>OY728166.1:1133979439-1136775273 GCA_963277665.1 Viscum album
CACTCTGATAATACTGTTGTGAAACTCTGATAAGAGGGTATAGTCTCCCCACTATCACCTCTCGAGACCCACGCTGCTAGTCGGCAGCCTCTGGCATACGTGGAGACGCACTTAAGGCCTTGTGGCGACCGGTCTGGCCACCGTTTTGATGGTAAGGTGGGCTGGGACGTTACATAAGGAGTAAACCCATTTATTCAAGGTAATTTTCCTACTATGATAGTCATGGGTGTTTAGCATGACTAATTATATGATGGAATGGAGAGTGAAGTCAATCTACTATGAAGATATTAGAAATGAACCATGACTCAAGAAATAATTTTCTATGATTCATTGAATGTAAACTATATATGCCTTGTTCCAATTTTATGCACTCATGACTCATGTCCTTTGAATTTCAATGATATATTTCATGACTATTACTTATGATCTATGGCCTGTTTTTTTATGGTTTCCAAATTTTATAGTCATTTTATCATACCCATATTCTCATTTTATTATTTACTAATCATTTATTTCTAAACTTTTTACACATGTGTAGTGTTTGAGCACACCCTTATTATTATTCCATTCCCCATGATCTCAATAATGATTTAATATATATTATAACTAAGAATGGTTCTATTAATGAATATTGTTTGTGTGATAATATATATCTGTTATTGACGTGTTGTTTTTTATCTATGATTCCAAAGGCTCTAAATATGTTTGATCATAACTATTATTATATTTTTATGTTTAAATATTTATCTAATAAGAATAAATATTTATTTATGAAAATATTGGGTCCCTATATTTTGAATCAGAGAAGGGGTTTTTGATATTTTGATATTTACATTGGATAAAATTGATATTATATGGTTTTTATAGCAATGAATCTCTGTTTGGAATCTAAAATATGAAATGGTTTTTTATTGATTCATTAAGGGTAAATAATCGCAAAATGAGTTAGCTTAAAAATATCTCATCAATTATTCTAATTCAATGTGATTATTCCCATACTATGCACATGGATTGACAATATCATGATATATTCATAGGCTAAATCCCATTTTCCATATAAACCATTATAATTTATTTTATTATATGATAACCATGGATTTCATCAGATAAATCTAAATTTTTATGGATTGAAAAGAAGGTGTCATGATTTAGTGATCATTTGGCTAATGTTTCATTATAATATGATTCTTCAAAATTATTATTCTTTATCAGATTATAATATTTTGATTTTTTCAATGTTCGTATCCCAGAGGATTCATGTTACTTGGAATTTGATATATAATGGAATGATTTCCCTCTTGAGAAAAAAAATTCAATGAGATATATAAGGTGATTCCATTTTATTATACCTAATTATATATCCTATTATATGATTAAAAATCCTGACTTGGGTGGATTTTTGAACACACATAAGAGAAAAATTATGTTTAGGAAGAATATAGAGGGAATAAGATTTAGTTTCTGGTATTTCATGTACTTATGATTAAGTAACAATTAAAATTCCTTTGAGGGATTATAAATTTTTTTATATACGAAACATAAATGTATAAAGAATGAAATTTTTATGTAAAATAAAAATTCCAATAAATAAAAAATATTTTCATCCTATGGAACCCTTTATTGTTCAATTTATTTTGTCTATATAAGAAATGAATTTTCAATGAAAATACCCTAACCTAAGTGTATGTATTGAAATTTTTATGCATTTGGATTTTATAATTATGTTGTAGAAGTGTTATAATGATGTTATTCTATATATGAGTATCAAGATATATCTATGTATTGTTAGAGAGTAGTTTTTAGGGATTTGAAAACATATAATTAAATGTTTTGAAAACCATGAATTTTGATTTAGTCGTAAGGTGATAATATTTTTTTGGCATAAAGATATGATTTAAATTTCTTATGTATGTGGTATAGTATTGGGGACCTTGAAATTGGTATATGGTTTTATGGATATTTTATTTACGTCATCTTTTCTGATATGTATATTATTTTTGGATTTAAGGAAATTATCAATGATTTTATGTGAGGAATAATTATTTTATTAATTTTTTAAAAATATATGTTTTAATGTGAGTTTAACTAAAGATTTATAAATACCATTATAGCATTATTTTTTTAACAGTGATCATACGTTTAATGTTGTTGATTCTAGTTTTAATGTTTTATGTATATGGAGTTGGGGATGATTTCAAAAACATTAATGGGTTATTATAATAATTTTGTAATGATGTTTAAATAAACCAGTGAATTATTATATTATTTTATTTTATGTTAATTATATTCTATTAGATTGTGGTATATAGATATTATTTATGGTTAAAAGGTGACTAATTGAAAAGGTTATATTTTTGGAGATATTTGTGGACAAGATAATGTTTTACATTAAGGTTATTATCTAAATTTTATTCATGATTTATTTTGAGGTTTACTGAATTTGAATATTATATGTATTTATCATGATGATTAATGATATTATTGGATATTAATCATTTTATTGTGGTATATGTATCATTTAGGATTAACATGTGATTTAACATGAATGATTATTTGGGAATAATGCAATAACATTTTGTGTGATGTGAGATGAGTGGTATGATATCAGAATTTCGGTAAACATTCATCAATAGTGAGTTTCATGAGGTTATTTGGTATATAGTGTTATTTATGAAATTATATAGATTAAATTTTATTTTTATTTTTAATGTATTGTATTTAAATATATTATTTAATCATAGGTTACTTTATAATTTTTGGATATTATTTTAACTTTTCATGACCATTAGTGTTGGTTTATAATTATAGATATAGTGAAATATTAATATGATTGTTGGGATTTTACACATGATTTTAGTGATTCAAGAATGAAAAATGCCTCATGAATACTCATCCTTTGGAGTAAATATGTGATTTTGGTGGAAATTAATTAATGTGTGACATTCTACTTGTCATGTGTGTATATATCCTTATTTTATTAGTAATGATGGTAATGATATTATTTAACTCAAATAAATATTTCATGAAACAAAATTGTTATCATATTACATTCATTGATCAAGAGTCAATTGTATTTTCTACAAATAATTGATTTGTGGAATTATGGTTATTAACTTTTTGATGATCATTCAATTTTTTGGGATTAATGTTCTTTGTCACTCTCTATAATTTTCTTACATTTTTTATTCCATGTCTTTATTTTCAGTTCCCATTGAGTTTCTTATATTTGTAATCTAGTTTATGTATTGTTATAAATGACATACATATTTCATTTTCTATATTTTTGAATGTATATAAGATCAACCCATTTTTTATGTGGGATTTCAACAATATAATTTAAAAATTTAAAACCACTGATTGTTTATCATAATTAAAAATTTCAGGTATGAAATTTCAAAAAAAATTGAATTTGAAACAATTATATTTTAAAATAACACTGTGTTTGATAGCGTATACAACATCAAAAACCATGCATTAATAACATGTAAATATTATTATTTAATCACTATTATAAAATAGATATTGTTTTGGAAGGAATGAATTAAAGTAATTATATAATTAAATATATTAAATGGTAATATTGAATAGGAAATCATTAAAAAACTACTTCAAAATAAACACTCAATTTTTAAAAAATTCTTTTTATTCATTGAAAGTCATTTTCTTAAAAAATGGGTTTTATTTCATACTATGTGAGAATGTTATTTTAATTATATATTACATTTAAAACATTATATAATATTTTTAATTAATAACATAAAACAATGTTACCATTAATTTTTAATATTTTTCTCAACAGATTGATTTTCTAATGAATACTGGAAAGTACTCATTTTTATAAAAAAAATTACATTTCTTTAAATCATTATGTAAGTTCAATATTGTTTTAAAATGGTTTCATAGTAAATTATTTTATTTAAATTATTAATTTTCCAATTATTTTAATTATAATTTTCTTTATGGTTCAAATTCATATAAGAAATTTTTATACCAGAAAAAGCATTTTGTTCAAAAAAATATTTCATTATGTTTTGCACTTTTATCTTAAATAAAAAAGTATTAACATCTATGAATTTAATCATGAAAGTTTAATTTCATTTTTTTAATTATAATGTTAATATTTTTTAATAATTCTTTTTTTTCATTGTGAGTAATAACCATAGAAATGTTTTATTACATAGTTAATGTAATATCGGTTAAGTAGGGTTAATGATATGGTGGTAAGGTTACAAATTCATTAAAACACATTAATGTTTTCAATCATATGGTTCTATATCATCCATAATCATATATACGGCCTAAATATATTCTTTTATTTCAATTTTTATTTTATATAGACTTTTAATTAAAATAAGTAATAGTTAATGTCAAAATATCACTTTCTTGCTTATAATATCTATAATATTTTGTGATAAGAATAGAAAAACATATTTTCAGTAATAATTAATAATTAAAAAATAGAATTTTTTTTAAGATTGTAATTTATTTCTTATTTTTAGTGATGAAATGATTACCAAAAAAAGCCTTATGAAATGCTATCATAATGCTGATGCAAGGAGTAAAAAATAAAAAAAATAAAAAACAATAAAATTAAAATGGTTTCTGTGATTTAATGTATCTAATAAATTTATAATATAAACAAACAATATTATTTGTGTGTTAAATATTTATATTTTAATTAAAATTATGACATTTTATTTTCATGGTCAA
Organism: Viscum album; assembly: GCA_963277665.1. Lineage (NCBI taxonomy): Eukaryota > Viridiplantae > Streptophyta > Magnoliopsida > Santalales > Viscaceae > Viscum > Viscum album. The sequence continues at coordinate 1,133,984,150 of OY728166.1, forward strand.
CTTTTGTAAATAGTTATTAAAATAAAAATAATAGTATTTTATTTTTAATATAATTATTTAGACTCTTCAAAAACATAATAATATTTAAAGAGTTCATTTATTATGGTTAATTGTCTAAAATTCAATCCATTGGATATTTATTATCTAATTTTTTCCTTATATTTAAAATTATAAACCTTTAATATTATATAATTAATTAGCATGATTATGATTAAAATTTTGAAACCAAGGGGTTAAACTAAAAAAAATAAGGATAGGACTAATATATAAACCTATAGAAAAATTTAAATTATTATATTGAAACTAAAAATTCATTTTCTAAGAATCCATTTCATTTTGGAAAAATTTCAGTTGATTTAGAAGCATATGTTTTTATAATATTTAATAAAATTACCTAATAAGACATTAATGATATTTTAAAATAAAAAATAAATTTTTAAATTATTTAAAATTCAAAAAAATATTAGCCCCATCCATGTGAATTTTAGATGGTATATAATATAAAATATTACATTTATGGTTTAGTTATCCTTTTACACTAAATTATTATTTCACCTAAATAGTTAACAACATTTATATTGTAATAATTGTCAAAAGAGATAACAGTAGGTTAAAACTATCTGATAAGTGAGAAAAAAATCCAAAACATGTCCAAAATTTATTTTATATAAAATTATAGAGTTAAAATCATCCTAAATATAATTATTATATTTTTTTATTTATTTATCAAAATTTATATATATTAATATAATACATTATGTAATTCCAAGAGTGCCTCCAACATTTAACGGCAAAAACATCTCCCACTCATTACCAACAAAGTTTTATCCTTATATATCATAAAAAACCAATTCAGTTTTGTTATAAATTCCATAATCAGGTTTTAGATGTGATGGTATTCATTATTTACCATTCCAATGATCCTTATGAAAATAATCGGAAATATCACTATCAAAGAATAGTAAATCATCTTACCCAGCCCCCATCAATTTATTTATTCTTCATCCTCCTCTAAATTCATGATATAAATTATAAAATAATTAAATAAGTAAATTTGACATTTTTTATTAATTTTATTTTATATAAAACATCATAAACCTTGTTCATATATGTTATAAAATGATAATTTACATCATGCATACATTTCAGATACAACTGATATGAAGTGATGTTATTATTTTTTATTTTACTTTCACATGGATGGTTATAATGATAATTTTAATTATTAAATAAGTTATATTTGTGATATAATAAGGATCCTATAAGGGATAATTATTATTTACCTTTATATTGATCCATCTGTCAAAAAACAATAACATGTGTACATATGTACGGCCTACCGTATCCATGAATGGATTAATTCATTTTTGTACCTATATATATTAGGGATGAATATAAATATAATTATTATTATTTAATATGATATGTATATCATGTTAAACACAATTTATATAATTCATCAATGATAAATGTACAAGTACTAGAACTAATCAACCAATACCCTCATGAAAAACGATATTGATAACACAATGAAATAATGGTATTAATAAGATATTTTTTACATATGGGAGTTGAAATTTTATAAGTGGATCATATATGATATTATAATTATTTAAAGGATAATAAAATATAATTATAATTTATATTATTTTATTATGGGGTAGTTTTATGGCTTTTGGAAAAATTCAAACATGAGCTAATCTATTTCCATTTCACTTTTCTTTTTTTGAGACACATGCCAAATTCCTCAATTGTTCCTTTTAGGTGATGTATATATACTAACCATTAATTACATATATATTTTTTACTATGAAATATATTTGGATTTACATATCCATCTATGTGACCACCCAAACTACAATATCCCAAATTCATTATATTACATTATTACATTAGTATAAGATACAATAAATTACATCACAAATGACCAAATTGTTTAGTAGTCTTTATAAACTATATATTTATTGGATATTCCAATGAAATTGTTGACATAGATTTCAAAATTTATTTTCATGGAGAATTCTTATATTTCCATCAGCATAACCTATCATATCAATCACAATAAACTTCTTGGAATCTTGGGAAAAATAAAACCTTATAAATGGGTGAGTTCAAATGAACAACAACTATTACGTACAACTGAGGATATCATTAATAAATAAATAATAATCATCATTGAATGTTTAATGGCTGATACACATTCAAATTAACCATTAACTTCACCATAATATGAATAGAATAAAAGATGATAAAATAATTCCATATAAATAATCATATTAACTAATTCCCTAACCATGTATATTTTACTATTTAATAATCACATGGAAATCAATAAATAATATCATAATGATTAATTGTATAATTACTGATATTTTAGACATACCATATAGGCATCATCGAAGATATATGAAAATAAATGGGTATTGTGTCAGCGAAAACCCAATCTTATTTATCTAATGAGACCTATCGATGCCTCAAGGGGATATAGTGAGCCTCACACATAAAAAACAAGTCAAATTAATTCATCATATGAATTTATTGAAACATAATAATCATATACATTATTATTGGAAAATTTAAGACACATACATTTCATTCCACTTTATGTAATCATAATCACAAACTATCCAAATTAAAACAGTTAATTGTATCAAGATAATACATCCCTATTCAAACTAATCAATAAAATTTTTATATAATATGATATATGGTATCAGAATATATGTAACAAAATGAATAAATAGTTTCAACAATATTTCTACATAGAAAAAATACATTAAATTATATCATTGAATACTTCGTGAGGAAAACAATCATTAAACATTCCAACGTGTCTCATCCCACATTTGAATCATTTAATTATAAGAACCATGAAAGAATAAGAATAAATAAAACTTTTAATATAATGAGAGTGATTATATTCATGGTATAATGTGTCAAATGATAAGTATAAACACCACACAACCAAAATTAGTGGTTAATTAGACATATATATCCCATAAGTAAATTTAAGATGAAAAAATATTACCTCTCTCTTCCTATTCATGTAAAATTATTTATACATATGTATAATGGTTAAAATAATGTTATTAACTCATTAAAAACCACGATAATATTTAAAATACCTTCTATAATGATTCTATAAAATATTATCAACCTTTTATTAATAATATTTCATTATATTAATGGCTTCAAGTGTTTTCATTTCATCACTTCATGGTCAGTTTTGTGGGTCTTAAATTATCGATATTCTGGTAAATTGGATTTACGACTATAGAAGTTCAATTAAATATTATTAATATATTAAATGGATTATAAATGTTCCAATATATATATTATCTTCTAATGGGAGAATTCATAATTACAGAAAATGTTAATGATAAATAATTAAATTATTTTGGTGGTTTTTTTGAATTTCACGATGTAGTTTCATTTTATTATCTATTATGAGTATATATTAGTTCCACAACATGAAATTCGATATAATATACTCATTAAAATATTATTTAACAATAATAATTATTTTATGACCATCCATGATGGATGTAATGCAAAACTGATAAATACATTATTCATAGAGGCAGTTAATCACCATAACATAGATAATGGTTTCAATTATTTGATTTAGAAGTGGTAATAAAAATGATTGATATGATATATTACATTAGAAACATATAATTATAATATATAATTATTTTTAAAATTATTATTCATTTATTCCATAATTATTTGAGTATAATGTAGATCAAGAAGAAAAACTAAGAGAGGTGTTTCGAGAAAATTACCTCTTAAATTTCACCTCATTGGAATCCCATTTGAGGAACATGGATTTTCCAATTTTAGGATACAATAAGCACTCAGACATGATGAAAATTAAGAATATAGGTTTTCATATATATTGTACAAAATTAAAGAATAAGGATCCAAAATTTTGTGTTGAGGGGTTGTATTTATACTTGAGGAGAGGTGGGATTAAGTTGTTATAATAATGATTATTTTATATTTTAGCCAACCACATTTTGGATGCATTAATTTTCTTGATTTTGGATCAAAATTATTTTTATAATGGAATTTTATGTTATCTAAAATCCTTAAAAACCATTTAATATTTGATTTTTATATATTGTAATCCATTACACATTTGAACATTATCCCATTACAGCTTTTTACTAATATCGTGTTAAATATATTTCTTTACCATGGTATCTTTTTTATGAATAAAAATAAAAATTTCCTTGAAAAATAATCTGGAAATTTTGAATTAAACTATAGAATATGTTTTAAAAAATTCAATTATAATTATTAAAAAAATTATATTTCAAATAATCACACCAAAAAAGGGGAAAAGCGGGTTTTAAAAGTATAAAAGTTCAAAAGAATAAAATGATTTTATATATAATTTTGAAATAAAATTCACTTCAATAACAAAAATTGGATATATGGATGCATAATTAAACACATTATACAAAAATATTGAAATATAATTTTACAATATAAACAAATTAAAAAAAATTAGTTTTCATTTAAATTTCAATTTTTTCACTAATAATCAATAAATTAATCTTCTTTAAAAATACAAATATTTTACCCTATGATAATTTTATTATTTTGAATTTATAATTCAAATATATTTTTTTTAAATAAAATTTAAAAATCTCAATTTTTATAAAAAATATATGTGTTCCATAAGAAGGTGGAAGAACTAACCATAGAAACATATAGCTTTGTATACTTAAAATTAGTTTTATTCTAATCCTAAGATAATACAAAATTATTGTATGAATTAAAAAAGTTTAATGAATATATAACATATATATTTTATTCATATATTCAATAATAATAATTATTTTAATTTATTGTGTTAAAATTCCATTGTGGGCATAAAAATAGTTTTTTTTATAAAAGCAAATCATTTATGTTAAATTGGTTCTCATTTTTACATTTAATTAATTATTAAAGAATTATTTCATTTTATAAAAATTTAAAATATATATTCTTAATTTATTTTTTCTAATTCATTCCCACTATATATATGGCATAGTGATAGCTATTACAATTGAATAATAATATTTAATCACTTGTTTAAACTCATTTTTTTGTAAAACATATTATAGTAATGAAATAAAATATACTTATGAAGATACATAACATAGAATATGAGGGTGTTAAATCATCCCAAATGTAAAAAAAATTCATCCTCACAATTCAAAAAATAACTTCAAAAATAAAATTATGATACTTCATAATTACATTCTTTGATAACCACATTGTAAATAGGGTTAATAAAACATCCCATTAATAAGAGGGAATGAAATGACAAGGTCAGCACAAAATTATTTATTAGAATTGTATATCACTGGATACAAGTACAAACTAGGACACGAAAGAGATATAAGACTATCAATTTCTAAATGATATTGGTAGAGAACATCGTCATTAGAAAGTATACAATAATAAAATCAGAAATCTCTGATGGGTTAAAGAGGCCCTTGATTTCTCAGTAAGAAAATTATACTAATAGAATTTTTCGGTTCAAATTCCTTTCCCAGATTTGAGATATTATATTAATATCCATATAGATGATTTTGAAATAAACTCACTTGATTTCATTACATGAAATTAGCATTATTTTATCCTTTTGTTATGCTTTGATCAATTTTGATCTTATATAATATCCAAGGAAATGGATATTCAAATTGTATTTTTTAAACCTAAACAACTTTAATAAATCATAAGATCCTCGTGTCATTCATTTAACATTCACATATTTTCATAAATGAAAATATTTATTGCGTTTTATCCAGAAACAGTAATTTACATTGTTCATCATAATCTATCCCTTATGAAGTTAATCTTAAGGCTCATCCAAAATATATATGTCTAAATTCGTATTCTAAAAAATATAACTAGATTTCTAATTTCATATTAACAATATATTCCCTAAACATCTCAATGTAACTATTAATATATTATATCTAATATTTGAATACCACGATCAACCAAAAACCTTAATGTCAAAATGAATGTTTCTTAATTATTTAATATGATGTAGTGATGTATAATACATATATATATATATATATATATATATTCATTACTTAAGCATGAATATCATTGATAATATTGAAAAATAATTTTATAATACAAAAAAATATTATTTTACTTCTACTCTGGGTAAATAATAATAATAACCTGCATCTCGTAGTTTCATCTGAGTAATATTCCGATGAAACTTTGGGAAATCATTTTCAGAGTTACTTAAATACTACTATATAAAACAAATGTATAAATTTATATTCTCTCTTTACCTCTTATCACTGGCCTAGGGACCTTTCTCTCCACACATGTAACAAACTCTCATTCCATTTGGGAAATTTCGAGGGTGTTTCTTTCCACACCTGTCACATGTGGTAAATTCATTCTTTAAATTTTTCCTTGTATCCATATCTGGATCCACCCTTCTTTTGTTATCAATATCTCCCATGAAGACATAATAAATATTGAATAATGTCTCTTTTATGATACCATATGAGACTATATCAACATAAAATTAGAAATTTTAGGAGGCCAGTGCCCATTAGAGGAATGGATTTAACACATCAAAGAGATGAACTATATTAGTCCATGGGTAGTGTATGTAGTCTATAGAATACATTTATATTATATAAAATATGGATTCAGATATTTCACCATTATCGTCCTCCTTTTTTCTCAGATGCAATAATTTACTCTCCATATCTATGAACAATTCATGAGGTAAATATTTTTCTGATAAAAGATCCAAAAAATCCTACCATTCCATTTTTTAATTTTCTCATCATATATAGTGTCTAAATAACACAATACCAATGATCTTCATCTCTATGGTTTAAATAACCTACCACAACAACCATATCACTTCCAGTACTTCAAAAACAATAAATATACCCTCTAAAGTACTTATCAATTACCATGATACTAATTTATTTTTAGTCCCATTGAATGATTGATGTAGTTGTAACATGAATTGATCTAGAATTGTGACCCCATATTATGGATCCACCCAATCCATATGGGAATGGTTATTTCTAATAAACCATGTCAGTGGTCCTAATACTGTTATAATTTTTTCAGATCTGCCTATGACTCTGGATGCAGCATCATTGAAATATTCCCCCATATAGAAAAAATACCTTAATGGATTAAATAAATTTATACTCTACCCATTCCATCCATTATTATCCATTTTTTAAAAAGTGAAATAAACTCTATTATATCATTAAAGTATCTAAACTAATTTAAAATCTCTGAAATACTGAAATACATTAAATAAAATGAAAATATCATGATTAGTTAATATCATAATCATAAACATTGTTAAATTGGGTTGTTATTCTATATTTATCCTTAAATTTTATTAGAGGGTTATATTTCAAAATTATTTTTTTACAATATCAAGTTTCCAAGGTTTCTACTCACCTTTATTTGATACAAACTATAATGACACTGACTGTAGTAGCCAAAATCTTGTCTATTGGATTATTACATCAGCATAAGATATATGAAACCGCACCACAAAGGACTTAATAGTTTAATATTATTAGTAATAATGATATATATTAGACATTCCAATTAATTTTTTTTATAAAATATGAAATGTATAACCATTGAGATCACCATTACTATGAGTATCATTACCCTTCATATCAGTCATAATAAACATCTTCAAATCTTGGGAAAAATAAAACATAATATCGGGGAGAAATAAAATTCTCAAAAAGGGGTTTTTTAAAAAGTATGATATCATAAATAAAAAAAGGATAATCAATATGGTATTTTGAATGTATGATAAACATTCCAAATTCTCAATAACATTACCATAATATGATTAGAAAAAAATATTATCAACTAATTTCATATAAATCATCACAAGAACTAGAAAAATTTTCCATAGACATTATATTAATCAAATAATCACATATAAATAAATAAATGGCTTCATAATTATGTATTTACAAATTCTAGTCATCTAAAACATACCCTAAATTCTTTTCCATGACATTTTGAAATAAATGGTCTTGACATCAGAAAAAACCAAATATGAGTTGCCTCACGAGACCTATCGATGCATAAACGGGATATATCTACCATTTCCCATCACATACTACATCCAATAGATTTATAATATGAAATTTTTGAAATTTACTAAAAATATACATTTATGTTGGAACTATAATACAAAATGAAGACATTTTTCCCCATTATGTAAACATAATCATGAACCATTCTATGTATTATGGTGAATGATAACAAAATAGTATAATCCTAGTAAAAATAATAAATATTAATTTAATATAATATGGTAGATGTTATTATAATAGATCAAAATTATTGACTAAAAATATTTACTAAAGGATCATTATATATATGGAAATACATTATATTAGATCATTGAAGAAATATTGAGGAAAATAATCATTAAATATTCCAAAGTGCTCTATACTGCAATGAAACATTTCAATTATAAGACCCATGAAATAATAAAATTAAATATAATTACTAATATAATTAAAATAATATTATTCAACATTTAACTTAATAATGTAGAGGTATATACAACACACAACGAAAATAAATTGTGAATAATTCATTTATCTCATAGAAGTAAAAGTGAAATGAGAAACAGTTACCTCATGATTCCTTTTACTACAGAGTAATTTAACCTCAATTATAAGGGTTTAAATAATGTTATTAACTCATTACATAACTATATTAATATTTATAATACATTTTGTGATGATTTTATAAAATATTATGATCCATTAATTAATGATGTTTCATTATTTTAATGGTTTCAAGTGTTTTCATTTCAACATTCCATGGATGATTTTACTTGTATAAAATTTTAGATGTTTTGATAAAATGGAATTACCAATACAGAAGTATTATTATATTGTATTAATTATCTTCTAGTATTATAAATTTTGAAATATAGAATTTTGGTTTCTAATATTAAGATGATTCATTATATAAAATGATAATGATAATTAATTAGTTAATGTTTGTGGTTTTCCTAATCATCAAGAACAAGTTTGGTTTTATTTACTATTATTAGTATATATTTTCTCCATAACATGAAATAGGGTATAATATAATTATTAAAATATTATATATCTAAAATAATGGTTTTATGAACTTTCATGAAAGAAGTGACATAACACAAACAAAAAATTATTCACTGTGGTAGTTGATGGCCGTAACACAGACAATGGTTTCATTTATTTATATAAGAGAATGTATTAAAAAAGATGTATTTATGATATTATATTAAAAACATAATATTATATTTTTTTTATTTTATCATTATTATTCATTTATGTATTAGAAATATGTGGATAAATTAGAATAATAAAATAACATAAGAGAGTTTTTTTTTGAGAAAATTACTTCTTGAATATCACCTTAGTGGAGTACCCCATGAAGACCATGGATTTGGTATTTTATTTATTACATTAGAACATGAATGATAAAAATGATAATAAGAAATATTTGGTCAGATATTGGAGGTTATAACTGACTTTTTAATTGAAATGGTTTTTTGAGGGGTGGTATTAATACATGAGGATAGGGGGGTTTATGTGATTAAATTAATTATTATTTTATATTTGAGCCAACAACACTGAGGTGGAATTAATTTAATATAATTTGGATATAAATTAATATTTTTATAGATGGTTATGTTTAATAAAAATCTCAAAAACACATTTAAGGTCAAAAATTCTTTGTATTTTAAGCCCTTACCCTTTTAAACTATAACCCCTTTTATTATTAACCTATGCTGTGGTAAATTATTTTTTTAACATGGTAAATATTTTATGAATAAAATATAAAATCTAATTAAAAAATAATTTCTAACATATTATTAAAAATATATAATACATTTTAAAAAATTAAACTAACATAAATAAAAAAATCAGATTTAAAAAATCTTGTAGACACAATATAAATACGGGGTTCTAATGTATAAAAATTGAAAAGTATAAAATGTTTCTATATCCAATTTAAATTTTATATTGATTCCAATGACATAAATTGAATATATACACCAAAAACTGAACTAATTATAACTAAAAACAAATTTAAAATAGAATTCATTATATATATAAATTATAAGAAGAATGGGTTTTCCATTAAAATTCAATATTTTAACTTTTCATCAAAAAAATAAATGTTATCCCTTAAAACGCCAATTATGTTACACTAGGGAAATTTTGATATGATTATTATAAAAATGAAAATTATTTTTTCAAATTAAACATATAAAATTTTAAAATTTTAGGTTCAAAATAGGGGTACCATCATTAGGTGAAAAAACATCTTTTGGAAACATATAGATTTTTAAAATTGAAAATGGATTTATTCTTAACATAAGATAGTAAAACATTTTAGACTAATTTGAAAACATATTAATGAATATAGAGAATTTAAAATTAATTATTATATTTCACTAATAGTGATTAATGTAATATATTACGATAAAATTCCATTGTGGGCATAAAAATTTGTTTTTATAATAAAACATTCTTTATGGTCAATGGGTTCTCATTTTTTATAATTAATTTGTAACCAGTGAATTAATTATATAAACATGTGTAAAATATATTTATATAATTTATATTTTCCCTTTCATTCCAACCATTCCAAATCTAGGTGATAACTATCACAATTAGATTATAATATTTAATCATTTGTATAAAATTGGTGTTATGTGTAATGTACAAAATCAATGAAACTGAATTTGTTTAAATAGATACATGCTATAAATTTAAAGTGTGTTAAAATATATGTTTATCACTTTCACTGGGATTACAAATAAAATCTTACCAAAGAAAAGGTATTTATTATAGAATATCATTTTTTATCAGTATTGCTTAGGATTATGTTTCCAAAGATGATATTTTTGGATCCACCAGTTAATATTTTTATAGATTTACTTTTACACAAAATTTTTATAGAGATAACATGATTATCATTCCTTTTTCATCTTTTTATGTAATCATGATACCCAACGTATATTTTTAAGGGAAAAAACATTATTTCTCTCTTTCATCAAAAAACATTTTTCTTATATTCCTATGTTTTCTAAAATATGTTTTAAATAATGATTATAATTTTTTTATGATTTTTTGAAGACATATTAATATGATTTTTTATTAATTATTTAGTATCAAAATTAAAACGGTATTCAAATTATGAATTATTCTAGTGACCTTATTATGTAAATTTCATTCATAGTAACATCCTATGATGTAGATAATGCTTTATTAGGGATCTAATTAATCAATTTAATCCAATTTAATTCCATGGATGGATTATAATGATAATTATTTATGGATGATTCTATGAAACCTTATTCATTGTCATGGGATTAATAGTTTATAATGAATCCTACATGACTTGTTTATGATTAAAGGATGAAATGTTTATTAAATATGATTCCTTTCCATGTGTTATTCTATAATGAAATAATGAAATGTTTATGATGCTTATTTATCATCTATGTTTCAGGATATACATAATTATTTATGATTATGTGGAATATATTGTGTACTATTATTCATCTGATGGGTTCATAAATAATTATATAAACCTCCAATGAATTTGGATAATATGGACATCTCTTGAGATGATGTGGATTTCAATAGGGTGTGAACCAATTTTGGTAAGGGGATATATCAAATATGATAGTGTTGGGAATTAACAATAACTAAGGATATTTTATAATGTACTGTTAAATGATTGTATCTTCAAGAATCCTTGAAGAAGGAATTGAATTTATATATTTATTTGAATGCAACAAATTTATGCCTTTGATAATGTTATGGTCTCATGACTCAGGTTCATGACTTAATTTGTGATTAAAGTCTAAAAATCTACCCATAATTATTCCTTGATTCTTTATTATGATCTATTACATGTTGTGTGTTTTTTTTAATATTTAATGATCATGTTCTCATACCTTAATGCTCATTTTATTCTTAAATGTCCATTATTATTTACCTTGTTTAACCTTAATAATCATCAGATCCCACCCTTTCATATGTTTACATTCCCCATTATATGTAGTAATATTTTAAGAATGATATATCTAAAATTAGTGCTATATTTGGATAACAAAGTGGTAGGTGATGTAGAACTCTTATGAACAAATCTAATATGTCTATATTTATAAAGAAACAATACATGTACCATTCTTGATATATTGTAATGTTTTGTATTGAATGTATTCATTTAAGCCCCATAATAGGTGGTAGAGTGGAAAGGTATTTGTGGATAAGTATCACATCGTAGGGTTATGTCCCCAGTTCAACAAGTTTTCTACAATTCCATTCCGGCAATTATGTTCTGCGGTGGAAAATATAATTGACCCCTTATATTTATCTAGAAATTTGTAATACTAATGAATGTAATGTATGGGTAATTATACTTATATGATAATTTATTAATAATTAGTCTGAATATAAATCCCATTTTATAAGATTATTTTCTATTTGTATTAAAATTAAAATTTTACATTATCATTTGAAATATATAAAAACATGATTTAAAAAAACAATGCTTTTATTAATTAAACTTATTTGTAGGATAAATTCATAACTTTAAATGATTTCAATTTAATAAATTGGATTATTATGAAAATAAATAATCTTTATGTGTCTACAAAATGAATATAAAACACAATTTTAGAAAAATAGTAATTAAATAATTAAAAAAAAATATCAGTTACATTTTTTACGAAATATGTCTTATATTCATAATATGTTAAGAATTAGTTTAATAAAATTAAAATTATATTTCAAGTATTATTTTTTTACTTCATGTATAATATTTGATTTATTATAAGGTTTTATAAACTTATATTTATTCATATATAAAGATAAATTCATAAAAGTATGTTATTAGTGAAAACTGTATTTTAACTATTCAGCGAAAAGTCTCATTTTATAAAAAACACAAAAAATCATCTTAAAATAATTTTAACCTTATTAATATAAAATATAATATTATTTATTTAAATTATAATTATATAAATACATAATTTAACATTTAAAAAACATCAAAGTAAAAATAAAAATGTTCATAAGAAAAAATATCATATTAAATATATTCATTATACATGTTCTTATTTCCAATATGTTAGAAATGAAAATTTTGTAAATATATTATTCATATAATAAATATATTTTATTCATAAATAATTATGTTTCCTAAAAACCAAAAATAAAAGATAATTGTTTAAAATTATACTTTTAAGGGATAAATAAGTCTTATTAGTTATTTACCTACAATATTTGAATTTTAATTAATCACTTAGTATTAATATTGAACCTAATTATCATATATATATATATATTTCATAGTTAAATTATATAAATTTTTACCAAAAATTTAACTTGGTAAATTTTAAATATTATATGATGTTATTTGGTTTTTTGGTCAGTGTTTCATGTGAATAAATCCATTGAAAAAATATGGTTTCAAAGGAAAATATATAATTTAAAATGTGATTGTTTTAAACCCTTGAAGCACAACATATAGCCTTATGGAATGGTCTCAAAAAGGTTTCGAAAGGAATTAAATATATGTAACTATTCATCTAAGCCTTTATATTATATCCATTTGTACTATATGGTAGATTTACCAAATCAAACACACCCTATATCGCAATATAAGATATTTGGTGGGGAGTATGTCTCCCATTCTAATATCTTCTCTAAAACCACTAGTTTTATGGATTAATATGTTATATTAAAAACATATAAATCATCACCACTACTCAACACTCATAATAAATATGTCATTATACAAAATCAATACGATACACCAGAGGGATTTATAGAATAATTTTTTAAGTATAAATAATATATTCTTCTCAATACTAAAAATAGTTAATATTCCTTCCATGAAGGAAATTTTAGTCTCTAAGATAGTTGAATATTTTATTGGTGATGATTAGTATTCAATACTAAAATTTATTTTCCTCTATTAAAAATATAGGGTTTTATATAAGTTATAATTAAGATGAAAAAAACTTGTTCAAAATTATAATATAACACTTATAATAAATAAAAATACTAATATTTTTTTGCACAATATTGTAATTGTCAAAACATAATAAATATTTAGCTAATAAAAAAATATTCAGCCACTAATATATCCAAAAATGACTAATAAAATATTTTTTTGTAGTTTAAACATATCTAGGTCTTCATTGTGTTTTTAAAATAACAAAAATACCTTGTTCGAGTGAAAAAAATTCAATAATGGCCATTTAACATCTCTAAAATGCCTTAAGAATGGAATTGATAGCCTAGATATTTAAATCCTAAATTCAACGTGATATTAATGATATTTAAATCAATCACATCTCTTTGATGTATTCTATTTTCAGATCCACTGCAATATTTCTAATCTCACCATTATGTGTTCGGTTCAGCCCCCACCAAATATCTTCAACTAATATTAGAATAAATAATTTCATTGTTAAACAATATTGAAAATCTAAATATTCTTGAATATCAACATTAATCCATATAGAACATCTATTAATGTAATATTTCACTTTTCAGCTCATGATTTCTCTTGCTAATAATATCTATTGATATATATATATATAACAATATGTCTCTTTATGAATTTTTACACTTGATTCCATGTGTATCACTTCTCATTGTCCTCATTGACTATATAAAACTCTAATTCCATATAGGTAAATTTTGAACACTATGATATAAAAATTATCATGTTTAAATATCTATACACACTCCATTTGTTTCTTAAAAAAATAATAAATTCGTTTATTTTTAACTAATATTTAATATGACATCTTTGGTCAAAAAATAATCCCTTTTGATCATTGATCATAATCAACCTTTAGTGAATCTCAGAAAAAAACAATGTGAAACCTACAATTATTCAAGATATTTATAAATAAATTCTCATTTTTAAATGACTAAATGAATTATCAATAAATAAAATTATATAAAACGAATGTCATAATTTGGTTATTATAGAATGTTATAATTTGTAACTAATTATATTAAAAGTATCATTGGGCATCATAACCATTTATAATATAACTGTTATATAATGATAATATGATTAGTATATATATATACTTATGATAAATAACATTGAAATATAAAATGAAATATATGCCCTCGACCAGTAAGATTGTACTCTATGATTCCCATCTATCAGAGTATCCCAGGTATATTGGATCACTAAGATTTTCCTTTGACCGAGACCAAAACGTGATTCAAAAAATAATGCATTAAAAATTCATTTATTGGATTGTTAAATCTCATCGAGATCATAACCCAAACCATGATCACCAAACTACCCCAAGAAAGTTTCACCACCACACACCATACCCTCAAAGCATATGATTGTTTATTAAAGGCTAATGTAACTAGACTGTAAGTGTATGAATTTTAATATTTTAATTTTTACTAAAACAGTAATTTTATTTTTCTTTTTTATTATCACTTTATAACTATTAAATATTGGATTTCATAAAATGAGATTTTGATATGATAAAACAAAAATTTTATTTTTCAGAAATATTTTATTTGTATCTAAACCAATTTTTTTATGAAATTAATATTTAATGAAATAATTATATTTTCATAAATAATATTAATAAATATTTATTTTAATACAATTTATAATATAATTTTTTGATGTAAAATTTAATTTTGTTAATAGTTTGATATTATTAACATAAAAAATCCATTATTTCAATAAATGGGTATTTTTTAAGTGTAAATGATTTAATTTTTGGAAATATTTTTTAATGTATATAATGTTTTTGAAATAATCAGTTTGAAACCAGTCAATGATAATTCTTTCATAATTTCCTAAGATAGATGAATGTCTGGGAAAAATTAAATATTGTATTGTTATATGGTATATCTTCTGAAATCATAATATCTCAAAAGTTATGAAATTAAAACTATAATGAATTTCCAAAACGAAAAATATGTTTCCCCATAAATGTTGTTTGATTTTTAAGTTAGGTGAATAATTTTATAAACCCTTAATGAGTCCTACCAAAAACATATTATTTTTAAGGTTTATGAATGAAATATTTATTAACATGACAAACATCAACATCACCATATGTATTTATTATAGAGTTAGGTTCATAGACATATAAAATAATAAAATAAAACAATCTTCATAATAAACTATTGGAAAATTCATGGGTTGGTTTTTTTATATGATTATTGTATCATATAGAGTTCAAAACCTATGTTTAGAAATTAATAATGTGTTATGAACTCCTTATCTATAAAATCCCACACCCAACTTCCCATTACTTATCAATCACAACCCTATAAGCACTAATTTATTCTACCAAATCATAAATATATCACTCCCTAGTATTTCATTGTTCGTACAAATTTCCCAAAAAGCTTTTACAAGAACCCTCTAAAGGGAAGAGACTCTCTCCTCGTCTATTTTATCCAGTATTTTTTTACTAATACCCTTTTTATTTCAAATTTTATATATTGTATTGTTTTTTTAAAATACCTTTATTGTCATTATGATTTATTATAATTATATTCCTACTTATATTCCCATTTTTTACATCCCAAAACCATTATATTCAATTTTTTATGCTACTGAATATATCCTTTTATTTTTTATGCCATGCATTTGGTCAGTGAATACCCTACTAAATTTCCACTCAATTATAATAAACTAGGAGTACCTATCCTTAAATTATTATCTAATTCCATGTATTTAAATATAATTACATATTCTTGGTATTAATGGTAATTAAATACACCATTATGTTGTGTGATATATGAGTAAATCATATGGTTGTATATGGTTTAAATGTGATGGGTGGTCCGGGAAATATGTAACCCTCTAATTAATTAGATAATGTTTTTATATCCTATGATTCCATGTATAGAGTATTAGAGGTTATCCTTTGAACTATGTGTTACAATTTCTTATTTTTTTTCCTTGACATATTCTTATGGTGTCATGTTGTATGTTCTTTCCACATTCGCATGTTTCCTTTAGGTTATCATATTATATCATACTTTGATGTTCAACTTTATGATCCCTATACATATTATGTTACCTTTATATTCCTATATATTAAAATGTATTCCCTTCATTATTTTATTCATTTATAATTCATTTTAAGGATTTATAGCACACTACTTTCTAATATAAGTACCCAAATTGTCCCATAATGTTATTGATGACCATGGGAATTTATTCTTATATAATGAATATTTATTATATATTATTTTATTTTTGATTAATTTTGTTATAATATTTACCAAAATACTAAAATAAAAAACTCATATTCAACATATGGTGTTTAATTAATAATATATTTATGAAACTACTATTTAAATAAAATGTAGGAAATATATGGTTTGACAAAGATGGATTCATATCTATGTCTAGTTTTTTTGGGGATGTGAATTATAAAACTCTAACAAAATACTTGGTTATAAGAATTAAATAGTAATATTTCTCTACATTTATTTAATGTATAGAGTGTGTCTTTTCATAAAAAGACTTCCATGTTTGGATTCTACAAGTTGATGTGCATCTCGTATAGTTTTACATTGGGTTAATAACCCTTAAAATGTTGTATTGCAATTTACATGATGGTCTCATTTTGTATGAAAAAGATTACTTGATGCACAACTATTTTGAAAGTCTCATGGGATATTATTTGGAAAATTTAAAATATCCTTACGAACCATTATTAGGGGAACAAATAAGTATATAATATATCATGTTAATAAATACATCACCGATAAAATAAATTGAAACCTATAAATTCATAAGATATGGTATATATGTCATTAATTTGTAATACCATAAATTTTCAATGTTATTCATTTATTTGATTACTAATTTTTAAATCCCCACGTCTATGTCTATTTTGAAAGAATTAAATGATTATACCCATTATACAATAGTTAATGGAAGGGTAATATTCCATAGTTCTATGAATTATTTCATATCATTCATGTTTATTATAACTATTCAAACACCTCATCAAAACATTGAAATAAATATATAAGTAAAAATATAAAATGGGGGAATTATTGTATCCCAATTATAATTATTCTCTGCTATATAACAATTTCAGATGAATTTCCCAAAACAAATGTAGTGATATTCCCTGTATAATAATTTAATGAAATGCATAGAATGGATTTTATTTCAATATAATGATCCATTATATATATTTTGGGGTGAATGAAGTCACCTAATGTATCACAAATCAAAATATATTTCTATTAAATATAATTTAATTTGATTAATCTCTATTGGATTCACTAGCTCAATAACTTTTAGAATTGTTTTTTGTAATATGAGGTAAGATTAATGCGATTGAGACAAGGGAAATGATCATCTAAAGTGTTGTGATCATTGTAAGGAAATTCATTGATGAGGTTCAAAAATAATATCATAGTCTTCCTCATATACAATAGGTTCTGTTCTGGGTCGGACATATACCTAAATACCTTCCAATATAAACAACTCTATATTAAATGGAAATTGTTGAACATGAGTAGTTGAAGTGGAAAATAAAGGAGATTATTAATAAAAGTTTTATATGCCAATGTGATTCACCAAGGGGTTCACCTGTCCTCTTCATCAATAAGAATGATGGGTTATTAAGAATCTTTATTGATCATCATGTAGTCGAAAAAAAATGATTAAGATCAAGAATCCTCTTTAATGGATTAATTACTTTTTTGATCATACACATGGATCCTAGTATTTCTATAATGTGTATATTTTAGGTGTATATAATAATTTAATATTGAAGCAGGTGGATATCCACTAAGATTAATTTTTTTTATAATATATGTTCACTATAAGTTCATTTTCATGTCATTTGGAGCCACTAACACTCCAATAATCATCAAAAACAAAATTTATAGAGTCTTTATGGAGTACCTTGAACAATTTGATATAGTATTCAACGTTAATATTCTTATCAACTCTTAAATAATATAGGTGTATGACGATAATTTGTATGTTTTATTTAATACATTATGAAATTAAAGTATGTATGAAAAGTATAGTAAATGATTATTTTTTAAAGATAATGTATCATTCCTGATTCATTGTTTCGCTAGAAAATGGATTTTAGAGGTTCCATAAAAAATAGTGGCAATTGAAGGATAGACAACACAATCCTCTATGATGAAAATCTATATTTCCTTGGATTAGTTGGGCACTTTCATAATCATCTGTAAAAATTTGAATGACTTTCAAGACCAATGTAAAGGACAACTCATAAGGGGTAATGATTATATAGAATGATAAAAGAGAATATATAATTATAGAGATAATGAAGAGGATAATCATATCACATATTCTTGCATTACTTACTAGTGCGGAAAAATTTATGATCTATAATGATACTTCCAAAAAAGAACGGTATTGTGTACCAATGTATGATATAAAATTGATGTCCTACAAATCCCAAAAATTAGTTATCAAAGTGATGAACTACCAAATATCTGATCTAGAATTATATATAGTGATATTTATATTGAATATTTGGTACCATTATCTCATAGGGGGGAATTGTGGTGTCCTTATGAATGAAAAAACACTCAAGTATATAATCACAAAAAAAGTATCTCAATATGAAAATTGGGGTGGTTAGATCTTGTAATGTATTATGATTGTTCATTCCATTAAAAAATTGAAAAGATGAATAAGTTATAGATGCTCTAAGTAAAATGGATCTCACAACCCTATCCATGATGTGGATTATAAGGGTTCCAATATTCATATACATCTAAAGGACGGAAATGAGAATAATAAAAGGATATTCACACTAAATTTCACTAATGAATACTCATCAATATAATAATTAAAGGGTAAATGGGGCCCACAAATATTTTTAGGTTATATAGAAAAATATAGTTGATATTTAAGCGTTAAAATTTAATAAAAGAAAATTTATAAGGTTTATAACCTATATATATGTCCCATAATAACAAAAACTAGATAGAGAACATCTAGATTATATAAATACATCACGTTTTCCTATTAATTCATGATGCAGTAAGATGTATATATTTTTAAACAAAAAAAATCTAGTGGGATAACATAACGTGATCTAGATTAAATAATATATATATAGATTAATGGTATTATAACAAGTCAAAAAAACTAAAATATAAATAGAGTTATTACTTGACCATTTCTTATATAATTATTGAAATGGAAAAACATAACCGTGGATTTCATCATTGGACTCCCCATGACAACTAAAGGAAATAAAATCATTTGGTTGTTATCCAATAGGCATAATAAATCCATGTATTCTATGTCTATGAGGATATATTTTTAACGTAAAAAACTCATTAATATATGTATAATATAATTGGAAAGACTAATTAGTGTTCAAATATCTATTATATCTAATTGATATTGGCTATTTACCTTATGGTTCTAGAGGATCCTTATTAAGTATTGGATACAGTATAGAGCTCCAACACTGCATATCACCCTTAGATAGATGGTCAGCCTTAAAGAACCATTCAATATCCAGAGGATATAGTGATATAATGTTCAAATGATTTTCAAGGATATTGGGATCAACCCCTTCCCCTAGTATATTTCTCATATAACATTAATTTTTATTGTATAATTAAAATATAACCTTATGTGTAATTTTAATAGAGGTTGTTTTATACTTCTACATGATAGGATGAATTTCATGTGTACAAGTTCATGGGACCTAATCTAATCTAATATATTTTAGATAAGTTTAAAACAATTTAGTATGAAGAGAATATGAAAAAAGTTAATAGAAAATATATACATAAAATCAATGATGATATGTATAGTTTGAGGCCAGAGATAAATTTTTAATTCGTATATCTTCATGGAAGTAATAATGTTTTTTTTGAAAAAGGTAGATTTTAGCCAATGATATATCATCACTATTGATATCGTTGATCACATGAGAGCTTTGGTTAATCAAATAATACTCCCACATATCCTATCTCAATTAAAATATGTGTTCTATGTATCCCTCTTAATTATGTGCATACCAAACCCATAACATGTACTAAATCTAGATTTGGTACCATTTTAGAATGATCTTTCATAAGAGGAGAAGGATATGAAGATATGATATTATAAATAAAAAGTTAATAAAATAAGAAAACTCACCTAGTAAATGTACTTTGACAGAACAACAGGTTTGAGGTTGAAACATGGGAACCATAAGAGGTGATGAAACATAAGTAAAGTCACCTTTTTTAGTGTATGAATGTAATTTTTAAGGGAATTTATTCAAATAAGAATAATGTAATGGCCTGAACATTTATAAATGATATCCCTTTTGTAATGAGTAAATTATGTATTATGAAACAAAATTATAAAAAACACATGCACTATAATGGTTATTTTTTATCCTCATAAATTATATCATATCAAATTTAAAATACCATTAACCATCCAAAAAAATGACCTTGTATTAATTATACTGTGATCCTATGATTATATAAATATATATATAAGATTTTTTCAAATCCATTTGACACAAAAAATGGAATACATGTCCTCAACTAGTAGGATCACAGCCTATGATGCCCATTTATCAAATCATAAAAGGTAGATATCATCATTTGGATTTTACCTTATCCAAGAACAAGATAAGATTCAACGACTAATGCCTGAAAGATGTCATTTTTTGGAGAAGATAATGCATATTGATATCACGTCCCAAACCGAGTTCACTAAGCCAACATTATAATGTGTAACTATTTACACATTACCCTTAGGTTATACACTAGTGTAGCAAGGGGATATTTATATACACCCTATCATTATGACATTTATGTTTTTATATTTAATAGAATAATTAATATATTTACAATATCTATTTTTATTTATAATGATTATACTATGAGTTTGATAATAATTATATATTTATATGATGAAACATATATTATTATTTTGGGAACTATATTTATTTTCAATCGAGACACCATCTTGGATGAATTAAATAATTTATAAAATATATGTTATTTTAAAAAAATCTTATAAAATAATATTTATTTAAATATAAGTGATAATATAATTTTAAGATATAATATATTTTTTTAATATTAGTTGGAAACTATTATATTTTTAAAAACACATATTTTTCAATAAATTTATTTTTTTGAGTTAAAAGTATATATATATTTTTATATTGAAATATTTATTTTTTATAAAACAAATAATTTTTTTTAAACAACATGTATAAATTTTTCAATGTTGATGCTTTCATAAATTTTTAGATAACTGAAGTTTTTAGTTTAAAATTGAATAGGGTATAATTATTCTGTATGTATTATTACATAATGGTAGAATAAATTTGATGAAATAAATACTATATATATTATTCACAACAAAAATCATGTTTCCCCTTTGGAATAATATATTTTAAAAATTGTATTCCAAAATTTATAATCCTATAATGATTACTCTAATCCCCTATTATAGTTTATGGTTTCAAATTTAACACTTTATAAATAGGACTCCCTTCCAGTTAACCAATGGTATTATAAAAATGATTTTTATTATATAATTATACAATAATGAAATTAAATCCTATTTGTGTAAATCCAAGGGAAAAATTCTCGGATGGTTTGTGGTTAGTAATAATTTATCATATAGATTCTAAAACCTATGTGTGTTAATTAATAATGATTTAATTTGGCCTTTTCTATAAAAATTATCCCATCCTACCATTCTTATTCACTAAAAACCCATTTATAGTGAATTTAAATTAACCTTCCCTATATATATACCTCATAATACATTCCAAATCACTTACGAATTTCTCCTCATGATTTTAGAAGACACATCCCAAGGGGTGGGACTCTCTCCTATTCCTTTTTAATTCAATTACTTTACTTTTATTGAACCCCATTTTATTGAAAATTTTAAATAATTTAATTTGTTTTTAAACATCCATTTATGATCTTTATGATCTCTATGTAATGAGAGGAAACCATTCTATCTCATTTATCCCTTCTATAAACTTGTATATATACCGCTTATTTTGTGGAAATTATAATGTTATTTTTCATTCCAAATAATTATGTAGTTAATAACCATCCACATTTATACTCAAGGTTGTTCAACTAGTGATCTTATAATTATTTTTCTGATAACATCCATTTTTGTTACCCTCGCTCATTAATTTTCTTATTAAATGTGTTGAAATACACCCTTATTTTGTATGAATTGGGTGAAACATTTATGCATGCACATGATATGAATGTTATGGGTGGGGATGGAATTATATAGCCTAACAATGTATAAAATAAGTTTTTTATCCCATGAGATTCTATCTATAGTGAACATGAGGTTATCCTTCTACATTGTGTTGTGATGTCTTGTAATTTATTCTAGACATATGCATATGATGTCATGTTTATATAATTTTCACATTCCCATATTGACTTTATGAAGTCATCTAACACCATATTTTGATGTTCAATATTATGATTATCACAAATCATTGGAAAAACTAATATTCATTTTGAATAACATGTTTTACGTTCATTGTTTTATATTTTGATCATTCCATTATTGGGATTTATAACTCAAAATTATTTACGTATTTCTTTATGTTATCCCTTGTAGTTTTAAAAGATCCATGAACTTAAAGGTAATGTTAAGGATTGTTCGCCATTGTCCATGTTATTATGTTATATACCTAACTATGTGAATAAAATATTCTTATCTTTTATGGATGTATAAAGTGCACCATTAAGCCACAATTTAATAAATATAATTGTATGAAATTTATGGATCATCATAAAATATCATGGTTATAATAAAATTTTATATCATTGGAATATTTCAAATGAAATAATTATAAATTTAAAAGTGTACAATATCCTTTCACTCACATTGAGCCATCAACACTGATTTTTTGACACGAAGAACCCACCACCTATCTGGTAATGTAATCCATTTACATTTGAAATTTAATCAAATCCATTATATTTAATATTATTTTACTCAATTATATTATTAAAACTTAATAATAATATAATCTATAATTATCTTTAACCAAAAATTTACTCCATACTTAGTAATTAAAAAAATTCATTAATTCAAATATCTACATATAATAATTCACACTATCAAGTGGATCCCGTCCCCTTAAACATGTTTCTTACAAATATAAATTTATATAATTTATTAGTAATATAAATTTCCACATTTAGATAATATTTTAAATTCATTTCATCTAATGTTTTCTCCACAATTACCCATATAATCAAGTATTACATAATAAATCTAGTATAGTTTTCAGAATTCAATTTGGACTATAGATATGGCCCAATATGACTATTTCTTATTGAAAAATATGTGGGTTCCATGTGACACTCTCCCACACTATATACACACTCGTCATTCTCATCCTTCCAAATTTAAAATTTTGACCAACCAATTGCATGCCAATTATGGATCGAACAACCCTCATTATTCCACATCACCCGAATCCATTATTGACCCCCAATTCCTTTATTTCCATCCAATAATCTTTATAAGGTTGTTGGGATATCAAAAAATAAAATCCCAAAAAACTGTTATCCCACTTTATGGATATGTTAAACTATTTAATCAAATTTCTATGCAATGTCCACACCATTCACCGCATTGCCACCAGATTGGGTTGATGGGGTCAATTTTGGGTCATTTGATCATCTCAATTAGATGTTTAGGCATGTATATCAGATCACTGAACACTATCCCATGATAATGGGTAAATTTCACACATTCTATATCTTATCAAAAAATTTATGGAGTCTTATTTTAGTTAAATATTATTCATTTTTCCAAAATCTTCCACCAATATTCCACAATACAAATTAGATTGTCATTGCTTGACCATTATCATTTCCAAAAAATTAATTGTAGTTAGATCTCGATACAGTTTTTCCAAATTAGGGTATCAATGATTAATTTGTTAAGAAGCACAAAATCAAGATAGAAAGATGAAATAAAAAAATGTGAGATATATTATTTAGAATAAAAATTTGGGGGATTCTAATGGGGTTAGTTTTGTATCTTTTTCGGATTTTATATGAGGTATTATAGGTTTATTAATTCATTGAAATGAAAATTTTCTCAATATTTTTCTGAACATTTCCCTAGAATACATAACTAGTTTATCTAAAATTTCATTTGTTCCATTACAACTAATCCAATGTAAGTTGATTCATTTTTAACTATTAATAACACAATAATATTTCACTAAAATATTCCACGAATAAAGAATAAAATTATAGGTGAAATTTTTATGTATATAATGATTATGTTGAATCAATAAACCAATGAAATATATAATAATCTAGTGATCTTTTGGAAAAATTTCTTATTTTTGTAGATCCCTATGTTTTCTCCTACATGGTGATTCCACAAATAAACCATAGATCCCCTATAAAATAAGAGTTTATAAGGAGATATATACATCAACGCATAATATCTTAATTATTATTCATTATAATAATTCATCAAAAAATTGATTCATCATTGTTGAAAAAATATGACCATGTTTGAAAATTATATAAAGTCATTAACTAGCGTCAACATCCCATTCTAGCATCCAAAACATAGTTCTTTTCCAATATGATAATTGGATGAATTTGAATTTAGTAATTTTCCATTTCAATTCAAATATAAACATTTTCAAAAAACTACCAATGGTGATTAATAAAAAATAATTAATTTAATTTAAATTCAAATGGGTTGTAATAAATCCATCAACACTAAATCATTTGTTATATTCCAATCTTGTAGAATTGAATTATTATGAAAGGGATTATACTATTTCATCCACCACAAGATAAATTTTTTATTGAATAGAAAAAATATTTATATTCATTCACTATCACACCTTCCACCATATAATGAGAACCCCTCAAAACCATATTAATACAATAAATGAACAAATGGAAATATGGTAGTTCATTGATAATAGTTAAAAAATGAACAACATTCTCAAAATAACACAACAATCAATATCTTCTCAATCATCTAATTATCTCAATGATCCCCTTTAATATAATGTTAATTCACTTAATAAATACAAGATGGATATAAACATCATAAAAATATTAACAAAATAGATCATAATTATCACTATAATAAATAAACACAACTGAACGACATTATAATTTAATATATATAGGATATCATCATTTGATGATTGAATCTCACTCAACACATTCCTTCTAATCCTAAAACAATTTACCAAACATAGAATGAAAGTGTTCCAAACACCTAGGCATTAATGAATAACATGATAGATCAATATAAATATTAAAAATTATCACTTATCTGGTCAAAAAAATATTTTAGGACAATTTAGAAACTGAGTAAAAACATATCCAGTGATGTATATGTTAGCTGTTAATTTTATTATAAAATTTCTCAACAATAGGATAACAAATTATTAGATAAACTATTATTTCACCATATAAAAAGGTTATCCTTTTTTCAAACTCTATTATAAGGGTATCTCATTGGTACAAGTTATACTCTCCTAAGGGAAAACCGACGAAGAAAACAAGGATATTATACACCTTCTAAAAAAATCACATATCAATGAAAAAAGTTATAGATCAATCTAATGTCAAAAGGTGATGCTTACAAATATTATCATAGGCTATCAATTTGTCTATTTCACCAATACATATTTACATCGTGTAAAGAATTGATATTAACTTATCTAATAATTATATAAATTGAATACGTATTCTAAACCACAAAAATATCCATGATGTATTTCCCAACTATACCAAACACTTTCCATAACACTATGATTTTCATACCCATGGATATCACATCAATCCACTAATATCCCCTAATGGAATATTTCATATTCAACCCCATGTAATGTAATTTATTCCTCTTTAGCTATTCATTTTCATATTCTCACCTATAATTTGGATGATTCATATCACTAAATTTTTTCTATGAATAAAAAATATATTACTTTACACATTTGTTATCATTACACAAAAAAAATATCACAGTCATCCCATTATATTGAATTATTTTAAATAATTCATTTCACACTAACATTGGTTATTTAAGACTCGTTGGAACTATATGGATGGTCTAATTAACTTATCATTGCTCAATAGTTATAGAAATATTAAAGGGTGGTCTCACATCCTCAACCATATTACATATCCTTGGAATACTAAAGTAGATATTTATCAATACACATGGAACTACATCTATAGTGTGCGGTATTCTCAATGTACAAATTATAAAAACAATATCTCATCTAGGTCCTATAATATCAATTATATGAAAGACTACAGAATAAATATGTTATAGTTAAAAGACTACACAATAAATATCATGTTATACAATGGAAAAATTCTTGAATATGATTAATATAATATGTATGTAGTATCATAGGATTACAGTATATATATTTTCCATTAAATAATATTTAGTTTTATATCATTCATTACTTGAACTATAATAAATGGTGTTAAACAGTATCAAATTTAAATAATAAATATTAAAATATCTTTATGAAAACATATAAGATACCAATATATGAAATAAAAAATTAACTATCCTTAAATTATAAAAAGGGAATGGAAAAAATGTAAACATATATTATTTAAAAATATTATATTTCAAGAAATTTAGACTTTATGTAAAGTTTTTATTTTTTACAGAAAGATAAATATATAGAACATAGAAATATAATTATATAAATTTATATTTTTAAAATATATAACATATACATTTACATTGTATTGAAATGTATCATTTTTTAAAATAACATTTTTTTGTTGAAAATGTGATTTTTGAAAAAAATTTATATTTTTCATTATATTATCAACATTATATAATCATCTATATGGTTAATAAACCATTACTGAGAAAAAAAATATGAAATCAATGAATAAAATTATTGATTTTAAAAAATTATTTGTACATAGAAACCCCATGGCAGATGTTGTATAGACTTAATGTAAATGGATACATTAATAATGAAAATGATTTAATTTATTTTCATTAAATTAATTAGTATTTTTTAAACATTATGTTTTGTATTGATTTTAATATAAAATATAAACATTATAATTTATAATAAATTAATTTAGTCTATAAAAATTAATTACATTAATAATTTTTACTCACACATAAACTACATTCATAAAAACATGATTATCTTAAATATTAATTCTATGTGTTAGCCGTGTTTATTTTATGATTAATTTTTCTTAATCATGCGTTTTCAAAGTTATAAAATTAAAATAATTTCAATTATTAATATACTAAATTTATCTGGTAATATCAAAATTATTGGATATAAATTTAGCAAATAAACATTATTGAATATAAATGTTACGTTGGGAAAAAATATCCCTGGGTAAAGTGAAAAATGAAAGTAAAATACATTTAAATCACTCAAATATGTACCCAAAATGAGTGGATGGGAGGAATTTCATCAATATAATTTCATAAAAAACATGATTTCATGTTATGGTGTTATTTTACATTTAATAGTTTGAAAAAATATTTCAATATGTTAAGGGAATTCCAAAACTACCATCCTCTTGAATAATAACATGACACACATACACCCCTTATTTACACAAACAAAAACATAAATTCTAATTATAAATATGTGCATAGATTCATCGAAGAACTATCTACCACTATCCATATACATTTTCAACCATACATATCATAATCCCTTCATTTTGAAGGAAAATTCCCAAGAAAATATAATTCCTTGACATGGGTGGTTCTTCATCATACTATTTATTTATTTTTAATTTTTCATATCATTATATCTCCAAAAACTGATAATAAAATTGATTTAGGTCAATTTATGAACTAAATTTTTCTTATATTTCTTTATCTAAAAATAGTAATACCGTTGTATCCACTCTAAAAACCATAAGCATCGACCATGTGATTGTGCGTACTATATTTTCCAGAAAGAGATGTAGTTTTTGTTTGACGAACATTCATGGATAATACAAAGGATTAAACTAATTAATAAATATATTTTTCATGTCCCTATTTTTCCTCTTGAAATTATGATAATTTTTTATAACCTTCATAATTTTGTGTGGAAAATGAATGTGTGGTCATTATGTATGTGTGGACTACCTCCTCCACATCAATGACATATTTCATTTTCAATTATCAACTATCAATTATTATATTAGAAAAATTATGAATAAGGATGTTTTTTATATCACTGGATATTTTTTAGGCTATGAATTTATTTTTTAGATAAACATAATCATTCTCAACAAGTTAATAGAATCACATAAAAGTTGACCAAACCACATCATGTAATTAAAATGTGTGGAAAAGACAAATAAATGAATAAATTATTAAAATAAATAGGCACTAGGTAGTTATTTATAAACAAATATGGATATAATAATGGGTTTTAATGAATTTATTTTAATTATATAGGAAGCTTTGTATAAGTGAAAAATATTGTTTGATATACAGGTGATGTAATTAGTTCTGAAACTCTCTTTAGTACGACATGTTTTACTTTATGCACTAATTTAATATTATAAGCTGTATATGATTCGAAATTATAAATTTTTCATCATATATATTATAATTAAAATATATTAGGCTCATATGAGTTATGTTCCTCTTTAAATGGTTTTGATTAAAATCTTACTCAAGTCAAAATTATTTTTTCAAATCAACACTTTTTCCGTTGATTTGTGAAATCACTTTAGGATTTTGATATTACGATTCCCTTTTCCAAAACCATATCTGTAAAAACTGTAGAAATAAAATTTCATCAATGAAATTACATATATTCACTAATATCCTCCACTTTAATGCATTTTTTCTCAAATAAAATCATGATATTGATAAGAATAACATGTATATTTTCAAAATATAATTTTCTATTATGCCCATGTTTTACTAATATAAGGTGTAACCTATAACCCAAACATGAATTATATATTGTGGCCTTCAATTTTAACTATACCTCCATTAAAGTTAATCTTCATTTTTGTTTTTATTATGTGGGTTTCATTAAAAAAAGTTTTTTCACATGGATAGTTTTTAAAAAGGGATTCAAGTAATGTAATAAATGATTTAAAATGTATTAAGTGAAGTCAAATTTAAAGTCATATTAATATAGATAATCAATAAATGAATTTTTTAATATAATATCATTTTATAATTTACCACATGGGTAAATATTTTTGAACTAATCACATTGACAGGTTTCCATGCGAACATATCATTACACAATTGTAGTAATTTTCTAGTAGAATTCCTCTATATGTATTAAAGCTATTATAAATAAAAATCATATTATAATTGATTAATATCATCCTCCTACTAATATTTTTTAAATTTATAATTAAAAAATATATTTTCAAATCAATTTTCCTATTTTGTCAATGAGTATTTTTTATCTATTTTGTTTCTTTGATCAAGGTTATTTTTCAAATTACACAATTTAACTTATTTATATAAATGGATTATGTAATTAAAATATTCATCTAACTTGTAATTCATCACTAATTGTTTTCTTCCTAATCATTCATTCTTGTAGGTATGATTTACATATAATTAATTTCCACTATAAATCACCATATATTAATTACATTATTAAAGGGAATTCACCTAAATTCCCAAAAATTAAATAAGTTGCTGTAATTGTTTTCTAAAAAATATATACATTTTTATACTGTGAAAATAAAATTTATATAATCATAATTACTGATTTTTATTTACCATGAATTATTCTTAAAGTCATTGGATACCCATTTATTTTCTATGGGTCTATAATGTCATGTTTATTGGTGAAATCATGAATATTTCCATAAGGATTCACTTGAAAAGTATATAAACACATTTTATTTCATTGGGTTTTTATGATATATTGATTGAAACCATGTGGAACACATATGAATAATTTAATTATATGATGGGTGGGAATTTAATTATGTATCAATCTAATGAATTAGACCATGTTTCAATCTAATGAATATCATAGTGTGTGGTTTGTAATCATACCTAACTATGGTGCATTGATTGTTAGCATAACCAGCTATGTTATGTTAATGAGGTATTGAACATTGACTTAGGTTAATGATTTCATGTTTATATTTTTAACTACATTCATTAGATTTCATGATCTTATGTTATGGTCATTATTAAATCCATGTACATTTGATATCAAATCTTTATTACATTTTTTCATTAGTGTGATCACCCTCATTATCATATAATTGTATGCCTCATGTCACCCATATTTTTATATTTTATTATGTTCCCCTATACATTGTTGAATTCCCAGAGTCCAATTACACAAATTTGGTGAATTATTAAATAAAATTGGAAATATAAAGGAATAATGTCCCAAAATACATATCATTTTATTATCCTTGAAAGTGCAAGATTGATACACATGTTTTATATTACATAAATTTATAAAAACCTACACTATGTCCCATTTTAACAAAATAATATCTTTTGGTATATTTATTTAGGTTAATAATAATATAATTTTTCACATAATGGGAAAAAACATAAAATGTGGTATAATTAAATGCTCAGTAAGGATAACAATATAGTTGAAACTGTCATAAATTATAAATAATATTTAAGGTACTGTATAAGACTAAAACACCAACCATTTAAACATAATATTTAGAATAATATTAAATAGTTAAATCAAATAATTCAACTTACTTATTCACATGGATAATCTACTTGTCTAATAATAACATTTAATATCAATAACTAATTTCATAATGAATGAATGAATAATGTCTGACATCATAACCACATATTCAAGGACTCATTCCAAGACTACAAATAATATTTTTTCAAGGCCTTTTTCCAAGACACTAATTTTTCTTCATGAGACCTACAAATGCATTGGGGAGCTATAGAAGGATCCACCAGTCACATACTAAGTCCAATTCATCTCTCATATGAAATGTTTGAAACATAACATATACATTCATATTAAAACTAGAATATGAAACATTAATTTTGTATCCATAACCCAAGAATGTTATGAAAATAACACATGTATAATCAATCATATAAAAAAACATCACAACAATATGGAATATTGTGTTATAATAAATTAACTTCAAACTAGTGTAAAATCCATTAAAGGATGTTGACAGAGTTGAAATGATAACAATTTCAGAGAAATATATCTTTCTATTTTGAAATCATTTAAAAGATAAAAAATTATAAAATTATATATTCATTGATAAAATATTCTTATATTCTTGTATGGAAATCTTTTAAGGTTTTATAATGGATGAAAATAGTCGCCCCATGGTATAAGATAAAAAACACTCTTACCTTAATTTGTTGAAATGGTCATAAAGTACCTTGTTTGGAAAAAGACAAAAATATTCCATTCAAAACATTTTATTAAAATTAAAACAAGGGTATAAATTGCATTAACCCATATTCACATAAATGGTAAAACAATTTTGAAATACATTTTTAAGAAACACATATGTGGATGATAATGATGTCAAAGTAGATACTTACATATAAAAGAACTCAACTAAGTAAGGATATGATGAAATTAACCCAAACCATGTACTTTTCCTTATTCAAGGGTAAATCAACCTCATGTATAATAGTAAAATAATGATTATTAATTTATACAAGAAACAAATACATAAATATTATATCACATATGATCTTATGATATTTCTTTGTTAATAATATTTCAGTAGTTTCAATGTTTCAGATGCCAAATGACTCATTTTCCTTTATATGTTTTGTTATGTAAGTATTGAGTGTTATGGATATGATGTATTTCATTAATATATATAATTATATTATGTTCTTAAAAATTATTTTTAATCATAAAATTAAAATTATTATAAAATTATTACGAGGGGGAATGAATCTCATTGCGTTCGTGGAGACCATAATCTATACGTAAGCATGAGCGAGAATATCATTAAATTTTTATATTTATTATTTAAATCAATTTTACTCATTATTATAGCCATCCAAATAATGATGTGTTGAATAACAATCATTACCATGATGTAGAAAAGACAAGTCGTACGTATGCACATATAGTGACATTGTCATTCAAAGGATGGATAGAATAATGAATATGGTTGTAAAATATTTATAATAACATCAAAATATGTATAAGGTACTAGATTTATTATTTTGGTATGGAAACATTAGAGAAAGATGAAGTGGAAGAACAAAACTACTTTGAAATATGTGATGAAGTAACTACCTCTTCTTCTTGTTCTTCCTTTGGATTAGAAGAAAAGGGCTCCATAGGTTGGATTTATGGTCACTGTAAGGACTATATATTAAAGTGAGGGTTTTTGGAAAAAAACTTTCATAGGGTTTGGCCGATCCAAATTAATTTGGAGCTATGATTTTGAGGGAAGGGGGTTACCCTTTTATAAGATAGGTGAGGGTCACTTTTGGAAAAGATTGGAATATAATTTTATTAAAAAAGCATTTTTGGTTAATAATTGATCTAAATGGATTTATTTCAAGAATAATGTTGGTATGGGTTGAAACCATCTCAACCAATATATTTTAGATAAGTTTTATTCACCATATTATCCTTATTTTATATATTAAACCCCTAGTTAAATAGTTTATCTTTGTCATTGTATTGCTATATTTTTTTTATTTCGTGGTTAATAAACATTCTCTAAAATGAAAAAATAACCCCAAGTCATTTATTAATGACATATATATAATTATATTATTCCTTTTTCATATCCTTATACTTTTATGAATATTATATCATTTAGTAATATATTATTTGTTTTAAAATCTCATTTTTGTCAATTTTAATACTATTTAGTATATGGTTATTTTGAAAGACATCAAAACATGATTACATTAAAAAATAAATTAAATAAATCCTAACATGTCTTATTAACCTATAAAATAATTTTAATGCATCACCAATCTCAATTTAGTTTTATTAGTATGTTTATAATATCAATTTTTTTATCATTATTTAATATACTAATTACAGCTTCATCATTGGGTAAAAAATAAATATAATTAGGAATTTTTTTCTAAAAAGATAAAATAACATTATGTAGGAAATATTTTAATCTTTTTAATGAATATTTATAGTATATTTTATCTTATTATTTACGTTATATTAAAAATGTTATAGTTATTAATATTTTAATTTAAAACATTTAACACTTCTTTAAATAAAATATAATAAATGTCCTAATCTAATCGAAGTGGATCAAAATGTATTATATTTTATTCCTAAGGTTTGTTTATTTTTGAAATAAAATTATCTAATATAATTAAGATATTTGTTAGGGTAATTTTAATATCACTTTAAACTTTAATTTCCATATTTACGTGTACCTATAGTAAATAAAATTAAAAATTTACCATTTACAAATAAAATATTTCATCATATTTACCCAAATTTTACTTACTGATATCAACTCTGTCTCTTATATTTTTTAAATTCAAATCATAGAAGCGTTAAAAATACTTTTTATGCAAATTCTCAAATGTGCCTAAAAGGTGGGTAAAAGGCGTCAAATAGTGCAATAAAATATTATAAATCAAATATTATTATAAAATGACTACAATGATTTAAATTGAACTAATATTTTTATTATGTTTCTTTTTTATGTTAAAATAAAATATAATAAAAATATTTATTATTTAAATAAATTTCATTTTTAAACAATAACACGGTGTTTTTCAATAGTCATAAAAATTGAATGTTTTCAGAAAAATAAAACAATTCAACCTAATATAATCTTGATATTACAAATTCAAAAATTATACCTATTTTAGTAAATCTAAAACATTGAATTTCAATTTATTAAATTAAAATTAATTCCCATTTTAAAAAACCAGAATGTAGGTTTTTAAGAAGTAATATCTAACAAAATATTGAAATGTGTTTATAACCAATTTAAATGTAAAATTACTTAAAATGACCTAAATTATATTAAATGATAAATATATAATATAATTATAATTTAAACCCACTCAAATTTATAATTTAACACTATATGTTATTTAGATTACAAATATGGTTTTTAAATAAAATTTAGTATTTTTCACTATATATTAAAATATTAAAGTTAGCATAAATGTTCCAAAAATTTATCCAAACTAAATTATTATGACACCCTTCTAATGAATAATTTAATTTTACCAAATTTAATATAAAAAATGTCAAATATTGGATTAATAAGTGAAAAATACATTTTTTAAAAATACTTCTTTTATTTGAAAACATGAATTTGTTCTTATATAATGTCTAAGAAACACTAAATATGAAAGTTAAATTTATATAGGATATATATACAATTCAAAATGTGGTTATTACTATTCATAATTTCTTTTTAAACAGATTTTTGTTAGGTCTTGATGTGCTTGAACTCGGTGTTACGTGTAGCGTAATCTATTGAATTACATTAAAGAGATATAATACTATGAAATCTTAAGGTATTTCATTCTACCATCCTTCAATAAATTTCTTCATCGCAATATGAATTTTTTTTATGAAAATAGATGGTTAAAAATTGAAAATACATATGTTTAAAACAAACATATGAAATAGGGTTAATAAAATTTACTCTTAATAAGAGGGAAATGAAAATAAAAAAGTCACCCCCAAATTAGGGTTTTAATAAGTGAACATTGGTGGAAATTATAAACACATAATTGAAGTAAAAATGTAAATATTTATAGGGGTGAATGAAGTCATCAATCAGTAATATGTTAATAATAAATGGAATATTGATGACCTCAAATCCATAAAACTATGATGATTTAAAATATCATAGTTTCAACAAAACGGAAGGTATTAGGGTAAAAAAATTTTGGTTTTGAAATCCTTTCCCTAATGATTAGTAAATAATTTCTTAATAGAATAAGAAAAAAATACTTGGCAAGTATAGTTTCATACATTATCATATTTATACCACAGACTCATCATTCATTACAAATGAATATAGTCCTAAAAAATATTCTATTTCTTCGAATATTATAGGGTTTTAAAAAATTGAATTTATAATTTATCTATCAGATTATTAAAAAAACTACATTATTCAATCCAGTACATCATGAAGAAATTTGGTATGTGATTCAACCTTGTCTCCCATCGGTTGTGGGTTCAATTCTCACGGCTTTTCCTGATGTGAAGGGTTATCGTCGGACCATCAAGTTGTCCTTTTTGTAAAAAACACCAAAAATAATCTTAAGAAATGTATTAAAATAAAACCATAGTATCCAATGTCCAACTTAATCCATTCTAACCTTTAGACTTATCATAAATAATTGTGTCCAAACTCATAGTCCAAAAATTTATAAGGAAGGTCATCATAACATAGTGAAGATCTATTTTTTCCAAGTAATTACATGTGAGTACCTTTATCATGTATTCTCTTAAAACATGGTAACGCCCCGAAAAACCAAAAAACCTTATTGATTATATTCTTGCTCCATTATTCCTTATATATTACTGTATATATTATTTATATCCAAATTTTGTTAATACTCCTACCATAATTGAAAAAAATAACCATTAATGAGTACTATGGTAGTAAAGAATATAAAATATAATTTATTAAAAATAACCATATATTATTCCAAAATCACTTCCTTAGTATGAGGAAAATATTAACGTTTATCTTTCCTTCAATCATATAAATTTCAAAAAAATTAACTTAATATTTTTTCACTTTTTTTAGTACAATATAATCTCAAATCATCAAAGAAATAGTACTTTATTATAATCCTTATTTATTTTCCTTAATTAATATAATTAGAAAATTGTTAACAGAACACTCCAATGAATAATTAATTAATATAAATATAATGAAACTAATTATTCCTCTTCATATTTTGTAGAATAAAATCTTTATTATTATCCAATAGAATCATTTGGGGTATACTATGAGGATTCGGAAATTGATTCGTGTAGTGTCCCAACTCCTTTCACATGAGGAATTATACATTAAAATATTTTTTCTTACACTCGCAATCACGTACGTAGTTTTCTTTTCCACACACATATAAAAAACTCCAATTCCTTTAATTAATTTACCATGGTGATTATTTTGATAGTTATTATATATGGGAAAAACATTGGTTTCCTTCTTCCCTATATCCATATTTCTCTCCAATATCAATTTCTTCGCTGGATTCCCTTCAAATTCATAGGACTCATAGAATTATTTACTTATCTTATTAACACATGGTACTATTTCTATATATGATGATAATAAATGGGAGACTATTTCACTTATAAATATTGGGTTAAGGCCATGAAATATATGATCCTTATAACTCTTTTGATCGTGTGTATTACATGAGTTCTCATTGCTTCTACTGGGCACCATTTCTAAACAATGGCAATAATAGGTTAGTTTATAAATAAAACTACATATTTCGAAACATTTAAAATACCTAACATAAATTGAAATTTTTATGGATGTTATCCATAATCATTAAAAAAAATTCATTCAGGAATAATTCACTCATAAATCCTTCATAATGGTTTGTAAAGAAAATGTAAATTGTCATAAGCATATCTCCCAAGAGTGAAAAAATGCCCATTTTTGTGTACCAAGATACCATGGGTCATGCCCAAAACTCCTTGTTGTAGTTTTCATTTCTAGGTAGATCTGTTCCAAATCCACTTCTACGTTTTTTTATCCTTTCTGGATGCATTTTCTTAGAAAACCCACATAATATTTACACTACCAAAATATTTGGATGTTTTTCTATACTAATCCTCAATGTATATCTTAGGGTAATGTTCTCTATTAAGAGTATATCTAAATATAGATTCTAATATTTTTACTAAAAATAATATGATCTCATCCATAATGCCTCTTCCCATATTTACCCTGAGTCGATGCATTATTATATTACATAGGCATGATACATGGATTCATGTCCTAAAAGACCTATCAGTTCAGTAGCCTTGGAAGTAATAGATACATACAAACTATTTACATTACATCCTAAAATTAAAAAAAACAATAGTGTTTCCTTGTTGAACACTCTAATATCCTTTGGACTATCCATGCAGGTTAATCAAAATATACTTCTTCGTATCGTAGGAAAATTATAACTTAAGAGAGTGGTGAGCTCAGATGCTTAGTAAGGAATAATGTATAGAAAAAACAATCATGAATAAGCACAAACATTTACGGAATTCTATAAGATTGAAACATAATCCTTTTAAACATAAAATTCAACATAATATGGCAACAATAAATCAAATAATTAAATTTAATTATTCACATGGATATTATAAAAGTTGATTAATCTCATATAATATCAATAGCTAATTTCATAAAGATGTAATGAATAATTCCAAACATCATAACCACATAGTCAAGGCCTCGTGACAAGACTACATAATTGTTTTTCTCAATTTCGTTGTTCCATGAAACTAATTTTTCTAATGGGACCTACCGAGGTATCGATGACCTATAGCGGGGGATCCACCTGTCACTTACGAAGTCAAAATCATTCCTCATATGAAAAGGTTGAAACATAAAATACACATTTATTTTAAAACTAACATATGACATGTTAACAATTTGAAAATAAACAATGAATGGTATGAAAATAATTTAATTATAGTCATAAATATCACAAAATCTTCAATACATTATGTAAGATAGTATCATAATAAATCATTTTCAAACAAGTCTAAAATCATTAATGGATATTGACATGGATGTAATGAAAACTATTTGAGAGAAATATATCATTCTATTTTAAAATGATTAAAAAGTCACATAATTATAATAGAAAATATTTATTTAGAAAATATTCTTATAATATTGTAAGGGATGCTTCGAATGTGTTGTATTGGTAGAAAATATCCACCACAGTTGTATAAGATAAAAAACATTGATATAGTAATTTGATGAATTGGTCATAAAGTGGCACGTTTGGATAAAAATAGAAAGATTCATTTAAAGAGATTATATAAAAATTAAAACAAGGGTATAAATGACATTTAACCATATTCTAGGAAATAGTATTTTTTGGAAATAATTTTTTATGAAGCACAGATGTGGATGATAAAGAATAACTCGTAGATAATTACTTATAAACAACCCCGTATATGTAAAGGGATTGTAAAATTAACCCTTACCTAGTACATTTCCTTAGTCAAGGGTACAGAAACCTCCTATATAATAGTTAAATCATTGTAATTAAAACATAAAATTACCAAATATATAAATACTATATAATATATAATTTCTAATATTTCATTGTTAATATAATTTTTGTAGTATCCTTGTTTCTGATGTTAACTAGTTCGTTTTCTGTTATATGTTTTTTTAAATAATTCTTGTTTGTTATGTCTAGGATGTGTATGATTCATATCCAGAATGATATAAAATTCTTCATAGTTATTATTAATCATAAAATTATAATTATTAATGAATGGTTATGATGGGGAATGAATCTAATCCTGTTTATGGAGTCGGTAATCTTTACATACACACGAGCGACAATATAATTCTATTTATGGTAAAGTAATATGAAATTAGATGATATATTACATATAAACAATCATTAAAACGTTTATTTATTATTTACATCAATTTTACACATTGTTATACTAATATAAATAATGATGCATTGAATAACAAACAACACCATGACGTGGAGATGGTAAGTCGTACGTATGCATGTATGGTGACATTATTAATCAAAGGATGGATAGAATAATGAATATGGTTATACCATATTTTTAATGACATCATATTAGGTTTAAGGTACTAGAGGATTTATTTTGGTATTGTGAAAAAAATGAAAGAGGAGTTGGAAGAAGAAAAGAACTCTGAAAATGGCGATGACGTAATTACCTCTTCTTCGGGTTCATCATATTGATATGAAAAAAAGGGATCTATAGTTTGGCTTTCTGAACAATGTAATGAATCTTGGTTTATGTGAGGGTATATGGGAATATATTTGAGTTTTTTTGGGAAATCCAAATTTTATTGGAGGTTTGATTTTTAGAGAAGGGTAAATACCCTTTAATAATAGTGGTGAGGGTCACATTAGGAAAAGCATCAAATATTATTTTATTTTAAAACCATTTTCAGTTTATGATGGATCCAAATGTATTTATTTCAAATATATGATTGGTATAGGTTTATTTCCTCTCACACAATAAGTTTTAGAAAATATTAGGTCATATTGACCTCATCGTTTAAATTTAAATCTTAGATAAAATGATTAACTTTTACAATGTCCACTTGTATTTTTATATTACATGGTTAATAAACATACAATAAAAAGGCAATCTGACCCCAATTGGTTCATTAATGACATATATATCATTATTTAATTTTTCTAGCTGAACCATATATTTTTAGGAATTTTATATCATTTAATAATATAGTATTTGTTTTAAAAACTCATTATTGTCAATGTTGACAGTATTTAGTATTTCATTTTTTGGAAAGTCATAAAAACATGATAATTTCGAAACAAATACATTAAATCAATACTATCATGTCATATTAACATATAATATGAATGTAATGCATCAAAATTCTCAATTTAAATTTATTTGGATATTTATAATATCAATTATTTTAATATTTCATTAATAAGGTAAATATTGCATCATCATTGTGTCATTATTAAATTTAATTATATAATGTCTAAAAATTATAAATAAAATACCATTATGTAGGAAATATTTGATTATTTCTAATGAATATTTATATTCTATTTTATCTTAGGTATAATCTTATATTAAAAATGATATAGTTATTTAAATTTGAATTTAACACTTTTAACTATTCATTAAATAAAATATTATAAATGAATTAATCTATTAAAAGTGGATGAAAAATATTATATTTTATACCTATGGTTGATTTTGGTGGAAATGAATTTATCCAATAGAATTAGGATATGTGTTTGGGTAATTATAATATCATTTTACCTTTAATTACACAATTTAATTTTAACTGTGGTATATATAATTCAAAATTTACTAGTTACCAAAAATTATTTTCATCCTTTTGAACCACATTTTATTTAATGATAGGAACCATGTATCTCTTATTTTTGAAATTAAATTCAAAAAATTAGTAAAATTAAATTTTATACTAATTTGCAAATGTGCTTGGAAGGTGAGTTAAAGGCGTTAAATAGTTCAATAAAATTTTATATATCAATTATTATTATAAAATAACTCCAATGAATTAGATTAGACTAATATAATTATTCTGTTTATATATTCACTGTAAAATAAATTTAAATAATTTTTATTATTCTTTAAATAAAATTCAGTTTTTAAACAATAACGAGTGTTTATCACAATTCATCAAAAATTGAGAATTTTAAGAAAAATACAAAAAATTCAACACAAGCTAATTTTGATATTAAAAATTAAAAAATGTTGTCTATTTTACAAAATTTAAAATGTTGAAGTTTCATTAATTAATTTAATATTAAAATCACATTCTCAGAAACAGAATGTAGGTTTGTAAGAAGTATAAACTATCAATCGATTGACATGTGTTTTTGTACAAGTTAACATTGAAATTACTTAAAATGACCTATATAATATTATATGACAAAAAATAATCTATTTGAAAACTAAAACCACTCCAATTTAGAGTTTAACACAATAAATTATTTCGATAAAAAATTTGTCATTAATTATTATTTAATATTTTTCACTATAAATCAAAATATTAATGTAATCTGAAAAGCACCGAAAATTTATCCAGACTAAATTTTTATATCCTTATACTAAATATGAATTTAAGTTTATTAAATTTAATATATAAATGTTTAAAAATTTTCATTACATGTCAAAAATGTTATTTTTTGAAAAACACTTCTTTTATCAGCAAACATTAATTATTCCCTATATTATTTCTATGAGACACAAACGGTGAATTTGAAATTTATGAAGGATATATATAAATTTAAAAATTTAGTTAATACTATTGATGACCAATTTTTCAATGGATAGTCTTATAGGTTGTGATACACTTGTACTTTGTGTTGCATGTAGTGCATGATATTGAATTACTTTGAAGATATAATATACTAAAAAATCATGGGGTGTTACACCATTTATTAAAGATTACCCCTATCTATTGTTTCTATTTCAAGATTTTCTTACATAATGTTTTTTATGATAAACATAGACAAATATAATGTGTGGAAAATTAGTGGGAGACATTGAAGACTAGTTATGGATTTTTTATGTTCTTATATTGTAGTGAACAAATGTGTTTATTTGGTGAGAAGACATGCGATTAATTAGCTAGTGATCTAACACAATTTATTAAAAATATAAACAAAAATATAAATGGATTATAAATTTTTGAGATATATTATAATAATATTTTTTTATCAAAGATAGTTTTTTAATTTATGTTTTTATAGAACCAGTTCTTGATGCACTGTTCTAGGAGAGTCATAGTTTGGATAAATGGAGTGTTTAGTTTACATTTGTAATTAGGATATTATTAGTTTTGGAAAATTTCTGATCTTAAAATTACATTATTAGTTGATATTATAAGGATTATAAAATTTTAAAATATATAAATATTCCTTTAGATTTTTAGTATTAAATATATTATGTTTTTTAGGGATTATGGGAATTAAACATTACTGGATTCCAAATGTATATCTCTCTAAATAGGATAACCTCATAAAATATTGGTATTGTATAGATTATGAGTTTATCTTATAAATTTCATCCATGTATATATTTTGGTTAGTGAACATTGTTTTGATAAATATTTATTTAGGTGTAAAAACCTTAAGAACATTCGGTTTGGTATATCTATTTCACTATTTTGGTTCAAGGTGAATGGGCCCAAACTACACACTAGGATAGACAATCACAGGTAGAACTTCTTGGACTAATTCAAAATCACTATATAATCCATGATAATGGATTCATATATAATATTTTGTAGAAGTTAACATGATTAGAGAAACTAATAATAATATCTACATGGATAACATAGATTAAATTTAAACACTCATAAGTTATGGTTTGAACATTTTTTATCTATTAATATTTTTAATATCATATATTTTCATTTCTAATAATACTAATTTATTATTATCATCCCAAAATATTCATTCAATTAAATTTTTTGAGTGAGAAGGAATCAAGCTAGAAAAATATTCAATTGAAAATGTATTGATTGTCCAAACCAGTAATCTTTTGGCATAAGAACATGGGATAGAAATCCAGGAATTATTAATAATTAACTATCAGAATATATGATAAAAAATTAAACTTATGTGAAGTAAAAAACAGACCAAAGAAGATAACGGTAGAGTCTCTTGAAAATTACGACAATGATTATGTTAAATGAAAAGAATAAAATTCAGTTGATTTAAAAAAATGATTGGATTAAAACACTTGGTAATGTTTTAAAGGAACTAATTTTTTTTAAAATAAGGGAATATTTATTCTCATTACTGAGGGAAATAAATTCTTCAATTAAGTTAATAAAGTAAAATTATTTCTCTTCTTAGTTGTAATTTTTATATTAAAGTACAAATTTATATGGATATTGTTTATAAAGTCATTTCAAAATATTTGGAATAAGTAATTACTATTTTTCTAAAAAAAATCTAAGAATTAGATTTATTTATCTAGAATAGAATGTAACATCCATATATTTTACTATGTATACTTTCCCTTAAATAATACTGATATTTATATATTTATTCACATGAAATAAAAGGATGGTTGTGGTATATTGTTAAATGATAACAATCATCAAAAAAATATCCTTATGATAAAATATAATTTCTCTATAGATAAAATAAAATATTAGATTTCTAAAAATTAGATATTTTTTATGAAATAATTTTATGAACACTTATTATTTAGGAATTTTATTTTTTAATAAAAAGAGTCTATATTTAAATTTTTATTTTATATTAAAAGTCTACTATATAATTCATTGATACATAATATCAAAATTTACTTTTTATATTTTTTTCATTCTCTAAAAAATATTATTTTTATTTGAAAATTAGGTATTTGAAAAAATTATAATATTGTTGATTTTTTCAATATATAAGAATGATCTAGAAGGTCATAATAACATTTTAGAGATCACTTGTTTTATTAAGGAATATAATCATGTATTTTAAAATATCATTTAAACTTAGAAAACCCAAGACCACCATTTATTGAACTAAAGTAAAATGAAGCTTTAATAAATAAAACTCCATTATGTATGTTCTTTTAATTAATTAATTTTTTATTAATCATTGGTAATTTAACTATTTTAATCTAACATATAATATTCTTTTTTAGCATAAATAATTTTCGGTATTAAAAATTATTGAAATTAATAATTTTAACCCACACATAAATGTTATTATTAAAAATAATGATGTCTTAAAAAGGTTTTTTACGAATTATGAAAATTTACTTTTAATA
This sequence comes from Viscum album, assembly GCA_963277665.1. Classification (NCBI taxonomy): domain Eukaryota; kingdom Viridiplantae; phylum Streptophyta; class Magnoliopsida; order Santalales; family Viscaceae; genus Viscum; species Viscum album. The sequence continues at coordinate 1,134,028,674 of OY728166.1, forward strand.
TTACATAATTGTTTTCCGAGAAATATTAATTTATAACCATAATACAATATCTAGGATTATATTACCCAAATTAATTTATAATGTTTATATTAATTTATAGAATTTTAATTAATTATTATTGTGGAAATAAAAAGATACCTTGCAAATACTAATAAGGATAATGTCAAAAGTGAAAGTAAAACACCTTATACAACTCATAGATCAGTCTTATTTGTAACACCCCGAGCTTCCACGATACGCCTCTCTTTCAATAATGCAATAGCTTGCATTGTACGCAAGTTTGAGTTCTAACACACCGCAACTAATCAAAGTAGCCGTTATGAATAGTAATAACAACCTTTTAAATTTATAGAAATTTTATATTTCAAAATGGACTTCATTATTGTATTCCTAATATTGAAATTAGCCTATGTTGAATTTTTTGTAATTTTCCGAGAACTTCCAAATTTTTATGAATAGTGAAAAATACTTAAAACAACTTTTTTAATCAAAATAATTTATACTGATAAGTTATAATATTTAGTGGTTTTAAGGTATAATTAGAATATATTTTTACCATTTTATCCAATTTTGGTCATTAGAATTAATTTCACATTGAAATTGGACATAAACAATTGCCAATCTTTTGATATAAATTGTTTCTTAAAAACACGCTATTTGTCGTAACATCAGGAATTAATTATAAAATTAATAAATGAAACTTATATGTTTGGAATTTTTTAAAATAGACATTATTTTTGAATTCGGAATATCAATTATAGCTTTGGGTGAAATTTTGGCCTTGTTCTGAAAAACTTCAATTTTTGATGAATAGTGAAACCACTAAGTGGTAGTTAAATAACTGATTTTTCGTTTAAATGAAACATTACCACTTCTGTGATTTGATTTTCAAAAATCCGACATACATTGTTGTCATTAAGAAGTAAAATGTGGTTCAATGAGATCAAAATAATTTTTTGGTGAATAGTAACTTTTAAGTTCTTAATCGCGATTAGAGGAAATTAGTGTAGTTTAAGGAAAAAATAATGTTTTAATAATATGAGATGAGCTTGACACTTGTCCTACTCCTATTGGATGAGTCATGGCCGACCATGACAACCCATGGGTCAACTTGGGGACCCCATGGAGCCACTTTGGTTGGAAAATGACATTAATATATATTTATTTAATGTTAAAATTAAATTGACACAAACATGAGTTGTTTTACTAAAACAGTTCCTAAGTGGGGTTACACAAGTCCAAAATTTGACTATAAATATTAATTAGAAAGTTAAAAAGATTTTCTACATCATAGTTTTTTTTATAATTTTTAGACATTAAATAAATTAAATTATTTATGACATCATTATGATGCAGTGATGACCTCATTATTTAACGATTTAAATAAAATGAGAAGCTAATGAAAAATCCAAGGCTTACACTTGTCCAAAGCCTATTGGATAAGGAGTTTAGAAACCTTATCACCTTAGCCTCGAATTATATAAGTGTGGGACCTTTATAATCCGAAAAGCATTGTGAAATAATGTAACATTTCAATCATTCCAAAAGTGCCCCTCCTCTCCACTTATAAAAGGCCCCCACCTCTCCCACCTCATTTACACTTTCAAGCCATTTGGCTCGGCCTACCTCTGCCCAAATACTCTCCCAACTTCCCCCTCTTACTCCTAGAAGCCTTACTTTGGTCAGAACTCTTCCCAAGGAAGCCTTTGGCTCAAATCAAAAAGAGTTACCCGATTTTGAGGTAATGTCTTTTCTAATGTTGTTTTGTTTTATTTTTCTTCTACAACCCCCTAAACTCTTTTTATTCATTTCTTTTGTAACAACAACAGTATCCTCAATATACTAGGATTTTGTTATAAGAAGTATTCAAGCTACACTTACACACACCTACATATAATGGTTAAAGAACATACGGTTTCTCTGGATGGCGAATTTCTTCCTCACGAAACGATGATTGTTCAACACTCATATAACACCATAAAAGGTGGCCATTAAGATGTCACTATTTTTATATATGATATATAATATGTTTATGTTTTAATTATTCTTCTGTATTTCTCATTTATGGCATACTTTATGATTTCCATTGTGGGTAAAACGCGATAATTTCATTTTAGGAAGTGCGGACTACCGCCCCCTCAAAGTTATTTGAATCGTTAATGCCATATGTGGGATGTATAAAGGATGGAGTAAATGGTATTATACACTATATTATACTGTAATTATATTATAAATTTATATCATTATGATTTCATTCCATTAAATACAAAATAGAAATGAAAGTAGCGTTCATGCGTACGTACGGCTTACCGTCTCCATGAACGGTGCATTTCATTTCTTACCTCTAAATGTTACGTGACATTATGAATGAATGTATATACTGTATATATATGATATATATGACATCTAAATCATGAATATAATTCTGGATATAATTGATATTCTACCACATGAACAACTTATAATTATAAGAAGTTTATTGTTGACTCAAGTACCAAAGATCGACAAAACGACCGTTATTAACTTAAATAATTACATAATGTTCATAAAATTGTAATAAGTGATATAAAAAGGATAATAAAATTGAAAATGGTTCTTAATAAGGTAGATATTAACTCTAGTTTATTATTCAGGAGGTTAAAGAACGGTTGAGTCAAGTCGGACACAAGGTAAGGGAATTTCTTAACCCAATTTCCATTCTTGGGGTTAATCTACTATTTTCAAATTATGTCATGATATTATTATGTAATATCTTGTATTTGTACTTTATTTATGTGTACTTATAGTAAATACACATAATAGATATATTTTATTTAAAAAAATTATCTTTGTAAGGGAATTTCTTAACCCAATTTCCAATCTCTGGGTTAATCTCCTACTTTCAAATTATGTCATGATATTATTATGTCCTATATTGTATTTGTACTTTATTTATGTGTACATATAGTGAATACACATAACAGATCTATTTCATTTTAAAAATGATCTTTTTAAGGACTTCGTCTCAATCCCCTTTCATTGAGGCATATTTGGTTTTATACACAACTTTCTTTTATACGGTGTATAAACCCCTTTGACTTTTACGTTTATTCAAAAGGTTTTCTTTTATAATTATGTGATTTTTAAATGATTTCAAAAAAGTGATATTTATCTCCAATATATAAAAATCCAGTGAAAATGTATACGTATTTAACGCAAGATTAAAAATGTTTCAGAAAACCCGACTCTCGAGTGTGGTAGACATGAAGGGATTGGGCGTGGACCCATTATGGCCTGTAATTAGTCGAGCAGTCTAAGAATTAGTTATTTTGTTTTCAAAAGCATTCTTAATGTTTTCATAAAAACACTGGAGTATATTTGAGCAATTTTAAATGTATGTATCTTCTAAAAAAATGCATCGGTATGTTTCATGAGACAACTAGACGTGGAATTGGCCGAGGCCCTTTCCCAATTTGATTTATGGTTTTGGCCGAGGCCTTAATCATTTTAGACGTCTTGGCCGAGGCCTTGACAACATGTTTCAGAATGTCTGGCATTATACATTCCCTCATTATGAAAGTGGTTATTGATATTTCATGTGATTATTCGACCAGTAGAATATCCATGTGAATAAGTGAATGGCATTATCTCATTTTACTTTTGCCATGTTATGTTGAAGTTCAAGTTTAAAAGGCTTTTCTTTTAGTTGTACATTGCCTTAAATGTTAATGTTTATTTATGAAAGCTTCCGTAATATTGTAATCCTTACTGAGCATCTGAGCTCACCCCTTTCAATGTTTTAATATTTTCCAGGATGTGAAGAAGTATTTTATGAATGACCTGCAGGGATTGTGAGAAGAGGATATGAGTGTGGACTATGGAGACTTTGTTATTGTCGTTTTTCACTTTATGATGTAATGTAACGTGTACGAATGCATCTAGTGTTTCCAAGGCTACTAAACTAATCGGTATTTCGAGACTTGATCTTTTGTGATCATGCCAATGTTATGAAGTAATGCACCGAATCTGGGTAGCTGGGGTCGGGGCGTTACAGTTGGTATCAGAGGCAGTTTAGTACTAACCTTGGAAGCTATATTTAGATAAACTCTGATTAGAGCACATAGCCCCAAGATAGACTTTGAGGATTAGTATAGAAGAACTTCCTAGAATTTTGGTATTATAGAGATGTTATGAGTTTTCCGAGCAATACATCCATGTCTGGATACGAGCAGGTAGAGGCGGCTCTGGCACAGATGTACCTAAGGGTAAAACCCGAAATCACCGCTTTGATCTAGACTCGAACGGGAACTGGTGCACGACAACGGGCCTTGCTGCACTCTTGGTTACGACACTCCCAGGGGATATGCTTAGGATAATTCTCATTTTATTTACAAACCACTATGAAGGGTTATGAGTACATACTTCCTCAAAGAAAACATTTCTTTTTATGATTATGGATTATATCCATAAATAGTTCAATTTATGTAAAGTTTTTAACAAGTATGGAATTGTGTATTTTGATTCATAAACTAATCTAGTTTATGCCATTGTTTAGAAATGGCGCCTAGTGGAAGGAATGGAAACCGTATCAATGCACGAACTCCATGTAGGGATTGCCCTCCTGCTCAAGATAATTATTGTGGATCTGGAGATACAACTGGTGCTGATCAACTTATTACCATACTGGAACAACTCACTCAGGTTATGAATAATAACCTTACTCGTATGGAGCACCCTGATCCGCAACGTGGAGGATCAATGTTAGACCGCTTCACAAGGCAACAACCACCAACCTTCAATGGGAGTACAAATCCTATAGTAGATGAGCAATGGATAAATTCCTTAGAGAAAATATTCCATGCCTTGGGGAGTAGTGAAAGGGAGAAGGTTGTCATGGTAGTTTACCGCCTCACTGGAGATGCCGATCAGTGGTGGTCACTGATTCAAAACACAAAGGAAGATGATGACGTATCGAATATGGAATGGAGGGAGTTCAAATATCTTTTCTTAGAAAAATACTTTCCTCGTGACCATCGAGCAGATATGGAAAGGCAATTTCTGAGTCTGAGGCAGAAGGAGGATGAGAATGTCGCAAAGTATGAGGCTAACTTTACAAGGTTAGCGAGGCATGCTGCCGATTATATACGTAACCCAAGGAGTAATATTGATCGTTTCTTTGATGGGTTAAAACCATTTCTTCGTCGAGCTTTGGTATCACAATCCTTCTCATCATACGAAGATATTGTCTCGTGTGCTATCAAGAGAGAAAAGGAATTCTCTAAGTCTTATGACAACAAAGTAAAGCAAGAGAAGAAGAGAACGGTGGAACAAGAGACAGATAAAGGGAAAAAGGGAAAGAAGGATTTTCCAGTATGTGATAATTGTGGGAAGAATCTCCCTGGTACTTGCCTAAAAGGAATGGGAGTTTGTTATAAATGTGGAGAAAAGGGTCACCAGGCTCGTGATTGCAAGGGAAAGAAAGAGGCTATCAAAGTTGAATGCTACAATTGTAGAGAAATGGGTCATTATGCAAATGAATGTCCTAAGCGTCAGGGAAACTTACCTCAGAAAAGGCCAAGGGATCAAGGACAATCTTATGATGTTACTACAGTTGAAGCAGAATAACTAATGTATTGGTGCTTTTGGACTCATAGATTATATTATGGTTATTAGAATAATCTGATATATATATAAGGATTGTACTTCAGTACTTGTTGATTTCAGTAAGGTTTTAATATGATTAAGGTAATCATATTTTTAGTATGTGACAATAAGAGAAACTTTTCTTTGTTTGGGGAATCTGATGTTACAATTGATTTTGGAATTTAGAGACCTTTTAGAGAAAATCTAGACGGAGGTATTTTGGATAACTATTAAGGTTGGAATGGATTAAGTTGAACCATGGATAGTATTGTTTAAGGTTAAAGAATTTCTGAAGATTATTTTTGGAATATTATAATACTATAGTTTTAGGAAAAGGACAACCTGCATGGTGGGGAATAACTCGTCGCGTCGGACAAAGCTGCAGGAATCGAACCCACAACCATAGTGCGACAAGCCTTTATTTCCTACCACTAGCCTATAGGAAGTCCCTGGTTATTACAAAATAGTTTTACTAATCTAAATGGTATGTGTTAACATTTTGAACCTTATACAATTAGGATAAATATAATATTTTTGAGTTCCGTTACCATTTGGAGTAAAAGTTGGGTTTGTGGTACAAATTTATTAACGAATGAACGTATACATAACAAGTATTTATATTCTCTTACATTCTTAGTAAATCTCCTAAATAAATTCCTCAACATTATAAAAGGTAACTTAAAACAAATATGTTGTCGGTTAATTTTTCCAACTGGGGATTCAATGAGCGTTTAACCAATCACAAGTTTGTGATTTTCTTGTGGTTAAACTTTCTCCTAATCTTGTTTTCTATAACTCTCCATCAGACCTTTATGGTTTGTTTCTCCTCCATATCCATATTTTCATATAATCCTATAATGGGCTATATCGGGTGACCTTTGTACTTATCTTGCTTTCTCTTAATGTTATATATTTATTAACCTTATTTCCGATGTGGGTTTTCCTCAAAGGTATTTTCTCTTTTCAACCTTTTATTTTCAAAGAAAAATTTCAAATTGCGAGGACGCAATTTATTGAAGGAGGGGAGAATGTAACACCCCGAGCTTCCACGATACGCCTCTCTTTCAATAATGCAATAGCTTGCATTGTACGCAAGTTCGAGTTCTAACACACCGCAACTAATCAAAGTAGCCGTTATGAATAGTAATAACCACCTTTTAAATTTATAGAAATTTTATATTTCAAAATGGACTTCATTTTTGTATTCCTAATATTGAAATTAGCCTATGTTGATATTTTTGTAATTTTCCGAGAACTTCCAAATTTTTATGAATAGTGAAAAATACTTAAAACAACTTTTTTAATCAAAATAATTTATAGTGATAAGTTATACTATTTAGTTGTTTTAAGGTATAATTAGAATATATTTTTACCATTTTATCCAATGGTGGTCATTAGAATTAATTTAACATTGAAATTGGACATAAACAATTGCCAATCTTTTGATATAAATTGTTTCTTAAAAACACGCTATTTGTCGTAACAGCGGGAATTAATTATAAAATTAATTAATGCAACTTATATGTTTGGAATTTTGTAAAATAGACATCATTTTTGAATTCGGAATATCAATTATAGCTTAGGGTAAAATTTTGGCCTTGTTCTGAAAAACTTCAATTTTTGATGAATAGTGAAACCACTAAGTGGTAGTTAAATAACTGATTTTTCGTTTAAATGAAATATTACAACTTCTGTGATTTGATTTTCAAAAATCCAACATACATGGTTTTCATTAAGAAGTAAAATGTGGTTCAATGAGATCAAAATAATTTTTTGGTGAATAGTAACTTTTAAGTTCTTAATCGCGATTAGAGGTAATTAGTGTAGTTTAAGGTAAAAATAATGTTTTAATAATATGATATGAGCTTGACACTTGTCCTACTCCTATTGGATGAGTCCTGGGCGACCAAGAAAACCCATGGGTCAACTTGGGGACCCCATGGAGCCACTTTGGTTGGAAAATGACATTAATATATATTTATTTAATGTTAAAATTAAATTGACACAAACATGAGTTGTTTTACTAAAACAGTTCTTATGTGGGGTTATACAAGTCCAAATTTTGACTATAAATATTCATTAGAAATCTAAAAGGATTTACTACATCATAGTAATTTTTTTATAATTTTTAGACATTAAATAAATTAAATTATTTATGACATCATTATGATGCAGCGATGACCTCATTATTTAACGATTTAAATAAAATGAGAAGATAATGCAAAATCCAAGGCTTAAACTTGTCCAAAGCCTATTATAAGGGGAGATTTTGAAACCTTATCACCTTAGACTCGAATTATATAAGTGTGGGACCTTTAGAATCCTAAAAGCATTGTGAAATAATGTAACATTTCAATCTTTCCAAAAGTGCCCCTCCTCTCCACTTATAAAAGGCCCCCACCTCTCCCACCTCATTTACACTTTCAATCCATTTGTCACGGCCAAACTCTGCCCAAATACTCTCCCAAATTCCCCCTCTTACTCCTAGAAGCCTTACTTTGGGCAGAACGCTTCCTAAGGAATCCTTTGGCTCAAATCAAAAAGAGTTACCCGATTTTGAGGTAATGTCTTTTCTAATGTTGTTTTGTTTTATTTTTCTTCTACAACCCCCTAAACTCTTTTTATTCATTTCTTTTGTAACAACACCAGTATCCTCAATATACTAGGATGTTGTTATAAGAAGTATTCTAGCTACACTTACACACACCTACATCTAATAGTTAAAGAACATACGGTTTCTGTGGATGGCGAATTTCTGCCTCACGAAACGATGATTGTTCAACACTCATATAACACCTTCAAAGGTGGCCATTAAGATGTCACTATTTTTATATATGATATATAATATGTTTATGTTTTAATTATGCTTCTGTATTTCTCATTTATGGCATAATTTATGATTTCCATTGTGGGTAAAACGCGATAATTTCATTTTAGGAAGTGCGGACTACTGCCCCCTCAAAGTGATTTGAATCGTTAATGCCATATGTGGGATGTATAAAGGATGGAGTAAATGGTATTATACACTATATTATACTGTAATTATATTATAAATTTATATCATTATGATTTCATTCCATTAAATACGAAATAGAAATGAAAGTAGCGTTCATGCGTACGTACGGCTTACCGTCTCCATGAACGGTGCATTTCATTTCTTACCTCTAAATGTTACGTGACATTATGAATGAATGTATATACTGTATATATATGATATATATGACATCTAAAACATGAATATAATTCTGGATATAATGGATATTCTACCACATGAAGAACTTATAATTATAAGAAGTTTATTGTTGACTCAAGTACCAAAGATCGACAAAACGACCGTTATTAACATAAATAATTACATAATGTTCATAACATTGTAATAAGTGATATAAAAAGGATAATGAAATTGACAATGGTTCTTAATAAGGTAGATATTAACTCTAGTTTATTATTCAGGAGGTTAAAGAACGGTTGAGTCAAGTCGGACACAAGGTAAGGGAGTTTCTTAACCCAATTTCCATTCTTGGGGTTAATCTCCAATTTTCAAATTATGTCATGATATTATTATGTAATATCTTGTATTTGTACTTTTTTTATGTGTACTTATAGTAAATACACATAATAGATATATTTTATTTAAAAAAATTATCTTTTTAAGGGAATTTCTTAACCCAATTTCCAATCTCTGGGTTAATCTCCTACTTTCAAATTATGTCATGATATTATTATGTCCTATATTGTATTTGTACTTTCTTTATGTGTACATATAGTGAATACACATAACAGATCTATTTTATTTTAAAAATGATCTTTTTAAGGACTTCTTCTCAATCCCCTTTCATTGATGCATATTTGTTTTTATACACAACTTTCTTTTATACGGTGTATAAACCCCTTTGACTTTTACGTTTATTCAAAAGGTTTTCTTTTATAATTATGTGATTTTTAAATGATTTCAAAAAAGTGATATTTCTCTCCAATATATGAAAATCCAGTGAAAATGTATACGTATTTAACGCAAGCTTAAAAATGTTTCAGAAAACCCGACTCTCGAGTGTGGTTGACAGGAAGGGATTGGGCGTGGACCCATCATGGACTGTAATTAGTCGAGCAGTCTAAGAATTAGTTATTTTGTTTTCAGAAGATTGCTTAATGTTTTCATAAAAACACTGGAGTATATTTGAGCAATTTTAAATGTAAGTATCTTCTAAAAAAATTCATCGGTAGGTCTCATGGGACATCTAGACGTGGAATTGGCCGAGGCCCTTTCCCAATTTGATTTATGGTTTTGGCCGAGGCCTTAATCATTTTAGACGTCTTGGCCGAGGCCTTGACAAAATTTTTCAGAATGTCTGGCATTATACATTCCCTCATTATGAAAGTGGTTATTGATATTTCATGTGATTATTCGACCAGTAGAATATCCATGTGAAGAAGTGAATGACATTCTCTCATTTTACTTTTGCCATGTTATGTTGAAGTTCAAGTTTAAAAGGCTTTTGTTTTAGTTGTACATTGCCTTAAATGTTAATGTTTATTTATGAAAGCTTCCGCAATATTGTTATCCTTACTGAGCATCTGAGCTCACCCCATTCAATGTTTTAATATTTTCTAGGATGTGAAGAAGTATTTTATGAATGACCTGTAGGGATTGTGAGAAGAGGATATGAGTGTGGACTATGGAGACTTTGTTATTGTAGATTTTCACTTTATGATGTAATGTAATGTGTACGAATGCATCTAGTGTTTCCAAGGCTACTAAACTAATCGGTCTTTCGAGACTTGATCTTTTGTGATCATGCCAATGTTATGAAGTAATGCACCGACTCTGGGTAGCTGGGGTCGGGGCGTTACATTATTGTTGTTGTGTTTTACCTTTAATAGTTTAATGAGATAATATAAAAATTTATGGTAATTATGAAACTACGTTTGCCTTTACAATGAAAAGGACACACATAAAACCCTTTTTTACACACTCATATATTTGAATTAATTAGTCAAACACTGAAATTTTTTTCAAACCAAAATCGTCCTCCATGAACCATATCCTCTCATCTTATTCTATTCCATTCATTTCAATTTATAATTAAAAGGAAAATATAAATCACTTCCATATGTATTTCTTCTTTATAGTGTTTAGAAAAAATTATCCTAATATCCAATTACCAAATTAAATTAATATATTATATATCATTTATATATAATGTTTTCATAATATTTATTTGGTTACAATTATTCATTTCTATAAATCCTTTATGAAAAACATAAGAATTGATGATGTGTTTGTACATACCACAACCTCCACAATGCAATTTTGTTTTCTTTTCATCACTCTATTTCATGGATAGAAACATTGACAATCATGATAAATAGATACATTTTTTATGTCTCTATATAAATCATAAAACATTAATAATTTTTTTATCCTTCCCTTATTTTAGGTAATATGAATGTGTGGTGTGTTTATAAGCGCAGAATACCACATCCACATGAAAGAAACATTTTTTTCATTATTACCATACATGGATGACTTTAAAATGATTTTTATGTATAAGGATGATATTTATCATAATATTTATATTCTAGGAAATTGAAAATTATTTTTATTAAAAACAAAAAAATTGTTATCATGACAAGACAATCATGTACAAACCGCCCAATCCACCTTAGGTAACTAACAAGAGCAGAAAAAATTTAATAAATGAACAAATTATTGAAATAATTAAACCCTATTAATATAATAAATAATTAATAATGATACTATTATTTTTATTCATCAACATAGTTTAATTACATGGGATGTTGACAACATTTTCTTTAACATTTTACAATAGTATTTTAAGATAGTTTTTTTCTCAAACTCCCTTCTTTAGGACACATTTAACTTTATGCACTAATTTAATTTTATATAGGGTATATGATTCCTAATTGTTATTTTATCAGGAAATATAATTTATTAATTGTATTTGAGGATAGTATTAAATATCATTAACCTTCAATGATTTTTAATAAAATTTTACTCCATTTGTAAATTTTTTTCCATTTTTCATTTTTCACATCAGTTCAGAAATATCATCTTGATTGTGTTCTTCACAGAATTCACAACCTAAAATTATATTATAAAATTGTATATATCCATTTTGTAGTAATATAATAATTTTCATTATTAATATCCTCAAATTTTATGACACTCATCGACAAATTAAAGTGGGATGATGAAAATAATATCTCATATACATTTTACTAGATATTTTTCATCCATGTCCATATCATAACAATAAAAAGTGTGATATATAACCCAAATATGTTTCCATGTGACCATCATGTTTTCATTCACTTATTTTCAAATTAATTTTTTTAACCATTTTTATGTTATATAAATCCTACAAATAATAAATATATTTTTTATGTTTTCTACATAGATTGTTTATTTAAAAAAATTATTCTTTTCAAGTAATATTATAAGTAGTTTAAAAATGAATATCATAATCAGTATTTTAAAGATATTTTCCAATCTTTAGATATTACTGAAATATGTTTTGAAAGAAACTTGTTTTTTTTAATTTTCAAATGGGTTTTTTTCGATGGAAGTATTCTATTTTACATTTACAATGTGACGGTTTCCTTCCATAAACTTTTAAATTTTTTAAGACACTTCATATATTCACATTAATGTAACCAATAATAATATTCTTATTCTTATGAATTAAAAAAACTAAATTTTTAAATTATTTTCAATTTATAAGGTCAATTCTTATTTTAAGATAATTTTTCGTAATGACTCTAATAGTGACCTTCACGTATGTCATATATTTAGTCAATGATATTATTAATATAATGAAATTATCCTTATTTATATGTATAGAATAAGAATTTATATTTTATAAATATTTTGTGACCCATAAATAAATTTATATTTTTTAATTATCATCTCTAATGGTGTTGATTTACTTTTAATGATTTTCCTATTTGAAGTCATTCGGTTTAATTATACGATTTAAGAGAATTCACCATGAAATACAATGAATTATTTTATTAGAAAAATTTCAATCTAAACCATATGTCCATTTTCTATATGCTTTATATACCATTGCATTGTTATATTTTTAGTGGTATTTACCGAGAGTGAATAATAATTTCATTACATTACCATTTATTTTCCATGGGTTTATCATTTCTTTATTATTTATGAATACACGGATTATTAATTTCAGAACAACCTAAAAAGGATATGAATCTAAATTTTCATGGGGGTTTAACGATTTTTGGATTGAATCAATATAGCGTACATATGTATGATTTTAATTTTGTTACATGTATAAATAGATTATATGCCTATCTGCTAAATTAGTTAATTCATACATCTCATTAATCATTATAGTTTATTATTAGTGATCGATGAAAACTATGGTTATTCGGTAGTTAGATTAGCCCACAATGTTGTATTAATGAGATATAGAGGATTGAATTGTTCATATAATGTCATGTTTATATTGTCATCATATTTATAGGAGTCAATGATGTTATGTGATAATAATCATTAAATATATATTCTTATGATATCATGTCATTATTTCATGATTTAATAATTATATTCATCCTCATTATTATATCATGTAATCCCTATTTTATTTCATGTTTTGATTTATTATTATAATTAACATTTGTGATCTTTTAAGATCACCCTATTCTTATTTGTCTATTTCAAATTTTTTTCACTGAATGTTTTATGTATTATAAGATTAGAATATTATATTCTGTTGAAACATTATGTGTGATGTTAAAGACTAATTATATAATTTTAATCTATTTATATTGTGTTGAAAAAAGAATCCATTTTATGAGACGAATTAACCTTTATTAGTAAGTTATTAAAACTAATAATTTAAAACTATAAAATATAAGGTCATCTTATTTTGAATATATGAATGATATTGTAACCATATATTAATATTAAAAAAAATTATGTTGTGTTTTTTTGGAATCATATTTGGGAGAATGAGTCTAGGGGATCTACAGTGTAGGCGGTAGGTCACACCAATGCCTTATGGTTCATCATCATAGTGAGGTATACATGAGATTAGGTAATCAAATTTATGGAGAACCACTCAATAGAGTAATTATTTAAGATGTTGTGAAGGTCATGTAATCGTAAATTATTGGTTATGTAATAGTAGATATTGGGTCACATTGACATGTCAAAGAAAATCATGGTAACACCATGTTATTCCATTCAATGTGGAACATCATGTTAGAGTTAACGGAGGTTGTGTCATAAAACACTATCCAATATGAGTGATATTCACCATGATAAGTAAGATCACAAAATATTGTTACCCAAACATCGGATGATAGGATTTGGGTTCAACATGGTACATAGGGTAACATTATGTGAAAGGGGTTCTGTAAAAAGTATGATAGTAGTATTTGAATTGAGATATAATAATTTATGTCAACCCAAATGTATTATTTAAAAAAATATTTTTACAATTTATTAAATTAATGGTTTTAAATTTTATGATAATATTAATTTATGTTTTCCATTTTTTTTTAATTTGTGTTGATATCCCCTTCCGCACTTACGTTTTCTCTTCTGTTTTGGGATTTCATTTATTAGTTGGATGATTATTGTGTGATATATCCTTTATTATATTCCAAATTTCATCCACTATATCATTTTTCTATTATTTGTTCTCAAATATTTCTCTTTTACAAATTTATGATATATCTACATGTCTTAGATAATATTATAGGATATGATCAATGATGGATATTCCAATGGATCAATTTATGTGTTCCCTATGAATTTTCAATTTCATATTATAATATTTTGAAAATTATGATATATGTTATTATCAAACATTTATGATTTATCATGTATTATTATAAATTTCATTACATTAACATGATAGAGTAAGTTACTAACGTTTAGGGATATAATAGACCACCTAATTATTATACATTCATGTAATGGTTTTTGATGTCTATGTGATTAAACTAAAATTTATTTCATTTTATATTCAAGATACATTGTGTCTTTATTTCTGGTATTCAATGGAACATTGGATTATAATTTTTCAGCTTTTAAAGTATTTGGAATATAAGAGTTATATATATTATTGGGGCATACACAAACCTTTATCTGGGTTGTTTTATTTAACTACATGAGATAAATTATTTTTTCCTGGTGTTAGGACTATCCCATAATTTTCATAGATTTAATCATATGATACTAATTTATATGGGGAGAAAATTAATATACCTATAATTTTGGACCTTATGACTATTTCTTGTGTATCCTTCATAAAATATGATGTAAAGGACCATGAATAAGTTCCCCTATACTCCCATGAGTAGGTTATTGGAGAATTATGTGAGTTCAAATGATCCTTAAATCAAATAATATATTAATGTCATGATTTTAGAAATTTATTATTTTACTTCAATATGAGGTATTTTTTTATCCACATTTTATCTTATGGAAACCTAGTGGGTATTTAATTATTTATAGATATTCATATACAATGGGTGAATAACTATTGACCTATCATAGACTAAAATGATTTGAATGTTATGCTAACATATTTGTGACATTCAAAAAGATATACATAAGGAAATAATTATTCTATTACGTGATTTTGATTATATTATTTAATACCATGACCAATAATATTTTTATTTAAAATAGTTGAATATTATTCCATATGCTCTAAATAATTTATCTTGTAAGGGATAACATTCCCATGTACTCTGATATTTTTGGTACCCTGGGGAACAACAGCCATATATATTTAATATTCCTATGTAATGGGAATAGGTGACCAAATTTTTAATTTATGAGGTATATAGTGATCTTCCATTTACCTCATATTATGTTATTGGGGGAATGAAATACCCATTATGTAATGTCATCATGACTAGGGTGGTTATGTCTACTATATATGGATATATATTCCTCTAGGTCATGGATTGAAATTCCCATGTAGACATGATAAAGATAAATAAAGAATGAAATTCCAAATTGATTATTATTTCCCTTCGAATTTAGATACACATCTAATTATTTGATGCCACCACAGAAGGGTATGAGACACATGTATAATAATGATTGGTATGGTATCATATTACCACTATTAATATTCCCCCTAGTACTAGGTATTCATTTCCTACTCGTTTGATCATTCACATGGGTAAAGATTTTATTCCCACTATTGTGAAGGGGCCATGAACTGAGGACTCATTTCATGCTCATGTAATCATTCCCATGGATAAGAATGATAATACCTTCCAGGACAAAATTTTTTGGATAGGATTCCATTTTGAATATATTGGCTCTATTATTTTTTCATATATTTGTGACTCTATACTCATAATGAACTATCCATTTTTTAGGATTGTGGTCTCATAGGGACATTATGGATACATTCATATCTATGTCGATAAGATTAATTTTCCATATAGATATCATTATAATATTATATAATTACATTCTTATTGATAGTATATTTGGATATGATTATTTAATAAGTATTATGTTGTGTGATTCAAGGCAGCATATCACTATATGAAGCTGGTTTTGTCACACTCGATTGGTTGTGAAGTACCTATGGAATTAGATTATTTATTATTACTATATTTCCTTATTTAATTATAAATATAACCATATCACATTGTACAAACACTTTAATATACTGGTTATATATAGGTTAACTACTGTCGATTGACTATATTGTTTCAACAACTCATTTATCAAGAACATTATTATCTATAAATTCTTCATCACTGCCAACATAGTTATGGTAATGTTCCATTTTATGGATAGTTGATCTAGTATGGTCTATATGGAATCAGGACATGGGATTGTGAATAAAATTAGAACCCAATTTTATGTATAATCATATAAATTGTTTATTTATTTTTAATAGTCTGTTCATGGTTGAACTTTGGGTGACCCATATTGATTTAAATCATGTGACATAATCGTTACACATTTGTTAGGTCATGAGAGTTATTATATATCTATTAATAGAATATAGTTATGAAATTCACATTTATATACATTTTTATTGTATTGATATATGATTCTTATTATTTTTTATAAACAATTATACCAAAAAGATTATAGTCTCTCTAAATCATTCATAAACCTTGTCTTATTTTCGATAGATTCCAGCAATTGGGGAACATATCTTATTATATATGGGACCTAGTACGATGATAGTGAAGGTGAATTGATTTTAGGATCCTTAAAAGTGGTATCAATGCCTTATTTTATTTAATATAATGGTTTTATTTTTTTATCAGAAAATAGATAACTAAAAACATAGAATTGATATTACGTCTTGTCATATCAGTTGCATACATTATATGAATTCTTCATTACTATGGAGAAATGATTATATTTCATCGTTTCCTCTATTATGATTTTGCTAGTTTATCGAATTATTTAGAATTATGAGATTGGTTTATGGTTTATTTATTCTTCACATGGGGTTGAAAGGGATCAATAATTCATGTATCATTATTGGTACCTATAATTCACATGAAATTTGGGTGCTAAATTATTTTTGAGTAAATTGATTATAATATGGGGTATAATAATTTAAATTGGAAAAAAGACAACATATATTGTGTATCCTAATATTATGTGATGGTATCATTCTATTTAACTACGATTTAATTTTCATAATGTTGTTATATTTTATTAATTGATGTGGTGATTCAAATATGTATTTAATTCATGTCCCAATAGACGATATGTTAGTATAGAGTGGTACCCTAGTGATGTGAAACTCCTATAGTGTAGTGTTGATATAGCGTAATGATACATATTTCATATTATATCCACATTTTCTTTTCTATTATGTTATGATACCACTCATTATGTTAGTAGCCTCATTGATATTCCTTTGGTTGTGATATTAATCCTTAATGGGGTAGTCTATTTTTTGGTTACCTTGTGTGCATTAGAACCTTGTAGTGGGAATTGTGGAAGGTATAAATATTGAAATAATGACATTGTTTAATGTTTTTAATGGGTTTATAAAATATTATTTTACTTAGATATTTAGTAAAAATCATTAAATATAAATCATTTATTTTTAACATAATTTTATAGATTTATAAGAGAGTGATTAGCATAATAATGATGATGTTTTAATATTAGGATCATGGTGAGATGATTTAATCTTTTTTTAAGGGAAAATTTATGAATTATACCATGTATAGGTTTTGAAAATTTTAGGACATCCCAAGATAGGGGATATTTTCATGAATTTTTTATTAAATCATAATGTATTGAGTTATACTTATGATAATTACTAATGGAATTTTTAAAAAGTTAATTGTTGAGGAATGTTGAAAGTAAGAGTTGACTCTCAGTTAATTTTTATAAATGAGACTGATTGATTCATGATGGGATCTATTGATATAGAAACATCAATGATTTTTTGATACATAATACACAAAATGAAATAAAGGAATTCCGAGGAAATCAAGAAGTAAAGATAATGGGTGATCATTTCATAGTAGTGAAAAATTTCAAACCAGGAGCATTATAAAAGAGCGAAACATGGTCATCTAATTAACTAGATAATGTAGGGGTGATTGTTTATTAGTTGAAAATATTATTATTGGGTTTCCATTACAATAGTGAAGGAAATTTTGATACATAAGTGCATAGACGGGGAAAACTAGAAAGATACCATGTTGTTGTAGTTCTCATAGTGTAGGTTTAGAGAGACAATGAAAAAATTTCATGTCCAATATAGTCATTGAGTAAGAAATGGTTAATATTTATGAATGAAAAAAATAGATTTTACAAAATTTTGGAGCTTGGAGTGGCATGATGGAAGTGTACCTGAGAAAAATTAGCACAATATTATCATGGTGGTTGTTGTTGCTGAAGTGATGTCTGGGGTTGATGAACAACATATAAAACGGTCAAAAATATGATCATCCATGTCAGAGAGGTGGAAATGGTGGATTAGGATTTTTACTATGAAATATGATGAATCTCTATATGCGTGTGGTGGGTTTCAATGGTGGATATTTGCAATAGGTGGTGCTAAAAGAAAAATTGTCTAGCAGAAGGTGACCATGTCTTAATATCTAGGATTTGGGAGCAAAATTGGCCAGAGGTTATTAATTATTCCATAGTGAAAACAATTGTGATACATAGAATTATATTAAATCACTTGTGAATGATTTATAGGATCATTAATACTTCACATATGTTTTTCCAACAATTTAGGCCATGATAAAAGTCCCATTAAAATAAATTTACATTACGACACATGATAGTTAAATAATTATTTTTTCAAAATTTAAGTAATGATAAATGAACCAAAAATCCATTATTTTATTGAATTATAACATTGAAGTACATGGAGTGGTTATGTAGGCGTAAGGGGAAATTTTAGTTTCCCATAATAATGCTGAATGGTGTCAATTTATTGGGAGAATGGCCTCCCTATTTTAAAATTATAGATCAACACAAAGAATATGATTAATATTGTTCATATATTTAATATGAAATATTCGTAGTGGAATGATATGAGTTCCAAGAGAGGTGTTGAATGAATATGGTCTTATCACCTTCTAAATACATTACCAAAGAATACAAAGATATTTTTATAAAAACAATAAAGAAAATCAAAATTCTAAATTCACTCTAAGAAAAGTATAGGGTGTTGTGAGTAATGATTCATATATTGTTAAGAAGTAACCCAAGTGGACTTTAACATAAAATCTATCAATATCTGATGATTCATTATGTGTTTTTTATGTTGTGAATAGAATGAAAAGTATATAAGATGTGTAATTTTGATCATTTATTCCTACAGATGTCCTAGAATTGAATTTTTAAGGGATGGAAACTTTGTATGTAATGATATTTCCCAAAAAAAATTAACGTAGTTAAATCATTGATGTTTATTGCATGTATAGTGATTTTGTGCTCAATATATTTTTGATGGATTCTACTAGGACTAGAATAATAATGGTGAACTGTTAAAATCTCAAATTACCTATTATATTATTCATGAACAAAAAAACAATCATGAAACAGAAAGTATATATAGTAAAATTATAATAATAGGAAAACCTTATGGTTGATCTATCATTATAATTAAATGGATCCTGAAATATTTAATGAATAAGTACATTAACGAAATAAGACATGGAATATTATAAATTAATCCTAGGGTAATCCAATATTAATCAACTTATAATATATAATAAGATTCCTTGAAGTGATTGATCGATATTTAAAAGATTTTTTATTTCACTAATTTCATATGAATTTGTTAAAGAGAAATATATTCAAAAGTAGAGTATTCAATGTTTGATATATAAAATTCAGTCAATGGAAAATGGACTTGATTACCTATATTGGTGATTCAAATGGAGTTCATTGAGAAGTTATGGATACACGGATTGTTTTATTACCCAGAAACTGAGTTATTTGTTCTGTAGATAAAATGAAACCTACGATGAAGCCAAAATCGAAATGAAATTAATCAATTCTCCATATTAAATGAAGAATGAGGTTTCACGTAAAATTTTCACTAAATATATATGGGTGAAATTGGATGAACTACATTTAAATGATGACGTATTGTTCAATTTTCATATGGAAGTAAGAAAATTATCGTGTGGAAGTTATATACAATGTTAAATTCTTATATATGGGTAGAAAACGCCAAATCTAATGCCACATGTAATTATTAAACTTGTTGGGGGAAAATCTTGTTCAATCTAATTCATTTTTAGATCGGTAAATGATATCTGTGAAAAAAATTGAAAAAAAATGTTTAAAATAACTGCTTTTTTTATAAACATTCAAAAAGATATAAAAATTAAACCAAATAAAGTGGGATGATGGGAAGTCATGTATAATGTTCATTTCTATATTTTCGAAGATTATCCTTCAAGAATAGGATACAAAAAAGAGGAAAATTGGGCTGGATTTTAAGATTAAATAAAATAGGATAAAAAAGAAGATAAATACATTCAATGAAAATAAAATGTAACTGTATATAAAAAACTAATTTTTTGGTAGAAAATAATGTTTTGAAATTTAGAATAAAATATGTGTTCTATTCCATAAGAGACCCAAAAATTAATGATGCACAAATATTCTACTATTATTATATAACTGGGAATATAACGATATGTTTATTTGAAGGAAATATTCCCAAATATGTAAAAATAATGTAATCTATGACTATGTATCATAAATGTAGAGACCATGTGAGTGTTGATTCTCATAAAAATTTATTTGTTTTGTTCTAACACTGTTATCACTGGATGGTACTACAATTAGAGGACTTT
Source organism: Viscum album (assembly GCA_963277665.1). Classification (NCBI taxonomy): domain Eukaryota; kingdom Viridiplantae; phylum Streptophyta; class Magnoliopsida; order Santalales; family Viscaceae; genus Viscum; species Viscum album. Next base: position 1,134,049,626 of record OY728166.1, read on the forward strand.
GTGGACGGGTCAAAATTATATAAGGAGATACTATATTCTTATTACATAAAAGGAAATAGGCTATCTAAAAAATTCACGTTAACACTAAAAAAATTTCATTTATTTGAAGGATGAGAAAGAGCGGAAATGAAGGCTTTATCAAGAACCTAGATCTAGATACTTAAAATAATAGTGTAGTAAGAAAATATAAAAAATATTGAATTAAAAGAAAGATGTTATTTGATCTATTAAATAGTAATAAGTAAACGATATTACAATAATAAAGAATATTTATTCTAATATGGAAGTCATGATCATCTGGGATGAAATTTATCAAATTGGTACCATAAAAAACTAATAATAGAACAATATGAATATGAAATGGGAAATAATGAGAAATGTGATATCCACTACTATTAAAACTTGGGGATATTAAATTTTCAAGTGTTATCATTCAAAAAATTGTGGAAAATTATAATCCATGAATGAAGGATAATGTTCACATCCCTAAAGGGATGTTTGTAAGTGTTATCAAATAATTGGGGTTATTTTTCAAATGGTTGAGAAGGATAATTAGATATGATGATGATATGGTTAAAAAGATAATGGTATTCCTTTTTGAATATATAAAAAGGATAACATTATAGATATAAGGATAAGGGTTAGTCCATTATGTCTTCCCACATTCCTCAACATGAGGATCCTTGAGGTAACCCTCTCCCTAATTGATTTATTCTTTATAACTCCTTTTTAAGAGGTACATAATTAAGTAGTAGATATAAAAAATGGGTGTTTTTTCTAGATACAATAACATGTTTTGAAGATAAAAAATTATTTGATAAATCTATAATATGTTTTTAAAAAATTAAAAAATCAAAATTTAATGTAAACAGTAAAAATTTGTTGGGGGATTTTCATAAAAATTCATAGACTGCTAAGAATTATCCTTAATTAAAATATTATGAGGAACAATTTTAAGGGAATGGATTATTTTTTTCCAATATGAATTTTAAATTAGACACTAGTTTTTTATTGTTGCATGATTCTCATAACCATGTGATTTATTTTTTTTATTCTAAATATTTGGTGTGATGATCATTATAGATCATAATATCTGTTAAGAATTTAAAATACTAATGCAATCAAAATAATTTCAATAAAACTAGTGAGTGACATAGATATTGTTATTGTTTCCAATAAAGATTTTTGTTTCTTTCATTTAACTTTACCTTAGTAGTAATAGAGGATTTTTTGACATCTCATGTTCTAAGTATAAAAAGTAATTCAATATATCTCTAAAGAAGGTGATAGGGTAATGATTATTGAATTATAATGGTATTTCTATAATTGGTTATTACAACCTATAATTTTGTTCATTTGGTTTCAAAATACTTTTTAATAAACATGTGGATGATGAAATATGATGATGTTTCCTTAAAACTAAGGGGGATATGTAAGATAAATTAGTCCTTTATATCCTTATAGGTTGAGTTAGATACTATGAGGAATCTCTCTTGGATGATTAAGACTAATGGTGAGATAAGAATTATTATATTTTCATCCCTTGAATAAAGAGGGAGAATGGATTGAAAATTAAAATTTACATATCCTATATAATAGAGGTTTTGAAATTCAATGGAAAATCCCTAAATTTAAAGGAATAGTATGACCATAAAGATTATTATTGAGGAATATTGACAAGAATTTTTGATTATTGGAGGATTGTTGATAATGAGCCTTTTTACATACTGTTTAAATCTATTGAAATTGTATCATTATGGTTACTTTATTAAAGAAATCATATAATAAAATGAATAAATAAGTATAAAGGAAATATTGATGTATAGAGAATGGTATATTATTTTTCAAAGAGAATCACAACCAACCAATAGAATTTAAGACACACTAACCAAAATATAAATTTTTATTTAAAAATACACTTTAAGGGAAAGTGAGGAACCATTGTACACAAAACAGTGACCACTATGTGTTGAAGGATCCCACAAATTTATTGAACACAAGGGTAAGGTTATTCGAGTCAGACACTCTATATAATTCCCAATGCAGAGTACTAACCAGAATATCTGGATCCCCCCTAATAAGGTCTTCGAGGTGAGAAATCATTCTGTCTATAGTCTAAATAAATTCTTCTATGGTGATTTTTCCTTGGTTGAACCTCAGGAAATGATTCGGACTTGCTTGTCAATCCACACTTGTGGGTCCTCATTCGCCTCAACCTGCAAACTCGTTTAATATATTTTTAAGATTTCTTCATTTGAGGCATTGGGTCTAAGGTCATCTTCAATCATTTCTTCCTTGGAGTCAATAATGATCTTCAAAAACTCCCCTACCTCTTCCATCTCTCTTGGTTCTCTACATGGATCACCACTTTTCCCATGTTGTAGGCCTTTGTTACCCTTTATGCCTCCTTTCTTGGCCAACATGGATTCCATTGGTTTAGGTAAGTCAGAATAGTCTTTGCATCCATAGGGTTTTCCCCTCGACCATAGTGCCTTTTCCTGAGTCATGCTTCCCTTTGTTCCCTTTCTTTCTGCTTGGGCTATTGGGACCTACACAGTCTAAACTGTTTAATGAGAGATGGCTGAGACCGTTATCTCCTGAGTCATTATCCACGTGCGTCACTTCATGTAGTTCTAGACATTCAAAAGTGTTTTTTCAATGCCACCCTACCCCTTCCTCGGCTTGGTCGGAGAGTCCATCATGCCTACTTTAACCTTAATGACGTTCTTAATCTTCCTCTCTCTCCCAGGCTTTGAGGATAAGGGAATGTTTGGGTCCAAGGGACCCAAGACACTAACCCCAACCTGGATGCCTTGTCCTGGAGAGGATCCTAAGGCCATGATCGAATAGAGCTACACCTGTAGTGACATTACTGGTGTTCCAACCCTATTATGGAAGATCTACCTAGGCTCATTTCTAAACGGTGGCCATTCGGAACCTGTGGCATGTATGTAACCATAGACCATGAAATGAGTCAGTTGATTAGTATCCTCCTAGCCCCGACCATGGGTTCCCCAATGTCCTTTTCCCTTACTGAATGAGTTCGTATTCCCCACCACCTCTAAATTCTCATGTTTCCATTCTACAAAGCTTGCTGGAATCATACTCGGTGCATCCACATCCACAGATGCCTTCAGACCCATGCCCCCTATATACACTGTCTCCCCTGGCTTCTCATGAACCACTTGGCTAATACCCAGATCCTATCTCAAGCGGGCAAAGACAGCTACGACCCGCAGCCCTGAATCTTGAGGAATGCCCTTGACTTCTCCTCGAGACATCATAGAGGAGCATAGCACATGGTGAACCTCTGCTGCATAACCATATACCTCCTGGGTCTTTCCTTCCAGAACCAATGGGAGAATAGAATCTTCCCCTTTTGATTGATGGAAATCCTTCACTGGGGCCTTTCCGCCCAGAGTCTCGACACCCAACACATTTAGATATAACCTCCCATCCTACAGAACTTCAGCTGAGTGACCACCAAGAGTATTTATCAATAGTGTAACATAGCTATGAAAAGAACACCACATCATTGTGGTGTTCATGGAGCTATTTAAAAAGGAAATTTTTTCATTTTAATGAACATTGTGTAGCGAGTTGTGAAAATAACTTCCCTAAACATAGGAAACTATATTTGGACAATAGTATAGTGTTTTTCAAATAAAACATCCAGATAACCTATATAAAATAGTCATGAAAATCTTAAATATATAATAGGTTATGCTTTAGAAATCACAAGGATTTAAACATTTGTACTATGTTGTAGAAGACATATAAATGCGCGGACTATTTTCATAAGAACACTCTGTAAGATTTGACCATGGGGGAGGAAATAGGTAATGTAAAGTGATATGTTAAAAACATATAGTTCTAAAGGGATAATAGGGTATCATCTATGAAATAGTGGTTTATGATGTGGCTTGAGATTTTCCCTATTAATCAAGGTGAATCCAACTATAATCATGTTGGATTCCATTGGTTATTGTGGTCAATAAGTGGTTCTACAAAAAACATTTCTAACAAAAGGTGAAGAAACCATAGATATAGGTATTTTGGAGGTAAGAAATATAACCATTTGTCACTATTCCATGGGAAAATGTCATGTAAAAAATGATTCATTTATTTATTGAGAAATATACATAATGATTCATGAATGGTCCGTCAATTCCTAACCTATAATGGGCCTCAAATTTAGCCCATGATCAATTCATCATGCATTGAATTTTTCAACACTACGAATGTGAATTATAAAATTATTTCATATTCGTTGTAAGGTATGGGAAATTAATAATGTAATATTTATTTATTGACTTCTAATATGGTATATCATGGAAGAGTTATGGATAAATTATATACAGTTTCATTATCCGAAAACAATGTTGGTAGATCTCAATTTATTGGGGGTTTATACACACTATTTTAATTGGGGAGATCAACTAGAAGCATATGATGAATATAGTTTTATATTTTTTATCTAATTTTGAATAAATAATGATAGTTTTTTCATGTCTAAGGGCCTGATATAATAATGAGTTGGCACCTAATGAAGAATTTTCTATGGAGGGAAAGGATATGATTTTTGAAAATAATAGAATACATTTTGAATGCCATTTTCAATATGGATGAAGTATAATGTGAAGGGGGCAAAGATTCATGTATTCTGAAAGAGAAGACCAAGGGGAAGTCAACTGAGCATCTATCTCTATGTGAAGATTCATTATATATAATTGATGTTTTGAAGGGACATAAAAATACATAAACTGTGTGAAGGTTGTCCATTCCTTCAACAGTGATCCCATGAGGGAATGTTATAGGGAGTGAAACATGGAAAGAAAAGAGTTATCACAAAACAATTATAATGGGATTGAAACTTGTGAATATTATTCATCTTATAGTGATCTATTTGAAATCAAATTATCAAACCATTCTCTTTAGTGTTTCCAAGTGAGTATGAACCAAATAAAAATCCATATACCTATTACATTATACATGTACACTAATAAAGTTTGAACAGCCTAATGTATATTTAATAAAATAGAATGAAATTGACCCTAATAATTTATAGATAATGGTAATTAAAATTCATTTTATATACATTAGGAATAATTTTATTAATTTTCTATGATTTTCATGTCACGATTCACCCACCCCACCCTGAGAGGATAATATCACAGTAAGCAGCATGTAATATCTCACACATATAGATGATTTTTTTAATCATAAATTTTAGATTCATTTATTATATGTATTGTATGAATGAAAAGATATTGACATGTGATATTATATTGGATACTCACATAACCATCATTGATTTATATTGAAATAGAACCTTATGTGACTCTTTTTGTAGTGATTCGATCAACATGCATGTAAAGAATGTTCATTGGTCAATTAAGATACTGAACCATTGTTATAGGGATGTGACTATAATTGTTTTTAGTAAATTTATCAATTTTACACAACTAAGGAATGTTCCTAATTGGTTTTTTATATTCTTTCTCTATGGTATCCATGTGTTCCAATGTAGGTATGCATTTATGAATCATCCCTTACTTTTGAAAAATGGATCACTCTTTTTGATAAATGTGTGAAATTTTGTGAATGGAGTTGTCTAAGATAATCCTTTTAATAGATTATTTAAATTTATTATGGCATGATATTTTTTTTACTGAATGTGACATTGGTTGATGGGAATACTTTAAAACAACTCGGGTTAAGAAATGTTTGTTTTCAAGTGGCATAAATTCTGGTGATATGTCATAATAGCCATCTGTATAAATAATAATTTAATATTTATGCCTTCCATGTATTTAATTATTATAAAAGTGATGTGTTTTTATTCCCTTGGCGCCTGTGTGGGGAAGAGGTCCATGGGAGGTTCTCATGTGTTGTGGTGGGGTTTAGGAATCCTCCATCTAGAATGCTTAAAGTAATGTTGAGGAATGTGTATGTGAATTGTGCGTGATCACCCCTATATTATTACATGGTATGTGATAATGATTACAAGGGTTATAAAATTTTGTATCCTCTTTGGGTGTGGACCCTTAATGTTGTATTAATCTATTACTAATTCAAGGGAATTAGATTTGGAAACATTCATATTATTAGAACTATTGTGCTAATTTATCGATTTTTAGTGATTTGGAGTAATCGAGTTTCATGGATCAATTAGTTACTCATTAAATGATGCCTAAATTATAATTTTTTAGAGTCAGGTATTTGTGCTATTATAATACTTATAGTACATCCAGATGAAGTAAATTGTGGGTTAGAATGTGGATCTCATGTTGTGAAGATAGATCAATATTTTTGGGAATATAATCATTATGAAAAAATATGTGATAGTTATTTATTTGTTATTTTGGATATTATTTTCATGGGGAATCATGATTTCATATGCCCAAGAGTTGAATTCATGGACGGTTTTATCTAATTATAGTAACCATTGGAATGAAATTAATAATTTTACACTTTTTACAAAATATGGGAATACTAGTATCTAGTATTACAGATAAGGGATATTATATGGTTGGGATAATATATTGATATTGTTTTACTTAGACCCATATCCTTATGGTTTTTGGAAAACATTAGTTATAAACTATATAGAAAACCTTAACAAGTGTCGGAATGGATTCTACTTTGGAGGATGGATATAAGAATCTTATGTCTATGTATGTGTGTTTTAGATATGTATGGGTGTAGAGACCCGAAGGCTGATGTACATGGACATTACATTACATTTGCGGAATACTTAGTAAATAAAAAAAACACACACACACAAGGATCGTAATAGTTTAGTGTCTTTGGAAACTCGGAACGTAATCTTCTAATCGTGGTGAAAGATCTTCAATATCTCCCATAAAGATCTTCCCTTTTTTTTACCTAAAACCTTTCTTTATATCCTGGGGAGAAGAAAACATAAAAGGGTGAGCTCAAATGCTCATTAAGGGTATACAAAAGAAAATCCAATCACATCATATTCATAAGAACATAACTTTTGGAAATCATAACCTGCAAAAGAGAGCATAATTTCATAACATGGGATAAATCATAGTAGTGAAATGAAATCCCAATAATCATAACTTAAAACATGAAACTTTGTGGCATACACACATAATCATAGAGAATCATTTCTTGTTAGTCAAGACTCATTGGAAAGACTATCTTAGTGGACAAAGTCCCTTTCTGAATCGAGTAACCCTCATTTCAGTTCTGTTTCACTGAACCGGTATAACCTACCATTTCAGCCATGTCTATCTCATGAGATATAAAATATTTACCCAATGCATTGGAGGGAGATATAGGTCCCACCCATCTCATAATGATACCATTCTTATGTGTGCCACAAAATCATAAATCATACATCATTTCATAACCCATGTAATAAAAATGTGATTCTTAAACAACATGACATCATAAAACCATTCATATAAGATAAAGGAATTCATAAACATAATTCCATCACAACGTAGTCAAATCAATGTAAAAATATGGATAGAAACAGAACCCTTTATTATCTTAGATGGAAAATAATTTTGATAAAACACTTGAAATGAATTCTTGAGGAAAATATCCTTTCTTCTTCAAAATCAATTTCTTTTCACAAAACATCATGCAATTTTAAAAGAAAGAGATTTTATTAAAAATAGTCATGAAATCTTTTCGAGGAAGCTTCATGAAAATAAGTCTTTATAAAACCGTAAAAATCCGTTCGTTCCGTGTAAGTTAAAAAACATTCTTCGTACTTTTGTCGGAAAAGTCAAAAAGTGCCTCGTACGAAAAACGACAAAAGATTCCTTTCATACATATTACTAAAAACTCACCTAAGGGTAAAAATGGATTTAAACAATTGTAGGTGGATGGAAATAATATTACATATTAATGAAACATGGATGTGGATGATAAAATACACCCCAGTAAATACTTACGAATAAACAATCTCGGATAAAAAATGAGATTGTGATATTTCCCTTACCATAGGTCCGACTTGCTTTGTAAGTGTCCGAACCTCCTGTATAATGATATAAATCATGTTATTGACTTATTAAATAATCATATTCATTGTTATTATATCATATATGATCCACTTATGACTTTATATTACCCGTTCTTTTGTAAATTCATGTTAAAGTAGCATTTTGGGTAAAATCGTCTCATTTGTCGTTCGTGTTTTTAACTTGTAATTATTCATATGATTACTTAGATCATGATTACTTAATTCCAGAATATAAAACATGATTTATATATATATATATATATTAAGAATATACATATATAATAAATCAGTAAATGGAAAGAAATAAACCGTTCATGGAGACGGTAGTCCGTACGTACGCATGAACGCTGTTTTCGTTTCCTTATTGAATGGAATGGAATTAAGTATATGACATACATATAAATATAAATAATTCCAGTAACATTATTAGGTCATATATTTTATTAGTACTTATTATATATACTTTATAATCATTCATGAATGGTTAATCATTGAGAATGAATCTCATCGCGTCGTGGAGACGGTATTCCGTACGTACGCACGCGCGGTGATTTCCTTTTTCCGTAGGATGGATAGAAGGTTAATTAGAGTTGTTTCATATTTATAATAACATATCAGTATGTAAGTAATACTGATGTTATTACTTTATCATGAAACAACTAAAGAAGAAGAAGTTGAAGAAGAAGAAAAAAATTGAAAAGATCGGTAATGGATATTACCTCTTCTTTGAAACGCCTCTTTGAATACTCCACTTAGGGAACTAAGATTGGTCTTTGAAGAAGACCAGGAACTCTAGGATTATTCTAGGGAAGTGGAGAAGGGATTTTGGTAGATTTTGTCCGAGCTTGAAGGCTCAATGTTGTGTGAGGAAGAGAGGGATGAGGTGCCCTTTTATAAGGGGGGAGAGGGGCACCTTTGGAATTCTTAAAAATATTAATTTTTAATAAATCTAACCCCACATAAAAACATCCAAAAATGACTCATATTCGAATATTAGATAAGATAAGGTTGTAATATCATCAACCAATAGAATTTAGACATGTTAGGAATTTATTTTAAAAATTATCAACATGATTTATCCTTATTTAATCAATTTAATTTTATTTGTGGTAATAATATTCTAATTTTTAAATTATGAAAAATAATTACTTATTTGTTGTGAATTGTACATAATTGGATTCTTAATAACATTTTAGATCATATAAATTTAAATTTATAATTTTTAAATATTTTGTGATTTATAATCAATTTTATAATATGTTTTTTTATAAAATAACAATAGTGTCAATTTTGACACTATTCATTTATTTGAATTTAAATAAAATAAATACAGAAGATATGTTCGAAATAAAAGTTTTAATAGATTCATAAAATGTCATATGTATCTTAAAAAATATTGGAGCACATTAAATAGTTCATATAATATTTATTTTATTATTTTTGAAACCATTTATTTGGTTTATCTCTTAATAAAATAAATACTACAACATTTTTGTATAATTATTTCATATACTTATTTGTTGCATAAAAATTACAAATAAAATCCTATGATGAAAATAAATCTATTACATTTCACAATAATACTTTTACTAGAATTTATCATCTTAAAATCACAATATTTAAATTGTTATATTTATTAAATTATGAAGGTGACAACTTTGGCATCATTTAAAATAAAATAATATAAGTGTCATAATCTCTTTTATAAGGCTCCAAATGGTCAACTATTATACCATTGGATGATTATGGTTTAAACGTACATGGAAAATAAGTTTTGGTTAGGTATTTGTGCATTTTATGGTCACTATTAGTTTAATAAAAACAATATTCTTGATTTTTCACTAGATAAACAATTTCTGCATCACTATTGTGTCATAATTAATGATAATTTATTAATCCCTAAAAATTATAAATAAATTTATATGATGTATATAATTTCATTAGCTTTCTGGAGACTATTCATTTTTGATGTTTCATGAAGTTTATCACTAAATTAAAATTAATATACTTATAAGATTTAAGAGAGTGACATGTTGTCACTTTCGTTGGTTTTAATAATAATTAAGTTATTTTCATAAACAAATGTCCATTAATTGATTATAATCCGACCCTTAGGTGATATGGGTCTACTTTTAGTCATCCAATAGGATTTTGAGATTTTTTAGGGTAATTTTAAAATATTATATTTACCCTTAATTACCCGATTTACCTTTAACTATGGTAAATAAAATTTACCGTAGTTACTATTCATAATTTCAAAAATAAAAAGTATCTTATTAAAATAATTTGGACCCACTGATTCCAAATATGGAATCCATTTTTCCAAATTCAATACAAAACATTTGCAGAAATTAAATTAAAATTAATCCCGTTGTCGAAAGAAAACGGGTTTTTCTTTAAAACATTGCAAAAGATTGAATTGATTTAACCTACGAATTCAAGGTAAAGTCAATGATAATGACATACATTATATTAAATGGTAAAAATATATTCTATTTATACTTTAAAACCATTCAATATTATAATTTAACCACATAAGAAATTACGATGAAAAAAGTTGTTTTTAATTAAAATATAGCGTGTTTTTAATATTCATTAAAATATGAAAGTTATCGGAAAAATATCAAAACTTTATCTAATGTAAATTTTTATATACTTATTCAAAAGAAGAATGATATTTTGTCAAATTGAACATATAAACATGTCAAAAACTATATTTAATGTGGGTGCGCCATCAAAAGGCGGTAAAACTGCATTTTTTGAAAAATACTTATTTTACCCGAAAAATTTATTTTGTTCTTATACCATGTTCTAGAAATGTGTAAGATGAATAATAATTTTATAAAATTCAATATTTAGTTAATACTATTCATAACGGCTATTTCATGACAATATTATTATAATATAACATTGTTTATTAAAACCCGGTATTGCGTACAACACACGTTATCGAGGAAGGTCACGATTGCGTGTAATGCAAGCCAAGTCAGGGTTGCGTGTTGTGAAAGAATCCTTCGTTGTTTCGTATAACAGAATCCAACCATATTTCATTTATACGTTTAATATATATATATATATATATACTCAATGTTGCGTAGAATAACTATTATAAAAATTGTGTGTAACACGGTCCATGAATAGTGTTGCGTATACTGCAAGCTAATACGGTGTTGCGTATAGCGCAAGGTAATCTTGGAGTAGAATACAACACAAGAAATTAATGAAATTAAAATAATATTTTTCATAAAATCTCGAGTGTTACATTCTACCCCCCTTAAAATGAATTTCGCCCTCGAAATTCCTCGGGTTTATAAATGGTTTACTATTTGAAAGTTTCTTTGATAGAAACCGACATCGTAAAAAGGAATACCAAAACTTATCTTTAAAAACAAAAGTATGAAACGTAACGGTTACCCAAATAAACTAATCACTGAGTTTCCACATAGTTGAAAATATGGATATGGAAGAGAAATCTAACCATCATGTTCTGATGGAGAGTGGTAGAGTACATGGCTATGGAAAAGCTAGAAATCACAAAGCCATAAATTTTTGATGATCTAAGGTACCATCTGATTCATCAGTTATAAGAGCACTAAGACAACATTTTTGGTTTTCAAGATCATTTCCCTAAAGTTGATGAAATTGGAATTAGAAGAAATACTTTCGTGATTTTGGTATAGTCTCACCGTTTGTCGTTCTATGGACAATTTCCACTTCATCTCTTAAAGAAATGAAGTTGAATTTGTCATTCGTGATGCGTTAGCAGATCATGTGATAGAATGATGGGTCATTCCATCTGTCTCAAACAAAAGGTTAGAAAAGTTATCAAAAAATACATAAGTCCATCTATAGTGAGATTAATCATATATGGTTCCTAAAATGAACTTATACTTCACATATCACACTGCTTAATATAATAAAACTAGTTTCTACTAAACAGGGACTTCATGTAGGTCAGTGGTAGGCAATAAAGGCCAGTCGCACTTCGGTTGTGGGTTCAATTCCCACATCCTTGTCTGAAGCGATGGGATGTCGCCCGTCCTGTAGGTTGTCCTTTTTCTAAAACTACATTACTATAACATCACATAAATAATATCAAAAAAAAAGTTCTATACTTTAACAATACTAACTTATGGTTAACATAATCCATTACAATCTTTAGTCTTATCTAAAATACTTCGGTCCAAGATCATAGTATAAAGAAAATGATTACTTTAAATGTCGCCAACCAAGCATGTGAATACCATCATTTATCCCCCATATATCTTGTTAGTCACATTCCAATCATGTGAATACTTTAATGATGTATTCTCTTGAAAAATATGAATACCCATTAAACCTTAGTGAAAACATGAATGCTGTCAAAAGTTAACTCTTTCCACATACCAAAATCCAAAAATTCTATATACTCAAACCATGATATAACCTTCTCCTTATATCAGTCATGAGCTCATGAATACTATCAAACATTTAATTATCTCCTTATCCCTTCATTATGCGCATATCATCTACATTCCAAAAATATCTGAATAACCTTTCCTGGATACTGGTAACATTAATCAGACAACAATGTAACAATCCTTACATGTCTCTTTATTCCATAGTACAATGAGATTACTTATACAACATTACACATGATAAACATGTAATCATTCCAATACATTCTTAAACCATTGACCGAGCTTCAACAATTCTTTCATCTCACATATCATTTGTAGTCTCTTCATCATCATCCACATAAATACTTCCCATACGGCCATACTGATTATCTTCATGAGACTTTCCCTTAGGGTATTGGTTTGCATAATGCCCGTACATTCCACATTTAAAACATTTAAACATTGTTAATGTCGTAGCAATACCATTATCCTCATCCATGTTGTTAACTGAACCTTTTCCTTTGCACTTACTGGCTTTGTGTCCTTCTTTTCCACACCCAAAGAATCTTCCAGTTCCTTTGAAACATTCTCCTTGATGCCTCTTCCCACATGATTTACATAGGGGAAATTGAACTTTCATTCCTCTATGATCATCATGAAACTCCATCTTTCTCTTATTAGCCGAGTCAGGAAACTTACCAAATTTTACTTTATTAATCATATTATGAGATTGCTGATTCAGCATAATAATTATGTTTGGACTTCCAAATCCCATTCCATTTGGTTGCTCATGAATAATATCATTCCATTGTCCATCAAATCCTTCATTATCGTGAATCATCCTTTTTCCAGCCATTTTCTAAAACCCAAAAAGAATGGTGTGAGAGGCAAAAATCATGCTAGGGAAAACAACATAATAAAGGGGTATTACCCTCAATATTTAACATCTTAGGTTAAATTCTAAGATCGTTAGCGCAATTCTAGGACTATAACCTATACGTATACTTAACCTTAGAGACATCCCTAGACATACCTTAAAAATATCTCTAGAGATCTCACTAATGTTTTCGCATCCTAGTTTCCAAAGGTTGACTAAACCTTTCCTCTGATACCAACTGTAGAGACCCGAAGCCTGACGTACATGGACATTACATTACATTTGCAGAATACTTAGTACATAACAAAAACACACACACACAAGGATCGTAATAGTTTAGTGTCTTTGGAAACTCAAAACGTAATCTTCTAATCGTGGTGAAAGATCTTCAATATCTCCCATAAAGATCTTCCCTTTTTTTTACCTAAAACCTTTCTTTATATCCTGGGGAAAATAAAACATAAAAGGGTGAGCTCAAATGCTCAGTAAGGGTATACAAAAGAAAATTCAATCACATCATATTCATAAGAACATAACTTTTGGAAATCTTAACCTGCAAAAGAGAGCATAATTTCATAACATGGGATAAATCATAGTAGTGAAATGAAATCCCAATAATCATAACTTAAAACATGAAACATTGTGTCATACACACATAATCATAGAGAATCATTTCTTGTTAGTCAAGTCTCATTGCCAAGACTATCTTAGTGGACAAAGTCCCTTTCTGAATCGAGTAACCCTCGTTTCAGTCCTGTTTCACTGAACCGGTATAACCTACCATTTCAGCCATGTCTATTCATGAGATATAAAATCTTTACCCAATGCATTGGAGGGAGATATAGGTCCCACCCATCTCATAATTATACCATTCTTATGTGTGCCACAAAATCATAAATCATACATCATTTCATAACCCATGTAATAAAAATGGGATTCTTAAACAACATGACATCATAAAACCATTCATATAAGATAAAGGAATTCATAAACATAATTCCATAACAACATAGTCAAATCAATGTAAAAATATGGATAGAAACAGAACCCTTTATTATCTTAGATGGAAAATAATTTTGATAAAACACTTGAAATGAATTCTTGAGGAAAATATCCTTTCTTCTTCAAAATCAATTTCTTTTCACAAAACATCATGCAATTTTAAATGAAAGAGATTTTATTAAAAATTGTCATGAAATCTTTTGGAGGAAGCTTCATGAAAATATGTCTTTATAAAATCGTAAAAATCCGTTCGTGCCGTTTAAGTTAAAAAAACATTCTTCGTACTTTTGTCGGAAAAGTCAAAAAGTACCTCGTACGAAAAACGACAAAAGATTCCTTTCATACATATTACTAAAAACTCACCTAAGGGTAAAAATGGATTTAAACAATTTTAGGTGGATGGAAATAATATTACATATTTATGAAACATGGATGTGGATGATAAAATACACCCCAGTAAATACTTACGAATAAACAATCTCGGATAAAAAATGAGATTGTGATATTTCCCTTAACTTAGGTCCGACTTGATTTGTAAGTGTCCGAACCTCCTGTATAATGATATAAATAATGTTATTGACTTATTCCAGAATCATATTCATTGTTATTATATCATATATGATCCACTTATGACTTTATATTACCCGTTCTTTTGTAAATTCATGTTAAAGTAGCATTTTGGGTAAAATCGTCTCATTTGTCGTTCGTGTTTTTAACTTGTAATTATTCATATGATTACTTAGATCATGATTACTTAATTCCAGAATATAAAACATGATTTATATATATATATATTAAGAATATACATATATAATAAATCAGTAAATGGAAATAAATTCACCGTTCATGGAGACGGTAGTCCGTACGTACGCATGAACGCTGTTTTCGTTTCCTTATTGAATGGAATGGAATTAAGTAGATGACATACATATAAATATAAATAATTCTAGTAACATTATTAGGTCATATAATTCATTAGTACTTATTATATATACTTTATAATCATTCATTAATGGTTAATCATTGAGAATGAATCTCATCGCGTCGTGGAGACGGTATTCCGTACGTACGCACGCGCGGTGATTTCCTTTTTCCGTAGGATGGATAGAAGGTTAATTAGAGTTGTTTAATATTTATAATAACATATCAGTATGTAAGTAATACTCATGTTATTACTTTATCATGAAACAACTAAAGAAGAAGAAGTTGAAGAAGAAAAAATTTGAAAAGATCAGTAATGGATATTACCTCTTCTTTGAAACGCCTCTTTGAATCCTCCACTTAGGGAACTAAGATTGGTCTTTGAAGAAGACCAGGAACTCTAGGATTATTCTAGGGAAGTGGAGAAGGGATTTTGGAAGAGGTTGGCCGAGCTTGAAGGCTCAATGTTGTGTGAGGAAGAGAGGGATGAGGTGCCCTTTTATAAGGGGGAGAGGGGCACCTTTGGAATTCTTAAAAATATTAATTTATAATAAATCTAACCCCACATAAAAACATCCAAAAATGACTCATATTCGAATATTAGATAAGATAAGGTTGTAATATCATCAACCAATAGAATTTAGACATGTTAGGAATTTATTTGAAACATTATCAACATGATTTATCCTTATTTAATCAATTTAAATTTATTTGTGGTAATAATATTCTAATTTTTAAATTATAACAAATAATTACTTATTTGTTGTGAATTGTATATAATTGGATTCTTAATAACATTTTAGATCATATAAATTTAAATTTATAATTTTGAAATATTTTGTGATTTTTAATCAATTTTATAATATGTTTTGTTTATAAAATAACAATAGTTTCAATTTTTACACTATTCTTTTATTTGAATTTAAATAAAATAAATACAGAAGATATGTTCGAAATAAAAGTTTTAATAGATTCATAAAATGTCATATGTATCTTAAAAATTATCGGAGCACATTAAATAGTTCATATAATATTTATGTTATTATTTTTGAAACCATTTATTTGGTTTATCTCTTAACAAAATAAATACTACAACATTTTTGTATAATTATTTCATATACTTATTTGTTGCATAAAAATTAAAAATAAAATCCTATGATGAAACTAAATATATTACCTTTCAAAATAAAACTTTTACTCGAATTTATCATCTTAAAATCACAATATTTAAATTGTTATATTTATTAAATTATGAAGGTGACAACTTTGACATCATTTAAAATAAAATAATATAAGTGTCATAATCGCTTTTATAAGGCTCCAAATGGTCAAATATTCGACCATTGGATGATTATGGTTTATATTTACTTGGAAAATAAGTTTTGGTTAGGTATTTGTGCATTTTATGGTCACTATTAGTTTAATAAAAACAATATTCTTGATTTTTCACTAGATAAACAATTTCTGCATCACTATTGTGTCATAATTAATGATAATTTATTAATCCCTAAAAATTATAAATAAATTTATATGATGTAGATAATTTCATTAGATTTCTGTAGACTATTCATGTTCGATGTTTCATGAAGTTTATAACTAAATTAAAATTAATATACTTATAATATTTAAGAGAGTGACATGTTGTCACTTTCGTTGGTTTTAATAATAATTAAGTTATTTTCATAAAGAAATGTCCATTAAATTATTCTAATCCGACCCTTAGGTGATATGGGTCTACTTTTAGTCATCCAATAGGATTTCGACATTTTTAGGGTAATTTTAAAATATTATATTTACCCTTAATTACCCGATTTACCTTTAACTATGATAAATAAAATTTACCGTAGTTACTATTCATAATTCCCAGAAATAAAAAGTAGCTTATTAACATAATTTGGACCCACTGATTCCAAATATGGAATCCATTTTTCCAAATTCAATACACAAAAGATGCAGAAATTAAATTAAAATTAATCCTGTTGTCGAAAGAAAACGGGTTTTTCTTTAAAACATTGCAAAAGATTGAATTGATTTAACCTACGAATTCAAGGTAAAGTCAATGCTAATGACATAAATTATATTAAATGGTAAAAATATATTATATTTATACTTTAAAACCATTCAATATTATAATTTAACCACATAAGATATTACGATGAAAAAAGTTGTTTTTAATTAAAATATAGCGTGTTATTACTATTCATTAAAATATGAAAGTTATCGGAAAAATATCAAAACTTTATCTAATGTAAATTTTTATATCCTTATTCAAAATAAGAATGATATTTTGTCAAATTGAACATATAAACATGTCAAAAACTATATTTAAAGTGGGTGCGCCATCAAAAGGCGGTAAAACTGCATTTTTTGAAAAATACTTATTTTACCCGAAAAATTTATTTTGTTCTTATACCATGTTCTAGAAATGTGTAAGATGAATAATAATGTTATAAAATTCAATATTTAGTTAATACTATTCATAATGGCGAGTTCATGACAATATTATAATAATATAACATTGTTTATTAGAACCCGGTATTGCGTACAACACACGCTATCGAGGAAGGTCACGATTGCGTGTAATGCAAGCCAAGTCAGGGTTGCGTGTTGTGAAAGAATCCTTCGTTGTTTCGTATAACAGAATCCAACCATATTTCATTTATACGTTTAATATATATATATATATATATATATATACTCAATGTTGTGTAGAATAACTATTATAAAAATTGTGTGTAACACGGTCCATGAATAGTGTTGCGTATACTGCAAGCTAATACGGTGTTGCGTATAGCGCAAGGTAATCTTGGAGTAGAATACAACACAAGACATTATTGAAATTAAAATAATATTTTTCATAAAATCTCGGGGTGTTACAATGGGAACACGTTTTTTGATACCTATTCATGATTATTGAGTAAGTTAGAGCTTTTACTGATCGAATAATTGGAGTTTTGATGATTTATATATTATAAAACTAAGAATTACAATTATTATGAACTTGGGAAATACATTGTGTGTTGGTTGAGTCTTCTGTGTGATATTTCATATTATAGTGTTTGGTAGTCTTTTATAGCCCCAAAATATTTACCATATGTGTATGATGTCAACGAAATTTGAATCTAAAATCATTTCTAGAGGAGGGTCTCATTGTGGATCTGATAGATTTGATGGATTCATGCTACATTGATTATTAGGTCATTCAAGATCTTTTATTACAGTAACGTACTAAAATGGTCTTTTAATGAATTATTGAAGGTTTTCTTATAGAAAATAACCTACATATATCATTCATGTGATGAACACTGATTAGGATGGGAAAAAATTTGAGGAATTTAGGTCATTACAAGGTCCCATTGGTTCGGGATTTATGTCAGGGTCATTATAACCAATGGGTGATATGAAATCAAATCATTTATTATATTTATGTGACTAATGTAGTTAATGAAAGATACACGTGGATACATCCTGAGGATGAGAAATTTTGAGGTTGTTATATTTTAACACACTTCATCAATGTTTATCAGCGTACTTGGAGAAAGACCAGGTCCATGTGAGGTTATAATAGTGGATGGTTTCAATGTTTTATTTCGATTTAGAAATAATAACTATAAAAAATTTTGAAATTATTTTGATGTTTTTTTGACATAATACCATTAGAATAAGAGGGTCATAGTATGTTTAAGATTCATTTTGCAGAGTTACCCTAGTTTCATGAAGTAATTATTATATGAGTAAAATCCGATTCTATATACTTGATAAATATTTCGTGGTGAATAGCCTATGAAGGATTAATGTCTTACAGAGGTGGTTGGTTTCACTATGACCTAAATGTGCTATGTCATGGTCATGCATTATTTGGATATGTTTTTTTATATTAAAACCAATTATTTTCATAAGTATTTATGGTGTGGAAATGGTTGGGTAATAGTATCATGAAAGAGGTATTTTGGTATTTCTTTTTCTATATGATTTTCACTATATCACTATATAGAACATCACCCCACAACATATCATTTTCATGATTTTATATCCTGGTCAAATGGAATGATCATTTCACTTTAGATAAATAATTTCCCATATAGAATTATAATATGGTAGTTTGTTGTGTTGTGAAATTGAAGACCACATATTTATGTAGCTTGGGTTTGGAAGGTAAAATTTCTATTTCATATAGAAACAATGTGTTGTATCGTGGTCAGAGGCACCATGTCAAAATGGAAACCATTTTAGTGAAATTATGTTTTGAACCTTATAGTCACACTATAAAGACTGGTATAGGAATTAATTAATTTATTCAAATTAAATTCTTTTAATTATTATCATAATATTAAATGAGGTTCTCTTCATCAGTCTCATTATCAATTCTCTTCGGTATTTCTCCCTCTTATTTCCTCTTTTTATTAGAAATATTTTTTATTGGTTGAAGTCATGTATTATTAATCCATTATAACATATATATATATGAAATTCTATCATTCCTACTAAATCTTATAAATATATTATATAATATTTTCCTCTACTCTATTTTTTATTAACTAATTTTTGGGTTTAAAAGGTTTTTAAGAAACATAAAAAGTTAGAGTCAATCCAAATTGTGATACTTGATGAGTGGGATTTCAAGGTACTACGGTAGGTAGTGGCGCATAATTCTAAATTTTTTATGCTCATTTCACAGAGTGTTTGAATTTTTTTCTCACATCACATGCATAGTCATCATAAAATTAATTTGAAATTGTTTCTATGAATAAAATTTAGTTGTATAAAGAAATTTATAGCCATAATAAAACCTCTAATTATTATTCCCCAATTGTATGGTTATTGATTGCCATTAGATTGAATTAATTTTTTTATGAATTTTTACATAGAAACAAATTGAATCCTCTTAATGTTATGTGATGATTCCTGGGACCATTATTAGGTGGGTTTTTTCTCAATGAAACAAGAGAGATGTGTCTTTATGGAGACGATAAAATTCCATTATAGGGAATTATTTATTTAACTACTTGAGATAAATTATTTTCTATTAGTTTTGTGATTTCACTTCAATTGAATTGAATTCAGTCTATAGAAACCGATGGCTATGGGGTAGATATTAAATTATAATGAATTATTTTTATTTGGAACCTAGAAGGATCTATCATCAGTAGACAAAAAGGTAATTATCCAGGAATATGTTCTTTTAGCCTCCCTAGTGTACGCGATGTGTGAATTATATGAGCTCATGTGAGGAATGACTTTATTATCCTCATGGATGAATTTTTGATCAAATGACAAGAATATTGGGAGAGTTTTTCTCCACAATAATATGGTAACATATTGGTTTATTACTCAGTTATGAACAGGGATATATATTTGGCATCTGAGAACTAACATTGCATAGAAATAAAGCAATATACACATTATTCCAACTTGTATATAACATACATATATAGATTTTAATAAGTTATTAATTATTAATTTATTTGATTTTGTTTTTATTGTCACACTTCATGCCTAGTTGATTTTCTATATATATGTATTGGATGGGATTTACGTTTCTATATATAATCTTTATTTTTTTGGATGACTTCACCATTCGCTCTAATATTACATATTTCTTGGGATAAAATTACCATTTTTTCGATTTAACTATAACCTTGTATGAATTTCCTAACATGTTTTGGTGTGATGTTGTTAAATGCCTCATGGTATATTATTCTGTGTTACTATTCCCAATATGGGATAATATCATGATACGGGACACGATTCCCATTATAATGGGATATAATAACCATCAATATATGAAATTAAAGGGTAGCATGATTTAGATGATGATTATGATGGAAATCATGCCTATTTTTTTTAATATTCCGTAGAAGAGGTACACACATACCACGGTATGATAATTCCACGAAATAAGATGAGATAATTATATAATAATGTTGATCATATGATGTGATTCACTCTCTAATGATAGGTACTTACACTATGGATTTTATTACCACACATATAACCATTACCATTTCTATGGATGTTTTGGACTGTCTTGTGTAGTGTATTTGGAATAGTGACACCTTTCGTACTCCTGGGACTATGATAATGGTTGTGGTAATTATGACAACAGTTGATGATGTTGTTGGAATCCGATTCCTATTTTTATATATTGGAATCTGGATTTCATTCAATTTATTTTTAATATGTTATTACAATACAAAAAAATTGAATTGATGAATATAATATAATTTATAAATTATGATCACTTAATTGGATTTGGAGTGGGGACAAATTACCATGGTATTGCTCATTATACTATGGTGGGCATTTATTATTGTTGATGATGACATGTGACGTGAAGCAAAGTGGAATTTTTAATGTTTTTTAGACAATGTAAAACTCATCTAAGTAGGTGTTTTCACACTCGTGTACCTATATAGTACACATTGTAGTGAATTATTTATTATTAATCTCTGTTACTATTCAATTTTAGATATCTTCATATCAATCTATGTATGTGGTTATATTTAAAATATACTAATAGGGTAATTATTGGTGGTGTATAACTGAATTAAAATCATACCTGGCTCAATTATATGCAACCAAAGATGTATACATGGCTATAAAAATTGGTAATAACAATATCCCTATCACGGATGGGTAATAATATAATGTTTGTTTGATGTCATGAGATGAGATCAGGGAAAGACACACAACCTATTTACTTTATATAATCATTTACTTGTTTTTTTACTTTTATATAGTCTAATAATGGTTTTTCTCTGGGAATCTCGTATTGATGTATAACAAGAAAAATTGATATGACACATTCATTATACCATAAACGTTCTAATTTAAATACTTTTTTAATGTATCTATGATGTTCACTATTATCATACTTTTTAATGTTATGATAGTCCATTATTATTTCATATGACTTGATTTATACCAATTAAAATAAATAGGGTATAAACCCATTAATCCATTCCCAATAAATAATTACAAGTTTATATTAAATAAAATAGTGGATGGAATGATTGAGGTATTTGGAAACTTATTCAGTTTTAGTGGAAAAAACTAGATTGTGGATTCAACACTATAGACTAAAAAGTGGCAATTTTTTGACTCCTATAATTACATAGGTGTTTTAAACATAATAAATTATATTATAAAAATATTATTTCAGGGTTAATTTCATCAAAACAAGACATATCAAAGCTCCCACCATGCCTTGGTGGTGCAATTCTGATTGTAATTGTTTAACAATATCAAACACACATGGAGTCATTATACTCAGTGAAAACTCAACTCAATAGATCTCAACTCAAAATCAAATTCCATAGATTCTAAAATATTAATCAATGTACAATTAGAAATTATACCTAAAATATTAAAAAGTATGTAAATCATGAAAATATCAATAAATTTCCTTACCACACAAAATGGTATCTACCACCACATATCCAAACTACGTATTTAGTGTGGTCAATTACCCTAATATTCATTGTCTAAATCCTTCCCCATCATATCATTAATTATATCAATATCATAATTTCATCATATACAGTGATATAAAGATACATTAAAATATTGGAAATTGATTCCCACTTTATCACAAAAAATATTTAACTTTAACTCATAGAAAATAGTGAGGATGTTGAGAAGACATTTGGCAGCACAAACCACACAAACACTCTATTGATGTAATCAAATCATCCATGAAATCACCAAAACCATGTTCTCTATTTGTATGATCCATGGTATCCCTAATTAATAATCCTTGTTAATAAACAGAATTCCAAGTCATGCATCATCATCAAGAATCATTCTTATAAATGAATATATTATGGAATCACTTTTGAATTCTTTTATTTTAACTAAATATACTAGGGATCCTTAGTCCAAATCATTAATAAATATTCTAACCAATCATCACATGTTCCTAACTCTATATTAAATCTTATAAAATTGAATCTAATATATCACATCAGGGATCACTAGAAACTGAAACCCTTATGCCTGCCACTACTAGTCTATAGAGAGTGACACATGCTAAGGTATCCACACAACCATGTGAAGAATCACAAATAATTGACCTACAAAATATTTACATGAAAAATCATCAAGAATGATAAACATTACGTAATATATATGAACAAAACCAAAGATAAATTTATATAACAGAAAAAATAGGATATATTATCCACCCACAGTAATGATAACACATGATATAAATCATTAGTATCCATGAACATAATTATGATCACATACAATACAATATTGGTTTTCATAATGAGATCACTTTTCCATCATTGATTCATATAAGATATCCATCTACCTTCTCATGATCATTCATTATCTGAATCTATTGATATATGTGGATATAAGCTGGAAAATACATTATTTCTTATTAAGGGGTTAATATGAAAATACCAAGTTTTGATAGCCTATGTAGTGATCTAACCTCAAACAATCTAGTGTTTACGTGAATCAACAATAATTAGAGTGTATAAAATCTAACACCACCCAATTTTTCAATATAAAAATCTAAGACTGATCCTAAATAATCTACATATATTACACATCATCATGCATAAAATTTAAAATTTATTCTCTTTAACAAAATTTTATTTTTATCTCCCAAGACATCATAAATTTTCCACCAATTTAATCACTCAGGATACACTAGTGAAGAGTTATTGTAGAATATTCACATATCCACCTATCACATTCAAAATAAATAAAATATGTATCCTTAAATATCATTGAAGTAATAGTATAAATACACATATCTTGTTATCACTTATAAACTTTTTTATCTACACTTCTCCAAATATATCTAAATTGATTGATGAAATATACAAATCCATAACAAGAAGTATATACATGTCCAAACACAAGAGGAATAAAGCAACTATAGGGATAAGATTATATCGTAGAATACAAAACAAAATTCACATATCTAGGGTTTTAGTTTTATATCATATACCTCAGAATAATAATGTTATGAGTAGGGTAGAGATAATATATACATCATCAATGTCCACCTAAATCCCTGATATATGAATGAAGGGGTGTCTCCCATCAATTTAATTATCATCCATTACATTATTGGATTTAGGATGCTTGATAAATCACCCATATATAGATCTATGATCCATTGTATACCCACATTTAAAATACAAGAGTAATTAAACAACTCCACTTATATTTCACAATATATTCTTAAGTATTTACTCACTTATAAGTATAATTTATAAATTTCTAATTTATTCAATACAATATTATTGGGTGCGTATAGTAAAATTCATGCTTATGAAATTGTAGATCCCTACAAATATAGGTTGGTGAGAAGGATTATATTCACTAATATCTAACTCCAATCCTAGACACATGGACTATCAAATAGATCAAATGCCACATTCCATCTCTATTTATATATATTTTTCTCATGCTATATCACATCTCCATGAAGATGAGCATACGCAATCGAAGTCCATAATCACAATTATGGATCCACTTATCTGCTTCACTAGACAAATCATATGGAAAATTAGAGATGATTCCTCATACCCATCGGATTCCCATTATCTTAGATCATATATTTTAGTGATAGTTAATAAATATAATGATTTTAGTTATTTTATTATCCTTCTCATAAAATTAAATTCAAATTAATAAAATATTCATCCAAATCACCAGTACATGTCACAAAATACACAATGAATTTACACTCCCTTATCATTTGACCTATTAGTTATAATTATTCAATAACGATATGTGTGCTAAATAATTATTATTTTAGGGACATCAGAACTAGGTTTTTTCATATTTTTCACATTTAATTACATAAACAATGTCTCATGTAATGATGGATCCTCCACTTAATTACCCTACTATTCTCATGGATTGCATTAATCTTTCTCAAATATATTATACCACATTAAAAACTATGTTTCTAGAGACCATTGAATATTTTCCACCAATTAATTTTTGGATATTCAAAATGTAATTATAATATATTCATGATAACTTCCACGCACATATATTAATACCTATCCTTAGTGTCATAATACTATTTTTTCTATCTATTACATATAATATTCGGGCCATAAAACAGGCTATCGAGGCTTTTCAAGTATGCGATAATCCGATTGAGAAACACTGTGGTCACCTATAATAGAATAAGGGATAAAGACATGAAAACAATACTCATAAAATGAGAGGAAAACTTCTGTGTACCTATAATCATTCATACAATTGGATACATGCAACAATGTTGATATATAATATAATATTGAACATCTAGTGTAAGAACCATGCATGAACCAAACTCAAGGAAAACATCAAAGTACTGTAGAATAATAAAAAGGTGTAAATGGAAAAAATGTTTGCCCAACCATAAATGATTTACCAACCTAAAAATAAATAGGGAAAGAGAAGGTATTAATGAAGCACATGTAATAACCGATGATGACCAATGAACACAGTCAATGATAAGATTGGATAAACCCAAATGAAAGTTCATCAAGTAATAACCCTTCCAATAGACTTGTCATATAAATATTACACCAAATGATCTATAAAATCCAATGTAGGTGTGATTATATACATTTCTAGAGGGATCACCAAAAAAATGGAATATATAATCAGAAACAGTCAAATCTACCCAAAAAGAAATAGGTTGAATAGAAACTCAACATATATGATCCAAAAACCCAAATGGGGGATAAATGGGATATCCATCCACATAGTGTAGTTAATTAATTTTATTAGTAAATCATTAAAAATAAATAAAAAATTCTCAGTATCAGATAAAACATATCAATAATTTGGATAGGGATACCCACTCTTTTCTAATATCATCCATAGTTGAGGGAGAACTGACTCCCATAGAGGATCCACACCCCAACAAAGATTTATGATTGGGGAGTACTAACATATAAATATAGGTTCCAAACCCTCTCACGTATGGGGGAGTATAAACTCTACCTACATAAAGAGAATGATGCACCAAAACATTTGTGTGAAAGGAGAGTATTGAACATATCATCTCTATAAGGGTCAAACTTGATCACTACAATCATCTATGAATCTGTTAATGAATAATCCCTCCTAAATAATATCGTATATTACATTAGAAGCTGAAGAAAATAATCACATCACATTATATGTGAAAAACTGCTTAGGGTGGGAAACTCGTGTTCCTAAATCCACGTTTCTAGAAAGTATATATATATTTGGGGAAACTCTTATAAATGTACATGGAATATTTTTTGGGTCACATGTCGCATAACCTCTCTTAGAAGGATGGAAATGTCTCATCCTACACACGACTAGGTTTGACATAAAAATATATATTGAATGTACATTTAGTAAATGGAATGTCTTAGAATCCCATAGAATACACCTTTCCTCTCGGCATGTGCCCATGATCATGTACACCCAGGGCCTAGTTGTATAATGCTCTACATCCATACCCCCTTACATAGGGTGTCCACCTTTCTACTTAGTAATATGGTCATGTACAAAAAAATGGAATTTACTCCCAATAAACAATTTTTCGTCCCTAAAACATGTTCTTCCCAATTGTAAATAACACATGGCGTATTATATCATAAAATGTATTTAATTCTC
Organism: Viscum album; assembly: GCA_963277665.1. Taxonomy (NCBI): domain Eukaryota; kingdom Viridiplantae; phylum Streptophyta; class Magnoliopsida; order Santalales; family Viscaceae; genus Viscum; species Viscum album. Next base: position 1,134,076,420 of record OY728166.1, read on the forward strand.
CCAAAACAACCATTTTCCCCAATTATTCACATTTATACCCCCCTAGGGGATCTATTCCATTAGAAAATGTATTTAATTCTCTTAAAAACATGTCTATGGGAATCAAGATGTGAAACTCCAAGAACCTCCAACCTTTTGGAGAAAACCTCTATGATTCAGCTCTAAAACTACACCTGAATGTCGTTGTACCTCAATTTGGTTTTAATAATCATAAATTATAATTTCTAGAGGAACATTCTTCCCAAACTTCTACCAGATTCTTCTATATTCATAATGAGAAAACCACTCCCTGCTAGCATTTTTGAAATAAAATGGTATGGGGCGGGTATTTCAACTCATTTAATTTAAATTAATATTCTTATTTAATTTTTACATTTTTATTGGTTTCCTTCCACCGAACACATGATTATGGCCCACTCTATGTCATTACTAGGGTAAACCCCTAATTAATAGAATCAAACTAGTCTCATATTTCTCATTTGAGATCCCAATGAATGGGAACACCATTATTATGATAATATTCACATCTGTGCTTTAATATATATATATATATATGTTACTATATTTAATATTTTATTTCTTAGGCATTACAAATACCAAAAAACAACACTAATTACAATTATATATATTTATATTGAAATAATTAATATACTAATCAAAATATTCTAAATTAATTATATTCTCATGTCCATCAAGGATTTTCATCTAGAGGTGCACAATCCACACAAAAGGGGGGAATAATGAACATGCATGTGTCTTTTAGGCTTAGAATACATCTCCATCAAACTCACATTCGGCTAAATAACCCAATCCCCTGAGATATTCCATCATCACAAGATCATCTCATCTTGGTACTCAATATCCATTAGGTACTTTAAATATGTATCCCTGGCATCAATGTCAGACTCCCCCGAGTCGATGAAATTAAATTGTTCATGCATGTACCTTTTTGATTTGTGACATATTGATGATTCAATGAACATTGTCAAACTATGGGGGTAGTTCCATCTGGTAAGATACCTTTCCCAGCCTCCACATGATCTATAATAGCTAGATGAATCTCATGGATAGATTTATTTTCCAACTAATACATTTCAATTCTAATCATGGTGAGACTCTATAGAAAATATTATCTCCATCATTGATCTACACAAAACTATAACATAAATCAATGTATTATTTATGTCATTTCTGAGTTTTCCTCAGAATATCAAATATAACATAAATATTATCTATAATTTATTACACAATCTTTGGTAAAATAAGATCTCTCTCACCAAGCTCAGTCCAACATAAGGGTGACATATAAGGTCTCATGTACGAGTCCTTGAAATGATACATTCTTGTAATATAGTGATAAAAATTATTATAAGAAAAATATATTAATGTAAAGGTATCCTCCTATAATTGAATGAATTTTAACATATTGGATATTTTAATATTTGAAAAAAATAGTTAATTCAATCTTTCCATCATTTCAGGATTGAATAATCATGATCCTATATAATTAAGTCCTAAATCCACCAACAAAACTCTCCAAACCCATGAAGTATGTTGAAAAAGATCATTAGAGATAATCTTTATTGGTAAACCCTAAGGAAGAATAACCTCCTGCATATAAATATACCTCAAAATCCCAATAAATATATTCTCCCTAAATGAAATTTTAAAATCGTGATATGTATATATGTATAAGTAAGTGAGCTTTTTTCAATTACCTCAACAATTCCTTACGAAAAATTACTGGGACCAACATCTAACCATGCAAAGGTTTGAAATTATCCCATCCTTTAGAAACTCCCTATTGAGTATCTCCTGAAAATATAATTTAACATAGAAGATAAAAGTTTGTTTTCTTAAAATAATCATCCATCACATTTTAAAAAATATATGGACTCACAATCATTTACAGATGAGATGTTGTACCCCTCTCTTACAAGAGAATAAATTATAATAAAGACAACTAATCAGAGGCATCCTCTACTAAGTGATATCCAATCGCCCATCTAGGTTAATCTGCCCCAATGGTTACTATCCTATGATTATATACTCTTTTATGTAATATTTTTTGTGGGTATTTTAAGATTAACATCAATATCGTGTTAAGATATATATATGTGATGAATCATGTGAGAGTATTTCAATTTATGTTAATAATGAAATAATATCCCCTATAAATATTCCTTCACATCATCAAGATTAAATCCTCAACTACTAAATATTTGTCATTGGTCATATAATTCTACTCATGGGGGCTCAAATTCATTGTCTAATAAGAAATCAATTATTACCTCTTCATTAACCAACAACTAAGCCTATCTCTATATGAGTTTCAGAACACCACGTAGTCGAATACCTCCCCTTATAGTCCCAAAATTGAAGAATAGGGTAAATAGTTCTTTATATATTTTAAGTCTCTATAATACTTCTCATCCCATTTTAAAAGTTTATATTTCTATAACAGAGAAGTAAAATGGGATATTATCCTAGAAAATTCATCCCTGAACATCATAAAGTACCTTGAAAAAATAAGAAAAATCAAATCCTATGATATTATCTTGGATGGTTTTATAGAAATAATTAAAAAAATAGTAAATACATAAATATCTAGACCATAATCTGAGATGAAATTTTAAAAACATTAAACTATTGACTTAAAAATTGACACTTTGAGATCTTACCATAAATCTAGTGTTCTCATATTAAGTCTAGGATCATCGTCAAATCTTTTTCATGCTCCACTTATTATATAGATTATATAATAATTCCATAAATAAATAATAATCTAAATTTATATGTGTAAAACTGTGGGATTTGGTTAATAAAATCCATGAACACGGTGGGGGAATTTGTCACAAAAACAATAAGCACAAAAAAACTCATAGCGTCCATAGAAATATCCGAATGTAATCTTTCTAATATCAACCATGGGAATCCTCAACATATATTAGATGGACCTAAGAGCAATCTATTAAAAAAACATAATCCTACCAACTAGCCTAAAATACATTAAATCCACAAATGGTATTATTTCTTCATAGATAACTCATTATTTGATGAAAGGCAAAAAATATTCAAACCCCATTCCCCCATTTTTACAAAGAAAACAAGATCTAGATAAGAGGGCATAATGTGTCTGATTACCCCCCTCTATCAGAGTTCATTCATCATCACCCTCATATCCTGAAGCCTAGTAGCATATTTATGATTTGTAAAAAAAATTCCATTTTGGTCTCAAGGTGTATTTGGAAACATATGTTTATCTCTCACCACCAAGGTAGTCACAAATAATATTCAAGGAAGTGGTCTATATAATAATACATTAATGTTGGATTTATGATTCTTGAAGTTCCAGCTTCACTAAGGGATACCATTAACCCATGAAGGGTTATAGGTTGTAGCTTCACTCTCACAAGCCCGACCCAATGAATCATAATATCAGTCTCACCCAGTAAATAAAATCTCAACTCATATTACTAATGGTACCTCACCCTCCAGCACCGATGGTAAATATTGGAATGCATCATTGGAAAATAATCCATACCAAAAAGATTACCTGATGAGTTTTTATCATGTTGACTAAATATTTAATTGATAAACGTTCTCAACTGAATGCCAACATGAATTAATGGTAGATTTTTGATATAAAAGAATCACTCCATGCAGAAACTACTAGCCTTAACTTATGGTCTTAACAATCAACCAGTAGCTCAAACTCTAACATAGATGATATAAAGATAAATTAATGACTGAAAACAATGTCTATAATAACTCATGATGGAGTAGAAAATAACAATATATTACCTTAAATGACCTCATGATCATTATGCTCATAAAAATCATTACATCAAATAGCCCGTTACTTCGTCCTCTAGCCTGAAAATCCTAGAATGGGCCACTATGCGGTAATGTTTAGAGGTGATTACATCATCAAACTCCAGAAAAATACCATCCATATAGAGCACCATCATCCACAATATCTATACCATATCTCTAGGATCCACCCCAACCAAATATTTATGATCCTCGTTCTGGATTCTACCTCTTCTATGATGGTACATTCACTGCCTTCTTATATTCCCTTGAATTTCGGGTTATAAAATCATGATCTATGCGACCTCACTTATTAAAATCATAACATCAGCTCTCTCATGACAGATTGTGTCTTCTATGTGCCTCCATTCACATCAAATTCATGTGTCCGAGTCCATGAAAAAATATGCATCCTAAACTGAGACCCTAGTGACTGATGCCTCCTAGATACTATATATGACTTCTTCCTATGATTTTGATGACCAGCTCTATCTTTTATATGTCCCTATGCTAGGAATAAAACCATAATCAATTACCATTTCATCAATTTTTCTTAATTGTGTAGGCATAAGGATATCATGCTTGAATAGATGTCTCTATGGAGACCCTTATTGAACATCGAATCCAATAAGTTTTAATCTCAATCCATATAGAGAGATAAAATTATGTGGTCTGTAAACCTTATGGAAAACTAAAAAATTGGCATATCACCATGTTGTATATTAAAAATATTCAAAATCTATTTAGAGAAGAAAATCAATGGGTAATACACATGATAGAATAGTATCTTGAAATCAAATCAGGTGTGTGTCACCTCTTCAAGAGTCTATGTGATCATATCCAACCACCTCCATGATGCTCCATTAAGATGTTTGGATATAAACACATACATATGACAGGAGGGTTTTTGAAAAATAATGGAAACATAAACCACAACCTCAAGATAATCTTTCACTACCTACGAATTTGGATTAGTATAAATACTAATAGTCATTATTTTTGAAATTGTGTAATGTTATTAAAGATAATGCATCGTTATCCAAACCTATCAAAGCTATCGACTGCCCGAAAAGTAGTTTCTCATCTTCATAAACCAAAAGTGTTTTATCCACTCGCTTTTAAAATGTGTGGACAGTAATTTATGCATACCTAGAGGTTAAACCTCATTAGTATTCCCCTCGACTAAACCCTCATCACTCAGTTGATAGTCATCTTGATCCTTCCTCAGTATCCAAGATGGTTGTCATCATGGAGGTGTCATTAATGTTAAACGGAATAACATGAATAGATAAAAATATAAAGATAAAATAATGATGTAAATTATTGTTGAAGGAATCAGTTATATATGACACATATAAAATTGGTTACCTATAATAAAATTCTTGAAATGATAATTCGAAAAGATGGTATTCAATTTCCGCATGCATTGATATGACATCTTCTACTAAAACACTAGGTTCCCTTACTAAGAGGAAAACTCAAGAAATTCCATAACTATTTCCAAAAATTCTAAAATGAATCTTTATAAATAAGTTATAAAAATGACCATAACTAGGGAATGAGAAATATGAATATATCTCTACTAATTACCCCCTAGGCTAACCATATAACATAGTCAACAACAAGATATTCTAATCTCTACTATAATAATTTCAACTGCTATCACCTATAATCATCCTTTCATCTTAATAAGATACAAAATATGTGAGAAAATACCATATAGGGGTGATTATATACATACCTAGTATGTGTTACTAAAACCAAAGGGGGTGATAGAATAAAGAATAGCTATCTTAACCCCAAAAGAAAAGGTGTTAAAAGAATCCTAATAGATATTCTCAAAAAATCCCCAAGTGAGAGAGAAAGGTAATCGATCACATCACAACCAAATTTAGAATGTTGAGTAAGACTGTAGCTCTAAAGTCCATTTATCATTCCATGAATTACTTGAAAATTTTCACAGATTTTCTTGGAGAGACATGCTCCTTGTTATTACACTCCACAACTGAGTGAGAACTAAAATCCATATAAGACTGACCACTTGAAGGAAGTTGATGGAGGAAGAGTATCACCACATAGATTGATGAATTCTTCCCACTAATATATAGGGGAGTACCAACTTTACCTAACTAAAAACCATGGGGGACTCATTCTCTAATTAAATAGAAGAGTATCAACGCCAAAAAAAATTTAGAGAATCAATCCCAATTACAACCATCATACAAGCATTACCGAAAGAGTAATTCCCCTGGAATTACCTTGCACCATACATGTGACACCAAAAAATGTTCAAAATCATTGTTAATTTGGAAAATTACATTGGGTAGGCTACATGCACGCCCAAATATTATTCCAAAAAAAGGTATATGCAATGTTGAAAGCTTGTAGAAATTTTCATAGTGTTTACATAGTTTCAGACAACATTTTACCTCTCCATGACACCTAGGTGTTCCCTATACAATATATTCCTTCAAAGGCCATGTGAATATACATAATATGTAAATGCAGTACATAGTGTGTCCATGAATCCTATGGAATTTAGATGTTCTCTCAGCTCATTCCTATGTAGTCGGTTGTGTTAGTTCCAATGTTCAAATTAGGCATAGATATGTACTAATATATGACCATATTCCCATATATGGAGTTCCTTTCTGTGTACATATCCACATAACCCTATGACACTACATGACGTGTACACCCAATACACAGTGTTTCATCCCCAAAAATCCATATTTACCATCAATAAAAACATATAACAACTTCACATGAATGAACCAAAATGTGATTAGGATTTCTTAATGAGGCATAACTATAAACATCCTGAAACAACTATTTTAACAATGATTTAGCATAGATAAACCCCTAGGGGGTATATCAAAAAAATAACATGGATTTTAAACTCTTAAATATAAAATATATGGGGATTGGGATTTGAAATTCATACTAACTCATAGAAAACCCACTAATGCTTCAAGTCCAAAAATTCACATAGAAGCTATTACATATTATTATAGTCTGAATCACCATTAAGGGCATGGTTCAGTGGTTCCTAATTTCATATGCTTCCTCAGTTCTTCAATCACATGGTAGAGAAACCCTCTCTCTCATACCTTGTGTGAATACAAAATGGATGAGGTTGGTGTTTTATGTTTTTAATTTAATTAAATAAAATTATTTAATTATAACATCTGACAATGGTCACCTTATCTAGTACGCGTGATGATTTCCCACTATATGACATGTATAGGGTAAACCCAATCATCCATAATATTTTATTATATCATATTTCTCGTATAATTTATCAATCAATGGGAAACCCATTATTCAGAAAAGATTAATGTTATTGAATTAATATATATATATATATATATATATATATTTAATATGTTAATTTATGGGTATAGAGGCAATTAAACATGGTGTTGATGTAGGGAAATAATACAGAGGTATATAAAGAAATATTTAAAAGACTATTCCAACCAAAATAGATTCATTACAAGTATCCAACATTATCACCAATATTAATTTTATTTCAATTACCCCAATTGTTTTCCATATATACATTATTTCATTCTTTTATGTAAATGATAAAATTTATATTTTCTACTTTACATTTAAAAGAACCATCCATGAAATGTTTTCTAGAGATTACAACACTTTTTATTACTATTATTTCCATAATTTATTTATTTAAACAAATTATAATTTCTTTATATGAAAATCCACTATCATTTCTATAGTTTTTTTCATTATATTTATTTATTCCCATCCATTTTGATCAATAATGATCGACATATATTAATGATTATTTCATAATAAATTTTTAATCACTTAGTTATGTAATCATATTTTAAGGGAAGTTATTATAATGTTAAAATATTATCCTCCTGTTACACTATCATCTAATCATTTACACTGATTTCAATATAATAAAAATCAACCACCTCTTCTGTTTAACTAGTTTTTATAATTTTAAAACTCAATAAACACCATTATACTCAATAAAATATTACAATATAATATGATCATCATTAAATAATATTATTTTTCATAATTTTAACAACCTAAATTGATACCCTTGGCATAGAAATTGAAAACGTATTAATTCCACATTCCACATTACGTAGTTCATTGTTACTAGTGGAGACCATCCACGTAAAAAAATGTTTCATCATTAATAAATTATTATTGTTTAATAATAAAACAATATTTGATATTAACTTAATTATTATTAATTTAATTAATCATTCAAAAATATATAAATTTATTATTATTATATTAAATTAGATATTGGATGTCACGTGGAGTTTAAAATTACTTTAGGTGCTGAATTTTGACATTAGACACCACTAATTCCCATTCATTATTAGAAAATATAGCGGTGTAATGTGGTACCCCCCTGAACCCCAAATGAACATCTCATAGCTCATTTTTTGTATTTATAATTTTTTCTATTAGATCAATGATATTAAAAAATGGATAGTATTTAGTATTCAATGTCACCTGGCTCGCATGTCAACCACGACTTCCTCAGAAAAAACCTAATATACATGATCAAGTGGTTATGATCCATATGTGTCATACCCCATATCACACTGATCCTATGTTCTAGAATCCAAATGAAACATTTAACGTATGTATATGTTAATCCCACACTATTAGTTAAATTTTCATTGAATATGGGGGATGAGGTAATTTCTATATAATTAGATCATTATAACTCGATGATCACACTTATCATTCACCAATCCATGAACTACCATACACCCATGGAAACATTACCCATGTATATTTAATATTATTTTAGAATGGATATACATAAATTTATATTATATCATTCTAACTGTTCCATTATCCTCAGATACTATGTCACTATGAATAGTTTTTAATTAGGGTTGACCATTCTCCATAAATACTGAGGGGGTTTTTGATCATAACGACCTGAATAATTATCTTGGACTATTATTATGGATTCATTTGGAATGTGTTTCGAATCCAAAGAGAGTATGGAAATATAGAAATATTATTTCTAATATTATTTACAATTACAACCATAAATTGTTTTCTTAATGATGTTTTTATGTAGTTATCATCATTCCATGATGTAATGTTAGTTTCATGGATTAATTTAAAATAAAAAATTATTTATAGTTTCAGAAACATATAACTTGATCTTATTTATTATATATATAAAATTGTATTCTTTATATTTCAGAAAATATAAAGTCATTGAATACATTTTGAAATATGGAAAAAAATAAAAATCTTTTGGAAATTTCAGTAAATAATTCAAAAAAGTATGTGATATATGTTTAATCAAATAATAAAATGTTTGAATTTTTGTGTCATCCACAACATATTTTTGAACTCTATTTTCATAACATTACATTGTGAAAATTGTATTGGGATTTCAAAACTAAAACACCCATTGATAGAATATAGATAATTGAAATATGTTGTAATGTCTCACTACAAATTTCATTGACCATAGTAGATCATCCAAGGCACTCACAAGAACAGGTATAAGCACCAAACGAAACACATACATGTGGAATATAAAAGGGATTTAAATGGATCAAACATATTAATACTCCATGTGAGAAATAATTGATCACCTTTAATAGAAATGTTTGTAAAAGAGAATGAATTCATTTTGATAGAAAAAGTGACTCCACAAATCAATATAGAAGATAATATAACTGGGTGATTGAGTACCACCACTTTATGATTCTAATGGATGAACTTCTTCTTGTTCAATGCCACTAAATCTCACACTACCCCACATATGATCCGTATTATAATTGATATATATTTTATTTTCTATTACATATCCCTTAAAAATCATATGTAACCTTTTTTAAATGATAATTTATTATATACATTCAATTTATTTACTCAAACACATGATATAAACTTCTAAAATAGCTTCTATCATATGGATGTGGTCATCTTCCTTGATTCAAAATGTCTTTTTTTAGACATCCCTGGTTCCACTGAATATGCATCAATGATGTTATGTTATAGGAATTATTTAGAAAATACTTAGATAATTTCGCTAACATTATCCATTTTTATTACCACTACCCAACCTAAAAAATTCAAACTTATGAGTTTTTTTAACAACATACATAAATATATTTTGGTTACGTATGAATTTTTCACTTTCCATTCACCAAAAAAACTATCATTACATCATTATAATTTCATACAATTCATTCAAATCCCATTATAGCATGCTATTTATTTCAAATTAATTTGAATATAACTCTTTTCATCATATCATTCCAATCATTACTTATAACTACCATATATGACTCTATAATTTAATCTTCTACATGATTTTAGACGAAATGATATTTAAAATGAATGTATTTTGTCCTTTATGGAATCATCAAATTCTTTGAAATGTAAATCAAACGCATAGAATCATAAAATGATATTCCATTTCCAATTTTTCTTTTGAGTTCCTAGAAAAATTACATTAGACATATCATCCCTTTAATATATTTTTTACATTATTATACACTAATTGTGTGGTAAATAGTGAAACAACCTATTATAGTATTGACATCCAACATAAGAAGGTTCCTCAATGTTATCCAAAACAAATGTGCAATTTTTCTTCATGTGTTCATCTATACCAATTTCTACATTACCATACCCTTTTGTGGATATTATAATTAAAAAATAGTGTAATAAATTCTAATCAATTGAGATATTGGAGTATCCACGTTACCACTTCACAAATACAAATTCAAAATTGTCTAAACATCCTGTATAATATTACCAAAATATGATATGAATTCATCCATTTAAAAATCAAGGAATAAATCAATCATCCATCCACCCATTGATAAGGAACCTTCTCCATGTAAATTTCATGATCATAGATTAATAGTTCTCTATATTTTGATTGATTTAAATTTCTAGGAAATGTGATAGAGGAAAATTTTGATCAATGCATTTTATATATTCCCACTATCACATGAAGATACTCTTATTATGGAATATAAATTTTTTATGATTCAAAAATAATTTAAACCTTATCCCCAAAATACATTTTGTTTCCATGAGATCCTTTTTCTCAATCCTTTATAATAATTCATCTTTTTTCTCTTCAGTCTTTTTCTTGTCCCTATCTACCCTGATAATTCCACACATATACAAGAGAATTGTTTTGAACCTCCAATATTCATAAACATTTTAGTAGAATCATGTTTCCATATTTAACAATTTCAACTTGTTTTCAATTTTAAATTCCATTAACTCATAATTCCATTATTAGGGATCTTCTATCAATACATAATATATCATTTGATCTTTTACACTATAATTCTTGAAGATTAATTTATCCAATTTGGTTCCTCTATACAAATTTCATCCTCGACATCTCTATACATAAATTTTGTAAGAAATCGTACTTTTATAAATGAAAATTACTTTTTTAAAACAAGAAAAATATTTATTAATGAATTAATTTATAAAAAACATGTACGATATTATTTATTTGGGACTTTTATATAGTATATAAAAATTCAACAATCAGTAAGAATAATTTTTATTGATAATATATTATATTTACAATAAAAATTGGTCTAACTATGTAAAGGGATATGATAGTATTCATTTGGAAAATAAGGAATAAGCAACACCCCTGACAGGTAGGATCAAACAATTTGACGCCCATTTATCAGGAATTTTGAGAGAGAGAAAATCACTGGTATTATCATATGACTAGGATCATTATGGGATTCAACAGTTAAATAATGATAAAACCCAATTTCGTGCTAATTTTGTGATCATTGAGATCACATCCCAAATCATGTCTATCGAACTACCCAAAGAAAATACCACCCTCTCACATTCTATCCATAGGGATTTCACAAGTGTAATATAGGTCTATATATATAGAACATAAATGTCATGACACATCACCCAGAGTAAGTTCCGTGACTACCCCAAGCCTGCCTTCCATAGGCCAGGGGCTGGTGACTGGCACCATAGTTGTAATTTTATAAAACTAGGAAGGCATTACCTTTATAACCTGTAAACAAAAAAAAACAAGAACCCAGTAGGATAAAACACCAAGTAAACTATATAACAAAATAGTGTTGAATGTAAAAGGGGCCAAAATATAAGCCCAACATTAAAGTACATGTACATGAGCAATACAATACAACAGAATTTTAAGGAAAGATACCTACTAGATCGTCCTCTGGGGTTCTTACCTAATGTTTAGGTATAAATAGCCTCCTCGAAACTCCTCGTCCGTATTTTTCCTCTGTGTACTGACACATCTTAAGGTCCACCCCCGGGTACTGTTCAGTCCTGGTACTCTCAGCGCCCATCAATGATGTCCATTGTCTGCATCCAACACATCATGGTGCGGATATATCACATACAGGGGTGAGTATAACAATAATCATTATGGACCCCAAGACCCTCTAGGTATCACAAAATAAATCAATGATAAACATAAAGTATGAAATAAATAGACAAATTTACATAGGTATATGCCCATACATATAACTAAGTTATCAAGTCATCCATCTCAATCATTAGGAAAACCCAGAAAAATTGACTCAGCTCAAACTTGGATTTTATTCTAGGGGTAGTATAATGTAACATCCCTAATCACATGTTTGAAACATCAGATACTAGATAAGTCATCCTCTATCAAGTATAGTGGGACTTCCATAAAACCAAGAATGTTTTCCAATAACATTGGACTGCTGAAGTACTCCTATTTTCGAGTACTCTGGATATGTCGCGTCACCAAGCGTGCTCCCCACTGTTGGTATGCCGCATCACCAAGCGTGCTCCCCCTCATAGCCTACTGAGGTACTACTCCTGTTGAGTATCGTGTATCTTCCGCAACACCAAGGTGCTCCCCACTAGGCTAGTAAAGTGACTCAGAGTCAAAATTATTAGCAGTCGTCAGGTCTCAACCAGATACTATGTCTCTGCACTACACTCTCTCGTCTTTGGAAGGATCTGCTCCATGAGATAATGTTTGATAATCCAACTATCTCTACATCTCAAAAAGAAGTATCTCATTGGTTTTCCACATCAAATATTTCTCAACGCCATAGATTGTGCATCTATTAGACACCTGGTCTATGATTTATTATCCATTTAGTGTTGAGGGCCAGGTTGGATTCATGCTCGATCTATCCTGACCATTTAAAATCACAAACAAAAATGTCAGTGTAGTATACTCAAAGGGATTTTCTAACACTAATATTTCTATCACCACTGAAAGATCATCAAACGGACATCTAGTGGCAATGATATGGCCAAAAGAAAGTATAGGGGTGTAGTGGGACCGGTTTCGGCCCAACCTGGCATGGGTGGACCTTGTTCAGGTCGACCTGGCCAGACCCACTGGGTCCGGCCTGGCCCTCTGGGAGGTTTGACAAGCCGCCTCTCCCACGAGGGTCATGGGGTGGCGTAGCCGTGGGGGCTCCGCGGGGGGTGCGGTGCTGATTCAGCAGGGGCACCACAAGGGGTGGGGGGCTTGTTTGGTCGGGGCGTCACATGGGGAAAGGGATGGTTCGACTAGGGTGACAAAAGTGGAACGGGCTAGTTCGTTCAGGGCACCGCGAGGGCAGTGGGAATCTCTGGTGGTCGGCGAGTGGTGCGAGCCGGGGCAGCTCGGAGGGCTGCCGGCAGTGCGTCCAAGGCGACCAGTCTGGGGGCGGTCGGGGAGGCACTACCGGCGGGGGCTGGGCCGGAAGGCGGCACGGGCTGCGCAGGCGGCGCGGGCTATAGGTGGCATGTTCAGTGGGAGACGCGACTAGCAAGTGGTGCGACCAGGGCAGTATGGCCGGCGGGCGGCGCATCCGGGGGGTGTGGCTGGCGGTTAGCGTGGCTTGGGGGGGGGGCAGGCATAGAACCGGTTCAGAGGGTAGGCTGGAGCACTGCGGGGGTGGCGTGAGACAGGGAAGCAGCGGGAAGCGGCGTCGGTGACTTCGTCGCCTTCGTTTCTATCCATCATTCTGAAGAACACCAAAAAAAGAACAAAAGGGGGGGGTCAAGCCATGTTAGTTCAGCATGCACCCTCATCATTAAGAGTGGTGGCATACGATTCATAAGAACTATGCAAGGAATGTCAACCATGTACACCCGTAATTTAATCATTACCAATCCTCCACAAGAGAAGACGAGAGTACCTAGAAGGTGATAGACAAAATCAATAAACCCCTACCTCATTCATTGATGATGGCACGAGAGGAAGTAAGGACGCCGATTCACCATAGAAAGGGACTCCCCACATAGGAAGAAGTCCTGAGAAAGGTGTTCTAAGGATGTCGGTGTACTTTGTTGTCAGAGGGTTCTTTGTTGGGGACAATGTTCTTCATTGGAGAACGTAATCCTCCATGTGTTGGGTGTCATGTCACTTTACCAGCACTACGTCACTTGGTGAAGCCATCCCAAAACCTCCTCCCAAGCTCCATATATATAGGAGTTGGGGAGAAGGTAGGTAATGATCCTGGAAATTATGACTATTAATTTATTAGGAACCTTTATAAATTCAAATGATGTTGTTACTTAAATTAAAAATGGGTGAAATCCAATTAAATAAGTTGGCACAATTAAAGATATGTGTGTTGGAACAATTAATGTGGAGGAAGTAAAGATGTTGTTCCATTTTAATGAGGGGGTTGGGAGTTTTTCTCAATTAAAGGGGGTTTAATCACGGGTGGTCCCCACCACCATAACCTCTCATTAGAGGTTATAGTTCTGGAGGTCACCTCTATGGTAGCCTCTCATAAGAGGTTACGGTTTGGTGGTACCCACTCCTCAACTTTCACATGGAGGTTTAGTTCCGATGGACCCCACATCCCAACACTCACATGGGTGTTTCAAATAAAAATAAAAATGTCATTCGCTTTTATTTTTATTTTATTCTTAGACAACAAAACCAAAAAACAAACATTCACCCTTGACCAATTTTCATCGAGGTGAAAGTCTTCTTAAGAGAATATCGGCGTTTCCAGTTCAACTATGTCCTCATATTTCAATTCTGAGCACCGGTTCAAATGTAAGAAAAACCTTCTCGAACGTTTACTAAACGTACCTGAAAAAATGTTTGGAAAATCATTAACAGTCACCCATAACCCATGCAGGTCGAGGTTCGGCTCAGCCAAGTGAAACACACCCCAATGAACCCAACGGTTCTCTCAGATTTCCAATCCGAGTTACCGATTAAAAGTTATGGATTTTAGAATAATCTAATTGTTACATAATTATTTTATTTATGGAAAAAATATAACATTCACTGGTGGCCTGTGCTAGCCAAAGCTACTATCTTCATAAATAAATCATTCCCTCGCGAGTTTAGCTGTGGTCGTAGGTTTTTAATCTCAGCTACCATTTTTGTGGTATAATCATTTCAAAAAAATAATAATTTATTTAATTATTTTATTTACGGTTATGCCATTTTTGGGTTTTTCTCACTGGAGTCCCACGCCGACTAAATATATATTGTGCTTAGCGTAAACCCTCCATCTAGAGCACAACAGTTGTCTCAGATTTCGATTTGAGTAACTGGTTAAGAGTTATTCCTCATATTCAGGAAAATTTCTTACGCACGCTAATTAAAGCTTAACAAAACATTGACAGATCATTATGGGCCATCTGGGCCTCAGAATCCAGAACCGTCATATTATTCAATCTCAAAAAATTCACATGTAATTTATATAAAATATTACATGTATTTCTGGGTCTTAATATTTTGGTATCAGAGGAGCTGGTTCAGCCGTAGAACATAGAACTCTAATATTTTCTGTGAATCGACAGTGATATGAGTAGTGAGTGTGGTTTTCAGTTGAGGGAGTCTAGTGTTGGTTTGGCGGACAACGTATCCATATAACAAGACCCTGACTTCTGATTTCTGACTAAGTACATGAAAACACATATTGTGTCTGTGTTTTCAAAAAATTTCTTTATGTCAGCTCAACTGGTCACCTTAGCAGGTATAACCTTTTGACCATGGTGCACCTTTTCCTTATCAGGAAGTCGCTGTGTAGACAACCAATAATGATTCCTGAGAGAGTACATGATGATGGCCCACCAAACGACGAGGCTCCGGTGTAGCACCCTCTTACTATGTTGGCACCTTCAGGTGGTGTACCATCAGCACCACCACCCGTTGGGCATCAAATACCACCAGCCGCACTAGCATATGGTGCACGTCGACTGAGCGTGTTTCACGAGTTCCAACTGCAGAGGCCTATTATGGTATGAGCAGAGACAGTTTTCCACACAGCTGTGTGCTGTCTAAAGGCGGTTTCTAGAGTTTTGCACCTATTTGAGACAACAGTTGAGCAGATTGTGATCATAGCTACTAGAAAGTTTCATTGAGAGACCTCGAGGATAGTCCACATAGTGATTATACTTTTGTGTGTGGGCCATTAACCGAGATAGTACCTTCAGGTACTGTGTGATCTATATCACTACATGTAGTTCAGCAGCTACAACTGGCAGTACCGGTAAAGGACACATACAATCTTAGTGCCTTACGAGTGATTCAGCATCAGATACCCCTCAGTTTCTGAGGTGTTCCAACTCACAGGGGGCTAATAAATGGCTTCAATATGTGGTTGAGAGTTCTCTAGAGTTTATTTATCTTCGACAGGATGACATGTTAGTAGAAAAATATTCATCGAGGTGTATTGATCATTCTTGGTACTCAATGAATACAATATGATAAATGCTTCAGAGCTCAAACCTCTGGGTGAGGTGTCTTTAGGGACATTTGAGCTAGCACTATTCTTCTATTCATTTTACTTATGTTAGGGTGCTAGAGAGATCCTTTGTGGTTGAATATTACATGGTTTAATGGATATAGCTAGTGAATGTTATTAGTGGGATAGTAGGAAACTAGCGCCATTCATAGAGACTTGGGTGTGTAAATAATGTTACGAGAAGAAAATTTTTTAGGGGCGGATGAATATGCATGGCTACAGACATGGAAGCAGAGCTAGGGAAGAAACATTTGGTGGTGTACATTTCAACATGTTACAGCCACCCCCATTGTGGTCCCCGCCAGGCTCAGGGAGTTCGAGGATGGGGGAAGAGAGTAGATGCATGTGGTTAAGGACTGTGACCCTATGGATCTAAGAACGATTCGAAGATAAATTTGTGTCTACTACTAGCTGTCGTATCAATAGAAATAGATACCAATCATTCCATCCTTCCAAGAATATAGTCCAAGACCTAGAGTTCCAGGTTATACTGTTGACATGACCCTCACGTCTGGAGATACCTTTGGGAGGAGACTCGAAAATCACTCTTACCCTAACGGTGTGATCTAACCCTTGAGGCGAGAGATTCTATTGAAACCTCTTTGTGGTAGCGTTGAGGCCTTATGGTGTTATTTTGGGTATGATTGGACATAAAATATTCTCACTCATACTGACTGTATTAGGTATAAAATATTATGGTTTATCTACAACATTGGGATGAGTTTTTCCATAGTCGGTGAAAAAAGAATCCCAGGAAGCACAGGACAAACTCATGCATAGAATCGTGTGGTTGATCACTCATGAGTTGGCCAGCCTCACCCTCATGGAAAGATATGATTTGAGTTTTCAGTTCCCAACAGGAGTGGCTAGAGATTATCCAGGACTATGAAATTAATATAGTTTATACTCCTGGGAAGGTGAACATGGTAGCAGACGCACTTAGCAGAAGGTCTGGCCCGCAACTATAGAGTGAGGTGATAGAGTAGCTAACTGTTTTGAGATATAATTTTTGGATCGAGATGGACCATCTTTCCTTCAGTCTCTTATAGTCACTCCCCCACTTCATCAACATGTCAGAGAGGCATAGCGTGGGGATGCTGACTGTGAGACTCTACGAGCTCAAATATCCACAGGACATGACCCTAATGGATTTTCTAAAGGTGGGGAGCATGTCATACTCTTCAAAGGATGTACCATGTTACCAGTATCACATCAAGAGGAATTGTTGAGGGAGTTCCACACATCCCCTCTAGAAGTACATCCATAAGTGGAGAAGATATTCCAGGACCTCCTAAAATAGTACTGGTGGCTGCAAATGAAGAAAGAAATAGAAGATTTTATCTCTCAGTGCCTTACTTGTCAGTAAGTGATGGCAGAGCATTTAGTACCAGTAGGCATGGTTCACACTTTAGTTGTCCCAGAATGGAAGTGGGATGGGATATCCATGGACATCGTGACAGGACCACCATGAACATCTAGGCATCATGACTCAATTTGGTTGATCATCAACTGACTCACCAAGTCATCCCACTTCCAACCTATCAGAGAGAAGGATTTAGTAGAGGGCTTGAGACGCCACTATGTGCAAGGGATTATGTAGTTACATGGAGTACCATCGACGATTTTATCTAATCGTATTGAATGTATGACTTTCTGGCTATGAAAGGGGTTGAATGAGTATTTTGGGAGGCAACTTCATTTTAGCACTGCCTTCGATCCTCATACAGATGGTTAGACTGAGCAGACTATTCAGACACTTGAGGACATGTTGTGTTCTGGAATCCTCGATGTCAGTTGCAGTTGAGAGGATCACATGACATTGGTGGAGTTTTCATTAAACAACATATATAACTCCACCGTTGGGATGGCACCATTATATTCGTTATACGAGCAACATTGCGGATCACCTTTGTGCTGGACTGACCTAGGGGAGTTAGCACTAGTGGGATCATATATCGTACGAGCAACCACAGAGAAGGTGTAGATCATCCAAGAGCAGATTAAGATTGCACAGAGCAGGCAGAATTCGTATGCTGATAGGAGAAAGAGACCTCTAGAGTTTGAGGATGGCGACCATGTCTTTCTACGGGTCTCACCTCGATGAGGATTGCAGAGATTTGGAGGAGGCGACAAGTTATCTTCAAGGTTCATCGGACCCTTTCAGGTTGTCAATAATGTTGGAAAAGTGGAAAAATGCTTATCTCTTCCACCTCAGTTTCATTGGGTGTGTGATGTCTTCCACATATCCCAGCTGAGGAGATATGTGCATGACTATTCCCACAACATCGACCAGGTCGAGCTTGACATCGAGGATTGTGTGATGTTTTCATAGGTTCCGGAGGATATGGAGGATCTTCAGAATAGAGTCCTTCATGGGAAATCTATACCTTTTGTGCGTGTTCATTGGAAGCAGACGAACCTCTTAGAGAGCACATGGGAGCGGGGGGCACATATTCATGATCAATTCCACCACTTGTTTTCCATGTTTTTGTAATTTTAATTTGGAGGATGCAAAACCATATGGTGGGGAGAATGAAAATTCCCCGAAATTTCATTAAATTTTTTTAATTACATGGGAATCTTTCAAGACTGTGAAATCTTACGGCCCTCAATTTCGAGCCCCGAATTGCCTGAAATGATCCATTGATGTTTTGTTAAGATTTAATTGGAGTGCGTAAGCAGTTTTCCTAAAAATGTGGAATAAATCTAAAATGGTTACATGGATCTGAAATATGAGGGCATCATTGTGCTCAGGATGGCAGGTTTACCCTAAAGGTGATTTACGTTTACCTGGAGAGGGCCTCCTTTGAGAAAACCAAAAAATTCCATAACCTTAAATGAAAAATTAAATAAATTATTTTATTATTCAAATGCTAATAACTCATTATTGGTATCTTGTATTAAATATCTAAGACCACCACTGAACTAGTGACAACGTGATTTATTTAAGAAGATTCTAAATTTGGTCGGTGCGGGCCACCAGTGAATGTTAGTTGTTGGCCGTAAATAAAATAATAAAGTGACAATTATTTTATTTTAAAATCCATAACTTTTAAACGACAACTCGTATTGAAATCTGAGAGTACCATTGGGTTATTTGGGGCGTGTTTCACTTGAGAAGTGTTTAAACTCGACTGGCGCAGGTTGACAGTGAATGATAATAATTTTCCAAACATTTTTTTGGGTACGTTCAATAAACGTGCGAGCATGTTTTTCTAAAATTTTACCTAGTGCTCGTAATTGAAATATGAAGACACCGTTGAAATCGTGATGCCGGTATTTAATTAAGATTACATTAACCTCCACGGAATTAGGTCGAGGGTGAAAGTAAATTTTTTGGGTTTTCATGTAAGAATAAAATAAAAATATAAGTGTTTCACATTTTAATTTTAATTTTCAAAACCCATATGGGTGTTGAAGGTGTGGTCCACTAGAACTAAAACTCCATGTGGATGTTGTGGTGTGGGGAGCACCATAACTTAACCTCTCATGAGAGATTATGGTGGTGGGGACCACCCGAACCATTACCCCCTATGAGAGGTTATGGTGGTGGGGACTACCGAGGATTAAACCACCCTTTAATTGGGAGAAACTCTCAGCCCCCATCATTAATGTAGAAGAGCATCTTTACTTCCTTCACATTAATTGTGTCAACACACATATCTTTAATTGTGAAAACGTAGTTAATTGGCTTGCCACCCTTTTTAATTTAAGTAACAGCGTCGTTGGAATTAATAAGGTTTGTAATAAATTAACCATTATAAATTCCATTACTGTTACTTACCATTCCCCAACTCTTATATATATAGATCTTGGGAGGAGGATTTGGGATGGCTTCACCAAGCGACGAAGCGATGGTAAAGTGACGTGACACCCAACACTTGTAGGATTATGTTCCCCAACGAAGAACCCGCTCCTCAACGAAGAATGCTCCACCAACGAAGAATGGCGACCTACTTCTACCATCTTCCTCATGACTTCTTTCGATGTGGTACGTCCTCATTTATGGAGAATCGACGTCTGCACATCTTCCCACGCCAACGACAACAAAGTAGGTAGGGGTTTAATGCTATTGTTTATTACATTCTAGGTACTCCCATCTTCTCTTGTGTAGGATTTGGAATAATTAAATTATGAATGTTCATGGAAGATGTTCTTTTCTTCCTTCTTGTGAACCGTATGCTACCACTATAAATGCAGAGGGTGAGGGCCAAACTAACATGGCTCAACCCCCCTCCATATTTCTTCTTTATGGTGTTATTCAAAATTAAGGATGGTGATGAAGGCGACGAAGGCAACGACGACGACGCCCGCGGCCATTGTGACCCGCGCTGCCCCCACAGCGCTCTGGCCTCCCAGCCAAACCAGCACCAAGTTCTCTTGCGAGGCTAAACCAGCCACGCTGCCAGATGGCCGAGCTGCTCTCCATCCAAGCCACCTGTCGGCCATGCCCCACTAGTCGTGCTGCTCATCGGCCATGCCCCCTGCCTGTCGAGTCGCCCGTCGTCCATGCCCCCTGTCGGACGAGCCACCCTACGGTCGCGCCGCCCGCCGCCCCCCCCCCCCCCCCCCCCCCGGGCGCACTGCCTGCAGGCCCCCCTAGCCACCTGCGCCCCTTGCGACACCCCGGTTGAGCTGCCTCTCCCCTTGTCACAACTCATCCGAACCAACCCCGTGGAACTCGCGATACCCTGGCCGAACATCCCCCCCATAGGGTCCCCCCGTCTGAGCCACCTCACGACCCCTCATAGCCCTTCCGGCCTAGTAGAACTCCTAGCTGCCCTGGCCTGACCCATCGGGTCGGGCCGTGTCAGACAGGACCTGGGCCCACTACCGCACTTTACATTATTTTGTCCATATCTTTGGCACATGATGTATGTATGAAAAACTGTCAGCGACTCTAAAAATCATGGAGCAAGATAGTCCCTTTGAGTATACTCCACTGGAGTTTTGATTTGAGATGGAAAAAAGTCAGGTTGGATCGAGCATGAATCCAACCGAGCCCCTCAGACTAAATTGCTAATAACTTACAGATCGAGCATCTAATTGATGCACTGTCTATTGTGTTGAGAACCCTATGACGTGGCATAACTTTGAGATACTTCTCTGTGAGACTTTGTAACAGTTATAGTCTCAACCAATAGCTCATGGAGAAAATCTTCTTAGAGACGAGCGAGCATAGTGTGGAGACCTAGTAGGTGGCTGAGACCTGATGATTGCTGACCATTTTGATGGGGAGTGACTCTACAAGCCCAGTGGGGAGCGTTGTGGTGTCACGGAAGACCCATAGTGGGGAGCACCTAGGTGTCATGATAGACCCATAGTACACAATAAGAGGATTACCTCAGCAGGCTATGTGGGGAAGCTGACGTTGTGATGTGGCTGACCCGCAGTGGGGAGAACGCTTGGTGACACAACAGATCCACGGTACATGACAAATCCACCGTACACGATTGGAGGAGTATCTAATTTGTCCAAGGTTTGTAGGAAGTGCACTGGGGGTCACGACCGGCCCACTATACTCGATAGAGGAGGATTTCTCTTGAAGCTGAGGTTTTGAAAATGTGACTTGGGATATTACTTGATACTCCCCTAAAATAAAATCTTGGTTTGAGATGAATCATTTTTTCCATGATTTCCTCATGATTGAGATAGATCACTTGATAACTTAGGTATATGTATGAGAATATACCTATGTAAGGTTGTCTATTTATTTCATACTTTGTGTTTATCCTTGATGGATTTTGTGAGACATAGAGGGTCTTAGGGTCCCTACTGAGTATCGTTATACTCACCCCTACACAGGTTATCCCCAAACCTTGTTGGGTTGGATGCAGACGATGGACAACATTGAGGGAGGATGAAAGTACATGGACTGGATGGTACCCGGAGGTGTACCTTACGACCTGTCGGTACATGGAGGAGACATACACACGAGGAGTGCTGAGGAGGCGACCTGTACCTACCCTTCAGGTAGGAACCCCAAAGGAAGATCTTGTAGATATCTTACCTTATCTTTAAATTTTATTTTATCACTGTTGTACTTGTACTTTTTAGTTGGGATTGTATCTGTCCTCTATTACATTCAGCATTGTTTTGTTATACACATTTCTTGTGGTTCCGTCCAGCTGTTTGCTTTCTTCTGTATGCGTTTATAGGTAATAAAGTCAATTCCTTCCAAATTTTATGGAATTACACCTTTGGTGCTAGTTATCAGCCCCTGGAATATGGAAAGCAGGCTTGGGGTAGTCACAACATGGGCCCTGGGGGACTGGTCGTGATAGTAAAAATATGAAATTTTATATATTTTTTAATAAAATAATGATTATATTTATCCCATAATAATATTTCATTCTGAAGGATTAAATAGCAGTTTGATAAAAATAATATTCTGATATATTGAAAAAGATATATATTTTTGGGAAATATATAGTTCAAAAAATAATACCTTTAATTGAATTTAATAAATATTTATTAATTATATATTTTAAAAAAATATCAATTTTAAATAATATTTATCAAATATAAATGATGACATAATTTTCAAAAGTCAAATGTAATTATTATATGGTCCAGAAAACACTTTTTGTTAAATAATAGTGTTTTTCCATAAATGTTAATTTTGATTTAAAATTATAAATTATAATATACAGAGAATTTTTTGGTTAAATAAAAAAATTTCTTGAAATTATAATATCAAAATTATGCAATGGTTTCTTTTTCATAATTTTCTATGACAACTGAATTTACAGGTTATAATTAAATATTATTTAAATATACAGTGTTTATTATGTAATCATGATGACCCATGACCATTGTAATATATTCCATAAAATGAATATATGGCCAAATATAAATTTCACCTAAAAATAACGGTTTTTGGTTTTTTAATTAATTTTATAGACCCTTAAAAAATCCTCCAAAATCAATACTATATATTAATGAAAAAAAATAATTTTCTTATAAACATTACTCAATTTAAAACAACAAGGGGAATTATTTTAATGTGTTACATTAATATTTTTATAAAGAAATTACAAAATGAATATATTGCTGAAACCGGGGGGGAACCCCATTGTATTTTTTGTAGTTGAGAATAAATTATCATTTATAATCCAATTCCTATGTTTGGAAATTAATTAATAATTATTCAATTTTTTTATATATAAACCCACCAAAAAATAAAATTACTATACAATTAAAACCATTATAATGTGAAATTAATCTTAATTTAGAAATTTTTATTCCTCCCAATGTTCCCCAATCTGATTAAAATCTCATTCGAATATTTTTGAAGTGTCCTATTAAGGCCGGGGATGTTCTACATCACCTCTTTATTCACGAACATCCTTTATATTATAAAACTGGATTTCCACTAATTCATGTTGAGATATAATTTCACCCATACAAATTACGTACCTTAATATTTAAAAATACATATATAAACCTTTAACACTCATTATTACATCCGATTATTAATTAATATTCCCTGTTATGCTCTTGAAACTATCTTGTTATTTTCCATTCCAATAATTTGTGTTTTGAATACTCATCCCAATTTTAACCCAATGGTATTCACCTAGATCTGAATATAAATTATTTAATGGGGACTAAAATATATTTATTATAGACTCATTAATCATGTAATAAAATTTTTTTAAATGTGGTCTTATTTTTAAAGATCTATATGGAACAGTTATTCATGTATAGTATATGATTGTGATGGGTAGGAATAGAATTATATATCCCTAAAATGAATTGGTTAATTATTTAATCTCTTGATATTCCATGTATGGTGCATCTAAGTGTATCCAAATCATACTATTTTATGATTTATTGGTCTTATCCTTGACTTTGGTTTTTCATTTCTTGTTTAATATTGTTCCAACGTTCTGATTTTTCCCTTATGATATAATGTTATATCAAGACACAATATTCATGATTTTGATTATCATCATTATTATTCTTCCTTCATATCCTTCTTTGATAATATATACTAATTTACATTATATTATTAATTTCTTATTATCATAATGGGATATATATCTCACCCCTTTCAAATTTATTTCCAAAAGTTGTCCAACATAGTTTTAGATGAATGATGGAATTTTAGGAGCATGATTTGGAGTAATTCATTATTTTCATTGTAATTGTATTTTAATTTGTTATGATATATACCTAATTTCATATATAAAATAGGACTCATGATCTTCTGGGTTGATATATCTGTTCATTAACTAAAAAACCATGAAATAAACTTTATTAATGATATGGTTTTTCATAGTTGGTGTGAAAGGAAAATATAGTTATTTTTTATGTATTAAAATTACAAAACTATAGTAAATTTATAAGGGATAATAATAAACAAAAAAAATATTCACATAATTATTGTAGGGTATATTGTTTGTTTTTTCGATGAAAATAAATCCAAATAGATAGTACATGTGGGTCTAGTTCGTTTCCAGATGTACCAAGTGGTAATAACCTTTAAAGTGAACATCGAGATAGACTTGATAATAATCTGGTTGAAGAAAATATTTATTTATACCCATCAAATTTGAATCACCTAGGGGATATACATTATATAATTTTCAATCCCATTAAGGACCATTATTAATGAAAAAAATGTATATAATATTTTTTGTTAAAATAGAGATAATAGATAACATTGATTGAAACCTTAAAATTATAATATTAATTAATATATTCTATTTATGATTTTTACCTTCAATGTTCATAGTTTCCTTATGATATTCTTAACAGTTTAAAATTAAAAATCCATAATTTTCCCATTATTTCTTGTCAATGGTTGAAAATAAGAGGAAATGAGAAAAACAGTCACTGTAAGGGCAATGTGAAGACTATCCAAATAAGATACCAAACCCAATGGGAGTAAAAATCATGATCATTGTGAAAATAAATTCCTAGTTAACTCATGTTTTTAATTGAATAATGAACCATTAAGATAACATATATCCCCTTATGAATGAAAAAGTTTCAATTAATATCATTATAAGACTAAGGCCCGTGACTTTAGGTGAAACTTTGATCCCTCTTTCCCTATGTAATTGATCAAATCCATCGAGAATAACATCTATATCCTTTTATTATCAATGAAAGAGATATTCATGCTGGATTTTAATCATATATATGGAAAATCTAGTCAATGGATGATGTTGTTGAAAATTAAAAATCCCATGTAGGATATTGATGAAATTTAGTAGAAGGGATTCTGATTTTTTTCATCAAATATTTTCCTTGAACTCTCAAACATAAAATGAAGATGAATTTATATAGCTTCATAAATATATATTATAACTACATCATGTCATATGAAGAAAACATCTCAATACACACATGATGCACCCCCATCATTCTCAATACCCACAAATATAAATTTTCCTAGTTCATTGGTTGGATGAAATTGAATATATAAAAAGACATATCATACCATTCAATTGAAATATACAAATAAATTGTTTAATATTCACCTAAAACAAAAATACTGATCATTGAATATCAAGGTTTTCATAAGAATATGAATACAAAAATAGAGTTTAATTCTAGTTATATGTTGGATAAATCTATTTGGTGGAAATAAAAGAGAACATCCATATTTTCAAAAGTGTGGGAATAAAAATGTATGAAATTTCCAAAATTATAAAAGGATTTTATTTATGTGTGGGATGGAAGGGAACCAAGCTATTGATTTTTGATCAGATAAACCCACCAATGTGATGGAATATTGTAATGATATTTTCAACAACTAACCTATTGTCCAATGTTTTAACTATAGGAAACAAGGACATTGTACAGCTGATTCCATAAGCTAATGATTTTCCATGAAAACTGATGATAAAAATCATTATGGAATATGATAGAAATGGTGTCCTTATTCAATTAAAACTATTGAGTTAGATCCCAAAAATTATGTGGTGAATGATATACCATTAATTTATTCAAAAAATAAAAAACTAATTTCCTTATTATAGTTATAATCATTTTTTCATATCACATATGTTTTGTAGAAACATTAAAATACAACCTCAATAAAAAAAATTGAGTTATTAGTGAAGATAGTGAATGAGGAAACTGTTGCATCTAATTTATATAGGTAAATCCCTTGTACAAATATGTGTAATGAATTTCTGGAAAAATATTGTGATACTCTCCATAAAAAAATTTATATTCTTCTCTGAATGGATTGAAATTCCTATTATAGAGCCTTCATATGATACCCAGAGAAGGAAATCATCATTCGTATTGAAATTCAATATTTTAATCCATACAAGCACAAATATGAGGATGAGTATGATTTAGTACAAAAATATCAAGGATGTATATTATTTAATTGAATGAAAGTGTATATAAATCATATGATTGATATTAAATGAAAGGTCAACCTTGATGGTAAACCCATTGTATGTACTTTTATGATGCGATTCCCAAGGAATTATATAGTCTTCCATGTATCGATGATACTGAGATACCAATTGATATCATAATCATAGCTTTATAGATATCTAAGACTCTATATTGAATGGTCATTGTGGAACATGATAAGATGAATATAAAATTATAAGATAAACTGTAATTTTTTCAAATTCACATGTTCTTAACCAAGAGGTGAATTAGTCCTTTTTATTATGATGGATGGGTCAATACACCTCTAGAATAATTATCATGAGATCAAAAATATCATGAAAAAGAACACGATTTTTCTTCCTTGGATTGATGTATTGTTCGATCAGGTATGTGGATCCCAATACATCTCTATGTTGGATAATTGCTAAAAATATTATCAAGAAAATGTTAATAAGGGTGCTATATAGAAGGATAAATTTTATATATGGTATGGAAAAAATGAGGTCATAGTTATTATATATAGAATAAATAAATCCCCATCCATCTTCATGGACATGATAAATAGAGAATTTATGGATTACCTTGAGATATTTGGGAATGTCTTTATAGACTATATTGTTATCTACTACAAAAGAAATGTTTAATATGAATATCATTTACATTTTATACTAATGTTCTTGTGGAAAGAAAATTTATATTCAAATAAAAATAAAAAAATTGGTTTTAGAATGTATCATTCATGTTTCATTCTATCACAAATAACTGGATATCTATAGATCCATAAAATATAGAGGTAATTTGAGTACTTTCAAGACCAACATCTGAAATTGAAATACATTGTTTTCATGGAATAAATGGGTATTATAGTAAATTATTTTAGAAACCTATCATGATTTTCCATCCCACTAAAAATATTAATCATAAGGGATTCGCGTTTTTTTAATAATGAGTTATAATAAGGTTTTACTGACCTGAAGGGGAGTATAATCAATGCACCTATGTTCACATTACCTGCCAGTGGGGAAGGATTTGTGATTACAGTTATGCGCCCAAAAAAATCATTGGTTATATACTCATGAAAAATCAAAATTTGATAGCTTATTCCTCCGTAAATATAAAAATATATCTGAATAGTTAACCAATCATGATTTATAATTGGTTTCATTGATCATATTATTTATTATTTGGAGTCATTCTTTCTATAGGGAAAAGTGTGAAATATATACATATAAAAAAAATCCTCAGGTATATATTGACACAAAAAGAGATTAATATGCAAAAAAATTAGGTAAAATATGATCAAGGATTATTATTTTTCAATACTTTACGATCATGGTAATGAAAACAAAGTGTTAGATACTATTAGTAGAAAAGATCCCATTAAACTATCCAATGTTTGGATTAAATGGGATATAATATTCTTATACAAGAAAATGATTTATATTATAATAATAATAATGTATTCATCCAACCTTGATTAAATAACTGTAAATCCATATATTCCTAAAAAGATAAAAGAGTCCTAGAAAGATAATGAGTAACTAATGCAGATGTTATTTGATATTATAGAGTTTAACATTGTTGAAGAATGACATATATTGTTTGGAAAATGAATATATTTCCCATCAAAAACAGTACTAAAGAGAAACATTTTATATGATGTCAATATCTCATCCTTCTCTATTCATTTAATAATCAATAAATATATATACATATGATGAAAAAATTCTGGTGGGATAATATTAAGAGGGAGATAGCATAGTTGTTATCTCAATTCATGGAATTCAAACAATACAGGTTAGAATTAAAATTTTCTAATGGAATGATGAAATAATTCCCCATACATTTTTAATAATTAGGAATTATAACCGTCAATTTCATCAATTGACTACATACGACACCTAAATGTTATATGATCATCTTGGTCATTTTTAATCACCTTACAAATTTAGTGTATTTCATTAATACTGTGGAATATTTCTACCCCAACCAACTATCTATGATATATATAATATATTTCTTAAGAATGTATGTAATCCCACTATCTATTTTATTTGATAGATATATGATGTTTACATATAGGTTTTGGATAATCCTTTAGTGAGAATTGGATATAAAATTTAACTTCATCACAACTTATCACCCATAGAAGGATTGTTAGCCTGAAATAAGCAATTAAACTCTAGAGGATGTATTAAGACAATGATCAATGGATTTACGAGATTGTTGGGATGAAAACCATACCTTAGTGGATTTAACATATAAAAATGTTTTTTTATTATAGTGATCAAATGAAACCTTATGAGGTTCTATATGTAAACATATGTCAGACTCCAATATGATGGGTTGGATTTAGAGAGTAGAAGATATTGGGACCTGATCTTATCAATGATATGGTAGAGAAGGTTAAAACCATTTAGTGACATATGAAATCCTTAAAAATTTTATACAGAAGTTATATATAAAATCACCAATGAATTGTGGTATTTTATTTTAAGTGCAATGTTTTCATTCATATATATAGGTGGACTAAAGTCATGAGGTTTTGAAGAGGATAAATCAAGTTCTAACATACATCAAGATCTTTAATATCAGGGATCAAAATATTGTGGTGACCTATCCACTGGAATGAACACGAATCTTATCCCAAGTACATGATAAGTTCCATACACTCCTATTGAGAATGTACATACCAAACCCCTGATATATACTAACTCCTGATGTGGTACCATTAGAGAAATATCTTTCATGTGAGCAGTGTCCATTGAAGATCATATATCGTAACGACAAAGTTCTATGAAACAAGAAAAATAACATGGTAAAACTATGGTGGTGGATCAACATGTTTTAGGAAGTGATTTGGGAACCAAAATATGAGATAAAACATAATTACCCACAAAAATTTAATGTTATAAAATTAATATTTTAATGAAAACGGTTCTAATGGGGGGTGGGTAATTTCATTACCATATATTTTAACAATGAAACATCCATTTTTGAATGAGAAAATTTATTATTAAAAAATGATGAAATAAAATCCACAGAAACCACCTTGGTTATTTTGGACCATTTTACAATCTATAAAATTTAAAAGACCATTAAGCAAGAAAATCATTTATATTATTGATATTGTACAATGACCATTATAATTATTATATTAAGATATATGATAATGCCAGTTCGACATAGATGAAAGAAGTTATGGGCCCGACCAGAAGAATCATACCTTATGAAGCCCATATAACAAAGGTTCCGATATAAATACGATCATTGTGATTTTTCCATAGTTTGGTTTCTTATATGATTAAACACCTAAAGTAGTAATGAAAAAATTTATTAGATAATTTGAATATAATATAGATCACATCCAAAAACATGTTCATTAAACCACCCCACTTAAATGTCACTTTCATTGACTTTACCCTTTGATAATTCATTGGTATAATAAATAGATATGTATATAGACCCTAATATTAAGAATTAATATATTTTATTTTAATAAAACAATGATTACATTTATACATTTTTTATATTTAATGTTAAATTGTTATATAATAAGTTTGATATATCTGTATTTTTATATAAGGAAATATAGAATGTATTTTTTGGGAAAAAAGTTGTTTCAATCAAGAAACATGTTTTGTAGAATTTTTGAATTTTTGAATGAAATTGTATATTAGTAATTTATCTCTAATAATAATATTTATTATATATTTATGGAAATATAATTTTATGATGTAAAATGTAATTGGTATGACGGTTAGAAATCTATTTTTGTCAAAAAAACAAATTTTTTCAATAGGTCGTGATTTTGATATAAATTTGTAAATTCTGTATTTTATAGAAATATTTTGGTAAAATAATTTTTATTTATTAAATAATAAAATTGAAATTATCAATTAATAATTTTTATAGATAGTCAAATTTTTGGGTAAATATTATATATTGTATAAATATACATTATGTATTTTATTATAATAATGGCCTTCAAGTGGTGTAATGTGTTCTATAAAAGGTATCCATGACCAAATATATATTTAATTTTTTAATTGATGTTTTTAAATGTTATTTTATTAATTTTTTCAACCATTAATGAATCCTTTAAAACCTATATTATATTATTATGATTTAAAAAAATTCTTAATATAATGGGATCGCACCCACATAACCAAGGGAATAATTTTAAAGAGATTCGTTCATATAATAATAAAATAATTAAAACCAGTCAACATTTGTAGAGATCATCTGAAAAATTTATATGATGATTTTTATTTTTATTACATTATCATATAGAGCCCAAAACCTATGGTTGGAAATTAACAAATAATTTCACTATCTTTTTATATATAAATGCACTCAAAAACCCATTAATATTCCCTAAGAACCATTTTATAATGAAATTAAGCTATGTTTCCTTCTCTATAACCTTCCTTGGTTTCCACAAACTCTTCCGAAGCTTATCCCATGATTTCATAAGATTCCTCTGAAAGTAATAGATCCTCTCCTCCATTTTACTCATGAACCTCCTTAATATTATACAATTTTTTCACATTTCCATGTTGGGATATATTTTTTTCACATCCCGATTACTTAACTTTTTATTTCCAGGTGATGAGATACCATGTTCACTATAATTAATCCCTCATAGGAATCATTATATATACCTATTATCCTGCTAAAATTATCTATTGATTTTCCATTATAATCATTTGTTTTGTGAATAATCATTCTCATTTTCATTGATAGGTTTTTAAATATATCTAATTATACTTTATTGATTGGATAATTCCAGGTATTCATTCCAATGTTATTTTTTAAATAATTTTATGTGATGAAATATGATCCAATGTTTAATTACCTATATAGAACACTTATGATTGATCCTGATCTGAATGTAATAGGGGGCCTAGAATTATATGTCCATCCTTTTCATTGGGTAATGTATTAATATCATGAGATGTGATTTATATTCCATATGAGGTTATCATAAGATAAATATTTAGTGTTTTCTTAGTATGTATCCCTTAATTATATTTATAGTATCATGTTTTATATTGATTCCACATTCCGTGGTTTCCTTTATACCGTAAATTATTTTTATACATCATTATTCAAGATTATTATTATCACCCATCATATATTTCCTTGCCATTCTTCTTGGATAACATGCACTATTTTAACTACTACAATGATTTTATTATTCAATTTTTAGGATTTAAAGATTTCCTCATTCTTTGGCATGTCCTCATGTTATCCGTTGTACATTTAGAAGAGATATAGAATTTCAGCAACATGTTAATTATATTTTCAGTAAATGTATAGTTCTTATTTCATATGTTATAATGATAAATACTTATTTTATAAAATAATCATGGCCTTAGGATCTTATAGGTTTTACTGTGCTTGTTGTTTTACAATATATCATGAATTTTTTTATTAATGATATGTATTGTCAAAGATTCATATACATATATATATATATATATAATTATGAAATATGACGAATTTATTCCAAAATCCATTAGTGAATATGAAATATCCCATGTTCTAGTTGTTTTTAGCGATTCAATATCATCCTTAATTGTTGGCCCCATTTTTTTTAATCCAGTAAGGATTATTTTTTATTTTGAGATTTTTTGTTCTCTATTATCAGTAATAATATAATAATGAATATGAAAAAAATTATGAACCTTTTTTTACTCTGGTACACCATCTCTAACCATGAGGTTTAAAATATTCAATATTATATCTTTTCGAATACTTCCTCATGTTCTCACATACCATAATATTTCTATCAATGTTTTCCATATATAAGCTTCCAAAAGAATACATCCATCAAATCCATCACCTTATTGACTATCACATCCCTCTACAACATGAGTGATTCCGGAACAAATCAAAATTTCTATACTTCCATTTAGATTAAAAATAATTTTTTGATATTTGTTTATTCTAAATGTCATTTTAACAAAAATATTATCCTTCCGTGTTATACCATGACTAAAATGAAAATTTTAACACTTTATAACTTGTATATGATCAATATCCCATAGCCAAAACCAGATGTATTAATTTTTATAAAAAACTACCTACATGGTTCAAACATTGCTTCTAATTTATCAATTTCACAATAGATAAATTTAAAATGTTAACTACATACAAATACATTGAGGTTGGAAACATTGAAAATTATTTTCCTATAAAAAGATTCTAGAAGAACCTAACACATTTGTGTTAAATTAGTAATATTTTTTAGATATAGTTAAAAATTAATATATTTTATCAAAAATCCTTGGAAAAACTGAGATGTATCCTTAAGAATCAAGCACTCTTCTATATTATCTAAATCATCTTATTTACAACACAAGAATTTTTGGTGTTCATGGAATTTTCTTCTTAATACATATTTCATTATTATACTAAAATCATCAAAACTCTTTTCTTTTGTACTCCCCTCCAGTATCATATCTTATTCTCCAAACCATTAAATTGGATTATTTTAAACCATGGATCCCTATATAACGAATCTTATGGAAACATCAAACATTCGATTCATAAAAACAATCACACTATTCACATTATTTAATTAATTAAATTACAAAAATATAATGATCCTATGTGGGAATAAACGGATATTATACATTATATGTATATTTATTGTATCTATAAATTTGGTTTATTAGTTTTTTTACCACCAAATTGAATGACAACCACCACTACATCCTGTGAAAACACTCTTCATGTGTTATTTACCCAATGTGATTTAGTTTATTTATATTATTTATAGTAAATATTTCCATAACATCCCCACCCAATTGTCAAATATAATAATGACATAACATTTCCATTTTTTATTTTTTCCCTCACATGTGTTATAACATTAAAACTCTGTGTAAGTAATATCAATTTTCCATTCACATATTTGGACACCTCCTTGAAAATATATGTTATCATAAAAACCAACGTTGTAAAATATATATAAACATATTTTATCAGTTTTGGTCTGGTATTACCCATTATAATTTTTTCATTTCATAAATTTTCACCACTATAATTGAATCTCAAGATCCTTCTAACAATGAAAATGTTCAATATTAATACTCCATAACTAAATGCATGATCATAGAAATTGTTAGTATAGACATTTACATCTTCCAATTAAAATATTTAAATGACAATTAAATTACACTACAATAGAAAAAATAAAATAAATCTACATCATTGAATCCTCTACCAAGGATCTAAAACCTATTCTTATACAAATCCACAAATTTAAAAAATTCTATTTTCAAAACATCACATTTAGAACAAGGGATGGATGTTCATAAGCTGGAAGCACCCAATTTTAATGTCTAAATAAGGGAACTGTGATCTAAAATATAATTTGAAATCAACTTTTACAAATACAATAATCTTTAGAACATACACATAATCATAAAATGAATTTAAATCACAAAATTTACAGAGTAGGAAATTGATTTATATAGTCATAACTTTTTTCTACTCCATGGTTGAATGAAGGATCAACATTACTAATAAAAAATGAGTAATAAGATGAATACATGGTATTTTATCATGTTACCTCACCTATATATATATATATATAATGTTGAAATATTTAACCTAGATTCATCACCTAGATATATTCACTGATGACCTTGATCTTGGTCAAATCCACCAATTATGACACCACCACAAATTATGATCCATAATAAAGAGAACGACAAATCTATTTTTCATACATATCACATAGATAAATTATAAATTCCTTTTAAAAATTTAAAAATTATTATTATACATTAAATAGAGTTAATCATATTCAATTTAACTTGTTCTTTAGTACTTCACATTATTCAGATAAAATAATCATTACTACGGTTTCCTACCTAAGTTCTATATGTCCTATGTTCTACTAACCATCCATCCATATAGAGTCAAGAGAGAACATATGGAATCAGTAATTCAATAATTTCATTTATTTTTCTTGAAAAAATTACCATTATTTATCCTAATATGAATAAAAAACATACTGCTCACCTATGATCCAGAGATCATATGGTTATGCTTCGACATATTTCTAGTGATCCCTCCAACGGAACCTTTTTGTCATCTCCTCCAAAAAAACCTTTCCCTCCAATAAAATTTATATTTATAAATTTTATGTCATTATCAATTCCTAATAAATGAATTATTATTTATTTAAAAAATTCATTAAGAATTTCTTTATCATCATTTAATAAAATAGTAACTATGTGTGAAAATTAAAAATCACCTAAAATAGGGAAAACCCACATTAGAAACTCAATTTCATATATTGTTTTCTAATTTAAAATGTAAGAGATGTTTAGTTGAAAATTTATAATTTTTAATAAGAATTTAATATTTCATTTATAAAATTATTAGCGGTGATCAATTAGATAAATAAATTACATCATTTAAATTCAAATGGGTTCTCATAAATCCATCAAAACTGAATCAAGTGAAAAATTCTAATTAAGAAAAAATAATTATTCAATGATTCCCTAAACTATTTCATGAAAATATATCATTTTTTTCATCCATGAAAATAACATTACTTATCTAACAAACTTTTTGAACCAATTAAAATAATGACAAAAGGGAAATACTTTATCATGAAAAAGAACGTATAACATTATCATAAGGATACAATATTAGGTATTATATAAAATAAAAAAACAAAATGATTTATTTTTTTATTATTAAACAAATCAATACTATAATGTAATACTATAAATAGATTCTATAAGTGAACACACACATTCAAATAAATTGAAAATTGGAAGTTTGAAACCATAGAGTCTCTACCATTTAATATCTACTGGGAAAACATGTTTTTGGAATTTAAAGGAATGACAATTTTTAATATTATATTTATAAAATAAATAATATGAATATGAATATGTAATGTTACAAATTTATTCCATGAATAATATTTTAATTTTACCAATCTATTAAAATGAATTATTGTTTCTAAACATTTGATGTTTTTATACTCAACTAATAATCCTTATTTATCTCATGTTCCGTTTATTGTGTGATTATTTATTATTTATTTTTATTATCTATTTTAGATTTTTTGGATTATATTTTTCCCTATAAATCGTGTTTTTTGTTCTTATTAAGCCTTTATAAGAGGTGTGTGTTGTACTAGTTAGTCTTCCTTATCAAAAATTAGTTTTCATGGTACTGTATTCACTATAAAATGAACTATATAATAGGTTTTTTACTCCAATAAAAAATTAATTCTTCAATTAATATGATCAATGTATAAAAAAGTGTTTATGTGATATAATATTAAGATAAAGACTTTAAATTTGAAATTCATTGATATTCCTATTATCGTCATTTCCTATATTATCAAATAATTTTTTCCCTAAAAAATAACTCACCCCCACTACCCTTAACCTATGAATAGGAAATTAATTAGAAAAATATATTTCATCAGAACACATGGATCTATTTGAACACATTTATGTTATTTTTACCTGTATTAAAAATAGTAAACATTCTAAGGGAATTATACCTTTTTTTCATTTTTGGTCATTGTTTTAATGATAGTTGGGTTTCTAAAATAAAACATTCTATAAAGGGTAAATACTATGGTTGTTGGAAGACATATATAGTGTAATATATATATAATCTTACTATGGATTACTAAACATGAATGTTGAAATATAAAAAATAACATCATACAGTTAATCTAAATACTCACACATCTATTGGGATATTATGATAGCTTAAATTATTAATAATGATTATTCTTTTTTATTAAATAATTAAAAAAAAATTATTAACATTTAATCTTGAAAGGTTTACTATTATGTATAAATAATTCTATAAGATTCACATTATGCTTTGGATATGATACAGGAAACCATGCATGGTGTTTTTATGAAAATGTACCATGAAATTAAGATGTTAATGAATGAGTCTATGAACCAATTACTCCAAAAATTTACAAAGATTGTGAATGTCATATGTGAATTTTAATTAACATTGGAAAAAATTCTGTTAGAGAAGATAAATTCTTTTCAATTATTGATTAATTTTATGAATCTCAGAAGAAGGGAAACATTATGATTGGCTGAACGAAGTTGAAGAATGAAATAAATGGTAAAAATTAAAAAATTAAGAATAATAGAGATATTAATTCCTTGAGGAAATATTAAGAGTATTTTTCATCAAGCGATGAATCAAATCTTGATGAGGAATTCAAAAAACTATGTATGTTGACCTCCATTGATCAGGTTAGTAATTCTAGATAATATTTTGATAATGATATGTATAATTATTTTGAATAAAATGAGGTTTTTGGTAAATTTAATGATAAATTTATATTCATTAATTGTATTTAGAATAAATTAATAAAAAATAAAAAAATTATGATAACATTAAATAATTATTTATCATGGGAAATTGAAATTTTGAAAAATGTTTTTTTGTAACAAAAAATTTATAATTTTATCGAATAGAGAAAAATATCGATAATATTATAAATTTTAATGATCATATAACAAACTTCACTAATAATATATAAAACTATGATAAAATTTGTTCGCAAAAATTAATATATTGTAAATTAAATGGTATAGTTTATTGTTTCTTAGATTCATAAATTTTATATAAAATTTTTATTAAAAGCACTACTAAATGTGTATCTTATATTAATTATTTCATTTGTGGAATCATAAAAAATAATGATGTATAATGTCAAATTAGGAATTATTAATATTTATTTCATTCCAATGATTTTATTTTCATTTCAATTATTGATAAATTTCATTACCAACGTTCTATTAAAAATATTTGTGTTTTAAAGGGATCTGTGAGTAAAAACTTTACAACCAAGAATATTTCTACCAAAAAGATCTATTTAGTTATATTTTTAATAAAATAAAAAGATTTATCTAGAAGTAATTTTCTACATTGAATGTGAGGGAATAGTAAGATGGAACAAGACCCATCTAATTTCAAAATGACTAAAAATGTTAATATTGTCCATGTTATATTTAGATGATAATTCAAATGGAATAGTAAATAGTTTTAAAGTGTTTAAATTTAATAATTCTATTATCATTAGTAAATAAAATTATTTTTATGGTTTGTATGATTATTTTATTATTATTTCATAATTTTTTAATGATGAATTATCAATTAAATTAAATAATTTTATGTCTATTTTTTAATGGATGCTTCACACGTTTTTCTTCCAATATAACTATTAATTATTATAATATTAACAACGATTGGAGAGACCCACACATGACGTGCATGGAAATTACACTAATTGTTTAGAATACATAATACATAACAAAAATAGACACCCAAGGATTGAAATAGTTTAGTGTCTTTGGAATCTTGGAACATAAACTTCTAATCGTTGTGAAAGATCTTGAACAGCTCCCACAACGATCTTTCCATTTTTTATTACCTAAACCCCTTCTTTATATCTTATGTAAAATAAAACAAAAAAGGGTGATATTAAATTCTCAGTAAGTGTAATCATGTAGAAAATAAAACAAACCATATATAGTTGATCTTAAATACATGAACAAAATGTTTAAACATCCAATTCTTGAATTGTGAAATAAATCATGGCAGTATGTAAGTCATAGATCATAAAAGAAACATTAATCCTGATAAAATATCTTGGTAATCAATTATTTAAATGTGTAAAACCATTAAACTGATGTTATGATTTCCATATTATCCAAGGCATTGCTGCCAAGACCATCATATTGGATAATTTCCATTACTGAAACAGGTTTACTTATCGTTCCAGCAATGTATTACTGAACTAGATTCACTTGTCATTCCATCCATGCCTATCAATAGAGATATAAATAATTACCCAATTCATTGGATGGATATATAAGTACCAGCCATCTCATAATGAAATAATTCATTCGTGTTCCACAAAATAAACATAATTCATTCAACATAACCCAATGAATAAAATGGGATTCATAAACATCATCAATTTATAACATAATCGATATAAAAAATGGAAATCATTTCATCATAAGAAAAATCAAACCATTTAAACAATAGATACATTATACTTGAAAAATAAATATATTAAATAAGGCCATCTTAGATGGAAAATAGTTTTGATAAAATACTTGAAATGAATTATTGTGGAAAATATCGTATATTCTTCAAAATCATTTTTTTCAAAAAATGCCATGAAATTTTAAAAAAATATATTTTTGATGAAAATAATCATGAAATATTGTAGAGGAAGCATCATGATAATAAGGCTTTATGAAACTGTAGAAATCTATTCATGCCTTATATGTTAAAAAACCTTCTTTTCGTACTTTTGCCGGAAATGTCAAACAGTACATCGTATGTTAAACAAAAGAATGATTCCATCCATATATAAAATTAATAGCCAAAATGGGGTAAAAATCACTTTAAATAACATGTATTAATAGTAAACGTTTTATGAATTTGTTTTTAAAAAATGGGCATTGATGAAAAATATAACCCCAGTAAATACTTACAAATAAACTATCTCAGATAAGAACGAATTTGGAATAATTACCCCTTACCTTATGTAGAATTTCTTTAGTATATTTATTAGACTCTTGTATAGTGGGTTTAAACATATTATTAACATGTAATAGAACCATAATAATATTTATTATATCATATATGATTCACTTATGACTTTATATTACTCGTACATTTAACAGTTCTATGTTAAAGCAGTGTTTTGGGTAAAATCGTTTAATTTATCATATGTGTTTTGACTTGTTGTTATTGATATTATTACATATATCCTGATTTTCTTAATTACTGAATGTAAAACATGATTTCAGAATACAAATATATATAATATATTGATAAATGAAATGAAATACATCGTTCAGGTAGACGGTAGGCCGTACATACGCATGAACGCGATTTTCATTTCCTTATTGCATTGAATAGGATTAAGTAAATGAAACATATATGTACATAAATAAAATATCATTATTATGTTATAAATTTCTTGATTATTTATTATATATATTTATAATCATACTTTAATGGTTAATCATTGATAATTAATCTCATCGTGTTGTGGAGACGGTAATACGTACGTACGCACGAGCGATGATATCATTCCCATAATTATTGAATGGAATTGGAGTGGATGATAGAATTTATCATAATCATTATGATTTGATAATAATAATATATAGATATTATTTCCACCATTATACACATCCATGTATGGTGGTGTCAGAAAACAGATTACACCACGGCGTGGAGACGGTATGTCGTACGTACGCACGCGCGGGGATTTCATTTTTTGTAGGTTGGATAGAAGGTGAAATAGGGTTGTTTCATATTTATAACATATTAGTATATGTGTGATACTGATTTTATTACATTATAATGAAACAAAAAACTAAGATTAAGTAGAAGAATAAATAAATTTGAAAGAATCGGTAAAGGATATTACCTTTTCTTCAACACGCCTCTTCTAAACCTCCTCTTAGAGCACTAAAGTTGGTCTTTGAAGAAGACCAGAACCTCTAGTAAGTTTCTAGGGAAGTGGAAAATATAAATTGTCATGGTTTGGCAGATATTGAAGGCTTATAATGTTTTGAGGAGGAGAGGGAGGAGGTGCCTTTTTATAAGAGAGGAGAGGGGCCCTTTTGGAAACCTCTAAAATATTAATTTATAATAAACTCAAACCCCATATAAAAACATCCAAAGTGACTCAAATTATTATATGAGATAATATAGGGTTGTAATCGCATCATAGTATCAAATTTATACATTTTGGTGTTTTATTTTAAACATTTTCAACTTGATTTATCATTATTTAATCTATTTAATTTTATTTGTGGTAATAATATTTGAAATTTTAAATGGTTATAAATACTTAATTATTTGTTGTTAATTTTACATAATTTGATAATTTATGACATGGTAGACCATATAAATTTTAATTATAATTTTTTAATATTTTTTTGGTTATTAAAAAACTTAATAATATTTTATTTTCATGAAATATCAATAGTGTCAATTTTGACACAATTCATTTATTTGAATTTAAATAAAATCCAGAGAATATATTTTTGAAAAAGATTAATAGATTTAT
Organism: Viscum album; assembly: GCA_963277665.1. Taxonomy (NCBI): domain Eukaryota; kingdom Viridiplantae; phylum Streptophyta; class Magnoliopsida; order Santalales; family Viscaceae; genus Viscum; species Viscum album. The sequence continues at coordinate 1,134,117,466 of OY728166.1, forward strand.
AACAAGTCATATTAATCTATAAAATTATCTGATCACATGAATTAGTTCCTATAATATTTTTTTATTACTTTTGAAATCATTTATTTGATATTTTTCATAATAATATAATTACTACAAAATTTTGGTATAATTATTTAATATACTTATTTGTTGAATAAAAATAAAAAATATAATAATATGATAAATATAAATATAATATAATTTATAAGAATATATTTAGTCTAATTTATCTTCTAAAAAACCAGCTTTTAAAATTTTATCTTTAATAATGTATGTAGGTGAAAATTTGACATCATTTAAAATAAAATAATATAAATGTCCTAATTTGTTTTATAAGGATCCAAATGATCCAACATTCGACCCTTGTATGGCTAGGGTATATATATACACGACCAATAAGTTTTGGTCATGTTTTGGGTCCTTTTTATGGGTATTATTATTGTAATAAAAAACTATATTATTGATTTTTCACTAAATTAATAATTTCTGCATCATTAATGTTTAAGCTATTAAAGTAATTATATATTTCATAAAAATCCCAAATAAAATACGATGTTTAAGAAATACATTTTTTATTTCAAATTGGTATTTATAAAATAATTTTTATTATTTATAACATTATATTAAAAATACTTTAATTTTTAATGTTTCAGTGAGACATATTTCACTTTCTTAAAATAAAATAAATTAAAGGTCGTAATCACAACTAAGTGGGTTACAATAGATTCCATTTTGACCAAATTATGAATTAGGACAAAATATAATTATCCAATTATATTAAATCATGTGTTAGGGTATTTTTATGATATTATATGTACCCTTAATTACCTAATTTACCATTACCCATGGTAAATAAAATTTACTGTAGTTACTATTCCTTATGCCCAAAAATAAAAAGTATCCTATTAACATAATTTTTACATAATGATTACAAATATGGAATCCATTTCTCCAAATCCAAAACATATAATTTTCAGTAATTAATTTAAAATTAATCCCATTGTCGAAAAAACCGGGTCTTTGTTTAAAACATTGGAAAAGATTAAATTGGTTTTACCAAAAAATTAAATTTAAAATTATTTCCAATTAAATAATTTATAATAAATTGAAAAAATATATTCTATTTATACATTAAAATAATTTAATATTATAATTTAACCTTATAAATTATCTCGATGAAAATTTTTTTAAGTAAAATTTAGCAGGTTTTTACTATTCATCCAAATAATAATGTTGTCAGAAAAATATCAAGAAATTATCCAATATAATTTTTTATTTCCTGATTCAATAGAAGAAGGTTATTTTATGAAATTAAACTTATAAACATTTCAAAAATTAGATTTAATATTGGGGTTCCATCAAAAGGCGGCAAAACTGTATTTGTTGAAAAATACTTCTTTTATCAGAAAAAATTGATTTTGTTCTCATACCTCATTCTAGAAAATGTGTAATTTGAATTATAATGTTATAAAATTAAAAATTCGTTTAATACTTTTTATAATTGCTTGTCCATAATAATATTATAATAATATATCATCGTTTAGTGAAACTCGGTATTGCATAGAACACACACTTTTGAGGAAGGTCGCTATTGTGTGTAATGCAAGCCACGTCAGGGTTGTGTGTAGGGAAAACATCCATTGGTGTTGCATATAACATACTCAAAATATAGTCAGTTATACATTGATCAAAATCTATACATGGTGTTGTGTAAAATGAATTTTATTCTAATGTACATGAAACTTTGTGCATCACAATCCAAGAATAGAGTTGTGTATACTACAAGAAAATACGGTGTTGCGTATTGCCCAAGCTAATCTTTGTGAAGAATACAAAATAAATTAAAAATAATAATTCTATTAAAATCTCGGGGTGTTACATTCTACCCCCATTAAAATGAATTTATACCGTGAAATTCATCAGGGTTTTAAATGGTTTTCTACTTGAAGGTTTCTTTCATAGAAACCGACATCGTAAAAAGGAATACTAAAACTTTATTATAAAAAGGAAAGTTAGAATCATTATAGTCACCCAAAGTAACTCAGTACTGGGTTTCCACATAGGAAAACATTGGTGAAAACATGGATGTGGAAGAGAAATCTTACCATCAACATCTGATGAAGAGTGGTAGAGGACATGTCTATAAAAAAGCCAATGATATCAAAGCCATAAATTAGTGATGATCTAAGGTACCGTTTGATTCTTCGGGTATAATGGTACTAGGAAAAAAATTTTGGTTTTCAAGATAATTTCTCTAACATTAATTAATTTTCACATAAGGATAAATACATTCATGATTTCATTGTAATATCATCATTGGTCATTCTATGAAAAAATTCTACATCATCTCTTATTTAAAGAAATGAAGTTGAATTTGTAATTCTTGAAATGTTAACAGATCATTCAATATAATTATAGGATATTCCATATGTCTCAAGAAAAAGTTATTAAATATACCTAAGTCCATCTATGGTGAGATTAACCGTATATGATTCCAAAAATGGACTTATAATTCATCTATAATACCGTATAATAAAACAAAACTAAATTCTAATACGAAGGACTTCATGTAGGCTAGTGGTAGACGATAATGGCCTGTCACACTTCATTTGTGGATTCAATTCCTAGAGCGTCGTTCAATGCGATAGGTCGGTGCCCTTCCTGCATGTTGTTCGTTTTCTAAAACAACACCATTAAAACATTCCATAAATAATATCAAAAAACAGTTCTAGACTTAAAAAATATTATATTATGTCCAACTTAATTTATTACAACCTTTAGGCTTATACAAATTACATTTGTCTTAACTGATATTATAAAGAAGACTATGTGAATATCATAATAATTTTTTCTCTTGAAACATGAATTACTATAGAACCTTAGTTAGAACATGAATGTTATAAAAATTTAACTCTTTCCATATACCAAAATTCAAAATTTTCTATATACTCAAACCATGATATCACGTTTTCCTTATATCAGTCATGAACTCATTAATAATATCAAACATATTATTTTCTCCTTATCCCTTTATTATGCCCTTATCATCTTCTTTCCAAAAATATTTCAATCACTTTTCATGGATACTGGTACCATACTCTTATGGAAAACCATAATGGACCAATACATCGATATTAAAATATAGCATAAAATTATCTCAACAACATTATAATTTAAATCCAATACATAAACCATTCAATCCATCCACTTCAATGATTGGTATGGAATAGGTAATTCCTCGATATAAAGTAACCTCTTAGGTAAGGGCATTGAGTTGGGTAACGCCCATGTTCTCCACAGACAATACATTGAACTCCATAGCATTATGTCACTTTATGTCCCTTTTCCCCACATAGATAACATCTCCCCCTCCATTTGAGGTATTCCACAAGGTTCTTCATCACTTTTTTAGAAATCTCAATCTTTCTTTCTCTATAATCATCGCAATGAGAACATGCATAAAAGTACATCTTCCTATTAATTAATAAATTAGTAATACTACTAAAGTTCACATTGATAATCATATATCGCAATTTTTTATTTGCCATTATCATAAAATCTTTTTGTCTAGGGATTATGAAATTTCACTACTCATAGTCACCAATTTTTCCATCATATTCAATGTTGACTCAATTCCTTCTGGTTCCCTCTATTAACTAAAACCAAAAACAATTGATTAAGAGTCAATTAAAATAATGAGGAATGCATAGTCATAAAATGTCACTTCTAGGATGTATAACATATGAAAACATCATTAAACTACAACATCTAAGGTTCACCTTTGGTTATTCATGATCGTCAACATAATTTTAGGACATTACCCTGTAGTTATACTAAACCTTAGGGACATCCCTAGACATACCTTACAAATATATCTAGGGATATCACTAATGCTTTCACATCCTAGTTTCGAAATATTATCTAAACCTTTTCTCTGATGCCAACTGTAGAGACCCACACTTGACATAAATAGTCATTACAATACTCTGGCAGAATACATAATACATAACAAAAATAGACACCCAAGGATCATAATATTTTAGTGTCTTTGGAAAATCGTAGCATAATCCTCTAATCATGGTGAAAGATCTTCAACATCTCCCATAATGATCTTCCACTTTTGTATTCTTACCTAAAACCATTCATTATATCATGGGAAAAAGAAAACATAAAAATGTTGAGATCAAATTCTCAATAAGGATAAGAATGGATAAAATAAATCAAACCATATACATTTGAACTTAAAAACATGAACAAAATGTCTAAACATCAAATTCTTGAGTTGTGAAATAAATCTTGGCAGTACGTAAGTCATAGATCATAAAGGAACATTAATCATGATAAAATAGCATGGGAATAAATCATGCAATAGGGGAAAACCATTAAGAAGATGTTATGATTTCCATAGTAGCCAATACATTGCTGACAAGACCATCATAGTGGACAATGTCCATTACTGAACTTGGTTTACTTACCATTCCAGCCCTGTATTACTGAACCAGATTCAATTTCCATTCTAGAAATGTCTTTCTCATGAGATATAAATCATTAACCAATTCATTGGAGGTATATATATGTCCCACCCATCTCATAATGAAATCATTATTTCATTTTCTACAAAATAAATATAAATCATTCAGCATAACCCAATGAATAAAATGGGTTTCATAAACATCATCCCTTTATAACATAATCCATATAAAACAAATGGATATAATTTTATCACATGAAAAATAAAACAACATAAATAATAGAGACATTATACTTGAAATGTAAATTTATTATATAATGTCATCTTAGATGAAAAATAGTTTTGACAAAATACTAGAAATAAATTCTTGAGGAAAATAAACACCCTTCTTCAAAATCATTTTCCTTCTACAAAATTCCATGAAATTTAAAAAAATGATTTTTTTTTGAAAATAATAATGAAATATAGTAGAGTAAGCTTCAAAAAAATAAGGCATTATGAAACCGTAAAAATCCAATCATGTCATATAAGTTAAAACACATTTTTTAGTACTTTTGCTGAAAAAGTCAAACAGTACATCGTATGGTAAATAAAATAATGATTTCTTCAATACATCACAATAAAAGTTAAAATGGGGTAAACATGAAATTTAAAAAAAACAGGACAGAATAATATACATTTTATGTAAACATTGTTTTAAAACATGGACATTGATGATAAATATAACCCCAGCAAATACATACGAATAAACAATCTTGGATAAAAATGAGATTGGAATAATTATCCCTTACCTTATACCAAATTTATTTTTTAATTTTCTGAGACTCCAGTATAGTGTCATTAAGAATATTATTAACTTGTAATAGAACCATAATAATATTTATAATAACATATATGATTCCCTTATGACTTTATATTACCCGTGAATTTGACAATTCCATGTTAAAGTAGTGTTTTGGGTAATATCGTTTCATTTATCGTACATCTTTCGACTTATTGTTCTTGATATTATAACTTATATTACAATTTTCTTAATTCTAGAATTTAAAAAATTATTTCAAAATATAAATATATATGATTGACCAATAAATGAAATGAAATACATCGTTCATGGAGACGGTATGTCGTACGTACGCAATAATGAATTTTTTATTTCCTTATAGAATTGAATGGGATTAAGTAAATGAAACATATATTTACATAAATAAAGTATCATTATTATGTCATGTCATCCATGATTATTTATTATATATGCTTTATAATCATACTTGAATGGTTAATAATGGATAATGAATCTCATCGAGTTGTGGAGACGGTAATCCGTACATACGCACGAGCGATGATATCATTCCCATAATTATTAAATGGAATTGGAGTGGATGATTGAATTTATCAAAATTAGTATGATGTTATAAGAATAATATATAGTCATTATTTCCACCATTATACCATTCCATGTAAGGTGGTGGTGGAAAATATATTACAACACAGCGTAGAGACGATATTTCGTATGTACGCACGTGTGGTGATTTCAAATTCTGTAGGATGGATAAAAGGTGAAATAGGGTTGTTTAATATTGATAACATATTATTATATGATTTATACTGTTGTTATTACTTTAGAATGAAACTAATAAAGAAGAGTAATTAGAAGAAGAAATAAATTTGAAAGAATCGGTAAAGAATATTTCCTCTTCTTCAACGCGCCTCTTTTAAACCTCCTCTTAGGGCATTAAAGTTGGTCATTAAAGAAGACCATGACCTCTAGTATGATTCTTGGGAAGTGGATAAGAGAAATGTGTAGGGATTGGATGAGCTGGAAGGCTCAAAAACGTGTGAGGAGGAGAGGGAGGAGGTGTCTTTTTATAAGAGAGGGGAGGGGCACTTTTGGAAACCTCTAAATTATTAATTTATAATAAACTCAAACCCCACATAAAAACATCCAAAGAGGCTCAAATTCGGATATGATATAATATATAGTTTTAATCCCATTAATCAATAAAATTTTTACATGTTGGGATTTTATTTTAAACCTTGTGAACTTGATTTATCTTTTCTTATTCTATATAATTTTATTTGTGGAAATAATATTCTAAATTTTAAATGGTTATAAATACATTCTTTTTTGTTGTTAATTATACATTTTTTGATAATTTATAACATTTAAGACCATATATATTTTAATTTGTAATTTTTAAATATATTTGTGATTTTTAAACAATTTAATTATTTGTTATTTTCATGAAATATCAATAGTGTCTATTTTAACACAATTCATTTATTTGAATTTAAATAAAATAAAAAAAGAATAAATTTTAAAAAAATAAATAAAATATTTCTAAAAAGTCATATTCATCTATAAAATTTGGGTATTACATTAATTAGTTCATATATTATTTATTATAATACATTTAAAAACATTTATTTGATATTTCTCTTAATAAAATAATTACTATAAAATTTTTGTATAATTATTTAATATACTTAATTGTTGCATAAAAATTAAAAACAAAATACTATGATGAATATAAATATAATATATTTCATATGATTAATTTTAGTCGAATTTATATTCTAAAACAACCAACTTTTAAAATTTTATCTTTATTAAGTATGGAGGTGACAACTTTGACATCATCTAAAATAAAATAATATAAAAGACATAATCTCTTTAATAAGGATCTGAATAGTCCAAAATTTGACCCTAGAATTATTAGGGTATAGATATACTCGACCAGTAAGGTTTGGTCAATTTTCAGGTCCTTTGGATGGGTATTATTATTGTAATAAAAACTATATTATTGATTTTTCACTAAATAAATAATTTCTGCATCATTACTTTATAAGATATTAAGGTAATTATATATTTCGTAAAAATCAAAAATAAATTACCATGATGAATAAAAACATTTTTCATTTCAAATTAGTATTTACAATTGAATTTATATTTTGTAAAACTTTATAATAAAAATACATTATTTATTAATGTTTGAGTGAGACATATTTCACTTTATTTAAATAAAATAAATTAAAGATCTTAATTGCATCCAAGTGGGTTCCAATAGATTCCATTTAGACCCAAGTATGATTTATGGAAAAATTTAATGATCCAAATATGTTAAGACAGATGCTATGGTAATTTTATAATATTATATTTACTCTTAATTACCAAATTTACCTTTAACATTGGAAAATAAAATTTACCTTAGTTACTATTAAGAATTCCCAAAATAAAAAAGTATCATATTAACATAAATTGGAACTACTGATTCCAAATATGTAATCCATTTTTACAAATTGAAAACATATAATTTCTTGTAATTAATTTAATATTAATCTCGTTGTCGAAAAAATGGGTTTTTATTTAAAACATTGCAAAAGATTGAATTGATTTTACATAAAAATTCAATGTAAAATTAATTCCAATGAAATAGATTATATTAAATGGTAAATATATATTCTATTTATAATTTAAAAAATATTACTATTATAATTTATCCATATGAATTATCTCGATGAAAAAAGTTGTTTTTCAGTAAACATTAGCGTTTTTTACACTTCATCAAAATATGAACGTTGTAAGAAAAATATCAAATCATTATCCAATGTAAATTTTTATATCCTAATTCAATATAAGAAGTTTATTTTATAAAATTGAAATTATAAACTTGTCAAAAATTATATTTAAAATGGGTATGCCATCAAAAGGCTATAAAAATGCATTTTTTGAAAAATTCGTTTTTTATCCGAAAAATTGATTTTGTTGTCATACCTCATTCCAGAAAATGAGTAAGATGAATTATAATGTTATAAAATTAAAAATTAGTTTAATACTATTTATAATTGCTAGTTTATAATAAATTTATAACAATATATAATTGTTTAGTGAAACTCGGTATTGCGTACAACACACACTATTGAGGAAGGTCGCTCTTACATGTAATGCAAGCCAAGTCAGGGTTGCATGTAGGGAAAAAATCCTTTGGTGTTGCGTATAACATACTAAATAAATAGTTCTGCTATAATGTGATCAAAATATATACTTGGTGCTATGTAAAATGAGTTTTATTCGAATGAACTTGAAATTGTGTGCATCACAAGCCATGAATAGTGTTGCATATACTACTATCTAATACAGTGTTTCGTATAGCACAAGCTAATCTTGGTGAAGCGTACAAAAAAAGATATCAATGAAAGTAAAAAAATAATTCACATAAAATCTTGGGGTGTTACAATAATGAGGTAATTATTAAAAACATTTAGTGTTTTTATATTTTATTTTAATATTTTTTGTTTATATCATAAGAGGCTTGTCCAATGCATATTCAAATTTTTATCCATGATGGATAAAAATTCATTTTATATAATTTCACATTATAAAAGAGGATAATAATTTATTGTATTATCCTACTATGCAAAGAAATTATAGGGAATATTTTGAGTAGATTAATATAGTATGGAAAAGTAAACCATAGAAAATTCTGTACATTGACATATTTATACCATCTCAAGTGACAAGTATTTAATGACACAAATATACTTTTTTCATCATAGATAAATATAAAAGATACACATGGGTTTACCTAATGATATTTAATATCCCATCATTCTCTAGGAATTTTAACTACAAAAATCATATTAGAATGAGAAATAGTTGGTGATAATTTCAATTAGAATTTATCCGAGTGTAGAGATCCAAAATTAATATTTTCCGAATTTTTATGAAGATAATAGTTATACAAACAATTTATCTTCTATATAGACCCCACATGATAATAGAGTAGTCTCTAGGAAAAAATGTATATAAAAAATTTAGAAATAATTATGCTAAATAAATATGAATTTAATATGTTTGTAGGAAAAATATATTATACCAATTAGCTTTATTATCAATATGATACTATAATTGATGGTTATCAAGAAATTTCCTCACAAACTGTACAATAGATGGAATCATAATAGTGGATATTTTTGAGTCTTTTTGAGTAGTATTATAATCAATGATACTAAATGAAGTCACGAAAAATTATATTTCATGTCATATGTGTAACGCCCCGACCCCAGCTACCCAGAGTCGGTGCATTACTTCGTAACATTCGCATGATCACAAAAGATCAAGTCTCGAAAGACCGATTAGTTTAGTAGCCTTGGAAACACTAGATACATTCATAAGTCTTACATTACATCATAAAGTGAAAAACTAATAACAAAGTCTGCATAGTCCACACTCATATCCTCTTCTGACTATCCATGCAGGTCATTCATAAAATACTTCTTCACATCCTGGAAAATATTAAAACATTGAAAGGGGTGAGCTCAGATGCTCAGTAAGGATAACAATATTGCGGAAGCTTTCATAAATAAACATAAAAATTTAAGGCAATGTATAACTAAAACAAAAGCCTTTTAAACTTGAACATCAACATAATATGGCAAAAGTAAAATGAGATAATGCCATTTACTTCTTCACATGGATATTCTACCGGTCGAATAATCACATGAAATATCATTAACCACTTTCATAATGTTGGAATGCATAATGCCAGACTATCATAACCACGTAGCCAAGGCCTCGTGCCAAGACCACAAATAAGATTTTGTCAAGGCCTCGTGCCAAGACACTAGTTTGTCTCATGAGACCTGCCGATGCATCGAGGAGCTATAGCGGGCTCCACCCGTCACTTATTAAGTCCAATGCATTCCTCATATGAATAGGTTTAAACATATCATAAACCATAACATAATTGTATCACATAAAACATGCATAAAGGAAACATAACATTTCCACATTTCAATCACAAGATATCAAAACAGCACATTGATATAATAAAAACGCTTTCAAAACCATTTTCAATACCAAAATAAAAGAAAGTTAAAACTTTGTATTTATTTTTCATTAAACAAAAAGATGGCTTATAGAGGAAGACGAAACTCAAATAATGGTCACGGCGGTGGAGAAGTCGTTGTCGCCACATACGTACGACAAAAACATTCCCTTTTGTCATTTAGTAAACGCTTCGTATAAAAAAGATTCCTTTTGAATAAATGTAAAATTCAAAGGGGTTTATACACCGTATAAAAGAAAGTTGTGTATAAAACCAAATATGCCTCAATGAAAGGGGATTGAGACGAAGTCCTTAAAAAGATCATTTTTTTAAATAAAGTACATCTATAATGTGTATTCACTATAAGTACACATAAATATTGTACAAATACAAGATACGACATAAAAATATCATGACATAATTTGAAAGTAGGAGATTAACCCAAAGAATGGAAATTGGGTTAAAAAATTCCCTTACCTTGTGTCCGACTTGACTCAACCGTTATTTAACCTCCTGAATAATAAACTAGAGTTAATATCTACCTTATTAAGAACCATTTTAAATTTCATTATCCTTTTTATATCACTTATTATAATGTTATGAACATTATGTAATTATTTAAGTTAATAACGGTCGTTTTGTCGATCTTTGGTACTTGAGTCAACAATAAACTTCTTATAATTACAAGTTGTTCATGTGGTAGAATATCCATTATATCCAGAATTATATTCATGATTTAGATTTCATATATATCATATATATACAGTATATACATTCATTCATAATGTCACGTAACATTTAGAGGTAAGAATTGAAATGCACAGTTCATGGAGACGGTAAGTCGTACGTACGCATGAACACTACTTTCATTTCTATTTCGTATTTAATGGAATGAAATCATAATGATATAAATATATAATATAATTACAGTATAATATAGTGTATAATACCATTTACTCCATCCTTTATACATCCCACATATGACATTAACGATTCAAATCACTTTGAGGGGGCGGTAGTCCGCACTTCCTAAAATGAAATTATCGCGTTTTACCCATAATGGAAATCATAAAGTATGCCATAAATGAGAAATACAGAAGCATAAGTAAAAAATAGACATATTAAATATCATATATAAAAATAGTGGCATCTTAATGGCCACCTTTGAAGGTGTTATATGAGTGTTGAACAATCATCGTTTCGTGAGCCAGAAATTCGCCATCCACAGAAACCGTATGTTCTTTAACCATTAGATGTAGGTGTGTGTAAGTGTAGCTCGAATACTTCTTATAACAACATCTTAGTATATTGAGGATACTGGTTTTGTTACAAAAGAAATGAATAAAAAGAGTGTAGGGGGTTGGAGAAGAAAAATAAAACAAAACAACATTAGAGAAGACATTACCTCAAAATCGGGTAACTCTTTTCGATTTGAGCCAAAGGCTTGCTTGGGAAGCGTTCTGCTCAAAGTGAGGCTTCTAGGAGTAAGAGGGGGAAGTTGGGAGAGTATTTGGGCAGAGGTGGGCCGAGCCAAATGGCTTGATGGTGTGAATAAGGTGGGAGAGGTGGGGGCCTTTTATAAGTGGAGAGGAAGAGCTCTTTTGGAAAGATTGAAATGTTACATTATTACACAATGATTTTCGGATTCTAAAGGTCCCACACTTATATAATTCGTGGATAAGGTGATAAGTGTTCGAAATCACTTAATCCAATAGGCTTTGGACAAGTTTAATCCTTGTATTTTGCATTATCTTCTCATTTTATTTAAATTGTTAAATAATGAGGTCATCGCCACATCATAATGATGTCATAAATAATTTAATTTATTTAATGTCTAAAAATTATAAAACAAATACTATGATGTAGGAAATAGTTTTAGCTTTATAATGAATATTTATAATCAAAATTTGGACTTGTGTAACCCCACTTAAAAATTGTTTTAGTAAAACAACTCATGTTTGTGTCAATTTAATTTTAACATTAAATAAATATATATTAATGTCATTTTCCAACCAAAGTGGCTCCATGGGGTCCCCAAGTTGACCCATGGGTTGTCTTGGTCGGCCATGACTCATCCAATAGGAGTAGGACAAGTGTCAAGCTCATCTCATATTATTAAAACATTATTTTTACCTTAAACTACACTAATTACCTCTAATCGCGATTAAGAACTTAAAAGTTACTATTCACCAAAAAATTATTTTAATCTCATTGAACCACATTTTACTTCTTATTGAAAACCATGTATGTCGGATTTTTGAAAATCAAATCACAGAAGTGGTAATATTTCATTTTAACGAAAAAAATCAGTTTTTAACAACCACTTAGTGGTTTCACTATTCATCAAAAATTGAAGTTTTTCAGAAAAAGGCCAAAATTTCACCCTAAGCTATAATTGATATTACGAATTCAAAAATGATGTCTATTTTAAAAAATTCCAAATATATTAGTTTCATTAATTAATTTTATAATTAATTCACGCTGTTACAACAAATAGCGTGTTTTTAAGAAACAATTTATATCAAAAGATTGGCAATTGTTTATGTCCAATTTCAATGTTAAATTAATTCTAATGACCAAAATTGGACAAAATGGTAAAAATATATTCTAATTATAATTTAAAACCACTAAATAGTATAATTTATCACAATAAATTATTTTGATTAAAAAAGTTGTTTTAAGTATTTTTCACAATTCATAAAAAAATCGGAAGTTCTCAGAAAGTTACAAAAAATTCAACTTAGGAAAATTTTGATATTACGAATACAAAAATGAAGTCCATTTTGAAATATAAAATTTCTATAATTTTAAAAAGTGGTTATTACTATTCATAACGGCTACTTTGATTATTCGCGGTGTTTTAGAACTCGAAGTTGCGTACAATGCAAGCTATTGCATTATTGAATGAGAAGCGTATCGTGGACGCTCGGGGTGTTACAATATGAGTAAATTTATTTGGGTTTTGTTACTCAGAGAAAACAATAAAATGTTTTCTATAAATGAACAATGTCCAATGAAGAGTTTGGGAATGTTATGATTGATGAGAAATATCTATTGATCAATAACAAAATCATATAATAGTATGATGAGTTGATTTGAGATCTTAATCTTGATGAATGAAAAACTATTGTAATTTTAATTGTGATAGAAGATACATCAGTTGATGTGGAGCTTTATAACTATCCACCATATGTGTAGTTGACTCATAGAGATCACAATATATTAAAAGTTATTTAATATATTAATTATCAATTAATTAATATAAATATGTTGATGAGTCCTTATGAATTGAAAAATTTTATATTCAATATAATTTATATTTTTGAGAAACAAACATAAAAAGATCTTATTTTGTAGTGGGAAATGATGGAAGAGTTAAATTAGATCTTGAGAAACCATGTTTTAGAGTTAATAATACCTCCAAAACTAAAAATTCATTAGAATAACATGTATTGTTACAAAAATATTTTGATGAAATAGGAAACGTGGTGAGAAAAAAATCATGGTTGGTTATTCAATGATACAACCACAAATATTTAAATGAATTTGGTGGAAATGTTAAAATAGTTTCATATTTTTATTTATAATAATTTCCCAGAAATGTGTTTCTCACTAGGGATTTAATATATAATAGATTTAATTCATTAAATAATTTAAATTAGAGAAACTTTATGTTGGACACCCACCTATACTTGAGCATGTGCAAATGACACACTATGTTTTCAATCAAATAAAATATTTATATGGAATTTATAAATCCCCTTGGGAAAGGTATTAATGGCTATCCAAATTTCTATTAAAAAAGTCTTTTATAACACTAAAATTGGATCGTATCACATTTATTAAGAATAATTAAATGGATATTGTAATATTATATATATATATATTCAAATTACGAGAAGTGAGTTGGTCACTTATTTTACAAATAGAATAATGAAAATGGATAAATTCCTTGGTATTAACCTTCTTTGGGTTTATAGGTGTATTATGTTATGGATCACATGTAACCCCCCCCCTATGGTGACCCACACTATTACACATGCATTATAAAGATGTGCCCCTGTAAATCAGTGATGTATGAATTATTTTTTCCAGTGATTCTCATGTAAGGATGCTCCGCTACTATGCGGGTGATGTTGGGAAGTCAGTGGCCCCAATATGTGGAGGATCTATATATGATAGCAGGGGTTCTCATGATAGGCCGATATGACATAGATAGTTGTCGGTGTGATGTCTATATGATGCTAAAGAGGTTGGAATGTGTTAAAGTACAAATATTTATATACATTATGTAGATGTGAATGTTGGATGGTGCGATATATGAGTGTATCATAGGAGATGTGGATTATTTCTTGATACACATTGGTGATGCAAGGTGTGAACAAGACAAAAATGTTTGTGTTTAAATAGGAAAATGAAAATGGTGATCACCCACATAGCGGTATGGGAGGTGGTCTGGTAGATTCTAATGTCATTAACATGATTTCTAGTGAGATGATGGGGATATCCATCATCTGTTTGCATGATATTCTCATTTGGGTGGTGATGCACATGCATGAATTCAAGGAGTAACATCATCATAGGGTTAATTGTTTCTTTTAGAGTCAAATAAAATACTCATATGTGTTATTATAAGAATTTGGATTTTTATGTAATATTATTATAACACATATTTTTTACTTTAAATAACATAAATAGATACATTGTATGGAATTTAGTGTTTCATGTGACATATCAGTGGATGATAAGAAGTCACTTTTATTTAATAATATGTATACCATTCTTGTCGTTAGGTCTGTACATGTATCCAAGATTCCAATAAGATATAATGCAATAATATATAGAAACTAGTAATAAAATTTTTTCTTACAATAAATAAACTATCAATACCATGTTTTTATTACATTAGAAAGTATCATTTAAGAATGAGGTCAATTTAGACTCTAAAATTACTAGTTGAATATTTGATAATAATAATACATGTGGTTTGTTTCACTTATATGGTATTTTCATAGTATTTTATGGTTTTAAGAAGAATATCTTAGGTGAATTGACAATTTCATTAACCAAACATGTGGTTTATATAATGGATTGGGCTCAAATAATATGGATAGGGTAGAATTTCAAATTATTTGGAATAAACAATGATAAAAATTAATATCATGTGTGGTAATTATTCAATAATAATATTATCAAATAATCCATAAAATAATTAAATAACTAAACATATTGAAGACCCACATCATTTAATAAGATACAATGTAAGAAGTGGAAAATAAATATTAATTACACTATTATTGATAATAATCAATTAAAAATCAATAATTATCCCTTAGAAGATACCAATTTTTTATGTCAAATAAAAATTGTGATTGATGAAGACACGGTAGAAAAAATTTTATCTTATGAAGAATTTAAATATTTAAATATAATATATATTTCTTTATTTCCAAGTGTCAAAAATCATATATTTTAAACCCGTAAATGAGATATTAATTTTCTTTGCATGTGTTGAGACTTAAAGAGTTATATTATTCATCATTGATTGTATTAGTTTTCAATTTTGTTATATTTTCTATGATATCTCAAGCATTATATTTTTGTTTATTGAAATTATTGAAATATATTATCTATTATGTCATGAGGAACCATTTTACATTCAAATTATAAAATTTTAATTTATCAATATTGTATGCACAAAGGCATATATTCTTCAAAACACTGCAACATCTATTAAATGATTTCTAAGGTATTTTCTCTGAATGTGTGAGCTTTTGAATATTATATGGTAAAATATTATAGATTATATCATATAAGATTTTTGGCTGACACTATAACATTTAATGTCATATCTAGACCATGATTTATAGGTACATAAGTAAAAACATGTTAGTAATATAACACATTATTATCCCCTGGTAAAAAACATAGTAAAATTGTAATATTGGATGGATTTCTTATAAAATATAATTCGTGGATTTAAAAATGTAATTTTAAAGTATTTAATTTTCTTTTTCGAAATCATTTCATGGAATTTTACTTTTATATAGATATTTTTTTTTAAATTTTTGTTCTATCATTCATTGTTTCTTTGATATTCATTAGATCATGAGTGTTAAATGTAATTAATTTCTTAATGTTCCAACCTATAAATCGGGTATGATAAATTTTATTTTTGGTTAAAATTTAGTTAGGATAACTTTTGTCCTAGGCCCTGAAAACCAATCCCAAGGGACTGTCAATTTTATTTTGATAAGAATATAACTGGAGGTCTGGAACTTGGGTGTAGGTCAAATACACTATGTGTATTTAAAAATACCACCTGTATTAAATACATGATGCATATTTTGTTTTCTCGACCCCATTTAATTCATGTAAATATATTTCCCTCATAGGGGAAATCCATGGTTTACATAATGTGTAGAGTATTTACATACAATGAAAATTCCATGTCTTATTTTCTAAAAAAGATGGAAAATCCTCTTTTGGAGAGTGGATATTTTTCTTCTTCCACTTAGAGGAGATGCATGAGATAGAACCTTACACACCTAATATATCATCATCTAGATATTCTATATATGAGATCCATTCTCTTCACTATTAGATTTAGTGTATCTGTAATGTTATGTTCTCTATTCCCCTCCCTTCAATCCCTCAATTATATTTCATTATTTTCCCCTATTTCAGTGTGAAATAATATGCCATATTTTCATGTTTTTATCATTTACATTTTCATATAATATAGATCAAATAAATGGATTACAATGGATGTTTTTTCATTAAGGATCCTAAGTTAGGTTTTCTTCTTCCTTTTTTTATAGTCTTTTTTTATTTTATATTATCCTCTATTGTGGTGCACGACCAACTTCTCTGGTGACACCTTTAAAATGCTTATTAAATTAAATTAAATGGGACTTCATGATTAATATAGTCCTAGATAATGGTGATTCAACACCATTGGTTGTTCTCCATGAAATGATCAACCCCTTGGTTGTGAAAAACATTAAATTCATGTATATAAATTTTCTATAAATTGTTAAAAATCTATTTTAGGGGGTTTTTCCAATTAATAAGTGAAATGAAATTGATAACTGATATGACATATTTTAGGCTCCGATTCATTATGAAATATCATAACATTATTAATTAAATGAACTCTATATCACAATTAATGTATTATGGTATTAATGCCATATTAAATAATATGGTTTGCTGATAGATGAACCTTACCATCTTCTTTTGTAGAGGGTTATACAAGAGTCTGGACTTGAGGAAGCCTTTGACTAAATCATTATGAAATATAATTATAATTCTTTATTAATTTTATAAATGTAAGGAGAAATACATGGTATGACATATGTGAGATCTCCAGAAATTTTTTCTACCACCATATGAGGGATACTGATTCCATATGGGAGACACTATTGATTTCCTTAGTGGGTAGATTGTTATACTTGGCCACAAGTAATACTTGGTCCCTTGTAAAAGATACTAAGGACAAGCTCAGAGGGATTTCCCTATAAGCCATGTTGAGAGTGACAATTGGTATTCCATTTATGGATCATTATGGATGAACTCCTATTTTCCTGGTAATTTATTGTACCCCTTGATAGATACATGGGAATATTTTTATATTTTCCTTGGATGGGCCAAGGTTTCCCCTTATTAAATTATAACGATGAATTTTATATTAAAAACTATGAATACAATGGGGTTATCCTTGGATGTTCCCACCAAGAAAAATCACATGCTTGCGATCAGTCCATCTCTTGATACTTTTGATAATATATAGTTTTTGGTAACACCCTTATCAAATTAGTGCCATTTATATTATATCTCCATACACTAGGCTTAGGCCAAATCCTTTAGTGTAATTCTGTTATCCCTAATAAACCTGGATCTATATATTTCATTTATTTATTACATTTCATTTATTATGTACCATCATATTTATAATTTTAATTTCACATAATATATTTTTCTAATATTCAATTGGTGGTGGAATTTTGTGTATATATCCCTAAAATTTATATCCTCCCTAAGTACATGTGAAAACATCATGATTGCTGGTGTAGATATAGGGAAGTATCCGACTTCGGATTTATGAATTTCAGTACGAGGATGGTGTATGGGAGTGGAGGATCAAACCTATTATTATGATGGTAGAGATTTAATATTTTAGTATTTTTTTTATTTTTACCATTTTTTATATTCATGTATCCCCTACATGAATGCACCATATTTTTGTATACAAATATGAAATTATCACTATCAACATTTTCATCTATTTGTGATTCAACATCCACTTTTTTATTTATTTGGATGATTTATTATTCTATTTTGGGATTATTACTTCTTACTATCATTCCCAATTATTATTGACTGTTGTGATACAGTTTGAATCGTGATTTCATAGTCCCCCACAGAAACATTTTAGGGCCTCCCATAGGTCTAAAACCTCTTCCATATGGGGAGGCACGCTTGAGGCCATGTGACCAACCATACTGGGGCACTGGTTAGCAGCTTCTGGGTCAGGATGTTATATGTTTTTTATATAATATCTCATATTTTCAATTGATTTATATTATATAAACCCAGAAAAATAAAAACACCTACAAATAATAAGGCTAAATGTCATTCTTGATAGGGAATTTCCTTACACTCTAAAAGGAATATGAATAAATAGGACGAGTTCACCAAAAAAATATAAACTGATCTACTCGAATTCTATTTTCAACCCCGTAAAATTATCTAAGGTAATGTCAATTTTATTTCTATAGTATCATGAAATGTGTCAGAAAATGAGGTTCATGTTTATTGAATGGTAAACCATTAATAGTTATGTGATTTAGAAAACCTTTTATAGTTAATGTATAATTTTATAATTGGACTAATATATTCATCTATATAGATAAATTGGGAGGTTAATAATGGAATGTATGGTAGTTCTATAGAAAAATAAATTTGGTTTACAATAATAATTATGATATCAATTTATCTAGAGTGAATTGGTTTAATATTAATTTTTAGGACATATTTAAAATACATCATATTGGTAACATTATAATTATATTAATAAATTTAATCAATGAAAATTAATTTTTTATAGAGAATATTCAAAAAACATTAATAGGGAAATTGTGAATTGAAGATGTGATGATATATAGACATAGTGGCTTATATCAAGTCATTATTCTCTTAATTGTGTCACTCATGCATAAATATTTGGGAAATGATAAAATGTAAGCTTTATAATAATTGAATTTCAGGTTCTTAAAGGAAAATATTATTTCTATATGGGATATGATTAAAACGATTGATTCCATTTATTATCATTAGGGAAGAGAAAATGGTGAATTTCATTATTTATAGCTTATTTAATGACAACCACAAAGCCTAGAAATCATTTTTTAATGAAAATTGAATATTTTCCCAATAAATGTATTATATTAGTTAAGGGATTATATTAATTATGAATATATAATGGGATGCCTTAATTTAAAATTCCATAGATGGCCTTTTTTTCAACCCAAAAGACCCCTAGAAGGGGAAGGTATGTCATGGTGTAATCTAGTTCTTACTTTTTTCAAGATATTATCCCCCCAATGGTGGAATCATGTTTTTCTAAAAAGGTAGGTGGGAAATCACACTTTTTTTAATGAAGGTGAAAAATATTTTTTCAATGAAGTGGGAGCCCATTACAAGAACCATATTCCCAGTATGAATCAAATAATTTTTCAACATGACCGGAACCCCAAATGAATTGAAAAATAGTCCCATTACCAATATTCCTATCATTAAATACTTTAGAAAAGTTTATTTTCCCATGAATCCATCTAAATTTCACTAACATTAAGGTCTTCACATATCCCACACATCGATATCTCCCATAAGACCAATGCCCTCCCACAATCATTGAAGATTTGTTATCCCACTGCCTCTCACAATATGATCTCAATACCATTAACTAATTTTTATATAATTTAGGCATAAATAGATCCATATTCATTTTCATGTCATTAATAGTTTATGAACCCCAACATAGATCACTCATTTCAGCCCACAGAGATTACAGGATCTCCTATGCATCCATCTCAATCAATAAATGATAGGATCACATCGATTACGAAGAGTTATAGTTAAATATGCCATGACTCCCATGTGTCACTTCAATAGACTCCACCATTTCACATTTTTCATATTTAGTTATTCTTATTTTTAATTAAATGATCATGACAACAATATTTGGGTAAATGTTGATTGTGAAATTCATCATCTTAGCCTAAATTTATTAACCCTAATAATTACACAATTTAAATAATAAAAATCAGTGATTTCTGAGAAAACAATACATTGGGGAATTATTAACCACAACATAGGTCCCCTATTGAATATTATTCACAACATCCTTATATTATAAACCACCCTATTCCCCTTCATGAAATAATTCATGCTCCATATTTTATACACCACATAACAACTCATGCTATATATAATAATACATGAAGAGAATATTTAAAAAACTCATTTTATAATCCATATTATGTTTAAATCCTCAAAAATTACTTTTTGTAACTCCCCTATTTAACAAGACTCATACAAAATCCTTCTTGAACTACTATTTTAAATCGTCCCTTATTAATGATTATTTCATCAATGATCTTCTAGATAATCTCCTTGATCACCCCTTTAGAATTTCCTTTTTTGAATAATTATGTGAAAATTGGGTTATTTATATGAAAAAACCTATACAAAACATTCTCATTAAAAAATTAAATAAAATAAACTTATTGAAATTCATATTATGTATCACTACTTTATGAATGATCAATTTCTTATTGGGCTAGTAAATATCACAACCAATTGATAGTAAACAAATCACCTTATATTTTTCTTCCACCTATGTCTAAATCTATTTGGTTCTGAAAACTCCTTCATCGGACTATTTAAATTCAAAAATTACCTCAAAAATTCCATTTGTGATCTTCCATATAACCTACACAAACCAACTATCGCCTGATCCTTACATGGTGCATCCATTCTAATATGACAACTCTATATTTATTTAATTCCTCATATTTGATTTAATATTAAACAAACACTTTTCCATATACTTAATAAACCAATATCAATATTGAAATGGATGGAAAAATCACAACATAATAAAAATGGATTGAAAATATGACCATGGTTCTAATATCCTTATATGTTTATTCCATGTGTACAATACACAGATTCATCAAATTATACTAAAAAGTGATTTTATGCTATAATTCACACTTGTGTAGTTTGTGATAGTGGTAATAGTATCAAAACACACTCTCCATTTTGATGAAACATTTATGAAGAATAATAAGTAAATAATGATCCATAATATTTCATATAAAAGTAGTATTTCAATTGAAATAATAATAAATTCATGGAATAAATATGTTATTATATATATAAAACCATTTGATCCTTTGAATGGTTTTCAAGATTCATAATTCCAATATGGAATATAATTTATAATAGCATAAATAAAAATAGTTTCAATATAGATTCACATTTTAGATAATTCACTCATTTGAAGTTGTACTTACTAAAAATATGAATTTTATAGACTTTAAATATGTGGTAGTATATACATGAAAATAGTCACTTTGTTACAATTTGATTGATTATTTTTTCATTATTTAAATTTTACATAAACAACTAAAAAATTAAGTAATGCGATATAGATTCTAAAATATAGATTAATCAATAAATAGAGAATGTATTTTAAAAAAGGTATATATACTAGAACTATATCGTCTGAATCCAGATAAGGAGACAAAAATTATAAAAGATGTAAAAAAATAGGGAATGATATATAAATGAAAAAAATTAAAAAAGAAGAATTAAAAGGGATCTATGGTTTAAAAATAGAAAGATATAATGGATGGATTTTAGATATGGAACAACACAAATGGAAAAAACCAATACCCACATTTCAAATTAATAATATGTAGCATAGAGTTTATAGTCATATTTACGATGATAAAGATACTAGAAGTAGTCAACCTATTCTATATTTAGGTATTCATTTTACAAAAATACCTTTTGATGAATTTTTTCTAGTTTATATAGAATCTATGAGTCTACTCCCTCTCTCTTATAATTAAATTTCTTCTAAATCATATATTTATTAAATAATATCAAAAACATTAGATATATAGAAAATAACATGTATTTTAAAAATGATAAATTAGTTATATAATCTGAATCATTAACTTATATTTCTATGATCACAATTCTTAAAACTATTTAAATAATTATATAGTATGAATCCAATTTTAATGTATAGATGAAGTAAGTAAAAATATATTAGGAAATCATAGTTATTTTGAATGACCAAAAAATATAGGATAATAAAAACATAGTGGATGAGTGTTATGATGTTTATATGAAATAAATGAAAGATTAATTGTTTTCTCTCTATCAATATTAATGAATTTATATCCTATAATATCTATTTACACCCTTTATTAGTTCAATGTAATATAAATTACTCATAACCATTAAATTATTTTATTAACTCTAGTATTTTATAAGTCTTAATGGGGTGACATGGATGAGATTCATATTTAAAAGAAGAAGATTTATTTTTTTATAGGGAGGGTTATTTATTATTAATGAATACAGTTTCTTAACTCTCTCTTATATAGTTTGTTCATATTATTTATATTTATTGTTTTCTTCTAATTATTTAATTGTCAATTAATGTTTTTATATTTATCAAAAGGGGAAATTATTTGATTCTAAATCTAGTAATAAATTTTTTTATAAGTTTATAAATATTAAAATAAATTTCTTGTCAATGATTCTTTCTATTTTAATATAATTTTAAAACATCATTCAGCTTGGTTTTTAATGATATATATAAAGGAATGAATTAAATTTGTTATGAAACCAATGTCAGTTAATTTAAAAACATAGTTTATGTTATAATTAATCACACTTAATTCATTAATTGTAGTTTTTTATTCAATATAGTAAGTTTAGGTAATTTTCTAGTCATACAGCTTTAGTTATAAATAAATATGGATTTACATGGATTATATGCTTTTATTTAAAATATTTATTTAACAAGTATAGATTTTAAATTTGAAAAAAATATATTCAGCATTGAAATTAGGATATCAAAATAATCCTATGATTAAATTTTAGAATGTTTTTAAGAAATATTGATTTTTTTTAACAATATTGATTTTTTAGTGAATTGTGAAAATATGTATTTTTATAAACGATTCATTTCTTGTACATTAAATTAATTACCTTAAAAGTAATATTATTATTATAATTTTATCTAAAAATAAAATATTTTTTATTTTATTTTATATGAAAAAATTAACTACATTTGTGTCAACTTAATATGTTGGTTTTAATGTTTAATGGGGTTAATTTTAAACTAAATATTACAAATTACATTAATAAAATAAATAAAAATTATTTCCATATTTTTAATTATGATATCCAAATTCTGTTAATCAGTCATATTTATTTTTGGACATTATAAATAGTAACTACAATAAATAATTATTACCGTGATAAGCGTAAATCAAGTAATTAAGGTTAAAAATAATGTTATAATGACAAAATATTTACCATAAACTTTCAATTTATCTTATTGTAAGATATTATTTTGTCCATGATCATCCATTTTTAAAAAATATGAAAATAAGTTCATTATTTCCATGATTGTGGCCATTATAATATTTAAATGAAAGATAATTTAAGAAATGAAACTTTTTTGTTTCTAATATCTATAATATTTTAGAAATGGGATGAGAAAAACATATATTCGAATACAAATATTAATTTTTAAGATAAACTAATAATTTATCGTGTTAATTTCATTCTAACTTTTCTGATGAAATAATTTTCATAAATTATTTTGCAACACTGACATACTATTTAATCCATCAATAGAATAATAAAATAAATTACTTGAAGATTAATAAATTATTATAAATTTAATGAAATATTATTTTTGATTAATTTTTTATATATAAATATAATTTTACAGATGTTTGAAAATGTTATATTATATTTACTTTGTTTTCAAGTTATTTTCATTGTCATATTAAATGAATTGTTCTAAAATTTAAATTAATGATATTAAAAAATATACAAATATTTATTAATTAATTTAATGTTAAAAAAATATTATCCTTTCACTACTAAATTTTTTATGGATGATAGCATAATCGATGCTCTATTTTTTCTTTTATACTATCTTTCCTGACTCTTTTACTGTAAATAACATTGATGACACATTAAGTGTTTAAAGGGCTAACATGTGATAAAACGAAAATTATATGGATGCAAAATCCCTTAAAATTGTAGAAATTTTTTTAGTATGTAATTATTACTCACCCTCATCCTAAATATAAATAAAATCATTTTTATACATTTTAAATTGGAAATATATTTACAAAAATTAATACTATAATGAATTACATGGATGCCCCTCCACTCCCATATAAAAGGGAACCACTTCTATGTATTTATTCACACATTAAAAGCCTTTTTATTACCCTAGAACCACCCAAAAAACATACTAACATGACTCCATAGAATTTAGATATATATTTTTTGGCGATAAGATAGACCTTAGAGAGCGTAAGATAAAATGAAATGGTGGTTCTCTGAAGAAGGGGTATAACATTTAACTAAATGTTTCAGTTTTATTTATTATTATTTATCCTTAAAATACATTTAAACCATGATGATTTAATAAAATTAGTGTATCCCATATATTTAGATTTTAATATGTTAATCTAATAATCTATATACATCCCATATTCCATTAAATTGAAAGAAATTAATCACTCATTAGTAAGGAGGACTACCGCCTTGCATACTGATGTAATTCCTTTTCAATCACTACCTCTCATGGATGTTAGTGATGGTGGATTTATTTTCTATATATCAAATTCATGACATATTAGTATTCTAAAATATTATTATAACTTATATTATCTTACAATTTAAATTATTAAAAAATGATAATATCGTTTGTGAATAAGTGTGTAATAGAACCTCCATGAATCGATGTGATTCATGTTTTATCAGAAAATATGGTAGATAATATTTAAAAGATCATCTTATGAGGTAATATTATATTTATTATATAATGATCATTATGAAATGGAAAAATAACATTTATCTTCTTTCCATCATAAATATTGAAAAAAAATATCTTACTCATGCGTGCATACAGTCTACTAACTACAGAATTGTAACATATTTCATTTTCATAAACATATTTCATAGATTATTTTAAAAAGTAAAATTATATTATAAAAATGAGAATTATTTCATAGTTATTATTATACATATAATGAAATATTTTCTTCATTGACCAATGTTAACCTTCCAAATTCATTTTGGATGTGTGAAAAAAATATCATGAAAATGTACACCATGAACTTATTTGATTATGAATTTGAAAGTAACATGGTATTGAATAAGACAATATCCATAATAAAAAATAAAAAGGATCATCATAAATTAATCAATTAATGTTGGTATATTATTCAGGGAGATCAATAGCATACATGAAGAGTCAGAGTTATGGTTTGAGACACCTTACTTTAAAATGATAATTTTAAATGTTATATGATTTATTTAATAAAAAATTTCTTCAATTTCCATTTTTTTTAAATTATTTTACTAGTATATTAATATGGGAATGAATGAATTATAATTGAAATTTGATGTCACATTTTACCTAAAATAAATGGTTTTCACAGTTAAACCTTTAATTTATTTTATATTCATTGTGTGGACAAAAATACAAAATTAATGTTCTATTTAATCATATTTGATGTAAACATAGTTTCCTTCCACCATGACTGTTATTTTATGTTTTTATTTACTTAAAATATTCTATTTTTTCTTCAATGAAAACTCCCCCTTATCTTTGTTATGATAATTTTAGTTTTGATATTTTTCTTTTAAGGGAATCATATATATCAATATCTGAAAATATGTTCTTTTGAGTTCAATTAATATTTTTATACAATCATTCATTTGTTAGGGTTACTTTATAGTTCCTGGTAATTTTTTATTATGATGGTTGGTTAAATTATAATCCATTATTGGGTTGGTCTATGAAGTTCCTCCAATTTTTTGGGTATGATTTATATTGGAAGTCAACAATTACGATTATTCTATCTATAATTATAAATGATTTTCATTTGTTAACCATACAGGTTACTCTATTAATAACCATGATGTTTATTCCACATGTATCCATGAAGTTTAATACATTTATATGAGTGATATGAAAATTATTCCCCATGTTACTTATATTATTTTTAATGATTTCTATGATTTTTATGAAAATATTATAATTTCACAAGGAATGATAATGAGATTATTTTTAAATAAATTTATATTCTACTTCATAAGGGTGAAAATTATATTTTTTTGTGAAAATTTTTTCATGAGTCTGTCAGGTTTGCAAACAAACCATAATAAATTTTACTTTTTCCATTAATATTTATTTTGAAATGTTTAATAGTTATAATTGTGATGAAAAGTTGATTTTTTCGGTAAGAAAATCATTATTTAGAGCACAATGTATTTTTTTGAAAAATGAATAATTTTATGAGTATTCATTGACTAGAAATATATTTATTTTTTAATATCTCTATTACTGATCTTTTAATGCTCATCCCACATTATTAATTTTTTTCATAGGATTTTAACTATGATTATGAACAAGGATGAATAAAAAATGGAATGTGTGTAATTTTTTCATAATGTGAAAACATTTTAGGACCAAATATATTTATTTATATCGAAAAATGGATACTTAGTGGAAGTGTCTTATTTATGATGTAATATTTATTTATATATGTCTCATGCCCTAATTCTATAAAACAATAAACCTATATTTTCATTGGGAATAAAATAAAATGAATTCCTTGCAAATAAATCAATTTATAGTCGATTTATTGATTAGCCTTGTATTTTTTATCAATGTAAAGAAATGAATCTGATCACTAGGACTCACACATGTGAACATTTGGTAATTACTGACTATTAACCAAATAGATTCTTAAAGAAATTGATTCGACTAGTTTTGGGGATATGATTCCCACCTAGATGGTTTATCTATCCATAGATTTCTCAAATAGTTATCAAATATATCCCACTAGACATGGGGATAGATTAATATATTTTTTATCGGAGAAAATGATTATGTACGTTTAGATGTTAGGATATATAAGTTAGTAACCTTAAACCTCTGCAATTTATATTTATCTTGATATTGAATTTTATTATTTTATTATTTTCTCATCAAAATTATTTTTGTTCAAAATTGTTTTTCATAGATGAAACTATGAATCTGTTATAATAAGGAACTAAGAGTATAATATCCTTCCAAATAAGCAACCTAGAAATATAAAGATGGAAACTATGACGTTTTTTAATACAATGTATCAGTTGAAAAAGTCTATAAATAGTGGTGTTATCTATTCAAGAAAAAAAATCAAATATACTATTGAGGAATATGTCAAGAGTGGGTTGTAACATCCAAAACAAAATGAATATGAAACCAGTAGTTGGATCTCTCACCACATTTAATCAAACGTGTCTCCTCATAAGTAATAGGCTGCCAACTAGCTGTGAGAGTGAAATAATGGTATAATTGGGAGACTATAGCATCATTATCAAAGATTAATATCGGTATAGTAATAATGATGTAACAAAAAACATGGAAAGAAATAAATATTAATAAAGAAACAATAGATGATAAATAAAATTTCTGAAAAAAGAAATAGGTGGCCAATGGAAAATTTCCATCTATGCCTGCATTTCTAGATTATGATTCGAAATCCAAAGAAGGAAATAATAGATAAGGAAATACATAATAGTATAATATTAATAATAAAAAATAATAATAATAATAAATAGATAACTACATGTTCATATTTAGGATATGACTTAGTTTTGTGCTCCTATATCCCATGTATAATGAATTTTACAAGCAATGATCCATGGACCTAGGAACATGAGGTCTACTCTGGTACTGGAGGCAGCCCATGTTGGCTATCTGATTTACTTATTAGGATATCGAAAATTGTGTCTAAATCATAATCGATTCTATGTGTATATAATACAGTAATGTATAGGTATAATAGAAAAAATAATACTTTAAAAAGTATATTCTAGTTGGCTTAGGTTTCTAAAGTACACCTAAAAGACTCTGCCTTCTTTGACCAGGATCAGAATGAGCCTGATAATTTTACCATATTTATATTAATCATATATATATATATATATTGTGTATACATGTATATAAACTGTATTTATATGTTCATCTAGAGTAATATATATATAAACTAGGTGTTAAATACACTCGCGGTGTAACTCAGGTGTCCACGACTACTCTAATGATCTAAAGTATCCAGTATGAGTACTTGACCTGAGTCATGTATAAATTCAATAAATCATCCCTATCACTCAAGATGGTGGGGTGAGCTGTAATTTCCAACACACAAAGCAAGGTAATGTGTAATTTCATTCCCATCATCTAGATAAAATTATAATAGTATGAGACATCATACTCGTGATCCAACATAAGGGAATATGAATCGTCAGGCACAATAAGTAATTTAACTATTTCTCACCACCCACCATCAATGGAATACACATAATAATAATAATATTATTATTATTATTATTATTATTATTATTAATGAGAGGTTACCTCTAGTAATTTATTATCAATAAACATAATCTGACCATTGGTATAAAAATATAAATGACTCATAGTAATTATTATTAAGAAAGTGGTGTCTACTTTCCAACCAATTTCTTTTTATTATATTTATCCATTTATTTTAATAAGAAATACAATCAATTTACAAATAAAAATTGATTCCATTACCATAACATACCATTTACATCTAGGAAAATATCAGGTAGCTCAATGTAAATACCCTTGATATAACTCCCAACAATATATAAAATAATAATTTTCTTCATTTTAGGTAATTAGACATTCTAACAAAAAAAATTGGTCTTATTATAAAACATACCATTTTCATAAAATATTTAATCAACGTTAATTATGTTGATTCCATTCATAAGGCACAAAGAATACCACCTCAAAATGTGGGTTTAGAGGAGGCTTAAGAAAGTAATTACAAATTCGATCAATTAAAACAACATCCCAAAGTGTTATTTAATTACCTGGACAATATATGGGCCATGATTCATAAGTTATAAACCTATTAGAACTGGTTTTATTTTTGGTGATCTATACCCTATTGATCTATTGTTTTCAAAATAGGTATCAAATTAAAGGAATTTAATCAAATATGAATTATTTTATACTTAATTGGGAGGCGCAACACTAATAAAAATATAACCTATACCAATGGTCTTGGCCCAAGAGTTGGTATAGGTGAATAATTTGGATCTGTAGCAATAGTTTATCCAAATCGTAGGTATAGGTCACTATAATTGACTGATACCAATGTTTTTTCCCAAACTGTTCATATAGGTCAATTATAGTTACCCTATACCAACAGGTTTGGACAAAACGATTATATAGGTCCAGCCTAAGCCATAGGTTTCACCAAAACTGTTGGTATTGATTGCGAAATCAAAGAAGTTATACCCAAGGTTCTCAAATCCATTTTTAATGGTTTATACCAATGGTTTTCAGAACGGTTGGTATAATATCACATTTGTTAGGGAATATTATTTCAAATGACATTAAATTAGAAAAATGAAAAATAAGTACGAATATAAATATATATATTTATGATATTATGTTAATAAAATTCATATTCAGTTAGTGGATAGGTTGTTGGAATAGAAATGAGAGTTTCTGGGATCAAAACAAAGTAGTGTTTTTTAATTACCTATACCAACTTTTTTATGAAACTATTGGTATAGTAATGACCTATACCAATTTTTTGTCCAAAACCATTGCTATAGACCTACACCTATTCCAAAACAGCCAACGGTCCTCCATATCGTTGATATAGGGAATTATTCTACAATCTGACAAGAAACACAACGAAATAATATGTAAATAAATATTAATAAATTGGAAGGTATATATATCACCTACATTATACAAATTATCTTCATATTAATTTAGTAAGGACGATTGATTTAGTCTAGTTCTAGAGAAAATGAAGAAATTGATTTTCACCCTGAAAATAGGGAAAATTAGATTATACCAAAATAAAACAAAAGATATTAATGGAAATAAATAAATTTCGAAGGGTTTGTTTAATACTAAGTAATATCATTCCAATGAGTTGAAATGTGGTTAAAAAGTCACAGGATGAGGGAGTTATCCACATACCTGGATAATAAGAATGATATATCTGTGAGACCTACAACACAGAATAATGTGGATATGAAGAAGGAGATAAAAAATTATGAAGCATGGGGAAAATGATAATTTATATAGACTTGGAATGAGGTGAATAGATGTCCACATATATAAACAAATCATGTGCCAAAAAGGATCCATCACCTTCCTTGGGAGGGGGCATGCACAGTTCATGATCATGGTTTGAGAAACCTTCTTTAAACCATACATTTCTATTCTATTAAGGATATCTACGTAGGTTCAAGTTCATGAGGATTTTATTTCACATTTATAAAAAATATTGGGATTCCTCCTGGTCCACTAGATTATCCAAAAAAAAATTATATTGTGGGGGTCATGGATATTAATAATCTATGTACCCTTGTTAGCCCTCTCATATTTTGGGGTTTTGGGGTATGGGGATCCTGAAACTAAATGAAATTACTTAGAAACCATTGAATCATAAAATAATGATTAAAAACACAAATATTTATGTGTTCTAACTCATTAAATTTAATTCCATTGCATAACATTTTTAAAATGTCCCATCCTCTAAAATGAAAATATAAGTTCCTTCAGAATATTTATCCAGTAAATAAAAACTAGTCATTACAAATTTCCCTTCTATGAAATTTTCCCCCCAAAAATCCTTACTAAAATAAATAGAAACTACACCCAACCAACTTGGGTCTTTAATTTTTTTTCAAATGGATGTGTTTTGTTTCCAAATAGCCAATGCATTTTCATGAATCACCTTATGTGTATGGTACATGATTCATTAAAACTCAATCCAACATACATTTTTTAACAAAAACATAGAGATTGAAATTAATCAAGCCTATAATAACTAATATATGGCAACATCATCATTTATTTAGTCACTATACCTTTTCCACTCAACACCAATGATTCTTGGAATTTAAAGGGGAAATTCTAAGATATGTTATATCTATAATTTCAATTTTATATTTATGTATTCCCATTGTCTTCTAATGAATCTCATATCAGAATATAGGATTTGATATAAGGATCAATTCCAAATTGACCACATTTATACTTGTTGAGCTGAGAATCCTATGAAAACCATTGATTAACATTTGTATTTCACCTATCATAACATAATTCCATGACTAAAATGATTCCTCCCTAGTTTCATTCAATATAATAAGAGGTGAACAAATTCATCCACTTATATCCAACGACTCTATTATTTGTTATGAATAAAATTATGACTTTTCACAATCGAAAACATGATTCCTTCCCCAAAGATATTCCATTATTTGATTGATCACATAAACTAAACCTTAAAACTTGATTTCGGTGAAATATCAATACCAAACATTCATTTAAGATGTCATGGAATAGTAAAAATTTATTCGTGTACCCAATCCATCACAATTGTAATTTCACCCTTAAGACATGACCTATAAGAATAACTATAATTCTGGGGAAACCTGGGAAAAATGAATACATTTATGAGGATCTCATACAAGGAAATTCCTAATCGATAATTTAAAAGTGAGATGTTGGTAAGATGACCAATATCCACATATCATGAAAAGTTATTCAGACGAATGGATGTCAAGACATTAATTTAATAATGTTTTTGAATTATTCAAAATAATTCAAAATTGGGAACCCACATATTACTTTGGAAAACTATTCATTTACAATCACCATACCATATATGATTATCTTAAATGTAATTCTATTACTATTTACAAATACACTTAGATTTATCAAAGTGTATAACTGAATCTCTATCAATGTAACCAAATTAAATCAAGATATCAGACATGATCATCATTAGGCCAATAGCACAGTAATATGATTTAGAGTATTTTCAAAAAGGAGCCATGAAACTGTAGGACCCCGGGACACCCTGAGAGGGGAGGGGTGAATCAGGGTGGCAACATTTTCTTCTTTTAGTTGTGGATCTTGTTCCCACATTGGTAGGAACTACTTAAACCTGTATGATGGATATGAATAGCAATTAAACATTCACATGCAGAGAGATGACACAGCTATTTTTACTTGGTTCACCACTAAGGGCTACGTCCAAGGAGCATAGGCCGACAGGTTGTCGGTCGTACCTAAATCTACTATGCTTCACTATCTCCGGATTACAAATGTTTGGGTTCAGACACTTTGTCCCAGGCTCACTGCCTTTACAATTGTTCAGTGATAGATCACTGCGTCCCTCGGACCACTCTCGTTGACTCTCCCTGGCTCACTACCATTGGTGAAGTCTCACTCAGTTTATAGACGTGAAGGTCTCTTCAATAGGTGTGCATTGAAGTTATTCGTCTCTTGTTCAGCATGAGACATTGCCTGCATCAGGGTTCAGATTTGATCCTCCTTTTAGTTCAATCCTTCTTCTTTAGTGCAATGAATGAATGCACTAGATCCCTTTGTCTTCGTTTTCCTGAATCACAATCACTGATGTGATTGCTTACTTAATGAAGCTCAACTTACTCGGCATTGTCATAATCAGTTATCCATGTATGCATGAGATCATGCATGTATCATTTAGATTTCCTCTTCAATCTCACTTTTCACCAGAAGTATCAGGCAATATTTCGTCTCTTGTGAAGCTCCAGAAAGGCATGCATGCTTTAACAATATCTGGCTCTTCTTTTCAATCCCGGCGCGCAAGTCTCCCTCGGCGCGCAAGTCTTAGGAGAGCAAGTATAAACTGGCACGTAAGTGTCATAAAAGCACCTGCGCGACTCTTCCTTCTTGAACTTTAAAACCTGCGCGACTCACTTCCTTTCTCGCCCAAATTACCTACGGCGCGCAACCATCAATCGGCGCGCAATCACCACTTGCGCGGCTCAACCACCTGCGCGACGAGAGCTCGAACAATCACTAAGTCTTGAGCTCTTTCAGAAATGAGTAGGGGTAGTCCAGTATTTATAGGCAGACTGGACCCCCTGCGCGGCGGCACGCAAGTCATCCATCGGTGCGCAAGTCTCGACCCCTGCTAGGCACATGCACGATCAACATCCAAACTTGCGAGAACATCTTTCCTTTGCCAAATTTGGATCTTCTAATCTCGAAAAACCATAGGCGCGCAAGTTATAATGCATTCAAGGTGTCGGCGTGCAAGTCTCTTCCCATCACATAATTCACCTGCGCGACCTCACCAAAACTTGTGCGACCCTTATCCCTTTTCCATATTTTGATGCTCTGATCTTCAAAAACATATGGCACGCAAGCTTCCTATCCACCAAGAGTATGGCGCTCAAGTCCCTTTTCCAAAATCACTCTTCTTCATTTTGTTGATTTTGAGGCCCTGAAATTTGGCAAACACTGGAAAACGGTGCCACCTTGTATCTACACTTTTTGTACCACCTCCAGATCATTCATTCCTCTCTCATTGTTTTGAATCAAACATAGATCATTGACCACACCTCTTGAACTCGACATGTCACCATGGAATCTCCTTTGTCAACAAATTTGTATGTCGTTTGTTTGCTTTGTCGACAAGAACGATCACCTCAACAACACTTCTTCTTGGTGATCTGTATCCTTCAGCAACTCTTTTGCTTTTATCACAAACTCCACTATTTTGATATGTACTCTCTGAAGGAACACCTTTAGTACCATTATCTTCTGATACAATGTGATGTGCATGGCCATCTCAAAATTCAACTCATTGGCACATTGTCTTCTTCATCAACCATCATGATCAACTTCATGCAAAGCATGTGATTCAATCCGTCAAGAAGTCTCTAGCATGGTTCTCATGCAATCATGAGTAATTGCATGGTCTTCATCCAAAAACCTCATTCTTCTTTAATCATCCTCGAATGGATTATTCCTCACATTCTTCATTGTTGTAAACAATGTATCACCTTTGACACATGTTCTTTGAACTTAAGATTAGCACAACAATCATCTGAATCACCACTCCTCTACTTCATCGGAGTACTTCATGATCTTCTTCATTTTGATCTGCATTGACAACTATTGACAACAAATACAACCTTATACACAAAGTGGTTCCAACAGAAACATCATCCTTGTTAGAGATTAAGTGTTTAACATGGCGTTAAACTCGTGGTATCAAACTATAGGAATGAAGATATGTTGATCGAATTCATGTTTACTTCTTTTTAAATATATAGGGTACACATGCGTGTGTGTTTTTATTCATGAAACATGATTATTTTACTTCACTGGGCTCCCTCTTATTGCATAATCACAATAACCAAATTACATCCTTAACGAACGATATTTCCAAAGGATATATACCCAACCAAATATACCATTTTTGTACTACCTTGCATGAACTGACATATTGAAATCTAACCACCCTGAGGGAATATAAAATTATTACTGACCAATTCCAAATGTCCATTCATTGTTTTGTTATTTCTAATTGGAAGGAAACAGATTTCAAAGAAATTAAATTATGTTCCCCTACATAAAAGTATCCTTATTTTCAGATTTACTAATGAGTGAACTCATTATACAACATACGCTCAATCAAACACTTACCATGACCTTCAGATATGGCCACCCCACTATTACTAATCCCTAAATTGAAAGAAAATAATTAAGGCCTCTTAGTGGAATGATTTATTTCATTACTCTATAGGTATGTGTGACACTCCTCCTGATTTAACACCATTTATTCCATATCATTAAGAGAAAAAGCCTAAATAATTTACCAGTGTGTCAACACATGATCCCTTTTAGAATTTTGTGCCAAAAATTGCTACAAAAATATATTTATTGAATCCTATATATCAATATACCATAATGATATCCTAAATTCAAATAATAATAAATAAATAATTTACTTATTACCATGGAGAACACATATATTTTGAAATTTTTTAGCTACTAGACAGGTACTGTCTATATTGATTCATATCACCCAAAGATAATATTCCACAATGGAACAAAATTTGACACAATTCATTAGCTTTTCATAGTGGTACTATCATTTATGAATGTAACACAGGATGGAGACCTTATGATTCATCCAATACTAAAGGTAATGAATAGATGTGTAATGACCTGTCCTCAAGGATCGTTCTGTGACTACCCCAAACTCGCCTTCCATAGTCCAGGGGCTGATGACTAGCACAAAAGGCATATGTCCTTAAGCTGGGATGATATTGCCTTTATAAAAGAAAAAAACACAACAGGGTATGCAACTTGAAGTAAAACACTAAGAAGAAACTGTATATAAGAGAAGTGATGAAAAGTAAAAGGGGCTGGAAACACAAGACCAATAGTAAAGTAAAACTGAAAAGGGACAAACAGTTGAAAATAAAGAGCACCTCCTAGATCATCCTCCGAGGTTCCTACCTGAAGGGTAGGTACAGACGGTCAACTCTGCACTCCACGTTCGTCAGTCTCCTTCGTGTGTCGGCTCGTCAAAAGGTCCACCTCTGGGTACCGTCTAGTCCTGGTGCCTTCGGCCTCCGTCAGCATTTTCCGCCATCTGCCCCCAACACTACGAGGTGCGGGCATTGCCTGTATAGGGGTGATAATAATGATACTCAGTAGGGGACACCGAGAACCACCGAATGTCTCCCAGAATTCAAAAAGGATAAACCATAGTAGAAAGATATATTCAAGAAGTATCAACCAAACCTATATAGGTATATTTCCATACATATACCAACGTTATCAATCTCAATCCGGCTCCAACTCTCGAGCCCAATCACAAACCATTCCACAATGGAAGTAAAGTTAATCACCACGATGATAATAGTTGAAAGACATGAATCAGCTCACACAGGTATGTAACAATAGTAGAGTGATATATATGATCAGATATTTCCTCTGAATCATCTAAGCTGTTAGACCCACATAGGATACAAGACTAGCTAAGATGTCGGACCCACACAGGATACATGTAAGCTATCTCACCTAAGCTATCGGACCCACACAGGATATAGGACCAGCTATTTTGTCTAATCTGTATGGCCCACACAAGATAAAGGACAATCTATTTTGTCAGACCCAAACAGGATACAGGAATAGAAGTCAGAACTGTCGAACCAACACAGGATTCTGGGACAGTAGTCGTCGTCGTCGAACCCACATAGGATTCCATTACAGTAGTCATCGTAGTCGCGGCCAACTATAGGGTTCCCACACACAACACGCTCTATTCTGGGATATTCCTCTCCTTGAGAAAAGGGGGTTCGATACATCAAATATCAAAATGTCCTTAGTTGATGTATCCCGAAGTTTTTTCTCTTCAAGAGAAACCCAACATGACAGACAATGCGTCAATCGGACGCCCAGTCTGAGAGTTATAGGCTTTTCCATTCTAGGGGCCCGGTTGGATTCACTCTTGATCCAAACCCAGCCGTTTTCCAATGTCATACAAAACTCACTTACAGTATCGCAAAAGACCTCCCCATATAAAAGGTCCTAATGCTACAGAAAGCGCACCGTTCAGACGCGAGATCTTGAAGATATTTGCATTTAAGCGATTGTGGGCCCGGCCTGTCAAGCCCCGTGGGATGGCGGGTCGGCCCGACCTGGTCTGGTCGGTCCGACCCGGTTGGGGGTCAGCCTGGCCTGATTTTGTGGGTCCGACCCAGATGGGGGTTTGGCCCGGCCCGGTGGGGCGCGACCCTCCTGCAGACCCGCCCAGTGGAGCGGGTCGGTCCGGTTTTCCCAATGGCACCGAGCATGGCTGCATCTCCCTGCCCGGCCGGCCAAAGCTGGCTGGTTCTATCCAGCGTGAGTGTCCTGCACAACGGTCCATTGTTCCTCCCACGTAGCACCAAACAGTGTCGTGGTTCTTCAGATCGGCTAACAGGTGGACCACCTGTTATCCAGCGAGCGGCCCACAGTTGCGGGCTGCAGTTCCCCCACCGCGTGGGGCCTGCGGGGGCCACGAACCACTATCCTAGATGGTCGTAGCCAGCTGGTTCATCCTGCAAGTGGCCCACGGTTTTGGGTCATAGTTCCCAGGGCATGCCACCTACGGGTGCTGCTGTTCCCAGCGAGCTGGTAGGATTTTCCGGTCAGTAGTTCCGCGGAATGGGAGGCCCGAGCGGCCATCGGTCTCTTCACGCGGCCGGTGCACGGCCGCCGCTGCCTACGGTTGTGTCCAACTCCAAATACCACCGACTTTGGTCATTATTGCCTCTTCTCACAGCGCCCCCATCTCCAATACAAACAATATTAAAAGTAGGGTCGTCGGGCCATGTTTGTTCGGCTCGCACCCTCCACTTTAGGTGATAACATATGTCCAAAGGAAAACAAAGGAATTTTTCAAGAATGAGGGTATAATTTTATTCATTTAAAATTATACAAAAACCCTTAACTTGATTCGAAGTTCGTTCATTGACGATGACATCAATTCGTTGATGTTGGGGTGCATCCGAGGAGGAAGCACCATTGTTGGCGATGATCTTCATAGGCGGCGTCTTCCCTTGCTAGCCCAAGTTGGAAAGGAGGAAGACACGTTATCATTCTTCAGTGGAATCGACGTTCTTCATCCAAAGAATGGTTTTCTTCATTGGAGATGTTCTTCATGGAAGAACACTTTCTTTTTAATTCTCCTTAGCCTCCCAACAGAATATTTTCTAAGAAAATAAAATAATATCCTCCCTCATATTTTAATTTATTTAAATTAGAAACCCCCCTAAAATAACATCCAACCTGTACAAAACGCAATTGAGGTAATGTTCATCTTATGTGAATACTGGTGATGCGAGTTCACCGGTTTCCTCATATTTCAATTCCGAGCACCGGTTCAAAAGATAGAAAATCCCACACATACGTTTACTAAACGTACCCGAGAAAAAATTCAAAAAATTATTCCGAGCACACCGGGTCTCAGAATTTGGTTCCGTCAGAAACTACAGACTCATAAAATTCCAAATAATTTACAAAAAAATGTGTCCTTGAAATTTTTGGGCCTCTACATTACCTCCACCTCAGGATGTTATGTCCCAAAAAATCTACAACACACACGAGGGAAACAAAAGAGGGTATTGAGCACGCATCTGAGCATGCCGCTCACATGTTCTCTCCTGGAGGTTCCCATGCTACCAGCAAACGCACACTAGAGTAATCGACTATCCATGCAGTACCCACTCATGTTGATCATCAATCTCCACTGGAACCTCCATGATAGTCGCCTTGTCATCGATGTCCATCTCCCCATGGTCGATGATGTGATATGGGTCATGAACATATCTCCTCAGCTGAGATAAAGGATGATGTCGTGCACCCGGTGAAACTAAGTGGAAGGTCCAGGTGGTAATCCACCTCGCTTACTCTACTGAGGACCAGAAATGGTCCAATGAATCGCGGAGATAACTTTACACCTTGGCCAAATCTCCATAGACCTCATCGAGGTGAGACCCATAAGATGACATGGTCGCCATCCTCGAACTCTAGTGGTCTCTGTCTCCTATCAGCATGGGACTTATGTCTACTTTGTGCAGTATTCATCTGATCCTGGATGATCTGCACCTTCTCCATCGTAGCCTACACCATCTCTGGTACTACAAGTGCTGACTCCACTGGGTCAGTCCAGCACAGAGGTGATCTGCAAGGTCGGTCATGCAATGTCTCGTAAGGGGCCATCCTGATGGTGGAGTGGTAGTTGTTTTTGTACGCAATCTCCACAAAGGATAAGTGATCCTCCCATTTGTGACCAAATTAGAGGACACATGAACGAAGCATGTCCTTGAGAGTCTGAATGGTCCTCTCAGTCTGACCATCCGTCTTAGGATGCAAGGCGGTGCTCAAGCAATGCATCATCCCAAAAGCCTCCTTTAACCCCTTCCATAGTCAGGAAGTGAAACGAGCATCTTGATCAAATACAATAGTAGATGGTACACCATGAAGTCATAGGATCTCCTGAATGTAAAGATGTCACAGGCACTCTACTGAGCCCTGCTATCTGATCGGTAAGTAGTGGGATGACTTGGTGAGTCAGTCTACAATCACCCAGATAGAGTCATGTCCTCTTGATGTACGTGGAAGCCCCATCATGAAATCCATGGATATCTCGTCCCACTTCCACTTTGGGACCACTAAGGGTTGTACCAAGCCTACTGGTACATAGTGCTCCCCCTTCACATGCTAAAAGTGAGGCACCATGAAACAAACTCTACTACTAATTTCTTCATACCTAGCCACCAGTGGTGTCATTTGAATTCCTGATACATCTTCCCCACTCCTGCATGTACTGCTAGAGGGGAAGTGTGGAAATCCCTCAACACCTCCTCCTATAGTGCAACAATTACCATGGTCTGTCTTATGTAGAGTATGACGTGTTCCCCACCTTCAAAAAACCCATCAGGTGCCCGCCCTGAAGATATCTGAGCACGTCACATCTCACAGTAAATGACCACATGATGTTCCCCCCTGACTCACTGAAGGAGTGGAGGAGTGACTGTGAGAGACTGCAGAATGGCATCTCTATCACTATCCAAAAAGGATATTTGCAACGTGTCATGTTGCAACATCGCCTCTCCTAGCAGCAGAATGCCTGATCTCCTACTAAGAGCATCTTCTACAATATTTCCCTTCCCAGGAGTATAGACTATCTCGAAGTCATAGTCCTGGAGGAACTCGAGCCATTGTTGTTGTCTCAGTTTCAGGTCCTTCTGCGAGAGGATGAAACTGAGACACTAGTGGCCAAAATAGACTATAAAATGTTCACACAATTGATATTGTTGCCACATATTCAAGGCAAAGACCATTGCTGCTAACTTCAGGTAACGGGTAGCATAGTTCTGCTCGTGCTGTCTCAACTGCCGTGAACCATACGTGATCACTGCTCACTCCTGCATCAGGACACACCCCGAGTCTGGTCCCTGATATGTCACAGTAAACTACATACCCTATTCCCTCATCTAGTAGCATCAAGATGGGTGCACTTGTCAACCTCTACCTCAGCTCCTGAAAGCTCTGATGGCATAAATCATACCACACGAAGGTTTTACCCTTCTTTTTAAATGATGAAAGTGGTGCTACAACCCTAGAGAAGTCTGGCACAAATATTTGATAGTACACAGCCTGTCCCAGACAACTCTGCACCTCCATCACACTCCTGGGTGTCTCC
This sequence comes from Viscum album, assembly GCA_963277665.1. NCBI lineage: Eukaryota > Viridiplantae > Streptophyta > Magnoliopsida > Santalales > Viscaceae > Viscum > Viscum album. Next base: position 1,134,158,190 of record OY728166.1, read on the forward strand.
CAATCAAGTACTGCCTTGATATTTGTTGGATCTACTACAACTCCAGCCTCCAAGATGACGTGTCCCAAGAAGTGAACCTCTCGAATCTAGAACTGTCACTTCGATTGTTTACCATAAAGCTGGTGCTCTCGGAGTGTATCAAGTACCACCTTCAAATGGTAGGCGTGGTCCTCCTCAGTAGTCGAGTAAATTAGTATGTCGTCGATGAAGACTACGACAAAGAAATCGAGGTAAGGCTGGAAGATCCTGTTCTTGTGACTCATGAACACTGCTAGAGCGTTGGTTATGCCGAAGGGTATTTCCAAGAACTCGTAGTGGCCATACAGTCACCTGAAGGTTGTCTACTACACATCCTCATGCCGAAATTTGGGCTGGTGATAGCATGACCTAAGGCCTATCTTCGAGATCCATCGTGCTCCATTGAGCTGATCAAAGAGGTCATCAATCCTCAAGATTGGGTACTTGTTCTTCACAGTCACCTAATTTAGACGAGGATAGTTGACACACAGTTGAAATCTCCCATCCACCTTCTTGGTGAACAAAATAGAAGATGCCCAGGGTGAAACTCTAGGTCGGATAAATCCATTCCTCTACAAGTCCTCCAGATGTACCCATAGCTCACGAAGATCGGTGGGAGCCATCCGATATGCTGGAGTAGATATCGGTTTTGTCCTGGGGTATAGGTCAATGTATAATATACCTCTCTATGAGGAGGTAGTCCTGAAATGTCTTCAAGGAAAACATCCACATACTGATCCACCAGAACAAGAAAATTCGGACACCACACATCAACCACTCTGAGGATGATTCTAGCCAACTGATGTGTGATCGGCTGCCCCCTCCTCTACTTAAGTCCATCTTATGCTGTAAAGGCTCCCTTCTCACCAATGAATATGAACCTGGTCCCATCTGTGTGGATACACCACACTTTTCACCTAATACAGTAAATTTGAGCATGAACTATGGATAACCAGTCCATACCCAATATGATGACGTAAGGCCTCAATGCCGCTACATGAATATCCCAAATGATGATCTCGCCTCCAAGAGTAAGCTCACACTACCGGCACCAGTGACTAATCGTCGAGTCTTCTCCTGTAGAAATCTCTAGTCGTAAGGATTTAGCTAATGGCTCTGTTGAAATCTTCGAGTTCCAAACAAGGGCAGTGACAATAAAATAATGACTTGCATATGTGTCTATGAGTATTGCAGCAAGGGTGGAGTAGAAAGAAATCGTACATCGAATAATCTCAAGAACATCCTGGTTGTATGCCTCAACTGCCTGGAGCTGGGCCCCCCACTGTCCGCCAGCTCCCTGTGGTCTGGGTGGACCTCCTGGTGGTGGTGGTGACAGAGTCTCAAATACTTTTCCACCACCCACTTCTCGGCCGGATCCTCTGCCACGTCCACCTGCTCCCTGTAGACCACCACAGTCAAACCTTTTCCTCTTCCTAGAAGGTCCCTCTAATGTCTTCTGCTCATATGCATGGTGGTTCGGGAAGTCACGAGCCATGTGGCCTAGCCCGCTGCATGCATAACATTTCCTGCTCCTCATATAGCTGACTCTGTATCATGTGCCCCTTACAACCGAACCTGTAACCTTGGATCGCACACCTGATGGCCTAGTTTGCATGGACCTCTGTGACATATGTCTACTGCTGGATGAAGAATACTTTGCTACGTGTCACCCTGTGGTGGGTCTCACTACTGGTTACTGTTTGGTAAGAAAGCTCTCCATTAGAAGGGCTTGCTCCAGTACCCCCGCCTGTGTTGGAATGCTGAGGGGAATCTTTAAAGCCCTGACCTGATTCCTGAGTCCCTACTCAAAGGTACAGTCCCTGAAGAATGGGTCATGTACCTTATCCGTGGAGTAGCATGAAAGGTCGGTGAACCTCGCTGAGTACTGAGCTACTGCCATGCTTCCCTGCTGTAGATGTAGTATCTCTGGAATCTGCACAGAATGTAGGGTGTCTGGAAAAAACTCTAAGAGGAAGAGACTCTCATAGTCCATCCAGGGTAATGATGCCTTGTCATGCACCTGGAGCATCAGGCTCCACCATCTACCTGTTGCTGCGTGCAGGAGACTTGCAGCAAGGATCCCCATAAGGTCAGCTCATGTCCTTACAAATCTGAAAAATCTCATTATAGCCTCCAGCCAATCCTCAGTAGCCTATGGGTACGTCTCTCCCCGGAACATGGGAGGCCTCTGGCGCTGGAACTCGTGCAGTGCACTCAGGCAGGGTGCACTCTCTACTGCTGGAGCTGGTGGTATCGGTGGCCCAACGGGTAGTGGTACCGCTGGTGCCTCCACTATGATGGAGCCTTGCACTGTGGCCCTGTCAGTTGGTGGGATACCATCTCATACGTAACTTAGAAACATAGCTGGAATCCTTCGTGGGGCCATCCTGAAATGAAAAAGGTGTTCCATGGTCCAAATTGTATACCTGTTGAGCTGAAACAATGTAATCATGATGAAACCTTTTCCCAAGGAAACAAAAACTCAATTATTGTTTTCATGCATTGAGTCTGAGATCATGAGTTAGAGTCCTAGTGTATCGATACATCGGCTGCGGCACCAACACAGGTTTCCCTAAACTCATAACCACACCCAAAACACTTATCACTATTTCCATTAAAAGAAACAGAGTTTAAGTTATGCTATAGAACCAAATCCTCTGATAGCAATTTGTCACGACCCATCCTCAGGTCACGTTGTGTGACTACCCCACGCCCGCCTTCCATATGCTAGGGGCTAGCGACTAGCATCAAAATCATAAGTCCCTAAGATTGGAAGGAATTGCCTTTATAAATGAAAACAAACACAATAGATTATGGAACTGGAAGTAAAACACTAAGTATAAACTGTATAAAAGAGAAGTGATGAAAAGTAAAAAGGGCCAGAAACACAATCCCAATAGTAAAGTATAACTGAAAAGGGACAAAAAGCTGAAAATAAAGAGCATCACCTGGATCGTCCCCTGGCATTCCTACCTGAAGGGTAGGTATAGACGGTCACCTCAGCACTCGACAACCTTCTGGAACCTCCGTGTGCCGACTCATCAAAAGGTACACCTTCGGGTACCGTCCAGTTCTGGTGCCTTTGGCCTCCGTCAGCACTGTCTATCGTCTGCGTCCAACACAATGAGGTGAGAGCATATCCCATGTAGGGGTGCTATAACGATGTTTAGTAGGGGACCCCAAGACCCCCGAGGGTCTGCCAGTATCCACAATGGATAAACCACAGTATAAAGATACAATCATGAAGTATCAACCAACCCTACTTAGGTATATTACCATATATATACCTAATTTATCTCAATACAACTCCAACTCTCGATCCCAAGCATAATCCATTGCAAAAAAGGAAGTAAATTCAATCACAAGGATGATAATGGTTGAAAGACATTACTCAGCTCATACAGGTATGCCACAATAGTAGAGAGATATAGATGATCGGATGTAGACACTGGATCATCTATGCTGTCAGACCCACACATGATACAAGACCATCTAAGCTTTCGATCCCACACAAGATACATGCCAGCTATCTTATCTAAGATGTCGGACCCCCACATGTTATAGGACCAGCTATCTCGTCTAAGATATCAGACCCACATAGGATACCAGACCATCTATTATGTCAAACCAACACTAGATACAGGAACAGAAGTCAGAACTGTCAAACCCACATAGGATTCCGGTATAGTTGCCTTTGTCATCAAACACACGGAGGATTCTAGTACAGTAGACATCGCAGTCGCAGCCAGCTCGAGGGTTCCCGCACACATCACGCTTCATTCCGGGATGGTCAGCTTCTCAATAAAATAGGGGTAGATACATCAACTATCATGAAGTCCTAAATTGATGTATCTCGAAGTTCCATCTCATTAAAGAACCCAACGTGACAGACGGTTCATAGTTTGGATGCCCAGTCTGAGAGTTATAGGTTTTTCCGTTCCTAGGGCCTGGTTGGATTTACGATCGATCCAAACCAAGACATTTCCCAATGTAATCCAAAACTGACTTATAGTATTTCAAAAGTACCGAATCATCACAATGGTCCTAGTGCCGCAGACGACACATTGTTCGGTCTCGAGGTCTTGAAGATATTCACATTTAAGTGAAGTTGAGCCTGACCCGTCAAGCCCACTAGGATGGCGGGTCGACCTAGCTCGATAAGGTGGGTCTAACCCAGCTAGGGGGTCGGTCCAAACTAGTGGGGCGTAGCCCCCATGCGGACCTGGCCCACGGATCGGGCTGGTCCAATTCTGCCGGCGGCACCGCCTCTCCCTGCCCGGCCGGCTGAAGCATCCTGGTTCTGTCCGGCATGAGCGGCCCGCATAGCGGGCTGCGATTACTCCCACACGGAGCCACAGTTTTTTATCCCTATCAACAGGCAGCTGGACGGTTTTCCCGGCGAGCGGCCTGCGCTTCCCCCGCCGTGCGGCACCTGCGAGTGTCACGAACCTCCATCCCATCCGGCCGTAGCGGTCTTGTTCATCCAGCAAGTGGCCCGCAGTTGTGGGCCACGATTCCCTCCACACAGCACCTGCGGGTTCCACTGTTCCCAGCGGGCTAGCCCGATTGGCTGGCAGGTACTTTTGCAGATTGGACGGCCCTAGCGGCTGCCATGTCTCATCGCGTGGCTGGCGCACGGCCTCTGCTGCCTTCCGTTGCCACCGCCTCTGGTAATCGACGACTTCGGTGGTTGTTGCCTCTTCTAACAACGCCCTTATCCCCAATACAATCAATAATAAATAGAGGGTCATAGAGCCGTGTTTGTTCAGTCCACACCCTCCTTGTTAGGTGATAACATATGGCCAAAGACAAACCAATGCATTTGTTTCGGTGCGGATGTGCGTCGGGTTACGCTGTTCCGCCAGGACGCGTTCGCGCGTGCACCCGTCAACCCGAGGGGATGGGCGCGCGGCTTGTGGTCCCGCAGTCCCGCTTTCCAAGGGCGGGCGGCATCCGTCCCTTATTCAGGGGCGTCTGCTCCTTGATCGAAACCGGGATGATGGGATGTCGGCTCCTCCTTCCTTGGACGTCTCCTCGGAACTCGTCGCCTAATCCGGGTCTCCCTCATAGAATTAAGAATGTTCGTGAATCTCGTTCCCGGCGCCATATCTTCATGGACACCGGTTAATTACGCTGCTTCCGCCCGGACGTTCCAAGGAGTCTGGGCGGGGCAGCAACCTGCGGTGAGAAGGCCGGGTGGCTCTGGGTGCTGGGGGCGTGTCGTAACACTGCGGCTCTGCACATCTGTCTTCCGTCCCTAATAGGGCTTCTCGAAGGCATAATGGCCTGAGGCATCCCGTACTAGGTGCGGGGCACTGTGTCACCTGAGGTTTTCCTCAGCTTCCCGTGTTTAACACGGGGTATGCCGCGAGTTTAACGTCCAGCGGGGACGGCATCGGACCGATCAACACGAAAAGTGGATCAGATGACAGAACCCCTTGCGGGGAACCTCCGACGCTGGGGCCAGCACATGGGCGGCTTCCCAAGTAACGTGGAGTGGAGTGAAGTGGCATGACCCCACCGGGATGTGGCGGCCCGGGTAAGGATCAGGATGGATGATGAAGTGAAGAGCTTGGACCCCAGAGGGGCTTCCTACGTACCGCGCGTTAACACGGATCAAAGTCAACGTAGTTCGGGCATACAGTTTAACGTCATGCTGGACGTCGGCAAGCCGACTCACGAAGAGGTCGAGGCCGCCGGGCGGAGGATTGAACCGAATCACCTCGCACAGAGGGGGATGGAACGGCCGGGTGGATCACAGTTTCACGTCATGCTGGACGATAAAATGGGAAATGGAAAAGGGGGGCTGTGGGGAGGCACCGTGGAGATACACACGGGCAGTCTTCCACAGGGGCGGATTCATAGGTGAATCAACGCAAGCGTGAACCCTGGAGGGGTCCACTGATGGACGAACCGACGTAAATACGACCGGGACGACCAGGTGGTGGGCTTGAACCTCGGGGAGGCTTCCTACGTACCCTGTATAGAAGACAGGGATCAAAGTCCACGTAGTTCATTCTGTCAGGACTTACGCACTTGGGGCAGCCCGGATGCTGCAAAACTCAGTTGGAAGGGACTTGGACCGAAAGCAGAAGACACCTCGATCCCAGTCAGACCCTCTACTGGCTTCGGCAGTGGGGAGGCGCAATGGAGATACACATGTGCAGCCTCCCACGAGAAACTAGGGGTTTGTAATACCCTGCCCCCGTAGGGAAAAGCCACTCCCATTAAATCGTCCCTAAAGAGGGGCAATCCCGACATCCCTGCAGGGACGAGCGGGTGGGGGCCACATCCAAACCGGGGGAGATCCTGCGTGCAGAGCACGGGATCGGGTGAAGCGGACGGTTTAACGTCTTGCCGGACGAAGTACAGTTTAACGTCATGTGTTGAGGACGAAGCGGACGGTTTAACGTCTTGCCGGACGAAGTACAGTTTAACGTCGTGTGTTGAGGATGAAACACTTGCAGTTTAACGTCTTGCAGCGCGGACGATGGGGGCTAGGCAGTTTAACGTCGTGCAGCTTGGACGGATGTGCAGTTTAACGTCATGCTGGACGAATATGCAGTTTAACGTCATGCTGGACGTATGCGCAGTTTAACGTCATGCGGGACAAATGCTGAACAGTTTAACATCTTGTAGCTCGGACGTATGTGCAGTTTAACGTCATGCAGGGCAGAGGTTGCCGGACGATGGGTGCATGTCACTTCGCACGAACCTGGAGGGCCGCACGGGAAGACAACGCACGGTGCGGGCACCCAGGATGAGGAGCATCGGGCACCACGCAGGCAGGTACCCTTAGGAGGTCAACGGGGACGACCCTGGCAGATTGCGCGCAAAAAGGAAGCTTTGCGCGCAATACTGCGGGCCGGCGCGCAATCGGGGCGGCTGGCGCGCAATTGGGCCAGCGCCTTGCGCGCGGATGCTTGAGATTGCTCACACCGGGCTTCGGATAGCGCGCGGGGGCAACGGCTCATTCTTTAACGAATGGCCACTTGAAAGAAGGGGGGGTGCGCGCAATCGGGCCGGATTGCGCGCACCCCGGGGGCAATTGCGCGCAAGCGGGTTCTTTTGCGCGCAAAGGCCTTAGGGTGAGTTTTTATTCAAATGAAAGGAGCCAGCGGGGGTTGCGCGCGAAGGCGGACCCCGAGGCTTTCTTGCGCGAAAGAAAGGAGGTTACCTGAAGTTCGTCATTGCGCGCGGAAGGGGTTGAATTGCGCGCACGAGAGACGTTTCGACTTCCAGCAACCTTTGAAACGTTGGGGGTCGCCTTATATTTATAGGCAACCCCGGGCGCGGAATCCAAGGCGCGAGCGCGAAATTCTTCTCGCGGGCGCGGAATCGGACACGGCGCGCAAAGGGAGCCGCGCGGGCCTGCGGCGCGCACAATTTCGCGCCGGACCGGCGCATTGCGCGCATCCCGGGGGGTTTGCGCGCGGAACATCACCTTTGCGCGCGGGCCTCTGAAATTCCGCGCAAGGCCTCCGGGCCCTCCGAAACATCCTTCCGACTCCAAATATGACCTCGCTTTCCGCATCCGGAGCTTCGTTTGGGAACAACGGACTTTTCCGGCGTCTACAAAAGCCCCCCCTCGGAATCTGATCGGCGAGGGGTCGCAACGATCGGGTTCCGAGGGAGACGCCGGAATGCCGAAGTCCTGGGCGACGCGGGACTGTGGCGCGCAAAAATGGGTGTCGGGCGCGAAAGCGGCCGATGCGGTCGCGCAAAGCCTTTTCCGCGCAGCGCGGACCACGGCCTCGCCTATAAATAGGGGCACTGGGTCCCTCCGTGCCGTACACTGGCCTTCCGCGCGATAAGCCTCTTTGCTCTCGTGCGCGAAATTGCCTTTTCCGGCGCGGAATTCGCTCGCTCGTCGCGCAAAACCGTCCGGACTTCGCTCTGTTTTTGCGCGAATACCCGGGGTTTTTCGCGAAGGACTTCCCGATTGCGCGCCGTCCACTAGGATTGCGCGCCGCCTCTCAAACTTTTCCACCATCCTCGTCCGATTCCGCACACTTCATCCCTTAACCCGCACGACTCCCGAAACTTCTGAGATGGCCGCGCACAGAGGAAATGAGGGGGATGCCGCCACTCGCAGGGCTGAGATGGCGACGAACGAGGAGGTTTACGGAGCCAAGGAGATTGTTTCCAACAATCAATCCTTGTTCGACTTGCTAACGCCGGCCCAGAAGACATATCCACTGTCGGACAACCTGCCGCTCTGGAACTTCGGCATCCCTGATGAGGTTCCGGTGCCAGGGTTCGAGATTGATGCGCCGCGGACCTGGGTGACCCGGGAGGACGAGCTTCTCCGCTATAACATCACCAACAATGGGCATCCTGCCAGGGAGACCAGACACTTGGATGTCTATGTCCTGAACCCGAGGACGCGAACCATTGATGGGGGTGAGCCTACTGCGGAGAATTCTCCAGCCCTCTACTCGAGCATATATCGCCAGAGCGTCACGGACGACACCAAGGGCTGGCTGAAGGACTGGGACTTGCGATCTGGGGGCAACTTTACCAGTGAATGGGCCTGGGCGTTCTGGGTACGCCACACTTGCGATCACTTCGCAGAGGAGCTGCGGTACATCGGCCTGTTCGAGGCGGTGTGGACGTCGCAGTTCCACTTCTACCAGCAGTCCGAGCTCGGGCCGGAGCTGTTCACTCGCTGGTCCCCGGATACCAACACCTTCCATCTTCACCATGGGGAGGTCGGCATCGGTCTCTAGGACATCCACTGCATCGGAGGTATCCCGCTGGAGGGCTACCAGTACGATGAGTTCCTGCCACCGAAGAACATCTGGGAGGACAGGTCACGGACTCCCATTCTGACCTGGCATCTGCTTGACCTGGCTACGCAGCGGCTCTGGATCCAGGACTTCCAGAAGGACATAGCCTACAAGGATTGGTTCAGCCAGTTCCTGGAGCATGACCCGGCGGTCAAGATGCCAGGCAGGGGGAAGCGGTGCCCGACCGCAGCTCAGAGGAGCCGGAACGGGTCGTACTGGCGGGTCCTGGAGACGGGCGACTACCGCTCATGGGGGTACCGCGTCATCGAGGCCCGGGACCCAAATGTCCGGTACGCGGCGTTCCTGGCCGCCTTTCTGAGCGGGTGGCTCCTGCCAGTGCGAGATGCGAGGATGGGCGTCCGCCCGGCGACGCTGGCGATGGCGGGCGCCATGGCTGCCAATAAGAGGTACAACCTCGGGGTCCCAGTACTGGCGAGGTTGTATGCCATTCTGGGACGCATCTCATGAGGGGGGTCGCCACGAAGGATCTGTGGGCCCTTTCAGTTCTTCCACGGCTGGGTGGCTGCTCACCTTGGTGGGTATACGTTCCCAAATGCCATCAGTCCTCCGGGCAACGGCCTGCGACCCTCCCTGCTGAACATTGCGGGGGTCGCTCCGATGACCCTCAGTGAGGAGGGCGTGAGGGTTCGGATTGGAAATCATGCCAATTTCAACTTCAGCCCGTTCCCCACTCCCGTCGGCCAGATGATCGACAACGGACAGGGCCCGCTGGAGCAGCATGAATACTTCCTGAACATGCGGGGCGGGGTGCTCGTGACTCGGATCGACGGGAAGGTGATCTGCGAGCCTTACGTGCCGACCCGGTTCGCCAGGCAGTTCGGGTGCCTTCAGCGGATGCCGAAGAGGGTATTCACCGCTGTCCGGGAGGAGACGAACCCTTGCGTCCTTCGCCAGATGTGGCTGATGTTCGTCACCTTCGGCTCTGGCGACGTCATCACTCTCCCTCCTACCGGGATCGACGCAGGCTTGGCAACCGAGTATGCCGAACACTGGGCCATCGCGTACCCCGAGGGGCTCTTGCGGAAGCTAGTTCGGCGGCTCGAGGCTACCCGTGCGGAGACCGGGCGTCAAGGAAGGAGGCGAGGCGCCGCCACACGGGGGAGAATGGAGGCGCGCCAAGCAGCGGGGCCGGCGCGAGCAGGGACTTCGGCGGCGGGCGCATCGCAGGATGCCGCCACGACCTCGGCGCCCAGAGAGGGGGCACATGCGGCGGTCGAGGAGCGGCCCGGGAAGCAGGTGAGGCGTCTGCTCGAACCCTCCCACGATGCAGTCTTCCCTGCGCTGTGGTCGGCCTGGATGACCCTGCGGCAGTCACTGGGGACCGACGTCATCTGGCGAAAGATACTCAGAGAAGGAATCTATCTGCCAGAGGTCGGGCGCCTCCAGATCACCGACAGGGTGGACTTCAACCGGCAATATGCATATCTGACGGCCATGGACGAGTACGCGCGCCAACGTGGTCAGCGTGCGGAGCCATCCCTTCTGGTGAAGGTGATGCTCGGTCTCGAGCCCGCTCCAGAACAGATGCCGCCGGGAGAAGATGACAGTAGCAGCGACTCCAAAGAGGAGGAGGAGATGGGGGAGGATGAAGGCTCCGAGGGAAGGTCCCATCGGGGGAGCCCACGGGAGAGCGGCGAGGTGGCCGACTCCGACAATGTCGATGTCACTGAGCTCCTCGAGGTCCGCTTCTATCCCTACTCAACCTGCTTCATCCATTCTCTTATGCAGCTTCTAACCCGTTTCTCCATCCTTCTCAGGAGCACACGGATGTCGGTCAGGCGTCCTCAGCAGGAGTAGGAGAGGCGCCAGCAGGACAAGGCGGGGGCCAGGCACCCATTATCGAACTGTCAAGCGCTAAGGGGTCCCCTGCTGCAACTGTTCCTGCGGCGACCGGGGTAGCGGAAGATGACGCTCCGAACTCCCGTAAGTCTCCCTACTTTACTGCTGGTGCTTGCCATTGACGATCCGTGACTAACCATGGCATGCCCTGCGCAGTTATCTCAACATTGGAGGCTCGTCGGGTTGCCGAACCCGGGCCATCTACGAGTGGACCAGTGGTGGACATGCCGCCTGCTCCGGAACAGACCTTCCAAACCGAGCCGGCCCCACCAACTGCTGATCAAGGGGCTCCGGACATCGGCGGTGCTGACATCGGAGAGAGGTTGGGGGCTGACGAGGGTGTCAGCGCCGCTGGGGAGAGAGAAGAAGGTTGCCCGGATGTTGGGGAACCTATCCCTCGTGAGGACCTCCCAGGGGCGGACCCTGCAGCAGACCTGCTGGCTGCCTTCCCTGCTTACCGGCCTGCCGACCCCGAGGAGATGGATGACTCGGACGCGGAGGCGGTCGAGGATAGCCGGGTAACGCGACGCAGGGGGTGGAAGTGCATCCAGCGCTTCCTCAAGCGAGACCCATCGGAATGGCTGGGGCGCATGGGATCACTTCAGACCTGGCTGCGCTTCCTGTGTGCCGGGGGAGCTGATGCTCAACGCCTCCATCTGACGGTCCGTGATTTCATGGCCGAGAAGATGCGCGAGAGCCGCCGGCGTGCCGACGTCGCACAAAGTCGGGACATGTCGGAGAGCACGCAGGCGCTCATCGCGGCAGAGCAGGAAGTCCGGCGCCTCGAAGGGCAGGCGGCAGAGAAGGAGGCCTTCGTCGCAGCATGTACCGAGCTTGTGGAGCAACTATCGGCACAACTGATCGACGCTCAGGTACAGCTGACGGAGGCGGGCCAACAGATGGTCACACTCCAAGTCGAGCGGGAGCGTGCACAGGCCAGGATTGACGAACTGCGTGCTGCGACCGCCGACGAGGAGAGGGCACGCAGAGAACGAGAAGCAGCCCTGGAGGCCGCCAGCCAAAGGGTAGCGGCATTAGAAAGACTTATCCAGCACGCTAATCCTTAGGGGCTTTGTTTTTTGCCATTCCTAGAACATTTTGCTTCCGTTATTCAATATTTCGATCCATTTGTATGAATCAATATATTTATCTGCGTCTTTCGGTTTAATATGCTCAACCACAATTCGTTGCCTTGCGGGAGTGTTAACCAAGCATCAGGCATCCATAATTGGGCCTGGGTTTCTGGAGAAAAGAGGGAGGTCATTCCTAGGAAAGGAGACCTCAGACCTAACCAATGTATCATCCCCCAACTTGTTCCAACACACGAGCGGGACAACGCTAGGGGCGTTGAGATTTTATCCGAACATAGGGAAATGAGAAAGGGTGAATCGCGTGTCCCGAATCCAGACATCCACAACGGTCGGCCTTCCAGGAAATGCCCAAGACGGTAGGCGGACAGTGGATCGACCATAACAACTGCAATAGACGGACCGAAAAAGGCCATCATTCATATTGCAGGAGGCGGACCACATGTCATCATGAATACCGCTTTGGGGTTCCTTCAGACACAAGGGTGGAAAATCCAGATCAACAGGGCATGCGAAGTGTGGGGCGAAGTGACGATTTGTTCGGACAGAATCCAACGCTCTCAAAATTGCGCCACCGTGGGGGAAGCGTATTAGGCGGATGCACTAATCTGGCCGTGAATCACCCCAGTTCTCAGACAGCACCTCTCTGACGAGGAAACCGTCGCTTCCCATCCTTGCGATGGGGCATCCCGAGCTGAATCGGGGAGAATATTACGACTGCACCACTCTACCCGAAGTCAGGCCAGACGGCCGGCGACGAGGAGGGGCGGGACTTATCGATCCCTGAGGCTGGACCCGAGTCGAAATGCCCGGGCGTTCCTACGTACTCCATCAAGCTGGAGATCAAGCCACACGTAGTTCTGAGAGTGCAGTTTAACGTCATGCAGGACGTAGGACCCAATTTGGGGTAGATCTTAGTTTAAGGTCTTAGAGCTCGGACCATAAGGGCTGGATCTTAGTTTAAGGTCTTAGAGCTCGGACCATAAAGGGGGGATCTTAGTTTAAGGTCTTAGAGCTCGGACCATAGGGCTAGAGGATCTTAGTTTAAGGTCTTAGAGCTCGGACCATAAGGAGGGATCTTAGTTTAAGGTCTTAGAGCTCGGACCAGAAGGGGAGATCTTAGTTTAAGGTCTTAGAGCTCGGACCAGAAGGGGAGATCTTAGTTTAAGGTCTTAGAGCTCGGACCAGAAGGGGAGATCTTAGTTTAAGGTCTTAGAGCTCGGACCATAAGGACCTCAAAGTACGCCGCATCTGGTCATATCCCCTGGACATGCGAAGATGCACTGAGGGATAGTGTCAGGAGTGTCGAGTTTTCGCCTGGTCAGAATGGGAGGTGGGAAATGTGAATCATGCGGCCATTCACTCGAGGACCGGGAGCACCGGCGTGACGATATGAGAGTACTGCCGACCGTGGCGGAAAAGCAGCATCAATATCGCACTAACCGTTGATGGAATGAGGCAGCAAACGAGCATCGACCGCTCAATCGCAGGATTCATATCGATTTGCTGCCCGAGGCCATTGGGGGTACCGGCCCGAGTCGGTGGGAGAGCACTGAGGCATTGTGTCCGAACCGTTCACGGGGGCTCCACCCAGGGCGTAGACGATGGGTCCGAATGAAAGGGAGCACGAAGCCTGAAAAGTGGAGGAAACCTGACCAAGCGGATCCTGACCCTCCTGGCAATAAACCAGAGTACTCTTGACACCGGTGGACCACTGCAAGGGGTCGGGTTACACGCCTTGAGGGTGACCTGAAGGCGGCGGATTCCCCAGAGAAGGGGGAATCTCTAAGAGATGGGGGGCTGGACCCGAAGTTTCAAACATCCGGGCGTTCCTACGTATCCCATAAGGATGGGAATCAAGTCGCACGTAGTTCTTGAAGTGCGGTGCAACACAATCGGGCACCAGCGCGGGGAAGAGTGCGGGTCTGACCCTCGCACACAAAAGGAGCGGCATTTGATATTTCTTGTTTGTCCTTAAAGATGAATGGTTTTTCTTTATGCGGCGACATGCCCGTGATTGAGAAATCTCTGGCGTCGCCACAATAATCAAGCCACGGAAGGCATTGATGAATGGCGTGGTTATTAACCAGCGCCCAACATGAGTGTCCCCTGAGGGGAACATCACGATGCAGTGCCGTTTTCTCGTCGGGCGGCCAAGACGATCACAGTTTACGGTCGTGTGGTAGGACCAGACAACACAGTTTAAGGTCGTGTGGTTCGGACCATGGAGGAATCCGCTTATTGCGGTACGGCGGACACGGCGGAGGTGGGAACATACCCAGCCCTGCGGTCACGCACGATTCCAGGAGAAGAGTCTTGGGATAGGGGCCTGCATATGTCCATCACCCGAGGGGCAGAGATGCTAGCCTCCAGATATACTGGGCCCAGAACGCAATTGTTCGGGCGACTCCCTCCTCCTTATGGGGACGAGGGTCCAGCTACGCATGGCCCTTAGGGAGGATATCTGCATATATCCTTGGTGCTCAGATCATGGGAGCCTCGAACGACATCATTACCCTGGTTGGTCTGCCTAACGTGTAAAGGTGTACCGGAGGTCAGTATGAAAAGAGTGTCCAGATTCCACTACAACGCACAAAGGCGGAGTGTGATGAGGACTGCGCAACCAATGTTCAGAGCCTGAGAGAGCTGACATGGCGATCAAGGACGTTGCTGACGCATTCGCAACACAACATCCGATCGCGTCAGCCTAAGACGGGGCAAGCAAACGAGCATCAACCGCTCAATCGCAGGATTCATATCGATTTGCGGCCCAAGACCCGCCGGTAAATCGACCCGGAGCGGTGGGAGAGCACTGAGGCATCGTACCCAAACCGCTAACGAGGATCCCTTTGAGTGAAGGCTCGAATAAGAGGAAGCGCGAGGCCTGACAAGCAACACAGGACTTGTCGGGATTGAATCTGACACTACGAGTCATAGACCAAAGCACCCAAAACATGTTAACAGATCTCCGGAAAGGGTCGGAGGACTCACCCTGAGAGCAACCGAAGGGGGGCAGATCCCCGTGATCAACCAAGAGACGGGGCTGGACCTGAGACACAAGCGTCCAGGCGGTCCTACGTATCCCATAAGGATGGGAATCAAGCCATACGTAGTTCTGGAAAGGCAGTTTAACGTCATGCAGGACGATGAGGGGTGTGAGGTGGTCCCACACACGGGGGAGGCGTACGGCGCGGCCAGTAGACCGATGTGAATGAGGACATAATCCCCCGCTCACGCGATACGCCTCGCACAAAAAAGGAGGGGAACTGGGGCCAGAGGCCCAACGCGGGATAGAGATTCCCAGGAAATGGGGCTGGGCCTGAAACATGAATGTCCAGGCGGTCCTACGTATCCCATAAGGATGGGAATCAAGCCATACGTAGTTCTTGAAGTGCAGTTTAACGTCATGCAGGACGATGAGGAAAAAAGAAGGGGGAAGCAGAAGGCATCCCCAAACGTGGGGGGGGCGTACAGCGTGACGAGCAAACCGACGTGAATGAGGACATAGCCCCGCACTCACACCATACGCCGCACACCCGGGGGCAACTGGGCCAAGGGCCCGAGATGGGATGGAAATTCCCGAAGGATGGGGCTGGGCCTGAAACATGAATGTTCAGGCGGTCCTACGTATCCCATAAGTATGGGAATCAAGCCGCACGTAGTTCTTGAGGGGCAGTTTTACGTCATGCAGGACGAATGCTGAACAGTTTAACGTCTTGTAGCTCGGACGTAGTGCAGTTTAGCGTCATGCGGGACGAAGCACTTGGCAGTTTAACGTCTTGCAGCGCGGACGAAGTGCAGTTTAGCGTCATGCAGGACGAAGCGCAGTTTAGCGTCATGCAGGACGAACGGACACTCAGGCAAAGTATTGCTTGAGGAACCTAGCGTTGGTGGGAGGAGTGACACGCTCACCATCCATAGTCGCTAGGGAGTACGCGCCATTGGGATAGACCTTGTGGACAACAAAAGGTCCCTCCCACTTGGGCTCCAACTTGGGCGGCTTCCTGCCGGGGATCATCGGTGCTCTTAGGGCTAGCACTAGATCACCCTGCAGGAAGGAGCGGAGGCGAACCTTCTTATTGAAAGCTCGAGCCATTCTGCTTTGATGCCTCTCCAAGTTGTGCAAAGCGCGAAGTCTATTCTCATCCAGTGCTTCCAACTCGACTAGACGGGCTTCAGCAACTCTGTCCGGCACTTGCTGGTCGTAGACCGCAGTGCGCAAGGACGGTAACTGGATCTCGATGGGCAGGACGGCCTCAGCTCCATACACCAGGGAATAAGGGGTCATCTGGGTGGAATTGCGAGTCGTCGTCCGATAAGCCCAGAGGGCGTTGGGGAGCTTGTCCGGCCAACTCTTCTTGTTCTGACCAACCATCTTTTGCAGAATGTTAGAGAGGGTTTTGTTAAACGCCTCGATCTGTCCATTCGCCTGCGCATGATAGCGAGATGTATGGTTCGAGCGGATGTTATACTTGGCGTACAACTTCTTCAACTCGGCTGCTCGGAAATTGGTTCCGTTATCCGTGAGGATAGCGTGAGGCACTCCAAATCGATAGATGATGTTGGAGGTCACGAAGTCAGCGATCGAACAGGATTTGACCTCTCTGAGCGGAATCGCTTCTGCCCATTTGGAGAAGAAGTCCGTGGCGGTCAGAATGAACTGGCACTGGCGAGCTGTCGCCGGCGGGTAAGGTCCCACAACGTCCAGTCCCCAGACTGCAAAGGGCCAGGAATACCTTGTGGTATGGAGAGGCTCCGGCGGCCGATGCACAAAGTTCGCATGAACCTGGCACGCATGGCACCTCCTGGCGTACTCGATGCAGTCATGGATCATAGAGGGCCAGAAGTATCCCAACCTCCGAATCTGGTGGGACAGCTTCGGCCCAGTCTGGTGGGCGCCGCATGAACCAGCATGAACCTCTTGCATGACTCGTGGGATCTCAACTCCCTGAAGGCAACGGAGGAGAACACCATCAAATCCGCGCTTGTAGAGGATCTGCTCCAGACCGGGACTGCTCTGGAGGACAAACTGCGATGCGCGGCGTCGAACTCGCTCGCGCTCGGCCCGATCTGACGGAAGAATGCCATGTTGGAGGTACTCAACCAAAGGCGCCCTCCAATCACGGGCTGATTCGACTGCTATATCTGGGGTACTCGGGGCTCCGGGCATAGGGGCAACCGTGGTGAGGTTACTTACCAACGGGCCGCGATCTTCTTCCGGGATAACGGGAGCAATGAGCCTGCGGCGCGTCACGCGGACGATCAGGTTGTCCTGTTCAGGTTCCGCAAGTGACACAGCCAGGCTGGCCAAAGCATCTGCTCGACCGTTCTGCGACCGGGGAACATGGACAATTTCCGGCCGAGAAGGGAACCGGGCCATCAGAAGAAGGGTGCACTCCAACAATGGCACAAGTTCCGGCTTCCTGACAACGTAGTCGCCATTGATCTGCTTAACGACCAGCTCGGAGTCCCCTTTCACGCACAGACGGGGCACGTCGATCTCGAGAGCCAACTCGAGGCCGGTGATGAGGGCATGGTATTCCGCCTCATTGTTGGTACAGCCCTCTGACAACAGGAAAGAGTATGGCAGCACGGCTCGCTCCGGGGTAATGAAGACGATGCCCAAGACCACTCTATTGAGCTTAGGATTATCGAGTCTTCTACCGGTGGGGCTCCGGGAGGCACCGTCAAAGTGAATCTGCCAGCATGGATCGGCTCGATCAACCGAGAGAATGGTCTCATCAGGAAAGCCTAGATCCAGCGGCTGATCCGCGGAGGTCGGGTGAGCGGCCAGAAAGTCTGCCAATGCCTGCCCTTTGATGGCCTTCTGAGACACGTACCTGATGTCGAACTGCTGGAGAATCACAGCCCACCGCGCTAGACGGCCAGTCAACATAGGTCGGCTCAGGATATATTTCAACGGGTCTACCCGAGAAACCAACTGTACCTCATGGTGCTGCAAGTAGTGCCGTAATTTCTGTACGGCAAATACGAGCGCCAGGCAGCTCTTCTCGATGGGGGAATACCTAACCTCCGCATCGAGGAGCATGCGACTGAGGTAATAGAGGCTATTCTCTGTTCCCTCGTTGTTCTTCTGGGCGAGAAGGGCACCCAGGGACCGTTCCAGGGCGGTCACATAAAGGACCAGCGGCTTTCCGGATACGGGCGGCATCAGGACCGGAGGTTGAAGCAGGTACTGCTTGATTTCCTCGAAAGCGGTCTGACACTCTTTATCCCATACATAGGTGGCACCCTTCTTCATAAGCCGAGAAAAGGGCTTACACTTGCCGGCCAGATTCGCGATGAATCGGCGTATATAGGCTAAGTGGCCTTGGAACCCTTGCAGTTCCCGGACGGTACCCGGGGGAGGCATCTGGCTAATCGCCCTGATCTTCTCTGGGTCGATCTCAATACCCCGGTATCTTACCACAAATCCAAGGAACTTTCCGGAGGTGACCCCAAAGGCACACTTCAACGGGTTCATCTTCAGGCAGCGAGACCGGAGGAAGCCGAACACTTTCTCAAGGTCTTTGAGATGGTCCTGACGCTGGCGCGATTTGACAACCAAGTCGTCGACGTAGCATTCCACCAGTGTGCCAAGGATTGGCTTGAATATGCGGTGCATCTCCCGTTGATAGGTGGCACCTGCATTCTTCAGGCCGAAGGGCATGACCCGGTAGCAAAAGGTACCTTGGGGGGCCCTAAAGGCAGTGAACTCCTCATCCTCAGGGGCCATCCGAATTTGGTTGTATCCGGAGTATCCATCCATGAAGGAGAGGGCTTGGAACCCTGCTATGGCGTCAATCAACAGCTCTGTCACTGGAAGGGGAAAATCATCCTTCGGACAGTGGCGGTTGAGATCGCGGAAGTCGATACAGACTCTGATCTGCCCGTTCTTCTTCCTGACCGGCACAATGTTGGCCAGCCATTTGGGGTACTGAACTTCCCTCACGAAGTTGGCTTTGATAAGCTTGTCAACTTCGGCCTCGACCATGGCACCGTGGGACGGGTGCATCTTCCTGGGAGGCTGCTTGAACCCGCGATGGTTCGCCGGGAGACCAAGGCGATGGACGGCTACCTGAGGATCTAGCCCCGGCATCTCGTCATAGCCCCAAGCGAATACATCACGGTGCTGCCTGAGAAAGTCCACGTACTGTTGCCGCTCCTCAGAGGGCATGGCGGCACTAACCAATGTGGGTCTTGGATCGGCCTCGGTTCCAAGGTTCACCTGTACTAACTCATCGACCGTGGCGGGGACGCCCTCCTCAATGGCTGGGGGTGCATCTTCCACGTCCTCTCCACTTAGGGAGGGATCATCCACGGGAGAGACTGCGTTGGAAACTGCATTGGGGCCACCATATCTTGCTGGGCCGCTGGTGCTGGCACGGGCGGTCGCGGTCATCTCATCAGGAGACTCACAGGCCGTCGAAACCATGGCTACGTCCAACCGTTGAATCGGGAGGACGTAGGCGTCATCCAAGCTGGCCCATGGATCGCTTGCAACAGCGACAGGCTCAACCTCACCTGCCAGGATCTGCTTGTCCTTGCTCTTGTAATAGTCCGCGTCCAGATAACGGGCTTCACATGAGGCAAAAGGAGAGGCATCTCCTTGAAGCACGCCCACTCGACCATTAAGGGAGTATTTGAGGCATTGGTGGTATGATGAGGGAACCGCCGCGTGAAGGTGAAGCCATGGCCTGCCCATCAATGCGTTATACGCAGTGTCCTGAGAGAATACCATGAATTCGGTGTTGGCAACCAAGTCACCGAACTGGGTCTTCAAACGTATCTTGCCGACCGGGGTTTGCTCGGTGCGGTCGTACCCCTGGATCCTGAGGTCGGAGGGGATCAAGTCATCCTCAGACAACCCCAATCTCCGGAGCGTCCGAGTCGGAATCAGGTTGATCCCGGATCCCGTGTCGACAAGACAGCGCCGGACTTCAAGGCCATTGAACTGGCCAGTGACATACAGCGGACGAATGTGTCCCTGTATAGGAGGGTCTTCATCCTTACCAGAGAACGAGATAACTGCCTGACATTTGGCGTCCTCGATCGTTTCGGCGTGAAAGGCCTCTGCGGCCGCAACCTCTGTCTCAAACTGGAGGGGGCTCTTCAGGGCTTCAGCGAGTGCCTCGCGCATCTCAGATGACATGCGCAGAGCCTCAAGGATGGAGAGCCTTGCTGGGATGTCGGCCAAGTGCTTCAGGACATCATACTTTTTGGCCAAGCGCGAGCTCCTGGTTGCAGGAGGTTGCTCTGCGGTTGGTGGCATGACGGGCCTTACCGGTTGGATCGGCGGCCGACTGGTACTTGGCGCATCTCGCTGTTCACTGGTCGCAGTCCGGGAAATGGTCACCGTACTGGAGTCAGGAGGCCGGGATGGACTTGTGGCAGGGCGGAGCTGGTCGCGACGCGGCTGAGGCGGTTCTGCCTGGTCCCACACCACAAACAGTGGCGGAGGCGAATCCGTTATCCCTGGCTGGGGAGCCTGCGCACGTTGAGCTCGATCTTGAGCCTGCTGCCTAGTCTCAGTGGCGTGCACGGCCTGGTCGGAGGTACCGACGGCTGTGCCCCGGCGACTCCTGCTGCTGCGGTTCTTCCGACGGTGGCGACGACCGGGGACACTAGGGAGGTCCACCTGGTGTTCTTCAACGTCGGGAACCAAAAAGGGATTTACCAGCTCGACGGTGTTAACCGAAGCGTACCCAATACCGTCATCGGACGAATCATCCATCACCGGGCGGATCCGAGGAGGGACCCCCATCTCCGGGGGCATGAAATCGCCGAGAGTACGGGATAGTGGCGGAACTGGCGGGGCGCGCTCTTCCTTCTTGCGCTGCCGCCGTTTGCTCCTCTTGGAAGAGGCAGGCTGGGACGACAATGCCGAAGCAGCACCCGCGGATTCTGGGGGCTCAGGCTGATTCAAGCGCGCACGGATGATTCCATGGGCGCGAATGGTCGTCTTGCGGGCCAACCAGTTATTGTACTTCTGGGATCCGCGGTCGGAGACCAGCTGCCACTCTTCCTCATCGCCACCATCGCCATCTGATCCCACGAACACGCCCGCTACCTGTGCTGGAGCTGGGCCCAACCTGATTACATTGTTGTTAATCTGGTCTTGGAGCCAGTCCTTAAACACATAGCACCGCTGGATGGTGTGCCCCAGGGCCCGATGGTAAGGGCAGTAGCGGGGGTTATCCGTGAGATGTGCCTCCTCTGGCCTCCAGCACTCAGGTAGTCGCACAATCCTCTGCTCCAGGGCACTCCGGAAATAGCCGGGGACCTGATCCTCGTGAAATGAGTAAGTCAGGTATCGCGGGCCTCTGGGAGCGTGGTCTTGACGAGGGGCCGGAGGGGCCTGCCGAGGAGGTGGACCCTGATTATCTCGCCTGGGTTGTGGCGGTACATTACGCGGAGGGGCCGGCCGGTTCTGAGGCTGCCGCTGCTGGGCCGGGAACTGAGCCCGTGGAGGCGGAGTGCCCGATTTCACTTCCCCAGCCCCTGGCGGGTAAGACTGAATGCTTGGCCGGGCAACATGCCGGTCTTCCAACACCTCTGAAAGCCATCGGTCTTCGTATCGAGGAGAAGAGATTCACGTCGGGTTCACCATTTTTCTATTTCGGTGCGGATGTGTGTCGGGTTACGCTGTTCCGCCAGGACGCGTTCGCGCGTGCACCCGTCAACCCGAGGGGATGGGCGCGCGGCTTGTGGTCCCGCAGTCCCGCTTTCCAAGGGCGGGCGGCATCCGTCCCTTATTCAGGGGCGTCTGCTCCTTGATCGAAACCGGGATGATGGGATGTCGGCTCCTCCTTCCTTGGACGTCTCCTCGGAACTCGTCGCCTAATCCGGGTCTCCCTCATAGACTTAAGAATGTTCGTGAATCTTGTTCCCGGCGCCATATCTTCATGGACACCGGTTAATTACGCTGCTTCCGCCCGGACGTTCCAAGGAGTCTGGGCGGGGCAGCAACCTGCGGTGAGAAGGCCGGGTGGCTCTGGGTGCTGGGGGCGTGTCGTAACACTGCGGCTCTGCACATCTGTCTTCCATCCCTAATAGGGCTTCTCGAAGGCATAATGGCCTGAGGCATCCCGTACTAGGTGCGGGGAACTGTGTCACCTGAGGTTTTCCTCAGCTTCCCGTGTTTAACACGGGGTATGCCGCGAGTTTAACGTCCAGCGGGGACGGCATCGTACCGATCAACACGAAAAGTGGATCAGATGACAGAACCCCTTGCGGGGAACCTCCGACGCTGGGGCCAGCACATGGGCGGCTTCCCAAGTAACGTGGAGTGGAGTGAAGTGGCATGACCCCACCGGGATGTGGCGGCCCGGGTAAGGATCAGGATGGATGATGAAGTGAAGAGCTTGGACCCCAGAGGGGCTTCCTACGTACCGCGCGTTAACACGGATCAAAGTCAACGTAGTTCGGGCATACAGTTTAACGTCATGCTGGACGTCGGCAAGCCGACTCACGAAGAGGTCAAGGCCGCCGGGCGGAGGATTGAACCGAATCACCTCGCACAGAGGGGGATGGAACGGCCGGGTGGATCACAGTTTCACGTCATGCTGGACGATAAAAGGGGAAATGGAAAAGGGGGGCTGTGGGGAGGCACCGTGGAGATACACACGGGCAGTCTTCCACAGGGGCGGATTCATAGGTGAATCAACGCAAGCGTGAACCCTGGAGGGGTCCACTGATGGACGAACCGACGTAAATACGACCGGGACGACCAGGTGGTGGGCTTGAACCTCGGGGAGGCTTCCTACGTACCCTGTATAGAAGACAGGGATCAAAGTCCACGTAGTTCATTCTGTCAGGACTTACGCACTTGGGGCAGCCCGGATGCTGCAAAACTCAGTTGGAAGGGACTTGGACCGAAAGCAGAAGACAACTCGATCCCAGTCAGACCCTCTACTGGCTTCGGCAGTGGGGAGGCGCAATGGAGATACACATGTGCAGCCTCCCACGAGAAACTAGGGGTTTGTAATACCCTGCCCCCGTAGGGAAAAGCCACTCCCATTAAATCGTCCCTAAAGAGGGGCAATCCCGACATCCCTGCAGGGACGAGCGGGTGGGGGCCACATCCAAACCGGGGGAGATCCTGCGTGCAGAGCATGGGATCGGGTGAAGCGGACGGTTTAACGTCTTGCCGGACGAAGTACAGTTTAACGTCATGTGTTGAGGACGAAGCGGACGGTTTAACGTCTTGCCGGACGAAGTACAGTTTAACGTCGTGTGTTGAGGACGAAACACTTGCAGTTTAACGTCTTGCAGCGCGGACGATGGGGGCTAGGCAGTTTAACGTCGTGCAGCTTGGACGGATGTGCAGTTTAACGTCATGCTGGACGAATATGCAGTTTAACGTCATGCTGGACGTATGCGCAGTTTAACGTCATGCGGGACGAATGCTGAACAGTTTAACGTCTTGTAGCTCGGACGTATGTGCAGTTTAACGTCATGCAGGGCAGAGGTTGCCGGACGATGGGTGCATGTCACTTCGCACGAACCTGGAGGGCCGCACGGGAAGACAACGCACTGTGCGGGCACCCAGGATGAGGAGCATCGGGCGCCACGCAGGCAGGTACCCTTAGGAGGTCAACGGGGACGACCCTGGCAGATTGCGCGCAAAAAGGAAGCTTTGCGCGCAATACTGCGGGCCGGCGCGCAATCGGGGCGGCTGGCGCGCAATTGGGCCAGCGCCTTGCGCGCGGATGCTTGAGATTGCTCACACCGGGCTTCGGATAGTGCGCGGGGGCAACGGCTCATTCTTTAACGAATGGCCACTTGAAAGAAGGGGGGGTGCGCGCAATCGGGCCGGATTGCGCGCACCCCGGGGGAAATTGCGCGCAAGCGGGTTCTTTTGCGCGCAAAGGCCTTAGGGTGAGTTTTTATTCAAATGAAAGGAGCCAGCGGGGATTGCGCGCGAAGGCGGACCCCGAGGCTTTCTTGCGCGAAAGAAAGGAGGTTACCTGAAGTTCGTCATTGCGCGCGGAAGGGGTTGAATTGCGCGCACGAGAGACGTTTCGACTTCCAGAAACCTTTGAAACGTTGGGGGTCGCCTTATATTTATAGGCAACCCCGGGCGCGGAATCCAAGGCGCGAGCGCGAAATTCTTCTCGCGGGCGCGGAATCGGACACGGCGCGCAATGGGAGCCGCGCGGGCCTGCGGCGCGCACAATTTCGCGCCGGACCGGCGCATTGCGCGCATCCCGGGGGGTTTGCGCGCGGAACATCACCTTTGCGCGCGGGCCTCTGAAATTCCGCGCAAGGCCTCCGGGCCCTCCGAAACATCCTTCCGACTCCAAATATGACCTCGCTTTCCGCATCCGGAGCTTCGTTTGGGAACAACGGACTTTTCCGGCGTCTACAACATTCATCATGTATGAGGGTATAATTTTGTTAATATAAAATTATACAAAACCCCCTACCTTGATTCAAAGTTCGTTCGATGACGATGATGACTATTCGTTGACGTCAGGGTGCGTCCGAGGAGGAAGCGTCGTTGTTAGTGATATTGTTCGCAGGCGACGTCTTGCCTTTCTGGCCTCAGATGGAAAGGTGGAAGACACGTCATCGTTCATCGGTGGAATCAGTGTTCTTCGTCAAGAGAAAGGTGTTCTTATTTGGAGATGTTTTTCATGGAAGAAAACATTCCACATAATTCTCCAAAGCCTCCCAACAGAATATTTTCCATGAAAATAAAATAATAGGCTCCCTCATATTTAAATTTATTTAAAATTGGAAACCCCCTATGATAACTTCCAACATTTAAAAAATAAAATTGCAGTAATGGTCCTCATAAGAAAATACCGGCGCTGCAAGTTCACTGGTGTCCTCAGATTTCAATTCCAAGCACCGGTTCAAAAGATATAAAATCTCACATGTAAGTTTGCTAAACGTACCAAAGAAAAATATCATAATATTATTCTGGGCACACCGGGACTCGGAATCAGGAGCCATCAGAAACTGCGGACTCGTAAAATTCCAAATAATTTATTAAAAAAAGTTTCCCTGAAATGTATGGGACATTAAAAGATTGGATACACAATTTATTATTTGGGTAACCATTCCATAGGGAAGTATATCCAACTAAAACTAATAATTATGAAATTATCATGAAAATCAAATGGTTTATAATACAACATGATAATAGTCTATACAATGGTGTCATTTTATAAATGATGGGACTTGCATAGGACTATGACACCCAAATAACACCACACACATAGAATTGTTCATAATAATTTTTAATGATTTTTTAAATTATTGGGGCACCAACTATATTGATCTTCCCCTTTCCAAAACATAATTTTTTTTCCCTACAAGAGGGTCATTTTTGAAAAGTCACAATGATTATGGTCATATCAATTATGTTCAATCTATAACAGAAAAGGCCTATGGGAAAAACCCATGTTCCCATTCTAATGAAAGACCATAAAAACATCAAATCTAACCTTACTTGAATGATAAGAATAATAAAAACCTTAAAGGTTTTATATTAATGTATTTCAGAACCTCTGATTTAATTTATTTAATTATTAATGGAAAGGATTTAAAAGAGTGTCAAGATATCGTCAAATGATAAAATTTCCATTCTCTTTATTTAAATAATGTCATGAGGAAACACGAAAATGTAATATTAAACTTCATTTAAAACATTTAATACTTTATTAACATAATATCAAAATTAATAAATTTATCTTTAAACCCCATTTATACATATTATTTATAAAAAAGGTTATCAAATTTGTCATTGTTAAAAAAATATCAATTATAATATATAGAGGAAGACAATATTTATGTTGTAATTGGAAATTTATTTAATTAATAGAAGATATAAATATGGACAAAAATCATATAATGTGTTTTTTATAAATTGAGTTAGGAACAATTCATGTATGATTCCACTACTCATAAATATGTAAACCCATATATGTGGCTATATACACATTAAATATCCATTACTATATTGTAAAAACATACCCTCAATGGGTAACATACAAAGGCATAAAATATGAGGCAACTTAGGAGTGTCTCATTAATCCATCCTAGGTGTGTAAAATATAATAGTGAGTTTATAATAAATTTCCTAACATCAATTGTGGGTTATATGATAAGAAACATCCACGAGTTGACCTACTTGGTCTATGATGTGCATTTAAAAAATATAATTAGTCATATTGTCATCATGACCAAGTGAGAAATTTATAATCCATTATATGGGTCACTATTTCAGATAAGCTTTTCATTTTAGAATACATACATTAGAACCATGGATCTTTTAGATAAAGCACCATTACCATTTTAATAACATTCTTCCCCATATAAATAACAATTAGAACTCAAATAAATACAACTAGGTTTTTTTATTTGATTTTAAAATATAATTAGTTTTTATGTAAACTTTAGATTAAATGGTTTACACCTTCCAAATTTATACGGTCCTGTACACCTCATAAATTTACATTTTTCACTATTAAATCACAGCCATAAATTTTTTATCCCATGGGACAATGTTATATGGATTAACATTTCCAAATTTTTTCTTTAAATAGAATACAACCATAAGAAATTCATGAAAACTCTACTTTGGTTGAAGATGTCATTTCTTAACTACCCATGAATTATTATTACAATAAGGCATTCTATGAAAATAATTTATTTTATTTTAACATGGAAAATAAATATATAAATGTACTACCTATGAAGGAAACAAAAAAATAGAATAAAAACAATTATGATTTAATTGAAAAATAATGTTTTGTTGGAATACATACTAAAAAATCACACATCATGGTATATATAAATTAATTAAAATGTAATTTCTATCTATTTATAAATCAAATAATGTTACTTAAATAAAAAAATGATATATAATAAACATGAATATAACACATATGTTGCATCAATAAATAGAAAAGTGCCTAGAAAATCAATCTATATGGAATGTAATATGCACAGAATATGAATATATATTTCCCTAAAATGATTCATGTAATGATATATAATTTCCATGTTGGGTCAAGGGTAAATAATGAAATCCCATAAATCAATAAACATTTTAATGTAAACCAATCTATCATTATTAAGTAATAATAAGTTTTAACAATGAATATTAGGACCAACAATCTTATCCCAGGACACTTTCACTATTCCCCATGCAAGGGTTGATCATTCATAGACACGAGTATTAACTATACCATGAAAAATTCATAGTTTTTTTACAAGACTAAAATAGTAATGAAAATGAAAATGATATCTTATCCCACTTTTTAATGTCCTTGTCTAACTGTATATGAAACTAGTAGCCATATCAGTCACCCCATGGCCTCAAGCATGGCACCCCATACTCTAGAGGATGCTGACTAGAAACAAACATCCAATGGTGGAACAAAGAGGAGAATAAACCCTCATTATCTTAGTTACACAAATTTAAGATAATAATAAATCAATAGATAATAGAAGTTGTGTAACACCCCAAGATTTCATAGTGTGTTATTTCTTCAAAATAATTCAATAACTTGCACTACATGCAACACTGAGTTCAATCACACCATGACTTACAAAAAAAATCCATTCAAAAGAGGTTATGAATAGTATTATCTAAATTTTAAACTTTATATAATCCTTATAATTTTAGAATCCATATTATGAGTTTCTTAGATATAATGCAAGAACAAATTCATTTTCAGTATTGCACTTTTATCAACTTCTAATAGTGAAACCCTTTTAAATACAATATTTTAAACTTTTTGACTAAATGGGGACATCAAAAATTTAAAATGAAACACCCCAAGCTTCCACGGTACGTTTCCCTTCGAATAATGCGATAGCGTGTGTTGTACGCAACCTCGAGTTCTAACACACACCACAACTAATTAAACTAGCCGTTGTGAATAGTAATACCTACTTTTTAAATTATATATATTTTATATTTCAAAATGGACTTCATTTTTGGATTCGGAATATCTAATTTAGCCTAAGGTGAAATTTTGGTACTTTTCGGATAACTTTCATATTTTGATGAATAGTGAAAATTACTAAATTTTAATTAAAAACAACTTTTTTAATCAGAATAATTAATAGTGATAAATTATGAATTTTAGTAGTTTTAAAGTATATTTAGAATACATTTTTACCATTTAATATAATGTTGGTCATTGGACATAATTTTACAATTAAACCGAACATACACAAGTGTCAATCTTTTGATAGTTATTATCTCTTAAAAACACGCTTTTTGTTTTGACAGCGGAAATTAATTTTAAATTAATTTCTGCCACTTCTGTGTTTTGAATTTAGGAAAATGGATTCCATATTTATAATCAGGATGTTCAAATTGTGTAAATAGGTAACTTTTATTTATAGACATTTTGAATAATTACTGCGGTAAATATTTTATTTACCATGGTTAAGGGTAAATCCGGTAAATAAGGGTTAAAAAATAATATTATAATAATACTAAATTACCCTAAAACGTGTCTTAACCCTATTGGTTGATACATGGTCGACCATGGGAATCTTTGGGTCTATTTTGGGACCCCATGGATCCACTTGTAAGTGATAATGACACTTTATTTTAATTAAGTTAAAATGAATACAAAAATGACACAAGCATATATCTTTTAGAAACAAAATTGTTACATTGGGTTATATATGTTGGATTTTAGATTATAAATATTAATTATAAAGCTAAAACGATTTCCTACATAATGATATTTTATTTATAATTTTTAGACATTAAATAATGTATTTTATTTATGACACAATGATGGTGCAGTAATTACTATAATAGTGAAAACTTAAAATAATTGATATTATAAATACCCAAATAAATATAACATGAAACTTTTAATGAATTAAACTAATTTTATAGGATAATATGATATATTAGGATTGATTTAATGGACTTTTTTTCGAAGTAATCAATCTGTTATGAGTTTCACAAAAATCAACTATTGAATAGTGTCAAAATTGACATAAAAGAGTTCTTAAAACAAATATTATATTATTAATTGATATTAAATTTCTAAAAATCTAAGGTTCGGCCAAGATACTTATATCATGATAGGTTAATCATTAATGGACCACTTGGGGGTCTCTTGGATGTATATAGTAAGTTTATTAACCATATTATATAAAACTACAAAGAGACATTGTAAAAGTGAAACTAATTAACTTAGAGTTAATACTTAAAGATAAGGTTAAAATAAGTACCCAAACCTGTCTAAATTCTATTGGATGAGTGTATTTCGACCTATCCCCACCTTAACCTTTGAATAATCAACTTTGGATCCATTAGAAACCGAATATGAATTTATTATAAATTAATATTTCTAGCTTTTCCAAGGGTGCCCCTCACCCCTCTTATAAAAGGGCACTCCTCCTTCTCATTTCTTCACACCTTAAAAGCCTTTTGGTTCGGCCAAACTCTGCCCAAATACTCTCCCAACATCCCTCACTACAACCTATAGGCATTAGTTTGATCAGAAAGCCATCCTAAGGAGCCCTTTTGATCAAATCAAAAGGAAGAACCCGAAGAAGAGGTAATGATTTCACCACCCTTTTCTAAGTTCATTTCTTCTTCCACTTCTTCTTCCTTTGTTCTTACCATTCTAAAATAATAACTCCAGTATATCACATATACTATGATGTTATTATAAGTATGGTAAAACCATATTCAGTATTCTATCCACCCTTTGAATAACATGTCACCATATGTGCGTACGTACGGCTTACCGTCTCCACGTCGTGGTATAATTGTTATTCAATATAATATTATTTGGATGGGTATAATAATGATGTGTAACTCATGTAAATAATAAATATAACATGTTAATGATTCTGTATATATTATATACCATTCATTTATATATTATTTTAATATCAAAAGAATGATATTGTCGCTCGTGCGTACGTACGGACTACCGTCTCCACAAACGCGATGAGATTCATTCTCCATCGTAACCATTCAAGTATAATTATCATTTGATGATTTAAAAATGATTTTTAAGGACTAGATATCATTCTGGATATGAATACGATACAACAACCATGGCTTATGTAACAAAACATATAAAAGAAAATGAGTAAGTTAACTCCCGAAACGACGATAATTCTAAGATATTATTAACAAATCAATGTTAAAAGATCATATATGATATCATATTATTATATATGATTCTTGTATAATTTAATAACACTTATTTCACCATTATACAGGAGGTTAACCTACCCCAACAAAGGAAAAGTACAAGGTAAGGGTTTACTTTACAACCTCTTCATTATCCAAGGTTGTTTATACGTAATAATCTACTGGGATCTCTTTATCATCCACATCCATGTTTCTTAAAAATTCATTTCAAAACATTTTTACTATTTACTAGAATATGAGTTAAAGTCATTTATACCCTTTTTGACTTTTATAAGTGGTTTATAAAGGAATCTTTCGGTCGTTTTCAAAACAAGGTCCTTTTTAACCTTTTCGATAGAATTAAGGTAAGAATGGTTTTTTTTAACTTATACGGTGGGTGCGGCTATTTTCCGCCGTTATAAAATCTTCAAAGTTTCCCTTACAATCTTATAAGAATATTTTCAAAGAAAATGTTTTATTTTATATGGATCTTAAATTATTTCAAAATAAAAGGAGATATTCCTTTAAAAAGAATTTTGATTTCATCTATGTCAACATCCTTTGATGGATTTTAAGATTATTTGAAGTTGATTTATTATGATACAAAACTTCTATATTGTATTGAAGGTTTTGTGATATGTTTGACTATGGATGTGCTATTTTTATACCATTCATAGTTTATGGTGAAATTATTGACATTTCGTATGATAGTTTTAATACGAATGTTTATGTTATGTTTAAACCTTTTCATATGGGAATGCATTGGACTTAATATGTGACGGGTGGAGCCCGCTATAGCTCCTTGATGCATCGGTAGGTCTCATGAGACAAACTAGTGTCTTGGCACAAGGCCTTGACAAAATCTTATTTGTAGTCTTGGCACGAGGCCTTGGCTATGTGGTTATGATAGTCTGGCATTATGCATTCCAACATTATGAAAGTGGTTATTGATTTTTGCATTTGATTATTCGATTAGTAGAATATCCATGTGAATAAGTAAATGGCATTATTTCATTTTATTTATTCCATACCATGTTGAAAGTTCATATTTAAAAGGCTTTTGTTTTAGTTATACCTTGCCTTAAATGTTTATTCTTATTTATGAAAGTTTCCGCTATATTGTTATCCTTACTGGGCATTTGAGCTCACCCCTTTTCTATGTTTTTTTTCCCAGGATGTGAAAAGTAAGTTATGAATGACCTGCAGGGATTTTATGAGGGGTTAATAGTGTGGATTGTGGAAACATTATGTTGTTGTAGTAGTTCTTCATTTTATGATGTAATGTAAAACTTATGAATATATCTAGTGTTTCCAAGGCTACTAAACCAATCGGTCTTTCGAGATTTGATCTTTCTTGTGATCATGCCAATGTTATGTAATAATGCACTGACTCTGGGTAACTGGGGTCGGGGCGTTACAGTTGGTATTAGAGGAAGTTTAGTACAAACCTTGGAAGCTAGATTTAGATAAACTCTGATTAGAGCACGTAGACCTAAGATGAACTTTGAGGATTTGTATAGAAGAACTTCCTAGAATTTTGGTATTGTAGAGATTTTGTGAGTTTTCCGAGCAATACATCCCTGTCTGGATACGAGCAGGTAGAGGCGGCTCTGGCACAGATGTACCTAGGGGTAAAACCTGAAAACACCGCTTTGAGCTAGACTCGAACGGGAACTGGTGCACGACAACGGGCCTTGCTGCACTCTTGGTTACGACACTCCCGGGGGATATGCTTAGGATAACTCTCATTTTCTTTACAAATCATTATGAAGGGTTTATGAGTATATACTTCCTCAAAGGAGGCATTTTTCTGATTATGGATTATATCCATAAAATATTTAATTTATGTTATGTGTTTCACAAGTTTGGGATTAGGTATTGTTATTCATAAACTAATCTAGTGTATGCCATTGTTTAGAATTGGCGCCCAGTAGAAGGAATGAGAACTCCAGTAATGCACATGATCCAAAGAGAAGAAAGAATCATATCTTTCATGGTCTTAAGCTAGAATTTATAAGAGAAATAGTCCCCCATGTATTATCATCATATGAAGAAATAATATCATGTGTTGATAATATAAGTAAAGAGTTTACTGAGTCCTATGGCTTTGAAGGGAAGCAAGAGAAGAAAAGGATGGAAGAAAGAAAAATGGATAAAGGGAAGAGGGAAAAGAAGAATTTTCCCATATGTGGTAACTGTGGAAAGAAACACCCTGGAAATTGCCTGAAAGGAATGGGAGTTTGTTATAAGTGTGGAGGAAAAGGGAACAAAGTACATGACTGCAAGGGTAAGAAAATGGTTTCAAATGTACAATGCTTCATTTGCAAGGAGTTTGGACACTACGCGAACCTATGCCCCAGTCATCAGACTATGCCGCAAATGATTCTATTGGATAATAATCAAGTTATGATACTACCACAGATGAAGAGGAATGATTAGAGTTCTTATGTTGATTATATCAATTGAGTGTTGTATCAACAATGTACTTGTTATAATAATTATGGAGTATATAATGATTGTACTGCAGTACTATTACATTAAGGACTTGAGATGGTGTGGAACAAAGAAAAGTGACTCAGTAGCAGGTTAAATGTTTGGAAAATATATGGTTGAGAGAAAGATAAACCATAATATGGTTCAGATACCGAGGTGGTGATTTTAGAATAATACATGATTTATTTGGATAAATTATATTGGATATTATTGACTACCTTGAAGCTGATTAATGATTTGTATATTCCATCATTGTTGGGGTTTAAAACATTTTTGGATTAATGAAGTATATCCAGCATTCTATATGGAATAAGGGAGCATGAATGTAATCAATAAGGAATATGGTAATACATGATGAAGGTATTCATATTCTATTACGGGGTAAAAAGGATCTATATTATGTTTACCTTCCTTATAAATGTTGGACTGTGAGTTTAGACAGAAGTATTTTGGATAGTTCTAGTTTGGATTATTTTGGATTGCCATAAAAGAACAACCCGGAGGTCGGGCGGCAACCCGTCGCGTCCGGCAAGGCTGCGAGACTTGAACCCGCAACTGAAGGGCGACAAGGGTGTATCACCTACCACTGGCCCACGAGATGTCCTGGATTAAATAATGTAGTTTTTATTAAATGATCTTTTAGATGAATTATAAATTCGTTTATTTTGGAACCCTATACGAATAGTGTAAATAGAATTTTTTTTTACATTCTATTATCTTCTAGAGTGAAAGATGAGTTTGTGGTAGAAATTTATTAATGGGTAAAATTCTAATTATAAAGTAAGTATATCTCCTTATTATCTTAGCCAATCTCATAAAAAAATTCCTCAATATTAAGAAAATAAAATTAGAACAAAAATGTTTTCCTAGATGGTACCTTAAATCATCACTAATTTATGGCTTTGGGATTGTTAGCCTTTTCATAGCCATGTTCTCTACCACTCTCCATCAGATAATTGATGGTTAGATTTCTCTTCCATATCCATATTTTCCTACATGGAACCCTAGTATGTGTTATTTTCGGTAATCTTCATACTTTCCACTCTTTGTTTTAAATAGAGGACTCATTAATTCATTTTTCGATGTGGGATTTCAACTAAGAAATTTTGAAACGTAAAAAATGTGTTATCCTAATACCCTATGTTTTGTTGAACCGAAGGTATTTCAAATCATCATAGATTGATGAGTTTAAGGACCTCAATTTTATACTTTTTTGTGATTGATGACCTCAATCACTACCTATAAATATTTACGTTTTTCCTCCAATTATATGTCTCTAATTGCCACCAATGTTCTCCTAATCGAGATCATAATTTGGTGGTGACCCTTTCATTTCTCTTTTCCTCAAATTAAGACTAAATTTTAGTAACCCAATTTCCGTTGTGGGTTTTCCCACAAATATATTTTCTATTTTCAACCTTTTATTTTCGAAGAACAATTTCAAATTGCGAGGATGCAATTTATTGAAGGAGGGGAGAATGTAACACCCCAAGATTTCATAGTGTGTTATTTCTTAAAAATAATTCAATAACTTGCACTACACGCAACACTGAGTTCAATCACACCATGACTTACAAAAAAAAATCCATTAAAAAGAGGTTATGAATATTATTATCTAAATTTTAAACTTTATATAATCCTTATAATTTTAGAATCCATATTATGAGTTTCTTAGATATAATGCAAGAACAAATTCATTTTCAGTATTGCACTTTTATCAACTTCTAATAGTGAAACCTTTTTAAATACAATATTTTAAACTTTTTGACTAAATAGGGACATCAAAAATTTAAAATGAAACACCCCAAGCTTCCACGGTACGTTTCCCTTCGAATAATGCGATAGCGTGTGTTGTACGCAACCTCGAGTTATAACACACACCACAACTAATTAAACTAGCCATTGTGAATATTAATACCTACCTTTTAAATTATATATATTTTATATTTCAAAATGGACTTCATTTTTGGATTTGGAATATCTAATTTAGCCTAAGGTGAAATTTTGGTACTTTTCGGATAACTTTCATATTTTGATGAATAGTGAAAATTACTAAATTTTAATTAAAAACAACTTTTTTAATCAGAATAATTAATAGTGATAAATTATGAATTTTAGTAGTTTTAAAGTATATTTAGAATATAATTTTACCATTTAATATAATGTTGGTCATTGGACATAATTTTACAATTAAACCGAACATAAACAAGTGTCAATCTTTTGATAGTTATTATCTCTTAAAAACACGCTTTTTGTTTTGACAGCGGGAATTAATTTTAAATTAATTTCTGCCACTTCTGTATTTTGAATTTAGGAAAATGGATTCCATATTTAGAATCAGTATGTTCAAATTGTGTAAATAGGTAACTTTTTATTTTTAGACATTTTGAATAATTACTGCGGTAAATATTTTATTTACCATGGTTAAGGGTAAATCTGGTAAATAAGGGTTAAAAAATAATATTATAATAATAATAAATTAACCTAAAACGTGTCTTAACCCTATTGTTTGATACATGGTCGACCATGGGAATCTTTGGGTCTATTTTGGGACCCCATGGATCCACTTGTAAGTGATAATGACACTTTATTTTAATTAAGTTAAAATGAATACAAAAATGACACAAGCATATATCTTTTAGAAACAAAATTGTTACATAGGGTTATATATGTTGGATTTTAGATTATAAATATTCATTAGAAATCTAAAAAGATTTCCTACATAATGAGATTTTATTTATAATTGTTAGACATTAAATAATGTATTTTATTTATGACACAATGATGATGCAGTAATTACTATAATAGTGAAAAATTAAAATAATTGATATTATAAATACCCAAATAAATATAATATGAAACTTTTAATGAATTAAACTAATTTTCTATGATAATATGATATATTAGGATTGATTTAATGGACTTTGTTCGAAGTAATAAATCTGTTATGGGTTTCAAAAAAATCAACTATTGAATAGTGTCAAAATTGACATAAAAGAGTTCTTAAAACAAATATTATATTATTAATTGATATTAAATTCCTAAAAATCTATGATTCGGCCAAGAGACTTATATCATGATAGGTTAATCATTAATGGACCACTTGGGGGTCTCTTGGATGTATATAGTATGTTTATTAACCATATTATATAAAACTACAAAGAGACATTGTAAAAGTGAAACTAATTAACTTAGAGTTAATACTTAAAGATAAGGTTAAAATAAGTACCCAAACCTGTCTAAATTCTATTGGTTGAGTGGTTTGCGACCTATCCCCACCTTAACCTTTGAATAATCAACTTTGGAGCCATTAGAAACCGAATATGAATTTATTATAAATTAATATTTCTATCTTTTCCAAGGGTGCCCCTCACCCCTCTTATAAAAGGGCACCCCTCCTTCTCATTTCTTCACACCTTAAAAGCCTTTTGGTTCGGCCAAACTCTGCCCAAATACTCTCCCAACATCCCTCACTACAACCTAGAGGCCTTAGTTTGATCAGAAAGCCAACCTAAGGAGCCCTTTTGATCAAATCAAAAGGAAGAACCCGAAGAAGAGGTAATGATTTCACCACCCTTTTCTAAGTTCATTTCTTCTTCCACTTCTTCTTCCTTTGTTCTTACCATTCTAAAATAATAACTCCAGTATCTCAAATATACTGTGATGTTATTATAAGTATGGTACAACCATATTCAGTATTCTATCCACCCATTGAATAACATGTCACCATACGTGCGTACGTACGGCTTACCGTCTCCACGTCGTGGTGTAATTGTTATTCAATATAATATTATTTGGATGGGTAGAATAATGATGTTTAACTCATGTAAATAATAAATATAACATGTTAATGCTTCTGTATATATGATATACCATTCATTTATATATTATTTTAATATTAAAAGAATGATATTGTCGCTCGTGCGTACGTACGGACTACCGTCTCCACAAACGCGATGAGATTCATTCTCCATCGTAACCATTCAAGTATAATTATCATTTGATGATTTAAAAATGATTTTTAAGGACTAGATATCATTCTGGATATGAATAAGATACCACAACCATGGCTTATGTAACAAAACATATAAAAGAAAATGAGTAAGTTAACTCCCGAAACGACGATAATTCTAAGATATTATTAACAAATCAATGTTAAAAGATCATATATGATATCATATTATTATATATGATTCTTGTATAATTTAATAACAATTATTTCACCATTATACAGGATTTTAACCTACCCCAACAAAGGAAAAGTACAAGGTAAGGGTTTACTTTACAACCTCTTCATTATCCAAGGTTGTTTATACGTAATAATCTACTGGGATCTCTTTATCATCCACATCCATGTTTCTTAAAAATTCATTTCAAAACATTTTTACTATTTACTAGAATATGAGTTAAAGTCATTTATACCCTTTTTGACTTTTATAAGTGGTTTATAAAGGAATCTTTCGGTCGTTTTCAAAACAAGGTCCTTTTTAACCTTTTCGACAGAATTAAGTTAAGAATGTTTTTTTTAACTTATACGGCGGGTGCGGCTATTTTCCGCCGTTATAAAATCTTCAAAGTTTCCCTTACAAGCTTATAAGAATATTTTCAAAGAAAATGTTTTATTTTATATGGATATTAAATTATTTCAAAATAAAAGGAGATATTTCTTTAAAAAGAATTTTGATTTCATCTGTGTCAACATCCTTTGATGGATTTTAAGATTATTTGAAGTTGATTTATTATGATACAAAACTTCTATATTGTATTGAAGGTTTTGTGATATGTTTGACTATGGATGTGCTATTTTTATACCATTCATAGTTTATGGTGAAATTATTGACAACTCGTATGATAGTTTTAATACGAATGATTATGTTATGTTTAAACCTTTTCATATGGGAATGAATTGGACTTAATATGTGACGGGTGGAGCCCGCTATAGCTCCTCGATCCATCGGTAGGTCTCATGAGACAAACTAGTGTCTTGGCACAAGGCCTTGACAAAATCTTATTTTTAGTCTTGGCACGAGGCCTTGGCTATGTGGTTATGATAGTCTGGCATTATGCATTCCAACATTATGAAAGTGGTTATTGATTTTTTCATGTGATTATTCGATTAGTAGAATATCCATGTGAATAAGTAAATGGAATTATTTCATTTTATTTATGCCATACCATGTTGAACGTTCATATTTAAAAGGCTTTTGTTTTAGTTATACATTGCCTTAAATGTTTATTCTTATTTATGAAAGTTTCCGCTATATTGTTATCCTTACTGGGCATTTGAGCTCACCCCTTTTCTATGTTTTATTTTTCTCAGGATGTGAAGAAGTAAGTTATGAATGACCTGCAAGGATTTTATGAGGGGTTAATAGTGTGGATTGTGGAAACATTATGTTGTTGTAGTAGTTTTTCATTTTATGATGTAATGTAAAACTTATGAATATATCTAGTGTTTCCAAGGCTACTAAACCAATCGGTCTTTCGAGATTTGATCTTTCTTGTGATCATGCCAATGTTATGTAATAATGCACCGACTCTGGGTAACTGGGGTCGGGGCGTTACAAGTTGAAACATATAGAAATTAAAATCATTGGAAAATAAATATAATAACTAATAACAAGGAAGTGGTCCTCGCCAAAAATCCATCTATGCATGCATATACAAATGATGTTAAAAATACAATGAATAAATATTAAAATTGGTAATTATAGTACAATATAATATAAATAAATAGAAAAAAACACCCATGGGATAAATCCATGAGCATCATATGCTCCCTCTAAGTCCCATGCTCCTTACTCCCATATACAATTCATAATACGAAAAATTATCCATAGACCTGTGAACATGAGGTCTACTTTGGTACCAAATGCAGAGTGAGTAGGTTGTCTTATATTCTCAATATCCACCAAAAATGGTTTCTAAAGCATTATATAGTCTAAGTGTACCAAATACAGGAGTTTTCACTTATAACCAATACTATAAGTTCAAAAAAATAAAATATAAGTCATCTCAGGTTCCTGAAGGACACCTAGAAGACTCTACTACATCAGTATGTGCTAGATTGATTTTGATCTTCTTAAATTATATATGTATTTTAATCTCAAATAAATATATAATATTTATACATGTATATACACTCTATATGTATCTACATCTAGAGGAATATACACGGATATTATGTGCATGTTGGATTTACGAAAAACTCTAGTATCCTT
Source organism: Viscum album (assembly GCA_963277665.1). Classification (NCBI taxonomy): domain Eukaryota; kingdom Viridiplantae; phylum Streptophyta; class Magnoliopsida; order Santalales; family Viscaceae; genus Viscum; species Viscum album. Next base: position 1,134,196,792 of record OY728166.1, read on the forward strand.
GACTACTATAATGATCCAAATGATATAGAAAGGGCACTAGCCCTGAATCTCATATGAATGTGATAAATCTTCCATTAAACTATATATGGTGTGGTGAATCATCATTCTCAACACCCAAAGCTAGGGAACATGGAATTTCATGCCCATCACACAAATATAAGGATAATGGGTTGAGATGTCATGCCCATCACTAAACAGAAGCGACCATGAAATGTGAAGCTCAACATGTCTCGTAATAATTAATCACTATATTTTAATCCATCATATTCACATAATAATAATAAAATAATGAGGTATTTAATATAATAATTTTTTTATCAATCCACCCAATCTAATCATGGGTATAATAATATTAATGATTCATAACCATAATTATGAAACCAATGGTGTGGCCTTTCAAAGAAATTCTAGTTCAATAAATTGAACAAATTAATTTAAAAATGAATATGATCCATTTATAAATAATGATCCTCCATTACCGAAACATTCCATTTAAATATTATAAATTACCATCGAGGTCAAATAAAACACAAATTCCATAAGGCCCATCGTGATATGGATCATTAATAATTACCTTAATTGTTAATAAGGAAACACACCTAAAAGTCCATTATTTAAAAAAACATGACATTTTTAAACAAATAAAATAATCCAATTTAATTAATTTGATTTTATTCATATGGACTAATGTTACCAACATAAAAATTTGGTTTTAGGGGAGGCCTAGTCAAGGAATTATAAATTAACACCATTTAAAAAAACTATAAGAGGGTGATTAAAATACCCAGAAAAAATATGGTCGATGAGATATAAGTGATACACCACACATGGATCATTCAACATGAGGATATCTATAGAAACTTTATCCATTATAGTCACTATGGGTATATAATAATGTTATTTCATTACACATAGTTAATATTACTTTTTATGGGGAAATGCACAGAGAATCTAGCCTGCGGCACAGTGGGGTAATTTATAAACAAGTTATACATTAGGGAAAAAGAAATAGACAATCATCCTTATAAAAAGTATTTTCTTATCTTCCAATATCAAGTCATGATCTTATTTGGTTTGATAGAAAATAAAGAAATAAACCTTCACCCTATAGTGTGAATCTACTCGCAAAAAATAGTGTGACATATGGGAAGTTAAATGAATAAAGAAAGAATGTTGAGTTGGATAATCATTGATATTCATAAAATGTGATGAAATTCAGTTGAAATGTTATTTTGATGATGGTGTTATTTTGATATATAGCGGTGGATTAAAGATCCACTAGAGCTATATGTAATGGTAATAGAATAAAAAGAGTGTGAGAAAAAAATAAAAATTTATGTGGAATGGTAACTTTCATCCACTTTAAATGAGTTCCAGGGTTTGGATGTATGGTTGGAAAAGCTATACAACAACCAATTTATAGCCACTACATATGAATGGTGGTTGCATGGTTCTTGCACATTTTTTGCGAAACTGTGCATACACTGTTCATTTCATCTATGTAAAATATATTCTGTTAGGTGCACAGTTGTTTGGGTCCTCTAGAACAGTTATACAAAACCATGTGAGCACTCTATGACTAATAGATTATTCACATGATTTCTCTTAAAGGGACACACAATTTAAAACAAAACATTCACCCCTTTTAACCTTCTTGGATTTTTAGGATTCAATGTATGGTCATCCTAAAACTCGATGAAACAGCTAATACACATATTGGTACTTATACCATGCTAAAAAGAATATTTACTTTTTACAATTATAGAAATTTCCTTTCATTTTTTTAGAATGTATCTACCACAAAATGGGAAATTAATGTTCCTTAAAAATTATCATACGGTCAAAAAAAGGACATGACATAAAGAATTTTATGAAATAACACCCTCCAATATTTACTGACTCTTATTACACAATACTGGGTCATGGATTTATTTAAGAAAATTAAAATATATTTAATGTGATATTCTTTTATGTGAATCAATATTTAATACATTATATTTACCATTTTGAGGGTGAAGATGATCAGTGGTGGATAATGGTTAAAATTATTATAGAAAAAGAACATATTGATGCATTGAAATGAGAATAATTTTAAATTTTTTTTCTATGAGAAATATTTTCATCATGTGGTTTAACAGAGGATGTAAAATAAATTTCTGTAATTGAGACAAAAGGAGGAAGATATAGAACACATATATAAATAAAACATTTCTCAATTTTCAAGTTATTAACCACAATTATCTAAGATATTGACAATGAAATAAATGGTTTCTACTTAGGATTAAATAAAATATGGTATAAGAAATTAGTTCCAATGAATTTAAAAGTTATTAGAAACTTGTTTGATGTTTCAATAATCTGTAAAAATGTTTTATATTACCAAAAATTCTATGAAAATAGTTAGAAAACATAGTTCTGGTGGTTGACAATGTCAATGAACAAATCAATGAAATCTACACATAAAAAATTCATAATTCTTGTTTTTGATAGGTTTGGTAAAATGATAAATGAGGAATTAATTGTGAAATATACTAAGTTATTGTGATGTTGTATCTTTAGTCATATATATCATTATTGTAATGAAACCTATAATGGTATTGGTATGAAAATTTTTAAAAAGTAGTTAGTAATGTTTTTGAATTGTAATTAGATTAGTTATTATGCATCTTATTACATTAAGAAGTACCTAAATGATAAGAATCCCAATGACTACAATAAGAAGAGTGTGTTAAAATCCTTTTCAATTACTTCAATAGATGTTGGGAAATAAAACGGAGTGGTAACAAGTACATTTTTTATTTACTCAGATTATAGTAATGTTTAATTTGATTCTAGGTATACACATTCTTTGATTTCATATAAATTTAATGATAAATTATAAATTTGACATAAATAAATTAATCCATAACATATGGTAAAAACACATGGGGAATATATTATATAAATAAATTATAGGAATCATCTTGTTGTTATATGTGGAACGATTTTACCAGCATACCTAGTTTTCATTACCCGAGTTGAGGTTTATGTTATTTTGGGTGTGGATGGGCTCTGTGTTTACCATGATAAGAGTGATAATAAAGGTATAGAATTAGTCTGTTAGAAAGAGTTTAATTTATTATAAAATAATAAGTTCATATCCTAGATTACATAAAAAGAACCTAAAAAAATTAATATATTTTAATCAAAGTATTCTGATAAATATTATTGAATAAAACAGAATGGTTTAGATTAATGATGTGCCTATATTAAAAGAATACATGGATATTTTTTACAATGATTTGGATAATGTTATACATGATCCGGAAGTATAATTTTTTATTTAATTTGTATCTGATACTAAAAAATTTTCAAAAACCGATTTATTGAATGGATCATGTATTAATTCTAGAATGAAAAATGTTGTTACTAAAGTTCCAATATAATTGTTTCATTCATCCTATCACATCACTGGGGGTGATTCATTTTTATTGAATATAAATATGTCTTCATGAGTTTTTTCAATGACTATATAACATTTAATAACATTACTGGTCTCCACGAGTATGTTTCCTCATATCTATGAAGAATTTTACCAGCACTAGGGAACTCTATATTTTTATGTTTTTTATCACATTTGAGTTATATTCAATGATGGTGTAGGAGGATGACATTACAAAAATTGTCTTCGTATTGGGTATGTTAATTACGAGAGGTTTATTATTATATTTGTGTTAAAAAATTCCCATGTATATTTATAGGTCCTATGAATTTATTTTTCAATGAATATTTAGATAAGTATGTTATTGTATATATTAATTATATACTTATTTTTTCAAAATGTATGGAGGATCATAAAAGAAATATAGTGATTTTTATACACAACCTAAAATAAAATAATTTATAACAATATTTTAAAAAAATTAATGTTTACATACAAATATATTTTATTCCATGATAACAATATAAATAAAATTATATAGAATTTGATCAAACTAAATCTAAAGTGGTTGATGAATGATCAAGACATAAAACTTTCATGTAGATTCATTGTTTTCATGGATTACAGGGTTAATACTATATTTTTGATGGAAACCCTAAATTTTTATCTATCCCCATAAATATATTTTTATGAAATGTTCATAGGTTCACCTAGAAATTTGAATGAGATGAATGCTTCTGTTAATTAAATATATGACTAGTGAATCCTTGTGTTTTCCCCTACCCTCAAAAAATGGTTAATATATAGTAGTAATTTTTCAATTATAGGTATAGGTTTTCATTTAATGTATAATTATTTTTAATTTCATAAGCATTAAATTAATTATACCCACATTATGAATATTATTCTACACTTTACCTTGTACTAGAGGAAGTTGTGTTTGATTTATATATATAGTTTCATCATTTATATTTATGAAAGTGTGAAAAAAAAATTATAATAAAACTTTTAATTATATATTCACATAAAATGATTTTAACATTAGATATATGAGATGAATATAATGGATAAAGGATTATGACTACAAAATTCAATATTATCTTGGAAAATTAAACAATATAGTTGATTCATTGAGTCAAAAAAATAATTTTTCATTAATCATGTTGTTTTTTAAACATAACGCTATGATTATTGATTTAATGTATTTGGTTTCAGAAACTTTGAATGTAGGATATTCGTTTCTTGTGTTTTATGTGTTCATAAAATTTTCACAGTCAAAAAGAATTAAGAAATATGTCAAGGAGGCTCATGTTTTATATAAAATGGTAGAATCTATTAAAAATGATAAGTATGTAGAGTCTAATATTTATAAAGGACTTGTTAATTGATTTTATACATGATTATATATTCTTCATTATACACATTTTTAGGGATAATTGTTGAGTGAATATCATAGTTCCTCATTTTCCTTTCATTCAAACAACACTATAATCTACAATGTCATTTGAGAGTACTACTAGTCAGATAAAATTAATAGATATATTTTTTAATTTTCTAGAAAAAATTTAACATTTAAAATGTTTAAAACAAAATTATAACTAATGAGTGGGATACTTTATCCTTTACATATTCTTCAATAATTATATGTGAATATATCTATGGATTTTGTGGTGAAATTACCAATGAAATAACTTATTAATAATGTGATTTGGGTAATTTTTTTCCAATTAAAAAAATCTGAAAAATTATTTCCCCTTAAAGATAATACTTCATTAGATAATATCTAGAAACTATATTTTAAGGATTTAGTCTAGTTATATTGTGTTTATATATCTATTGTATCATATTTTTATCATACATTCAATTATAATTTTTGAAATCACTTCAGAATTCATTGTGTATATAATTTAATATCAGTACATATTTTCATCCTCAATATGACAGATAGTCTAATAGAATGATTCACACCTCAAAATATATTATCCAATATGTTTCAATTTATTAGAGTGTATTTTAGGATCAATATCATTCATTGGATGACTTTTCTTGTACTAATTGTTTTCATTCCAATATATAGATGACACCATTTGAGGATTTATAGGGAATTTGGTGTTAGACTACTTCTTTTACGAGGCGAGTTAGGGGAAAAATGTATTTATGACCAGAACTGATATAATAAAAGCTTTAGAAATGGAGGGTTATTCTAAATAGAATGAGATGGATTAGAGTATGCAAAAAATGTATATAGATAATCGGAGAACATATATTTATTATGAGGTATGTGATCATGTTTATCTTAATATATCTCCATTGAAAAGTGTTATATATTTTAACAAAAAAGGAAAGTTAATTGAATGGTTAATTAGTCCATATAAAATCCATAATAATATAGGATCATTTTCTAAATGATTAGCATTCCCTATGTTTTTATACCAATTACATAATGTATTTCACATTTCAATGTTAAGAAAATATTTTTTGGTTTCATCTCATGTTTTCAACACAAAGGTGGTTTATTTAAAATATATAATTTCTCAAAAGGAATATATTATTAATATTAATGACCATATTGATCTAGTGTTTTGGAATACAAAAATTAATCAAGTTATAGTTTTTTGGAAAATCTATATGGTATAAGAAGCATGAGAACCTAAAATTTCCATAAGGGGATGATATCCCCATTTTTTTAATAAGTGGATAACATTGAGAGGAAACTCTTTCAAAAGGGTGAAGAATTTTAAAAATCCGTTAATTTCTAAATAAATAATTATTCATTAATTAATTACATGGTTATCTTTATTGTAATATTATTAGTTAATTTTTCATTATAATAGCATTACTTCTAAACGAATTGGACATTTCATGCGTTATATGGTTTTATATAAAATTATTATTTAAAATTTAGTGAAATTATATTTTATAAAATAAAAAAATTGGTAAATAATCATATAAAAATAATCATATGATGAATTTTTTTTAATTTTATGAAAATATTTAGTTTTCAGGTAATTCTGAAAATACAAATTTTTATTAAAAAATGGATTTTCAATTACTTAAATACAGTATTTTAGAATTTTAGTTATATTTTTAATTCGATGTCAAATTTACATATTTATTTTTAAAATATATATATTCTAATTTATTATGTTTGATTCATCAATATAAATTATTTTGGTATAAGTATATTTTTTATCGTAAAATTCATTTTTTTAAACTGCTTTCCAATGAAATTTATGGGATTATTTTTTAATTAAATAATTTCTTATCTGTGAATTTAATCATACAAATATAATTCAATAGTTAAAATTTGGATTTCCAAATTTTTTTAAATTGGTACTTTTTTTATTATGAATTATAACTATGGGAAATAATAATTACCATGATCAGTGTATATTATGTAATAAAGGTCAAATATAATATTATATAGACTATATATTTAACCTTCCACATTCATTTTTCATGTTGGTTGAGTTTATTTCATCCATTTAAATCCAATATTCAATAATATGTAAATTTGGTGACATCTTTCATTTATTTTGACCTTTATAATATTTAAATGAATGATCACGTCAAAAATGTCATTTGATAATTTTTAAAATCATTGATATTTTTAATATGGATAAAAGCAGCATATGATCTATTATAAATAATCATTATAAATATAAATAATTTTTTATAATGACTATTTCGTTATATTTTGTGATGAATAAAGTGTCCTAAACTCATACGCAATGCCATCAAAATATTTATTCAAGAAATAAATAAATAAAATAAATGATATAAAAGATATTAAAATAAATATAATTTAAATAAATAATATTGTTCCAAGAAATTTTTTGATCAATACAACATGTTATATATTTATTAAATTCTTATATTAGAAGTACATTGTTTTCATGTTGTTTTCAAAGAAAAATAATATAATAGATCCAAATTTGACATCAATGATTTTATATGATAAATAATGTTTTATATAATGATTTAAATTTACAAAAAAATTATCAATAGTAGATTTAGTGAGATATGGCTAATAATATCAACCATGGTCTATTTATTGGATTTCATTACTTTTATAATATCATTATTTAATCTGCTTTTTTAATAAACATGGATACCATTCTATGTATCGAAAGGATTAATGGGGTGTTAAAACCAAAAGATAAAGAAGATAAATCACATTATATTGTCCAATTTTTTATGATAGGATTTGAAATAATTCTTTTTCTATATCCAAATAATATTAATTTTATCCAAATAAACATGAAAATTAATTTATATTAAAATAATTCTTTAGGAAATTCATTAGATGTCCCTCCCCATACTTTTAAAATGGCACTTTCAGTCCACTTTTATTCACACATAATAATTATTTTTTTCCTAAACATAAAAATATACACTCAAAAATTCCCTCCCAAAAATTTTTATTGGTTCATTTGGGAATAATACCAACCTTAGATAGCTATTGGTGTAATTTAAAGGTTTTTTTATGAAGAAGAAGTATAGCTTTTAACAACATATTTTAGTTTTATTTCTTCTTCCTCCTCCTCAAAATATTCTTCAACCGTGATGATATAATATATCCAAAATATAACATATAATTATATGTTTTTATGTTAATGTAATAACATATATCCATCAAATATTCCTTTATATGTTATGTGAACCCATCATTCATGTATACGATGGACTCTCATATCACGAGCTGATGTAATTCTTGTTCTATCACCATCTCACAAAACTATTTATGAGAATGGATTTAATGTATATATATTATTAAATATCTAATATTATTTGAAATTAATGTATCATATATTTTATTACTTTTCCATTCATTGATAAATGATAACATAGTTTGTTACATGTGGATTACCACCACCACAAATCTATATTATTTTTTTTCATCACCATATCATATGGTGGACATATATAAGTTTATTTAATGATATGTTATATTATAATTAAAATAAAATAATAACTATAAAAATATAAAATAACACATAACTTATTTTCATCATGGTTGTTGAAAAATGGAAACAATACTCACTCGTACAAACAACCTACCATTTCAATGATTTTAACATATGTCATTTATCATAGCCATTACTCATATTTTTTTAAATAATAATTTACATATAAAAATGATAACTATTTCATTATTATTATTCTATACGTAATCAAATAATGTCATGTTTTACCATAGTCCACCTAAAAAATTCTTTATTGACATATGATCCAAAAATCATCAAATCATATTACGTGAACCTAATTGATTAGGTAATTAAATATGTAAAGGTATTAAATAAAAATATTAAAAATGTACATGAAAATGTTTATTATATTTTTAATTCATTAAAATATATCTATTATTTAGGAAAACAATGAATTCATACGATGATTCAAACACAAAGAAAAGGGACTTTGTTCTTTAAAAAAATTAATTTATATGTTTTAATGATTTATTTTCATAATATTTTTATTTCATATTTTTATTATAAAAATTATTTAGTGGATGTATTCATATAGACATAAAGACTTATATAAATAATTTTATATTTCTTTATACTATCATTAAATGGTTTTCTAAATTAAAAATTTTACACATTTTATTCAAATAGTTTTGATAAAAATAAATAAATTAATATTATATTTTAAAAAATATAACATCAACATCATTTCCTATCATAGTAATAAATATTTTATGTTTGGATTATATTATATAAATACATGTTTTATTCCATAAAAACCATTACTTCCCTATATTCTGTGTTTTTTAGTTTTGAAAATTCTGTTTTGATGGAATAGGATATATCAATATTGGGAGATGTTTTCTTATGAGTATAAAGAATATTTTATATGAAATATTTCTTATGTTATAGTTATGTTATTGTTCTTGGGAATTGTTTATGATGATTAACGGTTCCATTGTAAACTAATGATGTCTTTTTCATTGATATCCCTCCAATTTATTAGGTATGACTTATGTTGTAAATTTAAAATGAATTTTATTCCATTTTAATCCAAAACATTTATTCCTTTGGAAATAATGAATGTTATTATATTGGTATATATGATGGTTATTATATATATAACTGTGATGGTTAATCCATTTATAATCTTGGAATGAAAAGGATTCATCAAGTTACCTACATTATTTATTTAGGATTTATAGGGTTTTTACCAATATTCTATGATTTCCTTAGGTGATCTAAAATTTTTATGTATAATGAAAAGTATTATATAGTTATTAAGTGTGAAAGGTAAAACATTGTGAACAAAATTGGATTAATCATGATTTCAAATGAATCATTTTGACTTTTTATTTTCCATTAAAAGTTTTTATATGATTTTAATTAAAATTATTAATTAGAATGGTTGATTTATTTGAATAGAAAATGATAATTTAGAACTCAATATTTATTTTGATAATAGAAAATTTTATGAATATTTGTGGACTAATAGTTTTTTTCATTATTTTATAAGTCCTGTAATGATATATTTGTGTTCAAACCATCTTTTAGGATATTATTTTTTGGGTTTTAAGGAATATTGTATTCATGTATGAGGGAAAGATGAATATTGTGATGATGTTTCATGAAAATAAAAAAAATTATTTCATAAAATATTTGTTCTTTGGGAAACAGATTCTAACAATAGGTTTCCACTTTGTGATTTAGTATTTATTTATATATGGGTGATGACATATTAATCTAAAATACTTACCCTAAATGAGATTTGAGAGCAACAATAAAATAAATTCTTGTCTAAAGAGTCAATTTATGGGTAGAATAAGGATGGGTCCTTATAATTAAACATAAATGAACCTATATTGTCTTACAAGTCAATAAAAATTGAGTTCTAACATATTTTCATAGTCCCAAGATTCTGGGTTTCATTAATTAAACATCAATTTTAATATATTTACCTAAACTAATTTAATTTTCACATTTTATACAATTTTTTTATTCTTTAAAAAAATAATGAAAGAAATCATATAAATAAAAAAAATTGATTTGATTAATATGATCTTATTGATTGAAATTAAATTTACAAAATGAAGAGGATACATTAATGTCTGAACTATATACTATGTTTTCCCAAACATATAATTAACCCAATGCTTCTAACATTGTTTATTTTTTTTCTTAGAATAAGTTGTATTTGAATATTACCATTATAGGGGTATCAGATATAAATAATGAATTTATATATATTATAATATAAAGTTAACAAATGTTATGATTGTATTCAAATTATCATTTAATATTGCACACAATATATCATCACAATGAAACTTTAACATTAAATACTAATTAGTAATTTCATTTTCAATGAAATATAATATCTTGATTATCAATGTAAATATTAGTAGACATAAAATATCGTATCTCAACCCATTTTTGATATGAATGAAAGAAAAATACTCTATCATGAAGATTCCCAAATACCCTTTACATTTTTATTTTTTATTATATTCAAATGTTTATATAAAAATTTTAGGAATCATTATTGTTTTCTATCATAAATGTTCTACAACACAATATATAAAAATCAGGATGAAATGTAAAATAAAAAATAATACGTTTCTATCAATTGTAAAATTAAATTTAGATACCACTAGCACAATATAGTTGAAAATTAATTTCTAAACCATGTTATTTGGAAGTCAATATAATTGGATATTAATAAAAATGAAATTTTAAAATAAAAAAGGAAAAATACATGTAATTTTATAATATTAAACCTATAATATTTTCTTGTTATAAATCTATTATAATAAACACCCACTATTATTTTGATCACTTAGTTACACACAATGAAGATTAATTCAATATAGGTTATTCAAAACTATGTTATAACTTATTTTTAATTTCCATAGTACATTTTTCTAGTGATTTAGTTTTTTGTTTTCCACATTAAAGTATTCTCTTTAATTTTTGTTATACCTCCACAATGTATGTGTGTTTGGTACTAGTTTTTATACCATATCAGAAATAAGATTTCTTAGTTATATCTTAATTGAAAATGGATGGCTGTGAAAGTGTTATACTCTCATTAAAAAGTGATGCTACTTTTAATATTAGTTTTACCTGTATGGGTATATAAGATATGTGAATAATAGTTTAGTATTAATTTTATAGTTCTAATTATATATCCTATGTTCTTTATTTCGTCCAATATTTCTAAATTTTATATTTTGTGAATTCACTTTCCTTGAAAATTTTTTATGAATGTGTTTTGGAAAACATAATGTATGTTAGTACATATAAAACACTAATCTTTAACTTCACATATTGTTTTATGATATTCATAGACGCATATAATAAACACCTCCCTCATGATCCAAAAACATAAGATGAACTTATCTCAAATTTATGGAAACCAGGAAACATATATTATTGTGATGATGTAAATGAGAGCTATGAGTTAAAAATTTCCCAAAAAAATTATAGTATTCACATAAAAAAATAACACTCAATACATAATGATTTATCCCCATTAAATATGAATCTAAGGAAACTAATTAGTATACAAAAATTTTATAAATGTTTAGACACATGTAATTAATATTTATAACATTTTTTAACCTTATATATTATCTTCAAATGTAAATAAAACTAAAATGATTGATAAATACACTTAAATATCATTATTTAATAATGATATGCATTGGTTGATTGATTTAAATAGAAGATCTTGTGGGGTAACGTATTATTTTCTATCATATACCCTTTTATATACATAACCCCAGAATAAAGACATTATCCACACTGTGGTTTACCTTATAATGATTCTAGTCTTGGTAAAAATCACCACACCATGGTTTTTTGTATAGGCATATGAATTAATATTTCATTTACAGTAATGAATCCAATATATCTTTAATATTCACCTAATAGAATATCAAATGGATAAATAATTAAAATAATAATCAAAACAAATTATACATCTTCACAAACCCATTTATCATAAGATGTATCTATTATCATAAATATTTTTAGAAATACATTATAATAAATCACGTCCAAATTTACAAATTTTTAATGTGTGACATTATAGGCTTTTTTAGCATCGAAAATAATTATGCATTTTATAATCCATAATCATAAGAAAGAATTTTCTTATAGAAATCATTCACATCTAGTTAATATGTAAATAAATAATTCATGATATTTATCAAGAACATGCATCTATTTATCAATTCCCACTATATATGTCTCATAAATAATTAGTGATCATATAAACCATTATCCAACAGATCGAGTGGACATGAAAAATAATTTTATTAAGTAACATATATGACCTCCCATATATATTAGTACTAGGGAACACTGTATATATAGATGGTCCATGAATTTAAAATTTTTATCATTGGATCGATATAACATCAATATCTAGAGTGATACGAGCTATTGTAAGGGCATGTAGATGTCATATGACCATATTTATACACAATATAAATATAATTTATTACATCATTTACATTGATGGAATCTTACACAATATATCCTCATAAACAAGAATTTCATAATGGATATGAGGTTAAATCCATCATGATCAACCACACACACATCAAGAGTAATCCGGAACACCTATAATCGAAATTCATGGTCTAGAATATAGTATTGACGAATGCTTTCATAACCATACGATCACCATGCCCTTTTTCCTTCAATTTATAAAGAATATCAAACATTGAATGATTAAAATGTGGGTTTCTGTTTCTAGGTTGTGGGAATGGGGATTTAGTAACTCTAAAATTTTAGGGTATGAATAATAGCATGGAAAATATGTCTCTCTTCAATAAAAAGTATAGGTTAATCCCACTGAAGGGATTCCTCAAACCCTTAATAAAAAATTCACACTAAATAATCCCAAAAATAAAATATTATGATCAACCACATTTATTATAAAAAATATATTTTTATTTTTATCACCAATATAAAATAGATTAAATTTATTACATGATAAAAGGTATTCCTAAACTCCCCTTTTAATTGACTCAAATATTAAAAAAATCATGAATATAATGATATTATTCATCCATATAACAATTTTAATGAATTTACATAATACCATGAGAATAAATTTAATAAATAAATGAAATATAATTATTTAATATTCAAATAATAATGAATTTTTTATTTTATTTTTTTGTTATAATTTATTCAGAAACATATCATAGGCCCAGTGGTGGGGCACATTGTTTCCTTCACTCATATTCATCATAATAAAGAATAATTTTGAATATGTTTTATGTGTTACCCTCAAGGACATTTTTTGGATAATAGTTAATATTATTCAAACACTAATATTTGAGTCCAATAACCCTTCAATGACACTAAATAGAAAATTAAATGTCTATAAAATTGAAATCATTCCATCAAATATACACTATGTAATATAATAGAATTTTTATATGATATCTCATAAATAAGGATGAAGACTTTGTTTCATAAACCACTATTGATTTATTATATAGTATCCTAACATGATAGAGTAACCTTCTTCTACCATGAACATATATTATGTAATGGTATTTAAACCATGATCAAATAATCTTGAGATATCAATTCATATTGAAGGAAACAAGGTCAATATTTATTATTTAATAAATGTCATATGATCAATGATGCACCCAACACAAGATACATCAATATGGAATCAGTGATACATTTTTTTCTTTCATTAATAAATGTAATCTAATAGTATACAAAAATGATAATATCATGTTAGGAGACCATTACACATGTTCAAATATATTAAATAACAATGTCACTTGAAACATTTGGTGCTCCTATTGGCAGTTCAATGCTCATAATTTCATATACATGAGATCACCAAGTGATAAATTCATGAGAATAAGTAGCGCTTTATATGATCCTCCAAAAAAATATTATTTCACATCATATATGTCCATTTTATGTGATTTATTTGGACTATATGACATAATGTTATGATTTCTATCATGGTATCTTTATGTTCTCGTTATAGTCTGGGAACAATTATAACAGTTTGATAAAACCTATAATCTATGAAATTACTGAAAATATAGTGTTTGTATAATTATAAACACTATTATAGTAATTTAAGCACATGTATATATAAAAATATAAACATTTAATGTGTATCAAATTACATATGTTGTTTGGGTCTCAGGAACCATGATATAATTTTCACATTTTCACTAGATAAAACTGCTTAAAAATCACAACCCACTAACTATTATATGTGAATCATTATTCTAATAAGATATGGATTTAGTTCAAAGGTATTTCATGTTATCCGTGGTGGTAACTCTTATAACCATGATTTAATCTATCTGATTAAAATCCATCAAGAGTTGAAAGTTGTAAAGTCTATTATTATTTCTCTAGTGTCACATGGGATCCTTCGCTAGCACTACTACTACATAATTTTCAAAAAAAATGGAATAGGGTTTGTACTTATAGAAAATACACTAATATATTAGAAAACATTTGGTATAGAAACTACCACCATAGCTTCATATGAAGTTGTGATAGAGTCAAACTATATTATAGATTAGGTTACTATAGATTTGATTTTTCTTCTCAGATTTCCTCACCACTACTCTGGAAAAGACATAGCCCGATTGTGATTTCAATTCATAATGATCGTTCTGGAAACTAACATCATTTTATCCCCCCTTATTTTTTGTCATCTCAATCATACACCTAGAATATATACTTTGGACATCTCATGCACTTCGTGTAGTTTTTACAGCTTCCAAATTCCACACTCTGAGATTATATTGATTCCTTCCCACCATTCTTAATGAAAATAAAACTTCAAACCTTGTACATAGTATGGAATACATGATATATCCCACTAATGAATCATATAGGATTATAATCATTCTTTGAATCTTCTCCTATGTTTATAGACACAAATTATTAGAAATATTAGTACTGTGTGATATTAGTAACAACCCACTTTTATCCGTATTATAACTTATAAGTTCATTTTCCATATATATACATTTACATTCCACAAGATGACTATGAGATCTATTAAGATATAACATTATCCCAAGAATTTATATTATTTCACCTAATTATGTTATGAATATATTTACATTTAAACATGTATTTAATAAATACATTATATTTATATTGTTTTCTACAATTAATATTTGGTAAACATATAATTCATGGAAAATAATGGAATTTTTACTGACATTCTTATTGAAATTTGGATCACATTCATTCTTGAAAAATCCAAATTCTATTATGTCCTCATTAAAATGAATAGTATATGTTCATGATTCTCCTTTAGACCTATATATGGAACTCTTCATATTTCGTTCTTTATTGGAACTATTTAACTTATTAAGCCCTTTTTGTTGAGTTATATAGATATTCTCAATAGGCATCCCATTTAGAAAATCACGTATGACATATATTATAAATATTTCATAATCATGAATGGATGTTGTCACTACTATTATTATAAAAGATCTAAATATCACTACTAGTGAGGAGGTTTCAGAATATTCTATGAATATATGTTTCCTGAAACTGTTCATAATTAGTAATGCTTTATAGGTATTTACTTTAACATTCATGTCTATATTTTTTTTATAATACCCATTTTTCAGAAATGGGTTTTACATCAATTGAAGAGAATACCAAAATAAAAAGTCGATTTTGGAACATGGAATATATCTCATAATGCATAGTATCATTCCATTTAACAATATATTTTCCATCATATACATTCTTTTAGATTATCGGGTCATCATTATCAATGGGAAATGTGTCGCCTAACTCGGTGACAAGAAAAATGCATTATTCTGGTTCTTTAACCTCTCACGAAAAACTATACATTTAATGTCTCATGAACAGGTGATTCTCACACATTCTATTTTGTAATGTGTTCTCATACCAATAATTGTTTATATGGTGCATCAACTTCATCAAATTCCATCCCACTATTTTAAATGGAAATTTATTCCCTTTCTAGAAATGTGGCATGTTCCTCCACAGTCAATTGTCTATATAATGTGTTATTTCGGTAATATACTTTAGTTGTATTATGATAACCTATAAAGATACACTTCATACTTAGGGATGCTAATTTTTCACTTGGAATAATTTTGAAAAAAAATATCAGATCCATACAGACATATGTGTTATAGATTATGTTCTTTTTACACAACACCTCATATATAATACCATATGTTGTTAAATATTGTACTAATTAATTTTATATGATGTTTTCTACAACATGTTTCTCAAAAATGATAATGTATGAGTTTCTAGACTAATCATTGGTATGAAAATGCTCAGAAATGGTTGATACCTCCTTCAAAAACACCATTCCATTGTGTTGTATAAGGAAGAGTGAGTTAGGAAAATATACCCAACTAATTTATTTTATTAATGTAAATTTAGTAATGATACTCTACACCTTACTATGAGTATAGTGCCTTCATCTTCTAACAAAGATATTTCTCAAAATCATGTTGGAATTCCTTAAATAACTTATATGAAACCGAATTTTACATCAATAAGTAGATATATCCATGTATACTATAGTCATATGTTAAATTAATGAAATATGAAATACCACCCTTCCCTATAATAGAAACATACCATATATTTATGTATAAATTAATTCTATTAATTTAGATTCCTTAGTCCTTTCCCAGAGAAGGGTGAATTGGATATTTTCCACTATAAACAAGTGTGACATACATGAATGGGTATTAAGATAGTTTATTCTAAAATCCCTTCTTGATGCAACCATTGTAAACTAATCACTTATAGTTTACAAAGAATGGTGTTCCATATGAATGTGTTATATGATTCATTTTCACTAGATTTCTAATTTATAGACTTTTCATGATTTACTTGTTCATATATATACAAGGTATTTTGGATATGTCTAGACTATAGAATATTTTATATGTTCAAAATAGATAAAATTTATTTCAAAAAAATTAAATAGAATGGTTTCTAATTGTGACATTGAGAATAAATTTATTTTAATTTAAGGAACATAATAACAGTTATTTGAAAAAAAACAAACTAATATGTAAATCTGAATAATAATCTGCCACTTCTAAGGCACCTAGTATCACACAATTCATATCCGGGATATCCACCAAACCCTATAATGTATTTTATTATATTTGGTTCTTTTATGTAAATTAAATTTTAAGAGCCACATATTATATCCAATACACAACTTTTCAATAAAAATAGATTATATTCAATGAAAAAAATTACCATAGGTAGAGGAATCACCTAGTTTATTTACCCTAAAAATTTTATTTTCTTCTCGTAGTATTTATTTCAACATGAAAGGAAAATAACCTCATACTCATTGTCTTCCCACTATATATTTAGATTTTTGGAATAACAATGCATTATTATCTTTGATATGGATTTAGACTTAGACCCCATATAATTTCACTTAGTCCCCTAAATCACTATAAGGACTAAAGAATTGAAATTCTTCTTATCCTTATCAGCATGGAAATCTAAATCCAATATGTTTGGGAGTAAATATTTCATGTTATTCATACCACTACTACAGATCAGGTAATAGGCTATGGTATCATTTATCAGTGATAAAAAAATCACTGATAAAGTTCACCTTTAGCAGTACTAAAATAAACATTGATAAAGTGTAGTCATTATCAATGATAAATAATATCACTATTAATGGGTAGTATATATCATTCCTAAATAAAAAAATAGATAAAGTAAAATCATTATCAGTTTTTTTAAGAAATGATAAATGGAAAAGAAGTTCAAAACATTTTTAAGGGATGATAACAAAAAAACCTTTCATAAGTATTTTAGCACTGATAATGACTTACCTTTATCACTGCTAAAATAATCTATGATAAAGGGTTCTCCCATTTGGTGCACATCCCACATTGGAAATACCATGTTGATTGAATCCTCTTTATAAGAAATCTCGTAGCCAATATTATTTTGATTCGTTTATGAGGTTAGGTACTCGTTACACTCTCACACCACTTGGGATCACTAATGTTCCTAGAGACGTTGGCCCACCCACCAACCTACCTGCACACCTAGTAGATAATCTAGTATAATCACACACCTCTTTGGGTGCCATCCTCCCCACATTCCACTGCCATAACTTGTAGAAGTCAATCTTGCTTCCCACCTAGGCAGTGGCTTGCACGATGACCCTTCATTGGCATGGTAGTTGTCACTTTTTTAAAATTAAAAATTCACAAGAGTTAGTAAATTAAAACATTATATATATATATATATATATATTAGATTATTTCATTTTTATTATTTAGGAAATTTTTATTTTTTAATTAAATAATTAAAATACTAGTTATTATTATATATTAATATATATTGTAACAAAATATATATATATATATAGTTAATTAATCAATATATTATTTTTAATTATATTAATTATATTTAACATATAAATATATAGTAATAAATATTATATTTATTATATAAATACTTAAATAACAAACACACTATTTTAAATTAAAAAAATAAAAGAAATTATCAAATACATAACAAACAAATTAAATTATTAATTATTATATATTAGAGTATATATATATTTTAAATTTATTACTTTTTAATAAAAAATTCATTGATAAACATTTTTACATATAATGTTTTTAAAAGAGTTGTAAAAAACATAATCAATATATATTTATTTTCATTTTAATATATATTCATGCAGATTCACAGGCTAGAGCAGGCCGCCCCCCATGTTTTTTATAAATAATTTTGGTTAATCTAATATATATATATATATAGTCATAAATAGTATATTAAATATATATAATTAAATAATTTATTTATTTTTTATAGTTAATAAAATGAATAAAATTATTAAATAAAAGAATCAATAAATATATATATATATATATAATAAAAATTATGTAATTATTATATTAATTATTTAAAAATAGTATACATTTTTATTAATTATAAATGGTATACTTATTATTCAATTATAAATATATATAATTAAATTTAACTCACATTTAACATGTATTCAAATAATTTAATTTATTCATTGATAATGTTATGTGTCTACTTAATTTTTCTATAATATATTAAATTTAAATATTTATTCATTTAATATTTTTTAATTGATTATTTTTTTATTTAATTATAAAAAATTATTCATAAATATTTTTTCTGTTTCTAATTTAATCAGTTTAAATCTATCATTTACCATTATGTTAATACTTTTATCCACTCTATAATATTTATTTCTAAATTATTGTTAATTATTATTTCATTTTGTTAATACTTTTGAAATATTTTTAATGAATGATTATTTATTTTCATTTTAACATAAATAAATATTATTTTTAGATTTTTTGTTAATATATATAATTAATAAAAATTATTCATTTTTTAATTTATTCAATCTTATTACTATTTATTTCCATTATATATGTTATATACTATATAATTTCTTTTTTCAATTAAATATATATTAAACATCTATGTATACGTACATATTTATTTCACACACACAAATATTTACATGATTAATGAAATCTTATATTGAAACACATGCACCAAATGTTAATGAGATTTATTCATGTTTTAATATTTATTTTTGTATTTCAATTAGTAACATAATATATATAATATATTGTTTTTTAAATTATTAAATTTTATTTATTTATTTTGAATTTTATTTTAGTTAATATTATTTATTTATTTTTAATATTTTTTAATTTCTTTTGGAATTTAGTCATTTACTAATATCTTTTATACATATATCTTTAAAATATTTTTAATATTTTCATATGCATTCTTGTTCATTTCAATCTATATCCATATTTTAATTTTCTATTAATTTGTAAAATTAATAAATCTTATCAATTTTTTTAATATTTTTAATGTATACTCATTTTAAATTATAAAATTTTACTCATTTTTAACATTCATGTACTTAAGATCAGATATTCATAAATAATGTTAAAAATATATTTGTAAAATATTATTTATAAATAAATATGTATTAAAAGGTATATTTACTAAATTTTGAAAATTATACGTTTCATATTATAAATATATGAATATAATTTCTTAATGTAATTTAATAATTATAAATAAATAACTCTATATAAAAATAATTTTTTAATTATAAATAATATATTTAAATAATGCATATATTATTTATATTTAATCAATGCCAAATGATCATAAACATATTTAGGATCAAAAAAATAATTATAACATAGTTATTGTTTTTCTTGAAAATTAAATGAAGGATTGACATAGCTATATGGAGATTAGGTGACTTGGATACATGGATTGTGTGACCCCAAGGAGAAAATGAGATCAAATACCCCTAGTAATTTCTTGTGGTCAGATAATGAATCTTGTGTGATCTGATAATGATCGCATGAATCCTCTTTGGTGATTCATTCTAATCACATATATCCCTATTAGAAAGTTGTATTCATTCTGTGAAGCCCTTCAGAAAAGTCTTCTTCACTATATGGACCTCTGTCAGATATGCTCCACCAATCATGTGACATATCAACCGACATATGCTTGAAAATTATTTAAAGCCCCTTATAAAATAAAAACTAAAAAAATAAGTGTTATGTGATTGTAGTTAGTTTGATTTTAACGCTAAGGGCTTATATGGACCATGGGATCAGTTCAGCGATCATGCGATTTACATAATGTAATATCCTCCATCAACCATAAAATCAATTTGGTATGTCACATACATCTTATAACGTCCCTTGAACAAGTCCATTTGATCATGTAACACCCCACATAATCCAGAGACTAGAGGAGTGACTGCTCATGAAAATTCTTGCATGTTTTCTTGAGATCCATCATTACTCACACGACACACCATAGACAACTGGATCGAAGGTCCATGATAATGTTCAATCCTTATTAGGAGATCCATTATTGATCAACTGATGCCCTGAGAGACAAACAATGCAAAAAAGTCAAAGGCCTTGGAAAATAAATGATAAATAATTTGAAAATATAGAAGCCTCATGCAATGGGAAGTGACACTATTTTACATGCAAATGTCCTCCAAGAAGACAGCTAGATCTAAATAAGGGCCCATACATGTATCCTTTGAACATTCAAAATCGTTTTTACATTATTCAATATCTCACAATGACTCCATAGAATTTAATCCTGATATTGCGGAGATCCATTGACATATCGATTTGATTATGTGAATTCTATTTGAATAGGCATTGGTCCAAAAGAATATGGAACTGACAATATGATTAAGTGTTATCTACTTGTCATGAATTTAAATGATGATTCCATGGATGACCTATTGTTAGTTCATAAGAAATGTGTGAATCTCAATTTTCTAATGTCCACATCCATTATATAAACACAATATGATGTTTTGTAGATCCATAGAATGGAGGACTATAAATTAATCCCCCTCTTCATTAAAAAACACACACACATTACTGCATAGGTGATAATGCACTTCTCATATAATAAGTACAAGTAAATAAAATCATCTTCCAACCAATAAACATAGGGAATGAAATAAAGGATTACAAAACATTTGTATATGCTTCCCATGATCATCATATATATCATGTGATGGCTTCCAAGTGTAGTGTAAGAATTATTCAAGGGAATTTTATCATTTCAAATTGGTCAGGAAGCATCTCCATAGGATAATATATAATGGAGATCAATTAATTTATATGATAAATGCTTTAAAATATGTAATCCTCACAGTAATATGGATACAATGATTTTTTGGCTATGGGATCAATCTCTATTAATGAGTAATTAATTATTCATGCGACATCACATAAACATGACATCCATGTTATGTGGAATTATTTTTTATGGTTATGTGTATTCCAAAAAATTGAATGTCTTATGTTATGAATTTTGGATTACATTCATTTATTATTATGAAATTTTTTGATTTCTCAAATGGTATGGTATCATGATCATTTATATAAAGGATAAGATTTTAAAATGTTATGTTCTTGTGTTTTATGATTATGATAGGATTGATATCACCCTTGTTTAACCCTATTGAGAATTTGAGCTCTCCCTTTCATATTTTTTCTTTCCCGAGGTCATGAAGAAGGGCAATAAGTAATATATTTCAAAATGGATCTAGTTATGATGAAATAAGTGGGAGACAATAAATAATTCTTAGAAAAATTTGTTCTTGATTCCCCATTTCTAATGAAGCAATACCTATATGCTTCTTTTTTTGGTTTCATTTTAATTTTTTATAAATAATTATTCATAAATATTTTTTTTCTTTCTAATTTAATTGTTTTCAATTTGTTATTTCCCAATATGTTAATACATTTATCCATTTGCTAATATTTATTTATTCATTTTTTTCATTAACATTTAATTTTGTTATTAATTTGGCAGTCTATTAAATTAATGAGTATTTATTTTCATTTTAACATAAATAAATATTATTTTAATTTTTTTTAATAATCTATTTCATTTTTAGAAATTATACATTTTTAAATTTATTATTTCTTATTAATAATTATTTCTATTATATATGTTACGTACTGTATACTTTCATTTTACAAATTAATAGATATCAAACTTCTATAGATACATATACATTAATTTCACAGACATGAATATTTACATGATTAATGAAATATTATATTGAAACAAATGCACCTAATGTTTATGGAATTTATTCATGTTTTAATATTAATTTTTGAATTTCATTTTGTGAAATTATATATTGAATATATTGTGTTTTTAATCATAAAATTGTTTTTATTTACTTTTAATATTATTTTAGTTAATATAATTTATTAAATTTTAATATTTTAATATTTTTTATTTTTTGAAATTTAGTCATTTCATAATATCTATTTATACATATATGTTTCTAATTTTTTAATATTTAAAATATTAATTATTCTTCATTTCAATATATATAAATATTTTAATTTTATATTAATTTGTTAGATTAATTATTCATATCAATTTTTTAATATTTTTAACGTATACTCATTTTAAATTAATCAATTTCCCTCATTTTTAACAGTCATGTACTTAAGATCACATGTTAATAAATAATGTAAAAAAATATATTTTTAAAATAATATTTATAAATAAATATATTTGAAAATGTATTTATTAATAAATTTTTAATATTATATGTTTATAATTATAAATATATAAATATAATTTCATAATGTAATTTAGTAATAATAAATATATATATATATTAAACAAATTATTAAATTATAATAAATTTATTTTAATAATGTATATATTAATTATTTTTTATCCCTGTCAAATGAGCATCATCAAATTTTGAATCGAATAAATAATTGTAACATATGTATAGTTTTCTATAAAAAGTAAATGAAGGAGTGGCACAACTATATCGAGATTAGGTGACTAGGTTACATGGATAGCGTGAACCCTAGGAAAAATGTAATCACATGACCCTAGGAATTTCATGAGGTTGGATAAGGAATTCTGTGTGATTTGGTAATGATCACATGAATCCCCTTCGATGATTTATTCTAATAATATATGTCCCTATTATAAAGTCATATTCATCATGTGAATCCCTTATAACAAGTATTCTTTATTGTATGGACGACCGTCAGATATGCCCCTCCAATCATGTGACATATCAATCGAAAGATGCCTTAAAATTATCCAATGCCCCTTGTAAAATAAAAACAGAATAAGAATAAGCTTTATGCGATTATAGTTATGTTGATTTCCACGATAAGGGATTATATGGATCATGTGATCAGTTCAGCAATCATGAAATTTATTTAATGGTATTTCTACCACTTACCGTGAAATTAACATGGTATGTCACCTCCATCCTATGAAGGCCTTTGAAAACATTCATTTGATCTTGTAACACACCATGTAATCCACAAAAAAGAGGATCAACTGTTCATGATAATTCTTGCATGTTTTCATGAGATCTATCATTTATCAAATGGGAAACCACAGAAAAGTTGATCGATGGTCCATGATAAGATTCACACGTTGTCATGAGATCTATTATGGAAAATTTGATTCCATGAAAGACAACCAATGGGATAAATTCAAAGGTCATGGAAAATAGAAGATAAATAATTTGAAAAAGTAGAATCCTCAAGCAAAGGTAAGTAACACTGTTTTTCATGAAAAGGACCTCCATGAATCCAGCTTGATATTAGAAAGGTCCCAGACAAGTCTCCCATGATCATGAGAAATCCTTTTTTACAAGAGTGTATATCTCACAATGACTTCATATCATTTCATCCTGATATTTCATAGTCCCACTGAAATATCAATTTGATTATGTCAATTCCATTTGAATAGAGAATGGTCCAAAAATATTTGGAGCTGAAAAAATGATTACGTGGTCTCTACTTATCATGGATTACAATGATGATTCCCTGGATGACATATTGATAGTTTATAAGAAATGTGTGATTATCAATTAGCTAAAGTCCATATCCATTATATAAACACCATATGATGTTGTATAGGTCCATATAATAGAGGACTATAAATTCACCACCTATGAAAAATGAAACACACACACATTACTACATAGGTGATAATTCACTTCTCATATAAGAGATACATGTATATAAAATTTTCTTCCACCCCATAAACATACGAAATGAAATAAAGTATTAGAAAACATGTGTATATGCATTGAAATATCATCATACTGATCATGTGATGGTCTCCTAGTGTATTGCGCTAATTATGAAATGGAATTTTCTCATTTTGATTTAGTTAGGAATCATCTCTAAATGATAACGCCTAATTAATATTTAGGATTTATATGATAAATGTAAAGAATCATAATTTCTATGTAATTTTTTTAATATATGGAATTTTATGAGTCTGCAAAAATTGACGGCGCGTGATTCCGAGGCCCTGTGTGCTAGGAATGAATTTCTAAACTTTTTGTTAAGGTACGTTTAGTGAACATGAGAGCGAGTTTTTGTATCTTTTGAACTGGAGCTCGGAATCGACATCGAGGGCACTGTTGAACACATAGTACCAATTTTACATAAAGATACCATCATATCAACTGATGTTGGTGGAGATTGAATGATAGTTTTTTTTGTTTTTAGTGAAAGAATAAAATAAAATAAAAAAGTGTAACATATTTATTTACTTTTGTTGAATACTTCCATATGGATGTCATAATGGTGGGGACCACATGTACTAAAACCTCTCAAAATAGGATATGGTGGTTGGGACCACCCAAGCCTAACCTCCCATGTGGGTTATAGGGGTGGGGACCACCAGTTACATAAAACCCCTCGAACTCCTTTGAACTCCCTCTTAATGGAGAGAAACCACTTCAACTCCCCCACTTAATTATGCCAACTCCCCCTGTTAATTAATTAAACCAACCCATCAATTAATTATTTAAGATATTATGAAATTATTCCAACAAACATACAAGGTAACATATTCTATTATGTGGTCTACCTTTCATTTTGGTGGAATTGGGGATAGAAGAATTGTTGGGATAAAGAGCTTCAACGAATAATGACAACGATGAACATCTCCAATGATGAATGAACAGAAATTTGAGGAAACACCGACGTAACCAACTTCCGTCTACCCCCAATGAATTTTTCTCCTTCCTCGTGGACTCCATCCGCAAACCTTCAAGGTAGGGTGAATGTTTTATTTTTTCTTCTAGCCATTCATGAAAATAATTCATGAATTAAGGAAGAAATTATGGATGCATGCTACCACCATAATAAGGAGATTGCGGGGAAAAAAACAAGGCATGTCCTATCTGAAAATTTTGATTCTTTGTGTATTCTTCATGATGGTGATGGAGACCGGTGTTAGCGGTTGGAACTGGTGGATCTCATGAAAAGTGATAGAGGCGACGAACAAAGGGTGGCCTGTCAAGCTGGAAGCTGACGAAGGCACGAATCTCCGCCACCCCACAGCGCTCTGCCGCCCCGTCGCACTCCGCCGTCCAGAGGTGCTCCGCTTCCCCATGGCGCTCCGCTCCTTCGTGGCCTCCACCATCTACGGTCCCACCGTCTGAGGCCTCTGACTTCTGCGGTCGCGCCGCCCCGCGGCCGCTATGCCTGCCCGCTGGCTCACCGCACTGCCCCGCGGCTTCGCAGCGAGGCCCCACCACCGTCGCGCCACCCCGCGGCCTCACGGACCTCTCTGGCCATGCAGCACCCCGTGACCTCTATGACCCCCTCACGAAACTTTGTATCCCTCGCGTCCAACCAAACCGTGCAGAGTGGGGAGGGTCGGACCCAGCGGGTCGGGCTGGGCAGACCCAAACTGGGTCGGCCCCTATCTAGGTCGGGCCAGGTTGGCCCCACCTGGTCGGACCGGACCCAGACGCACTACGACCATTTTACACTATTCTGGAAATAGCTTTGGCACTAGACGTCTTTTTGAAAAACCGTTAACTTCTCCAGAAACCTCATAGTGTGATGGTCGATTTGATATACCCCACATAAGATTTGGATATTTTTGGGAAACTGTTGGGTTGGATCGACCCTGAATCCCACCATCCCCTTGGGACTAAAAGGCTAATAAATTAAATACTTGGAGTCTAATTGACTCAATGTCTTTTTAATTGAGACCCCCATTATGTGGTGGTATTTTGGGATACTTCATCATGATAATTCATGGTAGTTAGAGTATCGACCAACAGCTTGTGGAGCAGACCCTCCAAGAGACGAGCAAGCCTTATACGGGAACCTTGTAGTTGGATACCACGTGAAGATTGAAGAGAAATCCTAGCTGGGTCAGCACAGAGCAAACCTGTGTCGTTAGTCACTTTGCGACCCTGTGTGGGTCATCACTGAGTGATAATGTGTGGGACAGCACCAAGCGATCCTCTCTAGGTCAGCACCGAGTGATCCTGTGTGGGTCAGCACCGAGAGATCTTGTGTGGGTCAACATTTAAGCCTCTTAACAGATTAAAATGATTTAGTAGTTAAATATAATAATATCTACTACTATACTTATGATAAACATCGTTTGAGCTGATTTTGTACCTTAGCGGTACTTTCCTTTGTGGTAATACCTTGGTGGTATTCTTCTGTGTGGCGTACCTATGTTATACTTTCCATTGTGGTTTTCCTTCATTTGTGGAACAATAAAGATTTGTTCTTTGAGTTGGACTCTGTGTTTTCCACATGATTGAAAAGGTTATACCTGATAACTTAGTTATATGTGTAGGCATATACCTATGTAGGGTTTACAGTTGACTTCATACTTTGTGGTTTATCCTTTGTGGAGTTTGTGATAACTTGAGGGTCTCAGGGATCTTAAAAAGAATATTTATACTCACCCCTATATAGGCTATGCCCGCACCTAATTGTGTTTGGTGAAGAAGACATACATCTTGTACTGAAGATGAGGGTGTGAAGAACAGAGGTAGCTCAGAGGTGGACCTAAACGAGGCATACCACAGAGATGACTGTTCCATAGTTGTCCCTACCCTATAGGTAGGATCCTTGAAGGGTGATCACATATTCTGTTCCAATTTACTTGTACTTTCCGTTACTTGTGCTTTCTTGTTGGGCTTGTATTCTGTCCCATTTTACTTACTGCACTCACTCTATTTACTATTCAGTTTACTTGAGTTCATATCTTGATGTGTTTTTTGTTGTGTGTTCTTACAGGTTATACTGGAAATGCCTTCCCAATTTTAGGGAATATGCTTTCGGTGCTAGTCGCCAACCCCTAGCCTATAGAAGGTGGGCTTGGGGTAGTCACAATATGGGCCCTAGGGGATGGGTTGTGACAAATTGGCATCAGGGGATTCAGTTCTACCATAGAACATAGGACTATGATATTTTTAAAGGTAATAGTGGTAAGTATAGTGAGTGTGGTTATCAATTTAGGGAGTCCAGTGTTGGTGTGGTGGCCGATGTATCCATACACCTGATCCCTGACATATAATTGCTGACTCAGTGCACAAAAAATCTGATTGCATGTGTGTTTCCAAGAATTTTCTTTTTGATCTCTTGAGTCTAATCTCCAGGTATAACTTATTTTCCATGGCACACCTATTTCCTTTTAGGATTCATCCCAAAAGACAACCATCTTTGGTTATGAGATTTGTACGCATTGATATCCCACTAAGCAACGTGGCCTTGGTGCATGGCCCTTCTCTAGTAGAGGCACCAGCAGAGGATCCAACGGTACCATTACCCATTGGGCCACCGATGGAAGCAACCCAAGAAATATAGGGTGCACACCACTTGAGTACATTGCATTATTTCTAGCGCAAGTGTCCACCCAGGTTTAGGGGAAAGACAACCCCACAAGAGGCTGAGAAATGGCTGGAGGCTGTGGTGAGAGTCTTCAAACATTTAGGGACACCAGCTGATCTCATGATGATCCTTGCCGCCAGCCTTCTACATCCATTAGTAGGCATATGGTGGATCTTGATGCTCCAGGTTGACGATGAGGTGACACATTGCTGGGAATAATTCGAGAGCCTATTTCAGGCAGAGTTTGTCTCAGTGACTCTTCACATATTGCACATACATGAGATACTTTATCTACAGTAGGGCATCATGACTATAGCTCCATACTCAGTGAGTTTCAATAACCTCTCATGCTACTACACAGATATGGTTCGTGACCAATTCTTCAGGGCCCAGACCTTTGAGCAGGGGCTTAGGAGGGAGATATGGGCTTCAATGATCTCACTCAACATCCCGATGTTGACAGGGGTGATAGAGTGTGGCCTCTTAGTGAAATTTTTTCTTGTTGAGAAGCCACCAATAGTGAGACCCACCACCAGTAATCACATATAGGAGTCTTCTACAGCTGGAAGCAGACAAATGTCACATAGGTCCAAGTGGACCAGACCTACATGTGGACGACCCCATGATTCAGAGTCAGTTGTTTGTGGAAACTATGGAAGAGGTAGTTATGGTAGTAGTTGATAGTGTTATGCTTGCAGTGGGCAGGGTACCATAGATCGTGACTGTCCAACCTTCCATACAGATGATCATCAGATAGTCAATGGACTTCCCAGTCAGAGACAGAGGTTCAACTCAGGAGGTCTGCAGGGAGCAGGCAGACGTGGAAGAAGAGCTGACCATGCATCTGGCGTTGCGTGACCATTCTAGATGTTACCGCCACCACCACTAGTTGGTCCACCCCAACCATAGGGAGCTGGAGGACAGGTCGAGCTCAACTCTAGGAAGCTAAGGACTATGAACATGGTTCTCTAGAGATGATATGAGTTACAATTTGTATCAACTACACCTTAGTTGTAGTACTTATAGACATAGGTTTCAATCATTTGTTTATTGTTGATGCCCTCATTTTGATCTCAGAGATTCCAACGAATCCAATGACTTGATATCTATGTATAGATACTCTTATGGGAGTGGAATCGATGATTATGAACTGGTGGTGGCAGAGAGAGCATACTCTAGGAGGCGAAATATTCGGCTGGGATCTTCTAGTAGTGGCTTTGAGGTCTTACGACATAATCTTGGGTATGGACTGTTTATCTATAGTCCATGTTCATATTTACTATATTAAGAAAAACATTAGGTGTGTAGACATGGATTGGAAGTGGTTTAACTTCACTGGTGTGAAGAGGTTCTTTTGCAGCACAGGATGGACTTACCCGAATGAGAGTGCAGCCGATCACTAATAATTTGGCCAACCTTACCCTTGGAGTAGTTGATGTGGAGAGTCTGATTTATCATGTAGTAGTGGAAAAGTACACTGATTTTTCCGTAATGATGTTCCAAGTATTCCTCCTCATAGATAGGTTGCTTTTTTACATTCACTTGTACCCTGGGATGACACCAATATCCACACAAGAATATCAGATGGTTCTCGTGGAGCTTCGTGAGCTGCGGGTACAACTGGACAGCATACAGGGGAAAGGGTTCATTATGACCACTGTTTCTCCTTGGGTAGCCCTGATTTTTTTTCCAAGAATGATGATGGGATATTGAGAATTTGTTTCAACTATCGGTGCCTAAACCAGGTGAAAATTAAGAACAAGTACCCACTCATGAGGATTGAAGACCTTTTTGATCTTTTGAATGTAACAGGACAGTTCTTGAAGATAGAACTCTGATTAGGCAATCACCAGCTCAGAGTGCAAGACGAGGATGTGCAGAAGATGGCTTTTAGATGTCGGTATGGCCATTATGAGTTCTTGGTTATGACATTATTCATGACCAATGCTCCAGTAGTGTTCATGGGACTCATAAATAGGCTCTATCAGCCATACCATGATCGCTTTGTATTATAATAATTCAAAGACATTATGATCTACTCGACTACCGAGGAAGATAATGCCTATGATTTATAGGTAGTACTGGACACACTCTAAGACAAACATCTTAATGGTAAGCTTTAAAAGTTCCAGTTATGGATCTGAGAGATTCACTTTCTAGGACATGTTATCTCAGAGGATGGAGTTGCAGTGAATCCAGTGATGATTGAGGAGGTACATTCTTTGGACCTACCCAGGAGTGTGATGGAGTTATGGAGTTTCCTGGGTTTGTCCAGATTCTACCGAAGATTTCTTCCAAATTTCTCCAGAGTTGTTGCACCACTATCTGCATTGGCGAGATGGGGAAACCCTTCATGTGGTCGGATAGAAGACAATAGAGTTCTTCAAAGCTAAGGGAGAGGCTAAATAGTGCCCCATCATTATAATACAAGAGAAGGTTTTATGATATTTAGTCTACTATGATTCAACAGGTATTGGACTCAGATGTGTCCTGATGTAGGTGAAAGCAATGATCACATATGGTTTTCAACAACCGAGACAACATGAGCTGGACTACGCTACCCTTGACTTATAGTTATCAGTAGTGGTCTTCTTCATGAATATGTGGATACATTTCTTGATGGTCGAGCGTTTTACAGTGTACTATGATCAAAAGTGTCTCAGGTATATCTTCTCATAGATGGACTTGGACCCGAGACAATGACATTGGCTTGAGTTCCTCAAGGAATTTGACTTAGATATAGTCTATACTCTAGGTATGGGGAATGTTGTAGCAGATGCACAGAGCAAAAGTTTAGGTATACAGCAGCTAAGAGAGGCGACGGAGGAGCTGGCCGCTTTGTAGATATCCTTTATGGATTTGGATGGAGAATCTTTCTTTAGTCTCATACAGTCACTCCCCCTTCTTCAACAAGTTAGGTAGGCGCAGCGTGGGGACGCTGACTGCGAGGCTCAAAGTGCTATGATATTCACATGGCAACCACCTGATAGATTTTCTAAAGGTGTGGATCACATAATTCTATTAAAAAGACATACAATGGTACTAGTGTCACATCGGGAATAAGAGTTTCAGGAGATCCACACTTCCCCTCTAGCGGTACATCCAGATGTGGTGAAGATGCATCAGGATCTCCAACGATAGCAATAGTGGCCGAGAATGAAGAAATCAGTAGCTGAGTTTGTATCTCGGTGACTCACTTTTCAGAAAGTGTAGGTTGGGCATTAGGTACCAGCAGTCTTGGTACAACATTTAGTGGTCCCAGAGTGGATGTGTGATGGGATATCCATGTACATCGTGAAAGGACATCCACGTATATCTAGGGGTCATGACTCGATTTTTGTGATCTTCAACCGACTCACCAAGTCATCCCACATCTTTCTGATCAGAGAGTAGGGTACAGTAGAGAGCCTTGGACCCCTCTAAGTTCATGAGATTGTGCAGCTACATAGATTACCCTTGATGATTGTATCCAATTGTGATGCATGTTTTACTTCATGGATGTGGAAGGGGTTGCATGAGGCTTTTGGGATGAAACATTGTTTTAGCACCGCCTTCCATTCTCAGATGGATGGCCAGATTGAGCGGACAATACATACCCTCAAGGACATGTTGTGTGCTTGTGTCCTCGAATTGGTCGTAGCTATAAATATCACTAACCTTTGGTGGAGTTTTCATCCAACAACAGCTATCAGTCCACCATTTGGATGGTACCTTTTGAGGAGTTGTATGGGAGACCTTACAGATCGCCTTTATGCCGGACTGACCTAGGGGAGTCAGCACTCGTGGGACCAGAGATTTTATGGGCTACCACAGAGAATGTGCAGATCATCTAGGAGCGGATGAAGACTACACAGAGAAGGAATAAATCTTATGCTGACAGGAGAAAAAGACCTTTAGAGTTTGAGGATAGTGACCAACTCTTTCTATGGGTCTCACCTTGATGAGGTTTTCGGAGATTTGGACGAGAAGAAAAGTTTTCTATAAGATTCACTGGATCTATTCAGGTTTTTAGTAGAGTTGGAAATGCGTAAAACCGCTTATATTATCCACCAATGTTTCACTGGGTGCACGACATATTCCTTGTAT
This sequence comes from Viscum album, assembly GCA_963277665.1. Classification (NCBI taxonomy): domain Eukaryota; kingdom Viridiplantae; phylum Streptophyta; class Magnoliopsida; order Santalales; family Viscaceae; genus Viscum; species Viscum album. The sequence goes on from OY728166.1 coordinate 1,134,229,539, forward strand.
CCCAGACGAGGAGATACATGCATGACCCTTATCACATCATTGACCATGGAGAGATGGACGTTGACGATGGGTAGACTTTTACAGAGGTTCCAATAGAGATTTAGGATTGACAAGAGCATGTCTTTCATGGGGTGTCGATACCTCTATTGGACATTCCTTGGCAGCATAGAAACCTCCCAGAGACCACATAGGAGCGGGAGGCATAGATTCATGGTCAGTACCCTCACTTTTTCCCTTAGTTAAGTTGTGGCTTATGGGGACGTAAAGCTCTGAGGTGGGGAGAATGTAAAGACCTATAATTTCTATGTATTTTTTAATATATGGAATTTTTTGAGTCCGTGAAAATTGAAGGCGCATGATTTTGAGTCCCAGTGTGCCCAGAATAAATTTATGATATTTTATTCAGGTACATTCAGTTAATGTGTGAGTGGGTTTTCGTAACTTTTGATCCATTGCTTGGAATTTAAATTTGAGAGTACCGTTGAAATCACAAAGCTGGTTTTCACTTATGTAGACCATCATCTCGACCATAGTGGGTCAATAGTGAAAGATTGTTTTTGTTTTTTTCGTGAAAGAATAAAATAAACTAAAAATGTGTAACTTTTTTTTATTTTTTTGAAACCTTCCATGTTGTTGTCTTAGTTGTGGGGACAACCTTTACTAAAACCTCTCAACATAGGATATGGTGGTGAGGACCACCCGAGCCTAACATCCCATGTGGGTTATGGTGGAGGGGACCACCCGAGACATAAAACCCCTTGAACCACTTAGATCTCCCTCTTAATGGTGTGAAACCACTTGAGCTCCCCCACTTAATTATTCCAACTCTCCCCTTTTTGTAATTAAGAAGACCAATAAATTAATTAATTAATCTATTTAAAAATTATGCTAAAAAACATACTAGATACCATGTTTTATTTTGTGGTCTACATTTAAATTTGGTGGAATAGGGGAGAGAAAAATTATTGGAAGAAAGCTCTCCAATGAATAACGCCAACAAGGAACATCCCCATCGAAGAAAGAACCAATGATCGAGGAAACGCTGATGTAACCAGCGTCTGTCTATCCACAACGACAATGTCTCTATCCTTGTGGTCTTCATCAACAATCCTTTGGTAGAGTGGATGTTTGATTTCATCCTCAACCTATTCTTGAAAATTATTCATGAATCAAGGAAGAAATTATCACAGGTTACTACTACCCTAATGCGGAGAGTGCAAGCCCAACAAACATGCCCCATCCTCTCCGGAAATCATGGTTCATCGTGTATTATTTGCGATGGTGATGGAAACTGGTGCCAGTGGTTGGTACCAGAGTAGTTGAGAACCGTGATGAAGGCGACAAACAAAGGGCGGGCAGTCAAGCCAGCCACTAATGAGGGCATGACACTACACTGCCCCATGGCCTCTTCCATCTACGGCCACACCATTTGCGGCATCTACCATCCGCGACCTCAACACATCGTCACATAGCCTCACCGCACCACCCCACGGCCCCGCACCTTGTGGCCTCCCGTGACCTATGTGGCCCCCTAGCAGCCCTCTATGGCCATCGCAGCCAGCCGTGCCACCCAGCGGGCCGGGTCGGTCTGACTGGGTTGGACCGGACCCAGACCCACTACAACCCTTTTACTCTATTTTGGCCATAGCTATCGCACCAATTATCTATGTGAAGAACCATTAGAAAAACTGGAATCCTTAGAGTGAGATCTTCCATTTCGTATACTCCACTTGATTTTTGGATAAAATTAGGAAATAGTAAACTTGGACCAAGCATGAATTCCACTGGGTTCTCATGACTAAAAGGCTAATAACTTAAAAACCAAACGTCATATTGATGCACCATCTGCTGCGTTGAGACCCCTATGACGTGGATGTACTTTGAAATACCTCTCTGTGAGCATATACCTAAGTAGGTTTGATAGTTGACTTTATGATTTGTGGTTTATACTTTTTCAATTTTGTGAGACCTTGATGGTCCCAGTGTTTCTACTAAGAATCATTATACTCACCCATGAACAGGCTATGCCCACACCTTGTTGTGTTTGGTGTAGATTGCGAATAATGCTGACTGAGGATGAGTGTACCAGGGCTGCAGGTAGCTCCAAGGTGGACCTAGAAGAGGCATACCAAAAAGAAAACCATTCGATAGCTATACCTACCCATCATGTAGGATCCTTGGCAGGTGATCACAGGAGCTATTTCAGTTTACTAGTACATTTAGTTTTTTTTACTTCCTAGTTGGGCATGTATTATGGCCCCTTTTACTTACTGCACTCTCTCTATTAACAAATTAGTTTACTTGAGTTCGTATCCTGATGTGTACTTGGTTTCTTGTGATTACTAGTTATAAAGGCAATGCCTTCCTAGTTTTAGGGAATATTCCTTAGGATCTTGTCCCGAGCCCCTTGACTATTGTAGGTGGGCTTGGGGTAGTCACGACACAAGCCCAGAGAGACTGGTCATGAGAATAAAAGCTATAAAATATGGAATCCTCACAAGAATATGGATACAATGATTTTTATTCAATGGGATCAATATCTTTTCCTGAGTAATTAATTATTCCTCTGACATCACCCAAATATGGCATCCATGACATGTGAAATTATTTTCTATGGTTATGTTTATTCCAAAAAACTAAATGTCTTTTGTTATGAATTTGGGATTACGTTCATTGATTCTTATCAACTTTTATGATTTGTCACAGGGAATGGTATCATGATCATTCATATAAATGATATGATTTTAAAATGTTATTTTTTTGTTTTTTATGATTATGATATGATTGATATCTCCCTTTTTAAACCCTATTGAGCATTTGAGCTCACCCTTTCATATTTGTCCTTTCCCCTGGTCATGAAGAAGGGTATCAAGTAAGATATTTCAAAAGGGATCTAGTTATGATGAAATAAGAGGGAGACAATAAATATTTCTTCAAACCTATTGTTCATCTTTCTCGATTTGTAATGAAAATATAACAATATGGTCCTTTTGTGGTTTCATTTGGTTTTTTTATAATCAATTATTCATAATTTTTTTTTATGAATCAAATTTATTCATTTTATATTTGTCATTTCCCAATATGTTTATACTTTTATCCATTTTTTAATATTTTTTACTCATGATTGTTTATTACCATTTATTTTTTTTAATAATGTTGTAGTTTATTTAATTAATGTGTATTTATTTTCATTTTAACATAAAAAAATATTCTTTTTAAAATTTTATATTCCACTATATATTTAATATAAATTATTTATTTTTATGTTTATTCATTCCCATCACTATTTATTTACATTATATATATTACATATCTTATAATTTAATTTTTCAATATAATAGATATTAAACATCAACATCAACATATACGTATACATTAATTTCATAGACACACATATTTAGATTAATAATTGAATCTTATATTGAAACAAATGCACCTAATGATTATAAAATTTATTCATTTTTTAATATTCACTTTTGAACTTAATTTAGTAACATAATATATACAATATATTGTGTTTTTAATCAGTGAAATTTATTTATTTATTATCACTATAATTTTAGTTAATAAAATTTATTCATTTTAAAGTTTTTTTTTATTTTTAATTGATTTTGGAATCTAGTAATTTTCCAATATTTATTTATACATATTTATTTCTAATTTCATAATATTTTCAATATTAATTCATCTTCATTTCAATATATATCCATATATTAATTTTCTCTTAATTTTTAAAACTAATAATTCTTATCATTTTTTAATATTTTAAACCTATACTCATTTTAAATTATACGTCTTCACTCGTTTTTAAAATTCATATACATAGGATCACATATTCATAAATAATGATAAAAATATATTTGTAAAATGATATTTATAAATAAATATTTTTAAAACTGTATATTTACAAAAAATTTAGAATTATACATTTATAATTATAAATATATAAATATATTTTCTTAAATTAATTTAATAGTAAATAAATAACTATATATTAAAATAATTATAAAATTATAATAAATTTATTTCAATAATGAACATATAAATTATTTTTGATCCCTGCCAAATGATCATAAAAACATTAGGATCAAATAAATAATTATAACCGAGGTATTGGTTTTTCTGAAAAGTAAATGAAGGAGTGGCATAGCTATATGGAGATTAGGTTACAAGGTTACATGGATTGTGAGTCACCTAGCATAAAATTTCATCACATGACCCGAGGAATTTCATGTGGTCGGATAATACATTCTGTGTGATATGACAATGATCACATGAATCCCTTTTGGTGATTCATTTAAATCATATATTTTCTATTAAAAAGACTTATTCATCATCTGAATCCCTTCTAGATTGTATTCATGGTAGTATGTACCTATGTCAGATATTCTCCTCCAATCATGTGACATATAAACTGACAGATGACTAAAAATTATCCATATCCCCTTATAAAATAAAAACAAAAAAGGAAGAAGCTTCATGTGATTGTAGTTAGGTTAATCTTCAGGATGATGGATTATATGTATCATATTATCAGTACAGTGATCATGTGATTTACTCAATGGTATTTTTTCCATTTATTGTAAAATCAATTGGGTATGTCACATATATCCTATGAAGACCCTTGAAAAAAAATCCATTTGAAATTGTAACACCCCACAGAATCCACACACTATAGGAGCGATTGTTCGTGATAATTCTTTGATTTTTTCATGAGATCCCTAATTTATCAAATGACAAACCATAGAAAAGTGGATAGAAGGTCCATGATAAGATTCTCACATTATCATGATATCCATTATTGATCATGTGATGCCCTGAGAGACACCAATCGGAAAATTCAAAGGTCTTGTAAAATAGAAGATATACAATTGGAAAATGTAGAAGACTTGTCCAAAGGGAAGTGACACTGCTTTTCATCCAAAAGACCACCAAGAATCGAGCTAGATCTCAGAAAGGTACCAGTCAAGTCTCCATTGATCATGTAAAATAATTTTTTATAGGATTCTTAATCTCTCAATTACTCCATGGCATATTATCCGGATATTGTGGAGTCCCACTGACATATCAATTTGATTATGTGAATTACTTTTGAATATATATTATCCCAAAAAAATATGGAGATGGAAAAATGATAAAATGGTCTCAAATTATCATTCATTACAATGATGATTCCATGGATGACCTATGGTTAGTTCATAAGAAATGTGTGATTCTAAAATAACTAATGTTTATATTCACATTATAATCACCATATGAAGTTTTGTAGAACCATAGAATATAGGACTATATGTTCATCACCCTTTTCATAAAAAAACCCACACAGATTACTACATAACTGATAATGCACTTCTCATATATGATATACATGTAAATAAAATGGTCATCATCTTAATAATCATATGTAATGAAATAATTTATTACAAACCATGTGTATATTCTTCGAAGGATCATTATATTGATCATGTGAAGGTCTCCTAGTGCATTGGGGTAATTATGAAAATGAATTTCTTCATTTATAATCGGTCAGAAATCATTTCCATAGGATAATGCTTAATGAATATTGAAGAATTTATATGATAAAGGATATAAAATATGGATGCCTCAAAAGAATATGGACACTATGATTTGTATGCAATGGGATCAATCTCTTTTCATGAGTAATTAATTATTAATGTGACATTACCCAAACATGTCATCCTTGTCATGTGGAAGAATCTATGCATGTCATCATAGTCATGAGAAACCCTTCTGAAATATAATCCATGAAACAAAAATTCATCCAAACATATCATCAATTTCAATCAAACCCTCAAAAAATATCATTTCTGATTAATCGACACCCTTGGATGTATCTATAGTTGTCCTGTGAAGACTACCAAAACAAGTTATATGAATAGTGTAGAAACTCTCTAGGGATATTAATGAGATCATGAAGCAATATAATAAAATTTTGGACTTGATCATGTAAAAGTACATTGACTTGTTTATTCAGACCATGAAAATTACCCTAGTGAATTTCAATATTGCCTGCAAAACAATAATGATATGTAAGGATGATTATCAGGTCATTTTAGGTAGACACCTATGAAATGTTAGGTTGACTACATAAACATATATGGCTCACACCCTAGATGTTTTAGAGAGACAACCAATACCTGTTAGGAATTAAATCGTGAAATTTTAGGTGTCCACCCTATAATGTTTTCCCTTTTCCAAAAATTATTACATGAGCATGTGACCTCTTCCATGGGAACCTCAAACCAAGAGTCTTTGGATGTGAATTCTAATTTCATATAGTAAGTGCCCAAAATGTGTTAGTAATGGACATAAAAACAATATGATTGGTAATATGGGATACCAAAACCATTACATCATGCTCATCTAGACACTCATGGTTCCTATTATTCATCTGTCTGAGGGTAGGGTTTATATGTCATCCAATGGGCATCCACCATGGGGTATGTCCCTCCATGTCCAAATTACTATTAACTCATGTTACTAAACTATCCAATATGTCTACTATCCTTAATCTTCCATCAGAATATGATAAGTGATCTTGAACAAAGGCGTCCTTTAAATTTTAAGGCTCAAACATGCCCACAAGTACCTTAAACCCATCAGCTTCTTAGGGATGAAATGAACTATGGGATGTCTGATTACTCTTAATTATAGTATATAGAATATTTTATCCTATTTTATGAACTCGACCCCATATTCTCCTCGATACTGGTCATTATACCTCTTTAAGGGAAACTTTAATGTATAATACTTGTATAATTTTTCCCACATATGATGTGTCCAATATTCATCAATCAATTGTTTCCCACATCGAGCATGACTCTTGTGGACATAGAGACTAAAAATGATTACACTAATAGAATTATGTTGATTCCCCTAATGTGTGACCTTCATTAGGATGCAATCCCACTTGAATATCATATCCACTCAAAGGTTCATAATCCCAATGATGAAATTCAGGGTCTCGTTACATGTAAAAGTCCCTCTCAAGGCCTCTATTGTCACATCTATTACAAAATATATTGTAACACCAGAATGTTTTAATGAAATATTTTAAATAATTTTGTCACATCAACAAATTTCATAGAATAAAATCCGATTTTTAAACAAACTATGAGAGACCCTCAGTATAAAAATCCCAATTTTATCTATCTTTTAGATTAGTGGGAATAAATATAACTAACCTATGAAAATTCTTGGTGTGTTCATTAGTTACAAATTATTTATGAGAAAATATAATTCAATAAAATATTATTATTTTTTATGAATCGGTAAATTAATGGAATTACTATTTGTAAATTAAATTTATGAAATATATATGTTATATAATTAATAAAATATATTTTACATTCATCCAATATATATTTTTTCATATTGTATGACTAAACCATATTTTATTTATAAAAAACTACAATTTGTTTTCAAAATGTAACAGTCCACCTTTTAATGGAGAACCCTTTTAAAATTAATATTTTGAAACATTATTATTTTTTACATGACAACATAAAACCCTTATTTTGATAAAGGATATATAAATTTATAATGAAAAAAAATTATATTTTTCTAATAACATTCAATTATTATGGATTTGAAAAAATACACTAAATTTTTATTTGAAAAAAAAACTATTTTCATTGAAACACTTTTTATTGTTAAATAATATTATTATGTCATTTTAAATTATAAATAAAATATATTTATATCAATTATTATAGTTTATTTCATTGGAATTATTTTCACAATTAATTTAGATATAAAAACATTTCAATATTTATAAATGCATTAACTTATTAATGTCATTTTCTAATTTTGAAAAGAAGGTTAATTTGAAATTAACTTCGGAAACGTATATTTTTTTAATTTTGAAAAAATTTATCACATAATTTTATTTAGTAGGTCCAAATTAGGTAAACAACATACTTTTATTTTTGGTCTTTATGAAGTGTAACTTTGTTAATTTTCTTTACTATAGTAAAAGGGTAAATAGGTTAATTAAGGCTAAAAATAATATATTGAAAATAACCTATCACTTTTTATAATATCATATGATGAGTTCTCTTTACATTAATCATCCTTTCAAAGAAATGGTGTCATTTAGAAGACAGTTGTATGATATTAGGACATTTAATTTATTTTAAAAGAAGGGATATTAAATATGCCCAAGCCAATTCTAATTACTAAAACATTTTTAATATAAGGATACACCTTAGATAAATTTGATTATAAAAAATAAATTGAAATATAAAAAGTTTTTATTTATCATGATATTTTATTTTTAATTTTTATGAAATAAATAATTAATATAAAGAAATATTGTTTAATAATGTAGAAATTATTTAATTGTTGAGAAATAAATAAAATAATTATTATTATTGTGATAATAACCATTAAAAGACACAAAAACATTACCCAATATTATTTTCATGTGTATCAGGACCATGATAATCCAAAGGTTGGGTGATTGACCATTTAGGGCCCTATAGAAGAAATTATGATACTTATATTATTTTATTTAAAGTGATGATAAGCTTGTGAAATTGGTGGTTTAAAATTTATAAGATCAATGATGATGGATTCTGAAAACGATATATTCTATTATAAGTTTAATTATGAAATATAATGGTTTTATATGCACAATAGTACTTTATTTTTAATTTTTTCAACAAATAAGCATACTAAATAATTACACAAAATTGTTGTAATATTTATTTTATTAAGACAAATATGAAATACGTTTTTTAAATAAATATTAAAAAAAATATAATTATATATAATAAATTTGTAAAATGAATTTTATATATGACCTTGACCAATTATTAATTTATTAAAATAAATTGTTTGATGGTAAAATGTCATATTATTTTTTTTTCAAATCAATGAATTGAATAGTGTAAAATTTTTCTCTATTGATTGTTTATCAAAATAATTTTTTATAAATATATATAAAAATAAGAAAAAAAATTAAAACATTTTAGAAGTTATTATATAGTTCATAATGTTATACCTAATTTATTTTTGGTCTAATTTATAACAAATAATTAATTATATCACCCTTTTAATATCGAAACATTTCATACCATAGTTAAAATTAAAAAAATAAATTAGAGTTAAATGAAATGATAAGGTTTAAATTGAAATAGAAACATAACTAAAAATAATTTTTATGATATTATAACACTTTATCATTTCATATTCGAAATTGGAACATTGTATAGGTTTTTGGATGGGGTTTTATATTATTATAAATAATGTTTTTGGAGTTTCCAAATGATTCCCTCACCTCATTTATAAAAGGTAACCTCTTCCATCATTTATACCCAAATATTTGATCCTTAAAGCTCATATATCCATTGAAATCTTCCATTATCATATTAAATAGTAATATTATTGGGGTTCTTGTCTTCTCCAAATACAAAATCTAATGGTTTTATAGGATATTATGATAGAGTGCATCGAAGAAGAGTTAATCTCCTTTGCCATTTTTTTTCAAACATCCTTCTTCTTATTTTTCCAATTCATGAGTAGATTCCTTTTAAATTAAAAAATCTAGTATCAAATATATTATGAGATATTATTATTATTTTGAAACAACAATATTGGTTCTTTTATCCATCATATGAAATTTTAAATCCCTAGGCGTGGGTACGTACACATTACAATCTCCACACCATAAGGTATAATGTTTTTCACCACTAACTTATATGTATTTATATAATAACGCAAATAATAACTATACATGATTATTGTACCATTATATTTATTATAAAATATTTTAAACCATCCAATTCAAAACCATTCAATAATTAGAAGAATGATATCATCGCTCGTTCGTGTGTACGACCTACCGTCTCCATTATGCGATGTGATTCATTCTATATGATCTTAATTTATACATTATTATAAAAATGAATGAAATGAATAAATATTATATATATTATTAAAATTTAATTCTTTTTTGTAGATAATTATTACCTATGAATTGGAAAAATAACTAATCCTTGAAAAAATTTGTAAGAAAATAAGGATGCTAACACTCAATAAATGAGTAATGATGTTTCTAAAACATTGATGTAGAAATGATGATATATGAAATCATTAAAATAAATATTGTAATGAACTAATTCTATTATATTATTTAATTAATTATATATTATATTCATTTACATTCAATATAAATCTGACCTAAGGTAAAGGATAACATCACAATCTCATTATTATCTTACATTACTTATATATAAATTTTTACTAGGGAATATTTATCATCCATGTCTATGATTCATAACAATGTATTCTAAAATATTGTTTCTATTCTTGAAATAATTTTTTTAGTTAAATTTACCCAATATCGACTTTTATTAAATGGTATGAAAGTGATATTTATTAATTTTTGATATGAGGTACCTTATGACATTCTGAATAAAAGTACGAGAAGAATGTTTTCTTTTAAATTATATGGAAAGAATATATTTTTTATTATTTCATAATGCCATATTTTTATGTATATAAAATTATAATATTTTAATTTTATTTTCTTAGATATATGATTCATTTAATTGTTTTTGTTATTTTGGGAAAAAAAATATTTTAAACAAGAAAGGGTATTTTTCTCCGGAATTAAATTCAAATGTTATTAAAAATTATTTCTTATCTAAGTTTAAATTCCTTAAATTTGATAATGTTTCTAATCCTATTTTTACTATTTTTTTATTGTTTTTATAAATTTATTATATTTATGAAATCTGTTTATGGATTTATGTTATGATTTAATGATTATTATGAAATCAATTTTATTCTTTGGGTGATACTATGAGGAATATTTTATGTTTTTGCGTTGTGAATAATAATGTTTTCAATATGGTATTTGTGAGACCTGTGTGTCACTCCGATTAATTGGGTAAATATTTATATCTCATGTTATTAACATGGAATGAAATATAAAATGGTCTCGGTTCAATATTATAGGGCTCAAATGATGAGTGAACTAAGTTCTTTAATAAACATAGTATATTATAATGGTTTTTAAAATGATCATTTACTAATGAGGAATTAGTTTCTATGGTTATGTGTGTTACAAAAAATTCAATGTCTTATGTTACGAATTTGGAATTACATTCATTGATTCTTATGAACTTTTATGATTTATCATATGACATGGTATTATGAGCATTCATATATAGGATAAGATTTTTAAATGTTTTGTTCTATTGATTTATGATTATGATATGATTGATATCTCCCTTGATTACCCATATTGAACATTTGATCTCACCATTTCATAATTTTCCTTTCCTCAGGTCATGAAGAAGGGTATTAAGTAAGATTTCTTAAAAGGGACCAAGTTATGATGACAGAAGTGGGAGACAATAAATATTTTTTTGAACCGATTGTTTTTATTTCCCCATTTCTTATGAAACTATACCTATATGGTCCTTTTGTGGTTTCATTTTATTTTGTAATTAATATTCATCAATTTTGATTTAATTTAAATGTAGTTGATGTACAAGTATATATATTTGGTACTATATTAAAGGTGTAGTTACCCATTGGAAACTAGAAAGAGAATACCCTAGTAATAACCCCAATCATATCTTAAAGTATATGTTACAATCAAGGTGTTTTCGAAATGATCATGAATAACCTTGGACAAAACCTAATGTGTACTAAAATAAAATTTTATTATAGATTATTTGGGTTTATCATTATTATTAGTGTTTCAAATTTTATGCTTCATGGTTTCAGTTAATGGCTGGAAACTATAGGAACTACATTACTGTTGAATCTGATCGGAAATGAAATGATTTTACCCCTATGTAACCAAATATTATGGGATCTAGACTGAAAAATATTGTAGCTATTCTAAAAAAATTATGAATCTATGAATCATTTTGGACATCCAAATGATAATATAGGTGAAGAATTTTCTATTGAGTCATCAATGATGAAGTGTCCACCATCTTTTAGCGGTTATTTTGATCCATTAGTGGATTAACAATTAATCAGTAAATGTGAAAATATATTTTCGGTTCTCCAATGTATAAAACATGAAAAAATCATCTTATTAATGTATCCTTTATATGTTTAATCTGATAGATGGTGAAACCTTATCAACAATATGAGCTAAATAGATGAAATTGAATCCATGTAATGGGATGAGTTCAATATTTTTTTTATTTAGTACTTTACTTATATTCTTTGAATAAATATTGAGATGGATTTCCACAAGTTTAAGAAAATGTTAGATGATTCATTTGTTAAATATGAAGAAAATTTTATAAGACATTCAAGGAAAATATATGGAATTATTATCCAAACTATGAGTAACCTTGATGAATTCTTTAATGGATCAAAACCACGAATATCGATGGAATTATCCATAAGGGGATTCAATGGATAAAATGAAAATATTTGATGTGATCTCAAGGTTTATATAGATATTAGAATAACCTGTCAGTCATATTTGGTTGATGATAATAAAAAATTGTAATTCAAGGAAATATATAAAGATGATAATGAAAATAATGTGAGTTCTCATTTGTCCACAAAGTTTGGAAAGAAACATTTAGGAAATTATATTAATGGTACATGAAAATATATTAATTATTTGAGTGAGGTTCATTATGCAATGGAATGCCGATGTGATGGGAAAATTATGTATAATGATGAAAATATTGAAAAGGCTGCATAGAAAGAACCTCCTACACTACAATGTTACAATTGAAATTAAATGGGGAAATTTTTCCATTCAATTCCATAAAAAAAAGGTTATTTATGACGATCTTTGCCAACACACTATTAATGAAAAATAAAATGTCAAGTAGCATGAGATCACTCTCAGTACTAGGGAGTAAGATAATGAAGTTTTAAAAGATACACATACCATCCACTCTAAAGTAAAAATAGATTTATAAGATTCAGGATCCACCAACTATTTTATATTTGTATAATTTTCTAAGAATATTGTCATATTACCTCAATAATTATATGTTGAGATACATGTGACAACTCCTAATTTAAAAACGGTCTCATGAAAATTTTATAATTACTATCCTGTTGAATTTGTTTGGAAAGTGATTCATGAAATCTTGTGATCCTTATTATAGAGTAATTTGATGTGATTCGTAGCATGGATTAGTTTTCTTTATATGTAGATCATATTAATTTCCATGTGAGGGAAGTCATATTCCATATTCTAGGCCAATATATGATCATCTATTAATAAAAGGATGAATATGACCTCCCAAAAGAAATTTATTCAATCATATGGTTCATGGTTCCTATAAATAAATCTTATCCCTCTCAAATGGTTTGGGAGAAACTCACAATTAAGAATATACCCATTGTATGAGTGTTTTTTGATTTATTTCTAGAAGAATTTCCAGATCTTCCACTAAATCGGGAGGTTATGTTTTCAATAGAAAATATAACGGGTGGTACTATTAGTTCAAATACACCTTATATAATGGCCCAATTTGAGTTATTGGAACTGACGAAGAAACTCTTAGAGAATATTGAAAAGGTATTCATATTCCCCATTATATCACCTTTGGGTCCATCTATTCAATTTTTAAGAAGGATGATGGATCAGTGAGACACTTTATTTATTATAGAGAACAAAGAAAGATCACTATCAAGAACAAATATCCCTTTACCTGCATTAATGATTTATTTTTCCAACTATGTAGAGTTCAGTACTTTTCCAAGATTGATATTCATTTAGGATATCATCAACTAATGGTTATGAAGGAGGATATACTGAAGATGATATTTTGTACAAGGAATAGTCATTTGCGTTTATAGTTATGCCTTTTGGTCTTATTAATTCCCATGATATCTTCATGGACCCAATGAATAGAGTCATTAGAGACTATCTGGATCCATTTTTTGTAGTCAATGATATTCTTATATATTCAAAGACTAAGTAAGAACATGAAGATCACTTGACCATTACACTAAATACCCTGATAAAGGAGATGATTAATGAAAAATTTACCAAGCGTGTATTATGGATTTATAAGGATTCATTTTATGGTCACATAATCTAAAGATAGGGGATATATATGGAACAACCAAAAATAAAAGTTATTGAATGTTGTATGAGACCAACAATAGTAACTAAGATATAAAGTTTTCTTGGTTTGGATTGATATTATTGATGTTTTTTTAAATATTTTTCATAATTATCTAATCCACTCACCATGTTCACTCATAAAGTATTTATGTTCATTTAGATGGAGGAATTAGAAGATAATTTCATTGCGCTAAAAAGAATGATATTTAGTGAACATGTGCTCACACTGACTTATAGTGGAGAAACATTTTTGATATATATAGATACATATAAGAAGGTTATGTGGTGTGTTCTCTTGAAGAATTACATAGGGATACAATATTTCTCACAACAATTTAAAATACATTAGAAAAATAACCTGAAACATGATTTGGAGTTATCTACGTTAATATTTTCACTAAATATATGGATACATTATATTTATGGTGAAATGATTGATATTTATACTAAACATAAAAGTTTAAAGAATAATTTGATATAAAAATGAGTTGAAAATTCACTATATAAGACATTAGATGTTTATTAAATATTACTAATTCTCAATACATTACCACCATGGAAATACGAACAAGGTGGAATATTCTTTGAGTCTAAAATACAATGATTTCATAACCATGATGAGGATCACAAATGATCCAATATTTATAGACCTGGAAATGATGGATATTTTAATTTTAATTTATGGTGGTAAATGTTTTCCTTTATCAAATTAATGTTCATCCAGCTATATATATAAATATTAAGGAGGTGTAGAGGAATATTTAGAGCTACATAAAAGAAAATAAATGTTCTTCAATTCAACCTTGATTATGATGTAATAATAAGGTTCAGATGTCGGGATTTTGTTTCTCCCATACCATAATTAAAGAATGATCTATTGGATGAGGCTCATATTTCATCATTATATATTCATCCAAGAAGCACAAATATATATAGGGAACTGAAGGTGTATTTCTAGTGGGAGGGCATGAAAAGAGAATTTGTTTAATAAGTAACTCGATGATTGGTTAGTCAGCTAGTTAAGAATATGGGATAAAAAAATAAGGTTATATTTCAAATAATACCAATTACAGAAAGGAAATGGGAAAATGACAATGAAATTGTCATCAGAATTCTCAAAACATATAAATTTCATTATTCTATATGGGTTGTAGTTGATATTCGTATTATGTTGGCACTCATATTTGTTGTTAGAGATTATTTATCTATTGATTATCTTGCTATTATATATATAAAGGAAGTGGTAATATTACATGGAGTACCACATTCCATTATAACTGATTGGGATCTAATGTATTCCATGATGTTCTAGAAAAGTCTTCAGAAGGCTTGGATTATAGAGTTATGCTTCAAGACTACTTATCATCATTAGACAGATGATCAGTCTGCTAATAAAATTCATACTCTAGAAAACATGATGATATCATTCTTTAGGAATTTAAATGGTGGTTGGGTTCAACACTTTCCATTGGTGTAATTATCATACAACAGATTTCACACCAGTATTCATATTTATCCTTATGAAGCCCACTCTGGAATGAAGTGAAGAACTCCAACTTGTTGGGTTAAAGATAGAGAAATAGATATATTTGGACCTTATCTTGTTGATGAAATGGAAGAAAATGATATAACTTTTCAAGTTAAAATACTAGAAGATCGGAGTCGAAAAAATAGTTATGAGGACAAATAAAGGAAATTATCAGACTATGAAGTCGGTGACATGGTGTCTCTATCAATATCTCCATGTCATAGAGTAATGTGATTTGGAATGAAGCGTAATATAAGCCCTATGAATATTGGTTCTTTTGATATTATGGATTGTGTTGGGAAGGTACCTTAACGATTGGTGCTTCAACCAAATAAATATTAAGGTCATGATGTGTTCTATATACATATCCTAATAAAGTACATACATGATCCTTGACATGTACTAAACAAATTTGTTTTATATCTAGTGGAATATCTTTCTTATGAATTGAAAGGGATAGAAATTTTGGAACATAGAATAAAGTTTATGAAATAAGACCACTCCATTGGTTAAATTTTTATGGAGGAACCACCAATTTGATGATTCAACATAAAACATGACTATTTTATGAGGATGGATAATCCTCATATCTTTTATTTCCTAACAAGTAATTTTGAGGGAGAAATTCTATTTAAGAACAACAGAATTTAACACCTCAATGTTTTAATAAAATATTTCTAATAATTTTAATTCCACAATTGCTTCAATTCCATGAAATTGAGATTTTAAACTAACCCTCAGACCCACTTAGTAGAAAATGGTCATATTAACTTAACTTTTAGTTTATCAAGAATAAAAATATCTAACTTTTTAAAAAGTTTGGTGATTTCATTGGTTACCAATTATTTATCCACAAAATATATATCAATTAAATATTTGTATATTATTTGAATTTATAAATTGATTGAATTATTATTTGTAAATGAAATTAAAGAAATATCTATATAATATAATTAAGAAAATAATTTTTATATTCACCCAGTCTATATTTTTGTAATAGTGTATAAATAAACCATATTTATTTCATAAAAACATATATATTTTTTCTAAAAGTAATTTTCGACTGTTTAATTGAAAACATTTTAAAATTAATATTTTCTCAGATAAATAAGTATTATATGACTAATTATAAATATTCATTGGAAGGATGTTATAAAAATTTAGGTGGGATGGATTTTTTATATTTTCTGATAACTTTAAAATTTTTGTGAACTGAAAAAGTACATTAAATTTTAATTGAAAACATTTTCCATCAAATTAATTTTTATAGTACAATTATATAGTCTAATTCGTTTTAGGTATAATTAAAAGAAAATTATCATTCTATATAAAATAGGTCATTTACATTAATTTTACATTTAATTTATAATTCCATACATTTCAATCATTTGAAATGATTTAATGACTAAAAATACTTTTCTTATTTTGAATACATTATTAAATTAAAATTAATTAGTTAAACTTATATGATTTTAAATTTTTTTAATTTATTTCTTATTTAGAATCATTAGGTACACATTATGGAAATATTACTTATTTTTTATCTAAATGAATATTAAAATCGGTGATTTTTATTAATATGATAAAAGCGTAAATCATGTAATTATGGGTAAAAATAATATAATAAAAATACCCAGAAACTTGTCCCAATATGATTATATGATTTATTTCTACCAAAATCATCCTTGGGTCGAAATGGTGTCCTTTTGAAGCAACTTGGATGAGATAATGAATTTTATTTTATTTTATTTAATCAAATGTTAAAATTGTCTTATTCAAATTTAAATAAATATACCATTTTTGTATAAGTTTATACAAAAAAATTAGATTAAAAGTACTCATTTAAAATTTAAAATGTTTTATTTTTCATCAAAATTTATTTTATAGTGTTTAGTAAATAAAGGATAACCATAAATACTGATACTTGATGTATAAATTATTTAATTAGTTATAAATGAATAAAATTATTATTATTAAAGTGATAATAAGCCTTCAAATACCCATAAACTTTACCAACTCTTATTCGATGAGTATATATAGTCTGTTACTGTAAAAGGGTCGAGTTATTCACTAATTTTAGCTTTAGAGAAGTTATTATGATAGTTATATTATTTTATTTAGTGTGATGATAAACATGTCACGTTTATGTTTCAATAAGTATTTCATTTTTAATGAAGGATTATACTAAATATATATTCAATTATAATTATTATTATGAAATCTATTATATTTTTCTAGGTTTTATTATTTTAATTTTAATTTTTCTTCCACATATATGCATGTCAAATAATTACAAATAATTGTTGTAATAATTACTTTATCAAGGGGAATATCAAAAAAAATATATTATTACAAATATTAAAATAAATATAACTTCGAATACATAATATGTAAAATAATTTTTTTGATGACCTGGACCCATTATAAATATTATAAATTTATTAGATCTAATATTTCATGATTTTATAGTATGTTTAAAATCCAATGATTTGAATAGTTCAAAAATTGACCCTATTGACTATTTATACAAATAATGTTTTATTAAAATATTTAAAAAACGTAAAACTTTTTAAAAATATATATTAATTACTATATGGTCTAAAATTATCTAATTTATATATTTATGTTCTAATTTATATATATTATCCAATTAAATTACCCTTCTAATACTGAAATATTTGTTACCTTAGTTAAAATTAAATAGAATAACTACATGTTAAGTGAAAATGATTATGATTAAATGTAAAAAAATCATTTCTAAAAACTTTTTATTGATAATATCACAACCCTTCATTATTTAATTTTAAAAATTGGGAAATTTTGTGTTTATTTAATAGGGTTTAATTTTTTTATAAATTATTATTTTAGGGTTTCCAAAATTCCCCTTACCTCAATTGTAAAAAGGAACCTCCTCCCTCATTTAGTCAAAACTCATTGAGTATTCAAAATGCTATATACACTACCATTTTGAATTAAAATTATTCCTACTATAAATTTAGAGGTTATGGTTCTCTCCAATGGAAATCACTAGTGCTATGTGAGAAGATTTAGAGGGATTATGTCGAAGAAGAGGTAATCTCCTCTACTGGTTATTACAACCTTATTTCTTTTTATGCTTCTGCTTCATTATTTTTTCATTATAAAGTAAAATAACAATATCATGTATACGCTGAGATTTTATTATTATTATGTAACAACCATATTCCATCTTCTATGCATGCTATAAAAAATTTAATCCCCTCACGTGTGCATGTATGGCTTACCATCTAGCCACTGGGGTATAATCGATTGTTCAACATCATCATACTTGTATATGTACAATGATGGAAATTATAAATATATATGATTATTATTACTTAACATATATATTTTTAAATATTATAATCTATATAATTCAACACTATTTTACAATTATGTGAATGATATTGTCGTTAGTTTTTACATATGACCAATCATATTCATGATGCAATGAGATTCATTTTACATGATCATCTTTAAAAAATAATTATATAAATGAGTGGAATGAATATATATGATATATATTATACAAATAACATTATTTATATTATATATATATAACCTAATAATAGGAGAAATAACTTATCTGAAAAAACATGCGTAATTAAATAATGATGTTGGTAACACCCCGAGCTTCCATGATACGCTCCTCATTCAATAATGCTATAGCTTGAATTGTACGCAACTTCGAGTTCTAACACACCGCAACTAATCAAAGTAGCCGTTATGAATAGTAATCCCACTTTTTAAAATTATAGAAATGTTATATTTCAAAATGGACTTCATTTTTGTATTCGTAATATCGAAATTATCCTAAGTTAAATTTTTTGTAATTTTTTGAGAACTTCCATTTTTTTATGAATAGTGATAAATGCTTAAAACAACATTTTTAATCAAAATAATTTATAGTGATAAATTATACTATTGAGTGGTTTTAAAGTATAATTAGAGTATATTTTTACCATTTTATCCAGTGGTGTTCATTAGAATTAATTTCACTTTGAAATTGAAAATAAACAATTGTCAATCTTTTGATATATATTGTTTCGTAAAAACACGCAATATGTTGTGACAGCGGGAATTACTTATAAAATTAATTAATGCAACTTATATGTTTAGAATTTTGTAAAATAGAAATCATTTTTGAATTCAGAATATCAATTATATCTTAGGGTGAAATTTTGGCATTGTTCTGAAAAACTATAATTTTTGATGAATAGTGAAACCACTAAGTGGCAGTTAAAAAACTGATTTTTCGTTTAAATGAAACATTACCACTTCTGTGATTTGAATTTTAAAAATCCGAAATACATGGTTGTCATTAGGAAGTAAATTTTGGTTCAATGGGATTAAAATAATTTTTTGGGGAATAGTAACTTTTAAGTTTAATTAATCACGATTAAAGGTAATTAGTGAAATTTAAGGTAAAAATGGTATTATAAAAATATGAAATGACCTTTACACTTGTCCTACCCCTATTGGATGAGTCATGGCCGACCAAAAAAATCCATGGGTCAACTTGGGGACCCCATGGAGCCACTTTGGTAGGAAAATGACATTAAAAACGTTTTATTTAATGTTAAAATAAAAATGTCACAAACATGAGTCGTTTTACTAAAAACAATTTGAAATGGGGTTATACAAGTCATATTTTTGACTATAAATATTCATTAGAAAGATAAAAAGATTTCCTACATAATTATATTTGTTTTATAATTTTTAGTAATTAAATAAATTAAATTATTTATGACACTATGATGATGAAGCTATTACCTCATTAATTAACAATTTTATTAAAATGGAAGGATAATGTAAAATATAAGCATTACACTTGTCCAAAGCCTATTGGATGAAAATATTTCAAACCCTTATCACCTTATACTCGAATTATATAAGTTTGGGACCTTTATATCCGATAATAATTGTATAATAAAGTAACATTTCATTACTTTCCAAGAGTGCCCCTCCTCTCCACTTATAAAAGGCCCCCACTACTACAACCTTAATCACACTATCAAAGCCTTTTGGCTCGGCCAAACCCTGCCCAAATACTCTCTAAGATTCCCTCCCTTACTCTTAGAAGACTCAATTTGGGCAGAAGTCTTCCCAAGGAAGCATTTGGCTCAAATCAAAAAGAGTTACCCGATTTTAAGGTAATGTCTTCTCTAATGTTGTTTTGTTTTATTTTGCTTCTACAACCCCTTAAAATCTTTTTATTCCATTCTTTTGTAACAACACCAGTATCTAAAATATACTAGGATGTTGTTATGATAATTATTTGGTTTAAACTTACACACACATTCGTCTAATGGTTAAAGAACATACTGTTTCTGTGGGTGGCGAAATACTGCCACACGAAACGATGATTATTCAATATTCTTTTAACACCTCTAATAGTGGCCATTTTGATGACACTATTTTCATATATGATATATATATTATGTTTTTGTTTTCCATATGATTATATATTTCTCATTTATGGCATACTTTAATATATCTGTTATGGGTAAACACGATAATTTCATTTTAGGAAGTGCGGACTACCGCCCCTCAAAGTGATTTAAATCGTTAATGCCATATGTGGGATGTATAAAGGATGGAGTAAATGGAATTATAAATTATATTATACTGGAATTATATTATACCTTTATATAATTATAACTTCATTCCATTAAATATGAAACAGAAATGAAATTAGCGTTCATGCGTACGTACGGCTTACCGTCTCCATGAACGGTGCATTTCATTTCTTACCTCTAAATGTTATGTAATATTATAAATGAATGTATATACTGGATATATATGATGTATATGATATATAAATCATGAATATAATTATGGATATAATGTATATTTTACCACATGAACAAAGTGTAATTATAAGAATTTTATTTTTGACTCAAGTACCTAAGATCGACAAAACGACCGTTATTAACCTAAGTGACTACATAATTTTCGTAAAATTGTAATAAGTGATATAAAAGGGATAATGAACATTAAAAAGTTCTTAATAAAGTATATATTAACTCTAGTTTATTATTTAGGAGGTTAAATAGCGGTCGAGTCAATTTGGACACGAGGTAAGGGATCTTCTTAACCCAATTTCCATTCTTTGGGTTAATCTCCTACATTCAAATTATGTCATGATATTATTATGTCCGATCTTGTATTTTTTTTACATTATTTATGTGTACTTATAGTAAATACACATAATAGATCTATTTTATTTTCAAATGATCTTTGTAAGGACTTCGTTTCAATATCCTTTCATTAAGGCATATTTGGTTTTATACACAACTTTCATTTATACAGTGTATAAAACCCTTTTACTTTTACTCAAAAGGAATATTTTTATACGAATCGTTTTTACTAAATGAAAAAAGGAATGTTTTTTT
Organism: Viscum album; assembly: GCA_963277665.1. Classification (NCBI taxonomy): domain Eukaryota; kingdom Viridiplantae; phylum Streptophyta; class Magnoliopsida; order Santalales; family Viscaceae; genus Viscum; species Viscum album. The sequence goes on from OY728166.1 coordinate 1,134,251,569, forward strand.
TCTTACGTATGCAGCGAAAAAGAATTCTCTACCGCCGTGACTATAATTTGAGTTTCAACTTCCTTTATAAGCCATAACATTTTTTAAAAGAAAAATAAACACCATGTTTTATTTTTCTTTTATTTTGGTATTGAAAATGGTTTTGATAATGTTTTTATTATATCAATGTGTTGTATTGATATCTTGTGATTGAAGTGTGGAAATCTTATGTTTACTTTATGCATGTTTTATGTGATAAAATTATGTTATGGTTTATGATATGTTTAAACCTGTTCATATGAGGAATGCATTGGACTTAATAAGTGACGGGTGGAGACCTCTATAGATCCTCGATGCATCGGTAGGTCTCATGAGACAATCTAGTGTCTTGGAACGAGCCCTTGACAAAATATTATTTGTGTTCTTGGCACGAGGCCTTGGATACGTGGTTATGATAGTCTGGCATTATGCATTCCATCATTGTGAAAGTGGTTATTGATATTGCATGTGATTATTCGACCAGTAGAATATCCATGTGAATAAGTAAAAGGAATTATCTCATTTTACCTTTTCCGTATTATGTTGAAGTTCATGTTTAAAAGTCTTTTGTTTTATTTATACATTGCCTTAAATGTTTATGTTTATTTATGAAAGCTTCCACTATATTGTTATCCTTACTGAGCATCTGATCTCACCCCTTTCAATGTTTCAATATTTTCCAGGATGTGAAGAAGTATTTTATGAATGACCTACATGGATAGTCAGAAGAGGATATGAGTGTGGACTATGAAGACTTTGTTATTGTAGTTTTTTAATTTATGATGTAATGTAACATTTATGAATGTGTCCAGTGTTTCAAAGGATACTAAACTAATTGGTCTTTCGAGACTTGAACTTTTGTGATCATGCCAATGTTACGCAATAATGCACTAACTCTAGGTAACTGGGGTCAGGGCATTACAATGTTAACACTCGATAGACGATTAATAATGTTACTAATAAACAGACGATGATATGATCATAAATGTTATCATAAAAAAGGAATATGATTCTGAAATAATTCAATTAGATTATTTAAGTCACTATACAACAGGTTTTTATAAAGACAAAGTAAATAAGACCTAAGGTTATAGATTATTTCAGAATCTCATTATTATCTAAAATTTTTATGTAATTATTCTATGGGGTCTATTTATCATTAATGTCCATGATTTTTAAATATGTACTCAAAAACATTTTTTAAATTCTAATACAATTATTTTGGAGTCAAATTTACCCATTCGAAGATTTTTATTAAATGGTATGAATTTAATCTTTTGTCGCTTTAGATATGAGGTTCTTTTTTAATTTCCGAAACAAGTATGAGAATAATGTTTACTTTGATCATATACATCATGAATGAATTTTTTTAAATTCATAACACATTATTTCCATAAACATTCTTTATAATATTTCATGTTTAATTTATAATAAATTCATTTATTTTAAAATAGTGTGGCATTATGAGAAAACCAAATGTTTTTGAAAATGAACTAATATTTTCCTCAAAAATTAGTTTTTAGTGTTTTATCAAAATTACTAACCATGTAACATGAAATTATTTAAATATGATTATGTTTCAATCCAATATGTTAACATGCATTTATTTTTTCTATAATTGAAATATATTTATAAAATTCATTTTTGGATTTATTTTATGATGGAATGTTGTTTAAGAAACCCATTTTATTCCATGCGTTATGTAATGATGAATGATTTATATTTTGAGGAACGCTTAAGAATGATTTAATTATGATATTGTTGGGACCGATATATCTGTCCATTTCATAGGACAAATAATTATATCAGATGACATATATATATTTGGAGTGGGAAATTGTCTAGTTTTAGTAGTACAAGGCTCTAATGAGGAGTGAACTCGGTTCAGTAATAGACATTATCTGCTATGATAGTCTTTGAAATGATCCATGACTAATGTGAAATGATTTTCTATGCTTATGTGTATGCCAAAGAAGTTCATGCCTAATATTATTAGTTTTTTAATTAAATTTATTTATTCTTATAATCATTTATAATTTATCCCATGGCATGATATCAGGATCATCCACATACAAAATAAGATTATAGGATGTTATGTTCGTATGTCTTATGATTTTGATATAATTGAAATCTCTCATGTTCACCCTTAATGAGAATTTTATCCCCTCATTTTATATTCTTTTTCCCCATGTCAATAAGAAGGGTATTAGGTAAGATATGTCAAAAAATGGTTCTAGTTATGATGAAATAATTTGGAGATAATGTTGAATTCATATGAACTTGGAATTTATGATTCATATTTTCTAAAGATAATATACCTATACGGTCATGTGGTGGATTTGTTATATATTTTAATGAATATTTTCAATATTGAAATAATTTAAATGAATTTAAATTATGGTTCATTATAAATATGTCCATAACGAAAAAATTATGTAATATTATTCCTTTAATAACATGACATGTAGGATTCCGCTTCTTGGCTAATGCCCAATATTATCTTCACTGAGGTATGAAATTAAAGAATAATCCATAGACCTGTCATAATTTCATAAAAAAAAATATTAAAGGAACTATGTAGATTTTGATTCTCATTCTCACAAGGTATGTTGGACACCTCATAGAGGTTCAATCCCATCTCCAATAATCCAATCATCTCCCTGGATTGAAAAAAATCCATAGATCCCTAATATGGTTAAAAATAAGATAATCAAAAATAAATAATAGAAATATGGAGATGATGTGAAAAAAATAGTTATTCAAATTAACACACGGTCTTTATCATGTTAATAAAATAGGGGTAACAAAACATATATTAGGTATTGTGAAGTATTTCATTAACATATCATATATATATATAGTGGATTCACTGAATGGGAAATAATTTCTCTAGAAAGGGTGAGTGGAGCTTGAATTCCCATCCTCTATACCAAGGCACATTCTTCAGAATCATTGGGTTTTAAATCCCAATTTACATCTTACCTTTGAAAAGAAGGTTCATGTATTTTCAAGGATTTTGGAACCATTGGGAGTTTCAATTAATGATAAAAATAGTAATCCAGATGGAGATGGTTGTGTAACTACCCTAAATCAACCATAACCAAGCATTATGAAAGTCCTTCAACATTGTATCGTGAAATAAAATGTTGAACCAAACATAAAATCCAATAACTATCTCAATCCATTTTAAAATATAAAATTATGGACTATACTATTCTATTGGTCCTTTTTTTCAACATTTTATCAGGAAACGAAATGGTTGAATCAATTTGAATCTTTTATCTATTTCAATATTGTCACATATATGAAATTATATACTATCAAAGTTCATGTTAGTCTGTTTTATTGGGGAAACAAAATGGTGTACTAGATGAGAGAACTTTTTACTGCTCTAACCATTTCATAAATGAAGCTACAAACTCTGTATCCATTCACAATTAATGTAATTTATAGACAATTTACGCTTATATATCATTCTACACTTATAATATGTCTTTTTTACTCTCTAGTAATTATTATTTTCTATAAAATTAAAATAGTCTTCCTGAATGTGAGAATGGATTCTAAGGTCACTCCAAAATATGGTAATTACTATATAACACTTATTTAAAGAGTGAGTAACTAGATGACACACCAATCATATAAATCTTCCACCAAAAAACCTTATTCCAAATACCCCAATATGTGTTGTGACAAACTCAACACCTCCAATGTCAATTTATGAATGTATTTTCCACTTAGTACCACCTCAATAGATCCATCCCGATTATTAAGGTATCTCAGTAAATCATTTAGAAGATCAATCACCACATTATGTATTTCCCATGATAATCCATAGACGAGGATGTGATACATTTTTGAAAAGTCAACTACTTTGGGTGAATAAACCATGATCTCAATAATATACACCTTCCCAACCATAGGGAGGTGGATGAGGGAAATTACTATGTAAACTAAACCACTTAGGAGATGCCTATGAGGGTTAGCATCCATTCTAGTCATTATCATCGACAAAGAACTGTAATAACATCAAGAGATTTATAGGAAGCTGCGACCACCCAAACATCCAATCTAGGTTATCCAAAAGGATGTCATGCCAAGGGTATACAAATAATCAAACAGTAGAAAAATATTATATCATTGATATCACTAATGTTTGAGAGGTCCATAAATGAATCCAGACAGTTTCCTAGAATCAATAACATATCATAACTAGCCCAGAAGCCTATGACATCATCACAATGAGAATGTGGGAATACGAAATCCTAGTTAGAACCCAATCCCTTAGGAATGGTAGAATTTATATCTTTTTTAACCATTCGATTATCTTCAATACGGTCATCGACTCACCAACCAATATTACATGAGCATGCCCAAAAAATAGTAATATATGTTCTGACCAACCAAATGGTAGAAATGGAACCGACCGACAAAACTATACAGAAGGATCCATCCCACCAAACAACATATCAGGTACTAACCTATCAATGTAGATACTCTCTTAAATAGGATCAATATCCAACCTATATCTCTATCAATATGATATATACCTAATATGAGGGATTCTCATTGATCCTAAAAATAATACTCATGAACAATATAATAGTACACATATATAGTCATATAATCTTTAGAAAGTTAGAATACTATTTCCCATGTAACTCGTAAATAATTCATAGTCAGTATCATTCAATAATATACATAAGACAGTGTCAATCAATTTGATGTTTTGATGTACAATGTAGATGTATCATATTCCTAGTGTAAATAATATATTCTTTCTCCAAACTCCATATTGAGACACTCTGCATCATCCACTCTTCCTACAATAAATAAATGATACGATGCTTTCATGAATTCTACCATAAACCTCATTAATGATACCATAGAAATTTCTATGGAAGGAAATATTACTGGACACCGATTATATAATGAGGATCTTTAGGAATTATTTTTGGGAATGATCCGGAGATCCATTAACTAGAATATCACATCTACACAATCTTACAAAGGTCCATATTTTATTAATTTTCCTTATCCCATATGAATGGGGTCATTTTCATATTCATCATTACCTCATCCGGTGAGTTCTAAATTTTTTTCACCTCACTAAATCACATTTTGCTGGAGGAATTTCCATATTTTCCACTGCCTCTTTAGGGATACTCGAGAAATAATCTACCATAGTAGTCACCATAAATACTCTCTAATAATTTTGTTCCTCAAATTACTGGGAATCATTTACATCGTCCAAGTTCTCCAATTCTACATAAATTACCCCTCAACCAATAAGAATAATGTTTCTTCACCAAAATCTCCAAACTCATCCATGTTCCCATGTCAACAGAGTCATAGTTAGGACACATGACAATTAGTGTGGTTGTTCATCACTTTATAAGCAATAGTGATTGGTATATTCCTTAACACCAAAACATATATTTGAGAACATTAACTATGTTATAGATAATAAATTTATAAACCTCAAAATATATGGGAAACATGGTTAGGAGAGTTTGGAAAGAGATTAAAATGACTACCCTAGACATTAACATCTCGTGAAAAATATAGGGTTGTGCATTAAATCAAATGAACTGCTTTAGAAGAGGATTGATGGGGGTATTTTTAAAAAAGAGACACATGAATCCAAACTATAGTCATATAACCATGTTGCATTTTTCCCAAATAAATTCTAGACCACTTGGTATTGTTTGAATTAGTTTTTCAATTTTGGTTTATAATAATGTTACTTAAAATCCTTAGAGAAATTTCGTAACATCCGAATTTTTTTAAAGTTTCAATAATCTAAAATAAAACTTCTCAAAATTACCTTTCGTCTGGAAATAATTTAAATAGAATGAAAAATACAATATTTACTTGTTTCTGTACAAATAACTACTCTTTTAATAGTTGGATAATCCCACCAACATGTATGCATTCTATTTCGTCTTTCTTGAATACAATGTCACAAGCAGTTAACAGTTATAAAATCCTAATAAAAACATTCTTAAAATAGTTTTTTATATCCCCCAAATATCATTTTTTTAGTTTCCACATTCCCATATATGGTTATTCACCATAGAAAAATAATCAATTTATTCTATCTAATAGTTAGTATCCACAATTACTAGTTTCAATAAATTTATTCTTTTCTAATCGACATTAGAAATTATTCACTTCCTCTATATGTAATATTAATCAAAATGTTCCTACTTAAAATCATCATGATATTAAAAATTCCTATAAATAAATATTTTATCAGGAAACATTATACATAACCATTGTCAGAAAAACTTCCCCAGCAAACATCTGTATGAAATTATTGGGTATGGTAACCTCGGTATGATTGTCCCCATTATATTGGCATTATTCTGATTTATTTTCTGCACTTCATACATCAAACTTTTATAATCTATATTGGTAGCTCGCAATTCCCTTGTATGATGAAACTAGTTTTCTTTATATTACTCAAATTGATGTCTCTCTAATGGTCTTACTCTAGAAAACTTTATAATATGAAGCATTATTTGTTGGTACATTCTCTGATTTATAGATTGAGTCTCAAACAATTAAAATTTTTCAGCTTCAACCTAAAAAATGAAGTCTATAATATAACTCCATACTTGTTTCAAAATTTCCATAGTTCAAGGGAATGTGAACTATTAAAAGTTTTCAATGTATAAATGTGGTAATATCATATTTTATACGCACCCCAGAATTTCAAATGTTGGAATAAATCATCTTATAGCTCAACTAAATTCCAAATTCCTGAATTTCTCAATTATTTAATTTGTAAAACATTGGCTTCTTAAACTCTTTTTAATCCCAATTGTTTCATATTGAATCTTCTTGAATATACACACAACATAAGACTTCTTTATGTTTAAAAACTTTAATTTTGTATGATTATTCATTCTAATTCTCCATTACGATTATTCATAATGATTATTCATTATAATGATGACATAGGAAAAACTGTAGTTTTCCCATTATGATGACCACTTATAAATAATGAATGTACTATTAATCAGATGATTCTTATAAATTTAAATACAATTGATAAAAACTTAAGAACATTTTTTAGCATTCAGTAACATCATTCTTCAATAATTTCACAATAAGAACACATAAAAAATGTTATGAAAAATATTTCTCAATTTCTTTAATTCCATAGGATGATGATCTTGTATTTGATAACATTATCGATGTAACGTCCTGCCTGATGGATCAATCTCTACTTCACACAATGAACACAGTCAGTTGTAGACCGATGAGTTTACAACTCCTTTTGAGAAACACTAAATAATTTTTTATTTTTCTCATGAACCAATCAAAATGTAATTAAATATAATCTAATAAAATTTGTCAGTGCCTATCTGATTATTCAATAACTATTTTAGAGAAATATTCAATTCTTTTGTTCTTTTTCAATTGACCCAGTCACACTATAATTCAACTTGATGATAATGGTTGACTAAATTGTTTATTTTCATCATGTTGAAAACTATTATCAACATAACTATTCATTTATACCTCTTACTAAAATCTACATATAACCAATTAATGATACAAACACATAATAAAACAAATTGGTCTTACAATCCTTTATGATGGATCGATGGCATACCTCGTATGATTGACCAATGTCAGCATTGGATTCATTAATTTAGTACTAACAATCATAAATCATTATATTATTTTCATGTTGATGATTCATATACCAAGGCTCTTCATCCTTCTATTTCTAGTATTCCCCATCCTATTAAGAAGTAGAAATAATAATTCACCTTATATTTTCCTCTCTTACACAAACTCTAGCTAGTATCATGACTTCCTCATGACTTTGAATACACTTTTTATCATCACTTCATCGTCTATTATATATTGACATTTATTGTAACATACCATCCATTCCAAAATCTTAACTAACTCCAATATAACAAACAATCTGATTAGAAGAACTTGTTCTCACCCTTTCTTTCTTAATGATAGAATAAGAAGAGTTATAGATTACCTATGATTTATGTGAACCCCAAGATCAAAAATAGATCATCAGAATTAGTATTAAATGTATAATCTATGATATAATCACATTACTATCAATGATTTCATTCCAGACTAAATATGAATATCATTAGATTCTAATTTTATATCAATATCCTAATATTTTTAATAATATTCAACGAATCATGTTGATGTGTATGATCTGATTCTCATGCCAATATTCTTGATCTGATTCTCTTACAGATTGTTCTAGATATAATTCACAACATCACACACAAACATCCTCAATAAAGTTTTCTATTAGATTTTCCTTATAATTAAATTCCTCAATATAATAAACATATTGATATACTTACACAACAAAACAAAAACACAAATTGGGAATAACAATCCCTCAATTTGAGTTTGTTGTCAATACCCTCTTCAACGAATAAAAAAACATTTATCCACATTTTCTTTAATATGGATTATTTTCATTTTCAAATTATTTATTATCTCTATTTATTTCATTTTCTCTCCACCTTATTGAAAATCCAAATGAGATTTTCTACCAGGACCTGTTTTTCCCTTATTAAGAAATGTTACCATTTCCAAGGGATTGAAAATTTCATCCCAAAAGAGTAAAATTCTCCTTTAAGAGAACCTATGTTTCTGAAGACATTCTTAACAAATATCCTTTAACGAAAAAAATATAACACATTGTTGGAAAACTTGGAATAGAAAACAATAGTGCATAATCAATGTTAAAAATGTTGTCCAAAACCAAATTGTTATATTATACATTTTCACGTTTCATTCAAAATTATTATATCTAGGGAAATAATAAAAATAATTTATTAATGTAGAAGTCACCATCACCCATATCAACATACATATCATAAATTCAATTTCCATAAACCCATATTCCAAAAAATAATATTTTTTCAACTCATCACATTTTTTTGTATGAATGGTAGGAGACTCATAAACCTTATCCTCCTCTCTTCAACTCATTCAACTCCATGAATTTTAGTAAACATAAAAATATTTATGGCATTTGGATCAACCTCATAGTTTCTCAGAATTATCATTAAAATTGAGTGTCCTCTCTCAATCTGATGTATTTTCAATTTTTTGGAATTATTTGTTGGATTCATTTTATTACTTCTATTCATTCTTCTCCAACATTGTGATTATATTCATTTAATATATAGACTCTTGTGATAATGATTTTTATTTCTTTTAAATATTATTCTTCTTTTTATAACATTAATATTTTAAAAAATCTTTAATTTTATCCTCTAATTTTGGGAGGATAGTTACAAAACTTTTAGTGGAATGACATTCTTTTTAAAAACTATTTCACCTATTCTTATTTTTTAATCCTTAATCAGTTGATATATATTTATAAAATTTTCAACAAATTTAGAATAATCTTCATTCAATTTTCATCAGATGATTTTTTTATTCTTCTAAATTTATATCCATGACACCTTATTTTACCTAAATATGAATGCACTCATTCTTCTTATACATATCATGTTTTTTATTCTCCAAATTATTATAATACCCAACACTCATTTTTGGTTACACATATTTTTTAGTAACACTTGATCTACATTGATCATCATAGATCCCCCGTTATTCATACTTGTTTCTTAGTTGAGACATGTTATACCAACATTTATAATATTTGACCCTAAAAACACCCCAACACAAATAGTGACCACAGAATCATGACTTGTCATACTAATATTTAATGTTTCCATAATATTGTTTTAGTTATTTCTTCACACACCACGGAAAACTTTTATTATCAGGATAACATCCTAATGAATTCTTATCTTTATAGGCGAAGGATATTTTCTCACAATCCTTATTTTTAATCTATTATTGTCACCATATTTAGAATTTTGATATTTAACATCGATTTCAATGATGATATTTTCTATCCTCTTTCTTATATCCATTTTGGTTGAAAGAAGCATTGATAAGGTCACAAAAAATACTTGTACGTATCATGAAATATAGCTATGATAACTTCAATCATATATTCATATTAATCTATCATAAATAAATAACTCTTATTTTCATAAAAAATTATAAATTTTGTCTTATTGAGGTTCTACATTTTAGATAATCTTTCATCAGCAATTTTAATTTTACTTTGGATTCCACCCATATTCAAATTCTAAAAAATAATAAAATTTAGATTTTTATCTTCATTATTCATCCATTCATTATTCTCAATGGTTGTTTTTTCAAAATATTTATGTAGCAATATTCATTTATTCCTGAGTAGAGTATTTATCTCAATTTCATTTTCCAAATTCTCTTTGTGATTATATAATTTATTTATTATTAGAATAACAATCTGATGAAATAATTCGATTTATAACATGAAAAATGATGTTTGTCTTATAATCAGATTATTCTATAGAAGGGGATTCATTCTTTTTTCAACTTCATAGATATTTTTTATTATTATTATCATAAGGAATTTTTTTACTTGTGTTTCATCCACATTTTTATAAGGATTATTATACTATTTTTTAGACTCATATTCTTCAGTTTTGATCCATCGAACTCTGTTTGAAAATTGTCTTTTACCATCACAATTCCAATATTTTTGGGTTTTTTTTCATTTTCCCTTACTGTAATTATTTTAATGGTGGGAAATAGTTATAATGAAATTTTAAACTTCTTCATAATCCCTTGAATCATATGATTATTTTTTTAATTTCTTTATCTTTTTCCTTCTAATAATGATTTGATGTCTATGTCATGATTGAAATTTTAATTACTATTCATAACCATATCTCTTCTTATTTCATATGTGACAAGAGTATTATATAGATTATCCCACAATATAATTGTAGGATGTCTATCTTCAATAGATTATACATTGTAATTAAAATTTTCTGGATGAATTATCAATATATTTTCAATAATAATTGAGTCTTTAAAATTATTCTCCAAGACATGTTATGGTTATAACAACATCATTTATCCATGGGAAGAAATAAAAATAGATTTATACTGATAAATTTTTAGATATTCACACTTTAGCCTCTAGATTCATAATTTTTTTCATATTCACCTTCTTATTTCATTCTTAAATGTAGCCAAACATTTCTCAAATTACATTGGATGTTCTGAATCTCTTTCATATAAAAAACCTACGTTCAGATATATATGATTATAAATAAATTTTATTCATCTATCATTTGAATTATTTTTATAATGGGAATAATTAAGATGAGTAATGTAAATAGAAAGAGGAAATCCATCAGAAGTATCTTCCAAAAAATCATACCCACGTGACATAAGATATGGAATCATTCTAGTTTACCCAATATGATAGTTGATAACATTGAAATTGGAATCTCCTTTTAGTTTAGTAAATTTCAATTCTTTATTCCCAATAATTAATATTTCATAGGGATCCTACTATGATAAAAATATTAATTCCAAAATAAGATCAAAACCACATAGAGGATCTGGAATTTGTGTTTCCATTTTATTTTACAAGAAATTTTCATAACTACATTAGTGAACTATCGTCACCAATAAAACATTTTAAATTTAAGATCCAATAAAATAAAACCTATAAACCATACAATTGATATGAATCAAATTTAAATATAACATAGCACATTATAGTTATAGGGGTTAGTAAAAATAATTACACATATTCAAATTGGATAGTCCCACCAACATGGATTCTTTCAATATATTATTTCTATAATAAAAAGGGAAAATTAGGGAAAATTTATATAATCCTAGTAGAAACATTCCAATTATAGTCGATTAACCCCCCCCCCCCCAATTATGCATTTTAGTATCCAATTTTACACAATTGGTTATACACCCCATAAAAAATTGTTCCCTTCCAGGAGTTAGTATATATCCATAGATACATGATTTACATTCATTTATTGTATTTGATCCAATTTTGAGAGTCATAAATTTCACCACATGTAAGATTAATTAAACATTGGCTTCATACAAAATTCAATATATTAAAAAATTCACCAATTAACCTTTTGGAAATGAATCTTTATTATTAACCTCTATCAAGAATACTTCCTTAGTAAAGTTAGTGTGATCCTCATGGGTCTGGTAATCTTCGCCTGGTGGTCCATATGTAATTTAACTTTATCAAATTCTTCATCTTCACTTATTTCTTCAACTAAGTAGAAACGATACTAGGAGATCAAAATTCCTCCATACAATTGAACATAGTCTAATGAACCATGCTCTAATTAATGTCTCTATGATGGGATACCTCTGATGGACATGTTCCAATGAAGCCTCGTATTTTTGAACATTCTATGATGATTATATTGAACCTCACTCTGATAGTCTTCCCTGGATTCATGCTACAAAATATTTCTTCTTGGAAATTCAATACTAATTCCACAATTGTTAGAGCTCTTGAACATGAGAATAGGTCTTGATCTAAAAGTGATAATAGGATTATATCCCCTTTTATATGAACCCCTCAATATAAATGGTAGGAAAAAAAATTTATTTCCAACTTTTTGAAATTTAAAATTATTATATTTCTCATTCATTTAAGTCTTCATCTTTGACTCCTTAAACTCTTATCAGTCTTTATTGAATCTTCTAAAATATTCTCAAATATACTCAATAGATTATATTTATTCGTGTTTAAAAACATTTAATTAGTCTTATTCTTCACTCTAGTTCTCTATTACAATTTTTCATTACAAACATATGATGTCCCATTAAGATTACCTATAGAAATCAGTGAATTAATTTTAAGGTAGATGTTTCATATCTGCTAAAAAACACTTATTAAAACATTGGGAGCAATTTGTATCATTCAAAAACATCCTTCCTCGCTACTTTGAAATCAATCCCATATCATAAATATGATCAAATTATTTCACATTTTCTTCAAATACTCTGATTCATGATCATTTTCCTCATGAATCTATCAGTATCATGAATTGTATAATAGATCAATATTTACATCACTCTGATTGACATTGTCAGTGGCAGTTCGATGAGTCTATATCTCTTTTTGAGAATCACTCAATACATTTGTTCTTTTTATCTTGACCCACTCACAATGTAATTTAAACTTATTCGATAAAAATTATCAGTACCATTCAGATGAGTTTTTACTTTTTTTTAGAAACATTCAAAATTTTCTTTCTTTGTCTCATGAACAAATGACAGTGTAATTCATCATGATGATAATGGTCGACTGCATTATTGATTTTCATCATATTGAAAAATCTCATCAACATAGACATTAAATAATACCTCCAATTGATATTTGTATCCAATGTATTAATGTTACATATATTTCATAAAACAAATTAGTTTTAGAGTCCACTATGATGGATCAGTCACATACTATTTTTTATGGACTGGTGTTATTAAGGATTCAATACCTCCATAAGAATAATCTTCTATCGTTCTGTTATTTCCACACTGATGATTATTATACATATGATCTTTATCTTTCTGATTCTGGTGTTCCTCAAACCAATGAACAATAGTCAGAGTACATCACATTGCATTCTCCAATCTTCTAAAAACACCAAATTTCATCATGACATCCTCATGATTTTGAATACATTTTTAATTGACATAAAATCATCTTACTCGTATAGACAATTATTGTATATTCCCATCATTTCCAGTAACTTCCTAAATTATAATTTGATCCTCACATTGATGAAGACATTAACCTTCATATCTAGGAAATAGAGAGAGTATAAGAATACATTCTTGTACATACCACTCTAAAGTACCAATACCTTTTCACCACAAAAATGGATATTCAGTAATATATCCCAATGATGAAACAAGTATAGGAAAATATTACTATCCCAAAAGAAATAGCATAATATCTCTATGATCCATCAAAATCAGTGCCTACTTTTGAGTAATAGTATATTCTTTCTTCCATAAATTAGGATTATTTGTATATTCCGATAATGTTTGTGAAAAATTATTGGGAATGTATTTTCATTCCAACCAGGGCTCACCAAGCTATTTTCTCATATGACTCGAGATAGTCACTCATTTTTGTTGAAGATATCACATGAGATACCCCAAAGGATTAGGATCGAGATAATAACCCTACTTCAATTGAAGTCTGACAACATATTATGACAATTACCTCAGGGATGGCATATATCCATGCCGATGAAGATACAAGAAATATCCCTCCAGCTTATAGAATTAGGATCAAATAAATGTTCTTAGTGATGAAAGATTAGGCCAACATACTTCATTAGCTATATAAGAGGACCTCATAACCATTATCTTCTTCCATTGTTCCAGGAGCATATTATAATAGGGAAATCATTTATTAACATATCTCATACAAAAATTCATCGAGCATTGATAGTATGTTCATAAAAAACTATGACGAATTATCATATTCCTACTGATGACACAAAAGATAACTAGAATAATCTAGGATATTTTAAATAGTGGGATTATATCTCTATCATAGTAGACAATTATCATCATATTTTGGAAACATTCATGCATCAGGATCATAACCCTTCTAATCATTAAAATGAAGGTCATCACATTCCATGCATGATGTAGAATGAGTATTATATTGCTAATCATTTCTATGCCACTTACCTTCATTTCATGAAACACATATATGTAACACCTCAAGGATCCATCGACTCTTTAATTTAAATCGAATGTGATATCTACTATTTTATCATTTTTATATTTTTGAAGATATGTATTGTGGGGAGTCTTCTCTATACATACGACATGATCAACTTCCCCAAGGTGTTATCTCTCCCAAAAAAAATACATATTGTTCCCAGATACCTTTATATAGTGTTTTTCAATAAAAATTGAAACCATTATATAAATTGGTACATGAAACATTAGGGTTAATAGTATGTAGTTCTCTTATAACCATCAACGACTCCTCACCCCTGTCAGTAGTTGAACCATAGAAGCAACCTCTATTATCTGACTGGGTGGTGAAATATAACCATAAGGAAAAATTGTTCTACATTTATGCATGTAGATATTTGTTTAGAAAAAACCACTAAATAATGTTTTTCCCTTTATCACCCCTAATTACAAGATCCCATACCATCAAAATAGGAGTGCATGATTTATATTTTACCAAATTTTATGAATCTTATCCGATATTTATGTATTGACATCTACCTTTTCAATAATATTATTGTTACATACAGAATATAAATTTACTATATTTTCACATAAACATATTTATGATCTCAGTGGATAGAGGCCCTAGATTGAAAAAAAATGAAACATATATGGCATCTTTCCTTCTACATCATGAAAACTCTCAGGTGACTGGTTGGAAAATCTTTATAACACATTTGTATCCAAGGATGAAGAAAGTATGGAGATTTTTATTATACCATATTTTAATGCTAGATATGTTCAATAGATATTTCATCATGATATTATATTACCATATGAGAAATCAAGGGATCAGATTTCATGATACATTTAAAAAATATCACAACGTTCTTGAAACTTTAAAGAGAATTGTGGTAGGATATCATAACCCCATTGATAATATGAATGAAATATACAATTCATGAACCACAGTGGGAATTTTATTACATCAGTTATAGTTTCTATTGTAAATGAGATTAATCAATGGTCACAATGGATGTGGAATTCATTACACTCCCCACCAATGAAAGGATTATTAAAAGTATTTTCAATAGCATATGTCAAGCATCATATGTCCTTGAATGTGTATAAACTGAAAAATATTTCTTTTCCTATATAATGACATTAAATTTCATGTAATCCTAGGTACTAGAAGTGAGAATCTCAATTATAGAACATCCCACCAACTTCCATCATGAATATAAACCATAAGGAATCCCATGCAAAAGAAGAAAGACATTAAACTACATAGAATCCAAATTCTGAGAAGAATGAATCGAAACTATATTGAATAACATATCCTACGAGAAATACACTAACTTGAATTGCATCCCAAATATTGGAAATCATATATTAAAATACATGGAATCCCATGTTCTGGTATCAAGACCATAAACTGTATGGTATCCCATGTCTTGGAAGCAATACTCTAATCTGAAGAGCATCCAAAGTCTTGGTAATAAGACATTAAACATCATAGTATGAGGATTCATCGATGAAAGACTCAAAACTACATATCAAATTATATCATGGATGAGATAATTTAAACTACAATGCATCCCATGTCCTAGATGCATGACTCAAAACTGAATGGTATCACAAGTCAAGGTAGCAAGAATCTAATATACACAACAACCTTATTCCTAGAAGAATGACTATAATCTTCATATCATCACCTATAATGGAATAAATAATTTAAAATAATTATTATCTTTCATCCTCATGACATTCTATTAAACTACATGGACGATGTACCTACCACATTGTGTTAAAATAAACAGATAGTGTTACATCACAAACAGTTCACTGCACATGGGAACGATCTATAATAAAGAAAAATTATTTACTAACATTTCAGGGTGTGTGTTAGATCAAAATAAACATTCTCCCCCTTAAATAATTATGTGTGTATTGGTTCCTATTATGACAATATATGTAGTGACCCGAAGATCCCAAATCAGTGGACTATCAATGATATTAATGGGAACAATTTCCATCATTAATTATGATTTGACATGTTTTGGGATTTTTCCATTCAAGAACTACATGTGTCTTGTTTCATGTTATTAAAACATATATAATGACCCCGGATCCTAAATAATGGGTCCATCAAATATATTAATATAAAAACTCCTCCCTCTATGTATGGGTTATACCTGTATGGAGATTTTTATGTTCAATAACTAATGTTTATTGATTCTTTATATCACCAGAACATAGTAACACCTAGATCCGAATTCCTATGTAAAATTTGATATTAACAAACTAATACCCACTTCTGTATATGGGTTTGACCATCATATATTTTTTTTTCCATTCATGAACAATGTGTGTCTTGATTCCTACTATCACATGATATATATTGACACCCATATCTCAAATATTGTGTCCAACCACAGTAACAATGTAAAACATTCCCCACTCTATGTGTGGTTCACACTTTCATGGGGATTTTTCCATTCAATAAATACATGTGGAATGATTCTTATAATCAAAAGATATATAGAGAAACTGAGATAAAAAATCCTTTCTCCAGCCACTATATGAAAATATCTCTCCTCCATGTTTTTGGGTCTGGCATATGCATATAATTTTTATAAAGGAATTTTGTGTCGTGATACAAATTAGTATAAGATATGTAGTGAGGCCTATATCTATAATCTTAGTTCTATCCAAAACCAATATAATGATGAAAAACCTCTCCCTATATATATGTGCAGGCCCTATATTGATAACTATCAATGAACTATGTGTGTCTTTATTCCTATCATCATAGGATACATAGTGAAAAAATGATCCTCTATTTTAGGCCCATCCACGAGTTATCATCACTCTCAATAATTATACTCCATGAGATTACGATCTATGTAGAGGCTCAAGTATATAATAAATTTTGAAAAACTATACTTATTCCCTATAATTTACTATCACACGACTTAATCAACTAACCAATTATGACATATTTCTCACATTTTAGCATGGTTAATTTTTTCTTAGGGAACATATAATGTCATTGTAGCGTGTCTGATCGATACATTCCATGTATAGTAAACTAAATCCTAGTCAAATTATGTTAAACTACCTGAAAACATCCTAGTCACATGATTTTATACTATAGGACAACTTCCTTGAATCATGATGCTAAAAAACTCAATGACGTCCTCGTCATGTGTTGTCAATCTATACAAAAAAATATATTCAGGTAAAACAGATCATCACCATGATGAAAATGTATTTAAAAATAAATTTTATTATACATTTACCTTTAAATGTTTTCAAAATATGTTGGAATATCCGTAAGGTTTGTTGAAAAATCATTGCGTTTTATATTCCCCATGATCCAACATCATATAATCAACATATGATTTGATAAAAACCTATTTCTCATGTATATATATTTCTCTTTGAACCCCATGGACCCTCAGTTGCTTTTATATAGGTTCTACCCTCAAGAAAATTGGTATCATGGATTGTCTAATCCTAATGGTCTGCACTAGGATTCATTATTGAATGGGAAAATTACTAAGAGTCGGTACCTTGAGGAAATTTTGACGTAGAGGATATATACCCCTTAAACCCAGGAGTTATTGTCCTCAAATTTTGGAACAGGGGTTACATCCATTAGCAGTTATTGACATGTGCCATGAAGTTTCCACCTCTAGTTAACTCAGATAATATTTTGCATCATACCAAATTTCACATCATGATTATGACATCATATCTGTTCTCCATTCCATTTTAGGGTATTCATATTTTTTGAAGACCCAATTTCTTTGAGTAAGTCGCTCCACTCATCTGTACATATTATTATCCTGATGTTAAGCTATACGATATTTTACTCTTTTTGTGACATTAATCTAGAAGATGTATGGTCTATACTACATACTAAAATTTGATTATAGTAATTGAACATATCCATGAATCTATGATATGGGTGAATTTTTCACCACCTTGCCAAAATAAAATATAACAATTCCTTATCCATGTGTTTTAACCTAATATATGTAATGGAAAACTTATCTAACCTTGATATCAAAATTATCTACATGAAAATATATAATGCACGTCTCCCTTACATTCATGATAGATCATTGTGGAGGGATATCCTTGAAAAAGGTTACTATGGCATGATTCTTTCCCTTACAAAAAACTAAATTCATACACATCCATTTATTGAATTCGAAGAAATATAGACTCTCTATAAATATATATATTTGAAATATCTACATATATAATTCTTGTCTATAAGTCAAATCTTCATAAGAAGGACTCCTACAAATGGAAACCCATTAATAACCTTCTGTATGGAAAAAAGTTCATCCCTACATATACATTTCTCCAGACAATGAAAAGTATCCCCAAGTAAAACATTGAAAATTTCACAACAATAGCTACATCCTTATAACATGTTGATAGACTGGAATATAGAATTCCTCATATCATGATGTTATACAACATGAAAAATTAATCCCAAAAATATGATGTTAAATTATGAATACCAATATCCATTATCACTCCTTATAAAAGGACTAAAAGAGTCTAGCCCTGGTCAACTGATATATGGGGTTATTTAGTCACCATGTCGATCAAATCAATCCATAAATCACACTTCAAGTCATGATCACCTCATTTTTTCTATAAACTGTCCAGATTATACGGAATGAAGATAATATCTCTATATTTTACCATGTAAGAGATGAATATAAATTAGGGACCTAGAAAAATTAACTAGAGGCATCTTATTACCCCATGATGGACCACATGGCCCTTGTGATCCCTAATATCATCCCAGTGGACCTCATCTCCTTAAAGTGATTCATGATGATCAATTTAAATACCATCTTGTACCATTCCTCATAGACTCGTAATATTATTAAATTATTTACCACACTCTCATAATCACCTCGAAATGATATTGGGGTACTCATGAACACCGAGATCCAAATTCGTCTATTATGTGAGTCTCCCTAGATATCAGGTCGACAATAATAATTAGATAATATTTAATTCACCTTGGACAAATTAGTATGACCGTAAATGTTATCATTTTATGGACTAAATCACAATATCGAAAACCTCTAGTGAAAGTGACACAAAACATCTCATGATAAATACCCACAAAGGGAGGTCTGATATAAATTCAATTATCCACTATATGAAATCCTTATCTCTAGAGATTAATCAATAGTACGATCATGAATAAACAAGTCATTAATCTCAATGTTCCCATAGTTTGACCATGACAATAGTCGATCTATTCTCACAGGACCCTCTAGTATAAGAAAATGATAGATCAATTATTTTTCACATATCCTCACCATAATAATGTATTTAGTATATGGTGACACATATTTTAGCGTACCTTAAACCTTATTTAATATAATTGTTCCCCTAAACCACCTACAGTCCTTTGAATTATATGATAAAAAAACAAATTCCTTGAGTTTATATCCTTATCGTGGAACCTCATGGAGCTTCGGATCCCTCTCTCCGAGTTCTACACAATAGTAATCTTGTAACATGGAATGGACAATCCAATGTCACCCCACTAGATTTTTCTTGTGAATGACATAATTACTATAGGACTATACTTGGATGTTGATTGGTCCCATATGAGAGGTCACCATTAAACCAAATATTTATAATCCTCACTTCATGGAATATAGTATTCCTCAATTATCAATGGTTGACCAGTACCCACTTGTTTCCACCAACAATTTACTCATATTTTCCATGACATTGAATTTCATTCCCTCTTACTATACTAATCAATTATATTCGATATTCTCGACATTATTTCAACATATATTGTACCCTTTTTCAAAGATAGAAACTGATATTAAATTCTAGAACCTTTTGATGGCCCACACTATATGACTCAAAATCACATGACAAAGGGCATGATAGCCAAAACAAAAAATAAGCTACCCTATGGTTTGAGAACCCTTTTTAGATATCAATTTTCTTTATATCCCACATCATCTTCCAAAATATTAAATATTCACAAATTTGCAATAGACCGTGGAAAATATTGATGATCCATAAATATAACCATGCGTATAATCCCTATGGGATCACAATTTAGGGCGTCTGGTCCATCAACTATAGTAATATTCTCCTTTTAGGAAAATAACTCTACTCATATTCATCCCTAGAAACATCACAGTATTACTCATCGCCTTAGGTTGTTTTTGATCAAACCCAATATAGCTTTACAATTCGTTGATCATCAGTTCAAGCTGATGGACATTTTATTTACAGAAACACATTTTATTACTACTCAAGTGGAAATGGAATCACTGATACATTATCCTACAATCTAACTAAATGTCAACTAGTATGAAAGGTATAACAACCCATCATGTATAATCTTTACTAATGATTTCTATATGAAAACAATGTTTTATAACAATTCATGATCATTCATTTTTCACAATTTCAATTAAGAATGAATGGTATTAGAACCGTTTATGGAATATCATTATTAATAATCCCATCTTGGATGCATGGTATGATAACCCTTCATGAATTAAAAAAATTCACTACCAAAAAATGACTTCAGATAATAGTCACTCAACTACAGCAAAAGATAGTTCGAGATAAAAACTAAAAAATAAAATAATAGTTGGACCAATCAAAATGATCCTAAACTATAATAATATATCGTATAGGATAAAATACCCTATAATATATCAAAATATGGAATAAGATAAAATACCATAAAATATATTATCAAGTGCTCTTGGCATAAATTCCCCAAACTACAGTAAAACAATGTCTGACCTAAAAGAAACTAAACTACAATAATAATTGATTTGAGATAATTTAACCTAATATATAGAAATATTTGTCCAATCAATACACTGTTTATAGAGTGGGACACCAAATAAAAAAGGACAGTTGACATACTAATAGATGCTTGGAGAACTGACCAGTTGAAGACCATAGGAATTGGGTGAGAATTTACATTATCGAAACTAATTCTTTATGCCATCAGACATTGATTCTGAGGGGGAATATGTTGATTCCCACCAAATGAGGATCAAACAAATTTGGATAAAATAAATACATAAATCATATATATCACATTCTCAATAAAATAAGGAAATGATAATCATAGATATGTAATGATTTAGTCATTAGATTCTACATATCATGAGATCCCCATGAGGATATGTCATCACATGCCTCTTAGAACATAACATAGTTAGATAATGCATTCCATGTGATATGATAGTTATCATGTGAATCCCCTATTGTGGTTTCTACTAATCAAACAAATCCTTATTAGGGAGACTGCTTCATCTTGTGAATCCCTTTCAATATGTCCTCATGATTGTACTGACCATTGCAATAGGATTACTCCAATCATGAAATGTTTTGACTAATAGATTCTTTAAATATCTAAAATATTATTATAAAATAAAACATAAAAAATGTGGAATATTCATGTGTTAGATGTTATGTTGATATTCACATGAAGGTCTCGTATGGATCACATAATCATTTCAACGATCACGAGAGATCCCTAGAGGCATGTCAGTCACGCCTTATAAAATCCTCTGGTTCTATAACCTCTATCATGAGAAGAAACTAGGACATTTCCATTGGATCATGCAATTCCCCCACTAGATCCATAGAAAATTGGATCAATTTTTCACAAAAATTCTCGCACTCTATCACAAGATCCATAATTGATTAGGTGACGCACCACAGACAAGCAGATCGGCCATTTATGAAAATTATCACATGTTATAATTAGAAATTTTTGATCACATGATTCCCATATGGGAAACCAATGGTAAAATATTGAGGTTGTTGGAAACTAGAATAAAAATAGATGTCACAGTGAGAGGCTTCATAAAAAACCGGGTTTTTCTATTTTTTATTTGATTTCCTTTTGATAAGCTAAATTGATATCATGAATGGCCCTAAACATGTTTCAGTTGATCTTGAGAAATCCTTTCTGACATGCCTCTTACTCATGGAATGAATCCTTAACATGTTAGCTTGATCATTTGAAGGCCCTTTGATGTGTTGATTTGATTATATTCAATCCCATTTACATTCCATCGGTCTAATAAATATGACAATGGAATAATGATCTATTATAGATTTTTTAACACGCTACACATAGATTAAACCATGGATGAGCCATGTTAGGACCCATCCTAGAGGTTCCTATTCCATGTCTCCCCATGATGGCCTTCAATAGGCTAGGGGAAGGTGACTAGCACTAAGTAGGATTATAAAAAACAAGGGAGGAATTTCAATAGTATGAGAATTCATGAAAACATATACAAGACCAAAAATAGTGAAATGTAAATACACTATGTAAATAATTTCTTGAAGCCACTATAACTAGCCACCAAAGTAGAATATTGAATTTTATGTAATGTAAATAGAGACAGAATACAATCCCACCAACAAGAATATCGATAAACATGTTCTCAAAACACATCCGTTGAAAACATTACGTGATCCAACCTAAGGGAAAGGTACTGGGGCTAGTTTCTAATTCCATTATAACACCGCGTTCTGTCTGATCTCACAAGTCTCTATCTGGTCCATGTCTGTACTCAACTCAATCAAAACGTCTCTCATCTATACAAGACACAGAACATGGGAGAAAATGCCTTTCTGGTTTGATTATTACAACACTCATTAAGACACCCCAAAACCACAAAGAGATGCCTAAATGAAGTGTACATTACTATCTACACAATTATCTATTTACAAAATATAACAAGAATTTAAAGATATACTCATACCAAACCAAATGGTCTAGGGTAAGTCAGTACTACCAAATTCTACCACTAGGGACTCATATTGATGATTCCAAAAAGAACTCATCACGGAGAACATAATCCTATGACTGATAGTACTGATGATGTCTATCTGAGGAGGACCATTCATAGAAAATAGTCATGTGATACATACACTAAATTATCTAAAGAGAGATATGATACATCACAAGAGGATCACAACTAGGGCCATGGGTTGATACTAATGAAACCATCTAGATTAACCTGATAAGTATATGATCGATGCATGGTAATGTTGGTCACATCAATACTAAATAATATACTTATGGAACGAAGATGGAATATAGGATTCACTTCGAGCCCCTTTGGGGAGATTTGATGAACTCTATGATTGAATTTCTTCTGAAGGGATCAAACTCTTTTATGTAGAAAATTATTCTCAAAACAATTAGGTCATTATAACTGGAATGAACCCTAATGAAACTTTTCCATGATATGGTTGATGAGGGAAATTAATTAATATAGAAAAAACGGTGCACAGTGAGTATTAGTCAAACCTATTGTGTCCCATTACCAGGACGATTGACCATCAGACCCTACTTGATCTGGTGTACTGGGTCTGATCCTTCCAATCTTATTGGGCTAGTTCTGGATCTCTAATCCCATCTATCCTCCTGGTGTTTCCTGATTCCCTCTAGTTTGGGCCACAAGCATGTGGGTTGGCTCGTCCGTAGCATGTGTTCCACCCTAGCCCCATGCCCCTTTGGTCACCACAATACCACACTGTATCCCATAATGTCAACCTGCCGCATCCACACATTCCCCCACATGATTTTCCAACCCACACCCTCACCACCAACATGGACCCCTTCTCTATGGCCGATACACATTCCACACTGCCTATCCATGTCCTGTACGATGTTGGTATGCCATGCCACCATGTGCAGCTGGTCACCACCCCCTATGTGAGCTGCTAGTTCCCCTACTTTGGAAGGCATGAATTCTTTATCTCATGATTCATTTTGTAAAACTAATCCACTTTCATGATCCTCTAGTCACATTTTATTATTATATGGAATCTGACTCATATATAAATGAATATGGTGTCCAATCGATTTTAGAGACACTCTTTAAGATTAGTTGCGACCATGATGGTATAATGGAAAAGAATTCCAATATTATGTATTACATAATCACAAAGTATTCACCATCAAAAAATCTTGGGCTTTTTTTATATCCGATTCAATCTATTATCTTTAAAACAAAGAAAGAATAAATAACAATAGTTAACAATGAACCTCAATTATTTCTTGCAATTAAGTCCATCTTGCATGAACGATCAAATAGTTGGTCAATATGTTGGTAAGATGATCCACGTTTATCATTTATTCTATAATTTTGGAAATAAAATAAATGAAAAAATCCCTACAATGGAAATTATTGTTCGTTGTAGATGACTCTTTTCTGATGGATTTTCATCAAGAATGATCTCTATTAGTTGTCCCACCATCGTCTGTCGATAGATTTATCCATGATTCTCTCTAGATCTATCAGGGAATTCTTGTTTTACAAGCCTAAACTAGGATCCCTTCTTAAAATTCAAATCCAAAATATATTTCATTTCATTGAATAAAAATATTTTTTAAAAATATTTTTATGTCTGTTACATCAAAAAAATAATATTCATAGTTGACTTGGACTGCCCAATGATAGGTCTCACCTTTTGTAAAATTACTAATTTGAACTCAATGGTTCTGTTGAATTTATGATCGGAGAATCATTTTATCTGTTATTCACATTGTGTAGGAAAATCTATCCCGCTTGATATTTAAATATCAAAAATATTTAAAAATTTATTTAGGGAACACAATGATTTTGAAATGCACGATGTGTCAACACCTAGTCTTGTAATAATTATATATAATATTTAAAATAGTACATGGAATGATTTGTGTTACTTCATTATCCCCAATGTAGTTATTTACAACCCAAGAAATCCAAAAAAATACAAAACAAGATGTGGGTATTGTGGATGAATCAAAGCCTCCTTCTCCCACATGCTCTCTTGGAGATTCTCTTGTTGCCAATCGAGAAAAATGAGGGTAACCATGTTCCCATTAAGGATCATCTCCCACCAATACTCGATCTCCATTGGGTAATCTGCAAAAGTAGACTGATCATCAATGTCCAGCTAACCCCATTCAATGATGTGTGATTGGAAATGAACGTACCTCCTCAGCTGTGGCATGTGGAACACATCGTGTATCCGATGAAACTATGATGATAGTGCTATGTGGTACGCCACCTCATCAAATCTACATAATAACTATAAATGGTTGATGAACCTACAATATAACTTTTTCCACATCCATATATCTGAAAACCACATGAAGGTGAGATCCAGAGGAACTGATGGTCTCCCTCCTCAAACTACAATGGACTTTTTCTTCTATCATCATATGACTTCTACTTACTGTGTATAGTTTTCATCCACTCTTGGATTATCTAAACCTCATCAATAGTATCTCACCCAAACTCCAAGCCCATGAGTGATGACTCTCTTGGTTTAGTATTTCAAAGCTGTGACATGGAAGGTCACTGGTAAAAAACCTCAAATGGTGCAATAACAATGGTTGAGTGGTATCTACTGTTGTACTTGATCTACAAAAATTTTAAGTGATCCTTCAAACAAATCTAGATGTACAACATGTAATTGAAAATCATGTTCTCTAGAACCAACCCAGTAGTCTCTATCTTGCCATCTATGTTGGGATGAAACATCATAGTTAAGAATAACTAAGTCCAAAACACCTCCAACAATCACTCCAATAACAATTATATGAATCAAGAATGATGATCTGAAACAATCATTGATGGAAATCGATTATTCCAAACTATCTAAAACACAATGTGGCATCCCAATCTATCTACCAAACTATTGTACCATATTGGTAGGATGTGGGATAGCATGGTGAGTCGGTCAACCATCACAAGATGGAATCATGTCCTCTAAAAATACATGGTAATCCTATCACAATGTCTATTAGTATCCCATATCACTTCTATTTTGGAAACTCAAGGTGTTGAGATAAACCCACTAGAACGTAGTACTCAACCTTCACCTTCATGCATTTAAGGCATCATGAAATGAATTAATTCACTACTTTCATTATCCCTAACCACAAAATCAAAGGTCAGAGGTCCTAATAAAACTTTTACACACATTGATGTACTTCCAAAGGTTATATATGAAACTCCTTCAAACCCTCCTTTGAAAATTTCATTGGTACAACTATGTAACCTCCAAAAAGAACAACATAATATCCACCAATTGAATATCCATAAGAAGCATGACATATGTATAAATGAGAATGTAGAGTCTCATAAACGATGTCACCATGATGTGCCTCTCTGACTCGTCATAAGAGTGTATGGGTATCAACCATTGACTAGAGGTAGGATCCCTCATATATATCCACAATGGATGACTACAATGAGGACAAATTCTCTAATGCTTTATCTAGAAACTATGAACATGATGTCCTACTAAGATAATCATCCACAATGTTCCCCTTGATAGGATTATAGTCATTCTCAATGTTATAATCCTGGAGGAACTCTATCCACTGCAATGGTCTCATGTTCAGATCCTTCATATAGAGGATATACATCAGACTCTTATGATCAATTTATATGATAAACCGCTTTCCCATCAGGATGTTATTCCACATTTTCAACAAGAATACTACGGCTTCCAACTCAATATCATGTTTCATGTATTTTTTCACATTTGGTCATAATTATTTGAGGTATATAAAATCACCTCTTTCTTATACTTCAAGATACAACAATACCTGATTCCAAAATCATCTAAGATCACTATATATTCTACAACCTTCTCTAAGAATCTCATTATCAGAGCACTCGTAATTCTCTATCTCAATTGTTAGAAACCCTACTGGAACTTCATTATCCACACGAATAGCTTCCACTATAGTATCAAAGTTGTTATAGGCACTATTATACTATATAAATGATGAATGAATCAATGATAATTTTAATCCATTCCTAAGAAGCTCCATACCTCTGTCAGAATCCTTGGTGAAAGCCACACTAACACTGCCTTGACCTTGGCAGGGTTCACATCCACTCCATCCATTGAGAAACCATGTCCCAGAAAATGAAAACCCATGATTCCATAACATTATCATTGAGTGTTTCCTAATTTTTTTTATCTCTTATAGTGTGTCAAAAACTATTCATAACTAACATGCATGATGCTCATAGAATGTTGTTTACACAAGGATATCATTTATGAATACTACCACTATCTGGTCTATGTAAGGCTAAAAGATCTGGTTCATGGGTCTAATGAACACTATTGTGAATTCAGAAATGCCAATGTGAATCAAAAATATTCATAGGGAATATAACAGCACCTAAAAGTCATATTTTATACATCCACATCCCTAACTCATAACTAGTAATATCTAGATCTAAGGAAATCCATTGAGAACCATCATGCCCCTATTAAATAGTCAAAGATGTAATTGATCCATGGTAGTGGATACTTTTCATCAAAGTCAATTTGATTAAGCACCATTCATCCACATACTACCTCAAGCTCCCATATTCCATTTTTGAAAATAATATCGGGGCCCCCGAAGGTGAAACACTATGTCTCATGAATCCATTCCTCTATAAATCCTACTACTAAACCTTAGCTCGTAAAGTACTATCAGATCCATTTGATATGCTCGTAAGGAAATTTGGTCCATCCTGCTGAGTAAGTCAATGCATAATTCCAACTCACATAGTGTAGGTGATGCAACCGATTTGTGTATACGTTTTCATACACATTATTGAAAAATAGAACAAGTTTTTAACAATTACCTAATGTTTAAAAGAACAAATACTTTGAATTTGGTAATCCTGTTTAATTTTTGAAGGTTTTTGTACAAATGTACAAAAAAAGAAGAAGAATAGAGGAATAATTTACAACTACATGGCGTGTACCAATATACACGCCATGTACATTCAAACATAGACACGGGTTGACTAGGAAAAGTACATGCCCAAGTGACCAAAAGCTAGAACATGTCGTGTTCTATGTTTACACGCTGTGTATACTATTCTAGAAGAGGTTGGTGGCCGAGAAGAGTTCACATGCCCATATGTATGGCCAAAGGAGACACACCATGTTCCACTGATACACGCCGTGTATGAATTTCTAGAAGCGGTTGGTGGCTAGATTTTGAGACTACAGTCCGTGTATGGTGGCGATACAGACCATGTATATTCACCAACCAAGCGGCTCCATGTTACAATGTCAAAGATGGCGTACTAGGCTGCCTACCAGTGGAGAAAATGGGGGAAAAAATCTTTGGAAATAAGTACACAGCGTGAACCATAATACACACCGTGTATTTAATTTTCTATAAATAGAGGGTTTGGCCTCTGGATTTTAGGATATAACACTTGGAGAGAGGGGAACTTCTGATTCTATATTCCCAAGCCACCACTGTTCCACTATTCCTCCATTCCCCCTTCTGAAACCTCTCCTCGAAGCCTATTCTAGGTATCAAAGGTGCTGCTTTTATTATGTCCTATATGCATAATTAAACACCCCTTGTGTTGGGGATATGGATAATGATGATCTTTTGAATGTTGGATTGATTTATATGGTTGTGTTTTTATTTTTAAATTCTTTTCATTATTATTTAACCATAGTTGAATACCATTGAGCAATCTGATCCAGAACAAGGGCAGAATTAACAGGGAGATAAAAGAAGAATAACGATGAATGATTTCATGATCATTGAAAGGATTCACCGATTCATAAATGGTCTAAACTAAATTTAGAATTGTGAAACATAGACTACCAGACCAAGGAGTCATATTTCATCAATTCCAAGAAAAAATCAACCGGACCTAGGGAATCGCGTCATAAATAAGATCCAGAATGTTGATTTATCACAAACAATACAATAATATAAGAAATCCGCATAAAATACCCATAATCGCCATAACACCAATACGCTCCTTTTCCTACTAAACAAATTAAAAATCACTTACTGTTTTCTTTTAAATTTTTAATCATAGTTTCAAGTAAAAAAATAGTTTCAATAATCCAAAACAAGAAAATATACTCTAAATTCAGCAAGACTCACTAAATTAATTCTAAACTCAATTGAATTCATGCACGTAACAATGTTACCTATGGATAGACCCTGCACTTGCACTATTCTATTTTTATGAGTGGGTAATATCAATTTGGAAAACCTATAACATACCTTCAGTGAAACGACAGTCCAAATTTTGGCGTCATTTTCGGGGAACATTGATGGTTGAAGTGCTAAATTTGGTTGTGTTAGTAATTAATTATGTGAAAATAAAAATTAAAATTTCTGAAAATTTCTTTCCTAAACCCATTTCTGTTTATTTTTTGTTTTAACTTATACGATTTGGTTTTGTTTTGTATGTGTCTGATCAAAGGTACATGAACCAATGCCTCACACAGTCCAGGAGTGCTGAGTAATTAGATATTCTTCCATTTGACATGGAGATAGAACCAATGTTGTTGCGATGTCTACATGCACTTGTAGAGATGCAAAGACAAAAATCATTACCTATGGTGAACAATGGAGAGCGAGCACCGGCCACTGAAGATGCATCTAGACAACCATTCCAAGACCAGCAGCCTCCCACTGCTGGTATACCAGAGCAGGCCCAACCTAGAGGTTTCATGGAGTTCCTCTCGAGGGACTACCAGCAACCACCACACCAACCACTTCTGTAGTACGGCCAGCCCTAGTAGTTGCGACAGCTCTTTCAACCGCCCTACTTTACCCCTCTGGAGCAGTAGTACAAGCCACCTCTAGTTCCACAGCAGCCACCTCCACGATGTACTCTTATGGATTACGGCCTTCCTTTAATACATGGAGCTGATATGGGAATCATTTGTCCTCCGGTAGAGGCCCAACACTTCAAGATCAAGACTGCTATTATGCAGCTGATCCAGAACATCGTTCAATTTGGTGGCTTGTCCAATGAAAACCAGAATGCCCATATCTCCAATTTTCTAAAGATCTGCGATATATTCCGCTACAGTGGTGTGTCTGAGGACTCCATTAATGTTCTCCTTTTTCCCTTCTCTTTACGGGACATGGCGAAAGACTTGATCAAAGGGTTGCCGCAACGATCCATCCTCACCTAGGAGGAGCTAGCCCAGTTATTTCTGTAAAAGTGTTTTCTACCTTCAAAAAATGGTGATCTTGTGGAGTGAGATCCACAACTTCTAGTAGCACAACTCCGAATCATTGTAAAAATCTTGAGAATATTTCAAGGAGATGTTAAGTAAATGCCCACACCACATAGTTCCACTATATATGCATGTACAGACCTTTTAGTAGAAACTAACAATGAATACAAATTCTAAGGGGGATGTAGCTGCTAGAGGTACGGTAATGTGAAAATACCCCGAAGAACTATTTGAATTGTTGGAAGACATGTCATCCAATAGCTTCTAGTGGCATTCCAAGTGGTGGACCCAAAAACGAGGTATGAATAGTATTGATTCTACTACCATGCTTGTTGCCCAGTTGGATGCAGTATCCAAAAAGAACGATGCACTGAATCTCAAGGGCACATCTCAAGACCATGCGTCGAACCATCAAGAATGCAGTGACTGTGGTAACAACCACATATTAGGAGAATGCATGGGACCTTCAGTCGACCCTTAGACAAGAGAGATGAGATATGTTGCTCAAAACAGAGGGTCGAACCAGTTTCAACAATACCCGAACCTGGCGTGGCGTGAAAACTAGAACACAGGCTGGGGCCAACAGCAACGAAATCCTCTGCCCCAGCGACCACCCGGCTACAGTCAGCCACAATATCAAAGCCCATTCCCAAGTCAACAACAGAATCATCAGTTTTTCTACCAGCAGTAAGGGTATCAAAATCCTCATCCGTAGTAGCCAAGGCATGAACCACCTCCACCAGCTGTGCAGCCACCTCACCAAGATCATACCTCTAGGTTAGAGGATCTTATGAAAAAATTCATATCTACTACAGAGACCAGATTTTAGAACAAAGAGGAATATATTCAAAGCCTCGATTACCAGATCGGCCAGTTAGAAAACCCGCTCTCAAGGAGACAGCCCGGTACACTACCATGCAACATAGAGAATAACCCAAAGGAGGAGGCCCATGCCATCACTTTATGAATTGTAAATAATCCACACTAGAAGGAACCGGCACATTCAACTGCACCTACACTCTCTATTGAAAACAAAGGTACAATTTCATAACCCTCTTCATCTGAAAATCCATCACTGGAGGCACAAACAGGTAAAGGAAAGGAGGTAGTCAAACTATTCAAGCATGCATTACCTTTTCCGGAGAGGATGAAGCAATGGAAGCTGGATCACCACTTTTCAAAATTCATGGAATTATTCAGAAAGCTTAAAATCAATATCCCATTTGAAGAGGCTCTAACACAAATGCCCACATATACCAAATCCCTGAATGAAATCATCTCGAATAAGAGAAAGATGTAGGATTTGGGAACCATACCATTGAAAAATGAGTGCTCCGCAGTTTTACAACATTCCCTTCCCCCATGCTCCAAGATCCATGTAGCTTTACTATTACATGTACAATTGGACCCTATGAATTTGGAAAAGCCCTGTGCGACATAGGGGCCAATGTCAAACTCATTCCATTCAGAGTTTTCAGAAAGCTCAGACTCCCTAATCTGATTCCTACCTGAGTCGCCCTTCAACTTGCTGACAGATCATTTAAATATCCAAAAAGGCAACAAGGGGATGTGCTGGTGAAGGTGGGAAGAATGATCCTCACTACAGATTTTATTATCCAAGACATGGAGGATGATCATGAGGCACCTATAATATTTGGAAGACCTTTCCTGGCCATAGGAAAAGTCTTGATCAACGTGCACTAGGGGGAGCTGATTTTCTATGTAGGGGACGAAAGAGTCTCCTACAATGTTCTAAAGGCTGTCAAACGTGCCTCTTTACCCGAACATGAGTGCTACTACACAGTGACTACCATAGATGAGAAAATGAGTAGACAAGAAGATTATCTGGTATGTTCATCAATATCTGATGATATGATTCATCTAGACATTCCCACTGATGAAGTTCCAGAGGTCCTGAAATTCATTGAAGGTCGGGGTGGCCACTACTTGCAAAAAGCTGTCATTCCTGACATCCAAGAGAGGAAAGAAGTACAACCACTGGTACGTTCAATTCTCAAGGAACCTAAACTATAGTTAAAGCCTCTCCCACCTTCCCAAAAGTACATATATTTGGGAGATCATAACACTTTTCCCATTATACTTAGTGCAGCACTGTCACAGTAGCAGGAGGATGCACTCCTACATGTTTTGAAGTAGAGGAAGTAGGAAATTTGATGGATTGTTGTAGATTTGAAGGGTATCAGCCCTACCATTTTCACCCATATGGTGCTACTTGAAGAAGGAGAAAATCCATATAGATAACCCCAATGGTTTTTGAACCCTATCATAAAGGAAGTCGTAAAGAAATAGGTAATCAAGCTATTAGATGCATGCATTATTTACCCTATATCAGATTTTCCATGGGTAAGTCCCCTAAAATTGGTCCCTAAGAAGAGAGGTATCAATGTGGTGTCTAACGACAAGAACGATCTCATCCCCACTCTCACAGTCATGGGTTTGAGAGTCTGTTTCAATTACATGAAGCTAAATGATGCCACAAGGAAGGATTTTTTCCCTTTCCCTTCATGAATCAGATGTTATAAAGACTAGCAAGGAATGAATATTACAGCTTCCTTGATGGCTAATCAGGCTATAATCGGATCTCCTTTTCTCCATAAGATCATGAGAAGGGCACCTACACTTTCCCATACGTACATTTTCCTACTGCAGGATGTCTTTGGTTGTGTGCAACGCTCCCTCCACATTCCAGTGATGCATGCTGGCTGTTTTTCACAACGTGGAAGAAAAAATCCGGGAGGTCTTCATGGATGATTTCTCCATTTATGGGAAGTCATTTACTTCCTATTTGTGGCACCTAGAGCTAGTACAAGAGTGATGCAAAAACACTAACCTAGTTTTGAACTGGGAAATGTGTCCTTTTATTGTTCAAAGTGGAATAGTCCTTGGCTACAAAATTTCAGAAAAGGGGATTGAGGTGGATCCGATGAAAATAGAATTCATCTCACGACTTCCCATTCCAACTTCTGTTAGATCCATCCGCAACTTCCTGGGACATGCGTGTTTTTACAGGCAATTTTTCTGTGATTTCTAGAAGATATCCTAGACCCTAAGCAATATTCTGACTAAGGATGCTATTTTTTAATTCAATGAGTCATGTACCATAGCTTTTGAGAATCTCAAGTAGTGCATGGTCGAATCTCCATTGATGATTTCCCCAATAGGGAGGAACAATTTTAAGAAATGTGGGATGCTTGTGAATATTCGGTGGGAGCTGTCTTAGGTCACCAACTGGACCGAATCTTCAGACCCATCTACAATTCCAGCAGGATACTCAATGAGGCCCAACTAAACTACACTACTACAAAGAAGGATATGCTGACAGTGGTATTTTCCATCGACAGGTTTTGTTCTTACCTTTTTCTGTATAAAGTTATTGTTCATACTGACCATGCATCACTTAATTACCTGTTAAAGATGAAGGATGCAAAGCCATGATTGATATGATGGGTCCTCCTCTTAAAATAATTTGATTCAGAGATCTAAAATAAACAGGAGAGTTAGAATATGGTTTCCAATCATCTATCCCATCTGGAGCTACCACACATGGAGAAGGAAGAGGATCAAGAGATAAGGGAGGATTTTTCTAATGAGAATATCTTTTCAATTATCAAATACCCTTGGCCCTGGTTTGCTGATATTTCTAACAATTTATTTACTGGTGCTATCCTCCCCGACCACTCTTACCAATAGAAGAAAATATTCCTCTCTGATGTTAAGCGATACTTCTGGGAAGACCCACTCATATTCCGATTATGTGTAGATGGGGTGATCCGACGATGCATCCCAGAGACAGTGGTTCAAGGGGTCCGGGAAATTTTTCATGCCTCACATGTTAGAGGTCATCATGGACCAGATCGCAACATAGTGAGGATTCTACAATCTGGGTTTTTCTATACCACCATGCATAAAGATGCCCGAGCCTTCATTGCTCATTGTGATCCATGCCAATGTACAGGTAATATCGAACGTTGAGTCGCGATTCTCCATCACCTCTTCCTGGTTGTTGAGATCTTTGACGTCTTGGGCATCGACTTTATTGGACTATTTCCCCATACTTTTGGGAATACCTACATCCTCGTCTGCATTAATTATATCTCCAAATGGGTGGAAGCTACTGCTATGACACACGACAAAACTAAGGTAGTCGTGTCCTTTCTAAAGAAGCACATTTTTAGTAGATTCGGCGTTCCTTGTGTGCTGATCAGCGACATGGGGACTCACATTGACAATGCATTAATGAAAGGAGTGCTGTCTAAATATGGGGTAAATCATCACATGGGTACACCATACCATCCCCAATCAAGTGGATAAGTGGAGCTCTCCAACCGTGAGCTCAAACAAATTTTGCACAAAATAGTGAATACCTCACGGAAAGACTGATCCAAAAATCTTGACGACGCTTTGTGGGCCTATTGCACCGCCTTCAAGACACCATTGGTGATGTCACCATTCCAACTCATTTATAGAAAACCATGCCATCTACTAGTGGAACTAGAACAAAAATCATAGTGGGTAGTTAAGGCCAGAAAATTTGATCTGAAGTCAGCTATAGAGAGGCGAATGTTCCAACTATTGCCACATTATGAAATCAAAGGGAGTCATATGAGAATGCTAAATTGTTCAAGGATATGACAAAATCCATCCACGAGCAGATGATTTCTCGAAAAAAAAATCAACTCGGTGATCAGTTACTCCTCTTCAAATCGCATCATATCCTATTCCCAGTCAAACTCATGTCGAGGTGGTCGGGACTACTCCATGTCAAACAAGTATTCCCCCAAGGATCGGTGGAAAGTTCTTAGGAGGATGGTGAACCGTTCATGGTAAATGGGCAAAAAATTTAGATTTACCATCACATGGAATATGATGTGGGAACAATCTCCACCACCCCTCTCAGGTAAAGACAAGGTTAGTTAGTCGAGCCAATGACATAAAACAAAGGCGCTTCCTGTGAGGCAACCCAGAGGTTACATGCCGTGTCCCACATATATAAACGGCGTGTACTTGTCTATTTAGTTTTTAATCTTAAATAGTATAAATCTATAGAGTATATAAAAAATAAAGAGGGATGATGTCGGTGCCGATGGTAAGGTCAGTAGAGTTTATCTGAGTCGTCCCCAGTTTGAATCCTCTTGACCGACCATCAGCACGGGGTTTCTCGTTTTTATATTTTTCATAAATTATGTGTGTAGTAAAATTCATATATATATATATATATATATTTACTTATAAGAAAACCCATGGTTGGGATGGATCAGTTGGCCAAGATCGAAACCCGGTTTCCAAAAGACTTGGGTTCGAATCCTGACAACTGCCCCATTTCCTTCATTTGCCTTTTTAAAATACCACACGGCTTGTCATCCAAAATACGGCGTGTGTTCCCTATTTTCATTATTTAATTAAAAATATAGAAACACTTTTTTATATAAATTAATTCACGTGGATGAATTTGGATGATTGGAAAAGTCTCAACCCCATATCCCAAAGACTCGTGTTCGAACGCGGCTAATCTCCGTACTTCATCCCCTTCATTTCAAATTAAAAACCACACACCATGAATTTCTTTTCTTCCCATGTTTATTGGTTGTATAGAATAAATTTATATAAATAATAAATATGGGAAGCAGTACAACCACCACTCCAGTGGTTGAGGGCTTATGTTCGGAGCAGGTGATCACCGGTTCGAACCTCGCCCAGAGCCCCAGACCAAAGGTTTTACATATGTTTTTACAATTTTTAAACACACGACATGTATTTTCAAACTACAATACGGGTATAGTTTTATTTTTCAATTCTGTAGATACAAATATATACATATTTTATCTTTATTATTTTAACTAATTAATATTATTTATTATATAGTTTATTAAATTCCAAAAAAATTTGGGGATACACAGTTTGTAGTCTGGATGTACATGTCGTGTACCACAACTATATATGCCGCGGGCTACCCGGCATCGCACTAAGTCGCGCAGCTCCATCTTTCATCCCCTTCATCTTATTTCCTTCTCTCGAATTCCACCATCCCTCCCAATCTCAGATCCGTCATTTTGGTTCATTTCAAGAACTGATTTCTCTTTCATTGTGACCCTCGGTCAAGGTACACCCTTCTACACTCACAATTCCAAGTTTTTAGAAGTGTTTGTGGTGTTTTTGGATCTTCCGACCATTCGGAATATGCGGTACACGACCATGAATTGAGGAACACATGCCATGTACTTTTGTACACGGCCAAACACAAAATGCTTCGCCATTTGAATATACATGGTGTGTATGTTTGGTACACACCGTGTACCTTTCCCCATCGTGCCTGAGTACCCTTTGGACATGGCCTCACACACAATTTTCACATACACGACATGTGTGTTTGGTACATTCGGTGTATATCATTTCATTTAACCCCTCCATGTGTAGTGCCTGACAGCCTCTCAACCCATGTTCTTATCCACGAAGTGTGTGTTCGGTACATGTCGTGTATCCTATTTTCTTTTGGTCAGACCCATGTCTAACCCCCCACACGACTATGTTCCTCAAATAAAGAATACTCTGTGTGTGTTCCATACATGATGTTTCCTTGATTCTTAGAATTGATACAATCCTGGAAATGTCGTTTGAAATACATGACCATGCCCACTTTGTACAAACACGGTGTGTGTTTTTAGTACATGTCGTGTACATCTACATGTTCTATCTTTTGCACCCTCAGCGTATTTATCCAGAGAACACGTGATGCTGCTCAGCTTGTACTACATGCCGTGTACTCTGAATATACATGTCGTGTACTTTTATTTATTATATTTCTCACTTTTTCTTTGTTTTGTTTTGTTTTATTTTTATTTTTTTTCATTTTCTGTCTTTTTCATATTATGGTAGATCACGATCCTTCTTGGGGGAAGCGGCCGGACTCCACCACTAAGGGTGAGATGACCATTTTTGGCAGCTTTGACTCTGACCTCCAACACATCCATACCCAGATTCTCCCGTCTCCGAGCTCCTTCCATTGGCCACCCTTCAACCCCTCACTCCCTTCGCCGAGGTAGGTCTAAGCATTGTCCTTCCTTCAATCCAAGATGCCACTCCACCTATGATATCCTCCTCTGTAGTTGGAACTTCATCGACTGCCCCATCTAGTGACCCTTCACCTATTGTAGCCGATCCACCACGAGAGCCAGCTCCTACTACTACACCTCCACCTGGGCTAGGACTTCAGGTGTTCCCTATCCCTACATGGTATTCCCGGTCACTGACCTGGAACATAACAGGGTTTGGAACATTTCACATCATCCAATTCGGATGAGATCTCTACCTCGATAGCACTGTTCCTTAGTAGAAAGGCATCTAGGGTGAGTTAGAGGATCTCCTTGGCCACACTCCCCTGCTCGTAGTTTTCCAGGTCAGCACTCATATCTTCTCCGATTTATTTTTTGAGTTCGCAGCCTCTTTCAAGTTTGATGGAGCTGAGTACCAGGAGACAGCCGGTGATGTGGTTCCCGTGGTGCGGTTCTGGCTGGGTGGCCAACTATTTTCCCTCAACATGACAGAGTTTGTCTGGGGGTGTGGTTTCTATCCGCATCCTATCACCCCACCACATGTTTCCACCATGACCAGACCCGAGCACTCTAATCTCATGGCTATGTGGCAGTAGATTACTGGACTGGACCACTGCTACACCCCGACCTCACAGAAGAGCACCCTTATCATTGACCCCATCCTTAATTTTACCCATAGGTGCTCCAATTCCATTCTTTTTCCCTGCCATGAGGATATGGGGGTCGTGACCAGTCATGACATGGATCTCCTTACCTGTGTCATCTGGCAGGACAACCCAGACCTCCCTTACCTCACCGCCTCCTACATCCATGCTATGTTTACTGAGCCTCAAGAAAACCTGAACAGAGGGTTTTACACCACTCTATTCACCCACCACCTTGGTGTTTTCGAGCCTTCCTTACCCCATGACCTA
Organism: Viscum album; assembly: GCA_963277665.1. Taxonomy (NCBI): domain Eukaryota; kingdom Viridiplantae; phylum Streptophyta; class Magnoliopsida; order Santalales; family Viscaceae; genus Viscum; species Viscum album. The sequence continues at coordinate 1,134,290,246 of OY728166.1, forward strand.
TTAGGTTCTCCCTAGCGGATGGACTTTCTCATACTTATTCACATGGGAATGGTCCGGATGCAAGGGTGACAACATCCTGGCCCAGGATCGCCCCCACCCCCACTCGTTTTCCCACCCCACCCCCTTCATATGGAACCCACTTCTTCTAGCCTTCCTTTTTCTGCCCCACCACTAGCCCCACCTACCCCCGCACCCTCGATCGATCTCGCCCTTTCCATCCGCCTGGCCACGATGGAGCAACATTTGGTACGTCTCGATAGCCGCTAGGGTCGCATGGAGTAGCTGTTGTAGCTTATTTTTCAACATCTGGGTATTCCATTACCTCTACCACTGGCCTCTGCCATGGCTCCTAGCACTTCTGCTGTTGTTCCGCCGCCCTTCACTGCGCTGGCCACATATTTTGTTCTTCTCTCTACTATAGTTAACCATATTTTTAAATAATAAAGCTGAATGTGGAAAATTTAAAAAATATATTGCATTCTTATTTTGATTCTTAGGTATTTTAAAATGATTGCAGATATAATTTAAATTACAAACTTGTAATCGGTGAATAATTACATCGATTAGACTTATCAATTATTTTGAAAGTCATGACCTCATTGTCTCTTTATTTATTTTTCCCACTCCCGAGAGTTATTCTAAACCCCATTGTAATATTCTTTCTAATACCCTCTTTCTTGAGATATTCATTGAATATACATAACTACCAGAATTTGAAAATTTTCTTTTCGAAACATGAGGAATATTTGAGTTACATAAAAATGATTGAGGCATAATATTTTTAACCCCTTTATCTTGAGCCTACCCTATATCTTATCTTTGTGAAGCCCATAGAGACCATGAATAGCCTTTATAGAAAGCCATATTTCAATCCTATTTCCCTTCCTACCCTAATTCATTGATTATATTGCATGAGTATTCATTTGAACTCACAAGAAGCGATTGGAAACACATGGTATAAATTCGTGAATTGTTATGAAATTATGTATGGGGGAGTGGCTCTTTATTATTTGGGGAAAAAATAGTTCCAAACCTCTATTTTTTAAAATTCAATATGGTTCACTTTATTAAAAAAATGGAACAAACAAAGGGGCATTATACACTGTTGTTGGTTTGTGACTCTTATTCAGCTAAAGGAGATGGTGGTGATAATGCCACTTGATAATTCTTTTTGAGGACGTTTTTTAAATTGAGTTTAATTTTGAATATCATGCATCATTATTTAAGAATTTAGCCTCCTTTTTCAATCCCCAATGTTATTTTTCATATCTTTACCTACCAACCTTTAGCCACAAAAACCTCTAATCCTTATTGATAATATCTCATGATTTATGTAAAATAAAATTTTCTAACATGGAGAACAAGATTTCTTGCAAACCTATGGATAGAGTGTATATATATTTGATTGAGCATAACATTGTTTTAAAAATATCTTGAGTGTTGAGCATATTTTTGGTGAGGTAAATCATCATGTGGCTTGCCTATTTTTGAAAGGTTGAAATATGTGTTAAAGAAGGATGAAAGTAGTTGATTGTATTGTATATGAGGCAAGATTATAATATCTCCTAGATTAAAACTGCTTTATACTCTTTTTTAAATTTTATCCTATTAATTATTATTTATATTTATGATTAACTAAAGTTATTCCTTTTAAAATATAAATTATTTTAATTAGATGTTGATATTTTCTTGAGGGAAAGCAAATGAATAAGTATGGGGGAGTTTGATGCACCTGATTTGTGTATTCATTTTCATACACATTATTGAAAAATGAGAACAATTTTTTGGAAATTACCTACTATTTAAAAGGACAAAAACTTTGATTTTGGTAATCTTGTTCATTTTCAGAAGGTTTTTGGACACATGCACAAAAAAGAGTAGAACAGAGTAAAAATTTCCAACTACACGGCGTGTACCAAAATACATGTTGTGTACATTCAAGGTCAGACACGGGTTTACCAGGACAACTACATGCCCATGTTACCAGAAGCTGGAACACGCCGTGTTCTATGTTTACCCACCGTGTATAATATTCATGAAGTGGTTGGTGGCCGAGAACAGTTCACATGCCCATGTGGCCGGCCAAAGGAGACATGTTGTGTTCCACTAATACGCGTCGTGTATGAATTTCTCGAAGCGGTTCATGACTGAATTTTGAGACTACACACCATGTATGGTGGCGCTACATTCCGTATAGATTCACCAAACAGGCGGAGCCATGTTCCAAAGTCAAAGATGGCTTGTTAGGCCTCCATCCATCGAAGAAAATTGGGGTAAAAATGCATTGAAAATAATTACATGGAGTGTACATCCATATACACCATGTAGTTTAATTTTCTATAAATAGATGGTTTGGCCTCTAGATTTGAGGACAGAACACATAGAGAAATGGGAGCTTCTACAACCATTTTCCCGAGCCAATTTTGTGCCACTATTCCTCAATTCCGCCTTCTGACACCTCTCCCCAAAGAATATTCTATGATCTCATCGGGAATCGAAGGTGTTGTTTTTATTATGTCATATATGCATAATTAAGCACCCCTTGTGTTGGGGATATGGATGATGATGAACATTTGTATGTTGGATTGATTTATATGGTTGTTTTTGTCTTTTTAAATTCTTCTCATTCTTCTTTAACCATTTTTGAATACCACTGAGCAATCTGATCCAGACCAAGGGTAGAATTCTCAGGGAGATAAATGAAGAATAATGATGAATGCTTTCATGATCATTGAAATGATTCATTGATTCATAAATGGACTAAACTGAAATAAAGAATTATGAAACACTGACTACTGGACCATGGAGTAAAATTTTATTAATTCCAAGACAAAATCAACCGGTCCAAGAGAATATTGTCATAAATAAGATCCAGAATGTTGATTTATCACAAACAACACAACTATATAAGAAATCCACATAAAATTCTCATAATCACCATAGCCCCAACATGTTCTTTTTCCTGCTAAACACATTAAAAATATCTTATTGTTTTCTTTTAAATTTTTAATCATAAATTCAATTAAAGAAAATAGATTGAATAATCCATGACAAGAAAATATACACTAAATTCAGCAAGACTCACTAAATTAATTCTAAACACAACCTAATTCAAGCATGAACCAAATTTCCCCATGGATCGACTCCAAACTTGCACTATACAATGTTTAAGAGTGGGTAATATCAATTTGGGACATCGATAACATTCCTTCGCTGAAATGACAGTCCAGTAGGTAATCTTGGAACTTCTTTAGTAAAGACATTCTTGTATTCCTCTACTACTATTGGGAAAAATCTATAAACATCATCTGCATTGAAGGTTGGGATAACCAAGATATGAGTGATCAGCTACAACCTTATATGAATTAGTTCATCATGTACTTCTTAGGATTCCTTTTTGAAAAAAAATTAAAACCATGCTTTATCACTGGTGACACACCAAATCCTTTACATATAATAGTCAATGTGTACATGAATCAAAGATAACCAATCCACCCCAAGAATGAATTCCGAAGGCCTCAATGCTTCAACCCAATGGTTCCAACAAAAAATCTGGACTCTTAGGGTAATGTCACACCGTTGAATCATTTCTGTGATAATTGAGTCTACTCTCATCGATGCCTCCAAGTGTTTGGGTGGCATCAACAGTTCTTCTAGAATCTCATGGTCTTGTACAAGCTTTGTGAAAATGAAGGAAAGTCTAGCACATATGATAATCATCACTACAACTTTAGTAAAAAAATACACATATTTTACCTCAAATAATCCCTATATTTTGCGGGTCATAATAATTGACAGCATGTAGCAATACCAACCCATATCCTCTAACTACATGATCCTAGTGTGGGCATTCTTGGTGAGGATTTGGTATCATGTTGAAATGTCAACCACCTCCCACTACTCTCCCAAATCCTCTTCCACATCTTCCACTATACAGATATACCTGATCCTACTTATTCATGTACCTTGGTGGTCCATCCATTATCTCATTGTAAGTAGAACAATGGGTTGGATATTCTCGAGCGAGATGTCTCATGTCATCACATGAGTTGAGTTTCCTCCCTCTTGGATAATTATATCCACTATGTGGACCTTGAACATCATATTATGTATCACGTGACCTTCCACTAAAATGAATCCATGTTCAGATACTATATACTAATGTCAACTCCCTGATGTTGAGGTCTCTACACCTGCTCATCCACTGCTGACTTTCACTGGTTGACTCTACTCACACAAGATGTTCTAGACCACCAATTCCTTCTCAAGAACCCTAAAATAAGTAAAAATTCTCATAGGGGTAATAATGGCTCATATGTCTCTACGTAGACCACATTCGTAGTTTCTATCCTAGAGTTACATATCTCTAACCATATATAATGACTACTTAGAAAGGTTGGTTAACCTCGATGTTATAACTATATACTTTCATAGGTCACTTTTGGAGTTGAAGATGCTCATGCATATTTACATCTATCATAATATATAGAAAAAAATCCTTTTTGAAGAGGCACTCAAACTCTTCCCATTAGAGGGTCACCTCATCTTAAGTCTGGATAGAAAAAATCTACCATCACCATGTTGATATGAATAGAAGGCTCACTAAAAGAACCACCATCAGATCTGATGTTTCCCTGCCTAGACGAATAACTCACGTCAATACTTCATGATAGTACTCAGCCACAAAAGGGTTATTCTCGCCTCAGAACATGAGGGGCCTCTATCTCTGAAATTCATGAAGTGTGATCAACATGTGCATATCAATTTCTATTACTGTGGGTACCAAAGGTAGCACTGCATGTGGTGGTAAAGATGGTTCACCTCCTGGAGGAAACATTTTGGAAACCGGTCCTTGCACAAAAGCCTCACCGCTAAGGGGGACATATTCATGATCCAGCTTCAGAATAATTGTTGTTATGCATTATAGATTCATCCTGTAAGGAAACAAGATGTACCACGATCAATGAATATATATGGATATCTAACTCATGAATGAACTACAGACCTCAACCCATTACTATATAATTTATGTACCATTATTTTCTTTTCGTCTATTGTTCTCATGTACCTAGTAAAAAGGAAGGATATTAGAGTCTTGAAGTATGGATACGTTGGCCACTACACTAACACAAGAGTCTCCATCCTCAAATAGGATCTTGAAAAACATAATAATGTTTCCCAAAACTAATCTCAAAAACTCTCGGTTCTATGGTAGGAAAAATTTCATCGATACCACTCTATAACGATCTGTCTCATATGGCATATTTGGGACTCATGATGCCTACCTCCAATAAGCCATGGGTTGGTGTCTAGAATCAAGTTGGATTATCACTAACATGGTAGGAATCACCTTAGTACATGTATGTACACAAACTTATATGTGCCCAATAATTATAAAAATTTTAAACAATAAGTATCCAATTCGTGCAAACCATTATAACCCACAAGTAAAGCACAATAGTGAATTTGTGGGAAAGTAAACATAGCCAAAAACAAAGAACAAAAAAAATGGTTTTTAACCAAGTTCTTGAAACTCATCTGTAGAAAATAATACCTAATCTAACATGATTGTAAGGTACTAGTTATATTGTATGAATCTATTTAACGACCATGGTCTATCTGATATAACAAGTCACCATTTTTTATTGGTTATTATTATACTCTATCATACGGTCACTCGTCTACACCAAACACAACACATCCGGGAAAAGCCTATGCATGGGTGAGAATAACAATACTAATTAGGACACCCTTAAATAATAAAAAAACATCAAGTAATACTATAGTCGTCTCAACACGAGATTATTTTTGCAACATATAATAAGAATATCCATATATACTCGAACCATACCACTTATTGTTGGGTAATTCACAACTACTACATACAACCACAAGGAATTTAGCTTATAGAGACCACCGATTACTCATTTGGGAGAACACAATATTAATTCCAATACTACTAATGGAATCTATATGAGATGTAATTTTCAATAGAAACCATCATGATATAGATACACTGAAATATCTGAATAGTGATATGATACATCATAGGAGGATCACATCCAAGGCCCTAGGGTGAGACCAAAGATTCCATCTTGATTAACCCGCTATGTATGCGATCAATACATTTTGATTTTGGTATCATCAATAATAAATACTCTTCCTAGGGAATGAAGAAGGAATAAAGGTTCAGCTTGAGTCCTCTTAGGGGATTCCCAAAACTCTATCCTTGAAGTCTCACGGATGGGATAATACTACTATGAGTAGGAAATGATACCAAAAACCCTTCAAGTAATGATACAAGGAATGAAATCCTAATTGAATTATTCTTTGATATAGTGGAAAGGGAAAAATAATTCACATAGAAAATAGAGGGTTCACAGTGAGTAGTAGTCACACCAACAGTGGCCCTTTAAAATAGGTAATTTCCATTTTAACATCCTAGGTCAGTGGAAATATGATTAATGTATGACCCACCATTAGTCTCATAAGTCCCATTTCATCTCAAGGGTCATAAAGCTGCAAACATTTCATCAAACAGATGATGCATTTGAATTTTATGATTTTTTTGTAAAAATATCCAACCCAGGTTCGATCCGACCCGCCACAACCAGCTCGACACACCAGAAAACTCAACTTGGTCCATTCTACTTTTCATGGTCTATCCTAGACCCATAGGCTTCATGGTGTGGTTTGGTCCCAATAGTCCAGCCTACGTTCACACATGTCGGCTCGTCTGCCGCATGTGGTCCACCCCGACGGCAGGCCCCTCTAGTCCCTGATGTGTCACACCACATCCAATGTAGTCATCCCAAAATGTTCATGCATTCCAAACGTGATTCACCTTCCATTATCTTATCCACCACAATATTACCCTTCTTCATGGTTGATCCCCCTCCCACATAGCATCGGTGCATCGCGCTGTCATGTGTCATCGTTTGTGGTCGCCTACGTTGGCCTCCAATATTTCGTTAATGATCCATTTTTATAAAAAAAATCATCTTCCATGATAATAGGTTGGTGTTCTACAATTATCTTATATCTGATTCATATTTCAATTACTCTGGGGTTCTAATATAATTTAGAGCCTCTTGGTTTGTTGAGTCGCGACCAAAAGGGTATAATGGAGAAGAACGCCAAGTTATAGGGTAAAGAAATCAAAAAGAATGTATTGGTGAATAAAAACTGAATTTATTAATATTGGACTCAATTTTTAATCATTATAATTAATAATAAATAACAAATAATTTAAAATAATAAACCCCCATTGATTCCCCACAATTAATCCAAAACTGCAAGATGGATCAAACCACGGGTCAACTTGTAGGTGGGTTCATCAATTTTCTTCATTGATTCTAGAAATGGGGTGTGAAAATAAAAGAAAAATTCCATACCTAGGAATGTATCATTCTTATTAGATGAATCATTGTTGAGGGTGATCCATCAAGAATGATCCCGATCCACTATTTGGTAGTCCTTATTCGAGAGATTTCTCAGATTTTCTCTCTAGAGCCATTAGGGAATTCCAGGGATATGAGACTAACTATATATCCCTTCTTAAAAGGAAAATCTAAGAGAAACGTCATTTCCTAAAATAATATTTTTTATTAAATTTTTTTTTATTTTCATTACTTATGAAAACTAATTTTCATAGTTTACATGCTCTAACAAATTTTAGGCTTCACATAGGGTAAAATCATGGCTCTGAACCAAATGGATCCCTCAGATTTTAGAACTGGGAACCCCTTTAGAGGTTATTGTACTTATTAAGGAAAATTTTTCTGATGTTCTATTTACTGATTATATTTTTTCAAACATTTTTTTTCAGGAACACTGGGCCTCAGAATCACACTACATCTCAGTGCCTTGTCTCATAACAATTCTATATAATATTTAAAATAATACACAATATAATCTAGGACATTACCTCATACTAAAGTTTCATGAAATATGCATGATTATCCACTAAATAATGTCTTATCTATGATATAAACATTGTATATAGTGTCATAGAGATATGTAAAAGGATAACAGGTTTCTCCCCCTTATCATAAAAAATACACACATGGGAGAGTACCTGTTAGAACAGACTTGTCATTGTGGAAATCCAAAAAATCGCAACTTTATTCCACCAATTAAACATGGGAAAATGATTAAGCGATTGTTTTTAATGTATATACAATTTGAGTAACCATCTTATTGTTCACGGAAAGGGATCACTATGCAATAGCTGAATTATGGAACATAGTGTCAGTATATTGACTTTTTCACGTGAAATATCTATAGGAAAATTCTGGATCGACATTCAGGAATTTAGGTGATAATTATAAGTATATATCTATAATTATATTTATCAATAGAACCCCATTTACTTGATGAAAAATTCATCACAAAGTCATTTTATTAAGGTACTAGTCTTGTATCATGATTTTGAAGAGATTCATGAACATTTCATTAATATATAGGTGAGTCTGAAAAAAGAAACAAATACCCCCATATAGACAAAAAGTGTTAAATGAGCATGAAATATCATCCTTTCAACAAATCTGTGTTCTTTAGTGTCACTGTGATTGAAACCCCAAAATATATAGAGTCTTAAAAATGCAGTCTTGTAACTTGTGAAGAAATAAAAATAGTGATCCCATATTTATGTAATGTAATGATAGACCAACCTAAATCATTATATGAATTGGTAATCAAGTCCCAAAAAAATGTGTAGCCATACAATCTTTCTAGTGGAAACAACATATTAATATTAATATTTTTACTGAAATATATATTTATTCCATATATATATAATTTATAAATGTATATAATTATATAAATATTTATAATTATATAAAAACACATTATTATTTAAATATATTTATAATCATATGAACATATTTTTAAATATATTTTAAAATATATTTATTTATAATTATAACTATAAGTATATATCTATAATTATATTTATCAATACATATTGACCTTTCTTTTAATATATTTGTAATTATATACATTTATATATACTTATTTATTTATGTTTATAAAAATTTATAAAATTTAATGATATTACATATATTATTGAAATTAATTATATACATTTTTACCAATTCCTTCATATTGATGATAAATATTTATTTTTATTAGTGTTAGATAAGTTATAATAAAGAGGTATATCATCTACACTTATTATATTAGTACGGATGAAACCCATCATCATCCGATTCCTTTTTACTAACACTAATAAAAGAAATCCCAAAATTATAAATAGAAAATTAATTGAAAATATTTACCTCATGTCTTTGAACATATCACTAAAGTTCATGTCTATTTCCTATCACCCTCAACATTATCTCGGATGAATCAAATATCTCAAATTTATGTTATCTAATTATTTCTACACATCTCTCATCCATCAGTGTCTTTGATCACCTCACACATTCATACATATTCCAACCATTTTATGTTTTTCTATCCATTATTTATTTCAGTTGAACACCTCTCCACCATCATTTTCTTCATCTCAAGATAACCACCATCCATCATGAAGCACCACATTGGTGAACACTATTTCCACATCATTAACTCCCTTGGTTTAATAACACAAAAATCCTTCCTCATCTCTTTTAATGACTTCCTCACCACCATAATTGTCCTAAAATTTTTATTAATGTCTTTTTCATGGAAGGATAGTGTGACATTGTACCATAAAAGTATATTATACTTTATATGTGTTCCAGGATCAACAACCAGTTGTGACCCTTTTCCCATGATGTGATTAGTTATTTAACACCATTTTCAATGATTATTATACACTAAAATGTACTTCTTAAATATTTTATATCACATCTATATGAAATGGTTTTTTAAATACCATATCATAGGATTTTATAATAAATTATAATGCTCAATATTAAATTTTAAAATATTTGTGATGTGAGTTAAATAGTAACATTAAATTAATAATGAAACACATTGATAAAATTATTTACAAATATTTTTTTCTATCCTAATAATAAATGGTTTATAATAATCTATAGAAAAATCGATTAACATGGAATCCATTCTAACATCTATATTCATGCATAATTTCTCAAATTCATTTCAAGAAATTACAAGCTCTCTGACCCTATGTTAAGATCCAGAGACAACATGGAATTTTATGTTCTAAGGAAATATATTTTTACACCAATTTATAAATATATGTGATATTTAAATGAAATTAATGAAGTTGAAATTCCAACTATATTATATCATATTAAAATACATAAATTTTATTCCTACATATATTTTAGATATAATTAAATTTATATATGAGTGTAAGTGATTTAGATTATAATAAAACCCATATTACTAACATTTGTAACAAGTTATTTTATAATTACTCATGAAATAATAAATTGAATTCCCTTGAGTTATGATTTAATGTGTATCAAAACATTGTAAATGTGAAAATATAGTAGTACTAATTTATTCTTGAAGTATATACCAATCATTGGTAAAATGTCATATTTGATGGAAACAAGGACAGACAAATTGATGATACATGCTTGTGGAAATAGATCACATATGATTTCAATTGTTCAATTCCTTTTTATTGAATCCTTAAATTTTTCATACATGACATTCGACCACTGAAAGGTTATGATCATATGAACTCTCCAACTCCTTTATGGCTCCAACTAGATTTTCAATGAAGTACCACCTTTCCCACCATGTATGAGTTGAATAAATGAATAACCATAAAGTCATAAATCTTTTTGGACTCCAATCTAGATATGTTTAAAAACCATTAATTAAATACCACCTTTTTACCAAATACACAATCAAATCAAGAACCTACAACACTAACCACATGTTAACCCTAGGTTGTTTCTTTTAATGTCACCCTTGTGTATGATGATATCATTCCAACAATAATCAATAAATACATTTAAATGTTTGGTTCACATTATTAAGATTTTATCAAACATCATAATTTGATTTTGAATTTATTATTTTTATTTATTTATTTATTAAACAAAATGAATATTTTATAAACCAGATATGGGTTATATGAATCCAAAAATGGATTCATTTTAATAGTATGTCAAAAGACTATAATTAAAGAAGTAAATATTTCAACAAGTATTCAATATAAAATTTATATAACCCTTATCCAATCCTTTAACCATATTTATGAAGCTATTTTTCAAGAAAAGTTACTCTATAAGAGTTTTTATAACGTTAGATTTTTCATGGAATAGATATAATCTAATTTTTTTTCTAAAAATTAGGATGAACTGAATGTATAATCTTATTTGGGTTGAACTTTATTTTATTGATCGTTTGATATGAATGCATGTGTAAATGATGATGGGGAATATATTGAAGAAATGATAATAGAAATTGAACAGAGCCTTCATGTTTGTGAAAATACGTTTTTGAAGATAAATAGTTATTCCTAGAACCCATTATTTATTAGCTATACTAAATACACAAAATTGTCAGTAGTATTGAAGTTATATAACTAGATATATGGTAGTATATAGAGGAACATTAGATTTATATAACTAATTTTTATATTGAATGACACTGTACCCAAATTATATCAACATCCTTGTCAAAAATATGATTCTAAAAAAATGTTATGTTCTATGTGTATGATCTCTAAAAATCATGATTATCTATATGGTTTCTATATATTTCATAAAGTCCGTGAATCACTCATAAAATTCCGTAAGTTTTACATGAATTGATGCATGAATGATGAATAATGTACTTAAAAGGTTTTGTGGTATAGTCCTATTATTCCATGGTTTTGAAGACTATTTGGATGTAATTAAATAGTGATACAATTTACATTAATGAATATATATGAATAAAGATGGGAAACTATATCATCAATTTGAATCTCATTTGTATATGAAAATTGATTATGAGTATCTCTAAGATGAAAATGAATCTCGAAACATCCATGTTGTGTTTTATGCATAATGACTAAATCTGTTGATGGTAAAAAGTAGTACTTATTGTAAAATTGTAGTCATACTGGTAAATTATAAATTTCTTCCATGGTCGTACATGGCATTAAAATACATTATATTGTATCTTCTTATTTCTAGACCCAAAAAACATGGTAATGATATTGATGTATACTTGGATCAATTAATTAATGATATAAAATTATTTTGCGATATAGGTGATACAATATATGATTATAATAGGATTTAATAATTTACATTAAGGGATATGTTATTTGGGATGAAAAATGAATATCCTTTTTATTGAAAATTTTCATGATATAGCCTTAAAAAATAATGGACATTACCATTTATAAAGAATGAAAACCCTCATTTAGATTGAAAAAAACATCAAAGAATGTACTTTCATGACATATTTTATTACTAAATTTATATAAATAATAATCCCAGAAGATATTATTCATCAATAGAACCCCCTTTAGTTGAATCCTGATTCATCACCCAATCATTTTATTTGGGTACTAGTCTTGTATCACGATTTGGAATAGATTCATTAACATATCAAAAAAATATATGTGAGCCTCAAAAAAAAAGAAAAAATACCCCCAATACACACAATATGGTTCATTGAGCATGAAATACAATCCTTTCGACCAATGTGTATTCTTATGTTTCATTGGGATTTAAACCCCAAATGATCTTCAGTCTTCAAAATGAAAGCTTATACCATTTGATGGAAATGAAAATGGTGAACCCCAAAGGAATTCATGTAATGATAGAGAAAACCTAAATCATTATAGGAATTTGGAATCAAGTTTCCAAAACATGGGGATTCATACTATCTTTTTAGTGGAAAAAACAATATTTATATTTATATTTATATACATATATATTTATTCAATATATATATCTATATATATAATTTATAAATGTATATAATTATATAAATATTTATAATTATATAGATACACATGATTATATAAATATAAATATATAATCATATACACATATTTTTATATATATTTGAAAATATATTTAATTATAATTATAATTATAAGTATATATCTATAATTATATTTATCAATAAATATTGACTTTTATTTTAATGTATTTGTAATTATATGCATTTATATATACTTATTTATTTATAATTATAAAAATTTAAATTTTTTAATTATATTACATATATTATTGAAAATAATTATAGAAATATTGATCAATTACTTTATAGTGGTGTTAATTATATATTTTTAGCAGTGTTAAAAATGTTCTAATAAAGAGTTATTTTATCAACCCTTTTTATTTAAGTGTGGATAAAACCCGTCTTTATCTGATCATTTTTATAAACATAGATAAAACACATTCTTAAATTATAAATAGATTTGTAATTGAAAATATTTCCCTCATCTTATTGAACATCTCATTGAAGTTAATCTTTATCACATCTCCCCATAACATTATCTCGGATGAATCAACTATATCAAATTTAATGTTAGTTATTATTTCTACTAATCTATTGTCCTTCAATGTCTTTGATCACCTCACTCATGCATATATATTCCATCCATTTTATATTCTTATATCTGTTATTTCTTCTAGTTGAACACCTCACCGCCATCATTTTCATCATCTCAGGCTAACCACCAACCATTATGAAGAACCCCTTTGGTGAACATTGTTTCTACATTATTAACTCCCTTGGTCGAATCACACAAAAATCATTCCCCATATCTATTACTAACATCCTCACCACCATCATTGTACCAAAAGTTTTATAAATGTATTCTTTATTGTAGAATAGTGGGAGATTTTATAATAAAATTATACTATACTTCACAATTGTTCTAGGTTCAACAACTAGTTGTGACCCATTTCTCATGAGGTGATTTGTTGTTTAACACCATTATCAATGGTTAATTATACAATAAAATGTACTTGTTAAATATTTTATATCACATCCATATGAAATGGTTTGTGATATACCATATGCAGGTATTTTCTTATAAAATATAATGGAAAATATTAAATATTAAATAAATAGTTATATGAGTTATATTGTAATATTAATATAATAATTAAACACATTGATAGAATTATTTGAAAATATATTTTCCATCCAAAAAATACATGGTTTTTAATAACCTATAGAAAAATAAATTGACATGGAATCCAATCAAACATCTAACTACAATTACAATTTACTCAATTCAATTTAGAAAATTTTAATCTCTCTGACCCTATGTCAAAATCCGGAGGAAAGATGAAATTTTTTATTCTAAGGAAATATATTTCTACACAAATTTATATATATATGTGACAATTAAATGGAATGAGTAATGTTTAATTTTTAAGAAAATTATATCTTATATGAATAAATAAATTTTATTCCAACATATATTTTAGTGATAATTAAATTTATATATGATTGTAAGTGTGTTAGTTTAGTATAACCCCAATTTTAATAACATTGTTAACAATATATTTTATAATTACACAGAAAATAATTAATTTAATTCCCTTGAGTTATGAATTTAAGCGAATCAGAAAACATTATAAAAGGGAAAATGAGGTAGTACTCATTTATTCTTAAAGTTTCTACCAGTCATTGGAAAGATATCATAATTAAAGGAAAAGAAGGACCAATGATTGGCTGATACTTGTTTGTGAAAAAATATCACATATGATTTCAATTTTTCAATTATTATTTTTGTGAATCATTAAATTAATCATATATAACATTCAACCACTGAGAGGTGGTGATCACATGAACTTTCCCAATCATTTATGGCTTTAAATAGACTATCAATGAAATACAACCTAGACCCACCATGTACGATGTTAATAAATGAATATCCATAAACTCATCGATCCTTTTGGAATCTAACCTAAAAATTTTAATGAAACTATTCAAGAAACACCACCTTTCTCTCTCATACACAATCAAATCGATAACCTATATCAACAACCACATGTTTACACTAGGTTTTTTCATTTCATGACACCTTTGTATAAGATGATAACTTGTCAAGAATAATCTCTAAATACTTTAAAATGTTGTGTTCCCATTATTATAATTTTCTAAAACATCATACTTTTATTATGAAAATTTTATTTGTATTTTATTATTTATTTTACAAAATGAATATTTTATAATCCTAATAGGGTGGATATGAATCAAAAATGGTTTCACTTTAATTTTATGAAAAAAGAGTATAATTAATGAGTTAAAGAGTTCTACATGTATTAAATAGAGAATGTATATAAACCTTGTAAAATACATTAATAAATTTTATGTTGCGGTTATTCATGAATATTTACTATAGAAGAGTTGGGTGACCGTTTTATTTTTCATGGAATAGATCAGATCTATTGTTTTTTACTAAACATGAGGAAAAACTGAATGTGTGGCCAGATTTCTATTGTACTATAGTTTATGGATC
Source organism: Viscum album (assembly GCA_963277665.1). NCBI lineage: Eukaryota > Viridiplantae > Streptophyta > Magnoliopsida > Santalales > Viscaceae > Viscum > Viscum album. The sequence goes on from OY728166.1 coordinate 1,134,305,634, forward strand.
ATTTCATTTGAATACTAGTGTAAATTATTATGGGGAATGTATGGAATAAATTATAATAAAAATTTAATATAACCATCATGTTTGGGAAAATTTGTTTTAGGAAGTTAAATAATTATGCTTATAAACCATTATTTATTACCTATACTAATTGAACGAAATTTTCAAGAGTATTTTAGTTATATAAATAGATAGAATGTAGTATATGGAGAAACATTAGATTTACAGAACTACTTGGTATCATGAATGATATTGTACCAGAATTAAATCTACATCATAGTCCAAAATATGATTCTAAAAAAATGTTCTGTTAAATGTGTCTGATCTCTAAAAAACATGATTTTCTAAATAATTTCATTATTTTTTATAAGGACCGTGAATCACTCATAAAATTCATTAGGTTCATCATGAAATGATTCATGAATGATGGATCAAGTACTTCAATATTTTTAGGGTACAGTCATATTATTCCATGGTTTAGATAACTATTTAGATGTAATGAAATAGTGATACAATTTACATCATTTAATATATAGGAATAAAGATTTGAAATTGTATCATCATTTTGAATCACCTTTTGTATGATAAAATAGATTATGAGTATCCTGAAGATGAAAATGTCTCGTGAAACATCTAAGTTGTTTATATACATATGGAATAAATCCTTTTATGATAAAAATTAGTACTCATTGTAAAATTGTATTCGTGCTGGTAAATTATAAATTTCTTATATGGTCGTACATGAAATTAAAATACATGATTTTCTCTCTTCTTATTTTTAGAACAAAAAAACACGGTAATGATATTGATGTATACTTACATCCATTAATAAAAGATCTAAATTATTTATAGGATATAGGTTTTACTATATATGATTCTCATAGAAATGGATAATTCACATTAAAGCATACGTTATATGGGATTAATAATGAATATCCACTTTATGGAAATTTTTCATGAGAATTCATTAAATAAATGTTGGAGTGTCCTGTTTAGGAAGAATGAAGACACTCAGTTCGATTGAAAAGAACACATCCATGAATATATTTCATGACAACTTTTTTAACTCATTTATATAAATAATAATCCTAGATGATAGTATTCAATGGGAATACTAAACATTATAAAACAACATCTCTAATAATGGGTAATCAAATATTAGAAACTTTAAATGATATTGAAACAGGTTTTGGTAAATAAATTTTGAAAAACATGATGAAATCAGGTCAGAAAAAAGATTGTTTTTTGTTGAATTACTATTTTATTATTTTTTATTGGTCTATAATTTTATTCATTTCATGATTTTACTAAAAATTTATTTGATAATGTTATTATCACATTACTAAATGTGCCTAGAAAAATAAAAGATGGCATTAAGGATGGGTTAAATAGTATTAACATAAGGATAAGGGAATAGTTAGAACCAATGAAATGTAAATGATAGAATTTTATTCCCCTAATAGAATACAATCATTCTAGATAAGAAAAATTACAAATATCATTTTACATAAATGTTTAAATTTTCCATATGGGTTTTTGTGAAATATAAATATTTTAATTTAATCGAATAATTTCAGGTTAGAGGGAAACAAATCACACAACAATAATTTTTTATGAAATATTTTATGTCTATTAATTTATGTTGAATTTTTTCTAAAAATATATAACCTACATTATCAATACTATTCATATTTTTCAAATCCATATGCATTACTGATATAGAACTAGAAAATTAACCAATCCCAAATAATGAGGTTTTAGTCATCGTATGTGAATTAGAGATGTTCTTCCCAATATAATTATTTGATATAATGGTACTATTTATAGTTCACATTATCAAAGTTGTCAATATATATTGTCCTATACACTACAAATTGATGTACCCCGTTTAACACTTTATGATTATTTTGAAACTATAGATCAAGAGTCAAAGTCGACTAGAAGGTTTTATTGTACAACGATATTTTATCAGAGAATCTATTTAATTATACCATGATTACCTGTTATATGATGATAGAATTAGTCTCCCAAAGTCACATTACAATAGAAGCCTTATTGGAAGAGTGATTTCTATAATAGATGTCGTTATAATTACTATCAGAGGTCAAGATCTTGTTCACTTTTACATTTTATATAATATTGATGATGTTGATCCATATATTGAATCCCATAAGTAAATTCAATACATTTTAATTCATCTGGGGATTAATGATGAATATCACATACAGATAATTAATATTTTATAGGATGGCTGTAAGATCTTATTTATATGGATTTCTCTATGAATACAAATTAAATTATTGAAAATATAGGATGTATAGCCAAGGGAAAAATTTAAATGATATATCATACACTATTTTATTAATTAATTGTTATATATTTTACATAAAATAACATCATACTTATAGTAGGATGAAAAATAATGGTGTTCCCCTTATAAAGGAAGTGATGCAGATATCTAGTTCCAATGATATGAATCTAATTTATAAGAATATTTCATATTTTTGCATCATTGGATTGATATAATAGAAATATTAAATGATATATTTATGTTTCAATTTTCTATTTAAAATGTGTTGCAAATAGGATTGGAGAGAATGTTGGGAAATGGGCTTCAAGAAGGGGAATTTTGTTTTAGAAGGGTGTTTGGATGACATATTCATAAAGTAATAACTAAATATTAATATACATTATATCTGAGTTATAGAAGAAAAGAATGTCCCAATTTTACTACTTGTGACTAAAACAACAGTTGGGCCATATGAATATTCATTCAAGGATAACCCTCTCATTTAGAGATAACAATAATTTCATGATGTTCCCAATATAGATAATGTCTTCTACCTTAGAGGAGACCTCAAATATGATATTTGGATTCATTATAATTATCCAAATATCTTCAAACTTTAATGAAAAGATAAATAGCACAATGATAAGGTAAAATATATTTTAATATTCAATGATTATTCTCATAATTTTATTTGTTCTCTATTGTATTAATGTAATATAAATTAAATTATTGAATACTAATTAATATAATGAATTCATAACATGATGATGTTATAAAATTCCTTCGTGAACATATTGTTGATACAAGAACAGTAGAATTATTTAGCGATAAAAAACATGCTAAAGAAAAAACAAAAACAAAATATCATCAACATGTTGGCAAAAATAATCATGGAAAGAATATAGGGTAAAATTTTTTAGGATATATGGAATAAATGTGAAATCAAATTTGAGAAGCCAATGTTCATTAGTTTTCTTGGGGTCACAATGAGTAGTAATGTTTTAGTTGATATTAATTCACGGTTCCATGTCTATCATGTAACAAAGAAACCCTTTGGGAAGATATTAAAGTAATATTATGATATACTTTCTCTATTTTACAGAAATATTATATAATAATGTTTTTATTTATTTTCATTTTCCCTTGAAGAGTTAAATTTTTTATATTATGTTTATAATAAATATTAATTAATATCCATTGGAAAATCCCATATAGGCTTCTGTAAACTTCTTAAAATGATTCATCATCAGAATGCTAAGGGGAGAATAAATCTCAACCAACTAATTATGTTTTCACACATTATAATGAAAGTAGAATGACATTATTTCATCTATTGTTATGATGATAAATTATTTTAGGTTTATTTTAGTTGATAATATATTATTTGACATTAATATTATATCCAATTTGATTCAAAATTATAAAATTATGAAATGAAAAAAGTAGTGTTAAAAATAAAAAATGGGAAACAAAACCGATGTACCCCTATAGAAAATAATGGGTAGTGTAATATATTTACTCGAGAATAAAATGATATGTATTTTAAATCTACATTAAATGTTTTATGTGATATAAATAAACATATGATCTTTTTTTATGAAAATTTGTGAATAAAAATATGAATCCACTTCCATCCCATGTCATGTGAAAATAGAAAAATTATCATGTGAATAAATAAGGGATACTAGTTAATGAAAACATACACGTATTGTTAAAAACATGTAAAATTTTGGCATAAAATTAATTTTTTTTAATTTATAATCATATACATGAAAATATATATTTATGTTCATTTGTTTTTTATACATCAAAAACACAAGAATAAACAGTGACCATTCCTATAAGAAAACTATTTTTTGTAGATTTGAAGTGGCCAAAACAATATGGTGACATAAGAGGGACATATTTTAGAATTTCACATTGAATATATTTCCTAAAACAAATTAAAAGATGATACATAATAGATTATGAGTGGAATGAAAGTGAAAATAGATTATTTTCAATATATTATTATCCATACTGGATTCACATACCTATATATTCCTTAATATCAAATAGAAGTTTTAGTTGATAAAATATCATAACATAAAGAGAAAAATACCCCCACTATATTTGAGGCTTGTCATTCCCCTCAACTCGATACCTTACCTGAGGTAAGAAATTTTTTCATGACATAATCTGTTAAATTTTAATCAAACAAAATCTGATACCTTTATATTACTAATATTATACATAGGGATTTTTTATATTATTTTATCTATCATTACCCATAAAATAAATTATTGTGAGATTTATAATATATAATTTCATGGGATATATGATACAAAATAAACTACTCCTAAAAGATCACATGGGAGTTTGAATTTAAGTAGCTAAAGAACATAGGGCTATGATTATTATTCCACATGATGATCCAGGTATCACCTTGTTCAAAGATACTATTTGAACATTCTTAGAGTTAACGTATAATATTATAATGTTACATTACTTATATACATAGAAATATCAAATTCAAAACCAATAACAGTTGATAAAAAAAAGATATAAGTTAGGTATGTTATTATATATTGTTAAACAAAATTGGTAAATGGGAGTTTGAATGAAGAAAATTTAGTTAATCAATCAACAATACAATAGGATCATCTGGTAGTACCTTAACCCCACTATTTCCACTAGAGAATATATAAACCTTACATGTTCATGAAAACACCACAATCAAATATGGAGATGTTTCTACCTTCATTATAAAGAAGAAATATTTGTAAATTTTGTTATAAACATTGATGGTATTGATAATATAAATGATATTCTCAAGTTTGAATGGTTAAGAGTCTTAGTTGTGATTACAAACATAAGGTACATTTTCATAATTTGCATATCCAAAAAAATGATCTTACTATTTTTATTAACGTAAAAAACTATTCATATTTTAAAATTGCATTTATAATGCTACTATATAAATGGAATCCCATGTGAATAATAACATGGATTCAGTAATCACTATATTGTTTCTATGGAATAAATTTCATTGGGTTGGATGAAATAGAAAATAGAAAATATGATCTAAGAAAGAAATTTTTTGAGGAAAATAATAGAATAAAAACTCTTCTTGATTCCTTCAATTTTGGGGTAAAACTCAGTAATCAAATAGTATAAACTATATTATCCTTTTTTCATTAATTAATTGTTTTTTATAAATCACTAGATAATAATCGCAATAATTTGGACACAAAAAATATTTAATTTTTGTATCCAATGAATGGGTTTCCATCAAACCAAACAATAAGATGTGCATAGTGAATTTTTGATGCACTTTATTAAACATTTGATAGAAAAAAGTTGAGTTATATATCCATTTTTTATTTTACAAGTATTTTTGAAGGATAGTGGGATATATAAATATAGAATAAATCATGGTATGTTTATAGTGACTATAAATAAATAGCATTTGGATTTATTCACATGGAAAACAATTAAAGTATATATATAAATATTGAACTATAAAATCACATTTCATAAAAATTACTTATATTTATCAATGTTTACACTATTTATAAAGTAAGATAAATATAATGATTGTAGATATAAAATTTTAAAATTTACAAAACATATAATATTACATAAATATACTTGTCTTCCCAACCAATTTATTTCAAAAGGTAATTTCAGTTTAATTAAAAATATTTCACAACCATTTGTTTTTCTATGATTTGTTAGTACTGTAAATATTGGTATCAATCCACATATTCAAAATAAGTAAATTTATTTAGAAATGAGTTGGCAGATTACATGGTGAAATAATATTTTCCAACATCAATTTTAGTTTAATAATTACTATATTTTTCATCTAGTAAATTATATAACCATAGAGATACACTTGATATGGGATGAATTAGTATCCAAATGAATATATTTCAATTTGAAATATTTTTCAATAAGAAGTACAATGTATTAAATATATTTATTAATAAATGAATGGACATAATACATGATGTCATGATGTATACACATATAATGAAGAGGTGGCTTAATACTACTTATTATGTTAATTTTCTCATTATTTTAATACCCTATTAGTTAATTTCATTATCATTTTATATGATACTTATTTTATTAAATTTACAGACGAGTTAAAAATATATCTCACAATCTAAAAACAAGAAAAACTAATATGTTTTTGATACGTTATTATTGTGATCATAAGACATTTTTTTAGTGTATGAATCAATTTCACCCCGATCTAACATGAGAAGCGGTTGGTATAAATGAAAGTACATTTTTTCAATAAACAAATGTCCATTTCAGTTTAAAACACATATCACATAGAGAAAAATATAAAAAAATATATAATTGTTTTCAAGACATCGTTAAATTATAAATGATTCATTTTTTTGTGAGGGAATACACCACAAATCATGACAGATAATGTAGTTTTTATGACTTTGTATATGTGTAATCAATATAAATATGTTCTTTGAATTTAAATTGCTCATCACATAGAAAAAATTTCTAAAATGATAATGTTAAATTTAAAATTTAAGTCAATAATACATAATTCATTTTTCACATTCAGGAATTAACTACACACCAATATGGCACATGGTGTGGTTTTTATGAATTAATGTACATGTTTTCAATATAAAAGTGTCATTTTAGTTTAAAATGTTTGTCACATCAATAAAATCATGAAAAAAAATCTTGATTTTTTTCATAATTTAGTAAAATGGCATATATTTCAATTATTACATGTAGGAATTGAACCCATGTCAATATAATACATGATGTACTTGCTATGAAACAATGTTCATGATTTCAATAAAAATTGCCGTTTTTGTTTAAAACAATTGTCACATCTCCATAACTGAGAAAAAAATATCGAATTTTCTTCAAACTATAATAAAATTATCAATAATTAATTTTTTATGTGTTGAAATTGACTACAAATAAATCCAAATCTGGATGTGGTCATTGTGGTTTAGATTGTATGTTTTTAATACAAAAGTATCATTTTATTTTAAATAGTATTTTACACCACCAAAACCAATAATATGAACATAAATTATTTTCTAACATCATGAAAATGATCAATAATACATTTTTGATATGTATGAATTTACCTCACATATATTAGAAACATGATGAGTTCAGTATGACTTGAAGTGCATGTTTTTAATAAAAATGTATCATTTTAATTAAAAACACTAGTAAAATCTCCATAATGAGGAATATAATCTTTAGTTGTTATCATTATTTAGGGAAAAAATCCTTATTTCACATTTTATGTCCAGGAATTTACCTCATATAAATCAAAAAAATGATGTGTTATGTATGAATTGAAGTGTGTCTTTTCAATACAAGGGTTTAAATTTAGTTTGAAACATGTATCACGTATCCAAAATAAACAAAATGAGATTTCATGGTTTTAAAAATATATTATGATTATTTATAATTTTATTTTGACGTGTAAGAATTGACCTCACATTAATGTGACACAAGATGTCATTGGTATGACTCTATGTGACCTTCTTCAATATAAAAGTTTTATTTTAGTTTAAAATGCATGTAACAAAGACCAAAAAAATAAACCAAAAATATATTGATTTCAAACATGTGTAAAATAATCCATAATTTATTTTTCACCTATATAAATTGATGGCATGGTAATCCAACACAAAATTTGTTCATTATGTCTCAAAATGTGTGTTATCTATATAAAAGTCTCATTTTAATTCAAAATATGTGTCATGTCACTAAAAAAATATAAAATGTTCTCATATTTTTTTCAATATTTACAAAAAAAATCCATAATTAATTTTTTAGGTGTATGTATTGACATCACTTCAATATGACACATCATGTAATTAGTTTGGCACATCGTGGATGTTTTTAGGTCAAAATGGTCATTCTAGTTGAAAACATGTTTCAAATATAAAAAACTAAGAAAATGATATTGGATTCTTTTCGAGCATTAGAAAAAAGAATTCATATTTCATTTTCAGTTTTTAACCTTAAATACACAGCAATCTGACACCTGATGTGGCTGGTATGACTCTAATAATTTGTTTTCAATATAAAAATGAAATTTTAGTTTAAAACATGTGTCACATATTTAAAACCTATAAATATCAGTCGTATCATTTTTAAAATATGGAACAATGATCCATAATTCAGTACACATGTGTATGAATATACTGAACACCAATCTGACACAATTTGTGGTCCATATGACTCGAAGTACATGTTTTCACTATAAAAATGCATTTTTAGTTTAAAACACATCATTTATCCAAAATATATGAACATGATGATAATGTTTTCAAACTTTTTTAAAACGTATAATAATTACTTTTTTATGTTTAATAATCATCCAATCATTAATCTGATGCCTAATGTGGTCGGTATGACTCGAAAAATGTTTATTTAATATAAAAGAATTAATTTAAATTAAAGTGCATCTTATTCCTCCAAACCCATCAAATGAAATCATATTATTTTCATAACTTAAGAAAATGATTCATGATTCAATTATTGTGTTTAAAAATCAATCTCACATCAAACTGATACCCAATATGGTTGGTATGACTCAAAACCTACTTTTACAATATAGAAGAGTAATTATAGTTGAAAATGAATGTAACATTAATAAAACCATGAAAATGATATGATTCATTTTACATACAATGGAGAATTATCAATTATATATTTTTGAAATTTAAAAATTGACCTCATATCAATCCCACATACAATGTGATTAGAATGACTCAAAGTGTTTGTTTTTAATAGAAAAGTGTCATTTTAGTTTAAAACACACAATAAATAGATAAAACTAATAAACAAATTATAGGTTGTTTTTTTAAATTACCCAAAATTCATTTCTGACATATAGGTCTCCACTTCACATAAATCGAACATCTAATGTGGTCTGTATGACTCTATGTAAATTATTTCAATATAAAAGTTCCATTTTAATTTAAAATTTGTGTCTCATCTCCAAAATAGAGAAAACAAGTTATTATTATTTTTTCTAACATCTGTAAACAAATCAAAAATTCATTTGTGTTGTGTAGTATCACACATCGATCTGACACACAATTTGTTCAGAATGACTCTATGCATGTAATTTCAATACAAAATTTCTATTTTTTTTAAAATTCATGGAACATATCCAAAACTATGAAAAATATCTAATATAATTTTAAACAATAGTAAAATTATACATAATTAAATTTTGACATGTAGTAATTTATTTTATATAAATACAACACATGATGTAGTCTATGTGACTCAAAGTTCATGTTTTAAATGTTAAAGTTCCATTTTAGTTTAAAACACAAAACAAATTTCCAAAACTGACAAAGATATATTTGACTATTTTCAAACATTAGGACCATGGTCCATAATTCATTTTGGACAAGTAAAAAATTTCTAGACATAAATCCAGCACAAGATGTGATGAATATGACTCAATTTTATGGTTTTCAATATAATCGTTTCATTTTAGTTTACAACGTGTGTCACTAGAAAAAACTAAGAAAATGAGATTATATTTTTTTCAAACATGAGGAAAACAATACATACTAAATTTTTAATGTTTAAATATTTTCCACGTTTGAATATGACACATTATGTGGTTAGGGTTACTCTAATTGAATTTTTTTAATAATAATTGTTATTTTATGTTAATTAGTGCATGACATAATAACAACTAACAAAAAAAGATCATATTTTCACTATCATTTTATCCACTATTACTAACTTAATTTCATTTTAAGTTTTCTAATATATATTAGTTATTTTCATAGATATAATTCTTGATGGAAACAATAAATTTTGTGATATTTGAAGGCTTTTTCTCAAAATACATGTTACCTTAAATTTTCTCACATCCATAGTTAGTTTTTTATCACTAATGATGTGAGAAAATTCAAGATCACCTTATTTTGAGAACGACATGAAATTTGTGACATGTAATAACTAACTGAAACTTAATCAAATACACAGTGTGCCTAATTTGGTATACATTATTTGTATTTACACTAATTTTTACACTTTGGGTTTTATTTATTTCTTTATAATATTAAACATAAGAATTGATTTATTATAAAGTTGAATTCTTTTTCTAAAGATATGTTGCCTTGTACGGAAGCAAATAGCAAGACTAAGGGTCACGGGATATAGTCGAAAGATCATTGATGTTTTTTAATGTTTATGATAAATTGTACATGTGCAATTATAATAACCAATGTTTAAAATGTCTATAATATAGTTTTTCTTGTGTTTATGTTGTACATTTTATGTCAATTAAAATCTATAATTTATCTCTATATTTTTTAACGTATTTTCTAATTTAGTGATCTATAATTTTTCAATCACACAAGAACAATATTTTCATTCATCGGTGCTTGTAATAGAATTGATAATGTATCCTTTTAGCAGTTCTCAATAAATTGCAACTAAAGGGATCCATTATTCGTGCTAAATAAGAACTAATAATGGACCCGTTTATTAGAGATATTTTTAGTTTAGATAAATTTTCCCTTTATTAGTTTTAAATAAAATCACTAATAAAGGGTCCCATTATTATGGATTTTCATGTGCTAATAAAGTCCTTTGGATTTGGAGTGTACTCTGATTGATAGTGATTTTCCAATCAAAAATACATATTATGTCACTATTAAAGGAATTATGTGTAGTATTTATTATAATAAATAATAGTCAAGATTAATGGGATTAAAGAGATAAAAATTATATCATTTTATAGTTCTTGGATCAGTTTTATCCCAATAGACACATGACTCATTATGTACCTAATCATCTTGAGTACATAAATCAATGATTGATCACCTTATTCAATTTTTCACCTATATAGTGAACTTGATATATAATATTGTTCATGCATTTATTTCTCCTAATATAAATCTTAGAGATGATATATAATCTTATAGGTATATTTATCCTTATGTACTTCAAACATTTGAATGGAAAAGTATGATAAGATAATAAACTAAATATCTATTGTATCTTCTTCACATTTCTTATATTAGTATTTATCTGTCTTGTTTTCTCCCCAAATTAGATCAATAATAATTAAGGACATTGACTAATAAATGTTATTTTCTTGGCATAGTACTTTGTGAAAGATCTTGTACCACTCATGGATTCCATGGTTGGTCGGGATAATTTCATTAACCAAAATTGATTGTAGTGATAATGTATGGGTTTTAGTGATTTCTATTATATCTACAACTAATAAACATAGTCTTAAATAATTTATCCAAATTACTAATTAGGCATTATTCATTTAAATATTTATTTTATCCCACTATTTTGTGTAACCCTAGTAGTCCTCACATCTAGATTCGAAATATTCCATTGCTTAAGTATTATACTTGAAAGGTTTATTTATACCTCTCATCATATTTAATGTTATGGCTATGTCACTACTCAGATAGTTTCATGGATGGAACCTGATAGACCATCTAAATTTAGTCAAGGATTATTGAAAAATTGATTGAAGTCCTTACTTCTAAATATCAAATTATTGATTCCCTCAATTCATTAATTATAATTAGTAGCATGAAAAATGATGAAAAATTATTTCATCCCTACATTAGCTAATTCCACCAATAAATATCATAATAATTCCTCGATAGTAGGAGGAACCCTCAACTCTGACTAATGAGCACCTCATACACATAATTTTGTTCAAGAATAAGTGATAAATTTGTTTTAACATTATATTAATTTACCGTTTAAAAATTATTTCGTTAGAAATTTAATACGTTTCTATTAAATATCTTAGTATTAAGTGATCTCCATCATAATTGAACTATGAATTAAAATAAAAAATTAATTTTATATTTATTTGATTTAATTTTTTTTTTAATGTCTTCCTGCAATCATTTATATTCCTAGAATAATAAAAAATGAATAAATTTAAAAAAAAACTGCAACAGATCTTTAGAATTTATTTTTGTTTGACCCAATGGATCAGTAATGACCCTAGAGGTAAAATACGTGAATCATTTATTAATCATATTGTATCTCACACCCTTGTCTAATGTTTCAACATCTAATCTAGAATACGAGAGCGTATTTCCATGGTACGCATCTTATAGCTTAAATATAAATACAGAATATACTAATTAGAATACAGGACTTTATATATATTAAATTAAAAAAGATGATTCACTTTATTTCAAAAATAAAATAAATTAAAATAACTATTAAATTCAGTTCATGAATATGTAATAATTCATAAAATGATTATAATCCAAAAAACATTCTTGAAAAATGAACTTAATTGGTAGGAAGATAAAAGAAATGCATAATAAAATTAAAATTCTGATAAATTCATGTCCAGGGTCATTAAATGAATTAAATAAATAATTCAAATTTATGTAATTTATTTTATTCAGTTCCATAATAATTATATTTTCAATAAAAAATAATTTTCATATATTAAAATTAATATTTTTAGACCCAAAGTTATATTAATATTTTAATACTATAAAATTATCCTCAGGCTTCGAAAGCCCCTTAAATGGGGTTTTTGGATTTTCTAGGTAGAGATGAGTTTAGGAGGGTTAGGTAGAACCTACCTCGTCCCATTCTATGCCAGGAAAGACCCACCCTGGAACATTGAAGTTTGAGAACAACCCATTCATGATTGCTGAGGGTTGGGAATGACCTTCCCCGACACATTCAAGGTTTGCTGAACCTGTATTCTCTGGGTTGGTTGATCCGCAATAGGAGGTCATGTGGTCAGTTCAGATTGAATGAACCAAGATGGTTCCATGCATAGAGAGTCATAAAGGTTCTCTATTCAAGGGTAAGCGAAGGATGGTTTGGTCATGTTTTGCACACCTTGACTACAAATTATGGTTCACGAGGAGGGTTGTTTGATAGTATTAGTAGGTGAAGTTTCCATTATAGTTGGTGATGACAGATGTCTCATGGTGACCATAGGAACATGAGAGATTTAATGAGTTGTTCCATCAACTATTTCTGGGGAGGATGGATGGAATGATGTTGATGGTTTGCATCTTGATGGAGTGTGGCAGATGCTGGAATATTGAGGTAGTCGGCAGCTACAGACATGTGGACGGGTAGCCATCCAGGAGGTCATGTCTATGGTGACTAATTTTTTTTTTAATTTCACTTGATTCCATTAAAATTTCAACAAAAGAAATTCATTTTTATATTTTTATAAAAAAATTAATCCATCATTGTCCTCCCATGTATTACAAGTCCCACCCCTTCTTTAAAAATTTGTTTTTATTTATTGGTCTAATGGCACAACCATCATTTCATAATTTTTCTATTTTTTATCTTTTATATTTTCAAATGCAAAATTCATGTTGTTTTTAGGTAAAAATATTTGATCTATTAATTCATCATACTAAATGATACAATTTTGGCCACCAGATTCCATTTAAAAAAATAGAAGGGTTTCCAAAAAATAATAAACTGTAATATATAAATATATATATATATGTGTGTGTGTGTGCCCATTAATTTTATAATAATAAAAAAAAATTATTTCTATAAAAATTATGGATGTCGATAAAATTGTTTCCATAATAATAATTGAGGCATATTCATTTCTTTTAAGATTGAAATGAATCCGACAACATTATTTTATGGCATAGTTAAATTATATTGGTGAGGAAAATTCAGGTGATCTCTATGATAACAATAATTAATATTAGAGCATGAAATAGAAGTAGATGGGGTATAGATTTAGAATATTCATCACCGTATATATGTTACAAGATAAGATATGTAAATATGATCTGTAGTAGAGACCTATTGATCTCTCATGAATTTATTTATGAATAAAATAAACATGATGCTTTACCACATTATGATTGATGGAAAATTTGAGAGTTGATCATCTCTGGTGACCATTGATCAAAATATCTAAAGTATATTTCCTTTTGATAATTTAAAAATGATTCAATAGTCCACATGAATGTAGATCAATTAAATTATAGGTGCTAGTATAAAGGTCTAACAAAGGGTTCAATATCCCAATGACCATCACGGTCCCATTCCTTTAATCCGTGAAGGAGATCATTGATCAACATATATGAATGGGAGTTCTAAATCTGGGATATACTAAATAGGATACATTATGTATCAAATTAAAAGGTATAAATAATACCTCTAATAATATCTCTATCTTTTTTATATAAAGGAGGTTAACCAATTGTAAATTGTTCACTATCCAACGTAAAAATAACACCCACTAAATAACCTATAAATGACATGTTATGAAAAAATGATTATATCATAATCATAATTTATATTAATATTAGTTACATTGAATATAATAAATATAATAAATGATAAAATTGAATATTAAATATTATACTAATTCTTATAAATACTAAAAAACTATAATATTAAAATAATATTCATTCCTATAATATTTTCCATGTATTAACTTAAAATCATATGAATACTTTTAATAAATAAATTCAACTCTGATTATTCAATAATTTTATAATAATTCATTTATATAGTAAATGGTGATCATTTATTGTCATACATTTATCATACATTGGGGTGGATCACACAATCGTCTATATTCTTATTCATCATAATAGGAATTAATTTCTAATACGATAAGTGTGTGAACCTTTGGGCCCTTAACTTGATATCTTAGAATATTATTCACAAACTAGGAGTGGATTCTAGAAAATCATAAAGGATATAAATGATATAAGTAATGGTTCTAGAAATTAAAATATTTCCTACAATCAGTTCTCATTTAATATAATCTCTTTTTCCTATGAAATCTAGTAATGGAGGAGGCACACGTTGTTCTATTATCCTCTGTTGATTTATTATTTATTAACCTATGAAGACTGACATACCATATTATTACAGTATCATCAATTTAATAATGGTATTATCATCATTATCTACTATTTATTAGATATCACTTTCTTTTGAAAACAACAAATTCATATTATTATTGTTAAATCTATTTCATACCACCAACAACACGCCCAATGAAAACTACCTCACTATGACATCAAATCCAAATTTCTAAGGACCTGACCCCAGTTGGTTTGAGCCACTGCCATATTTAATTTTCTTGAATATAAAAATGGAATATTCATCCCATTTAACTGAGTGGTTTAGTATTATTAGAATGAAGATACATACATATGTACGTCATTACAACTGGAAAAGGTATATAATATTTAAACTCCTTAGACAGCATCAATAACTCCTAGGTTATTTCATCATGTCAATCTTAATAAAATTATTCATGTTTTGATGAAATGAATCATGAAAAAGGGGTGAGATCAAATGATCCATAAGGGTATACAATAAAATGGATTATATATAAACATTAGGAAAGTTGAATAATGAGAAACACATGCCTTTCATAAAAAATTGAAGACATTATGGAAGGAATAAGTGTTGAATAAGTAATACCATAATTAAACATAATCATGGGTATTCTACTAGTCGAGTAACCACATGAAACATGGAAACAATTTTTAAAATGACGTAATTCATAATTTGGGACATCATCATCACATCGCCAAGGCCTTATACCAAGACAATAAATAAGTATTTTTTCAATGCCTAGTGCCAAGATTGTGTTTTGTCTCCTAATACATACCCATGCACCATGGGGCTATAACCATCCCCCCCTGACACATTCTTATGACCAATAAATTCTTAATATGAATTTTAGTAAGTATAGAAAACATATCTATTCATATTTAAACAAATATATGACATTTTAAATAACATTCCTCGAACATTAATCATAAACACTAACCATTCTATGTAAATTGGTGAATGGTTTTAAGATACCACAACCACAGCCAGAATAATAATAATATAGTAAATTAAATATCATTGGTTATTCTATAATATATTAATCCCAATAATACAGAATAATCACCAAGAGTGTTGAAATATATGAAGATACTCTTCTAAATTCTTTGGGTAATTATTGAGATAAATACCCTTTTACTTTGAAAAAAAGAGTTCTTTAAAAATATATTTCAATAAAACTAAAATTGAATTAATATATCATTTTCATAATAAAATTAGTGATTTTATAAATATAATGGAGTCCAAAATCAGATTTCATTGTTCCCGTGAAAATCAGTAAGAATGTAAGAAATTCACTTGAATCATGCATGTATTTCGGAAACAATTTTGAAATATCCTTTTAAAACGGGTAACTATCTATATAATAAGGAAATATTATGGTTTGTGTATATATATAGATCACTCACACAAAATTTATTATTATTATATAATAATACATAAGAATTTCTCTGTGGTAATTAGACAATGAATGTAACCCGAATGAAAATGGAGGTTCCGGTGGGAAACCATTACATTATGTCTGAATGTGTTCCGCTCTTGAACATAAGGTCCAGAATATTAAATAAAAATTATTAAAATAATTTTTAATAACACATTATAAATTTATTTATTTGATAAAAATTATATTTTGTTATTTTTTTCCTTATTGATGTGTTGTTATATTGAATTCAATTGTTCTGAAATGCTTGTTTTGTTGATTTTCCTACTCGGTTCACCTGTATTTATGTAATGGAGTTCATGTGGAAAGGATGTAAATATCCATAATTGAAATTAAATTTTATTTATCAACATAAATAATGGTTAAATTCTATTTCAATCATTTTTTATATAGAAATAGGATGAATCATTAGATGAATTATTAATGACATTCAGTTAGATTATTTTAGCAATATTTATATTATTAGGAAGTAGTTTGGTCATATGATTAAATAATATGTACTTGTAATGATTCTTGAATTTTAATTATATTATGGAACATACATTTAAGGTTGTTTAAAACATAATAATGGATTCATTACCATTAATTAAGTATAATTGAAGAACTAAACTTCTTTATTCACGAAGGTTATAAATTAAAACCTCATGGATGTTGATTTCGTTTATAAACTAAAAGGGAGAGTGTAAGAATACTGATTACTGTTCTCCCCTTAACATGATATAATTCCAGTATATAGACGATAATAGATTTATCATGTTCATTTGTATGCATTTTTTGAGGATAGGATACCAAAAAAAGATAAATTGATATGAAACTAAATGAAAAAGAAGAGTTACATACCTCGGGAAATAACCTCCTTGAGAGCCTCCTTAATGGAAGGTTTATCATCTTTTGGGAAGCACAATAGCTTCATGGACATGGGGAGTGATAAGGGAAGGGTAATTTCGAAGATCTTCGAGGTGCATAAAGGTGTAGAGGAGTGATGAGAAGAGGTAGTAATTTGAGGGTAATAGTGGAGGAGAGTAGCAAGTTATGAATATTTTATTCATTATTTTATTAATTCCCCCAAGACAACCAATAGTGTTGTTTCATGTGACACCATATAGTAATATATGCATGTGTGTACAAACCATTTGGTCTTTTTTCACACATGATGTAAAATTTATTTTATTTCATTGATAATTTGTATATACATTATTTTACCATATTTCACTATTCCTAAAAAATTCAAGATTTTCAAATAAATACAAAATAAAAATCACCCCTACAATTTTTCGACATGTATAATTCTACAATTAACTCCATTTTTAAAATATATTTTTTAAAATATTAAAAATTTATTTTTCAAATAAAATCATAGATAATTTAAAAAATTGATATTTTAAAGGAATAAATTGTTTTATATCACATTGAAAAATTAATTATGATCTCATTATCTTATTACATTAAAAAATAATATAATATTCTTATTTAAAATTACTATGGGTCATTTTACTATTCATATTACTATTCATAAGTGTTTGGTACTCTTCACCAAAAATAATGATTGTACTATCAGACTCCAAATGGCTTACTAATCACAACTCTAGATGACCATTATTAGAAATTCAAAATATAACAGTTAAAAAGTTATTCTTTAACTGTGATATTATAAAATGAGGTGTTTTTTAGGGAAACAGTTTTCATGAAATTAATATTTGTTTTCAAAACCTTGGGGAGATACATTCTCCCCCCACCTTACAAAAATATCATCCTCAAAATTCAAAAAAATGTTACCTAAAAAATTTAGGTATATCTTCAATATAAGATCCTCAGTCTCCCATGTTGCTTCCTGTCACACACATGAAATATTTTAAAGGTTATTTTCATATAAATTACATACTTTCTTTGTTTTTGGGGTTTTCCATGCATTTTTGAAGGAAATGGTGGGTTTCCAAAATATTGGCCAACCAGAGAGCCCACTTCCAGTTTTGAATGTAAATTTTGTTTCTTTAATAAATCCTTTGTTGTTTAACATTTATCACCCATTAAACTTCCAAAATTACCTTCAATTAAATATTCAAACCACCAATGATATTTGGGACACTTAAATATTCATTAGAATCTTGGATTTGGGTGATCAAATTTGGTATTGGGCCAACCTGAAAGCTCATTTCGAGTATAAAGATTGTTTTGTAATTCTTTCAAAAAATATTAATTTTTTATCCTTTCTCGGTGATTCCACCTCTCACATACTAAAACTGTACCTAGCCGCACCCCCACCATCGTTTCCCCTTCTTTGGATATTGTATCAGTCGGGAATTAGGGCCGAAATTTTCAGGTTACTAAAATCATCTAGATTTCTCAAGTAAGTGACTATCCTTATAAGATCCTTCCTTTTCCTTAAGCTTTCTCCATTTTTTCATGAATCCACAAATTTCCAAAAGATATGGCTTCATAACTAGGATTTCATTTTGAGTTTATTGGTCCAATAATATAATTTTAGGTTTGATCTCACTCCCTTGTGGTGCGGCGGTGGTGTGGTTAAAGTCCTGCACTAGGATTTGTGGTTCCTGACTCTTTTGGTAGGTGATTCCTTTGTGTGAGAAATTTTAGTGAATTAGCTTGATTTATTCATTTTATTTTAATATATTGTTTAATTTTAATGTTTCTACAAAAATTGGTTTTAGTTTCATTTATAATGAAAATTAATTTTAAGTTAAAATTTCTGTTGAAATTGGGCGGTTTTCATACAAATCTTTTATTGGTTCATTTGGGGATGACAAATAATTACTTAGTTGATTTTATTGAATTTTATTAGGATTGGAAATCATGTTTCTAATGTTTATTATATTTTTTTGTTTCTGCAGAACTCTTTTTAAATGGTGTTTGCGAAGCAAATGGGCTTCACGTTCCATGTTTGTGTGAAAATGGGGGTTTTTAAAAGATATAACTTCTTGGTTCACCTGGAGCTACCCAGAAACTGAATTTTTGGTTTCATTAAATGTTATGAAACTTCCATATTTGTTTTGGTGGCTTGAAAGTGTGAACATAGTGTGCAAAGTGGATATTTCAAAGATCTTTGGGAGTAAAACAATGTGATATTTTGAGAGGCTGTTTTATTGAAAATCAAAAGGTTTTGTTATGTGTTTTAAATGGTATAAAGTATGTAGAGATATTGTATTGTTTGTTTGTGACCAGTAGTTCTGTTTTATATGAAAAATGATTTTTGTTGTATGATGATATTGTTTGAGCAGAAAAATGGGAATCTCGGGTACTTAGGTGGGTGGATATGTACTAGTGCCGCTAGTGAACCGGATGGGTTGTGTCCCTGTTTCACTGAGAAAATGGATAACGAAAACTCTAACTAAACTATGTGAATGATATTTGGGGACCACTAGGTTATGGGTATGTTACCTACTAGTGGATCATGTATGAGAAAGGATTGTGACTTGGATACTTTACACTGTGGTACGAGGTACATAGGGCCCGAGACTCTCTAGTTGCCTAGAGGGTGTTCCCAGTTTTGGAGCTCATTGTAATTGTGGTATTTACCCTTGTATTGAGGTTTTGTTTATAGTACTTTACAGTAGCTCACATTTCTATTTAAATATGTGAACATTCTGAATATTTTAGCTTGAAAACTGTTATCAATTGAAAGTTTCATTTCTTTGATTTTATCACTGCTTTTCTTTGCGTATTAAAACTTCTTTCTTTTTCACATTGTATTGCATTCTATATGGAATCATTGTGTGGTATACTATTGGGCTTAGTATCAAACCCTACTTTCACCCCTCGGGTGTACGTAGACTCTGTTATGTTTGAATCAGGTAATGAAAAGGCTAAGGGAGATGGCGGTTCAGGGTGATAGTCCCCATCCATGGGAGGGAGTTATGGAGACGGCTTGTGGGTGATAACCCCTTGTCATGCGGAGTCCATGGGGATATTTTGTTGCTATTTCATTGTGTCTTTGGACCTTTTTTACTTCATTTGTACTTATGTATTCAGTTATGGATTTTTTTTATAAACCTTGGTGGTATGAATTTTTCAGATTCAATTTTCCAAATATTTTTGATGTTTTATGTATAAATTTTTTGGTAAATCATTCCCAAACCAAGATAAATCATACCCGGGCACTTGTGCCAGCCCGTGGGGATATGGAACGTCCTTTGGGCCTTTCCATGGGCTGGGTTTAGTGCCGTTAATGGTGGCGCCAAGATTTAGTTTCTGAAAAAATGGTATCATAGAAGGTTAATGTTTTTGGGTCATATTTCTATTTTGGGATGAGTTGGGATAAACATGATCAAGGACTATTGGGGCTCGATGTTTTTTTTGTGAGTAGGGTGCATGGCCCGCATCTATCATGGCAGACCCTAAGTCACCAGGGGATATTGGAATTTACATATTGACTTCACTTCCAGGTGAGACATGTGGGCTGCAGACCACATGTGGACATCAGGTGGATGTGGAGTAGTTCTTTCTTTTATTACTGAAATGTTTTTAGTTTATTGATATTTTATTTATTTGATTAAAATTTTTAGAATTGTGGTATTTACATTTATTTTTTTACTGTTTCATTTTCTAGCACCATGCCTCCTTGGAAAGATCCCACCCACACACAGGTGCATGTTGGAGAGAGTTCTCCCACACCAATTGATTAGTGGCTCGTGGAGGCTGTGGTTAGGGCTATCCAAGAATTGGGAAATGGACCATCTCCTGCTCCTATTCCTGTTTTGGTATAAGAGGCATGTCCTTGAAAAGATAAAGCACATGAGTTTCAAAAAAAACAAGACTCCTACCTTCCGAGGTAGCTCAGAACCCTAGGAAGAAGTGGAATGGCTCGAGAAGATTGAGCATATATTTTAGTTCTTGGAAACACCATAGGAGCTCAAGGTGAAGTGTGCCTCCTTTATGTTGGAGGGTACCATCCATAAGTGGTTGGAGTCAGTGCTTCAGTCCGGGATGAATGACCATATGTGATGGGGAGATTTCAAGGATGTATTCAATGAATAGTACTGCCTTAAGGTGTTGGCTTATGATAGGTCTAGAGAGTTCGTGGATCATGTTCAAGGGAATCTATCTGTGATGGAGTATTCCATCCTTTTCGCTGAGTTGGTTCGGTATGCTCCAGAAATTATCTCTAATGAAAAACGAACGGCCCAGAGGTTTGAAAATGGCTTGTGACCAATGATATACTCCTCGGTGTTCTTGTTTAAGTTGACAACCTATGTTGAGGTCCTTGATCGATCATGAATGGTAGAGATTGATAAGAATGGTAGGGATGGTTTCTACAGTTCAGTATTAGTAGTGGGATGTGGAAGCTCCCCAGATAAGAAAAGGAAGCGGGGTGATCTTGTGAAGAAACTAGGTGGCCGTTTAGGCCACTCTTCCAGGAAGTTTTCTTCTGAGGCTTCTAATGTGAGATCGGTCATCTTACACCAGTGTGGGAAGCCCAGGCACATCCGACCAGCATGTCCACTTCCTTAAAAGCCTTGTTATAAGTGTGGAGGTATGGGGCATTTGCATCATTTTTGTGGTGTGGCACTTCCACTTCGGATTGGGGCTGGGTTAGTGTCTTCAAGAGGAGTGCATGAACAGTCTGAGCTGTTGGGACTGGGGGATCTCAATTTTTCAGCCGTGGTGGTAGGACTAGGTTGTCTTCTGGGCAGAACTAGTTCAGGGCATAGCCACAGACTAGTGGTCATCTTCAGGGAGAGACCGGACATCTCCATGTGGTGGATCTGGCACCAACAAGATCAAAGGCGGTACCATCGATAGTTTGAGGTACCGTTTTGATCGCATATTCTATAACTGCTGCTCTTTTTGATACTGGTGCCTCTGTTTCATTCATTTATACCTGTTTTGTGGACATGCTGAAATTTCCAACTGATTTGATGTCTTTCACAGTGGAGTTAGTGACACAGCTAGGAAAGAAGAAGGAGTAGGTGCCCGTCATGTGCTCTTTGTATGTTAGGGGTCAATATGTAGTAAGACAACTTGGTCATAGATATGGACCGTTTTGATGTCATACTCGGGATGTATTGGCTAGTACACTTTCAGGCACATATCGATTGCTACAAACGGCGTGTGAGTTTCATGGCACCTGATGGGAGTTGTCAGGTTTTTCATGGAGAATGGGATCCTCGCTCTGGTCGCGCAGGGCCTTCACTCCCAGAGTGGGGATGTTTTATCTTCCAGTTATCTTCTCTCATTCTATAGGATGTTCTTTCCCCTGAATTTTCACTACCTCATGTATTGAATGAGTTTCTGAAGGTTTTCCCGGATGATTTTTCAGGTTTTCCCCCAGAGTGGGATGTGGAGTTTTTTATTGATCTGCCATCGGGAACACAACCAATATCTCTTCCCTCAAATCCCAGGGCCCCCACTGAGCTCAGGGAATTAACGATACAACTGGATGACTTAGAATACAAAATATGCATTCGCCCGAGCGTATCTCCTTGGGTCGCTCTTTTGTTGTTCTCGAAA
Source organism: Viscum album (assembly GCA_963277665.1). NCBI lineage: Eukaryota > Viridiplantae > Streptophyta > Magnoliopsida > Santalales > Viscaceae > Viscum > Viscum album. Next base: position 1,134,328,688 of record OY728166.1, read on the forward strand.
AATACCGATGGATCCCTCGGGTTGTGCATTTACTACCGGAAGCTGAATAAGGTAAAAATTTAGAATAAATACCCATTTCCCAGAATAGATGATTTGTTCGATAATTTGAAGGGGGAAAAGTGGTTCTCAAAGATAAACCTGCATTCTGGGTATCATCAACTTCAGGTGAAAGAGTCATATATCCCAAAGACAGCCTTTCGAAGTAGCTATGACCACTTTTGTATTTGGTCATGCCCTTCAGATTGAACAATTCTCCAACGGTCTTTATGGAACTCATGAACAGGGTGTTTCATCAGTATCTCGATTCCTTTATTGTGGTGTTCGTGGATTAAATTTTGGTATACTCTAGCTCTGAGGAGGAACATGAACATCACTTGAGGATTGTTTTGGGTACATTATGATATCACCGCCTCTATGAAAAGTTGTCAAAGTGCACATTCTGGATCAGGGAGGTGAGATTTCTAGAGCATGTGATCTCAGAGCATGGAGTTTTATTGGACCCCGAGAAATTTAGTGCAGTCATGTCGTGGGAGAAACCGAAGAATGTGTTCGAGACTAGGAGTTTTCTTGGCTTGGTTGGTTATTATAGGCATTTTTTTGGGATTTCTTCCGGCTTGCTTAACTGATGACTGCCCTCTCCCAGAAAGGGGTGAAGTTTGTATGGGTCCAGAATGCTAGGTGTCGTTCGAGGAGCTGAAGAGGTGGTTGACTACTTCCCCCGTGCTTATTTTTCCAAAGGATGGAAAGGGATTTGTGGTCTATTGTGATGATCAAGGTATGAGTCATGGGTGCGTGCTTATGCAGGATGATCATGTGGTCACGTATGGATCTCGCCAACTTCGACCACAAGAAAAGAACTACCCGACCCATGACATGGAGTTGGCAGTGGTGATGAATGCTTTGATGACATGGAGTCAATACCTTGTTGGGGAGAAGTTTGTAGTCTACTCTGATCAGAAAATCGTGTCTTATATCTTCTCACAGAAGGACCTAAACATGAGGCAGCGTTGCTGGATCGATTACTTACAGGGGTTTGACTATGACATTGTCTATACCCCAGGAAAGGGTAATGTAGTGGCCGATGCCTTGATCAGAAGGGTTCCAGTGTAGGCTTTGAGGATGTCCAGTGATGAGTGGACATTTATGGGGCTCTTTTCTCAAATGCATGTGTAGACCAGGGAACATAGTGGAGGGGCATTCCTGGTGAGCCTCCAGTTGACTCCTTCTCTATTGGAGTTGATTCAGCGGGAACTACCTAGTGATGATATTTTTCAGTGTTCAAAGCAGTATCTTCATGGTGGGGAGACATCCTCTAATTATTCGTCGTCACCTGAGGGCATATTGTGCTTCAAGGGCCTTTCAGTAGTGTCGTTATCTTTGCGGAAGGTGGTGATGCCGGATAGCCACCAGTTGCAGTGGGTTGTCCATCCAGGTGCCACTAAGATTTATTATGATGTCCATCGGTTGTTTTGGTGCCCTGGTATGAGACATGACATAGCGGACTTTGTTTCGAGATGCTACACATGCGAGAAGGTGAAAGCATAGCACCAAAGGCCTTTCGGTTTTCTCTAACCACTACTCATTCCAACATGGAAGTGGGACAAGGTCACCATGCACTTAATTGTGGGCTTACCTCGTACACCTCAAGGTAAGAATTCCATTTGGGTGGTGATTCATCATCTGACCAAATCATCCCTCTTCATTCTGATAAAAGATACAACTAAAGTTGATGAGTTGGGCCATATGTATCTTCAGAAAGTGGGGAGACTCCTTGGTGTACCATCCATAGTTGTCTCAGAGAGATACCCCAGCTTCACTTCTAGATTTTGGGACGGCCTTCAGAAGGCCTTGGGGTCTCCCATTAAGATGAGTACGACATACCACCCTCAAACGGATATCCAGACAGAGCGGGCAAATCAGATTTTAGAGGACATGCTTCATGCATGTGTCCTTGAATTTGGAGTTTCTTGGGATAGAAATTTGGGATTGGTTGAGTTTTCTTATAATAACAGTTACCAATCCACGATTCAAATGGCCCCTTTTGAGGCGCTCTATGGTTGGCCATTTCGATCCCCCCTATGTTGGGTTGAGGTAGGAGAGACTTCACTGTTGGGGCCGAGCTTTGTCCATAAGACTTCTGAGAAGGTCAAGTTGATCAGGAATCTCTTATTGATAGCTCAGAGTCGTCATAAATCTTATGCTGATCGGAGCTGTCGAGACCTAGAGTTTTTTGGGGGTGATAGGGTATTCTTGAATGTGGCCCGTCGTCTAGGCCATCGTCAATTGGGGAAGCAAGGTAAGCTGATGTCACGGTATGTCGGGAACTTTGAGATCCTCGAGAATATTGGAAAGGTGGAATAAATTTTAGCCTTAACATCTCATTTGGCATCTATCCATGATGTCTTCCACGTCTCTCAGTTGAAAAAATACAACCTAGATTCGTCCCTTGTGTTGAGTTTGGAAGATCTGGAGATAGAGACTGACTTGTCTGTTGTTGAGAGGCTGGTGAAAATAGTGGACTCCCAAGAGACGATACTTCGAGGGAAGTCTATTCCAGTTTTCTAGATTCTATGGCATCATGGGAATGATACACATGAGACATGGGATCGAAAATCATGGGTCGAGGAAGAGTACCCATTCTTGTTTTCCAATCAAGCTTCATGTTGAATTTCTGGGGCAGAAAGTCCTTCATGGTGGGGTTAATTGTCACATAAATGACATATTTTAAAGGTATCTTTCATTTAATTTACATCATTGCTTTGTTTTGGGGTTTTCCACCAATTGTTTTGTATATGGTGGGTTTCCAAAATTTTGGCCAACCCGAGAGCCCATTTCCAGTTTTGAAAGTAATTTTTGTTTCATTAATAAGTCCTTCTTTTTTCAACATTTTTCTTCCATTAAACATAAAAAAGGAACTTAATTTAACAATTCAAACCACCAAATAAATTTAGGCCACATAAAAAATCATTAGCATCTTGGATTTGGGTGATCAAATTTGGTATTTGGCCAACCCAAAAGCCAATTTCCAGTTTTAAAATTGTTTTGTAATTATTTCATAAAATATTCATGTTTTACCCTTTTTCGGTGATTCCACCTCTCATCTGCTCCAACGGTACCTAGACGCACCCAAAACTTAGTTTACACATCTTTGGAGATCGAATCACCTTTTAATTAGATCCTAACTTCTCAGGTTTCTAAAACCGTCTAGATTTCTCAAGTAAAAGACTATCCTTCTAAGATACACCATTTTCATTAAGCTTTCTCCATTTTTTCTTGAATTACCCAATGTATATAATCTAGGGATTACTAAATAGGGTTTAATTTTGAGTTTCTTGGTCCAATCCTCTGGTTTTAGGTTTGATCTCACTCCCTTGTGGTGCCGTGGTGGTGCGGTAAAAGTTTTGCACTAGGATTTGTGGTTCTTGACTCCTTTGGTAGGTGATTCCATTGTGCATGAAATTTTTGTGAATTAGTTTTATATGATCATGGTATATTCATATTTATTTCATTTTAATGTTTTTTCAAAAAAAAAATTAGTTTCATTTATAAAGAAAATGATTTTAAAGTTCCAATTTTTGGTGAAATTGGATGGTTTTAATACAAATAGTTTATTGGTTCATTTGGGGATGAACAATAATTACTTACTTGATTTTATTTAATTTTATTAGGACTAGAAATCGTTTTTTAAATGTTTATTCTATTTTTTTGTTGCTTCAGAAGTCTGTTTAAATGTTGTTTGGGAAGAAAATGGGCTTTAAGTGCCATGTTTTTGTGAAAATGGGGGTTTTAAAAGATACAACGTATTGGTTCAAATGGGGCTACACAAAAACTGAATTATTGGTTTCATTAAAGGTTATTGAACTGCCATTTTTGTTTTGGTAACTTAAAAGTGAGCACATAGTGTTCAAAGTGGATATTTCTATGAGCTTTGGGAGCAAAACAATGTGATATTTTGAGAGGTTGTTTTATTGAAAATCAAAATGTTTTGTTGTGTGTTTTAAATGTTATAAATATGTATAGCTACTGTATTATATGATTGTGACCAGTATAGGTGTTTCATATATAAAATGATTTGTGTTTTTTGCTGAAATTGTTTGAGCACAAAAAGGGGAATCCCGGGTACTTTGGTGCTCAGATATGTACTAGTACGGCTAGTGAATCAGATGGGTTTTGTTTCTGTTTCAATGAGAAAATGGATAATTTCAACTCCAACTAAACAATGTGGATGTTATTTGGGGACCACTAGGTTATGGTTATGTTCCCTACTAGTGGCTCGTTCACTGGAAAGGATTGTTAATTGGATACTTTACCCCGAGGTACGAGGTACATAGGGCTCGAGACTATCTAGTTTCTTAGGGGTGTTCCATGTTTTGGAGCTCATTGGAATTGTGTTATTTACACTTGTATTGAAGTGATTTTGGAAGTAATTTATAATATCTCACATTTATATTTAAATGTGTAAACATTATGAAAATTTTATCTTTAAAACTATTATCAATTGAACGTTTCATTTCTTTGATTTTATCACTATTTTTCTTTGCGTATTAAAACTTCTTGATTTTTCACATTGTATTGCATTCTATTTAGAATAATTGGGTGGTATACTATTGGGATTTGGCTCACACCCTACTTACACCCCTCGAGTGTATGTAGATTTGGTTATGTTTGAATCAGGTAAAGAAAAGGCTATGGGTGATGGCTGTTCAGGGTGTTAGTCCCTATCCTAGTGACGGAGTTGTGGAGATGACTTGGGGGTGATGAGCCCTTGTCATGTGGAGTCCATGGGGATATTTTGTTGCTGTTTCATTGTGTATTTGGACCTTTTGTACTAAATTTAAACTTATGTATTCAGTTTTGGATTTTTTTATAAACCATGCTTGTATGAATTTTTCAGATTCATTTTATCAAATAATATTTATGTTTTATGTATACATTTTCGGGTAAATAGTTCCCAAACCAAGATAAATGATACTCGGGCACTTGTGCAAGCCCGTGGGGATAGGTAACTCCCATCAAGACTTTCCATGGTCTGGTTTTGGGGCCATTAATTGTGGTGACCAGATTCAGTTTTTGACACTTCCTCTAACTTATGGTTCCTCCAAAGAACCCTTACCAGATGAGTTGTTAGATTTTTCAATACATGTTCTCTAGTATCAAGAATCTTGATAAGCTCTTCACAATAAGACAAATCAGGCTCAAGTTTTATTTCATCATAGGTGAGTACATGTTTTGTGTATGAAATATATTTAATTATGTTCAATACATGGAACACATTTTGAACTTTGGAGATACTTGGTGGAAATGAAAAATGGTAAGATACAGATCCATTTTTATCCATAATTTTAAAATTTATGATGTACCTAGGACATAATTTTCCCTACATACATAATATTATAATACAGTTACATGGAGACAACTTGAATAAACCATAATCTCCTTCTTGAAATTACTAATCCATCCTTAAGTTATTAATATATAATTTTTTACTACATTGAGAAGTTTTGATATGGGTTTGTATAATCGTCACAATTCCCATTGTTTCCTCAACATGTTTTGGGCCTATGAGCTTTCTTTAACCTACATCATCCCAGAAAGTCGTGGTAAAAAATCTCTATCCATATAACACTTCATATGATTCCATTTGAATACATGAACGAAATATATTATTATAAGAAAATTCAAAGATAGGTAAATACTGATCACAAATACCTTTAATTTCAAGTTAAAATGACATCAACATGTCTTCTAATGTTTGTATAGACCATTCTGATTTTCCATCAGTTTGTGGGTGGTAGGCAGTGCTGAAACAAATATCAATATATTGGGAATTCTAATGACTTTTACAGAATAGTGATGTAAAATAGGGATCCTGATCAGAAATAATTGATTAGGGTACACCATGATTTCGTACGACATCTTTAATATATATTCTTTCTAAATGTTCATTTGGAAAATAATCTCTTGTAAAATGAAAATGTGATGATTTTGTAATATGATTGGAAATGAACCACATATCATCATTCAATCTTGGAGTCTTTGGTAGAACCATGAAAAATTCCATCATAATATCATCCCATTTCTATATTACTATACGAAGGGGCTTCATGACTCTTCTAGGATGTTGTCTTCGAGCCTTCATCTTTTGACAAACCAACCATATCGACACATAATCTATAGTCTCCCTCTTCTTGTATTCCCACCAAAATTGATCTATTATATCTTTATACATATTTATGCTAATTGGGTGTATAAAGATATTAAAGATATGAGCATAATTCAATTGTTCCATATTTAGCTCCAGAATAGTGGGAACACAAATCCTCTTTCTAAATTTAAAAATGCCACCATTATATATGAATTCAATCATATTCAAATAAATTACATCTATAATTTTGTTTTTAAACTACTCATCATTAGCCTGAAAACTTTTTATCATTTCTAGTAATGAAGGTCTGGAAACCATTTGATAAAGGAGTTATGTGATACCTTCCATGATAAATCCCATATCCAACTATACTATATCCAAAAACATAGGATCCCTTTCCAAACTCATCTTGTTCATAATTCAGTGGTCATTTATACTCAGAGAATCTTCCTCCTTATTTTCCATCCTCGGGTGGTTGGGTATTGTGAAATAATATTACTTGAGTAGCTCCATCCATCACTTTTGTCTCATATATAGTTGTTTCTATGAGAATGAAAATTTCAGACTCTTATGATCTATATTTATCTCAAATATTTTTCAATAAAGGTAATATATCCAAATCTTCATAACAATGATTACCACTACTAACTCCATATCTTTAGTTGTATAATTTTCTTCATGAATTTTTAACTTTCAAGATGCATACACAATCACTCTATCATTATACATAAGGACACAACCATGTCATTTCATTAATGCATCACTATAAATCCCAAATCCATCATTCCCTAGTTCTAGATTCAAAATAAAAGAATTAAATAATAATCTTTTCAATTATTTAAAACATTAATCACATTCCTTTTTCAAGAAAAACATATTCCCCTTTTCATGTGATCATGGTCCTTGGGTTGGCTAAATAGATGATGTTCTGAACAGAAATCCAATAATAAACATCCAAACCACTAAAAACTGTGTACCACAGTTATTTTTGTTGCATTAGTCCATTAATACATAGCCTTTGTTTTTTTTGATGAACATGAATTCTATCTTTAGAGACAATGTGTTAAAGGAAAGAAACTTATTGAAGCCAAAATTCACACATACTAAACATCCCATATAGTTCATTTCATCTAAGATTCTTAAGAATACTACACAAGTGATTTTCATGATCTTCATCACTTTTAGAGTGCACCATGATATCATCAATAAACCGCACCAAAAATTCATCATGATATTCCTTGAATAGTATTTTCATTAGATCCACAAAAACTGATTGTGAATTAGTCATTCCAAAAGGCATTACTATAAACTCTAAATTTCCTTACCTAGTTCGAAAAGCAATTTTTGGAATGTCTTCCGTCCACACAAACAATTGATGATATCCAGATCGAATATAAATGTTATAAAATATTGGGAACCATGAAGAAGATCAAATAAATCATCAATGCGAGGTTGGGATACATGTTCTTCATTGTTATATAATTTATCTTCTTATATTGAATTCTTAACTTCATAAACCCAACATTATTCGTAACGAAAAGAATAGGGGATCCCTAGGGAGAAAAACTTGGGTGAATAAATCCTTTATCACTCAATTACTCTATTTATTTCATTCATTACACTATCATTACAATGGTCATTCAAAAATGGGTCTTGGATATGGGCCTTAAACCTGTAATTAAGTAAATAGAAAATTCAATTTACTACTCTCGATGATTTCCAGGTAAATCATCTAGTATAACATCAACATGTTCATTCAAAACATGTACATCCTCTATATTAAAATAAATCTCCCCATTGATAGTAATTTTATACCATTCAAACAAAATAAATGAATTCAATAGAGATATCTGAGTTGGATCTAGATGAGAGTCAGATGGTGATGTTTCTTCCCTAATGATAAGTGATTCAATATCATCTTTAAAAATTGTAACATACTCATTCATTCCATAAATGTTCACATCATCATTATAAATCTAATCTATACCATGTATTATATAAAATTAAATCATGGGTATGAAAATAAAATCTGTAGATAACACATGTTTATATGCCATAATGGGGACTTCTTGACACAACTTTCTTTCAATCATACTACCCTTAGGAGTTTTGACAGATAACTACCTGAGTAAATAAAATTTCAAATATATTAATTTCTTGGAAAACTGAGAAGATATGAAATAATGAGACAATATAGAAAAACAATCATAGGATAAGATTGATTAAATGATAATTGTACCTACCACAACATCGTTATGAACTTCAACCTCCACAGTTGTGAAAACATGAGCTTGTCCTTGCTACATTGTCCTTCTTTGGGGAACATTTTTCTACAGCGTAGGACATTCATGTGCATAATGTCCCATATCCCTAAAATTTTATCATGTAACATTAGTATCTTAATTTTTCCCCTTGTAATCCCCATATAGGTGGCCTTTTTCTCTACACTTGTATGAGACTCTCATTCCCTTTATGAAACTGCCCGAATGTTTTTTCCCACAATTATTGCTTGATGGAAGTTCAACTCTTCCCTTCTTCCACATTTTCATATTTCCTTTTCTAGAGTTTCTAGCAGCCCACTTCTTCTATTGTTTTCCATTAATGTCATAAGACATAGAAAATTACTTTTCTGTCTTGAAAGCACTTAAGACTATATCTTCATTTAACAAGAATATTTGGGAAACGAGTTCCCTTATAAATAATGGATTAAAATCATAAAATAATTGATCCATTTTTCTCATTATATTATGTATGTAGTTTTCAACATACCTTTCCATCCTTATGAAGCGGGTTTCATACAAGGAATCATTTAATCCTCCTTCTTTCTCAGATTAAATAATTACCTCTCCATATCTACTCATTGTTCCCAGGGGAAATATTTTTCTAGGAAGATTTCCTTAAAATCCCTCTATTCCATATATTATATTTCATTCTACTACTTTGTGTTTAATATTAATGACCACTACTGATATGTATCTACCGATAGATGATAAAATAAAATCATAACATTCTCTCTTTAATTACATCCAAATTTGATAAATATATTCTCTAGGAAATATATCCACTACTCTCCAACAAACAGTTTGGTATTTCTATTGAATGATATAGGTTTTTGTCTCATAAAGTGATCTAACACTGATCCTCCACATGGTGGATCCAGATTCTCTATAATGGTAATGTTATTATTCAAAACCAAAGTAAGTTGTCTGAGACTAGTTATTTGTCTCTCATCACCAGTCACAAAACCAACGCCAACCTAATTATATTTCATTGGAAGGAAATCCCTACATGGGACACGCGCGTTTATGTGGTTTAAATTCCATCCAATATGCACCGTTTCCAAATAATGGCTTACACTATATTTGGGTATGAATCATAATATATAATCTCAATGTAATTTTTTTGTATAAATATAAATTATATACATAGCCAATCTATTAATCATTGACATGGTATCTTTGAGAAAAGAAATTACATTTAAATACTTTATGATGTCTTGTGAAGAAAATGTGAATTATCCAAATAATATCACAAGAGAGTGTCAATAAGCAGAGTGAAACATGGACCGTTGTGGTGTAACAGGATACCTTGGTTCATGCCTGAAACTCCCTGTCGGAGTTCTCCCTCCTAGGTACATCAATTTCAGAGCCACCTCTACCTATTTGTATCAAGAAAAAGATGTATTTCATAGAAATATACACATAATATATTCCTTTCCATGATCCAAAGACATTATTTTATGTTTTTTCTCAAATACTACCTTAGGGATTCATTTTATAATATACATTTTCTTGTTCAGTTTCCTTATTGGCTACTAATTTTCCATTGATATCAATTGCAAGACCGAACCCCAGTTGCTCAGAACCAATGCCTTATTTGATTAAATTGGCATATAAACAAGGCGTATGCATCCTGAAAGACCAAGTAATTTTGTATTATTGGAATCAAGATATATACATAAGTTCAACAATACAAATTGAATAGAAATACAACATAGAAACTCCTTATACCACATCCATAACCTATATGTTATATTAACATGGAATTCATAATAAAATTCTTCACGCTTGATAAAATTAAACTTAAGAAAGGAGTGGGCTCAAAAAATCCTTAAGGGTACAAAATACAATAGAAGATATATAAATATTAGGCTAGTTGAAGAACTAAAAACCCATGCCTTTAACGAAAACGTGAATAAATTATGGTAGGAATAAATGCTGAGTAAGTAATTCCGTAATAAAACATAATCATGCGTATTATACTACCTGAAAAACCACATGATCCATCAATAATATTTTCATACATATGGAATGCATAAATCAGGACATCATCACCATTCCATCAAGGCCTCGTGCCATGATTATAAATAATCATTTTGTCAAGGCCTTGTGTTTAGAAGGTAGTTTGTCTCATGAGACCTATCGATGAACAGAGGGGATATAGCGGGACCCACCTGACACATTCTATGTAAAATACATTACTAAAATGAATAGGGATAAATATAAAAAATATATGCATTCATATTTAAGCTAATATATGAAAATTAAATAACTTTCCAGAAACATTATGCATAAACAGTAACCATTAAGAGTAATTTTCTGAATGCATTTAAGATAGCACATCCACAGAAAAAAAAATAATAAACAATTAAATTAAATATTTTTGGTGATAAAATGAAATATTATTCCCATATATAAATAATAATCAACAGGAGTATTGAAATTAATAAATATACTCTTCTAAAATCTTATAGTAATTATTGAGATAAATACCCTTTTAATTTGAAAGGAATAGTTCTTTGGAAATATCATTGTATAAAACCAGAATAATATTATGATTTTATTTTCATAATTATATTAATGATTTCATTAAAGAAAATGGTTTCCAAAAACTGATTATATAGTGCCCTTGAAAAAACAAAAGAAATTGAGAAAATCCCTGAAATCAGGATTGTATATCGAAAACAATTTTGAAATCTCCTTTTATAATGTGTAACTATCCCTAAAATAATGAACTATACTGGATGGTGTTCATATATAGACAATTATCACTAAATTTATGATGATTTTATAATAATACATAAAAAGTTAATTTTTTTAATTATACAATAAAAGTAACCCGATTGAAAATGGGGGTTTGGGTGGAAACCCCTTAACTTAACTCTGAATGTGTTCCACTATTGATCTTAAGGTCATGGAATATAAAAATAGAATTATTAATATCTCTGTTAAGAATTCATTATACAAGTATTTATTTTATCATAATTATTTTTAGTTCCCTTATGTTCTTTTGGACATGTTATTATGTTGAATTATGTCATTCCGGAGTTCTCGTTTTCATGATTTTCATAATCGGGTCAACCGTTATTAAGAAATGGAATTCATGTGGAAAATACATAATTCTCCAAAATTGAAATAAAATATTATTTATGAACATCCAAATGTGTTAATGGTCATTTCTATCATTTAATTATATGGAAATAGGATGAACCTTTAGATGATTTTTTAATGACATTCACTGAGACTATTGTTGTGGTATTTTTAATATTAGGAAACTGTTTGCTCATATGAATTAATAATATGTATGTATACTGACTTTGGATTATTAATTAGGTTATAATACATATATTGTAGTCTGTTTCAACAATAAAATTTGTTTTGTGACCATTAAAGATAGAGAAATTTGAGAACCAAGCCTCTTTAAAAACGAAGTTATAAATTGTAACCTCATGGATATTGATTTCGTTTATAAAATATAATGGAGAGAGTAAGAATATTGATGATTTTTTATCCATTCAAATGATATATATGAGTATATAGATGTTACTAGAATTATCATGGCCATTTGGAAAGAGGAGGTGAGTATAGGATAACAAAAGAAGATACAATAAAATGAAACTAAATGAAAAATAATGGTTCTTTGCCACTTGAAATAACCTCCTTGAGATCCTCCTTAACGGAAGGGGTTTTACAATTTTGTAATGACCAAGAATTTATATATGTGGGGAGTGACTAGGGAAGGGTATTTGGGAATATCCTTTAGGTGCTTCAAGGTGTTGAGGATTGAAGAGAATAGGGAGTGATGTGGGGTTTTGATAGTGGAGGAGAGGAGTGAGTTTTGAATAATTTATTCAATATTTTATTAATTACTTCACGACAACAAATAGTGTGGTTTCATGTGACCCATAATAGTAATAGGTGTATGTCAGTTTGAAACAACTTTTCTTTAATCACTCATGATGTCGAAAATTGTGTATTTAACTGATAAATTGTATATATGGCATTTTACCATACCTCACTATTCATAATAGTTCATGGGTTTTAGAAAAATACCAAAAATTATACCCTATAATTTTTCAACATACAAAATTCAAAAATGAAATCAATTTTTCAAAAATAAATTTTTAAATATTTTTAAGTAAAATCATAGTTAATTTGAAAAATCAAATTTTTAAACGTATAATTAGTTTTTATCACATTGAAAAATTAATTAAGATATCGTTATCTTATTATCTCAAGGAAATACAATAACATCCTCATTTACTATTCATAAGGGTCATGTTATTTTTAATATTCCTATTCATAAGGGTATGTTACTATTCACCAAAAATCATGTTTGTTCGATCAAACTCAAAATGACTTACTGATCAAAACTGTAGATGACTATTTTTTGAAATTCAAATCATTGAAGAGTCAAATATGTATTTAACAACTAGATTATAAAATGTTCTGATTGGTAGGTATGAAATGTTTCATGGATTCAATATTTATTTTCAAAACCTTGGGGTGTTACAATAGTTTTTACCTTACATAAAATTATATAATAAAATTTTATACAATGATAATAACATCATGTTAGTAGACCATTACATGTGTTAACATATAATAAATACCAATGACACCTAAAACATGTGGCGTTCTTATTCTCGATTTCGTTCTCATGTTCTCATATACATGATATCACTATATGAGAACTCCATGGAATGAAGTCTTAATGATTATGAACTCAAAACACCTAATATTCACCCATCATCTTTGTATTTATCAGCATAATGTCTCTGGGCCATTGGACATTACATTAAAATTACTATCATGGTATCTTTATGTTCTCATTATAGAATGTGAACTTTTATAACCATTGGATACAACATGTGTTGTCATGAAATTACCATAAATATAGTGGTCATTAAAGTATAAACTCTATAATAGTTAGTTAAACACTTGTATAAATCAATTTTATTATACGTGTAATGGTAATAATATTAAATGAAAGAGTTGGGTTTGGGGAACCCACTTACCAAAATATATTAACATTTATAAATGTTATTAATGAATAAAATAGATGAACATACTCACCTCATTAGTATATATACATGACAACATAAAATTTCTCTAACAAAAATTTATATAAAAACACCACATAATTTATATCGGTATGGCGAACAACAACATAAGAATTTCTAAATTTAGGTTCTATATGTCATAAACACTATGTAGGAGAAAATTCCTATTTTAAATAATTAAAAACTAACATATTCTTAGTATCATACTCATAAATCCATTAATTATAATTGAAATAAGGATAAAAATATTAAGTTTTTAATGTATAAATTTTATTATTAATGTGTACTTATTATCCTCAGGTTATTGGGATCAATACAAAACAATGACCCATAGTATAGTAATTTCATAATGAATGGAATTCCATTATTATAAAATGTTGGAAATAAAAAACAAAATTAATCTAAATTTATGGCATATATGTAAATTTTGTAGCTTTATGTAATCCCCTACTCACATTAATCATTGTAATAAAAATTACACAAACCAAAATAGATATCTAATTAAATATGAATGTAATATGGAAACGAAGAAGTAAAATAAGAACAACAACACATTATTAACATGGTTTAAGAAATGTTTCATCAACCATAGAGATGTAAAAATAATTGACACAATCTAAGAGAAATCTACAAAGCACAAAAAGTCAATGTCTAGAAACTCTAGCTTGAAATGAGGTCATAATTCAATGTATTTCTATATTAACTTCTGTTAGTGTAGTTATAAATCCACATTGTTAGTCTACTACATTTATGTAACTATTAATGTTAGTCCATTGTTTGACTCAAACACTATATGTGTCACTGATCAACTACACTATAATAATTATATCAACTTCTAAAAATTGTTGTTCCAATATTAGTTTCATCAATAGCATAAACTATAGTTGGTTAACATTTTTATTGTTCCATAATAATGTTTTGGGGTCTATTTGTCCCCAGACCCCCACCATTATGGGTGCTTCCCTATGGAACCCTTAGAAACCTCACTACTGAGGATGAATTGTAAGAGTTTTGAACAACTGTACAGTATAGGATACTATATGGTTTTTTAAATATCATCTGATGGATTTGGATCAACCATTATAATACACAATTAATAGTTTTTCATACCACACATTTCCATGAAAATAATTGACTCAGATTAGTATAATGTCATTCAATAAAGAAATAATTATCATTTCTAATTCATGATATTTACAGACACATGAATGAATGATATAGAGGATGGTGTTGAGCCTAGTTGTTAATACTAGGAGACTATGATGGGAGGTTAATTAGTTTAATTATATTTTAATATGTAACACTTTCATTCTTAGTTATCCCGACTTTTAGCACCAACATTATCCATAGTTTTGAGATCTGAATTTATTGAAGTGTGTTAAAACCTCACCTTAGAATAAATAATTGAATAAAAAATACATTATAGAATGATTTTTACCTAGTTTGGATTCAATGAGGAAACCTAACCCATTCCATTCTCATCTCCTAGGGATTAATGGTTTTTACTGTCACTATAATTTCAAATCATTATAAGTAGAGTATAAGTGAAAATTATTTTTTGGTCTGTTATCATAGAATTCCATAAAGAATACCTCATTTGATTCTTTTAGGGACGAATGATATCATTTATACATGGATATATATTTATTCAATGGTATTTTTCTTATCTCATGAAAAAATATAATATTATCATTTTCCCCCTATTATGTATCGTTAAATTTCATAATCAATTCAATATCATTTCATGCACATCAGTTATATGTTATCCTCTTGAATAAAGTATTTTAAATCATAGTGGCTCCTTCACACTAAAATATTCTTAATATAGAGACTATAAATATTCATAACCATTTTGTTCCCTTATATTCTAAAAACCAGATAGGATATATGGATATCATATAATATATATTCACTTTATCGAATATACATGATCATTAAATTAAATTTTAGCATTGGATTATCCTCTTTGACTAATAAAATCTCATCATGATTATGCTCTGTGTCCAAGGTTATTTGTTGAGACCACATTATCTATCTTATAATGTCTAAGTATATTTTCGGATATCTTAAATATTATTTATTTATTTTCAATTAGGAATCTAAATGATATGTGGAATTGATATTTTATATAAGTTAAACTCATTCAAATCAAGTTAATGGATATATTTTAAATATTTTTTAAGAATCAATAGGTTCATTTCTATGTTATTTTAAAATATAATTACCTCTTCACCACATTATCCACTAAATATAAATATTTAACATCATTATGGAAAATATAATAAATTCTTATGGTGTGGTTGTCTCCTTGATGATATGATACATTTCAACATGTTGGAAAATAATCTTGAATAATATTATTTTATAAAGAATACTTTCTTCATTATCAATGAAATATTATCATTTGAATAATTCAACCATTTCCAAATCTTAATCATCCTACGTTTCAATCTCATTTGTCATTCCTTCCTTCAAAAAAAAATTTATTTTGTTTTCTATAAAATTCATAATTTTAACTAGGATGATAAGGAACTATTACATAGACTAAAAGATAGATTATATATAGCCTAAAATCCCAATAATATATAACCAAATTAAATAGATTAACAATAAAATAAACAAGAAAGAACACTCCAATTATTATATTATCTACTAGAATGGTTTTCTGAAATTTCCTCAGTAGTATGTCATCTTATACCCCATGTTGATGCATTGAGTGTGTTGAAAATTTTTTTTACTGGTACTAGTGACTGGTCACATAGATAATCGTGATTCATCTCCATAGATCACCAGCACACCACTTCAACCACTAATAGAATTTACTCAGGATATCCCGGAGGACCAATAATACAATCCAAAAATACCTTGTTAACCTAATATAAGTCATAGATTGAAGGCCTCGAGTATTAAAGGATAAATATGTTTCCCAAACGTCTATTTCAAATGAATAGTACCAATAAAATAGTACCTAGATACTGTAATTCCACATGTAGAATTGAAATTATCCTCCACTAGAATTTGAACCCTAGTTTGATACAGAATTATGGGGTTTCATTACAACTATGGTAATACCCCAATTTCATTTCAAAAACATTTCTTTTAACTATCAAAGATACATCAAAAAAATACCAAAAATTTATGAAGCTTAAAAACTATAATTAAGACATTTCACCATAATGATAAAACATCCTTATGAATATATATACCCAAGAGAACATGGTGATCATCCTTATACAATTATATGATCATCCATACATTTTTTTGTATTCATCATGTTGCATCCATCATTGAATTATATTTTTAATATCCCAATTAAGATCAAAGAGATTGTACTTTTTAAAATTTGTATTCTTATTTTGAAATCCCTACATTACATCTATATGTTTGTATGATATCTTATTCTAATATCTGTATAATGTACACATCTTTTGTTGGTTCAGGTTGAGGTCCTTTTAATTCTTAATTCATTTGACACAGCTTCGATCATGCTGATCCAATTCTTGTGAAGTTTTATATTTATATTAAATCATATAATCTTGATATTAAACGTCTGTAAAATCTTCTAGACATACACAGTGTAAAAAATTTAAGGAAAACTCACAATATATCTCAATAATAAACGTCAGTAATCAAGGGTTGTTCATAATTACTACATGCTCCAAGATCACCTATCATTGTGGACCTCTTAAGGATGTTGGATTACTTCAGGTATTATATGAAATCCTGTGGCATGAAATGGTCTCCAATTCATATAGAACCTATGTTCTAGATGTCTTTGATAATGGAATGCATCAGTGTTTAAATAATTTCACACAACCACATTTTAAAATGATGAACAAAACCAAATTACATTTAATCTCACATATGAGTTATCTATAGGTGGGGGATCACATGATACAATATGAATGGTATTTTTATTAAAATCACATGTAGATTCCTTATTTAATGTACACTAACTCTATATCACTCCATTCATTATCACTCCACCCTATGCCACCCCATTAACCTTCTCAACACGTAAACCCAACCTCTACTCCTCTTCACATAAAGCCAAATTTCATTGATATGGAAGAGGATTCTCTTGTACAAATAATTGAAATGGTCAAAATTTATATTCTCACTTTCCATGGATATAAATTATTTTTTCTTTATGAAATATATCCCTTTTTCCGAAAACAACATTAAATAACAAAGATTAAATATAAATTGAACATAAATTGGTATCAAATCGACCAAAAAACATTCCGATTTAATTTTTTAAATCACCTAAACATCATCCATGTATGGTTCATTCCCCTCAAGGCCATTTAAATCATCATTGAAATAATCCTTCACAAATACTTCAAACTCTGCAAATATATTTTCCTTCATTTGAATGAATCACTAAAAATAGAAGAGGAAATGGATTCCATTAAAATTTCATAAATTAAAACCCTTTCCAAAATAAAACAACAATGATTATTGCACATTATTTATCCAGTTAGAATAAAGTTATACCATTATTGGGTTATAAAACATCTGATCAAGAAAATCGTCGTCTATGAATATTAACATAATCTATATCATCATGAAATATAGAAAAACAACATTATTTTCAACTATTACAACCATTGACAAGGGATATTCACTCTTCATCTATGTTTTCCAATACCCTCAAATACTATTATGTCACTTTGTGATCATTTTAGCTCTTTTTTAGATCCCCTTATTGATAGTAAATAAGATGGTCTAATTTTGGGGAGGTCTCCTTATTTCAAATTAGCTACTCTTCCAAAACATAAATACATCTTTTTATACCTATTATTGTTTATAATTACATACATTTCCAATTATTATGTTTATTATAGAACACAAAATTCAATAATCCTTTAGTAATGTACTCTGAGTCTACATGGAAAATCGGTATATAAAATAAGAGGTAATAACAATGGTGAACAAAACATTTAATAAACATCCATTAATGTGATACAATTCTGATATAAAACAATCTTCCAAATTCTTAAATGTTTATTATAAAATATATATGGATGAAAAAAATGATTAAAAACAATTTTTATAATGATTCTCAAGAGATTTTTCAGTATGATATTCAACACTCTCATCGATACACATATTAAAACATTTAAACTTAAATGAGCATGTTTAAATTTAAAAAATCATCTTTGAACATTACTGAGAAATTCAAATTAATTTAATCGATTATATAAAATTCCACCACCGTAATACAACAATTTTATTCTTTTGACCATGGATTATAGAGATGAACCAATTTAATTTAAATGAATCCTTGTCAAGAATCTTCTAAATTTAGAATTTTTACGAATTTAAAATGATTTAGAAAATTATAACGGCCTTTTTATTTATGTGCACTTAATAGAGAAATTTTTTTTATCTTTATAAATATTTATTTATCAATATATATACTTTTCTATATCTGATGTTGAGAATCCACTAATATGTACTATTTAATGAAATTTCCAGATGTCACAGCTTACACAACTAGTTTATGGGTTATTTTCTTCATCACTGGTTTAATTGATAGATCATTCTCATAAATTGATGTTTACTTATTTAACAACAACATTTTTTTATCTTATAAACCTTTTATTTTTATCCTATAAAATCCAATGATTTTAGTAAATACCATTTCATAAATCATTTTGAGAAAATTTTATTATATTAAACACCAATATAAAATGAAAACTATGGTATATTAAAAAAATAAAAGAATTTTATAAAAAAATAATATTATATCCATAAAACCACCGAGTATTAATATTTAGTAATAAATTAATAAAAATATGTAATGCGTATATAATCTATGGAAATTTATGCATGAATATACACGTTTTCCAAAAAATGGTTTCCACAATGTAAGTGGGATAATATGAAAATTAATTAGTTTTCTCACGTAGAAGTGTTATTTGATATGTTTAATATGAATCTAGTTAAACACATGAATTTGGTAATATTTTTTATTTTTTATTTTTAGTAAATATTATATTACTTATATAGAATCTTGATAATAAGGGAAAAGTGAACATGGTAAAATGTAAAATCTTAATGCTAAATGACAGGAATGATGATTACTTCATTTGTGAGAATAAAAATTAGGGGATTTAGAAAACTTATATCACCCCCATATATAATTATATATATCTTTTTGAATCATTTAACCATGAATAGAGTCTCATAATCATTGATATGTAATGGTTATTTACCTAAATTCCATTTTCATCCACTTATAAAAGGTGACCACTTTCACCATAATTCATTACCCATTCAAAAGATTTAACTTCCAAATAAAACTACTCTATTATATTTTTTAATCCATATTAAAAATCATATAATCATTGGTCTTTAAAAAAGACCATGTTAATGATCCTAATAGTGTTACCGAAGGGAGAACATCCAAAGGAGAATGCAATGTTCTCAAATTAGATTTATTAGTTTTTCTTACATCTTCTATTTCAAACCATTTACAACCATGAAATTATAATAACATTGGAATTATTAATATTTATAATGTTTGTATACAAATGGAATACAAAATTTATACCTTTTACTAAAACTATTTGAATAATTAAATCGTCCTTATGAATTTGTGAGTAATACAACCTCCAAGAAAAATGGGTTCTATTTTTTCATAAAATATATACATGGATACTTCAAAAGACTTATTTAAAGAAAAATATTATTATTATAAAATTATAAATATTTTTGAATGAGAATTATTTAATTTTAATATTCCCTCCAATTCTATGAAAAATGAAGGCATCATCCATTTATGTGTGGACTACCACCTACAGGTAACGATGAATTTCGTTTTTCCATTAATGACTAATTTGGATGATTTCAATAATGTATATAATGTATAAAAATGATATTTATGAAAATATTACTATTTTAATTTCTAATATTTGACAACCTATAAAAAATATTTACAATAAATGTTCATAGTATACTTATCCGAGAAAAATTTTCTTATCGAATCACCTAAAATAATTTGATCCAATTTTGGAAACCTACAAAACAATATATGTTTTGTAATAATGGAATAATAAATGACATCCAAATAATTTTTTTTTCAATATTATGATGTTGTTTTATAGAACGAATTAAAATAATTAACATGCCAAGTGAATTATTGGGATCTTGATAAAACCACGTCATATAACCGTCAATTAATTAATATATTTTCTTAATTAATAATGAATGATAAATAGAGATTATAAAAAATTTGAAGAAAATAAAAAAAAAATTAATAAAAAAAAATTATCAATGATTTTATGAATACACATGTAATAAATCCAGACATATGGTAAGGTTTTTCTTATCTCTAATTTTTTTCTTATGTCATACTATTTTATTTTGTAAATTACTTTTACAAGATAGATTTATTATATTATATATAGATATCTATAATTCCATTATCTATATGGGAAGTAATATTTTTAATTCAAATATTTAATATCATGAATTTCATTTAAAAACTATAGTAGTTTTTTTGAAAAATTCCCATCTATTTTAATAATGGTTTCCCATACATGCCCAAATCACTGTTTCCAATTAATGATATCTTTTTTATGTGGAAAAACAATTATGAGCTATATTAGGTGGCCTTCATATTTTCATTCTCATATTTTAAAATATTATTTATTACTCTTTTTATTATAATATATTTTAATAAACTTTATTTCAAAATATGAAAATGATTTTCTACTATTTTATAATGAAATTTTTTATCATCCACCACACATTTCATTTTGATAAAATTTATATATTTTAAATAGTCTAATGTATTATATTTTTTAAATTATTTATATTTGTTCTTTCTTCACCTTACACTTTCAAAATTGTTTTTATGTGATGTGTAACATCCTCATTAATGAATGTTAAAAAACATTCAACAAAAAATCATTTATAGTTTTACAAAAAAAATTAACCTTTATTTTAAAAGTCTTTAATTCCATTGAAATTATTTTTTTGAATCACCCTCTAATATATTTTATTAAACAATATTTGGTAGTTATTGAAATTTTTTTATCATCCATTTACATTATTTGGGAATATTTTTGTCACAAAATTATTAAATATTGTGAAACACATTTTTCTTTTGTGTCTTATTTATTACGTTATACATGACTAACATTTTCTTCCCCTAGGTTTTTAAGATATGATGAATGATTTATATCTTATCAAAAACATATGTAAGGATCATGATGGGTGGGTTTTTATATCCACATTAAAAACATTATGTAATGTTTTATATATCATTATATAATGTCGAGGGTGCCATCTTGGATATTCTAAAATACTAAAGGGAGATTTTTATTTGATATAATCATAAACTAAAGGTTGGTAATTCATAGATATTCTCACAATATGATGATACAATATGATTATTTCATATAAAATAATCATTATTATATTATATATCAAGGAATGTTTCATTTCCACACCATATTCATATAATTATACATTACATATCATGTTTATTATCTAATAGTTAGAAACTCTTTTCCATTGTATATTTTTTTCTATAAATTTTATTTTATCTCAAATAATTGAAAACATTCATACTTCTAAGCTATATTAATAATATATTTCCCCCTTCTCATGTTTTATCTTATGAAGATGATTTAACAATTTTTGATCATTTGATCTCACCCCATTCATATATATTTATATCTCATGTTTTTTTGACAATTATAGCTAATGTGAAGTAAGAAATGGGTACATTATGTCCCATGTATAGAAGAAGGAACAAAAGTGTAGTAAAATAATTTACATATGTAGCTATTCAATAAGGACATTAAACCTCACATTCTTCATATAATGAGATGATTTAGAAGGTGAAATGTTTATCTTACTGAAATTATGTAAAATAAATATTTTTTTTATCTCATATTTTAATAGCGGTATCGGGGAAATGATTACATATTAATATGAATTATTTTACTTATTTTGGGGGTTTAAATGATTCAACGATACATTTTTTTTTTAAATTCCATAAATCAATTTATGATCAAGTGAAAACCACAGAAATGTCACACTTATCAGATAAATTTAGTTATGAACCAAAGTTTAAGGCTATGGGATAAGTCTATAGAGTATAACACGATAATGTATTGGGAATTTTGATATTATCTGGTTTTGAGTAATTAAATCCTTGTATGGATATTAGAATGTGGATGCAACTATGAAATAGATTCACCTAGTTGTAATCACCCTAAAAAAGGCTGGTTTATTAAAACATATGTCATCACGGTAGTTCATGATTAATAGGATTAAGACCACCCACCAGGATAGACACTCTCATGTTATATGAAAAAGGAATTAACATTATTTTGATGAACTATTTTAATTGATTAGATAACATATTTATGTTATGGTTAAGGAACCTAAAAGAAGATATAAAATGAATAAAAACTATTGAAATATATAAATTATGGTAAATAATGATTTATTCATTTTAATTTAATATTTTTCCTTCTAGATTAAATAATTTTATCATTTAATATTATTTATTTAAAAAAATTAATAATGAAAAAAAATATAATAATGGATTTTAAGGTTAATGCAATGACTTTTCCAATGTGTAATCAAATGGGATGAGTACTACAATAAAAAAAATATTATATTGATTCTTTTTCAACTCTCCCAAAATATCAACAATAATTAAAAAAAATTTTGAGCTCCTGGATTCAACATATATAGAAACAATAAAAAATGAGTCTTTCAGGAAAAAAATCCAACATTATTTTGTGGATCTTATAATCCATTAATTATTTAGTAATTTACCGATGTTATATAAAATATATTTTCCATTATTTAGTGCTCTGAACATGAGATGGTTGTGTTTGTCATTTATCATAAGGTTGGAGAGCGTACATAGTGGAAGAATATTATTTAAAATGCAATGGAAAGGGATCATATAATCTATCTATAATTGGTGGAGTTGATAAAAAAGTTCTAACAGAATATTTTTTCCAGAGTCTTCACACATTGATGAAGAGATAGTTCTTGGAGTTCCAAAAAACATAATGGTAAATCCATTAACACATATAGAAAAAACGTCATCTGGATAAAAAATATGCCTTTACATATATCTAAAATAGTAAGAGTAAAATCAATCATTTATTTAGTGGATTAAATAAATTTATTTTAATCTAATTATCCATAATATAACTTCAATTTTGATATAATATTGTGTGAAATGTGCTAAAAATTGATATGAGAATTGGAGGTTCTCATTATTCTATAGAGATAAAAATAAATGTACTGACTCATAGAATCTCTAATGATTTTTCACCTAGGGAAAAGAAATTTAAACTACCTGCATGTAAAACAATTTTCAGGACACACTTGGTTGATTTCCCCAATGGAATAAGAAAGTGTTCCAAATATTGGAAGATTCATCATAAATCAACTGATTTTTAAAAATAGATAAATAATCTATAAAATGGAAAAGAGTATAATAATTTCCTAACTAATATGTCACCCACGCACTAATTCATAAAATTAAAGGAGATAATGCCCTTTTAAAATAAATTCCCTCACCCAAAATCTAATAAATAGAGTATTACCAAAAATTACTCCTAGATTAAGGGATAATGGTAGAGCATATTATATAACTAAAACTAAAATGGACCATGACAATGAAGTTAATCAAGGTATAATCATTCTATAATATAGATATTGGAATGTCATATTTGCTCAATAATTTCTAATAATATTACTTTGAATATTTATTCACCACCTAAATCTTTTAATATTCCAATATCAATGAAAACACTATCTTTCAAATTGATTTTGTAAAATATATATAAATCATTACCAATTTATTTTTATGGGAAGATACTTCATGAAGACATAATTATTTTTCCATTTTTTATTACACATAATATTAGGTATGTTGTGTGCATCCCTACATAATGAATATATCATTTATCAGGACAAATTAATTTAAATAAAAATGATAAATCATTATATTTCAGAATAGCATCATAATATTTACCATGAATTCCATTTAAAATAAAATTTTGTAATGTGTTTCATGATACAATGTAATGACATAATTATTGGTCCTATGATAAGGGACTAGGTTAAAATTATTGTCATTACTAATGTATGGGACTATATGAAATTTTTTACCAACATACATTTTATTCATCCCCTAGAGCATGAGGTTGAATTTTCAATTGAACTCATTCATGGATCTATTCTAACCTAAAATATTATTTTTATAGAATACTACTTTTTTAGTTGGAATAATTAAATAAGTCTCTATAATAAAATCTAAAAATTGTTTTTAAATTACATAGTTCTTATCTATGAAGTGAACTAGTTATTTTTTCATAGAGAATGATGGATCAATTATAATTTTAATTCATTATCATGATCATAATAAAATAATGATCAGGGACATATATCATTTACCATGCATCGATAACCTATATAATCCACATAGATGAGATCAATAATTCTTAAAGATTGACCTAAGATTTATATATTTTATTCCTTAAGAGTCAAAAAGGATGATTTTTTCATGATAAATCTTTTATGATTTATTGACACTATGAATTTATAATAATTCCATTTTGAATTATGAATACACCTTCCATATTAATGGATATAATTACTAAATTCATTAGATAATTCATTGGCCAATTTTTTGTTTTCTTTATAAATGATATTTTTATATATCCAAATAGAAAGGATTAGAATGATGATCATATATATACAGTGTTCATGGTATTAATAAAGGAGAAACTATATGTTAAGTTTTTCAAGTGTATATTCTAGATGTAGAATGTATCGTTCATGGGAAATTTAAACACACATGAGGTAAAA
The DNA here is from genome assembly GCA_963277665.1 of Viscum album. Classification (NCBI taxonomy): domain Eukaryota; kingdom Viridiplantae; phylum Streptophyta; class Magnoliopsida; order Santalales; family Viscaceae; genus Viscum; species Viscum album. The sequence continues at coordinate 1,134,354,031 of OY728166.1, forward strand.
TCTATAGATCCATTCATGATAGAATTTAACAAGAACTGACCAAGCCTGGCCATAGTAATAGATATTCATTATTTTCATTGGTTAGATTCATAATTTCAATTATTTTTCATAAATTTAGAATGTATATAAAATCATCTAAGCATGGTAATAATAACGAGATAGAAGTTATTTTAGAAAAAATAATGTGAAGAAAGATTCATGGAACTAATGAAGATGTTGGTTAATACACTAATTATTACATTATCCTATAGTAGGGAAGTTATTGTAATATAATGTGATTATACATTAAATGTATTTTAAAAAATCCAAAAAATAATGATAATGTAATTAGTTATGATTCATCAAAATTAAATACATCAGATTAAAATTACATGATGCATGATTTAGATTTGTATGTGGTTCTATTTTCATTAATGATTAGTTGAAATTATTTATTTAGTGATTTTTTTGACATATATATTGACAAAATATACGGAAATATATATATTAGTTGAGGAGGATTTGTATATACAAAAAATTATATGGTTTTAATTGATGATATTTTATTATTTCATAATATATTACCAGGGAAAGATGGTAAATATGATGGATGATGTTGTAATTTGAAAGGATCATGCTACCATATCAATGTTGATGATTGAAAATGTCTTGATACCTAAGGGTTTTCAAAAGATTAATTTTCAAGTCATTATGGGAGGTTTAAAATCCTTTATATCTCAAATAGATTATCAATCTTCGATTCATGTAAATAATATTGAATCTTAAATGGATGATTTGGAGCTAACAAAATAGGTAGTAAGTATTCCAGAGTTTAACATGGATAAATATAGAGTTATACGATTTGGATCCTAGATCTGTGTCCTATAAAAACCATAAATAAAGAGGGAAATTGGGAATGATGATCATAGCTAATTCATCACTATTCATCCAGGAATAATTAATATGTATAGATATCAAAAAAACTATCAGGTTGGATAAAATGAAGTGGAAAATAATATAATATTTTTCTCAATGTCAGGTATGCAAGAATGTTAAGTGTAAATGATATAATCTTATGGATACAATGAATCCATTACCCATACTAACATGGAAGTGTGAAAACATCACAATGGACTTCTTAACAGGACTTATAAATACATATGATGTCTATAATGTCATTTGGTATGTATTTCAACACCATATAATGTAAATTAATTTCATTACCATCATGTAATATTACTCCCAACACCAAATTTTGATGATATACATAATGGGGGTAGTAAGGATACTTTTAGTACCACTATTTATTGTATATGATCGAGATCCCTGGTTTAAATTGACTTTTATAAATGACAACAATGATATTTTTAGATAAGGGAATTTCTAAGAATTTATTTTGAACCTTAGATGGATGGAAATTCATAGAGATCCAATTATAATCTTGGGAACTTTATTTTATTTTATTTAACAAATTTACATGCAAGTTGGTAGTAACACATTCCCCTTTTAGAGTTTTTATATTAAAATAGGTTCCATTGTATAATTGAGATCAAACTATATGAGGGTCGGTTTGGGAAGAAATGCAAAACTCAAACATAATTTGATAAATTTTGATAGAGCAATCATAGTAGTCCAAACCTTGTTAAAGAAATGATGGATAAGGTTCAATCCATTAAATATTATATAAATTTGGTACAAATAAAATATAATTATTATGTAGATAATCATCGATGAGACCTGGAGTTTGAAGTTGGTGACAATGTGTCTCATTTGATACCTAATTATAAGTGAGTTATGAGATTTGGGAAAAAAGGGAAGCTTATTTTAAAGTATATGTGTTCCTTCAAGATCCTTGATCATAATGGGGCATTAGCATATCACATAGTACTGCCTAAAAATATCTCAAATGTAGATGATTAGTTTCCAATATCTATTTTCAGTAAGTACATATAATACCCATCACTTGCAAAGAAACCAGAATATAAAAAACTAGAACATGATCTATAATATGAGGATAAACAAGTGGAATTTTTGGTTCAATGAAATAAATCCTATAAAACAAGACCATTCATATATTCAATTTTTTATGATGTAATATCAAGTTTGAAGAAGCTACATGAGAAATTGAGTATGTAATGATTAAAATGTAACCTCAATAATTTCAACCTGGTAATAAATTTTCACAGATGAAATCCCTTTTATGGGGTAGAATGTAACAATATATTTTTGTTTGTAAATACCTTTCCTAGAATATTTTTTTGTGGCATGTCTAGTACAAAACACCAGACTAAAATAATGAACATATGATAATAATCAAATAAAATTATTCAAAATTACAATTAAATTATATTAATAAAATTAATGGATAATAATTATAATCAACCACCTTATTAATGTTATGTAAATGGTATAATAAAATTAATTCCATTTTGTGTTTGAAAATACACTATTCCAAAAAAATATTTTCCCACATTATATATACAAATATGAAAATTATTTTTCTCAATATTATAAGTATTATATTTTATAAGGGTTTCTTTATTTGAAATCACTATGTTTAAATTATATTAAAATTTACATTTCATTTTTGGCATTAAAATAATATTTCTTAGATTAATGTTAATTACCCTAATAATGGTAGAACTGTTGTTTTATTATCCTTATTTAATTTTTACCTAAAAAATAATTTATTATATCCTAAAATTTTAAAATCATTTTATAATTAAACCTATATATAATTGTATGAACCATAATTTTATTGGTAATTAATGATAAATATTAATAAGAATGCATAATGACTAAAAACTATTTTCCTGAAAACATGTTATTATATATTTAATGATTTAATTTAAAATTATATTTTATAATAATTATAAATTTATTTGAAAAAAATAGATGCAAAATTTATTTTCAAAGCCCCCCAAATATTTTATGATTTTCTGTTTTATATTTTTAGTAAAACATTTATTTTTTAGTCAAAATCTAGTAACCTGGATAAAAAATGAAGATGTAAAAATATAAAAACCCCAACACAAAATGTATGGAAACATGTGTAAATAATGTTTTAAAATGCATGGTATGGGATTTATCATCCTGAAATAAATAAAAATATATTGAAAACATTGGGTGTCACAGAACATTAAATAGTTTTAGCACATCGTTAATATGCATTGTGTATTAACAAAAATATCATTTTACTCCACTTATAAAATAAGGTCACTTACAAAACGTTTTTGTACACATTTTAATAATATATATAATAAAAAACACTACCATATTATCTCTTCAACCCTATACCCATGTCCCGAATTCATTTTTATAATAAAATGACCATGATAAGGGGACCTTAGTTATTACTTAAGGGAGAACATCCAAAGGGAGATGGTGATTCTCTCAACTGGTCTCTCTTAGTATCTTTCTCCTTCTACCCTATCAATCCATTTGTATATAAGAATATCTGATAATATAAATATTATTAATTCACTAAACCTTATTATAAAAATACAATATAATTTTACAACCTTCCTCCAATACCCTTGAAAATTTATAACATCATCATCTGTTCATGTGGATTGTCACCTTGATGAAGGACGTGTTCTATTTTTCATAAACTCTTTAATAGATAGTAAAAAGGGTTATTTAACCATAAAATAATAAAATAATAAAATTATTAATTTATAACTAATATAAAGTTTGTATACCCCCTCACAATCTATGAAAAATGTGTGCATCGTCTGTGTATATGCAGACTATCAGCTCCAAGGAATGATGTATATAATTGTTCCATTACATCCTAAAATTGTTAAATTAAAAATTCATATAATGTAAAAAAATATTATTTATGACACTATTAATATTATATAATTATAATTACTAACTATATATAATAAATATTAACAATAAACAATAATGGTAAAATGAACCACTGAAAATGAATATCTCAAATCACATTTCTTAATTTGAGCCCATTTTTGGATGCCTATTGATTTTTTTTTATATTTTTAATACTAGAATAATAAATGATATAAAATTATAAAATTATTGATATTGTTATTATATTTTACATCAACTTTTATATTTTTTAACATACTAAGAGGGTTTTAAGGAAATTGACTGAACCAGCTCATGTGACTAGCATAAGAAAAAACCACTTAATAAAAAAAATAATGAATGATAATAAATAAGACATATGAAATGAAGTATTTTTAAAATAAACTTATAATAAGAAATTTATTATAATAATTATATTATATAGTATGTTAAGTGAAAGTACAGAATTAACAAGGACTCGTGGTAAGTGCTTTCTTGACTCAAGTTCTATTCCTAAGTCATATAGATTCATTTTTTGTTAAGGATCAAGAAGATGGTTTTATTATATTATATTATTATTCTTTAATTCATTTTATATAAGGGTAAATTTATATTTTTAATTAAAATATGTACCTTGATGAATTTATTTTTCAAATGTATATCATTATTGAAAATAATTCTCAATTGATTTGACCAACCATTTCCCCTCATTGTCTATATTTCATTTTTGTACAATTATTATAATTAATATTTGTAACCTGAATCAAGATTTATCTTATGGGAACATCATTTTTTTATTATTACCCTTTAAATATATTTTTTTACTCTTTTTCTGATGTGGGTTTATATTAATGGATATTTTGAAATATTATAAAGAGGTTTTCCATCATTTCATAATCCAACGTTTAATATTCCAAACATATTCCATATTGATAACATTTATATCATTTGAGTGGTATATTTTTTAAGTTTATTTTAAAATTAAATTATCTAAATTTTTAGTCTCACATAACAATCTTTAAAATTAATCCTTAATGTGATATTTAACAACTTAGTTATGGAAATATGAAAAACATTTTCTAGAAAAATCATTTACAGCTTCACTAAAATATTCTTTTTTTCCTTCAAAGTCTTTATTTACCTAGATATTAATTTTAATAAATCACCATCAAATTTTTTTATGAAATAATAGTTTTAGGTTGTGGAATTTTGGGTTTCAATCTTTCATATTCATGTGATAAATTTTTGTTATACCATTTGTAAATGTTTTGAAACCCATTTTAAATTCAAAGGGTATTTTGGGATGTAATGATTGAAACCCATTTTGTTCCCAAGGGGTTTCATTTTATGTTTAATTATTGATATATCATGGATCCCATAAGCATGTATAATGATGGTTGGAGTCCAATATCACCCTTTAATTCATTTTTTTAATGTATTATATCTCTTTAGATATTATAGAATGATCATTCAGGTATGTTCTCACATTCTAAAGGACTATATAATATAAAAAAATAATAAATGGTAGGAAATATTTATTATTCTCACAATATTTTTATACCATATAATTATATTTTACATAGTTATCATTTTTATGCTATGTATCAAGGGAAGATTACATTTCCATTCTAGATGATTGTGATTGTGTTCCTTGAAAAATGTTTATTTTTTCATGGATCGTCATTATTTTTACATGATATATGCTTGTTATTACAATTTATTCTACAATAAATCATTGAAAACTATCATTTTACCATTTTATGATAATTAGTTATTTCTTCCCAGTACATGTATTGTCTTATTATTATGATATAACCCATGATGACATGATGATAAATCTAACATTAGTTAGTGTTTGAACCCATAGCTTTTTTATATGTCCACCCACCAGGTTGGTTTAATGATTATAAATTATGTCAATTATAAAATGGTGTTTAGCATAGATTTCTTATGGGATAATATTCCATAGTATATTAGAATATGTTTCTTATGTAGATGATCCTTAAAAAAACTAATCTATCTTATCTATAGATTGTGAGGTTGTTTATGGGTTTTAATGACTGTATTATTTTAATTATGTTAAATAATGATATTTTAATATTGGGTTTTTATAATACCATTGAGTTATATTATAAGCCTCAATTCCATATATTATTATCACCTAGAAACAATTAAAATTTAGATAGAATATAGTGCAAATCAATGACTCATATTGTGAACATAAAGGAAAATAATGTATTATCAAGAAGGATTTTCCTTTCCCTCAATCCTTCATGATTTCACATATTAACATAATATCCATTTTAATTATGATAAGAAACAAAAACTTCATTGAGTAAACTTTTGTTTTTTATATTTTGAATTTTTATTATCCATTAGGTCATATGCATTACTAAATGAAATGTTCATCATCATTATGAGTCTTTCTTTTGATGGTATAAATATTAAGAAACCATTATTGTTACATATATTGATAGAGATAATATTTCCAATATTTTTAATGTCTATTTAAATGATTTAAACCCCACAAATTTACCAATTTGATCTTGTTTGTAACAATTTTGGATTTACAGTGTGTTTTGCGATAAAAAGTTTAAATTGCATAATTCTGGATTTTTAAAAGATTTTTATCACATGAGTATTTTGGTCATTTATCATAAAATAAATTTAAAAATTTTATGATTCTAATTTTGTTTGAACCCTTACTTTAGTTTCATCAACTTTCTCTTCAGGACCAGGATATTATGCATGCATCTTGATGCCCAAAAAAATCAAATAAATTGACAATTTTTTCGGGTGGACTGCATCGACTCCACCATAGTAATGGAAGAATAATTCGTCCTACCCTCATCCAAATGATTATATTCCACTTTTATATTAAAGATAATCCCATGACGCGTCGACACTATTAATTTGAATCTGTTTGGAATCCTTTATGATGGCCCTTGAGTGATAGAGTTTTGAAGGAAGCTTTTAGGAAGTTTCATCCAGAGAAAGAGATTTACAATAAAAGATAATAACTCCTTCAATAAAAGTCCAATGAATTCTAAATTTGGAGGGTGGATGGAAAACAGATTTATACACAATATTTAAGGAGAGTTCCACGGGTGAATTGGCCAATTAATGGGTCGAAAACGTGACAACTTTTTTATGATTAAATCTGCCTATAAAAGAAGAGGAGCTCCTACCTCTAAATGATACTCCATTCATCACCACACCATCTTTCACAAAGGTAGTCGTCTTGAGATAGTGAAGGGGAAGGTGGATATTTTTATCCTTAATAAGATTACATCATTTGAAGATTAAATAGAGAAGATGAAGGCTTCTCAATTGATGGAAGCCTAAGAGGCAATTGGTTACGGACGACGACACCTGGCAGACACTCTCTTCCGAGTTTTGATTATAATGTGTAATATCTTTTTAAATATCTCTTAAACATGTATTTTTTAATTAATCTGGTTATTTTAATTCTTCAATATATTTTAAAAAATGTTTTTTTGATCATTGTTCCATCTATAAAGTAGAACAATTGATTTCTCTATTTAAAATTCATTGGTGAGGTTTTTCCATTAAGCATAGCGAATTCAATTAGGTTCAATTACACGGAGGACATTAAGTAATTGAATCACATATATAGGTGGGACCAAAATCATATTGAAGTCTTAAATATAATGTCTTTTTAAATTTTAGTGTAACCTAGGGGTCCGTGGGGGTACATTTAGGAATTTAAATTAAGAGATATTTGTTTATATACAAGTAAGAGAGGAGTGTCTGAGAGGGTGAAGCTTTTATGCGACTGATATTTTTATTCTTGATTTCAAAACCACATTATATTTCCTTTAAAATTATTTCAATTTTGTATTTAATTAAAATTTTATTTTCAAATTGTTAATCAAATCCCCATTTTTTCTGCAAAAAAAATTTAATAACAAAAGTGACAGTTTTGCAACTCGAACTGAAACCTCCTCGAGAGACAACCTTGTGGTAAACATAGTGCTACATTAAAAGGGAAAATATTGATTGAGGTTTTTACGACACAAAAATGCTCACATCAACTGGCACCATTGCAGGGGAGGTTTATAGAGTTGATTTTATTTTAATTATTTTTTCTTGTATGACCCGAACTTCTGAACCGAAAATGTTACCTTTAGATTCTGAAATTGATAGAACTTTTCACACTAGGGTTATAGGTACTAATCCCCAAGTTGGAAGTTGTGAATCTTTTACCAATACACCTAGGAGGGACATAGTTGAAAATGAAATCCAAATGGATGAAAATATAACTTTGAAAGAACTGGCTTCGTCTTATGATGAAAATCAAGAGAATCCTGTAGAGTACCCTAATGACCCTAGTGGATTCGAAATCAAGCCTGGTTTCATCCACCATCTTCCCAAATTCAATGGGTTTCCTGGTGAAGATCCACACAAACAACTCCAAGAATTTAGTTACATGTGTGTCAACATGAAACCTCATGGAGTCGATTTCGATCAAATGAAGATGAGGTCGTTTCCTTTTTATCTATATGGAGTTGCTAAGGAATGGTTTTTCTATTCTCACTCAACCTTGATTAGAAATTAGAATGAATTAAAAAAGATTTTCCTTGAATATTTTTTTCCTGCATCTAGAACTACCTCCATTCGAATGGAGAATTGTGGAATTAGGCAGACACAAGGAGAAACACTTCACGAATACTGGGAAAGGTTCAAACGGATTTGTTTTAGTTGCCACCATCATCAATTCAGTGACCATCTTCTCATTCAATACTTTTATGAAGGATTGTGTCTCACTAATAGAAGTATGATTGATGCTGCTATAGGAGGAGCTTTAGTTGATATGACACCAGCTTCTTCTAGGATTTTAATTTCAAAAATGGCCCAGAATGCCCAAAAATTTAGAACTAGAGGCCTTCTTCATGTCAAAGTTGTACAAGAATTCCCTACTACTAGTCCCAAAAACAACACAATTGCAAGTCAACTATCTGATCTTACCACCATGGTCAGGTCAATAATGTTGTATAACTCCCCACCAACACAACCCACACCTGAAGCGTCTTTCCAAATACATGTCCACGGTGGGATTTGTTCATAGAATAAACATTTTAGTGACCAATTCCCACAAATGCAAGATCCTCCTTAGAACTGTAATGCAGTTTTTCCTGGAAGACCATTTCAACCAAACCAGCAAATACCATTTCAAAACAACTCAAATTTAAATCAAGGATGGAACAAGAACTCAATTGAAATATTTCGTCAACCTAAACAACTTAGAGGATTCTTACAAGGACAATAAATTAATTCTCAACCAATATATTTCAATGAGAAAGCCAATTCTCATTCTGGAAGCAATTTTCACCCTACCCCTCCTACTCAAAACTCTGATAGGAACCTTTAAGAAGCAATGAGGAAACAACAAGAGGTAATGAAAAAAGAACAATACGAAATGAGGGAACTAAAATAATACTCAAAACAACAAGATAACAAAATGAATACCTTGATGACTCAAATGGGTCAACTTACCTCTGGTATTAATTGCATAACCAATCAAATGAGTGGTGGTTTACCCTCAAAACCAGAAGTAAATATGAGGAATTATGGGAAAGATAATGTGATTTCAATTGAATATAGTAGTGGAACAAAATTGAACAACCCTCAGATTGAGAACATCAAGCCTACTACTGATAATGTTGATGAAAATCCTACCCTTGATAAAAATGTTGAAAAATCTAAAGTTGATAGAAACTCAAAGTAAAGAGAGGAAATCTTGGTTGAAAAAACAATGAATGATTGGAAGAGGATGTATTGTCCTTATGTTCCTCCAAAGCATACTTATAATACCCCAGAAACATTCAAACCTCCAATGCCTTATCCAAGGTGTGAACCACCACCAATGTCAAGTGCTGAAAAAGAATTGAATAAGGAGGTTTTGGAAACATTCAAGAATTTCCAAGTCAATATTCCATTGCTCGATGTTGTGAAACAAATTCTGAGGTATGCAATGTTTCTGAAAGACATGTGTACAAACAAGAGAAAGTTAAATGGCAGTGAAAAAGTAAAATTAGGAAGGAATGTTTCATCGATGATTCAACATGCCCTTCCCGTCAAGTGTAAAGACCCTGGGACATTTACCATTCCTTGTACTATTAGAAAATGTGAATTCAATGATGTGATGATTGATCTAGGGGGCTCTATAAATATCATGCCACATTCTATCTACTCAACTCTTTAGGTTGGAGACTTGAAACCCTCTGGAATTATCATTCCACTTGCAAACCGAAGTACCACCAAACCTACGGGAGTGATAGAGGATGTTCTCGTTCAAGTGAGAGACATGATTTTTCCTGTTGACTTCTATGTTTTGGATATGGAAGATGATCAGTTCAGCACACATGCTCCCCTCATCCTTGGGAGACCATTTCTAAAAACGGCTAAAGTGATAATCAATGTTCACAAGGGAACACATTCACTAGAATTTGGAAGATATGTTGTTCATTTCAACATTTTTCATTCAATGAAACACCCAGTTGAGGATCATTGAACTCCCCATGTAAACATGATTGATTGGTTTTCCTCTAGCATGTTACCTGATTTTTTCTGCGATGAAATACCAACTGATGTGGAAAAAGTGGGAAATTTGTATGATACTGAATCAGATAAAAATGAGGATGAAATTTGAGACATTGAAGAGTCTTGGGATACTGAGACTGGATAACTGAGAAATGATGACAATAAATTTTTAGAAACCACTGAATCTATTAGTGGAATTCCAGGAGGGGTTTCCAATTTTTCATATGAAACAGTTCTTGAGATAATAGAATGAGAACACCATGATTGACATGGATCTTCACTAAACAATCTAACCTCTAAAGAGTTCCCAGTTATCAATGAAACCAACCCACATGTGGTAGAATTGAAACCCCTTCCGGATAATTTCATGTATTCCTTATTAGGTCATAATGAACAATTCCCTATAATTATCTCAAAAGATTTGTCAGAAGTCCAGGAAAACCAATTGTTGGAAGCTCTAAAGTCCCAAAAGGAAGCAATAGGTTGGACTCTCTCTGATCTAATAGGAATCAGCCCCTCGGTTTGCATGAATAAAATTTTACTGTAGGCAAATTATAGACCGGTAAGACAATTTCAAAGAAGAATGAACCAAACACTTCTGGAGGTTGTGAAGAAAGAAGTCACCACCTTGCTGGCTACTGGAATTATTTTTCCCATATCTGATTGTCAATGGGTAAGTCCAGTCCATGTTGTTCCTAAAAAAAGTGGATTTACAATCTCAAGGAATGAATTTGGTTATCTTTTCCCCATAAGGATTCCAAATAAATGGAGAATATGCGTTGATTACAGGAAACTCAATTTGGTTACAAGGAAAGACCACTTCCCGTTACCATTCCTTGATCACATCCTTGAAAGACTAGCTGAGAAAACCCACTACTGTTTTTTGGATAGATTCTCTGGATATTTTCAGATTCACATTTTACCTGAGGATCAAGAGAAAACCACCTTCACATGACCATTTGGAAATTTTTAATACAGAAGGATGTCCTTCGGTTTATATAATGCCCCGGGAACTTTTCAAAGGTGTATGATAAGCATCTTCTCTGAATTTTTGGAAACTTGCATGGATGTTCTTATGGATGACTTCATTGTGTATGGATCATCTTTTAAAATTTGTTTTAAAACCTTGGAATGTGTCCTTCAAACATGCATTGGAATGAACCTTGTTCTAAATTAATAAAAATTCCATTTTATGGTTGCTAAAGGGATCTTTCTTGGACATGTTGTGTCCCATGATAGAATTCAAGTTGATCAATCCAAAGTTGAGGTCATTTCTTCATTAACATACCCAAAAACTGTGAGAGATGTGAGATCCTTCCTTGGGCATGTTGGATTTTATAGTAGATTCATTAAAGATTTCAGTATGATTGCACTTCCATTGTCCATGTTACTACAAAAATATGTCCCATTTTCCTTTGATGAGAATTGCATAAATTCATTTTATGAGATGAAAAAAAGAATGATAACCCCTCCCATAGTTCAACCTCATAAATGGGACATTCCCTTTGAAATAATGACCGATGCATCTGACTTTTCTCTTGGGGATGTATTGAGTCAAATGACCGAAAAGAAATCTCATGTGATTGCCTATACCTCCCAAACTCTTGATCAAGCCCAATCAAACTACACAACAACTGAGAAAGAACTACTGGCTATTCTCCTTTCTCTAGACAAATTTAGAAGTTATCTGCTGGGCTCCAAGGTGATTGTTTTTACTGATCATTATCCAATCAGATTCTTGATGAAGAAACATGATGCAAAACCAAGACTTCTGAGATGGATTTTTCTTTTACAGGAGTTTGATGATGAAATAAAAGATAAGAAAGGATGTGAGAACCTTTTTTCTGATCATTTGAGCAGGATACCATATACTGAGAATAGAAAATTTCAGATGTGTTCCCCAATCAAGGAAACCATTCCAGATGAGGATTTATTTGCTGCTCAAAGTGAAATACCATGGATTACTAATATTGTGTACTATTTGGCTTCTGATGAACATCCCCACTATTTTTTCAAAAATAAAATTGATAAACATGTGAGCGATTCAAAGAAATACATTTGGGATGATCCTTATTTATGGAACATTGGTAGAGATCAAATGATACGAAGATGTATTCTGAACTCTAAATTTCAATCCATCCTACATTTCTGCCACACATTAAACTTTGGAGGACACATTGGACCATAGATAATAGAAAAAAAAATCTGGGTTCTGGATTGTATTGGCCCACCATTTTTGGAGATGCTTTCTAATTCTGCAGAACCTGTAAAAATTGTCAATTCCAAGGAAACATTTCTAAGAGGAATGAGATGCCACAAAACCCACTTTTGTTTTGTGATGTTTTTGATGTATGGGGAATTGATTTCATGGGGCCTTTTCCTAATTCATTTGGATATCTCTACATCTTTCCGACTATTGATTATGCGTCCATGTGGGTAGAGGCTATCACCACCCGAACTGATGATGCAAAAATTGTGTCCAAATTTTTGAAAGGAAATTTGTTTTCAAGGATTGGATTTCCAAAGTTTCTAATTACAGATCAAGGTTCCCATTTTTGTAATAGGACTTTGGAATCTCTATTGATTAAATATGGTGTTAATCATAGGGTCACTACACCCTATCATCCTTAAACAAATGGAATGGATGAGTTGTCTAATAGGGAGATCAAACAAATCCTAGAAAAAACAGTGAACCCAAATAGAAAGGATTGAAGTTTGAGACTTGATGATTCTCTTTGGGCCAATAGAACTTCTTTTAAAACCCCCATTGGAATGTCACCATTTAGATTGGTCTATGGAAAATCTTTTCATCTACCAGTTGAGTCAGAACACAACTCCTTTTGGGATGTAAAAACATGTAACATGAACCTATATTCGGCTGGGAAAGAAAGAAAATATTGTTTGCAGAAGTTGGAGGAGATCAGAAATAATGCATACGAAAGGTCCAGGTTATACAAAGAGAGAAGAAAAGCCTTTCATGATGGGATGATTCTCAACAAAAACATCATGGAGGGAGAAAAATTTATGTTGTTCGTTTCCATATTGAAACTCTTCACAGGTAAAATTTGTTCCAAATGGTCTGGCCCATTCATTGATACTCATGTTTTTCCTTTTCGTGCAATACAGTTTAAAGATCCAGACATGGAGACATCATTCCCTATCAATGGTCATAGTCTAAAGATATTTAGAGAAAATTTTCAAGATCCTCCAGGGAAGAGATTCAACTTCATGACGCAGAATATAATTGATGCCAGGTTGTGTCTTTCCTTATCATTTATTTTTTCCATGTCTTTAATTTATGTAATTTCATGCTAAAAAACTACACAACGAGGACATTGAATATAGTAAGTGTGGGGGGACACAATGCTGGGTAGATTAGGTTTTTACAAATGCCTGTTGGATTTTTTTTGTTTTCAAAATTTCTTTCCATTTTTTCGTGTTTTTTTTTCAAATGAAAAAAATATTTTGGAATTTCTTGAATTTCATTTGAATCTCATGCCAAGGATTGAACCAACTGATCCTTTGAAACTAAACATAAATGAATGCTAAAAATGGCATTGTTTCAAGTTAGAAAATTAGTAAAATTCTTGAAATGACCACTCATTTTTAAATCTCATGGAACATATCACTAACATTGTGATTGATATTCTCATTCCTGTGAGGCCTCTGGACCCATTTTTACATCTTATTCACATTTACCTATTTATTGAGAGAACCAATTCGTGTTTGTTTAAACTAGAAATTGATTTATTTTTACCAAAATATGAGGGGTGAGATACTTGTGATTAAAATTATTGAGGCATTTGTTTCAATATTGGATCCTCCCTTTCTTGATTATGCTTTTTATTTCGGCCTTCCTTGAGCATTTGATATTTTTGATCCCTTAGTAGCCATGTATATCGGGTTAGGTTAGCCACATTATAATCCAAATTTCCCATTCAAACCTCCTCTAGAAGTATAAATGCATTATCTTGTTGAACTTAAGTGTGGGGGGAGATGACTCATGATGTGATACCTCATTTGGTGTTGATTTGGGAGAAAATCTAAACATTGAAGGCATATTTGTGATGATGGAATATATTTTTATGAGAGCTGTTCCTATCTGGAGATCTCAAATCAAATGAAGTTGTTCCTATCTGGAGATCTCAAATGAAATGGAGTTGTGCCTCTCTAGAGCTCGCAATGGAAATAAGTTGTCCCCAATCTGAAGCTTTCAAAAAAAGTCATATTTTCTACTGAAATATTGGTGGAATGGGGTGGAAAACAGAATATCAGAGTTTATTATTTTTTAGGAGAATATGGAGGAGACCATACTTGAGTAAAAATCAGAAACATGCATTTCTGCTTCAAAAAGAGCCAGACCCTCCTTATTCAGCCACCGAATTTTTCACATTTGAATCCTACCAACCCCATGCCACAGAAAAACATTGTAAATTCCTCATGATAATCACATGTTCTTGGTTCACATTGGGTGTAGATGTATAAATTTATCAAGCCTATGGTAATTCTTTCATGAGTTGGATGAGAAAAGCCTTGTTGCAAATCTATATTGTGTGCTGAGAGAAAATGAATGTGAGGTGAGTGTGTTGTGTCTATGAGAAGACCAAAGAAGGGGAAATGGATTTAATGATTTGAATTTAGCACTTTAAATATTTTTCTATAATGAGGCATGATATCTCTTTAACTCTTTTTGGTAAATTCGTAAACACCAATGGTATGTGTTTTATTTTTCTTGATTTCGTTCTCACCTGTCCAGGAGTCCAAGATCCAAGTGTGGTAGAATTGATATATCTAATATTTCCAAAAAATTTAATGTCTATTTAAATGATTTAAACCTCACCAATTTACCAATTTTATCTTATATGTAACAATTTTGGATTTAGAGTGTGTTTTGGGATAAATAGTTTAAATTGCATAATTCTGGATTTTTAACAGATTTTCATCACAGAGGTATTTTGGTCATTTATCATAAAATACATTTCTAAATTTTGTTATTAGAATTTTTTTTTGAAACCTTATTATATTTCCATCATCTTTTTCTTTACGACTAAGAAATTATTCATGCATCGTGATGCCCAAAAAAATCAACGAAATTGAAAATTTTTTCTGGAGGACTGCATGGACTCCACCATTGTAATGGAATCATAATTCGGCCTAAACTCCTCCAAATGATTCTATTCTACTTGGATATTAAATACAAAATACCATGACGAGTCGAAAAAATTAATTTGAAGCCATTTGGAATTATTTATGATGGCCCATGAGTGATAGAGTTTTGGAGGAAGCTTCCAGGAAGCTTCATCCAGAAAAAGCGATTTACAATAACAAAATCATAACTCCTCCAATAAGCATCTAATGAATCTGGAAATTGGAGGGTGGATGAAACAAAAATTTATACACAATAATTATGAAGAGGTCCACGTGTGAATCGGACAATTAATGGGTTGAAAAAGTGACAACGTTTTGATGATGAAATCCGCCTATAAAAGGAGAGGAGCTCCTACCTCTAAATGATATTCCATTCATCACCACACCATCCGTCACAAAGGGAGTTGGCTTGATAGAGTGAATGGTTAGTTTGAGATTTTGATTCTTAAGATGATGACATCCTTTGAAGATTCAATAGAGAAGATGAAGGCATCTCAAGTGATGAAAGGCTAAGCGGCAAGTGGTTGCGGACGGCGACACCCGACAGAAACTCTCTTTCGAGTTTTAATTTTAATGTGTAATGTCTTTTAAAATTTCTCTTAAACATATATTTTTTAATGAATATGGTTGTCTTATTTCATAAATATATTTTCAAACAATTTGTTTTGATCATTGTTCCATCTATAAAGTAGAACAATTGATTTCACTATTTAAAATTCATTGGTGAGGTTTTTCCATTGATCATAGCGAATTCAATTAGGTTTAATTACTTGGAGGTCTTTAAGTAATTAAAGAACTTATATAGTTGGGACCACAATCATATTTAAGTCTTAAATATGATGTCTTTTCAAATTTCAGTGCAACCTGGGGGTCCTTTTTGGTACATTTAGGTATTTAAATTAAGAGATACTTGCTTATATACAAGGAAGAGGGGAGTGTCCAAGAGGGTGAAGCTCGTCTGCAAGTGGTATTTTTATTCTTGATTTCAAAACCACATTATTTTTCTTTTTAAATTATTTCACTTTAGTATTTAATTAAAATTTTATTTTCAAATTTTTAATCAAATCCCCATTTTCATTTCGGCAAAAAAAAATTAATTAAAAAAATGACAGTTTTGTAACTTGAACTGCAACCTCCTCGAGAGACAACCCTTTGGTCACCACTATGCTACATTAAAAGGGGAAATATTGATTGATGTTTTTATGAAAAGAAATGCTCACATCAACAGGCATCGTTGTTGGGGAGGTTCCTAGAGTTGATTTTATATTAATTATTTTTTCATGCATGACATGAACTTCTGAACCGAACATGTTACCTTTAGATTCTGAAATTGATATAACTTTTCACACTAGGGTTAGAGGTACTAAACCCCAAGTTGAAATTTGTGAATCTTCTACCAACAAACCTATGAGGTACTTAGTTGAAACTGAATTCCAAATGGCTGAAAATTGAACTTTGAAAGAACTGGCTTTGTCTTATGACGAAAATCACGAGAATCATGTATAGTACCCAGATGCCCCTGCTGGATTTGAAATCAAGTTCGGTTTCATCCTCCAACTTCCCAAATTCAATGGGCTTCCTAGTGAAGACCCACACAAACACCTCCATGAATTTAGGTACCTATGTTTCAACATGAAACCTCATGGAGTCGATGCTGATAAAATGAAGCTGAGGTCATTTCCTTTTTCTCTAGATAGAGTTCCTATGGAATGGTTTTTCTATTCTCACTCAACCTTGATTATAAATTGGAATGAATTAAAAAATATTTTCCTTGAAAATTTTTTCCCTGCATCTAGAACTACCTCCATTGAAAGGATATTTTTGGAATTAGGCATACACAAGGAGAAACACTTCACGAATACTAGGAATGTTTCAAAGGACTTTTTTTTAGTTTCCCCCATCATCAAATCAGTGACCAGCTTCTCATTCAATACTTTTATGAAGGATTTTGTCTCACAGATAGAAGTATGATCGATGCTTCTACAGGAGGAGCTTTAGTTGATAAGACACCAGCTGCTGCTAGGATTTTAATTGCAAACATGGCCCAGAATTCCCAACAATTTGGAACCAGATGCCTTTTTCATGTCAAAGCTGCATAAGAATTCCCTACTACTTGTCCCAAAAACAACACAATTGCAAGTCAACTATCTGATCTTACCACCATGGTAAGGTCAATAATCATTTCTAACACCCCACTAACCCAACCCAAACCTAAAGCGGCTTTCCAACTACATGTCCACTTTGGGATTTTTTATTCTAATGAACATTTTAGTAACCAATGCTAGCAAATGCAAGAGCCTCCTGAGAACTGCAATGCAGTTTTTCCTGGAAGACCATTTGAACCAAACCAGCAAAGACCATTTCAAAACAACCAAAATTTTAATCAAGGATGGAACAACAACTCAAATGAATGATTTCATCAACCTGAACAACCAAGAGTATTCTTCTAAGGACAATCAAGTAATTCTCAACCAAGATATCTGAATGAGCAAGCCATTGCTCATTCTGGAAGCAATTTTCACCCTACCCCTCCCACTCAAAACTCTGATAGGAACCTTGAAGAAGAAATGAATAAATAAAAAGAGGTAATGTGGAAACAACAAGAGGAAATAAGGGAAATAAAAGAATACTCAAAACAACAAGATAACAATAGGAATACCTCGTTGACTCAAATGGGTGAACTTGCCTCTAGTGTTAATTTCATAACCAATCAAATGAGTGGTGGTTTACCCCCACAAAAATAAGTAAATCTGAGGAATAATGGGAAAGAAAATGTGAGTGCAATTAAACTTAGGACTGGAACAAAATTAAACAAACCTTAGATTGAGAACTTCAAGCCTGCTACTGATACTGTTGAAGAAAATCCTACCCTTGATAAAAAAGCCGAAAAATATGATGTTGATAGAAACTCAAAGTCAAGAGAAAATTTTTTTTTTGAAAAAACAAAGAATGATTGGAAGAGGATGTCTGGTCCTTATATTCCTAAAAAACATATTCAGAATACCACATAAACATTCAAAACTACACTTCCTTTTCCAAGGTGTGAACCACCACCAAAGAAAAGTGGTGAAAAAGAATTGGATAAGGAGTTTTTGGAAACATTCGAGAAAGTCCAAGTCAATATTTTATTGCTCGATGTTGTGAAACAAATTCTGAGGTACGCTATGTTTCTAAAAGACATGTGTACCAACAAGAGAAAGTTCTAAGGAGGTGAAAAAGTAAACATAGGAAGGAATGTTTCATCGATGATTCAACATGCCCTTCCTGTTATGTGAAAAGACCATGGGACATTTACCATTCCCTATACCATTGGGAAATGTGAATTCAAAGACATTATGCTTTATTTAGGGGACTCCATCAATGTCATTCCGCATTCTATCTACTCATATCTTTAGGTTGTAGACTTGAAACCCTCTGGAATTATCATTCATCATGCAAACCAAAGTACCACCAAACCTACTAGAGTTATAGAGGATGTTCTCAATTAAGTTAGAGACATGATTTTTCCTGTTGACTTCTTTGTTTTGGATATGAAAGATGATCGGTTCAGCAAACATTCTCCCCTCATCCTTGGGATACCATTTCTAAAAACGTCTAAAATAATCATCAATGTTCACAAGGGAACACATTCACTATAATTTGGAGGATATGTTGTTCATTTCAACATTTTTCATTAAATGAAACACCCAGTTGAGGATCATTAAACTCCCCATGTAAACATGATTGATTGGTTTTCCTCTGGCATGTTACCTGATTTTTTCTGCGAAGAAATACCAACTGATGTGGAAAAAGAGGGAAATTTGTATGATACTGAATCATATAAAAATGAGGATGAAATTAGAGATTGTGAAGAGTCTTGGGATGTTGAGACTGGATATCTGAGAAATGATGAAAATGAATTTCTAGAAACCACTGAATCTATTTGTGGTATTCCAGGAGAGGTTTCCAATTTTTCACATAAAACAAGTCTTGAGATCTTAGAAATAGATCACTATGATGATCATGGAGCTTCACTAAAGAATATAACTTCGGAATAGTTCCCAGTTATCAATGAAACCAACCCACCTATGGTAAAATTGAAACCCCTTACGGATAACCTCAAGTATGCCTTCTTAGATCATCATGAACAATTCCCTGTAATTATCACAAAAGATTTTTCAGAAGTCCAGGAAAACCAATTGATGGAAGTTTTCAAGTCCCACAAAGAAGAAATAGGATGGACTCTCTCTGATCTAATAGGAATCAACCCCTCAGTTTCCATGGATAGAATTTTACTGGAGGATAATGCTAGACCAGTAAGAAAATTTCAAAGAAGACTGAACCCACACTTTATGAGGTTGTGAAGAAAGAAGTCACCACCTTTCTGGCTGCTGGAATTATTTTTCCCATATCTGATAGTCAATGGGTAAGTCCAGTCCATGTTGTTCCAAAAAAAAAGTGGATTTACAATCTCAAGGAATGAATTTGGTGATCTTGTCCCCATAAGGATTCCAAATAAATGGAGAATGTGCATTTATTATAGGAAACTCAATTTGGTTACAAGGAAATACCACTTCCCGTTACCATTCCTTAATCAAGTCCTTGAAATACTAGCCAGGAAAACCCACTACTGTTTTCTATATAAATTCTATGGATATTATCAGATTCACATTTTACCTGAGGATCAAGGGAAAACCACCTTCACATGAACATTTAGAACTTTTTCATATAGAAGGATGCCCTTCAGTTTATGTAATGCCCTGGGAACTTTTCAAAGGTGTATGACAAGCATCTTCTCTGAATTTTTGGAAACATGCATGGGAGTTTTTATGGATGACTTCACTGTGTATGGATCATCTTTTGAATGTTGTTTGAAAATCTTGGAACATGTCCTTAAAACATGCATTGAAAAGAACCTTGTTCTAAATTCTGAAAAATGCAATTTTATGGTTGCTAAAGAGATCATTCTTGGACATATTGTGTCCCATGATGGAATTGAAGTTGATCAATCCAAAGTTGAGGTAATTTCTTCATTACCATACCCAAAAAACTGTGAGAGGTGTGAGATCCTTTCTTGGGCATGCTGGATTTTTTAGGAGATTCATTAAAGATTTTTGTATGACTGCACTTCCATTATCTAGATTAATAAAAAATGATGTACCATTTATCTTTGATGAGAATTTCATAAATTCATTTTACGAGGTCAAACAATGACTGTTAACCCCTCCCGTAGTTCCACCTCCTAAATGGGACATTCCCTTTGAAATAATGACTGATGCATCTTACTTTTCTCTTGGGACAGTATTGAGTCAAAGGATAGACAAGAAATCTCATGTGATTGCCTATGCCTCCCGAACTCTTGATCAAGCCCAATAAAACTACACAACAACTATGAAAGATCTTATGGCTATTATATTTGCTCTAGAAAAATTTAGAAGTTATCTACTGGGATCCAAGGTGATTGTTTTTACTGATCATTCTGCAATCAGATTCTTGATGAAGAAACATGATGAAAACCAAGACTTCTGAGATGGAGTTTGATTTTACATGAGTTTGATGTTGAAATAAAAGATAAGAAAGGATGTGATAATCTTTTTTCTGATCATTTGAGCAGGATACCATCTATTGAGAATATAATATTTCAGACGTGTTCCCCAATTAAAGAATCCTTTCCAAATGAGGATTTATTTCCTGCTCAAAGTGAAATACCATGGTTTGATAATCTTGTAAACTATTTGGCTTCTGATGAACAACCCCACTTGTTTTCCAAAAAAAAAATTGATAAACATGTGAGTGATTCAAAGAAATACATTTTGGATGATCCTTATTTATGGCACATTGGTAGTGATCAAATGATATGAAGATGCATTCTAAACTCTGAATTTCAATCCATCCTACATTTCTTCCACACATTAAACTATGGAGGACACTTTGGACTTCAGAGAGCAGTAAGCAAAGTTCTGAATTCTATATTGTATTGGCCCACCATTTTTAGAGATTCTTTCGAATTCTCCATAACCTGTAAAAATTGTCAATTCCAAGGAAACATTTCCATGCGGAATGAGATTCCACAAAACCCACTTTTGTTTTGTAATGAATGGGGAATCGATTTCATGGGTCCTTTTTCTAATTAATTTGGATATCAATACATCTTTCTTGCTATTGATTATGTTTCCAAGTGGGTAGAGGCTATCCCTACCCGAGCTGATGATGCAAAAATTGTGTCCAAATTTATGAAAGGAAATTTGTTTTCAAGGTTTGGATTTCCAAAGTTTCTAATTACAGATCAAGGTACCCATTTTTGTAATAGGACTTTGGAATTACTTTTGAAGAAATACAGTGTTAATCATAGGGTCTCTACACCATATCATCCTCAAACAAACAATATGGGTGAGTTTTCTAATTGGGAGATCAAACAAATCCAAGAAAAAACAGTGAACCCAAATAGAACGGAATGGATTTTGAGAATTGATGATGCTCTTTGGGCCCACAGAACTTCTTTCAAAATAGCCATTGTAATTTCACCATTTAGATTGGTCTATTGAAAAGCTTATCATCTACCAATTGAGTTAGAAAAAAAATCATTTTGGTCTGTAAAAACATGTAACATGAACATATATTCTGCTAGGAAAGAAAGAAAATATTGTTTGCAAGAGTTGGAGGAGATCAGAAATAATTCATACAAAATCTACAAGTTTAACAAAGATAGAAGAAAAGCCTTTCATGATGGGGGTGTTTTCAACAAAAACATCAAGGAGGGAGACAAAGTTCGGATGTTTGATACCATATTGAAACTCTTCTTGGGTAAATTTTGTCCCGAATGGTCTGGCCCATTCATTGTTACTCATGTTTTTTCATTTGGTGCAATACAGATTAAAGAACCAGACAAGGAGAAATCATTCACTGTCAATGGTCATAGGCTGAAGATATTTCAAGAAAATTTTCAAGATCCTCCCGGGGAGGAGATTCAACTTCATGACGCAGAATATAATTGATGCCAGGATGTGTCTTTTCTTATCATTTATTTTTGCCAAGTCTTTAATTTATGGAATTTCATGATAAAAAAACTAAACAATGAGGACATTTCATATAATAAATGTGGGAGGGACACAATCCTGGGTATAATAGGTTTTTACATACTTCTATTTTAAATTTTTTTGTTTTCAAAATTTATTTCCATTTTTTTAATGTTTCTTTTTCAAATGAAAAAAAATATGTCGGAATTTCTTGAATTTCATTTGAAAATCATTCCAAGGAGTGAACCAACTGATCCTTTGAAACTGAACAAAAATGAATGCTGAAAATGACATTGTTTCAAGTTCAAAAGTTTAGAAAATTCAAGAAATAACCACTGATTTTTAAATCTCATGGAACATATCACTGTCATTGTGATTGAAATTCTCATTCCTGTGAGGCCTCTGGACCCATTTTTACATCTTCTTCGCATTTGCCTCTTTCTTGAGAGAACCAATTCATGATTGTTTAAAGTAGAACATGATTTATTTCTCCCAAAACTTGAGGGCTAAGATACTTGTGATTAAAATGATTGAGGAATTTTTTTTGAATATTGGAGCCTCATTTTCATGATTATCCTTTTTATTTTGGCCTTCCTTGAACATTTGATCTTTCTTGAGCCCTTAGTAGCCATGTATAGCCTGTTAGGTTGGCCACAATACAAGCCAAATTTCCCTTTCAAACCTGCTCTGGAAGTAAAGATGCATGATCTAGTTGAACTTAAGTGTGGGGGGATGATGACTCATTATGTGCTACCTCATTTAGTGTTGATTTGGGAAAAAATTTAAACATTGAAGGAATATTTTTGATGATGGAATATATTTTTCTAAGAGCTGTGCCTATCTGGAGATCTCAAATGAAATGGAGTAGTGCCTATCTTGAGCTATCAAATGAAATGGAGTTGTGCCTGTCTAGAGCTCACAATGGAAATATGTTATTCCCAATATGAAGCTTTTGAAAAAAAAGGTAATATTTGTTACTGAAATACCGATGGAATGGGGGGAAAACACTAAATCGGAGGTGATTATTTTTTAGGAGAGTATGGAGGAGACCATACTTGAGTAAAAATTAGAAACATTCATTTCTTCTTCAAAAATATCCAAACCCTCCTTATTCAGCCACAAAAGTTTTCACATTTGAATCTTACCAAATCCAAGACACAAAAAAACCTTGTAAAGTCCTCATGATAATCAGATGTTCTTGGTTCACATCGGGTGGATATGTAGAAATTTATCAATCCTATGGTAATTCTTGCATGAGTTGGATGAGAAAAGCCTTGTTGCAAATCTAAAATATGGGATGATAGAAAATGAATGTGAGGTAAGTGTGTTGTGTCTATGAGAAGACAAAAGAAGTGGAAATGGATTGAATGATTTGAATTTGGCACTTTAAATATTTTTCTTTAATGAGGCATGATATCTTTTTAATTCTTTGCGGAAAATTGGTAATCACCATTGGTATGTGTTTTATTTTTCTTGATTTCGTGCTCACCTGTCAAAGAGTCCAAGATCCAAGTCTTTGGGAATTGATATAACTAATTTTTCCAATATTTCTAATGTCTATTTAAATGATTTAACCTCACCGATTTACCAATTTTATGATATTTGTAACAATTTTGGATTTAGAGTGTGTTTTGAGATAAAAAGTTTAAATTGCATAATTCTGGATTTGTAACAGATTTTTATCACAGGGGTATTTTGGTCATTTATCATAAAATACAATTGTATATTTTGTGATTCGAATTTTTTTGAACTCTTATTTTATTACCATAATCTCTTTCTTCAGGACTAGGAAATGATTCATGAATCATGATTCCCAAAAAAATCAATGAAATTGATAATTTGTTCGGGCGGACTGCATGGACTCCACCATAGTAATGGAAGATTAATTCGGCCTACACTCGTCCAAATGATTCAATTCCACTTGGATAATAAAAAGAATCCCTTGAAGCGTCGAAAAAAATATTTTTAATCCGTTTTATATCCTTTATGATGGCCCTTGAGTGATATATTTTTTAAGGAAGATTCTAGGAAGCTTCATCCAGAGAAAGCAATTTACAATAAATAAATCATATCTCCTTCAATACGCATCCAATGAATCCAAAATTTGAAGGGTGGATGGAAAACACATTTATGCATAATATTTATGCAAAGGTCCATGTGTTAGTCGGCCAATTAATGGGTAAAAATTGCGACAACTCTTTGATGATGGAATCTGACTATAAAAGGAGAGGAGCTCCTACCTCTAAATGATATTCCATTCATCACCACACCATCGGTCACAAAGGGAGTCGGTTTGAGAGAGTGAAGGGGAAGTTGGAGATTTTGATCCTTAATAATATGACATCCTTTGAAGATTCAATAGAGAAGATGAAGGCTTCTCAAGTGATGGAAGGATAAGCAGGAAGTGGTTGCGGATGACGACACCCGACAGACACTCTCTTCCGAGTTATGATATTAATGTGTAATATCTTTTTAAATATATCATAAACCTATATTTTGAATCAATCTAGTTGTTTTCTTTCATAAATATATTTTCAATAAATTTCTTTTGATCGTTATTCCATATATAAAGTAGGACAATTGATTTCTCTATTTAAAATTCATTGGCGAGATTTTTCGTATATAGGTGGGACCACAATAATATAGATGTATTAAATATGATGTCTTTTAAAATTTGAGTGTAACCTCGAGGAACTTGGGGTAAATTTAGGAATTTAAATTAAGAGATATTTGTTTATATACAAGGAAGAGGGGAGTGTCTGAGAGGGTGAAGCTTGTATGCGACTGCTATTTTTATTCTTGATTTCAAAACCACATTATCTTTCCATTAAAATTATTTCACTTTTGTATTTAATTAAATTTTTTTCAAATTTTTTATCAAATTCCCATTTTCATTTCTGAAAAAAAAAATTTAATAACAAAATTTATAGTTTTACAGCTCGAACTGCAACCTCCTCGAGAGACAACCCTGTGGTCACCACTGTGCTACATTAAAAGGGAAAATATTGATTGAGGTTTTTATGACACAAAAATGCTCACATCATATATCCATATTGAGCCTCTCATGTAGGTATTTTTAATTTATTAATCAAAACAATGTTGATCTCCTGGATTCAACATATATAGAAAAAATAAAAAATGAGCCTTTCATGAAAAAAATCCAACATCCTTTAGTGGATCTTATAATCCATTAATTATTTAATAATTTACCAATGTTATATAAAATATATTTTCCATTATTTAGTGCTTTTAACATGAGATGGTTGTGTTTGTCTTTTATCATAAGTTAAGAGAGCATACATAGTGGAAGAATATCATTTAAAATGCAATGGAAAAGGAGTATATAATCTATCTACAATGGGAGGAGTTGATAAAAAATTTCTAACAGTATATTTTTCCCACACTCTTCACACATAGATAAAGAGATAGTTCTTGGAGTTGCAAAAAAAGTAATGGTAAATCCATTAACACTTATAGAAAAAACGTCATCTAGATAAAAAGATATTCCTTTCGATATATCTAAAATAGTAACAGTAAAATCAATCATTTATTTAGTGGATTAAATAAATTTATTTTAATCTAATTATCCATAATATAATTTCAATTTTGATATAATATTGTGTGATATGTGCTAAAAAAGGATATGAGAATTGGAGGTTCTCATTATTCTAGAGAGATAAAAATAAATGTACTAACTCATAGAATCTCTAATGATTTACACATAGGGAAAATAAATTTAAACTACCTGCATGTAAACCAATTTGCAGGACACACTTGGTTGATTTCTTCAATGGAATAAGAAAGTGTTTCTAATGTTGGAAGATTCGTCATAAATCAACTGATTTTTAAAAATATATAAATAATCTATAAAATGGGAAAGAGGAAAAGAATTTCCCAACTAATATGTTACCCACACACTAATTCATAAAATTAAAGGAGCTAATTCCCTTTTAAAATAAATTCCCTAACCCAAAATCTAATAAATAGATTATTACCAAAAAGTAATCCTAGATTAAGGGATAATGGAAGAGCATATTATATCACTAAAAATAAAATGGACCATGACAATGAAGTTATTCAATGTATAATCATTCTCTAATATAGAAATGGTAATGTCATATTTTCTCAATAATTTCTAATAATATTACTTTGAATACTTATTCACCACTTCAATATTTTAATATTCAAGTATCAATAAAAACACCATCATTCAAATTGATTTTGTAAAATATATATAAATCATTACCAATTTAAGTTTATGGGAAGATACTTCATGAAGATATAATTATTTTTCCATTTTTTATTACACATAATATTAGGTATGTAGTGTGCATCCCTACATAATGCATATATCATTTATCAGGAAAAATTAATTTAAATAAAAATGATAAATCATTATATTTCGAAATAGCATCATAATATTTATCATGAAATCCATTTAAAATAAAAGTTTTTAATGTCTGTCATGATACAAAGTAATGACATAATTATTGGTCCTATTATTAGGGACTAGGTTAAAATTATTTTCATTCCTAATGTATGGGACTATACAAAATTTTTTACCAATATACATTTTATTCATCCCCTAGAGCATGAGGTTGAATTTTCAATTGAACTCATTCATTGATCCATTCCAACCTAAAATATTTTTTTTATAGAATTCTACTTTTTTAGTTGGAATAATTAATTAAGTATCTATAATAAAATCTAGAAACTGTTTTTAAATGACCTATTGCTTCTCTATAAAGTGAACTAGTTATTTTTTCATAGAAAATGATGGATCAATTTTAATTTTAATTCATTATCATGATCATAATAAAATAATGATCAGGGACATATATCATTTACCATGTACTGATAACCTATATGATCCATATAGATGAGCTCAATAATTCTCATGGATTGACCTTAAATTTATATATTTTATTCGTTAAGAGTCAAAAAGGATTATTTTTCCAAGATAAATCTTTTATGATTTATTGACACTATGAATTTATAATGATTCCATTTTGACTTATGAATAGACCTTCCATATTAATGGATATAATTAATAAATTCATTAGATAATTCATTGAACAATTTTTTTCTGTCTTTATAAACGATATTTTTATATATCCAAATAGAAAGGATGAGAATGATGATCATATATGTATTTTGTTCATGATATTAAGAAAGGAAAAACTCTATGTTAGGTTTTTCAAGTTTATATTCTTGATGTAGAATGTATCATTCATGGTAAATTTATACACACATGATGTAATATCTATAGATCCATTCATGATAGAATTTAACAAGAACTGACCTAGACTGAACATAGTAATATATATTCAGTGTTTTCATTGGTTAGTTTCATACAGTAAATGAATTTTCAGAAATTTAGAATGTATATAAAATCATCTAAGCATGGTAATAATAAAGAGAATGAAGTTAATTTAGAAAAAAAGAATGTGAAGAATGTTTCATGTAAATAAGGAAGATGTTGATTAATACACTAATTATTACATTATCCTATAGTGGGGAAGTTATTGTAATATAAAGTGATTGTACAATAAATTTATTTTAATTAATCCTAAAGAATACTGATAATGTAATTAGTTATGATTCATAAAAATTAAATACATCCTATTAAAATTACATGATGCATGATTTAGATTTTTATGTGGTTCTATTTTCATTAATGATTAGTTAACATTATCTATTTAGTGATGTTTTTGACATATATATTGACAAAATATACTGAAATATATATATTATTTGAGGAGGATTTGTATATAAAAAAATATATTGGTTGAATTGATGATATTTTATTATTTCATAATATATTACTAGGTACAGATGGTAAATTTGGTGGATGATGTTGTAAGTTGAACGGATCATGCTACCATATCAATGTTGATGATTGAAAATGTCCTGATACCTAATGTTTTTTAAAAGATTAATTTTGAAGTCATTATGGGAGGTTTAAAATCCTTTATATCTCAAATAGATTCTCAACTTTAGATTCAAGTAACTAATATTGAATCATAAAAGGATGATTTGGAGCTAACAAAATAGGTAGTAAGTATTCCAGAGATTAACATTGATAAATATAGAGTTATATGGTTTGGATCCTAGATCTGTGTCCCATAAAAACCACAAATGAAGAGGGAAATTGTGAATGATGATCATAGCTAAT
Organism: Viscum album; assembly: GCA_963277665.1. Taxonomy (NCBI): domain Eukaryota; kingdom Viridiplantae; phylum Streptophyta; class Magnoliopsida; order Santalales; family Viscaceae; genus Viscum; species Viscum album. Next base: position 1,134,382,702 of record OY728166.1, read on the forward strand.
TCATCACTATTCATCCAAGAAGAATTAATATGTATAGTGATCAGAAAACAAATATTAGGTAGGATAAAATGAAGTGGAAGATTATATTATATTTTTCTCAATGTTAGGTATTCAAGAATGTTAAGTGTAAATGATATAATCTTATGGGTACAATGAATCCATTACCCATAATGATATGAAAGTGTGAAAACATCACAATTGACTTCTTAATAGGACTTCTAAATACATATGATGTCTATAATGTCATTTGGTATTTATTTCAACACCATATAATGTAAATTAATTTAATTACCATCATGTAATATTACTCCCAAGACCAAATTTTGAAGATATACATAATGAGGGTAGTAAGGATACTTTATTGTATATGATCGAGATCCCTGGTTTAAATGGAGTTTCTATAAACAAAAACAATGATATTTTTAGATAAGGGAATTTCTAAGAATATATTTTGAACCTTAGATGGATGGAAATTCATAGAGATCCAATTATAATCTTGGGTACTTTATTATATTTTATTTAACACATTTACATGCAAGTTGGTAGTAACACATTCCCCTTTTAGAGTTTTTATATTAAAATAGGGTCCATTGTATAATTGAGATCAAACTATATGAGGTTCTGTTTGGGAAGAAATGAAAAAATCAAACATAATTTGATAAATTTTGATAGAGCAATCATAGTAGTCCAAACCTTGTTAAAGAAATGATGGAGAAGGTTCAATCCATTAAATATTATATAAATTTGGTACAAAGAAAATATAATAGTTATGTAGATAATCATCTATGAGACATGGAGTTTGAATTTGGTGACAATGTGTCTCATTTGATACCTAATTATAAGTGAGTTATGAGATTTGGGAAGAAAGGGAAGCTTATTTTAAAGTATATGAGTTCCTTCAAGATCCTTGATCATAATGGGGCATTAGCATATCACCTAGCACTACCTAAAAATATCTCAAAAGTAGATGATTAGTTTCCTATATCTATTTTGAGTATGTACATATAATACCCATCACTTACAAAGAAACTAGAATATAAAAAACTAGAACATGATCTATAATATGTGGATAAACAGGTGGAAATTTTGGTTCAATTAAATAAATCCTATAAAATAAGACCATTCATATATTCAATGTTTTATGACGGAATAACAATTTTGAAGAAGCTACATGAGAAATTGAGTATGTAATGATATAAATTCAACCTCAATAATTTCAACCGGGTAATAAATTATCAAGGATGAAATCCCTTTTATGGGGTAGAATGTAACGATCAATTTTTGTTTGTAAATAACTTTCCTAGAATATTTTTTAGTGGCATGTCTAGTACACAACACAAGACTAAAATAATTAACATATGACAATAATAAAATACAATTATTCAAAATTACAATTAAATTATATTAATAAAATTAAAGGATAATAATTATAATCAACCACCTTATTAATGTTATGTAAATGGTATAATAAAATTAATGTCATTTTGTGCATGAAAATACACAATTCCAAAAAAATATTTTCACACATTATATATACTAATATGAATATTATTTTTCTAAATCTTATAAGTATTATATTTTATAAGGGTTTCTTCATTTGAAATCACTATGTTTAAATTATATTAAAATTTACATTTCATTTTTGGAATTAAAATAATAATTCCGAGATTAATGTTAATTACCCTAATAAAGGTAGCACTGTTGTTTTATTATCCTTATTTAATTTTTACCTAAAAAATATTTTATTATATCCTAAATAATAAAATTAATTTTATAATTAAACCTATATATAATTGTATGAACCATAATTTAATTGGTAATTAATGATAAATATTAATAAGAATGCATAATGACAAAACATATTTTTCTGAAAACATATTATTATATATTTAATGATTTAATTTAAAATCAAATTTTATAATAATTATAAATTTATTTGGAACAAATTGATGTAAAATTTATTTTCAAAGCCCCCCAAGTATTTTATGATTGTCTATATTATATTTTTAGTAAAACATTTATTTTTTAGTCAAAATCTAGTAACCTGGATAAAAAATGAAGATGTAAAAATATAAAAACCCCAAAATAAAATGTAAGGAAACATGTGTAAAACATGTTTTAAAATGCATGGTATGGGATTTATCATCCTTAAATAAAAAAACTATATTGAAAACATTGGGTTTCACAGACCATTAAATAGTTTTAGCGCATCAATAATATGCATTGTGTATTAACAAAAATATCATTTTACTCCACCTATAAAAGAAGGTCACTTACACAACATTTTTGTACACATTGTAATCATATCTATAATAAAAAACACTACCATATTATCTCTTCAACCCTATACCCATGTACCAAATTCATTTTTATAACAAAATGACCAAGATAAGGGGACCTTAGTTATTACTTAATGGAGAATATCAAAAGGGAGATGGTGATTCTCTCAACTGGTCTCTCTTAGTATCTTTCTCCTTCTACCCTATCAAGCCATTTGTATATAAGAATATTTGATAATATAAATATTATTAATTCACTAGACTTTATTATAAAAATGCAATATAATTTCACTACCTTCCTCCAATACCCTTGAAAATTTATAACATCATCATCTGTTCATGTGGATTGTCACCTCGATGAAAGACGTGTTCTATTTTTCATAAACTCTTTAATAGATAGTAAAAAAGGGTTATTTAACCTTAAAATAAAAAAATAAAAAAATTATTATTTTATAAATGATATAATGTTTTTATACCCCCTCACAATCTATGAAAAATGAGTGTGTCGTCTGTGTATGTGCAGACAATCAGCTCCAAGGAATGATGTATATCATTGTTCCATTACATCCTAAAATTTATGAATTAAAAATTCATATAATGTAAAAAAATATTATTTATGACACTATTAATGTTATATAATTATAATAACTAACTATATATAAGCAATATTAACAATAAAAAATAATGGTAAACATAACCACTGAAAATGAATATCTCAAATCAAATTCCTTAATTTGAGCACATTTTTGTATTCCTATTGATTTTTTTTATATTTTTTATAATATAATAATAAATGATATAAAATTATAAAATTATTGATATTGTTATTATATTTTACATCAACTTTTATATTTTTTAACATACTAAGATGGTTTCAAGGAAATTGACTGAACCAGATCATGTGACTAGAATAAGAAAAAACCGCTTAATAAAAAAATAATGAATGATAATAAATAAGACATATGAAATGAAGTATTTTTTAAAATAAACTTATAATAAGGATTTTATTATAATAATTATATTATATAGTATGTTAAGTGAAAGTACAGAATTAACAAGGACTCGTGGTAAGTGTTTTCTTGACTGAAGTTCTATTCCTAAGTCATATAGATTCATTTTTTGTTAAGGATCAACAAGATGGTTTTATTATATTATATTATTATTCTTTAATTCATTTTATATAAGGGTAAATATATATTTTTAATTAAAATATGTACCTTGATGAATTTATTTTTCAAATGTATATCATTATTGAAAATAATTCTCAATTGATTTGACCAACTATTTCCCCTCGTTGTCTATATTTCATTTTTGTACAATTATTATAATTAATATATGTAACCTGAATCATGATTTATCTTATGAGACCATCATTTTTTTATTATTACCCTTTAAAATATTTTTTTACTCTTTTTCTGATGTGGGTTTATAGTAATGGATATTTTGAAATATTATAAAGAGGTTTTCCATCCTTTCATAATCCAACGTTTAATATTCCAAATAAATTCCATATTGATAACATTTATATCATTTGAATGATGTATTTTTTATGTTTATTTAAAAATTAAATTATCAAAATTTTTATTCTCATATAAAAATCATTAAAATTAATCCTCAATGTGATATTTAACGACTTAGTTATGGAAATGTGAAATACATTTTCTAGAAAAATCATTTACAGCTTCACTAAAATATTATTTTTTTACTTCAAAGTCATTATTTACCTAGATATTATTTTTCATAAATCACCATCAATTCTTTTATGAAATAAAAGTTCTAGGTTGTGGAATTATGGGTTTCAATATTTCATATTCATGTGATAAATTTTCGTTATACTATTTGTAAATGTCTTGAAACCCATTTTAAATTCAATGGGTATTTTGGGATGTAATGATTGAAACCCATTTTCTTTCCAAGGGGTTTCATTTTATGTTTAATTATTGATATATCATGGATCCCATATGCATGTATAATGATGGTTGGGGTCCAATATCACCCATTAATTCATTGGTTAATGTATTATATCTCTTTAGATAATATAGAATGATAATTCATGTATGTTATCACATTCTAAAGTATTATAGAATATTAACAAAGAATAAATGGTAGGAAATATTTATTATTCTCACAATATTTTAATACCATATAATTATAATTTACATAGTTGTCATTTTTATGCTATGTCTCAAGGGAAGATTACATTTCCATTCCAGATGACTGTGATTGTATTCCTTGACAAATGTTTATTTTTTCATGGATCATCATTATTTTTACATGATATATACTTGTTATTATAATTTATTCTACAATAAATCATTGAAAACTATCATTTTACCATTTTATGTTAATTAGTTATTTCATCCCAGTACATGTATTGTCTTATTATTATGATATAACCCATGATGACATGATGATAAGTCTAACATTAGTATGTGTTTGAACCCATACCTTTTTTATATGTCCACCCACCAACTTGGTATGATGATTATAAATTATGAGAATTCTAAAATGATTTTTATCATAACTTTAGTATGGGATAATATTCCATAGTATATTATAATATGTTTCTTATGTAGATGATCCTTAAAAACTAATCTATCTTATCTATAGATTGTGAGAGTGTTTGTGGGTTTTATTGACTATATTATTTTAATTATGTTAAATAATGATATTTTAATATTGGGTTTTTATAATCCCATTGAGTTATTGTATAAGCCTCAATTCCATATATGATTATCACCTAGAAACAATAAAAATTTAGAGAGAATATAGTGAAAATTAATGACTCATATTGTGAACATAAAGGAAAATAATGTATTATCATGAAGGTTTTTCCTTTCCCTCAATCCTTCATGCTTTCATATATTAACATAATTTCCATTTTAATTATGAGAAGCAAAAAAAATCATTGAGTCAACTTTTGTTTTTGACATTTTCAATTTTTATAATCCATCAGGTCATATGCATTACTAAATGAAATGTCGATAATCATTATGAGTCTTTCTTTTGATGGTATAAATATTAAGCATCCATTATTGTTACGTATATTGATAGAGATAATATTTACAATATTTTTAATGTATATTTAAATGATTTAAACCTCACCAATTTTCCAATTTCATCTTATTTGTAAAAATATTGGATTTAGAGTGTGTTTTGGGATAAAAAGTTTAAATTGCATAATTCTGGATTTTTAAAAGATTTTTATCACATGCGTATTTTGGTCATTTATCATAAAATAAATTTCCAAATTTTTTTATTCGAATTTTTTTTGAACCCTTACTTTATATTAATCAACATTGGCTTCAGGACTAGGAAATTATGCATGCACCTTGATGCCCAAAAAAATCAATAAATTTGACAATTTTTTCGGGTGGACTAAATCGATTACACCATAGTAATGGAAGCATAAGTCGTCCTACCCTCCTCCAAATGATTCTATTCCACTTTTATATTAAATATAATCGGATTAAGCGTCGACAAAATTAATTTTAATCCATTTGGAATCCTATATGATGGCCCTTGAGTGATAGAGTTTTGAAGGAAGCTTGTAGGAAGTTTCATCCAGAGAAATCGATTTACAATAAAAAAAATAATAACCCCTTCAATACAAGTCCAATGAATCCTAAATTTGGAGGGTGGATGGAAAACAAATGTATGCACAATATATAAGAAGAGTTACATGCGTGAATCTATCAACTAATGGGTCGAAAAATCGACAACTTTTTTATGATTAAATCCGCCTATAAAAGGAGAGGAGCTTCTACCTCTAAATGGTATTCCATTAATCACCACACCATCCGTCACAAAGGGATTAGGCTTGAGAGAGTTAAGGGGAAGGTGGATATTTTTATACTTAAGAATATTACATCCTTTTATGATTAAATAGAGAAGATGAAGGCTTCTCAAGTGATGGAAGGCTAAGAGTCAAGTGGTTGCGGACGGTGACAACCGGCAGACACTCTCTTCTGAGTTTTGATTATAATGTGTAATTTCTTTATAAATTTCTCTTAAACCTATATTTTTTAATGAATCTGGTTGTTTTCTTTATTAAATATATTTTCAACATTTTTTTTTCGAACGTTGTTCCATCTATAATGTAGAACAATTGGTTTCTCTATTTAAAATTCATTGGTGGTGTTTTTCTATTAAGCATAGCGAATTCAATTAGGTTCAATTACTTGCAGGACATTAAGTAATTTAATCACATATATATGTGGGACCAAAATCATATTGAAGTCTTAAATATGATTTCTTTTCAAAATTGAGTGTAACCTAGGGGTCCTTGGGGGTATATGTAGGAATTTAAATTAATAGATATTTGTTTATATACAAGGATGAGGGGAGTGTCTGAGAGGGTGAAGCTTGTCTGCGACTGATATTTCTTTTCTTGATTTCAAAACCACATCATATTTCCTTTAACATTATTTCAATTTAGTATTTAATTAAAATTTTATTGTCAAATTGTTAATCAAATACCCATTTTTTCTGCAAAAAAAAATTAATAACAAAAGTGACAGTTTTGAAACTCAAACTGCAACCTCCTCGAGAGACAACCTTGTGGTCACCACAGTCCTACATTAAAAGGTAAAATATTAATTGAGGTTTTTACGACACAAAAACGCTCACATAAACTGGAGCCGTTGCAGGGGAGGTTTCTAGAGTTGATATTATTTTAATTTTTTTTCCTGCATGACCCAAACTTCTGAACCGAACATGTTACCTTTAGATTCTAAAACTGATAGAACTTTTCACACTACGGTTATAGGTACTAATCCCAAAGTTTCATGTTGTTAATCTTGTACCAATACACCTAGTGGGGACATAGTTGAAATTTAAATCCAAATGGATGAAAATATAACTTTCAAAGAACTGGCTTCATCTTATGACGAAAATCCAAAGAATCCTGTAGAGTACCCTGATGACCCTACTGGATTTGAAATCAAGTCTGGATTCATCCACCAGCTTCCCAAATTCTATGGGTTTCCTGGTGAAGACCCACTCAAACAACTCCAAGAATTTAGTTACATTTTTGTCAACATGAAACCTCATGGATTTGATGCTGATCAAATGAAGCTGAGGTCGTTTACTTTTTCTCTAGATGGAGTTGCTAAGGAATGGTTTTTCTATTCTCACTCAACCTTGATTAGAAATTGGAATGAATTAAAAAAGATTTTCCTTGAAATTTTTTTTCTATATCTAGAACTGCCTCCATTCGAAAGGAGATTTGTGGAATTATGCAGACACAAGCGGAAGCACTTCACGAATACTGGGAATGGTTCGATTGTATTTTTTTAGTTGCCCCCATCATCAAATCAGTGACCAGCTTCTCATTCAATACTTTTATGAAGGATTATGTCTCACTAATAGAAGTATGATCGATGATGCTACAGGAGGAGCTTTATTTGATAAGACCCCAGCTTCTTCTAGGATTTTAATTGAAAACATGGCCTAGAATGCCCAACAATTTGGAACCAGAGGCCTTCTGCATGTCAAAGATGCACAAGAATTCCCTACTACTAGTCCCAAAAACAACACAATTTCAAGTCAACTATCTGATCTTACCATCATGGTAAGGTCAATAATGTTGTCTAACACCCCACCAACCCAACCCAAACCTGAAGTAGCCTTCCAACTACATGTCCACTATGGGATTTGTTCTTCTAATTAACATTTTAGTGACCAATGCCCGCAAATGCAAGAACCTCCTGAGAACTACAATGTAGTTTTTCCTGGAAGACCATTTCAACCAAACCAGCAAAGACCATTTCAAAGAAACCAAAATTTCAATCAAGGAACAAGTACTCAAATGAAATATTTCTTCAACCTGAACAACCGAGAGGATTCTTCCTAGGACAATCAAGTAATTCTCAACCAAGATATTTCAATGAGCAAGCCAATTCTCATTATGGAAGCAATTTTCACCCTACCCCTCCCACTCAAAACTCTGATTGGAACCTTGAAAATCAATGAGGAAACAACAATAGGTAATGAGAAAACAACAAGAGGAAATGAGGGAGCTAAAATAATACTCAAAACAACAAGATAACAAAATGAATACCTTGATGACTCAAATGGGTCAACTTTCCTCTGGTATTATTTGCATAAAAAATCAAATGAGTGGTGGTTTACCCTCATAACCACATGTAAATCCAAGGAATAATGGGAAAGAAAATGTGAGTGAAATTGAACATAAAAGTAGAACAAAATTAAAAAACCCTCAGATTGAGAACATCAAGCCTACTACTGATACTGTTGATGAAAATCCTACCCTTGATAAAAATGTTGAAAAATATGAAGTTGATTGAAACTCAAAGTCAAGAGAGGAAATATTGTTTGAAAAAACAATGAGTGATAGGAAGAGGATGTATGGTCCTTATGTTCCTCCAAAACATACTTAGAATACCGCAAAAACATTCAAACCTCCACTGCCTTATCCAAGGTGTGAACCACCACCAAACTCAAGTGCTGAAAAATAATTGCATAAGGAGGTTTTGGAAACATTCAAGAAATTCCAAGTCAATATTCCATTTCTTGATGCTATGAAACAAATTCCGAGGTATGACAAGTTTTTGAAAGACTTGTGTACCAACAAGAGAAAGTTCAAAGGAGGTGAAATAATAAAATTAGGAAGGAATGCTTCATTGATGATTCAGCATGCCCTTCCTGTCAAGTGTAAATACCCTGGGACATTTACTATTCCATGTACCATTGGGAAATGTGAATTCAAAGATGTTATTCCTGATCTAGGGGACTCTATCAATTTCATGCCACATTCTGTCTACTCATCTCTTCATGTTGGAGACTTGAAACCCTCTTGAATTATCATTCAACCTACATACCGTTGTACCACCAAACCTGTTGGAGTTATAGAGGATGTTCTAGTTCAAGTGAGAGACATGATGTTTCCTATTGACTTATATGTTTTGGATATGGAAGATGATCGGTTCAGCGCACATGCTCCCCTCATCCTTGGGAGACCATTTCTAAAAACGGCGAAAGCGATCATCAATGTTCACAAGGGAACACTTTCACTAGAATTTGGAGGAGATGTTGTTCATTTCAACATTTTTCATTAAATGAAACACCCAGTTGAAGATCATTCAACTCCCCATGTAATCATGATTGATTGGTTTTCCTCTGACATGTTACCTGATTTTTTCTGCGATGAAATACCAACTGATGTGGAAAAAGAAGGAAATTTTTCTGTTACTAAATCAGATAAAAATGAGGATGAAATTGGAGACTGTGAAGAGTCTTGAGATGTTGAGACATGATATCTGAACAATGATGAAGATAAATTTCTAGAAACCACTGAATCTATTAGTGGAATTCTAGGAGTGTTTTCCAATTTTTCACATGTAACAAGTCTTGATATCAGAGAAAGAGATCACCATGATGAACATGGAGCTTCACTAAACAATATAACTTCAGAAGAGTTCCCATTTATCAATGAAACCAACCCACCTGTGGTAGAATTGAAACCCCTTCCGGATAATTTCAAGTATTCCTTCTTTGTCCATAATGAAAAATTCCCTGTAATTATATCAAAAGATTTGTTAGAAGTCCAGGAAAAAAATTGTCGGAAGTTCTAAAGTCCCACAAGGAAGCAATAGGTTGGTCTCTCTCTGATCTAACTGGAATCATCCCCCTGGTTTGCATTAATAAAATTTTACTGGAGGAGAATGCTAGACCGGTAAGATAATTTCCAAGAAGACTGAACCAAAAACTTCTAGAGGTTGTGAAGAAAGAAGTCACCACCTTGCTGGCTGCTGGAATTATTTTTCCCATATCTGATAGTTAATGGGTAAGTCCATTCAATGTTGTTCCTAAAAAAAGTGGATTTAAAATCTCAAGGAATGAATTTGGTGATCTTGTTCCCATAAGTCTTCCAAATAAAAGGAGAATATGCGTTGATTATAGGAAACTCAATTTTGTTACAAGGAAAGACCACTTCCTGTTACCATTCCTTGATCAAGACCTTTAAAGTCTAGCTGGGAAAACCCACTACTTTTTTCTGGATGGATTCTCTGGATATTTTTAGATTCACATTTTACCTGAGGATCAAGATAAAACCACCTTCACAGGACCATTTGGAACTTTTGAATACAGAAGGATGCCCTTCAGTTTATATAATGCCCCAGGAACTTTTCAAAGGTGTATGATAAGCATCTTCTCTGAATTTTTGGAAACTTGCATGGATGTTCTTATGGATGACTTCAATGTGTATGGATCATCTTTTAAAAGTTGTTTGAAAATCTTGGAAGGTTTCCTTAAAACATGCAGTGAAATGAACCTTATTCTAAATTAAGAAAAATGCCATTTTATGGTTGCTAAAGGGCTCTTTCTTGTACATGTTGTGTCTCATGATGGAATTCATGTTGATCAATCTAAATTTGAATTCATTTCTTCATTAACATACCCAAAAACTGTGAGAGATGTGAGATCCTTCCTTGGGTATGGTGGATTTTATATGAGATTCATTAAAGATTTTAGTACGATTGCACTTCCATTGTCCATATTACTACAAATATATTTCCTATTTGTCATTGATGATAATTTCATAAATTCATTTTATGAGATGAAACAAAGATTAATAACCCCTCCTATAGTTCATCCTCCTAAATGGGACATTCCATTTGAAATAATGACCGATGCATCTGACTTTTCTCTTGGGGAAGTATTTAGTCAAAGGACAGAAAAGAAATATCATGTGATTGCCTATGCCTCCCGAACTCTTGATCAAGCCCAATCAAACTACACAACAACTGAGAAAGAACTGTTGGCTATTGTCTTTTCTCTAGACAAATTTAGAAGATATCTGCTGGGCTCCATGGTGGTTGTTTTTACTGATCATTCTCCAATTAGATTCTTGATGAAGAAACATGATGCAAAACCATGACTTCTGAGATTGATTTTGCTTTTACAGGATTTGATGTAGAAATAAAAGATAAGAAAGGAATGAGATACTTTCGAATTCTATAGAACCTTTAAAAATTGCTAATTCCAAGGAAACATTTCCAAGAGGAATGAGATGCCACAAAACCAACTTTTTTTTTGTGATGTTTTTGATGTATGGGGAATGGATTTCATGGGGCCTTTTCCTAATTCATTTGGGTATCTCTACATCTTGCGGTTTGTTGATTATGTGTCCATGTGGGTAGAGGCTATCACAACCTGAACTGATGATGCAAAAATTGTGTCCAAATTTTTGAAAGGAAATTTGTTTTCAAGGTTTGGATTTCCAAAGTTTCTAATTACAGATCAAGGTACCCATTTTTGAAATAGGACTTTGGAATCTCTTTTGAATAAAAATGGTGTTAATTATAGGGTCTCTACACTCTATAATCCTCAAAAAAATGGAATGGCTGAGTTGTCTAATAGGGAGATCAAACAAATCCTAGAAAAAAATTGAACCCAAATAGAATGGATTGGAGTTTGAGACTTGATGATGCTCTTTGGACCCACAGAACTAATTTCAAAACAACCATTGGAATGTAACCATTTAGATTTGTCTATGGAAAATATTTTCATCTACCAGTTGAGTTAGAACACAAATCCTTTTGGGCTGTAAAAACATGTAACATGAACCTATATTCTGATGGTAAAGAAAGAAAATATTGTTTGCAGGAGTTGGAGGAGATCGGAAATAATGCATGTGAAAGGTCCAAGTCATACAAAGAGATAAGAAAATCCTTTCATGATGGGAGGATTCTCAACAAAAACTTCAAGGAGGGACAAAACATTCTGTTGTTCGATGCCCAATTGAAACTCTTCCCATGTAAATTTTGTTCCAAATGGTCTGTCCCATTCATTGTTACTCATGTTTTTACTTTTGGTGCAATACAGATTAAATATCCAGACAAGGAGACATCATTCACTATCAATGGTCATAGGCTGAAGATATTTTTATAAAATTTTCAAGATCCTCTAGGGAGGAGATTCAACTTCATGATGCAGAATATAATTGATGCCAGGTTGTGTCTTTCATTATCATTTATTTTTTCCATGTCTTTAATTTCTGTAATTTCATGCTAAAAAACTACACAATGAGGACATTGAATAGAATAAGTATGGGGGGACAAAATTATGGGTAGATTAGGTTTTTCCGAACTTCTGTTTATAATTTTTTGTTTTCAAAATTTCTGTCCATTTTTTTCGTGTTTTGTTTTCAAAAAAAAAATTTGGAATTTCTTTAATTTCATTTGAAAATCATGCCACGGAGTGAACCAACTGATCCTTTGAAACTGAACATAAATGAATGCTAAAAATGACATTGTTTCATGTTCAAAAAATTGTAAAATTCTTGAAATGACAACTGATTTTTAAATCTCATGGCACATATCACTGACATTGTGATTGAAATTCACATTCATGTGAGGCCTATGGACCAATTTTTACATCTTCTTCACATTTACCTCTTTCTTGAGAGAACCGATTCATGTTTTTTTAAACTAGAACTTGATTTATTTCTACCAAAACATGAGGTCTGAGATACTTGTGATTAAAATCATTGAGGCATTTGTTTGAATATTGGAGCCTCCTTTTCATGATTATATTTTTTCTTTCGGCCTTCCTTGAACATTTGATATTTTTTGATTCCTTAGTTTCCATGTATAGCCTATTAGGTAAGCCACATTACAGGCCAAATTCCCCATTAAAACCTGCTCTGGAAATATAAATGCTTGATATTTTTGAACTTAAATGTGGGGGGGGAAGATGAATCATGATGTGCTACCTCATTTGGTGTTGATTTGGGAGAAAATCTAAACATTGAAAGCATATTTGTGATGATGGAATATATTTTTCAAAGAGTTTTGCCTATCTGGAGCTCTCAAATGAAATGGAGATGTCCCTATCTGGAGCTCTCAAATGAAATGGAGATGTGCATATCTAGAGCTCGCAATGGAAATAAGTTCTGCCCAATCTGGAGCTTTCGAAAAAAAAAGTCATATTTGCTACATAAATATTGATGGAATGGGGTGGAAACAGAAGATCGGAGAGGATTATTGTTTAGGAGAATATGGAGGAGACCATACTTGAGTAAAAATCAGAAACATGCATTTATGCTTCAAAAAGATCCAAACCCTCCTTATTCAGCCACAAAATTTTTCTCATTTGAATCCTACCAACCCTAAGCCACAGAAAAAACTTGTAAAGTCCTTGTGCTAATAACATGTTCTTGGTTCACATCGGGTTTAGATGTAGAAATTTATCAAGACTATGTTAATTCTTGCATGAGTTGGATGAGAAAAGCCATGTTGCAAATCTATATTGTGTGTTGAGAGAAAATGAACGTGAGGTTAGTGTGTTGTGTCTATGATAAGAGAAAATAAGTGGAAATGGATTGAATGATTTGAATTTATCACTTTAAATATTTGTCATTAATGAAGCATGATATCTCATTAATTGTTTTTTGTAAATTGGTAAACACCAATGGTATGTGTTTAATTTTTATTGATTTCATGCTCACCTATCCCGGAGTCCAAGATCCAAGTGTGGGGGAATTTATATAGCTAATATTTACAATATTTTTAATGTCTTTTTAAATGATTTAAACATCACCAATTTACCAATTTGATCTTATTTGTAACAATTTTGGATTTAGAGTCTGTTTTGGGATAAAAAGTTTAAATTGCATAATTCTGGGTTTTTAACAGATTTTTATCACAGGGGTATTTTGGTCATTTATCATAAAATACGTTTCTAAATTTTGTAATTCAAATTTTTTTTAACCCTTATTTTATGTCCATCATCTTTTTCTGCAGGACTAGGAAATGATTCATGCATGTTGATGCCCAAAAAATCAATGAAATTGACAATTTGTTTTTGGAGAACTACATAGACTCCACCATAGTAATGGAATCATAATTCGGCCTACACTCCTCCAAATGATTCGATTCTCCTTGGATATTAATGATAATCTCATGATGCATCGTCAAAATTATTTTGAATCCGTTTGGAATTATTTATGATGGCCCTTCAGAGATATAGTTTTGGAGGAAGCTTCATCCAGAGAAAGAGATTTAAAATAAAAAAATCATAACTCCTTCAATACGCGTCCAATTAATCCGTATATTGGAGGGTGGATGAAACAAAAATTTATATAAAATAATTATGAAAAGGTACATGCGTGCATCGGCTAATTAATGGTTCGAAAAAGCGACAACTTTTTGATGATGAAATACGCCTATAAAAGGAGAGGAGCTCCTACCTCAAAATGATATTCCATTCATCACCACACCATCTTTCACAAAGGGAGTAGGCTTGAGAGAGTGAAGGGGAAGGTGGAGATTTTGATCCTTAAGATCATGACATCCTTTGAAGATTCAATAGAGAAGATGAAGTCTTCTCACATGATGAAAGGCAAAGCGGTAAGTGGTTGCGGACGGTGACACCTGACTGACACTCTCTTTCGAGTTTTGATTTTAATGTGTAATCTCTTTTTAAATTTCAATTAAACCTATATTTTTTAGTGAATATGGTTGTTTTATTTCTTACATATAATTTCAAAAAAATTTATTTGATCGTTGTTCCCTCTATAATGTAGAACAATTGATTTCACTATTTAAAATTTATTGGTGAGGTTTTTCCATTGAGCATAGAGAATTCAATTAGGTTCAATTACTTGGAGGTCTTTAAGTAAATAAATAACTTATATATTTGGGACCACGATCATATTGAAGTCATAAATATGATGTCTTTTCAAATTTTAGTGTAACCTGGTGGTCCTTGGCAGTACATTTAGGAATTTAAATTAGGAGATATTTGTTTATATATAAGGAAGAGGGGAGTGTCCGAGAGGGTGAAGCTTGTCTACGATTGATATTTTTATTCTTGATTTCAAAACCACATTATCTTTCTATTAAAATTATTTCACATTAGTATTTAATTAAAATTTTATATTCAAATTTTTAATCAAATCCCCATTTTCATTTCTGAAAAAAAACAATTAATTACAAAAGTGACAATTTTGAAACTCGAACTGCAACCTCCTCGAGAGACAACCCTGTGGTCACCACTATGCTACATTAAAAGGGGAAATATTGATTGAGGTTTTTATGAAAAAAATGCTCACATCAACAGGCGTCGTTGCTGGGGAGGTTCCTAGAGTTGATTTTATTTTAATTATTGTTTCTTGCATGACCCGAACTTCTGAACCAAACATGTTACCTTTAGATTCTGAAATTGATAGAACTTTTCACACTAGGGATATAGGTACTAATCCCCAAGTTTCCAGTTTTGAATCTTCTACCAATACACCTAGGATGGACTTAGTAGAAACTGAATGACACATGTCTGAAAATAGAACTTTGAAAGAACCGGCTTTTTCTTATGATGAAAATCACGAAAATCGTGTATAGTACCCTGATGCCCCTGCTGGATTTGAAATCAAGTTCGGTTTCATCCACCAGCTTCCCAAATTCAATGGGTTTCCTGGTGAGGACCCACACAAACACCTCCAAGAATTTAGTTACATGTGTGTTAACATGAAACCTCATGGAGTCGATGCCGATCAAATGAATCTGACGTCATTTACTTTTTCCCTAGATGGAGGTCCTATGGAATGGTTTTTCTATTCTCACTCAACCTTGATTATAAATTGGAATGAATAAAAAGATATTTTCCTTGAAAATTTTTTCCCTGCATCTAGATCTGCCTCCATTCGAAAGGAGATTTGTTGAATTAGGCAGACACAAGGATAAACACATCACGAATACTGGGAAAGGTTCAAACATCTTTGTTGTAGTTGCCCCCATCATCAAATCAGTGACTAACTTCTCATTCAATACTTTTATGAAGGATTGTGTCTCCTTGATAGAAGTATGATCGATGCTGCTACAGGAGGAGCTTTAGTGATAAGACACTAGCTGCTGCTAGGATTTTATTTGCAAACATGGCCCATAATTCCCAACAATTTGGAACCAAAGGCCTTATTCAAGTCAAAGATGCACATGAATTCCCTACTACTAGTCCTAAAAACAACACAATTGAAAGTCAATTATCTGATCTTACCACCATGGTATGGTCAGTAATCTTGTCTAACACCCCGCTAACCCAACCCAAACCTAAACTGGCTTTCCAACTACATGTCCACTGTGGGATTTGTTATTTGAATGAACATTTTAGTGACCAATGCGAGCAAATGCAAGAGCCTCCTGAGAACTGCAATACAGTTTTTCCAGGAAGACCTTTTCAACCAAACCAGTAAAGACCATTTCAAAACAACCAAAATTTAAATCAAGGATGGAATAACAACTCAAATGAAAGATTTCGTCAACATGAACAACCGAGAGGATTCTTCCAAGGACAATCAAGTAATTCTCAACCAAGATATTTCAATGAGCAAGCCATTGCTCATTCTGGAAGAAATTTTCACCCTACCCATCCCACTCAAAACTCTGATAGGAACCTTGAAGAAGCAATGAGGAAATAACAACAGGTAATGAGGAAACAATAAGAGGAAATGGGGGAACTAAAGGAATACTAAAAACAACAAGATAAAAAAATGAATACCTTGATGACTCAAATGGGTGTACTTGCCTCTGGTGTTAATTGAATAACAAATCAAATGAGTGGTGGTTTACCATCACAAGAACAAGTAAATTCGATGAATAATGGGAAAGAAAATGTGAGTTCAATTGAACATAGGAGTGGAACAAAATTGAACAACCCTAAGATTGAGAACATCAAGCCTTCCACTGATACTGTTGATGAAAATCCTACCCTTGATAAAAATGTTGAAAAATATGAAGTTGATAGAAACTCAAATTCAAGAGAGGAAATATTGTTTAAAAAAACAAGAATGATTGGATGAGGATGTATGGTCCTTATGTTCCTCCAAAACATATTCAAAATTACACAAAAACATTCAAACCTCCACTGCCTTATCCAAGGTGTGAATAACCACCAAGGTCAAGTGATGAAAAAGAATTGGATAAAGAGGTTTTGGAAGCATTCAAGAAATTCCAAGTTAATATTTTATTTCTCGATGTTGTGAAACAAATTCCAAGGTATGCTACGTTTCTAAAAGACATGTGTACTAACAAGAGAATGTTCAAAGAAGGTCAAAAAGTAAACATAGGAAGGAATGTTTCATCAATGATTCAACATGCCCTTCCTGTTATGTGTAAAGACTGTGGGACATTTACCATTCCCTATACCATTGGGAAATGTGAATTATAAGATGTGATGATTGATCTAGGGGACTCCATCAATGTCATGACACATTCTGTCTAATCATATCTTCAGGTTGGAGACTTGAAACCCTTTATAATTATCATTCAATATGCAAACCGAAGTACCACCAAACCTGCTGGAGTTGTAGAGGATGTTCTCGTTCAAGTGAGAGACATGATTTTTCTTATTGACTTCTATGTTTTGGATATGGAAGATGATTGGTTCAGCAGACATGATCCCCTCATCCTTGGGAGAGCATTTCTAAAAACGGTGAATGCAATCATCAATGTTCACAAGGGAACACTTTCACTAGAATTTGGGGGATATGTTGTTCATTTCAACATTTTTCATTCAATGAAACTCCCAGTTGAAGATCATTAAACTCCCCATGTAAACATGATTGATTGGTTTTACTCTGTCATGTTACCTAATTTTTTCTGCGATAAAATACCAACTGATGTGGAAAAAGAGGGAAATTTGTATGATATTGAATCAGATAAAAATGAGGATGAAATTGGAGACTGTGAAGAGTCTTGGGATCTTGAGACTGGATATCTGAGCAATGATGAAAATTAATTTCAAGAAACCACTGAATCTATTAGTGGCATTCTAGGAGAGGTTTCCAATTTTTCACATGAAACAAGTCTTGAGATCTTAGAAAGAGATCACCATGATGAACATGGAGCTTCACAAAAGAATCTAACTTCTGAAGAGTTCCCAGTTATCAATGAAACCAACCCACCTATGGTAGAATTAAAACACATTCTGGATAACCTCAAGTATGCCTTCTTAGTTCATAATGAACAATTTCCGGTAATTATCAAAAAATATTTTTCAGAAGTCCAAGAAAACCAATTGATGGAAGTTCTCAAGTCCCACAAGGAAGAAATAGGATGGACTCTCTCTGATCTAATAGGAATCAGCCCCTCAGTTTTCATGTATAGAATTTTACTGGAGGATAATTCTACACCAGTATGATAATTTCAAAGATGACTAAACGCAACACTTCTGGAGGATGTGAAGAAAGAAGTCACCACATTGCTGGATGCTAGAATTAGTTTTTCCCATATCTGATAGTCAATGGGTAAGTCCAGTCCATGTTGTTCCTAAAAAAAGTGGATTTACAATTTGAAGGAATGAATTTGGTGATATTTTCCTTATAAGGATTCCAAATAAATGTAGAATCTGTATTGATTACAGGAAACTCAATTTGGTTACAAGGAAAGACCACTTCCTGTTACCATTCCTTGATCAAGTCCTTAAAAGGCTTGCTGGGAAAACCTGATACTATTTTCTGTATTGATTCTATGGATATTTTCAGATTCACATTTTACCTGAGGATCAAGAGAAACCCACCTTCACATGATCATTTGGAACTTTTTCATATAGAAGGATGTCCTTCGGTTTATGTAATGCCCTGGGAACTTTTCAAAGGTGTATGATAAGCATCTTCTTTGAATTTAAGGAAACTTTCATGGATGTTTTTATAGATGAAATCACTGTGTATGGATCATCTTTTGAATGTTGTTTTAAAATCTTGGAATGTGTCCTTAAAACATGCATTGAAAAGAACCTTGTTATAAATTATGAAAAATACCATTTGTGGTTGCTAAAGAGATCATTCTTGGACATGTTGTTTCCCATGATGGAATTGAAGTTGATCAATCCAAAGTTGAGTTAATTTCTTCATTACCATACCCAAAACATTGTGAGAGATGTGAGACCCATCCTTGGGTATGTTGGATTTTATAGGAGATTTATTAATGATTTTAGTATGACTTCACTTCCATTGTCTAGATTAATACAAAAATATGTACCATTTTTCTTTAATGAGAATTTCATAAATTCATTTTATGAGCTCAAACAATGACTGATAACCCCTCCTATAGATCAACCTCCTAAATGGGACATTACCTTTGAAATAATGACTAATGCATCTAAAATTTCTCTTGGGGAAGTATTAAGTCAAAGGAAAGAAAAGAAATCTCATGTGATTGCCTATGCCTCTCGAACTCTTGATCAAGCCCGATAAAACTACACAACAACTGAGAAAGAACTTCTGGCTATTGTCTTTGCTCTAGAAAAATTTAGAAGTTATCTGCTGGGATCCAAGGTGATTGTTTTTACTGATCATTGTGCAATCAAATTCTTGATGAAGAAACATGATGCAAAACCAAGACTTGTGAGATGGATTTTTCTTTTACATGAGTTTGATGTTGAAATAAAAGATAAGAAAGGATGCAAGAACCTTGTTTCTGATCATTTGAGTAGGATACCATCTATTTAGAATAGTAAATTTCAGATGTATTCCCCAATTAAGGAAACCTTTCTAGATAGGGATTTATTTGCTTCTCAAAGTGAAATACCATGGTTGGCTAATCTTGTAAACTATTTGGCTTCTGATAAAAATCCCCACCGGTTTTCGAAAAATCAAATTAATAAACATGTGAGTGATTCAAAGAAATACATTTGGGATGATGCTTATTTATGGAAAATTCGTATTGATAAAATGATATGAAGATTCATTCTGAACTCTGAATTTCAATCCATCCTACTTTTCATCCACACATTAAATTGTGGAGGACACTTTGTACCTCAGAGAACAGAAAGAAAAGTTCTGGATTCTGGATTCTATTGGCCCACCATTTTTAGAGATGCTTTCGAATTCTGCAGAACCTGTAAAAATTGTCAATTCCAAGGAAACATTTCCAAGCGGAATGAGATGCCACAAAACCCACTTTTGTTTTCTGATGAATGGGGAATCGATTTCATGGGGTCTTTTCTTAATTAATTTGGATATCACTACATATTTCTGGCAATTGATTATGTTTCCAAGTGGGTAGAGGCTATCCCAACCTGAACTGATGATGTAAAAATTGTGTCCAAATTTATGATAGGAAATATGATTTCAAGGTTTGGATTTCCAATGTTTCTAATTACAGATCAAGGTACCCATTTTTTTAATAGGACTTTGTAATATCTTTTGAAGAAATGTGGTGTTAATCATAGGGTCTCTACACCCTATAATCCTCAAAAAAACAAAATGGATGAGTTGTCTAATAGGGAGATCAAACAAATCCTAGAAAAAATAGTGAACCCAAATAGAAAGGATTGGAGTTTGAGACATGATAATGCTCATTGGACACACAGAAATGCTTTCAAAACCCCCATTGGAATGTCACCATTTAGATTGGTCTATTGAAAAGCTTTTAATCTACCAGTTGAGTTGGAACACAAATCATTTTGGGCTGTAAAAACATGTAACATGAACCAATATTCTGCTGGAAAAAAAGAAAATATTGTTTACAAGAGTTGGAGGAGATCATAAATAATGCATATGAAAGCTCCAGGTTATACAAAGAGAGAAGAAAAGCCTTTCATGATGGGGGAATTTTCAACAAAAACTTCAAGGAGGGAGACAAAGTTCTACTGTTCGATGCTAGATTGAAACTCTTCCTAAGTAAATTTTGTTCCAAATGGTCTGGACCATTCATTTTTACTCATTTTTTTCCTTTTGGTGAAATACATATTAAAGAACCAGACTAGGAGACATCATTCACTATCAATGGTCATAGGCTGAAGATATTTCGAGAAAATATTCAAGATCCTCTAGGGGAAGAGATTCAACTTCATGACGCAGAATATAATTGATGTCAGGTTGTGTCTTTTCTTATCATTTATTTTTTCCATGTCTTTAATTTCTATAATTTCATGCTAAAATAACTACACAATGAGGACATTACATATAATAAGTGTTGGGGGACACAATCCTGGGTATATTAGGTTTTTATGAACTTCTATTTGATATTTTTTTTGTTTTCAAAATTTCTATCCATTTTTTTCATGTTTGTTTTTCAAAAAAAAATATTTTGGAATTTCTTAAATTTCATTTGCAAATCATGCCAAGGAGTGAACCAACTGATCCTTTGAAACTGAACATAAATTAATGCTGAAAATGAAATTGTTTCAATTTAAAAAATTTGGAAAATTCTTGAAATGACCACTGATTTGTATATCTCATGGCACATATCACTGAAATTGTGATTGGAATTCTCATTCATGTGAGGCCTCTAGACCCATTTTTACATCTTCTATACATTTACCTCTTTCTTGAGAGAACCAATTCGTGTTTATTTAAACTAGAACTTGATTTATTTCTACCAAAACTTGAGGGATGAGATACTTGTGATTAAAATGATTGAGGCATTTTTTGAGTATTAGAGCCTCATTTTCATGATTATCCTTTTTATTTCAGACTTCCTTGAACATTTGATCTTTATTGGGCCCTTAGTAGCCATATATTGCCTGTTAGGTTAGCCACATTACAAGCCAAAGTTCCCTTTCAAACTTTCTCTGTAAGTATAAATGCATGATCTAGTTGAACTTAAGTGTGGGGGGGAAGATGACTCATTATGTCCTACCTCATTTGGTGTTGATTTGGGAGAAAATTTAAACATTGAATTAATATTTGTGATTTTGGAATATATTTTTCTGAGAGCTGTGCCTATCTGGAGATCTCAAATGAAATAGAGTAGTGCCTATCTGGAGCTATAAAATGAAATGGAGTTGTGCCTGTCTAGACCTCGCAATGGAAATAAGTTGTGCCCATTCTAGAGATTTCAAAAAAAAATCATATTTGTTACTGAAATACTGATGGAATGGGGGGGGAAACACATGATCGGAGCTGATTATTGTTTAGGAGAGTATAGAGGAGACCATACTTGAGTAAAAATGAGAAACATGCATTTCTACTTCAAAAAGAGCCAAACCCTCCTTATTTAGACAAAAAAAATCACATTTGAATCCTACCAACCCTAAGACACACAAAAACCTTGTAAAGTCCTCATGATAATCACAGGTTCTTGGTTCACATCGGGTGGAGATGTAGAAATTTATCAAGCCTATGGTAATTCTTGCTTGAGTTGGATGAGAAAAGCCTTGTTGCAAATCTATAATGTGGGCTGATAGAAAATTAATGTGAGGTAAGTGTGTTGTTTCTATGAGAAGAAAAAAGATGTGGAAATGGATTGAATGATTTGAATTTAGAACTTTAAATATTTTTCTTTAATGAGGCATGATATCTCTTTAATTCTTTGTGGTAAATTGGTAAACACTATTGGTATGTGTTTTATTTTTCTTGATTTTGTGCTCACCTGTCCAAGATTCCAAGAGACAAGTCTGGGGGAATTGATATAGTTAATATTTCCAAAAATTTTAATGTCTATTTAAATGGTTTAACCTCACCAATTTACCAATTTGATCATATTTGTAACAATTTTGGATTTAGAGTGTGTTTTGAGATAAAAAGTTTAACTTGCATAATTCTAGATTTTTCACAGATTTTTATCACAAGGGTATTTTGGTCATTTATGATTAAATACATTTCTAAATTTTGCGATTCTAATTTTGTATGAACCCTTATTTTATTTCCATCATCTCTATCTTCAAGACTAGGAAATGATTCATGAATCTTGATGGCCAAAAAAATCAATGAAGTTGATAATATTTTCAGGCATACTGCATAGACTCCACCATAGTAATGGAAGAATAATTCGTCTAACACTAGTCCAAATGATTCGATTATACTTGGATATTAATGAAAATCTTTTGAAGCATCGACAAAATTTATTTTAAGCTGTTTGGAATCCTTTATGATGGCCCTTGAGTGGTAGAGGTTTGAAGGAAGCTTCCAGGAAGCTTCATCCAGAGAAAGTGATTTACAATAAAGAAATCATAACTCCTCCAATACGCGTCCAATGAATCTGAAATTTGGAGGGTGGATGGAAAACACATTTATGAATAATATTTATGCAGAGGTCCACATGTTAATCGGCCAATTAATGGGTCGAAAATGCGACAAATCATTGATGATAAAATCCGCCTATATAAGGAGAGGAGCTCCTACCTCTAAATGATATTCCATTCATCACCACACCATCCGTCACAAAGGGAGTTGGCTTGATAGAGTGAAGGGGAAGGTGGAGATTTTGATCCTTAAGAAGATGGAATCCTTTGAAGATTCAATAGAGAATATGAAGGCTTCTCAAGTGATGGAAGTCTAAGTGGGAAGTGGTTGCGGACGGCAACACCCGACGGAGACACTCTTATGAGTTTTGATTTTAATGTGTAATATCTTTTTAAATTTATCTTAAACCTATATTTTAAATGAATCTGGTTGTTTTCTTGCTTAAATATATTTTTAATAAATTTGTTTTGATCGTTCTTCCATCTATAAAGTAGAACAATTGATTTCTCAATTTAAAATTCATTGGTGAGATTTTTCTTATATATGTGGGACCACAATCATATTGAAGTCTTAAATATGATGTCTTTTAAAATTTGAGTGTAACCTGGGGGTCCTTGGGGGTACATTTATGAATTTAAATTAAGAGATATTTTTTATATACAAGGAAGAGGGGAGTGTCTGAGAGGGTGAAGCTTGTCTACGACTGCTATTTTTATTCTTGATTTCAAAACCACATTATCTTTACTTTAAAATTATTTCACTTTAGTATTTAATTAAATTTTTATTTTCAAATTGTTAATCAAATCACCATTTTCATTTCTGCAAAAAAAAAATTAATAACAAAAGTGATAGTTTTGCAACTCGAACTGCAACCTCCTCGAGAGACAACCCTGTGGTCACCACTATGCTACATTAAAAGGGAAAATATCGATTGAGGTTTTTATGACACAAATATGCTCACATCATCTATCCATATTGAACCACTCATGTAGGTATTTTTAATTTATTAATTAATTATTTTATGACAACCACATATTAAATTTCACTTCTTTATTTGGTATTTATTCCTCCCCATTGGCACCAGATTTATGTTATGAAGTTTCTATTTAACTGGAATTTTAAGAATTTTATTTCAAAATAACATTACACACATTTTCTATCAATTAACAAATAATTTCTAGAAAATTTTTACATCTACTCCGTAATATGATTCCATCATAGATAATTCATTTTAGGTTTGATTAGGAATGTATATTCTTGGTTGAAGAAGAAAAAGAGGGTATTTAAAATCATTGCATGACTGATCACACACTGAGGGATGAAGATCAATTAAAAAAATTCAATTTCATCTGATATGTTAGTTAAAACCTCCCAATAAGACTAAACTAAATATTTTACTCATTTCTAACGAAAAGGGATTTATGGCCTTAAACACCATTTTATGATATTTTTGGCACTTTTTTACCACGTATATCACATACTGTTAAGGAACCTAATAGTCAGGGGGTGTATCTCAAATTTTAGGATTCTATTGTATTGGTAATTTATATTGAAAATACTTATAGATCAATGGTTAGGACTATTTTTATTTGGACATTTGACATTATTAAATTTGAGCTCATGCTCAGGGTCCCGTGTCGAAGTATTATTCATAAGGACTATTAACCCAAAACCATGTGACCATGTCTGCATCCCAAATCTCATGCTCCCATGAACCTATAACCACGTGTTATTTCCATGGATTCATTTTCATAGGACTTTGATCCTATGACTATATTCTTGGTTGGGTTTACCATTGTCTTCTAGCCCAGTTCCATGTGTTATGTCTTGTTCATCATTTTCTGCACTCCCAGGTGCCCCTCAAACCATAAATATACCATAACACCTATTTTTTGACTTAAATATAGTAATTTTTCAGAGAGATCATATATAGATATTTAATTACCATAACTAATAAAAATACCACCCATTATGGAATCATATTACCTAGGCACACTAGGGATCTATCCTCTCTAGTCACCCTAGAGGTACATCAATAGGGAAACACATTTCCACGATTAATATAGATGGACATTTGAGAAGACCAGAATCACTATAATGTAACTAAGGAAGCAGATAACCGAAATGGACCAGGTATTTGACGATCTTGATGGCTTAAAATGGATTGAATATTTTATGGAGGAGTTTCCCTGTTAAAAGAGAGGAAATGATCTCTTTAGAAAACTATCATAATATTAATTTATTACAAATTCAATTTCAATTAGAAATGGTCCAAAACATATTTAATTCAATCATAAGATGACATTGGTTTGAATAACCATCATTTAATTACTTTTAGACATGTTTTGAATATTTTATTATCCTTATCATTTCAGTTTAACCCTAATTTTACCCTTTTAAATCATATCATCATATGAGTTTATTTACACAGTGTGGGTTAATGTAATTACTATATCGTGTCAAATGACCCAGAAAAATGTATTTAAAACATTTATGTTCTTATATTAAACATTTTTTTCAAATATTACATTTTTATGAATTTATGATCATTTAATAATCTATTTTATTTTTTATTTTATGAATTATGTCAATTTTGGGAACTATTCATACTTGACTTTTTTTAAAATTCATAAAAACCAAATTACTTAGAACAAAAGGAATTAACTAATCCATAACATGTAAATGTATTCCAAAAAATTCTTTTATGGAATTATAAAGTTCATATTAAATTAATTTTAATAATTATAAATTCATTTATTTGTATCATTCATTAATGAGTTAATCACTACATCACAATTGTGTCATAAATAAATATACTTATATAATCTCTAATAATTATAAATAAAATACCATTATGTATAAATAATTTTTATCTATATAATGAATATAGATAAAAATAGATATCAGCTATATAATGTTATATTAAAATCGATTTAGTAAAAGATATATGATTATATTATAATTATCCTAGTTAAATTAATTATTATGAAATGTCATTTTCACATACATGTGAATAAATGGGGTCCAAATAACGTCCCAAATATTCTAATGGTGTGAAATATCTCATCCAATAGAATTAAGACATGATTAAGGGTAGTTTTATACTATTAAATAATTTGTTTATCTTTATTCACCAGATTTACCCTTTAACCATGGTAAAAATAATAATTACTGAAGTTACTATTCATAATTTCCAAAAATTAAAGGTTCAAATTTACAAAATTTTAAACTTATCATTACAAATATAGAATATTATTTAAGAAATTTTAAAAAATAATTTTCATTAATTAATTTTAAATTCATTCCCATTTTCAATACCAAAAAGAATGTTTTTATGAAATAATCATTATCGAAATATTGACATGTGTTTATATCAAATTTAAAAGTGAAATTACTTATAATGACTAAAATTAGATTACATAATAAAAATTTAATCCTATTACACTTTAAAACTAATTAATATCACAAGCTATCTATATAAAAACATTAGATGAAAAGGAATTTTTGAATTAAAATGCAGTATTCTTCACTATTCGTTACAAAATGAACCTTATGAGGAAATTATCAAAAAATAATCATAAGTAAATTTTTATGTCCCGCATATAATTAAGAGTTTATTTTGTTAAAATTTAACTTATAAAAGTTTCAAAAAATATATTTCAAATGGGTGCACCATCAGAAGGCGGTAAAACTACATTTTTTTAAATAATGCTTTTTATCTGAAAAAATTATTTATGTTATTATATCATCTTATATAAAATATATCAGAAGTATTTTAATGTTATACAAAATTAATATTATGGTTAATAATATTCACAATATCTAGTTTATATCACATAAAAATATTGTATCAATATATCGTTGTTTAGTGAAATTTGGTATTGGGTACAATGCAAGATATCGAGGAAGGTTTCTCTTGAGTTTAATGCAATCTGAGTATGTGTTTCTTGTAGTGAAAGATTCCATTGGGGTTTCATAAAACATAATCCAAACATAGTTATTTTATACATTGAATAGAATCTATACTCAATGTTTCATGAAGTGAATTATATCAAAAAAACATGAAATTTTCTATAACACAGTACCAGAATTGTGATGCACATAATTCATGCATATTTGTTGTTACGTATAGTGAAATATATTCTTGGTGTAGAATAGAAAACAACAAATCAATGAATATAAATTTTAACCATTCCTATAAAATATCCAGGAGTAACAATATACAACACATAAAATGATCTTCACACTCGAAATTTACCGGGGTTATAAATTGTTTACTACATAAAAGTTTCAATCATAGAAACCCACAACGTAAAATAGGGTTCATAAACTTAATTTGAAATAAGGAATGTTAGAAACATTAAGGTTACACAAATTAACTCATCACTGGGATTAAAAATAGGAGAACATAGGTGATAAGTGAAAACATGGATTGGGATGAAAAATCAAACAATCATGTTCTGATGTATAGTGATAGAGAATAAGGATTGAATAAATTTAACTACTAGAAATTTATAATTAAATGATGATTTAGTTGATCATCTAATTCAATGGATAATAAGGTACAAGGATAAAATTATTGGTTTCAAGATCCTTTTCCTATAGTTGATGAATTTTTTCTGGAGGATAAATAGTTACATGATTTCTGTACGACCTCACCATTGGTCGTTACCTGAACAACATCCAAATATTCTCTTATTTAAAGAAATGATGTCGAATATTTCATTAGTGGAGTTATATAAAATTATGCGATAGAATTATATGTCATTCCATCTATTTAAAAAAATATATCACAAGTAATCTAATATACATAATTCCATATATAGTTATATTATTAGTAAATGGTTCAAAAAAGGCCTTATACAAGATCTATAATATTTGCATAAATAAAATGAAACTAATTTATACTAACCGGTTACTTTCTATATGTTAGTGGTAGGTGATAAAGTATTTTCGCACATCAGTTGTGGGTTCGATTACCACAACCTTTGTTCAACACAACGGGTTATCGACTGTCTATGGGGTTGTCCTTTTTCTAAAACTAACCTATTTTATCAATTCAAAAATAATATTAAAAAACCATTTTATCATTAAAAAATACTATCTGATGGTCCAATAAATCCATTCCAACCATTATTATAATCTAAAGTACTTATTTCTAATCTCATTATTCAAGAAAAAAATTACAGGAATGTTCATATAACAGGGATGTGAATACCATCATTTATCCCCCATAAGATATATCTTGTTGGTAACATAACACACATTTTAATTAATTCATCATGAATTCTTTTGAGTCATGGTAATAACCTAAATTACCATGCCTCATTGTGGAAAACATGCATGTTTCCTTATTCCAAAATTGTTGGATATATTTGATAAATAAAAACATGTTGTATACATCATCCTAGATATCAAAACCCTATTGTCATCAACTCCATTGTTAGTTCCAAACAAAAAATAATTATCCAATTTTCTAATTCAAATACAATATATCTATATCAAAACATCATTATCCTAACATAAGGGACAAATTAAGGGTTATCTTTCACTTAATCATGTGTTCTCTATGTATATAACCACAATCATAAATAACTTTTATATCCATTGAACTATTCAATATATCATTTAAAAAATTTAATGAAAAATGTATAATGAAAATACATAAAGATTTCATGATTCTTATGACATAATTGTTGAATTCAGAAATATATACACCAAAATCATCCAAAATTATTCTTAAACAATTACATAGGATCGATCATATTTGTTTTTCCTAAAATATGAATCATGTATTAAGTTTTTTCAACCTCAATATTGATATGTTTAATGCAATAAATAATTTAAGAACATCACATACCTTTCAAATTTAATTTAGTATCCTTTTATCCTCAACAGTATGACCAATACTCATACTATCATCATGACTCTCTTCCTGATATTTCCGCTTAGGAAATCGATCAATATAATTCCCATAATCTCCACATAATTACCATTCATTGGATATATATATGTTATATATAGTTCTGGATAATGACTAATATCATAAAGCAATGTTTGAGAAATGCTTATCAGAGATTATAAACACATATGTCAGGTAAATTACTTATAATATTTCAATATATTATATCATAGGTTTAACCATAGGATAGTAATTATTATCACAAAAGACCTTGGTTTTTTACCTATACATTACTTATCCTTAAGATATACCTAATTATATCCTTATAAATATATCTAGGTATCTCACTAATTATATTTGTGTCTTAGTTTCCAATGGTTGACTAAACCTTCTCTATGACACAATCTACAGAGACACAAGCATGGCGTAGATGGACATTACATCACTTATGCGGAATAATTAATAAATTACACAAAAAGATGACCAAATACCATATTAGTTTACTGTCATTGTAAGATTGTAACATAATCTTCTAATCATGGTGAAATATCATCAACATCTCCCATAAAGATCTTACATGTTTTCCCTACCTAACATATTTGTTTATATAATTGGAAAATAAAACATAAAAAGGTTTGTATCAAATGATCAGTAACGGTAATCATGGAGAACATAAAAAAACAATAAAAATTTTAATATAGAAAAAATCACCATAACGTTTAAACTTGAAAACATTGAGTCAAAAAACAAATCTTTGTAGTACGTTATGCAAGGATCATAAAGAAATATTTACCATGATAGAATAGCATTGTAATAATACATGTAATTGTTGGAAACTAATATGAACATAATATTATTTCTATAGTATCCTTAGCAATGTTTCCATGACCATCATAATGGACAATTTTCATTACTAAATTGGGTTTACTTACTGTCCATCCATGTATTACTGAACCGGATTTATTTGAAATTCCAGTTCAGTATTCCTGAACCAAATTTATTTTGTTCTAGTCATTTCTATACCATGAGATATATTCTTTACCTAATGAATTGGAATGAGATACAGTTTCCCACTATATCATAAATAAATAATTCTTACATGTTCCAACAAAAAACATAAATCATTCAATATTGAATAACTCATGAAATAAAATGGATTTCTTAAAAACCATTATATAAATATATATATATAATAAATAGATTTCATTAAAATAATTTCATTATAAACAAAATAAAATAAATTTAATGATATGGATATAAATATAATTAAATGTAATCTTAGATGGAAAATAATTTTAATAAAACATTTTAATGTAGTTCTTGAGGAAAATATCCATTCATCTTCACTTTTTTCTTTTCTCAATATGTCATAAAATTTTAAAATAAAATAAGTTAGATAAAAATTAAAATGAGATAGATTATAGGAAGCATACTTTAAATAATTCATTAGGAATATGAAAATATACATTCTTGTCGTATATGCTAAAAAACATTCTCCTCATACTTGTACCGAAAAAATTTATAAAAGTACATCATATAGTAAACAATAGAATGATTCCTTCCATATCATCTATTAAAAGAAAACAATGGTTAAAAATGACTTTAAAAATACATATAAGAATAGAAAAAAATTTATGAATTTTTTTAGTAAATATTTAAAAAGGAAGATAAATATATCCGCAGTAAATAGTTATATAAAAACAATCTTGGATAAAAATGAGTTTAAAAAATTATCCCTTACCTTAGTTCTAATTTCATCTATATTTTTCTAAAACTCCTATATAGTGGGTTTAAAAATATTATTAACTTGTAACGGAACCATAATTATATTTATTATATCATATATTTTTTACTGTTGACTTTATACAACCCGTTTATTTGTCAATTCAATGTTAAAACAATGTTTTGGGTAACAATCATTTAAACTATCATACATGTTTGGATTATTTATTCTTTATATTATTTTAGAGATCATGGATTAAGTACAAAAATAATTTAAAAAACATTTATCTATCATATATATTAATTATATAAATATATATAAAATAGACATATAAATGAAATGGAAAACACCGTTCATGGAGACGGTAGGCCATACGTACACATGAACATTGTTTTCATATACTTATTGAATTTTATGTAGGTAAATAAATAAAAAACATATATACAGAATCCCATTATAATTATTATGACTTGTATTTTATGGTTATTTATTATATATACTTTATAATCCTTTTTTAATACCTAATGTGGATAATGAATTCCATAGCGCCTTGGAGACGGTAAGTTGTTTGTATGCACGAGCGATGATATCATTCCCATAATTGTTGAATGATATTGAATTAGATGATGTATAATATCTCAGAATTAGTTTCATGTTATAATAATAATATATATTTGTTATTTCCTCTATTATACACATCCATGTAAGGTGGTGGTGAAAAATTGATTACACCACGACGTGGAGACAGTAATCCGTACGTACGCATGTGCGGGGATTTTATTTCTTGTAGTATGGATAGAATTATAAAAGGGTTGTTTAATAATTATAAGAACATATAATTATATGAGTGATAAAGATTTTATTACCTTATAATGAAATAACTAATGAAGTGGATGTAGATGAAGAACGAAATATGAAAGAATCGGTAGAAGAGATTTCCTCTACATAAACATGCCTCCGCTAAATTTACTATTAAGGCACTAAAGTTGGTATTTTAATAATAAAAAACAAAATAATGTAAATAGGGAAGTTGAGAATAGAAATTTTCATGGGGTGTTCGAAGCATGAAGTCTAAAAAAGGATTGAATTGGAGAGGTAAGAGATTCTCTTTTATAAGAGAGGAGGGGGACACTTTTAGAAATTCTCAATGTATTGATTTATTATAAATAAAATTTCGAATAAATATCGACCAAAACATATTTAATACCAATATAATAATATTTATGTTCTAATACACATCATTTAATAACATTTACATATGTTTTAAATTTTTTTTATCCATATCATTTTGGATTTAAACTTATTTTTCCCTTTTTAATCTTATTGTGATATCATGTTATTTACTAATTGTGGTTTAATATAATTACTATTTCATGTTTAACGACCCAAAAAATGTTATTTTCAGTATATTTGTACTTATATTAACCATTTGGTAGAATATTATATTTTTTGTAATTTAATTTAATTGAATAAATTATTTTATGTTTTAAGTTTTGAATTATGTCAATTTTGGACACTATTCATACGTGACATTTTTAAAAATTTATAAAAAACTTATTCTATAAAAATAAAGGCATCATATATACTCTAATATGTAAATTTCATCAATAAAATTATTGGATGGCATCAAAATGATAAAATAATTTTATATTAATATTTATAAAATCATTTATTTGAATATTTCATAAATGTGGTAATCAATACGTCTTAATTGTGTCATAAATAAATATATTTATAGAATGTATAAAAATTATAAAAAAATACAATAATGTAGGAAGTATTTTTATAATTATAATTTTTATTTATATACATATATATCAGTTATATAATAACATATTAAAATCAATTATTTAAAAGATATTTAATTATGTTATAATTATCTTTACATTAAATTAATATTTATAAAATTTAATTTTCACATTGAAGTGAATAAATGGGGTCAAAAAATAGATAAAAAGGTTCCTATGGTCCTAAATATTTCATCCAATAGGATCAGGACACGTTTTAAGGTAGTTTTATAGTATTAAAGTTTTATTTTTTTCTCTTATTTACTAAATTTTCCATTTAAGCATGGTAAATAAATTTATTACTAATGTTACTATTCATAATGTCCAAAAGAAGTACCTATTTACACAATATTAACCTTATTATTCCAAATATGGAATAAAGTTTTCCAAATTCAATACATTAATGTTTCATTAATTATTCAAATATTAATTCTCATTGTCAAAACAAAAAATAAGGTTTTTAAGAAGTAATAACTACCAAATGATCAATATGTGTTTTTGTACAATTTAAAAGTAAAATTACATCCAATAACTAAAATTGGATTAAATTATAAAAAAATAATTCAATTAAACTTTAAAAAAATTAATGTTTTACAATATGTCAATAAAAAATAGATGAAAAGGTAGTTTTGACATAAAATTCTCTATTTGTCATCATTCATATAAAATGAATCTTATTAGATAATTTCCAAAAATTAAACATAAGTTAATTTTTCTGTCCCTCTTCCAATAAATAATTTTAATTGGTAAAATTTAACTTATAAAAGTTTCAAAAACTATTTTGAAAATTGATGTCCCATCAAAACGCTGTAAAACTACATTTTATTATAAGTTGCTTCTTTTTCAGAAAAAAATTGATTTTGTTCTTATATCATGATCTAGAATATATATAAGATGAATTATAATGTTATATAAAATTCAAAATTTGGATAATAATTATCATAATGACTATTTTATATCCCATAATATTTTTTTTATTAATATATCATTTTAATGAAACTTAGAATATGTGTACAACACAAGCTATCGAGGAAGGTTTTTCTTGCATGTAACGTAAGGAAAGTTAGTGTTTTATGTAGTGAAATTATTAATTGTTATTTTTTATAACATAATTCAAACATAAATATTGTATACATATAAATATACGTAGAATCAATTATACATGAACTGAATTCTATCAAAAGAACTTTAAATTGTGTGTAACACAATCCAAAAATATTATTGCATATAATGAAATCTCGTTTACTATGGCATATAGCCCAAGATAATCATGTTGTAGCGTCCATCACAAGACATGAAAGAAAAAACAATATTTCCCAAAATAACTCAGTTTTTACACATCCAAACATCCTTAACATAATACTATAATAATTTTGTAGTCATAAATACAATATTGGATTAATTTAGATATAATCCCCAAGAGGTGGTCTGGGAAGAGTTTAAATTCTGAACTATAATTGTTTCATTAATTCATCTTCCACATCCTTCAAATATTCTTAAAATTGGATCATCTTAATATATATATATTTATTTATTTATTTATTTATATATATTCTCATTTTCCAATATATTTATATAATAACCTAAATAAATCTCATATTCAATCAAATGGGGTCAGAAATCATCATTCATGTGTAAGTAGGACTACGGCCCCACAAACCGATGTCTTCTGTTTTCCAACATCACCTCTAAAATATTTTTTTAAGGATGTATTTACAGTGTATAGATTTTATTTGTAACATATTTATGCTTATTCAGTTTTAATGTCACATATACCATATAAATGTTTATTCTGTGGATTACATGATCACGTCATTCAGGTGGGTAGCGAACTATCTCCCCACAAAACAATGTGATTTATTTTTCACTAACTCATTACATGGAAGGTAACAAAGATAATTTTAATCAATATATGTTTTACACATGACATCATAATAATATTCATTAGATATTTTTTATTCAAAAAATATAACACATATTTTTCTTTCCTGTACTTAAAAATTGATAACTTCATTCGTGTATGGGTGGACGACCAACTCCAAAAAGAGATGTGATTATTTTTTCATCACCACATAAAAAAAGTATATATATAGTTAAATATAAAGAAATAATATGGAATTTTATAAATTATTATAATTATATTAATGTGAAATAATAAAAACCTTATGTTTATAATTATTATTGAAAAATTGAAACATTACTCACGTGTAAATAAGACCTACTGTCTCCATGATTGTAACATTGTTCATTTATTATACTTGTTTTTTATGATGGGATTTAAAATAAAAGTCGATGAATAAGTAATATAATAATAATATTAGTATAATTTTCTATGTTATAAATTAATTACTTCTTTTACAACGCTCAACACACCAAATCCATTTTGGAATAATTAAATGAATGTCTAAAAAACAACTAATATGGACTTATAAGAATAAATTTTTAAATGTTTATTTAATAATAATAAAAATAAATTATTTAATGATATGTTATTAAAATTTTAAAATATTCTAAATTAATTAAATAATTAATATGTGTTTATTATACATTAGTTAATGGACACCCATATAAAGTATGGACTCGGGGTAAAGGTTTTCTTATCTCTCATGTACTTCTGTAATACTTCTATTATTTTATACACTTATATTTTGTTTTTAATATAATTCCCCTTTAATTTGTAATATCATAAATCAATATTAAATCATTATATTTTATGTTTCAATTAATATTATTTCATTCAAGGGGATAAGACTTGAATGTTACCAAGTGGTAAAGAATTTTATAACTCAATTTATTCTGATTGGGTTATATTAATTATTCATTGAATTTGATATTCTATGATTATGTGTGAAATTGAATTTTATTATATTTTATTTTATTTATAATTTTATGATGTGTATTTTATTATATAGCTACTTGATTCATTTTTAAATTCTCTATTTCATTAGTATGACTTCTCTAAGGGTTATTTGTCACCAATTCTCTTTCATTGAGAAATAATATTATGATACAAACCTATATTAATTTGTATCATGTAGATAATTTCATTTGACTTTTTTATAATGAAAATAATTCCCTAGAATGTTAGTTGTGGTGGTTTGGGGGTTTGGGGTTTGGGATGGAGGTCGCGGGGTTGAGTCCCGGGGCCTGTTTCTTTCTTTCGTGCGTTGTATTACTAAAACCATTTAAAATAAATATACGTATAACAATGATATTTCAAGTATATTTATATGTTATTCCATTATCGGTATTAATATTGAAGATTTTTCAAAGTTGAAATGGATTTATTTTACTATTTCCATTATTTCAAGATTATTTATATTCTTGTTTCTTTATGAGGAAATAATGTGATATTTCTATCTTCAACCACATCTATTTTTTTATCCTGTAGAAATGAATTTTTTTAAAATGGTGTCTTTTTAATTATCCCTTATTTATTAATGAAATGTCATAACATTTTTATGTAAGGGATACTAATCGTGAAATTCCTTTTAGATTAATAGTCTATCTCTACCGTATACATGTTTTCTATAAAAATTATAAAATGCTTTATGAATTGATATTTTTAAATAAATAAATGTTTTTATACAAATATTTTACATTATATATTAGCATATATTAATTGGTTTTAAAATAAAATTTCAAAACTTTTTTTAAATGGGTCACTTTTGACTTCATTTTTAAAAATGTTTTAAAAAGAATGTTTATTTATAACAATTATTACATCAACATATATTTCTTCTAACATTTCCATTATTATAAATGTTTTTTACCTTATTTATATCAATTATTATTTTGAATTAAGAGGATTTTGAAAATATTTTTTAAATTTTTATTATTTAAAAATATTAAAATTAATATATTTTTTTCTCGAATATTTTTTAATGATATCTTAATGGAATTGATATTCATCTACATCATCAAACAATGATGTTTACATATTATACAATGGGAATATTTTTTAATGATATCATCCTTAGTCTTTCTATGGGTGTAAAAATATTATCTAAAATATATGTTTATAGGACCAATTTATTTTCCATGGGTAATGTGTAACACCCCTAACAATTTGTGAAATATATTTTTTTGAGTAATTTTAATCATTTTATATTTATAATTTCACATAACACTCAAAATAGTGTAATTTAAATTAAATCAACTTATTTTTATTAAATTATAAACAACTCCAACATAATCTTGACCTATATGCAACATGAATTTTAGCTTTCTCTATATCGAACATCGTAGTTATCGTACATTACATGAAAGAATTTCATTCCTTGACGGATTTCTTAACAATCAAGACTAAGATTTACCAAAAAACAATATGTCTTAAAATATTACTGTTAAATATATGAGTATATGACATAGTAATTAAGTTATATGTTATGAATATTATTAACTAACTTATTAAAACAGTTGGTTTACACAAATATAAAATAAATTCGTTGGTTATAATGAGATTATTCAATATAAAGGGATTAATTTTATTTAAAACTATTATTATTCCCAATATTTTGTTTTATCATTTTAAATTAAATTATTTACCAATATGGAGTGATGATAATGTTATTTTTATGTTATATATTTAATCTTATATTTTTTTATATTCATAGTACATATTCGATTGGAATATGATTAGAACAGACTTAATTTCACAAATAAGAACCTACTTTTTAATTAAGGTACTTTTATTTCCTTTTGATGGGGAACCATTTTTAAATATAAATTTTTGAACATTTATAAATCATATATGTCTAAATAAATATCATTTTGTAATTAAAAATATCTAAATTATTTTATGGTGAATTTATTGTATTTTCTGTGTAGTTAAATTTTATAACGAATAATGAAAATTAATAAAATTTAACACCAAACTGCATTTTCATCTATTTTACTTATACGGTAAAATAATATATTTTATTTATTTTTATATTTAATAGTATCAAATTTTAATAATTTATTTTAATTTAATTCCATTTAATCGATTTTACAATGAAATAGGTTATAAAATCCAATTAATATTTTAAATGTTTTTACATTAAAAGCATGCTTTGTCGTCACATCTACGAGATTAAATTTATATTAATTTGAGCCACTTATATGATTTTAATTTTGAAAACAAAATTCCATATTTGGAATCATAATAATTTATTATTTATAATTAGATCAGAATATTTTTTGACAAAAAAACATTAGTGTAGGTAATTATTATTAATTACAATGATTAAGGTGACATTTAGCGTAACAAGGGAATAATCACTGAAATTAAGGCCAAATATGACCTAGACCCTTATCAAAAATCAATTATTTGGCCATATTTAGAAACAATACTTCATAATATATACTTTTTTCTATTTTTTGTTCACCTTAAAATAAACAACATGGTTGGGGTTGCCTTTTTCAAAAATATTACATGAGTGCCACTCCTCTACTATAAAAAGGCCTCCTCTCCTCTCACATATACACACTTCCCATGACTCTTAATTTCAGTACATATATACCCAATTAACCTCCAAACATGTCTACTATAAAACTTTATTCCTCCCATAGGGATAAAATCCATCCATGGAAGCGCTTTGGTGTAATCCAAAAGGAGTTTCCTGAATAAGAGGTATCGACCTTCCACGTGATCCTCTCTTTTATTTCCTTACTCCACCGACTAAAATATGAATATTTCAATATATTATAAAAATAAAGGTTTTATAAATATACTATAATGTTGTTTTAATAATTGTTATAACTATACTTACACTCACTTATATCTAATGGGTAACGATCAAACTATTTATGTGTACGATGAACTAAGGCCTCATGGAATGATGATTGTATATTTTTATATTACTCCCACTCATATTTAACATTATTAAGAACAATATATTTATATATTATATTAATTATAATTATAATTTTTTTAATATTTTATAATTTTTATTAATTTTATACCCTTATGCTTTTCATCTAGGTTAAATATGATTATTTTGGTTGAGGATGTGTGGACAACCACCACATCAATGAGACATGATCAATTCACACACTACATGGAATTTAATAAGGATATTTTTAGTGAACCTATAATATATAGATGAAATAATAATATAAATTTAATAATATTATATACTTATATACATATATTACTTTTAGTCTCTTTATATCAATATGAACACAAAACGGAAACAGATAACATGCGTATGTACGACCTATCATCTCCCTGAATAGTGTATTTTATTTCATACATCTACATTATATGGATTATTATAATTCACATTTACTGAATATAAATGATTTTTTCATGTTTCAAATTATATAAATCATTATATAATTATAAGTATCAAATAAATATAAATAAAGACACATGTGAAAAACAATGAGAATATTACTCAAAATACAACATTAACATGAAATTATTAACAACTAGGTAATGTAATGTCTTAATAAGTCCATATATGGTATTAGATATAATAATATTTTTCTGTAAATGTTTTATAATAAAATTAAATTTATTATAAATGTGATTTCATTTATATCATAAGATTCAAGAAACAATGTAATGGAATTTCATCGCACTTTTTTATTTCCATTACATATATACCTTATTCACCACTCAATTATTTTGTGTTTTGTATATACTATCCATGAATTTATAATATGAAAAATGTTATGAAATGTATTATTATTTATAAACCATTTTATTATAATACAATCATCATTTTTATGTACCTAAATATACCAAATCTGTAATATAATTTTGTCTCAATTTTCATTCATTGAGACACATATATTTTATACACCAATATTTTAATATGATGTGTATTAATAAGATTTATCATGTTATTAAAATAATATACATATTTTAGTGATATTTTAATTCAACATGTTATTTAAATTTCCAACATCGGTGTATGAATAAATGTTACCGTGTGGTAGGAGTTTATTGAAACAATCTAACCATTTATTGAAGCCGTTTATGGTCATGATTTTATTAATGAAATATTATGATTCATATTTCAAGAAAACTAATGAATATTCTTCTCTTGTGGTTATCCCTGATGTCTTCATGTATTATTATTATTATTTCCACTATTTGGAACTTAATATAATTAAGAAAACATTACCTTACCTCTAACTATAGTTAACAATATGTGTTTCTTCATAACCAAAATTTATTAAAAGAGATTCCACGAATATTATAACAATATAATATTATAATTAAATGAAAATTTAAACCTTTTTTTATTAACAAATGTTTTCAAAGGAATCTTATTGTATCACTTTGAGAATGTACTTTTTATATATTTTTAAATGTGAAAAAGGAATTTTATTTTTACCTTGTATGAAATGTGTGGATTTACCAAACATCATTTCTATAATGCTTCCATTGAATGTTTAATAGGATAATTTTTTATAAAATGATAATAAAATATATTTTCAATGAAATGGTTTTATAAAATATTTCAATATTTTTAATATTTTTTCATTGGAAAATGGTTTTTAAATTCATTCAAGCTCTTCTACATGTTTTTAATGGAAAAAGGATTTCAAAAAGATTTAAATGCTTCATTTATAATGATTCGAAGTTATTTTCATGAAAATAGTTTTCAAAAGGATTATGATTTAAGAATAAATTTTGAGACAATGAAGGATAATTTACCAATTAACATTTTTTAAAAGTTATCTGATAATTATTTACCATCTATGATTATATCAATTGGTGTTACTCAAGCCATTTCTGGAATTGATCAAAAGGATCCATTCATATTGTTTCTATGAATGATTTATGTATTGATGTTATGATGTTTATGAAACCATATTATATTTATGGATTATATGTATATGAAATTCACTTTTTTAAATGGGTTATATTTTGATTAAATTATTATGAATCCAATTTCATTTTCCATAGGTTAATGTATGATTTCATGTTTGTGTCACCCATTTAATTTCATGGGTTATGATATGAATTCTTATGATTTTATGGAGAATATATGTATGACTTTATTATGATATCGGTGGGATATAAATTTCCCTCCAATTCATTGGGTAATGATAAATTTTCTATAAAATCAAAGTGTATATGGGTGGGAATCCCATGCACGAAGCAAGAGTGTACACAGGGGGAAATCTGAAGCTCGGAAAAAGAGGTTACACTAGAGGACATCTAAAGCCCGAAACAATAGGGTGCATGGGGTATCACAAACCTTGGCACATAAACAAGTTATTATCTGAATCCTAACATGTTACAAAGGTATTATTATGTAGCATTTAAATAGGGTTTATATATCTTTATGTTTCAACCATAGTTCCATGTCTGATTATTATATTATTCTTTCATGGATCATGTTATTTATTTCCTTATGATTAATGTATTATATACTAAAAATATTTTTTCTATGTTTCATGCATGTGATTTTTTATATATAGGATATTTTATTCTTCTAATCATGATCATGTTATCATACCTTTATTTTCATGACATGCTTATGCATTTTGATTATTTACCCATACAAAGAATTTGATCTCATCCCTTTATTATGTTACCCTTACCTAGATTTTTAAGAAAGGTTTTTTTGTACAAATACTAAGGGGGATAATTTTTAGAAACATTGATGATATATTACGATTTTAAGAAGATTTTTATTACATGTTTCCAATAGAATTTAACTAATAAGGTCTTTGGGTAAATGTTTTGTAATGTTTCATGTATTTCAAAAATGTGATATAGTGTCAATATATGTTTGGAATGTTTCTATATAGTTGTCATCAAATTGATTGTTTAGTTAACCTTTGTAACTAATATTATGAGTCCTTTGTTAGAACTCGAAGGACTACCGATAAGTCTAAGGATTAGGAAAACTATATGAAAATGTCATGGAATTTTGGTAAAGGATAAAGTAATTCGTTTACAAGAAACAAATCCCCATCTAGATAATAAATGTGGATGTGTATCTGGATCATATGTAATTAGCGGTAGAAACTCTGATAAGATGTCCTAGTCTTGACTTGTAGTAATCTGATACATGAAAATTGGCCTTACTGCACAAATGGATTGAAACTCCCGGGGGATATGCTTTGGAAATTCGCAAAATCATAATGAACCATCATTAAGGAATAAAATATTAAGTTTCTATGAATAAACTAAGATAATACTAAGGAGTAATAAATTAAGGAGAGTGTCATAACATAGACATCCTATAAGTGACTTTTCATTCTTATGTGGTTAATCTCTATGATAATTGTTTCTTATTCCATTATTTCTAGTTTTATCTAATGGAGTGAATGAGAAGTAACTATATTAACATTAAATATGATACATTATATTCTAATGATAACTAAATTGGGATAACCACAAGATTTAAGGATTTTGTGATCATTCCTAATCAATTTTCATGGAAGGTAATCAAAATCATGTACCTTAACCAACTCTTAGACTCACTAAAGAATATAAGAAAGTACTTTTGAATGATTTTAGGTAATTGATACGCTGGAGGAAAGAAGATTTGGTTTCCTTTGTGTTAATAATGTTAAATGAGTCACTGAAGGGAATTGATTAGATGAACAAGATGGTGTTTTGACTATATAATAAAAGGACATAAAACAAGTAAATTCAATAAAAAAAATGAATGGGTCAGCTAACCTAATGGGTCATAATATTATCCATCTTATGTCATTATAAAAGGATAAATGATTGATATGTGGAATTAATTGTCAATATTCTAATATATATCCTATGGGGAAATCTCTTGAAGAGAATCAATAAGGTTTTATGATAAATAGATATATTTTTTCTGATGATATGATAATAGAGGAAATATGAAATGAAATATTAATTATGTAACTAGATGAGGTAGAATTTTTTTAACTTATGGATTAAATGGAATAATACATGTTTCTATGTATTTGGATTCAATAATTATGTAGTATTAGTGGTGAAATATTTATGGATTGTTTATTTTATGTTTATTAATAAGGAATTACAAGATTAAATTGAATTTTTTAGATGGTCCAGAATAGTGACTTTATGAAAAGTATATAATATTTACCTTCTGTTATGATCATCATGTTCGGATTAATTTATTTTGGATAGGAATAAGTAAATTGGAGAGTATTTATTACCTTGATATTGGCTAAGGACTTGTTATGTTATCAAGTTTCCACCTTTTTTTTGGATTTACAGAATATATCCAATATATATCGAAATAAAGAGACATGCATATTTAAAATAAGGATTCATGGTAATTCATTTCAGTACCATGTTTCTAGTGTATATATGATGAAGCGATTAACATGATTGAAAAATTAAAACAATGAAAAACTTTTTGATATACAGGGAATCAATGATAAGTTGTTTTTGGTGCCTTTTTTCTAATGATTTTTATTTTCATCATTCAAATTGTTTATAATTATACATATTTATGAAAATATTAAGAGAAAATTTGGATGATTTTTGTGAGAATAATGTAATATCTCACCACATGAGGATTTATACATATTGGATAACATGTGCTAAAATATTCTTGTGAAATATTATAGATGGAAGGACCTATCATTCTATTTAATGATATCATGATATCTACATGATTAATAAATACAAATACAAATTTTTTTTCCTACAATAAGAGAAGAAGTGGAAGTAAATCAATGAAATAAAAATGATTATATAGTAATGAATCAAGTAAGTATATATTCTCATGAAAATTATTCAACCCAATGGAATGTATCTTGAATCAAAAAAGTTATCCTAGTATAATCTCTTTTGAGGAATCAAATGGTATCACATGTCATCGTAGATATATGGATTTGTGGTTGTTAATGTTATCTAGACCATTTTA
This sequence comes from Viscum album, assembly GCA_963277665.1. NCBI lineage: Eukaryota > Viridiplantae > Streptophyta > Magnoliopsida > Santalales > Viscaceae > Viscum > Viscum album. The sequence goes on from OY728166.1 coordinate 1,134,426,148, forward strand.
TATATCACTATAATCCATAACAGGATAGTTATATTTCACTTCCATGTCCATGTTCTCACATTCCACCTATGTTCTCAAATGGGGATACCCATCTATTTGATACTTTGGGTCATTTTAATGATTCTGTATTTTTTCAAAGGAAGAATTTAGTGTTCATTTTTATGATGTTGGTTTCTATGAATGTAATCAAAACATATTAAACCATTGTTAACCCCAATTAATATTTATGGAAAAATTAATTTTAAGGGGGTAGAATGTAATACGCCACTATTTTTTTAAATATTTTATTTCAAATTAATTTATTCATTATGATATTTTTCATTTCATATAACACTGAAAATTGTTTATTTTATTATTAATGCACAATATTTGGCATATGCTATTGTAACATTCCAGGTAAATAAAGAATAAGAAAATTTCAAATTTATTAATATATGTGAATTAAATATTAATTATACTTTAAAGGGGTTGCTATGTTCTATAGAGTACCTGATACACAACAACGAGTTTCATTGAAATATTACATTGCACACTAATAATATAATAATATTATTTTAAGTGTTAGTTAACACATAGCCGTTGTATTGGCGGGAATAAATAGAAATAACTAAAATATGAGTATATATGTCTGTTAAATAATTTTACATTTATCCAATAAAGGATAAAGGCTTAAAATAAGAAAAGAATTCAATTTTAGGCATAGATACTCTAATATTCACTAAAAGGTCGATTTGTCACCTTTTGATGGAGAACCCAATTTAAAAATAGCTTTGGTCACTATTATACATTTTATTGGACAAAATTAAATCCTTATATATAATCGGGACATCAAAATTTACTTTTTGTATGTTTTTATTATTTTTCCGATAAAGGTCATTTTTAATGAATAAGTGAAAAATGTTGTATTTTAATTCAAAACCTCACATTAATATAATTTATTTATATGATTAGATTATTTTTTGAGTTTTTTTAAAGTAAAATTAGAATATATTTTTACCATTTGATCCAATGGTGGTCATTGGAATTAATTTTTCTTTGAAAATGGACTTAAACTAGTTTCAATCTTTTGATATATATTGTCTCTTAAAAACACACTATTTGTTTTCACAACGGGAATTAATTATTAAATTAAGTAATGAAAATTATATGTTTTCAATTTTTTAAAATAGACATCATTTTTGAATTCGGAATATCAAATATATCATAGGGTAAATTTTTTGGTATTTTTCTGAAAAACATCATTTTTTTATGAATAGTGAAACCACTAAGTGGTAGTTAAAAAACTGAATTTTTTATTTAAACAAAAATTTACCACTTCTGTGAATTGAATTTCAAAAATTCTGACATACATGGTTTTCATTATTAATTAAAATGTGGTTCAATGGGATGAAAATAATTTTTTGGTGAATAGTAACTTTTAAGTTTTATTAATCGCGATTAAAGGTAATTCGTGTACCTTAAGGTAAAAATAATGTTATAATAATATGAACTCAACTTGATACGTGTCCTACACTTATTGGATGATTCATGTCCAGCCAAGAAAATCCATGGGTAAATATATGGGATACCATGGAGCCACATGGGTACGATAATGACATTAATACCTTTTATTTAAAGTAAAAACAAAAATTTCACAAACATGTATTGTTTTACTAAAAATATTCTTAAATGCGGTTATAAAAGTTATACTTTTGACTATAAATATTAATTAGAAATCTAAAAATATTTCATACATCATGGTAATTTTATTATAATTTTTAGACATTAAATAAATAAATTTATTTATGAAACAATGATGATGTAGTGATTACCTCATTAATGAACTATTTAAATAAAATGAAAAGATAATGTAAAATCTAAGACTTAAAATTGTCTATATCCTATTGTATGGGTGTATTTTGAACCCTTATCACCTTATCCTAGAAATATATTATTTTGGGTCCTTTAAAAACAAAAAATCATTTCATAATAAAGTAACATTTCATGACTTTCCACAAGTGCCCCTTCACCCTCTTATAAAAGGCCCCCAACTCTACCTCCTTACTCACACTTCTAAAGACATTTGGCTTATCCAAACTCTACTAAAATAAGCTACCAATATTCCTCTCATAATTCTAGAAGCCTTACATTACGATGAAAGCTCTTCAAGAAACCCTTTTGGTTCAAACCAAGAGGAGTTACCCGATTTAAAGGTAATGTTTTCTCTTATCTCCTTCTGTTTTATTTTGCTTCTCCAACCCACAAAACAATTTTTATTCCTTTATTTCGTAACAAAACCATTATATTAAATATACTAGCATGTTTTTATGAGAATTATTCGAGCTACACTTACACACACCTCCGTCTAATGGTTAAAGAACATATTGTTTCTGTGGATGGTGAATTACTGCCTCACTAAACGATGATTGTTCAATCTTCTCTTAACACCTTTCATGGTGGCCATTAAGATATATCTTTATATATATATGATATATTTTATGTTTATGGTTTAATTATTCTTCTGTATATTTCATTTATAGCATACTTTTATGGTTTCCATTATGGATAAACACGAAAATTTCATTTTTTGGAAGGGCGGACTACCACCCCCTCAAAGTGATTTGATTCGTTAATGTCATATGTGGGAAGTATAAAGGATGGAGTTAATAATATTATTTATGATATTATACTGAAATTATATTTTACATTTATATCATTCTGGTTTTATTCCATTAAATAGGAAATAAAAATGAAAGTAGTGTTGAAGCGTACGTACGGCTTGTCGTCTCAATGAACGGTGCATTTCATTTCTTCACTCAAAATGTTATGTACTGTTATAAATACATGTATATGATGGATGTATATGATATATATGATATTCAAATCATTAATATCATTCTGGATATAATGAACCTTTTACCACATGAACAACATGTAATTGTAAGAAGTCCATTTTTGACTTAAGTACCTAATATCGACAAAACGAACATTATTAACTTAAATGATTACATAATGTTTATAACATGGAAATAACTGATATAAAGGGATAATAAACTTGAAAAATGTTCTTAAGAAACTTGAAATTAACTTTATTTTATTATTTAGGAGATTAAAGAGTGATCATGTCAAGTCTGACATGAGGTAAGGGACTTCGTCTCAATATCCTTTCATTGAGGCTTATACAAGAATTTCTTTTATACGCTGTATAAAAACCTTTTAATTTTCATTTCATTCAAAGTAAATCTTTTTCTATGAAGCGTTGTACTAAACTTCAAAATGGAATGTTTCTTTTAACGTATGTGGTGACAAAGACCTTTATGTCGCCGCGATTACTACTTGATCTTTGGCTTCTATAACAATCTGTAATGTTTTTAAAAGAAAATAAATACCATATACTTTTTTATGTATTTAGGTATTGAAAATGGTTTTGATAATGGATTTGTTATATCAATATATTTTAGTGACATATTGTGTTTGAAATGTGGAAATGATCTCTTTACATTATATTTGTTTTCTGATTTTATAATGGTACTTGGACATTTAATGGGTGGTTATGTGATAAACCAAATGATGGGTGGTGCTGTGAATAATAGGATGGGGGGTTACGTTATAACCTCCAATGCATTTTGTATGGAAGTCGGCCGTATGGATAATCCAATTAGTGATATGTGTGGAAGTCGACTGTATAGTTACTCCATTTATGTATGTTTATGTCCCAAGTTACCTTTATATGTTATCTTTTCTTTACATGGGTTTAATGGTAATATTTTGGTTACAATAGGGAAAGTAATGATCTTTTATTCAGTGAAGAGTATTTACTACTTCATAAAGGTTAAAATTATTACTTATGTTAATGTATTCATGGTTTTCTTGTTGTTTGGAAAAACTAACAGTTTTCATTAACTATGTATCCCTTACTAAGCTTTTTATGCTCACCCCATGTTTTTGAGATTTTTTTCAGATGACATAATGTGGAATAGGGTCAAGGATGGGATCAAGGAAAATTCATGCTCTCTTAAACATGGAACTAGACATGACTCTTTTTTCAAGAGTTCCTGTTTTTTAAAAAAAATGGAAACTGTGTAGAATTGTCTACTTTGTAATCTTTTGAGATGTAATAGTTATGTCCTAATTCTCTAAAACTCTAAACCTAAAAAGAACATAAAAGTAAATTACTCATTGAATTCAATATTAAGTAATGTTTTAAGGATGGGTCCTTATAATTGGTATTAGAGGTCAGTTTAGACAACTTCAGGAGTTAAAAAATTGTTAGATTCATGTACATAAATTAATTTATTGTATTATTGAAATGATATAGAATTTAAATATTACCATGTTGCTTCACTTAAGATATTTCTGTTTTCAGAATGGTTTTATGTAGAGGAAACAAGGCAGCTATGTTGGGACAACATCAAGAGGAAGACAACCTTCGAAATCAGCAACCTGAGATGGTCAGAATCAGAACTAAACAGTTTGTTTCTGTGAAGGCTCAGTTGAATCGGGTGATAAGTTTGTGGTTGTGTACATTGATGATATTTTGTTTTTTTCCAAATGTATAGAGGGGCATGAAATTAATTTAAGGGTTGTCTTGCAATCCTTAAAAGAAAAGAAATTGTATGGAAAATTAAGCAAGTGTGATTTTTGGTTATAATAAATTTCTTTCCTTGGTGACATTGTTTAAAAAATGGCATAATTATTGATCATACTAAAACAAAAGTTGTTGAAGAATGGCCAAGACCCACAAATGTAAACGAGATTCATAGATTTCTTGGTTTAGCAGGCTATTACAAAAGGTTTGTTAAAAATATTGCACGGTTTTATATCCCATTGACTAAGCTAACTCGGAAGGGTGTTAAGTTCATCTGTTCAAAAGAATGTGATGATTGATTTCAAGAATTGAAAGGAAGATTCGTGAATGCTCCAGGTTTGACACTTCCTTCCAGAAATGATGAGTTTTTTATCTACATTTATTCTTCATTGGAGGGACATGGTTGTGTCCTTATGAATAATGATCTGGTAATTGTTTATGCTTCACGTCAGTTGAAAACTCATGAGTTAAATTTCCCTACACATGATTTGGAATTCGCTGCTATTGTTTTCTCTCTAAAAATTTGGAGGCCTCATTTGTATGGAGTAAAGTGTTAAATATATACCGATCACAAATGTTTAAAGTATATATTTACTCAGAAATAATTTAACATGATATAGAGGATATGTATGTAATTAAACAAGAATTATGATTGTACAATTCATTACCATCTAGGATAAGAAAATAAAGTAGCTGATGCTTTGAGTCGAAAAATTAATGCTTCATTAACCACGTTACGTTTGGAATGAGATTCTATGGTTTTTTATTTGATGAACTTTGGCATAGATGTTGTTGGTGTAGGACGTTCTTATGTTTTGTTTCACATGTCAGTGAGATCATCTCTATCAGACAGAATTAATCAAGTGCAGAAGAAAGATAGTGGGTTTCAGAAAAAGGTATAGGTGGTTCAGAAGGGTGTGTTGCTTGAATTTAACATTGGTAATGTTTTTTTAGGTTTGGGAATAGATTATGTGTTCCTTGTGATTCATAGTTGAATAATGAGTTTTTATGGGAGGCTCATAGTTCCCCATTTTCAGTTCATCCTGGTAGTACTAATATGTAAAGAGATCTACGTGAGTATTACTCATGGGTTGGAATGAAAAGATATATTACTGATTTTCCTGTGAAGTGTTTGACTTGTCAATAGGTTATAGCAGAGTGGCAGTTACTAAAAGTGATGCTTCAGTCATTAATAGTACTAGAGTGGAAATGGAAAACAAATATCCATGGACTTCATTGTGGGATTACTAAAGACCTCTCAAGGTAATAATGCAACCTATGTTATTTTTGATCGATTGACTAAATCTTCTCATTTTCATCCTATTCGAGATACATTCTCTATAGATCAAGTTTCTCGATTGTATCATAAAGAGATATTCAAGTTACATAAACTTCCCCTCTCCATTGTATCTGATCATTATCCTAGGTTTACTTCTTAGTTTTGGAAAGGCCTTCAAAGGTCGTTGGGTACTGAATTATATTTTAGTACAGCTTTTCATCCGAAATCAGATGGGCAGTCAGAATGAACAATTCATACCATGGAGGATATGTTACGTTCTTTCACGATGGATTACCAGGAAATTTGGGACCATCATCTTTTTTTGGTTGAATTTTCTTATAATAACAGTTTTCATTCTAGTATACAGATGGTTCCGTTTAAGGTATTATATGGTACACGATATTAAACTCCTGCTTTTTGGGATGATGTAGGGGAAAGGAAGCTGATTGGACTAGAATTGGTAGATGAGATGGCAGAAAAAGTTTACTTGATTCAGAAGCACATGAGAATAGCTCAAAGCATGCAGAAAAGTTATGTGGATAACTGGAGGAAGGATCTATCTTTCTAGGTAGGTTATCATGTTTTTCTCATAGTTTCTCTATGGAAAAGTGTGATTCATTTTGGAAAGAAAGGAAAGATGAGTCCTAGGTTCATTGTACCTTATGAAATCATGGAGAAAGATGGATCAGTTTCATACAGAGTGGATTTACCTCCATGTTTATCCTAGGTACACAATTTTCTTCATGTTTTGATGTTGAGAAATTATATGCCAGATCCATCTCATGTTTTGATCCCAGAGGTAGTTCAGTTGTAAGAGAGTCTCCCTTATGAAGAACAACCAGCCCAGATTATTGGCCGAAGAGAGAAAGTGTTGCGAAATAAGGTAATTTATTAAGAGAATGTTTTCTGGAAAAACCATATGGTTGAAGAGGCAACGTGGGAATCTGAAAATGCTATGGGGGATAAATACCCCCACTTATATTAATAAGTGAATAAAATTGTGAGGATGCAATTCCCAAAAGGGGGGAAGGATGTAACATCCCACGTAAATAAAGAATAAGAAATTTTCATATTTTTTAAAGTTTCTGAATTAAATATTAATTTTACTTTAAAGGGGTTGCTATGTTCGATAGCATATCTGATACGCAACAATGAGTTTCTTTGAAATCTTAAATTGCTCACTAATAATATAATAATATTATTTAAAATAGTAGTTAACACGTAGCCTTTGTATTGGCAGGAATGAATAGAAATAACTATAATATGGTTATATATATTTTTTATATGTTTTTACATTTATCTAATAATGGATAGAGGCTTAAAATAAGAAAAGAATTCAATTGTAGGCATATATACTCTAATATTAAATAAAAGGTCGATTTATCACCTTTTGATGGCAAAACCTATTTAAAAATAGTTTTGATCAATCTTATAAATTCTATTGGACCAAATAAAATCCTTATTTATAATAGGGACATCAAAATTTACTTTGTGTATATTTTTGTTATTTTTCCGATAAAGTTCATTTTTAATGAATAAGAGAAAAATGTTGTATTTTAATTCAAAACCTCATTTTAAAATAATTTATTTATATTATTAGATTATAATTTTATTTGGTTTTAAAGTTAAATTAAAATATATTTTTACCATTTATCCCAATGGTGGTCATTGGAATTAATTTCACTTTCAAATTGGACTTAAACTAGTGTCAATCTTTTGATATATATTGTTTCTTAAAAACATGCTATTTGATTTGAAAACGGGAATTAATTTTTAAATTAATTAATGAAACTTATATAATTTGATTTTTTTAAAATTGGCATCATTTTTGAATTCGGAATATCAAATATATCTTAGGCTGAATTTTTGGTATTTTTCTGAAAAACTTCGATTTGTTATGAATAGTGAAACCACTAAGTGGTAGTTAAAAAACTGATTTGTTTCGTTTAAACAAAACTTAACCACTTTTTTGAATTGAATTTAAAAAATCCAACATTCATGGTTGTCTTTATTAAGTAAAATTTGGTTCAATGGGATGAAAATAAATTTTTTGTGAATATTAATTTTTAAGTATTATTAATCGCGGTTAAAGGTAATTAGCGTACTTTAAGGTAAAAATAATGTTATAATAATTTGAAATCTCCTTTAAACGTTCCCTAAACTTATTGGATAAGTCATGGACAATCAAGACAATCCATGGGTAATTTTATGGGACCACATAGACCCACATGAGAAAGATAATGAAATTAAAACCTTGTATTTAAAGTAAAAATAAAAGTGTCACAAAAATGTATTGTTTTATTAAAAATTATTTACATGGAATTATAAATGTTATATTTTTTTCTATAAATATTAATTATAAAGCTAAAAATATTTTCTACAACATGGTAATTTTTTTATAATTTTTAGACATTATATAATAAATTTATATATGACACCATGATAATGCATTGATTACCTCAATAATGAACGATTTAAATAAAATGAAATGATAATGTAAAATCTAAGACTTAAACTTGTCAAAATCTTATTGTATGGGTGGATTTCGAACCCTTATCTCCTTATCCTTGAAATATATCATTTTGGGACCTTCAAAATCTGAAGATCATTTCATAATAAAGTAACATTTCATGACTTTCCAAGAGTTCCCCTCCTTCCTCTTATAAATGGCCCCCACCTCTACCCCCATATTCACACTTCTCAAACATTTTGGATCCTCAAAACTCTACTAAACTAATCTCCCAATATCCATCTAATAATTATAGTAGACTTACCATATGCATAAATCTCTTCAAGAAACTCTTTTGGTTCAAACAAAGAGGAGTTACCTGATTTAAAGGTAATGTCTTCTCTTATGTCCTTCTGTTTTATTTTGGTTCTCCAACCCCCTAAACTATTTTTCCTTTATTTTTTAATAGAAAAAGTTTCTTAAATATACTAGTATGTTTTTATGATAAGTATTCTAGATACACTTAAACACATCTCCGTCTAATGGTAAAATAACATGTTGTTTCTATGGTTGGCGAATTACTGCCTCACGAAATGATCATTGTTCTATATAATATTAACAACATTCATGGTGGCCATTAAAATGTCACTGTATTTATATATGATATATATTATGTTTATGTTTTCCTTATACTTCTGTATTTTTCATTTATGGCATACCTTTATGGTTTCCATAATGGATAAACGTGATAATTTCATTTTTTGGAAGTGTCGACTACCGCCCCCTCAAAGTGATTTGAATCGTTATGCCATATGTGGGATGTATAAAGGAAAGAGTTAAAAATATTATATATGATATTATACTGTAATTTTAATTTACCTTTATATCATTGTGATTTTATTCCATTAAATACGAAATAGAAATGAAAGTAGCCTTAATGCGTACGTACGACTTACCGTCTCCATGAACGGTGAATTTCATTTAAAAACTCTAAATGCTATGTACTATTTTAAATACATGTATATTTTAGATATATATGATATATATGATACCGAAATCATGAATAACATTCTGGATATAATGAACCTTTGACCACATGAACAATATGTAATTGTAAGAAGTCCATTTTGACATAAGCACCAAATATCGACAAAACAAACATTATTAACTTAAATGATTAAATAATATTTATAACATGGAAATAGGTGATATAAAAGGAATAATGAACTTTAAAAAGGTTCTTAAGGAAGTAAAAATTAACTTTAGTTTATTATTTAGGAGATTAAAGAGCGATCGAGTCAAGTCAGACATGAGGTAAGGGACTTCGTCTCAATCTCCTTTCAATGAGGAATATTAGGTTTTAATAGAAGACTTTATTTTATACGTTGTATAAACACCTTTGACTTTTAATTTCATTCATAGGTAATATGTTTCTATGAAGAGTTTTACTAAAAAAACGGAATTTTTCTTTTAACGTATGCGGTGACAATGACCTTTCCGCCGCTGCGAGTACTACTTGATCTTTGGCTTCCTTAACAAGTCGTAATGTTTTTAAATGAAAATAAATACCATATACTCAATTATGTATTGTGGTATAGAAAATGGTTTTGATAATTTATTTGTTATGTAAATATATTTAATTGATATATTGTGTTTGAAATGTAAAAATTTTCCTTTTCTATTATATTTGTTTTATGATTTTATAATGGTATTTGGACATTTGATCGGTGGTTACATGATAAAAAAATGACGGGTGGTTCACTGAATACCAAGATGGGTGGTTACGTTATAAACTCCAATGCATTGGGTATGGAAGTTGGCTTTATTACTATTCCAATTAGTGATATGTGTGGAAGTCGACCATATGGTTATTCTATTTATGTATGTTTATGTCCCATGTTACTTTAATATGTCATGTGTTCTTTACATGGGTTTTATGGTAATATATCGGTTACAAAAGGGTAAGTAGTGATTTTTATTCAGTGAAGAGTATTTACTACTTCATAAAGGTGAAAAGTATTACTTATTTTAAAGTATTCATGGTTTAATTTTTGTTTTGAAAAACTAACAGTTTTCATTCTTTGTGTATCCTTTACTGATTTTTTTATGCTCACCCCATGTTTTTGAAATGTTTTTCACTGGACATAATCTGGAATAGGGTCAAGGATTGGATCATGGAAAATTCATGTTGTCTTAAACATGGAACTAGACATGTCTCTTTTTTCAAGAGTTCATGTTTTGTAAAAAAATGGAAACTGTGTAGAACTGTCCACTTTGTAATCTTTTGAGATGTAACAGTTATTTCCTAATTCTCTAAAACTCTAAACCTGAGAAGATCCTCAATGTGAATTATTCATTTAATTAAATATTATGTAATGTTTTGAGGGTGGGTTCTTATATCTATACCCAACACCAAGTTAATAATGAACAACACACAACATAAATTTTAGCTTGGCCTACACCGAACACGGGGATATATTATGTTACATGCATTATTGGATTTCCTTAATGACTTAAATAACACGCAAGACCGTGTTTACCAAAATAATAGTATATTATTAAACTATTATTATTTAATATATTTTAGAATAACATAAATATTAATTTACTTTTTGTTATTTATATTAGATGAATTAAGAAAATATATTTTTTACATAAATATTATTTTTATAAATTTTTTATAATGAACCAATTCAATATGAAGGGAATATTTTTATAGTGAACTATTTTAATGCATAAAATGTTGTTTTATCCCTTAAAATTAAATTAATTACTATTATTTAGTGATAATAATTTAATATATATATATATTATATATTCAAAAAAAATATTCATCCAATATATTCAATATAAATAAGATAATAACAAACAAAATGCCACACAAAAATCCATTTATATTCATTAAGGCCTTTTTTATTGCCTTTGGATGGTGAACCTATTTCAAATATAAATTTTGGAACATTTATAAATTTTATATGTCCAAATAAATATCATTTTTATGATATAAAAATAGAAAATATAGTAGTTTGGAATTCATGTATTTTACTGTGAAGTTTTATTTTTTAATGAATGGTGAATTATTATAAAATTTAACTCAAAATATTTTTTTATATAATGTATTTAAAAGTTAAAATAATATTTTTAATTTATTTATATTTTAAATTAGTTTAATTTTTAATATATTCATACAATTGTGTTCATTTGAATCAATATTTCAATGAATTTGGTTCTAAAAATCGGGCGTACTTTTGAACATTTTTTACTTTAAAAATCAATATTGGCGTCCTGTCTATGGGATTAAATTTTTATTAATTTCTATCACATATGTAATTGGAATTTGAAAATTTTTAATCCATATATTTGTTCAATATTATTTATAATTTATTATAATATCAATATATTTTTTTCCAAAAATATATGTGATGCTAATTAAAATTAATTACAATGATTAAAGTGAAATTAGGATTAATAATGATCTAAAACATTAATATAAGGCCTAATATGACCTAGGAAATTGTCCAAAAAAAACTTTTCAGAAAAATTGACACCCTATACTCCCTTGAATATATTTTCCATCGTTATTGGAACCACTTTCCTCAAAAAAACATGTCTGGGGTTTTTCTTTTTCCAAAATTACAGAAGAGTGTCATTCCTCCTCCACTATAACAAGGCATCCACTCCTTCTATATCCACAAACCTATAATAAAAATTAATTTCAACCAATATATTCTCAATTATATTAAATTAATACATCCATTTCCCCTTGAATATTCACATTTGGTTGAAATCTGTTGAAGGAAACCCTTTAGTGCAAACCAAAAGTAGTGACTTGAATAAGAGGTAACATCCTTCATCAATCTTCATTGTTTTATATTATGTATAATCACCATAAAATATCCTTATTTAATTATAGTATAAAAAAACTATCATAAATATAGTATGATTATATTATTATAATGTTTCTTCATAAAATTACACAAACTTACATATAATGGGTAACAAATATATAATTTATGAGTACATCAAATATATTTCTCACGAAAAAATGATTGTTCATTTTTCTATTAATTCCTATCATAGTGGAAATTAAGATAGGAACACTATTTATATATGATATATATGATATTAATAATTCATTTATTCTCATTAGATTTTATTTTTAACACACCCTTATGATTTCAATCTTGTGTAAATACGATAATTTCATTTGAGTAAGTGTAGAATACCACCCCCTAAAAGTGATATGATTCATTCAAACATTTCATTCAATGAATAGAAGATATGTTTGGTAAAAAGTTATGATATATATGAAAAAAAAATTATAAATTAATTATATTTTATACATATATTCATTTATTTCATTTTATCCAATTTATTCAATTTGTCAATAAAACAAAAAATAGCATTCTTGTGTATGTACGGGCAAATGTCTCCATGAAAAATGTATTACATTTCATACATTTATAAAATATATTTTTATAATAAAAATATACTGAAAATAAATGACAATTTTATCATTTTTTACATTATTTAAATAAATATATATGTATAAGGAAAAATATCAAAACAAACTAAAACACAAGTGGAAAACAGAGTACATATTACCTGAAGCATAACCATAACATGAAATTGTTAACCAGAAGGTAATATAAAGTCATAATCAACACATATATGATACTATATATAAAAATATAATTGTTTATAATATTTATATTAATATAAACTTATTATATAGAAGGTTTAAAGGAGTACAATGAGTGCCAATGCACAAGGTAAGAGAATTTTATCCCACTCAATTTTTGCATGAGATATATGTCTTATTCATAGTCACTTATTATGTGTGGGGTATATAATTCTAATGAATGTATTATATGAATATTTTATATAAATATATAAGTATTTATGTTAATAATATATGATTTTTATTTCAAAGGGTATCATTTTCAAAATTTACCAAATTAGTAACGTAATTTTGACTCATTTTTTCTTCATTAAGACACATGCCATGACATACACCTTTATTATTATATGAGGTGTATAAACTAACTTAAAAATGTTATTACATTAATATTATTCGTTTCTGGATATTTTAAATTTCCATGAAGTTTAATTTTCCTACAAGGGATGTATGAGTTAATGTTACCATATGTTAAGAGTTTAATGAAACAATATCATAGTTTATAGAGATTGTTTATGATCATGCTTTCATTAATGAAATAATATGATCCATAATTCAGAAAAATAGATGAATTTTATTCTCCTCCATTTATTTTCTATTTCTTCATGTATTAGTACAATTTTTTCCACTCTCTGTTACTTACGATAATTAATTAATGTTTTTCATAAAATATGACTGTATGTCTCTCTTCGATCAAAAATTGGTGTTTTTTCAAAACAATGATTTCCAAAAAGGGATTAATAAAAAATTTTAACAATCTCATAAGACAATTAAAAGATTTTATACCATTTTATATTTTATTAATATTTTCAAAGAATTATTCTCGTCACTTCCAAAACAATTATTGTTTTTCTAACCATTTTACTGTCAAAAATGAATAATCACATTACCTCATATGACATGTATTGATTTATTCATAAAAATTTATTTGATGTTTCCCATTAATTATTCATATGATTTTTTTCAATATTTTTCTTAAAACAAATTCATATAAATTTATTTAATAATGTTTTAATGATTATTTTAAATGTTTACAAGGAAAAACGATTTTCAAAATTTTTTCATGCTACTCAAGAATTTTTCAAAGGAAAGTGGATTTAAAAATGTTTTCAATTATTCCTTTATATTTTTCAGGTTTATTTTTTAGATAATGGTTTTCAAAAGGTTATACATTTATAGAATCAATTTTCATAGGAAATTGGATTATTTTATCATGAGGTGTTTTAGAAAGAACATTCAAAATTATTTCACACCTAAGATGACATCCATTGGTGTTACTCATGAATTTACACGAAATTATCAAAATGTTTCGTTCATATTATTTTTAGAACTAGTATATGGATTTATGAAATGATGTTTGTGAATCCATATGCATTTAGTGAGTAATGGTATGAAAAAATTATTATGAAGCTTGTTTCTTTTTTCCACTATTTAGTGAATTATTTAATGTTTATTATACCCATTTCATTTCATGGGTTTTGATAATTTTTTCTATGATTTTTTATACATGCTTATATGAAATCATAATTAGATGGGTGTGACATATAACTCACTACAGTGCATTGGGAAATCGAAAAAAAATTTGAGGACAAGGGTACATGAGAGGGAATCTCAATCCTGAAATCAGAGGTTATATGGGAGGACATCCCAATCCCAAATAATTAAGGTACATGAGAGTACATCCCATGAAAAAAATAATATGGTACATGGGAAGGAATAACAAGCCTCAAGTTGTTAAACAAGTGATTAACCAACGAAAAACATGATATAACAGTCTTGATTGGATTCCTTGATATAGGGTTTTAATTTTCTTATGTGTATAACAAAATTAATAGTCTTATTATTATATTATACATCAATTTATCATGTTTCTTATTTCATTATAATTCATTAATTATGAACTAATAATATCTATTCCATGATTAATGTTTATTATTTTTGTTATGAAGGTTATGTTCTCATAATTAACATGATCACAGTCTGATAACCTTATGTTCAAGATATGCATATAAATTTCCTTTATTTACCCATTCAAATAATTTGATCTCACACCTTTATTATGTTTCCCATACCCATGTAACAAAGAATGGTTTTTATTTTTTAATAGTAAGGTGGACGATCATTGTGGGAAACATAGAATATATTGGACTATGTTAAATGATTTTTCACCATGTTTACAAAGTAAATAAACTAGTAAGGTCTTTGTGCATGTATTGTTTTAATTGTTTAAGTATTCTACAAAAGTTAGGTAGGGTGAATGTTTTTTAACATGGGGTTGTTATAATAATTTTATTTAAAATAGATATTTATTAAAACAATTTATTTTCTACGGGTTAATCGTGTTTCAATGAAATTTTTATGCATCATATTAATTTTTATGGGTTAATATTGTTTCAAATATATTGTTGTAAAAATAATATATTTTACTTTTGTTAAAAATGTTTCAAATAGAATATTTTGGATTCCATTTCATTTTCATGGGATAATAAGGTTATGAAAATAATAAAATTTGTTTCATTGAGTTTATGAGGTAATAAGTTATCTATATAATTTATTCATGATAATGTTAGTAGAAATTGATTATAATTCTAGGTGGTTTCATTATAAACTAATTATGTGTGGTTATTTTAAAAAACAAGGATAGGTAGTAATTCTATTAACCATGGATGGGTGGTTCTATGAAAACCCAAGGATGGTTGGGTCCATGACAACCCGCCAATGTATTGGGTACTCTCGACCTAGAAGTCATCCATATTGGTTATTTGGTTTGGGAGAAGGGATGTGAATATAATTTTGAAAGATAAAAAATAATTTCATCTATGATTATTATGGTTTTATAATGTTTATTTTGTCTCATATTGATATTTTATGAACCATTCTTACATATTCTTATAACTCATTCATTTATTAAGGCTTTATTCCATATTTTATTGTTTGATGGTCTATGTATTTTTGGGGATAAATATTTTTTTATTATACTCATGAACATTTATTATATCATCATACCCTTTTTCTCTTCATATTTTCTTTGATTACATTAAATTTTTAATTCTTACATTTTACCTTGGTGAGAATTTGAGCTCACACTTATTATGATTCATTCATCCCATGTTATAAATAATGAATTTGAATTAATTATTTCTATAAGGACTTCCTATGGATCATGATTATAAATTAATGTGGAATATGAAAATTTGGGTATAGTGGGAGACTATGATCATATTTATGAAAATGATATTTTTAATCCATGATGTTAATAGTTTATCCTAATTCTATAAATCTATAAACATAAAAGGTACGTGAGGATGTAATTGATCCATTATTTTACTTCTGATGTTGTATGTTTAGGGAGGATAAAATTGGTTTAAATTTATTGGTACCAATGATGAAAATGTAATTTTTAAGATTTATGCACAGAATCTGGAAGTGTGCATTCAGGGATGTTATATTTATTGGTTTGTTCCATTCCACCTTCATCTATAACTCTTGAATTGGAGAAAATTCATTGACCCAAAAATGAAAAATCAATATAGCTCGTTAAAATGGAATCACATTAATAATCTTATGTGTATAGTGTCAAGTGATTATCAAGATTTCCAACAATTTGGTGACATCAATCACCAATTTAGTATAGTGACATTAGTCTAAAATAGACAATGGTTTATCATGAATTAATTGATACTCACTCTTCCTTGATGGATTTCCTTGAAGTACTACATGTGCTATTATGTCAAAATATGAATAGATTGTGGTGATGTTACCATAAAAAATCCAACAATTAATCTTATTTACTCCATGGTGATTGGGTTTTATAGTAATTCATCATTAATAATAAAAATAATCTAATCACACTACCAAAAATAATTATTCTAGATGATTAAATGGTGATGATCACCAAACTTATTTCCATTACATTAATATTTTTGGTCACATGATTCATAAATGATTTATTTCCAATGATTTTATAAAATATATTGTCAATAAGGAACATTTATCATTGAAATTTGCAAAGGAATAGGTTTCCCTCATATCCACTATTATTTTAGAACAAAAAAATAATGGGAAAATGACTCAAATGGTAACTCACAAGTGTTTTATGAATTTATGATCTAGAAATATATAGATCATGCACATTCCATCACTAGGGAATGGTTGATTCTTCTATTTTGATGCCTATTACAACTATATATCCAACTATAGAACCTTTTACATGTCAGAAATGGAAGATCTCCTATAATCATTGTAGGTTTGAAATATAGAAAGACGAGTAACTAAATATTCATATTAATGACCAAGATCTTATGTACTATTTATCCTTATCATTGGGAAAATGGGTGTTCACCCACAATAAATGTAAATGGGTATAATTCTAAATAATGATATCTCAAATTGATTAGGAGAATGAATTCAGTATAGGTTTTATGAATATGATATCAACTGATTGTTAGGAATATTCTTGTGGTTTTTATGAGTTCATTACTAACATGTATAACTTAAAATATTCAAAATATTATAAGGACCAAGGGGTTTTACCATCCTACATTCCAAGAATTGGTAATGAATATTTTAGTGACACTCCCCTTAACTATAATATTGATATCGTCATCCAAATTGATTCCAAATAACGTAGTATGTGTAGAGGATGTGATCGATGTATATGGATGGTCTATATATTGGGATCCAAACCTATACTCCCATCATTATCCACTGATAATTCCATCTGTAAAGGAATGAGTGTTTTCATGACCTCGACTTATCATCTCCTTAAAGCTAATATGGTTATATCTATTAATGATATAATCACTTAGTTATGGTGATAAAATAAAAATATATGAGAAATAATTATTTATTTATTTAGTAATATTTTCCTAGGAGAAAATTTACAATAACACCACAAAAATCCTCTACACCTGGAAGTACCATATCCCATAAGGCAGATGTGTTTTTTTATTTTCATCCCCTCATCAGGTGCATTATTATAATTGTTCAACCTTAGTATTATCATGTAAATGTAATGGGATTAAAATTTCAATTGTCTGGTAGTGGCATCATAGATGTTTTTATTATTAAAATCTTTCACATCTACCCTTGAATTGATATTGTTATGTCACTAACTCAAATATCCAACTCTAAAATATATTCACCTGCCGATGGAGGTATATGTGGCACATAAGGAAGGATGTGTTTTCATCCATATTTCTATAAAAGATGAATAATGGTATTTTACATCCACACAGAATATGTTGTTAGCTAATTATCCTTTTATTTGTTGAAAACATTCCCTGGGTTTCTAAGGAGCATGGGACCAAAAGGGTATGATTTGATAGTCCATTCCAATTACATATTATATAAATAATTATTAGTGATTCTAATTGAGAACATTTTAATAATAAAATATTAGATTTATAATAACATAAAGGGGAGGATAATTGACTACGTGACACCCAAATATCTATGTCGTTAATTAATGCCCCTTTAGTAGAACACAAAATGTATGTGATGGAATTAGGGTTTCCAATATCGGAGTGTTGGATGAGAAAATGAAAATTCTATTTATTATCGGAATGTGGAAGCATATTTCACATTTCTTTTATAGAATTAGTACTTATGTTTCCACATATGATGATACATAGGGAAAAAATAATGAAATATCACCTCAATTATTATCACTAAAATGAAACATTCTCCTTAATGTTGAAAACTACCTGAGTCCCATATTTTTTAAAATAATGTAGACCATTATTATAAACACCTGGAAATTCTGTGGAATTATTTTTCTATAATACACGGGAATTTTACAAGTATGCAGTTTCCTACGTTGCTTGATTCTGAGGCTCGGTGTGCCCTGAATCAATTTATGATGTTTTCTTCAGGTACGTTCTGTAAACGTACAAACGGGATTTTATAACTTTTAAACCGGTGCTCGGAACTGAAATATGAGGGTACCGTTGAACTCACAACGTCGGTGATTTCTTATTGATACCTTCACCGCAGTTTCATGTTAACGAGAGTAGAAGATTGTTTTTGGGGTTTATAAATAAAATTAAAAAAATAAGACTTAACTTTTTTTTATTTGTTGGTGGTTAAAACCTCCAAGGGGATGTTGGAGGTGGTGGCCACCACACCCAAACCTCCCATGGGAGGTTATGGTGGTGGGGCCACCCGAGAATAACCTACCTTTTGTGGATGTTATTATGTGGGGCCCACCCAATCTCCTTAACTCCTCTAACCCCCTTAAATTCATTGGAACTCCCAATTAATTGGGGAGGCTCTTCACCTTCCCACATAAGTTTTCCACTCCACATAAGTTTTCCACTCCACATAAATTAATTAATGGTTCATTAATTAATTATTTAAATCCATTTGAATTCATTCCAACCATTTAAAATAAATATTATGCAATTAATTTATTTTGGTTGGGATAATTCTTTGGTGGAGCCTTGGAAGAATTGAGAGAACATCCTCTCAATGAAGGACATGAAGAACTGTCGTCATCTTCTTCCTTCTTCAATCGGGGCAAGAAAGGGAAGCGACACCCATGAAGAACGCCCAAGACAGATCCAACGAACTTCATCCACATCAAATGAGAAGATGCCACCCAGGAAGAATGTCTCCAACTACGACATCACCTCCTTCTACCGCCAACAAGCGACAATCGATGTAGGGGTTATATTACGAGTGAATATTACACTCCGTACCCAGTCGTATGTTGTGTGCTCTGATAATCGAATGATATCACCGTAACGAGGAGGGTTCGGACCATAAAAACACATATAAACCCACCACTTTTGATGTTTCTTGTTTTATGATGATGGATGCGGTACACGTGGTGACCGACAATGAGTAGGATGTGAAGAAACCCAGTGGCTCTAGCCCGTCAGGTCACCACAAGGGCACGACACTGCCATGTCGCGCCGAGAACCGAGCTGGGGCCAGGAGGGCCGCAGTGGTTGGATGACAAGTACGACACCGCCGCACCGTACGGAATAGCAGGAGGCCACTGCCAGGTAGAGCTACAGTAGTGGGGGAACGACACCGTCGCGCCGCGGTAGAGAAACTAGGGGCGTCCGGTTTCGTCGGCCACTGGTGCACTCTATAGGCGGGACCCCTCTGGTCCCACGAGTCACCTGAAATGGCGCTTAGAACCGCTTCCATTTGACAACAGGGGTCACGACACCCCCTCCCACACGTGACTGGCCAGGCCACGGGGGTCGATCGCCCGTGGCCGGGCCGCTTCGGGTTGGGTCGTGCTTCGGGGCGGGTCGCGCCTCTGGCCGAGCTGCGCCTTCGGGCCGGATCTCACCCTCAGTTCGGGACTCCCACTTGGGTCAGGATGACCCCTAGGGCCGGGCCACCCACTTAGGCTGGGTTGGACCTACAGTCCGGGTCAGACCCCTATCCAGATCAGGTCGGACCAGACCCGGACCCGCTATGGCATGTTTACACCTTTTCTCCCATAACATGGGCTACGTGTGTCTGGTTGACGAACTGTGTGCGGTGACAGAAATCTTATAGAAAGATGGTTATTTTGGAATACCCCACTTGAGTTTGGATACAGATGGGTTATAGTTGATTTGGTTTGAACCTAAAAACCAACCTATCTTCTGAAAGAAAATGCCAACAACTCACAGACCGGGCGTCTCATCGATGCACCGTCTGTTGCGTTGATACCCCTGTGATGAGGAAGACCTTTGTGATACTTATACGTGATACTTAACAATAGTTGTAGTTTTTTTCAGTAGTTTGGGGAGGAGATCCTTCTAGGGATGAGCAGATAGAGTGCGGAGACCTAGTAGCTGACAGACCTGACGACTGGTTGACTGATTTGACTAGCCCAGTGGGGAGCGCCTGGTAGTTGGATGCAGACCCATAGAGGAGGAGCACCTGGTAGTTGGTGGAATCCCCACAGTACTCAATAGGTGGAGTTCCTCTACAGGTTATGAGGGGGATTGCCTGGTAGTTGGCAGCAGACCCACATCGGAGGAGCACCTGGTAGTTGGAAGCAGACCCACGGTACTCTACATAAGGAGTACCTCATCAGTCCAAGGTTAGTGAGAAGTGCCTTCGTCTCATGATAGGCCCACTGTTCTTGACAGAGAAGGATTTCTCCAGCAGTCTTGGTTTCGATATTGAAAATCATGGTTTGAGCAGAGTCAATGACCTTTGTGTTTTCTTATTTATTGAGAAGGGTTACTAGATAACTTAGGTATATATATGGTCATATACCTAAGTAATGGTTATCATTTGGTTCATACTCTGATGTTTATCCTTGAAGGATATTGTGATACCTTGAGGGTCTCAGGGTCCCTACTAAGTGTCATTATACTCACCCCTATATGGGCTTTGACCGCACCACATTGTGTTGGATGCAGAAGACATACAACGCTGACAGAGGCCGAGTGTATGAGGACTGGACGGTACGTGGAGGTGGAAATCACGATGATTCAGTACCCGAAGGAGACTGACAGATGTGGATCTCTGAGGAGGATATCTGTACCTACCCGTCAGGTAGGATCCATGGTGGACATTCCAGGAGCTACTAGATACCTTCTAGTTGTTTTTCTTTTTAGTTGTACATGTTTTGTCTTTTTCTTATACTTAACTATTGGGCTTGTATTTCTGGCCCATTTTACATTCCATCACATCTCATGTATACATTATTTTCATATTGTTTGGCATCCAGTTGTGTACTCTGATTGTGTGTGTTCACTTTTTCTAAAGTCAATGCCTTCCCAGTATAAGAATTTATGCCTTTGGTGCTAGTCGTCAGCCCCTGGCCTATAGAAGGCTGGCTTGGGGTAGTCACGACACGCGTCCTGATGACGGGTCGTGTCATACGTAATAATTCCCTTCATATAATACCTTATCTATAAAACATTGAATATATATATTTTCTCTATTTTTTAGAATATATTCAAAGTGTCTCAACCATATCATAAATTTTTTTCCTTCCCACAATTGACTCTATAATGAATGTTATGTATGAAAATGAACTATTAGAAGTTATTGGATTATTATATTTGGTTTTATCACCTTCTAAGACAACTGAAATCCACATCTCAAACTTACTTTTATGAAATAACTTTCGTTAAATGCCTTATTAGACTCAAATTAAGCTGAAGAAATCATTATTTTATATCATTTCTTAACGATAAACAATACATCTCACATATCATATCACAATCCCCATATTAGAACTTTTTCTATTATTAAAGATCAGAAATATATTCATATTATTTTCCAACACATGTGAACATTTTTATATAATTGAGTCACACTATACCCCATTATGTATTTCTCATAAGTTGTACACATCTTCATAACCTGGGGAATGGGTACAATATTAATGTTTGATCGAAAATGCTCAGGAAGGAAAAAACACCAAAAAATTCAACATGGGTTTGATCATCATATAAAAGAAATCCTGAGCATAAGATAAATATATTATAAAAAATTAAAAAAATAAGAGTATCAAACAAGATATAATATAATGACATGTAATATAAAATATTAAATCATTTAACATTTCATAATAGTGTATAAATTCCATAAAATAAATACAATCTAAGGTACAATAAGATTATAATATAATACATAAATGTTGAATAAGATAAAACATAGGAGATAATATCCTAATGGTGTATGAATTACGACTTAATCCTCATAACACAGTGTAATTGAGATGATAACCTATATATTATCATAGGATTATATTATAACTTAGGTACCCACTTGGGCTTTGGATACTACCCATATACCCTATTTGAATTGGGATATAACTTATTTACCCGCATGGGAATCAACTACAACCCATGTACCATCATGGGATTATGATGATACTAATATACCCTCTTAGGATATAACTATAGTACCGGTGACCTTTTTCAACTAATGATAAATAAAACATCAACCCATAAAATATAGGGTGATAAAGGGCCCCACCATTTAATCATTCATTTATATGTATTCAATATGGAAAAAATAATTCACTGTATATTATATTACCCATAAAGAATTAAATTTTATAACCTTTTCATATGGTATCATATAAATATACCTCATGAATTTAAATAGATGGTACCCAAAATGTAATCACATAGAAATAGTAATTCATAATAACATTTAGAAGGTATTTCAAGAAAAATATTTAACATGTGAATATTTCCATTCGTCAAAAAATGGAAAATATTAGTGAAAAATAATAAAGTTTCTAAAAATAATTTTCACATTATTATAATAAAAATGTTATAGATCACATTTCAAAATAATTCAAGAATATGTTAAGTTAAAGATTTAGAAAAAATAATAAGTTTGAAATGAAAAATTATTAATAGATTATTGGATAGTCCTATATGACATCAAAAATGAATGTTGGGTGGATTAAAAAATATTTTATTTTTAATTGATAGAAAAACATTTCAAACTTTTGAAATATATTGGTTGAAAACTCACATCGTAAAAACAGGTACAAAAACAAAAGAGTGAAAAGTAGTAATGGATATACTATGGTCACATGCGTAAAATGTTTTTTTGATTCCTAAATAATAATTTTTTTTGAAATATGAATATAAAAATTGAGAATAATTTATCCTTAATGGATATGATATTGTTTGCATAAAAACATTACAGTTTTATGGGGATAATAACCAAGAAATAATATTTGAGTTGAAGACATAATTTTAACCATATAAAATCAAAATGTATAATGAAAAATATAATTGAATAATTTATCAAATTATTATGAATAATAATCATGGAATAACATTTTAACTCAATGAAATGAAATTTTAGCTAATGAAACCCCTTATTGACATCATTATTAATAAACCAAGGGACATTATAAAGTGTTTTTATGTGGTATAAATGTGACTCCTTATGAAAAAATATTTAATACAACCAAATACAATGAAATATTATATTTTACACAACTTATTTGAAATATGATCAAGAATAATAGTCATAATGCAATAAATTAAAAATGAGTTGACAAAAACTATTATATTGTCATAATAATTTCAATTGAAAACCCATAAAAGGTAAAAAAAATTAGTTGGATTTATATATCTCATTGATTACCTGAAAATTTATGATAGAATAATTAAATTTCCAATTATATAATACAAAAAAATTAAACTTGTGGTGAATCTGAGTTATATGTCAAATAAAGAAAATTGAGATTCAAAAAACCCTTAATTCAGGTCCTGATAAATTCTATGCGTGTACATAAATTAATGATTAATAATATTAAATCATGTAATCAGTTTTTCCAAACCATTTACCTAGTAATTTAACATTATATGGTATTTTATTTTACATATTCTATATACATATATATTAAATATTTTTTTAATATAGTAGTAACTCAAATTGGTTTGATCATTTTTTATGAAAATTCATCGATATATTCACCATGGATAAATTTGTTGTGTAACATATTTATAGATTATTAGGTATTATATTATTTCATTTGAAAAAATAATTATACTGTTATGTAGGTTTCCCCAATATGGTCTCAAAATAAGAAAGGTTTCTGAGTATGTTCATTTAAGGTGGCTAAGTTTAATATGTCCATTTTTTATTTATATAATTTATAGAATGAATTATATTATACTTATTGAATATTAAAAGTGTTATAAATATTAATTTTATATGTGAAAAAAAATTTAATGTTATACATGTTATTCCGTAATTAACAATGAAATTCATTATTCCATGATGATAATAGGTTGACTATTCAAATGAATAATATTCATGTATTTTAAGGAACTATAAGAAGGTATAAATTAATTTAAATTATAATTTATTAATATTAATTATTGTTAAAATGTATTATTTTATCATTTAATAACTCTATTGAACAATCTGTGAATGGTGGTTGTAAAAAATATAACATGTTATTCATTGAGGTGGTAGTCCACATTTTTGTATCACAACATCATCATTTTTCAGATAATTTTTCAAGAAGAATGAAAATTGATTTCCCATTATTATAATATAATTTAATTAAATTAATAAAACAACTGTTTATTAAAATTTACTAAAAGAAATTGTTTTTATAGTTTTATGAAAAAAAAAATAGAACTAGGTTAAGAACATTAACATTCACTTTGGACATTCTCCATTTGTTAACACATTATAGCTTCTTATCATGTAATTTTAGAAAACTAGGTATTATAATACAAGGGAAGAGAGTTTAATAGAGATAAAGGTAATGTTTCGACATATAGTAATTTTTTTAATGGGTGGAAAAAGGAGGTGGAAGTGGACTTTTTTTATAATTGAAGAAAATGAATATTTTGTAAATACCTACTACATTTTTATTAATAGACTTCCAATATTCAAGGTTCAATGGATCAAAAGTGATAAATAAAGTATTTTGGGGAGGTAAAATGTCAATCCATCCTATAAAATTCTTTTTCGTATATGTTTCATGTTTTTTATCAATTTATTTCTTTATTTTTACCATTTTTATTTTTACATTATTAATTAGTGACTACCCATGTTCTTTATATTTTACTATAAAATATGGTAACACTTCATACACAAGTGATGAAAGGGGGTTGTAAAATTTTTTTGAGGATTATAATCATCTAGAAAATTATAAATAGTGATCTTGTAACATTATTTTTTTTTCCGGTTATTTTAACCGACATTTAAGAGTGTCTTTAATATCTGTAATTTTTAAAGAAAATGCTAAAAACTCATTAATATTATAAAAGGATGTTTGATTTTCAATGATAGTTATTAAATAACCAATTAATAAAATTATTCTATTTTAATGTTATTTAATAACAGTTGTCGAAACTATGTTTTTTTAATATCACGTCAAACTAATAACACATATCCAGAAGCAATAGAAAAAATGAAAAACATTAGTATAAGAATAACTACAAAGGGAAAATACAATGTATTTACTTATGAAAATTCATCATATTACAAATCCTTTACTATGTGTACCTATAAATCAAAATTGATATTAAAAATTAAATTGAATCAAAACTATAAAATTTTCCACCCATAGTTATTGAACATGAATTAGCTATTATTTATTATAATCTTGAGGGACATAAAATTATACAAATATAATTTAATGTATATTTAATATAAAATTCCAATATAATGAAAAGATAAATAAAAAAGGATATACAAAAATAGAATCTTAGATAATGTTTTACATGTGTTATTTGAAATAATTTCGACCATATGTATAATAGCATGATATCTACCTCCTATTTCGCCTTATTGAAGAAGTAAATTCTGTTTGAAAATATGTTTTCTCTTGGAAATTATGTTTGATATATATATATAATTTTATAATTATAAATGAATTTAAATTTTCCTACACATATCTGATCTATATTTTACTCTTTCTGATTGACATTATATAGTGATAACATGACCTATTTGGAAATTATATATATGAAATAAAGGTGAAATTTATTAAAATACAAAAGTACTCATATAATGAAATTTAAAACTAAAAACAAATATTCAAAGTCTACTCGCATTCCCCTATTTAATGAAGAAAATCAACCATTTTCCTCTCATTTGGACAAAATATACCCAAAAAATAAAGATTACTAATATAAAAATAATATAAATTTGTTTAATATTAAATTAAAAAGACAAACTAAATATATGTTTCAGACTAATAATGATAAGGAAACATCCAATACTAAATTACATCATTATTTACTCCTTAAAAAATAGATGAATTTCATTCACTATACTTCCTGATCCTCACATATAGAGTAATAAATTGGTTGTCAAAAAAACCAGAAACTAATTTCATATCATTTTTAGACAAATTTTATAATGATACCTAATAAAAAAAATAGGCATTATTTTATATAAATATCATTATAATAACTATAATAAATATAATTATTTACTTATATGAAAAAAGGCTTCCAACTCTCTATAGACCAACATATATGAAGTAACAATTTCAATTATATTTGTCATAAAAATGTTCACAATAATAAATCTTAGAAAAATAATTATCATTAATAAGAAGCTCATAAGCATCCAATTTTTTTTTCATTCTTGATAATTTTGAATGCACATTTCTATCAATTTCTAATGTATCCTAAATCTAATTTCCATTATATAAAATATTTTATTACCTATGATTTATTCATATATATATATATATATAATTATAAATGAAATTAATAAAAATATGAAATAATGTTTATAATATATGCATACCTTAATGGATTTTTTTAAAAAAAAGTAGAGATATCCCTGGTAAAAAATTGCCTAACATTGTGTCTAACTATTAAAGCCACACCTGTAGAGAATAGTACTCTAGTTAATGCATCTAAAATATCCAATAATGTCAGTAATGTGAAATAGTCAGGCCAGTGTTGGGAGGGTGATGCCCACGTGGGTTTGAGCCCATATAGGGTTTTCCTCAAAAGATGACATATAATGTGAACAAAACAATTCAAACCCACCACGCCCTACATAAATAATGTGCTTCCTATGGGTTTCTCGTATTTTAAAAAATATTTAATATGTATAATAATTTTAATATTGTACTTTTCTCTCTCTTTATAAATTGTTTTTTTGGGAAATGAATAGATTGTAAATATTTAGAGTTTTATGGAATGTGATGAATCATTTTTCTATCGGTTAATAGTGGAAGGTGGTGAATACAATGTGGTGATGAACAGTTGCAATGTAATGTATGTGAGTGGTCAATGAGGGATGTTGAATGATAATATTGGTCGTGTGGTTATTTAAATGGTTTGAATGAATGACAACATTCCAAACAAAAAAAATTTAAAAGAGGCTATAAAGGACCCCATTAGATCCATTCCTATTTTATTAATAAGAAAATAATTTAAATAATTAATAATTTAAATAGACCCAAAAAATATTATGATTATAATAACACTTCAAGAATTGAAACCATGTTTTGGGGAGATGAGTTTCATTTTTCCAGAGGTGGCATAACACATCATGTGAATATGGTGTATTATAATAATATAAATTTTATAATATCATATTTAAATAATAATTACAAACCTATTTAAAAGTCACATGTTAATGAATGGTGAATTAGTATGATTATTACAATGAGAAATCATATGTCATTGATTAATAATAATTTTTTAATAAAAAAAATTGAATATTAAGGAAATATATTTTGTAAAAAAATATTTTTTTAAAAATTATACATGTGGGTAAGCCCACACCCGCGTGAGCTCAACCCGCAATAGCCCGCACCTGTGAGGGCACGACCCACATTGGCCTGGGCTATAAACAATCATAATTTGTAGGCCCTATCAACCCCATATCTGCCCCATACTGGTGAAGCGAACAGGCCGTGGGCCCATTTTTCATCAATAAAAAATTGTAATCAAAATATAATCTATCTTTATCTTTTGATAATTTAAAATACATCCAATATAACATGTCATATCATATTCTATAATATTATATTGTAGATCCTCATCATATAACTCACAATATATGAGAAGATGATAGTGAGGTGTAGAAGTGGGAACTGTGCAAATAGGTGGATGAGTGAGATATATATGAAGGGGTAGGGGTGGGATATGCATCCATTGTGGAAGAGTGGAATATACAGCCTAAAAATATATTTTCATTTCAATAAATATTGATTGTATTGAAGCACTAATCCAATATTCAATCATATATATGACCCTACCCTCTATCATCTGACTTATCTCCCAAACCACACCTTCAAGGACATTATTTATCTTTAATATAAATCATCCATTGAGGGAGTTTTATAACTTAATAATATTAAATCACTAGACACATATCCTCAAACACGGACTGGGTGTTCGGGCTATCCCAATATAGTTGCTAATATATCCTTCAACCGTAAGGTATAAAGAAAAGATGTGTTGTATTCTCCTCAAAGTATTTATGTAGAGAATATTTGAATAATATATTAGTGAATTAAGAAATATAAAGAGGTTTAAAATGAATTAAGTTACTTGTATAAAATAAATACATACATCAATTCCTAGCAGCTACAACCCTCAATTAATTGGTAAAATATTCCCCCTTTGGGAAATCTGGGAAGTATTCCATTTTTCATGTATAGGTGATCGATATGAAGTGGAACTATCTACAAAACCTAAAAACTCATATATAATTTTTATGTTTTTCATTAATTATTTTATCATCCAATTATAAATTATCCTTATAAGATAAATTATATGTTTATATGTTTTTTGTTTAGTTATTTTTATGAGATATTCTTAGTTACAATTAACTATGGAAAATAAAAAAATCATGATGATCACTAGAGTGATACAAAAAGACATCCCAAAATTACATTGAACCTACCAAAAATTATTATTGTAGTCTAATTTCAATATCATGCTTCCAAGTATCTTTATATACAATGAGAAATAAATAACATTGATTTTCATTCTATAGTTCACGAAAAGTGAAATTATTTGTCAGGGTCGATTTATAATTTTTACAAATCCTTGAGTAAATATATAATAATATCATCATAATTTCATTAGGGGTAGGTATAGAATATTTCAAATCATGAAAAAATAACATATATAAGTAAAAACTTGTATTGATTAAAAATAATAAATAACCTTACCAAAAATGTTTGTCTTTGTTGTAATAGTGTCCTCATGGGGACATGTTGTAACATCCCAAGTAAGTAATGAATAATAGATATTTTTATATATGTCTATTAATCAATTAGATAGTGTTTTAGAGGCTTAAAATGAAAAAAAATCCAATCTTAAGCATGTAATACACTAATATTTTTAAAAGATTGTTTTACTGTCTTTTGATGGAAAACCATTTTTAAATCTATATTTTGAAAATTTAATAAGATATGTTTGTCAAAATAAAATTATTATTTATTATTGGGACATCAAAATTTACTTTTTGTGAATTTTTGGTATTTTTCTGACAATGTTCATTTTTTAATGAATAGTGAAAAATACTGCATTTTACATCAAAACTGCTTTTTAATCTAATTTATTTATATGATTATATTATCTTTTGAATTGGTTTTAAAGTTAAATTAGAATATATTTTTACCATTTAATACAATGGTGGTCATTAGGATTAATTTCACTTTGTAATTGGGCATAAACCAATGCCAAACTTTTCATAGATATTTTTTCAAAAAAACCCGCTATTTGTTTTGACAACGGGAATTATTTTTAAATCAATTATTGTAATTTATGTGTTTGGAATTTGGTAAAATGGATTACATATTTTTAATAAGAAGTTCCAAATTATGTAATTAAGATTCTTTTGTTTTTGGACATTATGAATAGTAACGACAGTAATTATCTTTAATTATCTTCATTAATGAGTAATCAAGTAGTTAAAGATAATAAAATGATATCATAATAATACAAAAACAACAAAACATGTTTCCTAAGGCTACTTTTTGTCTCATGGCCGACCATGGGATACCTTGTGCCAAACTTGTGGACCCCGAATTTTTATCTTTTTATTTTTAAAAGAATGTTAAATGTAACAAAGAATGTATCACCTAAGTAAAATATTTTTAATTTTGTCTACATAAATGATATTTTGGACTATAAATATTCATTGGAAATATAAAACTATTTTATACATCATAGTAGTTTTTTATAATTTTTATACACTAATTTTATTAAATTATTTATGACATATTAATGATGCAGTGATGACCTCATTATTTGACGATTTAAATAAAACGGAAAGATAATGTAAAATCTAAGACCTACACATGTCCAAAACCTATTGGATGGGTGGATTTCAAACCCTTATCACCTTACCCTTGAATTATATCAATGTGGGACCTTTGTAATCCGAAAATAATTTTCAAATAAAGTAACATTTCTTTACTTTCCAAGAGTGCCCCTCCTCTCGTCTTATAAAAGGCCCCCACCTCTACCTCCTTACCCACACTCCCAAAGCCATTGGCTCGGAAAAACCCTGCTCATTTTGGCTCTCCAAATTCCTATCTTACTCCTTGAAGCCTTTCTTTGGGCAGAAGTCTTCCCAAGTAATCCTTTGAGCTCAAATCTAAGAGAGTTACCCGATTTTAAGATAATGTCTTCTTTTGAGTCCTTTTGTTTGATTTTGCTTCTCCAATCCCCTAAACTATTTTTATTATTTTATTTTGTAACAACTACAGTATCCTCAATATACTAGGATGTTGTTAAAAGAATGATTAGATCTAAACTTACACACACCTACATCGAATGGTTAAAGGACATACAGTTTCCGTGGATGGTGAATTTATGCCTCCTGAAACGATGATTGTTCATCATTCTTTTAACACCTTAAAAGGTGGCCATTAAGATGTCACTATATTTATATATGATATATAATATGTTTATGTTTTCCTTAAGCTTCTGTATTTTTCATTTTGGGCATACCATTATGGTTTCCATTATGGGTAAACGCGATATCTTCATTTAAGGAAGTGCGGACTACCGCCCCCTCAAAGTGATTTGATTCGTTAAATACCATATATGGGACGTATAAAGGATGGAAATATGATATTATATATGATATTATACTGGAATTATAATATACCTTTATATAATTATGATTCCATTCTATAAAATATGAAATAGAAATGAAAGTAGCGTTCATGCGTACATACGGCTTACCGTCTCCATGAACGGTGCATTTCATTTCTTACCTCTAAATGATTATGTAATATTATAAATGCATGTATATACTAGATATATATGATATATACATAATTATTATAATTCTGGATATAATGGATACATGAACAACATGTAATTATAAAGGGTTTATTTTTGACTCAAGTACCAATGATCGTTAAAACGACCGTTATTAACTTAAATAATTACATAGTGTTCATGACATGGAGATAAGTGATATAAAAGGAATAATGAACTTGAAAAAGGTTCTTAAACAAGTAGAAATTAACTCAAGTTTATTTTTCAGGAGATTAAAGAACGACCGAGTCAATTCGGACCCGAGGTATGGGAATTTGTCTCGATCTCCTTTCATTGAGACATATTTTGTTTTATACGCAACCTTATTTTATACGGTGTATAAAACTCTTTGACTTTTTCGTTTATTCAAAAGGAATATTTTTTATACAAAGCGTTTTACTAAATGACAAAAAGGAATGTTTTTGTCGTACGTATGCGGCGACAACGACTTCTCCGCCGTCGTGACCATTATTTGAGTTTCGGCTTCCTCTACAAGCCATACCTTCTTTTTAAAAGAAAAATAAATACCATGTTTTACTTTTCTTTTCTTTTGGTATTGAAAATGGTTTTCATAATGTTTTTATATCAATGTGTTTTTTTGATATCTTGTGATTGAAAGGTGGAAATGGTATTTTTCTTATATGCATGTTTTATGTGATACGATTATGTTGGGGTTCTTGGGCATTATTATGAAGACGGGTGGTTTCGTGATAAACTAAGGGTGGGTGAGCCCGATATAGCTCTCCAATGCATTGGGTAACGCGAAGGAGTGTAACGTTAAGGTTTCTCCGAAGAGATTTAGGGAATATAATGTGATGGTTATTCCAAATGTAACCAAGAGGGTTACTCCATACGTAAGAATGTTATGAATGCCTCAAGTTACCTTTATGTCTTATGATTTCTATGATTTATTCATGATTTGATGAGGTATGTTAAAGTGCTTATGTTTTATGGGTAAAGTATGATTTCATTCTTATGTATATATGTACCCATGTTTCCTTTCCATATTTTTATATCCCTTACGGAGCTTTTTATGATCATCCCAAGTTTTTTTGAAATGTTTTTCACAGGTCAAGGGAAAGGTACATGATATGATGATAGTGTCAAGGAAGTGTCAAGAAAGAATCCATGTTTTATTTTAAATATGTTTCCATTGATGGGAAAGAATAATATTATCTTTATGTAACCACTTTTTTTATATGTGGAATGTAATTCAAGTTTTATGATCTAATTCTCTAAAACTCTAAACCAGAAAAGATCCTCAATGTGTAATCTTGTAATAACTCAATATTAAGTAAGGTTTAAGGCTGGAGCCTTATAGTTGGTATCAGAGGTCGGTTTAGATAACTTTAGGAGTTATAATTATATTAAATGATTATCCAAACTTTTTTTATGGTCAAATTGAAGTGATATAGTATTTGAAGATTACCATGTTGCTTCATCTAAGACATGTTTGTTCAGAATGGTTTTCCGCAGAGGAAACAGGGAAGCAATGCTAGGAAGGCATGCAGAAGGAAATAACCTTCCGAATCAGCATCCTGAGATGGTCGGAATTGGAACTGAACAGTTTGTTGCAGTAATGGCGCAGTTGACTCAAGCGATAAATGGAAGTGGTATCCATACACGAGATCAGCTAGATCAACCGCAGAGGAACATGTCAATGGTGGAACATTTCATGAGGAAATATCCCCCATCATTCAGAGGATCATCTGACCCTGTTCTAGCTGAAGGGTGGATTAAATCACTGGAGAAGATTTTCGATGTCAGGGGGTGTTCAGACAATCAAAAGGTTAGTCTTTCTATTTACCGTTTGGAGGGTGAAGCAGATCAGTGGTGGTCGATGGTTAAAAATATCAGGGACGCTGATGAGATTGATGCTCTCGACTGGGATGAATTCAAAGGTATGTTTCTTGAAAAGTATTTTCCTAAGTCTGTTCTACTTAGGATGGAAAAACAATTCTTGGAATTGAGGAAAGAGGAAGGCTCAGTGGCTACCTATGAAGAAAGGTTCACTCGATTGGCAAGGTATGCTCCAAATTTTATCCGAGACCTTGATAGTAAAATCAATAGTTTTTACTCAGGACTAAAGCCAAAATATCGAAGGGAATTAGCTTCTTGTGAGTTTAAAAGTTATGAAAAGCTTGTTAGATGTGCTGAGAAGGTGTAAATGGAGTTTTCTGATGATCAAGTGTTCTATAAAAACCAACAGAAGAAGAGACTAATGTGGCAAGAGAAAGGTAAGAATTATTCAAAAAAGTCTGACGGTAAGAAAACTAAGTTTCCAGTTTGTGATAAATGTGGCAAAAGTCATGTTGGGGAATGTCTTCTGAATTCTGGAAAGTGTTACCAATGTGGTAAGATGGGAAATAAGGCTCGTGATTGCACTGGAAAAGATCAGGGTGATGGTAAGACCAAATTTGATTTACAGTTAGTGAAATGTTATAAGGGCAATGATATGGGTAACTATGTGATTATTCTTAATCTCATAGGGAGTTTTCTGGGGGGGCTCCATCGCTTCGGGAACCCTAAAGGAGGAGAGGGCGCTCTGAGGTAGGCGGCTCGCCCGTTCGGGCGGCGGCGATGGCCGCCACGCCCGCCCTTCTCCGGCAACACCAGGTAGCCCCGACGTACTCCTCTCCGTTCTCGGATCCTTCTCTCCTACCCGACTTTCCCCGGATTACTCTTTGCCCTAAAGTCCCGTCCCTTCACCGAGGGGCTCCATCGCTTCCGCTCTCCCTTCAGGAGTTTTCCGAGGCTTCTAATCTCCATGGGCTATCCCTAATAGCTCGTTTTGGTCATAAGCGCCCCTCCCTGGACAGTTTCGCTCGCTTCGTCAATGAATCTATTCCCCTTCAAGATCGCGTCGTCGTCGGGCTCCTGGACTATCGTCACTTCTCTCTGCGGTTTTCCAACGATGACGATCTTGCTTCATTTTGGTCTAAAGGTCTTCGTTCTTGCGGGGGTCTACGTTTCTTTCTCCTTCAGTGGAGCTACGACTTTCATTAGAAGAGGGATTCACCATCTGCGGCCATCTGGGTGAGTTTTCCTGGTCTTCCCCTTCCCTTCCAGAATCCTGCTATTCTGCAATTCTTAGGTAATCTGGTTGGACGGTTTTTGGCCTTTGATGAGCGATCGAGAACACTGTGCCATCCGATGGCACCCCGAATATGTGTGGAAGTCGATGTATCCAAACCGCCTGTTGAAGAGGTATGGATTGAGGTGGAAAATGAGCTTCGGTGCCACCAACCGGTGTCTTTTGAGAACTGGTATGACTACTGCACGTCCTGTTGCCGTCTGGGCCATCTTGAACAGGGCTGTCGTAAAATGTTTCAGAAGTCTTCAACCTTGGCTGATAACAGAATTGCCCCACCAGAGTTGCAAACAGCGGGCATCGCGAAACCCTTTGGCTCTAGTGGTTCACTGCAGGAGGATGCGGCTGCAACACCTGTGGACAATGGCGTGAGCATGCTTGAGAGAAATTTGGCTTCTCCTTCTAAGCAGGATACCTCAATGCCTAATCGCAGTACCCAAATTGAAGAGTCTTCAAAGCCATCTCCTACCTCACCTGAAGCCAGGGTCAAGGATGTATGCAACAGGTTGATCGTAGATCTTAATGGTATGAAACAACCATTGGCACAGTCTTCTCAGTGCAATGCTGCGGGTATGGACGCTGAGTCTGGTTTAAATGGTAACCATTCCGAGATGGTAAAGGTTCATGTGGAAACTCAGAAGGGAATTCTCATGGCTCCTGGTTCTGGTCCTGATGAGGAGGCGGTCTGTTCACCTAGAAATGATAAAGGTGCTGCTTCTTCGGGAGGCACCAAGACACCAGCAGGGAAGTGCTGGACCCAAAATGGTGTTGACACATTCAATTCCTTTGGCTGTTTGGACTCCATTGAGCCTAACCAGGTTGAAGGGGATGGGCAGACTGAGGGGGGTTCGGGAGTTGACAAGGTCCAGGAGGAGGGGATGTTACCTAAAAAGTTCAAAGGGAGAGAACGCAAGGATTACTCATTTTTACCAAAGCCGATGGAAACACGGTCAGGTAAAAAATCTAAACTAGGTGAGAAGGAAACATCATCTGACAAGGTTCTCATGAGGGAGGATCCCCAGGTTGGGGTCAAGGTGAATAATAATGGAATGGGCAGCAGTTCTAAAATGGGAAAAAGCATTAAAGATCCTATCATCTGCTCTGAAGAGGATATGGTAGAGGAATTTCTCTATGTCAACATCCCTCAGGAGGAGGCCGATATGATGGGAAGACCTATCAAAGTGGAGGTCAACAGTGAGCAGGCCAAGTGGATTGACAAACAGGATCTGATTCTAATGAGAGGCTTCAACAATCTGAAAATCAGCAAAGTTGAATATATCCGAACATGGGACAAAATGGCGGACCGATTTGAAGACATCATTGGGGAAGACCCTGGTGCCAAGGTATGGTTGATGAAGTGGAATCTGTATAGAGAGGAAAGCACTAACAGACTTCGATTATGCTTTGGTAATTTTTCATATTCCTATGAGGCGTCACCTCCGGACTAATTGGGTTTGTTTTTCCTATTGCTTCCAAGGGTTGGTGGTTTTCCTATGTCTACGGTTTGTGTGGTTTTGTTGGCTAGCCGCAGGATCTCCTTGGTAGGCTCGGTTTCTCTGCCATCATCTTTGTAGGCCATTTGGGACATGGCTGTTTTGGTGGGATGGAAACATCGGGAGGGACCATGCTTGCATGGGATCGCCGAGTGTCCTGCATGGGGATGGTGGTTGATGCTGTTGCTGGAATGAGGTATCCTGTTTTTTCCTGTTTTGTTTTGGAATGTTTGGATTTTTCCTGAACTTTGGGTTTCTCACTTTTCCCGTAAAAGTGTTGCTTTTAATAAAAAAAATAATCTTCAGGATATGGGTAACTATGCAAATGAGTGTCCGACAAAGAGCTTGAGTGATGGGAAGCAGTTAGACTACAAGCATAAAGTGGTGGTGAAATCCCTTGCAACTACTTCAGCAGATGTCGGGACATCAAATGAAGTTGTATTAGGTACTTTGTTTGTTTTTTCAGATTATGCCAGTGTGTTGTTTGATTCGGGGTCTACACATTCTTTCATCTCTGAAAACTTTTCTAGTAAAATGGGAATACCATCTCAAGAAATGACTCCTGAACTTGTGGTAAAAACACCTAGGGGAAATTTTGAGGCAAAAAGAAGTTATAAGAATCTTCCTATCCTTATATGTGGAAAAAACCTACTTGCAAACCTTATTGTTCTACCTCTAGTAGAGTTTGATGTTATCCTGGGTATGGATTGGCTCTCTATTTACCATGCTAAGATTGACTGTAGAGCTAAAGAAGTTTATTTTCAGAAATACTTTCAGTTTGTTTACAACAATGAATCCTTACTGTTGATAACTTATCAAGAGGCCAAGAAACTTGTAAAAGATGGAAATGAATGTTACCTTGCACACATCGTTGAAAATAAGGGAACTGTTTAGACTAATTATGTGCCAGTGGTAAATGATTATCCTGATGTTTTTCCTGATAAGTTTCCTGGAATTATACCAGATCGGGAAGTTGATTTTATTGTTGACTTAGTTCCTGATGCTAAGCCAATTTCAAAACTCCCTTATTGAATCGCTCAAGTTGAACTTTTAGAGTTAAAGAAACAATTACAGGATTTATTGGATAAAGGTTTCATTCGACCTAGCACATCACCATGGGGTGCTCCTATCTTGTTTGTTAAAAAGAAATATGGTTCTATGAGACTTTGCATTGATTATAGAGCTTTGAATAACATCACTATTAAGAACAAATATCCTTTGCCTCATATCGATGATTTGTTTGATCAGCTCCAGGGAGCTCATTATTTTTCAAATATTGACCTGAGATCAGGGTACCCTCAGCTGAAGGTAATAGAAGCAGATGTTCCGAAGACTGTGTTTCGTACAAGATATAGTCATTATTAGTTTTTATTAATGCCTTTTGGGCTAACCAATGCACATGTTGTATTCATGGACTTAATGAATAGAATTTTCCATGAGTTCTTGGATAAGTTTTTGGTGGTTTTCATTGCTGACATTTTTGTGTTTTCTAAAAGTAAATAGGAGCATGAAAGACATTTAAGGGTTATCTTGCAAACCTTAAAAGAAAATAAACTGTATGGAAAATTCAGAAAGTGTGAGTTTTGGTTGAAAAAAATTTCTTTCCTTGGTCACATTGTTTCTAAAGATGGGATAACTATTGATCCTGCAAAAACAAAAGTTGTTGATGAATGGCCAAGATCCACAAATGTAACTGAGATTCGTAGCTTCCTTGGTTTGGCAGGCTATTACCAAAGGTTTTTTAGAAATTTTTCACGGTTATGTAGTCCAATGACTAAGCTAACTCGGAAGGGTGTTAAGTTTATCTGGACAAAATAATGTGATGATTGTTTTCAGGAATTGAAAAGAAGATTGGTGAATGCTCCAATTTTTTCATTACCTTCCAGGAATGGTGAGTTTGTTATATACAGTGATGATTCATTGAAAGGACTTGGTTGCGTCCAAATGCAGAATGATCAGGTAATTGCTTATGCTTCACGACAGTTGAAAACTCATGAGGTAAATTACCCTACACATGATTTGGAATTAGCTGCTGTTGTTTTCACTTTAAAATTTTGGAGGCATCATTTTTATGGAGTAAAGTGTGAAATATATACTGATCACAAAAGTTTAAAGTATATATTCACTCAGAAAGAGTTAAACATGAGACAGAGGAGATGGCTGGAATTAATCAAGGATTATGATTGTACAATTCATTACCATCCGGGAAAAGCAAATAAAGTGGCTGATGCTTTGAGTCGAAAAAGTAATGCTTCATTAGCAATATTGCATTTGGAACGTGATCCTTTGGTTAAGGATTTGATGAACTTTGGCATAGAAGTTGTTGGTGTAGGAAGTTCTTCTGTTTTGTTTCAGGTATCAGTGAGATTATCTCTATCAGATAGAATCAAGAAAGCATAGAAGCAAGACAGTGAGTTGCAGAAAAAGGTAGAGCTGGTTCAGAAATGTAAGTTTCCTGAATTCAACATTGATAATGATTGTGTTTTGAGATTTGGGAAGAGATTGTGTGTGACTTTTGAATCAAATTTGAAGAGAGAGTTGTTATGTGAAGCTCATAGTTCTCCGTTTTCAGTTCATCCTGGCAGTACTAAGATGTACAGAGATCTGCGGGAGTATTACTGGTGGGATTAATTGAAAAGAGATATTGCTGATTTTACTGTGAAGTGTTTGACATGTCAACAGGTTAAAGCAGAGCGCCAGTTACCGAAAGGGATACTTCAGCCTTTACCAATGCCAGAGTGGAAATGGGAGAATATATCCATGGACTTTGTTGTGGGATTACTGAAGACATCTCGAGGTAATAATGCAATCTGGGTTATTGTTGATCGCTTGACTAAATCTTCTCATTTCCTTGCTATATGAGATACTTTTTGCCTAGATCAACTTTTCCATTTGTATCTTAAAGAGATATTCAGGTTACATGGTGTTCCCCTCTCCATTGTATCTGATCGTGATCCCAGGTTCACTTTTAACTTTTCGAAAGGCCTTCAGAAGTCGTTGGGTACTGAATTAAATTTTAGTACATCTTTTCATTCTCAATCAGATGGGAAGTGAGAATGAACAATTTTGACCTTGGAGGATATTCTACGTTCTTGCTCTTTGGATTATCACGGAAGTTGGGACCAACATCTTTCTTTGGTTGAATTTTCATATAATAACAGTTTTCATTCCAGTATACAGATGGCACCATTTCAGGCATTATATGGGAAGCGGTGTCGAACTCCAGCTTTTTGGGATGAAGTGGGTGAAAGGAAGTTGATGGGACCAGAATTGGTAGAAGAGATGGCAGAAAAAGTTCAGCTGATTCAGAAACACATGAGAACAGCTCAGAGTAGGCAGAAGAGTTATGCGGACAACAGGAGGAAGGATTTAACTTTTGAGGTAGGTGATCATGTTTTTCTCAAAGTATAACCATGGAAAAGTGTGATGTGATTTGGTAAGAAAGGAAATATGTGTCCAAGGTTCATTGGACCATATGAAATTCTAGAGAGAGTTGGATCAGTTGCATACTGAGTGGCTTTACCTCCGAGTTTATCTCAGGTACACAATGTTTTTCACGTTTCGATGTTGAGAAAGTATATTCCAGATCCATCTCATGTTTTGAGTCCAGAGGTAGTTCAGCTGGAAGAGAACCTATCTAATGAGGAACAACCGGTCCAGATTCTTGACCACAGGGAGCAAGTGTTACGGAATAAGGTGATTAATCAGGTAAAGGTTTTGTGGAAAAACAACATGATAGAAGAGGCAACATGGGAATCTGAAAATGCAATGAGGGATAAGTACCCCCATTTATTTGATAAGTAAATAAATTGTGGGGACGCAATTTTATAAAGGGGGGAAGGATGTAACATCCAAAGTAAGTAATGAATAATAGATATTTTTATCTATGTCTATTAATGAATTAGATAGTGTTTTAGAGGCTTAAAATGAAAATAAATCCAATCTTAAGCATGGAATACACAAATATTTTTAAAAGATTATTTTACTGTCTTTTGATGGAAAACCATTTTTAAATCTATATTTTGACAATTTTATAAGATATGTTTGTCAAAATAAACTTATTCTTTATGATTGGGACAACAAAATTTACTTTGTGTTAATTTTTGGTATTTTTCTGACAATGTTCATTTTTTAATGAATAGTGAAAAATACTGCAATTTACATCAAAACTGCTTTTTAATATAATTTATTTATATGATTATATTATCTTTTGAATTGGTTTTAAAGTTAAATTAGAATATATTTTTACTATTTAATCCAATGGTGGTCATTAGGATTAATTTCACTTTGGAATTGGGCATAAACTAATGCCAAACTTTGCATAGATATTGTTTCAAAAAAACCCGCTATTTGTTTTGACAACAGAAATTATTTTTAAATCAATTATTGCAATTTATGTGTTTGGAATTTGGTAAAATGGATTACATATTTGTAATCATAAGTTCCAAATTATGTAATTAATACTCTTTTGTTTTTGGACATTATGAATAGTACCGACAGTAATTATCTTTAATTATCTTGATTAATGAGTAATCAGGTAGTTAAAGATAATAAAATGATATCATAATAATACAAAAACACCACAACATGTGTCCTAAGGCTACTGGTTGTCTCATGGCCGACCATGGGATGCCTTGTGCCAAACTTGGGGACCCCATGAAATCACTTTTGTGAGAAAGTGACTTTTTATCTTTTTATTTTTTAAAGAATGTTAAATGTAACAAAGAATGTATCACCTAAGTCAAATATTTTTAATTTTGTCTAAATAAATGATATTTTGGACTATAAATAGTCATTTTAAATCTAAAAAGATTTTCTACATCATATTATTTTTTTTTATAATTTTTAGACATTAAATTTATTAAATTATTTATGACATCATAATGATGCAGCGATGACATCATTATTTGACGATTTAAATAAAATGGAAAGATAATGTAAAATCCAAGACCTACACATGTCCAAAACCTATTGGATGGGTGGATTTAGAACCCTTATCACCTTAACCTCGAAATATATAAATGTGGGACCTTTTGAATCTGAAAATCATTTTCAAATAAAGTAACATTTCTTTACTTTCCAAGAGTGTCCCTCCTCTCCTCTTATAAAAGGCCCCCACCTCTACCTCCTTACCCACACTCCGAAAGACTTTGGCTCGGCCAACCCCTGCCCATTTTGTCTCTCCAAATCCCTCTCTTACTCCTTGAAGCCTCCCTTTGGGCAGAAGTCTTCCCAAGGAATCCTTTGAGCTCAAATCTAAGAGAGTTACCCGATTTTAAGGTAATGTCTTCTTTTGAGTACTTTTGTTTGATTTTGCTTCTCCAACCCCCTAAACTCTTTTTATTCTTTTCTTTTGTTACAACTACAGTATCCTAAATATACTAGGATGTTGTTATAATAATTATTCGAGCTACACTTACACACACCTACATCTAATGGTTAAAGGATATACTGTTTCCATGGATGGTGAATTTATGCCTCCTGAAACGATGATTGTTCAACATTATTTTGACACCTTAAAAGGTGGACATTAAGATGTCAATATATTTATATATGATATATAATATATTTATATTTTCCTTAATCTTCTTTATTTTTCATTTTGGGCATACCTTTATGGTTTCCATTATGGGTAAACGCGATATCTTCATTTAAGGAAGTGCGGACTACCGCCCCCTCAAAGTGATTTCATTCATTAAATACCATATGTTGGACGTATAAAGGATGGAACTATGAAATTATATATGATATTATACTGTAATTATAATATACCTTTATATCATTATGATTCCATTCTATAAAATATGAAATAGAAATGAAAGTAGCGTTCATGTGTGCGTACGGCTTACCGTCTCCATGAACGGTGCATTTCATTTCTTAACTCTAAATGATTATGTAATATTATAAATGCATGTATATACTAGATATATATGATATATACATAATGATTATAATTCTGGATATAATGGATACATGAACAACATGTAATTATAAAGGGTTTATTTTTTACTCAAGTACCAATGATCGTTAAAACGACCGTTATTAACTTAAATAATTACATAGTGTTCATGACATGGCGATAAGTGATATAAAAGGAATAATGAACTTGAAAAAGGTTCTTAAACAAGTATAAATTAACTCAAGTTTATTATTCAGGAGATTAAAGAACGACCAAGTCAAGTCGGACCCGAGGTATGGGACATTGTCTCAATCTCCTTTCATTGAGGCATATTTTGTTTTATACGCAACCTTGTTTTATATGGTGTATAAACCCCTTTGACTTTTATGTTTATTCAAAATGAATCTTTTTTATACGAAGTGTTTTACTAAATGAAAAAAAGAAATGTTTTTGTCGTACGTATGCGGCGACAACGACTTCTCCGCTGACGTGACCATTATTTGAGTTTCGGCTTCCTCTACAAGCCATACCTTCTTTTTAAAAGAAAAATAAATACCATGTTTTACTTTTCTTTTATTTTGGTATTGAAAATAGTTTTCATAATGATTTTATATCAATGTGTTGTATTGATATCTTTTGATTGAAAGGTGGAAATGTTATGTTTCCTATATGCATGTTTTATGTGATACGATTATGTTGAGGTTCTTGGGCATTATTATGAAGAC
This sequence comes from Viscum album, assembly GCA_963277665.1. Taxonomy (NCBI): domain Eukaryota; kingdom Viridiplantae; phylum Streptophyta; class Magnoliopsida; order Santalales; family Viscaceae; genus Viscum; species Viscum album. Next base: position 1,134,469,033 of record OY728166.1, read on the forward strand.
GGGTGGTTTCGTGATAAACTAAGGGCGGGTGAGCCCGATATAGCTCTCCAATACATTGGGTAACGTGAAGGAGTGTAACGTTAAGGTTTCTCCAAAGAGATTTAGGGAATATACTGTGATGGGTATTCCAAATGTAACCAAGAGGGTTACTCCCTACGTAAGAATGTTATGAATGCCTCAAGTTACCTTTATGTCTTATGATTTCTATGATTTATTCATGATTTGATGAGGTATGTTAAAGTGCTTATGTTTTATGGGTAAAGTATGATTTCATTCTTATGTATATATGTACCCATGTTTCCTTTCCATATTTTTATATCCCTTACTGAGCTTTTTATGCTCATCCCAAGTTTTTTTGAAATGTTTTTCACATGTCAAGGGAAAGGTACATGATATGATGATAGTGTCAAGGAAGTGTCAAGAAAGAATCTATGTTTTATTTAAAATATATTTCCATTGATGGGGAAGAAGAATACTATCTTTATGTAACCACTTTGTTTATATGTGGAATGTAATGCAAGTTTTATGATCTAATTCTCTAAAACTCTAAACCCGAAAAGATCATCAATGTGTAATTTTGTAATAACTCAAGATTAAGTAAGGTTTAAGGCTGGGGCCTTATACATGTATCCAATCGGATATAACAATTATTATTTTTTATCAATCATACATAATCTAAAAACTCTAAAAAATAAATTTTCACCATTGGATTTCAATTATCATCATATTAAATAGATATCTTCTATTCCGGGGTATGATAAAAGACAATTTAGGTAATCATTTTAAACCATTTTTACCTATCCTTGAGGCCTTTATTATTCAAGGGGTAGTAGAAGAAACATGTATAGATTCTTGAGTACCCTCATCAATTTTATTTTTTAGGTCCTCACAAGATGATCAAGGTGAATCAGGTATATAATTTGACATTTTACTGTGAATAAAAATATGAAAAAAATTAAACAAATATAACAATTTCATATAAGGATAAATATAAAGTGAAAAAATATCCAACAAAATTGAATGTAACATAAATAGTTTCTAAGATAAATATAAACTGAAAAAAGATCCATCAGTATCTAACTCATGTGTAATGAATATGAAATTTTGATAAGGATCCATATGACTATTTCATCATTAATTATTATATTATTAATTGTAATTCCATTAATCTTAATTTTCTTATTAATAATAACTGATTATTATTTAAATATTTTGAGAATTGATACATCTAAATTCAATTAAATATGATTCTTAGTAGACAAATCACTCATTTTATCATTGTATTAATCTAGAATTTGTGGCTCGTGAATGGTTTAATCTTAAATTTCACAAATTATTAGGGATGAATTGTCCTAAATTTTTCATAAAAAAAATCCACATAAATAATTTTGTGATCATTATATAGTTGTTATACACATTAAAATAATATTAATTATTTAACAATATTGTTTATCAAATAAAATATTTCTGAATATTTTTATAGATTTTAATTGAATAAAAACCAATAAGATTTAAATAATATTTTAATTAATTAAAAAATTAGAATAATGAAATTTAACATTTCCATAATTATTAAAGGTTAAATGATATGTTAATATATATTACCAAAATTTTCATTAGGTTATCAGAGGAAAATTTTCCCATATTACGCCCCATGATCATTAAGTATAAAAAAACCATTTCTTTGATGACATCATCAATATCATCTAATAATATGTCTATATATATAGGGATATCATATAATTCATCATCATCACCATGTTTTTTATCATTAAAATATATTATTATTCTATTAAAATTGATATTCCACTGTAATTTGATGAATAATAAATATAGAATTTTTTTCTATGTGTTTGTAATATAAAATATTCATATGTATATTCCAAACTATTTAGATTTACTAATTTTGTGCTAATTCATGGTGTTTAAAAATGTAGTTTTCGACAACCCATATATATTAAAACATAGTAACTCAAAATTTAATGTCATATATATCTAATTTTAATTTTAAACTCTATACTATAAACTTGATTCAGATATTGGGTGTTTTTATTTTGTATTTGAACATTTTTACTTCAACATACAATAATACAATACTATTTTGAAAATGAACATCTATTATAATAGTAATAAGTAGAAAGCTTATATTAAATAATTTTATAAAAATGATATTTTATTGGATATGATCATGTCCTATCCACTAACCATTTCAATTTTTTCTTATACATATGAACTACAAAGCCTGAAAAGTAAGAGGTGTTTATTTTTTTAGATTGGGAGTGGTAGATAACACTTAATGTATTTATAACAACCCATACTTTACATACATGGTTATTACTACCAAATTGAAGCATAATTATTACTACATATAACAAAACCATGAAAGGACCCTATAGGTATAATGTCTTTAGAAACTGGGAAACATAAACAACTGGTTCATAAAATCAACAACATTGTCTCCTATTTATTTCATCATATCAAGAGTCCCTCTTTGGCATATATTACTTAATATCATTCTTCCTAACATAGGGAAAAAAACATACAAAAGGGTGAGCTCAAATTCTCAGTAAGGGTAAACAAAAGAAATATCAGTCATATCATATTCATAAGAACATAACATTTTGAAAATCTAATCCTGTAAAAGAGATCATAACATGGGATAAATCATAGAAGTGAAATGTAATTTGAATAATCATGTCTTAATATATAAAGATTTGTGGGATACACACATAATCATAGAAATTAATTTCTTAGTAGTAAAGACTCATTGTGAACACTATCTTAGCAGACAAAGTCATTTTCTGAACCGAGTTCACTCCTCGTTTCAGTACTGTTTCACTGAACTGGTTTAACCTTCTGTTCCATCCATGTCTATCTCATGATAAATAAATCTTTACCCAATGCATTGGAGGGATATATAGGTCCCACCCATCTCATAATGATACCATTATTATGTGTGCCACAAGATCATAAATCATACATCATAACATAACCCATGTTATAAAAATGGGATTCTTAAACGTCATGCCATCATAACATAATCCATATAAGATAGAAGGACATATTAAAAATAATTCCATCATAAAATAATCCAATAAATGTAAAAATAGGGATATAAATAGAACCCTATATTAACTTATATGGAAAATAATTTTTATAAAATTCATGAACACCATTATTGAGGAAAATATCCTTTCTACTTCAAAAACATTTTTCCTTTATTAACAAGTCATACAATTTTAAACTAAAAGAAATTGATTAAAAATAAACTTGAAAACTTGTAAAGGAAGATTCATGGAAATAATGTTTTATGAAATCATAAAATCCATTCATGCTATATAAGTTAAAAAACAGTCTTCTCGTACATTGGCCGGAAAAGTCAAAAAGTACCCTGTACGAAAAACGACAAAAGATTCCTTTCATATATTTTACTAAAAACTCACCGAAGGGTAAAGTTGGATTTAAAAAATTTTAGGTGGATTGAAATAATATGAAATATTGAGGAAACATGTATGTGGATGATAAATATTCCCCAGTAAATTCTTAAGTATAAACAATATCAGATAAAAATGAGATTGTGAGATTTTCCCTTACCTTAGGTCCAATTTTCTTCATAAGTGTCCGAACCTCCTGTATAATGATTTAAATAATTTCATTGACTTATTCTAGAATCATAATTATTTTTATGATGTCATATATCATCATATTCTTAGCTTCTTATTAGTAATTTTTCAGTGCTACTTGTTATTCGGGTGTTTATTACTGTATATTTGTATGTCTGATTTGTCGAATAAATTCTTATTCCTCTTTTTAGGTTATAGGAACCTCATTTACAGAATTTTATTAGTGTAATATATATCATATTTATTCATTCAATTCATTTATATAATCATTATGCAATGTAGATCATGTAGAACGAGTCGCATCACATCGTGGAGACAGTATTCCGTACGTACGCACGATCGATGATATCGTTCCCATGATTGTGGAATTGTATTGGAGTTTATTTATACTATCTCATAATCAATATCACCTTAAAATATTAATATATATTAATTATTTACACAATTATACCCATCCAAGTAAGGTGGTGGTGGAAAATTGATTACACAAAGGCGTGGAGACGGTATTCCATACATACGCACGCGCGGTGATTTCATTTTCCGTAGGATGGATAGATGTTGAAATAGGTTTGTTTCATAATTATAACAACATATCAGTATATGAGTGATACTTATGTTATTACTTCATTATGAAACAACTAAAGAAGAAGTAGTGAAATAATAAATAAAGTTGAAAGAATCGGTAACGGACATTACCTCTTCTTTGAAGCGCCTCTTTGAGACCTCCTAGTAGGGCACTAAAATTGGTCTTTGAAGAATACCAGGACCTCTAAGATGTTTCTAGGAAAGTGTAGAAGAGAATTATATAGGTTTTGACCGAGCATGAAGGCTCAAAGTGGTGTGAGGAAGAGAGGGAGGAGGTTCCCTTTTATAAGGCAGGAGAGGGGCACCTTAGGAAAACTTAAAATATTATTTTATTATAAAGTCATATTCGGTTTTTAATAGCTTCAAATTGATTTATTTAGAAGCTAAGGTGGATATGGGTTTCAATCATCTCATCCAATAGAATTTAGACAAGTTTAGGGTTCTATTTTAACATTATCATTTAGATTTAACTCTAAGTTAAATAATTTAACTTTTACCGTGTCTTTTTGTTTTCTTACAATATATGGTTAATAAACATACTATAACAAGCCAAACGAACCCCAAGTTGTTTATTATTAATATATATAACCTTATATAAGTCATTTGGCCGATCCTTATATTTTTAGGAATAAAATAACAATTTATAATATAAAATTTGTTTTAAAAAACTATTTTATGTCAATTTTGACTCTATTTGGTAATTGATTTTTGTGAAAATAATAACAGAAAGATTAGTTCTATAATAGTTAATTAAATCAATACTAACATGTCATATTATCCTATAAAATTATTTTAATTCATAAAAAGTCTCAAATTACATTTATTTGGGTATTTATAACATCAATTATGTCAATAATTGTTTTAATAAGATAATTACTGCACCATCATTGTGTCATAAATAAATTAAATTATTTATTTTCTAAAAATTAAAAATAAAATACCATTATGTAGGAAATATTTTTATCTTTATAATTAATATTTATAGTTGAATTTATCTTATGTATAACCCTATATTAAAAATGATTTATCTATTAAACTTTGATTTTTATTATTTTAACCCTTCTTTAAATAAATTAATAATAAATGTCCTAATCTAATCCAAGTGGGTCTAAATGGTTATATTTTATTCCTAATGTAGTTTTTGGTAGAATTACACTTATCAAATAGAATTAGGACATGTGTTAAGTTAATAATAATAACATTTTTACCCTTAATTTCCCTATTTACTTTTAACCGTGGTAAAAAAAAGTAAAAAGTTACTATTCACCAAAAATTATTTTTATCTCATTGAATCACATTTTAGTCCTTGATATTAACTGTGTCTCTCAGATTTTAGAAATTCCAGTCACAAAAGCGGTAATATCAAGTTTTATTTAAATTTGCAAATTCTCCTAGGAGGTGGGTAAAAGACGGTGAAAAGTTCAATAAAATTTTTATATATCTAAAATTATTATAAAATGACTCCAATGAATTGAATTGAACTTATATAGGTATAATGTATCAATTTTGACCTAAAATATATATATATAAAATAAATAATTATTTAAATAAAAAGTCAATTTTTAAATAGTAACCCAGTGTTTTCACTATTCATCAAAAATTGAATGTTTTCAGAAAAAATAACAAAATTTCACCCGAGGTTAATTTCGATATTCCGAATCCAAAAATGAAGTGAATTTTGAATGATAAAATTTAAAAAAAATCAAAAATAGGGTATTACTATTCATAACGGCTAGTTTTAATAATATTTTAATAGCGTATCATTGTTTAGTGAAACTCGGTATTGCGTACAACGCAAGCTATCGAGGAAGGTCGTGGTTGCATGTAAAGAAAGCCAAGCTAGTGTTGTGTGTGGTGAAAGATTCCTTTTATGATTTATATAACATAAAAACAAAATATTTCTCATAAAAATCTCAGGTGTTACATTCTACCCCCTTAAAATGAATTTCTCCATCGAAATTTGTCACTTTGTAACAAACAGATGAGGATACCTCTCCCTCATCATATCCTCAAGCACCCATGTAGATTCTTCAAATTGGTGGTTCCTCCATAAAACTTTCACCAAGCAAGTGGTCTTGTTCCATAGGACTTTTTCGCTACGATCCAAAATCTCTATTGGTTGTTCTTCATAAGAAAGATATTGCTCCAGCGGTACAAATTCTGAGATGAGTACATGTGAAGGATCAAGTATGTACTTTCTCAGGAGAGATACATGGAACACATCATGAACTTGGGAGAGATTCGGTGGAAGCACCATTCGGTAAGCTACCTTCCCAACACGATCCAGTATTTCGAAAGGACCGATATACCTAGGGCTCATCTTTCCCTTCCTTCCAAATCTAATTACTCTCTTCCACGGAGATATTCATAAGAACACTTTATCACCCACTTCAAACTCTAGGTCTTTTCTTCGGTTTTCGGAATAATATTTTTGCCGACTCTGAGCTTCTCTTATGTGTTGTTGAATAGATCGGATCTTTTCTGCCATCTCATCAACAAGATCAGGTCCTAATAGCTTTCTTTCCCCAACTTCATCCCAACTAGTTGGAGTCCTACATTTCTTTCCATAGAGATCTTCATAAGTATCCATATGAATACTGGAGTGAAAGCAATTATTATAAAAAAATTCCACCAAAGGTAGGTGTTGATCCCAACCACCTTTGAAATCCATAGAGAAAGATCTCAACGTATCTTATAGAGTTTGAATTGTCCTCTCAGACTGACCGTCTGTCTGAGGATGATACACAGTGCTGAAACTCAACACTGTATCCAGAGTATGCTGAAGACTTTGACAAAACTTTGAGGTAAACCACGGATCTCAATCAGATATAATGGAAAGTGGTATGCAATCTTACCACTTCCTTTACATATATCCTGGAAAGCTGACCCAGAGAGAAATCGTCTCTAATAGCATTAAGTGTGCAGACATTATAAGACGATCAATTATGACCCAGATAGAATTATTGCCTTTGGATGTTTTAGGAAGTCTGGTGACAAAGTCTATAGTGATGTTTTCCCATTTCCATTCTGGTATGGGTAATGGTTTTAACATCCCCTTAGACTTATGTCTCTCAACTTTAACTTGCTGACAAACCAAGCATCGAGAGACATATTCAGCAACATCTCTTTTCATGCCATCCCACCAGAAGTAATCTTTCAGGTCCCTATACATCTTCGTGCTTCCAGGATGAATAAAGAATGAAGAACTATGAGCCTCATCCAGCAGCTCCTTCTTTAATTCTGGGATGGGAGGAACACAAACCCGATTCCTGAACTTTATTATCCCATCACAATCAAGGTTGAATTCAGGAATATTTCTCACCTTCTTTTGTAACTCTACATCTTCTTTTTGTGCCTCTTTAATATTCACATTTATAGATGGTTGAACATTCAATTGAGAAAGATATGATTTTTCCCCTTCCATTATAATTCCAAGATCCATCCTTTTTAAATCCATAAATATTGGATCTTTTGTGATCCTCATCATGGATAAGCTAGCATGGTCTTGTCGACTTAATGCATCTTCCACCTTGTTTGATTTCCTAGGGTTGTAATGAATTGAGCAATCGTAATCCATAGTCAGCTCCAACCATCTTCTTTGGCGCATATTCATCTCCTTTTATGTGAAAATATACTTTAAACTTTTATGATCAGTATAAATATCACACCTTTCTCCATAAAGATAATGCCTCCAAATTGTTAATGCAAAGATTACCGCAGCTAACTCCAAATCATGAGTTGTGTAATTTTTCTCATGGATTTTCAACTATCATGAGGCATAAGCTATCACCATATCATTTTGCATAAGAACACACCCCAACCCCTTCTTGGATGCGTCACTGTAGATAACAAACCTTTCTCCACTAAAAGTGTGAGTACAGGTGCACTGGATAACCTTCTTTTCAACTCCTTGGAATTCTCTTCACATTCCTCTGTCCAAACAAACTTAACTCCTTTTCCTGTCAACCTGGTGAGTGGATTAGATAATCATGAAAAATCATTCACAAAACGTCGATAATATCCTGCCAAACCAAGAAAACATCGGATCTCAGTTACTGTTGTTGGTCTCGACCATCTTTTGATAACCTCTGTTTTTGCTGGATCCACAAATATCCCCTCTTTTGAGATTATGTGACCCAAAAATCCAACTTTTTTAAGACAAAATTTACACTTGGTAAATTTGGCATAAATCTTATCCTTTCTGAAGGTCTTAAATATAATTCTCAAATAATCTTCATGTTCTTCCTTTCTCTTTGAATAGACAAGAATATCGTCTATAAAGACTACCACAAACTGATCAAGATAGTCTCTAAAGACTCTATTCATCAGATCCAGGAAGATATCAGGGGAATTAGTAAGACCAAATGGCATCACTATAAATTCATAGTGTCCATACCTTGTACGGAAAGCCGTCTTTGGTATATCCTCCCTTTTGACCCTTAATTTATGATACCCTTAATGAAGATCAAACTTGGAAATGTATTAAGCTCCACGTAGTTGGTCAAATAAGTCATCAATGTGTGGGAGAGGATATTTTTTCTGGATAGTGATCTTGTGAAGTTCTCGATAATCAATATAGAGTCTCATTGATCGATCTTTCTTCTTAAAAAACAGAACAGGTGCTCCCCAAGGTGATGCACTTGCGTGTATGAAGCCCTTATCAAGATTCTCTTGGAGTTTCTTCTTCAATTTCTGCAACTCAATTGGGGCCATTCTATAAGGTGTCTTTGAAATAGGAAAAGCACCCGGTATGAGTTCTATTGAAAACTCAACTTCACGATTTCGTGGAAGACCCAAAATTTCCTCCAGAAAGACATCATGAAACTCCCGTACAATGGGAATATTCATAATTGTGAGTTTCTCACCAACCATTTGAGATAACTAACCTTCATTTCATGTAATCAATACCCATAAGATGGAAGAAATTTCAATTGGATGGTTATGTTCATCCTTGCATTGATAGACGATCATAGATTGATCTAGAATATGAAATGGGAAATCCCTTCTTTGGAAATTAATATGAGCTCCATATAGAGAAATCCAGTCCATGCCAAGAATCACATCAAATTCCACTATAGGAAGGATCACAAGATTTGCAGGAAACACTTTCCCACAAACTTCAATCAGAAAAGAATTAAAAACTTTTGATGCGACTGTTGTTCCATTAGGGGTTTTCGCAGCTAACTCAACAAATAATTGTTGAGGTAATACGGTGATACCCATAGAATATTATTCAGAAATAAAAGAGTGTGTGGATCAATAATCAAATAAAACATTTTCTACTTTAGAGTGGATAGTAAGTGTACCTTGCACCACTTCGTTATCATACTCCACATCGCTGATAGAAATTTCATATGACATTCCTTTGTCTTTAGGCATAAGAGTTTATTGACGTCGATCATCATCAACAAACCTTGGATTAGGGCATTGATTGGAATAATGCCCCATTTACTTGCACTTGTAACATTGAAGTGTAGGAGGTGCACTCTGGGTAGCCTTTTCTTTGTTTACATCACTAGAAATCTTCTTCCCATAATTGCGGCATTCAAATGCCCGATGAACTTCCTTTCCACATTTGAAACATTTACTTGCCCTTTTAAGACAACTCCGTCCATGTTTCTTTCCACACATTGGGAATAAGGGAAAAATCATCTTCTTTTCAGTGTGCTCTTTAGATTTCCCTTTGAATTCCATTTTCCTCTTCTTATCAAACCCATATGACTGATGGGTTACTCCAATCTCCATCTAAACTTTGAGAGCACATCGAACTATGTCCTCGTAGCTATTGAAGTATCTTATGGCTAATTCCCTTCGAAGACTTGGTTTTATGCCACTAAAGAATCGATCGATCTTACTCTTAGGTTTTATAATAATACCAGAAGTGTACCTTACAAGTCTTGTAAAATTTGTTTCATAGGTACCAACAGATTCATCATCATTTTGCTTTCGTACAAGAAACTCCTTCTCTGTATTTGTTCTAAGAATACGAGGGAAGTACTTATTGAAATATAAGTTCTTGAACTTGTCCCATTCCATGGACTCAATTTCATCTCATTGCCTCGTATTCTTGATAAGATTCCACCATTGATCAGCATATCCTTCCAAACGATACACTGCTAAGATGACTTTATCATGTTTAGAACATTGAAGAACAGAAAATATCTTTTTAGTAGTACTAATCCATTGTTCAGCAACTAATGGATCAGTAGACCTGCTGAATGAAGGTGGACGCTGCCTCATGAAAGATTCAACAGAAAGTTTCTCCTTCCTTTGCTCGTTTGGAAGTCCTTCATGATTCATAGCTTGAGAAAGCTGTGTGAGCATGGCTACAAGATTTTTCATTCCAGCTCCCATAACATTTGGTTCCTCAGGGGGACAATCATTGCATTTCCAGTCGCATTCCACATTAACATGGTTTTTTCGGGTTCCAACCATTGACTAAAACCAAGAAGAATAGTGTGAGAAACACTAATTAAAATAGAAAAAACACATAATCAAGATTAAAATTTCACACTTAAGGTCTTATCATAGGTTTTTGATGGTCATTTTTAAAACACTAAGATCATTTTCTATGCTTAGACTTATCCTTAGGGTTCTCACTAAGGCTTTCACAACCTAGTTTCCAAAGTTTGACTATACATTTCCTCTAATACCAACTATAACAACCCATACTTTACATACATGGTTATTACTTAAAAATTGAAGCATAATTATTACAACATATAACAAAACCATGGAAGGAACTTATAGGTATAGTGTCTTTAGAAACTAGGAAATATAATGAACTGGTTCATAAAATCAACTACATTGTCTCCTGTTTATTACATCATATCTAGAGTCCCTTTTTGGAATATCCTACTTAATATCCTTCTTCCCGACCTTGGGAAAAAAAACCTAAAAAAGGGTGATCTCAAATGCTCAGTAAGGGTAATCAAAAGAAATAACTGTCATATCATATTCTTAAGAACATATCATTTTGAAAATGTTATCCTGCAAAAGAGATCATAACATGGGATAAATCATAGAAGTGAAATATAATTCCAATAATCATAACATAAAACATGAAGCTTTGTGGAATACACACATAATCATAGAAATTCATATCTTAGTAGTGAAGACTCATTGCCAAGACTATCTGAGTAGTCAAAGTAATTTTCTGAACCGAGTTCACTCCTAGTTTCAGTCCTGTTTCACAGAACCGGTTTAACCTGCTGTTTCATCTATGTCTATCTCTTGAGATATAAATCTTTACCCAATGCATTGGAGGGAGATATAGGTCCCACCCATATCATAATGATGTCATTCTTATGTGTGCCACAAGATCATAAATCATACATCATAGCATAACCCATGTAATAAAAATGGGATTCTTAAACGTCATTCCATCATAACGAAATCAATATAAGATAAAGGGACATCATAAAAATAATTCCATCATAACATAATCCAATCAATGTAAAAATGGGGAGAGAAACAGAACCCTATATTATCTTTGATGGAAAATAATTTTTATAAAATTCTTGAACTCCATTCTTGAGAAAAATATCCTTTCTACTTCAAAAACATTTTTCCTTTATTAATATGTCATACAATTTTAAACTAAAAGAATTTGATTAAAAATAAACTTTAAAACTTGTAAAGTATGATTCATGGAAATAATGTTTTATGAAATCATAAAATCCATTCATTCCGTATAAGTTAAAAAAACATGTTTCCCTTACTTTGGCCGGAAAAGTCAAAAAGTACCTGATACGAAAAATGACAAAAGATTCCTTTCATATCTTTTACTAAAAAACTAAAAAAAGGGTAAAATTGGATTTGAACAATTGTATGTGGATGGAAATAATATTACATATTGAGGAAACATGGATGTGGATGATAAATATTCCCCAGTAAATTCTGAAGTATAAACAATCTCGGATAAAAATGAGATTGTGAGATTTTCCCTTACCTTAGGTCTGATTTGCTTCTTAAGTGTCTGAACCTCCTGTATAATGATTTAAATAATGTCATTGACTTATTCTAGAAACATAATTATTTTTATGATATCACATATGGTCATATTCTTGGCTTCTTATTAGTAATATTCCATTGCTACTTGTTATTCGGGTGTTTATTGCTTTATGTTCGTATGTGTGTTTTGTCCAATAAATTCTTATTCCACTTTTTAGGTTATAGAAACCTCATTTCCAGAATTTTATTAGTGTAATATATATAATATTTATTCATTAAATTCATTTATATAATCATTATGTAATGAAGATCAGGTAGAACGAGTCGCATCACATCATGGAGACTGTATTTCGTACGCACGCATGAGCGATGATATCATTCCCATGATTGTGGAATTGTATTGGAGTGTATGTATACTATTTCAGAATCAATATCACTTTAAAATATTCATATACAGTAATTATTTACACCATTATACCCATCCATGTAAGGTGGTGGTGGAAAATAGATTACACCACGATGTAGAGACGGTATTCCGTACGTACGCACGCGCGGTGATTTTGTTTTCCATAGGATGAATAGATGGTGAAATAGGGTTGTTTCATACATATAATAACATATTAGTATATGGGTTATACTGATGTTATTACTTCATTATGAAACAACTAAATAATAATAAGTGAAAGAAGAAATAAAGTTGAAAGAATCGGTAACGGTCATTACCTCTTCTTTGAAGCACCTCTTTGAGACCTCCTCGTAGGGCACTAAAATTGAACTTTGAAGAATACCAGGACCTATAGGATGTTTCTAGGGAATTGGAGAAGAGATTTTTTCAGGTTTTGGCTGAGCATGAAGGCTCAAAGTGGTGTGAGGAAGAGAGGGAGGAGGTTCCCTTTTATAAGGGAGGAGAGGGGCACCTTAGGAGAACTTAAAATATTATTTTATTATAAAGTCATATTCAGTTTTTAATAGCTCCAAATTGATTTATTTCGAAGATAAGGTGGGGATGGGTCGACAGCCTCTCATCCCAAAGGATTTAGACATGTTTAGGGTTCTATTTTAACCTTATAATTTAGATTTAACTCTAAGTTAAATAATTTAACTTTTACCGTGTCTTTTTGTTTTCTTACACTATATGGTTAATAAACTTACTATAAAAAGACAAACGAACCCCAAGTTGTTTATTATTAATATATATAACCTTATCTAATTCATTTTCCCTAACCTTATATTTTTAGGAATAAAATAACAATTAATAATATAAAATTTGTTTTAAAAACTATTTTATGTCAATTTTGACACTATTTGGAAATTGATATTTGTGAAAATCATAACAGAAAGATTAGTTCAAAAAGAGTTAACTAAATCAATAATAACATGTCATATTAACCTAGTAAATTATTTTAATTCATAAAAAGTCTCAAATTACATTTATTTGGGTATTTATAACATCAATTATGTCAATATTTCATTAATAAGATAATTATTGCATCATCATTGTGTCAAAAATAAATTAAATTATTTACTGTCTAAAAATTAAAAATAAAATACCATTATGTAGGAAATATTTTTATCTTTATAATTAATATTTATAGTCTAATGTATCTTATGTATAACCTTATATTATAAATGATTTAGTTATTAAACTTTGATTTTACTATTTTAACCCTTCTTTAAATAAATTAATAATAAATGTCCTAATCTAATCCAAGTGGGCCTAAATGGTCATATGTTATTCCTAATGTTGTTTTTGGTCGAATTACACTTATCCAAGTGAATTATGACATGTTTTATGGTAATAATAACATTTTTACCCTTATTTTCCCTATTTACTTTTAACCGTGGTAAAAAAAGTAAAAAGTTACTATTCACCGAAAATTATTTTCATCTCATTAAACCACATATTAGTCCTTGATATTAATCGTGTCTCTCTGATTTTTGAAATTCCACTCACAGAAGCGGTAAAATAATTTTTTATGTAAATTTGCAAATTCTCCTAGAAGGTGGGTAAAAGACAGTGAAAAGTTCAATAAAATATTTATATATCTAAAATTATTATAAAATGACTCCAATGAATTGCATTGAAATTATATAGGTATTATGTATCAATTTTGACCTAAAATAAATTTAAATAAAATATATAATTATTTAAATAAAAAGTCGATTTTTAATTAGTAACCTAGTGTTTTCACTATTCATCAAAAATTGAAAGTTTTCATAAAAATACCAAAATTTTACCCTAGGCTAAATTCGATATTCTGAATACAAAAATGAAGTCCATTGTGAAAGTTAAAATTTACAAAATTTCAAAAAGTCGGTATTACTATTCATAACGGCTATTTTTAATAATATTTTAATAGCATATCGTTGTTTAGTGAAACTCGGTATTGCATACAACGCAAGCTATCGAGGAAGGCCGCAGTTGCATGTAAAGCAAGCCAAGCTAGTGTTGTGTGTAGTGAAAGATTCCTTTTCAGATTTATATAACATAAAAACAAAATATTTCTCATCAAAATCTCGGGTGTTACAGTATTCCCATTAATATTAAATAAAAAATTGTATTAAAACCATCATATTTCATTCCCTTAATATCAAACAATGATCCCATAAAATTACAATATATTTTCTTCTCAAAATGCATCACATTTTTGTTATTTCCTATTACCGATATCTCTAATATTGAAGATCAAATTTTATTGATCATATATACAATATATATTACTCAACACTAGTAATATGATACTTTATGAATGTGAAATTAATGTTTTTCTCTCTCTCAAAATATTGATCGGTCGAAATAGTATTTGGAATGATATAAAATTCATGAAAGATTTTGAATGCATGTTATTAATCATTGATAAAATTTATTCATAGAAAATCCCTTTGATGGCTCATGTACATTGTTATCCACTTATATTGGTAGTTGAAAAAATAAATTACCTTCTTCTAAAAAAACTCAAGCATTATAGCCCTCAACTCTATTTCTATAAAATTTAAATATAAAGGTAATTAATTCATAGTAAATATAACTATTGCATTCAATTTAAAATATTCTCTTTTATTTTAATTAAAAAAATTAATACCCTACTCCATTAAGTGTTTCCAATCATAAATTAATTGTCTCAAGTGAACATCAATTTCATTTCGAGGTTTTATTGGTCGATAAATCATAAAAAAACATGATATATTTATTCTTCATAAAAAATACTATAGATATGCTATAAGGTACCAAAATAAATTTTCCAAAAACTGGGTTTTATTATTTTTATATAATATGGATTCATTCTATCTGTGCACGACCTATGTTGATATTTCAAACATTATTACTAAATTTATGAAATTTGGGATAAATTTCATCTTTTTTACAATCAATTGGATAACATAATTTTACATAAGATATTCAATCATTTTCTTGTCATCTTTTTTTATCATTTTAATTTACATATAAAAATTTTAGATATTGAATTATAAAAATTTAAAAAATTTCAATGAAATGAATTTTGGTAATTGAAAAAATAGAAACATCATGTCTTGTTTTTTCTCTTAACATAAATATTTATTTTTCACATTTTGGACACTCAAAATTGAATTTGGATTCCTTAAAATATAACAAAATGTCATTGGGGAATACATTTATCTTCACTTACCCAAATCCCATAAAGACGATTTTAGTTTTCATCCCAATAATTTGAATCTATAGGATGATATTTTCAGGATGTATGTCCCCCAATAGTAGAACTTTTAGTAAAATATTCTCATACCATTTATTTATGTTTCTAAAATTCATCAATGATAAAATTATTGATAAATCTATAAATTCCATACTACCTAAATAAAATAGTTTTTTTCATCACTATATAATAACCTAAGAGATGGTATGTTTTTAAATAGATGTACCTATATACCATGAATCATTGCTCATATTTTATCAAAGAAATAAATTTCAAAAAACATTATGATTACTATATCTTAAACCTTTCTTAATTTTACGATTCCAAATCCAGGAACTATAATTTGGATTAATACAATATATAATTATATTATCTTCAATATCTCAGATTTGCATCTATATCATACATAAGAATTTCAACCATCAAAAAAATTATATCATTATATGGAACATAATTTTTTAGAAAATTACAAATAGCCTAAACCCCTTCATCATATTCATAACTTGTCTGACATGTATTGATCCAATTATTTCCTATTATCACCTATAAAAAAATTATGTGTTAAATATATGTTTCTGTGTTTTGAAATTTAGATTCAAAATCATTTTTATAAATTAGAATATTAATAAAAACTCCAAATTTTATTCTTTTCTTGTCAATGTTGATTATGTAAATAAGTAATACTAAAAATAATATACATTAATAGAAAAACATAAATAAAAATAAAAATATAAAATAAATGATTGTAAAAAATTACTTTAATATATATAATAAAAACCTTGAAACTAAATTGTAATATATTTTATTAATTAAAATAATTATTTATAAAATATAATTAATATATAAAAATAGAAACCATAAACACACACATATTGAATCAGATATAAATTATTTAAAAATTGATAAACACTATAATTTATTAAATATTTCGTTAATGGAAATCTATTTTAAAAAATATATTAAAAATATAGAATTTACGGTATTTATGAAAATAAAATATTATTATCGGAGCTTTTAGAAACATTAAACAAATAGAAACCCTAAAACTATTCTAGAAAATTTTGAATATTTTAAATTTTGAACACTATGAATAAAAATAATTCTAAAACATTACAAAAAAGTGAAATTCAACAAATTTAACCATTAAAATAAAAAATTCACTATTTCCCTTATGAACTATTTCTCCATCCAAACATATACCTATTAAATAAAATTATTTTAGATCATATAAAAATTTATCATAAAAATGCGATTCATGACATATATAGGAATCCTAAATTTATCTCTTTTTGTTATTTATTAACAATTAACAGATCATGGATCCTATTGGGTAAACACTTACCTTATTTGTATAAATAAAAACATGTTTAATGTTCATGATACATCATTTAATCTCCAATAAAACTAATATTTTCAATATATTAAACAATATTTTCCCCAATAAATTAATTTTTACAATGGTTAAAAGAATAACTAATAGTTGTTTTCACTAAATTATGTGAAGGATAATTGTTTTCATTGGATCTTAGTTTCATAGAACCATATTCCACCCCTATCATACATAGATTCTGATTCAGTAACATAGATCACCTATAGTAACAAATCATATTAACAGTAATAATAATTTCATGAATAAAAATTTCATTAAGGAGAGTAAAAGAGAGAAAATAGTGACAAGGAAATGAAAGAGAATACTAAATAAATAGTCAGTGACGGCTTGTGGAGGATAATTAAGGTTAATATAAGAATTAGATAATAGATGAAAATGGGTGATGTTATATGAGTTTTGATGATGGTTGTAGGATTGAATTAATATGGTTGATGTTACTCTATAAGGTAAAACCAAAAGCATGATGGACGAAATAATGAAATAAACATTATGGATCAATACATTTTATTAAAAAATTTAGAGGATTCTAACATCGGTTATCACATATATGATGTCAAAACTATTTTACAATATAATTCATACTACAATTAACATTGAATCAAAATTTTATTATTTTTCTTATCAGTTATAAAATAACGGACATTAAATACATTTTTCACTTTATTTATATCAAAACATCAAAGAAATTGAACCATCAAAAATGTTGTTTCACAAGTGTTGTGAAATAATGATGTTCAAAAAAATTATATCTCACTATAAAATATTTTAACATTTAAATATGTTTAAATAAACATTTATAAAATTTCTTTATGCATATAATAAATATTTTGTAGTAAAATATTATTTTTTCTGTTAAGTGATCATAATATTATTTCATATTTATTACCAATTTAATGATTTTTAATACATATACATACAGGTTTAAGAATTATATTGTTTTTATTCTTGAGAATGGAATATTTTATTTTATTTGTTAAAAATTTCACAATGATAATAACACAAATCATTGAAAATTATAGTTTTACCATTATCATGGTAATTAACTTTAATCCTAGTAATAATAAGTTGATGCCTAAAAAATGTAAATTATTAAATAATATGACAATGAATATGTAATATATGAAATTAAAATTATAAATAT
This sequence comes from Viscum album, assembly GCA_963277665.1. Lineage (NCBI taxonomy): Eukaryota > Viridiplantae > Streptophyta > Magnoliopsida > Santalales > Viscaceae > Viscum > Viscum album. The sequence goes on from OY728166.1 coordinate 1,134,487,396, forward strand.
AATTTCTAAAAGTGGTGAAAACTAATTTTACATATAAGAGAAAAAAATCAAATTTTAGAATAAAATATCACATATGTATTAAAAATATTAAACATGTGTCTTATAAATTGATCAATAAAAATCTAAAAAGAATTATTTTAATTTATGAAAATTTATTATATAGAAAAAAATCAAAATATTTTAATTAATTCTTATATTATGCTAATTTCATTAGTGTGATGATATTAGGGAACTCATTATTCATCCACTATTCACCTAAAAATCAATTTTATTTGAAAAACCTCAAAAATTATCACTAAATAATTTTAAAACGACGAATTCATAAGTAGAAATAGTTTTAAAAAATTCAAAATAAATATTTTATACATTTGGCTTCTAATTTATTAAATATAAAATTAATATTAATCACATTCTTTTAAAAATCACCTCTTAAAACATTAGGTCTTCTTTAATCATATTTTGTATTAATTTCAATATGATTAAACTATTCTTATTTACTATATGTTTTATTATTAATATATTTATTAATAACCTTTATATAATATGTTCTATATCATTTTAATTCGTTTTAATTTGTGAAATAATCTGTCATGAAAATAATTAATTTAGAAAAATATATATTCTAAAAACTTGTAATGTTACATCCCCCCCCCCCCCGCACATAATATTTTTACATACTAATTTCATTACTACTACCTAATGAAAATTTTTATGAAGATATAAAATATATACATGACTTAAGATATAATTTCTATAAATATATCACCCTTACAAACATACGTAACATACATTTTCCATCATAGTAGTATTATACCAAACATTGAGTTTTTCTCCAACCATTTGATCTAATTGTCTGCTAATAATATATATCAACACCAAAATTTTATAATTTAATTTTAAAGGGTGTACATAATCATCCATACACTGATATACTACTATATGTTGATATTATATGTTATTTACATATTCCAAAATAAATTCCTATAAATATAGTGAATCAGTACACTTATGATATCACAATAAATTTATGTAAAGGGATGTTCCAATAATCCTTAAATTGAAATACAATAATATTATAAATTTAATTTGATAATAAAATCATTAGGATTGTGATTTAATGAACTAAATAATAAAATCTAGATACATAATTCAATCATCCCATAAGTTAACCACAAATATTGAGTAAATGATAGGTTTTCTGTAATTATCGCAATCCACTTTGGTAGTTGGGATTTGATTGTCTTTCCCATGTTCCATTGGTTTAGGATTTTTCTGAAACATATCAATCCCAATAGACCTTGGATTGGTGAATCAATTTATACAATGAAAAAACTCCATGTTCTTGAAGAATTGATGTGTGGATTGTGTAGTAGTTGGGACTCTAATTCTATCCATTATATTGGATTACCAATTTATCTCTTTCCCAAGAACATGATCTCGATTAAAAATCCTTCCAACTTTGAAAATTTTATTATTCCCTTTAGACAATCAGTTTGGTTCCTATTCAAACATTTTTACATGATGTAAATTGAATCTTCTTTCCATAATCATATTCATTACTTAGCATCCATCAGACAATATCCTTCTCTTATTTTTTTTATTCGAGTGTTTGTAAAGAATAAATTTGTTAATCTTATGTCTAGATAGTTGGTTGAGCCTAATCACAACACTTTAAACATCTTCTTCAATCACATTTGGTTTCCCTTAGGATAATCACCACATTTTATATTATATCCATTTTTTACATGGTTTCTCATTTATCTAATAATTATTTGAATGTGGATGTTAATGATAGGAATACTAAATTCCATAAACATATAAAAAGGTAAATATTAAGATAAAGGAATAAATACTAAAATACATATGCACCCTGACTCATAAACACATAGGTTTAAATATAGTATATTCATTTTACATCTCGTATTGGGTTATCCTACTATGACATGAATATGTTCTAAACCTATTATAATGGTTTATAAAGAAAATATTATTATCAAGATCATCTCTCATAGGAGTTTCAAGACAGTTTTGTATTGTTAGGAACACACATCATACATCATGTAATGATTGAGTTAATACTCTATAATAAATTTCATAATGATTACCCCTACGTAAATCTATGTTAAAACAAAATAAAATTTATTATATCTTGACATGGATGTAATTTCTAGGAAAACCACATGCTGAAAAAATTACCCAAATTCCACAATTTTATATTATAATTTTAGTTATCCTTAGGGTTTTTCATAATGTTCTCTAATACTAATCCCCAATAGAATAATCTAATAATTAAAAAGAGATAAAGTCTATAATAATATTAATTGAGATGAATCATACCCACTATCCCATATCTTGTGCATAATTTCTTATAAACAATAGTATTAATATAAATTGAGAAAACACTATCTTCATTTAACTTAATTTTCATTACATTAACATTAAATATAAAAAATAATGTCACAATCCCATGAATAGAAGATTTAGTTCCCTTCAGGATCAGCAACATGAGCATCTTATTTAATGATACTTATTAACATTTCTTAATAATTAACCCACACAATGATCCCTTATAGAATTTTTGTATGCGATAATCATATTCATAACATATGGAATGGAATCATAAAAAAGGGTGATCTTAAATTCATGATGAGGGAAAAAATCAACAACATTTAAACAATATTTAGATCACATGAATATTATAAATCCAGATCTTCATAGAAATATCTTATTAAAAATAATATAGAATAATTATTATTATTTACAAGATATAATTCAATGAACTATAGTATAATATAGTCATGTGTACCATGTCACGGGAGTGTAGAAACATGAGATAATAAACATAATCTAGTTTTACATAAAAAATAATAATTTGAAAAACAATGTAATGGAGATCAAAACATAGTGGAGAAGTCATTAAAACCTAATTCTCATAACATTGTCTATTTTTGATGAAAACTTTTATGAAAACTTGGTATTGGATGATAACTCACGTACCCTGTTAGGTTTGGGATACATCCCATTTACCATATTGGGTATAGTCTACATCAGGTATACCCTCTTGAACATGGTATTAAAAAACATATATAATCTAGGTCTAGGACTACTAAAATTGTACCCTATTGGGAACATGCTACATCCCATGTACCCTTTTTGACATCATGAGATAAAATTTTACCCAATCCATTTGAATTAAATATAAGACCCACTCTTTAATCATTCATACATATTTTATCCCTTTAAAATAATCATTAATCACATCAAAGACAACATATGGAAAGAAAATTGTGTTTTTTTGACATTTCTAGATAGTATCTCCAAAATTTACCACATGAACGTAAATAGTTTATACACAAAATCCATTCACCCAAAATATTTATTTAATAATAAAATATTGAGGATTAATCATGATGTATACGTTAAAAAAAATATATACCTAATTTATATAATGTAGGAAATAATATAAAAACTATAAAATAGTTTCCATAAAAAACATTTAACATTTTTTTATTGAGGAAGTTAAAAATAACATTCAAAATTAAAATTTGAAAATATGTGGTGAAAAAATTCAAATCAATTTACTTTTACAGTGAAACATAAATAATTGATCCTTAAAAATACAAAAAAAATGTCAAAATGGAAAGTATAGTGAAATATTATACATTTTTTTAATTTATTAAAATACATTTTAATATTTTGAAATACAATTGATAGAAGATCACATTGTAAAAAAGTGGATACAAAAATTCTCTTTGAAAAGTGATAAAAATAGAATTTTTACAATAGTAAAAACACACACACACACAGATATATATATATATATATATATAATAATTGAAAACATTTTTATAATAATGATCATGTGAATGTAATAAAAAACTGTCTTTAAAGTAGTTAATAATTTTTCTTAAAAACATTAAATTTTATTAGATTGAAACTAATCAAGAAACAATCCTTGAGTAAAAATATTAATTTTTAGTTGATAGAAACTATTAAATATCATAAAATTGTGAAATATAAAAATTTATCAAATATATAAGAATTATGATTAAGGAATATAATTTTAACAAAAATAAAGGTAGTTTTTGTTAACAAAAATTACTCATGGATATCATAACTATGGATGTAAGAGATATTTATAAAATGATTTAAATAATATATATTTAAATAAACATGAATGAAATGAAATAAAACCACATAATAAATTAAAATTTTTTAATGTATCCAAATTATATAAAATAAGTTCAAGAATAATAATCACGGCTCAATGAATGGGAATTGAGTTAAAAAAATCCATATATAATCCTTGTCTTTATAATTGATAACCCATACAAAGTATAACATGGGATGGATTTATATACCACATATATTTAACGAATACTTATTTTGAAATAATTACCTATAAAATATATACACCACAAAAAATGAAACATGTGGTGAATCCACCACATATCTCAATATATAAAAATTGAAATGCAAAACCCCTTCCCTCGTGTCCTGATTCATTCTGAGTTTTCACTTAAAATGCATAGTAATAAAAATAAAGTTAATAAAAACAATATTAGGAAAATTGAAAATAAATATTTCATTTTATATGTTCTATTTTTTTATTATATGTTATTTATTTATAAAATAGTTTATTTTTATGGCGGTTAATCCGGGTTGTTCGATCAATTTCAACGAAACATTCATGGTGTATTAACTATATTCAATTGTTTACTGAAATAGATTAGTAATATCAATAATTTTATATTTTTAGGTCATTAATTGATCCCCGATGACAAAATTTATATTTGTTTATTGGATTTCCCAAAATTGGATTAAATTAATAATGTTTCCCCAATATTTTCATTTGATGTGGTTCTGTTTAACTTATTTAATTATTTATAACTAGATAAATATAATATGAAAAATTATCATTCAATAATAATAATATTTTCATAAATATAATTTTCAAATATAAACATAATTTTTTATTTCTTCCATTTTCTGAGAAAATGGGAAATAATATGCAATGTTCCATGGAGGTTGTAGTCCACATGTACACTGGGATGATGCTCTCATTTTTATGAGAATAGAAGATATGTAGAAAATAAAACATTTTATCATTTCAAATATTTAATAATTTTTTTTCAAAAAAATAAAAAAATAAAAAAATTTCAAATCTTCTATGTAGGGTGCTTTTGAAAAATAAAACACCTCATTCGTGGAGGTAGTAGTTTGACCAACTCAAGATTACATCTTTACTTCTTTAATTTTTTTTAGGAATGTTGGAAAATTATATAAATTTTGTATAATAAAATATAATATTTATTATATTTATTATTTATTAGTTATTTTATATAAAATATTTTACTCATGGAAGGGGAGAATATATAAGAGCACTATGTTGAAAACATTATATCTCTTCGGGGACGTTCTCTCATGGATAACACCATAGTTCTCCATAGTTACTTATTTTATAAAAAATTCTTAAATTAAATGGGTATAGATTTTAATATAGATTATTGAATAATTCATTAGAAGACTTTTTTTATAATGGGTGGATAATGGTGGTGGAAATGATCAATTTTTATAAGTTAAAATATCACTTTTGTAAAGACCTATTGCTTTTCAGTAATGTCATGACACAATTAAAGGGTAAATGTATTGAAAGTTTGAAATTTTAAATTTTCGATTCATATGTAGTCTATAAAGCTGCTAATGCACATTTTAAAACATTTTTTTAAACATGATTCATGACTTTTATATTAAATGATAAAAGTTATATATTTTATGGTGTTTAATATGGTAAATAGATTTTTTCCGAGTAATTTTTATTTTATGAAACAAATGTAAAAATTATTAGAAAATTTTAATTTTCTAAATATTTATTTAATATCAAAATAATGTAAATCAGTTTATAAATATATTAAAATTATCATTTATATTAAAAAATTATACATATACAAATTTTTTTTGTAGAAATATGTTTATTTTGTCGTTAACTATTTCTAATGTAATTTATTATTGATTACAAATAAAATAAGACTAAATATATTTATATACAGGTTTAAAAATTATATTATTTTCAATTTTATAAAGGTATTAATTTATTATATAGCATAAAATTTAAAAAATATTAATAAAACTATTCATTGAAAACAATATTTTTATTAATTATCAGGATAATTAAAATTAATCTTACTAAATTTATTTATATTCCTAAATATTAAATTGACATTATTAAAAAATATGAACTTGGATATTTAGAAATAAAATCCATTTTTTATGATTTAATTTTATAGGTGATGAATAATAATTTTTAATATAATAAAATATTGAATGTTTTAAAAATAATATATTCACTAAGATTCGAAAACATTACATATGGGTTTTATAAATTAAATATTTTATATTTTAACTTATTTATCTTAACATATAATTTTATATTTAAAAAAATGTTTAAATTTTCTTTATTCTTGTGTTATGATAATTTCAAAAATGTGATGGTGTTATCAAAATCGTTAATTTTTCATAATTTATATAGAAATAAATTATTTTAGAAGAATATAAAAAATACACCCTAAGATATTATTTACATAATTAATTAAAAATTGAAATTTATTTTATCAAATTTAATTTCTAATTTTTATTAATTGTTATTTTAAAATAATATTCAATATATAATGAAAAAATTCTTTTATTTAAAAATTACGATTAAAACATTTATGGATATTTACCCTATTTATTATGAATTTGTAGTTCATTATAATATATTTATTTACTATATAAATATTTATTAAAAATTTATTAAATATGTTCATTATATATTTATTAGTTTTTTTGTGTTGTCTATGAAATGTTTTGTCAAACATATTATTAATTAAGATATAATATATTTCAAAATATCAAGGTCTTACATCATCTACACCAGGTCCTTGACATCATTACATGGACATGTACCTTTCATTAACATGATCTCGATATGAAATAATATTTTCACATATCAATCTCAGTCATATGAACATAATATATATTTCCAAAGTCATAGTTTCATGTCTCTAGACTATATAGCATACCCTCTGAGTAGAATGACATTAATCTGCATAGCCTAATTTCAATCAACTAGAATATTAACTAATCGAGTTTAGTCAATATCAAATTATGCTAAAATTGGTGACATAAATTCTTTATAGGAAACTTTGTCAACATTTTATGCACAATCTAGATATATATAGAAGGTTTCACATATACGAGTTCACTGACACAAGATTATTTCTATTTAACAACCAAAACCTAGGACATTGTTATCTCACTTTTCCTATCATTGTTACCACATTCACATATAATTTCATTCCTTTTAATATAATGATAAAATAAAATTTAATTTCAATTCAATGCACATGAGCTAACTATATATAAGTAATGAATTTTCCCTTTTAAGAACTACATTGGTCCTAATTTTTTATAACCCAATATAAATAGTGACACCATGTTCACATCTATACGGACAAAATAATATAATTATATTATAATGTTATTGTATTTTCAAACATGGATATTAAATATTTTTAGATGAATCTTCATTACACTACACATATAAATGCTCGAGGACTATAATAGTTTAGTGAAATTACAATCATGGAAAGAAATAATCCTAATTTTCTGATATATTTTAAACATATCCCAAAAAAGATCACCCCTTTTGTAATCATAATAGAAATAACCTACGTAAACCTCTATTCATATCCCAAAAAAGGAAACATAATAACATCTGATCTCAGAATCTCACTAAGGGAAAATAATTGAGATACAATAGAATATCTAAAGAACGATTGTATGAGAACATGATCAAAAAATTCAAAAACCATACCCTGTATATCGAAGATCATAATCTTGAGTCATGGAATTCATCTTGTTATTTAATTAGACATGAATAATAATGGGATAAAAATGATCCATAATAGCAAAACATTGGCATAAGACATGGAAATCGTTCCATACACATAAGAATAGAAAATATTATGTCAACACAACCCAATAAGATTTTAATAACTTGTTAGGATTGGGATATCCACATATGTACCTATTTTGGGCTTGGAATGACCACATATGTACCCTATAAATTGGGAATGAGATGATCAACCATATACCCTACTTTATGGGCTTGATCTGATTAGCTATGTACCCTTATTTTTTGCCTTTGGTTAATCACCAGTATACCCTCTGATCTCATATAACATTTATCATTATCCAATGTATTGGGGTTCTATCAATTTAAACCAATAATTCACAAGGATCACCATGTTTTTTTGAATCTAACCCATTATATAATCAATAACGTGATTTCTTGGCACCATCTAGGCCACCCCATCATATAAGATTTAATAGTTTATCCAATGTTATTCAGGCCTACCCATCCTATAAATTATAATGGAATTACCTATATCTATTTTGGTATACCCCATAATATAAGGCATAACTGGATTACCCTATTCTATCTGGGCATATCAACATTTACTTTTTAACGGGAATACCTATTTATATCTAGGTCTCACCATTGAATATGCTATAATGGGATTACTTAACACTATCTGGGTCCCCACATTGTATACGTTGTAACAAGATTACCTACTGCTATCTAAGAGATCCCATCGAATAATATTTAATGGGTTTACCAGTTCAATCTAGTCCACCCCATCATATGAGTAATTCTTGTGACCCACAACATCAATAATATAAAAATCGCTTTCATATCATCCTAAAATATCATAATAACAATCATTATTATTTAATAAAATGATTAAACTAAGGAAAATAAATGGGTTTACTGTAAATTTATTTGAAAAATTATTATCCTTTTAAAAATAAATGGGTATCATAAAAATCTCTTTTAAATATTATTGAACATGTAAAAGAAATTGGTTATAGAAACATTATGCCATCAAAATATAGTCCATTAGGACAAAGAATATGAATGGTATCTCTCGATTAAATACCTATTAAAGAATAGGTAACACCTAATAGTGTTAACTTATATGGAAAGTAATTTCCAGCGTATCATATAGAACATTTCTTATGTAAAATATACATTCCACTATAAAAAACACTTTTTAAAATATAAGGCATTTTGAAAACAATTTTAAATTAAAATAACCTTGAAAACATATAATCGGTTATTGGAAAAAAAATTAATACAATTTTTCAAATATAAAAAATTATAAAACAATTTACTTGAAAATGATCTTAATCTCTTATTTAAAAAAATTGGAATAGTTTTTAGAAAAAAATTGGTTCAAGAAGAAAATATATTTTCAACTGAAGAGTGAAATAAATCTTGGTTTTTTTTTAAAAAATATGAATTATATTATGTAAAAAACATGTTGAAAATGGTACCATTATATGAATATATATCGAATATGTAGAGGGTAAAAAAATAAATTTCAATTAATTAGTGTTAGATCATGTGATTTTTACATTGGTGACTTAATCATAAATAATCTCTATCGAAAATGTTAGGGGAAAACCCCTTTGTTAAAAATAAAAATAAAACATGAGTACCTTTTGAAATGGGTAAGGGAAGACCTAGTAAAAGTCTGTAGGACCAAAGACACATAACTATAAAATATGGTAGCCCAAGTTCCTAGAGGAACAAATCCTAATAAAAGAAACACAGCCAAAGTCAAGCGGATAAAAAGCCCAGTGGAACAAAATCCATAATATTTGAGTGCAAAACACACCCCAAAAAATATCAAACACAACCCAAGTACCAAAATCCCAAATCCCATTAATACTAAATAATCTATATAAAAGAAAAGATTGTAACATAATATCGTTACCACATTGGTAACATTAAATATAATTCCCATAAAGGAATTACAGAAAATGGAAAATAACATATTAATAAGATCAATAAATTCATGAAATTACAAGTAAAATGGGTTTTATATATAAATCATTAATAAATATAGGTTCATATAATAATATACATCTCCTATTAGGAAACTTGAGACAAAATACTTTATTGATTTGGTAACTTTTGAATAGTAATCCCCATGAAATAGATATAATCAACTGGATATGTTAACCAAAATATTTTTTGGGAGAATAATAATAATATACAATAATGTGAAATATATATACCATATAAAATAAATAGCTGGTGAATATGACATGTGTCTCAATGAAGTGACACAATGAGACGAAAATTCCTTACCTAAGTATTGACTTCAGTTGTACTCAATCAAACCTAATTTAGAATGAATATAATTTTATTATATATATTTTTTATTTAATAATAATTATATATAATATATAATTTTATATTTTGTTATGACATTTTAGTACCCTTTATTTACAATTCCTTGTTAAAGTTATGTTTTGATAAATATACGAATCATTTTTATATGTTTTAACTTGTATATTTTGGTCCCATTATATAGATCATGTATTAATAACAAAAAAAATTAATCAATGATATAAATATCATATTTATTCATTATAAATATATTTATTATAATATAAAACATTTATTGATAGAAAATAAAACACAGTGTTCATGGAGATTTTAAGCCATATATAGGCTTCTACGTTGTTTAAATTTTTAGGACATTTTGAAAGAAATAAATTGAAATGATATTTATTTAAATATATTATCATATAGTATGAGTTTTATGTTATATAAATATGTAATATCTTAATTTAACGCATCTTTAATACATTACATGTAAATCATGATTGAATCACATTAGTTCATGAGGCGGTATTGCGCTGTAAACCTGAACAACATTATCAATCTCCCAAAAAATGAAATTCATGAATTTAGATATGTTATAATTGTTATATAATCATAATAAAATCATAAATATCAAAAATTTAATCTATAATCAATAAATAAATCATTTTTTCCAACCTTGAAAGGTGGTAATGGAATAATAAGGACATCGGTTTGTGAGGCGGTACTCTCCTGTACAACCGAACAATGAATCCCTAACCCATTTGATTGATGATTGTCCAATTATAGGTTTTAGCATTAAAATTAAAAAAATAGTATTATATTTATTATCCTTAGATTTTTATATAATATTTTCAAAATAATAATTTAAGGAGGTGTAAAAGGAATTAAAATAAATATGCTCATTAAAGAATATTACCTATTCATTAGGTATTCCCTTTAAGTATGCGCTAAAGTATTCCTATGATGGAATTATGCCCAAAATATGCATTCTATGATGAGTTTATAGATGTTTTAAAGTAATTTTTTTGGGTTATTTGAGCTAAATGGAATGGTAGGAGTGAGTAATGGAGGAGACTATATTACATTATACAATGGAGGAAGAGTGGAATTATTTCAAACACTGAAATATATTCAATATTAGGAGGTCTCCTTTACCACATGTTCTTTAAAAATTGATTTATAATATATAATATAGATTAATTAGTCGATACAAACCCTCCCAATAAAAAATAAAAAATTCATCATGTTATTTTGTAGTCTTTAGGTTTATGTTATGTCATCCTTATAGTTTTTACTAGGGTTACATGTATCTTGTTATATACCTAAGTAATTTATCATTTAAGAATACAATTAGACATAGATTTATTAGATAATTTAAACCTAATTATTATTAATATTAAATCAAATATATTAAATAATAATCTTAAGGGTGTTTAAAATTTGTTTTAATAAAAACACATGTAATGTGAAAACCCATGTTTGAACCTTAATCGTAGTGATTAATTTTAACTCATATCACCAATCATTATGGAAAAAAATTAATTTCAACTTATTAGATAATTAAAATTACTATGATGAAAAATATGTAACCCCATTTTCCAATGTCTATTCACATAATTTTTATAATTTATTTCAAAATAAATCTCACACATGTGACGAGAAAACATGTATGTAAAGAGAAAATGATCAAAATATTACAATATTTAATAATAAATTTAAATATTAAATTATTCAAATGACAAAAATTATATTAATAGATATATAATTTAACTAAATATACTTTAAAAAAATTAAAATATATTTTCAATTTATAATTAAATTAAACAAAATTTCAATTTTTAATAAAAATTTTGTATTTTCACTATTCATCATAAATGATATTGTTTAAATAAATCCCAAAAATTCCCCCTCATAAAATTATTTTTGTAAAAATTAAGTAATTTTTATTATTTTTTAAAATTAATTTTTAAAATATTTAAAATATTTTTTTTAAATAATTGTTCCATAAAATGGTAACAAGACTGATTTTTAAAAAAGTAAAGATTATATTCAAAAAATTGGATTTATTCTTATCTCATTTCTAGAAAAATTAAAAGTTTAATTTTAAACGTTTTACTGAATAAATAATATATAAATTTTATATAAATAATTAATAAAAATTTATTTGGTAAATTTATTTATATAAAACACACTTGTGCGCATAAAAATAGTTTTTCAGAGATTGATTTATTGTTATTTTCAAAAAGGATTTATTTTCAATTATAATTAATTTTTCACTAAATAATTAACTATATATGCATGTGTCAAACATATTTTTATAATTTATTTATTTCTATTTATACCTAAAATTCAAACACCTAGGTTGTAACTATCATATTAAATAATAATATTTAATTGTATGACATGTTTTCTTTAAACATGGTGTTTTGTGTAATTCCAGCTAAACATGGAATTGTGTGTAATATAATAAAAACATAGTGTTTCATGTGATGAAATATATACTTAGGTTTACATGTGATTCAATGAAAAATTATTATTTTTTGTCACAAACAATAGGGAATAGGTAAACTATTTGAAAAAATAATAAATCTATGAAATATCATGATTTTACATTTTACCACCCATAATGTGACTTTCAGCATCGAAATTCATCTGGTTAATAAATGGTTTATTATATTAAATTACCCATCATATAAACCCACAATTTGAAACGGATTATTAAATAATACCCTTGAAAAAGAAATAAGGGATGTGTGAAAGTCATCTAGAAAAACACATACTAGGTTTCTGAAGAAAATAACATAGGTGGGATGTGAAAACATGGACATGGAAGAGAAAACTAACACCCAAATACTAATAGTGAGGGATATATAACTTGGTCAGTAGAAAGGTAATAATCAATAAACCATTTTTCCAAATAGGGTTTTAAATTTTCAATGATATTATAAAAAATAAGGATAACAGAACAACCTTTTATTTCAATACCCTTTTCCTGAAGTCAAATAATTATCATAAGAAGGAATACATGAATGATTTCATTCTAGTTCATAAGAATAATCTCACCATTTGGTTATGTCTTGATCAATTTACACATAATCTCTTACTATATGAAATTAATGTGAATTTCTATTCTTGGATCACTAAAGAATCATAATATCCATAGATATAATGATATGTCATCATCTCTATCTTTAGTTATCAAAACTAAAAAATGGTTTTTAGTGGTTATATAATATGGAAAAATCATTAAATGGATATGTATTGTGTTAATCTATAAATCCTCATCCAATTTTGATGATAAACTATTCCATTAATTGGTATCCTTGTAATTGTTACCACATTAAAATACATAAGAAATGATACTAAAATTCATAAAATCAAAATAACATTAATCCTTCATATATCCAAATGTATATCTTAAATGTCACATGAAAAAAATGGGAGTATATTTATCATTAATTAACTTGAAACATGGTAATGGACTCAAATACAATAACACCATATTTAAAAAATATATTGTAAAATCCCAGGTAAATAAATAATAATACATTTTCATATTTATTAATATTTGTGATTTAATTATTAATTATACTATAAAGGGGATGCTATGTTCGATGGTATACCCGATACGCAACAATGAGTTTCCTTGAAATATTAAGCTACACACTAACATTGTAATATTATTATTTTAAATGGTAGTTAACATATAGCCATTGTTTTGGCGGGAATTAATAGAGCTAACTAAAATATTATTATACATGTTTTTTACATATTTTTGCATTTAACCAATGGAAGTTAGATTCTTAAAATCTGAATAAATCTAATTTTAAGCCGAAATACTCTAGTATACTTTAAAGGGTCGATTTACCTCTTTTAGATGTAAAAAAAATTTAAATCTATTTTGGTCACTTTTATATGTTATATTTGACAAAATAATTTTCATCTTTCAAATCGGGACATCAAAATTTATTATGGATGAGATTTTGATATTTTTCTGATAATGTTCATTTTTTAATGAATAGTGAGAAAATGTTGTATTTTAATTCAAAACCGCTATTTAATATAATTTATTTATATGGATTGATTATCATTTTAATTGGTTTTATACTTTATATAGGTTATATTTTTTACTATATAATCATGTTTTGTCCATTGGATGTAATTTCACTTTGAAATTGGACATTAATAAGTATAAATCTTTTGATGGTTATTCTTTCTTAAAAACAAGTTTTTTTGTTTTGACCATATGAATTAATTATAAAATTAATTAATGAAATTTTTTTGTTTTTAATTTGGTATAATAGACCTCATTTTTTAATTCAGAATATAAAATTTAGCTTAGAGTGAATTTTTGTTATTTTTCGGAAAACGTTCAAATTTTGATAAATAGTGAAAAGCAATGCATAATTGTTTAAAACAAACTTTTTATTTAAATAAATATTTTTAAATTAAAATTTATGTTAAAGTCCAAATAGGTACATAATACCTATATAAATAAAATTTAATTAACTGGAGTAATTTTATAATAATATTAGATATATAAAATTCTTTTGAAATTTTCCTTGTCTTTTTACCCAACTTCAAAATGATTTTCCAAATTTTCATAAAAGGTAATTTTACTGCTTCTATGAATTTAATATAAAAAATATGAAATACATGGTTGTTATTAGTAAGTAAAATTTGGTTCAATGGGATGAAAATAATTTTTGGCGAATATGTATTTTGGACTTTTATTAACCACGATTAAAGGTAATTAGGGTTACTTAAGGTAAAAATAATGTAATAATAATATAAAATTACCTTGACACTTGTCCTAACCTTATTTGATGAGTTATGTATGGCCATGAAAATCCATGGGTCAATGTTGGGACCTTATTTAGCCTCTTGGTTAAGATAATGACATTAATAACATTGTATTAATGTAAAAATAAAAATGTCATAAACATGTATTATTTTACTAAAACAATTTTATTACGGGGTTATATAATTGATATATATGAATATAAATATTCATTATAAATATAAAATGATATCTAAAATCCTGTTAAATGTTTTTTTAACTTTTATGCGTCATATAAATAAATTTATTTGTGACACAATAATGATGAAATGTTTATGTCATTAATGAATGATTTAAATAAATAAGAATATAAAAATTAAAACAATATCCAAAACTTGTCCAACGATAATTAGATAATTTTATTTCAAAAATGATACACTTTATCATAGAATTTAATGATTTTTGTACATTTTGATGTCAAAAAACATTATATATTAAAATAATATTTTCAAACATTCCAAAAGAGTCCCTCCTCTCCCTTATAAAAATCCCACAATTACTACCCATTTCTCAAACCTATCAAGCACTTTTTCTCATCTAAACTCTGCTCCAATAAGCTCCCAAGATCCTTATATTCATCCTAAAATCCATAACATAGGACGTAAGTGTTGGATCTGAATCTACGGATTACACACAAGAGGGGGGGTGAATTGTGTCTTTTCAAAATTATTACAATCTCTTCAATTTAGACAAATTCTGTCCACTATGCTTTTGCACGATTAAATATGCAGCGGAAAAAGTAAAAGCATGAACACACGGATGTATAGTGGTTCGGGGAACAGAAGTCCCCTAGTCCACTCCACCAACGCTCAAATCCACGAGCTTGGCGATTTTCACTATCTGGTCCTCGTTTCCACAGACCTGTTCACAACTGAGTACAGGCAGTTGACACCTTTACAAGATTCAGGCAAACACATCCTTCCTGGTTCAAACACGAACCCACACAGCTTAGAACGAGAAGCTGATCACTCAAAAAAATAAAAAGGGTTTCGATAAAGAAAACACTTCTCCAGTTGTTCTTCACAATTGCAACAGAATGCAATTGACAGTAGATAGATCGTTGTCTTCAGAAAATAAAAATCTGTAATCAAAATAGTTCTGAGTCGATCCAGTTGCAATAGATATTACCAGAAACATCACAACTTCAGCAGAAATAGATTCACAACAGATAGTCGATGTAGAACACGTGAATCTGCTATCAAGATCTTCCTTCGGTAATAAAGGTTTTACACTTCTTCTCGATCACCAGAAAAGAACGCCTTTACACAGTCTCTGTTTCTTGCTCGTTAAAAGATCAATCTATATCTTTCACACACTTTTCTGTGTATATATATATATCTGAAGTTTCCAAGATAGAACATATATATTCAAATCTGAGAAAATCTTCCGCATAAATAGATCCATGAAAATCTCCTTTAGATTCGCGATATTAAATGAAATAACAGAGCCGTTGTAACTCCCCTGAGGAATCGGCATAAAAAGCTCCGTTTAAATCAATCAGTAATCTGTTGAAAATCGTCTTTGATTCAATCAAAGTCGTACTTAAGAATCGGCTCGAAATCCGCTTAATAATCCGCTTGTTTGACCAATGCAAAAGGAAAAATCGTCTGTCAAAAATATCCCGACGCCAAACGTAGGGTTGATGACGTGGCTCCAAACGTAGGGTTCACAAACGTAAGGTTCACAAACGTAAGGTTCAGAGCGTACATACTTTCTCTTCAGCATTCAAACGTAGGGTTGATCATCCATACTTTGTCTCGCTTCAACTCTCCAAAGAACGTACGGTTGATTATAAAAGTAAGGTTGATGATCCATACTTTTGAGAAACAAACTCAACACTGAAAACTAACGTACGGTTTATCTTCCATACTTTTCCAACAACGAAAACGTAAGGTTCCTTCCAAACGTAATGTTCTTCTTCCATACTTTTAAACAACGTAAGATTCATTGACCATACGTTTCAAAATAACGTAAGGTTCCTTAACCATACGTTTCTTTTAACATAAAAAGTAAACTTTTCATCCATACGTTACGTTCATCAATGTAGGGTATGAACAGTGATTCCAGTACGCGCTAAAATTGATCTCGCGCTGCAGTGATTCCAGAACACGCTAAAATTGATCTTGCGCTACAGTGATTCCAGAACACGCTAAAATTGATCTCGGAATAAATGAAGTATGAAATCTCGTTGTATGAAATAAATAAATAAAATAAATTCCTGCAAAATACTCAACGAAATAATTAGTAAATAATTAAGGGTATTTGTGAGCATCAAAATCATCATAAAGAGACAGAGTATTATTTGAAATAATCTCCCCCTTTTAAAAAACATTATTTTGAATTGTTTGAAAACAATACATTGCTCAACAATCTCCCCCTTTTTGATGATCACAAAACCCATAAAATAATAGAACTAATTTAATTGCAATCTTTATTGAAAAATTAGTTTTATAAAATTTTAGAATTCTGAAAGGATTAAAACAATATTTAACTATAATAAAATTTCTCCCCCATAAAGATAAATTTTCAGCTAAAAAATAGATAAAAGATAAATGTCTTCTCCTATATATCCAAATTTCTTCATAGGAAACAAATGAATTTAAATGTTGTGTTTATCCAAATTCTCCCCCTTTTTGTGATATCAAAAAAGAATGAAAAATTACGGATTTGAACACATTCAATATTGCACTGAACTATAAGTAAATGCTATAATTAACTGTGTATGAATAAGTGAATTTGTTATACTGGCTAACTTAATCATAAATCAATAAACAACAAAACAAAAAAATAAGTAAGAAAAGAATTTTCATTCACAAGCTGTTATATATAAACGATTGTGATATACAGAGGAATCAAGGTTCATGGATAAGACAGGGAAAAAAAGGTGTCTATCTCCTTTGAATCGCGGTCTTGATCTCTGTAAACTGTTCTCTGAGCCTCTTCATCATCCCATCTCCTAACTTGATGATAAGATCTCTGTTCTCTTGAGTCATATGAATATCTTCAATCAAATTAACTCTGAAAAACTCATGCATTCTTTCTTCTTTTTCAACAAAAAGAGCCAGTTTCTCTGATAACTGATTCAAAAGAATCCTAATCGGTTGCTCTCCAGATGTCAACTGATCCACTAAAAATTTCTGATTATCTAGCAAAACTGACAAAGGGGCACTATTACACTGAAGATCGTGTAATCTGTCACTCATATTGCTCATTGCTGCAGTAATTGCTTGAAATCTCCGAATCAAATCAGGTGAAGAGCCTGATCTACTCACATCATTGTTTGCAACAGACTCAAATTTATTCTCCATGTATATCTTCATCTCAGACAAATCATCTTTCTTTACCATCTCTGATTTTAACTGATCAACAGCATGCAGCATATCAGTCTTAAACAAATCTACTTCCTGTCTTGAAACAGTAGATTCTTTCAGCTTCTTAAACTTCAACTGCTCTAAGTTCAGAGAATTTCTAAGACTAACATTCTCAGATTCTAATTGAGAGATACGCTTGTACAACTCAACAACTTCTTCTTTTCTCAAATCAGGGGCACCCTGTGCTCTATTCTCATGTCCAGAAATAGGTTGATGAGGCAGGGCAAGTGGTAAAGAATCTGCATCTGACTGTTCTTTGTCCTTGTCCTGACAAGGTTGATCCACTGAACTAGCTTTTGAAGCCTGAAACTCTTCTACTGAAAAATCTTCTTGAAGTACCTCTGTATTAGCTTCAGAAGTACGTTCATCACGAACAGTAGTCTCTCTGACTTCTACTGAATGGTCAAGAACAATATTTTCATTTAAATCTTGAGGTCGGGCCACTTCTTCACCAGGCACTGCCTCCATAAGTTGTTCTTGTGGAATTGCTTTTTCAACAGCCACAGCAGCAGATTGAGGTTCTTTTTGGATTTTCGGTTGAGCTGCTGGTTCCTCTATCGGTGCAGTCTGCTCCACAACAGCTTCTCTCACAAATGAATAAGAAATTACCGGTTCAGAGGATTTCAAGGCAGGAGAGATAATTTCTTCATCAATTGACCTCTTCCTTCTAGATTGAAGTCCTTCTTGACTTCTCTCTTCCTCAACTTCCTCCATCTCAAAGCGAATTCTCCTTGCCACTGTACTAACCCTTGATTCTGCTTGTCCCTCCTTGGACTTAGCCGGTTGAGCCTGAGCACTCTCCGAGTCTTCCTCAGTTCCAACAGGTAAGAGTTTTCCTTTAATTGTGCTCCAGAAGTATCCTACTTTCCTCAAAGTTCCATCATTGAAAACATTACTGT
Organism: Viscum album; assembly: GCA_963277665.1. Classification (NCBI taxonomy): domain Eukaryota; kingdom Viridiplantae; phylum Streptophyta; class Magnoliopsida; order Santalales; family Viscaceae; genus Viscum; species Viscum album. The sequence continues at coordinate 1,134,506,725 of OY728166.1, forward strand.
GGTGGCATTTCACCCCAGCATCTACCAATCTGATCATTCCTCTTTTAAACAAAAACAAAGAAATGAACCTTCCATAAGGGAAAAAGGTCATTCTTGCTTCACTCTGACAGCAGTATCTCAGATATCTTATCATAAACCGAGGAAAATTAAACTTAATATCACACATCAGAAGATACATTATGTACATGTCAGGTTATAGGATTTTCTCCATCTCAGCCATCCTTGGTGCTAAACTAGTCTGAACAAATTTTACCAAGATTTTCTGATCGGGCTCCAAATCTTTAATAAAAATTTTCTTTATCACTCTGGTTCCAAACAGAAAAGACATAATGTCTTCATACTTATGTACAGAATCTCCAATATTCCGTAAATCGAAATGAAAAACTCCTTCATGAGGGCAGTTAAGAATTTGACTTATCTCTACAGATGATATGGAAAAGTCCTTATCCTCTATTTGAGCCAATAAACTATCCTCCGTATCTCCAAGGCTAAACTGAACAGTTCTAAAGAAATGTCTCATTTCTGCCTCATATAGAAACTCAGAGTTTTCACTATTAAAAGCTTGCTCAAGGCTTTGAAACGACAACGCTTGCTTCAACAGTAAATTAGTTTCACACAGCCATTCTAAATCTATGACTTTACCTTGCAGTATTTTCCGACCAACTACTTTAGGTTTCTTTGCAGCACTGCTCTCAGCTTCATCTGGACGCTTAGTCTTTGCCATTTCAACAACGATTTTTGAAGGTTCGTAAGTTTAGGGTTTGAAGATTCAGAAAAGGGTTTTGGAGCAGATGTGCGGTTTTAGGTTTTCGAAAAAGCTGAAACAGTTTAGAAGGTGAAACGGTTCTGACAGCCTTGATTCCCGTGTAATCACTAATCATTACTTTTATTTAAAACAAAATAAAATTACTTATAGCGGGAAACAGAAATTAAGCAGATTTCGAAAACAGAATAAGATTAAAAAAAACTATTTAAAATTAAATAAACCTAACTCCCCCTTAATAAATTCAAACCTTGCCGTGGGAAGTGGTTTAGTAAAAATATCTGCTAATTGATTTTCTGTATTTACAAATTCTAAAAATATATCCTTTTTAAACACATGATCTCTTAAAAAGTGATGTCTTATATCAATGTGCTTAGTTCTAGAATGACTAATAGGATTTTTTGAAATATTAATTGCACTAGTATTATCACATAAAATAGGTGTATTATTGAAATTTAATCCAAAGTCCATAAGAGTGTTTTTCATCCACAACACCTGTGCACAGCAACTACCTGCAGACACATATTCTGCCTCAGCTGTTGACAGGGCAACTGAGTGTTGTTTCTTACTAGACCATGATACTAAAGACTTTCCTAAAAAGTGACATGTTCCTGAAGTACTCTTCCTATCTAATCTACAGCTTCCAAAGTCAGCATCTGAATATGAAATTAAATTAAAATCAGAGGTTTTTGGATAAAGCAGAGATTGATAAATAGTACCTTTTAAATATCTAAAAATTCGTTTAACAGCAGTTAAGTGGGATTCTTTGGGATTTGATTGAAATCGAGCACAAAGACATACTGAATACATTATATCTGGTCTACTAGCAGTAAGATATAACAAACTACCAATCATACCTCTATATAACTTGGTGTCCACTGATTTCCCAGTTTCATCCAAATCATGTTTTATATTAGTACACATAGGAGTTGTAAATGTCTTGCTGTTTTCAAGTCCAAATTTCTTAAGTAAATCAGTAATGTATTTGCATTGATTTAAAATATTTCCAAAATCTTTTTGAAATATTTGAAGACCCAAAAAGAAATTTAATTCTCCCATCATACTCATTTCAAATTCTTTTTGCATTAATTCTGAAAATTCATGACAAAGAATTTTATTGGTTGATCCAAAAATTACATCATCAACATAAATTTGAACCAACAAAACATTATTTTTCACAGTTTTCTTAAAGAGTGTTGGATCTGCTAGTCCAACAGTAAAATCATTTTTCAAAAGAAAAGAACTTAGTCTTTCATACCAAGCTCTAGGTGCTTGTTTAAGTCCATAAAGAGCTTTAGTAAGTTTGAAAACAGAATCTGGTTTTTGAGAATTTTCAAAACCAGGAGGTTGCTCAACATAAACTTCCTCCATTAAATAACCATTTAAAAAGGCAGATTTAACATCCATCTGAAATAATTTAAAATTCATATAATATGCATAGGCTAAAAGGATTCTAATGGCTTCTAACCTGGCTACAGGTGAAAAGGTCTCATCATAATCTATTCCTTCTTCTTGATTATATCCTTTAGCTACTAATCTTGCTTTATTTCTAGTTATTATCCCTTGATCATCCTGTTTATTCCTAAAGACCCATTTAGTTCCTATTACTGGATAATCATGTGGTCTTTCAACTAATTCCCAAACCTTATTTCTCTTGAACTGGTTCAATTCATCCTGCATTTCTATTACCCAGCTCTCATCATCTAAGGCTTCTTCTATGGTCTTAGGTTCTTGTTGGGATAGGAAAGCAGAGAATTCAACTATGTTTCCAAAGTTTCTTCTAGTTTGAATACCAGTCTCTAAGTCACCTATCACAGATTCTAAAGGGTGATTCTTTAAGGTTCTAGACTGTCTAGGCATTACATTCAAAGGTTCTTCAGTGTCATGTTCTTCTGAACTGGATTGAATTTCTTTTATATCATTTTCAAAATCATTCTTTAAATTCTCAAGTCTCATGTTTTCATTAGAATCAGGTTCATCTATTTGTTCTATCCTTTTCTCAAAAGGATCAGATTCATCAAATTTCACATGAACTGATTCTTCAACAATCCTTGACTTTTTATTATAGACTCTATAAGCTTTGGAGGTTGCAGAATATCCTAAGAAAATGCCTTTATCAGATTTTGGATCAAATTTACCAAGATTATATTTGGTATTCAAGATGTAAACCTTGCATCCAAAAACTTTAAAGTAATTTACTTTAGGTTTTCTTTTATTCTATAGTTCATAGGGTGTCTTTTTCAAAATAGGTCTTATTAAAATTCTATTCATTATATAACAAGCTGTATTAACAGCTTCTGCCCAGAAATATATAGGTAGGCTATATTCATTTAACATAGTTCTAGCCATTTTTTGAATAGTTCTATTTCTTCTTTCTACAATCCCATTCTGTTGAGGTGTTCTTGGAGTAGAGAAGGTGTGTTTAATACCCATGTTTGAGCAAAAGGAATTAAATTCCTGGTTCTCAAATTCTCCACCATGATCACTTCTCAATGAGATTATATTAAAACCTTTTTCATTTTGAATAGATTTACAAAAACCTTCAAATAAACTAAAAGCTTCACTTTTAAATTTCAAAAAGAAAATCCAAGTAAATCTAGAATAATCATCAACTAATACATAAACATATAATTTACCAACTAAACTTGCTACTCTTGAAGGTCCAAACAAATCCATATGGATAAGTTCTAGAGGTTTAGTTGTAGCAACTTTATTAACAGATTTGAATGATGATTTGTGTTTCTTGCCAAGCTGACATGCATCACAGAATCTGTCATTTTCAAATTTGAGACTAGGCAAATCAGAAACTAGATGTTTCTTAGAGAATTTATGTAAAGCATATATATTGCAATGACCAAGTCTTCTATGCCAGATCCAGGATTCACTTATATTAGCAGTTAAGCAGTTTACTTGTTGTTTACACAAGGAATACAAATCCAAAGTATAAACATTATCAGTTCTGGGTGCTCTAAACTTAAACAGTTTATCTTTAGAAACAGTACAACTATTGTTAGTAAAATCAACAGTGTATCCATCATCACAGAGTTGAGAGATACTTATCATATTGTGTTTTAACCCTTGTACATAAAGTACTTTGTTGATTGAGACTGTATCTGGATCTCCAACTGTTCCAATACCAATAATCTTTCCTTTGGCATTGTCACCAAAGGTGACAAGTCCTCCTTCCTTTCGAGTAAGAGAAGAGAAATTAGCTGAAGTTCCACTCATGTGTCTTGAGCAGCCACTGTCCATATACCATATTTCTTTCTTTCTTTGGTGACCTGCTACCTGCAAAGACATTCAAACAAATTGCTTTGGTACCCATATTTTGTTGGGTCCAGGAGTGTTAGCAAGCAGTGATCTGGGTATCCAGATTTGCTTTGTTTTCTTAAAATTGATTGAATCATATAGATCGTTGGAAATATAATCTTTCTTAATTCCACATATTTTAGGTTGTCTTAGAAAACAGTTTTTAGCTATATGACCTTTTGTTCCACAGAAGTTACAAATAACCTGTTTAGTGCTAGGAACAAAATAATTTTTGTATAACTTAGGTTTTTCTCCTTTACTTCCAATTCCAAACCTTTCCTTTTTAATTACAGTTTTTCCAAGTATCTCATTTAAGGTGTTTTCTCCTTTTGTAAAAACTAATGCAGCCTTTTTATAAGATTCTACTTCATCCTGTAGAGTTTTTATTTTTGATTCAAAATTATTTTTATTTGAGTCAGCAGAGTTGTATTTGTCAATTAATTCCTTATGTTGTTTTAGCAAAGTATTTCTCTCATCTGAAATAGCTTTGTGCAAATTCTTTATAGATTTATATTTGTTAAATAATGATTCATACCTTTCTTCAAGCATATTGCAGTAAGCTGCAAGTTTTTTATTTGAGAAGCTTGTTTCAGAGTTTGATTCATTATTTGAGTCAGAGGAGTAGTATGAGTGTACCTCATCAGTTTCAGCCATGAAACACATATTTGCTTTTAAATTGGCTTTCTCCTTCTCTGAGCTTGATTCAGAAGAATTACTTGAGTCTTCAGAAACACTCCAAGTAGCTTTCATAGCTTTCTTGTCTTTCTGCTCATAATCATCTCTTTTGAAGAATTTCTTCTTCTTTGCATCTTTCAATTTTGGGCAATCCGGTCTGATATGTCTCATCTTTTTGAATTCATAACATCTCACTTCCTTGCTATCCTTTTTGAAGGATTTCTTGAAGTCTTTCTTCTTACTGTAGAACTTTCTGAATTTTCTGGCTAGCTGAGCCAGTTCTTCATCCGAATTTGAAGAATCAGAGCTTTCTGATTTAGCACTTACTTCTCTGTTCTTTATCTTTCTATCCTTTTGTTGAGAAGTCACTTTCAAAGCAGTATTTTCCCTTTTTATGTAGACTTTATGCTCATTTACCTCATCTTGCATTTCAGCTTCGTACATCATCAATGTACCAATCAGTTCTCTCATAGTTAGATCTTTAACAGAAGTTGATTGTCTGATTGCTGCAGAGATTCCATTCCATCGAGTAGGAAGTACTCTCAGTACCTTCAACGCTTGATCAGCCTGCTTGATTGGTTCTCTTAGAGCTGTTATATTATTGACAATTTCTGTCAATCTTCCATTCATCTGAGTGATGCTCTCTCCTTCAATCATTCTGAAAGTATCGAATTTTAACTTAGCAGTTGCATATCTCATCTGTCTTACATTATCTGTTCCTTCATAAGAAACAGCTATTGTTTGCCACATTTCATATGCAGTCGGGCATTGAGATACTCTGTTAAATTCATCTGGTCCTAGACCACAGATGATTGCATTCATAGCTTTTGAATTTATGTCATACTCAGCCTCTGTAGCAGCACTCCATGTATCGGGATTTTCAGGAATTTCATAGGGAGTCAGAATCTTTGAATAGACTTTGTAACCAAGATTTTTCAGATAAATAATCATACGTGATTTCCAGCAGCCATAATTATCTCCATTAAAGTAAGGTGCTCTGACCATTGACATTCCCTCTCTCATATCAGCCATGATACACTATGTATAATCTTTAAATACTTCTAGCTTGATAAGACTTTAAAAATAAGAAGATCCTCCTCTGATACCAATTGTTGGATCTGAATCTACGGATTACACACAAGAGGGGGGGTGAATTGTGTCTTTTCAAAATTATTACAATATCTTCAATTTAGACAAATTCTGTCCACTATGCTTTTGCACGATTAAATATGCAGCGGAAAAAGTAAAAGCATGAACACACGGATGTATAGTGGTTCGGGGAACAGAAGGCCCCTAGTCCACTCCACCAATGCTCAAATCCACGAGCTTGGCGATTTTCACTATCTGGTCCTCGTTTCCACAGACCTGTTCACAACTGAGTACAGGCAGTTGACACCTTTACAAGATTCAGGCAAACACAGCCTTCCTGGTTCAAACACGAACCCACACAGCTTATAACGAGAAGCTGATCACTCAAAAAAATAAAAAGGGTTTCGATAAAGAAAACACTTCTCCAGTTGTTCTTCACAATTGCAACAGAATGCAATTGACAGTAGATAGATCGTTGTCTTCAGAAAATAAAAATCTGTAATCAAAACAGTTTTGAGTTGATCCAGTTGCAATAGATATTACCAGAAACTTCACAACATCAGCAGCAATAGATTCACAACAGATAGTCGATGTAGAACACGTGAATCTGCTATCAAGATCTTCCTTCGGTAATAAAGGTTTTACACTTCTTCTCGATCACCAGAAAAGAACTCCTTTACACAGTCTCTGTTTCTTGCTCGTTAAAAGATCAATCTATATCTTTCACACACTTTTCTGTGTATATATATATATCCGAAGTTTCCAAGATAGGACATATATATTCAAATCTGAGAAAATATTCCGCATAAATAGATCCATGAAAATCTCCTTTAGATTCGCGATATTAAATGAAATAACAGAGCCATTGTAACTCCCCTGAGGAATCGTCATAAAAAGCTCTGTTTAAATCAATCAGTAATCCGTTGAAAATCGTCTTTGATTCAGTCAAAGTCGTACTTAAGAATCGGCTCGAAATCCGCTTAATAATCCGCTTGTTTGACCAATGCAAAAGGAAAAATCGTCTGTCAAAAATATCCCGACGCCAAACGTAGGGTTGATGACGTGGCTCCAAACGTAGGGTTCACAAACGTAAGGTTCACAAACGTAAGGTTCAGAACGTACATACTTTCTCTTCAGCATTCAAACGTAGGGTTGATCATCCATACTTTTTCTCGCTTCAACTCTCCAAAGAACGTACGGTTGATTATAAAAGTAAGGTTGATAATCCATACTTTTGAGAAACAAACTCAACACTGAAAACTAACGTACGGTTTCTCTTCCATACTTGTCCAACAACGAAAACGTAAGGTTCCTTCCAAACGTAATGTTCTTCTTCCATACTTTTAATCAACGTAAGATTCATTGACCATACGTTTCAAAATAACGTAAGGTTCCTTAACCATACGTTTCTTTTAACATAAAAAGTAAACTTTTCATCCATACGTTACGTTCATCAACGTAGGGTATGAACAGTGATTCCAGTACGCGCTAAAATTGATCTCGCGCTGCAGTGATTCCAGAACACGCTAAAATTGATCTTGCGCTACAGTGATTCCAAAACACGCTAAAATTGATCTCGGAATAAATGAAGTATGAAATCTCGTTGTATGAAATAAATAAATAAAATAAATTCCTGCAAAATACTCAACGAAATAATTAGTAAATAATTAAGGGTATTTGTGAGCATCAAAATCATCATAAAGAGACAGAGTATTATTTGAAATAATCTCCCCCTTTTAAAAAACATTATTTTGAATTGTTTGAAAACAATACATTGCTCAACAGTAAGCACCTAAAAACCCTTTTTGTTCAATCCAAAGGGAGTTACCCCATTTAATGGTAACGCCTTCTCTTAAGTTCTTTTGTTTTATTTTACTTCTCGATCCCCCTAAAATATTTTTATTTTAATAATTTATAACAGAAAATGTATCCTAAATATGCTAGTATGTTTTTATGAGAATTATTTGAGCTACACTTACACACACCTCCTTCTAATGGGTAAAGAACATACTATTGCGGTGGAAAACGAACTGCTACCTCACGAAACGATAATTGTTCAATTATATCCAATCGCCTCTCATGGTGACCTTTATGATGGAAAATTATTTATATGTGATATATATTATATTAATATTGTTTCTATGCTTCTATAATTTTTATTTATTGCATACCTTTATTGTTTCCATAATGGGAAAACACGATAATTTTATTTGAGGAAGTGCAGGCTAACGCCCCATCAATATGATATGACTCATTCATGCCATACGTGGAACGTATAAATGATATAATTTATGAACATATATAACATATATATTATAATTTAATTAAAATATAACTATATATAATTATTTTTAACTCAATTAAAATATAAAATAGAAATGTAAGTAGCGTTCATGCGTACGTACGGCTTACCGTCCCCATGAATGGTGCATTTCATATCTTATCTCCATATGTTATGTAATATTAAAAACACATATATATATACACGATATATATGATATATATGACATATAAATGATCAATATCATTCTGGATATAATGTACTTTTTACCACATATATAATTTATTATTATAATAAGTTCACTTTTGACTCAAGTTACGAACATCGACAAAATGTTCGATACGAACTCAAAAAAATTAACTAATTGTTATAGCAGGGTAATAAGTGATATAAAATGAATAATAAACTTGAAAAATATTCTTATGAAAGTATAAATTAACTTATGTTTATTATTCAGGAAGAACAAGGAACAAACAAGTCAAGTCAGACATGAGGTATGGGTCTCTTATCTCACTATAAATTCCATGAGATTTCTATTATTCACCACTTATTTATTGCATGTGGTGTATTGTATACTAACATTTGATATATATATATATATTATCTTTATTATCTTTATATTCATGGTATTCTGTGATTAATTTGTTGGATAATATCTTTTTGTTGTACGACTCGATTTGATTACAATGTAGTATGGGGTTTTTATCTCACTTTTTATTCTTGTGACACTAATGCTATATTTGCCACTATTTCCTTTTGTTTAGAGTATGTAATTCCAATGATTTTACTCTTTTTTGTAATATATTTTCATTTATGGGTATTTCAATCATCAATGTATGATCCTTTTTTCATGTGGTGTATGATTCGTAGGTAATAGAATCAGTATGTGAACCATTCACCCTATTCTTTTAAATGTCATCTTTTTTTGTTATGTATTTTCATTTGCATCCTCTTGTGTGGGGATATGTTATTCCATGTAATTATTTATTTAAATTTTATATCCATGTGATGATATAACCTCTTCTCTCTCATCAACTCATTTTCTAAATTTTAATGTGACGTCGTCAGGCTGTCGAATTTCTGTTTGGGAAACATCTTCACCCAATTTCAATTCTGTGGGTTAAACTTATGCTGATTGATTATGTCATTCTATATATATGTGGGAATAACCTGTTATTGTTTTACACTTAATATACATGTATATTGGGTGTATTCATATATTTCACACATTATTATGTGATTGATTTATCCTTTTTCTAAGGATACGATCATTATAAGGGAATTTTTCTCAATTAACATTCCATTAAGACATAATTGTTCTTTTACAACAATTCACATTAACATGGTGTATATATGTCCCTTCGAAAAATCATGTCATGAACATCCTTATTCTCATGAAATTATAAGTTTTGTTTCATTTAATTCTATAATTATGATTTGTCATGTGTTTCTAAAGTGTTACGAGACTCTTTAACAAAAACATCGTTTATAATGATTTAACCATTTACTCATCTAAACATTTCTAATTAATGTCCATGTTTTCAAAATGTTTTAAGGATTTATTTATATGTATAGTAATGAATTTAAAATGTTAATTCTTTTATAAGCTTCAAAGTGGTATATGACACTTTGATTCAAAAATCTATTTATTAAATGTTTTAAATTGTTTTGTAAATGGTTTAATAAACCATTGGTTATTTCAATATATTGAAATGATATATTGTGATTGTAATTTAGAAATTTTATCATTCCTATATGCTTTTTTATGTTTTTGGAATATGTTATGGTTACATGGAATTGTTTATGTATATGGGTTGTTCTATGAAAAACCTAGGGTGGGTGAGCTCGAGATAGCTCTCTAATGCATTGGGTTACGTGATGGAGGAAAACGTTAATGTTTCTCTTAAGATATTTTGGGAATATAATGTGATGGTTTTTCCAAATGTGACTACCTATGTCTATGTGATAGATACAATCTAAGTATGTTATTAATTCCAAAATTTACCTTTATAATTTATGATTTTTGTGTGTTAATCATAAATCTTATGATTTCATAAGGTATGTTATGATTTATAATGTATTGGTTTCATTGATTTGTATTTATTGATGGGCTAATGTTTTTCTTCCTTATTTTATACCCCTTATTGAGATTTTTAGGCTCATACCATGTTTTTGAAATGTTTTCCGCAAGACTTATGGATGAATAGGGTCAAGGATGGGATCAAGGAAAAGTCATGCTATCTTAAACATGGAACTATACATGTTTCTTTTTACGAGTTTTTATTTTATGAAAAGTGGATACTAAGTAGTAGTTTATATATGTAATATTAAATTTTTTATGTAATAGTTATGGCCTAATTCTTTAAAACTCTAAACCTGAAAAGAGCATGAATGTGAATTCTTGACATAATTCAATATTATGTAATGCTTAATGTTGGGTCCATATATATATGATCCCTTATTCATTTCATAAAACCTATATTAATCGTTATATTCTATAATTCCAAAACTGTTATATACTCAATGAATGATAACATAATCCACTTTTCCATAAAAACCCTTTATCAAATCTATAGTAAAAAATTTGTCCAATTTACTTTATCCATGTCATTAATTTATTTAACTAAACTAAGAAAAAAAATTAGTTCTTCTAAACAAGTTAATTGTCATATTCCCTTATTTATTAAATATAGCCTTTCAATTAAATAACTTTTCTAGGTTATCCAATCAATTAAAAATATTCATTCAAATCATGAATACAAACTTATAAAAATGAATTATCATATATTTCATCATTATTAAATTTTGATACATAAACATTACTATTATTCAACCCCATCCTTATTCCAATAAAAAAGTGTCTTAAACTTATTCTATAATACCTCTTTCTTGCACTGTTAAATTTGAATCATGTATTAAGATTCATAAACCCCAATTTAATTATTCTTCTCATGTTTTTCATAAAAAATATTGTTTGAATATCCCAAACCATCATTATGTAATTTTGGGACTCATAATCGTCAATAGAGAATAACAATTAGTCATAATACCTTGACAAATCTCTTCATGATTTATCCTTTTTTGATATAGAGATGAATAATTCCCTTATATTGGACATTTAAAATATTAATCCATTGATAATACCATAGGCAGACCAATATTCACACCCTTTTTAAAAATTGGGCATTTAATGTTTTTTATAAACAACTTTCGTTGTGTCCTTCTTCTCCACACATTAAAACATTCTAAGTCCTTTTAGGTATTCCATAGAGTGCTTCATTAAAAATTCCTAACATATGGAAAACTATGTATTATTTCTTATATGGTATACATTACCTAAAATCTCAATAAAAACTATCATTCTCTTCTTTCATGAGTCTAATTGTTTCTTAATGTACATTTTGTTGATCATGTTCAAAAAAACTGATTACGAATAATCAGAACATCCTTCACTCAATTAATCATCCCATTTGGATGTTCATTAGAAAAATTTCCATCACATACAATGTTAACCCAGTTCCATCTAGTTTCTCCCATTTAATAGAACATAAAATTATACTGTGAGAAAAAGTAATCATATTAGAAAACCACATAATCATTAAAATACAGTTACAGGATTTCTAAATCATGAAACCTTGTTTTTTAATGTATAACACCTTAGGATTATACATTTTTATTCATAGTCATATATTTTTATATACATAATAATGGTTCATAAAGACTTTTTAATTTCTAAAACATATCCCTCAGAGAGTAAAACCAAGTGTACATCAAGGCCCACTATCATACATCAGTTCTTGATCGAGTCTAGAATAATATGGTGTTTTCGTGATTATTGTTGTACCTCTCGTACCCCTCGTGGTTTAATTTTCATGATCACAATCACTCTCTTTTTTATCTAATTTTTTTTGAAGTGTTTTTGGATGATAGGTTGCCAAGGAATTGGGCCAAGAAAGCAAGAAGGAAACAGTGGACTGAATTTCAGTCCACCGGCCAACCGATGGATGCCCACCGGCCAGCCGATGGAGCCTGGACAGAAGGCATCACCTCTGTCCAGACCACCGGCCAACCAGTGTCACATCACCGGCCAGCCGGTGGAACCCAGACAAATAGTGACACCTACTGCCTCAGCACCGGCCAACCGGTGGCCTCCTCACCGGCCAGCCGGTGGTGCTTGAGCCCGAGCCCTCTCCCTTTTCCAAAGCACCGGCCAACCGGTGGCCAAGCACCGGTCAGCCGGTGGAGCCAGTCAAACTAGCCGTTGGGCTTTGACCAGGCTTGTCCACTTGACTCCCAACGGCTCCGAAGGCCTCTCCAACGGCTCCGAAGACCCCCAAAGGCCATTTGAGGGTTCCCCCTCTATAAATAAAGGACTAGGAAGACCCGGAAACACACGGAAGCCCACGGGAACATTTTTGATCATTTGGCGAACCTCCGGCGCATTCCTCCAAGGAACCCCCAATTGCTCCAACTCACTTCCACATCTAAGGAGAACCACCAAAGAAGCTTGGGAGAGCTCTTCATCAACTCCATCAATCCTTTGGCGCCCAAGGCTTCTCCCCATTATGGTTTTTCATTGTTTTATTATTTTGAGCTTCAATTTGGGTTTGTGCCTACAAACCCATCATTTCTCTCATCCTCTCTTCTTTGGGTTTTCACACCACCTTCAAGGTGTGAAGAGGTTAGTCAAGCCTTCCCTTTAAAAGGATTGAGTCATAGGTGAGCTAGCCTTCACCTGTAAGAAGGCTAGTGGGTTCTTGCTCAACCATTAAAAGCAAGTGGGTTCTTGCATAACCATTAAAAGCAAGCTGTAATATGTTCTAGACTAACCTTAAAGTCTAGTGGGTTTCTTGCTAAAACCATTAAAAAGCAAGCAGTAGTAAATCTCTCAACGGTTGAGTTGGGAGCAGAGACGTAGGCTTTGGGTTAAGCCGAACTCCGTTATCAAGTTTTGTGTGTTGCCTCTTTTGTTTCCGCTGCACTTTTAACTTTTTTTTTAAATTGTTAATTATTTTTTAAAAGGAAATTCACCCCCCCCCCCCCCTCTTGCCATCACTTCTCCGCCCAACAATTGGTATCAGAGGAAAAATTTGAGTAATACCTTCACCGGTTTCAAATTCAAGATCCTTTGTGATGGCATCAACTTCTTTCGCCCCCGAAGGCTATTCTTTGGGTCGTGCTCCATTCTTTGATGGAACCGACTATACTTATTGGAAAACCCACTTGACTACTTTTCTTAGAAGTATTGGTTATCCTATATATAAAATTGTCATGCATGGTTATTCTCTTTCTTCTCCCGATGAATCCAAATGGACTCAAGCCGATATTAAAAATTTCGAGCTTGATGGCAAAGCCATGAACGCTCTTCATTGCGGCCTTGATCGTAATGAATTCAATCGAGTTTCCACATGCACTTCATCACATGAAATCTGGAAAATATTGGAGGTTACCCATGATGGGACCAAAAAAGTTAAGGATACTCGATTGGATATGTACCGTCAGGATTTTGAATCTTTTACCATGCATCCATCTGAAAATATAACTGAAATGTTTACTCGTTTTACTGATGTTTCCAATGGAAGAAAGTCTCTTGGACATGATGTTTCTGCAGAGATGATGGTCAAGAAGATCCTTTGGATCCTACCAAGCTCATGGGCACCAAAAGTCACGGAAATCCAAGAAGCGAAAGATGTCAAGAAAATGCCGGTCGAAGAGCTCATCGGATCCCTCATGACCTACGAGATCACCATGAGGAGGCAAGCTGAAAAGGAAGGCAAACCAATCAAAGTTCCAAAGAACATCGCCTTCAAAGTTCAACAAGAAGAAAGCTCCTCCTCCTCATCGTCTTCCTCTTCAAGCGGCGATTCAGAAATGGAGAATCTTGCCCGCAAGATGCACAAATTCATGAAGAAGCACAAAAAGAAGAAATCCCACAAGGCTCAACCCAATGAAATATCCGAGCCCGAGGTAACATGTTACGGGTGTGGAAAGAAAGGCCATTACAAGCCCGATTGTCCACTCAACAAGAAAAAGGCCAAGCAAAAGGAAAAGAAGAAGGCATTCAAGGAAACATGGAGTGATATCTCCACATCCTCCTCCTCCTCCTCAAGTGACAACGGTAAAAAATGCCTAATGGCATTTCATGAGGTAACCTCTTCCGACTCCTCATCCTCTAGTTCTTCAAATTATTTTAATCACTTATCTTATGAGGATCTCCAATATGCGAGAGATCAATTGGAGGAAGGTTTTCACGAACTTTCTTCCAAATTTGTTGCTTTAAAAAAGAATTTCAAAAAACTTTCTTCCGAAAAGGAACAACTTCTCAAAGAAAAGGAGGAGTTGTCCCTCAAGGTCCAAAACCTTCCCGATGTTGATTCTATGGAATTAACAATCAAGGATTTAAAGGAATATCTTTCCAAGTTCACCCAAGGTGAACAAAATTTAACCAAATTGCTCGGTTCCCAACGCATATCTAGAACCACCCAAGGGCTTGGCTATTCCAAGCAAGCTTCCTCTTCCCATGCTCCAACTATTTTTGTAAGGGGGAGCTCTCAAAATAAATTTTTTAATTATTGCAAAAAACCCGGGCACTTAATTTATGAGTGCGATTGCAAAAATGCCCGGTATGGAAGGCCCAAAACTATTTCCTTTAATGATGAATTTTTTAGTAGAAGACCCGCCACTAGAAAAGTTTGGATTGAAAAATCCCTTTTAGCGAGTCTCACCGGACCAAAATTTGTCTCGGTTTGAAAAACCTCTCCCCGGTGATTTGTTGTTTTTATTTAGGGGGAGTTAGGATTGTTTAAGCTTTTTTTCGTTTTTCAATTCAAAACTTTCAATTCAAAACTTTCAATTCAAAACTTTCAATTCAATTTCAAAAATTTCAATTGGTTTAAAATCTCTATCTTGTTTTTCAACTCATTCCCTCAATCAAGTTTTATGCCCCGTGCTATTTTGATAATCACAAAGGGGGAGAAATTCTTGGTTGATTGGGGGAAAAATCCTTCTATCATGCTTTACTTTTCAATCTTTTACATTGCTTGTTTTGGTGATTGTGATCATCAAAATAGGGGGAGATTGTTGTACCTCTCGTACCCCTCGTGGTTTAATTTTCATGATCACAATCACTCTCTTTTTTATCTAATTTTGTTTGAAGTGTTTTTGGATGATAGGTTGCCAAGGAATTGGGCCAAGAAAGCAAGAAGGCAAAAGTGGACTGAATTTCAGTCCACCGGCCAACCGATAGATGCCCACCGGCCAGTTGATGGAGCCTGGACAGAAGGCATCACCTCTGTCCAGACCACCGGCCAACCGGTGTCACATCACCGGCCAGCCGGTGGAACCTAGACAAATAGTGAAACCTACTCCCTCAGCACCGGCCAACTGATGGCCTCCTCACCGGCCAGCCGGTGGTGCCTGAGCCCGAGCCCTCTCCCTTTTCCAAAGCACCGGCCAACCGGTGGCCAAGCACCGGTCAGCCGGTGGAGCCAGTCAAACTAGCCGTTGGGCTTTGACCAGGCTTGTCCACTTGACTCCCAACGGATCTGAAGGCCTCTCCAACGGCTCCGAAGACCCCCAAAGGCCATTTGAGGGTTCCCCCTCTATAAATAAAGGACTAGGAAGCCCCGGAAACAGACGGAAGCCCACGGGAACATTTTTGATCATTTGGCGAACCTCTGGCGCATTCCTTCAAGGAACCCCCAATTGCTCCAACTCACTTCCACATCCAAGGAGCACCACCAAAGAAGCTTGGGAGAGCTCTTCATCAACTCCATCAATCCTTTGGCACCCAAGGCTTCTCCCCATTACGGTTTTTCATTGTTTTATTATTTTGAGATTCAATTTGGGTTTGTGCCTACAAACCCCTCATTTCTCTCATCCTCTCTTCTTTGGGTTTTCACACCACCTTCAAGGTGTGAAGAGGTTAGTCAAGCCTTCCCTTTAAAAGTCTTGAGTCATAGGTGAGCTAGCCTTCACCTGTAAGAAGTCTAGTGGGTTCTTGCTCAACCATTAAAAGCAAGTGGGTTCTTGCATAACCATTAAAAGCAAGCTGTAATAGGTTCTAGACTAACCTTAAAGTCTAGTGGGTTTCTTGCTAAAACCATTAAAAAGAAAGCGGTAGTAAATCTCTCAACGGTTGAGTTGGGAGTAGAGACGTAGGCTTTGGGTTAAGCCGATCTCCGTTATCAAGTTTTGTGTGTTGCCTCTTTTGTTTCTGCTGCACTTCTACCTTTGTTTTTAAATTGTTAATTATTTTTTAAAAGGCAATTCACCCCCCCCCCCTCTTGCCATCACTTCTCCGCCCAACAATTATTACCCCTATGTGAATTTTTTCTAGTTCCACATCCATGTGTACTATCCAGAAAATGATTTATTTAGTAGTAATCCACTCACTCTATCCTTTACAACAATTTAATCTCATTTTCCTATACATGAACTTGTCCTTTGAATTATCCTTAAAGACAACACAAGATATATCCTTATAAGTATCTATATGGATCTTAATAAGGTTTTCTCATTCTTGTTTACAATGGTTAAATAAACCATTCATTTAATATCAACTATAGTGACCCACACTTATCATATTTGGATATTAATTCTTATTAGAGGAATATTAATTACACTAAACATACACACACCCAAAGATTGTCATAATTTCATGTCGTTGGAATCATGGAACACAATATTCTAAATTTGGTCAATAATATTATATATAACCCAAAATTATATTCTCCTCTGGTACTCATCACAATCATACCCTACATAAACCATTGTTCATATCCTCGAGAAAAGAAACATAAGAAAAGGTGATCTGAGCATCACGTCAATGGTAAACAATTAAGATATGCAAGGATAACATGAGCATGATGTTATAAGAAGATGCCAATAACATTTGAAAAACATATCCTGCATATCAATGATCATAAAATTGAGTAATAGAATAAAAATGTATGTTAATAAGTCAATAATCATTAGAGAGTCAAATAACATGATCGATTAGAGCATAACATCAGCAAAAGACATCTAATTTGCGGCATACACATACATATAGAAAATATTATACCCATGATACCAACCAATACATTATAGTTCTATATTGCCACACAAATCATGTAATCTATAATGGAATCACCTCTTCCTAGCTCATCTACCTTATCATATAAATTTTAATGGGCTTACCAATGGATATATGTGCCACCTCATCTTATAACATGTAATGGGATTTCCCATCATTATTTGGTTTTCTTCTCATATAAGTTGTATTGAGATTTCCAACACTATCGGGGCCACCCCATTATATAATTTTAAATGGTATTAAGTGGTTCTATCTGGGTCACCACATTATAATTCCTTTAATTGGATTACCTTTTCCTATATGGGATTCTTTATCATATAAATTGTAGTAGGATTACCAGCTCTATTTGGGAGCCCCATCATATAATCTATAATGAGATTACCTAGTTTTCTCAATATCTCTTCATAATATAATATATAACATCTCACCTATTTATATATATTCCACCCCATAATATGAGTAATTTTCATGAACCACAACATGTATTAAGTAAAAAATAACTTTCAAATCACTAAAAAACTCAAAACAAAAATCATTATTCTCTCATAACCTTAAAAACCCACTAAAAATAAAAAGGTTTAAAGTTAATATCTCTGATACTTGGATAAATATTGGAAAATAATGGATTTCATAACAATCACTTTGAAACATTATTGACTCATTGAAAATAAATGGGTTCCATAAACAACATGCAATCAAAACAGACCACTCATAGAAAAATATGAATTTTATCCCTTTCCCATATCCCCCATAAGGAAAAGGTAACTCCAATAGATGTCATATTAGACTAAAAATAATTTTTAATGGATCATTTAATACATTTCATGAGTAATTCATCCTCTTCAATTAATAAAATTCACTTTAAAACATAATACATTTGGAAAACCTTTTTTTTAAATCATATTTGAACAGTTGTAAATGATTATTTGAGAAAATTTTAATTTTTTTATTAAATGATAAATAGTTATAAAAAAATACATTGAAAATAGAATAATATATCATTTAAAATATCAATTGAATAGATTTTTATAAATCATTGTTTTGGAAGAAAAAAACATCGTATTAAATAGGAAGATCAAGTAGAATTTTCATGAAAACAGTTTCCTATTCATATTAAGAAATAAATTCTAAAAAATGATCCCATTAAATTAATATATAAGAATAAATATAAGAGAATAATATTCATGATAATTAATTAGTGTTATATCATGATATTTCAACATTATAGAATTAATCAAAAATAATCCTGATAAATGATGAGATTATAACATCAAATCATTACCAAATAGGTAATGTTGAATCATAATCCATGAAAAGTAATAAAATAAATTTGAAAATAAAATATCCATTGAATCAATAAATTAATTATATTAAATGTAAAAGGGTCTGTATATACACTTTATAAAGGAATATAGATCAATAACTGTACGTATATCTTAAAGAATTCATATTGAGACAAAAATTCCCATACTAATTTGATAACTTTTGAAACATAAACCCCATGATATAGAGATAATAAAATGGATATTTATAAAAATATTTATTTTTCATAGTCATTATATAATTCATTCATTAGTAGTATATAAATAAAATAAATGAAATATGCGGCGAATATGACTTGTGCCTCATAGAAGTAGAAAAGGTTGGAAAAAGTATCTTACCGTAAGTCTTGAATTCCATTGTATTCATTCAAAGATACTATATAATAAATATATTTTTATTATACATATATTAGATAATAATAATTATATATATCATATAATATATTAATTTATTTGGTGTTTTTATTAAACATATACTAATAATTACATGTTAAAGTTGCATTCTGGGAAATAACCAATTTGTTTTTTGTATATATTTAGACTTCATATTTTGGCTCCTATTACTTAGATACTGGTTTCATAATATCTATAATGAAAAAAATGATATAAGTATAAGTATAATATATATTAATTTATCTTTATTAATCCATAAAATTTAGTGATAGAAAATAAAACACAAGGTTTATAGAGACGGTAGGTCGTACGTATGCATGAACATTGTTTCCATTTTCTTGTCCTATTAAATGAAAGATAATTAAATGATATATATATATATAATCATTATATTGTAATCGTATATATATATAACATATTATTATTAAACTCTTCATTAATTAATTTCCTATAAATCACGAATGAATAACATCATTTCACGAGGTCGTAGTCTGTCGTACACATGAATGACATTATAATATTTTAAAAAATGGTAATAATTAAGGTATATGTTATAGAATAATTCAATAAAAATAATAAAAATAAAAATATAATAAATATAATATTTAAACTATAAATCAATCATTACTTCTAACTGTGGGTAGTGGTAGTTTAACATGAACGATATCGGTTCATGAGGTCGTAGTCCGCCGTACACGCGAATGATTATTTCATAACCCATTTGATATAATTTTATTCGGTTTTATTTAATAACCATAGCATAAAAACATCTCATTACATTTAAGATAACAGGTATATTATATAATAATGGTATAATATTAATTTATGGAGGTGGAGTATGAAATAAAATAAAGATTCTCTTAGAAGAACATTACATCTTCTTTGGGAATTTTCCATAGGTTTTCAATAAAGTATTCCTATGATGGATTTATTCCAAAACCAAGGATCATATATTTAGGGGAGTTATGTATTATGATGATTTTTTGGGTTTATTTATATCCATATTTCTTGATATTTCATAACAATTGAGTAGAGTGAATTCCCTTTTATAATGGAGGAGGAATGATACAACTATAAATACGCAAAAGTAGTAACTATTGGGATGTATCCTGTACCTCATGTTCCTAATAAATTTTATAATAATTGAGGGTAGAGACTACATGGTCTATAAAAAAGTACACCACAAAAAATAAACGCATTTTAATTTATTTATTCATTATTTATATATAATACTATATTTTATACTTATAGTTTTAACAAATGTAACATGCATCATTATATTTACTTGTGTAATTTATAATTTAAGACTAATTATTAAAAGGAATTTATTATATAATTTAAAAATACTTATTCTTAATATGAAATAAAATTTATTTACTAAAAAACCTATATTTTACTTAAATTAGTTTTAATGCAAACTTATGTAATGCTTAAAACTATGTTTTAACCTTAATAAAAATAATTAATTTTAACTACTTTCACTAATAATTATGATAAAAATATATATTTAAATTATTAGATAAAATAAATTATTTATATTAAAATTATGTAATATATTTTTCTAAAAAATATCATATATGTTTCATAATTTAATTCAATATAAATCATACAGACGTGATTAGAAAGCTAGTTTTAAATTGGAAAATTGATCAAAGGATTACAATGTTTTTATATACAATTTCAATATAAAATTGATTCCAATGACATAACATAGATTAATATATTCTTTATTTAACTAAATATAATTTAAAAAAAATAAATTGTTGTTGGAATTTATAAATAAATTAAAAGACATGTCAGTTTTTAATTAAAATTCAGCATTTTCACTATTCATCAAACAATATAACCTCTCAGAAAAATCCAAAAAACATTATCCTATGATAATTTTACTTATTTTGATTTAAAAAAAATTCGTTACTTTATAATATTTATTTTCTAAAGGTGAAGAATTTTGGATTTATGATACGTGCATCGTAACAAATTTGACAAAACAATTTTTTTCAAAATTATTGTTTTTATCATAAACATGGATTTATTATTATATATTTTAAATAAATCATATATGTTGAATTTTAAAAACATGATTGGATATAAAATATATATATTATATTAAAATAATTAACCAAATGTAATTTGGATAATTTATTGATAATAATTACAATTGTATGTTTAAAAATATTTTTTCCGAGAAAGATTTTATTTTAGTTTCAAAAGGGTTTTATATTAATTTATAATTAATTGGTCCCAAATGTATTCATTATATATACATGTGTAAAAAATATCTTTAAAAATTGATCAATACTATTCAAACCATAAATTCCAATGGATAGGTGATAACTATAATATTTTATTATAATATTTTATTTATATGACACATTTCAGTTAAACATGATGTTGGATATAATGAATTAAAAAATAGTATTTTTGTGTAACACATTACAAAATCAGTGTTGTGTATCACATGATATAAACTACTTGTTACTTGTAAAAGAATCCAAAATCATCATTTTTTGTCATAAAAATATGGAAAAGATAAATAAATTTATAGAAAATAATTTTACAAAATATTGTGGTGTTACATCTATAATCATGAAAATACTAACTACATGGTGTTATATTTTACAACTCTCTATCCGATTCTTTGAAGTCCAGTCTAATAAAATCTATATTTTCATTAGTAAGTGTTTCTGTGAAATTATTATCATAAGTCTCTTGACACTATTATTCACCCTTGGGAAAAATGAGTAAATTTCTATTCGACACTTATTTATCACATTAAGCATGACTCAAATGGGTTTGTGGAAGTGGCTGATTACATTTATTACAAAAATTGTTATGTGTTGTAATGAAAAATAGGTAAGCTTATGTCCATGAAACAATACTGTAAATTTCACCGCATTAGACCCTATTCATAATAATCTACAATACATGACACTAAATCCTTACCATATGACCTTAAATAGTGTGGTTCCCGATACGCCAAGTCAAAACATAAATAACTCAAATAGGTTAGTTATAGGTTATATTAATAAATAGATATGATACCCCAATTACCTAAGTATTCCTTAAAAATTTCCTTATAAGGTTTATTTTTCCCTCACATTAAATAAATATATATTTCTTCTCTAAAAAAACATGCCTATAGATGATGGAATGGCCATTAAGTGTTTCAAACCATGACAAATCATTTCTTCCATAGAAAATTATTTATAATTTTGATATTTGAATCTTCTTCAAAAAACACATTGAGGTTATATATTCATAATTATTTCAAAATTCATAAAAATTATTCATAGGGTTTTTGGATGATTATAATGGACCCACCATTGATAGTGAACAACTAACTTTATTTTGTGCCAAAAAGTAACCATTATGGGTAGTTTTTTTGAAGAGTAATGGTCCCCCTTAACCCCATGGTCTATACCATCATGGTGTGGAATTTTTCACTCTATTACTAATTGATTGACCAAATCCATCTATCCCTAATGTTTTGAAATTGGTTTCTCTATTCAAAATTTTCAACCTACCCATTCTATTCATTTTCAAATCAAATATGATTTATAACTGTAACAAAAATATATTTTTTATTATATTCCTCATGCTCATATAGATTAGAAATATCTCAGCATTTTAATACGTCAAGCATTACATATTCTACTAGAAAGGCTCCAAATCTCATAATCATAAATTATGGGATGATTTTATTAATATATTATAACCATAAAAAACAAACAGTATTACACCCGAAGTGACATTAAACTATTCAGAGTGATTAATACATCATGACTTAAAACTACTTTGAAGGGTCTTCTACAAGAATCTAAAATAAAAAAATACCTCTATTCTGTCATAGATCGATCTATATAGGGGTGTTATTTTATTCCCTTAGTGATTGTATGGTTACCATAAATGATGAGAAAATATTTCCATGTATTATAACTATGTATGGATTAATTCATATACTTTAGGATATATAGTTACACCCAGATACCATATCCTTTTCCCTCCTAAAAATCACCATAAAATATTCTATTTTTCTTGTAGTCTGATCATTTTAGTCATTCATAATTGGTTCTTCTCATTCACTTATCATAAACATAAATTTATTCATTTTTTCATGAATAAAATATGTATAAATCTTGTTATACAAGTTACATATCCTTTAACCATAAAATAATTGTAATTTAATTTCTTTATCGTGAAATTATACTTCATGATGTATGGTCCACCCTACATCACCTTAATATGCATTGTGTTTTATATCCTACACCACATAACTACCATATATTAGAGGAGAATCTATATAATTATTCCCATAATATGTACAATATCAACAAATCTATGATAGTATGGAATTATTAATTACTACGGAAACTCATAACATCAATATATTGTACAATCTGTGGATCTTCTCCAAGTTATATTCTTGTACAAGGATAAAATTCCACATTCCTCCATAGGATCTAGATCTAAATTGTTAATATTTAATGTTAATAAGTATTTATTGATTGATAATATAATATTATACATTGTTTCACTTGTATCTATTATACCAAGTTCAGCCATAATTTTTATCCATCGGTCCAAGAATAATAACATTAAACTGCTTGAACCAATCTCTGATGTTGTATATATTATAAGAAAGGATTCATGCATGTCGGGAATGCCATAAAAAAGAACCCATATAGACTAACTCGACTTTCAGTCAATTTATTATGAGAATAATCATCATCACATCATTGTATACATTTCAAGACATTGAAATGAAAATAAAAAGGTCGTGATGGGTTTTATGTTGAAATCTAGTAATGTCGGACCAAAGAGATGTAGACATAACTAATATATAATCCCAAACCTTTAAAGTATATGGTAAAATATATTTAAGATAAAAAATTTATAAAAACATTTAGAGACTATAACCTTTCCATAGAAAAATTTGATATATACTCATTGGACCCCCTTGTCTACATAAATTTTATATTCATAATGATTAGATCCGAAATTTATATAATATTTTACTAACTAAACTAATTTTATGTTCTTACTTCATTAGAATGTGTTAAATACATGGTGAAACAATCATTATGCTTCTAGAAAACTTCTTGAATATCATATTCTCTATTACCATACATCATACATATGATTTTTGAATCATCACCGACATAATTATTTTTGTCAAGATACCCATATTGGAATCTCGTTTGATTTAGTTGCTTATTCATATTGGTTATCCCTATCAAAGAGATATTGGTAATATAGATCTATTGATCTGAAAGAAACCATCTAGGAACTAATGGTGAATAGAATTGTTTCTTTTGAGTACCAAATTAACCCCTTGGAGATGTTTGGATTCTAGTGGAGAGGTCCTCCCTATTGTCATGTGTTTTTTCTGAGAGTGAGTGATTCCCCTTTACTAATGGTTGATCGATCCTCACTAGTATACATTTCTAATTAACGCTAATTTTTATAGGTTTTAATTTCAATTTTTCATAACCAAACTATTCATGTAGATTTCAATACCCTATATGTTACTCATTCATGCATCATGAACACTTATAAAGAAATATTATGACATAATTTATTTGGGACCCTTTATATTATGGTGTGAAACATTAATGATCTTTCAAATTAAATTTACCAAAATATACATAACAAGTATCATAAAGCATTGAGTTAACTTATCCTCTCAAAAAATATTAACTGGGAATTTGGTCCTCGTCACAGGAACATACACTACATGACACAATGGTTTGAGAACTACAAAAAACACTTTGTACACCCATCTTAGATATGTTCATTAACGTTATTTCTCCCTCAATTTATGTTGGTTATACATTTCCATTACTATATATTCAATCCAATTTTTTTTCAACATTATCCAAATAAAAAATCTATCCATTAATGGTATGATCACTATGACCATTATCTATATTTACATATCCTTGAGGTTATTTGTGGTATAATTAGGCCCTCATTCACTTTAGTTTTCACTCTTCCTAGAGGATATACTGGTATATTCATCCTTGTGGTCCATTTTTCGAACATAAATGACATATTAAGTTGTTTAACTTATAAAGCTTTGAACAGCCTAAGGAATTAGTCATTTTAGTCACTAGTATTTAACCCCCAAAAGTTAATCCATTGTGAAAGTGATGTATTTTAACGTCAATAATCCAACATTCCTAGATTGGGAAGAATTTAATAAAAGCAAAGGGATAAAATACTATTAGGTTAAAATACATTAATCAGATACTAAAGAAAAATATTCATGTTCAAACCTGCTAATCTCTTCCATTCATGAATTAAAAAAAATGGAGAAAATAAAATATATTATGATTATATGGACAACCATTTTTCTCTACCACAAATCTATGATTTCTCTATAGGTATTTCATTCTAGAAAAAAAATGAGAGCATCACATTTTTCGTCTCATATATTATTCATGATAACTCGTATAAGGGTACAAGTTCTTTATCACATAAAATAAATATGAACAACATAATGGTTCATCTTTCAATAACATAAATTACATTTAATGGATTATTAAATATGGCTAGATTCACTTATGTATGGACTTGATATATATAAGAGTTTATAGGTATGGGTCTACTAGTTCTTGTTGTCACTTACCAATAAAATAATTTATTAGGTTTAATGTAACATCCCAGGTAAATAAAGAATAATAAATTTTCATATTTATTAATATTTGATAATTGAATATTAATTTTACATTAAAGGGGTTTCTATGTTCGATAGCGTATCTGATACGCAACAAAGAGTTTCTTTGAAATATTACATTGCACACTAGTAATAAAACAATATTATTTTAAATGGTAGTTAACACGTGGTTGTTTTATTGGCAGGAATGAATATAAATAACTAAAATATGATTATATATGTTTGTTAAATGTTTTTACATTATCTAATAAAGGATAAAGTCTTAAAATAAGAAAAGAATTCAATTTTATGCATATATACTCTAATTTTCACTAAAGGTCCACTTATCACCTTTTCATGGAGAACCTTCTTTAAATATAGTTTTGGTAACTCTTATACATTCTATTGAGCCAAATAAAACTCTTCTTTAGAATCAGGACATTTAAATTTACTTTGTGTAAATTTTTTGTATTTTTCCGATAAAGTTCTTTTTTTAATGAATAGTGAAAAATGTTGTATTTTAATTCAAAACCTCTTTTTAATCTAATTTATTTATATGATTATATTATCTTTTGAATTTGTTTTAAAGTGAAATTAGAATATATTTTTACCATTTAATCCAATAGTGGTTGTTGGAATTAATTTCACATTGAAATCAGACTTAAACTAGTTTCAATCTTTTGATACTTATTGTTTCATAAAAACACGCTATTTGCTCTGACAGTGGGAATTAATTATTAAATTAATTAATGCCACTTATATGTTTTTAATTTTTTAAGTAGAAATAATTTTTTAATTCGTAATATCAAATATATCTTAGGGTGAATTTTTGGTATTTTTCTGAAAAACTTCAATTTTTGATGAATAGTGAAACCACTAAGTGGTACTTAAAAAACTAATTTTTCATTTAAATGAAATTTTTCCACCTCTGTGTTTTTAATTTCAAAAATACGATATATATGGTTATCATTAAGAAGTAAAATTTGGTTCAATGGGATTAAAATAATATTTTGGTGAATAGTAACTGTTAAGTTTTTAATCGCGATTAGAGGTAATTAGTGTAGTTTAAGGTAAAAATAATGTTTTAATAATATGAAATGAACTTGACACATGTCCTACCCTTATTGGATGTGTCATGGCCGACCAAGACAATCCATGGGTCAACTTGGGTACCCCATGGAGTCACTTTGGTAGGAAAATGACATTAATAACTTTTTATTTAATGTTAAAATAAAAATGTCACAAACATGAGTTGTTTTACTAAAAAAATTTAAATGGGGATATACAAGTCCGATTTTTGACTATAAATATTCATTAGAAATATAAAAAGTTTTCCTACATCATGATATTTTTTTGTATAATTTTTAGACATTAAATAAATTAAATTATTTATGACACCATGATGATGCAGTGATTACCTCATTATTTAACTATTTAAATAAAATGAAAAGATAATGTAAAATCTCATAACTACATATGTCAAAAACCAATTGGATGGGTGTATTTCTAACTCTTATCACCTTATCATCTAAATATATAATTGTGGGACCCTTTGTATCCAAAAATCATTTTATAATAAAGTAACCTTTTATAACTTTCCAAGAGTGCCCCTCCTCTCCTCTTATAAAAGGCCCCCAACTCTACCTCCTTCCCCACACCTCTCAAGCCTTTGGTTTGGCCAAGATATGCTCTATTTGTCTATCCACATACCTCTATTACTCCTAGAAGCCTCACATTGGGCATAAGTCTTCCCAAGGAATCCTTTGAGCTCAAATCAAAAAGAGTTACTCGTTTTAAAGGTAGTGTCTTCTCTTGTGTTCTTATGTTTTATTTTGCTTTTCAAAACCTCCTGAACACTTTTTATTCATTTATTTTGTAATAACACTAGTATAATCAATATTCTAGAATGTTTTTATAATAAAGATTCGAGCTAAACTTACACACACCTTCATCTAATGGTTAAAGAACATATTGTTTCTGTGGATGGAAAATTTCTGCCTCACGAAACGATGATTGTTCAACACTCATATAACACCTTCAAAGGTGGCCATTAAGGTGACACTATATTTATATGTGATATATAATATGTTTATGTTTTACTTAATCTTCTGTATTTTTCATTTTTGTCATACCTTTATGGTTTCCATTGTGGGTAAACATGGTAATTTGACTTTAGGAAGTGCGGACTGTAACGCCCTGACCCCAGCTACCCAGAGTCGGTGCATTACTTCGTAACATTGGCATGATCACAAAAGATCAAGTCTCGAAAGACCGATTAGTTTAGTAGCCTTGTAAACACTAGATAAATTCATAGACGTTACATTACATCATAAAGTGAAAAACTACAATAACATGGTCTTCATAGTCCACACTCATATCCTCTTCTGACAATCCCTGCAGGTCATTCATAAAATACTTCTTCAGATCCTGGAAAATATTAAAACATTTAAAGGGGTGAGCTCAGATTCTCAGTAAGGATAACAATATTGCGGAAGCTTTCATAAATAAACATAAACATTTAAGGCAATGTATGACTAAAACAAAATCCTTTTAAACTTCAACATCAACATAATATGGAAAAAGTAAAATGAGATAATGCCATTTACATCTTCACATGGATATTCTACTGGTCGAATAATCACATGCAATATCAATAACCACTTTCATAATGATGGAATGCATAATGCCAGACTATCATAACCACGTAGTCAAGGCCTCGTGCCAAGACCACAAATAAGCTTTTGTCAAGGCCTCATGCCAAGACACTAGTTTGTCTCATGAGACCTGCCGATGCATCGAGGAGCTATAGCAGGCTCCACCCGTCACTTATTAAGTCCAATGCATTCCTCGTATGAATAGGTTTAAACATATCATAAGCCATAACATAATCATATCACATAAAACATGCATAAAGGAAACATAACATTTCCACATTTCAATCACAAGATATAAATACAACACATTGATATAATAAAAATGCTTTCAAAACCATTTTCAATACCAAAATAAAAGAAAGTTAAAACTTTGTATTTATTTTTCATTAAAAAAATGATGGCTTGTAGAGGAAGCCGAATCTCAAATAATAGTCACGGCGGCGGAGAAGTCGTTGTCACCGCATAAGTACGGAAAGAAAACATTCCCTTTTGTCATTTAGCTAAACGCTTCGTATAAAAAAATATTCCTTTTGAATAAATGTAAAAGTCAAAGAGGTTTATACACCGTATAAAATAAAGTTGTGTATAAAACCAAATATGCCTCAATGAAAGGGGATTGAGACGAAGTCCTTAAAAGATCATTTTTAAAATAAAATAGATCTATTATGTGTATTCACTATAGGTACACATAAAGAAAGTAAAAATACAAAATAGGACATAATAATATCATGACTTAATTTGAAAGTAGGAGATTAACCCAAAGAATGGAAGTTGGGTTAAGAAATTCCCTTACCTCGTGTGTGACTTGACTCAAACGTTCTTTAACCTCCTGAATAATAAACTAGAGTTAATATATACCTTATTAAGAACCATTTTAAATTTCATTATCCTTATTATATCAATTATTACAATGATATGAACATTATGTAATTATTTAAGTTAATAACGGTCGTTTTGTCGATCTTTGGTACTTGAGTCAACAATAAACTTCTTATAATTACAAGTTGTTTATGTGGTAGAATATACATTATCTCCAGAATTATATTCATGATTTAGATGTCATATATATCTTATATATCCAGTATATACATTCATTTATAATATTACGTAACATTTAGAGGTAAGAAATGAAATGCACCGTTCATGGAGACGGTAAGCCGTACGTACGCATGAACGCTACTTTCATTTCAATTTCATATTTAATGGAACAAAATCATAATGATATAAATGTATAATATAATTCCAGTATAATATAGTGTATACTACCATTTACTCCATCCTTTATACATCCCACATATGGCATTAACGATTCAAATCACTTTGAGGGGGCGGTAGTCCGCACTTCCTAAAATGAAATTATCGCGTTTTACCCATAATGAAAATCATAAAGTATGCCATAAATGAGAAATACAGAAGCATAATTAAAACATAAACATATTATATATCATATATAAAAATAGTGACATCTTAATGGCCACCTTTGAAGGTGTTAAATGAGTGTTGAACAATCATCGTTTCGTGAGGCAGAAATTCACCATCCACAGAAACCGTATGTTCTTTAACCATTAGATGTAGGTGTGTGTAAGTGTAGCTCGAATAATTCTTATAAAAACATCCTATTATATTGAGGATACTGGTGTTGTTACAAAAGAAATTAATAAAAAGAGTTTAGGGGGTTGGAGAAGAAAAATAAAACAAAACAACATTAGAGAAGACATTACCTCAAAATCGGGTAACTCTTTTTGATTTGAGCCAAAGGCTTCCTTGGGAAGAGTTCTGCCCAAAGTGAGGCTTCTAGGAGTAATAGGGGGAAGTTGGGAGAGTATTTGGGCAGAGTTTGGACGAGCCAAATGGCTTTAAAGTGTAAATGAGGTGGGAGAGGTGGGGGCCTTTTATAAGTGGATAGGAGGGGCTCTTTTGGAAAGATTGAAATGTTACATTATTACACTATGCTTTTCGGATTCTAAAGGTCCCACACTTATATAATTAGAGGATAAGATGATAAGGGTTCGAAATATACTCATCCAATAGGTTTTTGACAAGTGTAAGCCTTGGAATTTGCATTATCTTCTCATTTTATTTAAATCGTTAAATAATGAGGTCATCGCTGCATCATAATAATGTCATAAATAATTTAATTTATTTAATGTCTAAAAATTATAAAAAAACTACTATGATGTAGGAAATCTTTTTAGCTTTCTAATGAATATTTATAGTCAAAATTTGGACTTGTGTAACCCCACTTAAAATCTGTTTTAGTAAAATAACTCATGTTTGTGTCAATTTAATTTTAACATTAAATAAATATATATTAATGTCATTTTCCAACTAAAGTGGCTCCATGGGGTCCCCAAGTTGACCCATGGGTTGTCTTGGTCGGACATGACTCATCCAGTAGGATTAGGACAAGTTTCATGCTCATCTCATATTATTAAAACATTATTTGTACCTTAAACTACACTAATTACCTCTAATCGCGATTAAGAACTAAAAAGTTACTATTCACAAAAAAAATATTTTGATCTCATTGAACCACATTTTACTTCTTAATGACAACCATGTATGTCGGATTTTTGAAAATCAAATCACAGAAGTGGTAATATTTCATTTAAACGAAAAATCAGTTATTTAACTACCACTTAGTGGTTTCACTATTCATCAAAAATTGAAGTTTTTCAGAACAAGGCCAAAATTTCACCCTAAGCTATAATTGATATTCCGAATTCAAAAATGATGTCTATTTTACAAAATTCCAAACATATAAGTTGCATTAATTAATTTTATAATTAATTCCCGTTGTTACGAAAAATAGCGTGTTTTTAAGAAGCAATTTATATCAAAAGATTGGCAATTGTTTATGTCCAATTTCAATGTTAAATTAATTCTAATGACCACCATTGGATAAAATGGTAAAAATATATTCTAATTATACCTTAAAACCACTAAATAGTATAACTTATCACTATAAATTATTTTGATTAAAAAAGTTTTTTTAAGTATTTTTCAGTATTCATAAAAATTTGAAAGTTCTCGGAAAATTACAAAAAATTCAACATAGGCTAATTTCAATATTAGGAATACAAAAATGAAGTCCATTTTGAAATATAAAATTTCTATAAATTTAAAAGGTGGTTATTACTATTCATAACGGCTACTTTGATTAGTTGCGGTGTGTTAGAACTCGAACTTCCGTACAATGCAAGCTATTGCTTTATTGAAAGAGAGGCGTATCGTGGAAGCTCGGGGTGTTACATTCTCCCCTCCTTCAATAAATTGCGTCCTCGTAATTTGAAATTTTTCTTTGAAAAAAAAAAGGTTGAAAAGAGAAAATACCTTTTAGGAAAACCCACATCGGAAATAAGGTTAATAAATATATAACATTAAAAGAAAGCAGGATAAGTACAAAGGTCACCCGATATCGCCCATTCTAGGATTATATGAAAATATGGATATGGAGGAGAAACAAACCATCAAGGTCTGATGGAGAGTTATAGAAAACAGGATTAGGAGAAAGTTTAACCACAAGAAAATCACAAACTTGTGATTGGTTAAACGGTCATTGAATCCCCAGTTGGAAAAGTTAACCGACAACATTTTTGTTTTAAGTTACCTTTTATAATGTTGAGGAATTTATTTAGGAGATTTACTAAGAACTTAAGGGAATATACATACTTGTTATGTATACTTTCATTTGTTAATAAATTTTTACAACAAACCCAACTTTTACTCCAAATGGTAACGGAACTCAAAAATATTCTATTTATCCTAATTGTATAAGGTTCAAAATGTTAACACATACCATTTAGATTAGTAAAACTATTTTGTAATAACCAGGGACTTCTTGTAGGCTAGTGGTAGGAAATAAAGGCTTGTCGCACTATGGTTGTGGGTTTGATTCCTGCAGCTTTGTCCGACGCGACGGGTTATTCCCCACCCTGCAGGTTGTCCTTTTTCCTAAAACTATAGTATTATAATATTCCAAAAATAATCTTCAGAAATTCTTTAACCTTAAACAATACTATCCATGGTTCAACTTAATCCATTCCAACCTTAATAGTTATCCAAAATACCTCCATCCAGACTTTCTCTAAAAGGTCTCTAAATTCCAAAATCAATTGTAACATCAGATTCCCCAAACAAAGAAAAGTTTCTCTTATTTTCACATACTAAAAATATGATTACCTTAATCATATTAAAACCTTACTAAAATCAACAAGTACTGTAGTACAATCCATATATATATCACATTATTCTTATAACTAGAATATAATCCTTGAGTCCAAAAGCACCAATACATTAATTATTCTGCTTCAACTGTAGTCACAGCATAAGATTGGCCTTGATCCCTTGGCCTTTTCTGAGGTAAGTTTCCTTGACGCTTAGGACATTCATTTGCATAATGCCTTGTTTCCCTACAATTGTAGCATTCAACTTTGACAGCTTCTTTCTTTCCCTTGCAATCACGAGCCTGGTGACCCTTTTATCCACATTTATAACAAACTCTCATTCCTTTTAGGAAAGTACCAGGGTGATTCTTCCCACAATTATCACATAATGGAAAATCCTTCTTTCCCTTTTTCCCCTTATCCGTCTCTTGTTCCACCGTTCTCTTCTTCTCTTGCTTTACTTTGTTGTCATAAGACTTTGAGAATTCCTTTTCTGTCTTGATAGCACACGAGACAATATCTTCGTATGATGAGAAGGATTGTGATACTAAAGCTCGACGGAGAAATGGTTTTAACCCATCAAAGAAACGATCAATCTTACTCCTTGGGTTACGTATATAATCGGCAGCATGCCTCGCTAACCTTGTAAAGTTAGCCTCATACTTTGCGACACTCTCATCCTCCTTCTGCCACAAACTCAGAAATTGCCTTTCCATATCTGCTCGATGGTCACGAGGAAAATATTTTTCTAAGAAAATCTCTTTGAACTCCATCCATTCCATATTCGATACGTCATCATCTTCCTTTGTGTTTTGAATCAGCGACCACCACTGATCGGCATCTCCAGTGAGGCGGTAAACTGCCATGACAACCTTCTCCCTTTCACTACTCCCCAAGGCATGGAATATTTTCTCTAAGGAATTTATCCATTGCTCAGATACTGTAGGATTTGTACTCCCATTGAAGGTTGGTGGTTGTTGCCTCATGAAACGGTCTAGCATTGATCCTCCACGTTGCGGATCAGGGTGCTCCATACGAGTAAGGTTATTATTCATAACATGCGTGAGTTGTCCCAGTACGGTGAGAAGCTGATCAGCACCAGTTGTATCTCCAGATCCACAATAATTATCTTGAGCAGGAGGGCAATCCCTACACGGAGTTCGTGCATTGATACGGTTTCCATTCCTTCCACTAGGCGCCATTTCTAAACAATGGCATAAACTAGATTAGTTTATGAATCGAAATACATAATTCCATACTTGTTAAACACTTTACATAAATTGAACTATTTATGGATATAATACATAATCATAAAAAGAAACGTTTACTTTGAGGAAGTATGTACTCATAACCCTTCATAGTGGTTTGTAAATAAAATAAGAATTATCCTAAGCATATCCCTCGGGAGTGTCATAACCAAGAGTGCAGCAAGGCCCGTTGTCGTGCACCAGTTCCCGTTCGAGTCTAGCTCAAAGCGGTGTTTTCGGGTTTTACCCCTAGGTACATCTGTGCCAGAGCCACCTCTACCTGCTCGTATCCATACAGGGATGTATTGCTCGGAAAACTCATAACATCTCTATAATACCAAAATTCTAGGAAGTTCTTCTATACTAATCCTCAAAGTCTATCTTTGGGCTATGTGCTCTAATTAGAGTTTATCTAAATCTAGCTTCCAAGGTTAGTACTAAAGTGCCTCTGATACCAACTATAACGCCCCGACCCCAGCTACCCAGAGTCGGTTCATTACTTCGTAACATTGGCATGATCACAAAAGATCAAGTCTTGAAATACCGATTAGTTTAGTAGCCTTGGAAACACTAGATACATTCATAAACGTTACATTACATCATAAAGTGAAAAACTACAATAACATGGTCTTCATAGTCCACACTCATATCCTCTTCTGACAATCCCTGCAGGTCATTCATAAAATACTTCTTCACATCCTGGA
The DNA here is from genome assembly GCA_963277665.1 of Viscum album. Taxonomy (NCBI): domain Eukaryota; kingdom Viridiplantae; phylum Streptophyta; class Magnoliopsida; order Santalales; family Viscaceae; genus Viscum; species Viscum album. The sequence goes on from OY728166.1 coordinate 1,134,541,062, forward strand.
AAATATTAAAACATTGAAAGGGGTGAGCTCAGATGCTCAGTAAGGATAACAATATTGCGGAAGCTTTCATAAATAAACATAAACATTTAAGGCAATGTATGACTAAAACAAAAGCCTTTTAAACTTGAACATCAACATAATATGGAAAAAGTAAAATGAGATAATTCCATTTACATCTTCACATGGATATTCTACTGGTCGAATAATCACATGCAATATCAATAACCACTTTCATAATGATGGAATGCATAATGCCAGACTATCATAACCACGTAGTCAAGGCCTCGTGCCAAGACCACAAATAAGCTTTTGTCAAGGCCTCGTGCCAAGACACTAGTTTGTCTCATGAGACCTGCCGATGCATCGAGGAGCTATAGCGGGATCCACCCGTCACTTATTAAGTCCAATGCATTCCTCATATGAATAGGTTTAAACATATCATAAACCATAACATAATCATATCACATAAAACATGCATAAAGGAAACATAACATTTCCACATTTCAATCACAAGATATAAATACAACACATTGATATAATAAAAATGCTTTCAAAACCATTTTCAATACCAAAATAAAAGAAAGTTAAAACTTTGTATTTATTTTTCATTAAAAAAAATGATGGCTTATAGAGGAAGCCGAATCTCAAATAATAGTCACGGCGGCGGAGAAGTCGTTGTCGCCGCATAAGTACGGAAAGAAAACATTCCCTTTTTTCGTTTAGCAAAACGCTTCGTATAAAAAAATATTCCTTTTGAATAAATGTAAAAGTCAAAGAGGTTTATACACCGTATAAAATAAAGTTGTGTATAAAACCAAATATGCCTCAATGAAAGGGGATTGAGACGAAGTCCTTAAAAGATCATTTTTAAAATAAAATAGATCTATTATGTGTATTCACTATAGGTACACATAAATAAAGTAAAAATACAAAATAGGACATAATAATATCATGACATAATTTGAAAGTAGGAGATTAACCCAAAGAATGGAAGTTGGGTTAAGAAATTCCCTTACCTCGTGTCTGACTTGACTCAACCGTTCTTTAACCTCATGAATAATAAACTAGAGTTAATATATACCTTATTAAGAACCATTTTAAATTTCATTGTCCTTATTATATCAATTATTACAATGATATGAACATTATGTAATTATTTAAGTTAATAACGGTCGTTTTGTCGATCTTTGGTACTTGAGTCAACAATAAACTTCTTATAATTACAAGTTGTTTATGTGGTAGAATATCCATTATCTCCAGAATTATATTCATGATTTAGAAGTCATATATATCTTATATATCCAGTATATACATTCATTTATAATATTACGTAACATTTAGAGGTAAGAAATGAAATGCACCGTTTATGGAGACGGTAAGCCGTACGTACGCATGAACGCTACTTTCATTTCAATTTCATATTTAATGGAACAAAATCATAATGATATAAATGTATAATATAATTCAAGTATAATATAGTGTATAATACCATTTACTCCATCCTTTATAAATCCCACATATGGCATTAACGTTTCAAATCACTTTGAGGGGGCGGTAGTCCGCACTTCCTAAAATGAAATTATCGCGTTTTACCCATAATGAAAATCATAAAGTATGCCATAAATGAGAAATACAGAAGAATAAGTAAAACATAAACATATTATATATCATATATAAAAATAGTGACATCTTAATGGCCACCTTTTAAGGTGTTAAATGAGTGTTGAACAATCATCGTTTCGTGAGGCAGAAATTCGCCATCCACATAAACCGTATGTTCTTTAACCATTAGATGTAGGTGTGTGTAAGTGTAGCTCGAATACTTCTTATAAAAACATCCTAGTATATTTAGGATACTTGTGTTGTTACAAAAGAAATGAATAAAAAGAGTTTAGGGGGTTGGAGAAGAAAAATAAAACAAAACAACATTAGAGAAGACATTACCTCAAAATCGGGTAACTCTTTTTGATTTGAGCCAAAGGCTTCCTTGGGAAGAGTTCTGCCCAAAGTGAGGCTTATAGGAGTAAGAGGGGGAAGTTGGGAGAGTATTTGGGAAGAGGTTGGCCGACCCAAATGGCTTGAAAGTGTAAATGAGGTGGGAGAGGTGGGGGGCTTTTATAAGTGGAGAGGAGGGGCTCTTTTGGAAAGATTGAAATGTTACATTATTACACTATTCTTTTCGGATTCTAAAGGTCCCACACTTATATAATTCGAGGATAAGATGATAAGGGTTCGAAATATACTCATCCAATAGGTTTTTGACAAGTGTAAGCCTTGTATTTTGCATTATCTTCTCATTTTATTTAAATCGTTAAATAATGAGGTCATCGCTGCATCATAATGATGTCATAAATAATTTAATTTATTTAATGTCTAAAAATTATAAAAAAATACTATGATGTAGGAAATCGTTTTAGATTTCTAATGAATATTTATAGTCAAAATTTGGACATGTGTAACCCCACTTAAAAACTGTTTTAGTAAAATAACTCATGTTTGTGTCAATTTAATTTTAACATTAAATAAATATATATTAATGTCATTTTCCAACTAAAGTGGCTCCATGGGGTCCCCAAGTTGACCCATGGGTTGTCTTGGTCGGCCATGACTCATCCAATAGGAGTAGGACAAGTTTCATGCTCATCTCATATTATTAAAACATTATTTGTACCTTAAACTACACTAATTACCTCTAATCGCGATTAAGAACTTAAAAGTTACTATTCACCAAAAAATTATTTTGATCTCATTGAACCACATTTTACTTCTTAATGACAACCATGTATGTCGGATTTTTGAAAATCAAATCACAGAAGTGGTAATATTTCATTTAAACGAAAAATCAGTTATTTAACTACCACTTAGTGGTTTCACTATTCATCAAAAATTGAAGTTTTTCAGAACAAGGCCAAAATTTCACCCTAAGCTATAATTGATATTCCGAATTAAAAAATGATGTCTATTTTACAAAATTCCAAACATATAAGTTTCATTAATTAATTTTATAATTAATTCCCGCTGTTACGACAAATAGCGTGTTTTTAAGAAGCAATTTATATCAAAAGATTGGCAATTGTTTATGTCCAATTTCAATGTTAAATTAATTCTAATGAACACCATTGGATAAAATGGTAAAAATATATTCTAATTATACCTTAAAACCACTAAATAGTATAACTTATCACTATAAATTATTTTGATTAAAAAAGTTGTTTTAAGTATTTTTCACTATTCATAAAAAATTGAAAGTTCTCGGAAAATTACAAAAAATTCAACATAGGCTAATTTCAATATTAGGAATACAAAAATGAAGCCCATTTTGAAATATAAAATTTCTATAAATTTAAAAGGTGGTTATTACTATTCATAACGGCTACTTTGATTAGTTGCGGTGTGTTAGAACTCGAACTTGCATACAATGCAAGCTATTGCTTTATTGAAAGAGAGGCGTATCGTGGAAGCTCGGGGTGTTACACGGACTACCTCCCCCTCAAAGTGATTTGATTCGTTAATGCCATACGTGAGACGTATAAGGATGGATTTAATGATATTATATATGATATTATACTGAAATTATAATATACCTTTACATCATTATGATTTCACTCCATTAAAGTATGAGATAGAAATGAAAGTAGCGTTCATGCGTACGTACGGCTTACCGTCTCCATGAATGGTGCATTTCATTTCTTATCCCCAAATGTAATGTACTATTATAAGTACATATATATAATGGATATATATGATGTATGTTACATATAATTGATAAATATAATTCTGGAATTAAAATATACATACCTCTCATTTAGTTTTAATTCCATTAATATGACATAGAAATGAAATTAGCATTCATGTGTACGTACGGCTTACCGTCTCCATGAACGGTGCATTTCATTTCATACCTCTAAATTATTATGTAATATTATAAATACATGTATATGCTGGATATATATGATATATATGATATCCAAATCATGAATATCATTCTGGATATAATGACATTTCACCACCCAAACAACATGTAATTGTAAGAAGTCCACTTTCAACTTAAGGACCAAATATCAACAAAACAAACATTATTAACTTAAATGATTACATAATGTTTATAACATGGAAATAAGTGATATAAAAGGAATAATGAACTTGAAAATGGTTCTTAATCAATTATAAATTAACTCAAGTTTATTATTCCGAACGTTAAAGAACAATCGAGTCAAGTCGGACCCGATGTAAGGGACTTCATCTCAATATCCATTCATTGAGGCATATTTCATTTTATACACAACTTTCTTTGATACGGTGTATAAACCCCTTTGACTTTTAATTTTATAGAAAATGAATCTTTTTCTACGAAGCGTTTTACTAAATGGCAAAAAGGAATGTTTCTTTTATCGTACGCGGTGATAACGACCTTTTTCGCCGCCACGAGTATTATTTGGTCTTTGGCTTCCTCAACAAGACGTAATGTTTTTAAAATGAAATTAATACCATATAATCTTTTATGTATTTTGGTATTGAAAATGGTTTTTATAATGGATTTTTTATGTCAATATATTTATGTGATATATTGTGATCAAAGTGTGGAAATGTTTTCTTTCCATTATATTTGTTTTATGTTTTATGATTTTATAATGGTACTGGTACATTTGACGGGTGGTTACATGATAAACCATATGATGAGTGGTGCCGTGAATACCAGGATGGGTGGTTATGTTATAACCTCCAATGCATTGGGTATGGATGTCGGCCGTATGGATATTCCATTAAGTGATATGTGTGTAAGTCGACCGTATGGTTATTCAATTTAAGTATGTTTGTGTCCCAAGTTACCTTTATATGTTATGTGATCTTTATATGGGTTTTATGGTAACCTTTTGGTTACAAAATGTTAAGTAATGATCTTTTATTCAGTGAAGAGTTTTTACTACTTCATAAAGGTGAAAAGTATTACTTTGATAAAGTATACATGGTTTACTGATTGTTTTGAAAAACTAATAGTCTTCATTCATTGTGTATCCCTTACTGGGCTTTTTATGCTCACCCCTAGTTTTTTTTTGAAATTTTTTTCACAGGACTTAATGTGGGATAGGTTCAAGGATGGGATGAAGGGAAAGTCATGCTATCTAAAACAAGGAACTAGACATGTTTCTTTTTAAGAGTTTTTATTTTATGGAAACTTAGTAGAAATGTATACTTTGTAATCTTTTGCGATGTAATAGTTATGATCTATTTCTCTAAAACACTAAACCTGAAAAGATCCTCAATGGTAATTATTCATTTAATTCAATATTATGTAAGGATTAAGTCCGGGGCCTTATAGTTGGTATCAGAGGTCGGTTTAGACAACATTAGGAGTTAGAAAATTGTTAAATTATAAACTAATTTATGGTATGATTGAAATGATATAGCAATTAAAGATTACCATATTGCTTCGCCTAATATATTTCTGTGGTAAGAATGGTTTTTCATAGAGGAAATAGAACAAATTTTTTAGGAAGCCATACAGAGGGAAATGACCTTTCAAATCAGTATCCTGAGATGGTCAGAATCAGAACTAAACAGTTTGTTGTAGTGATGGCTCATTTGACTCATGAGTTGAAAAGAAGATTGGTAAATGCTCCAGTTTTGGAACTACCTTCCAGGAATGATGAGTTTGTTATCTGCAGTGATGCTTCATTGAAAGGACTTGGTTGTGTCTTTATGAAGAATGATCAGGTAATTGCATATGCTTCACGTCAATTTAAAACTCACGAGGTAAATTACCCTACACATGATTTGGAATTAGCTTCTATTGTTTTTGCCTTACAAATTTGGAGGCATCATTTATATGGAGTAAAGTGTGAAATATATACTGATCACAAAAGTTTAAAGTATATATTCACTCCGAAAGAGTTGAACATGGGACAGAGGAGATGGCTAGAATTAATCAGGGATTATGATTGTACAATTCATTACCATCCAGGAAAATAAAATAAAGTGGTTGATGCTTTGAGTAGAAAAATTAATGCTTCATTAATCATGCTACGTTTGGAACGATATCCTTTGGTTTTTGATTTGATGAACATTAGCATAGAAGTTGTTGGTGCAGGATAGCCTTCTGTTTTGTTTCATGTATCAGTGAAATCTTTTCTATCAGACAGAATTAAGAAAGCACAGAAGCAAGACAACGTGTTGCAGAAAAAGGTAGATCTGGTTTAGAAGGTTAAGTTGCCTCAATTCAACATTGATAATGATTGTGTTTTGAGATTTGGGAAGAGATTGTGTGTGCCTTGTGATTCACAGTTGAAGAGAGAGTTGTTTTGTGAAGCTCATAGTTCTCCATTTTCATTTCATTCAGGAAGTACTAAGATGTATAGAGATCTTTGGGAGTATTACTGGTGGGACGGAATGAAAAGGGATATTGTTGATTTTACTGTGAAGTGTTTGACATGTCAACAGGTTAAAGCAGAGTGGTAGTTACCGAAAGGGATGCTTTATCCTTTACCAGTACCAAAGTAGAAATGGGAGAATATATCCATGGACTTCGTTGTGGGATTGCCGAAGACACCTCAAGGTAATAATGCAATCTGGGTTATTGTTGATCGCTTGACTAAATCTGCTAATTTCATTCATATTCGAGATACTTTCTCTCTAGATCAACTTTTTCGATTGTATCTTAAAGAGATAGTAAGGTTGAATGGAGTTTCCCTATCCATTGTATCTGATTGTGATCTCAGGTTTACTTCTAACTTTTGGAAAGGCCTTCAAAAGTCATTGGGTACTGAATTAAATTTTAGTACAGCTTTTCATCCTCAATCAGATAGGCAGTCAGAACGAACAATTCAGACATTGGATGATATGCTACGTGCTTGTTCAATGGATTATCAGGGAATTTGGGACCAACATCTTTCTTTGGTTGAGTTTTCTTATTATAACAGTTTTCATTCCATTATACAGATGGAACCATTTGAGGCATTATATGGGAAGCAGTGTCGAACTCTAGCTTTTTGGGATGAAGTGGATGAAAGGAAGCTAATGGGACCAGAATTGGTAGAAGATATGGAAGAAAAAGTTCAGTTGATTCAGAAACACATGAGAATAGCTCAAAGCAGACAGAAAAGTTATGCGGATAACCGGAGGAAGGATCTATCTTTTGAGGTAGGTGATCATGTTTTTCTCAAAGTTTCACTGTGGAAAAGTGTGATGCGATTTGGTAAGAAAGGAAAGCTGAGTCCAAGGTTCATTGGACCATATGAAATTTTGGAGAGAGTTGGATCAGTTGCATACCGAGTGGCTTTACCGCCAATTTTATCTCAGTTACACAATGTTTTTCATGTTTTGATGTTGAGAAAGTATATGCCAGATCCATCTTATGTTTTGAGCCCAGAGGTAGTTCATTTGGAAGAGAATCTCTCTTATGAAGAACAACCAGTCCAGATTCTTGACCGAAGTGAGCAAGTGTTGCGAAATAAGGTAATTCATCAGGTAAAGGATTTTTGGGAAAACCATATGGTTGAAGAGGCAACATGGGAATCTGAAAATGCTATGAGGGATAAATACCCCCACTTATTTTGACAAGTGAATAAAATTGCGAGGACGCAATTCCTAGAAGGGGGGACGGATGTAACATCCCAGGTAAATAAAGAAAATTACATTTTCATATTTATTAATATTTGATAATTGAATATTAATTTTTCTTTAAAGGGGTTGCTATGTTCGATAGCGTACCCGATACGCAACAAAGAGTTTCTTTGAAATCTTACATTGCACACTAGTAAGAAAATAATATTATTTTTAATGGTAGTTAACATGTAGCCGTTGTATTGGTGGGAATGAATATAAATAACTAAAATATGATTATATATGTTTGTTAAATGTTTTTACATTTATCCAATAGAGGATAAAGGCTTAACATAAGAAAATCATTCAATTTTAGGAATATATACTCTAATTTTCACTAAAGGTCCACTTATCACCTTTTCATGGAGAACCTTATTTAAATATAATTTTGGTCACGCTTATACATTATATTGGACCAAATAAAGCTCTTCTTTAGAATCGGGACATCAAAATTTACTTTGTGTAAATTTTTGGTATTTTTCCGATATAATACTTTTTTTAATGAATAGTGAAAAATGTTGTATTTTAATTGATAAACACTTTTTAATCTAATTTATTTATATGATTAGATTATCTTTTGAATTGGTTTTAAAGTGAAATTAGAATATATTTTTACCATTTAATCCAATAGTGGTCGTTGGAATTAATTTCACTTTGAAATCGGACTTAAACTAGTGTTAATCTTTTGATACTTATTGTTTCATAAAAACACGCTATTTGCTCTGACAGCAGGAATTAATTATTAAATTAATTAATGCAACTTATATGTTTTGAATTTTGTAAAATAGAAATAATTTTTTAATTCGGAATATCAAATATATCTTAGGGTGAATTTTTGTTATTTTTATGAAAAACATCATTTTTTATGAATAGTGAAACCACTAAGTGGTACTTTAAAAAACAGATTTTTCATTTAAATGAAATTTTACCACCTCTGTATTTTGAATTTCAAAAATATTACATACATGGTTGTCATTAAGAAGTAAAATGTGGTTTAATTGGATTAAAATAATTTTTTGGTGAATAGTAACTTTTAAGTTTTTAATCGCGATTAGAGGTAATTAGTGTAATTTAAGGTAAAAATAATATTTTATAATATGAAATGAAGTTGACACATGTCCTACCCTTATTGGATGTATCATGGCCGACCAAGAAAATCCATGGGTCAACTTTGGGACCCCATGGAGCCACTTTGGTAGGGAAATGACATTGATAACTTTTTATTTAATGTTAAAATAAAAATGTCACAAACATGAGTTGCTTTACTAAAACAATTTTTAAATGGGGTTATACAAGTCATATTTTTTTACAATAAATATTCATTAGAAATCTAAAAATATTTCCTACATCATGATATTTTTTTCTATTTTTAGACATTAAATAAATTAAATTATTTATTACACCATGATGATGCAGCGATTATCTCATTATTTAACGATTTAAATAAAATGAAAAGATAATGTAAAATCTAAGACCTACACACGTCAAAAACCTATTGGATGGGTGGATTTCGAACTCTTATCACCTTATCCTCTAAATATAAAATTGTGGGACCCTTTTTATCCGAAAATCGTTTTATAATAAAGTAACCTTTTATAACTTTCCAAGAGTGCCCCTCCTCTCCTCTTATAAAAGGCCCCCACCTCTACCTCCTTACCCACACCTCTCAAGCCTTTGGTTCAGCCAATATCTGCTCTTTTTGTCTCTCCACATCTCTCTCATATTCCTAGAATCCTCACTTTGGGAAGAACTGTTACCAAGGAATCCTTTGAGCTCAAATCAATAAGAGTTTCCTGTTTTAAAGGTAGTGTCTTCTCTTGTGTTCTTATGTTTTATTTTGCTTCTCCAACCTCCTAAACTCTTTTTATTAATTTATTTTGTAACAACACCAGTATCCTCAATATACTAGGATGTTGTTATAAGAAGGAGGGAAACACTACCAAATTCACCCACCGATCGGCTCATTGGCACATATTCAGGAGACACCATGCTCAGTCTCCCTCACTATGCACCCCCTGTTCCGGGTCCTTTGGGGACTCCATCAAATGGATTGTAGTTTTCACAAGGCACAAACATATATGGGCCACGCTTATGAAGGGGTGAGTATAAAAAAAACTCAATAGCACCCCAAAAAACCCAAAAATAAAATGGGGAAACTAAAAGGTAACAACGAGCTCATCCTAGCCAGAGGTAACCCAGACGTGAGAGAAACTACATCTCGAGACCATCCTCGGTTAAACACGACCTGTCAGATCAGATCAAGTGTATGCCCATATATACACTAGTAACATATTCTCAGATATATACCCATATATATACCATGAAACACCAAATATACTAAAAAAGCATCCAACCTACTCAGAAGAAGGGAAACACTACCAAATTCACCCACCGGTAAGCTCATTGGCACATCTTTAGGAGACACCATGCTCAGTCTCCCTCACTATGCACACCCTGATCCGTGTCCTTTGGGGACTCCATCAGATGGATTGTTGTTTTCACAAGGCACAAACATGTGTGGGCCATGCCTGTGAAGGGGTGAGTATAAAAAAACTCAATAGCACCCCAAAAACCCCAAAAATAAAATGGGGAAACTAAAAGGTAACAATGAGGACATCCTAGACAGAGGGAACCGAGACGTGAGAGAAACTACATCGTAAGACCATCCTCGGTTAAACATGACTTGTCAGATCAGATAAAGTGTATGCCCATATATACACCAGGAACATCTACTCAGATATATTCCCATATATATACCATGAAACACCAAATATACTCATTTCATGCACCAAGCCTTATGAGGTTTCGACCTCATCACCTGCATATTTTACATAAACATGAGAAAAAACTCATCGAGCACTGTCATCCTAGGTGACACTCCTCCGAGAGATACAATCCATTGAGTCTTACACCAACTTCTCGGATTCTCGTCTGACAGATCACACTCATGAGATATCGTCACTGAGAACATCGCATTGAAACAATGGAAACAACGAACACCTCAGATAGGGGATCACTCTTAGGATCCAATATGGGATACAAGAACCCACTTCGATATCTCAAAGATCTCACAGATAGGGGATCACTCCCATGATCCGCTGGGGGAGACCAGAACCCGATCTAACATTTTACAGTTCACAACAATTAGATAAAGGATCTTCGACTGGGTGAATATGGTCACAATGATGCCAGAAACACCATCTATTTTAACTCCCAAAGTAGGGGATCAATTCGATGATGTACTAACCCTACTGAAACCACTTTTTGAGTACGGTATCGTATGATAGATGATTCTACAACCATACTAAACTACCCACTGCGTAGGGGGTCATATTCCCGAGGATACCTCAAACCCTACAGGGTTAAACTGCTAGATAGGGGATCGTCACCGGTGGATTAGTAGTCATAGCGATACCAAAAACCTGATTTAGGGAAGTGAAGCAAGAAGATCTCACACTGAACCCACCAGAGGGATGCCACAACTCTATTAGAAAACCATTATATCGAGGGGATCACAAATGTATACTGAGGTCATAATGCCACATGAAACATCATAGTAATGATCCAAGGGATTACACTTGACCACTACTGTTCCAAACATCACTAACCTGAGCGACCCACATCATCTCCACATTGGGCACATCCTAGGCCTATACCGGGGCGCCCATCACGATCTATGAGAAAAAAAACACACATGGTGGACTATTAATTTTCCCCAAATGGACTTATGAAGCAAAAGACCTAAAAATGCAGTGTAAACCTAGAATCCACCTCATGGGGCCCATGCCTTAGCCCCAAATTTAGGCAGGAAGATTGCACTATTGAAATCCTCTCTGAAAAACACATATAAATGAGTTCTCGAACACTCTAAATGGATGTTGGGTGAAAAAGTGTCATTTCACTATAAAACGTGCAAACTGGACACTGTGGGGCCTCCACCTTGTCTATAGATCGAACATTCAATAGAGAATCTCAACAGGTACTCATGAGGACAAGGGTCACGCTTCTACTGACGGCGCATCAATCGGCGGTTCGGTTCGCGAGGTATGTCCATTGCAAGCTTTAATAATAATTTAATATTATTAAATTAATTCATTTCGGATCACCCAAACTCTAGAGTAGAACGCAAAACCCTTGAAACCCACTTCAATAGGTATGTCTTTCTATGACGAACACAAGGCATCTAACTGTGTGTCAAACGGACACACCATTTTGAAGATACGCCCCTTTGAACATAAGGGGCCCAACAGGGTCGATCCATCCCAACCGACCCGGTCCAGACTACCAAGCCGTGGCCCATCTCTCCACGGGCCACTGGAGGTGGCCCGTTCCAACACCATCAGATCCGAGGGTCCAGTTCTTCCACCCAGACTGGCCACGCAGCTGGTCCCTTTCCGCATTCCACACCTACAGGACCCTTGAGATGCAGGTCCTTATCCACATCTCCCCCCTGAGTGGCTGAACTCAGGGTTTCCCCTTGACTGTGACAGGATGATTTCATATCTCCTGCCTATTGAGCGCACTTTCGTGGAACTGGCAACCCGTTTTGTGGACACCTGGGCTCCCCACTGCCCTTCTGTACGGCCCGTCGCACCTCCACGTGTCCGCCCCAACCTGTTGCACCGCGCTGAAGCCCTGTCCTACTCTTCACCTGAGCACTGCACACCAGACCACCTATTCTAACTCCCAAACCCCCCCAGACTCCACTCGTCTAATGATCACCACACACCCATGATCTGTCGCTGGGTTATTCCAACACTGCACCTCTGAAGATGCTCTGTCGCGTGACATGCTGTATCTTCCGCGCACAACCGGAGGCCCTTACTGCTAGTGGTGATGTGGTGGTTCTTTTGGAGGACAACTAAAACTCGAACGGATTCCCTATTACTGATCGGGAGACATCTTTGTGATCCATAAAATGAAACCCACGCAAAAGCTACCTCTTATCAACGATCTGAAGGTCGATTGGCACATCCAAAAAATCAGATGAAGAACAACAAAGAGCACATAGAACATTGGATTTAGAACAGGGCTCAGACGATGTCCATGTTCATTTTTCTATCGTTCGAATTCTAAAATTATTGAATTTAAATTATAGGTTTGTCGAAAACTCATAAAATCGAAAAAGGAGAAAAAAATGAACAGAAAACCCTACTTCGATCCGATTGTTTGTTGCTGGTGATGAGCCCGATGTGATCCCGCAATGATCCATTAGAGTTCGCTTCTCAATCCGATGAAGAATGTTGCATAACTCTGAAGAACATTTGATATGGGTTTCCCAATAATTCTAACACATAAGTCAATTAATATAAACTCACTGAAACACAGTCGACGGTCGTGGATTCTAAATCCTCCGCGCCCGCTAACTTTATATCATGCATAGGTCAAAAACCCATTTAGAACTCAACAGATGTCTCAGATTCTGATTCAGAGACTTACTTCAAATGTTATTCAAAAATAATGAAAGTTATAAAAATCACTAAGTCATTATTTCAAACTGATGATTTTTCCCCTGGGTGACTCCTCTCATAGGAGGCCCGCACTCGTAACTTTTACACCTCACCTAAGTTAAACGGCACACTCCGGACGCAACCTTTCACTCATATTTCTGATATGAGATACCATTAAGATATAAATCATTCCTACCTCATTAATACAATAAAAAATCATAATATTTTTATAAAATTAATTCCCACCACACCGGGCCTCAGAATCACATGTTGCCTTTGTGCCTAGTATTGGAATTATTCAAAAGAATATTCCACATTTTGATAGGGACAAAACTTGAGACGCTACATCGTCCCTACCTTAGAACTTTTCTTCCCCTAAAATCCATAAGCATAAGGAAAGAAGACGAATGCTCAAATGGGTCTCCCATTCCAGTGAGTTCTCCAACACACACCCCTTTACATACGGATAAGTCAGAGGGACTCGTCCACCACACCTCAACACTATCTGCATTGGGCGGCACTGAATCACCCCCACTATTTTAATCGCATCATAAAAATGCATTTCGTTGGGGTAAGGATCCCTCTTTCTCATGCATATGATGAATTCTGAACAACACCCACACATGGTCTTACCAACTCCCTGAACAAAACTCAAGAAACAAATGGAAAGCAATGAGTACCAATGAACAATGTCTATTAAAACCATTGTAGAAAGTATGAAGGACACAAGGAGTACCTCTATCCATCCACAGAGCCTCTGGGTCAACAGCCTATAAGTCTTGAAGTTGTCCACGCCCTCACCCTCCAGCTCCCTGAGCTTGAAGTGGACCACATTGGGGTGGTGGTGGTGGAATCAGATACCGCCTACCACCTCCCACTACTGCTCCAGCTCCGTCTCCACGTACGCCACCCTGTGGACTTCCATACTCAAGACGTTGCCACTGCCAAGGCAGCCTGTCTATCGGCTCCCTCTTAATAGCATGACGGGTCAGACAATATCTAGTAAGAAGTCCATGATTGTCGCAAGTGTAACACTGCCTTTCATGTGGCTAACCAAAACTGTCATTCGAGCCCTATGAGCCCTGAGCCTCAGATCATCCATTCTGGGGTCGCCCCTTGAAACTTCTTCCTTGTCCAGACCCCTGCACCTGCCGCTGGATACCAGCTACTGATGTCTCAGCTGCCATGTTCCCAATATTGACAGACTGAATCAGCTAAGTTTGAAATCTCTCCACCACCAAAGCTTTCCATAGTACTCGAACATAGGTGTGTATGCACAAGGAAACCACACATTCCCGAATGTCCCTGTATATCCCCTGCTTAAAGATACGAGCACTAATGAACGGGTCTCAAACCATATCCAGGAAGTAGTGTGACAGGTTTGTAAACCTCACAGATTACTCTAACACAGTCATGACCTCCTATCAGAGTTGTATAAGCTCCTGAATCCGCAATGACTTTAACGTCGCCGAATAGAACTCTTCTTAGAAGAGTCAGTCAAACTCGGTCCGTGTGAGAATTTCCTCATCGTGGGACTGTGTCACCAAACTCCCCCATCGCCCGACCGAACCATGTAGAAGGATCTTAGATAGGACCAACATCTGATCTGGATGTGTCTTCACCAAGAAGAAAACTCAGGTGACTGCTTCAAGCTAGTCATCTGCTGCCTGAGGGTCTGGATCACCTCGAAACCTCAGAAGTACCTGCCTCTGGAACTCGTGCATCACAATCAACTTATGCACAACCTCGTCCTTAACTACCAGCACTACCAGCTGCACAACAGGAAGTGGCTCATCATGCAGATCACCTAGAGGTCGAGCCTCATAACAAGCTCCCTGGTCCACAGCCTCTACACAGGGCGGATCATAACCACAATCCCATAATGGAACATTCACTGGTTGTCGTCATGGAGGAATCCTAAAATACAATCAAGATGAACCATGGTAACAGTTTATATATGGGGAGCTGATTCAATAAGAAAAAAATAAAACCCAGAACCCAGTCCTAGATGATGCATGTATCGTTATTTCCCTGGGACTAGTATCCAAATGTCCCAAGTCAAAAGGTAGGTTATCAGAGTCCTAGTTGATGAAATAGTGGGTGCCCTAGAGCCAACTATGATATACCTTTTCATTAACATATCATGTGTACTGTTGGATAGGCATGATGTTATATTACCTAATATTGTATACTTTTCTATGTCCAATATAATAATGGGAATGTCCAAATGTTAATTTTCATGTTGAGAGGTTATAGCAGATCCGAGGCTATAATGAGAACCTCGAGATACAATGACATTGATCTTGAAAATATGTTCTATAGTCAAGATACATCTTACTAACTAGACAAAGTAAATGTCTTAGAATCAAGTGTTGGGGGCTCATAAGCATTGAGAATTCTTCTCATGAGGATCAAACTTGGCGATCTCTAGTAGTGAGCTAATGATGACAGACCCATCAATATGAAAACCACATGTTTTGGGTTTCATTGGTTGCTCCTGTCTCTAGACATGTGTATTGGTCTTTTGACTTGAGGCCATTACCAATTTATATTTGTTGTTTCTATACATTGATGCAAGATGAAAACCATGACAGTGATTTCGTGGTGAGATAGTCTATGTTGGGTGCGTCGTTAGTGGTATGACATTGGCTGAATGGTCAAGAAATGATTTCTCACTTCAATGTTCTGGAAGTTTTATATCATAGGCCTAGTTGTTCAGGATGGTGCCAACATCAAAAGTCTTTGGCCAAAGTAGTAGAAAGGAAAATCCCACCAGATAGATGAACAAATAATATACCAAGATAAGGACGATGACACAAGAGTGCATCCAGATTTATGAGATATTTAATGAAAATGAGATTATAGTACACAGTCAGTGTACGTAGGATGGTTGTCGTTGCAATGACAATAATTATATCTTCAGGGGCCATGATGAGTTGCTATACTCCACTCATGGTGTAACGCCCCGGCCCCAGCTACCCAGAGTCGGTGCATTACTTCGTAACATTGGCATGATCACAAAAGATCAAGTCTCGAAAGACCGATTAGTTTAGTAGCCTTGGAAACACTAGATACATTCATAAGTCTTACATTACATCATAAAGTGAACAACTAATAATAAATTCTTCATAGTCCACACTCATATCCTCTTTTGACTATCCCTGCAGGTCATTCATAAAATACTTCTTCACATCCTGGAAAATATTAAAACATTGAAAGGGGTGAGCTCAGATGCTCAGTAAGGATAACAATATTGCGGAAGCTTTCATAAATAAACATAAAAATTTAAGGCAATGTATAACTAAAACAAAAGCCTTTTAAACTTGAACATCAACATAATATGGCAAAAGTAAAATGAGATAATGCCATTCACTTCTTCACATGGATATTCTACTGGTCGAATAATCACATGCAATATCAATAACCACTTTCATAATAATGGAATGCATAATGCCAGACTATCATAACCACGTAGTCAAGGCCTCGTGCCAAGACCACAAATAAGATTTTGTCAAGGCCTCGTGCCAAGACACTAGTTTGTCTCATGAGACCTGCCGATGCATCGAGGAGCTATAGCGGGCTCCACCCGTCACTTATTAAGTCCAATGCATTCCTCATATGAATAGGTTTAAACATATCATAAACCATAACATAATCGTATCACATAAAACATGCATAAAGGAAACATAACAGTTCCACATTTCAATCACAAGATATAAATACAACACATTGATATAATAAAAACGCTTTCAAAACCATTTTCAATACCAAAATAAAAGAAAGTTAAAACTTTGTATTTATTTTTCATTAAAAAAATGATGGCTTGTAGAGGAAGCCGAAACTCAAATAATGGTCACGGCGGCGGAGAAGTCGTTGTCGCCGCCTAAGTACGGAAAGAAAAACATTCCCTTTTTGTCGTTTAGTAAAACGTTTCGTATAAAAAAGATTCCTTTTGAATAAACGTAAAAGTCAAAGGGGTTTATACACCGTATAAAAGAAAGTTGTGTATAAAACCAAATATGCCTCAATGAAAGGAGATTGAGACGAAGTCCTTAAAAAGATCATTTTTAAAATAAAATATATCTATTATGTTTATTCACTATAGGTACACATAAAGAATACAAAATAAGAAATAATAATATCATGACATAATTTGAAAGTAGGAGATTAACCCAAAGAATGGAAGTTGGGTTAAGAAGTTCCCTTACCTTGTGTCCGACTTGACTCAACCGTTCTTTAACCTACTGAATAATAAACTAGAGTTAATATCTACATTATTAAGAACCATTTTAAATTTCATTATCCTTTTTATATCACTTATTACAATGTTATGAACATTATGTAATTATTTAAGTTAATAATGGTCATTTTGTCGATCTTTGGTACTTGAGTCAACAATAAACTTCTTATAATTATAAGTTGTTCATGTGGTGAAATATCCATTATATCCAGAATTATATTAATGATGTAGATATCATATATATCATATATATACAGTATATACATTCATTTATAATATTACGTAACATTTAGAGGTAAGAAATGAAATGCACCGTTCATGGAGACGGTAAGCCGTACGTACGCATGAACGCTACTTTCATTTCAATTTCATATTTAATGGAATGAAATCATAATGATATAAATGTATAATATAATTCCAGTATAATATAGTGTATAATACCATTTACTCCATCCTTTATACATCCCACATATGGCATTAACGATTCAAATCACTTTGAGGGGGCGGTAGTCCGCACTTCCTAAAATGAAATTATCGCATTTTACCCATAATGGAAATCATAAAGTATGCCATAAATGAGAAATACAGAAGCATAAGTAAAACATAAACATATTATATATCATATATAAAAATATTTACATCTTAATGGCCACCTTTGAAGGTGTTATATGAGTGTTGAACAATCATCGTTTCGTGAGGCAGAAATTCTCCATCCACAGAAACTGTATGTTCTTTAACCATTAGATGTAGGTGTGTGTAAGTGTAGCTCGAATCCTTATTATAAAAACATCCTAGTATATTGAGTATACTGTTTTTGTTACAAAATAATTGAATAAAAAGAGTTTAGGGGGTTGGAGAAGAGAAATAAACCAAAACAACATTAGAGAAGACATTACCTCAAAATCGGGTAACTCTTTTTGATTTGAGCCAAAGGCTTCCTTGGGAAGAGTTCTGCCCAAAGTGAGGATTCTATGAGTAAGAGAGGGATGTTGGGAGAGTATTTGGGCAGAGTTTGGCCGAGCCAAATGGCTTGAAGGTGTGAATAAGGTGGGAGTGGTGGGGGCCTTTTATAAGTGGAGAGGAGGGGCACTTTTGGAAAGATTGAAATGTTACATTATTTCACAATGATTTTCGGATTCTAAAGGTCCCACACTTATATAATTCGAGGCTAAGGTGATAAGGTTTAGAAATCCCCTCATCCAATAGGATTTGGACAAGTGTAAGCCTTGGATTTTGCATTATCTTCTCATTTTATTTAAATCGTTAAATAATGAGGTCATCGCTGCAACATAATGATGTCATAAATAATTTAATTTATTTAATGTCTAAAAATTATAAAAAAAATACTATGATGTAGAAAATATTTTTAGCTTTCTAATGAATATTTATAGTCAAAATGTGGACTTGTGTAACCCCACTTAAGAACTGTTTTAGTAAAACAACTCATGTTTGTGTCAATTTAATTTTAACATTAAATAAATATATATTAATGTCATTTTCCAACCAAAGTGGCTCCATGGGGTCCCCAAGTTGACCCATGGGTTTTCTTGGTCGGCCATGACTCATCCAATAGGAGTAGGACAAGTGACAAGCTCATCTCATATTATTAAAACATTATTTTTACCTTAAACTACACTAATTACCTCTAATCGCGATTAAGAACTTAAAAGTTATTATTCACCAAAAAATTATTTTGATCTCATTGAACCACATTTTACTTCTTAATGAAAACCATGTATGTCGGATTTTTGAAAATCAAATCACAGAAGTGGTAATATTTCATTTAAAGGAAAAAATCAGTTATTTAACTACCACTTAGTGGTTTCACTATTCATCAAAAATTGAAGTTTTTCAGAACAAGGCCAAAATTTCACCCTAAGCTATAATTGATATTCCGAATTCAAAAATGGTGTCTATTTTAAAAAATTCCAAACATATAAGTTGCATTAATTAATTTTATAATTAATTCCCGCTGTTACAACAAATAGCGTGTTTTTAAGAAACAATTTATATCAAAAGATTGACAATTGTTTATGTCCAATTTCAATGTTAAATTAATTATAATGACCACCATTGGATAAAATGGTAAAAATATATTCTAATTATACCTTAAAACCACTAAATAGTATAACTTATCACTATAAATTATTTTGATTAAAAAAGTTGTTTTAAGTATTTTTCACTATTCATAAAAATTTGGAAGTTCTCGGAAAATTACAAAAAATTCAACATAGGCTAATTTCAATATTAGGAATACAAAAATGAAGTCCATTTTGAAATATAAAATTTCTATAAATTTAAAAGGTGGTTATTACTATTCATAACGGCTACTTTGATTAGTTGCGGTGTGTTAGAACTCGAACTTGCGTACAATGCAAGCTATTGCATTATTGAAAGAGAGGCGTATCGTGGAAGCTCGGGGTGTTACATTCTCCCCTCCTTCAATAAATTGCGTCCTCGCAATTTGAAATTTTTCTATGAAAATAAAAGGTTGAAAAGAGAAAATACCTTTGAGGAAAACCCACATCGGAAATAAGGTTAATAAATATATAACATTAAAAGAAAGCAAGATAAGTACAAAGGTCACCCGATATAGCCCATTCTAGGATTATATGAAAATATGGATATGGAGGAGAAACAAACCATCAAGGTCTGATGGAGAGTTATAGAAAACAGGATTAGGAGAAAGTTTAACCACAAAAAAATCACAAACTTGTGATTGGTTAAATGGTCATTGAATCCCCAGTTGGAAAAGTTAACCGACAACATTTTTGTTTTAAGTTACCTTTTATAATGTTGAGGAATTTATTTAGGAGATTTACTAAGAACGTAAGGGAATATACATACTTGTTATGTATACTTTCATTCGTTCATAAATTTTTACCACAAACCCAACTTTTACTCCAAATGGTAATGAAACTCAAAAATATTTTATTTATCCTAATTGTATAAGGTTCAAAATGTTAACACATACCATTTAGATTAGTAAAACTATTTTGTAATAACCAGGGACTTCCTGTAGGCTAGTGGTAGGAAATAAAGGCTTGTCGCACTATGGTTGTGGGTTCGATTCCTGCAGCTTTGTCCGACGCGACGGGTTATTCCCCACCCTGCAGGTTGTCCTTTTCCTAAAACTATAGTATTATAATATTCCAAAAATAATCTTTAGAAATGCTTTAACCTTAAACAATACTATCCATGGTTCAACTTTATCCATTCCAACCTTAATAGTTATCCAAAATACCTCCGTCCAGACTTTCTCTAAAAGGTCTCTAAATTCCAAAATCAATTGTAACATCAGATTCCCCAAACAAAGAAAAGTTTCTCTTATTGTCACATACTAAAAATATGATTACCTTAATCATATTACCTTAATCAAAAAGTACTGCAGTACAATCTTTATATATATCACATTATTCTTATAACCAGAATATAATTCTTGAGTCCAAAAGCACCAATACATTAATTATTCCGCTTCAACTGTAGTCACAGCATAAGATTGGCCTTGATCCCTTGGCCTTTTCTGAGGTACGTTTCCTTGACGCTTAGGACATTCATTTTCATAATGCCCCATTTCCCTACAATTATAGCATTCAACTTTGACAGCCTCTTTCTTTCCCTTGCAATCACGAGCCTGGTGACCCTTTTCTCCACATTTATAACAAACTCCCATTCCTTTTAGGCACGTACCAGGGTGATTCTTCCCACAATTATCACATAATGGAAAATCATTCTTTCCCTTTTTCCCATTATCGTTCTCTTGTTCCACCGTTCTCTTCTTCTCTTGCTTTACTTTGTTGTCATAAGACTTAGAGAATTCCCTTTCTGTCTTGATAGCACATGAGACAATATCTTCGTATGATGAGAAGGTTTGTGATACTAAAGCTCGACGGAGAAATGGTTTTAACCCATCAAAGAAACGATCAATCTTACTCCTTGGGTTAAGTATATAATCGACAGCATGCCTCGCTAACCTTGTAAAGTTAGCCTCATACTTTGCGACATTCTCATCCTCCTTCTGCCTCAAACTCAGAAATTGCCTTTCCATATCTGCTCGATGGTCACGAGGAAAGTATTTTTCTAAGAAAAGCTCTTTGAACTCCCTCCATTCCATATTCGATACGTCATCATCTTCCTTTGTGTTTTGAATCAGCGACCACCACTGATCGGCATCTCCAGTGAGGCGGTAAACTGCCATGACAACCTTCTCCCTTTCACTACTCCCCAAGGCATGGAATATTTTCTTTAAGGAATTTATCCATTGCTCAGCTACTATAGGATTTGTACTCCCATTGAAGGTTGGTGGTTGTTGCCTCATGAAACGGTCTATCATTGATCCTCCACGTTGCGGATCAGGGTGCTCCATACGAGTAAGGTTATTATTCATAACCTGAGTGAGTTTTCCTAGTATGGTAATAAGTTGATCAGCACCAGTTGTATCTCCAGATCCACAATAATTATCTTGAGCAGGAGGGCAATCCCTACACGGAGTTCGTGCATTGATACGGTTTCCATTCCTTCCACTAGGCGCCATTTCTAAACAATGGCATAAACTAGATTAGTTTATGAATCAAAATACATAATTCCATACTTGTTAAACACTTTACATAAATTGAATTATTTATGGATATAATCCATAATCATAAAAAGAAATTTTTTCTTTGAGGAAGTATATACTCATAACCCTTCATAGTGGTTTGTAAATAAAATGAGAATTATCCTAAGCATATTCCCCGGGAGTGTCGTAACCAAGAGTGCAGCAAGGCCCGTTGCCGTGCACCAGTTCCCGTTCGAGTCTAGCTCAAAGCGGTGTTTTTGGGTTTTACCCCTAGGTACATCTGTGCCAGAGCCGCCTCTACCTGCTCGTATCCAGACAGGGATGTATTGCTCGGAAAACTCATAACATCTCTATAATACCAAAATTTTAGGAAGTTCTTCTATACTAATCCTCAAAGTCTATCTTTGGGCTATGTGCTCTAATCAGAGTTTATCTAAATCTAGCTTCCAAGGTTAGTACTAAACTGCCTCTGATACAAACTGTAACGCCCCGGCCCCAGCTACCCAGAGTCGGTGCATTACTTCGTAACATTGGCATGATCACAAAAGATCAAGTCTCGAAAAACCGATTAGTTTAGTAGCCTTGGAAACACTAGATACATTCATAAGTCTTACATTACATCATAAAGTGAAAAACTAATAATAAATTCTTCATAGTCCACACTCATATCCTCTTCTGACTATCCCTGCAGGTCATTCATAAAATACTTCTTCACATCCTGGAAAATATTAAAACATTGAAAGGGGTGAGCTCAGATGCTCAGTAAGGATAACAATATTGCAGAAGCTTTCATAAATAAACATAAAAATTTAAGGCAATGTATAACTAAAACAAAAGCCTTTTAAACTTAAACATCAACATAATATGGAAAAAGTAAAATGAGATAATGCCATTCACTTCTTCACATGGATATTCTACTGGTCGAATAATCACATGCAATATCAATAACCACTTTCATAATGATGGAATGCATAATGCAAGACTATCATAACCACGTAGTCAAGGCCTCGTGCCAAGACCACAAATAAGATTTTGTCAAGGCCTCATGTCAAGACACTAGTTTGTCTCATGAGACCTGCCGATGCATCGAGGAGCTATAGCGGGCTCCACCCGTCACTTATTAAGTCCAATGCATTCCTCATATGAATAGGTTTAAAAATATCATAAACCATAACATAATCGTATCACATAAAACATGCATAAAGGAAACATAACAGTTCCACATTTCAATCACAAGATATAAATACAACACATTGATATAATAAAAACTCTTTCAAAACCATTTTCAATACCAAAATAAAAGAAAGTTAAAACTTTGTATTTATTTTTCATTAAAAAAATGATGGCTTGTAGAGGAAGCCGAAACTCAAATAATGGTCACGGCGGCGGAGAAGTCGTTGTCGCCGCATAAGTACGGAGAGAAAAACATTCCCTTTTTGTCGTTTAGTAAAAGGCTTCGTATAAAAAAGATTCCTTTTGAATAAATGTAAAAGTCAAAGGGGTTTATACACCGTATAAAAGAAAGTTGTGTATAAAACCAAATATGCCTCAATGAAAGGAGATTGAGACGAAGTCCTTAAAAAGATCATTTTTAAAATAAAATATATCTATTATGTGTATTCACTATAGGTACACATAAAGAATACAAAATAAGAAATAATAATATCATGACATAATTTGAAAGTAGGAGATTAACCCAAAGAATGGAAGTTGGGTTAAGAAGTTCCCTTACCTTGTGTCCGACTTGACTCAACCGTTCTTTAACCTCCTGAATAATAAACTAGAGTTAATATCTAACTTATTAAGAACCATTTTAAATTTCATTATCCTTTTTATATCACTTATTACAATGTTATGAACATTATGTAATTATTTAAGTTAATAACGGTCGTTTTGTCGATCTTTGGTACTTGAGTCAACAATAAACTTCTTATAATTATAAGTTGTTCATGTGGTGAAATATCCATTATATCCAGAATTATATTAATGATGTAGATATCATATATATCATATATATACAGTATATACATTCATTTATAATATTACGTAACATTTAGAGGTAAGAAATGAAATGCACCGTTCATGGAGACGGTAAGCCGTACGTACGCATGAACGCTACTTTCATTTCAATTTCATATTTAATGGAATGAAATCATAATGATATAAATGTATAATATAATTACAGTATAATATAGTGTATAATACCATTTACTCCATCCTTTATACATCCCACATATGGCATTAACGATTCAAATCACTTTGAGGGGGCGGTAGTCCGCACTTCCTAAAATGAAATTATCGCATTTTACCCATAATGGAAATCATAAAGTATGCCATAAATGAGAAATACATAAGCATAAGTAAAACATAAACATATTATATATCATATATAAAAATAGTTACATCTTAATGGCCACCTTTGAAGGTGTTATATGAGTGTTGAACAATCATCGTTTCGTGAGGCAGAAATTCACCATCCACAGAAACCGTATGTTCTTTAACCATTAGATGTAGGTGTGTGTAAGTGTAGCTCTAATCCTTCTTATAAAAACATCCTTGTATATTGAGGATACTGGTGTTGTTACAAAATAATTGAATAAAAAGAGTTTAGGGGGTTGGAGAAGAAAAATAAACCAAAACAACATTAGAGAAGACATTACCTCAAAATCGGGTAACTCTTTTTGATTTGAGCCAAAGGCTTCCTTGGGAAGAGTTCTGCCCAAAGTGAGGCTTCTATGAGTAAGAGAGGGATGTTGGGAGAGTATTTGGGCAGAGGTTGGCCGAGACAAATGGCTTGAAGGTGTGAATAAGGTGGGAGTGGTGGGGGCCTTTTATAAGTGGAGAGGAGGGGCACTTTTGGAAAGATTGAAATGTTACATTATTTCACAATTCTTTTCGGATTATAAAGGTCCCAAAATTATATAATTCGAGGCTAAGGTGATAAGGTTTCGAAATCTCCTCATCCAATAGGCTTTGGACAAGTGTAAGCCTTGGATTTTTCATTATCTTCTCATTTTATTTAAATCGTTAAATAATGAGGTCATCGCAGCATCATAATGATGTCATAAATAATTTAATTTATTTAATGTCTAAAAATAATAAAAAAAATACTATGATGTAGAAAATCGTTTTATCTTTCTAATGAATATTTATAGTCAAAATTTGGACTTGTGTAACCCTACTTAAGAACTGTTTTAGTAAAACAACTCATGTTTGTGTCAATTTAATTTTAACATTAAATAAATATATATTAATGTCATTTTCCAACCAAAGTGGCTCCATGGGGTCCCCAAGTTGACCCATGGGTTGTCTTGGTCAGCCATGACTCATCCAATAGGAGTAGGACAAGTGTCAAGCTCATCTCATATTATTAAAACATTATTTTTACCTTAAACTACACTAATTACCTCTAATCGCGATTAAGAACTTAAAAGTTACTATTCACCAAAAAATTATTTTGATCTCATTGAACCACATTTTACTTCTTAATGAAAACCATGTATGTCGGATTTTTGAAAATCAAATCACAGAAGTGGTAATATTTCTTTTAAAGGAAAAATCAGTTATTTAACTACCACTTAGTGGTTTCACTATTCATCAAAAATTGAAGTTTTTCAGAACAAGGCCAAAATTTCACCCTAAGCTATAATTGATATTCCGAATTCAAAAATGATGTCTATTTTACAAAATTCCAAACATATAAGTTGCATTAATTAATTTTATAATTAATTTCCGCTGTTACAACAAATAGCGTGTTTTTAAGAAACAATTTATATCAAAAGATTGGCAATTGTTTATGTCCAATTTCAATGTTAAATTAATTCTAATGACCACCATTGGATAAAATGGTAAAAATATATTCTAATTATACCTTAAAACCACTAAATAGTATAACTTATCACTATAAATTATTTTGATTAAAAAAGTTGTTTTAAGTATTTTTCACTATTCATAAAAATTTGGAAGTTCTCGGAAAATTACAAAAAATTCAACATAGGCTAATTTCAATATTAGGAATACAAAAATGAAGTCCATTTTGAAATATAAAATTTCTATAAATTTAAAAGGTGGTTATTACTATTCATAACGGCTACTTTGATTAGTTGCGGTGTGTTAGAACTCGAACTTGCGTACAATGCAAGCTATTGCATTATTGAAAGAGAGGCGTATCGTGGAAGCTCGGGGTGTTACACATGGTGTATGGATTTTATTCACTTCCATCAAGATAAGGGCCAAAAGGGTCACACATAATAGTGTATTGAAGAATCCACTATATTCAGTTGAGTAGGTATATGGACATAGTGGGTCCTGCCAATGGGATTGAGTGTTGTCTATGTTATCACTAACCAATGAATTTAATAAATTCATTATTATTATTCAAGTTATGAATAATTTAGATTGAATTTATTTAATTTATTTACAATATTAGTAAATACAAGAAACATATTAATCGAACGAATATTATTTAATATTCATGATTTGTTTAATATTAAGCGGGATAACGAGTCAAGTTAAATGACTCGGTTTTATCACGTAATATTATATATATATATATATATATATATATATATATTACAAGTATGTGGTAAAATAATAAATAATATTGGCGTAATATAGTTCTTCATAATTATTTATTTAGTGGACGTTGAAATAAACGGGGGTCGGGGAACCCAATCAAGTAATTCTCAAGTCCACTATAAATTTAAGAGGATGCTCTCTTTATTGTTGTGAAATTCCTACTCATTAATTTGCATGGAATGAAAATTGAGAGCCTATCTCTCCTCCTACTTCCTAGAGAGAGAATCTGATGATCCAAGAGTTCAAATCATGTTCTTCATCAATCATCGAAGAGATCTCGATGTGATGATCGACGGGACGTTGAAATCATCGTCAGACCACCGCACTAGCACACGGAATTCGACGGTCAACGTTCCAGCAGATTTTTGGAGTGTGTGTGGATGATCTAGAGGGATCCTATTATTAATCCTTCAAGCGACGATCACCATCGACTAGTTCTGTCGACCGTGAATTTCGATATAAAATGGGTATGTTTTTTATTGTAATATGTCTTATTAATTTACACGTGATCCTCAGACCTCATTGGGGCTCAGATCATTAGCGATGACATGTTATGTCGTCCCACTAACAAAACTTTTGAAATCCGCATCCCACTAGCTTCCGCTGCGGACCCCAGTAAGCTAACAGTGTTATCAGATCAAACACTTAAATTTTATGAGCCAAATATAATTAGTTTGCATAACATTATGTAAAGGGTTCCAAAAATGGTCCCAGTGGTAGAAACCGTGCTTCGATCCGATTTCGAATGGCCACGATACGACGAATTAAATTTTTTAGATTGTATTGAAATTTGTGTTTTTATCTCAGTTATTTTTAATTAATCTTAATGAAACGATCAAGTTTTAATCAGTTCATCTGAATTAGATTTAATTTTGCAAATTATAAATTTTATAATTTTATAATTTTTATTTTTATTTTATTATTTACATTATAATAATAATAGTAATATAATAAAAAAATTATTTTATTATTTTAATAATAATATTATTAAATATAAAAGGATATCATTAAGCCTTTGGAAATATTTTTTATAAGACCTGGACTTATAAAAATTGGGAGGAGACTTTAGTCAGAAAAAAGGGATAGTGCAACATGACCTCAAATGAAGTCTTCATGTAGCCCCCCCCCCCCCCCCCCCCCCGCCCCGCCAAACCTCCCTGCGGAGACCGCTGCCCATCTCCGCCTCAACTCCCGAGCGACGTACTGCATCGCAATGACCCGACCGCCTCTCTTCTCTAGCGCGCCGTAGCTGCACCCCGCTCTCAGCATGCCGCTGCAGAAACTGGCATGGCCTGGCCTCCTTCCCTTCAAGGCTCTCGCGGGAGACGCCGCACAGGCCTCCCCGAGTCATCCCAGCTCGGCGCACCAGACTCTGCATCCCGCACCCCACCATCGGCGTAGCCCCCTGGCCATCTCTCGGCCCTACTCCAGGCGCACCTCCCAACCAGCACAGGAGCACCCCCCAACAGAGGTGGACCCCCATGCTAGCACTGCACCACCCCTTTAAGCAGAAGCCGAGGCCAGTCGTTGCACCTCCATGCATGCAGCACCGTATGGAGGCCTCCGGCATCACCTGCCTCCATGTTGCAGCACCACTTGTAAGTCGGGTCTGCCCTCCGCCTCCCACACATGGTTGTCCTCTGCCGATGAGTGATCACCCGACCAGCATAAGGCCCAAGTATGTTTCATTTATTTAATTAATAATTTTATCTATGTGTAATGCATGTAATTAATTAAATAGATGGTATTTCCATCGTCTTTCTTTTTTGGTTAAAATGTTTAAGGGCATGCGCGCCCACTATTTATATGATGTACATTTATAATCGAGTCCCCCTCTAATGCGCGCGAGTATATTTGTACTTCAGACAAAGATGGAGAGCGATGTGGACCCCACGAAGATGAGGCTGTACGCGACCATGCAAGATGACACATGGATTCCACCAAAACAAGGCGGTACTCCATGATGTGATGTCGACCCCACCAACACGTGGCAATACTCCAGAAGTACAGCGGACATACATGACATGGAAAACTGCATCAAGAGTCAAGCATTCGACTCAGGTACGATGCACTTATGTCAGTTAGATGCTCAAGACCAGTGGGGTAGTAGATTTCCTTTTTCATTTATTTTTTATTTTATGCATTTTAGAATAGTGGGAAAATACATAAAATAATGGATAATAAAATGCATAAAGAAACGACAGTGTTTTTCAATTAATGTTCAGTTGTGAGCGCAAAAACATAGAGGAACATGTTTAATATAAATGGATCACATTCATTCAGAGAAAACCAATAAAACCCTCAATGAAAATATTATGTCACAAACAGCCTTCCATCATTCAGCTTTGCACAAAACCAAGAGTTTGAGGTGCGGGTGATGCCTTAGATGAGGGTTCCTCTTACTACCGGGGAGTTCTTATTCGTGTGGTGGGTCGACTTAACTAAAACAACAGTAAATAAATAACCATATCTAACTTATTGTAATTTTAGAGGCAGACATTGAGTAAATCTATATATGATTTTTGAAGCTGGGACTTCACTCAACAGATCAAGGAACCGAATGTTAATGCAGTTGGCCAGTAATACTCCAACCTTGGACCCTCTAAGTAGTGGCATAGACATAGATTGTAGACTATGAGGGTGGGTCGGATATCCTTTCCACTAGAATAATCAAGATTACTCCAATTATAGTACTGCATTTTCCTTGAATTTGATAAATTAGTGGAAGATATTCAATGATTAAATTAATCAATTATGTCTAAATTGGTAATCGCATTAAAATACAATCTACAAAAGTTTATTTGTAAAGAATGGAAAGTAATACCCAAATAAAAACTATGATAAATGTTGGACATAGTTAATGTCCAAACAAGCATGAAATTTAAAGTGTAGTATAGGTGCTTGCACACATTACAACCATAATAGAAATTCAAGGTGATTGTGTCCCAAACTGTTAAACCACCTTTGGAAGCAAGGGAGTAAAATTGCTTACAGGAGACTCATGAACGAATCATATGATGGATATGTCATAATGATATCATCAACGACTAATGTTAGTCACGGTTGCTACATCAAAACTTGGATGATGATTACATGTAGTCTCATCTCCTAGAAATTTTTGAGGAGAATGCTAAGCAATATATGAATGTGGTGATAACAATCGGTTTGTGTATTGTTAAAGAATGTTCAAAATCATTCATTTAATCCCATTCTTATACCTTTTATACCTAATTAATCTATTTTCTTTTATGGGTTCAAATGAATGACATAGAGTAAGCGCTTTATTACATTTATTGTAACATTCGCCAAGTATTAACAATATTGGAGACAACGCCATATTTTATTCATATAGTGAATAAATTGAATGACAATGAGAAAAGGCCTATGGAATGTTACACCAAAGGAACCTTCATCATGTCATTCAAAGAATAAATGGTTGGTTATTTAAGAGGAGGTTAATTTAATCACATATAAATTCTTGTATGTTTAAAAAAAGAAATACTATAAGCAAGTACTCGCTTCACATTCCTTTAATATTCATCAAATAAAAGTATTTTTATCTCACAGAGTTCTTGGGTATTAAAATACAATTTTCTTTTCAAATATATTTATTGAAATACAATAACCTTGTATGTAGAGAAACATTACTTTAAGTAAAGTGTCGTCTCCAAGAAGCTGCAAAAGGGAGATTTCTATGTCAGTATTGAGAAACCCATTACATCAAATTGTGAAGTTATTTACACGTACTAAACATGTTTTTTGAGTATAACCAAAATAGTTGTCTCACATTCCCTTTAGACTTAATGAGACATCATTCTATGTTTTTGGAATTAATGTTGTTTCTGGTAACATATTCAACAAATATTTCAGACATACAAGAATCAAAAGGCAATACATGATGAATATAAAAATTCTAGGAACTACCCAGTTGTGGCAATGTGATTCATTGTCTGGTAAAAATAAAAGTGGAAATCAACTAGATACTCATTATGGTAATTAGACATGGCATAGATAAACACCTTTGGTATTATTGGCATCCATTGTTTTGACAAGAAACATTTAGAAATAAAGGTATTCCACAAATCATCTAAGGACTAGTTCAAAATGAGAGTGTGAACTATTCCAAAGGAGAGCTAAAAGAAAAGTTACTTCATAATATTCCTTTAAGTCATTAAGGAATGTACCAGTAATGAAAATGTTTGGTAAGAATATATGAGTTTTTTCGGATCAACATGCCGAATAATATCTTGACCAAAAAATCAACGACCATGATAATGTAGCATAGAGTAATTCATAAACGAATGTAACCTTATCTACATCCCCATATTGATTTTCATAAGGAGGATCGATTATGAGTCTTACACATTTACATTTCTCAACAAAATTTAGCGTGGAGAAATTCCAAAGGCACATTTTATACATCAGAGTTTTGATGTAAGTTTTATCAATGTTACAACCTGCAGAAACTTCAATTATATTTCAAGATGTTGTTTGCAAATAAAAGAATAAAACCATAACTAATATTCCAACTAAAATGAAAAATGGATATCATACGAGTCATAGTATAATAAAAAATTCATTATGGCATAAGATGTGTTTTGGATGCAAAGAGTTTGTTAGAATTTAAACAAACATGCATCAAGTTAAAAACATTAGGTATCTAAGGTAATTATCTTAAAAGTTGCTTAAGATATTACCAAAATCCCTATTATAGAAATGATGTAGTCAAGTATTGGACTACATTTCTATACAAGGGTAAAAATCTCTATTAGAGATTGTGGGAGCTGAATTGACTTGGACTAGTCAATGCTCCAAATGCATAAATGGTTGGCATAGTTACAAGTTCCACAAGTACATGTGGAATAGGCATGTTCCAGTGACACATACTGC
Source organism: Viscum album (assembly GCA_963277665.1). NCBI lineage: Eukaryota > Viridiplantae > Streptophyta > Magnoliopsida > Santalales > Viscaceae > Viscum > Viscum album. Next base: position 1,134,572,377 of record OY728166.1, read on the forward strand.
GTAGGAATAATAAAACCATGGTGGTGGTTTAACATTCACTATGACTGGTGATGTATTATTCATTAAGAATAATAAAACCTACAATTATGATGTTTATGGAAATTTTTTATGATTGAAAATTTTAATTAAAAATTCAATAATTGATTCCATGTATCATGTTATAAAGGGGATTTTAAATTGAATAATGCGGTGGGTATTCAAATGAAATGATACATGGATGGAAAAAGTGTGGTACCAATAAGGCTCAATTGGTTATAACAATTAGGTACGCCTAAATCTATTAGAATTTTACTTGTCATAGATAACTTCTAAGATCATTCTATTGGTCATTGGATGTCAAGATCTTCTTTCATGTAATGTTTCTATACAATTCAAACAGAAAGAGATGATGACCTCATAAGATTTCTATGAAGGTTGCATGTTTTTGAAATCTACTTCTAGATTAATGTAAGCAACATGATCTTAGAGCATCCATTATAAATGAATCTTTTTCTTGTTTCTACCAATGGTTAGTGGGAGAACTAATGTTTTTCAAGTTTCCATATGTTTGGCAACATATGGAAAATAGATCATAATATTATAGTTAGATAAGAATAAAATTTCTCAAATGATTGACTTAAAATAGAAACCTATGTTCTATGGAACTAGATCTACTATGGTAGATCCATAGGCTTATTGGTCATAGTCAATCTCATACATATAATGACATTGTATTGAAAAATACAAGTTGAAACAATTGAAGTTCATAATTGTTGCCAATGTCACATTGCTTAATCTCTCCAGATTTACGTGTTCAGAGCATGGGTAGAGATTAATGTTGTGAATTGATACCATACACTTCAGGGGTGGATCAATCACATATTCCATATTATGAACAATAATCGATATTGTCGTGATATACTTTATTTAGGTAGACATAAATTATTTCCAGGAGCACTATAAGTGATGCAGTCAAAACTATCCTCTTGTAATTTGGCAAGTACAAATGATATGTACCTAGAATATGGAGAAGAAGGTATACAAGTTATGGGGGGACACAAACTAGTAATTTTTAGATCAATTTGATCTAGTGTCGCAGTTAGGAAAAGGAGATGAGCGAGTCAAGCTTATAATACCATGTGGTATCCATACCTACAAATACCGAGTACGTTGAATCTTCTAATCAGCTACGGAGCAGTTATAAATCGCAGCAATTTGTTCTAGTTCATGGATTCACACGTTTTGAAAAAAGTATTATCATAATGTAAATTATGAAATTACTACTATCCAATTTGTCAAATAATGATAACTGACAAAGTGATATACTTGGGGATACCTTATCGTGAGTAGCTTTTCCCTAGCCGCTGAGGTCACATATAGTAGATATGACACATGGAGAAAACATGTCAGGCCTAGTAGTTAAATTCATTACTCAGCAAGAGCATTATAATTATCGTGAGTATCTAACATTTTTAGTTAGCAAGTTGGATCTAATGCATGTCGGAGTGTTGAAATAGTTGGTGCCCTTGAACAAACTATGCATTAATTTTTTATTACCAAATCTTGTGTACAGTTGGCAATGCATGATGTTATCTTACCATTAAAATGCTTTCATTTCTGTAATGAATATAATAATGGTAATGTTCAAAGCTTAATTTTCATGTCGAGAGGTTATAATAGATCTCAGGTTATAATGAAAACCTCAAAATACAATGACATTGATCATAAATATATGTTCTACCGTCTAGACTGATCATAATGATTGGACATAGTAGATGTCTGACTATTAGTTACTGGGGGCTCATAAGAATTGATACTTCTTCTCAGGAAGTTATAACTTGGTGATCTCTAGTAATGATATCATGAGAAAATACCCATCAATAGGAACACCACATGTTTTGGGTGTCCTTGGTTGTTCCAATCTACAGACGTGTGTATTGGTCTTCTGACATGATACCATTACCAATGCATATCATTTGATTAAATACATTTATGCAAGATGAAAACCATGACAGTGATGTCGTGGAAAGGTAGTTTGAGTTGGGTGCGTCGTTGGTGGTATGACATTGGCTAAATGGTCATGAAAGGATTTTTAGATTCCAATTTTAGGAAGTTGTATATCTTAGGCATGGTTGATTAGGATGGTTCCACCTTGATAAGTCTTTTTCCAAAGTAGTAGAAAGGAAAATCCAACAGAATAGATCAACAAATAATAAAGTAATATAAGGGCGATGATATAAGAGTGTGTCCAGCTTTATGAGATATTTAATGACAAAGAGATTATAGGTAACATTCAGTGTTCGTAGGATGGTAGTCATTGATATGACTATACTTATCTCTTTATGAGACATGATCAGTTTTTAGACTCTGCTCTTGGTCTGTGGATTTTATTCACTACTATCGAGATAAGGGCCTAGAGGGTGACACACAATTGCGTATTCAAGAATCCTCCCTATTTTTTTGAATAAGTATATGGACATAGTAGGCCCCACCATGGGGTCCGAGCGTTGTCCAAGTTATCGATATCCGATAAATTAAATAAATTCATTATTATTATTCATGTTATGAATAATTGGGATTGAATTTTAATAATGTATTTACATGTTTAGTAAATACAAGAAAAGTATTAATCAAACGAATATTATTTAATATTCAAGGCTCATTTAGTATTAAGACGGATAGCATGTCGAGTTAAATGACTCAGTTTTATCACAAAATATTATATATATATATATATATTACATGTATGTGATAAAATAATAAATAATATTGTGGAAGTTAAGTTCATCAAAATTATTTAATTAGTGGTCGTTGAAATGAACGGGGTTCGGGGATCCCAACCTGGTATTTCTCAAGTCTACCATAAATTTAAGGGTAGGATTTCTCTTATATTTATGCAATTCACTATTCATTCATTTGCACAGAATGAAAATCGAGAGCCTCTCTCTCCTCCTGCTTCTTAGAGAGAGAAGATACTGATCCAAGAGTTAGGATCATGTTCTTACTTAAGAATCGAAGAGATCTCAATGCGATGATTGACGGGACGTAGAAAACATCATCAGATCGTTGCGCTAGCACCTGGAATACAATGATCGATGTTCCAGCAGATTTTTGGAGCACATGTGGATGATCTAGAGGGATCCTGATTTGGATTATTCAATCGATTATCACCGTCGACTAGTAGCAGTCAACTGCATCTTAGGATATGATATATGTACATTTTTCATTTTAATTTTGGCTATTAATAATTTATGTGTGATCCTCAGACCTCTCCAGGGCTCGGATTGTTGGCGACAAAAAGTTCTATCATCCCATCGAATTTTTTTTGATATCCCCAGCCCACCGGCTTCTACTGTGGGCCTCGATAACCTAACACTGTTGAATAGATACATTGGCCTCCGCACCAAAACTGGAGTCCCTATCCTGAAAGCCGAACTCGAAACATCGTAACACCGACACTATGCTACCTGAACCAAGATCATAGCTAGACCAGCAATGCTCAGAGATCCCAATGGGGAACCTCCAATGATACCACCATGTCACGACCCAACCGAATAGGGCTCGAGTCAAAAATCCCCAAGACCACCTCCAATAGGAAAGGGGCTTGCGACTAGCGCCGACTAGGCTATCACAGACATTGGAGGAATTAACGAATGGTACCTGTACACACGCACCAACATACACCTCCATGAAATAGAGTAGATATATATATATATATATATATATATATATATAAACTGTAAAGGAAAATCATGTATACATATATCCCAAACAAGAGTGAAATAGAAATACAAAAGATCAAAATAAGTCCCACCAAAGGAAAACTACAAAAGCGTCCAACATGATCAAAAGGAGGGAAATGGTGCCAAATGCACTCGTTGGTATGATCATCAACATAACACCGAGAATCACCTTGCTCAGTCTCTCTCACAAAGCACCACCTTCACTAGGACCTTGGTGGACTCCGTAAAAAGGCATGTTGTTTGCACAAGACACAAACATGTGTGGGCCATGCCCGTGCAGGGGTGAGTATAAGAATACTCAGTAGGCAGCCGAAAAATCCAAAAATAAAAGGGAGCAACTGAAAGGCAATAGTCAGCTCATCCCATCTAGAGGGAACCCAATCGAGGGAGAAACTCCATCTCGACATGATCCTCATCTAAACACGACTAGTCGGATCAGTTCATGTGTATTCCCATACATACACCATGAACATTAGCCTAGGTATATTCCCATAAATATACCATGAGACACTAGATTTACACATTTCATGAACCAAGCCTAAGGAGGACCCAAACTCTTCACCTGTGACATGTACATAACTAGGAGAACAAACTCCACAGGCACTGTCCTCCCAGGTGACAAGCGTCTAAGAGATACACTCCATTGGTTCTCACACCAACATTCAAAATGCCCATCCAACAGATCACACTCGTCGGATATTATCACTGAGAACATCATGTTGAAATAGTGGAAACACCACATTTCTCAGATTGGGGATCACTCCTAGTGTTCTCTAAGGGATACAAGAACCAACTCTAGTATCTAGAATATCTCACAGATAGGGGACCACTCCCAGGATCCACTGAGGGATACCAGAACCCGATCTGACCTTCTACAGTTCACATCACTCAGATAGAGGATCGTCGTCTATGTGAAGATGGTCATGACAATGTTGGAAACCCCATCTCGTATAACTCGTGATGAAGGGGATCAAACCAACAATGCACTAAACAGACCAAAACCACACACTAAGTAGGGGATCATTTAACTGACGATTATACAACCCTACTAAACGTCCCATTGTGTAGATGATCATATTCTCGATGATGCCTCAAACCCTACGAGGTTAACCTATTAAATGGGGTTCGTCACCTGTGGATAAGTGGTCACAGAGATTTCAAGAACCCTATCTAGGGAATTGAAGCTAGAGGATCCCACTCTGAACCCACCAGAAAGATGCCACAACTCTATCTGAAAAGCATCCTATTGAGGGAATCAAAATATTATACTGAGTTTGTAATGCCACACAAACCGTCATAAGAAAAAACCATGGTAGTAAACTCAACCACATCTAGTCCAAAAGTCGCTAACCCAAGTGAACCACACCATCTCCACATTGTGGACCTCCTAGGCCTGTACCAAGGCCACCATCATGATCTATACAAAAAAAACATGCATTGTGGCCTATTCATTTTTGCAGAACAGAATTTTGAAGCATAAGTCATAAAAATGTAGTGTACGCCTGTAATCCACCTTGTGGGGCCCTTATATCTGCAAAACAATAGGTGAGTAGATTTTACCATTTCAATCCTTTAGGAAAAACACAAAGAAACGAGTGCACAAACACTCCAAATAGATGTTGGGTGAAAAAGTGACATTTTACTCTAAAACGTGATAATCGGGAAATGCAGGGCCTACATCATGTATTTAGCTCAAACACTCATATGATCATCTCAAAAGGTCCACATGAGTACTAGTGTCATGTTGCCACTAATGACACATCAATCAGATGTCTGGTTCTTGAGGTACGTCTGTTGCAAGCTTTAATAATAATTTATTATTAGTAAATTATAGTGTTTTGGATCACCCACCCTCAAGAGAAGAACTCAAAAACCCTAAAACCCACTTCAATAAGTCGGTATCACTGAAAAAAACCCAAGGTCGATAAGGTCTCATCAAATGGACGAGTCGTTTCGAAGATACGCCCCTTTGAACATAAGGCGCCCAACTAGGCTGGTCTATCCCAGTCGGCCCATGGCCCAGCTGCAGGTCCGGCCCAGCTCGTCGTGGCCTATTCCAACACCACTAGACCCGATGGTCTAGTTCTTTCACCTAGACCAGCCATGTTTTTGGTCTCTATCTGCACACCGCACAAATAGGACATGTGGGATGAAGGTCCTTGTCCACAACTCCCCCTGAGGCACTGACCTCGGGGCATCCCCCTAACCATGACAGGCTGAATCCATCACTACAGCCTGCTGAGTGCACCACCGGGACAACGGTCTCCACTACCACAACCGCTTGCACAACCCGATATTCTTTTGGAAGGCCTTCCACACCTCCACACTTCCGCCCCTGCCTGTCGCGCCACGCCGAAGCTTCGACCTGCTCTCTGCCTGAGCGCCGCACTCCCGAACACCCTTTCTGACTCCCGAACCCCCCGGACGATGCTCTTCTGATGGTCCCCGCACACACACGCTCCACCGCTGGGTTTTCCGACACCACACATCTAAAGACGCTTCGTTGCACGGCATTCCACGGCCACCGCACGCAGCCACCAACCACTACTATTGGTTGTGATCTGGTGGTTCTTTTGGTGGACCATCGTAACTCGAACGGATGCCCGATTTCAAATCGGCAACATCTTTGGGTTCCCTACAATGTGACCCATGCAACGCGTACCTCATATCAACGATCCAACAGTCGATTTGTGTATCTAAAAATTCGGATGAACTATGATGAAGTACACATCTCACATGGGATTTAGAATGGGAATCCGATGAAGGTCTTGGTCATTTGTCCATCGTCCTAATTCAAAAATTATATAATTTATATGATGGGTTTATCAAAAACTCATGAAATCGACGAAGGAATGAAAAATCAACAGAAAAACCAACTTTTATTCGGCTGTTTGTTGCGGGTGACGCGCCCAATGCGATCCCACGTCAATCCATCAGAGTTTTCACCTTAATCCGGTGAAGAACTGTGAAGAATCCCGATTAATAGTTAAGAGAGAGAGAGAAAGTAGGGAAATTATGGGGTTTAACTTAATTCTAACCCTTATTTGAGTTTATATAAACTCACTGAAACTCTGATGACTATCGGTGATTCCAAAACCTCTACGCCCGCTTATTTTATATCACGCCTAGGAAAAACACCCCATTTTGAACTCAACAGAAGTCTTAGATTTCCATTCTGATAATTCATTCGAATGTTATTCAAAAACATTCCATTGAAAAAAATCACCAAGTAATTATTTTAAAATGAATATTTTACCCTTGGGTGACTTCTCTCATATAAATCCCATGCCTATTACTTTTACACCCCACCTAAGGTAAAAGGCATGCTCTGGATGCAATTGCGGCCTGAAATTTCTGATCAAAGTTACCGTTTAAGAGATAACTCATTCCAACCACGTGAATAATACAGAAAAAATAATATTTTTATAAAATTAATTTGGATCACACCGGGCCTTGAAATCGCACGACGTCTTGGAGCATTGATCTTGAATTATTCCTAGGAATATTGCAATGTCTGACAAGGAAAAAACCCAAGTCTCTACAACTTGAGTGAAAAATGAAAACCTTGTAATTACAAGTTGTCTATGTGGTCAATAGTCAATTATATTCATATTTATATTTTTTATTTAGATGTCATATATATCACATATATCTAGTATATATATATATTTATAATAATACATATAATTTGGAGATAAAAATGAATTGCACCGTTCAGGGAGACTGAAAGTCGTACGTACTCATGGACGCTACTTCCATTTATTTTTCGTATTTTAATGGAATGAAATAATAATTATATATAGGTATATTATAATTCCAGTATAATATCATATATAATTTCATTAACTTCATCCTTTATACCTCCCACATATGGTATGAACGTGTCATATCACACTGAGGGGGCGGTAGTCCGCACTTCCCCAAATGAAATTATCGCATTAACCCATTATGGAAACCATAAAGGTTTGATATAAATGAAAAATACAGAAGCATATAGAAAAATAGACATTATATATATCATATATAAATATAGTGCCATCTTAATGGCCACCATAAGAGTCATTAAAAGATAATTGAACAATCATTGCTTCGTGAGGCATTAGTTTCCCATCCACAGAAACAGTATGTTCTTTACCCATTATATGGAGGTGTTTGTAAGTTTCATTTGAATAAATCTCATAATAAATATTTTTATATTTAGTATATTGGTGTTTTAATAAAAAAAAAGTAATAAAAAGAGTTTAGGGGATGGTGAAATAAAAGAAAAAAAGAATTTAAGAGAGATTGATACCTTTAATTCTAGTAACTCTCTTTGGTTTGAACCAAAAAGTCTTATTGAAGTGCCTTCTGCCTAAGGTAAGACTTCTGGGATGATGACAGTGATCTTGATACATTATTTGGGAAGGGTATGGATGAGCCAAGGGGCTTTATATGTTGATTAGTGGGTTAGACGTGGTTTCCATTTATACGGGAGAGTAGGGGCTCTTTAGGATAGTTTGAAAATGTTATTTTATTATAAACATATATTTTGTTTAAAAAGGTCCAAAACTCATTAATGTCCAATATAAGATTACTAATCTTCAAAATAAAATCATCCAATAATAAATGTACATGTTTTGGATATTTTTTTAATATTTATAATGTTATTTGTTTAAATATTTTATTAATGAGGTAAATATTGCATCATTTTTGTGTCATAAATAATTTTATTTTTTTGATGTCTAAAAATTATAAACAAAATAGCATGATTTAAGAGATAATTTTATATTTCTAATGAGTATTTATAGTTGAATAGATAACAAATACATCCCCATTAAAAATTACCTTACTAAAAGATATATGTTTCTGTCATTTTTGTCTTTACTTTAAATTAATTAATCTAAAGAGTCATTATCATTACCAAGTTGCTCAATGGGGTCTGAAAATTGCCCCAGGGATGCCCATGGACAGCCATGACTCATCCAATAATGTTAAGAAAATTGTTAAGGTAAATATTTATTATTATAATATTCTTTTTAACTTGAATTACCATATTTAACTTTAACCGTGGGTAAAAAATGTCAAGTGTTATTATTGATCAAAAATTATTTTAATTTTATTGGACCAAATTTTACTTACTAATAAAAAAAATTTATGTCAGATTTTCAAAATTCAATTCACATAAGTGGTATAATTTTATTTAAATGAAAAATTCAGTTTTTAACTACTACTTAGTGGTTTCACTATTCATCTAAAATTGTTTTTTTAAGAAAAATACCAAAAAATCAGCAAAAAATATATTTGATATTAGAATTCAATAGTGATTTCTATTTTAAAAAATAAAAAACATAGAAGTCTCATTAAATAATATAATATTAATTCCCATTCTCAAATCAAATTTCGTGTTTTTAGGAAACAATTTCTATCAAAAGATTGACATTTGTTTATCTCAAATTTCAAAGTGAAATTAACACCAATGATAACCATTGAATTAAATGGTAAAAATATAATCCAATTACACATTAAAAAAATATAAAAATATAATATAAAAATATAAATTAATTATCTTAAAAAGAATGTTTTAATTAAAATACAATATTTTTCACAATTCATTAAGAAATGAACTTTATCAGAAAAATACCAAAATTTAATCCAAATAAAATTTTGATGTCCCAATTCTAAAGAATAATGTTTTTTGTCAAATAGAAAATATAAATGTTTAAGAAAATAGATTTAAAATGGGGTTTCTATCAAAAGGCGGTAAATTGGCCTTTTAAATAATATTAGAGTCTTTTGTGCTTAAAATTGGATTCATTCACATTTTAAGCCTCTAAAGATTATTGGATAAATGTGAATTCATTTAACAAACATAAATAATAATATTGTTGTTAGTTCTATTCATTCCCGAAAATACAACAACTAGGCATTAACTACCATTTAAAATAATAATATTATATTAATAGTGTGCAACATAATGTTTCAAAGAAACCCATTGTTGCATATCTGGTACGCCATCGAACATAGACTCCATTTTAAAATAAAATTAATATTTTATTCATGAATATTTATTAATAATAAAATAAAATATTTCTTTTTTTACCTAGTATATTACATCCTTCCCCCTTTTTGGAAATTGAGTCCTCGCAATTTTTATTCACTTATCAAATAACTGTGGGTATATTTTTCCCTCATTGTTGTTTCAGATTTCCACATTGCCTCTTCAACCATAAGATTTTTCCACAAAAACATTACATGATTAATTAACATATTCCCAAACACATTCTCTCTCCGGTCAAGAATTCAGAGAAGTTATTCCTCAAAAGAGATATTCCCTTCCAATTGAACTATCTCTTGGATGAAAACATGAGATGGATATGGAATATATTTTCTCAACATTGAAACCTGAAAAAAATTGTGTACTTGGGATAAACTAGGAGGTAACTCCACTCTGTATGCAATTGAACCATCTCTCTCTAGGATTTCATAAGGTCCAATGAACCTCAAACTCAACTTTCCCTTCACACCAAAACACATCACACTTTTCTCGAGCAAAACATTGAGAAAGAAATGATCACCAACCTCAAAAGATAGATCCTTCCTCTGGTTATCTGCATAAGTTTTCAGCATGCTCTAAGTTGTTGTCATGTTTTTTTGAATCAACTAAACATTTTATATAATCTCTTCTAACAATTATGGTACCATCAGTTTCCTTTCACCTAAATCATCCCAAAAAGATGGAGTTTGACACAAATTCCCATATAATACCTCAAATGGATCCATGTGTATACTATAATGAAGACAATTATTATAAGAAAAATCTTCCAAAGTAATGTGTTAGTCCCAAATTCCATAGTAATCTAGTGATGAAGCACGTAGCATATCCTTGAATGTCTGAGTGGTTTGTTCTAACTGCCCCTCTAATTGAGGATAAAAACCTATACTAAAATTTAATTCCTTACCCAACGAATTCTAAAGGCCTTTCCAAAAGATAGAAGTAACCATGGGGTCACAATCAAATATAGTAGAGAGGGGAACACCATGCAACCTCATTATAAAATTAATATACAACTGAGAAAGTTGATCTAGGACAATGTATCTTGAATATGAAGGAAATGAGTAGATTTAGTCAATCGATCAACAATAACCCAGATTTCATTATTACCATGAGATGTCTTTGGTAATCCCACAAATAATTCCATAGATATATTTTACCATTTCCGCCCTGGAACCAGTAAATATTGAAGAATCCCTTTTGGTAACTGAAATTCTGTTTTAACCTGCTGACAAGTCAAACACTTCACAGTATTATAGTAATATATATTTTCATTATATCCCACAATTAATACTAATGAAGATCTTTGTACATATTATTTCTACAAGGATGAACTGAAAATGGGGAACTATGAGCTTCACATAACAACTCATTCTTCAATTGAGAATCGCAAGGCACATATAATATTTTTCCAAGCCTCAAATCACAATCATTATCAATGTTAAATTTAGAAAACATTCCCTTCTGAACCAACTCTACCTTTTTATATAACACACTGTATTCTTTCTGTGAATGCCTAATTTTTTATGATAAAGGTGATTTCACTAACACCAAAAACAAAAGAGAGTAATTTACTACACCAAAAAATTCTATGCCAAAGTTCACCGAATCAAAAACCAAAGGATCTCATTCCAAACATATCATGGATAATGAAGCATTACTTTTTTGACTCAAAGAATCATCCCCTATAATTTCTTTTCTTCGATGATAATGAAGCATGAAATAATAATCCTTCATTTATTCTAGCTATCTCTTCTATCTCATGTTCAATTCTTTCGTAGATATTATATACTTCAAATTTTTGTGATCAGTATATATTTCACACTTTACTCAATAAAAATGATGCCTCCAAATTATTATCGCAAAAACAATAGCAGGTAATTCTGAATCATTTATAGGGAAAATTAACTCATGAGGTTTCAACTAACGTGAAGCATATGCAATTACCTAATCATTTTTCATAAGGACACAACCAAGTCCTCTCAACAAAGAAACACTGTAAATAACAAACTCGCCATTTCTGGAAGGTAGTGCCAAAACCGGAGCATTCAACAATATTTTTTTCAATTCCTAAAATCAATCATCATGGTATTTTGTACCGATGAACATAACACCTTTTCGAGTTAACTTAGTTAGTGGGAAAGATAACCACGAAAAATTCTCAAAAAACCTCCGATAATAACATTCCAAATGAAGAAAACTATGGATATCAGTTATATTTGTGGGTCCTCGCTATTCTTCAACAACTTTTGTTTTAGTAGGACCAATAGTTATGCCTTTTTTTGAAACAATGTGACCAAGGAAAGAAATTTTTTGTACCAAAAACACCCACTTGCGGAATTTCCGAAATAGTTACTTTTCTCTAAAGTTTTGCAAGACAACCCTGAAATTAATTTCCTGATCCTAATTAATTTTATAATAAACATAAATATTTTCAATAAACACAACCATCATTTATCACCAGCTTCAATTGAGCCACCCCTAAAACAATCTATTTGGTTCCGATTCTAACTATCTTAAGATGCTGATTTGGAAGGTAATTTCCCTCTGTATGCCTTCCCAAAAAATGATGCTTGGATTCCTCTATCAAAAACCATTCTAAAAACAAAAATATCTTTTGTGAAGAAACATTGTAATCTATAAATTCTATATCATATCAATATTAACATAAATTAATTTATGGATATTAATTTAACAATAACCTAACTCCTAATGTTATCTAAACCGACCTATGATACCAACTATAAGGACCCAGCCGTAAACATTACATAATCTTGAATTACATGAATAATTCACAATGAGGATATTTTCAGGTTTAGAGTTTTAGATAATTAGACCATAATTGTTATATTTCATTTCCAAAATTACAATGTAGACACATCTACTCATTTTCCATATTTTTATCAAAATAAAAACACTTGAAAAAAAGACACATGTCTAGTTCTATGTTTTGGACGTCGTGACTTTTCCTTGATCCCGTCCTTGACCCTATTGACCATTAAGACCCTTGAAAAACATTTCAAAACATGGGATGAGCATAAAGAGCTCAGTAAGGGTTTTGTAATAAAGAAAGTAAGCATTAGTCCATAAAATCATTATATTTTTAACATACCTCATGAAATTATATGACTTATTAATAACATATTGAATACATATATCATAAAATTAACTTGTGGAATCCATAACATACATTCATTATAGCTTTCACAACTATATAGGGAGTCACATATAGAATAACCATTACAGTATATTCCATAAATATCTTAGGAGAAACATTCACATTGACCTCTGTCACGTTACCCATTTCATTAGAGATCTATCTCGAGCTCACCCACACTAGTTTTATCACATAACCACTCGTATATGTAAACAATGCCCAGGAACCATAACATTTTTGACAACACATAAAACAACAATAAAGGATGACAAAATTTCCACATTTCAATCACAATATATCCTTTAAATATATTAAAATAAAAAATCCATTATCAAAACCATTTTCAATAAAAAAATACGTAAAAATTGTATCTGGTATTTATTTTCCTTTAAAAACCACTAGGACATGTTAAGAAAGACATATATCAAATAATACTCATGGTGGTAGAAAGGACATTGGCACCGCTTATGTCAAAACAAAACATTCCAATTTTTGTCATTGAGTAAAATTCTTCAAAGAGAAAGATTTATTTTGAATGAAATTAAATGTCACAGTTTTTTACACACCATTTAAAATAATGTCGTGTATTAATACAAAATATGCCTCATTGAAAAGTGATTGAGATGAAGTCCATAAAAAAGATCATTTTGTAAATAAAATAGATCTATTATGTTTATTCACTATAAGAACACGTAAATAAAGTATAAATACATTATAAGATATAAAAAATTAATTTATCACTTAATCAAATAACGGAATAAATAATAAATATAACATCAACCCAAAGAATGGGAATTGGGTTAAGATATTCCCTTACCCAATGTCCGACTTGACCAGTTCGCTCTTTAATATCCTTAATAAAAAACTAATGTTAATTATTACATTCATAAGAAAAAATTTCAAGTTTATTATTCCTTTTATATCCCTTATTACCATGTTATAAACATTATATAATCATTTAAGTTAATAACAGTCATTTTGTCGATTTTTGGTCAAGAGTCCAAAATGAACACCTTATAATTACAAGTTGTCCATGTGGTCAATAGTCCATAATCTCCCAAATGATTCTCATGATTTATATAACATATATATAATATATAACCAATATATATATATATATATATATATGTATTTATAACATCACATATCATTTGGAGATAAGAAATGAAATGCATCGTTCATAGAGACGGTAAGCTAAACTTATGTGTGGATGCTACTTTCATTTCTATTTCATATTTTAATGGGATGAAATCATAATTAAACAGATGTATATTATAATTCCTAAACAATATCATATATAATTTCATGATCTCCATCCTTTATACATCCCACATATGGCAGTAATGAGTTTTATCACTTTGAGGGGGCGGTAGTCCACACATCCTCAAATGAAATTATCCCATTTACCCGTTATGGAAAGCATAATGGTATGATGTAAATTTAAAATACAGAAGAATATAGAAATAATAATCATAATATATATCATATATAAATATAGTTCCCACTTAATGGCCACCATGAGAGGCGGAATGAGATAATTGAACAATCATCTCTTCATGAGGCATCAGTTTCCCATCCACAGAAACAATATTTTCTTCACCCATTAGATAGATGTATGTGTATGTATAGGTTGAATACATCTCATAAAAACATTATAGTATATTTATGATACTGGTTTTGATATAAAATAAAGTAATAAAAATATTTTAGGTGTTTTAGAAGTAAAATAAAAGAAAATAATTTAAGAGAAACTGTTACCTTTAATTCAGGTAACTCCCTTGGATTGAACCAAAATCACTTCAGGAAGTGCCTTAGAACTAAGGTAAGGCTTCTGTGATGAAGATAGGTATTTTTAATTGTTATTTTATAATGTGATGTATGAGACAAGGGTATTAAAGGTTGAGTGTATTGGGTTAAAAGTGGTGTCCTTTTATAAGGGAGAGGAGGGTCTCTTTAGGAATGTTTAATAATGTAATATTATTATAAACATATCATCAGTTTCAAAAGGTCCAAAAATAATTAATGTATAATATAATATTATTCAAGTTCGATATAAAATCATCCAATAATAATTGTACTGGTTTTGGATACTATTTTAATATTTATAAACTTATTTATTTAAATCATTTATTAATGAGGTAAATAGTGCATAATTTGTGTGTCATAAATAATTTTATTGATTTGATGTCTAAAAATTATAAAACAAATACCATGATTTAGGAAATATTTTTAGAATTAAAATTAATATTTATAGTCTAAATGATGACCTATAAAACCCCATTTAAATATTACTTTACTAAAAGATATGCGTTTGTGTCATTTTTGTCTTTACATTAAATTAATTAATCTAATGTGTCATTATCACTCCCATGTGGCTCCATGGGGTCCTGAAATCTACCCAAGGATGTCCATGGTTTCCCATGACTCATCGAATAAAGTTATGACTTGTTTTAAGTAATTTTATATTAATATAATATTCTTTTTACCTTCAATTACTCTATTTACCTTTAACCACGGTAAATAAATTTCAAAAATTACTATTCACTGAAAATTATTTTTATCTTATTGAACCACATATTACATACTAATAACAACCATGTATGTTGGACTTTTGAAATTCAATTCATAGAAGATATAACACATTATTTAAATGAAAAAGTCAGTTTTTAACTATACTTAGTGGTTCCACTATTCATAAAAAATAGAAGTTTTTAAGAAAAATACCAAAAATTCACCCTACGCTATATTTTATATTCAAAATTCAAAAATTATGTCTATTTTTGAAAATAAAAATTATATATGTTGCATTAATAAATTAAAATTTAATTCCCATTTTCAAAAAAATAGAGTGTTTTTAAGAAACAACATCTATCAAAAGATTCAAACTAGTTTATGTCCAATTTCAAAGTGAAATTATTTCCAATGACAAAAATTGGATTAAAAGGTAAAAATATAATCTAATTACACTTTAAAACCAATTAAAAATATAATCTAACAATATAAATAAATTATATTAAAATGCTAATTTGAAATAAATATTGTATTTTTCATTATTCCCTAAAAATGAACTTTATCGAAAAATACCAAAATTTCCTCAAAATTAAATTTTTATGTCTCGATTCTAAAGTATTTATTTTTTATTGTAAAATAGAACATATAAAAATGACAAAAACTATATTTAAAAATGGTTTTCCATCAAAAGGCGGTAAATCGACCTTTTAAATAATATTCGAGTATTGTGTGCTTAAAATTGGATTCATTCACTATTTAAGCCTATAACATTTATTGGATAAATGTAAAATAATCCAAAAAACACGTATAATCATATTTTAGTTAGTTCTATTCATTCACGCCAATACAAATTCTAGGAATTAACTACTATTTAAAAAAATATTATATTATTAGCATGAAACGTAATATTTCAAAGAAACGTAGTGTTGTGTATCATATACACCGTCGGACAAAACATCCCTTTTAAAATAAAATTCGTTTTTATTTAAAAAATAGTAATAAATATTAAAATATCATATTTATTTATTTAAATGGGATGTTACATGTAGTAATATTCATAGGACATGATTGGATACTCATAGAGGCCAAATATACCTATGGATCACATGTTTTGTTTATTCAAAGATAGAAATTGGTTGGTAAGAAATTTGACCATTTAGTTTAGATCATGCACCTAACTCCCATGTACTTTTGAATTATTCATTCAGGTTTATGTTTCCAAGACACATTACCCAGATCACATTGCATTAACCTAGGACCGTTAACACAGGTTCAACTCGTTGTACTTATATTAAATCACTAGAATAACCATGTATTTAAATTTACCTAAATAAAAGAACCTGTACACATTCATATTTTTATTTTAATAGGTTCCATTAATTTCATATAAGTGGAACCCCTTGGCCTTAATTTTTTTACATTTCCAGAAGATAGAAATAAAGTTGTGAGCTACCTTCTCACTACTAATTTTAGAGACCCCATACTGGGTAACCGTGAAGCCTAGTCAACTTGGGGTTCATTAAATATGGTTCCATACACACTAGTCATCCAAAGAGATACAACCAAGGGAGAACCCTTCCTTATTCCCCCACTAGGGATAACCCATTACCTAGTATGCAAACATGGGATGTCACATCACCATAGGATTCTAGATAGGGTGCCCACTTATCTCTAATAATAAATGGGGTAATTATTTAACCCTAATAAAAAACTTGGGAGTAGTCATATACTTTTACTAAACCATGAATGTAGAGAAGTTATAACACTTTTGTGCCCCTATTGGAGTGAAAAGATTCTCCTAAGTCTCAATCTTGGGTTCCCTAACTACGTAGAACTCATTAACACAAGTATCACATATGGGAATCCCTACAAGGGTGAACCCATTTCCCTTTGTCTCATATTTCATCACCACTACTGGGACGAATATATACCAATTTCTCACACCTCGTAACTGAAAATAGATAAAACCAATTATCCTAGGTATCTCACCTAAGCGCCCCTACTAAAGAGAACCCATTATCCCTGGTCTCACACTTGGTCACCCATTTTCTTAGGTCTCATTCAAGGACACCTCATTCACCTAGGTCACCTAATTATGTTCCCATTCATCCATATTGTCTATATACTTGGCTTAAGATAAAATTTAAAATCATTAATCATTTTATGCAAAAACAATTATCAGTAACCTAAATTGAACTCATGTATAAATACACTTCAATAATCTATTATATCCCCTGTCATGCATATAAATCATAGTCTCACAATATAAAACTATGTATAAATTTCCTAAACGTATGATGTTAAATGACACTGTTATCATATTGTAACATGATAATAAATTAATTACCTTTAACAATATGGGAATTTATTCTTGTTTTAGTAGGATATATAGTATTTCTCCATAAGTTTCAATCTGAACATTAAAAAAAATATTTAATTCCATGTAGGTTTATATTCCACATCATTCAAGAATATTTTACCTATGGAGAAATTCCCTAGAAACTTTTCAAATCATGACTTATTCATTATTGGGGTATATCTAGCACAGTGGCCCATATCCCTAGTGGAGAAAACCAACTTATTTTATGGGACCATGTGACTTGTAAAAAAACAATACTCATTGGTATGCATTCCCTTTTATGTCAACCATAAAAGGGTTCCCTAGGTGTATGTACCACAAAAACAATTACAAAAAACCTATCACCTAATATCTCACTCTATATGACTATAAATGGATTAGAATCAGTCATGGATGAAAAACCATAAGTGGAACCCAAATTCACCCTGTCATATATTCTTAAAAATTATATTGTGTCTCATTAAGAAGCATTGTAATATTTGGATTTTTTTTCCATTATAAATACACATAAAAAGGCCTTATTAAGGACACGATCAAAACACCACAAACACCTACTACCTCCATATAAAGTGATAAACATTAGATTTCTCATCTCTAGGGATTTGGACAATAAAGTAACCAATCATCAAAAAAAATACTAGCAATCCATTATATATATAATAAAAATACCATATATGGTATAATATCTGATACATACAGACAATTCTATTGATAGAGTACCTTTAATTCATAAAGATGTTTGCATCAATATGTTTCAATAGCCGATCATTTTAATGGGGTTAACTACTACAATATTGGTATTTTAGAAGGATTCAGGAAGATATCATAAATATTTAAGTGAGTCCTAGATTGGGTAATAATTACCTTAGGGTGTGATTATCCTAAATTACCATCCTATCAAACATTGTAAAACGCATGAGTCTTGGGTAATTTCTTTGTGACCAACAACTTTTTGAAAGAAATATCACAATGACTTAAAAACAAATGATGGAAAAATTGAGCCTTTACCATAGTGTGGTTTGCCTTATTTATTATTCCATATAGATTCGGGATATTTCATGTTACCAAAACATTCCCCTTCCATATTTCTTATACTAATCTATAATTTGTTTTATATTTCATCCATTAAAAACTACATCCATGGATTATTTTCATGTGTTCATGACATGTCTTATACTTACATAGATAAATATATTCTATTTTTATGTATCACGTATCTTAAAATTATTGATACTTCCACCGATTTCTGAAGAAAATTATTTTTTATATTATTATTAGGAGTAGTATTTTTTATCTTTATTCACATAACATCATACTAGGATATATTTAGTTATTTTCTTCAAATACAAGGTTTATTCTTACATAATTGACCATCGTACATACTCAATAGTGTAAAAAATAATGGCCTATCTATATGATAATATTTACATAAATCTTTACAATTATTATTCAATCATTTAAATCTATTTATAATTTATAGATTTACCTCAATGATTTATAGACATTATATCAACCTAGGGATTATTCCCCTAACTAAAGGATTTCATTGATCTTTAACAGCAAATATATTATTCCAAAAATCCAGTCCCCTATGTTAACACCCAATATAGTTCCAATCATGACCCAAAATCATGTTTATATTTTATGAAGTACATGGCACTAAAAAACTTCTATATTGAATGGAAACCTATTTTTGCATAATTTTTACAATTGATTTGTATTATTTTGGGGAACTATATATTTAACATATTCTTTTAACCTCATTTTACTTAGTGTTGACTCATGATCATTTTTCCTTATCCACTTTTTTATAGTATTTTAATTGAATCATACTATATTAAAAAAATTATTTTTATAATTATTATATTTTTATATTAATGACACCAATTTCTCACTCGAAATATTGGACATATTCGAGGATGATTCTAAGAACACCAAACTAGTGATTAGAGTTATTTTTGAAAAAGGAGAATCCGTCAAACATCTAAATTACACAAATTTTTGTTTATATTCTTTTGAATACATATCTTGAGTTGGTTCAAGATTTTCGAAATAGAAATCATGATATTTTAACTTTATACTGTGAATGGTTTTCTCGTTCTCCATAATTTGTTTGTCTATATTGACTTTTATGTTATTTTTTAAAAAATATTAATGCATCCCGACATTATTTGGAAATACAATATTATGTTTTTTAATTTTTTTACATAAATAAATGTAATACTATTGATTATTCCTTAATTCATATGTATTATATTGTATGAATTTCTTCGTCACAAATTTCTCAATCCTTGAAATTTTTAATGTTCATTCAATTATGTAAATGTTTTCATAGTAATATAGAATTCATTATTCCATTTAATATGAAAGGTACATGAGACTATTATAAATTATCAATTTCCTACTTATTGCTTATCTAAATTCCTATTAAATCTTTTCATTGTTAATATTAAGTCCTCAAACAAAACAATGTATATATAACAACTAGAAGAGGTAATTTATTCGCATACCATTAAATTTGAGAGTAAATGCCTTCAACTGTTTTTATACTCTTATCTTATTCATTCCATCTAAATATTTATTGGGTTTATTTAAAAGGGTATCATTAAATAAATCTAGTGGTGGTATTATTACCACTATGACTTAATTCAAGTAGTGGTTAATAATTATTTTACATTAAATTTTTAACTTTTAATCACCCCCTTTTTCCTTTAGTTCATAAAAATTAATGTTAAAACTGAAATACATTAATTAGTAGATGGATCTCCCATTTTCCATATCTCATGAATTTTAGTTATTTCTTATGATTTTGACATCATACAAAAATCTAACAGAAAATGGAAATAAAATAGATCGAATCAAATAAAAACCCAAACTAGATCAGATACAATGTATAGATTTCAATGTATCATGTCGTGGTACTAATGGAGGAGGGAAGGAACCAGTATACACAGACATTATTCAATTTCACTTTTTTATATAGTTATACCGTATTATTACATGAACCATTTATATATTTAATATATTTAAATTTATTGATGCACACTGAACCCACAGTTTGGTATGAAATGTTGAATAAACAAGAAGATAACACATTAGGAATTTTAAAAGATTTACATCTAATTAGGAGAGCAATTCCATTCCTTGTTTGACTATCATCGGTACAATTATTTTATAATCACTATAATTTATAATGATTACAAGTGTTGTTCAAGTCACACACAATTGTATTGATCGTATCATACAAGTCCATAGGGTTGTTATCATCCAATTCCAATTATGATTACAAGTGTTTCTTATAATGTTTCCTCTAAATATCCAAAATTTAATCTCAAAATATTGAAAATATCACAACTTCCTATTTTATATATCACCACATCAACTATAATAAAAAATTATTCCTTATACAATAGATATTAAACCTCTAAAATTACATCCACAATAATTCATTCATGAACTTTCAGTTTTGTTTAATCAAAAATCGATTTTTTAAATACAACAAAACTATACACTATAAAAGGTTCATGAAAATATAATAATCTATAGTAGAAGTGGCGTTTGTTCCTTATCTTCTAAACCTGAGTATATTATATAAGGATGTTATAGTAATTCTCTTCTCTATATTCAATGTATAAGATTTAAATTTATAATAATGTCATGTTATTCTCAAATTCTACTCATTGAAATTCATCAATGTTATACTCAGTGTAGAATTTATTGTCTTGGAAAAACATTCTATATCTTCTCATTAATAAATATAATCACGAACATTATATTCTTTTTTTTAATAAATAAACTTCAATATATGCGTCATTGTGATTTACTCCCCTTTAAAATCATTACAACCATGTAAAAGGATATATTTTAATCATTCCTTAATATAGGGAAGTTTCATCATCATGAAATATTATAATAAAATTTGTTATTATCCACAATACCAACTATATAAAAATATTCTATGTTGGAATGAATTTTTTTTACAGTGCTTACAGTGTGGTATTTTACACTTTTACATGAGATATTACATCATGGTGCATACTTATCTTGAATTATGTTTTTATATGTTTATTTATTTGATTATTGTATCAATAACATCATCTTAATTACTCTTTTAATTATGAATGTTTTATATTCCTTTTTTTAGAACACATGTTTTATATTCATATATACATTATAAAGTACCCAAATCTTGTGAATCCTTAAAATTATTCATACAATTTATCACTATAAGTATAAATCCTCATTAATAACATCCATCAATAAATAATAATAATTATCATAATTAGGGAATTATATAATCAACTATATAGTGTTTAGATTAAACCCTAGATATTTATCCTTACATTACATTAAATCCATCCTTACGCTATTATATGAGATGATCCTTTCAAATATGTATGATTTTCCTTCAAAATATCTCCCTTTATTATGAATGAATTCAATGAATACTCTTTTGATATCCTTAAAGTTTCCACTTATTCTGATTGATAATTTTCATCTCCTTATTATTCATAGTTCATTTGACTTAGCATGGATCGTGATGATCAAATTATCAATATATATGTACGATTAATGTATAACATATATTTTCATTATTATATTTCATATAATATTTTATCCATACATTGTATATATTATGTAATAAAAACTCAAAATATATCCTTGTATATAGCGATAAAAATCATTGTCATTTTATAAGGGTGGTAAAATCCATAATCTCCTCACATGGTTGATCACCCATAGAAGTCAACTTGTTGTGGTATGGAATTAATTACATTGGTTTGGTGTGAAATCCCTTTCATGAAATCCCTGAGTACCCAATGTATGAGGCAATTACAAGCATTATAGTTTAAAGTATCAGCTTTCACACAATCACCCTACAACATAGTCCATACCACCATGCCACCGAGCACCATGGTACTCTCACCTATGACACCTAGTTCACATTCTCCATATTTTAAGCCATGTAATGATCCACTTCCACAATTTAAACACAGGATGGATATGGTTGATATTTTTCTTATGATAATACATGGTTGTAATCAACCTTCTTCTTGTGAATGGACATGGTTAGAAAATATTTTCACATTATGAAATATAAGTAATATAAAAAATATCATATTACAAAATAATGTAGATATGTTGATTGGAAATTAATTTGAAGCAACCAAACGTAAAACTGTACCAATTTTACATCTTAAATATCATCAACATCATCCACGTATGGTTCATACTAGTAAATTACAGTTATTTCTATAATGATGTGATCCTTTAAAAACCAATCAAACTATTAAAACTTATTTTCATTCATGTGAATTAATATATAAAACTACAATGTCAAAATATTCATTTTTAATATGATAATTGGAAAGGAATTCATTAATCCAACATCAAATTTGTCTTCTAAATCCATCCAACATTAACTTGTTTTTATTATCTCAAGATTGAAAATGTTTTATACCAAACAAATCAAAGGAGGACTAATGTTTTGGAGGCCTAATGAACCTTCCCATGAAAATTTACCACATGCCTGTAGATGTGACCACATAATAGAAATCAAAAATGTTTTCTCAAATTTATTAGTTCTGTAAGTTAAGAAGTCAGCCACCATTATCCCCTCACACCAAGTGTGACTAATAATTACCGGTGGGTCTAGTATACATTTTCACATAAAATGATATAATCGATAGTCCACGGGATTCGGATATCATATACATTAAACTAGGGATAATAACAGAGATTATCTAGAACTACTCCAACTAAATATTGTGCAAGTAAAAAATCTCAATAACATTCAAAATCTAAGAATCCTCTCCCATGAGGAAATCTCCAACTCCAAATCTATAATTTAATGCCAGAATAACTACTCCATGGGGGTCACAAACCACTCCCCCCTTAAAAATTTAGAAACACATGATCCATCCACATTGAGTTTCAATACACTACTCAAAGGATTCCACTTTATCTTTCTGTATTTCCAATTAACAGCATGTATGGTTAAATAAATAGTATTACTATCTATGAAAACATTCAATACCAGAAGTGTTTCCCATCCATTGATTATGGGAAACATGTTCATACCCGATGCACCTGACTTAAACCACCATGGCTAGGAGTCAGCAGGTCATTCCCCTATGATAGATTTGGTTATGAGTACTAAAGATTCTCCAACAGCCCACATCAACCACCACTTCCCTCACATTCTCCTCAAAAGAATACTTTTTAGATATCAAGAACCAATATTGAAGAAATTCATCATCTGTGACAACCAGACAACACTACAAAAAGGCCTCTCCTAGGGAACTCCAGACTATAGATGCCAAGTCATTGGTAAATAATAGATGATCAATCGTTTCTTCATTGTATTTAATAACATATAGGCATTTAGATATCAAAAATATTCCTTTGTTACTCACCTGGTCATTTATCGGAATTTTGTTATTCCAAAGACACCAAATGGGAAAGTTTTATTTCACATGAGGGTCACCACAAAAAACAGTTTCATTACATATGCCAAGAATACCATGGGAAAGAGTGACTGAGCATTACCCCTTAGCGGAGAAGGCACCCGAAGCTTACCCAGTATTATTGAGCATGTATGGTTCCTCATTCTATGTGATTTCATCAAGAACCTTCATCAATTAATTATTGAATCATAATTTACTTATTATAAAGTGAAACCTTTGTTTGGGAACCCAACATATCATCTAATAATTATTCTTCTACACATATTGGCATTATATGTAATATTATGATATCAAGAAATCCATCCTGATTAACAAAAAAATAAAACCATTGACACTGTAACATCAAAAAGACATTGATATAACATAATTTGTATTTTTATTCAAAAAAATATTTTTCTAGATGCCAAATATATAAATATATAAGTTTCTATCCATATATTTCTTATACGTATAACCTAGATCATCATATGTTTTATATGTTAAATAATAGTTTTTAAGAATTCTAAATTATATGTAACACATTAGAAATCACTTATTTAACAGCTTATATATAATTATATATCCTTATAAAATCACCCAATCCCCTGATATCTAATATATAAAACATAGATGATCATATGTTTTATACATTCTATTATATTTTTAAAAAATATTATATCATATGTAAACCCTTCTGCTTCACTTATATGACTTCCACTACATATCAATATATAAATATGAAAAATCCCTTCCAATAAATTTCTTTCAGACTACACTTTTAAATAAGTAATATTTCTATAATGCTAAAAATAGAATTCATAATTATTTTGTTCAATTCATTGAATATTATATCTTGATAAATTTTATTCAAAATATTTAAAACAATGATCTATTTACCATGTTATATTAATTGATGATGATACATAGAACACATTATTACAATTATCTACCATCATATTGGATGTTTTCTATAAAATTGAATTTTTCTTGTGAGCTTAGTTGGCAATAGATTTAAATTTAACTCTTTACATTATGATATTTCTATATCAAGAAATTTTAAGAAACTATATTATTTAATGTATCAATTATTAACATATTAGACTAATAACATCATTTATATTATATATTTTTAACTTTTGAAATTCAATTATACACCCTCATTCCTCTTAAAGTTTTATTCTCAAATATAAAAATTTCAAAATCATTAATACTTTCATGTAAAAAAAGTAAAACATATTTATTTTAAAGGAATATTTTGAAGAAAAAATTTAAACCCTATCTCATATGGAAACAGTAAATGTCAATATTTATATCATTTTTCATATAAAAATTTATTTATAAAATATAAAACTCGTATTTAATGGGAACAATTTCCCTAATATTCCAAATAAATAATTACGACAAAGTACATTTTCTGTGGTGAAAATCATCCTTTTTCTAATTTTCAAACACTATTATTTATGGATAAAATAAAAAAATGTGTATAAATAATCATATCTTATTTAAAACTAATGTTTTTTATAAAAATAACTTTCATCACATAAATAAAAAATGAGTAAAAAATAAACATTTATATTTTATAAATACATTGAGTATAATGAATTATATTTCATTTTTATCTCCTTGGTAAAAAAATATAACATATTATAAAAAAATGCATTATCTTCTATTTAATAAATTAAAACATTATTACATATTCAAATAATAATAATGAGTACTTTGTATCACACTGTATCCAAAATAGATAACGTGATATCTATAACATTAGTACCTAGTGTCAACATTCAACAATGTTTGAAACAACCAATCTAGTATTTTAATAAATTACATCTATAATGAATACGATTTTTATAATGGGAACAATAGAAACAATTTTTTATACATAATTTAGGTTTTAATGAGATGATTTGATTATTGTAAACTTATATACTTTAATTATTAGATAATATTAAAATTTTAAACCTTTCATATGTTCTTTGAAAAAACTCTTGGAATTCCATTTCGATAATCACATATCCTTGGTATATTGAAAAATATTGAGAAATATTGTCTTGGATTCATTCATATTTTATTTTTCAAAAAATTATAAAATCATTTGATAATGATTATTGAATTTAGTGTTTAGAAAAAAAAACATAATGGATACATCAACCTCAACATTTCCTTAACACACCCAATCAGATTTCATACATTATAGGGTGATAATATTGCTTTATACATTTTATGATTTGGACAGTTCCACTAAAACCCTACATCCCCCATGGATTACTTGTTAATGATGAATAATTTGAATTTTAACCACAGTCTTTAACAAATACAAACTCTCATGTTGATTTTAAATCTTAGGATATATGAACATAAAAATTATAAATCATATGATCAAACATATAAAATAAACATGTATGACAACTGGAAAAATAAAACAAGGAATTAGAACTATTCAATACTTATAAAGCATAAACAAACTAATAAATAAATATCTTACTTCCCATAGATATATAAACTAGTCATTATATTAAAAAAAATATAAAAATAATGAAATAGAATATTAAGTGGTGGGATATACCAAGAATAAAATAATTAAAAAACTAATATTGTATCCACTCATATCCACACTATATGTGAATCAACATCAGATACACATCCACCATTCTTCAATTAAAATACAATAAAAATTATTATCTTCATATAGAAAATTCGCATAACCTATAATTTATCTATGTTTGGAAAAAATCCAGGTATATATACATTCCATACACAATCTATAACTTATAAACGTAAATCCATTTAATGTTATTTTGAAATTTGAGGTTGAAAATTATAACTTTTATGTAAATTAAATCATCCAAAGATTCCATCACCCAAAATCTTTTTTGGAAGATTTGTATGAATTATTTTTAAACATAACTAAGTGTTAAATTTTTTAATCTAGAATACTATTATAAAAGTACAATTAGTATCCTGGCCACACTTGTGAAAATACACAAGTTGGAAAGAGTAAATATGATAACTCGTAATTTCAAAAAAATTTAAACTAAATTGATAAAAAGAGTGACATATGTTTACATAAAAGAAAAAACGTAAATGATAAATAACTTAACCATAATAAAGACAAACATATGATAAACATAAATAAAAAATAATATGAATATTATAATAAAAACTTAAGGGGAACCTATGACCCCTATAGAATATCTAATAGAACAAAAATACAAAATCATTCTAATTAGAACCTGATGCGATTAAAATAATATTCACTATGTTTTACATTATTAGGACTGACCAAGAGTCATAAAAATCTAATTATATCATGCTACAAAATCAATTCCACTAGTCATATGGATATCATAACAAGTAAAATATGCATTCACAAATTTTAGACATAACTACCTATGGTTTACCATGATAAAAAATTATGGTGACCAATCATCATCTAACAAGAAGAATATATATATATATATAATGATAATAAAATCACAAAATCACCTCAGATCACCTTTCATTGAGGTGATCCTTTTTTAACTAAGTAAATAATAAAAATACATATTTCCTGATCATGAAAAATATATTCACTTATATAATAGCAACATGAAATTTTTTAACAAGAAACTAGAAAGGGGGTATACATTATAATTATATTAACAATAATAAAACAAATTTAAACTTAGAAAATGGCTCATAAAATAATGTTTCACAAACAAATATATTAATTTTTATTTCAAAAATCAAATCATATATACATAATCATGGAATCTAGATTGAACCATGAATCATAAAACCATCATTAAAAAATTAAAACTACCTTAGTTTAGAGGTAATGTTGTAATATTAATTAGATAACCAAAAATCCCCCCTTGATTTGGAAATTCCATAGAATGGTTCCACACATGAAATTCAATATACACTAGGTGTATATTATTATGTCAAAATAGATTTGATCATTTAAACATGAGAAATAATTTTTAATATAATAAATACCAAGAAAGAAAAAAATATTCTATTCAGAAATATGTAGTTAAACATAGTACATACTTTAATACATTGAAACGGATCTATAAATGTCATTATATATTAATGTATTTCTGATTAATGGTCTATTAATTGAGAAAAATCGCTCAATTAATCACATTCATTGATTGTGTTATTAATCCACCACATGTGAGTAAGATAAATTTCTAAATAATCAATAAGAATTGTAAATCACTAGAAACCCTAATAAAAATCATGCAACATAAATACCTATATCACCATGACCACCATAAGGAATGAATAAAAGAGTAAAAGAGGGAAGGGTGATAGGGGAAGTGAAAAGGATATGTATCCCTGAATAACATCACCAAAAATCAAAGGTGAGAAGCTCAAAATCAAATTCAATGAAAGGAAAAATCACATTGGGATATACCTTTGTTCAATTTGGGTGAATAGAGGAAAAATAAGACCTAATAAGATTTATTTTTATGAGGTAATAAAGGTAAATGCATAATTTTTATAAATATGATAATATTATGGTAATTTTCCAAACTATTTAATAAATTGTGTGCTTGTTATTATACATTAACTGCACAACTTAGAGGCTGACATATGGTTTGGCTACACATTTTGGAAAATCTAGTTCTTTTACTATGTATTATACACCATACAATAGAGTAAACTACATTTTTAACAACATTGCTATGTAAACTATGTTCCAACTGTTTCATTTATTTTGAACATTGTTTTATCCCCTTGAATGGTTATGTCATGTGATTTTAAAAAACATAGAGAAAACTATGAAATAGGAAAAAAACCCCAATTACTACAAATATTAATGAAATTCAATATATAGATAATTAAATAATGATAATAATATATATAAAAATAAATAATAATGTAAAGTGATAATATGGTAACCATGAACAAACCATGTAAATCTCAATGGAATAATCAGGAGTCGCAAAATGAATAGGCTACAACAATTTTCAATCTATTAACTTAAACCATGACATAGATACTATACATAAGAGTAACATATATGATTTTATTGCATGATTTGGTAATCCATGTGCTAACCATTTTAATGCCTCTAGAAATTCATAAGTCCACTTACATAGTAAATTCATATGATATTCCTTAACTATAGAAAAACCATTTGACATTCAGTACTTTAACATTTTTGCATAATCTCAATGAAATTGAACTCTAAAATAAATTATTAAATATAAAAATCCATAAATAAGAAAATTAATTTGGATATGTAAGATTTGGTTGTGAACATTATCCCCACCATATAACATTATATTCAAAAAAATGTTTTAATTGAAATACTTGGTCAAAGAGTAGATATGATTTAACACCCTCATTAAGGTGTCCAATCTAGATACTCAAAAAAACCCACAAAGGTATAGTTTTTGTTAAAAACCATGAAGAATTATTAATCAAACCTAAATTAATTTTTTAAGAACCTTTGAGTCCCCAACCTAAATACAAGTACATAATCATAATTATGAAATTATTGTATACCAAATGCACCCAAATTCTTCATATATAGATAATATTTCACCCATGATTCCTATAAACCCTAAAATATAGAAAAATATGGTGTTTAAGTATTTTTTTATTATCACCGAAACATTTTCTTTTTGGTAGAAAAAATAATAGATTCCCTTTAGTGTCCCAAAACACATTTCATATGTAGATGTATAAATTAAATTGATGTCATGTTTATTGTATTTTTTTCACTATAAAGGGCGTGTACAATGAGTATACACTGATAATGTATCGATGCACTAGTTTATAACACTACACATTATAATTAATTAATTTTTTTTAAAAGGATAACCTATAATATTGGAGAAATCCTCCTTTTTATCTCATTATACACTTTTTTGAGATAATTAATACAAATGAGATGTTTTATAATGATCACATATAATGATTCTCCAATGAATGGAAATTTCCAATTTAGAGAGGTCTTTTTTGATGTGTTTAAACATATTCTTCAGGTATTGATCATCACTATATTTCATTTTTTATCTCTTTTGTAATAGGTTTTAAATATAATCCACCATGTTAATATCATCATTTCAACTCGTCTTTAAATAAGGGAATGGTTTTTTTTCAAAAAAGAATACCATTAATCCTAATGAATGTACCATATTAAATACTCATTAAACAAATCATTAACAACCCATTATGTTAATAGTTTTCTTCATCAGGATTTTATACAAAAAAATAGTTTTTTATACCTAATTTGTTGTAAACTTTTGATGATGAAATATACCACTAATTAACACATCATAAAAATATTCTAGGTGAAACACTATCCAATATTTATTTCTCCATGTACACATACTTATTTCCTGTTAAACTCTAAAAACACAAATTAAAAAAACACCTTCAAATAATGTGAGGATCATTTTAGTTTCACATTATGATAATCCATAGAAGAAATCATTATGTTTTACATGAATTCAACCATAGATTCCACAACATGAATTATGGCCCACCTTTTTTTTTCAAAAACCCTTTAATAATCACAAATAAAATGTACCATTAAAGAGAACACATATTCTCAGATTTTTAGAGTAAATATATTTTTGACCATGTTGTGGCAGTCCAAAATTAGATTCCTAGAAGAATAAAACATATGATATATTCTTCCATTTATTTAATTTTACACTCTAGTATATATGAAGATGAACTCCTTACCTATTTAATGAATTAATTCCCTTACCTATTTATGTCACCCTCTAGAATCTTACATAATCCTAAAAATTTCATAGACCATTACATATAGTCCTTTCCATTTAAAATCTTATTCTTCTAAAAAACTATTATACATATCATCAAGACTTCTTCAGTATAAAAATTAACATTCATTAATATTCAAAGAAACTCAAGAACATGGATAAATAAATAAATTCAATATAATAACTACTTATTCTATTCCCTTTTCAAATTGTTAAAATTCGTGTGAGGCACTGAAACATTTTCCAAGCAGAGTATAGTATTCATTATTTCCCACAATTTCTCAATTAAATTTCATGAGGAAAATTATTACTATATCCATGGTGAGTAATGGCATCATTGATTCATATATTTAATGTTTTCAATTAAAATTTCAATGAACCTAGGGTGGAAATTATTACTATTTCATATTTGAATAACTCCAAAACACAATGAAATCACAAATTCATATACAAATGTCTCTCTAGAAATTCTGTAATCCAAAAATCAGACCAAGAATCACTATAGAGTGGTGAATGTCATGATGATGGTTTTGTTAAATAGTTTCATCTCCATCTTATCACATGGTTACAATGATTTCAATCTTCATCATATTTAGTTGCCATGGTTCTAAGGGAAAAGAAATCAAACATTTTTCAACCTATTGTTGCAACAATATCTCCCTCCAGATTTTTATAAATCTTCATTATTTATTTTATTTATCTCAAATCAATCCCTTATAGTTGGTCTATTAAATTAAACCTAACAATATATTTCTCCCTTTGATAATAAAATTCAAGGGGTTGTATTTTCCATTTCTATCAGTTGTGATCATCCTTCAAGCATAATGTAGTACCAAAACTGTGGAAAGATCATCTAGTAATTTTACAAAAGTTACCTATGTAAAAGATCATTTCAATATACATTATAAATAATTAATTTATTAATTTTTTCCATGATATTTGGATCAACATATCCCTACTACTATCTTTACATGGATTAAATTCCACCTATCTTATGCACCAGATAAAAGATATATTTCTAAAATAATAAATAATATATAAATAGGTCATTATATACAAACAGTGGAGGAGAAAATATATTTCACCACAAAATGATGGAGCTGGTAAAGAACCAATATTGAACTTATACATTTCAAATGGAAAATGTGACCCGCATTTTTATTAATATATCTACCACTATTTTTTTTACTCAATTATCCTTTTTTATGATGCCTAGGTAAAAATTATTTTAAAAATCATGGAACTTAATTTAAATATACATTGTTTGGGAATTATATACCAGATAATTATATATATATATATATATTACACTTTGGTTGAAACTATGTAATACCATGGAAAACTTCACCTCGTATCGAAGATCCAATAGTTAATGATTCATCCAGATTTTTTTGTGTATTTAATTTTATTTACAAAAGTATATTTTTCCTTAGATATTCTGAGAGACATTATTTTCAACTTCTTACTGAGCCACCCAATATACTTTAATCAAATAAAAAATCTCATGTACATGAAAATTATCTATTCATAATATCTCCATACCATTTATCATAAAATTATTCAAATAATTATTGATCATTACTTATACAATATAAAAAACAATAATCAATTATTACTTAAACGTAACTCGTGATATTCCATAGAACTAATTGATGATCCTAATTTCAGAAACATTTTTTTTAAGGCATTCAAGTTAGTTTTTATGAATACATGATTCCTTTTTTTGTAAGATGTAGCAAGAATCCAGTCATCCTTTTATACAACAAGTGATCCAAAAATTTTACAATCCCACGTTTGATGAAATTGTTTCAATCATAACAAGTTTTGAAACCATATTTTTTATCATGGATTTCAAAATTATTCTACAAGTCCTTTTAATTTTTACAAAAATAAATGAATGTATAAATCTAATCATTGATAAGATTAAACATGAGGTAAAATATTAACACTCTAATTGTAGAACATTCAAACTATGTGATCATCATTTTAGATAATTCCTCCTTCAAATTTGGTTAGATTTCACTAAATATGATTCTATCAAAATAGAAATGAACTATAAACAACTCTACATTTATAAATTTCATATAAATATTGTGATTGAATCCACCTCTAAAAAATTATATCTTTTTAAGAACATATAAATTGATTATATGAATCCCTCTATGAATATTTCAGTCCATACAAGGCCATTTTCATTTTAATCACTTTCAACTCATCATCACCTATATGAAATCATACCTGTTTTTCAATATAGGATTCGACATTAAAAATACCATTTAAAAATAATTCATTGATGTAAATTTTTGTGCATCCAAAAA
This sequence comes from Viscum album, assembly GCA_963277665.1. Taxonomy (NCBI): domain Eukaryota; kingdom Viridiplantae; phylum Streptophyta; class Magnoliopsida; order Santalales; family Viscaceae; genus Viscum; species Viscum album. The sequence goes on from OY728166.1 coordinate 1,134,605,649, forward strand.
TTTTATAGACATATATATATAATGAACGTGTCTTACCAACTCAATTCATTCAACTGGTGAATTTTTTTAGATCACATCAATACATTCCACATGTGTGTACACTAAGTACACCCATCATTCCATATTTTGGATCCCCATTACTTACTCATCATGATTATTTATGAATAAAAACTTTTCCCTCTAATATAATGATCCACTGGCCAATCCGTGAGATCTAATGTCTTATTATTCAATATATAATCTACCTTTTTTAATGGAAATGGATGGTAAATCTTCCTTTGTGGCTTCCTCAAATGAGGTTCGTTCAAAATGAGATAATAGAGAAGTTTTATTTCTATTTATTATCCTTTTTGTTTGTGTATGTTCAATTTTATCACCAATGATACTTAATTCAGCAACATGAGATCTTTTCTTCATTATGGTGTCACCAGTTGACTAATTTCACTATATTATTAATTTCTTTGATTTTTTAAATAAATCCACATCAAATAGTTTACAATATCCATTAGTATAATTTCAATCCATTTCTTATTCTACATCATATGACACACTAAATTATTTAATTTTATATCATTTTCAATATTTTTCATCAATAATAATAACACCACTTCTTTCCACCATCACGTCCAACAATAATTTGATATATTTATACTCATTTTACAGAAATATGTAGCATATAAATTTTCATTCATATACAATATTTCCATATTTTGGTTGATCTTATTCCTTATTCTAAATGTAAAAATCGTTTCTATACCACTTAAACTGATTTAATTTTTTCATTCATCCATATAACATCTCATACAGTGTAATATCATATCCATAGATTTGAAAAGACTAATATTTCATATAAGCTGTTACATTCATAAATTCCATTCAATAGTAGAAATAAATGCCACTTTTTATGACTAGTGATTTCACTACTTTTTTTACCATCTAATACCATATTTTTGTCACATTTATTTTTTTTAGTGTTCAATAATATGAGACTTAATTCTTAACATTATGCATCCATATGTAATTTTAAATCTCATGATGTGTATATATTATTCCATTGTACGATAAAAAATGAGATCATTCTACATGTATTGTTAATATATCTTCTATGAACCATCTTAATGAAGTAAATAAATTATATATTTTCATACATTAATATATTAAATCCCATTCTACAAAAATCACCAATTAATAAGAATCATTACTTCTAGTTGTATGTCCTAGGAAACATCATGGAACCATATACATTGCTTAAGATGAAATCAATAAAAGTTGGTTCATTCTTATTTACTGGATTTTATGGATTTATCATTAGTTATATTCTCACAAAAAACCAAGGGACTTACCAAGATTTTTATTTTTATTTAGAATATGACTTGGTGTCATTATTTCTGATAGATTTTTCATACATTTTTTTTAATATGTTCATTCCTCTAATGCGAAATATTATTTTCATCCAAATATTAATGAAATATTTTTATTCATAATAATATACATGATAATGAATGTTATTGGTTATTTATTCCTTCAACAAATAGTCTCCAATTTTTCCATTCATAGAGTATCCCTTATGATGTAGCATCACATTATGTATAGAGACACATTGGGTGATCCCTCAAAGAATATTATTTCTAATGAAAACAACATATTAAACAAATATATTGTTTTTTCATCTCATGAAATCATATTATATTTATTTCCAAAATTTTTCATTCTATGCCACTACTGAATGTGACTATTACATCAACATATATCTACATGTGCATTTTAATATTTAATTTTTCTATCATGTGTGATTACCACAATCTATGAAGAATCAATCATATATTATATTTTTTTATGAATAGAAAAGTATAAAAGGATATACTTCTTATTCATAGATTTCCCCTTTTAAAAGAAACCTTATTGAGTTGAGCATAACATATTCTATACTATGTTTCTATATTATATAGAGTCATAACATCCTCTTCTTCCTATAATGGGTAAACATTGTTTTAAAAAAGAATATCATATGGCTATCCATCTATTTTTTGGATCCCATTAGAGTATTTTTTACATTTATATTGCATATAATTTTTCATATTGTTTCATAAATAATAGTTATTAAAATAACCATAAAAAATAAATTCTACATAATATTTAGGATATTTTAACATCATTCATTTTCATGTTTTTGAAAGATTCACCTCTCAAATATATTTCTGTATCCCTAGACAAGGACATTATTAGTCCCAAAAAACTAGAGAATTATACTTTCCTGAAAGGAAGGATATTGTTATCACTTCCACTCCATGTATTTATTATTTTAGAGTAGTTTCATGATAATATTATGGAAAATTATTCTTTATAGATTTCATTATATTTATGATTCCATTTACTCAATACTATAACTTCACTTTCCTTGGACATCTCATCATTAAATCTGATCAAATCATTTTTTATAGTCCTAGGAATATATTCTTTTCCAATATTCTCATTATTCATCATAACTATATTTAATATTTTTATCAACTCCTTCATAGAAACCACCAAAATTATATCTTTTTCCTATCAAAATCCATTATTTAGTCCATAGATTCATTTATATAGATTCAAACTCTTATTTGAGTAATTAAAATTTGATACATGTTTCGTTTAACTAGATATCGAGACCCATAGTCATTTTTCGTTTCTCTTGTATTTATTACATTAAATAAACTACTTCTTCATATGTATATTGGGAATCTTTGGCCTATTCCACCGGCTTCTACAATATATTAGTTTTGGATTCATTTTTATTAACATATGTGGTAAATTCTTTTTCAAAAAAAAATATTTTGGAATTTCATTTATTTATTTCCAACACTTCTAGAGATCATTCATGTTCCCATTCAAAATTAATAATTCATTCAATTTTATCATACAATCCATCTTCAAAATTATTAAATTAAAATATTTCCATGAAATCATCTTCTATATATTAAATATAAAAAATCCCATTATCATCAAGAAATATTTCAAGTTCTTCTTCTTCATTAATCAATATATTTTTCCCATTCGTACCTATTTCATGTTTAACTACCTGAATTTAAATTTTTTCTTATTGGAAACCTTATTTTTTTAGGGATGCAACATAATCATAATCTCCATTTTCAATCGTCCTTGGGAATATTTCTATAATATTCTCATCCATTAAATAGTTGAAATAAGTCAATTTATGTTTAACAATATACCTTCACCTATTTTGAATCATCTTCCAACAAGGGAATGACTCAATCGTGAACAAGTTTATCATTTATTCCCACACCACGCATCATAGTATTATCCCTTTATTTGAATGAAATAACCTTTTATGATTGATCAATTTTTTTCTTATTTCACCCAAATCACCTAAGCCATTGAATTATTATTAGGATCATCAAGAGTCTTATTTGTGAGATTATTTTCATCAAGAGAAAACACATTGAACAAATAAAATGGTGGAGGCCTTTTGAAAACATTTTTCATTATATCAATTTCATTCATTTGATCATTGATACTGTGGATTTCTCCCAAAAAATTAATCATAAGATAAAAATTGACACCATGATTCTCATTTGATTTTATATTCAAATCATTAAATTTTTTTGGCAATACTTTCAATTTACCTTCATTAACCAAATTGTTACCTTCTTAAATATTCTATATTTGTTAAAAATTTATTTTTTTGACATTATTTTTATCATATTCGTAAATATTGGACAAAAGATTCCATAAAACATTTTCATATTTGTTCATTGACATTCCTATATAATCAGAAACTTGTATTCAATGTATTACAACCGTGAAAACAACATTTCCATGTGTTTATATGATATATCTCATTAATAACCTTCATATCTTATATTTATATCTATTGATAAATATAAAAAAAATTTATTTATCTCATTATCTATATTATAAACCTTATTTAAGAAGAATTTCACATGAAATAAAAATGTGGCCCCAGAAGAACTTATTACACTGGTAGGCCAAGTACTTCATATTACTCAGTTGAATTAGGTTGTTCAAATAATCATAATTATCAGTGGATATTGTTCTTGTGTCAACAGAACAAATATGGAAAAATCAATCAAAAAGCATATATATGATATATAGATTCAGAAATTAAAGTTATGACATGAAAATTTTACTTTTTTTCCATAAAAGTATTGTCCCCTTAGTATAAACCAATATTGCATTAACGCACATTGGGATAACACTATGTACTATATATGTTACAAATGTTTAATAAAGGAACATTTTAAATTCTGAGGCACTCTCGCTTATTATCTCTCAGAGAAGTATATTGAAATAATGAATACAAGAGAGATGTGATATGATGGTCACATATAATGATCCTTTTAATAATACATTCTTTTATAAAGGAAATTTTCATTATAAATATATATGTGTGTGTGTGTGTGTGTTTTGTGTGTGTGTGTGTTTCACATTTTTTATTGAGTTATAATATAAAACACGTTCACCACAAGTAAAAATCAACAACATTAAATAATATTAATTTGTGCATTGAATTTAGAGAATAAATATTGATACAAATATGGAATTTTCATACAATAAGATATAAAAAATGATAATTTATAGAATAGGTAAATTTGGATCATCATGGTCTTCTGGAATAATTAAACTAATGAACAACATTATAAATATATAAAAACATTAGAAATATAGCTGATATTTTTTAAAACAAAGAATATATAACCCAATGAGGTACTAGAGTGAATGATAATAAATATAAATTAGAGTTATTTATTGGAATTAAAAAAATGACTATTTGACTAGTTATATAAATTTTGTAAAAGTGATATGGGGAATATGAATGTAAATTTTACACTTATGAATATTATCAAAATCATTATAATATTAGCATTACCAATGTAATAATAAGATTATTTTTTCATATCATGATAATTATAAAAACAAAATAAACTTATATCATAATAAAAATAAACAAATATTTTTAAAATTACAAAATAAATGCTTCACATAAATAAAAAATATTTATAATTTTTGAAAAATAGATATGTATTTTTCATAAAATAAATTTTTATGATAAATATAAAAATATGAAATAAATTTTATTTTCATATAATAGTTTTTAGAAAAACTAAATACTTTATTTCTAAAAATATTATAATGAAATGAATAAATGTAAATTTTATATGGGTTAAAAATTTGGTTGTGTCATAAAAATTGACATTTTACCATAAATAATAATTTTAATTTCAAAATAAAATTTCATATATTTAGAGGAATAGTTTTATAAAATAAATTTATTTATTATATTCAGAATATTGATTTTTTATTAAAGTGAATTTTTGGAATTTTTCTAAAAATTTTAATTTTGTAATATTAAAATAATGGATTTTACATTATATGTTAAATACCTTATTAATTACACATAGGATAATATAAGAAACCATTACCTTATGATCAAATACAAAAATTACTATATATAGTCATTATATTCATCATTATTGTGTGTCCTGAAAGAATGATAAAATAATGAATATTATATCAAAAAACACCTTCTCCCCTCTTATGAGTACAACCATACTCCACCCATTTTTCTTTACATAAATAACATATTTTATTTCTCAGGATGTACATAAATCTCTCTCAAACCATCTTTCCAAGAGAGGACACTCAATGAAGGATGTAATTTCCAACATCACCCCTCAATTTTATTCTCTAAAACATGACATGATGATATCATTATCATTAATATATTCAAATGTTATTATGTTAATGGAATATTCATTACATAACATCCTCTCAATTTATTCAAAAAGGAAAACATTCTTTTTGTTATGGATGATATACTAGCTCTATAAACATCATATTTTATTTCATTGCTGTAACTAAGGCTGAATATATTAGAAAAATATTGTAATAATATAATAATTATAAGTATTTTATATTATTTTTCAAATTATATGATAGATAAACAAAAATTTGTATTAAATGAAATAAATTAAGTTAACCATGGTAAAAAACCTCCACAAATTATCAATTGAGAAATTATATTTACACAAAACAAACAATATGTATATTGGGGAACTTATGGATAAATGGAATGATTTAAACTCATGGAATGACACTAAAATAATTTCATCTGCTATTTGGATTTGTAGAATGATTTCATAAGTAATTCCATAATTATATAAAATTTGATGCATCCTTGGAACCATGACACAAATAACCTCAAGATATATAATATAAACATTAATTTTTAATAAAATTATTAATAATTAACATAATTTAATAATAATTGATCAAATATAAATGAAATGTTCTCAAAAAAATATATTTAATAAATTAATTTTTTTAATTTAGGAAGCTAGACAAACTTAATGAGCATAATGCGATCTAAGGTAATGGATCTCTACCAACCAATTTTTTTCTTTTGGTTATTCTTTATCTCTCTATATAACATTCTCTATTTATTAATTTAATTTAATTTTATATATTCTTTATATGTTTTCTTTATATATATTCCTAGATTTATCTCTCATTATTTTTTTATTTTAATTTTATCATTCCTATTCATTATTTCTTTTATTGTGAAAATAATTTCAAGCTTCATCACTTAAATTATATTTAAACATGTTGTATTATGTGGAATTTATTTAACATATTATTCCACATCAATTTTAATGATTTATTGGGTATTTACGGTTGAAATTATGCATTAAATATAGAATTATTGAATGTTGGATAATATGTGGTGATATTTGTAAATGTGTGAATATAATGATGAAAGTTGTTATTTTCATGCATAAATTATAAGGATTTATGTTTTACAATTTATATTTTCTCTTTGAGGAAAATAATTTTTGGTTGCTTCATTAGTAAAATTGTTTTCAATTTCTTTTATAGATTTTGGATGTTCAAAATTATTTCATTCAAATTCAATTATTCTATTTAAATTGTTTTCCACTTGGAATTGTTCTCATTTATGTTAATTTTCTAATTGAATTTAATAATTAGAAATTTTGATTTTCAGAGTGAATATTATTTTGAAAATATAAAATTTTAATTATTTATTTTATAAACAAAATTTTTTATATTATAATACATATGTGGAATTCATTAAAATTTTTTATTTTTGCAATAAGCTATAAATTTTATTTTATTATTCATTTGTTGGGGCATGTTCATGGTTCTTCCAGAAATTCATATTTGATCATTCCAAGTGATTGTAAGTAGACTATCCTGAAAATCATGATTTATGAGAGAAATCATGATGATTTTAGCTTAAAAACATGGTCACTTTAAGGATTACACCACAATGAACCATAGAAGATATGACAAAATGAAAACCTAAACATATAAGTCCACTTAAACACACATTATATGTGGATTTCTAAAAATATTTTCAATCCACATGCCGACCAATCCATATTTTTTCCCCATCATAATGATAAAAAGTAAAAAAATATTTAAATAATACATTTGTTTAAAAATGCTCAATTATTTCTAAATAACCATAAAAAATTCCAAGAAATGATTGAAATAAAAAAATTATATTTTTCTATGAAGGTAAATTCAATTTCTGCATGGTCAAACACCCCATTTTTTCTCAACGAATCAAACTGTACACGTTGTGACCATTTTTTTCACTTCAAATATTTTGAAAATTTGAATTGATGTTTGCAAAAATTGGTCTATTAAGCTTTTGAAAAGCTGCAGAAAAGCCATTCCAAACAATTATATAAATCATATAAAATCAATTCATTTCCTATAAAATAAATATTTTTTTTATAATCTAATATATTTTTCAATACAAGATTGAAGCATACTTTGACATGATATGAAAATTTTATGGATGATAAAAATGATAAAATAGTGCATAAATATAAATTGATTATTTTAACAAACTAATAAACCAATCAACTAATATGTTCTTAGAATTAATTAATAAAAAAATAGATGAAATATAAATTTGAAACTAATCCACTAGAGGAAAATCAAAAATCACAAATGAGATAATAAAGACAGTGATGAATCCAAAATTATGATATTTTATATAAAATTACGTAAATAAATTAATAAAAAAATGGTTATAAACAAACACTAATTAAGTAAAAAATAAAATTTAAAATTGATATAGGAAAATTTAAAATGGAATGTGTAAAAAACTGGTGACTTCTCAATTCATAAAATTTTAAAAATTAAACAAAAAAATTAATAAAAATAAAATTTTATGATAATTAATATATGATAATAAAAACACTAAATATATAAGAAAAAATAAATAAAATTAATTGATATTGAAAAATTAAAATTACTGTGAAAAAGACCGTAGTGAATCTGCAATTTAGATAATTTCTAAATATTAAAAAAAATTAATTTATAAAAATAAAAAATGATAATCATAATTAATAATTTATTATTAAAAATTTAATAACCTATAGTCAAACCGAAAATTCCCATTGCGATGAAAATAATTTCCCTTAAGACCATAAATTCACCGATGAATCTATAATTTATTCAGACAATTCTTGTAAATTAAACATATTAATTAATAATATAAAAAATAAAAAATGTGAAAATAGTTTTATAATATCCCACTATTTCATATGTGGACCACTCTCTTGTAGTAAGGGAGGGGAGGGGATCTCATTGATCATCGGTTTTCGGTAGTAGGCAGGGCTAGTAGCACGTGGGGAATCATTGATCTTTGGGTTGCTGGTAATGATAAAGGGAGGTTTGAGAGGGTAACATGGGTTTGGGTGGATAGGAAAGTATACAAAATGAGAGTGAGGGTTATTAGACAAGACTAGGATCACATGATATCTTGTATGGGGGAATTATATTCAAGGGATACCACCTGGGGAGTGAACATGGGGATTTTTTCTCACCACCAGAGGATATAAAATGGTATATTAAGGTTACGATGAGGAGTTGGGAGGAATGTACAATAATTTTTGTTACCCTAGTTTGAGGGGTGTTTTCTAATCCCATTGGCTCACTTGGATCACATATGGTCTATCCCTAACCGTAATTCTAAAATTCAATCAACTATGTATGACACAAAAAAAATTAATAGGAGCCTATTTAAAGAATCGCCTTGGGTACATTTGGAAATTTATTATCAATTACACAAGAAGGAATAAATTAGTTGTCAAAAAATATAAATAATGGATAACCCTATGGAAAAACACAACTAGACATGGGGAGGACTAAGTTACCAGAGTCAAAAACAAAATATATGGTACTGACCTAATTTACAACACCTTTATAGTGGTCATGTTATGATTAGATTGACTATGAAGTAAGAATAAACCTTTCTCATTCAATAACTGCAAGCTACAACACACACAACAACTATTTAAAGCCAATCTATCATCTAGACAACTGGTTTATAAATCATAAACCAAATGATGTTTGGATATTTTGATTTCTAAATTTTAATATGAGAGATAAATGGGATGATCGAGATTGAAAAAATAGAGAAAATGGGATAAAATTGGAAAAAATCGATATTTATATAATTTTTTAGATATGGATGAAGCACACATCCACATATATGGGAAGGTAATGAAGAATAAAAATGATGGAATACAAGATGTAACTACAAAGAGATAATGTGGATGGTTCTACTACTTTTATGGTAGATCTTGGAATGAATTAAAAATGATGATTGTATATTTTAAAGTGAATAATATGATATGATAATTTTGTTGAAAAAAGTGTTGATGATGGTGAATGAAGATTCAAATGAGTGTTACTAATGAGATCTATGATGAAGATCCATTTATCGAACGTCTTATTGGTTTTAGAGATCACGTGTCTTGTCCTTGTTCCCATTATCTATGGTACAACAAAATGGTGAGTTCATGTTTTCAAGTAAAAATAATTCAGGTGTAAAAATCCATCAGGTGATTTTTACAATACTACATTGGTTGAGTTGTAATAATAATTCAGGTGTTGCAAAATATTTTTGGGAGAATGAAATCATTTGGGTGAATCTTCTAGTGTGTTTTGTTACAACTTCTGTTAGGATTTACAGTTCTTCCCTAACAAATTGTTGGGGTGGAGCCTGATTTTAGGGAAAAAGTAGTCATATTACCCTAAAAAAACAATTGAATTATTTTTTCATATGATGTAATTATACACATCACCCAAAGAATTTTTTCAATGCTCTCAAATGTTTTTTTTCACACTCACATTGGAATACTCTTTTTTGTAAGATGGATCATGACACCAAAATATTTCACTTGATCTTCAAAACTAATAATAACTTCAACATATGGCTCTCTTTCATGGATATTTTTTTCACACCGTTGTCGAAAATCCCCCAACCATCATCACACATCATTTTCTTTGTCAACTCTTTGCACGAGTTACCACAAATGAAGTTACCCCTTCTCAGTTATCTTTTTGTGGCTACATCTTGTCTTCCTTCATCATTATTCTTCCTCACATGAAAATACATTTTGAGTCATGCATCACCCATCACTCAAAAATAAGAAAAATATCTCTTTTTTTAAATATCAACCCATATATCTTTTTTTCAAACTCCTTTATCCATTTTTTCTCTCTCATATACAATTTCCCAAAGTAAAAATATCATAATAATCTCAACATTTATTTAGAATTTTAATACATCAAAGACGTATCCACCGTGATTATCCTATCTACCATTATTAACTCCATCCTGATTATATCCTCATATTAAATCCACATTATTCAGATCTTCATATCCATCTGATCATATATGACGATACTTGAATGATTCATTACATCCATTATTGGTGTCATCTTAGTAGGCTTATAGAAAACTCCTCCACGTTACTCTATCGTTATATATTTATCTTAACATGTTGAAACTATAACCCTCAATTGATACCAATTTTTTGGGCGGATCCCGATACCATATCAGAATTAATCTCAAAACACCAAAAAATTCACTCGAATGAATTTTCCACCTAAATGAATATTACACATCACCCGAATGAATATTACAATGTACCCAAAATATTTTCTTACTATCCAAGAGATGTACAATTTTCTTGTAATATCTATCATTATATAAAACATCACCTCATGATATCCAAAACCAAAAGTACATTAAACATGTGACTCTCCATCATGTATATTTGTTCATACAGTCATTGAAAATTCTCCTGCCATAATCGCATGACATCGTCTTTGCCAGCTCTTCGCACAAGCTACTACAAATGCAGTATCCTCTTACAGGTTATCTCTTTGAGGCTCCATATTTTCTACTCTGAATTTTCTTCTTCATAACATCCCCGTATGTAGTGATATGTGCATCACCTATCACTCCAAAATAAGAAAAATATCACTCTTTTTTTTAAATCCCATATCATTTATATCTCTTTTCATTATTCAAATTTTAAATTGATTTTTGTGTGCAAACTCAATCCCACATCAGTTTTAGAAAATTATGGTTATTCAAATATAATATTGGATGAATAATTCCTCCTATAACATAGGATATTTATCTTATATTAAATTAAGGGTCTATTCATTGGGTCTAGAAGACCTATAATAAGCATAATTGGATCAAGACAAGTGGTATAAGAGATATTGTGAGGCCTAGAAGTCATGTAGGGTAAATTATTTTCCAAATATTGTTAGACAATGCTAATTGTGATTCATTGGAAGCATGGGTATCCATGGTGCCTTGTGTTGAACATAATTATGGTTGTAGTTGTCATTCAGTGAGTCCCGATGATTAGATAAGATTGTCCTAGATGACTGGATTTGAGGGATTATCATTGAAGGGGACCCCCGATTGGGAGGTAATTGGTTTGAGTGGATGATTATTGGGTGAAATCCTAATATCACATATTTATGGATTATCATTTAAGGGGAAACCCCATTGTATCATTTCTAGATTATAGTGGGAGGTATTGAGTGGAAGCAAAATATCACGTAAATGATTATAGCTCATATAAGTTTGAAGGGATGAGTATTAAGATGTAAAACTCATGAGGGTTGTGTGGAGAAGATGATCAAACAAATTAATTTTTCCCCTGATGCAATGATGAACCAATGAGTTCAACCCATGGGATCTATATCAATGTTTGTGTGATGCTTAATTGAAGTGAGAAGTTCACCGATAGCCTTCTCACATTGAATCTCTTAGAAGACTCTCATATTGAGATGTCCAAACATGGAATACAGCCCATTATTGGGGAAGGATAAATGACCGCGATCCACCTACCATGGATGATAAATTTTTCTCTTAAATTATAAAAATATGAATTTCATAAGAATATAGATTGAATAATCCAATAGAATACTCATCAAGCTTATTTTTAAAGAGTTATTATGTGTTTGGTAACCAATATGAAGACAGGATGGTCTTGATCTAATTCAGTTAGTGAGGTAAAAATAACACATTCTATTGATGGAACAAAGCTAAATGTAACTGATTCTGAGCTAGTTATATGGGATGTACTAGAAGTTGAATGAATTCGTTGAAGTCGAGGGTGTCCATCTGTGATATGAGAATTTATGAATGGGTGAATGATGAAGAAAACATCGATCTATGATATATATTTTGTGTATATACTATGAGGAGTGTAATTTAATACCTGTGTACACTCACTTTCTCTATGTATAGGGTATTTGATGAAGACAATGTTATGACCTATAATTTCACCAATGCTCCAATTTCAATGATGAAGAGTTTTTATCAAAAGATAATCAACAGAATGCCAATATTTAGTTCTATACATCTGAATCTGGGGAATTAATAGTGTGTGTCCATTGAAACCATTATACTGACTATGACAACATGATGGGCGGGGTTCATTGGAATTTGGTTTATCTAGTAATTATTTATAAAGAAACTCCTTGATTAAATCTCGGTCGAAGCACCGATCAAGAATGAATTTCTAAATAAATTGCAGTGTTGAAGATGAATTTGGATCGTAATGATCAATGATTACAAGCACTACTTTTGACTTGGAACAATGGGGTTTTATTTGTTTTTTGATATTGGATAGAAGAAGTAATTTCTTGACTGAAGGATGAGGTGTGTTAAGAAATATTCATGTCGATCTTGAATCTGCATATCATTGATGTATTGGAACTCAAACCATTATAGAAGTAACATGTTTCCAATATTGTGGATAGGTATTGAAAAATAACCAAGAATGTCGAAATAAATGAACATAGGGTGTATAGATGTCATGGTTTTGTTCATTGATGGTGTCAAAAACTATTTTTATTTTTAACAATAAAACATGTTTCCTAGGAAATGGCCGAGCATGCTTGTCTGAATAATTTGAGTCACATCATGGGAAAGAATATGCATTAATGTTCTATAGAAGACTAATTTCATATTTTTTATTAAGGTGTCATAAATATTGAATTTGGTAGTTTAATGATTTTGAAAAAGATAAGTCGAATTGTCACATGCTGTGGAATGGTACAAGAAAACAATTTATTCATGGAAACCCTAAAAATCAAAAAACACAACAAAAATGATGAAGGATTATGAATATTATTAGAGAACATGAGAGCTAGTCCTTCACACATGTTTGGTATTCAAGGCCGTGTGGACCTATTTCATTATGTTATGGGAGCTTCACTTGAGTCACACAAAGAATAATACATATAATGATGGATGTGCCATGTTCAAGACATATTAGAAATCATCGAGTCTGATGTCATTAATGGTGTCTATGAGGAATTAATGGGTGAAAATGTTAAGAGATAAATTATAGATAGTGGAGAATCTATAACATCATTTATCTATAGGATCATAGCTTATTCTTGATCTTTCCATCCATGTATCATCATCCATCCATCGCAAGATTGATAGAAGAGTTTGAAGAGAGGTCAAACTAAAATGTGTTAGAGATAAGTAAAGATACATTGGGAGAAATTGGTCTATATCAAAAGAAAAGATTCTTATTATATTATATTATTTAATATATTCTATACCAAAATGTTTTTATTGGAATATTGTGTTTTTTATACTATTATAAAAACATATAAGATCAGGGGAATCATGCTGCTTGTATTAAAATATTTAATTTTCCTTTTTTTATTTCATTTTAATCCTAGAGGGTTGTAGTGTTTCCATTAATAAATTTCAATTTCTATTCATCATTATCATTTTTCATTATACTCTAATTACCAAAAATTTGAAAAAAGATTTTTTTTCATTGACAACAACAACCAATGTGAAAAATATAAAAGGTTGTGGTTTAGATTTCTCTATAATGAAGCATCTTTATCAAAAATTCTATTAATAATATCAGTTCATAGGATATATCCTTGATGTGTCTATTTAATCTAATTATAGTTAGGTATTTTAGACCACTTCACACATTTACGATCATTATGGTTGATTCCATGCATGGACATAAATATTTCAATCAATTATATTTGGTTTAGTTCCACTAAATAAAATAACTATTTGGGTTCCTCCTCCTTTGCTACTTTAACGACAAAATTCTTATACTCACATCACTATTGTTACTTTAAATTGTTTATCAAGCATAATTATTTATTTTTTGAGTTCTACATTGTATATTGTTTCAATTTTTTGGTCACTCATAGACACTTAGTCATTTTTTGAGGTTCGACCCCCCTTAGCACAAAATATTTAATTTTTAGGTATCAGAAATTTTTAATTTAATAGATAAATAGTCACCTTGTTAATCGTCATAAAAAAATTCATCATTGAAGAGTTTTTCATTTGAGTGAAACAAAAAATTAAAAAAAATTCAAAAACAAATTACACAGTTTTCAAATAAAATGAATGAAAAAAAGATTGACTATTATGTGCTAAAATCAAATAATAGATTCAATCATGAATTCAAAATATGTATTCTACTTTTAAATTAAAAACTATAATATTAGAAATTATGAAACATTTTTATTCTCTTAAAAAGAAAAACAAATCTAAAATGGATAACATAGATGTTAAAAGAGATTAAAACTTGAATAAAAACTAAAAGTGGAGTCCACTATTGCATGAAATGCATATCCCTGAGATGCCTAGAATTATGGAGTACTGTTTTCCTCATTATCTAATAATCCATCAAGGATAGTAATTAATTAATGGTCTAGAAACTAAAAAATCAACGAGTCTCACCTATCCATGTGTCCTTCCTTCCCTTCTCATCCCAATGACTATTCTATTAAATTCATTAGTGATTTTTTTTTTCATTTTATGAAATTGTTATATCTATATGGGTTGAGTGAGGAGGATATTTGGATGAGTTTGTTTCCATTATATCTTAAGTGAAAATATAGAGGCATGTTTTAGAATATAGATGAAGAAATATTTTGACACCTGAGATACACTGTTTAATGAATTTTATTCAAACTTCCATCATAGAAACCCCATTAACAAAATTTGGCACAAAATCACTAGATTTGTCTAGGATGAGGGGGGACCATTTCTCAAACATGGGGTATATTTAAGTCTTTATATTGGAAATTAAACAACCACCAATTGGATACAAATATTTTAATAGATACATTTTATAACATCATCACTCTTTAAAATAAAATATTAGTAGGAAAAGTTTTTGGAGGGGATTTTTCAGATTTTACTATAGGTGTGCTCCAATTTTTTTGAAAAGATAACACAAAAAATATATAATAAGTAATATAAAAATAGTGTGATTCATAGATATGATTCCAAAAAATAAACTAATGACATTTTAATTAAACAAAATATACATAGAAATGAAACAACTCAAGAATGTATTGTCACTCTTAAAAATATTTTCATGACACTGATTATCCTTTTCAGCCTAATGAGAGAGACCAATTCAAGGATTTTAGGGAATGGAATCAAATAAATAATAATAAATTTTTTAATGAATTTAATGTTGGATACAAAAAATATCATCAAAATATATGAGATATTTCCTTATGTGATGAAACATATTACACCACCAATATTTTATGGTATGTATGTTCATAAATAAATTCTATTTATTCGATATCTTAGGTTGAGTACCTTCCTTAAACGAACCTTGTTATAATATTAAATATTAAAATCATCATTTTGATAAATAATTTGGGATTATTTTTAGGATGTTTCTAAAATATTTGAATTTTTTGTCGAATCGAGAAATACAATAATTTACTCTATTAAACATTATATGTTAAATAAATGAATTTTTGAGTCATTACTAATTTTAGAACCCATTAGTTCAAACTAACATGTACTTGTTTCTATACAAATTTATAATAATAATCATTATTGATCTACTTGATCCAAAATAATAAATTAATTTATAAAATAATCCAAAAAACACTTCTCTCCTCCTCCATAAATACAACCCATTCCCAAACCTTATCCCCACACCTTATAAGACTTGAAACATGCCTAAATTATGCATAATTACCTTTCCAAGAATATTTCCTATTTATAAGTCCATCAGGTATTTCCAAAATTCCAAACCCAACAGTCTTAAAGAGGACTCCACGAATACGATATTCATGAGGTAAAATCCACTTCTTTATATTTTATTTTCATTCATTTTCTTATCCACTCCTCACCTACTCCATAAAAAGTAGATTGGAAACTCTAATATAATATAAATAAATAATTTTATAGTGAAAATATATTTTTTATCATCAAATAATTTCTCCAATACTTTAATTATAAAAATGAAAACATTGTCTATGTTGTGTCCATTCACCGCCATTGTGGAAGACAAGTTTTAATTTTTATTATCTTTTATATGTCTGGCTGTAAAACCATTAATATGGTTAATTAATATTTTAATATATAAATAATAATTTATATCATGTTCTAGAAAAAAAATATAAACATAATATTAAATAAAATGAAATGATATTTTGATGGTCGTAAAACCTGATAAAATAAATTATGAAATTTTCACCAACATGTTATCTATTGAATGATTCATGTACCATATAATGAAATGATATATATGACCAATTAAAAATATAAATGATAATTAATTACATTTAATTTCACTTATGTATATGTTTTTCGTATTTCATATGAAGTAACATATTTATACTCAAGGGAGATGAGCATAATACCGTGAAACAGAATATTTTCAAAAAATAAAATTAAACACAATAACTCACCGAAATGGAAAAAATGAATCTAATAAAATTATACTAAATAAAATATATTTTGAATAAGTTATTAATTAATTATTTTATTTTTCTAATTTTATTGTCTAGGACATTAGTTATATGTATAGAATTCTTTCGGAAAAAAAGTTAATGGTTTCTCATCACACTTGTATTTCTATGAGATATATTACTTAATCAACCCTTATTTATTGCGTGTGGGGTATATACAAAAATTTAATATATCATATATTTAATCTTTTTATCTTACAATAATTAAATGTTTCATTTGATGATAATTATTTTTATGGGTCATACGGTTCGACAAATTACAAAGTGGTACGACAATTCATAACCCAATTTTTATTATTTGGGTTAAAATTCAGCTACATAAATTATTTCATGTTATGATTATGTGTGAAAAAACATATATTATCTTATTTTTTTCCTTCTAGATTATGTTTATTTATATCTGATACACATATTTGATTCATATGGTTAACACTTACACATACTTTTAAAAATAATCATTTAAATGTATCTTTTTCAATATTTAAAAGGAATGTTTTTTACATATACAACATGAGAGGATTTTCCCACATTAAGAAAACATTAATGTGTTGATGAATCCATTACATGTTAACTCGGTAATTTTGGAACAAAATTGTTTAATTTATCATTAATAATTTTCTTAAATAAATTATTTCAAAACAAAGAGCTATTTATCTCAATATTTTACCTATAATTATATTAGGTTATTTTCATATATTTCATAAAAACATGTGGGATGTTATGATAAATTGAGATTTATATCTTATGAGACAAAAAATTAATTGTTTTTGAATTTGTTATGGCCATTTTGACTATGGATGTTTTATTTGTATTAATATCATCAAATTACAGTGGATGATTTATGATTACGTTTATTTATTGGGGAATGTTATTTACAATTCATATTCTTGATTCAAAATGAATATATCTATTGATATTTATTTGTCACTATCATATTAAGAATGAATTATAGTTATTATGTGATGGAAAGGGCCAGTTATAACCCCTTGATACATTAGTAGGAATCATGAGACAAACTATTTAGGGTACTGGCTGATGGCTAACCCAATTATGTATGGTATTTCAGATGAAGCCTTGATGGTATCATTATGATCTCCCTCATTATTAATTCCCAAATTATGAGATTAGTTATTGATAATCCGTTTGATTATTGGACCAGTATAACATTCATAGTTATTTCTCATATCATGTGATCATTTTTATGACATTATTTGATCAACTTTTATTCCTTCTATTTTATGGTCGAGATTATGTTTTAATGGATATAACCATACCTTATTGTTAATGTGTATTTATGATTGATTCTATTGTATTCTTACCCATACTATGATTCCGAGATCACCAATTTTATATATTTTATTTTTTCCCAGGATTCCAAGATGTATATTATAATATACATTCATAGATAATGTAGGAGAAAAAGGGTGTATAATGTGGAGTCACAATGTTGTAGTTTATTTCATGTTGTAATTTAATACTAATGTTTGTATCTACTTTCCTAATGCTACAAAACTATTCAGTCTTTTGAGATGAAATCACATTCACTTCGTACTAATGTAATAATATGACCACCAATGTTAGTCTAGTGGAGATGTGGTCATTATTGCTGGTATCAGACCATGATTAGAATAAAATTTTTTAACTAAATTTAGAAAAAAATGGATTCTAGAATATTAAACTTATAAGTGACTTTGAGAATATTCCCAATGTAATTCAGCTTATACTATTGAGATTAGTTATACATAATTGTTTAAGTGTTTTACTAGTTTCATATTTCAAAATATAATCTAATGTATGCTATTATTTACAAATGAAACCTAGTAAATGTAATGGTAACCTTATCAATAATCAAATTCCATGTTAGTAATTTTACTCCTATATAAGATAATGATATTTAGAGATAGAGATGAAACTAGATCTGAACAAATTATAACTATACCGAGACTACAAACTCATGTTATAATCAATAACTATACAGGTTTGGATAAGCCTAAGCCACAATGTGATATAAAAATGCTAGACCACTTCATGAAATAAAAAACTCAATTATTCAATGGGGATAAAAACCCATTTGTTTCAGAGAAATGTATATTTTCCTTGTATAATATATTTCTCTCCTTGGGATGTAAGAAAAGGTAGAAGGTTATCATGAAATTTTATCATATATATGGGAGATGTGGACCAATGCAGGTCATTAGATCAATAGAAAATAGAGGTAGAAGAAATTAAAAATATGAAATATAAGGATTTAAAATAAAATTTCATGTAAAAATATTTCCCTCAAGAATAGTGAGCATAAATGGAGAGACAATTCATGATTCAATGACTTAAATTTTATGAAAATCATGTTATGTATAAAATAAACATTATATGGTTATCATGGAATGACTATTACTACATACATGATATAAAGAGAAATATTGAATGTTTATTTGATGGTCTTAATACAATTATATTAAGTGGAATAGTCGTGCAATGATTTCCATCATATGAGTACATAATATCATGTGCCATCAAAATAGTTTAATAATTTTCCATGCAATATGAATTCAATGTGTAGAATGATTAGAATAGTATTGCTGATTACTCTATAAAATGAAATAAGAAAAAATGGAAGGAGGGAAGAAAATAATTTCCAACATTCAATACTTATGGAAAGAAGAATCATTGAATATGCCTATTGAGAATGGTATTTTGTTACATGTGTGGGGAAAACCTTCTTGTATAGTGATGTCAAGGGGAATAATGATGTCTATAATGTTCCATTATTATATTATAAGAAGATGGAAACTATACACATGATTTTACTAGACAACATAGAACCATTCCCAAGAAAATTCCATGGGAATAAGACTATCAATATGGAGTAAAAATAATAGAGGATGATGTTTATAATGATGTTGTTTAGGGAACTATAATCATCTCCAAAAATCATGAAAATTCTTTATTTTATTCTTTATCATCATATTCTTTTATATCTTCCTAGACTCTTATAAAAAATTAGATATTCCTAGTTCACTGTAACAAGGGAGTTTTCAATAAAAAATACTATAAGAATCCTTATTGAAACAAATATTTTTCACGAAACTCTATTATAACAAATAAACATGATCTAATTGATGAATTTATTCTTATAAATATTTTTGATTTTGATATCATTATTGGTATTGAATGAGTTTCATAATATACCTATTTTTTATTCAAAAGGTATGTAAATTATCATTTGTGATAAAGATATGGAATTTCCATTCATTAGAGGGGAAACATCATCATCAAATCCATATCTGGATACAACTCCATTTGCACTTCTAAATGACATTATTGTAGAATAAGATCAATCAAAACCAACTGATTAAAAAAGTGATCTTCAAATTAATTATGTTCCCATTATTTAGGAAAACATTGATGTACTTCCATAGTAATGACCGACACATTCTTTAGATAATAATGTTGAGTTTTATATTAATTTAATCCTTGATTTATGATTTATATCCAATACTCTGTATTGAATTGGAATATTGGATTTATCATAGTTAGATAAACATCTAAATGAATTTATTTTTAAGGTATTTATACACCCTAACATTTCACCATGGGGAGCATAAGTAAATTTCAATAAGAAGAATGATTGATACATGAGGTTCTGCATTAACTAATTAGAGATCGATTCAATTGTAATAAGGTAAAATTGTCATGTTCCTTTCAATGATGACTTTTCTGACCAAATTCACAGAGCTCGATATTATTCAACGGTGGATCTTTTTTCATGATATCTTAAATTGTGCATAAATAAGGATAATATTCCAAAGATAGTGTTTCGAAAAATGTAAGGACATTAAAAGTTTATTGTAAATCCAATTTTATTGACAAATTAAACCTAATTTATTATAGACCTAATGAATATAGTATTCAAGTAATTTCATGATATTTTTGTTTGGATGTTTATTAATGATATCATGGTTTAATTGAAAAACTATTAGGGAATTGAGAACCACCTATAAATTGTTCTAGAAATCTAAAAATATTCCATTTATATGGTATGTTTAGAAAGTGTAATTTATGGATTCAAACAGTGTCTTTCCTTGGCCATATTGTCTCCATGGATGGTATTACAGTTAATATAAGGAATAGAAATGTATTCCATGAATGGGCTAAAATAATATATATAATAGAGGTAAATATTTTCATTGGATTATTAAGTTAATATTGGAATTTTATTCGGAATTTTTTCAGATTATTTGTCCCATTAACAATGATTTCTCATAAAGGGGTTTGATTATTTGGGAAAAGGAATGTGAATAATGCTTTCTGGAAAAAACATTGAGCATAAAAGATCATAGAGTTATAAAAAAACGGATTGACAGTGATACTATGTGAATGGATCTAGTAATGTTGAAAATCAGAATAATCTATGAATGAGAAGTATCTCTACATTTTTAAATAGAATTTAGATTGTAACGTCATGATTCAGGTGCCACACATTTATTCCCTTATCCAATAATGAATATAAACTCAGGTTCAACTCCATATAAGACAAAATATTTAGACTAGCAGTGAGGGTCTATATGATTCATGGGGTGACCATACACTCTTTATCAATGTTTCATAACAATTTAAATTAAAACAAAAAATAGGATAACCAATAACCATAATAATACAAATAACACATGATGACTAAAATAGAAATTATGGAATACAAAATAAAAATATGGAATGTCATTCCAATTATGTATCAATTGTTAAAATGAAAAACCCAAAATAAATAAATATTGTTAATAATTTTAAGTAGTTCCAGAACCATGTTTGGTTCCCTCATCCATGACCCATCCCGAAACAACAATCTATCATTGTTTTGTTTCAATTTGAATTTTGATAAAATATGAAATAATTATGAGTACTAATCAGGCTTCATGATAAGGATGTGAGTATAAATCATTATTGCAACACAAATGTTTTCTAAAACAATATCTATTCAAAACATTCTATGTAGTTGTATATAATAAATAAAATAAATAAAGTATTCACTTTAAATTTATTCAATATACCTTTATCTAACAACATAAACTCCCAGTTCACAAATAAGTGTCATTATTACCATTCATCATTTAAATTCACATATGAATTCTATTGTTACCATTCATCATATCATTTTACACATGAATGCAATGTTACTATTCATCATTAAGAGTCACACATGAATGTCGTTATTACCATTCATCATTTCATGTACAACATGAATTACATTGTTATCATTCATCGTTTCAAGTCACCAATTAATTACATTGTTACCATTAATTATTTCAAGTCAAACATGAATTCCATTGATACCATTCAACATTACAGGTCACATATGAATTTCACTTTTACTATTCATCATTTCAAATAACACATTAATTTAATTTCTTTCGTTAATCATTTAAAGTCACATATCAATGAAATAATTACCATTTGTCATTTAAAAAAACATATGTCAAAAAATCAAATTAATTAATTCACCAATTAATTAGTAAAATAAAATAATTCCATATTCACATCCTTCCTTAAATTAATTCCATAATTAATGAACATATTTATTTTTATTAGTAAATCATCCATTAGTTTATCACACGAAACACATTAATTAATTAATCAACTAATTAAGAACAAAAATTACATTAATTAATTTACCAATTAAATAATAAAAATCCAAAATCCCAAACTCCCAATATCCAATAATCAGTTCATTAATTAATTATTCCAAATCCATGAACCTAATATCCCATTTTTAATTAAAAAATTAATTATTCAAAATCCACACTTCAAATGTACCATAAGTCATTCAAAAAGTAACTATTCAATATATAAAATCCCAATATCCAAAATTTGACAATAACTTCATTATTTAATCTAAAAAATTATTTAATTAAGTTTTGGAAACTAAATTACTAATAAAAGAATCTAAACTCTATAAATACATATACATAATTAAAATATAGTCTTTTAGATTTGAATAATAGACCACCAACATCATGTTTGATGACGATTGGTCACAAACATATATACCCAATTTGTATCACATTAATCAAGGGAAAAAAAAATAATTGGATTTGGATCCGAATCATAAATTTATGAGTAAATAGATAATGATATGATAATACTAGATCTAGATCTAGAACCAATTTTAGATAAACATCCCTCTGGTATCTTGGAATATGAGCTGGGGAGAGAGAGGGAGGTCGAATGAAGATGATACGCATAGCTAAGGAGGTGCATATCTTCAATTTTGGATTTTAATATTGAAAAAACAGAGGCTAAGAGCCTTATTAATTCAATTGAGATCAAATAAAATATAGAGGAATCATTATGGGATTAGTGGGTGTGATATTAGGTTAAAATTATGTTTTGGGTATTTTAAAATAAAATTATCAGGTTAATGAAAAACCGATGCACAGTTTTCTTGGCTTGGAGCATAGTTTTTAAAACCATGCGCCAATTTTAGGGGCCCAGTTTCTCTTTAAGGGGATCATGGTTTTAAAAAACATGAACCATCCATAATAATACCCTGTGATTTGGATAAAATGATTTTCTATGCCATGTATTATATTTTTGTAAAAGTGTGCCTCAATCAATCGTAAAAAAATATCCTTTTAAACATCTCAAAATATAACCAAACAAACCCAAGATACAACCCAAACAAAATGTACTCAACACATGGAAAAAGAGAAAATATAAAAAATCCTGGGAAATCTCAAAAAATATTCAGGATATTAATATCACCCCACCATATACAAGATCATCCTCAAGATATACTCATAATAATCCTAAGGATTTTGAGTAAAAAATACTGGGCGACTGAGCCCACATATCAACTTTTCTCTCCCATTTTTTCTATATAATACTCCCTAGTTTCCAAAATACTCAATGTATTAGCATGGTCTCTCCCCACAACACATTTTCATGGTGATGGAACACAGGTATTAGATGCTCCTCATAGGATGAATCTATCTCAAGATCAAAATTATCCATATTGATCACTTGAGAAGGGACAAGGTGATATCTTTATTTATTACACACCTAAAAACAATAATTCATAACATTGTACCTCTATGGAAGATCCAATCTGTACACCAATATACTGACTCTCCCCACACCCTCAACCCGTCCGAAAATACTAAGAGCCAACATGTCATTTCTTTATATTCTATGGTGAACAAATCTTAGAGATATATGAATGAATACATAATCACCCTATGCAAACTCTAGTGGTCATCGATGATTATCAGCATACTTATTTGTTTATACTCTAAGCCATATACATATGATTATGAATGATTTTTACATATGTCGATGTCTCCTTCATATGGCTCGATCGTAAAAACTCTAACTCAGCAGCCTCAAACCAACATAGAGTTGAACTGCATGACCTATAAAAACGTTCCTCATATGGTTTGATATAAATATTTTCCTAATAATTTTTTTTTCTAGATGAACTCCAATAAAGAATTGTACTTCCTTTAAGATCCTCTATTTTTAAGGACACATTCTCATAGCATGTTCTCAAGAACCAGAAAAGTGATCCATTACATTGTCTGTATAAAACCCTTTGTAACAATTCCTTTTGTAATCCATTCCAAAAGCATTAAGTAATGAACAAGTCATAGTCATAATCTATTTTCTGTGGAATCCCATATAGATATACTATCTCCCAAAAATAGAAGACTCCTAGCTACTCGACTGATAATGTATCCCACACCAACATGAAATGTGCTATCATTTTCAAATGTTCCACAACCACCCAAATAGTTTCATTCATCCTAGTTATCCTTATAATATCCAAGAAAAAATTCATATAGACGTCATCCCACAATATTTTTGTAATGAGAAATGGTTGTAGTAAACCTATAGGTTGTTTTTGGTCATCCTTCGCCTTCTGAAAGGTGTATCATCATGTCATGAACCCTTATCTATAAATATTCATTCCCAGTCACATAAATTATTTATGTAGTTCATGGTAAATTTTTTTCAAACTTGGATGTACTAATGAATTTTTGGAATAAACATCTTGCACCTACTCCTCCTATATTACAGTAGTAAATAAAATTGATTCCTCATGTAGATGATCTAATCCTAATCTATATACCTATATAAATGAGTATCCCCACCTTCAAGGCATTCTATCTGAGAACAACACTTTGGATCCTCATACTATCTGTCTTTGATCTAACTCAAAAGTGAGGACTCCAATAAAATTGATATGAGAGACATCTGATTCCAAAATTTCAAAAACAAAACATGTATATTCGATAATAAATACATAATATTCCTTTAAAAATGAGACTACTGATCCACCTGAATATGTTTTTCCATTATAAAAGACTCAGTTGAAATATTTCCCTTATTAAGAATATACTAGTACTCGCCCGTGCGAATGCCCGAGGATTATATCCAATTTTCTAAAAAAATATTCACTGCTCAAATTAAATATGACATTCATTTCAAAATTATATACAAAATAATCATTGACCCAGTATCTAATAAGAGAAAAATTAAGAAATGACATAATACTTATGAAAGATACAATATGTACTTAATTGAAAGCATGGAAATTATCCACTCCAACTGGTGATTTTTTTTAGATGCAGAAAACTCCTCTTATAATGTGTACAGTGGTATTAAATCTTCATCTCCATGAACTATTTTGGCATCCTCACTGTGAATGTTGGAATCCTCTAGAAGAGGAGCACATTTTTTGTTGGGTTCCCATTACACATTCTATTATAGACCCGGTCCTCACATATGAAATTATACAGCTTTATCTCAGAGTTTATCTTCAAATTCTATCTTAAAGTATTTATAGAGGGCATTAAATGAAGAAGGCTATACATTCTTGAAATAAGGTATTTCTGGAGGAGCTTCATTGTATGGTACTGCAACCTGAAAGTAAAGTCCATTAGAGGGATAAGGATACTAGAAAAAAGTCCAAAAAACTGAATAATGAATCAATAGTAAATAAATATACGAGATAATATTAATTGAAACCATGTATGAATTTGGATTATATAGAATAGTTAGATAGTATATGTTTCTAGTTAAGGCTTTTTCAATAAATAAGGAGAGATAATTAGCAAGCAGTAGTAGTTATAAAAAAATCAAATTGGAAATCATAGAATATTTTTTACCTGATTAATGATTCGATGTAAGATAGGTTTCATGGTAAAAAAATCATTGAATATCAAAATATTTATTTCAAAATATATAAAATATGATGGAAAACTTAACTGGGATACTACAAGTATACATGAATTAAATATTTCCTAAATCTTTGTGTCCCTACCTACAAGAGAATTTTGAATGATATCTTCTTCAAAACCTCTAGATCCCTACATTCTAAGAGGTAGGAAGATATTACTTCTACTTGAACACTTATTGAACTAGTATTCCATATATTAAACTCATTGTCCAAGAAAATTTAGTTGAGAAAAAGATCACCCCCAATATGATTCTCTAGTATATAGAGACATGCAAGGGATTCTACTGGTACCTATAACTGAAAATTGAATTCTACAATAAAAAAATGATGGCTCTAAACAATATTGATATGTACAATGGATAATATAAATAATACACATATCATATCTCAATTTATCTACAACATTACCTGATGATTTCTTTTCCAGGTATGCATCATCATATAGACCCAGATGATGGCACCGTGAGTTTAGAATAGGCCACCTGTAGTGATAGTAATTGACATTAATTATCATAGATGAAAGATTCAATGTAAGACAGGGTGCATGGTTATAGAGTCATTGAAAATAAAGATATTTATCTCAAATGATATTCAATATGATGTGAGATTTAATAGGGATAACTATAAGTATATAGGAATTAAATATGTACTGAATGTTGGTGTCTCTAACTACAAGAGAATTGCAAGTGGAATCTATTTTAAAACTTATGGATCCCTGTATATAAATAGTTAGGAAGACATTACTACTGGTTGAAAACATATAGAACCATTATTCCCTATAGTAAACATAGAGTCCATGAAAATGTAGTTTAAAAGATAATCACCACCAAAATGAATCTCTAGTAGATGTAGACAAGCAAGGAAATCTACTGGTACCTCTAACTCCCAAATTAATTATACAATATGAAAAGGATTTCGCGTAACAATATTTATATATAAAATTGATAATATAAATAATACACATATCATTCCTCAATTTATATACAACATTACCTGATTATTTCTTTTCCAGGCTTGCATCATCATATGGTCTTAGATGATGGAACCATGAGTTTGTAATAGGAGTGCATAGAGTAATGAGAAACCATTTTAATAGTTGAAAAAGAAAAATAACAGAGTAAAAGTATATGTATTTTGAAATTTTGAAGAATATTTGAATTTATTTTCAATTTTGATCATAATAACTTTTATTCAAGAACTGAAATAAAAATTTAACGATAAATCGTAGATAAGGAAGTGGTTTTAATAAATTAAAAAGAAAAATAAAAGAGTAAAATTATGCTAATTTTTAAATTTTGAGGAAGATTTGAATTCATTTTCAATTTTGATCACAATAACTGTTATGAAAGCACTGAAATAAACAGTTACTGATAAATACAAGATAAGAAAGTGGTTGTAATAAAAAAAATGAGAAATGTCAAAATAAATGAAATAATAATAAATTGAATGAGTAGAGTCATTCACCTGTGATAAGCAGATTCAACAGAGAGCTATCAACAGGTTGAGTAAACCAAACAACAAGAAATTGAATAAAACAATTAGTTTAAGATAGATTGAATATTGATGTAGGATGAGAATTAATATAACAATTCTATAAATATTCGGAGCGGTATACATAATTATTGAATATAAAATATGTAAACACATATTGTATTGTATACTTTTTCCATAAAAAAAATTTACTTAGTATATCATTTCCATCTTCACTACTGGTAAAGCATTGTTCTGTAATGAGATGAAATAATGCCCTGATTAATGCATGATAATGATTGATGAGAGAAAAACACATTCCAATGACCCACTTCTTTAAAACACATGATACAGTGCTCTAAAATACATGATACGGTGCTCTTAAAAATGATCCAATGATCTAATGACTCACAAGATCCTCTATTCAATCAAATTACATGTTCTACGACCCAAAAAATTCAAGATCCACTGGTCAAAGAAAAAACATATTCCATTACTCAAAAAATAATGTGATACTGAAATACAATACATGATATAGTACTAAATTAAAATACATGATCCACAACCATTAAAATGATACACTTCTCTAAAAATTGTCATGTCTAATTCAATAGAAGTAACTAATAACATTTTGAAGTTAAATTCTTGATGACCAATATGAAAAAAATTCATGAAATTAAAGGTATTGTTTTACCTAGTTTTTTAGTGATGAGGAGTCGTAGTGGGGGATTAAGATCTAACAAGCCTTGACCTGAGTGCATACACAATCATGCAATATGTCTACATGTAGTTACAATAATATTTAAAAATAAGAACACATAATTTGTATGAGTAATAGGGAAACACATTAATAATAAATCCATAAATATTTATAAAAAATCTGTTAAAACACTAAGAATGAGAAATTGGAAAACAATTTAATAAGAATTATTGAAATATCATTGTATGAAAAGTATGAAAATAGTTTCACATAAGTAATCTTGAATCAACTCTATTTCAATAACTTGTAGGCAATCATATAATTTCAGGTGTCATATAAATGTAGGTGCACCGAACTAATATCTCAAATGTATTCATTTACATGGTATGTGAAACCATATTGAATTGTCAATGGGGATTATGACATATCCATGATCATTGGTTCCACAAAAAAACATTCCCCAACTCATGTTTTTCATGGATAAGAATCAAAATTCCTAGTAGAATTTAGTTGGCATCCCCAAAATTCTTATAAGATACACCATTATTAAAATAAAAACCATCATATGAACATAATTACAAGTCACAAATAGATAAAGACATGATTCACTACAACAACATAAAAATAATAACATAATCAAACAAAATTTCAACCATATATACAGTGAAGGTTTTTTAAGATTTGTGTTGAATTGAAGTATTTTATTCTAAATCAGAAATAGTGATTCCCTCAATTTGGTTTTACGTTATTTTTCAAAATATAGATAGTGATTACCTCTATTTGGTTTTTGTTTAGTTGGGAAAATGGGGGAAAGAAAAATATATAAATCATTAGTGCATATGATATATTAGGAAATTTAAAATGAAAATACCATTTACATTCTACAATACAAACTCCACATTGAACACTAAAACGAAAGAAACGTATATTATAAAAAACTCAAAGTAGTGGACATCAGGAACCTACAAGTAAAACACAAGTATTTAAACTCTCCCAATCCTTCCATTATGATGACTAGAAGGAATTTAAGGAAGTCACTACACCATGAATGAAACATGGCCACTCCAGACCCCATACAGAGGATAGAATTCATAACCGAATAGGAAAACCATCTCCCATTGTCTGCTAAAATCCACTGATGTGAATCTTGAAGACACCTCTGTATATCACAGGCTGGAATGGGATGCTCCCATATGCAAGGTTCAGTCATGTTCTAGCTCAGTCCCTAGACTAATGTTTGATGATTTCCCCAAATTGTTCTTCATACTATTTTTAGTATATCACGAAGAACACCTCCATTGCAGAAATTCCTTGGATATCTTAATTTCCTGGTTGAGTCACCTGCAATATATAAATAAAAAAAATCAACATTCATCTTCAAAAATTAAGTGTATTATTAAAAATACCTTTTACACAATTAATAAGAACACCCATTGGTTGATCACCTAAAAATAATAATTTAGTAAATAATATATATTTGAAATATGTTGTTGAAGGGACCTATGAAAACAATGTATATTGAATTTTAATCTGAACAAAGCTACAATAATAAATTCATTGAACAAAATCAATTGTATTGTTGTTTATTAGAGTGACTCATTATAGTAATCCAGCTATATATTTAGCTCAAACTCATAACACAACTTAAACTCAGTCAAATATTGGTTTAAAAATTTCAAATTTTATTTGATTTTGAAAATGAAAAAATCACACCCACCCATTTTAGCACTACAAAAGTACATGAAATTAAAAATAAAAAACGTATTAAAGGAATTTATAAATATCTTAAAATAAAAATATAAATTAACAATAATTTATATATTAAAATATCAATATGTTTATTAATCTCATTAAATAATTGATAGAACTCAAAAGATTCTCAATATAGTTCAATTCATGTTGTTGTATAGCTTTAGTAAGTCGATCTCAGATTCAGCTAAAAAAATATAAATTGAAACTCATAGACTGTCTAATCAAACTCATAAGAATGTGATTATCACTATATCATATACTTCTTGAGTTGTGAACAATATAAACTTCCATATATCCTATCCCATTGAAGAGTTAGTTGGGAAAAAAACCTACATCAATCCTCGCTGAGACATAAATGATACACATCTCTTAAGTTTCATCTCCATGCTTGTAAATTAGAGGTATTCATTCCATCAGCCCATGCACATTCATTAATATTTTGGTTCATTTCTATGCTGGGATGAGAACAATCAATGTATGTCTACCAACTGATAGACATGACCCACAAATCTTAAACTTTGCATCATTCTATAGATCCATTGACTTGTCATATGAGATGAATTTCCCGTAATGGAGACAAAACTCGCTGAATCACAACATAATCATACTAAAATACTACCTTTTCAATATACATTGGAGTCAATAGTGGAAACATAATCTTATAAAAGAATTATAATCTTCTGTTTCATATGTTTTTAGTCCACAAAAATTAATATACAGTGGATTCAATAGTGAAAACTTATCACCTACATTCATATGTTTGTTGAAAGGGAGGTTAACTCCATGAATTTATGACCAATAACCTACATTCGTATTGTGTGTAAATGAAAATTAAAAATGATGCATGGTAGGGAGGTTAATTCCAAAATTTTAGAAAACATACCTGTTGTAGGGATTTGGAACTTATTAGTGAAGGATTCCTTTGATCTCTTCATGTGTAGGTTGAGTCACCTGCAATATATAAATAAAAAAATCAATATTCATCTTAAAAGATGAAGCATGTAATGAAAACATTATGATATGAATATCACATAATAGAGATAAAACATGCTAAATCACAACATAATCATAATAAAATTTTACCTTGTCAATATACATTGAAGTCAATAGTGAAAACATTATCATATTAAAGAATTATAATCATCTATTTCTTATGTTTTTAGTTCACAAATATCAATATTAAGTGTAGTGAATAGTGAAAATAGATTACCTGCATTCATATGTTGGATGAAAGAGAGGTTAACTCCAAAATTATATGACCAATAACCTGCATTCATATAGTGTGTAAATGAAAATAAAAAATGAAGCATGGTAGGGAGGTTAATTCCACAATTTTAGGAAAAAAACTTGTTGTAGAGATATGGAACTTATTAGTGCAGAATTCCCTTGATCTCTTCATGTGCAGGGTGAGTCACCTGCAATTGATAAATAAAAATAATCAATATTCATCTTAAAAGATGAAGTGCGTAATTAATACATTATGAGATGAATATCCCATAATGGAGAAAAAAATCTCTGAATCACAAGATAATCATATTAAAATACTACCTTGTCAACATAAATTGAAGTCAATAGTTAGAACATAATCATATTAAAGCATTATAATCATATGTTTCATATGTTTTTAGTCCACAAAAATCAATATATAGTGGAGTCAATAGTGAAAACATATCACCTGCATTCATATGTTGGATGAAAGGGAGGTTAACTCCATGATTTTACAACCAATAACCTGCATTGATATAATGTGTAAATTCAAATGAAAAATGATGCATGGTCGGGAGGTTAATACCACAATTTTAGGAAAACATACATGTTTTAGAGATTTGGAGCTAATTAGTGCTAGATTCCCTTGATCTCTTCATGTGCAGGCTGAGTCACCTCCAATATATAAAGAAAATAATCGATATTCATCTTAAAAGATAAAGTGCATAATTAAAACATTATGAAATGAATATCGCATAATGGAGACAGAAATTGCTAAATCACAACATAATCTTACTAAAACACTACCTTATCAAAATTCATTGATTTCAATAGTGAAAAAATAATCGTATTAAAGCATTATAATCATCTGTTTCATATGTATTTAGTTCACAAAAAAATAAATATACAATGTAGTGAATTCTGAAAATAGATTATGTGCATTCAAATGTTGGATGAAAGAGAGGCTAACTCCATGACTTTACAACCAATAACCTGAATTCACATAGTGTGTACCCCCCAAATAAAAAATTACGCATGGTAGTAAGTAGTAATAGTAATCACTCATTTTGAGGGATTTATTGATAATTGGATATATAAAACACATAACCACCAATAATAGGTTCAACTAATTCATGGACACAATATCATACAACATTAAATTCAATACCATTTAAATAACACATCCACTCAAATCATGATGACATGAGATAAAAATATCAAACATACTAATTATGAGGCATGCAAAAATGATAAAAAAATACATTAAAATACTATAAAAAATATGTTATAATGTGGAAATTGTAACATAAAATCATTAAAATCATTTGTTTCAAATGTTTTTAGTCGACACAAATCAAAATACAATGGAATTAATAGTGAAAACATATCAACTGAATTCATATATAGGATGAAAGAGTGGTTAAATCCATGATTTTACGACCAATAACCTTCATTCATATAGTGTGTAAATGAAAATGAAAAATTATGAATGGTAGGGAGGTTAATTCAACAATTTTAGGAAAAATACCTTTTAATGAGATCTCAAACTTATTAGTGCCGGATTCCCATGATCTCTTTATGTGCAGGGTGTGTCACCTGCAATATATAAATAAAAATAATCAATATTTGTATTAAAAGATGTAGTGCGTAATTGAAACATTATGAGATGAATATTCTATAATAGAGACAAAACTCGCTGTGTCACAACATAATCATACTAAAATACTACATTGTCAATATACATTGAAGTCAATAGTTAAAATGTAATCGTATTAAAGCATTATAATCAAATGTTTCATATGTTTTTCTTTCACAAAAATCAATATACATTGGGGTGAATTGTGAAAAAAGATTACCTGCATTCATATGTTGGATGAAAGAGAGGTTAACTCGATGATTTTATGACCAATAACCTGAATTCACATAGTGTCTACCTCAAAATAAAAAATGATGCATGGTAGTATGTTGTAATAGTAAACACTAATTCTGAGGGATGTATTAATAATTTGATATATAAACCACATACCCACCAATAATAGGTTCAACTAATGCAGGGACACAATATCCTGCAACATTAAATTCAATCCCATCTAAATAACACATCCATTCAAATCATGATGACATGAGTTAAAAATATCAAACATAATAATTATGAGTCATGCACTAATGATCCAAAAATACATGAAAATACTATAAAATATATGTTATAAAATGAAAATTGTAATATAATTCCATGATTAAGAAACCGTATTACTGATATTACCTTCAAAAAAAGTATGCTTTACATGTTTTAATGACATTAATGAAGGATATCATGAACCATTCATGTAAATCTAAGAATGAAAAGATTCAATTTGATGAAAAAATGGCATAAAATAGATGACGAGTAATGTAAAAAATATACATTACTGTATTATGTGATGAACCTTTGATGGAAAATCAAAAAAATGAAATGATTCAACTGCATGAAATAATGGGATAAAATGAACAATGTGTAATGAAATTGGTTGTACTTACGGTGCCAATACTTCAAGAAATAAGGATAGAAAATTTTTTGTGTAGATCATGAACATTATTGTCTCTGAATACTGATAGAGATATGTTAGTAACATATTGGGGCCCTAAAAACTGATCAATGAAATCATTAATATTGCATTAAATTTTAGAAGCATTATATCAATAGGGTTAAATAAATAGCTTAAAATCGGATCATAATACAACAGGTAGTTAGGATGAAAAAAATACCTGGTGCCGGAAGAGTCCATAAATGGTTGAATTTTCCACAAGGTTCATTGTACAGACGTCGAAGAGATATAAAAATGAAGAGGAATACTGGTTTTCAAAGGAAAGAGGAGGTGTCCGTGAAGTTGAAGAGCTTCGTGAATCATTTGTGGGTCGCCTGCCACAGTGGTCGATGATGAAGAAAAATTTGGATGATTTGTGGATGGTGGAATCGAGATTAGATAAATGAAACTCGAAACCCTATAAGAAGGTGACCGAACTTGAGAATGGTTGGGTAGGGATTGTTTTGATAGAGGGTGGTCATAGATGGAGGTGGAAAACCCGGTTGATGATGTAGTTGAAATAGGATTTCATGTGGGAGGAAGAGGTTGGAAGAGAATATTTTTAGTGGGATCCCTAGGAGGCAGAGAGAGATGTTGTGAGGGGGATTGAAATGGTTTTGAGGCATTGAATAAATGCATGATGTGGAGTAGGCGGAGTCGAAGCACCCGGTGGTGAGGTAGGCAGTGGCGGTGCAGGTGGAGGCGGTGCAGCTGGAGGTGAAGAAGGAGGAGTTGGACATAGTGAATGGGATGGAAGAGATGGTCAATGGGAAACCCTAATAGGGAGGGAAGAGTTGAGGTAAACGTGGGTATTAGGAACCCGTAGGTGGAGAATCATGAAATGGGAGGGCAGAGGGAAATGTTTTACATGACATGGATGCATATGTAGGTTACACGTTAGCAGCAAAGAATCCTAATTATGTATAGATATTAGATTTCAGCTCAAAATCTAAATTCTACATATACTCAACTTATCTCAACTACCAAATATTCAATTGTCACTTTGAAAAGATGTAATTCTATAACATGTGAGCATTATACACATAAAAATCCTCTCCCAATCAATAATTTTTAAATGCATCAATAAATAAACCATTACATCTAACTCAAGGTCATGTTTAGGGTATTTCAGTTAATTTGGCCTCAAAATCTAAGACCCATCTTCCATAACATGATCTACTTGCATCAAAATTCATCCATTCCCTATCCAGGAAGAATCCCAAAAGCATATATAATCCTCAAAAGACTTAGGTAGGATGAATATGGGTGATTATGTCATGCAGTAATTCAAATCCTGGAAATTATTCATGAATGGTTTCGTCGATTTGAAATTTAGACAGTTCATGTCCATGCTTGGAAGAGGCACTTCAAATAATGAAAATTCATGTATTAATCTCTGATAATATCATAGAAACCATATAAAGAAACAAATATAAAATCAATTGGGATTCTCTTAAGAAACAATAGACTACGATTTCTCTAGGTCCACTAAATCAAATAAATTTATGATTATGATACCCAAAAATCATACATGATCAATCAAAAACTGACACATAGACAGCTAGGCATATAGCGATAAAATGACAATCTATTGGTCATGGTCTTTAAGAGTCTTGGATTAGATCATGATTTCATCCACAAAATGATCCACAAACTTATCATTATACAGATGGAATATTATATTGTTTAAGGCCATAAACACAACTTAAACATTCTGCAACCCAAACTAGATTAGAAAAAATCCAAAATTTCAAACCTGATTCTTACTATAGTTCATGGTATATTATAAGTTAAAACACTCAACTAATGATACTCTAATGTCAAGTAAATTATTGAGAAGACACAAGCACCACTCTACTTGTCAAATAGATCATTGATACAGAGAAAATGGCACCCCATCATCATAGTCATCCAGTTCAACTATTGTTAATCAACAAAAAATAATAGAGTACCACCACCAATCATTGTAAATAAAACCGGATAACACCAAGGAAACGTACTCATATGATAAACCACTTATCATCCATCTCATCAAATTGATTACCATGATTTTTAAGCTCTATCAGTTCTATCCTATATAGAGGAATAGAACATGTATCATCCCCTGAAATGAGATCAATGGTAAATTCCACATCTATCTCAAATGGAATCCCTGAGATGTATTCAAGAAAAAAAATCATGAAACCCGTCTACTCTCATTGGAATGGAATATTGAGTTACTCCTACCTTATCCTCCAAAAAACTAACAACATTGAATATACGCTCCCCTAGTTACTAGTGAGAGGACCCTGCATAGCCCGCTGGGATATCCCACTCTCCTCAGTGAGTATAGTTGTCAATCATAGTTGAAGTAAATATTACTCTCTACTAAAAATAGCATATGTGAGACATTTATTCTACTAAATAGTATATTCCTAGAATTAGATCAAATCCTTACATGTTAATAATGTATAAATTTGAGGAACAAAACACTACACAACCATCAAGGAACACCCCTTGAATACATAGTTTCCACTCAACTGTACTCTCAATGGCGTATCCATCAACATAACGTTGGAAAAAGATGCCAACAATTAGATCAAACCTTTCATATGTTGTTAATAAATAATGAAAGTAGATTAACAAATATCAGATAAATCAATCATGGATGTTGATGTTACAAAATAGTACATCTCCCTATCAATGGACCAGATTCGCTATGCACCATTTTAGGTTAAAATGTATGAAATTATCTTTACACACTTCCATATGACACAATATGAAGCCCCTAAGATGTACCACTATGTGGATATGTGATCTCTTGCACTGAAGTTCCCAATCCACTACATACACCACGTATAAAGTATAATTACAGTTTCAAGAATGATATGGTGCAGAACATCCCCTTCCCACACCATAATTATATCTAAGAACTCTATCCCTACCCACCTTCCATGGGATACTAAAGAACATTTTTACATGTCACATCACACATAAATAACTTCACTCTATAGGTGGTTGGGTACACTGTCTATGATAGTGTCCAAACCAACTTCAACGTTGAAAAAACACATGAGTAAGGTCTTATTTAATTGGCCCTTCTCCCTGATCACTTTTCCTATTATCCCTCAGGATAAAATTATCATATTGAGTATTCCTTATCTTAAAGGATATATATTTTGTTCGTAAAGGAGTGGCCATATTTCTTAAACTAGAAGTATCCTTTAAGTTCCTCTAAATTATGTGATACTAATCCACCAGCTCAATAAACATTATTACTCATAATAGGAAATCTTGGGACATAATCTCAAAATTAAACTAATTATAGAAACTCCATTCCATATATTTCTCATCCCGTACTTGTGTTGCAGAAAAGTGTGACAATTATGTAATGTGATGACATTGTCTCTTATGTACATACTCCCTTATGTCTTCCACATGAACTAATTTGATCTCTCCCATCTCATCGTATGTGGATAATGATCTCTAATAACTTCTCAAAATACTCCTTCCTAGACATTATGTGTCTGGACCACGTCTGAACCTAAACATACAACCAACACTTTTCTGGTCCTCACAACATTAAGCAGCCAACATGACCTTCTTCTTAAGAGTTATTTCAATATTTTCATGTCTAGTCCAGATGGACTCAACCTAGAACTCTTTTATTTTGGTTCACACTCTCCAGTGAACGTTAGAGGGTGATGAAACTAAATCTCTATCCTTAGATCATACATCATTTTTACAACCCACCATGGGTCTCATTCCATTAATTACATTATGTTAGAAAGGTTCCCCCAGATTTCATCTTTGTCATCCTCACCAGGAACTACCGGTTCCTCTAGTTCCATTACTAGTGGAGCATCTCTAAACATATCCTCCTCTCATCATCTCAACTACTATCATCATGAAGGAATATCTATATACGTAAAAAATTCCTTAGGAAATATTACATAACATTAACACATCTAATTAAGATGAGAATAAAAATAATGTACAACTGGTCTTTTCCCCATAACACACCACACAGCCAAAACAGATGTTTTATCACTACCCTTAACCTTCAAACCTCTAGTTCAATGTAAAAAAGGTTAAATCATTCTCATAATTCATGTTTCAAGTTAGAAAAGAATTTATTCACATTATGCATCAATTTTGAGATTCAATTTCACATTAGAATCCTTTTCTTGTTCAATATCACAAGAAATGAAAAATATTCCATGTTCAATAACATAACCATAACTAATTTCCCCTAGTGTTCCAAAAAAAATGAATGTCAATAAATAATCTTGAGTTTTGAAAATGATTCTTGAATACTCAACTGTCATTATATTCTGTGAAATGAGTAAAATCTCAGTAAAACTATGAAACAAAAATCAATCACACAATAATTGCATCAATCAATGTTAAATATAATCAAATATAAAAAAACATATTAACAACAACTATCCCACCATCGATATTTAGATATTATTCTAAATCATGGGTCAATTACTCCCATGAGCATGCTGTTAACCAAGACATACTCATCCTATTATCATGTCAATCTTTCCTAAATAGTAAAACAATAAAAAATGAAAAGAAACATCATCTGATACAACTTCGTAATGTCCTAAACTGGTTTCCACACATTGATTCTATGATCCAGTTTGTAACATGACCTCAGGCGCACTTGGCAATATGACATAGGCTATCAGCTAGTAGCGAGGGACTATATCAATCATGAGAATACTATAACCTCTTTATCAATGTTGCAGAAAACAATAAAACATAATAAAAATAGGATATAACCAACAACCATAATAATTTTAATATCACTTGATGACCGAAATATTAAATAAAAGAACAAACTAAAAAGTAGATATGTCATGGTAAGTACATGATATGTATCATTATAAAAAAACTAAAATTATTAAATACACTGATAAATACCTAGTGGTCTCAACCCAAATCTTGTTCCTTCATATATGGTCTATCTTGACTCCAACATATAAAATAGGTATTTTCTCTTAACCTTCCCCAGAATAATGAAATATGTTTGTGTACCGATCAAGAAGCACATGTAGGGTCTTAGTACAACTTAGTATGTGACTACCAATAGATAATAAAACAATATCTAGTCAATATAGTGTATGCAGTAGTATAGAGAATAATTAAAGGTAATAAATTAAACAATATATATTTATTAAATGACACTATTTAACCACATAAACTCTCAATTCACATATTAATTTCATTTTTACCGTTCATCATTTCAATTCATATATGAATTCCATTATCACAATTCATCATTTCATGTTATACATGAATAATAATTTAGCATTAATCATTTAAAGTCACACATTGGTGCCACTCTTACCATTAATCATTTCAAGTCACACATGAATTTCATTGTTACCATATATAATTTCAATTCACACATGAATTCCATTATGAACCTTCGTCATTTCAAGTGACAAATGAATTACACTTTTACAACTCATCATTTTAAGTCACATATGAATTCCATTAATACCATTATCTATTTAAATTAAATCATGAATTTCATTGTTACCATTAATCATTTCAAGTCAGATATGAATTGAATTGTTACAGTCCACCATTTCAAGTCACATATGTCACATTATCAAATCAAGTAATTCACAATTAATTATCTAATTATAGTAATTTCATATTCAAATCATTCCATTAATAAATGTGAAAATTCATTAACCACATTAATTTCATTAAAAAATAAATAATTAGAATATCACATAAAATCAATTAATTTATTCATCAATTCATTAAGGAAATTAATTCCATTAATTAATTAACTAAATAATTAATCAAAATCCACAATCTAAGTATCTCATAATTAATTCATCAATTAATTATTCAAATCAAAAGTCCTAATATATCATAATTAATTTTATAATTATTTATTCAAAATACACAATACATGTATCCCCTAATTAACAGAAAAATTAATTATTCAAAATCCAGAAACCCAATATCCCATATTTAATTTTACAATTATTTATTCAAAATCCATAATACCAGTATCCTATAATTAAAAAAACAATTAATTATTCAATATCTATAATCCCAATATCCCCAATTTTACAATAAAATAATTACTTAATCTAAAAACTATTTAATTCAATTTAGAAAAATAAATTTATATTGAAAAAATAGAAACTATATAATAACATATATGTAAATGAAATATAGACTTTTAGAACTGAATAATAGACCACCTACCTCATGTTTGACAATGAAAGATTTACAACAGATATACCTAATTTATTGAAGATTGATAATGATCATGAAGAAGAATGAGATTTAGATCCAATTCCCAAACCCAAGATTATAAGCATCAAGATCTAAGAAACCTATATATAAATCTAGAACGAAAAATAGATAAATATCCCTCTTTTATATGGGAAGATGAGATAGAGAGATATATATACAGATATCTAATCAGGAAAAAAGACTTTCCTCAGAAGGTGAAAATCTTCATTTCTAGTTTGGAATTGCAAATAAGGGAGGTCTCGAGCCATATGAATTCATCCGAGAGCCTCTTGAATTGAGTTGAATCTTTATTGGACATGTTTGGTGTGATTTGGGGTTAATATAAAGTTTTGAGTATTTTTAAAACTAATATTTTGGTCAACATAAAACCCATGAATTGTTTTAGTGCAGAGGCACACGGTTTTCGAAACCATTCACCATAATAATGGACCTCTTTTAGGTGTGGGATGTTCACAATTTCTCTTTAAGGCGTGTATAGTTTAAAACACCATGTTGTTAAAACCAGGAAAATAATATATTTAATAAATCCCTAGAAATCTAGAGAAATGGTGAGGATGTTATACAATGCAACTTTATTATAAAATAAAAAAATGTTAATCTAATGATGAGGATTTTTGATAGAAAATGAAAGCTACGAATAATGGTAAATTGGATAACTTTAAAAATAAAAATGGAATTTTAAATTTTTGATAAGGTATTGTGTTCCCTCTATACCTAATCTAAAAATGTAATTAATTAAAGATTCTAACTATATGAATTTCACTATACACCATTATAGCACAAGTATTAATATAAATTTAGGGAATCTTTTGGTTGGATAATATGAAGCCTGAAATGGATGATTGTCCATCATGATTTTTAGTGTTTGAATAGTGAATGTTGAAAGAAAACATCCTAGAGGAGTTATACAACCTCTAAATATTTTTTAATGTAAATAGGGTGACATTAATATGGATTGTTTTCACTAGATTACAAAAAACTCCAGGAATGAATTATGAAATATGGGTAATTTTAAATTGGCATACAAAATAAAATCATTTCCTCACTATGAGGGAGGATTTTCCAATAGAGATCCTTGTGTGGATCTATATTAAATTTTTTTAATACTTCATGGTTAACCTCCTTTTATTATGTCTAATCATGATCCTTATTTTACATCAAAAATCTAGAAGCTTCTTCAGAAGGCTTTGGATACCGATCTTCATTTTAGTACTTATTATCACACTCAAATAGATGTAATATCTGAAAGGAGTATTCAAACATTACAATACATTTTGATATAATTCTCGCATGACTTTCATGGTATGTGGTATCTTTATTTACCTTTTAAATATATTTCCTGAATAAATAGTTTCAATTCTAGTATTCAAATGGCACTGTATGAAGAATTATATGAAAAAATATGGTGTACTCAATCATATTGATATGAAGTTGTTGAGGGGAAACTTATATGCCCAAAAACTAGTTAAGAGGAAATGATAATGGTAATTAATATTCATTCTAATATTAAATAATCTCACATTAGGAAAAAGTGTTATGTTAAAAACTAGAGAATGGATATAGAGTTTTAAATGGGATATTATATATTTTTGAAAGTATCTCCATTGAAGGGTGTCTTAAGGTTTGGTAAGAAATAGTAACTGAGTCCCATGTGCATTAAACAATTTGATTTTCTGGAAA
Organism: Viscum album; assembly: GCA_963277665.1. NCBI lineage: Eukaryota > Viridiplantae > Streptophyta > Magnoliopsida > Santalales > Viscaceae > Viscum > Viscum album. The sequence goes on from OY728166.1 coordinate 1,134,647,665, forward strand.
TAATTAGAGATGTGGAAAATTATTTCACAATGCCACCTACCATTATAAAATACATTTTGTTTTTAATGTCTCGTTGTTAAGTATGTTCATACCCAACCCAACAAATGTACTCACCTATGAAAAAATAGATCGGGAATATGACAATTCTATCTACGAAGATCCTATTCAGATTATTGATACTAGAGAACAAGTATTGTTAAATTGGATGACTTGACTGGTAAAAGTTGTTTATTGAAACCATAACATGTAAAATATAATGTGGGAACCTAGGAAAGATATGAAGAATAACTAAAATAAACTATATAAAATATAATAATCATGAAAAATTTGAGGATTAAATTTTTTACTAGGTAATAATATAACAACCCAATATTTTATGCTCTGTGTCTTCTTAAATAAATTCAATTTATTTAATATTTTACACTGAAAACCAAGATTAAAAGAAGCATGATATACTATTAAATATTAATCTTACCATTAGAATAGTAATGTTACCATTAGGACTAATAATATTTTCATCGGAATAATAAAATCACTTATTAAATTGAAAATCCATATTATGAATCCATTTAATGAAAATATGATATATTTATATCATCAAATAAGTAAATAAATATTTCAATAATGATAAAGAAATTGTTGGTATTTTTATTAAATTTAAATTCCTATTCAAAATATAATAATTAATATAATAATTTAACAAAAATAAATTTAAAAAAAAATTCATAAAATAATATTTTGTTTCATTATAATTGTAATATAATTTTATGAGATCATAATTATTATTTTTCAATAGTATCTTAAAATAAGATATAATATTAAAAGTAATATTTTCAAGTAAATGTAGATTTCATTTAAAAACATAATTTCATATGTTTGTAAAATTAATTTAATAAAATGGACGCTATTTTTAAAATCTACACCTCTAAAAATGGCTAGGGTGAATTTTTGGGTTTTTTTAAAATATTTTAATTTTATGAATAGAGAAATATGACAATTTATATTATTGAACATTATATGTTAAATACATTAATTTTTGAGTCATTTATGATATAATAAAACATTATTATGAACTCACATATAATATAAAATGTACATAGTCCTAATTTTCAACACTATTTATAGTCTTTAGCTAAAATAATAAATGAATGAATAATATTATCAAAAAACACCCCTCCTCCCCTATAATACCACCACTCACCACCTATACTCCAAAAACATTATAATACTTCAATCCAATCTAAATATTACCCAATATCCATCCCAATCCACTTCCATATGTCTAATAGCTACTGGTCATACCCAAATCCCAAATCCAAGAATCTTAAGGAAGTTCTTAAGGAGACGATATTAAAAAGGTAAAATTATCCTTCTTTCCCTTTTAAATTTATTTCAATATTTATCCTCTCCCAAACTCACCTATAAAATGTGGAATGGAAACTCTAGTATAATAAACTAATATATGAATTCTCTTATGCTAATTGATTACCTATAATTATATCCCTTATCCACTCCTTTAAAAAATGAAAATAATGTCTCTTTTGTGTCAATTCACATCCTTGATGGACAGTGTGTTTTCATTCTACATTATGTCCTTCAAGGATCTTTATAAAACCATTATTATGGTTAAATCATTTTTATTAAACATATTATACATTATATAATGTCTTGAAAGTAATATATAAACATTTTATTAAATTAAATGAGGCAAGTTCATTAAGATCATAATAACAGTCAAAGTAAATTAATATATTTTCATCAATATTTTATCAAATTAATTGTTCACAAAACATATAAAAAATGATATATCAGACAATTTAAAACTCGTTATTATCATTAACAATAAATTATATATCTTTAATAGAATTTATTCCCTTTTTACAAGAACACCCATATTTATACTCAAGGTAACTGTCCATAAAACCACAAAATAACCTCTCATAGAAGAACAAAAATAAACAATATAAATCATAAAAATGGACATAAATTAATTTAATAAAATTACTATAAATATTATTTATTTTTAAGATGTTACTAATTAAGTATTTAATAAATCTAATTTGATTTACCAATACATTATCTACAATGAATAACACTTTCGGGCATAAGGTGTGGGTTTCTCTTCTCACTTTTACAAATTAGAGGTATATTCCTTATCAAAAACTTATTTATTGTGTGTGGTGAATATGATTCCCTATAATATGTAAAATAATAATCCACTTTATATTTATCTAATTCAGTGTTTCAATTGGTGATCATTAATATTATGGGGCACACGGTTCAATTGATTACAATGTTGTAAGGGATTTATTAGTGAATTTTTCTTTCTTTTGGTTCAACATATACTCCATTGATTATTTCATGGTACAATTATGTGTGAAAATGATTTTTATTATATTATGTCATATTTATACTTGTTTTATATGTATTTACAACTCATATTACCAATATATTCATTTTTTCAATGCTCAGAAAATATTTTAAAAATACTCTTTTGAATGTTTCTTTTCTAATATTTAAATTCATTGTTTTGGTAAACTAATACCGCATGAGTTAATTTTAATAATTTAATAATTCCATAATGTATTTATTAATCTTTTATATGTTAACATGTTTATTTCAAAATAAAATATAATTGTTCAGTGTTTTTGAGAAATATTTTTAAATGATTGTTCTATTACTCTATAGAATTTATTAATGATTTTATTTGATTATTTAACCTTATGTAATTACCCTTTGTTGTATCCTATGCTTAATTTTGGATTATATCTTGTGAAACTATATAAAAAATTATAATATTTTTTATGATCATTTTGACTGTGTATGTACTATTTTGATACCATTCATCAAATTACACTTGATGGTTTTTGCTTATGTTTATTATTTGGGGAAAGTTAATAACACTTTATATACTACTTTTAATATGAATGTATATGTTGATTATCTTTCACCCCATTAATATTAGGAATTTATTAGACATTCTATGTGATATTTGGTTCCTACTATACACTCTTGATGTATAAGAAAGTATCACAAGACATATTAATTTGGGTATTTCTTGATGTCTAACCTGATTATGTATGGTGTCTTGGCCGAAGCTTTACAACTTGATTATGATTTCCCACATTAGGAATTTCCATATTATGAGAATAGTTTTTTATAATCCATCTGAATATTTTACTAGTTTAATATCCATTTTGTTTCCCCCAAAAAATAATGTATGAACCTTGTATTCGATAGTGTATATGACATGTGACAACAAGCACACAATGTAATATATTATCCATATACATTATAATACATTTACTATTTAAAATATATTTTATATTTTTCAATTCATGTAAAATTGTGTAAGATTGAAATTAAAATAAAAATTAGTTAGCTTACATTATATAAAACAATTAACTTCCTCTAAAACTTATGTTAAACGTAAAATTGACCATCTTTGATAGCTTGCGCTATATACAATACTGAGTCTTTCTGAGAAAAAATCTATAAATAAAACATTATTATTTTATATTATAATATATAAACTATAATTTATTAATATTATTAAATAAATTGTGAAAATATATTGATTATACAACTAAATTATTTGTTACAAATAATTTAGAAATGAAAATAAAAACCTATTGAATATTAAAAGCATATTTTTATAGAAAAATATTTTTTTCTCCAATATATGTCATAACAAATTAGATTAAATTAATTAAAATTAATTGATTTTATTAATATAACAAATATGTTACATATTCAATCAATTATATTTTATATTCATTCATTTGGTTTGTAGGGAAAATGATAAGAAAAAACATAATATTTTATATAAAAACCTAAAATTTTATAAAGGCAACATTACCACCTTATAATGGAAAACTAATTTTAAATATTAATTTTGACATAAATAAAAATTTAATTTGATAAAATAAACATTATTATTGTATTCATAATATCATGATTATAATTGGATGATTTTTATGGCATGTTTATGAGAAACATCATTTTTAGTGAATAGGTAAAAATATTGTGTTTTTATTAAAAAATAATTTTATTTTAAATAATTATTATTGATAAATTATATTATAATGTTGATTGAAATAAAAATTTGATCAATAAAACATATATTAATATAATTTAGTTCATTATATACAATTTAAATTTTAAAATGGATATAAAAATAAAACAATCTTTTGAATACTTTTCTACTAAAATTAGTTAATATTTTTATCTGAGAGATTAATAATAATCATAATTATGCTACTTATGTTATTTTAATTTTGAGAAACTGACATAAAACTTTTAAATAAATATATTTGTTTTTTCTGATAATATCATAATAAATGTTTTTCAAAAAATTTTAGTGTGAGTTATTAAAATTAACCACAATAGTTAAGGCCAGATTATGCTTAATTATGGACAAAACTGCAAAATTAAGGGCCAAAATGACCTAGAAACTTCTCCAAAAACCATGTTATGACCATATTTCACCCATAATAAATCCATTACAATGTTTAAATTTTTTTTAAATAATATTTTTAGTTAAAAACATGTGAAAATCAATTTTTTTTAAAGAGTACCAAGTGAGTCCTTTTGCTTCACTCTAAAAGGACACCAACACTAAAAATTCATCAAACCTCTAAAAACACATAATTTTGGAAAATACCTATCCAAAAAGTCTCCCATAAATCTTATACTTTACCTTGAAGCGTTACCTTGGACATAAATTCTTCCATAAATTCTACTTGTTTCAAAACAAAGAAGTTACCCGATTAAAAGTTAATGTCTTTTCTCTGTCTCTATAGATTCATTACCATTATACAACCCCTAAAATATTCTTATTCTGATATTGTATAAAAAAACTAGTTTAATCAATATACAATGATGTTTTTATGTATATTTTTTAACATAAACATACACACACAACAATCTAATGGGTAACAAAAATAATGTTTTTATGGATGGAGAACTACTGCCTCACCAAAGGATGACTATTCATTATTCCATTAAAGCCTCTCATAGTGGCCATTCTTATGGAAAATAAATTTATATATGATATTTATGATTTTTATAATGTTTTAAACTTCTGTAATTTTTTTATAACATACATTTAGGCATTCCAAGTTGTGTAAATTCAATAATATTGTTTGAGGAAGTGTGGACTGCCACTCCATCAAAGTGATTTGATTCGTTCGCATGATACATGGAATGTATTAATGAATGGACACCATTAAACATGAGATAAAAAAAGAAAAAAATAATAACTTATTGACATAATTATCTTTCTATAAATAATATATATATATATATATATATATATTTCATTATTTCTCATTCACACACTTTAAAAGAGATAATGTTGTTTGTGGACATGTAGACTCAAAGCTCCTTAACATGATGAGATTACATTTACACCACATAATTATATATATAGTATATGTGATTAAATATTATGGTATTTATTTAGTAAGTATCATTATGAAATGATTTTATTTACTTACATTCAATCCATAAAGATCATTTAAAAATTAGAATGTTACTCATGCGTACATACGACATACTATATCCATGATTATAAAATTGATTAATTTTTCATAAAAATATTTAATGATTTATATTAAATGTAAAATCAATGTAAAAAATGATAATTATGTCTTGTTTATTATTACTTATATGTTATATAATGACCCATTTGCCCATAGTTGACCAACAATAGTTTTTTTAACACATAATCTGAATTTTTCAAAAAAACCTATCATAAATTAAATTGATTATGTAATTATATAAAACATTGAAATAAGTGAAATAAAAGTTTTAATAAACATTAAAAATATTATTAATTATGTATGAAATCAACATAAATTATTTATAAACTAATTTAAAGGATATTCACCTCAAAGGAATCACAATATAAGGGATTCTTGTCTCATTTTCATTATACGGGGCATACATAATTATTTTACACCTAATGTGGTATATATGGTTTAATTAATGACACAATGAATTATAACATTGTTAATTATATTGTCTTCATGATAATTGAATTATTTAATTAAGTATTATTATCTTTGTGTTTTCCAATCATTTTGTTACTACATTAGTATGTATTGTCATTTCATGTTTAAATCTGTGATATTATAGTAATAATCACTACTAAAATTGTGTTCTATATATACTACCCATTTTGATAAATTAAATAATGAATCCAATTATTATCTTGATATTATAGTATTAGTTTAATGTCATATCTCTTTGGTGGTAATGATTTAAATTTTTCCACGCGGTATAAGACACATTGGACTATTTAAGGATTATTCTTCTCAAAATTTCTTAATATAACATACCTTAATGATAATTTCCTATGAAATAATAAATTTAGGTAATAAAATTTTATTTGAAATTTAAATGAATATACAAATTACCATTCAATAGATATTGGTATATCCAAAACTGTATTTGAATTTTCATAATGTAAGATCTCATCCTTTTCTGCAGAAATATCGAGCATGTATTCAAGTAATAATTTGTTGCTATTAATTAAAATTTGGTAAGGGTATGACCAGGGTTGTGATTTGGTGATTTATCTAAGTAACTTGGGATGCCATGGGGATTTGTATGGTTTTTACATGGATTGGAGAAACCCTGTGCAAGATAATCATGGGGATATTAGAGGTCATCACTGTTGGCATCTAGTTTTCCAAACATGCGCTATCGAGAAGTATGGGAGGTGGAAGACCATATGATTGGTGTAAATTTTGGCCTAACCATGTGGCATCACTCAGGAAACTGTGCATGTGGAGAATTTTAATAAAAAAATTGGATTTGAAACCACCTGATCCCCCAAAACATCTCTAATTATACCTAGTCTTGGAATTGATAATTTCTAGGTGATCTTAGAGAATTCTAGATGGATTCCAATTTAATACGAATGACTTATATAAATACTGAATGCCTAGATCGATAATACATTCTTGTTCGGGTAAGTGGATTTCATCCTGGTGTTTCTCTCATTCTTTCCTCCATCATTCATAGATCATTTCATGGATGAAATCTATCTTTTTCATGGATCTAAACCTAATAGTTGCGATATAGATCTTGGATTTTGGATCTAGATATATTTTTACAATATCTTGATACATATGATCATTGTTTTTGTTTAGGGATCTAGATCCATAGCATGATTGATGATGTTGTTCAGCTCGAATTTTAGGGATTTCCATTTGGCTAGCTTCTAGAAATAAACTCAACTAGGTGGTCAAAATCTAACTCCTATAGTTTTGATTTGATATGTGTATGTGAGTTTATGATTTTCTATATTCCCATGATAATTGAATTCCTAGATTGGATTAATTGGGAATTTTAATTTGACTTGTGTTTGACTAGGTGATTAACTATTAATTGAATCATGAAAACATGAATGGGGATTCCCAAAAATATTTTCCAAATATTGTTATGGGATGAGATATTTTAATTGAGATATTGAATTAGTTATGTTACAATAATTAATTAGGGGGAATTACTTATGAAATGATGTTTGATAGTGTAAGATAGTTAATTTTGAGAATTAATTGTGATCTATGATGTTGAAAATATATAATTAATTATGAGAATTAATTCTGTTCTGTGATGTTAATAAAATGTAATTATTTGCGAGAATTTATTTTGACAAGTTGATATTTTTATGTATTATTAACAGTGGAGAATTATTTGTGGAATGATAATTTCTTTGATTGATTAATTAATTTCAGAATTAAATAATGGTTTATGTACCTATTTAATTTTTGATTTATCTAATGGCATTCACAATGTTTAACTAATCATTGGATTAGTAATATAATGATGATGAATATTCTATTGAATTAATGAATGATTAAATGGATGATATTTTTGTGTTTCTATACACTTCATTCTAGACTGATTAGTAGGTGAGACTTTTACATGGCGTTCCTCAAAAATAGTTACCCAAGATTGATATTATCAAGCATTCAGCATGAAGACCTATAACGAATGAGATTAATGTCTATAAAGCATGAAAACCTACAACAAATTGGAAATATATTGATTTTAATGTGGACCTATAGTTAATGATATTTGGGGTGATTGGTATGAAGACCTACACCAAATGATTAATAATAATGAATAATGATTCAATTGGGAAACATGAATTGAAACTAAGCCTAATGTGATGATATAAAGATAAAAATAAAAAATTGATAGTTGTTTAATTATATAATTTATTTATTTCATCATGGAATTTCATGAACTTTAAATTTATTTGACTCTTTTTAGACACAGTTGGTTGTGGAATACTAATTTTTAATCGCATCCTATGTTGGCCACATAATTGACACCCAAGTAGACATTGTTTTTGCACAATAGGATAAGGGCAAGGATTTGGGATTGGATTCAATTTGGGATTGTATCACAGTAGGTGGAACAAGATGTGGTTTATGGCTATCTTGAAAGTTGTTGTGTATTATCATTCAGTTTAATTGTAGACACTAGAAAATTGCATTTCCATAACATGTTTATTATTTACTTCGATTATTTTATTTTCATGTTTTGGTTTTCATATAGCATGGATTTGTTCTTGTTATTAATACACTTCTGCACATGGTTATTGTATTTTGTGTCTATTGATGTTTCATTATGATAAAAGAGGTTATTTTCCATCCATGCCTGACTTAGCAGACCATCGCTTCTAGTCTCCACCCTCTGGGATACGGGGGGGGGGGGGGGGGGTTGTGGCCAACTAGCTCGGGGCACCATTTGGTGAAACACAGGTCGGGAATTCACAAAGTGGTACCAGATGAGTGTTCCCATCATTCATCATCTTTTTTCTTGTTATTTTGAAGAAGGATGACATGATACTTGGAATAGTTGAGTCATGGTAATTATCTAGTTCATGGGAGCGACAAACCCATGTGTGAAAGAAAGTCTGAGTACTTGGGGGGGGGGGGTTTGGTTATATAATTTTATTGTAAATGTTAGATATTATTTCACCTTGTGTGATGTACATGTGGTGTGATATTATTTTTTTGAAACTCTTTTAATTTTTATTCGTGTTCTATAGAGGCATGATACTTGAGTCGACATGCATCATTAAAGACAGTCAGGGTTGTTTTGACATGCATAATTCTAGGAAGTCACAGAAAACATGTTATGGGTAAGTAGTTGAACGTGTACTATTTTCCCTTGTTGTGATATTGAAATAATGATGAAAATTGAGAATAAATGGGTGTCAAATGAGAAACAATATTGATGAAATTGGTATAATTAATTAATTAATTAATTATTGAATTAATTAAATTGAGATAATGCGATTAATTGATGGTTGGATGAAATTAATGAGAAACAATGCAGCCTTTTTAACCATGACCTATGAGTATGGTGGATAAGGGTAGTGATAAGGCCTCAGTGTTGACTATGTGGCATGAAGAAAAGGGGAAAAAATGTTAAAACTTGCTGTGTTATTTTCACCTCTTAGATAAATGTTATAAATTTGCATTATAACTCCTAAGAAGTGTGTTTGGATATTAATAGATATGCCTCAGTGATGCTTGTTGAGGAAGAGACCGAGGGGTATGCCATAGAACGAACTTCCAGATATGGAGCATGAGGCATCATTGGATCAAGATGAGGAGGAAGGGGAACAGTTCTGAGGGAACTATTCTAATTCCATGCTATTCATTGAGAGAGACCATTGGTAGGTTCCGAAAATCATGTCTGAGTTGACAAGATAGTTTTAGTTGTAGCACCCTCCAACTATTAATGGAATGTGTGGACTCTATGCAGATGAATTATGGATTCAACACACCGAGAAGATACTTGACCATTTGGAGACTCTAGATGAGAGTAGGATTAAGTTGTTTTTTTATATGCTATGGAGTTCAACAAAGCGGTGGTGGGACATTCAGGTACGATCTGGATAGAATGTTGATATGTTATGGAAGGAATTTTTGGATACATTATTGGAATAATTCTATCCAGAGAAGCTGTATCAAGAGAAGGATACTAATTTTATGCATCTGGACCAAGGAAGAATGTCCATAAAAGAATATGCTGGATGTTTCACAGATTTATAGTTTTTTACTCCAGATTTAGTTCCAAATGAGGCTTCTTTTGGAAAAATGATTTCAGGATGGACATAGGTGTGAAATTAAGTCCAATGTGAATATATTTAGGATGAAGAAATTATAAGAAGTAGTTAATCAGGCTCTCTTTTAGAGTGGAACCTGACGGAGGGTTCCAATACTAGACAGGTAGCTGTCAATAGATGATTATGGAGTGTGCCTTCTAGGAGCATGAAGCGTTATTACAAGAATCATTGACGGAATAGTGGAAATCAATGTGGACAGTCAGGAGGAACATTTTCACTAGATATTACTCACGTGCTTTGACATAAGTGTGGTAGTAAGGGACACTATTGTACACATTTCCCTCAAACACTAGTGGAGTTCTAGTTTTGTCGCAAGATGGGGAACATACATATGGTCTGTAAGAAGTAGTGACAAGCTATTGTTGAGGGATAAGTTTCTCAGTGTTAGAGTGTGGGAAGGGGGTCTACTACACCATATAGTTCAGGTAGTTGGATATCTACTTCAAGTGGCGGTAGAGGTAGTGTACGAGGTGATTCAAAGTATGAGCTCCCATATTCAAAGAGTGGTGCAACTTAGGGGAGTCAGACGACACCCCTTGAAGAGTGGCATGATAGTTATATGTCGTGTATCCCACACATGTGGAGAGAGAGGATCGTCCATCGATAGTTAGAGGTACTATTCATATAAAATCTACAATATCTACTACATTTGTTTAATATTGGTGACTCTCCTTCCACTATATATGCAAATCATAATAATGGATTGAAACTACAGGTGAAGTTTGCAAGCAGGGTGATGAATATTGATACACTTCTCGTAACACAGTCTTGGGATATTGGTTTATGAAACAGATGTTCTCTAGAGATCGGAGAGTATCATTTTTTTGGGATATATATATACTTGTTGTATGAAGATTCGACCTGATTAATGGTATGTACTAGCTGGTCACCTACTGAGCCCATATAAATTGTTACAAAATGAAAGGGTCCTTTTTATCTCTTGAGGTTGACTAGTGTGTTCTTTTTGGATAATGGGATATCCATGCAGTCTAAGATGATCCATTTACACAGCAACTGGGAGAGGTCACAACAATTGTTGCTAGTCATTTGATGGATGATTGGAGTTTTAGGAAATATTTCCCTCTACCAGTTGTAAAATATTTTCAGTATATCATTCCTGATGAATTTCCAGGGTTTACACCTGAGAGAGATGGGGAGTTTAATATTGATCTCATTCTTGGGACTCAGTCGGTATCTAATACAAATTACATAATGGAACTTATTAATCTTCGACATCTCAAAACACAATTAGGGGAGTTGGAGGATAATGGTTTTATCCGTCCAAGTGTGTCACCAATGGGGATAATCTATTTTGTATTCTATGAAGTCCGATGAGAGTTTACCCATGTGGTTTGATTACTAGTTATTGAATAAAATGAATATGATGAAGAGATATCATCATCCACATATCGATGACCTATTCGATGAACAGAAGGGGGGTTCTTTTTTTTCAGTGATCGATCTGAGACTAGTGTATCATTATGTGATAGTTCGAGTATATGATATATTGAGAACTTCTTTTAGAATTAAATCTATAATCTATGTTATATAAATTTCATTTTTGGATTGACTGAGAACTCTTTTTAGGGAACATAATCACAGAAGAAGGTGTGAAAGTGGACCCATAAAATGTGATGGAAGGGATTTCTTGGGAGCATCATAAGAATGTTGTTTATATCCGGTTCTTTTTGGTATTATCCATTTATTACGTGAGGTTTATCCAAGACATTTCTCATTTGGAATAACCACATGTACGTTTGACAAAAAAGGGGTAATGTTTTATTGGATAGAATCATGGGATAATTCTTTACAAGAGTTGAATAAGAACATGAAATCAGTAGAAATTTTGATCTTACCTGATTTGGGTGATAAGTAGACGATGTATTGTGACACTTATAGAATTAAACATGGATATGTGTTGATGAAAGGGTATCGATTATTTTCTTCTGGGTCTCTATAGTTGAGGAAACCCGAATGGATTACCCTACGTAGGACCTCGAATTGGATGTACTATTTTATGCTCTTATTTGTTGGTGAAACTATCTCTAGGTTGAAAAGGTCAAAATTTTTATGGATCCCAAAAGCATGAAGTATATCTTTTCATGGTGCGTGTTAAATATTTAGTAGAGAAGATGGTTAAAATATATGTCTTCCATTTGTTTTGAACTGGCATATACACCAAGAAAGGTGAATATTGTGTTAGATTCCTTAATCAAGAAAACTCAGACTCAGTAGGTTGATGAATTGAGTACTGAGTGGAAGATGATGAGATTGATGACAGAAAAGTATGTCATTATTCAAAAGAGTTATGAGAGGGTGAATTTGGTTTCTTTAGTATGAGAGTATACACTCTAAAGATAGATCACAAACAACTAGTAAGAGTATGTATAGTGTTTATCCTTAAGGGAAATCCTTGAAGGAGTGGAGACAACATAAAAATGGATAATAGACGATTATGATATCATATATGTGGAAATCGGGTTGTCGTGCCAACATGAATGCAAGAGGAAGCCATGCAAGAATGTCATTCTTCCTAGTGGGTAGTGAATCCTTGGGTGACAAAAATGTACAATAACCTAGGATAAAATATTTGGTGTCTAGGCATGAAAAAAGTAGATAGCATGGTTCGTATCTAGATGTTTCACCTATCAGCGGTTGAAGGTAGAGCATCAATGACTTGGATTCCTATTTGTAGTTTTTACCTATTCTAAAATGGAATTTGGATGATGTGACTATGGATTTTTCTAAAGTACATCAAAAGTCACTTAATAAGGATGATTCTATTTGGGCCATTGTGGATCAACTAATGAAGGTATCACAATTTGGGCCTATTATGGAATCCATTGCAATAGAGTAGTTGGGAGAATTGTACGTGAGAGAGATAATTTTTTTTCATTGGATGCCACAAACACTAGTTTTATATCGCGACTCTCAAATAACATTACATTTATGGAAATTATTACTTAATGCACTCAGTACACAGGATTTGTTATGTACAACCTTCCACCCACAGACAGATGGGCAGTTGGAACATAAAATACAGGTGTTACATGATATGTTATGAGAATGTTTTCTTGACTTTGGTGGTTCTTGGGAGAAGCAAACATATTTTGTGTGGTTCTCCTATAACAACAGTTATCATGAAACTAAGAAGATGGAAGTATATGAGAAACCTTATTGTAGACCTTTTAGATCTCTTGTTCATTGGTTATAGGTGGGTGAGTTAGAGACGTAGGGGCAGAGTCTCATTCAGGATACATTGGAGTAGGTACAACTGACTTTGAGACGTATGGATACAGCTCAGAGTATGCAGAAGTCATATGCCAATAGACGAATACAGTGCTAGAGTTTAAAAAGTGTGATCATGTAATCCTTTTTTTGTCTCCTATATTGGGTCACCATATGATACGAAGGTAGGGAATTATATCCTCCAAGTTTTTATGAATGTTTTAGGTGCTGGAGAGAATCTGACCAAAGGCATACCAGTCAACACTTCCATTGAAATTTCATAGTAGGAATGATGTTTTTCATGTGTCACAACTATGGAGTTATAACCCTGACGCTTCTCATGTGATTTATGTGGAATAGTATAACCACAAGATAGATGCATCTATTGAGAAGCATCTGACATGTATGTTGGGATGAAATGAGAATGTGTTGTGGGGAAACAATTTTTAATTAGTTTATGTGTTATGGAAACATTAATGTGTTCAAGAGAAAACATGGGAATGGGAATCATACAATATAGGTCAAGGGAGACATATTTTGTTCTCATAATCATACAGATGTTCAGGAGTGCATCTCAAAGATAAACTATTATAAGGTGCAGAGATTTTAAGATCTCATCCTTTTAGGGAGGAATCTCAGACATGTATTCCTTTTTTTTATTATGTACCATTGGGTTTGGGTATGACCTGGGGTGTGTTTGGATGATGCTTTTAAAGACCATTTTAAGACATGTTCTTGTGAACGAATTTCGCATGGTGTGGAAAATCCAGGCGCAAGATAACCATGTAAAAAGTGGAGGTATGTATGGTTGGCACATGGTTTTCATAACTATGCACCATCGAGTAGGATAAAAAGTGGAATACTGCATGGTTGGTGCACAGTTAGGCCTAACTATCCATCCTCCTATGTGAAACCGTGCGGGCGAAGTAGTTCTATTAAAAAAGTTGTGTTAAAACCTCCTCCTCGACAAAATCCTCTCTAATTCAACCTTGGCTCAAGCTTGAAAATTTCATGGTGATGTCAGGGAATTCTAGAGTGATTCTAAGGAAATCTGAATGTCATTCATTGAGATTGAAATCCCAGATCGACGATCTATTATTGTTCTAATAATTGAATTTCATCCAAATGTTTCTACCATTCAATCCTCTATATTTCCTTGATATTTTTGTGGAGGATGTCAACTGTTTTATTGGATATAAATCTATGAGTTTAGATCTAGATATATAAATGTGTATCTATATCTAGTTTTTCATGATTTTTATGAAATTGATCTTAATTTTGGTTTATGGATTTAGATCTAAAGCATGATCGATTACATTGTGCCACATGGACTTTAGTGATTTCTATTAGGCTATCATCCATCATTAAACCGAAGTTTGTGATCTAAACCAAACTAACATTGTCTTTATTTTTATATGTGTAAGTTTGTTTATGATTTTTTATCTTCTCTTTATTATTTAATTGTTTATTTAGTGTAATTAGGAATGTGGATTTGACATTTTTTCCCTTATTGATTAACTGAAAATTAAATCATGGGATAAATGAAATTTGGTTTCCCAAATAGACATTTTTGAGATTGTTATGGTTTGGGATACTATATTTGAGATATTGAATTGATTTATTAGAGATAATTAATTGTGGGTAATTAATTATGAAATGATCTTTTGATGTTTAAGTTAGTTAATTGTGATAATTATTTATGTTCCATGATGTTGACGAAAAAAATTAATTGTTAGAATTAATTTTGTTGCATGATGTTGATCAATGATAAATAATTTTATGAATTAATTATTACATGTTGACATTTGAGATGGGAAATTAATGATGCAGAATAAATTATGTAAAGAGAAATGTGTGGATTGATTGATTAATTGATGAATTAATTAATGGGTTATGTGATTTTTATTTTCATGGTTTACTAATATCCGTTGAAATGTATAACTAATAATTGTATTAGTAATTGAATGATGTGTAAAATTCTTTTGAATTAACGAATGATTAAATGGATTAAATTTTTTTGGGTCTAGAGATGGATTTATATACTGATTAGAAGTTGGGACTAGGATATGGTGTTCCTCCAATATAGTTATCCATGCTTTTGATAATGGGGTTCTAGGCATGAAGGTCTTATTCGAATGAGATTATGGGGTGCTAGTAATAACGACATACACCGAATGAGATATACAGTGATAGGCATGGTGGCATGAACTTATTGAGATTTTGGGTTCTATGCATGATGACCTCCACCAAATGATTATTAAAATGAATGATGAATCAATTGTGAATCATGATGTGAAACAAGAACTAATGTGATGATATAAAGATTAAATGACAATGTGATAACTTATAAAATTATACATTGTACTTATTGCTTCATAGAACTGCATGCACAATCTTTTGAATTGACTTTTTTTAGAAATCGTTGGTGGTGGCCAACTACGTTTTACTCACACCCTATACGGGCTTCCTGATCAGCACCCAAGTAGACATTGATTTGGTATGAAATGATAAGGCCAAGTCACTCGGATAAGTTTCAGTTTTCAATGGGATCATGGGTGAGCGATCTCAATGTGTATTGGGACCTTCTTGTGAGTTTTTGTGTCTTTATATTCAGTTTCATTGTAGAAACATGAAATTTTCATTATCATAACATGTTTTTCCTTTCAATTGAGTAATTTATTTTTAGGTTTTTGTTACCATATGACATGGATTTTTTTGGTTATTTAAATGCATCATCACTTTGATATTTTTATATGCTTCCATTTGTGTTTCATTTTTATAAAAATGGTTATAGTCTAACCATGAATATCTTACCAAACCCTTACTGTTAGTCATCACCCTTTGGTTTATGGAGATGTGTGCTTGAGGGCATGTGTCCAACCAGCTCAGGGAACCGTTTTGTGGTACCAGGTTCGAGATGTCCCACATACTCTATTTCCATTGACTGATATTTGATAAATCCTTATTTATCATCCAATATGCGTATTTTATACGAAATAATATTTATTTTGGATATTCTATATTTTTAATGCTTCGGATATGCAGTGACGGGTGGATTCCAGACATTATATAGAACCTCGATGCATCGATAGGTTCAATTAGACAAAATAGTTTCACAAATTAGATAGAGGATAGATCCATAGTTTTCCAATCTCTGGAGGATAGATCATGGCAGTAATAGGTCCTCATGTGACATAGAAATAATTTCCATTGAGAAACATTACACTCATATTATTTTCTATTATTATTCTTGCATGAGATTTTGTGTTGAAATATCTATTGTTACATTTTATTTTGATTTATCTAGATGGAATGCATTTACAGTTAATAACATTCCATATTGATTATGTACTTTAATTATAGTTATTGATTACATGTAAAGGAAGATTAGTTATTTAACATTACATAAGGATTATTACCATTGATTCGTTATTTCTTCCACTGTATTTATCCCTTAATTAGAATTTGAGCACGCCCTTATTATTGTTTATTTAGGAATCCAAGAACCATACTATTAATGATATGATAGAATATACTAAATGGATTCGTGTTATCAACAATATGATTATTTGTTTAGAAGAAAAAAATTGTAATTAGTGTATCCATTTGTAATGAAATACTCATTTCTGTGTATGTTTTACCAAGACTGCTAAACTGATTGGTCCCTCATGGAAGGATTTAATTGTAATAATGAAAATTTATTTAGCAGTACACAGTGACTCTTGGCTATCTATGGTGGGGTCACAGTAATTGGTATCAATGAAGTTTATTAGAAACCTAGGGAACATGATTTAGAAAAAAATTGGTTGGATAACATAACCCTATGTTTGAATTTGAGGATATATATATATATATATATATTAAGATGGTATTACTATAAATACATCCCAATCTGGATATTAAATATTGATGTGGTTATGGAACTGATGTACCTAGGAGAAACAACTCTGACAAGGTGATGCGGTCTTCACCTAGGGTAACCCGATACATGACAATGACCCATTCTACGCACCAAGTTTGATATTGCCTGGGGATATTCTTCGGATGATCCATGTTTTATTTAAAAACCACTTTGAATATTTTGAATGGATTTTAATAATGAATAATAATTCTTAATCATATGTTTTTTTAGATTTAAAAATATGTTGTCATGATTAAGATATCTTATAGATAATTACACACCTTTTTCACTATGACTATTGTTTCTCACTCTATTCTTTATAGTTTTAGTCAATGTCTTTGACCCAATCTACTCAAGTTAACATTGAACATGATATAATCTGGGTGACAACCAATAAAATCTGGCAAGGTCGTGGGTCTTAAACCCATGATTAAAAGATGATAAGGGTTTCATGCCAACAACTGACCTAAGCAATGTGCTTTTTATTTTTCATGATTTTAACCTAAAAAATATAACAAATAACTATTATTCATGAACCAATAGTAACAAATTTTAGGATTAGAAATTAAACTATAAAATATATTTATTTAGGAAGATAGTTAAAGTCAAATAGTAAGTGTAACATCCAAGGTAATTATACAATATGAAATCTTCATATTTATTAATATTTTTGAATGAAATATTAATTTTAATTTGAACGGGATTCTAGGTCAGATAGGATACCCAACACACGATAATGGTTTTCCTTAAAATATAATGTTACATACATCTTTGAGTTATACTGAATATAATATAACAATATTATTATTTTAAATGGTACTTAATGCATTGAGATTTGTTTTAGCAGAAATGAACATAACTAAATTATGATTACACAGGTTACATAATTGTATTTACTTTTATCCAATAAATTTTAGATGCTTAAAATAATAATGATATTGATTTTAAACATGAAATACTATAATATACTTTAAAAGGCTCATTTACCCTCTTTTGAAGGAAACCCCTTTTTAAATGTAGTTTTTGTCACTATTATATGTTTTATTTTACAAAATTGACTTCTTCTTGAGAATTGTTAAATCAGAATTCACTTTGGTTGCTATTTTAGTATTTCTCTGATAAAGTTCATTTTTTTATTAATACTGAAAAATACTATTTTTTAATTCAAAACTGCCTTTTAATATTATTTATTTTTATGATTAGACTATCCTTATAATTGGTTTTAAAGTGATATTAGATTATATTTTTATAATTTAATCTAATTTTTTTCCTTTTATGTAATTTTATCTTTATATTATAAATAAGCACATGTCAGTCTTTTGGTAGTTTTTATTTTATTAAAAACAATATTTTTAGTATTGACAACGGTAATTAATATTAATTTAATTTATCAAATTTATGTGTTTGAATTTGGTAAAATGGATTTCATATTTGAAATCAAGAGTTACAAATTGGGTAAATAGTAATGTTATATTTTTAGACATTATGAATAGTAACATCAGTAAATATTTTATTTACCATGGTTAATGGGTAAATATGGTAAATATAGGTAAACCAATAATATTATAATAATCATTAATTACCCTAACATGTGTTCTACACCTGTTGGATGATACATGTATAACTATTGGAATCATTGGGTCTATTTTGGGACCCCATTTAGGGACTTATAAGTGAAAATGACAATTTTTAAAAATTAATATAATTTTAAGGAAAATGTAACATAAACATATATCTTTTAGTTAAACATTTTTATATGGGTTTTATAAGTGATATTTTATACTATAAATAGTTATTATAAATATAAAATAATTTCATAAATTGTGGTATTTTATTTATATTTTTTGGACATAAGATAAATATATTTATTTTTGACAAATTTATGATATAGTGATTAACTTTTTAATGAATGTTTTAAATAAATTTGATTATAAATTATAATATAAAATTATTTTAAATATTATTATGATTTAAAATAATTTTAGGGATAATAATGACTTGTTATATATGAATTAATTAGGGTTTTTTTGAAAGTATCAAGTTGATTTAGATATTTTTATATTTCCTGATATGAATATTTTATAAGTTGACATAAATGAGGTATTAAATAAATTAATATTTTTTTAAATGATAAAATATTCATAAATATCTAAGATTCATCCAAATAACATATATGATGTTACAAATTTCCTTAATAATCTATTTTTTGTCATGTTGAATTTTATTGTAAATATATTAACTATATAGTATGAATATTCCAGAGGTCATTTATAAAGATAAATTAGTTAAATAAGGGTTAAAGCAAAAATATAAGGTTAATGTTTTTCCCTAAACATCTGTAAAACCAATTGGATGAAAGGATTTAGAACAATTATCCCCTTATATTTATGTTAAAGGATTCGTGTACCTTTGTAAATCAAAAATCATTTTTTTAAAAAAATATAATATTTTCAAACATTTCTAAAGAGCCTCTCCTCCCCTTTATAAAGGCCATCACCTCTAACCCATGCTCCCAAATCTTATGCCACTTGTATCATCCAAAAATTTCCCCAATAAGCTCCCAAAATCCCTTTATTCCTTCTATAATCCTTCACTTAGGAATAATTAAATTCAAGAAATATTTTGTTTCAAACTAAAGGGAGTTACTTGATTTAAAGGAAACGTCTTCTCTCAAGTTCTTTTCTTTTATTTTCTCTCTCCACTAACTATGCTCTTATTATTCTATTTTTACATAACCACACCAATATCCTTGATATATTGGTGTTTTTATGATAAGTATTCTAAATTCAATTCCACAATTCTCCCTCTAATGTATACCAACATAATGTTTCTGTGGACAATGAACTACTGCCTCACGAAACAATGATTGTTCAGTTGTCTCCAACCGCCTCTCATGGTAGCTATTATGATGGAACTGAAATTATATATGATATTTATGATATTATATAAATATATATATATTTCGATATTTCTCATTAATAACATAACTTTATAATTTTTTTTTGTATATATATGATAATTTCATTTGAGGAAGTGTGGACTACCTCCCCCTCAATGTGTTATGACTCATTCATGCTATACATGGAACATAAAAAGGTTGGAAGTAATGAATTTATTTAACATATATAAGATAGATATTATACAAGAATAATAATGTACATATTTATTATTTATTTTTCATTCATTTAAATAATAAAATGAAATTAAAAGAATGTAGCGTTCATGCGTACGTATGGCTTAGGGTCTCCATAAACAGTGGATTTTATTTTCTTATATAAAAATGTTGTGGAATATTATAAAAACATATATAATGGATTTAAATAAATATATAATTGATATATATGATAATTAAATCATGAATAAAAATCTATAGATAATGTAATTTTTCCCACATGGCATTTTGTAATTATAACAATTTCATTTTTGACTAAAGTTTCAAATATCGACAAAATGTCAAATAAACTCAAATAATTAAGTAATTGTTTTAGAAATGTAATAAGTGATATAAAAATAATAATAAACATTAAAACATTATTAATCAAGAATAAATTAAATTATTAATAATAATAAATAAGAATAAGGAATATATGAGACAAGTCGGACTCATGGTAAAGGAACATTTCACCCTCCTATTTTAGTCAAAGACTTCTTTATGTTATATTATTAAATTTAAATTTTCATATTTTGGAATATGTTCTTATATATCCTTATTTATGTAAAATTTATTATGAAGTGATGATATATCATTTTCTCTCTCATTAACTAATTTTATGAATTTTAATGTGACGTCGTTAGGCTGCTGATTTTTTCGTATGGCTCTATGTCAAAATCTCCATTAATTTAATGTGTATCTTGATCTTTTGGACCATTTTAGATTATTGGGTGTATATAAATCCCTTTGACATATTATATTACGAATCTCCATATTTTCATTATATAATAAGTTTTATTTAATGTTATTCTGTAGATATATTTTTAAGTATTTTCTCAAGTGGTTAAGGACTCTTTAATTAAAACATTGTTTAAAATGTTTTAAAGACATAATGTTATAAATCATTATTATTAATGTCCATGTTTTCAAAATGGTTTTATGGATTTATTTATATAAACATTAATGTTTTAAAATTTTAATTCCTATAAATTTTTAAATGTGGTATGCGACACTTTGATTCGAAAATATCTTTATTAAACGGTTTAAATGATTTTAAAAAGGAATATTTTTCTACGAAGCGTTATACTAAACAAAAAATGAATGTTTATTTTTAACGTACATGGGGACAAAGGCCTTTCTTCCACTCTGATTGGTATATGATGTTTTTATTCCTTAACATGTTGTAGTGTTTTTAAAAGTTAAATAAATACAATATACAGTTTTTATGTATTTCACTATTGAAAATGGTTTTTAGAAAGAATTTATTATGTTAATATCATGAAATGATATATTTTTATTGTAATGTAGAAATGTTATCTTTCCATTATGATTGTTTTATGTGTTATGATTATGTAGTTATTATATGGAATTGTTTATGTATATGATTTGTTCTGTGATAAACCTAGGGTGGGTGAACCCGAGATCGATCTCCATTGCATTGGGTAATGTGATGGAGGTAAATGTTAATGTTTATCCTAAAAGAGTTATAGAATATACTGTGATAGGTATTCCAAACATAACAACCTATGTAGATATGAAAGATATAATGTATGTATGTTATTTAGGCCAAAAGTAACCATTATGATTAATTATTTTATGTGTTATTTATAAATCATATGATTTCATGAGGTATGTTAAAAATCATAGGTTTTGTATGTATTGATGGGATAATGTTTTGTACTTTATTTCATAACCCTGAATGATTTTTTTATCCATATCCCAAGTTTTTTTTAAAAAAATTATTGGATATAAGGAAGGTTATGATGAAGGAAGAATTCAATAATATTTACATCATGAAATGAATTCTTCTTTAATTTTATGAGTTTATATTTGATTCAAAAAATAGATATTGAGTAAAAGTGTCTACTTTGTAATATTTGAGATGTAATGTAATAGTTATAGAATAATTCTCTAAAACTATAAACCTGAAAATATACTCAATGTGAATTATTAATTTAATTCTTGATTACAAAATTTTTTAAGGATGAGGATTTATAGTGGGTATCATAGGTCTGTTTAGATAACATTAGAGGTTAAGGAGTTATTTAAGCATAAGTGACATAAACAAAATGGTTAACATATTAGAAATTGTAATAGTTAATTTAGATTAGTTAAATGGGTTTAAGATAACATGAATAATTATGACTTTGTGTTTACCCTCCTCATAATATATTATATTATGATTTTATTGATATACTCAAACTGACCTTTTTTGTTTTAGTAAATGGCTGAATTTTGTAGGGACAAAATTAATCATTGATTTGACTAATATTGTGACGTTTTTATGAATAATAAACTGAATGAAATAGGGGCTATAATGAAATCCCCAATGTTTATTCTCAAACAAATATTTGGAGACATTATTGACCAACTAAACTTTAGTGATTTTTATAACTCATCGTATATGCGATAAACCAATCCAAATGCGATTTCATGTAATAATAATAATGGTTTGTATATTCAAAAACCTATGTGTAAAGGATGTTGAAATAAACACATAGAAAAATGATTCAAAGGGAAGGACAGATGCTATATATGTGGTAATTAAGGCTATAAAGCAAGAAACTTCCATGAAGAATGGAAGCATCCAGATGACTCTAAGAAACATAAATATGTTATTTCCAAGGGATCAATTAATTGTTTTAAATGTGGTGTGAAATGTCATTATTCAATTATATGTCCAATGAAGAAGGGTCAGGAATGGGATAAGCAGGACTGTAAAAATAAATTTTTACCAATAACTAATTCTATTATAATTAACGATGATGAAACTGACAATGACAAATGAAAGGTATGGATTATTTCTTAGTAGTTTTTTTGACATTATTGAATCTTAGGATAAGACTATTTTTTTTGGAAAAAGTTTTATGTTTTTTGGCAAATGAATTTTTAATATTTCATGAAGAATGTTTAAGGAGTCATATGTCTACATATAATATATTCAATAGTTATGGTAGATTTTAGGATGATGAAATGCTTAAATGTATTAAGTATTTTTTTGGTGATTGGATTAATTTAGAAAACTTTTTACAGTATGTTTTACCCTGATGTCTGATATGTAAAAATTCTATTCAAGGATGAATTATAACTTCTTGTGTGTGTATATAATGTATTACCATAGGGGTTTATATAATCATTTTCTGAGGTGATAAATGGAAATTACATTTTCGGATTCAAAATGAAATGTATTTGATATCCTTTGGGGATAAAATATTTTGTGGCTATTTTTGAGAAAGTTATATTTTTTTGGAGAATTTTATAAGAATGATATGGTTTTATAAAAAAGAAAACATGTATGATGGGTGAAAACCCATCGCATCTGGAAAGGCCATGGTAACTGGACCCACAACCGAAGGGCGAAAAGGGTGTATCACCTAAAACTGGAAAACGTCAAGTCCTTGGTTAGTATACCTTGTTGTTTTTAGTTAAATTATTTTATTGATCAATAATAATTTAATTTTGGATATTCTATTTTATCAAATTGATATACTGAGTATAAGAAAAAGATTTTGTGATTTTGTGATAATGGTTATTTTTGAAGATGATTTCTCTTTAGGAAACACTATATTAATAAGGAACATAGAATACATTCAGTTTTCATTGGTGGAGTGATGGTGGAATTATTATTTATGAAGAATATATGTTTTTATTGTAGACGTATATATATTTTGTTAATTTACGGAATTGATATACCTATCATAAATAATATCGTATTTGGTTAATTTCAATTCTGTATGAGACATTTATAGTGGTCGATGTTTCTTAGAGATAAGTGTTATGATTTAATATGGAAGACTATGTGATCAAATCCATCAAAATATTTGGTTTCAAATATAGTTTGGATTATTTTGAATAGTTTTAAGGATAATTATATATTGAATGGTCTCTATTGAGCTTTGGGTATTATTTATTCAATTTTAGAGATTAATAATAGTATTTGTTTTATAAAACATTATCCTTTTGGGGATTATATGATCATGTAATGAATTTTATTGTTTTAGTAAATTATTAAAGACATGGGAAATATATGGTTCATAATTTTTGGATCATTCTATTCTCTAGAATTTGATTCTAGTGATTCAGGTGTCAGAAAGTCATCCTGAATACTCATCGTTTGTATAATAGATAAGTTTTTGGTAGAAACTTATTAGAGGATGAAACTCAACTTGTAAAGTAAGAATATTCCCTTATTATCTTAGTCAATCACATAAATAAATTCTACAACATTATTAAAGGGAACCTAAAGCAAAAAAATTTATTTTTACTTTTTCTATGGTGGAATCAATGACCGTTTAACGAATCTCAAGTTTGTGGTTTTATGGTGGTTAAATTTCTCCTGATCACGTTTTCTATCACAATCTATCAGAACATGAAGGTTTGTTTTTTCCTCCATATCTATGTTTCATAGTAATCCTAGTATGTGCTATCTCAGTTGATCTATTTAATTATTTTTATTTCTTTTAATTTGATAGTTTTATTGACTGTTTTTCCGATGTGGCACATTCAGTGAAGTCTTCAATCCCAATATAAAAATTACAAGGACACATTTCCCAAAAGGGGGAAGGATATAAAATTCTAGGTAAATAAAGAATATTACATTTTCAAATTTTTTAATATTTGTGAATTAAATATTATTTTTACATTTAAGGAGAGGATATGTCTGATAGCGTACTCAATATGCAACAACCGGTTTCTATGAAATCTTACATTGCACACATCATTGAGTTATACTGAAAAATAATAACATATTCTTATTATTTTTAATGGTAGTTAATAAATAGCCATTTTTTTGGAAATGATCATAAATAAATACAATATGATTAAAAAAGTTTTTTTACATGTTTTTACTTTTATCCAATAAATTTTATGGGCTTAATGTAAGAATAAATCTTATTTTTAGCATTAAAAATTCTAATATTTTTTTAAAGGTTGATTAACCACCTTTTAATGGAGAACACTATTTAAATCTAGTATTTTTCAAATATATATATTCCATTTGAAAAAATAAGATTCTTATTTAGAAGTGGGACATAAAAATTTACTTTTGGAAAAATTTTATTATTTTTCTAATAATGTACATTTTTTGACGAATAGTTAAAATAATGAATTTTAATTTATAACTAATTTTTAATCTAATTTATTTATAAGATTAGAATATAATTTTTAATTTTTTTATGTTTAATGAGATTAAATTTTTATTATTTAATATAATTTTGGTTATAGGAATTATTTTCACTTTGAAATTGGACATAAACACATGTCAATCTTTTGGTAGTTTTTACATATTTAAAACAAACTTTTTTGGTTTTAACAACATGAATTAATTTCAGTTTAATTTTTGAAAATTTTATGTTTTGAATATGTGAAAATTGATTCTATATTTCGAATCATGATGTCAAAATTGTGTAAATATGAAATGTTTATTTTTAGACAATGTAACGAACCGAAACAATTCACATTTATTTACGCATCTCTTTTCTCCTAATAACTTTTTATTATGTATTATAATAAAATCTAATCGATTAACTTCAGAAAAAAATTTTAGTTTTCAAAAATATAACATAAATATTATAAAAAATTAAGTTATATGTAATAATGATTATTTTAATTCATTAGTATGATTAAAAAACCCCTTTTAAAATTTAAATGATAAAATAATTTTTCTTTTTTATGTCAAAAATATCACTATAAAATATAACTATTCATTTTCTATCTAAAATTATATTAAATAACTAAATATTTTTATATTTAGATGTCAAATTTCTTATACTTAGATAATTATTATTGTTAAATAAACATCATTTTTAAATTGAAAATATAAAAATTTATTTTGGTCTAATTTGTAGTAATTTTCTAAGAAGTTTCA
Source organism: Viscum album (assembly GCA_963277665.1). Classification (NCBI taxonomy): domain Eukaryota; kingdom Viridiplantae; phylum Streptophyta; class Magnoliopsida; order Santalales; family Viscaceae; genus Viscum; species Viscum album. The sequence continues at coordinate 1,134,673,967 of OY728166.1, forward strand.
TTTTTTTGAAGAATAGTATTTTTGATGAATAGTAATGGAAAAATAATATTTTTTTGATTAATAGTATATTATGAATAGTGTTATTTTGATGAATTGTCAAAAAATGAAAATTAAATAACATTTTCTTTGAAATGGTTTTAAAAAAACTCTCATACATGGTTGTAATCAGGATGAAAAATGTGGTTAAGTAAGATACCAATAATTTTTTGGTGAATACTAACATACCCTTATGAGTAGTAATGAATAGTAATTCTTCCAAAAAATAGAAATTTCACCCATGAATGTATAAATACAATTTTAAACATCATAAATGTGAATAAACGATCATAGTATATGTTTTTATTTTTTTTATGTCATAAATATTTTATTTACAATTTTATAATAAATTTATTAATTTAAAATGTAATTTTATTTTCATAAAATGTAATCATATATTTTTACTTTATTTTCTTATGGTTATGCGATAATTTTGTGGGACCATGAATAATTTCTCATGGTGTTATAAAATGAGTTCTAGTGTAAAGTTGTTTCTTAATAAATAATAATTTTATTTAAAAATTTAAATTAAAAATATATAGAAATTTATTTTCTTAAAATGGAGTTCCTTTTTTAATTCATATCATTGATGTAAGGTTAGGGTGAATTTATGAGATTTTTATAAAATGATTGGTTTTTCGGTTCATAGGGAAAATAATGTTTTGAGTTTTGGTGTGTTTAATGACATCAATAATGATATAATCAAGAAATAATAATTCTGGATGACTTGTGAATAGTAATATATCTTGTGAAGTGTCCCAAGTGGGAAATACCATGGGAAAATACCATGGACAAGTCCATGGTTTTACAAATATCATCGATGAGGTGTCCCTTAAAAATTAATAAAATATTCTGTCACTTTTGCTATAAATTTCAACTCATTTCTATATTATTTTCATTGTAAATTCACCATAAAAGATGTTATGACCTTTTTTAACTCCCAAAGATACCTCCAAAGTGTCCCTAAAGACTCCCTAGGTCCCAACCTTCATGATTTTGATGTTATAGTTCAAGGTAATAGAACCTTTCACCCTCCTCTTTTATGTAATGACTTCTTTTATGTTATGTCTTCTAGTTTCCATATTATTATTTTTTTGTGTGTTCTTATATGTCCTCATTTATATCCATTTTAACTTCAAATTACGAGAGACCCTTTCCACTCTCATCAAATTATTTTTCTGACTCTTAAGCAACGTTGTTAGGCTGTCGAATTTTTTAAAATATAAAAAAGTATCTTCCCTTTTTTTCAAATTTTGTTTTCATGTGGTATTACATTAAAATATCCATACCAAGATATTACTAGTTTTTATTCATTAACAATTCCATGTTATGATTTATCTTTTACTAGGATACCCTCATTCCCTCTCCTTTCAATATTTTCTAAAACCATGTTGTAGGGTCGTTATGCTACAGAGTGTTTTCTCAAAATATCTCTATATTTTTCTCAAGAAGTTCATTTATTTTATTTATGTTAATACCCAAAAATATTTAATTTGTATGGGTATTCATAAAGATATCAAATTTATATAGTTTATTCTGGAATTGACAAGCATATAATCGCCACACCCTTTGCATGGGATATTATTTATATAATAATCTTCTATTTATGTAATTATAAAACGTCACAAGTTTGAAATAAAAACCATTTATTTTATTCTCTATAGCTAATTTAGGAAATAATTGATTTTGATCAATGTGGTTAACATGAAAATAATGACATATTAATGGTGATCTATGATATTTCTCAAATTAAATGGATAAATAATTAATCTTCAGAGATGACATGTTTCACGATACCTTCATGAATAACCTTGGTAATTTTCTTTATGAAACCTTGGGGATGCACCATGGTGATATTTTTAAAAAAAATTATATGAAATGCTATACCCACATATTCAATTTATGTTTCACGTTATTTTTATCATGATATTCCTATTTTTATATTTCTTATTTCTTATGTTTTTCATGAAGATCTTATTGATATCACAATTATATTGTTTCTCTTGTTTTCCCTTATTGGGCCTTCTGCTCACCCTTTCTTTTGATGTATGTATTGAGGTTTTGAGATGATGTAATTGAACATAGTATGAACTTTTCAAGAATATTTGTTTAAGTGTATTTAATATATTGTTTTTTGTTTTTATTTTTTATGTTCCTAATTTCCAAGACTCTAAACTTTAAAAAATTCTCTATTTGTAAAATGTAATGAATAATTATGTAATAAAAAGGTGAGATGTCATAGTTGGTATCAAAGGATAGATTAGTTGTTTCATGAAATTAGGATTTGAAAACTTTAGGAAGAAACCTGTAGAAAATTCCAAATATAATAAAGAATTATGTCATAGATGTTCCTAGAAGTGAAAACCCTCACAAGGAGTTTCAGGCTTAACCCGAGGTATCCTGGTACACGAAAATGGTCCTTGTTAAAATTCATGATTTGACACTCCTGGGGGATATGTTTGGTTAACGATAGTTTTTTATGAATCAATTTAAAAAATTTATTAGTAGTTAAATTATTCTTAAAGAATAATATTTGTTGTAAGCATGATTTTTAAGACATAATTTTACTTTATACTTATAAGATTCATAATTATAAAAAATTTCTAATACAAGAAAATTGAGAGGAAACAATTTCATTAAGGGGGAAGAATGTAATGACCTGAAAAATGTACTTTTATATATAGATCTCTTTACCCATAATAACTTTTTATTATACTTCACAATAAAAGTAAATCGATTTATTTCAGACCCAAATTTTAATTTTTTAAAAAATGATATAATTATTACAAGAAATTAAGGTATATAAAATAATTACTATTTTAATTAAATATTATGATTAAGAAACATTTTTTACATTTAAATGATAACATTATTTTACTTTTTTTATGTACGACATTTCACTATGTAATGTTAGTTTTCATTTTCTTCTGCTATTATTTTTAATAACTGGGGATTTTTTTATTTCAAAGTCTAATTTATCATAAATAGGTAATTATTGTTGTCAAATAATCATCTTTTTTTAATTCCAAATATCATAATATATCTTGGGGAAATTTTTAGTAATTTTCTATGATGTTTTAATTTTTCGATGGATAGTATTTCTGATGAATAGTAAGGGACGAATAGTGTTTTCTTGATGAATAGTATTTTATGAATAATGATCTTTTGATGAATACTGAATAATATTTTATTATTCAATAACTTTTTCTCTAAATTGATTGACAAAAATATGTCATACATGGTTGTAATCAGGGTGAAAATTGTAGTAAAATAAGATCAAAATAATTTTTTGGTGAATAGTAACATACCCTATTGAATTGTAATGAATAGTAATGAATATTAAATTGGGTAAAAAAATTGAAACTTCACCCATGAATGAATAAATACAATTTAGACATCATAAAAGTGAAAAAAAGTCATAGTATAATTTTTGGTATTTCTGTATGTCATAAATATTTTATATTCAATTTTATAATTAATATAATAATTTGAAAAATAAATTCATTTTTATAGAATTTAATCATAAATTGTAACTTTATTATCTTATGGTTATACGATAACTTTATGGGCCATGAATAATATCTCACGATGTTATAAAACAAGTTATAGTTTTAGAGTTGTTTTTTTGAATAAATAATCATTTTATTTAAAAATTTAAATTAAAAATATTTTGAGAAATATTTTTAGTAAATATAATTATTTTTAAAATTTAGAACATTGATATCAGGTTAGTTTGAATTTATGATATTGTTATAAAATATTTTGATTTTCAGAGAATAGTGAAAATACAGTTTTGTGTTTCGGTGTGTTTAATGACATCATTAATGATGTAATCATGATGTAGTAATTTTGGAATACTTTTTAATTGTAAGATACATTATGAGGTGTCCTAGGTAGCCAATACCATGGTCAAATACCATGGGAAATCCCATGATTTTTCAAATACGACTGATGAGTTGTATCTTGAAAATTAATAAAATATTCCCTCACTTTTTTAATAAATACCAATACCTTTCATCATTAATTTCATTCCAAATTCATCATAAATGACTATTTGTTATTTTTACCTCCCAATGAGACCACCCAAGGTGCCCTCAAGCCCCCCAAAGTCCCACGCATCAATATTTTGATGTTACTCTTAAAGGTAAGGGAACCTTTCTCTCTCATCTTTTAAGTCATGACTTTTTTTATGTTATGTATTATAGTTTCCATATTATTATGTTGGAGTAAGTTATTATATGTCATCATTTCTATCCATCTTATGTTCAAATGATGAGAGGCCCTTTCCAATCTCATTAACGTATTTTTCTGAATATTATGCGATGTTGTTAGGCTACCAATGTTTCTGTAAAATAAATTACATCTTCCCTTTTTATTAAAGTTTCATTTTCATGTGGTTTTTCATTTAAATATCCATACCCTGATCGTAATTCATTTTATTCTATAACCATACTCTATTATGAATTATTTATGAGTGAGGGACCGTCCTCCCCTCTATTTTCATTATTTTCTAAAACCATGTTGTATGGCCATTACGCTGTAGAATTTTGGTCTCAAAATCTTCCTCTTTTATTCTAAAAAAGTTCATTTATTTTATTTATGTGAATACCAAATCCTATTTAATTTCAATGGGTATTCATAAAGACATAAAATTGATATATATTTTATTATGTAATTGACATACATATAACCCTCACTCCCTTTCCATGGGTTATAATTGGAATAATGATCTTGTTTTTAAGTACTTTTTAAACATCACGATTTTGTAATAATACACATTTATTTTATTCTCTATGTGTTATTTATGAAAATATTTATTATTATCTATTTGTATTACATGAATATAAATGCATATTATGGGGGCACCCTGATAGCACTTCAGTACATTGGGTAAAAAATTAATCTCTAGAGATGCCAAATTTCACGATACCTTGTTTAATAACCTTGGTAATTTTACTATGACACCTTGGGGATGTACCTTGGTGATATGTTCATTAATGTATTAATGGAATTCTATATCCACATATTCAATCTAGGTATCATGTTCTATTAATTATTATATTCATTCATTTCCATTTCTCATTTCCTATTTTTTTCATCAATTTCTTATTGATATCATGTGTAAATTGTTTCCCTTGTTTTCCCATACTAGGCCTTCTTCTCACCCTTTCCTTGTATGTATCCAGTTTATGAGATGCATACTTTTATATAGGATGAACTTTTCAAGATGACTCTTCTAAGGGGATTGAAAGAGTGTCTTATGTTTTCATGTCTTATTTTCTCGATTTTGAAGACTCTTAACTTGAAAAAATCCACTATTTGTAAAATGTAATGAAGATTTATGTAATAAAAAGGCGGGATGCAATATACATTACAAATAGTGACTTTAGTAAATATTTCATTTACTATGGTTAAAGGATAAATATAGTAAATAAGGGAAAAAATAATATTATAATAATATTACCTTACTCTAAAATGGGTCCTAACCGAATTTTCTTATACATGTTTGACCATTGTAATCCATGGGACAATGTTGGGACCCCATAGAGCCACTTGTAAGTGAAAATGTAATTTTTCAATGCTTAAATTAAATTTAAATAAAATGATCCATAAACCAATATCTTTATTTAAAAAAATTATATGCAGTTATATAAGTGAAATATTCTATGATAAATATTCATTAGATATATAAAAATATTTCATACATCATGGCATTTTATTTAATTTTTTTTAGATAAAATAAATTTATTTATTTATGACACAATGATGATATAGTTATTATCTTTTTTTAAATTTTTTTAAAAAAATCCTATTTTAAATTTCAAAATTAATTTATTTTTAAACTTTTTATTCCATACAATAATTTTTGGGATAATAACGACATTTTATATTTTAATTAGTGAAGGTTTTTTGAAAGAAAATTTTTTTATAGAATTTTTTAAAAGTCTTTATATGAATATTTTATAAATAGCGATAAATGAGTTTTTAAAACAATTAATATTTTTTAAATGAAAAAATAATTCTAAATATATAAGAATCATCCAACTAACATATACGACGTTAAAAATTTCATTAAGTATCCATTTTTGGTAGAATGGAATTTTATAGTAAATATATTGAACATATAGTTTGAATATACAAGAGGACATGGTAAAAGATAAATTAGTTAACTATGGGTTAATACTAAAAGATAAGGCTAATATTTTGAACTAAACATGTCTGAAACCCATTGGCAGAGAGTATTTAGAATAAGAATCACCTTATCATCGAATTAAATGAGTTGGGGACCTTTTTAAATAGCAATTCAGTTTATAATAAAATAATATATTCAAACATTCTTAAAGAGCCTCTACTCCACTTTATAGAAGTCCATTACCTCTAACCCATTGTCACCACTCTCAAGTTTCTTTACTCATCCATAATATGCTTCAATAAACTACCAAAATTCTTAAATTCCACCTATCAGCCTTCCCCTAGGGAGAAGAATATTCATGAAAGAATTTTGGATCCAACCAAATAGAGTTACCTGATTTAAAGGTATCATCTTCTCTCAAGTTCATTTCTTTTATTTTCCAACTCCACTCGCTATAATCTTATTTTATTTCTACATAACAACAAAATTATACTGAATAAAATACTTCCTTTTAATGATAATGATTATATGTAAAATTCCACATGTAACACCCCAAGCTTCCTCGGTATGTTTCCTTTCGAATAATGCAATGGCGTGCATTGTACGCAACTTCGAGATTTTAAGACACCATAACCAATCAAACTAGCCGTTATGAATAGTAATACCTAATTTTTGAAATTTTATAAATTCTATGTCTCAAAATGGACTTCATTTTTGGATTTCGAATATCGAAATTATCCTAGGGTGAAATTTTGGTACTTTTCGGATAACTTTCATATTTTGATGAATAATGAAAATTACTAAATTTTAATTAAAAACAACTTTTTTAATCAAAATAATTAATAGTGATAAATTATGAATTTGAGTGGTTTTAAAGTATATTTAGAATATATTTTTACCATGTAATACAATTTGGGTCATTGAACATAATTTCACATTTAAACCAGACATAAACAAGTGACAATCTTTTGATAGTTATTATCTCTAAAAAACACACTTTTTGTTTTAACAACGGGAATTAATTTTAAATTAATTTCTGCCACTTCTGTGTTTTGAATTTGGAAAAATGGATTCCATATTTGGTATCAGGATGTTCAAATTGTTTAAATAGGTAACTTTTATTTTTAATCATTTTGTATAATTACTTCGGTAAATATTTTATTTACCATGGTTAAAGGGTAAATCCGGTAAACAAGGGTTAAACAATAATATTATAATAATACTAAATTACCCTAAAACGTGTCTTAACCCTATTTGTTGATACATAGTTGACCATGGGCATCTTTGGGTCGATTTTGGGACCCCATGGATCCACTTGTAAGTGATAATGACACTTTATTTTAATTAAGTTAAAATAAATACAAAAATGACACAAGCATATATCTTTTAACAAAACAATTGTTACAGAGGGTTATATATGTTGGATTTTAGATTATAAATATTAATTATAAAGATAAAAGGATTTACTACATAATGATATTTTATTTATAATTTTTAGACATTAAATAATCTAATTTATTTATGACACAATGATGATGAATTAATTACTTTAATAGTGAAAAAGTAACATAATTGATATTATAAATACCCAAATAAATATAATATGAAACTTTTAATGAATTAAAATAATTTTCAATGATAATATGATATATTAGTATTGATTTAATGGACTCTGTTAGAAGTAATCAATCTGTTATGAGTTTAAAAAAAATCAACTATTGAATAGTGTCAAAATTGACATAAAAGAGTTCTTAAAACAAATATTCTATTATTAATTGATATTAAATTAATAAAAATCTAAGTTTCGGCCAAGAGACTTATATCATGATAGGTTCATCATTAATGGACCACTTGGGGGTCTCTTGGATGTATATAGTAAGTTTATTAACCATATAATATAAAAATACAAAGAGACATTGTAAAAGTGAAACTAATTAACTAGGAGTTAATACTTAAATATAAGGTTAATATAATGACCCAAACCTGTCTAACTTATATTGGTTGAGTTGTTTTCGACCCATAACCACCTTAACATTTAAATAATAAACTTTGGAGCCATTATAAACCGAATATGAATTTATTATAAATTAATATTTCTAGCTTTTCCAAAGGTGCCCCTCACCCCTCTTATAAAAGGGCACTCCTCCTTATCATTTCTTCACACCTTCAAAGCCCTTTGGTTCGGCCAAAACCTGCCCAAATACTATCCCAACTTCCCTAAATAAAACCTAGAGGCCTTAGTTTGATCAGAAAGCCAACCTAAGGAGCCATTTTGATTAAATCAAAAGGAAGAACCCGAAGAAGATGTAATGTTTTCACCACCCCTTTTTAAGTTCCTTTCTTCTTCCACTTACTCTTTCTTTGTTATTACCATTATAAAATAATAAATCCAGTATCATATATATACTGTGATGTTATTATAAATATGGTACAACCATATTCAGTATTCTATCCATCCTTTGAATAACATGTCACCCTACGTGCGTACGTACGGCTTACCGTCTCCACGTCGTGGTGTAATTGTTATTCAATATATTATTATTTGGATGGGTATAATAATTATGTGTAACTCATGTAAATAATAAATATAACATGATAATGATTCTGTATATGTGATATAATATCCAATTATATATTATTTTAATATCAAAAGAATGATATTGTCGCTCGTGCGTATGTACGGACTACCGTCTCCACGAACGCGATGAGATTCATTCTCCATCATATCCATTCAAGTATAATTATAATTTGATGATTTAAAAATAGTATCTAAGGACATGATATCATTCTGGATATGAATAATATACATCCCATTAATAACTAATATGGCTCACATAACAAATAATATAAAGTAAAATGAACCCGTTAACACCCGAAATGACGATAATTCTAAGATATTATTAACAAATCAATGTTAAAAGATCATATATGATATCATATTAAAGTAAATGATTTTTGTATAATTCAATAACAATTATTTCACAACTATACAGGAGGTAAACCTACAGTCGACCAAGGAAAAAGTACAAAAGTAAGGGATTTTCTTATCTCACTTTCAATTCCGTGAGATTTCCATTATTCGCCACTAAATTATTGAAAGTGGTGTATTGTGTACTGCCATTTGATATATATTATCATGATTCTCTTTATATTCATGTTATTCTGTAAATAATTTTGTGGTTATTAACTTTTCGCCATATGACTCAGTTGATTAACGTGGTAAGGGGTTTCTTAACTCACTCTTAATTTCGTGAGAATTCAATTGTTCACCACTTAATTATTGCATGTGGTGTATGTGTACTGCCCATGATTGTATTCATTGTGTAATATACTTTAATTTATGGGTATTTACATCATCATGGTATGATAATTCTTTCATGGGTGTATGTTTCGTAAGTTACCTAATTGATAAGGGAATTTGAGATTTCAATTTCCACTCATTTGGCTTTACGCATATTTCATTGATTTTATTACGCCAAGATTATATGTGGAATCACTATGCATTTTATTATGTCATAATTTCCACTCCCCTTCCTGTGGATATACTTTTGATACACATAATCACTCCATTGATAATTATCAAGTCATTGATATGAATTTGATAAGAGTAATTTTAACTCATTCACCATTTGTTCAGTTAAACATCCAATTCATTGGTGTTGTTTTTACAAGAATTTGTGTGAATATCCTTTGATTGTTTTACACTGAATATCCAATCATATTTAGTGTATTTATATTTGTCACACATAATTATGTCGTTGATTTATCCTTAACCTAAGGATATGGCCTTTATGGGAGATTTCATCTCAATTTACATTCCATTGAGACTTCTTTGTTGATATAAACCAAATCACTTTTATGTGGTGTATATAATGTACTTTGACGTAGTATATCATGAATCCCTTTATTCTCATGATATTAAAAAGTTTTGATTACCTCAATTGTTTTTATTCAATTGTCTCTCTTTTGGTTAGAATCTCTAACTAAAATACCATTTTTAAATGTTTTAAAGACTTATTCATCTAAATATTTCTCATTAATGTCCATGTTTTAAAAATTGTTTTAAGGATTTATTTATATGGACATTAAAGTTTAGAAATTAAAATTCCTTTTAAAAAGTTTCAAAGTGGTATGGGACACTTTGATTCAAAAATCTATTTTTAAATGGCTTCTTGACAAATAGCGTGACTTTTAAATGATTTCAAGAAAAAGGGGGATATTTCTCTCAAATATTTTTGATGATTATTTTCATCTATGTCAACATCCTTCATTATTCTTGAATGAGGTTAATGTGATACAATAAAATCTTTCATATTGTATCGAATGAGTTATGTTTGACTATGGATGTGCTATTTTTATACCATTCATGGTTTGTGGTTAAAGTATTGACATTTCGTATGCTAGTTTTATTACGAATGTTTATGTTATGTTTAAACATGTTCATATGAGGAATGCATTGGACTTAATAAGTGACGGGTGGAGCCTGCTATAGCTCTTCGATGCATCGGTAGGTCTCATGAGACAAACTAGTGTCTTGGCACAAGGCCTTGGCAAAATCTTATTTGTAGTCTTGGCACGAGGCCTTGGCTATGTGGTTATGATAGTCTGGCATTATGCATTCCATCATTATGAAAGTGGTTATTGATAATGTATGAGATTGTTCGACTAGTAGAATATCTATGTGAGTAAGTAAATGGAATTATTTTATTTTATCTTTGCCATTTTATGCTGAAGTTCAAGTTTAAAAGGCTTTTGTTTTAGTTATAAACTGCCTTAAGTGTTTATGCTTATTTATGAAAGCTTTTGCTATAATGTTATCCTTACTGAGCATCTGAGATCACCCCTTTCAATGTTTTATTTTTCCCAGGATTATGAAGAAGTAATTTATGAATGACCTGTAGGGATAGTATGAGGGGATATGAAGACAAGATGTTTTTTATGATGTAATGTAAAAATTTATGGATGTATCTAGTTATTCCAAGGCTACTAAACCAATCGGTCTTTCGAGATTTGATCTTTCTTGTGATCATGCCAATGTTATGTAATAATGCACCGACTCTGGGTAACTAGGGTCGGGGTGTTACAGTTGGTATCAGAGGAAGTTTAGTACAAACCTTGGAAGCTAGATTTAGATAAACTCTGATTAGAGCACGTAGACCTAAGATGAACTTTGAGGATTAGTATAAAAGAACTTCCTAGAATTTTGGTATTGTAGTGATTTTGTGAATTGTCCGAGCAATACATCCTTGTCTGGATACGAGCAGGTAGAGGCGGCTCTGGCACAGATGTACCTAGGGGTAAAACCCAAAAACACCGCTTTTAGCTAGACTCGAACGGGAACTAGTGCACGACAACGGGCCTTGCTGCACTCTTGGTTACGACACTCCCGGGGGATATGCTTAGGATAATTTACATTTTATTTACAAACCGATTTAAGTAATATATATATATATATAAGATGAGATTAAATGACCTTGGTTAATCCTAATATGTTTCAAATTGAGAATATGGTGACATTTTAATCTCTAAATGATTTTACGACTACGGTTACTCACACAATGCTTTCTGGTTTTAGTCAATGGCTGGATTCCAAGGAAGTCATAGTGACTTTGAGAATTATGTACAAGGTCGGAACGGGGGTTCCAATGAGAAACAAAATGGAATGTTGATAGGCGTAAAAGATATCGTCTTAATGCCAAATCAGTTTTCCAAAAATATGATCAAAAACATATATATTAACCAACTCCCAGACTCAACAAAGAAGAGAAAGGTGATAAATGATAAGAGCTCCAGCAATGGAGACCATGGAGAAAAGAACCCTCAATTTTCATCATGTAGGAAATGTGGAAAGAGACACCTAGGAAAGTGTCTCAATTGGACAACGAAATGTTTTACGTGCGGGAAGGAAGGACATAAAGTGAAGAATTTCTGAAGAAAAATGAAGAGTACTATGGAAGAAGATAAAAATGGTCCCAAGAGTCCATTTACAGTCATTTGCCGTAAATGTAGGGGACCTGGCCATTACCGAAGTGAATGACCTATTCTATAGGATATTTTCTTGGTCAAAGAAGAAGCTATGTGGAAATAAATGGTTGGAGAAACATTTAAAAAGTATTAGCACTCCATGTTGATGGGTTTACTTTGGAATAATTTTCTCTTGTATTTGTAACCCTGCAGTTTGCCATGTGAGAATGATATTTGAGGAAGAATTGTCTCTTCTCTTGTGCATATAGGTATAAATAACCATTTGGTTTTATATGATCATTGGGGTTTGAGAAAATTATAAGTTATTATAATTTGGGATGAAAATTAAAGGTATGATATAACATTTGTGGTTAAATTATGTTATTTTGAGGAATTTATCTCATTTTGGTAATATTATAAAATATATTTTTTGAAAAAGTACAACACGTAGACCGTGTGACAACCCGTCGTGTCGGAAAAAGCTGTGGGAATCGAACCCACAACCAAAGTGCGATTGGGATTTACCACCTACCACTGGACTACGTGAAGTCCCTGGTTAGTGTGACTATTTTTTTGTTAAATTATTTTATTGATCAATAATAAGATGATTTGGGTTCTTATGTCTTATCAAATGAATACCCTTGGTATAGGAAAATGATTTGGTGATTAAGTGATAAATGTTATTTTGAAAGATGTTCGCTTTGTTGGGAACACTATATGCCCAAGGAAAATAGAATACAATGGGGTTTCATTTTTAGAGCAATGGTGGATTTTTATCTACATTTTAAAGTGGATTTATAGTGATTTGGGTTATTTATGGAAATGATTAACCTATAACAGAGAATATGTGATGATATTAATTACTTTTAAGTATGTGACTTTAAGAGTATTTGATGTCATTTGGAGATACAATTTAACATGGGAGACTACATAATCAAATTCTTCTATGTTTTGGGTTTCAATATTAGTTTGGATTATATTGAAGGATTTTAAGGACAATTGATTATTGAATGGTATTTATATAACTTTGGGGTATTGTTGGTTTAATTTTAGAAATTATGATTAGTGCATATTTATCTCAAGGAATATCCTTTTGGGGGATCATTAGATCATTCACTAACCATTTTGGTTTTAATTAATCTTCAAAGACAATGTAAATATATAGTTTATCCTGCATGGATCATGTGATTCTATAGAAGTTTATTCTAGCTCTTCCAGTGTGACCAAGTCTTCTTGAATACTCATCGTTTAAAAAAAATTGAGTTAGTGGTGGAAATTTATTAATGAATGAAACTCTACATAAAATGTAAGTATATCTCTTAATGTTCTTAGTCAATATCATAAATGAATTCCTCGTCCTTATGTAATGTAACTTAAAAAAAATTATTGTCTGTTTACTTTCCTACTAGGAGAATAATGGTCGTTTGTCCCAACACAAGTTTGTGGTTTTCTTATTGTTAACTTTATCCTGATCATGATTTCTATCCCTCTCCATCATAACTTGAAACTTAGTTTATCATCCATATCCATGTTTTCCTACATGGAATCCTAGTATGGGTTATCTTGGATGACCCTTATACCTCTCTTTCTTTCTTTTAAAGTGATAGTTTTATTGAGTCTTTTTCCGAAGTGGGACTTTCCATTATATTCCCAAGCAAAATTTTAAAAATTGGGAGGACACAATTTATTGAAGGAGCGGAGAATGTAACACCCCAATCTTCCTCGGTATGTTTCCTTTCGAATAATGCAATGGCGTGCATTGTACGCAACTTCGAGATTTTAACACACCATAACCAATCAAACTAGCCGTTATGAATAGTAATACCTAATTTTTGAAATTTTATAAATTCTATGTCTCAAAATGGACTTCATTTTTGGATTTCGAATATCGAAATTATCCTAGGGTGAAATTTTGGTACTTTTCGGATAACTTTCATATTTTGATGAATAATGAAAATTACTAAATTTTAATTAAAAACAACTTTTTTAATCAAAATAATTAATAGTGATAAATTATGAATTTGAGTGGTTTTAAAGTATATTTAGAATATATTTTTACCATGTAATACAATTTGGGTCATTGAACATAATTTCACATTTAAACCAGACATAAACAAGTGACAATCTTTTGATAGTTATTATCTCTAAAAAACACACTTTTTGTTTTAACAACGGGAATTAATTTTAAATTAATTTCTGCCACTTCTGTGTTTTGAATTTGGAAAAATGGATTCCATATTTGGTATCAGGATGTTCAAACTGTTTAAATAGGTAACTTTTATTTTTAAACATTTTGTATAATTACTTCGGTAAATATTTTATTTACCATGGTTAAAGGGTAAATCCGGTAAACAAGGGTTAAACAATAATATTATAATAATACTAAATTACCCTAAAACGTGTCTTAACCCTATTTGTTGATACATAGTAGACCATGGGCATCTTTGGGTCGATTTTGGGACCCCATGGATCCACTTGTAAGTGATAATGACACTTTATTTTAATTAAGTTAAAATAAATACAAAAATGACACAAGCATATATCTTTTAACAAAACAATTGTTACAAAGGGTTATATATGTTGGATTTTAGATTATAAATATTAATTATAAAGATAAAAGGATTTACTACATAATGATATTTTATTTATAATTTTTAGACATTAAATAATCTAATTTATTTATGACACAATGATGATGAATTAATTACTTTAATAGTGAAAAAGTAACATAATTGATATTATAAATACCCAAATAAATATAATATGAAACTTTTAATGAATTAAAATAATTTTAAATGATAATATGATATATTAGTATTGATTTAATGGACTCTGTTAGAAGTAATCAATCTGTTATGAGTTTAAAAAAAATCAACTATTGAATAGTGTCAAAATTGACATAAAAGAGTTCTTAAAACAAATATTCTATTATTAATTGATATTAAATTAATAAAAATCTAAGTTTCGGCCAAGAGACTTATATCATGATAGGTTAATCATTAATGGACCACTTGGGGGTCTCTTGGATGTATATAGTAAGTTTATTAACCATATAATATAAAAATACAAAGAGACATTGTAAAAGTGAAACTAATTAACTAGGAGTTAATACTTAAATATAAGGTTAATATAATGACCCAAACCTGTCTAACTTATATTGGTTGAGTTGTTTTCGACCCATAACCACCTTAAAATTTAAATAATAAACTTTGGAGCCATTATAAACCGAATATGAATTTATTATAAATTAATATTTCTAGCTTTTCCAAAGGTTCCCCTCACCCCTCTTATAAAAGGGCACTCCTCCTTATCATTTCTTCACACCTTCAAAGCCCTTTGGTTCGAACAACCCCTTCCCAAATACTATATCAACTTCCCTAACTACAACATATAGGCCTTAGTTTGATCAGAAAGCCAACCTAAGGAGCCCTTTTGATTAAATCAAAAGGAAGAACCCGAAGAAGAGGTAATGTTTTCACCACCCCTTTTTAAGTTCCTTTCTTCTTCCACTTACTCTTTCTTTGTTATTACCATTATAAAATAATAAATCCAGTATCATATATATACTGTGATGTTATTATAAATATGGTACAACCATATTCAGTATTCTATCCATCCTTTGAATAACATGTCACCATACGTGCGTACGTACGGCTTACCGTCTCCACGTCGTGGTGTAATTGTTATTCAATATATTATTATTTGGATGGGTATAATAATGATGTGTAACTCATGTAAATAATAAATATAACATGATAATGATTCTGTGTATGTGATATAACATCCAATTATATATATATTTTAATATCAAAAAATGATATTGTCGCTCGTGCGTATGTACGGACTACCGTCTCCACGAACGCGATGAGATTCATTCTCCATCATATCCATTCAAGTATAATTATAATTTGATGATTTAAAAATATTATCTAAGGACTTGATATCATTCTGGATATGAATAATATACATCCCATTAATAACTAATATGGCTCACATAACAAAGAATATAAAGTAAAATGAACCCATTAACACCCGAAATGACGATAATTCTAAGATATTATTAACAAATCAATGTTAAAAGATCATATATGATATCATATTAAAGTAAATTATTCTTGTATAATTCAATAACAATTATTTCACCATTATACAGGAGGTAAACCTACGGTTGACCAAGGAAAAAGTACAAAGTAAGGGATTTTCTTATCTCACTTTCAATTCCGTGAGATTTCCATTGTTCGCCACTAAATTATTGAAAGTGGTGTATTGTGTACTGCCATTTGATATATATTATCATGATTCTATTTATATTCATGTTATTCTGTAAATCATTTTGTGGTTATTAAATTTTGTCCATATGACTCAGTTGATTAACGTGCTAAGGGGTTTCTTAACTCACTCTTAATTTCGTGAGAATTCCATTGTTCACCACTTAATTATTGCATGTGGTGTATGTGTACTGCCCATGATTGTATTCATTGTGTAATATAATTTAATTTATGGGTATTTACATCATCATTTTATAATACTTCTTTCATGGGTGTATGTTTCGTAAGTTACCTAATTGATAAGGGAATTTGAGATTTCAATTTCCACTCATTTGGCTTTACGCATATTTCATTGATTATATTACCCCAAGATTATGTGTGGAATCACTATTCATTTTATTATGTCATAATTTCTACTCCCCTTCCTGTGGATATACTTTTGATACACATAATCACTCCATTGACAATTCTCAAGTCATTGATATTAATTTGATAAGAGTAATTTTAACTCATTCACCATTTGTTGAGTTAAACATCCAATTCGTTGGTGTTGTTTTTACAAGAATATGTGTGAATATCCTTGGATTGTTTTACACTGAATATCCAATCATATTTAGTGTATTTATATTTGTCACACATAATTATGTCGTTGATTTATCCTTAACCTAAGGATATGGCCTTTATGAGAGATTTCATCTCAATTTACATTCCATTGAGACTTCTTTGTTGATATACACCAAATAACTGTTATGTGGTGTATATAATGTACTTTGACGTAGTATATCATTAATCCCTTTATTCTCATGATATTACAAAGTTTTGATTAGCTCAATTATTTGTATTCAATTGTCTCTCTTTTGGTTAGAATCTCTAACTAAAATACCATTTTTAAATGTTTTAAAGACTTATTCATCTAAATATTTCTCATTAATGTCCATGTTTTAAAAATGGTTTTAAGGATTTATTTATATGGAAATTAATGTTTAGAAATTAAAATTCCTTTTTAAAAGTTTCAAAGTGGTATGGGACACTTTGATTCAAAAATCTATTTTTAAATGGCTTCTTGACAAATAGTGTGACTTTTAAATGATTTCAAGAAAAAGGGGGATATTTCTCTCAAATAGTTTTGATGATTATTTTCATCTATGTCAACATCCTTTATTATTCTTGATTGAGGTTAATGTGATACAATACAATCTTTCATACTGTATCGAATGAGTTATGTTTGACTATGGATGTGCTATTTTTATACCATTTATGGTTTGTGGTTAAAGTATTGACATTTTGTTTGCTAGTTTTAATACGAATGTTTATGTTATGTTTAAACATGTTCATATGAGGAATGCATTGGACTTAATAAGTGATGGGTGGAGCCCGCTATAGCTCCTCGATGCATCAGTAGGTCTCATGAGACAAACTAGTGTCTTGGCACAAGGCCTTGACAAAATCTTATTTGTAGTCTTGGCACGAGGCCTTGGCTATGTGGTTATGATAGTTGGCATTATGCATTCCATCATTATGAAAGTGGTTATTGATAATTCATGAGATTGTTCGACTAGTAGAATATCCATGTGAGTAAGTAAATGGAATTATTTTATTTTATCTTTGCCATTTTATGCTGAAGTTCAAGTTTAAAAGGATTTTGTTTTAGTTATAAACTGCCTTAAGTGTTTATGCTTATTTATGAAAGCTTCTGCTATAATGTTATCCTTACTGAGCATCTGAGCTCACCCCTTTCAATGTTTTATTTTTCCCAGGATTATGAAGAAGTAATTTATGAATGACCTGCAGGGATAGTATGAGGGGATATGAAGACAAGATGTTTTTTTATGATGTAATGTAAAAATTTATGGATGTATCTAGTTATTCCAAGTCTACTAAACCAATCGGTCTTTCAAGATTTGATCTTTATTGTGATCATGCCAATGTTATGTAATAATGCACCGACTCTGTGTAACTAGGGTCGGGGCGTTACACCACACACCTCCATTTAATTGATACTAACATTTTGTTTCAGCGGACAGTGAACTACTGCCTCACGAAATATTGATGGTTCAATTGTATCCTACTGCCTCTCATGTTGTCAATTATGATGTAACTAAAATTATATATGATATATATGAAAATTATTTTATCTCTATATATTTGTTATTTCTCATTTAGAATATGCCGTTATTATTTCATTGTTGTATGTATACGATAATTTCCTTTGAGTAAGTGCAGACTACCGCCCCTTAATGTGATATGACACATCAATGTTATACATGGAACCTATAATGGACCGAATTAATGAATTTATGTAATATATAAAAAATATAAATTATTCTATAATTTTAATATACCTATGTATCATTTTGTTTTTTTTCTTTTAAAAATGAAAAAAAGAACTGAAAGTAGGGTACATGTGTACATACTGTTTACCATCTCCATGAACGGTGCATTCCATTTTATTGTATCCAAATGTAATATAATATTATATGAAAATATATACTATATAAAAATAAATATATACTGGATATATATGATATTTAAATCATGAATACAAATATGGAGATAAAGGGATTTTGACCACATGGATAATTTGTAATTATAAGAAGTTCATTTTTGACTCAAATTCCGAACGAAAAAATGTCAAATATGAATTGAAATAATTATATAATTATTGTAAAAAGGTTATAAGTGATAAAAATGAATAATAAAATATAAAATGTTTTTAATCATGTAAATATTATCTTAATTTTATTATTCAGGAATAACATGGAACATACAAGAGATTTTGGAGTTGAGGTAATGAAACTTTCACCCTCCTATTTTAGTCAGACTTATTTATATTATATCATTAAATTTCAATTATCAAATGTTTGGATATGATATTATATATATCTATATAGCTGTAAATTTTATTTCAATTTGAGGAGAGATCTTTTTCTTTCTCATCAAATCATTTTCTGAATTTTAAAGTGACACTTTTAGGCTACTGAAATTTCGTAAGGGACTATGTCTCAAAATCCTTTCATTTGAGGAATATCTTGATCTTTAGTACCTTTATTATCCTATAAGGTGTATATACTTTCCATTGAAATATTATATGATGAGTATCCATATTCTCATTATATTATATGTTTTATTTAATGTTATTCTTTTTCTATTTTTATATAATTATTTTCTCAAGTTGTAAGGGACTCTTTAACTAAAACACTCTTAAACTTGTTTTAAAGCTTTAATCTTATAAATCATTATAATTAATATATATGTTATCAAAATGTTTTTATGGATTTATTTATATTGAAATTACTTTTTTAAAATTAATATTCTTATAAAATATTCATTTTTGTATTGGACACTTTTATTGAAAAATATAATTATCAAATGGTTTAAATGGTTTTGAAATGGTATATTTTTCTATGAAGAATTTTTGTAAACAAAAAAAAGAATGTTTTATTTTAATATACATGGGGGAATTTACCTTTACATCGCCACAAGAAGTATTTTATATTTGGCTTCCTTAACAATCCGTATAGTTTTTAAAAGGAAAATAAATACCATATATCATTTTTACATATTTTGGAATTAAATAAGGCTTTTGGAAAGAATTGATTTTGTTAATATCTTGAAATGATATATTTTGATTGCAATTTGGAAATGTTATCTTTACTTTATTCTTGTTTTATGTGTTATGATTATTTTATGGTTCTTGGGTATTGTTTACATATAGGGGTGGTTCGGTGATAAAACTAGGTCGGGTGAGCTCGAGATAGCTCTCTTATGAATTGGGTATCGTGACAGAGGTAAAAGTTAATGTTTCTCTTATGTGAATTAGGGATTATACTACGATGAGTATTCTAGAAATAACTCCCTATGTATTTGTGAAAGCTACAATGTATGTATGTTATGTATTCCACAAGTAACCTTTATGATTTATGATTTATATGTTTAATTCATAAAATATTATGATTTCATGAGGTGTGTTAAAAAAATTATGTTTTTCATATATTTATGGACTAATTTTTTCTTTATTTTATAACTGTTTCTGAACATTTTTTTCTCATCCAATGCTTTTCAAATTTTTTATCTTCAGTGTGATTTATTAACATAATTAAAAATTAGGTAATGTTTTTTGGCTGGGGACTATAGTAATTCTGGTAACTCTTTCATATTCCTTACAAACCATTAAAAGTTTTTTTAATTTCTTTAGGAATAAAAAATCATTATTAGTTATTAAGTTTGTATGATCCTCTATGATAATGTAGTTTTTGATAATCATATATATTTTAAATTTAAAGATTCTACTCTTTCGTGCAATTTTAATATCTCTATGTGGATCAATTATGTCATACAGAACTGTATACTTTAATAAGACAATATATTATATTCATGAATAAATATGTTTACAAATGTATTTTTAGATAAACCTTTTCATAACACATAGTCTGGTAAGTCAAACACTTTGAGAACATTCTAGTGTCCCTGACACCGATGGTTAGTTCGACAGACTGAAGTTTGACACACCGATGTTCGAAACACAGAAGTCAACAGGCGTATGTTCAACAGACCGAAGTTCGACACACCAAATTTGACAGAACAAAGTTTGACGCACTTAAGTCATCAAAGTGAAGTTTGACAGACCGAAGTATGACACACTGAAATCAACACACCAAAGTTGATAGACCGATTTTTAACAGATTTAAGTTGACACACTAAAATCGACACACCGAAGTCGATAGATAGAAGATTGACCAACCGAGGTCGACACACCGAAGTCGATTGACCAAAGTTTGACAGGCTGATGTTGACACACCAGATTCGATAGAATGAAGTTCAACAGACTGAAGTCGACTCACCGATGTTTGATAGACTGATGTTCGACAGACCGAAGTCAACTCACCGAAGATGACACACTAAAGATGATAGACCGATGATACCAAACAAAAGACAATAGACTGAAGATGACTCACCGATAGTCATAAATAATTGTTTCAGTATCATTAATTCAAATTTATTTCTAACTGTCATATTTAGACAAATTAATGTCTCTGACATTATATAATGTTGTGTGTAGGACTATCCGTAGAAAGTACGAGGTACATCTACGTGTAGATATCTTTATGCCAAGAGGATCCTGGAATATAAAAGGACCTCAACATTTACTTTAATAATGAAGTAGTACACACTGAGACACAGACTGTGTGAATTCTAAAAGAGGGGAACTAAGTGCACGAGATAACAAGAAGATTGTAACAAGCAACTTTCACCTAAAGCTCAGAGTACATCGATACATTGAATAGCTGAACCTTTTCACTCCTCGAAGATGAATTACAGAAACTTCTATACTCTGTTCTGAAGACAACATATAGAAGGGGAATCAAATACAATTTTCTCAACACTCATTGAGTCTAGAGCATCACATCACAACACATAGACATATCTTAACTCTATTCTCTTTTTTAACACTGTTGTGTTTTTATATTCACTAATTGAGAAGTGTGTATATATATTTGTATCCCAAAAAAAATCTCCTAAGCATAACTATAGGATATCAAACTATCCTCATAATCAATCACTTCGTACACTTGTATCCTACATAGAACTGTGGAAGAGATTCCTTGTGATCTTTTTATCATTATTTCCCATGAATAACTGTGGTAGAGGTCATGTGTGACCTGGAAATCTCGGTGTGCTGTTCTGAACCCCAATCCAGGTTGTGGATCAAAAGTCTATCAATATAAACAACATGGTGGAAGGTGATCCAAACATAGAGAATACTATGTCTCAGCTTGATACTAAACCTCTTTATTTATCTGCTGCGCTGATTATCTTATATTTCTTTTGTGAAATTTATTTCCTGTATTAAGATAAACTGATCTTTGATTGTTTTTTAGCAAGTGTTTACATATTTTTTTTTGAATCAGTAGGTTTTTTTCGAATGTTTTGATAATCAATAGGTTAGTAAACTTGATAACTAATCAATATTATGAGAATAAAATTAAACCTTCAAGACTTTTATAAGTTCTCTACAAACTGAATTTTTGTTTACTTTTATAGGGGGGATTATTTTTTAAAGAACCTCTTTAAATTTTTTTTAATAGTGTCTCAATTTACCCCCCCTCCTAAGTTATCTACTCCGAACAACATTTGGTATCAGAGGAAATTTTGAATTTTATTTTATCAAATCAATTGTGATTATAGTTCTATTTGAAAGATCTTCAAATTTATGTTATTTCTAATTTTTTATCTCTTTGAAATTATTTTACAACCTTTATCATGTGAAATAGATTAGAAGGGGCTGCTACAAATAGACCACCTTTCTTTAATAAAACTATCATTTCTCATTGCATTCCTAAAATGAATATACATTTGGAAAGTATGGGATTTGAAATCTAGACTTCTATTGAATGTAAATATAAAATACCTGAAACTGCTAGAATCACTTGGGATGAATCTATCAAATTGGCCTATAACAATAATTGTAAAGCAATTAATAATATGAACTGTGCAGTAGGAGACAAAGAGTTTATCTATATCTCTTCCTGTAAAACTGCACATGAAATTCGGGATACTCTATCTATTTCACATGAAGGAACATCTAATGATAAGGAAATGTGATTAAACACTTATACTATTAAATATGAAAATTTTCAAATGAATTCTAATGACTCGATTTCAGATATGTATCATAGGTTTAATGAAATTTCGTATACCATGATTTCTTAAGGAAGAGAATTATCCACTAAAGAGTAGATCATGAATATTCTACAATGTCTACTGCAAAGGTGGTGTGGAAAATCTGCATCTATTAGCGAATCATGTGACATTTATAAAATTCCAGTGAAGGAACTGATTACAAAATTAATGATGTATGAAGAAGAATTGAAGGTAAATCAAGAAGAGGATGAACCAAAATAAAGTCTATAGCCTTCAAGACAACTACATCCATATGTAAATATAAATATAATGTTAAAGCTACTATCGAAAGATCATGTAGTGATGATGTCACCTCAAATAGTGATGAAGAAATGGCCCAGTTGGCTAGACGATTCAAGAAATTCGGTCGGAAAAATAAGTTCTTCAAAAAGCCTAGTTATAGAGGAAAGTATGATAATAAGGTAAATAGGAAAAGCAATGGAAGGAAAATGATAAATCAGAATATATAATATTACATGAATGTAAAAGGGAAGGACATGTCAAGTCTAACTTCCTGAAGTTGAAATACAAGAATAAGTATGAAAATAAGAATATAATATATATATATGAAAGCAATGAAGGCCACTAAGAGTGCCTCTGAGGACTACTCAAGTGAATTTGGATCTTCTCAAAACGAGAATGATGATATTTCTAATATGTGTTTCATGAAAAACACATCCGAGGTAAACATAAAATCCCTTGTACATGATTCTTATTATTCTAAATGTGAGTATGAAAATATTACAAATGATGAATTATTCGAATATTGCAACATGATAGAGGAAACCTATAATGAGTTAAAACATAAGTATAAATCCTTGAAGAATAAACATGGCCTTACTATGACTGCTAAATTTGAACCTACAATTGAAAAAGAAAAAAATTCTCAACTACATAATGAGAACAATGAGCTAAAATTGTATAATGAACTATTGAAGAAAGACATAGAAAAGTTTACTAATATGAAAAATACACTTACTCAAAGACATGGCAAAAAATAGCTATTAATATAATTCTAGGATAGGATATCAACCAGGTCAAAGGAATTTATCTAAATAACATATTGTATCCAAATCTGGAAAATCTGTAACTATTTTCAAAAACCAGAGTTGTATTGTAGGTTCCAGCTCATCAAATTCTTTTACTCTATCCAATTCCACATGACCAAATAAAAAATATTTTTCAAATACTCTATATTCATTATATAGGAAACCAAAAATACAGTTGTGGGTTTCTAAATCATATATTACTCATGTTTGTTGACCTAGACAAATATGGGTACCAAAGTCATTTCCTGGTTAAACTATTTTTTAGGTAAACTACTTAAAGAGTTCCTGCAAAAAGATGTGGTATTTTTACAGTGGATGTTCAAGACATATGATTGCGTATTTTTCATGCTTTAAAAGCCTTATCAAGATAAATGGAGGACAAGTCAAATTTGGTGACAATGGTAATGGAAAAATCATTGGCCTAGGCCAGATTGGTAATCCTAACTCTATTTCAATTTCCAATGTACTATATATTGATGGAGTGAAGTATAACTTTCTCAGCATATCTCAACTGTGTGATGATGAATATAATTTTAAATTCGAAGACAATTCATGGCATGTTTTTTAAGCCAATAATATCTTAGTATTTACGGCTTTTTAAAATGATAATTTATATGCTATAAATATAGAAACACTAGCCTCATAGAATGTCTCTTGTCTTAATTACTTTCACAAAGATCCATGGATATAGCTTATAATACTTGGAAATTTTAATATACATTCTCTTAGAAAGTTATCTAGAAAAGGATTTGTCATAGACTTATCGAAATTAGATGTTTTAGACAATAAAGTATGTAATCCTTGTCAAAAAGGAAAGAAACATAAAATCTCTTTCAAACCAAAGAATGATGTAAATTTTTCTCAACCTCATGAGTTGGTACATGTGTACTTGTTTGGACCATCTAGAGTTTTGAATATCAATGTAAAGAACTATGTTTATGTTCTTATATTTAGTTTCTCTAGGTACACCTGGACCTTTTTCTTAGCTCATAAAAGTGAGGCATGTTTTCACTTTAGCATGTATGATAAGACTGTAGAAAATCTCAGTGGATTTAAGATTAAATCCTTAAGTAGTGATCATGGCTGTGAGTTTGAGAATCATTATTCTGAAGCCTTCTGCTCACAAAATGGTTATAATCATAACATCTCTGCACTAGGAAAAGATCAATAGAATGGTGTGGTAGATATAAGGAATAAAACCTTACATGAAATTTCCCGGACTATGCTCATTGAATATGATCTACCCATTTATTTTTGTGCTGAAGATGTTAGTACATATTTCTACACAATAAATGGAGTCTTAATTTGGACCATTATTTAGAAAACTCCTTACGAGTTCTGGAATAATAGAAAACCCAAATTAGGTTATTTTAAAGTGTTTGGATGTAAAGTATATATTCTGAATACTAAAGATAATTTATAAAAATTTTCATCCAAAAGTGATGAAGGAATATTTCATGGACATTATACATCAAGAAAATATTATAGAGTCTTTGACAAGAAGACCTAATGTGTGGAGGAATATGTACATATCAAGTTTGATGAAGCAGATCCACATGAGCCCAAGACCTCAAATGAAAATATTGAAGAGTATATGTCCAATCTAGATATTAAGGATAAAATCGAAAATCATCATGTGAAGGAATCTGTGAAAACATCTAGTTCTGAAATTTCTCCTCACCTTAACCGTAGTGAACCAGATCAACCTGACCAACAAGAAATATCGAGTACTACTTTATCTTGACCAACTAGAACCCTTAAAAATCATCCCATAGATACTATTGTTGGAGATTTCGAAAGAGGAACACAAACCAGAAATTCCTTGAGAAACCAGGTTTAACATCAAGCCTTCTTGTCACATCATGAACCTAAACATATCAATGATGCTATCAATTATGAGTTTTGGGTAATGGCCATGCAAGATAAAAATAATCAGTTTGAAATAAATAAATTTTGTAAACTTTTAGACAGACCTAAGGATATTTTGACCATTGGAACCAAATGGATGTTTAGAAATAAGGTAGATTAAAGTGGAAATATAGATAGAAACAAAGATAGAGTAGATGCACAAGGATATAATCAATAAGATGTAATTTATTATGAAGAAACATTTTCTCATATAGCTAGACTTGAGGCAATTAGGATCTTACATGCCTATGTAGCACACCTGGATTATAGACTTTATCAAATGGATGTCAAATTTTCAATCCTAAATGTTCATATAATTGAGGATGTTTTTGTGGAACAACCCTCAGGTTTTGCAAATCCAATTTTTCCAAATCATGTGTTCAAATTATTAGAATCTTTTTATGGCAAGAAAAAATCTCCAAGAGCATGGTATGAATGGTTAATTAATTTTCTTATTTCTAAAGGTTTTACAAAAGGACTTGAAGATCCTAGTATATTTATAAAAATAGATTCCAAAACGTCTTAATTTTCCAAATATATGTAGATGATATTATTTTTGAATCTTCTAAAAATTCATTATGTATTTATTTGTCAAACATAATGAAAAGAGAGTTTGAAATGAGTTTAATGGGTGAACATAAATAATTTCTTGGATTTCAAATATTTCAGAATAGAGAAGGTAATATCATAGATCAAAGTAATTATACATAAGATCTTTTGAAAAAGAGATGGATTTTATAGCATTAAGAGTAGTGAAAATTATCTGAGTTCTACATGTAAATTAGATCTTGATGAAAGTGGAAAATCAGTTGATCAAACTGCTTACAGAGGAATGATAGGGAGTTTTCTATAATTAATGATGAGTGGGCAAGATATTATGTTCTGTGTGTGTATGTCTGTCAGATTTCAAGCAAACCCAAAGGTGTCACATCTAAATAGTGTTAAAAATATTTTCAAATGCCTCAACTATACCACTAATTTAGGATTTTTCTATCCAAAAGGAAAACTTTTTGATTTAATTAACTATTCAGATGCTGATTTTGGTGGATGAAAATTATATAGAATGATTTCCTTTGGAACATGTATCTTTTGGGGAAAGTCATTAATATCATGGTGTAGTAAAAAGACAAATTCAGTTGCATTATCACCTGCTAAAGTAAAATACATTGACGTCGGTAGTTGTTGTGCACAAATTTTGTGGATGAAACACATCTTATTATAATATGGATTTCAATTCACACATATCCCCACTAACTGTGACAACAAAAGTGCTATTACAATTTCTAGAAATAAAATATCTTATTCTAGAACAAAGCATATTGATGTAAGACCTCACTTTTAGAAATATTATTATCAAAAAATAGAATATGACTCTTATGTTTATTGGGACTGAACATCAGCTGGATTATATATTCACTAAAACATTAAATCATTAGAGAATTAATTACATCAGACATGAATTAAGAATGATAAATCAGTAACTGATCATCTTGAAACTGATCCTATCAAACCATTCTTCTTGTAATTGATCCAGTCAAACTGATCTTCCTGAAACAGATCTTGTCAAACAGATCTTCTTAAAAATGATCCTATCAAACCGATCTTCTTGAAACCAATCCTTTCAAACCGATGTTCATGGAACATATCCTCTCAAACCGATCTTCTTGAAACCAATCCCTTCCAACTGATCTTTTTGAAACTGATCTTGTCAAACCGATCTTATTAAAACCGATTCTTTGACACTGATATATTTAAGTACTGTTTTGTAAATTCTGTCTTCATTAAATAAAGAGACACTTTTTTTATTCTTCCTTTTACTGTTTTTAAATTCATATGTTTTAGGATTTACAATCCCTAAATGATATATTAATTCCAATACATCCTGACCATTCACCTACTCCAGAGCTGTAAATCCTTCTACATTTTGTCGTACTCTCTCTCGACTCTCGACCACCCAACACAATTGCAATCAGAATCATCATCATGGTAAGTACTAAGTGTGCAGTGGAAGAACCTAGAAAATCGCTTTCTGTTAAGCATCAGATAGGTATGTCTAGTGGGACTATGATACCAAGATTAGAAACCCGACTAGTTATAGCTCAAAATAAGGTGTCTGATGAGTGGCTTCTGTCAAGAAAATATTTTCTACTAAATGTTCTTGAATCTCTAGGATGGATCAGTTGGTTCACCAATAATGAAAGACCATATCATCCCTAGCTAGTGCACGAATTCTATCAACATTTGAGTATATCATTGGATGAAGCTAATACAGAAAAGAAGAAATATATTGTAAAGGGAAAGGAAGTGGATTTTTCATCTAAGGAATGGGTTGAATGCTTAGAAGTTTCTCATGAAGGTGTATATGATGACTATCCTACTAATATTCCAGCTGCTTCACTTGGTACTGCCTCTCAGCCTCCTACTCAAATGACTATCTCTCAAGCTCTTACTCAGATTTGACCGATCCTTATAGAGCATACTCTAAGTCGTGTGTTGTTCGAAAGGTATCCTACCCTTGCAGCTAATGTTCCTACAGGTGTTTCCCTACCTGGTGTTATCCTCATACCACCTTTATCATCTACCACTCCCACACCCTCACCTTCCCTATTGGATCCATCGGAAAAAGGAAAATATCTTCAGCATCCAAACCCTTAAAGATGGAAGGTATCTTTTGATAGGTATTTTTTTCCTTGTACTCTTCTACCTTTTAATATAAATCCTTATGGTGTTTTTCTTCTTTTTTCTCTCTCATCTCTTTTTGATAATCCCAAAAGAGGGAGAAAAATAATAGGCCAAAATTATATTAAATAATAACTTAGTTATCTAAGGGTGGGTGTTTTTGGTTTAGGACACATGGCATGTACACACCTTAATCCATTTAGTTAGGGGGGATTTTTTTTAAAATTTCCTACATGAAAAGACTTTTGACATATTAAACACTCTCACTTTTGGTGTCGTATGCTATGTTAAGCTATATTTATTCTATATATTGGAATGTATGCCATAATATTTTATTATCAAAAAGGGGGAGATAGTAGGACCCTCTATAGTAATGTAGTTTTCATAATCACAAATAATTTTAATATAAAGATTCTACTCATTCGTGCAATTATAATATCTCTATGTGAATCAATTATGTCATATAGAACCATATACTTTAATAATTCAAAAGCTTATATTCATGAATAAATATGTTAACAAATGTATTTATACATAAAACTTTTCATATCACCTAGTTTGGTAATACATGCACTTCACAATCTTTCTAGATTTCCTGGCATTGATGGTTAGATCAACAGACCAAACATTGACACAATAATGGTCAAGACACCGATGTCGAGAGATTGAAGTTCGACAGACTGCAGTTTCACAAACCAATGTTGACAGGAAAATGATTGACACACTGAATTTGTCACATTGATGTTCGATAGAACATAGGTTGACACACTAATGTCGACACATTGAAGTTGATAAACCGAAGTTCGACATACCGAAGTCGACACACCAAAGTCGACACACTGAAGTCGATAGACCATTGTTTGAATGATTGAAGTCGACACACCGATGTCAATAGACCATAGTTTGATGGATCAAATTTGACACACCGAAGTCCAGAGACCGAAGTTCAACAGACCGAAGTCGACACACCAATGATGAAACACCAAAGATGGCATACCGACGTTCCCAAACGAAAGACAATAGTCTGAAGATGACTCATTGATAATCATAAATAATTGTTTCAATTTCAATCATTCAAATTTATTTCTAATGGTCATATTTAGAGAAGTTCATGTTTATGACATTATATATGGTTTTCTATAGGACTATACATAGACATTACGAGGTATATGCACGTGAGGAGATCATTTTGCCAATAAGATCCTGAAGTATAAAAAGTCCTCATCTTTCACTTTCCAAAAGAAGTAGTACACGCTGTGACATGGACTATGTGAATTAAAAAATATAGGACCTATGCACTTAAGATTAGAAGAAGATAGTAACAAGAAACATTATCTTAAATATCAGTGTACATCGAGACATTGAAGAGATGAACATTTTCACTCCTCAAAGCTGGATTATAGACACTGTGATATTCTGTTCTAAAGACAACTTCTAGAAGTGAACTCAAAACCATTTTCTCTACATCAATTGAGTCTAGAACATTACATCACAACACATAGAGAATTATTAACTCTATTATCTTTCTTAACTCTATTGTGTTTTTATCTTCAATAATTAGTTAGTGTGTATATTTGTTTGTATCACACACATTGTCTCCTGAGCATAACTAGATGATATAAAACTATCCACATACTCAATCACTTCTTACACTTGTATCCCACATAGAACTATGGAAGAGATTCCTTGTGATATGTTCAACTTTATTTCCCACGAATAACTTTGGTAGAGGTCAAGTGTGACTAGGACAATAGGGTGTGCTCTGGTGAACCCCAATCCAAGGAGTGGATCAAATGATTATTAATATAAATAGCTGGGTGAAAGGTGATCACCAAGTGGAGAGGACTAATTCTTAGAATTATATTGAACCTCTTGTTTTATCTTCTGTGTTGATTATCTTATATTTCTTATGTGAAATGTATTTCCTGCATTAATATTACCTGAACATTGATAGTTAGTTTAACAAGTGTTTACAATTGTTTTGAATCAATAGGATTGCTTAGAATGTTTTTGTAAGAACCCAGACCTTCTTTTCTCGTATGTTTTTCTTCTTCATGGATTTTTTCAGAGAAGAGGAGTTTCTGGAAATTTTTTAAGTACACACTATGTGCTTTATGGGTACACACCATGTACTAGGTTACCACAGGTAGTCGTGTGCTAGCCATGTAGCAGGCTTGCACACGGCCTTGTGTGATGACCTGGAGGTCACCTAATGTGGAGTATAGAAACAAAAAGTATACGACATGTACTCCAAAAGTACATGTTGTGTATTTTTTCCCTCGTTAAATGCACCGGGGATGTGTACGATGGACAAAACACCCTCTATCTTAACCTAGTTCATCTGAGAGCGCCGAGCAGTCATATATCTTTGACGAGCCCCCAATCCTCTATCCATCCTATGATTCAAACACCATTAGTTGCATTGGAATAGCATCCATGAGTTATCTCTTCTACTGGAACCTTGTTCCATGTTTCCTCTTCTTTTCCATGTTATAATGGGTTGAACATTTTATACATTTTCTTATGTCTATGACGTTATATAGAGATTAAAGCATCAAGGATCAAGTATATTTATCTTTTAACCCCGGGGTAGGAGGTTTGTGCCTTTCCATCTGAAGTCTATGAGTATTATGTTCCAATTCCACCAATAACTTGGAACGAGTTATTGTGTGTTTATTGTGTTACCCCTTTTGATTGTATGGAATGATTATATGCCTATGTATAGGTAATTTAGATATTAATTGGGATGATTTATATGCTTTGGATGTATTTCCCTTGCATGTTTTGTTTGTGACCGTTTGGTCTTGTTTATCCAGTTTGGTTGCCTTGCCTGTTTTCCATGCCTGTTGTAGTAGGATGTAGAGTGGTATTCGGACAATCTTGTTATGTTATATTCTGTTTAGCCAAGTAGTTCTATTGGTTTAGTTGGGACATATTACACAGCTATGAACATTGACCTACATAGGGTCGTGAGAACCTGGTGTAGTAGACTATAAGGGGAATTGACCGGGTGAGCTTTCTCATAGAGTCTTTGAGCACTTCGACTATAAGGGGGATTGTACAAGTGATCATCCTTAGAGATCCTAGAATTACTTGGGGCTATGAAGGGAATTGAACAAGTAAGATTCCTCAGAGTGTCATTTTTTTCTTTGTACTATAACGGTATTGACCACGTGTTCTTCCTCGGAGAGACTTTGTTTGAATTGTATGACCTAGGCTATAAGGGGAATTGACCAAGTGAGAATCCTAAGAGATTCCTAGACCTTGGGTCTATAGGGGGAATTGACCGTGTGATCATCCTTACGTAGTCCAAAAGTACCCTAGACTATATATGGAATGGACTATGTGAGTTTCCTCAGAGAGTCTTGCTTTACCATTGACTATAAGGGGATTGACTAGGAGCGCTTCCTCCGAGAGTCATACTATATTCTGATGACTGAACTCGAGGGGTTAGGCCGAGTGTACTACCCATAGGGTTGTTTTTACTTCATAGGTATGACCATAGGTGATGGATGTGAGAACTTCCTAAATGGTTACCTTTTTGAGGTTTAGCTATTTGTTTCGTTGTTGCTTAATTTGAACTTGTGGATCGTTTACTTCTTATTACTTTTCTGTTTATTGATTTCTGTATTTTTACCTATCATATTTTCACTGACTGTTAGGCACACATCTTTGGGTTGTTGCCTATTGGGATTTATTCTCACACCCTATTTAGGCTAAGCTTTTGGGCCCAAATAGATTATATTGTTTCAGGTATAGATAAGGGAAATCACCCTTTAACTTTACGTACATGACTAGCTATGGAGCTGGAGAGTATGGGACCAAGCATATGCTTGTGATGTTGAGAAGCTGTTTACCTTTTATTTTAAACTTTGGTTTAGTACAAATTGTATTTCAATATTGTGTCTTGTTTTGTTACTTTCCTAGATATATGTATCATGCATCATTTAAATATGTGCTCTAGTTGTTTTATTATTCTAGTATTTTGCAATTTACTATTGTTGGACATTTCCTTCTTCCAATATTGTATGAATTTCTTTATTTCCACTATATAGTCTACCAATGAGGGCATAGTTTCCCCACTATCACAACCAAGGCTCTCACTACTAGTCAGAAGCCTATGGAATTCGGGGAAATGCACTTGAGTCCATGTGACCAACCTAGTATGGGGATGTGGTATCAGAGGATTTCGTATCTCTTGAATTAATATTTAGAGCCTTAGCTAGTGATTGGATGGATTAGGTATATGGTAATAATCTGTTCCCAGGAGTAGCTAACCCGAGTATAGGGAAAATACAATCAACCTATTTTAATTTCAATTTTTCTAGTTTTGCAGGTATTAAAGTTGATTTGATTTCATATCAAGTGATTCATAGGATTTATGCTATTATTGTTGATGTTATTAAGGTTCTATTTATGTTAAATCCTAATTAGATGAGTGTATGCCATCTGACGCATCATATCGGCACTTTCTATAAATCACTTGTCTTCATTATTTGTCATCCCATCTAGGATGAATTAGATATTTCTGTATGGTGTGATAGAAGATGTGTAAAAAATGTTTGTTGTTGTGATAGTTTCCTTGATAGAAATACATTCTATTTGATAGGGTATCATTTTGTGATGAAATTTGCTTGAATGGATGTAATAATTTTGTTCCTGAGGAGTTATGGGCCCTCATGGACATGAAATTGGTGGATCATTACTTGTTTCTATTTTATAATGATTATAAGATGCCATAATTTGATTCGTATGTAGTATGGGCCATCACGAATCGGAATTTGGAACTTTTAGAG
The DNA here is from genome assembly GCA_963277665.1 of Viscum album. NCBI lineage: Eukaryota > Viridiplantae > Streptophyta > Magnoliopsida > Santalales > Viscaceae > Viscum > Viscum album. The sequence goes on from OY728166.1 coordinate 1,134,707,481, forward strand.
TTCATTTTAGTGTTTTCTGGGTTCTGGAATAGTTTATGAGGCTTCTTGTCCAGAAAAACCCAAGATACACACCGTCTAGTGTTAAGTACACAACATGTGTTCTTCTATTTGGGAAGAAACTGTTTTTCTTAAGTACATGTCATGTACATTATGTACTCACCATGTAGTCTCCAACCGTGTCGCAAGATGTGTGGGTAGAGACAATGGATGGGGAATGTCCGGTAGGAACACGCTATGTAATAGATGAACATTCCATGTAATGTCTACCCAGTTTCTGCCCATGTTACTAACAACATGGGTCAGTGTTATCCTTTCATGTGAACACCATGTACACCTTGAACACGCCGTGTTGTTTGAGCCACGTGTCAGGATGTATCACTAATAACATGGGCCAGGTGAAGCTTGTCTACTACAAACCATTTCTATATTGAACACACCGTGTAGTATTGTCTTTGGAGAGTTGTGTGTCTTATCCATGTAGAAGTACTTGGGAATGGGAATAAGACTAAAGTACACACAGTGTGTTAGTAGAACACACTGTGTGCCTGGGGTGTTACAAGACCAGTTTTGGCAGGAGTACATGCCTATGTAAATGACTACAAAAAAGTCGTGTAGGAAATGTATACGCTGTGTAGTCATGTTTTGTAAAACATGAGTGCTTCATTTCTCATTATCCCTTTTTACACTTCTAATTTTTATTCCTTGATAATCCTGATCTAAGGTGTGTGATTGATCTTGTAGAGTCATGCCACCGAGACGTCATCCAGTTGTGTGCCAGCTGCCAGACAGTGATCAGACATCAGACATGGCTAATCAGGGATTACTTGTAGACCCTCTACTTGTGCATGTCTTGGCACCATCCGTTGTACCTGACATAGGTGATGATTAACAGTTCAGGGAGGGATTTCTGAGGATGATACAGACCTTTCAGTGAGCAATGCCTCATTCACCATCGATGGCTAATTTGACATGGGTCTTCCAGCAGCAACATCCTCCTACTTTTTCAGGGGATGGAGGACCCCAAGCTGCAGAGTCATGGCTAGAAGCTATGCTGACAATTTTCGAGCATCTAGATATACCTCTAGTGAAGTGGGAAAATCTTGGAACCTACATGCTTTGAGACTCCGCCAAAAGGTTTGGGGATTTGATCTCAAAGGCGGGACTCTAGTATAATATTACTTTGGATGTATTTCGACAAATATTTTACGAATTCTTCAATTCGGAGACCTTGAGGGATGATCAAGCCTGAGTGTTATGAGTTCGGAGCAGGTTACACATACTATTATGGATTATTCCTCTCACTTCACAGATCTGGAGCTTTTCAAACCTATTCCAAGAGGTGATGAGATGTTCCATGCACAGATGTTTGAAAATGGTCGGCATGACATCCGAATTCATGTGAACATCTTCAGGTTGACTTCAATATCCTCTATAGTCAACTAGGCGCTGATCACAGAGCATAATTTGAGGGATTCTTGAGCTGTGATAAAGGTCGGTTCAGCATCCAATGTTAGTGCTTTTATAGTTGATAGTAGGAAGCGCCACAAAGAGGCTGCATGAGGAGATAAGAGCTGGAGAGATGCATCCTTTGGTATCTAGGTGGTGAGATAATAGTGTGGGAGAAGTGGGAATATGAGTCCAAGGTTCTTGAGAGACCCAGTGGAGTGTCGATCTTGCGGTAATATGGGTCACCATCAATGCTTCTATCAGTTATTTTCACCAGCATCTGGTGACAAGGGTTCTTCTATGACTCCTTATACAAGAGCAGCACCACCAGTTTCTCACTAGTTTGTGAGTTGGAGTTCTTCCGGCCGTTCAGGCTGAGGTAGAGGTCATGTCCGTGGTAGCCAGTTTCCCAGTTTTTTAGTGACATCAGGGTGGATCAGCTCAGAGTGGTCAGGAATGATCACTGGGCTGCGGTACATTCCATATTGTTAAAGTGGAGCAACCCCGACTGGAGGAGGATCCCATACATTCTACCATTCAAGGCACGATCTTAGTAGCCTCAGTTTTTGATTCTGCTCTTTTTGATACAGGGGATTCCCATAGCTTTATCTATATTGTTGTCGTGGAGATCCTTGGGCTCCATGTCTTTTATTCTCCTGATATATTAACATTAGACACTCCATTGGGGACTAGAACAGCTAGTGTATGATAGTGCAAAGAGTGCCCTCTACAGGTTGGTGGATGTCACATTCTATGCGATCTCTATGTCCTAGAGATGACAGGCTATGATTTCATTCTCGAAAGAGACTGGATAGTTCCCTTACAGGTATTAGTCAATTTTTATCACTATAGGGTGAGTTTCAGATCACCACAAGGTGGATCATTTCTTCATATGGGAAAATGGGATTTCCATGTGAGAAGAGCGGGTCCATAGTATCATGGTTTGGGAGGGGTTACATCCCAGTTTTATAGTCTTTATCTTTATTGACTAGGGGACTTCACAGTTAGACATTCCTCCAGTGGTGTATCATTTTAGAGATGTCTTTCTAGAGGACTTTTCAGGTTTTCCTCCAGAGCGTGAGGTTATATTTTCTATTGATCTTGTTTTAGAAGTGTCATTGGTGTCCATTCCTCCTTATAGTATGGCCACACCTATGTTACAGGCGCTCAAGAAGCATTTGGAGGATTTTTGGGCAAAATGTTTCATCTGACCAAGTACTTCTTCTTAGGGTTCTCCTGTCCTGTTTTCAAAAAAGCTAGATAGTACCCGTAGGCTTTGTGTGGACTATCCGAAGTTGAACCAGTTGAAGGTCAAGAAATGATACCCTTTACTAAGGATTTGTGATCTCTTTGGTCATCTTCTAAGAGAACGAGTGTTCTTGAAGATTGAATTGAGATCGGGTTATCATCAGTTGCGTGTTAGACCATCTGATATACCTCTTTAAGCCATCCAGAGCTGCTCGGGGATTATTATTCTACTACACACTCGGGAAAATTGGGGAAGAATATTTTTATGTGGGGAAATATTGTATGAACTCGTATCTTCTTTTCAAGTATGTTTTTCCTTTTCATTGAGTTTTTGAGAAAAAAGCGGTTTCTAGAAATTTTTTAAGTACACATTGTGTAGATTAGGAGTACACGCAGTGTACATGGTTAATGCAGGTAGCCATGTGCTGGCCATGTAGCGGCCTTACAGATGGCCATGTGTAATGATCTGTAGGCTTCCAAATGCGGATTAAGGAAACAAAAACTACAAGATGTTTACTTCAAAAGTACATGTCGGGTATATTTTTTCATTAAATGAACCGGGGTCACATCTGACGGACAGAATACCCTCCTTCTCAACCTAGTTCATCCAAGAGCGCCGATCAACCACAGATCATTGACGAGCCCACGATCCTTTGTATGTACTCTAATTAGTTTACGGTTGGATATGTTAGAATCGCATCAGTGAGTTTTCTCTTATGCTGAATCCTCATTTCATGTTTCCTCTTCATTGCCAATTAATCATGGGTTGAACATTTTATACGTTATCGTAGATCTATGACCTTATAATGAAATTAATGATTCATGGTTCAAGTATATTGATCTCATAATCCCGAGGTTGGTGTTCTGTGCCTTTTCATTCGATGTCTTTGAGTATTATGTGAAAATTCCACCAATACACATGAACCGGGTATTGCATGTTTACCATTTTACCCTTAATGATTGTCTACCATGCTTGTATGCCTATGTAGAGGTAATTTGTATATGAATTTGGATGATTACTATGATTTAGATGTATATCCCTTTCATATTCTATTTGCGACTGTTTGGTCTTCTTAATATGTTTGGCTGCCTTGCCTGTTTTCTAGGCCCGTTGCTGTAGGATGGAGAGTTGTATTCTGACATGCTTGTTATGCTATAGATTGTTTAACCAAGAAGTTATGTAGGTTTACTTAGGACATATTACACTACCATTCTCATTGACCTACACAGGTCCATTAGAACCTGGTGTAGTTAAATATAAGTGGAATTGACCGGGTGAGCTTCCTTATAGAGTCTTTGAGCACTTCAGTTATAAGGGGGATTGACAGAGTGAGATTCATCATAGATCCTACAACAACTTGGGCTATTAGGGGAATTGACCAAGTGAGATTCCACAAGGAGTCCTTTTTTTCTTTATACTATAATGGGATTGAACAAATGAGCTTCCTCAGTGAGTCATTGTATGAATTGTATGAACTGGGAGATAAGGGGAATTGACCGAGTGAGATTCCTCAGAGAGTCCTAGACCTTGGAGATATAAGGGGAACTGACCATGTGAGATTCCTATTAGAGTCCTTGACTGCCCTAGACTATATGGGGATTGGACTGTGTGATATTCCTTAAGGAGTCTTGCTTTACCTTTGACTATAAGGGGATTGATTGTGAGCGTTTCCTTGGAGAGTTATACTATATTCTGCTGACTGAACTAGAGGGGTTAGGCTGAATGTACTTCCCAGAGGGTTGTTTGTACATATTAGGTCAGAAAAAAGGGGATGGTTATGAGAACCTTCCAGAGGGTTATGTGTTTTAGGTTTAGATGTTTGTTTCATTGTTGCTTGATTTGAAACTATGTATCCTTTAATGCTTAACACTTTTCTATTTACTACATTCTGTACTTTTACCTTCCATATATTCCCAGAATATTAGGAACAGAACTTAAAATAGTTTCCTACTAGGATATAGTCTCACACCCTATTTGGTGAATGCTTTTGGGCCTAAATAGATTATATTATTGAAGGTATAGATAAGGTTAGGTTCCCTTCTAATTTAGTTACTTGGCATTCTATGGAGCTAGAGAGAATGGGACCAAGCATATGTTTCCTATGATGAGGAGAAGTTTACATTCAATTTTTTTACTTTTGTTTAGTACTATTTTTATTACAACATTGTGACTTGTTTTGCTACTTTCCTAGACATATGTATCGTGCATCATACATATATGTGCACCAGTTCTTTTATTGTTCCAGTCATCCGTTGTTTACTATAGTTGGATATTTCCTGCTTCTGCCATTGTATGTATTTGATTTTTTCCTCTGTGTAATCTACCAATGAGGGAATATTTTTTCCACTACCACACCCATGGCCCTCACTTCTAGTCATCAGACTCTGGTATTCGGGGAAATGTGCTTGAGGCCATGTGACCTACCAGGTACGGGGAGCCTCTTGGTGGATTCTGGAACTGAGATGTTACAGCTTTGGTAATCGATATGTTACTAAAACTGAGACTAATCAATATTATGAGAATCTAATTATATCTTTAAGACTTTTATAAATACACTGAAAACTGATTTTGTGCTTAATTTTATAGGGGCATATAATTTTATAATGAACCTCTTTATAAAACATTTTTATAGTGACTCAATTCACCCCTATTTCTCTGGCCAACATTGTTTTTCTAGGAGAAAATTTTGAATTATAAATTTATCAAAGCATAACCAAAAGATTGGAATGGTCATAAGATATGGTATCCTATCATGTAATATTTTTTCTTTCCTTAATTGGTCATTAAAATAATTACCCAACATTAGAAAAATGGGTTAGGAATAAAAATTTTGTCATTTTACCGACATTCATATTGAACTTATGACATTCTACATCATCAATGATTTTTTCATTTGAGGCTGTCAAATTTCCATATATAATTCATTTATTTGTGATTTATGACCTCATTCACACTCAATAAATATTTATGATTTTACTCCAAGAAGATATATCAATATGCTACTGATGTTCCTTTGCATAGAGACCTAGTAAAATGGTTTTCCATGTGACCATTTTACTTTCAATTCTCATCATTATATAATATAACTTATGATCTATTCTAAAAATGTGGGATTTTAAATATATGATGTATCAGACAATCTATTACCATGATCAATTTTTTTTGTGAGGATGTAATTTAAATAAGGTCAGAAGACCGTGACACACTGAAAAACAAAAGTAACATCCTTATATTCGATATCGTGAATTCCAGATGACAACAAGCACGTGCAATTATATAATATTTGTATACTTTATAATATATTTATGATTTAAAATATATTCTATATATTTAAATGCATGAAACACGAAGTTAGTTTTCATTTTATGAGAAACTGAGTTACCATTAATCATATGAAACAACGAACTTCTTCTATATATTTCATTCAACGCAAAAGTAACCCCCTTCATTGGTTTGCATTGTACACAATGTAGAGTCTTACTGAGAAACAATCTATTATTAAAACATTAGTATTTACTATAATAATAAATAAAGTAGACGTTATGAATAATATTAAAAAAATTATGAAAATATATGGTTTAGGGAACTAAATTAGTGGTTAAAAATATATTAAAAATGAATATAAGAACCAAATAAATTTTAAAATAATATTTTTAGAGAATATTAATTTTCTTCTCACAATGATTTTTTACCCTAATAAATTAATTTAATTAAAATTATTGAATGATATTAATGTAATAAATATATTACATAGTCAATCAATTGGTTTTTATATTAATATATTAGTTTTGATGGGAAAAATATAATAAAAACCACAATATTTCACATTATACCCTATATTTTTATTATGGAAATATTATCACCTTATAATGGAGATACTATTTTAAATATTAATTTTGAAAATATTATCAATTGAATTAAATAAAATGATATTAATATTTTAATTCTGAATTTTAAAATTATCTTAGGATAATTTTATGGTATATTTTTAGTGAAAATTCCTTTATTTAGTGGATAGTAAAAAATATCAATTTTATTTAAAATCTGCCTTTTAATTTAAAAAACATACTAATGTTAAATAATATTATAAATTGGTATACAATTTAAATTAGATCAATTATACATCTATTAATATTATTTATTTCATTGTAATCGATAAATCATTTAAATTTAATTTTGAAATATAATAGTCTTTTAAACATTTTTCTACTAAAACAAGTTAAACCATTTGTCTTCGAGAATAGAATTAATCATAATTTAATGCTTTTATTATTTAAATTTTTAAAATTAGACATAAATAATTGTGATCAAGAAAATATTTTTGGTATAGTAATATCAACTAATGTTTTTGAAAAAATTGATTTCTAAATGTTATTAAAATTAATCAAAACTATTTAGGCCAAATTGATCTTATATAGAGACTAAACCATCAAATTATGGGACCAAATGACCTAGACACTTTCCCAAAAAAACATTTCTGGCCATTTTTCTCCCATAATGCATAAATTGTTGAGTTATTCTTGTATTTTATTCTAATTATTGATATGAACATGTTCACACCTATTTTGTTTTCAGAATACCAAGTGAGTCCTTTTCCTTACCTATAAAAGGCCCCCACCTCAATGCATTCTTCACACATCTCAAACCACATAAATTTGGGAAATAACTACCCAAATAGTCTCACATAGTTCCTATCCCCTTCTTAGAAGAATAAAACTACCCATAAACACTTCCAAAAATGTTTTTTGCTTCAAACCAAAATGAGTTTCCCAATTAAAATTTTCATCTATTTTCTCAATCTATCTAGTTTCATTTCCATTATCCAACCAAAAAAATATATTTATTATGTTCATATATAAAACCCATGTATCCTAAATATAATAGGATATTTTTTATGATGATATATTAACCTACAAAAACAAACATGAACTTATAATTTGAAACAATTATAATGTTTCTGTGCATGGAGAACTACTGCCTCACGAAATGTTGATTGTTCATTCTTCCATTACTTCATATAATGGTGGCCATTTGTATGGAAATTCTATTTATATATGATATAAATGTTATTTATAATTATTTAACAATATGTAATACAATTTTATATTACTCATTTATGATTTCCATGTTGTATAAATATGATAATTGCTTTTGAGGATGTGTGGACTATTGCCCCCTCAATGCGATGCGATTTGTTCACACAACACATGGAATGTTTAAATTCATGGAAAAAATTAAAAATAAGTTAAATTAAAAACATAAATAATATACTCAAGACATATTTATCAATCATGAAATTGTATATATATAATATAATTTTATTTATTAACCTTACACACACTTTAAGAGAGACAACATCGTTCACGAACCTGTGGACTACCGCCACCTCAACATGATTTGATTCCTTTTACACCACAATAATTCTATATGTACGTACCTGTGGTTAAATAATATGTTATTTATTATAAAATGATCATTTTGTAATGATTTTATTTACTTACCTTCTTTTTATAATGATCATTTAAAAATGGAAATGTTACTAATACAAAGATACGACCTACTATCTACGTGAATAAAATATTGATTCATTTTTCATTAAAATATTTAGTTATTGATTATAAAAGTATAATTTATGTACACATATGATAAATATGTCATGAGTTTTATTCTATAGATGTTATATAATGACTCCTTTTACTATAGTTGACCAAATGTAGTTATTACACATAAATTGAATTTGGTCAAAAACACCCGTTGTAAAATTTATTGTTTATGTTGTTGTAAAAAACATTGTAATAAGTGAAATAATATTATTTATAAACATGAAAAAATTTATCAAGAAAGTATAAAATTAAAATATGATTATTTTACATTAAGATAAAGTATTTTCATCGTAAAGGAAACACAAGGTAAGGGATTCTTGTCTAATTTTAATTATGTAAGGAATACATAATTATTGTACACCAGATTTGATATATATGGTGTACTTACAACCACATTGACATATAATGTCCTGAATTATATTATCTTAATGGTATTTAAATGTTTTATTTAAGGATTATTACCTTTATTTTTTCCCATCAATTTGTTACTACATTAGTAAAGATGTTTATCTCACTTTCATATTTGTGTGATTAAAGTCATATTCATTATAAAATTTTTTGTGTATCATACCTAATGAACATTTTGATAAATTATATAATGAATCCACCTATTCTCATTATATTATTTGATTAATTTAATTTCAAACTTTTTTATTGATTATTATTTAAATGTTTCAAAGTGGTATAAGACACTTTGTAATGTCTAAATATTATTCTCTACACATGTTCTTATTCTCGGGTCCTTTTCTAATTGTTATTTTCCCATGAAAAAAAATCAATTTTTAAATCATTTTTAATAGGAAATTTAATTGAATATCATCATTCTCATTCAATGGATATTATTTTTTCCAAAACCATATACCATGTTTTCCTATAGTGTTTACTTTGATTGTTATTTTATAAATCTATATTTATCATCCAATTTGGGTTTCTGATAACACATATTAATTATTTTGTTTATTAAATGGTTGAAGGATATGGAAATGAAGTGATGAGTGGATCCTGGACTTTATATAGCTCTTAGATGCATCAATAGTTTCTCTAGACACAAACCGACTGTGAAAATTAAATGGGGGATACATCCATAGTTTTAAATTGTCCGTAGGACAGATCGTGAGATTAATTGTTCCTCATGTACCTAAGACAAGATTTCCATTGAGAAATCATTACACTCATATTATATTCTATTATTATACATCTATGATATTTTTTTGATATATGAATGGATATATTTTATCTTCATTTATCTAGATGTTATGTATTTCTAATCACAACCATTCCATATTACTTATGTATATTCATTTAGTTTATTGATTACATGCCACGTGTGTTCAGTTATTTACCATTATATAATGACTATTCTCACTGATTCATTACAAGTTCTATAATATTTTTTTCTTACTGAGAATTTTATCTCACCCATATTATGTTACATTCCACTAGAATTAATGAAGTGTACTATAAAATAAAAAAATGAAATACTAGATGGATTAGATTTATCCTCATGATGATAATTTTTTAGAATAAAAAAAGAGTTGTATTTAGTGTATCCATTTGTATTGAAATACTAATTTATGTTTCATTTTTTCCATGACTACTAAACAGTATGAACCTTCATTTCCTGATTCCTTATAATTATTCCAATGTATTAAGTATTAGACACTATATATGGGCTATCTAGGGTTGGGTCTCTACATTCATGGTTATGATTCATTATTATTTTATTGTTTTTATAAAATTATTTGATCATCTTTTATTCCTTCTATATTATTCTTGATATTATATTTTAATGGAAGTAACCATACATTTTTATTTATGATATATTCTATCGTATTATTACCATTATTTCCAATATGATTTCAACCCATTATTATGTTTTAATTTTTCCCTATTTTTTCAAGATATATATTATGATTAATATTAATGAAAAATATATGAAATTAGTGTTCATTCCAAAATAATTACTATGTTTCATTTAATTTCAAGTTATAATGTAATACTTATGACTGTATCTAGTATTCTAAAACTTCCAAATTTTTTGGTCCTTCGGTATATGACCACTTAAACATTGTACAATGTAAAGAAGTAAAAACCAACTATATGTTACTAGTTATGGGGTCCTTAAAAAACATTTTAACCCCATTGGTAATCCCAATAATCCTTGAAATTAGTTTTTATATCAATATATGGTAGGAAATTCTAATTTAGGTGACGATATTGTTGTCTTATTATGTAGGTCATCCTAAAAACTAAATCACAAGAATCTAACAATAGTTTCCTTAAAACCCATGTATGTCAGGTGAAAATTGGGTTAAGAGGAATAGAGGAGGAAAATCCACCTAGCATAAATGAACCTAATACAAAAGTTAATGTAATGTATTTCACCAATATAATTGGAAGGTAATTTCAAGAAAATTATCAGGTGAATCCTCATGAAGATGATATTGAGAGTTTTAGAAAAATTGATAATAAAAATATAAGAGATGAAAAATATAAAATTTTGTACGTAAATGTTTAATCGAAATAACTTAATGACCCAAAGCATAAAAAGATATGAATTAAAGTAAAATGATGTCATAATTGATTAAATATGGTAAAAAGAATGTGGGGTTTGTGGATAATGTTTTGAATCAAACTAATTTTGTTAATTACCCCTTCTATTCACTTTCCCGAAATAAGAAAAAAATAATTAATGGATCTGGATACATGAAATTCATTCTAATGTTTAAAACCATGAGCGTCAATATACCCTTTGTTGAGGCCCTCAAAAAAATTCCATCGTATAATTAATTTCTCAATATTTTATTTGTATAAAAATGGATTAAAAAGATATAAATGATGGGTGTAATTATTTCATATTGAATAAAATTACTCATGTACTAAAATACATTTTATATCTTTATTCAATGTCTAATAGAGAGAATTGGGGAATTAAACTGCTATTGTGATTAGGGTGCTAGTATTAATTTTATGACCATATACTTATTCAATAATATGTGTGAAAGGAAATGAAATAAACCCATATATCTCATTAATTGGTGGATATGTCAGTCAGTAATCCTTATTTTAGGGAGTATTACATATTTCATAGGGTTGGGAAGCTTTATTTTCCCACCTATTTTCAGATTCTTAATATGGAATGTGATAAAAAAAATGATCCATTAATATTTGGAAGACCTATCCATGGTATTCATGGTACCATTATTGATGATTCCTTGGGTAATCTGACAATCCAATATATATATTTTATTAAACTAATTTGTTTTTTTAATAAATCCAATCATTATGTTAGCCGAAAAAATAATTGATAATGGTGAAGATGTTTTTAGTTATATGTTTATATGATATTTCAATTTATATTAAGATAAACACTTTAGAGCCCTTAATATTGACACTAAATACACAAATGAAAAATAAATGATATGGAGAACTGAGATATAAATTATTAAAAACATTTATAATGATCAAGAAAATGTTCATTCTAAACCAAGACATTTTCTTCCTCCATAGAATATTTAACCCCACTAATAACCCTACACTTCTGAGAGAACCATCTCCCATGTATCCAATAATAATTTTTAAAAATATTCCAATGATATTGAAGATGAATGTTTTAAAATTAATGATATGATTAATTTATGTTCTTTACCATTATATGTTCTAAAAAAATGTTTTCCCATCATATTGAGAGATTCAAATATGAGAATCCAATTTTTTTTCCACAATGGATAACATGATTTTCCATGCTAAAATGATAACTATAGCTAATGATTTTTTTATTGATTAGATTTATAATATACAATTATTTTTAAGGTATTACCACCAACCCCACTTAAAATAGTGATTTAACTCAAAATTTAATGTTAGGAATCATAATGAGTAGGTTTAAATACAAGTTGAAATTATTTGTATGATTCTAATTACCATAAGTACCATAGAAAAAATTAGAAGTGATATGGGTAATTTAATTCATTATTATCACATGCTGCCTTTAATTATTATTATAGTTTGTATATTTTTGGCATTAAAACACTAATGGAATGAATCCTCATCCCAAACCACATAGATAATTTATGGGAAATTATAGAACAAGCTAGTGTTATAATTTTTTTAGAAATTATGAAAATAATTCCACTCCAAACAAAAAACACAAAAATATAATTATATCATACCCGAAAAATAATCATTGTTAGAGGTTAGGGATATTTCTGGAAAAAGTCTTTAAATTTACCATGAAAAGGGAGGCTAGCCGTTGTTTTTAATTTTTAGTAAATTTTTTCTTTCAAATAAATATCTCTCACTGAGTTGTGTGTTGACCCATTTTTCAAACCCTAGTTATGATATGATTAATTTCCTTGCACTTTCACTTTTTTTGTAGTCTATTGATAATGGATGAATGATTTAAATTATAATATTTACGTCTATATTTTGTACATGATTTAAATAGTTCAAAATGTTAATTTTAGTGTCAAAGCAGTCAACTTACTACACCTAACTCACCACATCAAGGGTCGATCATCCATGATAAAAAGAGTTGTGTGGATGGTTAACCGACCATGTCATGAATCTATATCAATATGGAGATCCAAATACTACAAAATTTAAGAATATATCTAATTTATATTAAAATAAACTTCGTGATAGTGTAAAGTTACTATTATCTCAAGTGACCGTGTGTCTAATCAATCGATATAAATACTAATGAAATCGATTGTGCATGTCTATGGTTAATCAAGATACCATCTGAGTAAAGAAAATATTTTTTTTGGAACAAAACTTGAAATAATAAATTTATATGATCTTCATGGATAATAAAATCTATATTCTTCAGATTATTTAGACTGACTCCCTTAACTTAGAAGATAGTTTTTATTTACACTGAGCTTAACAAATATATTACTAATGATACTATATTTCACAATTTTTATGGAATTTAACTAGAACTACCAAGGATTAAAATGAAATAAAAAGGTGATAATTAATTTATAGGTAATTAAATACTTATCCATCTGTATTCAATGGTGTCGTTATTTTAGATTTTTTTTTACTTTTAATACATCACATCTAGTTCAAAATCCCACAATTATCTATTTTGAGTTGATAATTATGAATAAGAATAAATGAATTATGAAATATATATAAAAATTACTTTTATAATAAAAATATATAATTTAATAAATAAATTTATCATTCATCATATTTTTGTTACTCGGAATAATAAAAAGAATAATTCCATTTTAGGCACTAAATATTAGTTTTCTTCAAAAAAAATTATTAAATTTTGCAGATGAATATTATAATTAGTTTGTGAAACTTTGAAAAATGTTAATTAAAAACGTATATAAATTTTTAAATCTCAATTTAATGATAAGATTATAATTAATGGTATATTTTTTTCAGAAAATAATGATTTTTGAGTGAATATTGAAAATTTTTTATTCTATAAAAACCGTCACTTTTATTAAATTATAATGATAGAAGAATAAATTTTATTTTTATGAAATTTTTTTTATATAAAATAGATATATTTATTAACTAATTAAATTAATATAAAAATATAGTGTTAGACATAGAGATAAAATCTTTGGATTTTAGAATCTAATTTACGTTTTTGTTAAAATAAAACTTTTTTTAGTTCTTCTCTATTAATGAATAATTTTAAAGGTGCCATTCTGTTTTGATTTTCATTGAAATTAAAACTCATATTAGTTTTATTTTAAATTATCTAATTAATTACGTATTGATGAATAATATAAATTATTTAACTATAAAATCCTTTTTATGATTAAAACAAACATTTATGATAAAAATCAGTTTTGATGTGTTTTGAGAACATATATTATAAGTATTTTTTACCAATTATTGGTATTAAATTCTATAAAATGGATCAATTTTTTTTGAATAATAATAATTAATATTACGTAATAGGGTCAAAATAATTGTTTTATAATAAATAGAACCATATAAATTATTTGTCACCTCATTTAAAGGTAATATGAGTTAAATGGTTTAAAAATAATGGGATAACTCATCAATACAAAAAAAATATATTCATAAATCAAATTTGATGGTTTTATTTAAACTTTTTACCTTATCAGTATCAATTGTATTATAATATTGTTTTACATACAAAAGAAAATGATATTATATAATTTATATCTATTATGTAATTCTATGTGTGTCCCTTCCATCACTTATAAAAGGAAACCTATTCTTTGCCCTTATTTAAAAAAAATTGAATATTGAGTATCAAAAAAACCCAACAAAAAAATAATTTATAGCTTCCTTAACATCACTCATGACCTCCTGTTCTAAACATAAGATCCTCTAAATAAGGAATAAGTTGTAATCCAATGGAGTTATCTCATACAAAATGTGATTTTCTTACCCGATTCATTCAAGGTTTATTTCATATTTTACCTTCAATAAATAAATTTCACATATCCTAAATTTTTTTTTGAAGTATCACCAATATACTTAAATTTTATTATGATAATTTTATAACCATTTTCAACCTCTTTTAAATCTTATGTTAAAAAAATAATCATCAATACATACTACCCACCATCTCTATATAGTGACATTATTAATTTTTCATAATTCCATTAGTTCATCCTTTATAAATGTTGAATTAATGAATATATCTGTTATGTATTTCATAATAATGATTTTGGAAATATAATATGTTATTTTCTTTTTTAACAAGTAATTCGTCGGAGAATGATAACATTTCTTGTGCATACCTGTGGATTACCACATCAATGAAGAGATTTAATTCATTGTTATATCAACATAATTAATGGATGATTATAAATTTTGTAAATGAATAAAAATTATAAAAATTAAATCATTCACATTTTTAAAATAATTATATTACTTCATAAAATATTTAACAATTAACAATATTCATAATTAATTTTAGAGAAATTAACCGAACAACCTTAATTGGTCGTCATAAACAAGAACAAATCAAAGAATGAATTTGAAGTATTTATAAAAGAGACATAAAAATGATATTCATATAAAAAGGTTATTAATAATGTATTTAATAAATTTAATTTCATTATATAGGATGATCATACATGTACAACTAAGTGGAGACCAATAGTTTGGGTAATTTTGTCTCATTTACACTTTAATCAGACATGTCACTATTATGAACCTCATTTCAGTTATACAGTTTATATACCCCCATTATAATCAAATATCATTAATTAAACATTATTCATGATATTTGAAGTTTCATTTCTTGTTCAATATTTTATTATTTTTTATTAAAATTTTATTAAATCCCTAAGGGATTTATGTTAATATATTATTTTTTCGAGAATGTTTATGTGCATATTTCCTTTGGTAAAATTATATAATCCAAACCACATAAAAAAATATTGTTTCTTATACTATGGTTATTTTTAGTGTTTATATTCTTATATTTTATTTCGTCTATTATTAGATCAATAAACAATAAGTAAGATACATATAAGTGACTTTCTTATTTAAATCTAGTTTTACTATTTTCCACCAAATTCTTTTACTTCCATTTCGATATTATATTAAATTATTTATAAAATTTAATAATTTAAAATCAAATAATTATTTCAATTCATTTTATACCTTATTTTTCATACATTACATTGTTTTAAAGGAAAATATTATTTTCATTTTTCTAAAGAAGTTTATTTCTACGTTTATCAAAAATTGAATAGAATAGTAGTTTTATTGTCGAAAAAATGAAAATAATTTCCCACTGTAATGAAATAGTTACATTGAAAACATATTTTCAATTTTCCATTTTTAATCAGATAAAATATTTTTCTCAATATTTTGTGAATTTTTATATAAAATTTTATCAAAATAAAATGATAATATTTTATTAAATGAATTAAAGGGATTTTGAAATTTTATTTATAAATCTATAATTACCCAATGTTACATGGAATTTTTTCTTACTGTTCAGCTTCTATTTTATTTTATAAAGGATTAGATTAATATAAAACTGGCATTTTTGAGGAATTCATGTCATTTCAAACCCTTTACTGATGATGGATTATACCTTATTTTGATATCATTCACTTTCTTATGAACATGATCTATTTCACTATCCATTATTCACTAGATAATATTTTTTATTTATATCGATATTTTCAATTGCACAGATATATTTAGTATCATTTATATTATATTTTTTAATTTTTAATTTATACTTTTTTATCAATGGAGTCAATTATAGTAATTATATTAATAAATTTTTTTCATTTACTAGGGAAATATTGAAATTTTGTATTCTTGATTCAATATGTATAATTATTGATTTATAAGTATTGTATTTATAATGAATAGTATTTTTCATTGAATATATGAGAAATTAATAGGACATGAATGTGAATGGTTTGAGTTGATTATAGCCATCCAGTCGATGAATTGTAATGTCTAACGAGATAAATATTAGTCATTCCATATTATATGGGTATCAATTTTATACACACACATTTATTAATAGTGATTTATTAATTGATCCCATGATTTAAGTATTTGAGATAACATGGAGATGGAATTTATATAATGTGCCTAAATGTATGGATTTATGAATTTACATTGTTGGGAATTCTGTTTTAATTAAACATGTGATTTTTTTGTGGAAATATTTCAAATAAATTTTATTAAACTAATGTTATTGATTAATTACCTCATGGTTTAATTATCTACTATTCCCTATTGATGAGACCTTACTTATTCATTATATCTTCTACGCTGCATACCCATTATTAAGCATATCAGATCACCCTTTGTTTGTATTCATTTCTCCATGATATAATGATGGATATTTTGAATGATATCATTTATAGAAGATTTTTTCTATACTACGTTTCTATATTTCCAATGTATTACGAGAATAAAATAAATAATTTTTTATAATACTACTAAATAGATCAATACTCTATGATGAGAACCATTGTATCTTGTACAAATTTTATAATGTAATCAATAGATCTGGATTACTATGGTTAGGGTTTTCATGGTCAGTCTTAAAAAAAAGTTTATTAACACCATTGGAAAATAGATTTTAAAATAACCAAGCAATAATGATTATTATTATACACCCATAATATTTTTTATTTTTTTATTATCTTTTACATTGATAATTAATTATGATGATTATTTGATAACTAATTGATTGATATTTCTTATTTATGGTTCATTGAGGATGGAATGGAATCAACTCTTGTAGTTCGTAAAAGGGTTTCCCTAGTGAGAATATCAATACAATGAGTGTTTGTTCTGTACTAACCACGGACATATTTGGGAAAATGTCTCAGGTTACAAATGATATCATTATTTATATGAATAAACTATAATTTAGATAATATATAAAGAAGGATTTTATGATTATTCTTTGCCAACTATCTCGAGTTAGGATAAATAATCCGAACCTACCACAATTTTCTATAAACAAAATAAAAAGTGTAGTTTCAATAATATTCATGTGGAAAAGATCAATGAAGGAAAATGATTAGACATTCCATGTTTCTTGAATGTGTAATGAAGTTATCAAGTAGATTATTAGAAGTAATAAAATTTTTCATAAGTGTGTATAAAGGTCTATAATGCTCACAATTACAAAGAAAAGAACGAATCTATTAACATGATATTCTTTAATTATAAGTAGATTGGTCATTATGGAAACCAATTCCACAATAATAAATTATTTCCCGAATAATTATGTTTGTGTATTTATTGATTATATCTTTATGATAATAAATTTATAATTATTCATAAATCATTTTGAGGAAATTGAGTAAAATGTGAAATTTTAGTATATGAAAATGTCTAATTAAGGATGTTTTTTATGGAAATATATTATATATGGATGGAATGTCTATTGATATTACTCAGATAAAAGGAAATCAATGAATAATCATTGTATATTAATATAACCTTTAAGAAATCAAATTTATATTTTTTTTATGGTGGTGCTTTGGTCAAATGACGAAATAAAATTTATTTAAAAAGGAGAGATTACATGAGTCTAAAATATCAGATCATATTACAATATTTATCATGAAGAGGGATCAAATTTTCTGGAATCTCCATGAGACAGGTTATGCCTTGTATAAACCATTTATTGGGAACTCCATCTGTTACTATATTTGCATCATGGTAGGTGTGGTTTGAAATATAGTTTATTTCATGGGGAGAATGGAGACAATTCATCCAGCGTGTAGTAATCAACCACAATAGTTGAGTCACCCCATTCCAAATGGCCTGCATTATATTTGAATTAATTCTAATTATGGTTAAATTAAATAATATATGTTTATGATGTGGGGAAATTTATCTTGGTTAATTTGGTATATAGATCTGAATAAAACTTCAATGGACTATTTTAATAATATTTTATTTTATAGAAAATTTAAAAACAATTCAATTTATAACACATATATTAAAATGTATCAGTCATCCTAAGAAGTTATTTTTTATGCACATGTGATATTTTTATAGATATTTATAGAATATTTCATATATAGAATATAAGGTTAATATATTATATTACAAGGAGATATTTAGTGAATTTTACTTCATTTTGATATAATTTATTTGGGAAAACATATATTTTGGTACATGTTATTAGGGAATATATATATACATACAGTTTATAAAATGTTGTTTGGGGATAGACACGTGATTATTTTAGAAGAATAAGATATCAAAAAAAAATTCATATTAAAAAAAATATTTGGGGAGTTTTAAATTAATATATTGTTACTATTAAGTCTTTTTAGATTATTTTTTATGATGCTTTATTCATATTGGTTGTTATTTTATCTTGATCTAACCATTCTACTTCAAAATCAGAGTATTGAAGATTCAACATTTTTTAATTGTAGAGTAAATTTTTTCTGTATATTCATAAATAATTAATAACAGTCATGATAATTTACATCAATATATGAAATCATGCTTTTAGATTATGAGGAAATAAAGTTAATAAATTTATCATATTTTCTATTCCAATGTTAAATAAATTTCTCAAACATAAGAAATCTTAAGATAACTATATCAAGTCTTGTGTTTATAGTAAAACTCATATACCAAGGCATGTTTCAGAAAATAATTATCTAGTATGAGTATTTTAGATGTTCATTCATAATAATTCTTCAGGTCATAACATAGATATTAAAAGTTCATGATAAAATCTATATCTCATTCTATTACTCTTCAGTTTTGAAAAGAAGTATCTGAATCATGAGGAAACAATTTTTTTTAAGAATCGGAGATTATAATACCGTAATAATTTATTTTATATTTTATTTTAAAAGGACACTATTTTCATGACCTTTCCCCCTGGGCCCATGTCGTGACTACCCTAAGCCCGCCTTCTTGAGGCCAAGGGATGGAGACTAACACCTAAAGGCATATGTTTGATTATTGAGTCTTCTCCCTAAGTTATCATCATATATGAGGGTCAATTAAATGGCTTAACTAGAATAATTAGGTCTTGAACAAGATTCATGGAAGGATGGAATGATTGGTACATATGTATATTAATTCTTCAGCTAGTAGACACATATAGTACCTTGAATCATTCATAGAGCCCTTAGGTCACACTCCATGACTTCATGAAGCTACTCCCTTCCCCTATCCTCCAGCTCCCTAAGCATGGTGGGGACCACATAGGTGGGTGGTTGTAACATGTAGAAATGTACACCACCTCATGCTTCTCTCCTAGATCTGATTCCACATCTACAGGACTGCAGATTCATCTTTCCCTATCACATCCTCTTCCCAAAACGTTTTACATGGCCAAGTCTCTGAGACTGGCCACCGTTTCCTACTTTCCCACTACTAACATTCAATGGTTGTATCCACTCGTCCAAAGGTCATTCACCCACAACGGTTCTCCCTAGCACCGTAACATAAGTAGGAATGCATAAAGGAAAAGTGATGGGTCAAAAGTCCCTAAACTCACCTCACTTGGATGTCTGATCCCTAAAGCACTGATTATATAATATTCATTAAGTACCTGTAATGGTCGGTACCCCTTGATGAATACTTTGATACTGAAATTCCATCCTACCGAAGCTATAGTAGCTCTAGAGAACTCTCATTCACATACTCAAGCCAGTACTTAGCCGCTTTTGAGTCGGGCTCTCCTCGGAACACGAGGGGTATCTGATGCGGAAACATGTGTAAGGCACTAAGACATCATGTGTCCTCTACTGGTACCACTATTTATATCTAGTGACCAAAGGGAAATGATATAGCTGGCACACTACCTGAAGGTACCATCTTGGGAAATGATCCAAGTACTGAAGACTCATTACAATATGGACCATCCTTATGGTCATATACTAGAAAAGATCAGTAGAAAGGATCACCTTCTACCCAACTGGTGTTCCAATTTTGTGGAAAACTCTAGCCATATCCTCCATCCAGTCCTCAACTTCTTGGAAATCTGTGTCACCTCGAATCCTCAAAGGCCTCTGCCACTGAAACTTGTGAAAGGAATTCATTCGACGTGCATCATCCGCTATAGCGGCTGGTGGTATATTATTCACAATGGATGGTGGTTCTTCTAGTACACCACCTGATGGTGCCAACAATGTAAGAGGGCCCCACACCGCAGCCTCATTGCTTGGTGGGCTATCAATGTGTAATCTCTCAAGAATAATAGCTAGCAGTATTTGCGGAGACATCCTAATAAGGAATATGTGCACAATTCTCTTTAAGTTAAACCTGGTGAGATTACACAAATAAATCCTATGAACTTTTTGAAAACACACACAATCAGTGTTTTCGTGCACTGAGTCGGAAATTAGAATTCAGGGACCTGTTGTATGAATACGTCGACCGTCGCACCACCCCTGGAGTCCCCAAAATGAAAACAACACCCATAACACTTAACATTATTACCACACATAAAAGATAAGAGTCTTAGTTCTTTAGTAGACACAAAATCCTCTGATACCAATGTATTATTTGGGCCTTGATGACAGCATAAACACCCCACCTTAACATGGCCATTGGGTTCTGGCCCTCCAGCCCCCACACGTTTCCCCACAGACATGTGTTCCCCACCTTGGGGCCCACCTACATGCCCAAAAGGGTCATATAACAAATGATTGTGCCAATAGGCCAACACATGACATTTCTAGTGTTCTTTTTTCCTCACTCCCACACACCCATGGAATCTTCCAAGAAGGTCACCCATCCTGATCACTACTCTAGGCCAAACATGATTAACTCTGAAGTTCTAATTTGGTAGGCTCTTGAAAAGAAAGGTGTACCTTGATTACATTAGTCATATCATTTAGTAAATTAATACTTTATCATTATGGGGTGTTACAACCCTCTAGAGGGAAATGTCCTCATACTGGGACCTACATATCAACCTAGGAAATGCACCGCACTTATGGCTGGATACCGCCTCTAATACCACTTTGTCTTGACCCGTCCCCCGGGGCACGTGCTGTGACTACCCGAAACCCACCTTCCATAGGCTAGGGGCTAGCGACTAGCACCAAATGGCATATTTCCTAAAACTAGAAGGCATTGCCTTTAAACCTGTACAAACACATGGTCCAAGAACACAAAAAGAAGCATCTGTGAAGTAAAATAATGTAGTAATATAGTGCTAAAAGTAAAATGGGGGATATAATACAAGCCCAACTATAGAAGTACATGTACAACTGAAATAAAAATACAACTAAAAATTGGAAAATGGCTATTGGGTCATCCTATGAGGATCCTACCTAAAGGGTAGGTAAAAATCATCTCCTTAGCACTCCATATCATCCCGTCTCCTCCATGTAACTCATAATCCCGGATCCCTCAAACCTCAACCCATATACTTTTCTTCTACACTAGAAACAACAAGGTGCATGCATAGGCTATGCAAGGGTGAGTATAATAATACTCAGAAGGTCCCCCAAGACCCCCAAAGGTCTCTCATATTTATCACAAGGAAAACCAGAATGTATGAACTCAATATCAAATCACTAATCTATAGACACTTCTTAATTAGAATATCAGCTCAAACGAGGTATAAAAGACAGAAATATAGTATTATGATGTGGACCCACACATGATCTCTATGAATGCTGATAGCCAACCACATATTCTCTAGGCCTAGAAACAAGTAACATTCCCAGTCAAAATGTCAAGCACCTCAGCTACTAGAGAACTCCTCCTCTATCGAGTACAGTGGTCCATCCTCATCACACAGAGGTTCTTACCACTATCCTTGGACTACTGAGGTACACTTCTCCATCACGTATTGTGGGTCTATTGGGTCACTAGGAGCTGCTACCCACTATGGCCTTCTGAGGTACTTCTTCCCATCATGCAACTTTGGTCGGTCGAATCACATAGAGGCTCACCCCACCTTGGGTATATCGTGTCATACAAATGTTATCCTCACATGGTTATCAAGTAATTCTGAGTTGAAAAGGTTAGCAATCATAATGTTTGAGCCAGTCACAGGGTTTCGTACATAGTACATCGTAGAGAACCGCTTCTCAAACCATCGGTTATATTTCATCCATCATAAAGTCTCACAAAGAAGTAACCTAATGATTAAACATTTCATAAGGGTTTCGACACAGTAGACGTCTCATCAATCGGATTCCCGGTCTTTGCGTTATTGGCATTTTGTTTCCGAGGGCTCAGTTGGATTCTGGTGCGATCCAACCCTGCCGTAATTTTTGTTTCTCAAAAACTCTAGTGGAATAAGTGAAAAGGAATATCTCTCTCCATGTATCCTAGTTACATAGATGGTTTATTAAATGGAAGTTTGTTTCTCAAACAAGGCACTTTAAGTGTTATTGGGCTCAAGTCCGGTCTGACACGTCCCAACCTGGTCTGGGATGGGCTGCTACTGACTCGGACCACTAGGCCAAGGTTCAGTCTAACACACAATAAGGGATGGTCCGAGAGGTCGGTGGCTCCGGAGGGCGACAAATGGGAAGGGAGGAGGCTGGGGAGGGTGGCGGCCTGGTAGTGTGACGACCCGAGAGGGTGGCAGCCCTGTTGGGAGTTATCCAGGTAGGGCGGCGGCCTGACCACATGAGGGGTGACACGCAAGGGGTATTCCGTAGCCACCACTGGGGGATCAAAACCCCAGTTTTCCTAAATAGTCGAGGGATGTTCTGTATTCACGCAACGGTTTTCCCACATGGCACTTCTAGGGGGAATTAAGGACCCATGTGTGTAGGTCTTGTCGGTTTCATTGTGGTGGGTCGGCATGTCAAAGACCTCTCCGGCAGCTTACGACGGTGTGCCACAACATAATCCACGGTAGGCCAGTGCTAGCTGCTCCGATGACTGTCGCAACATTGTGTCGTGACCTCCTCTAGCGGTGCACATCGACGTGCTACCCCTTACGTAGCTGGACGGTGTCATATCTATGTTGGACATCAAATGGTGGAACAAGGATGTAGCAAATATAGTAGAGGGTGCAGGTCGGGTGCATTAGGATTGCACCCTCCTTGTTATCTCGTAAACATGTATGGGTTTTATTCATTTATGCCTTTTAATTTCTTTTCCTTATCCCCTTTCTTGAATAATATGAAGAATACGAGTCAACATACTAATGGGTTAGCCCAGAATTCATTCTCCTTTGTGGGAGGTTGTTATGAGGTACCTTCTGGGATTTGTCTTGTTGTTTAATTCAATTGTTTTTAAAAACCATAACCCCCTCATGTTAATGAGATAACACAGAGGGTGCGGGCCTAATGAACCCATCCTGAACCCTCCGAAATCTTTTCTACATCCTTGTGCCTTCTTGGAAGACTGATATAGAGATGACAGCAATGGGCTACGTGAGGGATAGCGCATCGTCTCATGCTGTAAGAGCAGGTTGTGGCACAAAGTCGTGATGGTCATCGGAGTGGCTGACACCAGCCGACCATAGAGGAGGCGCAACACCCCAGAGCATGCTGCCGATAAACAAAGGTGGTCATAAATAATCTTCCATGGAGATAGGAGTAAGGCGGCCAGAATGCCGTCTGGCCGCGATAGAACCAGCAGGACCCGCCCCCATCGGTCCTGCATGCAACCTGGCGGTGCCACGTGGTGACGCCGCTACATGAAGATCCAATGACCATCAACCGTTTGGGAATACTAGGTGGGTCTCTCACCCGGTGGAAGCTAGGGATCACCCCTACTGAGTCTTGCCTCATGTCATCATGCCAACACCCTATCAGGACACCTCTTTTATGAGCCACCCATTCACGGGCTACCCCTTGTGGGTTGGGCCTCCCCTTTACGGGTCGGGCCGCCCTTCTAGGCTGACTTTTTTGCACGCCAGACCAGAACTCAGCCCAGTGGGCCAATTCTCCCATGGGCCAGCCCACACCGGGTTGGGAAAGGTCAATATGACTGGGTCGGACCGGATGCCCCCCCACGTGACTAGAAACACATAAAGGGCCTTATTTTGAGAACCAGCTGTCCATTTGAAAAACCATCTGTGGTGTTCAAATCCTTGGACCGAGATGGTCATTTTGACTTACTCCATGTTTGTTTTGGAAAAACTTGGAGTATGGCTAGGTTGGATCGTACCAAAATCCAACCGTGCCTTCGGCACTGAAATTCCAATAACACACAGATCGAGTGTCTGATTGACATACCGTCTGTTGCGTTTGAACCCTTGTAACACGATGGATCATTGTGTTACGTCATTGTGAGACTTCTTTATAGTTGAAATATGACTGATGGTTTGATGAGCAGTTCTCTCAAGCGCACTATGTATAGATCCATGCGACCAAATAAGGCTTGGTGACAGCTGACCTTTTAGACATAGAGTGACTCGACGACCCAGTGGGGAGTTCCTCTATGTGATGCAAAAGACCCATGGTGGGGAGAACATCTGTGTGACATGGAAGACCCATGGTATGTGATATGGAGAAGTACCTCACCAGGACATGGTGGGGAGCAACTCTGTGTGACCCAGTTGACCCACAGTACACGATGGGAAGGAGTACCTAAGCAGTCCAAGGATAGAGGGAATTGACTTTGTGTGATGCAGCAGACCAACAGTAGTCGATTGTGGAGGAGTTCTCTAGCGACCGAGGGGTTCGACGTTGTGATTGGGAATTTATTTTTTCCTATGGCTCGAGAATATGTGGCTGGCTATCAACATTCATTGAGATCCTATGTTTTTCAGCCTTATAATATTTGAGTGGCATTTTATAACTATTGAACTGTTTCTCGGATTAAAAATCCAATGGAACCATTAAATCTGAATTGTCGGGATTCACTTAAGGGAGGCATGAATTTGACCGTAGTAGGTCTGGAGAAGAATTTTTGTTTCGTGAATTTCAAAAGAAATTAAATATTATAATTTTGTTATTTTATTTCATATCTTCAAGTGGAAAAGCAATTGGGTGGGGCTAGTGATGTGTCAAGACAATAAATGGCTTGACGTGCCAACCCTATATAATGACATTATTGGGGAAACATGAAGCTTCCTAATTAATGATCCCCATTAAATTACAATTTCATTACTTACCCTCCCCCTCTCCTATAAATATGGATCTTGGGGAGTTAAAAACAAAGATTCTACAAGAAACTAATTCCGGAAGGTGTGTCGCGATGTTGGAACCTTAGAAGATTGAGCTAATACCAGTGGGAGGTGATAGACGACATTGAACCACAATCTAAAGGGCGACATATGAGTGGTGTTTTTGCGAAATAGTTGCAGGAATTAAGAACATGATCCACCTTCAAGCGTGGGAGTTTCTCCGATGATTCGGTTGTAACAAACCAGAATGATAAAGGGATAAATGAATAAATTATATGACTAATGTAAAAAAGGTGCACCTTCTTTTTCAGGAGCCTGCCTAATTAGAACATCATAGTTAAAAATGCTTGGCATGGAGTAGTGATCCATGTGGGTGACCATATAGGATGTTTCCAAGGGTGTGTGTGAGTGTGAACAAAAGCACACTATAAAGCACATGTGTTGGGGACAATGTGTCTGTAGGGAAACTCATTGTACCTAGCGGTTCAGAACCCAATGTGCATGTTAAGGTGGCGTGTTTGTGCTACCACTGATGCACAATTGTTACATTTGGTATCATAGGTGGTACCCAATATTTTGTGTGGATCACTGCCTTGGTTGAGATATAGGGCCCACAATGAGGATGTTCTGCACTATGGGGGGGGGGGGGGGTTGTAACACCCATGAATGATAAAGGTTTAAATGACTAAATTATATCACTAATGTAAACAAGGTCCACCTTCCTTTTTCGGAGCCTACCTAATTAGAACTTCATAGATAAACATGCTTGGCCTATTGTAGTGATCAGGGTGGGTGACCATCTGGGACGTTTCCCACGGTGTGTGTTAGTGTGGACAAAATCACACTTGAAACAGAATGTGTTGTCTTGTGGGCACATTCATCAGTTAGATGACCCTTGTGGGCATGTGGGTGGTCCCCATGGTGGGGAACACGTGTCTGCGGGGGAACTGATGGTACCTGGAAGGGCAGAACCCGACATCCATGTTATGGCGGGGTGTCTATGCTATCACTGAGGCCCAGTTATTACAATTATGTTCCATTTAACACACCACACACAACACTTAGCATAAACAAACCACAAAATACTCTTATTTGAGTATGGTTGTTATAAACTAGCCATTAGTTTGGAAGGTATGAATATTAATAACTCAATTATGAAATATATATTTATTTGTAATATTTAATACAAATTAATAACTCAATCACAACATTTAACATTCATGTAAGTTTTGTTACTTGGAGAAGAATTAAAAAATCCATTTTATGCGTCAAAAACATATTTTATTATAAAATTAATATTATTTATTTATTTATTTTTTGACAAATAAAGACATGAATTGGTCATCCAAATCATACCCAAAATAAATTTTTAAATCAAAATTATTACAGTACATGATCAAGTTACAATGAGCTTACACCAACACCAACACAAGAAATGAAAGTGGTACATGATATTAATTTTAATAAGCTCAAACCACACTTATTTAAAATGCTTGAGATGTCATGTCTTCTTGTAAGGAATCATATCCAGCCAAAAGAGCAGTAACTCCTATCAAGATCCAATTCTTCAAGGTTAGTAGATTTCAAATGAAGATAACATCCATCAAAATCTGGTCCATCTATCTGGACAGACATAAATGCCAACCTTCGTCGCAACCAAAAGAGGTCAACGAAGAAGTTGCACAGCAGATCCATGCCAACATGAAAAGAAGAAGATCCAAAAGTTTTGATTAAAATTTAGCATATTAGTGTAGATAAAGATTTCAATGTTCATCTTTGAGGCTGTGAAATCTCCCAAAAAAACACAAAAAAAAACAAGACAGTGTCATGTATCCTTCAAAAAGTCAGCAGATAAAAAATCCAGAAATCAAGGGAAGATATAGTGCCTATCTGCAATTATTCAACAAGAATAATTAGGATAGGCCAGCCACCCGCTACTGACTGGACCAGTGTCCGCAGACAAAAACTAACAGAACAAGGCTGCATCGAGGCATGTAATACCAAAGAGTGCAAAGTGAACCAACCCACAACACACCCAAGCGTAATACCTCAGATTGAAAACCAACAAGTTAAACTCATGATTAATCTCATAATGAAGTACCATGAAGAAAATAAACTCTATAAATAGATTCTAGGAGACCACAAAGGACAATAAAGTAGATCCATAGATCATAAAGCATACACTTAAACAAGAAAATATCAACCCCATGGAATGTCTCTGAAGCTGATGTTGGGATTGTTGTTGTATTCATCAACCATCCTTGTGTACATTCTCTTTCTGATTTCAAGGTATGTTTCAGCCGAAATCTAATGATAGAGATATTTTTGATGTATTACTTCATCTTGCCCCTCTATCCATCCAAAAACGTCATCACTCACATCATCATTATCAAGAATTTCATTTCGAATCTCTATATGCAGGGTCTGATTCTTTAATTTTATAAGTGTATATTAAAATTAGTTTATCCCAATTTTATAAATTTTAATTACCAAATGTTATAAAATATTTATAAATTAATAATTCAAAATAATAATATATTTAATTATTAATATGTTTTAAAATAATTAAATATTTTAGTGAATAGTGGAAAATAACAGTTTTGCAAAAACATTTATTATTATGAAATTATAATAACATTTATTTAATAATAAATTTCTCAAAAAAATAATTATTTAGGAAGTAATATAATAAATATATTAATATTATGTTAATATTAGGAATATATTATTATCATGTTGGAAATCTAAGTAATGTATTGGTTAGAAAAATAGTTATTATTTCATCCATATTAATAATGTTTTTAAAATATAAATTTTTTCTTTTTAGTTTGAAGGAAAAATATGTATCCTTTGGTAATCATTAATATACTTTATACTTAGGTGAAATAATTTTTATTCTAAAAACAAGCATATTTCAAAAAATTATTTTTGTCACATTTTACTAACATATATGAATAGTAATTATTAACACATCCAAATATTTTATAATGTAAAATATATTCCATATTTGAAATTAGGATATAAATTAAACATATTATTGTTTCATAATAAATAATAACGACCATAAATATTTATCAGCAGTGTTAATGGAAAAATAAGATAGAACAGTTAGAAATAAAGGGACAAGGATTCATGATAACACAAAAAAATATCAAATCTATTTTGAAGGTTATATTTCTAAAATATAATTATCATCTTCAAATATAGGACTATTTTGTTCTAATTTCACATATAAATGTATTAATATTCTTTGAATATTATAAGTAATAGCCTGTTTCTCCCTCCCATCACTTATAAAAGGGAACCCATTCTCCCCCATTATTCACAAACATTGTTCCAAATATCTCAAATAATCCATTTAAATCCATGAATATTCATTCCTTTAATTTTTCAGCTCTATTTCATAAACTATTACCTTTTACAGAAGGCCTGAGGTGTAATTCAACGATGGTCTCTTAAAGAAGATTTCATCATCTTTCCAAATTCATTAAAATATAATTTCTTATTATTATTACTATAAATATATTATAACATTACAATCATAATTAATAAATATAAATATGTATGGAAATTTTATATTTATTATGGTACAATAATTTTACACCGCCTTTATTTCTAATGTGAAAAAAATCGCTCATGCATACATACTAGACACCATCTCCATGTAGCGGTGTAATTATTTTGTCATCACCAGTTAACATGGATGCATATTAAGGTGTAAAATTTATATGATATTTATTAAATAATTTTTATTTTTTCTATTTTTATATCATCTACCTTAACACACTTCAATTCATTTATAAATTATAATGTCACTTGAAGGTACGTATGGACTACCTCATCCATGATGTGATGTGATTATTTATTATATTAAGACCATGAAAATATTATTATAAAATAAAATATAATTAAGAAAAATTATATTCATGATATGATTTACATTATGTTTGTTATGGGAACATTATTTATAACACCATTGACTATAGACAGTATCACAGAGTAATTGTTGTTAAAATAACGAAAAAATATTATTTAATTGGCATAAAAAAACTAAACATTTAATGAATGTGAAATGATTACAAAATGACCCTCTAAATATATTATAAATGAAAGTTTTTATCAATAAATTATTACATAAATTTATAATATTTATATCTGAGGATCGAGAACATACGTCTAAGCAGATACCTAAGGTGTGAGTAATTTTATCTCACTTCCATTTCAATGAGACATGAATATATTTTTCAAATAATATCATTTATATGCATTATATAATACCCATTTTACCGAATATATTATTAATTCCTCTATATTAATTTAATTTTATGTTTCAATTCATGTTTAAAATTTTATGTGGTCTTGATTCAAATGTTATTAATTCCATATGGGGTTTCCGTTACCATTTCATTTTATTTCAGGATTTTTTTATGTTCTTATTTACATTGTGAAAATTGTATGATACAAACCTCTTAAAATACATATATTTTATTCTTATATAGTTATTTTTGGTGTTTAGAAGTTTATATACAATTTTTTCTATTGTCAGATAGAGAATCAGCCATTACGTTTCGAGTAAGGGGTATTATTACGAGTATCTCATTTTAATTATTTCCTTACAACTATTTTTCTAACATGTTTACGTACTTTTAAATAATTTAAAGAATATTATAATTTAGGAAAAATTGTATTTTAGATCACTTCAATCCAAAACTAATTTATTTATTATGATTTTAAATCAATATATAATTTATTTTTTAAAATTAAGTAACTTCATATTATTTAATAAAATATGAATGATATTTTTTAGTAATTTTTACCACATGAATGGAATATCCCACTATATGGACTACAATTGTTTTTGAAAAATCCTTTATATGTTTCCATTTTTACTTTGAATGAAAATATTTTTTCTCATTGTGTATATTTTTTTTCATATGATATTAAAATAAAAGTGTATTATTTTGTAAATGGAATAAAAAAAATGTTGAAAATTGATTGACAACTTCATTCATAGAAAAACAAACAATATTGATTTTTTTTAAAATTTTATATTTTATCTTATTTAAAAAATTCACCATTTTATTTTAAAACCTTCATTTCTGAGGAGGCATTTGTCTTCAAAAATCTATTATAGATAATAGATTATTGTCTATTCTAAGATCATTCAATTTCTTCTAATCATGTTCTCTATCACTCTCCCTTATTTATTAGATTATATTTTTCTCCATCATTTCCATTTTTTCAATAACAAGGACGAGTTCATAATCATTTTTATACGTTTTTATGTCTTAACCATGTACGATTTCTATATACGATATCATTTAAATGAATATTATTGTTAAAATAATTTTATTTACCAGGTAAATATAGATTATTATAATTCATGATTCAATATGAATAACTGTGGATTATAAGTAATTTTTTATAATCAATTATATTGATCAACCAATATAAATAGGAAGGCATAAGTTGTGGAAGTAATAGGAGAGGAATGTTTGTAGATATCTTCTCGTACTATTGATTAGTGTCATGAGACATAATAATAATCATGTCATATTTTATGGGTATATAGTTTATAAATATCAATTTATTATAAAAGAATTCTTGGTTACATAATATATTTTATGTTTCATGATATTTTGGGAAAGACAATGAAGGGAAGTTCACGAATGATCATATTTTTGGCTTTATTTATTGATAATTTTCCATGTGATTGTTATGTTTACATTTGTAGTGGTTTTTCATTTGAGTAAAATTGTTCTTTGATTATAACGTGTTTCTATTATAGAATTTTATATACTAATTATAATTTATTTAAAAATTATAGTTTTCTCTTTACATAAAACATACTGAGAATTCGATCTCACAGTTTTTTCCCTTTCCATAGGACCAGATGAAAGATTCATTGAATCATTTAAAGGATATAAAATTGTTTCAATTTTTTTTATATTTACTAATATAATAATGAAAAAAAGATTAGAAATGGGTTATTGAGACTATTAAATTAATTTAAACATCCTAGTGTGAACTATTATATCTTGGACCAATGTAATTGTGTAAAATTCATATATGGGTTACTGGAGTTAGGTTTGTTACAAATATGATATATCTCTTTGTTATTCATATAATAACATGACAGAATAAAATGTTTGAAAAAGAACCTAATAATTTTGTTTTTATGAATCAGAACACCTTAGAGAGCCAACTCCAAATATATACATATAGGCCCTTTTATGAGAGAGTTAACATGGGAACTCAGATCTGATGATGAGTCTATGATACATTAAAAACTTTGTTTTTGTTTATTTATATAATCAAATATTAAAATCATAATCCAATAAGTGTTGTGAATATGCATGGGTGAGAAAATTTTTAATAATTTTTTAAATCTTAAAAAATGATTTCATTATGGGAGGGGAATAATTATCTCAAATGAAGAATATTAAAATTTAATTATAATAAAATATTTTAATTTTTAACATTGTTGTTTTAATTGGATTTCTATTTTAAGGAACAATTAAGAGAGTGGAAATTAAAGTAGATTCTTGTTAAATCTTTAATCCCACTTAAATCTCACCTACCTCCACTTATAATGATCTAACATTAAATTTTAATAACATTTAAATGGTATTAAGTTTCATATACGAGTCATGATATCATCAAAGTGGGATGGTTCTTTTTATTCTCTCATTTAAGGTGTGTATGTTAAATTGGGGTGGAAGATTAAAATTTTTGAAGTATTTTTAAATATATTAAACTAATTGTATTTAGTAGGGGATGAGATAAGATAAGTATTGAGGAAATAATTATTTTCTATATTTGAGTACATTTTTCATCATCATTTCTAGTGATTTATTAATTATTTACTATAGAAATTTTTCATTACTAAGTGATTTATTGGTTGTTTTATAATCTATATTTAAATATAAAGAATGAATATGTTTGTGAATATAATAGTTTTGATGCATAGATGATTTGAAGTTATATGGTTTAATTTTTATTTTCCGTTATGATTAACAATTTAGTGATTTTATTTTGGAAATATTTTTGAAAACTACTTTTTGGATATTTTTATTTACAAATTAATTATTTAGAATTATATATTCATTTTTAATATTTTGGGACCATTTAATTTTTATTATTTTGTAAATTATTTAATATTATGATTGTAATTTTTTATTTTATGAGTGATCATTGTTTTAAAAATATAAAATTTAATATAAATGTTTCTAAAATTAATTTTTTTATATTAAAATTAATTTATAGAATTCATTATTTATTAAGATACTTGGAGAGAAATAATTAACTATGTTGGAAATTTTATTTTTATAAAGTGCTATTACTTTTCATTTTATCATAATATGGTCTCAGAAGACTATGTCAAGTGACCATAAGACCAAAATATCAGTGTACCATGTAGACCCAAATAAACCTTCCATGCTGATGCACTTACTGAAAGATGCATAACCCAATTTCAAGTGTAAATATTGGAAAAGTATTTTACCTATCATAAGAAGGAAAAAATGGGTTACTATAATATGGAAAAAATAACCAAAAATAATGGAAAACAAAACTGATCATCCGGAAAATTTAGTTACTGAAATAATAGAAACCAAGATATTATATCAATTCAATCTTATATTCAAATGAAGATACCACATGTTGAAGAGATCATCCTTATATAAGGAATTGATCATTCCCATTAAAACTCCATAAATCTAACATATATAAACTATCCATCTTAGGTAAACTTTTATAAATAATGTTAATTTAAAAATCATGAACCTGACGATTGAAAAGATAATTTGAAGAATTCAAAGATTATTAAAAATCGAACACTATCAAGGGTTGAATATAGAACAACATATTCCAAAAACTTTTAGGCTGTAGATCAGTAATTGTCACAAACACCTCCACTAAAAACTACGTCATTTAGGGGAGATAAATGGTGAATTCTCGAGTCTGACCTCCCATATGCCCTAGGTTGGTGACCATTATTGAGGGTATATAAAACATGAATATGTTAGGAATTATATTATATTTGATACATGAAGAAGAGAGAGATAATAAGGATGTAGTAGAAATTATTAATCATAAATAAAATCATATAATAAATACCAGTTGCAACATGAAATTCCATACAGTACTAAACAATCATAAAGGGGAACCACATGTTCCAAAAAATTAAAGATGAGATGTGACCACAAAGCCAAAATTGCTCATGTTAAACCCCGAAATACTAAAATCAAGACTGATCACCAACATAAACTATATTTACTAAAAATATATTATATATACATATTGTTTGTATAATATTATACTTAGTAAAATATACCTAGTATAATATCAAAAAAAAGATAAATAAATCATGTTAAATCATAGTGAACAATATTGAAACTAAATCATTACCAAAATTGTTATAATAATTTCCCATCCTCTCCATGGATCACTCTCACCAAGTATCACATAATATAGAGAAAATAACATAACAATTAAACACATAGGGTACCCCACTCTTTCTTCCCCAATGGATTGCTACTTTCTCCAACAATGCACATCAAAAGACATCTATCTCAAAAAATAAGATATCCCAAAACACTTGAGAGAGTAGTCACATCATGAACCAGATGTATCAAAAAACCACACCGTCCCATAAACATATAGTAACCAAGTATTTTCTTGGAGGCTGCACATCCCTTATGAGTTATATCAAACATTTTTTATTATACCTCAATCAATTATTTCCCATACCCTGAGTAAGTACCTCAAGATATCACAACCTATAAACATCATACCCATAATAATCCTTTTGATACTATATATAGTAATGCATGTGGGTTAAATAACAATAATCTATCAAAACACTCAACAAACATATATAGGAAAAATAACCATTGCTCATACTAGCACATGTAATTTCCATTAGAAGAGGGCAGACTAGAGGAGTAGTCATCCATCCATCCTAAAACATATGTTTTAGGTAAATACCCTCCCAGAGACCACTGGGTGTCAGATTACATAACCAATATAGGTAGATAAGCCAGTAAAATCATAGAATTTAACTAAAATAATATATATAACAACAACATTATGGGAAAAACCTTATATTATACTGAATTATATCTAAATTCCAAAAGATTCGCAGCTACTAATGCTAATACCAGATATCCTATTATCACAATAGAATTTAAAATTGATAAATTAAATAATTATTTCATTTTAATAATTTCTTTTATTTAATTATATGATTAGAAATTAATTAACTATAAAATTTTTTCCTTATTAAATTATATTAAATTAATCATCATTGAAATTCCATGCCTTCCAGGAAAAATCCTAAACAATTTCACGATTGAACAATATTAACATCTTTTGAGTGTTGCATTCCATCATCAACCAACCCATGTATTGAGAATATTTTAATTAATTGTTAGCATCATTCCATATCCATGTAGTCTATGAAAAACCTCATAAAGTAATACCCTAAGGAAACATGAATCCATGCACTAACATATGTATCAAGAAATGGGGAATGGGATGTAGATAAAACAAATAACACATCCATAATCCATTAAATAGAATCATTAGAAAGAATACCATCTCTCAACATATCATCAATGGGTTAGAGAAACTATAACCAGTTATATCTCTTTTGGGATCATTCCCAACACCCACACGCATATATAAAAGAATATCAACATCATATCCATTATCTTCTTCAATATCATCCAAGCCTCCCTGAACACATATCACAATAGCCATCCCTGGCTCATCCATACTGAGCTCATGTCACATCCTGGCCTCCCCGACCTACATCACAACAACCATCCCTGGATCATATCATGTGGATCATATTCAGATAAAAATAAATATTAGATGTCAAAAACATGAAATCAATAGGGAAAATGGGACCTCAAAACATGGAATTTAGCCTTCTCAAGAGAAAGAGCTATCATTGCTATAAAATAAGGCACTTGACCCTTTCGATAAAATAGGAAAGTCACGACCTTATCATTTTTTATTTGTCACCCAAATAGTTTTTATTACATGTTGAAATAAATGATTCATTATTTACTGGTTTGAACTATGGGAAAACTAAGGAATCAAGATATAGTAATCTATCAATGTCAAAACATGTTTATAACCTTTCTTCTGGTTTCAACAGACTTGGAGAAGTACCATTCTTTTTTACATTATATTTGAATAATTATAATCAAGAATAAAAATCATTTACAATATTTATCAGTTAAATAAATACTATGGAATGAAAATTTCAATTAAAAATGTTCATTGCTATAATTTGATTACCATAAAATTACATGAACCACAAGATATTTTTTTTTTCTTTTCATTAATTATAATTAAGCCAATTAATTTTCAATTTATGTTAGCTTTATATTATTTACCAAATTTATATCAACAAAAACATTCTAATATATATATTATAAAAACATTCTAAAAAATCAATGCATAGATATCAATATATCTTAAAAATCATGAGGCAAAATACTATCATAGTACAAAGCAATAGTATTTGAATGATATCACCATCCATTTACATTAATCCAGTTCAATAATTATTAGGTCAATTTATTTAAAATAAAAAAGGATAAAACATGATCTATTTATAATAACATATAAATAAATAGAGGAGATACAAATATACTACCTGAAAATCCATCAAATTATTTTGATGCAGAATGAACCATGTGGCGGATATCGAATCTTATCTCATGCAAGAACTACATAAATCCAAATATGATGTAACACAACCCCAAAAAAAATAACCAAGATAAACTCCATTAGAAACATGGGAAATCAAACACCATAGAATTCCAATATTATATGGTTGCAAACATAAACAAACCCAGAGAAACCACATTAAAAAAAGAAGAATGAACCTTGAATCAACATGGATTACCACTGATCAAATTATGGAAGCCCAAGGACTGATACCCCTCAATGTAATATACAAAAAATCAAGAAGGGATCATCTAGTGACCTGGAATTTGAAGGTAGGACTGATGGACGTAGGGTTTAGGTAAAACAAGAGTGTCTAAAGAATTTATTTATTGATGACATTGTTGATTTAAATGGTATATAATATCTTTTAAGCATAGTCAACCCTCAGAGAAAGGATTTCATCGAAAAATAAATCGCATTTTTATTATTTTACCCCAAAAATTATATGTCATTAACCACCCCGAGACAATTCTTGAACTGTGTATAACTAATGTAAAAGTCATACATGACATTTATTCACCCAAATTTTATCATCCTTAGTAGCCAAAACATAAAATCTTATTCCAATCTTCATATGAACACATAAATTTTCATAAGAAAGAAATTGTTTTGATCCTAAAAAATCATGACCTTACATTAGTTACATGTCAAAATATAATCATGATCAATTATCCAAAAAAAAACATGATAGAAAATATTGGCCATCTGAATAGCCACCCATTGAGATACCTCTCAAAGAACTAACCATCACAAGTGCTCAACCACTTCACCCGAGTAATAAGCACAAAACCACTCAACCACTGAAATCATACCCTAAAAAATCACTCATGGGAGATACCTATCAAAAAAGAGTAAATAAATAATATGAAATATGGTTAAACCATCTCATAATATAGAATGATTCAAAACCCAAATTGAACTACGTTACAAGAGACTAGCTAAACAAAAAAACACCCTGGGGTACTATGCCTTCATCTGCATCTCTTGTCCCAGATTACTCTCATCCACACCTCCATGCCTCCAAAACACATGTAGCAATGAAATAGCATGCCTGTATAGGAAAATATTTTATATATCTTGAATCACCATATGTCAGTCTTCAAAGGTCTCATCATCTTCAACATCGATCTCGCACTAATCAATGACATGAGGATCCTCATGAAAATTATATAGATTTGTGACATTAGAAAAACATCATGTATCAAGCTCATCAATATGAGAATTTTTATTTGATACTATAATAAAATAAAACATTTTAAATTATATATATTTCTTGAATTAATGTTTATTTCATATTATATAATATCATACACGTAAAAGAAAAATAGATAAAAAAATTATTTCAATAAATTTTCCATCTATGAAAATAATGCAAATTCCAAACAATATTACTGGACATAGAATATAAAATAGTCTAAATAAACTTTTAAAATAAATTTCTAACATACTAAAAAACAATATATAGGAAGGAAAATATTTTTAATCCAATAAAAATCATAATAAATGAAAAATTATCCTTAGGTAAATAGTACAATGAATTTTGAATGTAAGAACGAAGTTGTATTTATGAGGTATAAAGGTAAATTTTATCATTGGGATTATAAAAATCTAAGACAAACATTCAAATATACCAATTGGATAGTATGAAAATAGGAAACTACACCCTTTTTTGATAATATTACAATTATAATTAATATTTATAAGTATTAATTAAAAAGAATAATTAATATAGAAATAATAATCAATGGACTCATATAGTAGATACATTTAGTTTGAATCCCATTTTTCTGAAATCAAGTGGGAGGAAGCATCACTAGGGGCCCCCCATTAAAAATACCAAGACAAGCATCAATATGTGAATCCGGAATGAAATCACCTATGGTAGATATTGATGTTACTAGATATTACCGCTCAGTCAATGTTATCCAATCGTTCCATTGATGCTACAACCATCGCACACCTTACCCATGTGAAGTGAGTGTTATAAGGGGTTACATGTCCAGACCTTAGTTACATAAACATTAAATACCTACGTATAAATTGAATGTTTCTTTCATCAATACCTCTTATTAATTAGTTTTATTTAAAAAATATATGTTTAATTGAGATGAAATTGATAGTTTTTTTAACCCAAATAAAACATAATTGTATTTTTCAAGAAACTATAGAAAATTTTATAATAAAATCATGTATTTGGAATAATATTTTATATAAAAAGATTTTATTTTAAAACACTATCATATAAATGTAAATGATAAAATAATGTTATAATGTCCTTGGATATCATTTTTAAGTGTGATAAATATGGCTCTGCATTAAAAAAATACTATTTTTAAATATATAAGGATTTTAATATTTAAAAGTTAAAAATATCCATATTTAGAATTTTTTTTTATAAAAATAACCTCATATTTTAAATTATCATTTCAAAATTTTGTTTGGGTGAATTCATGAGAATGTTCTAATAAAATTTAATTTTTTGTGAATAGTAAAAATAGAGTTTTGATTTTTTTTTTATGTTTAATGAAATTATTTTTATATAATAATGACATAATAATCCATTAACCATAGTAAATGACCTAAAAATTTAATCTTATTAATAATAAGTATATTAATATATTTCATTCAAATTTTAAATGTATAAGTGGCTTTCCAATGTCTTAAAAGAAACAATTAATTTTTTGAAACAGTACTATTTTGGAATAATTACTTTTCCATGCCAAAATTAATATTAAAAATACTATTCCATTTTGGTAAATTAAAATATAATAAAAAGTTACTCAAAAGTCTAAATTCATGACAAAAACTATGGGTAATAATGTTATCTTTAACATTCACCAACTTACATTTCTATGCAATATATTTAGAAATTATTAAAAAATTCTTCCACATTTGATATAAATACCCTCCCATTTCACCTCTACCATTAACATCCTATCCATAATCCATCATATTGTGAATATGTTTCATATCAAGGTTCCTCACAATTATTCCGAAATTATCCATGGTTAAAACCCCAAGATTTATGAAAAACTCTTCTAGTATTGGGAAATCATCACTTATATTTTCCATTCAAATTCCCTTTTAATGAGGCATGCTTTATAATTTATAAAAATATTTTATTTTAATCTCTTTATATTATCATACAATTGTAAGATAAGTATTTAATCATGGGAGAATATTTTCCCATATCATTTTCCCTTTTCTATGACCATGTTTTATATTTATCGTGTGGCTGAATTTACTTCTTTAATTTCTCCCATTTACTTGATAGATTCTCTTTTACTTTTAATTTGAATACCCAATCCTCTATTATTTTCTATTGGTATTCAAAAAGATATTTAAACAAACTTCTTATTCTAGGATTTACATATATTATACCCACCTTTCCTTTTATGGGTACAAATATTTTAATTTTAATATTAGTATCCATTTTAGTAATCCATGAATTTGATAAGAAATATGTTCTTTAGTCTCCATTAGTATTTAACAAAATGATTTATTATTATATATGTGGCCCAAATGATATTAATAAATATGAAGGTTTTTCCCTGATGGAATTTCAATGAATTGGGTATAGAATTTAATCTCTAGAGATGAAATGTTTTATTATACCTTGGGGAATAACCATGTTAATTTTAGTTTATAACACCTTGGTGAAAAAAACAGGTAATGTGCTTATGAATGTATAATATAAATTCTATAGACATATTTCTATTTTATGATTCATGTTCTTTTTAATATGATATAACTCATTCTTATGGATTATTGTTATGGCTCATGTTCTTACTCATATGTGTCAAGATGAGAGGCTATATATATATATATATTGTTTATTAACTTATTGTTATTCATTATCACCCCATTTATTTTTTATTCCAATCTGTAAGATATGAAATTCTGAAAAAATTTACCAATTATGAACACAATAATAGGTATTTCATGTGGATTATATATGAATTTTTGTTTTCATGTATTATGTAACTTATTTCTAAGTAAATAAAAATTAAAAGACCATTTTTTATACCTTGTAATAGAAATTTATATAATAAAAAGGACAAATTCCATTGTTGGTATCAAAGGATGATTTAGTTATTTTAGAAATTTGGATTTGACAACATTTTGAATAACCTTAGGGAAAATTATATATAGAGAAGAAAACATCCTGGTATTTTGGTAAAAATTAATTAGGTTGTTCCCAAAAAAAATATATCCCTATATTGAAACTACAAGGGGATGTGGCATTCGAAAGGAAATACCTAGGGGTAATACTTGAAAACACCAGTTTGATCTAGACTCAAACTATATCATGATTATTAAAACATGCCTTACCACAAATATTTTTTTTGACACTCATGGGGATATGTTTGTTAAATAAAAATCTATTTATGAAATTTTATTAATGATATATAAAACATTTAATTGTTATTATATGATATTAATTGTAACACCCCAAGCTTCCATGGTACGATTCTCTTTGAATAATACAATAGTGTGTGTTGTATGAAAATTTGAGTTCTAACACACACCACAACCAATAAAAGATGCCATTATAAATAGTAATACATACTTTTTGGAATTTTATTAATTTTATCTTTCAATATGGACTTCTTTTTTGTATTTGTAATATCGAAATTATCCTATGTTGAATTTTTTGTAATTTTCTGAGAACTTCCAACTTTATATTAATAGTAAAAAAATACTTCAAAACAACTTTTTTAATCAAAATAATTTATAGTCATAAATTATACTATTTAGTGGTTTTAAATTATAATTATAATATAATTTTACCATTTTATCCAATGGTGGTCATTAGAATTAATTTCACTTTGAAATTGGACATAAACAATAGTCAATCTTTTGATTGATATTGTTTCTTAACACGCTATTTGTTTTGACAAAAAGAATTAATTATAAAATGAATTAATGCAACTTATAAGTTTGGAATTTTTTAAAATAGAATCCATTTTTTAATTCATAATATCAATTATAGCTTAGGGTGAATTTTTGGTTATTTTCTTGAAAAACTTCAATTTTTGATGAATAGTGAAACCACTAAGTTGTAGTTTAAAAACTAATTTTTCGTGTAAATGAAACATTAAAAATTCTGTGATTTGTTTTTTAAAAATATGACATAAATGGTTCTCATTAGGAAGAAAAATTTTGTTCAATGGGATTAAAATAATTTCTTTGGTGAATAGTAACTTTTATGTTTTATTAATTGTGATTAAAGGTAATTAGTGAAATTTAAGGTAAAAATGATATTATAAAAATATGAAAATATATTGACACTTGTCCTACCCTTATTAAATGATTCATGGACTACCAAAACAATCCATTCGTCAACTTGGGGACCTGATGGAACCACTTGGGTAAGAAAATGACATTAATAACTTTTTATTTAAAGTAAAAATAAACTTGTCACAAACATGTCTTGTTTTACTAAGACAATTATTACATGGGTTCTATAAGTTAACTTTTAAATTATAAATATTCATTGGAAAGATAAAAAGATTTACTAAATCATGGTAATTTTCTTTATAATTATTAGACATTAAATAAATAAATTTATTTATCACATCATGATGATGCAGTGGTTACCTCATCAATTAATGATTTAAATAAAATGAAAAGATAATGTAAAATCTAAGACTTATAGTTGTCAAAAACATATTGTATGAGTATATTTCGAACCCTTATCACCTTATCTTCGAAATATATAATTGTGGGACCTTTTAAATCCGAAAAATATTTCATAATAATGTAACATTTAATGACATTCCAAGAGTGCCCCTCCTCACCTCTTATAAAAGGCCCCCACCACTACCACCATATTCTCACCTTCAAAGCCATTTGGATCAGCAAAAATCCTCCCAAATACTCTCTGAAATTCCATATATTACTCCGAGAAGCCTCAATGTGGGCATAAGTCTTCCCAAGGATGCCTTTGGCTCAAATTAAAAAGAGTTACCCAATTTTAAAGGTAATGTCTTTACTTGGGTTATATTGTTTTATTTTGCTTCTCCAACCCCCCAAACTCCTTTTATTCCATTATTTTGTAACAAATCTTGTATCTAAAATATACTAGTATGTTTTCATGAGAATTATTTTATTTACACTTACACATACCATCGTCTAATGGTTAAAGAACATACTGTTTCTGTGGGTGGCAAATTACTGCCTCACGAAACGATGATTGTTAAATATTCTTTTAACACCTCTCATGGTGGCCATTATGATGACAATATTTTCATATATGATATATATATTATGATTATTTTATCATTATGCTTCTTTATTTTTCATTAATGGCATACCTTTATGATTTCCATTATGGGTAAACATGATAATTTCATTTTAGGAAGTGTGGACTACTGCCCCATCAAAGTGATTTGAATCGTTAATGCCATATGTGGGATGTGTAAAAGATGGAGTAAATGATATTATATATGATATTATACTTGAATTATAATATAACTTTATATCATTATGATTTCATTCCATTAAATATGAAATAGAAATGAAAGTAGTGTTCATGTGTACGTACGGCTTACCGTCTCCACGAACGGTGAATTTCATTTCTCACCTCTAGATGTTATGTAATATTATAAATGAATGTATATACTGGATATGTATGATATATATGATATCTAAATAATGAATATAATTCTGGATATAATTGATATTTTACCAAATGAACAACTTGTAATTATAAGAAGTTTATTTTTGACTCAAGTACCAAAGATTGACAAAATGACCGTTATTAACTTAAATAATTACATAATGTTCACAACATGGTAATAAGTTATATAAAAGGAATAATGATCTTGAAAAAGGTTCTTAAGCAAGTATAAATTATCTCTAGTTTATTATTTAGTAGAATAAAGAACCATCGAGTCAAGTCGGACACAAGGTAAGGGAACTTCTTAACCCAATTTCCGTTCTTTGGGTTAATCTCTTACATTCAAATTATGTCAGGATATTATTATGTACTATCTTGTATGTGTACTTTATTTATGTGCACTTATGGTGAATACAAATAATATATCTATTTTATTTAAAAAAAATTATCTTTGTAAGGGACTTTGTCTCAATCTCCATTCATTGAGGCATATTTTGTTTTATACATAAATTTCATTTATATGGTGTATAAACCCCTTTGACTTTTACGTTTCTTCAAAAGGAACATTTTTATACAAAGTGTTTTACTAAATGAAAAAATGGAAAGTTTTTCTTGTCGTACATATACGGAGACAATGACTTCTTCGCCACCATGTCCATAATTTGAGTTTCATCTTCCTCTACAAGCCATAACTTTTTTAAAATGAAAAATAAATACCATGTTTTAATTTTCTTTTATTTTGGTATTCAAAAATGGTTTTGATGATGTTTTTATTATATCAATGTGTTTTATTGTTATCTTATGATTAAAATGTGGAAATGTTATGTTTCCTTTATGCATGTTTTATGTGATATGATTATGTTATGGTTTATAATATGTTTAAACCGGTTCATATGAGGAATGAATTGGACATAATAAGTGATGGGTGGATCCCGCTATAGCTCCTCGATGCATCAGTAGGTCTCATGAGACAAACTAGTGTCTTGGCATGAGGCCTTGATAGAATCTTATTTATAGTTTTGGAACGAGGTCTTGGCTACGTGGTTATGATAGTCTGGCATTATGCATTCCATCATTATGAAAGTGGTTATTGATATTGCATGTGATTATTCAACCAGTCGAAAATCCATGTGAATAAGTAAATAACATTATCTCATTTTACTTTTACCATATTATGTTGAAGTTCAAGTTTAAAAGGATTTTGTTTTATTTATACATTGCCTTAAATGTTTATGTTTGTTTATAAAAGCTTTTTCTATATTGTTATCCTTACTGAGCATCTGAGATCACCC
This sequence comes from Viscum album, assembly GCA_963277665.1. Taxonomy (NCBI): domain Eukaryota; kingdom Viridiplantae; phylum Streptophyta; class Magnoliopsida; order Santalales; family Viscaceae; genus Viscum; species Viscum album. The sequence goes on from OY728166.1 coordinate 1,134,751,954, forward strand.
CTTTCAATGTTTTATTTTTCCCAGGATGTGAAGAAATATTTTATGTCTCACCTACAGGGATAGTCTGAAGGGGATAGAAGTGTGGAATATGGATACTATGTTTTTTTTATTTTTCACTTTATGATGCAATGTAACATTTATGAATATATCTAGTGTTTCCAAGGCTACTAAACTAATCGGTCTTTCGAGACTTGATCTTTTATGATCATACCAATGTTACGCAATAATACAACGACTCTGGGTAACTGGGTTCAGGGAGTTACAGTTGGTATCAGAGGTAGTTTAGTACTAACCTTGGAAGCTTGATTTAGATAAACTATGATTATAGAACATAGCCCAAAGATAGACTTTGAGGATTAGTATAGAAGAACTTCATAGAATTTTGGTATTATTGAGATTTTATGAGTTTTCTAAGAAATACATCCCTGTATGGATACGAGCAGGTAGAGGTGGCTCTGGCACAGATGTTCCTAGGGGTCAAACCTGAAAACACCGCTTTGAGCTTGAATCGAACGGGAACTGGTGAACAACAATGGGCCTTACTGCACTCTTGGTTATGACACTCTCAGGGGATATGCTTAGGATAATTCCCATTTTCATTACAAACCATTATGAAGGGTTTATGAGTATATACATACTCAAAGAAAACATTTTTATGATTAAGGATTATATCCATAAATTGTTCATTTTATGTTAAGTGTTTTACAAGTATGGAATTATGATTTTTGATTCATAAACTGATCTAGTTTATGCAATTGTTTAGAAATGGCGCCTAGTGGAAGGAATGGAAACTGTATCAATGCACGCACTCTATGTAGGGATTTCCCTCATAATCAAGATAATTATTGTGGATCTAGTGATACTACTGGTGCTGATCAACTTATCACCATACTGGGACAACTGACTCAGGTTATGAATAATAACCTTACTCGTACGGAGCACCCTGATCCACAGCGTGGAGGATCAATGTTAGATCGCTTCATGAGGAAGAAACCACCAACATTTAATGGGGGAACAAATCCATTAGAATTTAGGTAATGGATAAACTCCTTAGAGAAAATATTCCATGCCTTGGGGAGTAGCAAAAGGGAGAAAGATGTCATGGAAGTTTACCGCCTCACTGGAGATGCTGATCAATGGTGGTCGCTGATTGAAAACACAAAGGAAGATGAAGAAGTATCAATTATGGAATGGAGGGAGTTTAAGGAAATTTTCATAGAAAAATACTTTCCACATGACCATCGAGTAGATATGGAAAGGAAATTTATGAGTCTGAGGCAGAAGGAGGATGAGAATGTCGCAAAGTATGAGACCAACATTACAAGGTTAGCAAGACATGCTGCAGATTGTATATGTAACCCAAGAAGTAAGATTGATCGTTTCTTTGATGGGTTAAAACCATTTCTCTGTTGAGCTTTAGTACCACAATCTTTATCAACATACGAAGATATAGTCTCGTGTCCTATCATGATAGAAAAGGAATTCTCTAAGTCTTATGACAACAAAGTAAAGCAAGAGAAGAAGAGAACGGTAGAATAAGAGACAGATAAAGGGAAAAAGGGAAAGAAGGATGTTCCATTATGCGATAATTGTGGGAAGAATCACCCCAGTACTTGCCTAAATGGAATGAGATTTTGTTATAAATGTGGATGAAAAATGTCACTAGGATCGTGATTGTAAGGGAAAAAAAGAGGCTATCAATGTTGAATGCTACAATTGTAGAGAAATGGGGAATTATGCAAATGAATGTACTATGTGCCAAGGAAATATACCTCAGAAAAGGACAAGGGATCAAGTCCAATCTTATGATATTACTACAGTTGATGTGGAATAATTAATGTATTGGTGCTTTTGGACTCAAGGATTATAATCTGGTTATAAGAGTAATGTGATATATATATAAGGATTGTACAACAGGAATTTTTTTTAATTAAGGTTTTAATATGATCAAGGTAATCATATTTTTAGTATGTGACAATAAGAGAATCTTTACTTTGTTTGGGGAATCCGATGTTACAATTTATTTTGGAATTTAGAGACATTTTAGAGAAATTCTGGATAGAGGTATTTTGGATAACTATAAAGGTTGGAATGGATAAAGTTTAAATTTGGATAGTATTGTTTAATGTTAAAACATTTCTGAAGATTATTTTTTTGGAATATTATAATACTATAGTTTTAGGATAAGGACAACCTGCAGGTTGGGGGATAACCTGTCGCGTCATACAAAGCTACCAGAATCGAACCCACAACCATAGTACGACATGAATTTATTACCTACCACCAGTCTACAGGAAGTCCCTGGTTATTAAAAAATACTTTTCCTAGTCTAAATGGTATGTGTTAATATTTTCAACCTTGTACAAATAGGATAAATATAATATTTTTGAGTTATATTATCTTTTGGAGTGAAAGATAGGTTTGTGGTAAAAATTCATTAAAGAATGAAAGTCTACATGACAAGTATGTATATTCCCTTACGTTCTTAGTAAATCTCCTAAATAAATTCCTCAACTTTATAAAAGATAACGTAAAATAAAAACATTGTCGGTTAACTTTTCCTAATGGGGAATCAATGATCGTTTAACCAATCACAAGTTTGTGATTTTCATATAGTTAACTTTCTCCTAACACTGTTTTCTACAAATATCCATCAGACCTTGATGGTTTGTTATTCCTCCATATCCATATTTTCATAGAATCCTAGTATGGGCTATCTTGGGTGACATTTGTACTTCTCTTTCTTTCTTTTAATGTTATATTTTTATTAACCCTATTTCCGATGTGGGTTTTCCACAAAGGTAATTTATATTTTCAACATTTTATTTTTGAAAAACAATTTCAAATTGTGAGGATGCAATTAATTGAAGGAGGGGAGAATGTGACACCCCAAGCTTCCATGGTACTCTTCTCTTTGAATAATACAGTAGCGTGTGTTGTACGCAACTTTGAGTTCTAACACACACCACAACCAATCAAAGTAGCTGCTATGAATAGTAATACCTAATTTTTGAAATTTTTGAAATTTTATCTTTCAAAATGGACTTCATTTTTGTATTCTTATTATTGAAATTATCCTATGTTGAATTTTTTGTAATTTCTTGAGAACTTCCAATTTTCTATGAATAGTAAACAAATACTTAAAAACAACTTTTTTAATAAAAATAATTTCTAGTGATAAATTATTCTATTGAGTGGTGTTAAAGAATAATTAGAATATAATTTTACCATTTTATCCAATGGTAGTCATTAGAATTAATTTAACATTGAAATTGGACATAAACAATTGTTAATATTTTGATTGATATCGTTTCTTAAAAAAATGCTATTTGTTTTGACAAAAGGAATTAATTATAAAATTAATTAATTCAAATTATAAGTTTGGAATTTTGTAAAATAGACACCATTTTTTAATTCAGAATATCAGTTATAGCTTAGGGTGATTTTTTGGTATTTGTCTGAAAAACTTCAATTTTTGATGAATAGTGAAACCACTAAGTGGTAGTTTAAAAACTAATTTATCATGTAAATTAAACATTACCACCTATGTGATTTGGTTTTCAAAAACCTGACATACATGGTTATCATTAGAAAGAAAAATTTGGTTCAATGGGATTAAAATAATTTTTTTTTGAATAGTAACTTTTAAGTTTTATTAATCGCGATTGTAGGTAATTAGTGAAATTTAAGGTAAAAATGATATTATAAAAATATGAAAATATCTTGACACTTGTCCTACCATTATTGGATGAGTCATGGACGACCACGAAAATCCATGGGTCAACTTGGGGACCCCATGGAGCCACTAGGGTAAGAAAACGACATTAATAACTGTTTATTTAAAGTAAAAATTAAATTGTCACAAACATGTGTTGTTTTACTAAAACAATTATTACATGGGGTTATTTAAGTTAAAATATAGAATATAAATATTCATTTTAAAGTTAAAAAATATTTACTACATCATGGTAAATTTTTTTATAATTTTTAGGCATTAAATAAATAAAGTTATTTATCACACCATGATGATGCAACGATTACCTCATTAATTAACAATTTAAATAAAATGAAAAGATAATATAAAATATAAGACTTAAACTTGTCCAAAACTATTGGATGAGTATATTTCAAACACTTATCACATTATCTTAGAAATATATAATTTTTTGACCTTTGAAATCCGAAAATCATTTCATAATAATGTAGCATTTCATGACTTTCCAAGAGTGCCCCTCCTCTCCTCTTATAAAAGGCCCCACCACTACCAACTTATTCACACCTTCCAAGCCATTTGGCTCAGCCAAACTCTGCCCAAATACCCTCTCAACTTCCCTCTCTTACTCCTAGAAGCCTCACTATGGGCATAAGTCTTCCCAAGGATGCCTTTGGCTCAAATCAAAAAGAATTACCCGATTTTAAAGGTAATGTCTTCACTTGGGTTATTTTGTTTTATTTTTCTTCTCCAACCCCCTAAACTCTTTTTATTCCGTTATTTTTTAACAACAACAGTATATAAAATATATTAGGATGTTGTAATGAGAAGGATTTTATTTTCACTTACACATAACTTCATCTAATGTTTAAAGAACATACTGTTTCTGTGCGTGGTGAATTACTGCCTGACGAAATGATGATTGTTCAATCTTCTTTTAGCACCTCTCATGGTGGCCATAATGATGAAAATATTTTCATATATGATATATATATATATATATATTATGTTTATGTTATCCTTATGCTTCTGTATTTTTCATTTATGGAATACCTTTATGATTTCCATTATGGGTAAACATGATTATTTCATTTTAGGAAGTGCGGACTATCGTCCCCTCACAGTGATTTGAATTGTTAATTCCATATATGGGACGTGTAAAGGATGGAGTAAATGATATTATATATGATATTATACTGTAATTATAATATACCTTTATATCATTATGATTTCATTCCATTAAATATGAAATAGAAATGAAAGTAGCGTTCATGCGTACGTACGACTTACCGTCTCCATGAACGGTGCATTTCATTTATTACCTCTAAATGTTATGTAATATTATAAATGAATTTATATACTGGATATGTATGATATATATGATATCTAAATCATGAATATAATTCTGGATATAATGGATATTTTACCACATGAAAAACATGTAATTATAAGAATTTTATTTTTGACTAAAGTACCAAAGATCGACAAAATGACCGTTATTAACTTAAATAATTACATAATGTTAATAACATGGTAATAAGTGTTATAAAAGGGATAATGAACTTTAAAAAGGTTCTTAAGCAAGTATAAATTATCTCTAGTTTATTATTCAGGAGACTAAAGAACGATCGAGTCAAGTCGGACACGAGGTAAGAGAACTTCTTAACCCAATGTCCGTTCTTTGGGTTAATCTCCTACTTTCAAATTATGTCATGATATTATTATGTCCTATCTTGTATATGTACTTTATTTATGTGTACTTATGGTGAATAAACACAATAGATCTATTTTATTTAAAAAAATATCTTTATAAGGGACTTCGTCTCAATCCCCATTCATTGAGGCATATTTTGTTTTATACACAAATTACTTTTATACAGTGTATAAACCCCTTTGACTTTTACGTTTATTCAAAAGGAATATTTTTATACGAAGCGTTTTAATAAACGAAAAAAAGGAATGTTTTTCTTGTCAAACGTATGCGGCGACAACAACTTCTCCACCACCATGACCATTATTTGAGTTTGGCTTCCTCTACAAGCCATAACATTTTTTAAATGAAAAATAAATACCATGTTTTAATATTCTTTTATTTTGGTATTGAAAATGGTTTTGATAATGTTTTTATTATATCAATATGTTGTATTGATATCTTGTGATTGAAATGTGGAATTGTTATGTTTCCATTATGCATGTTTTACGTGATACAATTATGTTATGGTTTATAATATGTTTAAACCTGTTCATATGAGGAATGCATTGGACTTAATAAGTGACGGGTGGAGCCTGATATAGCTCCTCGATGCATCAGTAGGTCTCATGAGACAAAATAATGTCTTGGCATGAGGCCTTGACAGAATCTTATTAGTAGTATTGGCGCGAGGCCTTGGATACATGGTTATGATAGTATGGAATTATACATTCCATCATTATGAAAGTGGTTATTGATATTTCGTGTGATTATTCTACTAGTAGAATATCCATGTGAATAAGTAAATGGTATTATCTCATTTTACTTTTTCCATATTATTTTTAAGATCAAGTTTAAAAGTACTTTGTTTTAGTTATACATTGCTTTAAATATTTATGTTTATTTATGAATTCATCTCCTATATTGTTATCCTTACAGAGCATATGAGCTCACCCCTTTCAAAGTTTTATTTTTCCTAGGATGTGACGAAATATTTTATGACTGACCTACATGGATAGTCTGAAGGGTATAAAAGTGTGGACTATGGAGACTATGTTACTGTGATTTTTCACTTTATGGTGTAATGTAACATTTATGAATGTATCTATTGTTTCCAAGTCTACTAAACTAATCGGTTTTTTGAGACTTGATATTTTGTGATCATGCCAACGTTACGCAATAATGCATTGACTCTGGGTAACTGGGGTTGGTGTGTTACATTAATGGCATATTTAAGACTGATGTTTTAGGACATAAAGACCCAACAGCATTATATGATTTATAAAAGTAACACAATTTACACTAATGTTTCCTAATTATAGAAAAATCGTGACAAATTGGAAGAACACCATACATTAGGAGTGTAAAAAATGATGAAAATATATATTTCTGATGGAATACGTAATAGAAAACATCATGAAGATGATGATTCAAATAACTATAGTTTTTCACAATTACTTGAATCATGTCGACAGACTATATTCAGGTTTATGGGAAAAAATTTCTATTGAGTCCTTCATATGTCAATAACCATGTTCCTTTAGTGGATCTATAGAACTTTCAATTACTAAACAATTGATATGATCTATAAAACAAAATTGTACTATTTTTTTTAATATAAGAGAATATAAACCAGATGGTATATCTCATAGTGGACGAAGTCGGTCCATCGGGCACATTGATTAAAAAACATCAATCCAACAAACAAGATTGAAGCAATTAGTGGGAATAATTCCTGTGAATGATTTTCAAAAATGGTTTTTCCAATTATCTTTGGACAAAAATGCATAAGAAATTCATAAAACTAATGTATATCAAAAATGAATATATGGGATGCTATGAGATGAAAAATAAATGACTTTCTCGATACACCTCTATCTTTATTATGAATCTTAAAGGAATTTTTGATAGATTAATTAGTGGGATAAGATCCCTTCCTGGGAGAAATCTTGAGAATTGAGAATATGAATTATATTAGTATGATGTGAAGTGTTATATAATGTTTTAATTAGTGTTTGGAGAGACATAGTGGTCACATAGAACATAAGAAATATTGAGATAAATATACCCAAACTAAGGGAACAACTTTTATCATGGAAGAGAAATAAAATAAGTGGAACATTCCACATAAATATTTTTTGGATGAATCATTCATAGAATTTATTCCATTGGAGTTTAAAGTGATAGACGTGTGTAAGAGATGTCTATATATCTTGAATCTTTTTCGGTGATGTGACAGTTGAACGTCTCAACACTAATAAATAAGGGAAGATGGTATACACGCAGCTGGTTGTTCAATGCTTCTTGTGTGGGTAGATTGACCAATATTCCAACCAATTTCCATATCAGAGGAAAATACATGGGAACCACCATCAACCTCATCATAAGTAAATGGAGAACAGTTTGACATTTTCTATAAAAAAGGATGATGTAGAGGCTATGAATGATGTGGTGTAAGGTACGCTCTTCATTCTCTCAAAGATAAAAATTACGTTGTCTAAGTATGATTCTAAAAATATCCATATTTCATACATTATTTTAAGGAATATAGAATCAATCCCTAAATTTCATTATGCAGTGTTATCAGTCATGTCTCTGGGAGGTATTATCCTTACATCAACTGCATATAAAAACTTTAGTGTTAAATTTGATGAGTACGATCTCATATTAAATATTTTATCCATTCTTGTGGTTGAATTAGACACTATAATAGGGATGTACTGGCTATAAGTTTATAATTCTATGATCAAATATAGAGGAAAGGATATTAATGTTTTCTAAATTCAAAAACCTATAGTCAATTACAAATGAGATTTATTTTTCCTTGATATTTTTCTAGAATAACCTCACATATCCTTATTTATATAGATTATAGTTGAAGTAGGAGAAGAAAATGGAAGTATAAAGATATTGGTTTTTCCCATTATTTAGAAATATATTGATATATTTCATGATGCGTATCATGGAAAACCCTTTGAAAAATAGGTAGAGGTCTCTGTTTAACTCATACCTAAATCCAAGACATTATCAACAAACCTACGTAGAATAAAAAATATGGAGTTAGATGAATTAACGAAAAATCATACAAATCGTCTTAAGAATTGATTTATACACAAATTTGTGTATCTTTGGGGAGAACCTATCTTAATAGTGAAGAAGAATGATATTTCAATGCAGCTATGTTCTTATTATAGATAAATTAATGTGATCACAATGAAAAAAAATCACAAACTCCCAAGGATTGATGATTTATTTCACCATATTTTTGGGGCACAATGCTTCACCCAGATTTAACTCTGATGTAGGAATCATAAATTGAGGAATAAGAGAGAATATATTCCAATTAGTATCTTTAGGAAAATATATGGGAATTCTTTGTTTTTTGGTAAGCCCTTCATCCTGACTAAAGATCCTGATATATTTATGGATTTCAATAATATAGTCTTTAAGGACTTCATTTGTAAATTCATATAATTTTTTTATGATATTATGTTCTTTCCCAAAACTGGGGAGATTCATGAGGATTGAATAAGGGTTATATTGAATACTCTATTGAAGAATATTAATTTTGGTAAAATTCATCATGTTTAGATTTTGGTTGTAACAAGTTCAATTCTTGGGGCACATTGTGATCAATTAAAGAATATCACTTGACATTCCAAAGACCATGTATATAAAGGAGTGGAATCATACAACTATGGTTACTAGGAATTTTAGTTTCCCTTCTTTAGCTATATATTATAACAAGGTTGTGAATTTTTTTTCATGAATTTATAATACATTAACCATGTTAACCTGAAAAAGGGATATGTTAATCCAGAAAAAGGAGTTGGAAGAATGTTTCCATTAAATGAAGAAGATATTGTTTAGTGTTCTTATTTTAACAATAATATCTATTAGAGAATCATTAATTATTTATATAAATGCATATTTTAATGTTCAAGGTTGATTCATCATGAATAATGATAATGTGATTTCTTATCCATATCAACAGTTAATTCCTAATGAGAATAATTATCTTATGCATTACATAGAGCTATATTTGGGTTTTTTTTCTGAAAATATTTAAGGACAATATTTATGGGGATATATGTGATATATATACATAGAACACTTATTTTTTATGTATATTTTTATGAAAAATAACATTAACATGAAAACAAATAGTTGGATGTAACTTCTTAAATAATGTGATTGTTTAATTCATTATCACCTATAAGTGAAAAACGTTTCTTATGCATTCTGTATAAATGAACACATTTTACATGAAATGATGTGGCTTCAAGGGAATATGTTGAGAAAGAAACTAGTAAAATTTTACATAGGAATTGTCTATGAAGGGACATCATAAACACTTTCCCAAATGATTTCCCAACTATTATTACTAGATAAGATCAATAAATATCAATGATATGATCCTTTGATACAAAAGCAGATAATGGCTTTGAAGAATGATAGGTTTCTTAAGTTAAATATTGATCAAATTTTTTTATTAAAATGTTACACAAGGATATGTGCTCGAACTGTCTCTGATATAAAGGTGTAAGTTATGGGAGAATTCAAAGATAGACATTCTCTATACATCTAGGAAACAATAATAATAAATGGTCCTTCGTTATCATTATTGATAATATAATATAAAATGGGACATTTCCAACAACATTTTAAGGTACTTGATTTGTCTTCAGGTGGTGGAAGAGCGAGATATTACTATAGGGGTATTGTAAACAATACCCATACAATCATATATGTGGGGAAATATAACTGTGGAATACATCGTTGTTCCACCAATAATATCACAATTAAACAATCTAATATTGGTGATTGTTGATCATCCCAACGTGAAATATCATTTTATCCATATTCAAGATGACCCCCCTCTTGAAAAACATGCTAAAATATATGTAAATTAAGTGGAGAGGTTTCAAAGGGTGTAAAATTAAATCCTTTTAGATCATGATCCATGGTTGAGATCTAAATTCTATATTAGTCTGCAACATTCTTTGAATATTTAATTGAATTTTATTACATCCTATCACCCCAATAATGATGGCCAATATGAATAGACTATTTAGTCACTAGAGGGAATATTTATAAAATTCTCAATAGTATTTAATAGTGGATGGTATAAATGTCTCCCTTTAGTTGTGTTCCCATTAAATAAAAAATTCAACTCAAGTATTCAAATGGTACCTTTTGTTTCTAAATATTGTAAGCTATGTATAAATCCTACTTATTGTAATGAATATGGTGAGAGGAAATTTTTTAGGATTGATATAGTACAATAAATGGTAGAAAAGGTTCAATGAATCCGAAAAATAATTATTGAAACTCAGAGTCAGTTGAAGATATATGTTGAGAACCATTTAAGGGACATGATGTTTGATATTGGGGACATATTTTTCGTTCAAATATCAATTTGAAAGAGAGTCGTGATATTTTGAATGAAAGGGAAGCTTATCCCAAGGAACCTTATCCCATTTGATATCCTTGATTACATAGGAGATGTGTCCTTTTATCTAGCACTTAGATATAATTGATTTCAATTTCATTATGTATTCTATATAACTATCTTGATGAATTACATGCCTAATACTTCAATAGTATTGGATCTGTAGGTGGTACAATTGGAAAAAGACCTCCCTTATGAGGTGCAACCAGTAATGATATTAGAAAGTAGATACTAGGTTCTATGAAACACGACATACCACCATATCAAAACAATTTCTAGGATAAATAAATAAAAATATGTGATGTGGGAAATAGAGGAGTCAATGAGATAAAAATATCCTCACCTTTTCTATCCCAAGATAATTTTTGTAAATTTGGGGGACAAAATTTATTCCATGTGTAAGAAGATATTGACCTAGATTTTTAAATGATATTTGCCTTTTTAATGAATGATTATTATATATAATATAATATTTTACACATATAAGATTAAGAGAAACCAAAAAAATTAATATCATTAATATATATCATTACCTTATTCAGAAATGAAACCAATTAAAATTCCAAAAAGTACAACTGAATAAATAATATAAAATAGAATAGCTAAAATGGAAAAATAAGGATTACCCCAATTGTAAATGCTTTAAAAATGTAACAAAATATTATCAAACCAATAAATATCTTACAAAATGAAAAATTACCCTTATGATGAAATTTTAGTGAATTTTTAATTAATGAATTAAGAGGTATTTATATGCATTAAAGGGGAATGTTACCATTGGGATTTGACTATTATATGACCGCTAGTCAAATAAGACCAATGATCACCATTAAAATTTGAAACTATACCCTTTTTGATAATTTTACAATTATAATTAGTGTTTATAAGTATTAAAGGAAAATTATAATTAATACAAAAAGAGCAACCAATAACCAAAACTAGTAGAGTCTTGATGTTTGAAGCCCATTTGTAGGATCATGGGATGGAGTTAGTGTAATTGGGGTTCTAACTTGTCCAATACCAAGATGATATTAAACAATTGTATCATGAATTAAATAAAATATAGGTTAATTTCATGATAGTGTATATTTACACTCGGTAGATGTGTGTCTTTCCACCCCACAAAACTTCCACAATTTCACACCTTACCCATATGGAGTATGTGAGTTTTATAAGGGGTTATTTATTTAAAACATAGTTTATTGAAGTGTGTATTATTTTATATAATTAAAAATTTTATTACATAAAGTCCTCTTCATAATTTTCCTTCTTAATAAAATATATGTTTAATTTAGATGAATTTGAAAATTTTATTTTTGGATGAAAATATAACGTAATGGTATTTTATAACGAAAATATATACAATTTCTAATAAAAACATTTATTATGAATATTAATTTTTAATAAAATAGTATTTTCAAATAAAATCTTATAATGATTAATAATAAAATAATTTTATAATGTCCTATAATTTTTTTTGAAGTGTCAAAAATTTGATTGGTCTTTAAAAACATAAATTTTTAATTAAATATAGATTTTTGTATTTAAAGGCTAAAATGTTAATATTTTCATACTTTATCGCGTAAACAAACATCATAGTTGATATTATCATTTCCAAATTAGGTTATAGTGAATTTATGATAATTTTATAAAATTAATTAATTTTTTATGAATAGTAAAAATATAGTTTTCAGTTTTATCTACGTTTAATGAATTCATATTTATTTCAAAATGTTTTAATAATTATGTAAACAAAATAAATTACCTAAAATTTTTATTTTATTAATATTATGTATTTTTAATATATTATAATCAAATTCTAAATCTATATGTGACTTTTCATATCTAAAAAAGAAAAATATAATTTTTAAAAACCTTACATTATGGAATATATACATTTCCATTCCAAAAGAAGTTTAAAAATGGTGTTTAGTAATTTTTGTTGAAATATTATAAATAGTAACTCAAATTTACAAAACCATTGTAAAAAACCATGTTTAAGATTATTTGTTTTTCATTTTCCACATCCTAGAATTCCATGGCATATATTTGGATATTATTAAACAATTCCTACACGTTTTCAATAAATACTCACCAATTTCAAGTATCCCCTCCACTCACAATTCATCCTACATGAAATTCAATTTATTTTTTCTCCTCTAGATTCACCCTAAGGTGTCCCCCCAAAGTGATCTCAATCCCCTAAGGTTCCATCCTCATGATTTAGGAACAAATCTACAAGTATTGGGAAATAATCAATTCTCTTTTCCATTCATGTTTCCTTTTCTTGTAGTATGACTTTTAATATATAAAAAATGTTTTTTTGTCCAATTTATGTTTTCTAATTACTGTAATAAGAGTCTTTTTTGAATGTGAGACCCTTTCCCCTTCCCGTTTTCTTTTTTCATAAAACCAATTTTTCAGACATCATGCTACCGAATTTTCTTCTAAAATTTCCCACTAATACATGAGAGACTCTCTTTTCGGTTTTATTTGAACTCCCAAACCTCTTTTATTTTCTATTGGCATTCAAAAAAATTCTAATATTAATTTTATGGGATTTAAATATATAAATCCCTAATTTCCTTTAATGTGGTAAAAATGATGGAATGATCATATCTTAAATCTCATTTGTACTCCATGATTCTGATAAGAAAAATTTTATTTGTTATCTTTTGGTTATTAATGAAATGATTTTTTAAGATCTATATGGCTCATATTAAATTAATAAATATGATGTTTTCACCTTGATATGGATCTAACACATTGGGTAATGAATTTAAGCTATAGAGATGACATGTCTTATGATAACTTGGTGAATAACCAAGATAATTTTCATTTATGACTCTTTTATGATAATACATTTAATATCTCATTTAAATTCTGTAATCACAATTCCATGTTATTATTCTTGTTATTATTATTATGGTATGAATAATTCTCATGACTTGTAGTTATGCCTTATGTTCTTATTAATATATCTCAAGAGAATATGCTATATGTCACTATTTTTATTCCATTATTGTGAATCATGATCTCCTCTTCCTTTCATGTATATCCCCGGGATATGAGATATAGTAAAAGTATCCAAGAATGAACCCGTGAAGATTAATTTCAATTGAATTTTATTGCAATGTTTTATGTTTCCATTTATTATGATCCTTATTTATAAAGTACTAAACCTTTAAATATCCTCAGTTTGTACCATTTAAATAAATAATATGTAATAAAAAGTAAGGATTCTATAGTTACACCATGTCTCAAATGCAAGCTATCACCACGATAATCCCAAAAAAATGAGAATAAATATTACTTTCATGAACATGCCTTCACTTCCCATGATGACTAGTCACCTTCAGGATCATGTGACATTGATTGTCAAACTAGAATGGTCTGCTCATATGATAAACTAGGATTTTAATCATCCTTCACTAACATCATCCTCTAATGAATTACCTAAACAATCACTTTCATAATTTTTACCAGTTCTATCCTGATAACTGCAACCTCTCGGACCCTTGTCTACCCAAATTGATAATGGAACTATTAATAGTAAAAAGATTAAAATTGTTTCATACCAATAGCGCTGTGTTGAACAATTATTGTAATTAAATTCATTTAATGGATGTAACCTCATCCACAAACCACCAATATCCATGAGATAAGAACATGATATTTCTTGAATATTCTTGATGGTCCTCTCTATTTGACTATCCTTCTATTGAAGAAATATAGATCTATGTCATAAATGAGAACCAAAATCATGTCAGATATCTCTCTACAATATGTAGGTTAATTTTGGATCTTGATCAAAGATGATCATCCTTTAGACTCCATGGAGTCTCACCACCTCCCCCATATCATGCCTCAACGAAACCTCCACTACACTCAAATCCCTCTACTCTATAAGGTGTCATTATTTTTTGAAATGTTTCACTATCACCCATATAACATCCTAGTCTCCCTTAGCATGATGTAATCCCATAATTATATCCATTGACATATCTTCCCACTTCCATTGGGGAATATCTAATGTCTGTATAAACCCACCAGGAACAAAATGGTCGACTAATACCATCTGGAGGACCAAACATGTATAAATGTGCTCTAAAAACGAACAATTCATCCAAGGACAACAAAAATAACCTCTCAATGCTGGATAAATCTTCTCTATTCCAGGAATTCATTCCCAAGGAAAACAATGAAACTCTCAACAAACCATACCACACATTTCTAATGGAATGAAAATACATCCCTAGAACAACACACGGTTCTATCCATCCTCAGACCAACCATAAGGGGAATCACCAAAAAGACAACATGATCTCCCTAGATATCTACTTTTGAATTCCCCGACTGGGACTCCTCTATATGGTATACCAAGGTGACCACACTTTCATATGTAATAGAGAACCACTACCTCAATGCACTCCCATATCAAGATTCATCATTGAGAGTTTTTCCACCACACTCTAGGTATCCAATTATTCACACATGTGTAACTATGTAATTTCCTTCTCATCATATCTGCTACAAAACATTTCATTACCAGCACATACATAATATCGATGTCATAATAATTTAATAATATCATCCAACAATGTTGACACAAGATTAATTAACACTAGAATAAGGATTAACATAGGATCTTGTGGTCAGTATAAACCAAAAAATTATCACTAATGAGGTAATGGCACTATAAAATCTATGAAAATAGCATTGCCACTGACTCAAGTTCATGGGTGGCGTAGTTACACTCATGTGGAAAGAAAAACCATGACCCATAAGAAACAACTATTCTCTTATGCATCATAACTTTGCCTAATCCAAGAAGTTAAGTATCACATAAAACCTCAAATTGAACTCCAATTATTCAAAAATAGATGATTATATCACTAAACAACTTATTCATCAAGGTAATACAACGATTCCGAAAAATGGTTACTCTAAAAGAGATCATGTTCCTTCTTGGTCAATGTTGTCAGATGATTTAAAAACTATGAAAAATCAGCTACGAACAACTTTTAATACTATTAATGCCTATGGAAATTATCTTCCCATTACACTATATTTTCGGATACCCAATACAAAACCACATATATCTTTGACGGATAAAAAACAACCCCATTAAAGGATACTACATTCCCTATTAAATTATCCTCTTGATAATAGAACATTAACCTCAGAAAATTACTGAACAAAAACTCTTGATTAAGAACTTCCAAATTAGAAAACAGATACTCTTCATGATACTCAAATGTTGTATAGTACACAAAATGTTATTGGTAAAAACCAATAGGAACTTATGCAAGAAAAATTTGAACATTGTGTTCATCAACCACATGAACACAACTAGATTATTCATCACACCTAATGATATAAAAAAACTCATAATGCCTCCGGTGATAATGAAAATAACTATTATAAATATTCCTATACTTCACCAACATTGTATGATATCCTAACCACAAATAGGTCTCTCAGATAAAACTTTTTTCCTTTCAACCAATCAAAGAAATCATCAATCTTCATAATATGGTAGTGGTTTGTAACATTAACATGGTTCAAATAAGGATAATTTATAAAAATATGAATACAACCATCAACCTTATTTGTGAACAAAAATAGTTCACTCCCCGGTGACACACTCATCCAAAAAAACCTTGGCCGAAGTAATAATTTAGTAATACCCACATCTCTCACATCTCTGAAGGTTCTATCCTATACGGATTAATTGATTTAGGATAAATTCTTGGTTGTAACGCAATCCCAAACTCGAAATCCCACTGAGGGGGTAATACTATAACATCCAATGTAAATACATCTAATTACTCATCCAAAACCCTAGGAAACACAAGTTTTTTAACCATCAATAAGCTAATCATCTACTCGACCATCAAATATGTCATGGACACGACACACCTCTGACACAAATGAGGATATATCTCACCATAAAACATTGTTGGCTCTCCATGAACATCATAGAACAAAACAAGCCTCCTATATAAATCTTAGTTATCCTTTAATGATTAAAACCAATCCATTCCTAGGATGAAATTATAAGACTATATTTTTAAACATAATAAATATCCCCATGAATGGTGCTTCCCCAGTAATAACTCAGAGTCTTTACATACATGATATTGTTCAGATCAACCTACAACTGGAATAGTTAACACTAAGGGAACTTGAATCCTCTCAACCAAAAGTTCAAAATAATTAACTAGGGTATGTTATATGAATGAGTTTGGCCCTCCAAAATAAAAAAGAAATCATTAACCCAAGTATAAAACATGGAAACGGTACAATGAACAACATCTTTCTTTCCTAAAACCAAAGAACCTAATGAATCAAGCTGGAAATGACATAACCTATGTCCTCTATTTTACCAACTCGGCCATGGTGATAGAGAGAACACCTCACTTAACATGGTTTTTAGGTACTGGCCCACCAGGTGCCACCAGTTTCCCCCACAGACACATGGTCCCCACCCTGAGGGCCCAACCACATGCCTGAATGGGTTATCTGACTAATGATTGTCCCCACATGCAAAAACATTTCCTTTACATCATGATTTTTCCTCAATCTCACACACACTGAGAAACATCCAAAAAGGTAACTCATCCAGAATGCTACTCCAGGCACGACATGCTTAACTGTGGAGTTCTGTTTTGGTAGTCTAATGAAAAGGAAGGTTCACCTTTTTGACATGAGTCATTTTATTTAGTCATTTAACCCATTATCATTTTTTGGGTGTTAAAATCACCCCCCATTTAGAGCACAAAGTCCTTTTTTGGGCCCAATATCTCAACCCAGATAGTGCACCGTACATAAGGACGAGTTTCTCCTCTAATACCCAATGTAACAATTGGTTCTTGATGATAAAACTGAAAAACATCCTAAACATGGTCTTTAGGTCCTGGCCCACCAGGTACCTCCAATTTCCCCCTAGAAAAGTGTTCCCAACCTGTGGTCCCACCCACATTCCCGAACGGGTAATTTTACTAATGATAGTCCCCACAAGCTGACACATGTCTTTTCTAGTGTGCTTTTTCATCACTCATACACACCCTGAGAAACAGCATTGAAGGTCAATCATCATGATTACTACTCCATACCAAGAATCCTTAACTATGGAATTCTAATTAAGTAGCCACCCAAAAATGAAGGCACACCTTCTTGACACGAGTCATATCATTTATTCATTTAACCCTTCATCATTATGGGGTGTTACATTTATGACCATGATGGAGACCAATTACATGGCTAAATTCATATCTCTAAGGGAAATGCACATGAAAGGGATATCATCTACCTGCCCCATTAACATATCTATTAACCCATGACTAGACTACATTATTTCAACTTCATTGTCTAAAACTTCCTCAATAAAGGGGCCAGGAATAGAACACCTGGAACACAATGCCTATTTAGAATTTTCGGGCACTCTCCCCACTAATGTCTAGGACCTATAAAGGAAAAACATGCATATGATCCCTTGATATTAGTCTGAGAGATTCCTACACTATTGAAATGAGATGATTATCGTTGATACCTACTCCTAATTGACAATAAAGTCATATTTTCTAATAAATAGGAACCTCAGACCAAATATCTACTTCATGAGGAATCCTAGTGACACCCCTCTCATGACAATCCATCTTTTTAAAGCATCCTCTCAATAACCATTACTCTTTCCAGAATAATGAGATAGATATTCATCATAAATGGTGTAACGTGATGCTAGATCACTTTATATAAAGTCCCCTTCAAATTATCACCTAGACTCCTCATTTGTCAACATGTTATAAGAATATCATAGAAGGGTCCTGAAACGGACCCCAAACTTTCATACACTATAGATCCCCGATTAAATACTATATACATCCTCGTGACTGGATGAATTTGTGGTCGATGAAATAAACTCCACTCTATACTAGTATCGTAACATATCCCAGAAAATAATAGACTCCTCACAATTCCTGAGGAACAAGAAACACCATTTCCCCAATAGTTTATTATGTATTTTAATAGAAAAATAAACCCACTACTCTATCTGATCATATATCAAACTGAATTTTTTCTCAACATTCTCCAACCAGTCCTCTATTGCTAAATTTAAAATAGATCCCTCATAAATCTACATACTCTATCACTGAAACTCTCAGTGGTGTTTTCATCGTCATCCTCCACTCTATAGTTATCTTCTAGCACATCTTGGTGAACATCTTTTGGAAAAACTAACAATGACATCAACCTGGAACCATACCTATAAGAATAAAATAAAATAGAGATCCTAAACCTAGAATATGGAATACTTAGCATTAATCAATTAATTATTTATTGATCTTGAAAAAGTTTTAACCTACGAAAACGTCTCCCCATTTTCATATACTAGTACAGAGAATAATAATGCATGACCCTTTCCTAGGTCACTCCACTTCAACTAGTATCACTTCATTTAAAATGACCAATAAACTTAAATTTCCACACATAATATCAATGGGGGCCCTAAATACTGGTGTCTCATCATGTAATCCGTGTTTACATCACAAACTAAACTTAGAAGAAAATGTTTCCTTACCAACCCAACAACCTCACATGTTCCTAAACCCACACAAAATCATATCCCTCAACCTGAAGCATTGAACACACTATTTTATGACCCCTCCCCATAATGATAATACAATGATGGGAGTGATATGGTGACTACCTGAGTCCCACCTCTAGTAGACCACAGGTTGGTGACCAGCAATGAGGGTATAGTAAACATGCTAATGGGATTCATTAACCCATAATAGAAACATACAGAATAGATAGATAAAAATGATATACCAAACAAAAACTGATCAAAATAGATATATAAAATAAATCCCAAGTGAAACATGTAATGATATACATTACTAAAAAACTAATATTGGAACTACAAGTACCAAAAAGGTAATGGAAATAGTGACCATGAAGCCCCAAAAACACCTAAAAACCCCTAAACTAGTAATATACATCCTAATCAACAGACTTCTCTGGGTGACCCGGATAATAGTTTATATAGACATAGCATTATAATCATAGTGTACAATGTGTAATCCTCCCCAAATCACCTTGTGAAGATGTTTAAGAAATCATTCTAATTAAGAGTGAATAATAATGAAACTAAATCATCACCTAAATAGGTATACTATTTTCCAATCCTCACTGTGGCTAAGTCTCACCAAGTGTTTCATAAAAGAGAAAATATAATATAATAATAAAACATTAAATGTACCCTTTGGCTGCTTCCCCACTAGTTTTTTTCTCTGCCACTTCATTGTACATCCTGATGAATCTCTCTCAAAATATAAGACATCTATAATAATCCTCGAAAAGGCATCATAACATGAAACTAGAAAATAACATCACCACAGCATAACATATCATATATAGTATATAAGTTGTTTCTAAGAGACACCATAGCCCGTATGATTCATATCAAATGATGAGTATTGTACTTCAACCCATTAAAACGTATACATAGAGAATGTAACTCAATACATCACAGTAATACACGTCATAACTATAATAATTATTTGGATACTATATCTATTAATATGTGTGATTTAAGTAAACAAAGTCCATCAATGACCTCTATAGACATATATGGGAATACTACCCACTATGCATACCAGAACAAGTAACTACTAAGAGAATATAGTGGGTTATATGGGGTTGTTAGCCATCCATCCTCCCACTATGATATTTTGGAAAACTCCCTCCTAGAGTCCCTTGGGTGGAATGTTTCCTAAGCAACAAGGGTGGGGAATTGTATGAAATAGAAGAATATACATGATATAATGTAGTTCACAACCACACTTTGGGAATAACCTAGTCTTGGAATCAACTGATGATAATGTCCCACATACTCTTGATTTCCAATTCTGTGGCAAAATATCCTACAACCATATATGATTTTTAAAGAACGTAATTATTTACTTATTTACTATTTATAATTTCCATAAAATAATGAATTATACATTAATTAACGATTAAAATTAATCATCATTACATTACATTAAATTAATCACTAGAGTAAATTCCATAATCCATGGGCATAATACTATCCAAGTCTATGGTTTATCAGTATTTAAAACTATTATGTATCACATTCCATTTTCATCCAACCCTATTGGCTATGAATCAGTGAATTCATTAGTAGCATAATTACATATCCTAGTGCTCTATGAAAACCATAATAAGATACCACCACAAAAATCACAAGCAACCAAGGACATCCATCTAAATAAATCAGTGGAAAAATAAATGAACATAAAATAAAATACTCAATCATCAACCATTAAACATATTTATAAGTGAACATACCAACTCTCAATATCTCATCAATGGGTATGCACATATGTAACCCATTCAATCATCTCTAAGGATATACATGACACCCACATCAATATAATGATGCATCACATCATCATAGGAATCATCTACTACCAATTAGTTTGATCCTCAATACCAACATATAATAACAACCATTCCTAGATCAGCCATACCTTGCTCACATCACATCTAGGTCTCCCTGGCCTACATCACAATACCCATCCAAGATCAGTTTTATTAGGATCATATAACAGGGATCATATACAGATCACAACACCAAATAGTAGGAAGAACTCCACAATCAATAGGGAAACCAAGATTTTAAAATTAGGCATTCACCCCTCTCATGTGAATGATCTCTCATGCATTCAAAACAAGGCATTCGACCTTTTCATGAAAATAGGAAACTCATGACCATTAAAATTTATATTTATCACACAACAAATTATTATTCCATCATGAATTAACCAATTCATTTTTTATAGTTTAAAACTATTGTAATCCTAAGAAATCATGTCATAAGAAGCTATTAATGAAAAAACATAATCCTATAATTTACTATCGTTTAAAAAAACTACAGAAGTAACATTATAATATACATTCCTTTTCAATTATTAACAACATGTGTAAATTTTTTTCTTATTATTTATCAATTAAATAAATCAAATTTATGATAAATTTTAATTAAACATGTTCATTGAATAAATTTGATTATCGTCAAATTACATGAACCAATATATTATAAACATTCCTTCTATTAAATCATTCTTATGATATTTAATTATCAATTAATTTGAGATTTATTGTCTTTAAAAACATTCCTTCATGAATATAATTTAATCCATAATAAGAAAACATAAAATATAAGAAAGGTATAGATATCATAGTATCATTAAAATCATGAGGAAAACTACTATCATGATATAAAAAAACAAAATAAGCATTTTATTTATATCCAATTCCATTAATTGGATTCAATAATTATTAGGTCAAATAAATTGACAAAAAAAAGAGATAAATTGTGCTCATTTTTTTATAACACATAAATAAAAACATAATAAATGAATATCCTAACTTGACATCCATCAATATTCTTTTCATGAAAACAGAACACATGGTGGATCATTGATCTCCTCTCCTATAACAAATACATCCATTCGAGGACTCCATGGAATAACCACACCAGAAACATCTAATAGAACACCCATTATAAACATGGTAAATCAAAAACCATTACCTAACAAGAAGATACGATTGGAAATGAGTTAAAATTTGGATAACCAGTATGAAAATTATTAAATAATTCACCTTGGATCAAAACAGATCATTTACCAAATACAACGGATTGATCCCTATCAAAGGAATCTCCAAAATACATGGAAGGGATCTGCTAGATTCTATGAATTGGTAGTGCAATCCACTAGCCACGGGGTTTGGGGGAAACCCAAGAGGATGAAAATTTTAAAGTTGCACAAAATAGGTTATTTATAGAACATGTAACCCCCTTTCACATCATGTAATCCTTGTGGATTGTTTTTAATAAAAAATACATCCCCTTTTTTTATTTAAACATGAAAATTACACATCATGAACTGAACCAATAAGAGTCGGGAACCGCATATACACAACATGAAATACTAACATTGCGTGAATTATACCTTCTTCCATTATCTTCAATAGCCGACACATTCAAACTTATTCTAAGCCTCCTTCCAAAACCATAGGCTTCAGAAATTTTCAAATGGTCGAATCCTAAGGATCCATGTACTTACCTTAATGATAAAAAGTGATCAATCCAATGGTGATAAATCTAATAAGGCGTTGATTTCAATTGAATTAATAAGACAAAATATCTCCATTGAACAGTAAATTAGTCAGAATATGCTGATATTGAGAGGTTTAAACCCCAAAGAGTGTATGTTCTTGTAGAAGGAGAACTGGGTTTTATCCACCTACCATGGTGGATCCATTTTCATATTATGTCTTTGCAAAAGTATGTTTAGAAGAATATGGATCTAATAATCTAAACAATGTCCCATCGAATGTTAGTTGTAATAGTTGTAGAAAATCTATGTGCTAAATTGATGTCTTGTTGAGCATGGTCCATGTAAATAAATGAGGTAGAAAAAAATGCTTTCTATTCCTAAAAAATAAATTAATGTAGCTAATTCCAATATTGGGATATATGTAGCACATGAAGCTGAATGAGTTCATTATTTCATGAATAAACAAGAACCAAGTATCAATGATGAATTATTTGTATCATAATGGTTGTTGATGTTGATGGGATAATTTGATTCCTATCCAATGTCATCTAATGTAGACTACAAATTGGATAAACATTAATAATGATTGTATGTTGTGGATGATCTATCAATTGTTTAATCAGAGGGTGTCGATATATTATTGGAGAGTTAATGGGTAATCTACTAATGAATACAGAGATCATCTATAATGAACATATAATTTATTATGCAATTATTGTCTAATTGAATACCTTTGTAAACTGATTTTCTATATGTGTAAGTTTATTGATTATGATAGTGGTCAGACATTGAATCTTTCTTGTGATCTGATTGAAAGGAGGAAGAGTGTTTCATTAGAGGTTCTTAAAAGGACCCTATAATATATATCTTTCCAAATCGATCATAAGGAATATTGACCATGTGCCCAGAGATGGTATCCGAGTAATGTAAATTGAAGGATTGTTTGAATTTGTGAGAATTTGGATTAGCTGGTCGCATTTTATGAAGAATGTACATAATTAAATATAGATCAAAGAATCATGATTGATGAAATTTTTTGACCATAAATATTGTATAAAATTAATCGGCCTTGTAAAAGATGAAAATTCCATGTAGTATTTTTATCAATGAGTGGGGAGGGGGTGTAGTGTGTCGAAATGATAACGAAGAATAAGGGGTCGACTATAGAATGAGATATGTGGAGAAATTTTGGAGCCATTATTTAATATTAATGTTTTCTCTATACTAAAAATCAAATTTTTGTAGAATACATGGTTTACCAATATTTTATGATGTCATTAAAAATGAACCATGATTTTTCGAATTAAAGACATCAAGGTATACAGTATTATTGGTTCGATTAGTTCAAAGAAACATAAGCTGTATTGATGTTTTACAATATAACAGTTTTCACAATTTCTGGTTGAGAATGATATTTTGATGAATCCATGGTTGATATTGGTGAATATGAAGAAAACAATAGCTTTATAAGGGTAATTTACGAGCTCATAACATGTTATCATCATGGATGAACTTAGCGCCCAAATATATTTGATTTTTTTTCTAAATTAATACTATGTCCAATAGCTTTTATCATATGAATCATTGAAAAAAAGAGACATTATATATTAGATAAATATTATTATGATAGATTATGAATAATAAAATATCAGGTAAAATGTTATTGTAATCAATTTTAAATACATAAAAAATATGTTTAGTAATAGTTAACATTTTAAAAGGGAATTTTTTAATAGAACAATTTCTTAATTGTATAGTATATTTTTTTTCAAAAGATAATTTTTAAATGTTATAACATTATTTCAGAAAAGTCGATTTAATTTCTGAATCCATCATTTAAATATTATCTATGGATTTATTTTTGATATATTCTTAAAATAATATATTATTTTGTGAATTTTGAAAAATATTGTTTTATTAAAATTTATAATATTATTAATATAGTATTGTATAATAAAGGAACAATTTTTTATTTACAAATTATATTAATTATATATGTATTTAAATGGTAAAATTATTTATTTTAAATTTTATTATGTGAAGTTACCTAGTCTGGATCCAAGTATCAATGTGAGGGGGAGAGGGTGAATAAGTGATATTGTTTTTTTTATGTTTCCTTTCTAATAAAACATCCTCTGTCTAATTTTAAGGTTATCATTCCCTATTGAACACAATCCAAACACACATGAACAAAAACACAATAATTTTCAAGGTTCACTACTTAGTTATAGTAGCTAGTCCTTAGTATGGTACATATATAATCATTTACCACACAATCCACTAAAGGTATCATACTTTAATGTGTAGTATAATGAGTAGGATTTTGAATTTCACATGTGCAGTACTTGGGAGATAATCCTCAAATGTGTGTGTACCATATTTTTACAAATAGGGTAATGCAATATCTATGTCCTTCATGGAAAACCATCAAAATTCTGATCGTTGAAAAACAACTATTCAATTTCCTATACAAAAGATGATATTAACTACCTAGACTTTGTATTAATACATAGTCCTACATCGCAGTCATATCTTGATCCACTTGAATTCACTTCTCACCTATCATTGTCACTCAAATAACCAGCTCACATATCTCCTTCATAGTGCACCTACGGGAAGCTCCCAGCTTCACAGAGCACTCTAGATTAAAAAGATCTCTTTATCATGGAGATCACTAGATCATAGAGCACAATATTTTTCAAAGAAAATATTGTTCTTTGAGAATATCACTTTATTCATAATGCACAACGTATCTCCACAAAGCATTATTCCTTCACAGATCTAACTGTCTTTATAGATCTCTCTTTCTCCGTGACCCTTCATCAGAATTCATGAGCTCTAAAATTATTATCAAATATCATTTATTTTCTCGAGGGTGTAGGGAATATTTTTAATAGTCTTCCACTGAATCCATAACCTTCTAGCCACCAAGGATCCAAATCATAACAAAATGGATGTGTTCTAAAATTATTTCCAAAATTCACACTGTTTCGTGAAGAACCTGAGCTATTTTCTAAATTTTCAAATCTCATTATAAAAGAAAAGTGTTTCACCAAAAACATTTTTTCACCATGATTATCTATATCCCTTTACACTTCCATAATTCTCTTCACCATTATCACTGCAATCCTCACCCACAAATCTTATTTCATTGTCTAGATTCAAATCTCGTCCTGATCGCGTCAAACACCATCAACATTCTTCCTTTATTTGTGAAATATACTTCATGAATCCCATGTTCAAAAATTTAATTCCTTTTTAATATTCTGATTATATAATAAATGAAATACACTTTTAATAATGTTATCCCACCTACAATTGTTTCACCCCAAAATTTGGAAAATACTGGAAAACTACGCCACCTTAAACAGGTGTTTTTCAAAAACTAACCATGTTGGTTGACTGAATATTTTCTTCCCATTTTCATTCTAAATAATCCCTCACATGTTACCCAATAACATTATTATATTATTGAAATAAATATCAATTAATCATCATTATATTTACCGTGCTTATTATTATATCTTTCCTATCTTTCCTCATCCACATAAACAAAGTGATGTGATTTCCTTTCTACTAAATCTTCAATGACAACAAAAGTCAATACTTAATGCATCCAAAAACCTCATCTGCTGACATGGACCCAAAAATATCTTCCTAAAGAATTTTTTTCAAAAATTATTAATAAATCACTAGATTTTAAAGCCTCAATGAAATGGTAACATATCAACAATTCTAGGCCAAAATGAGATAAATCGTTATAAGAATTAAGAATTATGGACAACAAGACCATGATTTCCAAATGTAGTGACTATGAAGCCACATCACATAATATTTCCTCCATAGCATTCTTCATTTCATCAACATTCAAAGAATAAAAGAAAATTGTTTCTTAAAACCACTCAACAACTATTTTAAATCCATCCCAAAAAATATAGTTAGAATAGTTCAAACAATTATATATTGAATTCAGAGCGTACCCACAACTCCCCATTTATTCCTACCTATCTACATTTATTAATTCCACCATAAATATATATTTATGAAAATTATACACCTTGACAACAATATCCGAAGGTAACAAAATATTGGGGATAGAAACAAGTACTCTTACATTGATGGTAATGATATTAGACACCCATGTCATAGAAAACATAGCTTAACATCAACAAGTAGATATTACAAATGATTCCATACACACATTAGATGGGTAGTTTCATTAGTAGAAGAATCATACTTAGCTTTAGTTGTTCTTAGAGTTATAGAATTTTGTTTATTTGTATGAAATGTAACACAACATTTCCTTAGAAAATACTCCACAAGATAGTGATATTTTATCATCAACATTTCTTACCCAATCAACATCTGAATACCCTAACTAATAAATATTTTCAAAACTGTCATACATGATTCCAGTTTTTTTGGGAATTTGATATATATATGAGTTATTTATCCAGCAATAAAATGTGATAATTTAAGAGTGATTTTAAATCATGTAAACAAGGTAACATCAGAGTCTATGTCAAGTCTTGAGGTTGTGAAACATAATAGACATATAATTAACTTTTGAAACTCTTTCTCTTCATCTTCATTTCCTTCTCCATCTTTAGTCAACTTGGTTCCCACTGAAATTGGTGTGGAAACGAGTTTCTAATTTCCTATGAAAAACTTCTTCAGAATATCTTCAGAATAATTTTCATGAGACATAGAAATTTAATTCTTATTTTATGAAATTTGAAGCCCAAAAATGCATTTCATTTCTCCCACCACAGACATGTCAAACAACTTCTTCAACTACTTATAAAATCATTCGCTATATCTGTCATCATTCCGAAAAAATTTAACACCATCGACATAAACAATTACTATAATAGAGAAATCCTAACATTCCTTTATGTAAATATTGATGTCAAATCTTCCCATTTTGGAGTTCATTTTCCTCAAACAAGTTTCTAGTTTTTAATATCATGCCATTGGTGATTTTTTAGCTCATACAAATACTTTTTCAACCTACACGCATATGTTTCATTTTTTTCCAATATCAAAGACAAAATGTTTATCAATGTGAACATCCCCATCAATATCACAGTTCAAGAATGTGGATTTCACAGACATTTTATTGATATTTTAGCTTCGTTGTACTAAAATATAAAGAAATATTATGATTGATTATAGACTTTCCAATTGAGAAAATGTTTCATAAAAATCAATAATTTTTTGTTTATTATCACTTATTTCCGACGCTTTCTCCGGGGCGCGCGCGCATCTGTCTGCGGAGGAGGACGTGCTGCACTGTTGCCCCGCATTCCCACTTTCCCAAGGCGGGCGAAATTCACTCCTTATTCAGGGACGTCTGCACCTTGATCGAAACGAGATGATGGGATGTCGGTTCTTCCTTCCATGGATTCCTCCTCGGAACTCATCACCAAGTCCGGGTCTCTCTTATAGATTTAATACGTTGTTCACGAAATGCTTCCCAGTTCTATGTTTCCGTGGATGTCGGTTAATTATACTGCTTCTGTCGGGACATTCCAAAGGGTCCGGTCAGGGCAGAAACCTTCAGTTGGGGGAGTAGTCACGTCGAGGCATCAGTAGTGTGTCTGGATGCTGGGGAACTGGCATGTCTATCTTTTATCCCTTGTCATAGGGCTTCATGAGGGTGTGGAAGCCCGAGGCATCCCACATTGAGCATGAGGAATTATATACCATAGATGTATATCTGAGGTTTTCCTCAGCTTCCTCTGTTTAACACAGGGTATGCCGCAGGTTTATCGTCCAGAGGAGACGGATCAGCCCGATCAGAGCATTAGCTAGAATGGATCGGATTGGGAAATTTCCCTTGAAGGGGTGCCGATATCGGGACCAGCCCATGGGCGGCTGCGAAGGGGAGCAGAATGGTATGATATTTCCGGGACATGGCAGTCCGGGTGAGAATCAGGATGGGTGATGGAGAGTTGAATGAAGTGGAGGGGGAATGAAATGGGACCATTGCAGGGGCGACCGTGAAGTTGGGCTTGAGCCTCGAAGAGACCTCCTACGTATCCCTGTGGCAGGGAATCAAAGTCCGCGTAGTTCGAGATGGTGTCGGCGAGCCGACGTGAAGGTGGAACTTGGCCCAATGGGCATCGTCAACAAACCGACGTGAATGTGGACCTTGGTCCCATGGGTGTCGTCAGCGAACCGACGCGAGTGAGGACCTTGGTCTGGATGTTGCAGGGCTTACACACTAGGCCGCCCAGGTGCTGGTGACCTGATGTGAAGAAGGTCGGAGTGACCAACAGGTGGTGGGCTTGAACCTCTGAGAGGCTTCCTACGTACCATGCCTTGACACGAATCAAAGACCACATAGTTCAGGTTGGATGCCGGAAGGCCGACGTGAATGAGAAGGACCAGGGGGTCCAAGTGGTGGTGGGCTTGGACCTCGTGGAGGCTTCCTACATACCATGCCTGTAACACCCCGACCCCAGCTACCCAGAGTCGGTGCATTACTTCGTAACATTGGCATGATCACAAAAGATCAAGTCTCGAAAGACCGATTAGTTTAGTAGCCTTAGAAACACTAGATACATTCATAAGTCTTCCATTACATCATAAAGTAAAAAAACTAATAACAAAGTCTTCATAGTCCACACTCATATCCTCTTCTAACTATCACTGCAGGTCATTCATAAAATACTTCTTCACATCCTGGAAAATATTAAAACATTGAAAGGGGTGAGCTCAGATGCTCAGTAAGGATAACAATATAGCAGAAGCTTTCATCAATAAACACAAACATTTAAGGCAATATATAACTAAAACAAAAGCCTTTTGAACGTGAACTTAAACATAATATGGAAAAAGTAAAATGAGATAATGCAATTTACTTCTTCACATGGATATTCTACTGGTCCAATGATCACATGCAATATCAATAACCACTTTCATAATTATGGAATGCATAATGCCAGACTATCATAATCACGTAGCCAAGGCCTCGTGCCAAGACCACAAATAAGATTTTGTCAAGGCCTCGTGCCAAGAAACTAGTTTGTCTCATGAGACCTACCGATGCATCGAGGAGCTATAGCGGGCTCCACCCGTCACTTATTAAGTCCAATGAATTCCTCATATGAATAGGTTTAAACATATCATAAACCATAACATAATCGTATCACATAAAACATGCATAAAGGAGACATAAAATTTCCACATTTCAATCATAAGATATCAATACAAAACATTTATATAACTTTCAAAACCATTTTCCATACAAAAATTAAAGAAAATTAAAACTTTGTATTTATTTTTCATTTTAAAAAGTTATGGCTTTTAGAGGAAGCCGGAACTAAAATAATGGTCACGACGGTAGAGAAGCCGTTGTCGCCGCATACGTACGACATAAATATTCCCTTTTGTCGTTTAGTAAAACCCTTCGTATAAAAAGATTCCTTTTGGATAAACGTAAAAGTGAAAGGGGTTTATACACCGTATAAAAGAAGGTTTTGTATAAAACAAAATATGCCTCAATGAAAGGAGATTGAGAGGAAGTCCCATACAAAGATCATTTTTAAAATAAAACAGATATATTATGTGTATTAACTATAAGTACACATAAATAAAGTTCAAATACAAGTTATGACATAACAATATCATGACATAATTTGAAAGTAGGAGATTAACCCAAAGAATGGAAATTGGGTTAAGAAATTCCCTTACCTTGCGTCCTGTCCTGACTCGACCGTTCTTTAACCTCCTGAATAATAAACTAGAGTTAATTTCTATTTACTTAAGATCCTTTTTCATGTTCATTATTCCTTTTATATCCCTTATTACCATGTTATGAACATTATGTAATTATTTAAGTTTATAACGGTCATTTTGTCGATCTTAGTTACTTGAGTCAAAAATAAAATTCTTATAATTACAAGTTGTTCATGTGGTGATATATCCATTATATCCAGAATTATGTTCATGATGTAGATATAGTATATATCATATATATCCAGTATATACATTCATTTATAATATTACATAACATTTAGAGGTAAGCAATGAAATGCACCGTTCATGGAGACGGTAAGCCGTACGTACGCATGAACGCTACTTTCATTTCTATTTCATATTTAATGGAATGAAGTTATAATTATATAAAGGTATAATATAATTCCAGTATAATATAATGTATAATACCATTTACTCCATCTTTTATATATCCCACATATGGCATTAACGATTCAAATCACTTTGAGGGGGCGGTAGTTCGCACTTCCTAAAATGAAATTATCGCGTTTACCCATAATGGAAATCATAAACGTATGTCATAAATGAAAAATACAGAAGATTAAGTAAAACATAAACATATTATATATAATATATAAATATAGTGACATCTTAATGGCCACCTTTCAAGGTGTTATATGAGTGTTGAACAATCATCATTTCGTGAGGCAGAAATTCGCCATCCACAGATATAGTATGTTCTTTAACCATTAGATGTAGGTGTGTGTAAGTGTAGCTCGAATAATTATTATAAAAACATCCTAGTATATTAAGGATACTGGTGTTGTTACAAAAGAAAATAATAAAAAGAGTTTAGGGGGTTGGAGAAGAAAAATAAAATAAAAGAACACAAGAGAAGACATTACCCTAAAATCGGGTAACTCTTTTGATTTGATCCAAAGGCTTCCTTGGGAAGAATTATGCCCAAAGTGAGGCTTCTAGGAGAAAGGGAGGGAAGTTGAGATAGTATTTGGGCAGAGTTTGGCCGAGCCAAATGGTTTTAAAGTGTGAATATGGTGGGAATGGTGGGGGCCTTTTATAATTGGAGAGGAGGGGCACTTTTGGAAAGTAATGAATTGTTATTTTATTATACAATGCTTTTCAGATTTTAAAGGTCCCACACTTGTATAATTCATGGATAAGGTGATAAAGGTTCTAAATATACTCATCCAATAGGTTTTTGACAAGTTTAAGCCTTGGATTTTACATTATATTTTCATTTTATTTAAATCGTTAATTAATGAGGTAATCGCTGCATCATCATGGTGTCATAAATAATTTAATTTATTTAATGTCTAAAAATTATAAAAAAATTATCATGATGTAGGAAATATTTTTATATTTCTATTTCATATTTATAGTAAAAATTATTACTTGTATAACTCCATTTAAAATTTTTTTTAGTAAAATAACTCTTGTTTGTGACATTTTTATTTTAACTTTAAATAAAAGTAATTTATGTCATTTTCCTACCAAAGTGGCTCCATGGGGTCCCCAAGTTGACCCATGGATTGTATTGGTCGGAAATTACTCATCCAATGGGGGTAGGACAAGTGTAAAGGTCATTTCATATTATTATAACATTATCTTTACCTTAAATTACACTAATTACCTTTAATCGTGATTAATTAAACTTAAAAGTTACTATTCACCAAAAATTATTTTAATCCCATTGAACCACATTTTACTTCCTAATGACAACCATTTATGTCGGATTTTTGAAAATCAAATCACATAAGTGGTAATATTTCATTTAAACGAAAAATCAGTTTTTTAACTACCACTTAGTGGTTTCACTATTCATCAAAAATTGAAGTTTTCCAGAACAATGCCAAAATTTCACCGTAAGATATAATTGATATTCCGAATTCAAAAATGATTTTTATTTTATAAAATTACAAACATATAAGTTGCATTAATTAATTTTATAATTAATTACCGCTGTCACAACAAATAGCTTGTTTTTTAGAAACAATATATATCAAAAGATTGACAATTGATTATGTCCAATTTCAAAGAGAAATTAATTCTAATGAACACCATTGGATAAAATGGTAAAAATATATTCTAATTATACTTTAAAACCACTCAATAGTATAACTTATCACTATAAATTATTTTGATTAAAAAAGTTGTTTTAAGTATTTTTTACTATTCATTAAAATTTGGAAGTTCTCAGAAAATTAAAAAAAATTCAACATAGGCTAATTTTGACATTCCGAATCCAAAAATGAAGTCCATTTTGAAATATAAAATATATATAATTTCAAAAAGTGGGTATTACTATTCATTATGGCTATTTTGATTAGTCGCGGTGTGTTATAACTCGAACTTGGGTAAAATGCAAGCTATTGCATTATTGAAAGAGAGGCGTGTCGTGAAAGCTCGAGGTGTTACATTCTACCCTCCTTCAATAAATTGCATCCTCGCAATTTGAAATTTTTCTTTGAAAATAAAATGTTGAAAATAGAAAATACCTTTGTGGAAAACCCACATTGGAAATAAGGTTAATAAAATTTGTCCTTAATAAGAGGGAATAGGAAATCAAAAAGTCACCACCAAATTATGATCTCAATAAGGAGAACATTGGTTGATATTAGAGACATATAATTGGAGGAAAAACGTAAATATTTGTAGGGAGTGATTGAGGTCATCAATCACAAACAAGTGTAAAATTGAGGGCCTCAAAGCCTTCAATCTATGTTGATTTAAAATATTATCAGTACAACAAGACATAAGGTATTAGGATAACACATTTTTTTGTTTTAATATCCCTTTAATAAAGTTTAAGAATTAATTTATTCATAGAATAAGAGATAGGTATATATATATTTATGCTTGACAAGTAGAGTTTCAACCTTCAACTAATTTCTACCACAACCTCATCTTTCACTCAAAAAGATACTAGAAATCAAAAATATTATATTTATCCTAATCGTACAAGGTTCAAAATATTAACACATAACATTTAGATTAGAAAAACTATTTTGTAATAACCAGGGACTTCATGTAGTCCAGTGGTAGGCGATTAATCCCAATCGCACTATGGTTGTGGGTTCGATTCCCACAGCTTTGTCCGACGCGATGGGTTGTCACTCGGTCTGCGTGTTTTCCTTTTTATAAATATCCAAAAATAACCTTAAAAATAGTATCCAATGTAAAATATAATCCATTCCAACCTTTATAGTTATCCAAAATACTTCTGTCCAACTCACAGTCCAAATTTTTTTGAGGAAGGTAAACATAATGAAGCTCCTTTTTTTCTGCGTAACAACATGTGAACACCTTCATCATGTATTCTTTAAAAACACTGCTATATACTGACTTACCATAAATCCTTATTTATTACATTCATGATCCCTTACTCCTTATAGAAAACTAGATATACTCTTTCTATCCAAAAATGTATACAAATCATTAATCAGTTTCAAGGATGTTAAGAATATCCAACATAATTTATCCAAATCAATCATGTATTATTCCAAAATCACTATCTCTGTATCAGAACAATATTATGGTTTATCTTTCTCTCAACCATATATTTTCCAAAAATTTAACCTGTTGTGGAGTCACTTTTCTTGGTTCCACACAATCTCAAGTCCTTGATGAAATAGTACTGTAGTACAATCCTTATATACTCCATAATTATTATAACCAGTGAATCATTGATACAACACTCAAATGACAAAATTATTTAATAACAACATAAGAACTCTAATCATTCCTCCTCATCTTTGGTAGTATCATAACTTGATTATTATCCAATAACATCATTTGGGGCATACTCTGATGATTTGAACATTGGTTTGCGTAGTGTCCCCACTCCTTGTAGATGAAGCATTGTACATTTGAAACCTTTTTATTACCCTTGCAGTCATGCACTTGGTGTCCTTTTTCTCTACACTTATAACAAAATCCCATTCCCTTCAGGCAAATTCCAAGGTGTTTCTTCCCACAATTATCACATATTGGAAAATTCTTCTTTTCCCTCATCCCTTTATCCATCATTCACTCTTCCATCCTTTTCTTCTCTTTCATTCCTTAAAATCCATAAGACTCAGAGAATTCTCTACTTATCTTATTAACACATGATACTATTTCTTCATATGTTGATAACACATGGGTGACTATTTACCTTCTAAATGTTGGCTTAATACCATGAAAGATATGATCCTTCTTACTCTTTGGATCATACGTATTGATGGAGTTCACATTCCTTCTACTGGATGCCATTTCTATACAATGCCATAAACTAGGTCAGTTTATGAATCAAAATACATAATAACAAACTTGAAAACACTTAACATAAATTGAATTATTTATGGATATAATCCATAATCATAAAAATGTTTTCTTTTAGGAAGTATATACTCACAACCCTTCATAGTGGTTTGTAAACAAAATGTGAATTATCCTAAGCATATCCCCCGGGAGTGTCGTAACCAAGAGTGCAGCAAGGCCCGTTGTCGTGCACCAGTTCCCGTTCGAGTCTAGCTCAAAGCGGTGTTTTGGGCTTTTACCCCTAGGTACATCTGTACCAGAGCCGCCTCTACCTATTCGTAACCAGATAGGTATGTATTTCTCAGAAAACTCACAACATCTCTATAATACCAAAATTCTAGGAAGTTCTTCTATACTAATCCTCAAAGTCTATCTTTGGGATATGTGCTCTAATCAGAGTTTATCTAAATCTAGTTTCCAATGTTAGTACTAAACTACCTCTGATACCAACTGTAATGCCCCGACCCCAGCTACCTAGAGTCGGTGCATTACTTCGTAACATTGGCATGATCACAAAAGGTCAAGTATCGAAAGACGGATTAGTTTAGTAGCCTTGGAAACACTAGATACATTCATAAGTCTTTCATTACATCATAAAGTAAAAAAACTAATAACAAAGTCTTCATAGTCCACACTCATATCCTCTTCTGACTATCCCTGCAGGTCATTCATAAAATACTTCTTCACATCCTGGAAAATATTAAAACATTGAAAGGGGTGAGCTCAGATGCTCAGTAAGGATAACAATATAGCAGAAGCTTTCATCAATAAACACAAACATTTAAGGCAATGTATAACTAAAACAAAAGCCTTTTGAACGTGAACTTGAACATAATATGGCAAAAGTAAAATTAGATAATGCAATTTACTTCTTCACATGGATATTCTACTGGTCAAATGATCACATGCAATATCAATAACCACTTTCATAATGATGGAATTCATAATGCCAGACTATCATAATCACGTAGCCAAGGCCTCGTGCCAAGACCACAAATAAAATGTTGTCAAGGCCTCGTGCCAAGACACTAGTTTGTCTCATGAGACCTACCGATGCATCGAGGAGCTATAGCGGGATCCACCCGTCACTTATTAAGTCCTATGCATTTCTCATATGAATAGGTTTAAACATATCATAAACCATAACATAATCGTATCACATAAACATGCATAAAGGAGACATAACATTTCCATATTTCAATCACAAGATATCAATACAACACATTGATATAATAAAAACGCTTTCAAAACCATTTTCCATACCAAAATTAATGAAAATTAAAACTTTGTATTTATTTTTCATTTTAAAAAGTTATGGCTTGTAGAGGAAGCCGAAACTCAAATAATGGTCACGAAGGCAGAGAAGTCATTGTCACCGCATAAGCACGACATAAACATTCCCTTTTGTCGTTTAGTAAAACCCTCTGTATAAAAAGATTTCTTTTGGATAAACGTAAAAGTCAAAGGGGTTTATACACCGTATAAAAGAAGGTTTTGTATAAAACAAAATATGCCTCAATGAAAGGAGATTGAGAGAAAGTCCCATACAAAGATCATTTGTAAAATAAAACCGATATATTATGTGTATTCACTATAAGTACACATAAATAAAGTACAAATACAAGTTATGACATAATAATATCATGACATAATTTGAAAGTAGGAGATTAACCCAAA
This sequence comes from Viscum album, assembly GCA_963277665.1. Lineage (NCBI taxonomy): Eukaryota > Viridiplantae > Streptophyta > Magnoliopsida > Santalales > Viscaceae > Viscum > Viscum album. The sequence continues at coordinate 1,134,788,658 of OY728166.1, forward strand.
GAATGAAAATTGGGTTAAGAAATTCCCTTACCTTGCGTCCTGTCCTGACTCGACCGTTCTTTAACCTCCAGAATAATAAACTAGAGTTAATTTCTATTTACTTAAGAACCTTTTTCATCTTAATTATTCCTTTTATATCCCTTATTACCATGTTATTCACATTATGTAATTATTTAAGTTTATAACGGTCATTTTGTCGATCTTAGGTACTTGAGTCAAAAATAAAATTCTTATAATTACAAGTTGTTCATGTGGTGATATATTAATTATATCCAGAATTATGTTCATGATGTAGATATCATATATATAATATATATCCAGTATATACATGCATTTATAATATTACATAACATTTAGAGGTAAGAAATGAAATGCACCGTTCATGGAGACGGAAAGCCGTACGTACGCATGAACGCTACTTTCATTTCTATTTCGTATTTAATGGAATGATGTTATAATTATATAAAGGTATAATATAATTCCAGTATAATATAATGTATAATACCATTTACTCCATCTTTTATACATCCCACATATGGCATTAACGATTCAAATCACTTTGAGGGGGCGGTAGTCCGCACTTCCTAAAATGAAATTATCGCGTTTACCCATAATGGAAATCATAAAGGTATGCCATAAATGAAAAATACAGAAGATTAAGAAAAACATAAACATATTATATATCATATATAAATATAGTGACATCTTAATGGCCACCTTTGAAGGTGTTATATGAGTGTTGAACAATCATCGTTTCGTGAGGCAGAAATTCTCCATCCACAGAAACAGTATGTTCTTTAACCATTAGATGTAGGTGTGTGTAAGTGTATCTAGAATAATTATTATAAAAACATCCTAGTATATTAAGGATACTGGTGTTGTTACAAAAGAAAAGAATAAAAAGAGTTTAGGGGGTTGGAGAAGAAAAATAAAATAAAAGAACACAAGAGAAGACATTACCTTAAAATCGGGTAACTCTTTTGATTTGAGCCAAAGGCTTCCTTGGGAAGAATTATGCCCAATGTGAGGCTTCTAGGAGTAAGAGGGGGAAGTTGGAATAGTATTTGGGCAGAGTTTGGCAGAGCCAAATGGCTTGAAAGTGTGAATAAGGTTGGAATGGTGGTGGCCTTTTATAATTGGAGAGGAGGGGCACTTTTGGAAAGTAATGAATTGTTATTTTATTATACAATGATTTTTCCAATTATAAAGGTCCCACACTTGTATAATTCACGGAAAAGGTGATAAGGGTTCTAAATCTACTCATCCAATAGGTTTTTAACAAGTTTATGCCTTGAATGTTACATTATCTTTTCATTTTATTTAAATCGTTAATTAATGAGGTAATCGCTGCATCATCATGGTGTCAAAAATAATTTAATTTATTTAATGTCTACAAATTATAAAACAATTATCATGATGTAGGAAATCTTTTTATATTTCTAGTTCATATTTATAGTAAAAAATATGACTTGTATAACCCCATTTAAAAATTGTTTTAGTAAAATAACTCTTGTTTGTGACATTTTTATTTTAACTTTAAATAAAAGTAATTTATGTCATTTTCCTACCAAAGTGGCTCCATGGGGTCCCCAAGTTGACCCATGGATTGTCTTGGCCGGAAATTACTCATCCAATGGGGGTAGGACAAGTGTAAAGGTCATTTCATATTATTATAACATTATCTTTACCTTAAATTACACTAATTACCTTTAATCGCGATTAATTAAACATAAAAGTTACTATTCACCAAAAATTATTTTAATCCCATTGAACCACATTTTACTTCCTAATGACAACCATTTATGTCGGATTTTTGAAAATCAAATCACAGAAGTGGTAATATTTCATTTAGACGAAAAATCAGTTTCTTAACTACCACTTAGTGGTTTCACTATTCATAAAAAATTGAAGTTTTTCAGAACAATGCCAAAATTTCACCGTAAGCTATAATTGATATTCCGAATTCAAAAATGATGTTTATTTTATAAAATTACAAACATATAAGTTTCATTAATTAATTTTATAATTAATTCCCGCTGTCACAACAAATAGCGTGTTTTTTAGAAACAATATATATCAAAAGATTGACAATTGTTTATGTCCAATTTCAAAGTGAAATTAATTATAATGAACACCATTGGATAAAATGGTAAAAATATATTCTAATTATACTTTAAAACCACTCAATAGTATAACTTATCACTATAAATTATTTTGATTAAAACAGTTGTTTTAAGTATTTTTCACTATTCATAAAAATTTGGAAGTTCTCAGAAAACTACAAAAAATTCAACATAGGCTAATTTCGACATTCGGAATCCAAAAATGAAGTCCATTTTGAAATATAAAATATATATAATTTCAAAAAGTGGGTATTACTATTCATAATGGCTATTTTGATTAGTCGTGGTGTGTTAGAACTCAAACTTGGGTAAAATGCAAGCTATTGCATTATTGAAAGAGAGGCGTATCGTGAAAGCTCGGGATGTTACATTCTACCCTCCTTCAATAAATTGCATCCTCGCAATTTGAAATTTTTCTTTGAAAATAAAAGGTTGAAAATAGAAAATACCTTGGTGGAAAACCCACATCGGAAATAAGGTTAATAAAATTTGTCCTTAATAAGAGGGAATAGGAAATCAAAAAGTCACCAACAAATTATGATCTCAATAAGGAGAACATTGGTGGAAATTAGAGACATATAATTGGAGGAAAAACGTAAATATTTGTAGGGAGTGATTGAGGTCATCAATCACAAACAAGTGTAAAATTGAGGGCCTCGAAGCCTTCAATCTGTGTTGATTTAAAATATTATCAGTTCAACAAGACATAAGGTGTTAGGATAACACATTTTTTTGTTTTAATATCCCTTTACTAAAGTTTAAGAATTAATTTATCCATATAATAAGAGATAGGTATATATATATTTATACTTGAAAAGTAGATTTTCAACCTTCAACTAATTTTTACCACAACCTCATCTTTCACACAAATAGATACTAGAAATCAAAAATATTATATTTATCCTAATCGTACAAGGTTCAAAATCTTAACACATACCATTTAGATTAGAAAAAATATTTTGTAATAACCAGGGACTTCATGTAGTCCAGTGGTAGGAAATTAATCCCAATTGCACTATGGTTGTGGGTTCGATTCCCACAGCTTTGTCCGACGTGATGCGTTGTCACCCAGTCTGCGTGTTGTCCTTTTTTTAAATATCCAAAAATAACCTTAACAATAGTATCCAATGTAAAATATAATCCATTCCAACCTTTATAGTTATCCAAAATACTTCTGTCCAACTCACAGTCCAAATTTTTTTGAGGAAGGTAAACATAATGAAGCTCCTTTTTTTTCTGCGTAACAAAATGTGAACACCTTCATCATGTATTCTTTTAAAACACTGCTATATACTGAATTACCATAAATCCTTATTGATTACATTCATAATCCCTTATTCCTTATAGAAAACTAGATATACTCCTTCTATCCAAAAATGTATACAAATCATTAATCAGTTTCAAGGATGTTAAGAATATCCAACATAATTTATCCAAATCAATCATGTATTATTCCAAAATCACTATCTCTGTATCAGAACCATATTATGGTTTATCTTTCTCTCAACCATATTTTTTCCAAAAATTTAACCTGTTGTGGAGTCACTTTTCTTGGTTCCAAACAATCTGAAGTCCTTGATGAAATAGTACTACAGTACAATCCTTATATACTCCATAATTATTATAACCAGTGCATCATTGATACAACACTCAAATGACAAAATTATTTAATAACAACATAAGAACTCTAATCATTCCTCCTCATCTGTGGTAGTATCATAACTTGATTATTATCCAATAACATCATTTGGGGCATACTCTGATGATTTGAACATTGGTTTGCGTAGTGTCCCCACTCCTTGCAGATGAAGCATTGTACATTTGAAACATTTTTCTTACCCTTGCAGTCACACACTTGGTGTCCTTTTTCTCCACACTTATAACAAACTCCCATTCCCTTCAGGAAAATTCCAAGGTGTTTCTTCCCATAGTTATCACATATTGGAAAATTCTTCTTTTCCCTCGTCCCTTTATCCATCATTCTCTCTTCCATCCTTTTCTTCTCTTTCATCCCTTAAAATCCATAAGACTCAAGGAATTCTCTACTTATCTTATTAACACATGATACTATTTCTTCATATATTGATAACACATGGGAGAATATTTCCCTTCTAAATGTTGGCTTAATACCATGAAAGATATGATCCTTCTTACTCTTTGGATCATATGTATTGATTGAGTTCACATTCCTTCTACTGGGCGCCATTTCTATACAATTCCATAAACTAGGTTAGTTTATGAATCGAAATACATAATAACAAACTTGCAAACACTTAACATAAATTGTACTATTTATGGATATAATCCATAATCATAAAAATGTTTTCTTTTAGAAAGTATATAATCATAACCCTTCATAGTGGTTTGTAAAGAAAATGTGAATTATCCTAAGAATATCCCCCGGGAGTTTCGTAACCAAGAGTGCAGCAAGGCCCGTTGTCATGCACTAGTTCCCGTTCGAGTCTAGCTCAATGCGGTGTTTTCGGGTTTTACCCCTAGGTACATCTGTGCCAGAGCCGCCTCTACCTGCTCATATCCAGATATGGATGTATTTCTCAGAAAACTCACATCATCTCTATAATACCAAAATTCTAGGAAGTTCTTCTATACTAATCCTCAAATTCTATCTTTGGGATATGTGTTCTAATCAGAGTTTATCTAAATCTAGCTTCCAAAGTTAGTACTAAACTACCTATGATACCAACTATAACGCCCCGACCCCAGCTACCTAGAGTCGGAGCATTACTTCGTAACATTGTCATGATCACAAAAGATCAAGTCTCGAAAGACCGATTAGTTTAGTAGCCTTGGAAACACTAGATACATTCATAAGTCTTTCATTACATCATAAAGTAAAAAAACTAATAACAAAGTCTTCATAGTCCACACTCATATCCTCTTCTGACTATCCCTGCAGGTCATTCATAAAATACTTCTTCATATCCTGGAAAATATTAAAACATTGAAAGGGGTGAGCTCAGATGCTCAGTAAGGATAACAATATAGCGGAAGCTTTCATCAATAAACATAAACATTTAAGGCAATGTATAACTAAAACAAAAGCCTTTTGAACGTGAACTTCAACATAATATGGAAAAAGTAAAATGAGATAATGCAATTTACTTCTTCACATGGATATTCTACTGGTTGAATGATCACATGCAATATCAATAACCACTTTCATAATGATGGAATGCATAATGCCAGACTATAATAATCACATATCCAAGGCCTCGTGCCAAGACCACAAATAAGATTTTGTCAAGGCCTCATGCCAAGACACTAGTTTGTCTCATGAGACCTACCGATGCATCTAGGAACTATAGCGGGCTCCACCCGTCACTTATTATGTCTAATGCATTCCTCATATGAATAGGTTTAAACATATCATAAACCATAACATAATCGTATCACATAAAACATGCATAAAGGAGACATACCATTTCCAAATTTCAATCACAAGATATCAATACAACACATTGATATAATAAAAACGCTTTCAAAACCATTTTCCATACCAAAATTAAAGATAATTAAAACTTTGTATTTATTTTTCATTTTAAAAAGTTATGGCTTGTAGAGGAAGCCGAAACTCAAATAATGGTCACGACGGCAGAGAAGTCGTTGTCGCCGCATACGTACGACATAAACATTCCCTTTTGTCATTTAGTAAAACCCTTTGTATAAAAATATTCCTTTTGTATAAACGTAAAAGTCAAAAGGGTTTATACACTGTATAAAGAAGGTTTTGTATAAAACAAAATATGCCTCAATGAAAGGAGATTGAGAGGAAGTCCCATAAAAAGATCATTTTTAAAATAAAACAGATATATTATGTTTATTCACTATAAATACACATAAATAAAGTACAAATACAAGTTATGACATAATAATATCATGACATAATTTGAAAGTAGTAGATTAACCCAAAGAATGGAAATTGGGTTAAGAAATTCCCTTACCTTGCGTCCTGTCCTGACTCGACCATTCTTCAACCTCCTGAATAATAAACTAGAGTTAATTTATATTTACTTAAGAACCTTTTTAATGTTCATTATTCCTTTTATATCCCTTATTACCATGTTATGAACATTATGTAATTATTTAAGTTTATAACGGTCATTTTGTCGATCTTAGGTACTTGAGTCAAAAATAAAATTCTTATAATTACAAGTTGTTCATGTGGTGATATATCCATTATATCCAGAATTATGTTCATGATTTAGATATAATATATATCATATATATCCAGTATATACATGCATTTATAATATTACATAACATTGAGAGGTAAAAAATGAAATGCACCGTTCATGGAGACGGTAAGCCGTACGTACGCATGAACGCTACTTTCATTTCTATTTCGTATTTAATGGAATGATGTTATAATTATATAAAGGTATAATATAATTCTAGTATAATATAATTTATAATACCATTTACTCCATCTTTTATACGTCCCACATATGGCATTAACGATTCAAATCACTTTGAGGGGGTGGTAGTCCGCACTTCCAAAAATGAAATTATCGCGTTTACCCATAATGGAAATCATAAAGGTATGCCATAAATGAAAAATACAGATGATTAAGTAAAACATAAACATATTATATATCATATATAAATATAGTGACATCTTAATGGCCACCTTTGAAGGTGTTATATGATTGTTGAACAATCATCGTTTCGTGAGGCAGAAATTCGCCATCTACAGAAACAGTATGTTCTTTATCCATTAGATGTAGGTGTGTGTATGTGTAGCTCGAATACTTATTATAAAAACATCCTAGTATATTAAGGATACTGGTGTTGTTACAAAAGAAAAGAATAAAAAGAGTTTAGGTGGTTGGAGAAGAAAAATAAAATAAAAGAACACAAGAGAAGACATTACCTTAAAATCGGGTAACTCTTTTGATTTGAGCCAAAGGCTTCCTTGGTAAGAATTATGCCCAAAGTGAGGCTTCTAGGAGTAAGGGAGGGAAGTTGTTATAGTATTTGGGCAGAGTTTGGCTGAGCCAAATGGCTTGAAAGTGTGAATAAGGTGGGAATGGTGGGGTCTTTTATAATTGGAGAGAAGGGAACTTTTGGAAAGTAATGAATTGTTATTTTATTATACAATGCTTTTCGGATTATAAAGGTCCCAAACGTGTATAATTAGAGTCTAAGGTGATAAGGGTTATAAATCTACTCATACAATAGGTTTTTTACAAGTGTAAGCTTTGGATTTTACATTATCTTTTCATTTTATTTAAATCGTTAATTAATGAGGTAATCGTTGCATCATCATGGTGTCATAAATAATTTAATTTATTTAATGTATAAAAATTATAAAACAATTATAATGATGTAGGAAATATTTTTATCTTTTTATTTTATATTTATAGTCAAAAATATGACTTGTATAACCCCATTTAAAAATTTTTTTAGTAAAATTACTCTTGTTTGTGACATTTTTATTTTAACTTTAAATAAAAGTAATTTATGTCATTTTCCTACCAAAGTGGCTCCATGGGGTCCCCAAGTTGAACCATGGATTTTCTTGGTCGGAAATTACTCATCCAATGGTGGTAGGACAAGTGTAAAGGTCATTTCATATTATTATAACATTATCTTTACCTTAAATTACACTAATTACCTTTAATCGCGATTAATTAAACTTAAAAGTTACTATTCACCAAAAATTATTTTAATCCCATTGAACCAAATTTTAATTCCTAATGACAACCATTTATGTCGGATTTTTGAAAATCAAATCACAGAAGAGGTAATATTTCATTTAAACGAAAAATCAGTTTTTTAACTACCACTTCGTGGTTTCACTATTCATCAAAAATTGAAGTTTTTCAGAACAATGCCAAAATTTCACCGTAAGCTATAATTGATATTCCGAATTCAAAAATGATGTTTATTTTATAAAATTACAAACGTATAAGCTGCATTAATTAATTTTATAACTAATTCCCGCTGTCACAACAAATAACGTGTTTTTTAGAAACAATATATATCAAAAGATTGACAATTGTTTATGTCCAATTTCAAAGTGAAATTAATTCTAATGAACACCATTGGATAAAATGGTAAAAATATATTTTAATTATACTTTAAAACCACTCAATAGTACAACTTATCACTATAAATTATTTTGATAAAAAAGTTGTTTTATGTATTTTTCACTATTCATAAAAATTTGGAAGTTCTCAGAAAATTACAAAAAATTCAACATAGGCTAATTTCGAAATTCCAAATCCAAAAATGAAGTCCATTTTGAAATATAAAATATATATAATTTCAAAAAGTGGGTATTACTATTCAGAATGGCTATTTTGATTAGTCGCGGTGTGTTAGAACTCGAACTTGGGTAAAATGCAAGCTATTGCATTATTGAAAGAGAGGCGTATCGTGAAAGCTCTGGGTGTTACATTCTACCCTCCTTCAATAAATTGCGTCCTCGCAATTTTGAAATTTTTCTTTGAAAATAAAAGGTTGAAAATAGAAAATACCTTTGTGGAAAACCCACATCGGAAATAAGGTTAATAAAATTTGTCCTTAATAAGAGGGAATAGGAAATCAAAAAGTCACCACCAAATTATGATCTCAATAAGGAGAACATTGGTGGAAATTAGAGACATATAATTGGAGGAAAAACGTAAATATTTGTAGGGAGTGATTGAGGTCATCAATCACAAACAAGTGTAAAATTGAGGGCCTCAAAGCCTTCAATCTATGTTGATTTAAAATATTATCAGTTCAACAAGACATAAGGTATTAGTATAACAATTTTTTTTTTTGTTTTAATATCCCTTTACTAAAGTTTAAGAATTAATTTATTCATAGAATAAGAGATAGGTATATATATATTTATTCTTGACAAGTAGAGTTTCAACCTTCAACTAATTTCTACCACAACCTCATCTTTCACTCAAAAAGATACTAGAAATCAAAAATATTATATTTATCCTAATCGTACAAGGTTCAAAATATTAACACATACCATTTAGATTAGAAAAACTATTTTGTAATAACCAGGGACTTCACGTAGTCCAGTGGTATGCGATTAATCCCAATCGCACTATGGTTGTGGGTTCGATTCCCACAGCTTTGTCCGACGCGATGGGTTGTCACTCGGTCTGCGTGTTGTCCTTTTTATAAATATCTAAAAATAACCTTAACAATAGTATCCAATGTAAAATATAATCCATTCCAACCTTTATAGTTATCCAAAATACTTCTGTCCAACTCACAGTCCAAATTTTTTTGAGGAAGGTAAACATAATGAAGCTCCTTTTTTTCTACGTAACAACATGTGAACACCTTCATCATGTATTCTTTTAAAACACTGATACATACTGAATTACCATAAATCCTTATTGATTACATTCATGATCCCTTATTCCTTATAGAAAACTAGATATACTCCTTCTATCCAAAAATGTATACAAATCATTAATCAGTTTCAAGGATGTTAAGAATATCCAACATAATTTATCCAAATCAATCATGTATTATTCCAAAATCACTATCTCTGTATCAGAACCATATTATGGTTTATCTTTCTCTCAACTATATATTTTCCAAAAATTTAACCTGTTGTGGAGTCACTTTTCTTGGTTCCACACAATCTCAAGTCCTTGATGAAATAGTACTGCAGTACAATTCTTATATACTCCATAATTATTATAACTAGTGCATCATTGATACAACACTCAAATGACAAAATTATTTAATAACAACATAAGAACTCTAATCATTCCTCCTCATATATGGTAGTATCATAACTTGATTATTATCTAATAACACCATTTTGGGTATACTCTGATGATTTGAACATTGGTTTGCATAGTGTCCCCACTCCTTGCAGATGAAGCATTGTACATTTGAAACCTTTTTCTTACCCTTGCAGTCACGCACTTGGTGTCCTTTTTCTACACACTTATAACAAAATCCCATTCCCTTCAGGAAAATTCCAAGGTGTTTCTTCCCACATTTATCACATATTGGAAAATTCTTCTTTTCTCTCGTCCCTTTATCCATCATTCTCTCTTCCATCCTTTTCTTCTCTTTCATCCCTTAAAATCCATAAGACTCAGAGAATTCTCTAATTATCTTATTAACACATGATACTATTTCTTCATATGTTGATAACACATGGGAGACTATTTCCCTTCTAAATGTTGGCTTAATACCATGAAAGATATGACCCTTCTTACTCTTTGGATCATACGTATTGATGGAGTTCACATTCCTTCTACTGGGCGCCATTTCTATACAATGCCATAAACTAGGTTAGTTTATGAATCGAAATACATAATAACAAACTTGAAAACACTTAACATAAATTGAACTATTTATGGACATAATCCATAATCATAAAATTTTTTTCTTTTAGGAAGTATATACTCATAACCCTTCATAGTGGTTTCTAAAGAAAATGTGAATTATCCTAAGCATATCCCCCGGGAGTGTCGTAACCAAGAGTGCAGCAAGGCCCGTTGTCGTGCACCAGTTCCCGTTCGAGTCTAGCTCAATGCTGTGTTTTCGGGTTTTACCCCTAGGTACATCTGTGCCAGAGCCGCCTCTACCTGCTCATATCCAGATAGAGATGTATTTCTCGGAAAACTCACAACATCTCTATAATACCAAAATTCTAGGAAGTTCTTCTATACTAGTCCTCAAAGCTTATATTTGGGGTATGTTTTCTAATCAGAGTTTATCTAAATATAGATTCCAAGGTTAGTACTAAACTACCTCTGATACCAACTGTAACGCCCCGACCCCAGCTACCCAGAGTCGGTTCATTACTTCGTAACATTGGCATGATCACAAAAGATCAAGTCTCGAAAGACCGATTAGTTTAGTAGCCTTGGAAACACTAGATACATTCATAAGTCTTTCATTAAATCATAAAGTAAAAAACTAATAACAAAGTCTTCATAGTCCACACTCATATCCTCTTATGACTATCCCTGTAGGTCATTCATAAAACACTTCTTCACATCCTGGAAAATATTAAAACATTGAAAGGGGTGAGCTTAGATGCTCAGTAAGGATAAAAATATAGCGGAAGCTTTCATCAATAAACATAAACATTTAAGGAAATGTATAACTAAAACAAAAGCCTTTTGAACTTGAACTTCAACATAATATGGCAAAAGTAAAATGAGATAATGCCATTTACTTCTTCACATGGATATTCTACTGGTCGAATGATCACATGAAATATCAATAACCACATTCATAATGATGGAATGCATAATGCCATACTATCATAACCACGTATCCAAGGCCTAGTGCCAAGACCACAAATAAGATTATGTCAGGGCATCGTGCCAAGACACTAGTTTGTCTCATGAGACCTACCGATTCATCGAGGAGCTATAGCGGGCTCCACCTGTCACTTATTAAGTCCAATGCATTGCTCATATGAATAGGTTTAAACATATCATAAACCATAACATAATTGTATCACATAAAACATGCATAAAGGATACATAAAATTTCCACATTTCAATCACAAGATATCAATACAACACATTGATATAATAAAAACGCTTTCAAAACTATTTTCCAAACCAAAATTAAAGATAATTAAAACTTTGTATTTATTTTTCATTTTAAAAAGTTATGGCTTGTAGAGGAAGCCGAAACTCAAATAATGGTCACGATGGAAGAGAAGTCGTTGTCGTCGCATATGTATGAAAAAAACATTCCCTTTTGTCGTTTAGTAAAACCCTTCATATACAAAGATTCCTTTTGGATAAACGTAAAAGTCAAAGGGGTTTATACACCATATAAAAGAAGGTTTTGTATAAAACAAAATATGCCTCAATGAAAGGAGATTGAGACGAAGTCCCATACAAAGATCATTTTTAAAATAAAATAGATATATTATGTGTATTCACTATAAGTACACATAAATAAAGTACAAATACAAGTTATGACATAATAAAATCATGAAATAATTTGAAAGTAGGAGATTAACCCAAAGAATGGAAATTGGGTTAAGAAATTCCCTTACCTTGCGTCCTGTCCTGACTCGACCATTCTATAACCTCCTGAATAATAAACTAGAGTTAATTTATATTTACTTAAAAACCTTTTTCATGTTCATTATTTATTTTATATCCCATATTACCATGTTATGAACATTATTTAATTATTTAAGTTTATAACGGTCATTTTGTCGATCTTAGGTATTGAGTCAAAAATAAAATTCTTATAATTACAAGTTGTTAATGTGGTGATATATCCATTATATCAAGAATTATTTTCATTATTTAGATATCATATATATCATATATATCCAGTATATACATGCATTTATAATATTACATAACATTTAGAGGTAAGAAATGAAATGCACCGTTCATGGAGACGGTAAGCTGTACGTACGCATGAACGCTACTTTCATTTCTATTTCGTATTTAATGGAATTATTTTATAATTATATAAAGGTATAATTTAATTCCAGTATATTATAATGTATAATACCATTTATTCCATCCTTTATACATCCCACATATGGCATTAACGATTCAAATCACTTTGAGGGGGCGGTAGTCCGCACTTCCTAAAATGAAATTATCGCGTTTACCTATAATGGAAATCATAAAGGTATGCCATAAATGAAAAATACAGAAGCTTAAGTAAAACATAAACATATTATATATCATATATAAATATAGTGACATCTTAATGTCCACCTTTGAAGGTGTTATATGAGTGTTGAACAATCATCGTTTCGTGAGGCAGAAATTCGCCATCCACAGAAACAGTATGTTCTTTAACCATTAGATGTAGGTGTGTGTAAGTGTATCTCAAATACTTATTATAACAACATACTAGTATATTTATCATACTTGTTTTGTTACAAAATAAAAGAATAAAAAGAGTTTATGGGGTTGGAGAAGAAAAATAAAATAAAAGAACACAAGAGATGACATTACCTTAAAATCGGGTAACTCTTTTGATTTGAGCCAAAGGCTTCCTTGGGAAGCATTCTGCCCAAAGTGAGGCTTCTAAGAGAAAGGGAGGGAATTTGGGAGAGTAGTTTGTCATAGTTTGGCCGAGCCAAATGGCTTGAAAGTGTGAATGAGGTGGGAATGGTGGGGGACTTTTATAAGTGGAGAGGAGGGGCACTTTTGGAAAGTAATGAATTGTTATTTTATTATACAATGATTTTTGGATTATAAAGGTCCCACACTTGTATAATTCGAGGCTAAGGTGATAAGGGTTCTAAATATACTCATACAATAGGTTTTTGACATGTGTAAGCCTTTTATTTTACATTATCGTTTCATTTTATTTAAATCGTTAATTAATGAGGTAATCGCTGCATCATCATGGTGTCATAAATAATTTAATTTATTTAATGTCTAAAAATTATAAAAAAATTATCATGATGTAGGAAATCTTTTTATCTTTCTAATTCATATTTATAGTCAAAAATATGACTTTTATAAAACCATTTAAAAATTCTTTTAGTAAAATAACTCTTGTTTGTGACATTTTTATTTTAACTTTAAATAAAAGTAATTTATGTCATTTTCCTACCAAAGTGGCTCCATGGGGTCCCCAAGTTGACCCATGGATTGTCTTGGCCGGACATTACTCATCCAATGGGGGTAGGACAAGTGTAAAGGTCATTTAATATTATTATAACATTATCTTTACCTTAAATTACACTAATTACCTTTAATCACGATTAATTAAACTTAAAAGTTATTATTCACCAAAAATTATTTTAATCCCATTGAACCAAATTTTACTTCCTAATGACAACCATGTATTTAGTATTTTTTAAAATCAAATCACAGAAGTGGTAATATTTCATTGAAACGAAAAATCAGTTTTTTGACTACCACTTAGTGGTTTCATTATTCATCAAAAATTGAAGTTTTTCAGAACAATGCCAAAATTTCACCCTAAGCTATAATTGATATTCCGAATTGAAAAATGATGTTTATTTTATAAAATTCCAAACATATAAGTTGCATTAATTAATTTTATAATTAATTCCCATTGTAACAACAAATAGCGTGTTTTTTAGAAACAATATATATCAAAAGATTGACAATTGTTTATGTCCAATTTTAAAGTGAAATTAATTCTAATGAACACAATTGGATAAAATGGTAAAAATATATTCTAATTATACTTTAAAACCACTCAATAATATAACTTATCACTATAAATTATTTTGATTAAAAAAGTTGTTTTAAGTATTTTTCACTATTTATAAAAATTTGGAAGTTCTCAGAAAATTACAAAAAATTCAACATAGGCTAATTTCGACATTATGAATCCAAAAATGAAGTCCATTTTGAAATATAAAATATATATAATTTCAAAAAGTTGGTATTACTATTCATAATGGCTATTTTGATTAGTCGCGGTGTGTTAGAACTCGAACTTGCGTAAAATGCAAGCTATTGCATTATTGAAAGAGAGGTGTATCTTGAAAGCGCAGGGTGTTACAATGCCTTAGCACGGATCAAAGACCACGTAGATCAGGTTGGACACCGGAAGGCCGATGTGAATGAGGAGGACCTGTGGGGTCCTAATGGTGGTGGGATTGGACCTCGTGGAGGCCTCCTACGTACCATGCCTTAGCACGTATCAAAGACCATGTAGTTCAGGTTGGTCACAACGAATTGACACTGGAACGGAATGCAGTTTAGCGTCGTGTGGGACGAAGATGAACCCTGACGTGAATAAATGACAAGAGGTGGGCTTGAGCCTCCAGGAGGCTTCCTATGTACCATGCCTTGACATAGATCAAAGACCTCTTAGTTCGAAGGGGCTTTATAGGCGACCTGACGTGAAGGTGAACTCGGGGGTCCACTTATGGTGGGTGTCGGAGAACTGATGTGAATAAGGGACCTTGGTCCGTTGGGAGATGGGCTTGAACCTCATGAGGCTTCCTACATACCATGCCTTGACATGGATCAAAGTCCTCGTAGTTCAAAGTGGTCTCATCGGCGAACCGACGTGGAGGTGGACCTTGGTCCGATGGGTGGTGGGCTTGAACCTCAGGGAGGCTTCCTATGTACCATGACTTGACATGGATCAAAGTCCACGTAGTTCAAAGGGGTCACAACGGTTTTCCATCGGAATGGAATGCAGTTTAACATCATGCAGGACTAGGATGAACTTGACGTGAATAAATTATGGGTAGGATTGAACCTTAGGGAGGCTTCCTACGTACCATTCCATGACATGGATCAAAGACCACGTAGTTCAAAGGATGGACATCGTCAGCGAACCGACGTGAAGGTGTACCTTGGTCCAATGCGAGATAGGCTTGAACCTCAGGGAGGCTTCCTACGTACCATGCCTTGACATGTATCAAAGTCTTCGTAGTTTAAATGGGTGTACAATTTAATGTCATGCGGGACAAGGGCATACAGTTTAACGTCATGCTGGACGAGGGGATTTCCATGGCCAATGCTTACTCTAATCCCACGTGAGTCATGCTCGATGTGAGAAACAAGAGGCAGCAAGGACCTGATGATCACGTCGCGAAGGGTGCATCCGTGAGAAGTGAAGAGGGGCTTACGCATTAGGCGGCCCATGGTGCTGGGACTTACTCCAGGATGGAGGCCCGAAGTGCGGCAAAGCGCATCGAAAGAGGGAATTGGGACCAATGATGGGAGGTGCCTCGTTCCCTATCATGCCCTCCACTGACCTTGGTAGTGGGGAAGTACATAGATGCAGGGGTGTAGTCTTCCGCAAGAGGGGATAGGGGCTTACACCAAGGTGGTTGCCCATCTCCCATGGACATACGCTACTCCGAGAAGGAGGATATCATCCCTTATAGAGGGGGTGACCCCATCACTATGGAGACAGGTGGCGTAAAAAATGTCTGAGCTGGGGGGACCCTACATGCGAAGCACGGGGCCAGATCATAATTTAACGTCATGTGTTGAGGACGAGGTGCTCGGCAGTTTAACGTCCTACAGCTCGGATGAGGTGGTTCACTCCGCATCCCTAGGACTTACATGACCGGATCCCTTTGCTCCTTGGGGGAGGGAAGGTACCAGTAAGGATGTGGTCAAGGGGGTTTGTAGAGCAAATCATCGAGGGGTCCACGTTAGTGTGGCTATGCGAAGAAGAAATAGCCGTTAGCGTGCCTATGCGAAGAAGAAATAGGCGAAGCAACGCTACGAGTGGTGTCGTCTGTGGGACATTGAAATCACATCTTGCATACCCAGAGGGTCGCACGGGAAGAGGAATTGCCAAACAAAGGAGTGTGCTTCACGAAGTGAAGTGCCTTGGCCTTAGCATGGGGCAAAGGTGTGAGTGGAGGGTGCTTCACGAAGTGGAATAGTATTCGCGGAGCATTGCCTCACGAAGAGGAGGTGCCTCGCGAGGTAAGGTGCTGTGAAGCAGTGTGCTTCACGATGTGTAGCGATCCTGCCTTAGCATGGGGATCACTAGTACATGATGGGTGTTTCGCGAAGCATAAACAATCTGCGGCTGGCTAGGTTCCCTTGGGAATCCCCCTCCTTCACAAATGCCCTTGAGCTTCGCGAAGGGCATCCCTCTCGGAAGAGGGGCTCAAAATGAGACAAAGCGAAGGTGGCACACGAAGTAGAAGTACCTCACGGAGTTCATGATTCCCAGGTCAAATTGTGCTTCACAATTCGGGAGTGGAGAAGCTGAGAGGTCGGATTGGACATCCCTTGGGATCAGGGGGAACTTAGTATTTATTGGAAAGGGGCGCCGCGAAGTAGAACTCACACGACATGAAGGGGCGGCGGGTGCTTCGCAGCGGGCTCGCGAACGTCAGGCCGTTCGCGCAGAGGTGCCGCCTCCGGTGCTTCACGGGACCACAATGCTCGGGGGTGCTTCGCGGCGGGCTCCCGAACGTCAGGCTATTCATGGAGGGGTAT
Organism: Viscum album; assembly: GCA_963277665.1. Taxonomy (NCBI): domain Eukaryota; kingdom Viridiplantae; phylum Streptophyta; class Magnoliopsida; order Santalales; family Viscaceae; genus Viscum; species Viscum album. The sequence goes on from OY728166.1 coordinate 1,134,805,672, forward strand.
CGCCTCCTGTGCTCTGCGGTGGGCTCGCCAACATCAGGCCGTTCCTGGAGCGGTACCACCTCCAGTGCTTCGCGGCGGGCTCTCAAACGTCAGGCCGATCGCCTAGAGGTACTGCCTCTGGTGCATCCCAGCGGGCTCATGAATGTCAGGCTGTTCGTGGAGAGGTACCGCCTCCTGTTCTTCGCGGGACCGCGATGCTCAGGGGCGCTTCGCGTTAGTGCTTCGCGAGTCACCGTGTGGGGCTTCTTTTTCGCTCCTTCCTTTCGTACAATATTTTGGCGCCAACAAATGCCCCGCTCAGACTTTGAGCCGTGGAGAGATGCAGGGTCAAAGTCTGAGGGAAAATCACCAAAATTGTCAGAGGTTCACGATGCAACTTCACGAAGGGGGGCCCGTGGTGCTGACGCAGCCACGGGATCTGGAGGCTCCGCGATGCTCCACGCGGGCGGGGCGCGAAGCTCCGTGGTCTCCGCCTATAAATAGCGGGCCGAACTCTATTGTCTTCATGCGATTTTCTTGTCCTTCTGTGCTCTTGATTTTGCGAAGCTCCGCGTACTCAGCACCTTCTCTTCGCGAATCGAGCTTCGCGGTGAACCGCGGGTCTCCGACTCCACAACCGCGCCAAGAGAACTCTTGTTTGCCGGACTAGGTCCAACTCCGCAACTTGGTTTCGCAACCAATCTTCGCGAGAGATCTTCATGAGACGGCTTTGTGACCCTACTTCGCGATCCTTTCTGAAAAATTATTTTCAGTGTCGAAACTGAAATGGCCTATCGAGAAGCTGTGTTGGGGGTGATTGCAGACGCCACCCGAAGGGATGAGATGGCCAACTGTCTGGGCCTTGGGGGGATGATCTGAAGCCACTCGGACCATACCTCTTTGATAGAACTGCTATCAGAGGGTCAGAAGAACTATCTGCAGTGCATGAAACTGCCCTTGTATGGCTTCGGGCTGAGGGATGATGTCTTCATCCCTGAGCCGAGTAAGGACGAACCAGCTTGTTGGTTTAGGAGCACGGCATGTCAGCACCAATGGTTCAGGGCGGCCGATGGTCATGCGCGGGAGGACTTCACGCCCGTCACCACCAACTGTCTCTACAACCATGTAAAAAATATTGATGGGAATCCACTGCAACTGGAGACATCCCCTCCTCTGTACCATACCATGCTGAAGGCAGTATTGCAGGATCCGAAGAAGGGGTGGTCCGATGAGTGGGATCTGCGTCAGGGCGACAACTTTACTGATGACTGGGCCTGTGCCTACTGGGTAGGTGCCTCATGCGAGGAGTTTGGGGGCGAGATGAGAAGATTGGGTTTATATGAGGTGGCATGGGCCTCCCAATTCCACATTTACCAACCAAAACAACTTATGCTGGAATTGCTGAGCAGATGGTCGTCTAAGACCAATACTTTTTCACCTGCACGACGGGGAGGTGGGAATCAGCCTGTGGGATGTCCACCATATTTCGGGGGTTCCGATCATGGGGGCCATGTATGATGAGTTCCTCCCCATTATAAGCGCGTGGGAGGATACAGAGCAAATGCCGCGAATGGCATCGACGCTAATGGCACTCGTCCCTGGAGTAGACAAGGAGGCTGTGAGGGATGTCCACATTAAGAGGGGGTTCAAGTGCTTCTTGAATTTCCCAGAAAATCGAGAGTTCCCTCCGAGGCCTCGAACATGTCCGAGGGCGGCCCAATGGGGTAAGGAGCACTTGTATTGGCGGGTCTTGGAGGACAGCCAATGAAAGACTTGGGGTTTCAGTTTGAGCACTGAACAACAGCCGATAGTCAGGCTGGCAACATTCATTACGGCTCTCATCTGCTGTTGGATCCTACCGGTGATGGATACCAGCATGGGGGTGCGGCCCAGCTCGTTTATCATGGCGTCCATGCTGGCCATGGGGCAGCGGGTCAATCCGGGGATTACCATGCTCGCCAAGATGTACAGAATACTACGGCACATTAGCGAGGGCAAGAAACCGCGAAGGATATGCAGGCCATTCCACCTCCTGTATGGGTGGGTTGCGGCGCACATCAGGGGGATATATGAATATCCAAACCCTATCTCGCCGCTAGGATCAAACTTCTGCCCCTCCATCCGGAATGCGGCAGGAAGCTTCCCATTCAAATTAATCGTGCCGAAGGTGATGAACCGAGTGTGGTGGGTGGATGAGTTTAATTTCCACCCCTTCCCATTGCCGATGGGGATACTCATTGACGACGGGCGGGGAACAGGAGAGCACCGGGCTTACCTCTTGGCCTTTTGAGGTAGAGTTTTGGAGGCACGAGTGGATCGTGAGCTGCTCTGCGAGCCGTACACCCCGCATCGGTTTGCGAGGCAGTTCCGGTGCCTCCAGTGGCTGATCCCACAGGTCTACTGAGAGGTGCGTCACGAGGAGCACCCGTGTGCGATGAGGCAGCTATGGCTCATGTTCACATGGGAAGATGGGAAGATGCGAATTTCATTACCTCCATACACCGCTTCTTTCAGATTGGTGGGGGAGTATGCCATTAGTTGGGATTATGCTTACCCAGGGGAGATGCTGAAGCAGCCAACCATTCGGGTTGGTGATGGTGGGCCTCCTCTATCCCGAGGTCGGGGTCGGAGGGCAGCTAGGGCCTCTCGCTGTGGCGGGGCTGCCGTGGCGGTGAGACCTGCACCGGGCGAGGGTGTGGCAACAGCGGCGGATCCGGTGATTCCGGAAGAGCAGGGCCATCCGGAGGGGTGGCCACCAAGGGGATTTCATAGGATATCCACTTAGGCTCCGGGGAATCGCCTGCGTCATATTTACATGGTAGATGATGCCATCTTCCCGGAGGCTTGGGTCATTTGGGATGTCAACCAGAAATTCCTCAGTCCACCCGAGATATGGGTGCACTTGAATTGCCTTGGGATGGAGTTACCAGGCATAGGCCTAGTTGAGGTTGGTTTCATGGAGTCTCCGGCGGAGGCAGAGCAATACTTGGATGAGCTGGAGGATTATGTTCACTCCAGTGGTGTCCCTCGCCCAATGACAGACCGGGTGAGGCTACTACTGGATCGAACAGTTTCCCCACAGTTGTCAGCTGCCGATCTGAGGAAGCGCTTCCACCTTCCGGAAGAATCAGAGGACTCCTCTCGGGAGGATGCGGCTGGAGGAGGGAGCCCATTGGAGGAGGGCGAGGTCGGAGATCAAGGCTCAGTTTTCAGCAATTTCGTAGAGGGTCTCGAGGTAGCATTCAGATCTTCTTTCCTCATGGTCCGTTCTTGGGCCATTATGGACTTCTCACCGATTTTTGAGCCATGTAGGAGGAACTTGTTCACATGACACATTCTTGCCGCCTGGGGGGTGATGATGCAGGACCTTCAGAACTCGCGCCTATGGTTGTGTCCAGTTCTGCGTCTGGTGGGACCAGAGCACCCGAGGTGGCTCCTCCGGAATCTACAGACCTTCCAACAGTATATGTAGGGACTCGCCTCGGGGTCCCATCAGTATCGGCTCAAGAACAGCACCATGAGGTCGATCTTTGTACGTTTCCTCTACTGGTTTCCTTGTCATCATATGTAGACTATGCCAACTAACGTTTATGTCCCTCTCTGTGGTACAGTTCTCCGACTGGCGTGGGCTACTACGGCAAGGCTAGTCGGGATGTCTGTTGGCATCCCTCCTAGGGGCATGCTGGTGATGGTGACGATAGTCCCCCCATCTCCTCGAGCTACAACACACATCATAACTGGCAGGACGACCAGTAGGGTCATGTCCGAGGTCCTTGAGGTGGACTCCGATGAAGAGGATCGACCGGCCGACCCCACTCCTGTTGTGCCTGCTTTGACGCCAGATGTCGCACCAAATTATACGCCATATGCAGATCCTGCCGAGGACTTCCTACGGGTGTATCCTACGTACGAGCTTGCCAATCATGCAGACGAGGACAAAACAGCCTCTGATGAGGAGGACAAAAGCATAGTCTGCCACCAGTCGTGGAAGCTAATCATGCGCTTCATCAAGGACACCACCAAGCGCTATGGATGGACCAAATGGACAAACATCGCTCGCCGCTACGCGAACTATGCGCTGTGGGAGTGGATACCCAATGTCCTCACCCGCTCGTCTGAGATCTTATGGCTGAGAAGATCCGGGAGCATGATCATAGGCTCAGCGTGGGCTGGCAGCGGAGGAAGGCGACAAACATCAAGAAGCTCCTGGAGGCTGAAAGCGAGGTCCAATAGCTGCAGACCCAGGAGGATGAGCACTCAGCCTCTCTCAACACACAATCTAAGCTGGTGTCATGGTTGAAGGCCCATCTTGAAGAGGTAGAGGAGAATATGAGGCAGGCTTCTGGAAAATGGATGCCATTCAGGCCGGGGTAGAGAGGGCCAGAGCCAAGGCTGACGAATTGTGCCCTGACACTGCTGAGGAGGAGCGGGAGCTGAGTCATCGACAACAAGTCTTAGATGCCACAAGCCGAAGGGTGGCGGAGCTGCAATTCTCTTTTTATGAGGTCAACCCGTCCATGGGAGAAGTCGACCCCCAGGTACTGTAACATACTAAAGAACTTTTATTGGTACATTCGCGCTTCAATTTCTTCCTTTGTTTTTAATTCTTTAGCACACATGATTTCCACTGTTTAAATCGGTTAGCTACATCCCTACAATGTTTGCAGGACGTTCGGCGCTAATTCCCCAAGATCACGTTGGTCAAGCCCGATGTGGGAAATAGGAGATAATTGCCTTCTCGTCCCACATAACAGAGGAGTGGAGACCATGCTCCGGGAATCTGGGATTTGGATTACCAGTCCAGATTTCTGAAAATGGGAGAAGCTTGGCTGGAGAAGAAATTTATCAAAACAGCCGAATTACCATTTCTTCAGCATGCCCTCATACACGAACGATGCAATGCCAGGGGCACTGAAATCGGTCCTAACAGACGGAAATGATAAGTGTGAAGTACGATGCCCAAGATTCGGAGCACTGAGGGGATGGCGTGACAATAAAGGATAGCCGTTAACCATGGAGGAGAAGTGGTATCCTTACTGCGTTATCCTGAAATGGGGACAAAAAATGAGGGTCGACCATTGACCATGTTCAAAACACGGGACCATGTCACAAATGTTGTCGGTCAATCTTTCGGGACGTTGACCCAAGACAGTTGGCAGACCCTGGGTCGAGCATCCATACTGTTGGGGGGTCCCTCCAAACATGACCAGTCTTCCGAAACGTTGGCCTAGGATGGTAGGTGAGCCGATGCGGCATGAGACTAGGCCGTTTGGGGGTACCTTCAGACATGAAAGGGGATGAGGGTCCGAATAAGGGGCACCCAAAGAATGGAATATGGAGTGATGGTTTGTCTAAACAGAATCTGAAACATAGGTAGTTACACCACCGTGGTGGGAGTACGCTAGATGGGTGCGTTGTTTTGGTCATGGATCATTCCTTCTTTAAGATAGGGCCTCTCTAGCGAGGGGTCCGACTAGGGGGCCGGAAAGGGGAAGGATAGGATTAATAATTTCTATGGGATGGACCATAGAAAAAATACCAGGGTGTCTCTACATATCCCATGAGGAAGGGAATCAAGCCATAAGTAGTTCTAGAAGTGTAGTTTAACGTCATGTAGGACGATGAGAAGCCTAGCCGTGTTGGTACACATCCTGCCAAAACTACTAAGCCCACGTGAGCCATGCTCGGTGTGGGAAAGAAGAAGTGGTGGGACTTTCCTAACATAGAAAAGGGGAGGTTAGAGTGGAGAAACTCTTGGTGAATATCGGCCCCATGATACTAACACACCTATGTGGCACACTTAGATGCGTGAAGAGATAGAGACGAATATGTTGGAATTCCACTAGAACATGAGGAAGTGGAAAAGTGTGAATCATGACGCTCGAGATTTGGATCACAATGATGGTGGCATGACGATAGAGGATAACTGTTAACCATGGCGGAAATAAAACGTCCATATCGCGTTAGCCTAGAATGGGGACAAACAAATGAGGGTTGACCGTTGACCATGTTCCAATCACGGGACCATGTCGAAAATGCTTTCAAAGATCCTTAGGGACATTTGCCCAAAATTATTGGAGGGCCCTTAGGTCCAGCGTCCATGGAGTGCCCTTAAGACTAGTATCCATGTCATCCGAGGGTCCTTTTGGATGTGGAAGAGGATGAGGATCCAAATAGAGATCTCACGAAGCTTGGTCACGGGACAAGGGGAATGTCCCCATGAAAATCCACACTTCGGGCTCTTTATCAAAACACATTTGAATATGACAATGAGAAGTATTAGATAGAGGTAGCAGAGTCCTCTTCAACAGGGAGATCTTAGTTTAGGGTCATAGAATTCGGACCAAAGGGTGGGAGGAAACATGGGAGGCACCCGGTGGGGTATCTCAGACATCTGACGTGAATGAGAACCGGAGCTTCTGATCACCATGTGCTTCTCGGAAAATTTCAGGTCAAGGGACCATAAACGAGAGTTGAGATGGGCCCAAAGAAAAATTCAAAGGCGTTCCTACATACCCCATGAGGAGGGGGATCAAGCTGTACGTAGTTCTTTAGGGAGTCTTAGTTTATGGTCTTAGAACTTGGACCATGAATGGGTAAGGGGAGCAGGGGACACATGGCAAGGCGGTTACAGAACCTGACGTGAATGAGTACCTAAGCCCTACTTACCATGCATTCTCTGGGGAAATGCTCGAGTCGAGGGACCGAACACGAAGGTTAGGCTAGGCCCGTGGGGAAGTTCCCGGGCACTCCTACATATCTCATGAGGATGAGAATCAAGCCATACGTAGTTCTGCAGGGTGGCACGGTAGGTTACCAGTGCTGGGGAGAAAGAGGAGTGCGGGCGTGGCCCTTGCACTAAAAGAAGTGGAATTTGGTAAATCTTGTTTGTCCTTTAAGGTGAGTGGTTTTTTTGTGAAGCGACAGGCCTAGGGTAGTAGGACCTGGTGTCGCCACAAGAATCAAGCCATGATAGGCGTTGACAAATGGAATGGCACGTGAGCAATACCCAACGTGACTTCCTCTACAATGAGGTCAAAACAATGCAATGTCGTTTTTCGTCATGCGGCCAGGACGATAATGTCACATTTTAGGGTCATGTGACAGGAAAAAGCATGCATTTTAACGTCATGAAGCGCAGACGTAGCAGAGGCGATGCTAGGCGGGGAATGTGCGCAGTGTCATGAAACACAATTGATGGAGACATGATCTCACATCACACTGTATGTCACTCCGAGAGGGAGACCTCAGGCCGGGGGGCCTATATAGAGGTAATAGGTGAAACAGGGGGGAGACTAGCTCCCTAAATGGGCTGGACCCGAAGACATGGCATCTGGGTGGTCCTACGTATCCCATGAGGATGGGAATCAAGCTGAACATTGTTCTGAGGAGATCTTAGTTTATGGTCTTAGAGCTCGGACCGTGAATGGTGACAACTTCTTGAGTAAGCGCAGACATCAACCCGACCCCTAATCCCATGTGAGTTAAAATTGGTGTGGGAAACAAGGGGGGGAATCCTTATCACAATACTTGGTGCGTCCATCAAAGGGGAGTCGACATAGGGCCCCGAAGGACACCTCTGACACAACTTGTTCCCCCAACGCACAGACGTGCATGAAGGAAAAGTACCAAGAATTCCAAGACTCTAATTGGACATGATGAGACTAGAAAAGGATGTGAATCACGTAACGGAAATTTTGGGCTTAATGGGGATGGCGTGGCGATAGAGGAAAATTGTGAACCGTGGAGGAAAAAATAGTCTCCATATCGCATTAGCCTGAGGTGGGAAAAACAAATGAGCATCGACCGCTGACCATATTCGCAACGCGGTATTTTATCGATTTGTTGTCCGAAACCCTCTGGGGCGTTGGCCTGTAACGGTAGGAGAGCCCCTGGGAATAGTATCCAGGCCGTTCTTGGGGGGTCCCTCCGGGTGTGAAAGATGATGGAAGCCCTGATGCAGGGATACAAAAAGCCTGGAAAGCGGGTGTGGACGTGTCCAAGTAAAGTTTGGCATTCCAGGTAATAAACCAGAGTACCCTTTGGCACATTGGTGAACCACTGAAAAGGGTCGACGGAACAGCCTGGGAGGGAGAGGTACATGGCGTGGTCTTTATAGGACCGGCGTGAATGAGGACATAATCCCATACCACGCCATATACACCCCTCGTGGAGGAAGGGTAGGCCAAGGATCCAAGATGGGATGGAGATTCCCAAGAGATGGAGCTGGACCCGAAGCTTAGTCATTCGGGTGGTCCTACGTATCCCATAAGGATGGGAATCAATCCATATGTAGTTCTAGAAGATACCCAGGGGCAGGATACCCTAACAAGGATGTGTACTATGTGGCAAGTAGCCTGACGTGAATGGGGACGTAATCTCGCACCACAACGCATGATCTTGTGGGACCGAACCTGGGCCCGGGGGCCCGACAATTCCAAGGGGCCAGAGGTTGGGCCTCGGTCCGGAAGGCCTGACAAGCTCGCAGTTCAGAATCTTGTAGTGAGGATGAGGGTCGGGGAATAGGATTCCCTAGATAGAGGAGATGTATGGTACGCTGAACAAACTAATGTGATTGTGGATATAATCCTTCACCACACCAAACACTCCAGGTAAGAGCTTGGGCTAGGGCCCGAAAAGGCCAAAGGGCCTGAGGCTAGGCCTCGGTGAGGGAGGCATGAGGCTGGGCCTCGGTCAGGACGACCTAACTAACTTGCAGTTTAACGTCCTGCAGTAAGGACGGGTTAAGAGATAACTGTATTTCGTCTGGAGATGTGTACGACATGGCAAGTAACCTGACATGAAAGAGGACGTAATCCTACACCACGCTGTACATTCCTTATAAGAGAATCGGGGTCGTGGGCCCGATCGCTGGCACAACCCGGAGGGAAGTTTGTCGCTTTAGGATGGGGCAGAATGAGTTACTGCACTCGATGTTTGGGCCATCTCGGGGTGGACCCAAGGATCCAGGACACAGTTGACCACATTCAAAACACACTGTTCCTATAGTGACTTGATATGGGAGCAACATATGAGCATCGACTATTGACAAAATTTGAAACACGGGACTTGTATTGGCTTGTTTCTTGGAAACCCTCGAGGGTGTTGGCCCGTATCGGTAGGAGAGCCCTTGGGCGTAGTATCCAGGTCGTTCTTGGGGGTCCCTCCGAGTATGAAAAATGATGGAATCCCAGTCAAGGAGTGGGTGAAGCATAGCTGTATCCATCCACGAAAGTGGCAAACATCTCTAGGGGGGACGTTCAGCCGGGTCGAGGCTTGCTCGATGTGAGTTGGGGAAAAAGTGTGCACCCTTCCATATGTCTTGACTCGAGGGGAAGATTTTGGCTTTTGGGCTAGGCCAGTAGACAAAATGTCCAGGAGTTCCTATGTATCCCATTAGGATGTGAATCAAGCCATACGTAGTTCTTGAAGGCCATACAGTTTAACGTCATGCGGTGAGGACATGGGAGGATAGAAGAACGGGAGTGGGCACATGGTGCAACCCTTACAATCCTTGTATGAGCGGGGTTGTATGAGCTGGGATAAGAAAGCCTACTCCTCTCTATGCAAGGACCCTCCAAGGAAACTATTCCCAGGGGGGATAGTGGAAGAGAAGAGCTTGGGGATGGGCTCAAGACGAGGCGTCCGAGCGTTACTACGTATCCCATTAAGATGGGAATCAAGCCACACGTAGTTCTTGAAGCGTAGTTTAGTGTTGTTATGGACGAGAAATGTGTCTCAATTGGGTATATGTACAGTACAGCGGGTAACCCGGCGTGAATGAGGATGTAATCCCACACCACACCGTACAATCCCATAAGAGAGTCTGAGTCGACGAAGTCCAAGGGGCTTGAGGCTGTGCATTGGTCAGGGAGGCCTGGCTGGCTTGCAGTTTAACGTATTGCAGTAAGGAAGGGGGGAGATCTTAGTTTAAGGTCATAGAGCTCGGACCATTTTGTAGTTTACCATCCTGCAGGACGGCGGTGCAGTATAAGGTCATGCAGGACCATACAGTTTAAGGTCGTGTTGGACCATCTAGGATCAGGTGAAGTACTGCTTGAGGAACCTGGCATTGGTTGGAGGAGTTACGTGCTCACCTTCCGTGGTCACCAAGGAGTACGCCCCATTGGGGTAAAACTTATGGATGATATAAGTCCCTTCCCATTTGAGTTCTAGCTTGGGCGGTTTCTTACCAGGGATCATTGGCACTCAAAGGGCCAGCACTAGGTCACCCTGTAGAATAGAACAGAGGCAAACCTTCTTATTGAAGGCCCTCGATATATTATTCTAATTCCTTTCCAGATTGTGCAGGGCACGAAGCTGGTTCTCGTCCAGTGCTTCTAATTCATCCAGACGGATTTCGGCCACCTCATTTGGTTCCTGATGGTCATAGACTATAGTGCGTAACGATGGAAGCTGGATCTCAATGGGTAGGACAGCCTCAGCCCCATACACCAGGGAATATGGGGTCACCTAGGTAGAGTTGCGAGTCATCGTCCGATAAGCCCAGAGGGCTTTGGGGAGATTGTTCGACCAACTATTCTTGTTCTGACCAACCATATTCTGCAGGATGTTAGAGAGGGTTTTGTTGAACACCTCGATTTGTCCATTTTCCTGTGCGTGATAGCGGGAGGTATGGTTCGAACGGATGCCGTACTAGGCATAAATTTTTTTCAGCTCAATTGCTCGGAAGTTGGTGCTGTTATCGGCGAGGATGGTGTGAGGGACCCCAAATTAGTGGATAATATTTGAGCTCACAAAGTCGACGATGGAACGGGCCTTGACCTCTTTGAGTGGAACTGCCTCTGCCCACTTGGAAAAGAAATCTGTAGTAGTCAGGATGAACCTACACTGCCGAGCCATTGCCGGTGGATATGGTCCCACTACTTCAAGTCCCCATACCGCAAATGGCCAAGAGTACTTGGTGGGGTGTAGGGGATCTGGTGGCCGATGCAGGAAGTTGGCATGAACTTGGAACGTGTGGCATCTCTTGGCATAACTGATACAATTGTGGATCATAGAGGGCTAGAAATACCCCAACCTCCGGATTTGATGGGACAACTTTGGACTAGCTTGATGGGCACTATAGTAACCGGCGTGAACCTGTTGCATAACTTGAGGAATCTCTACTCCTTGAATACAATGGAGGAGTATTCCATCGAAGCTCCACTTATAAAGGATCTGTTCAAGACTGGGGCCACTATGGAGGGTAAATTGCAGTGCACGGCGTCGGATTCACTTGCTCTCGGCCCGGTCGTCCGGGAGGCGACCATTTTGGAGATACTCGACAAAAGGTTTCCTCTAGTTGAGAGTGGATTCAACCACTTTGTCCGACGAACCCGAGACCCCTGACATAGAGGGCCCGATGGAGAGATGACTTACCCGCAGGACATCATTGTCTTCTTGGGTGATGGGGGAAATGACTCTCTGGTGTGCCACATGTATGATCAAATCATCTTGCTCGGGTTCTTCGAGCGACGCAGCTGATCCAGCCAAGGTGTCTTCTTGACAGTTCTGTGACCGTGGGACATGGGTAATCTCTAGTCGAGAAGAGAACTAGGCCATTAGGTGGAGGGTTCACTCCAGCAACGGTACAAGCTCCGGCTTCCTGACGACATAGTCGCAATTGACCTATTTGATTACCAGTTCGGAATCTCCTTTCACATGAAGATGGGGCACGTCGATCTGAAGGGCCAACTCGAGGCCGGTGATGAGAGCCTAGTACTCTGCCTCATTGTTGGTACAGCCTTCTGACAACAGTAACGAGTATGGTAGGACGGCTTGCGCCGGGTTAATAAGGACAATACCCAGGCCCACTCTGTTGAGCTTAGGATCATTGAGCCTCCTACCAGTGGGGCTCCATGAGGCACCGTCAAAGTGCATTTACCAACATGGTAGGGAATGATTGACTGAGAGGATTGTCTCATCAGGAAAATCCTGGTCCAGGGATTGATCCACAGAGGTTGGATGGGCAGCTAAAAAGTCTTCCAACGCCTGTCCTTTAATGGCCTTCTGAGGTACAAACCAGATATCAAACCGCTGGAGAATCACCACCCACCGTGCTAGTCGGCCAGTCAACATGGGGTGGTTCAGGATGTACTTCAGTGGGTCTACCCCAGAGACCAATTGTACCTCATGGTGCTACAGGTAATGCCACAACTTCTGTACGGTAATGATGAGCGCAAGGCAGCTCTTTTCGATAGGGGAGTATCTGACCTCTGTATCTAGAAGCTTGCAGCTAAGATAGTAGAGGTTGTTCTCAGTACCCCCGTTATTCTTATAGGCGAGCAGTGCACTGAGGGATCATTCCAGGGCGGTCATGTAAAGGACCAGTAGCTTTCCGGAGATGGGTGCCATCAAAACCGGTGGTTGGAGCATATACTGCTTGATTTCCTCAAAGGTGGTCCGACACTCCTCATCCCATTCGTAGGCGGTACCCTTCTTCATGAGTCGGGAAAAGGGCTTACACTTGCTGGCCATATTCGCGATGAATCGGTGTATATAGGCTAAAGTTCTCGAATATTGCTCGGGGGAGGCATTTGGCAGATGGCCTTGATCTTCTCTGGGTTGATCTCAATGCCTCAGTATCTAACAACAAATCCAAGAAACTTCCCAGAGGTGACCCCGAAGGTACACTTCAATGGGTTCATCATCAGGTGATGGGAACGAAGGAAACCGAACACTTGCTCAAGGTATTTGAGATGGTCCCGACGCTGTCATGATTTGACCACTAGGTCATCTACGTAGCATTCCACCAGCATCCTGAGAATCGGCTTGAATATGCGATGCATGGCCCTCTGATAAGTGGCACCTACATTTTTCAAGCCGAAGGGCATAAACTGGTAGAAAAAGGTACCTTGGGGAGCCCTGAAGACAGTGGAATCCTCATCCTCAGGGGCCATCCGGATCTGGTTGTACCCGGAATACCCATCCATGAAAGAGAGAGCTTGGAACCCAGACGAGGCGTCAATCAATAACTCAGTCACCAGGAGGGGGAAGTCATCCTTTGGGAAGTGGCGATTAAGGTTGTGAAAGTTGATGCAGACTCTAATCTTCCCATTATTATTCTTGACTAGCAAAATGTTGGAAAGCCACTTAGGGTACTTGACTTCCATAACGATGTTGGATTTGATAAGCTTGTCAACTTCAGCCTCAACCATAGAACCATGAGAAGGGTGAATCTTCCTGGGAGGCTGCTTAAACCCACGATGGTTTGTAGGGAGGCCCAGACGGTGAACGCCTACCTGGGGATCTAGTTCTGGCATCTCGTTGTAACTCCAGGAAAACACGTCACGGTGTTGTTTGAGAAAGCCTATGTACCGATGTCGCTTCTTGGGGGACATAGTTGCACTGATCAATGTGGGTCTCAGATCTGCCTCGCTACCAAGGTTCTCCTATACCAGTTCATCAACCGTGGTAGAGACGCCTTCCTCACAGGCGGGGGAAGCATCCTCCAGGTCTTCCTCTCCATCCGTGGGGTGATTTCCCGCAACTGAAGATACTTCTGGGCTATCAAAACCTAAGGGGCAGCTGGTGCCAGCTTGGGCAGTAGTGGTCATCATATCAGGAGACTCGCTCACCATTGATACCATAGCAATGAAGGCAGTCGACCCTATCCCATCTGGCCTTCGGCCTAAGGGGCCACGTTTGATGACATCAAAGAAGTTGTGACATGTCGGCCTAAGTCGGTTGATTCCAGCCTGGTGGAAGAGACATGTATGGTGTACCGTCGTTGTAATAAGCTTGACATTCCGGTACCGCACAGGGGAAGGAGGCTCTGGGATCACCTGAGCCTGGTTGGTGTAGGAGTACGAGGTGATTTTCCGCCGTCGCATGGACATAGGAACATGCCTTCCCTTCATACATGAAATAACAAAACATTTCCCCATGTCAGGGGTCGTGGCCTCCAATCGGTGGATCGGGAGGATGTAGGCGTCATCCGTGCTTTCCTAGGGATCACTTGTGACCAGGGCGGGTTCATCCTCACTTAATAGGATTTGATTATCCTTACTATGGTAATAATCAGCATCCAGATAGTGGGCCTCACAAGAGGTGAAAGGAGACGCATCTCCTTGGATCATGCCTACTCGACCATTGAAGGAGTATTTGAGGCACTGGTGATATGATGAAGGGACTGCTGCGTGCAGATGGAGCCATGGCCTACCCATCAACGCATTGTAGGCGGTGTCTTGAGAGATGACCATGAACTCAGTGCTGGAAATTAAACCACCAAACAGATTCTTCAGGCAGATTTTTCCGACTGGGGTTTGCTTGGTCCTATCGTATCCCTGGATTCTGAGGTCAGAGGGAGTTAAATCATCTTCAGACAGACCCATCTTTCGCAGTGTCTGAGTCGGGATTAGGTTGATTCTGGAACCCGTGTCAACGAGGCAGCGACGAACTTCCACACCATTGAAGTGGCCAGTGATGTACAGTGGGCGAATATTCCCCTATATAGGAGGGTCCTCATCTTCATCGGAGAACGAGATAACCACCTGACATTTGGCAATCTCAATTGCCTCGGCATGGAAGGATTCTGCGGCCGCCACCTCCGTCTCAAACTGGAGGGGGCTATTTAGGGCCTCGACAAGTGCCTCGTGCATTTCAGATGATAGGCGAAGAGCCTCAAGGATAGAAAGCCTTGCCGGAATGTCGGCCAGGTGTTTCAAGACATCATAATTTCGTGCCAAGCGCGAACCTCTACTTACAGGAAGTCATTCGGCAGTTGGAGGCGTATCAGGTCCTGCCGATTGAACCAGCGGTTTGATAGTGCTGGGCACATCCCGTTTCCTACTAGTTGAAGCCTAGAAAGTAGTTTCCAGACTAGGATCGGACAACAGAGACTGGCCTATAACCGGGCAAGACTGACTGTGATACAGATGATGCAGCTCTTCCTGATCTAGTAGCAGAAACAATGGTGGAGGTAGAGCTGAGGGCATCAGATGGGGTTGCGCGTGCTGAGCTCTACGCTGAGCCTGCTATCTGGTCTCAGTAGCGTGCACGGCTTGGCTGAAAGTGCCCGCTAACGTGCCTCGACGACCGGCATGGTTGTGGTTCCGCTGACGTTGACGTAGGCTGGGGATGTTAGGGAGGCTCGCCTGGAGTTCCCCTTCGTCGGGATTCATATAAGGCTTTACCAGCTCCATGGTGTTAACCAAAGCGTACCCCTGGCTGTCGCTCGATGAGTCATCCACTACCGGGTGGATTCTGCGAGGAATCCCCATTTCCGAGGGCATAAAGTCGCCGAGAGTGAGGGATGACGGCGACACCGGTGGAGCGCATTGTTTCTTCTTGCGCTGTCGCTCCTTACCCTTTTGGGAAGAGGTCAACTGTGAAGGCGATGTAGAGGTACTGGCTAATTCTTATGAAGGTTCTGAATCCTTCAGGCATGCTCGGATGATACCATGGGCACGAATGACTGTTTTAGAGCCATCCAGTCGTTGTATCTCTGGGACCTGCGGCTGGGAACCTGCTGCCACTCACCTTCGCTGTCGCTACCAATCTCAGACCCTACAAAGACATCTGCTACTTGTGTTGGTGCCGGGCCCAACCTGACTATGTTTTTTTGACCTGGTCTTGAAGCCAATCCTTAAACACATAGAATTGTTTGAGGGTGTGCCCCGGAATCCGATGATAAGGACATTAGTTGGGGTGATCGGTGAGATTATCCTCTGCCGACCTTCTACACTCGGCCAGGCGCACAATCCCTTGCTCTAGAGCACTTCGGAAGTAGATAGGGACATGATTTTCATTGAACGAATAAGTCTGGTGCCTTATTTATTGATAGGGGGCCATGGGGGCCTGGCCTTGATGAGGGGCCAGAGGGGCCTGCCGAGTAGGCGGCGCCTGATCGTCTTGCCTAGGTGGAGGTGGCGCATTGCGCGGGGGAACCTGTCGATTCTGAGGCGGTCGATGCTGGGCAAGATCCTACGCTTTAGGTGGAGGACCTCTGCCAGGATGCGGGGATGGTGCCGCTGGCAGTAATTCCAGCTGTCTGGGGGCTTCTATTTGGGCCACCGTAGAGGGTTCGGCTCTGGCAGTACTCCTGGCTGGGATCATAGGGGGAAACGAACGTGCCTTACTAGCCCTTTTCAAAGCCTCTTCAAGGTGATGAGCCTTATTTGAGAACTCTTGGAACCCTCCAGGGTAGTTCTGGGTAATTAGGGAAGGTACCAACTCTGTTTTAACATTCCCAACACACATCGTTAGTAATTGCTCCTGAGTCAGTGGCATATCGAGGGAGTATGTATGTCCCTTCCATCGGGTGATGAAATATGTGACTCGCTCATCAGGCCTTTGCTTGCACTTGAAGAGGTCTGCAATGCTGGTCTTCCGCGTGGTGGAGCTGAACTGGTATAGGAACTGCCGGTGGAGATCCTCCCAACCGGTCACCAATCCGATAGGGAGCTGGTTGTACCAGACGAATGCGGGACCTTCCAATGTCTGCACGAAACATCGGAGCTTGGCGGCTTCTTGCTGGGCCGGAGTCCTCAGCATGGGGCCACACCTGGAAGAAAAATGGGCCATGTTCTACGGCGGGTCCCCTATCCCGTTGAAGGGTGAGAAAGTGGGGTTCCCAAAACCCGGGGGTACAGGCATATCATCCAACCACGCGGGATACGGCTTGCCATCTGGTGGGACTGCTACCTGCCGCGTTTCCAACGCTTCGAGGCGGGCTATGAGTGCTGCTATAAGATCATTCGGGTGGGGGTCCCTGTCTTGATGGGGATCCCTAATCACAAGTGCATTTCCAATTTTTTTGACCGGTAGACGGCTTCCGCGGCTCATGGAGCGACTGGCAGAACGACCTGTGGGGCGACTGGGGGAACCCGGACTAGATTCATTAGATTGCCCCGTCGTTCAGCAGGGTTTGGCGAGACGTATCACGCCCTCTTGCTGTAAGTTCCGACTTCTGCCCTGTCTGTGGAAGTAGCATGATCAGGGTTGCCTGGAGGCATCTCACCAGGGGGAATTGTTCCTGCCCCTGCTGCCCCGGCTTGGGATTACCATAGTCGGGTCACCGCTCTACAGCGCGCTCTGCCAAGAGTTCGTCAACTAGCCTCTTCTGCTCAACAAGCTAGTGGCGTAACGTGGCCTTCTCGGGATCTTCATCCGTTTTCGGTACAGAGGTAGACGGGTCGGAGTGCCTGACAGTTCCGACATGCTCCTTACCATTACCGGTATTTCAACTGAGTACCAGTGACTCAGTGGGTACAGGGATGCCTAGAAGGTTCCTCTGCTGACAGGTAACCCTCCCTGATGGGTCTAGCAGTGGAGGTACACCCTCGAGGGGTAATTCTCCATCGAGAAATTCAAGCTCATCCTCATTGTCCACTACGTTAGCCATATGGACCGCGACCCCTCTCGAGGGCATGTCCTCAATGTCGCATAACAAATCGGGCTGTCATCGGATAGGGATGAAGAGGAGAGACGCATAGTTTCCCCATACACTGACATTCACATCGGGGGTAGCTTCCCTGATGACTCTGTGGAGTACTTTGAAACTATGAACACATTTCTGTTGAAGGGTGCTCTGATGGCCTGGTGACTCAGGGTGCTGGGCCACAGGGAGTGCGACCAAATCTATCAGGCAGCATTGCTCTCCGATTTCTTCAAAGTGCTGTCGACATCTGGGGTACATCACCCACTCGTAACGAAGGAAGAAGTGTGTCACCCATAGGGTTCAGCAAAATAACCCCACTTCTTCTGGGGTAAGGGACTATGGTGCGTGAAAGTTCGGCACCGCCGTCGGCCAAAACGTCTCCGGGAAGTGATCCGCTGCGAGAATTCTCCAGAAGCTCCTGGGTTCGGACTCGGGGTCTGGCTTTGTATTGCCCCACTCATCAACCGGGGGTGGCTGAGGGACCAATAGCAGTACCGAGGCGGACCACAGGTACAGTAAACATGGTGGCAGAGAATACGGCGAACGAGCTAACTGGCCGCTGAATTCCGGTCCATCCTCTGAAGAGTGAGGTGACCTGACCATGATATCACAATACGATGGGCTGATAGCCACAGCTTCAGGCATAGGAGTCACGGTTTCCGGCGATAGGTCATGTCGTTGCTCTACCATCGTTGGTCCCCAAAATAGATCTCCGTGATCTCTGGTAGAGGTAGAGGTGACTTCTGGTGACAACGGTGGTGATTACACTTTCGGTACCTACAGAATTTCTACGATTTCTTGCTCGTTGATGTACCTGCGGAGAGAGGTGGGAATCCAGTGGACCTTGCATTCCGGGAGAATGAGGTTGACGCGCCTGGTGCCATCTCCTTACCTCTTCGCAGCCGGTGAGAGAAACCTTCTTCAGAGAATGACGACACGCCGCATCCTTCATCGGGTGTGCACCGACGATGTATACCAAGCCTCGTTCCACGAAGCCGTCTTCCGCGACGCCGTCTTCCGCGGCGCCTTTTCTCCACGCGACCATCATTCGAAAACTCTTTCAGGTAGGGGGTTTTCATATAAAGTGTATATGTGAATTATCCCCTCGTGCATGTGTATTTTAAATTTTAGGATGTCTGAATAATTTACCTTGAATAAATTATACCCTCGTTTGAATCATGTCTTTTAATGATTTCCGTTTGGAAAACACCTAACGCGGAGGGTGCGGGCCGAACAAACACGGCCCGACAACCATCCGCAGTTTGTTTATTGGTGTGCAGATCGACGGGCAATGACGATGCAGGCCGCAAAGGCATTTTGAACCCTTCAAAGTATTCTACGTGTCCTGGGAGAGCCGCAGGTGCAGACAGCGGGCAAAACGGACCACTGGAGGGCGTCCAGTGGTTCGCAGAGGGCGCTGCCGGCGGCCGGCTGCCCGGAGGCCGCGACACCCTAGCACGATGCCGGCAAGAGCCACCATGGCTAAAGCCGCGATAGTGGCGGAATGGCCGGATCCCGCGACCGCGTGGGATCTGGGGGAGATGCGGCGCCCAACGCCGTGTCCGCTGGCAAAGGGGGGAAACAGTTATCCCCTGCGCAGCCGTTGGCTGAGCCAGCGCAACCCCCCGGCCGGGCCGGGGTGGGTCGCGTGGGCCGGGGTGGGTCGCTCGGGCCGGGCCGTTCCCAACTGGGCCGGACTCGGACCCGGGTCGGGTCGACCCGGTTCAGGGCAACCCAAGGGGGGTGGCCGGGCCGGGCCCTGACCCCCCATTTCAGACTGTTTTGAGTCATTTTCCCATATCATGGGATTCAGACCTCCAATAGATCCACTGTCAGTTGCGATGCGATCCTTGGATTAAGACAGTCGTTTAGGTATATTACACTTATGGATTCAGAGAACTTTGGGTATGGACGGGTTGGTTCGAACACGAAACCAATCGGGCCCTCGGAGTGGAAATGCTTATGACTTGAGCTCCGGACGTCCGATCGACGTGTCGTCGACATTGTTGGATTTCTCTTAGTGAGATAGACCTTTTGGCTTACACCACTCGAGGTTTGGAAGCAGTTGGAGTGTGGTCGGGTGGGTTTTCACTTAAAAACCAATCAGGCCCCTGGAATGAAAAAGCCAATAACTCTCAGACCGGGCGTCCGATTGACGCACCGTCAGTCACATTGAGTTCCTATCGATGAGGTGGAACTTTGGGATACATAAAATCTGGAATACGTGTCGGTTGAAGTATCGACCCCTTGGATCGTGGAGCGGGCCCTCCTGGAAATGAGCATGCTGTGTGTGGGAACCCTAGAGCTGGCTGCGACTTTGACGACGATGACAACCATAGTAGAATCCTCTGTGGGTTCGACGGTGCAGACTTTCATACTGGAATCCTTCATGGGTTCGACAATGATGACAACTGTACTAGAATCCTCCATGGGTTCGACGGTGAAAACCTTCGTACTGGAATCAAACGTGGGTTCGATGATGACGACAACCGTACTTGAAATCCTCTGTGGGTTCGGCGGTGATGACTAATATACTTGTATCCTACGTGGGTCCAATCGTATTAACCTCTGTTTTATTATCCTACGTGGGCCCGACAGAGAAGTTGGGCTTGTATCCTACGTGGGTTTGACAACTTAGCTGGTCTACTATCCTATATGGGTCCCATCTAGATGAATTAGTAACTACATATGATCGTCACCTTTTGATTTACAAATGATGTATACCTATGTGAGTTGAGTCTTGACTTCCAAGAATTATCTTCGATATGATTGACTTGTTTCCTATGTGGATTGGTTGTTATTTCCTTTGTGGATTGGGTTGTGCTTTCCTATGTGTATTGAGTTGTACTTTCCTATGTGGATTGTGTTGTGCTTTCCTTGGAGGATTGGGTTGTACTATCCCGTGTGGACTAGATTGTACTTGAGGTCGTGAGTTGGAGTTGAACTGGATTTAATGACTTAGGTATTTGTATGGGCATATACCTAAGTAGTGTTGGGTTATACTTTGTTATTGTATATTTTTCTTTGTGGTGTATCCTTTTTGGATTCAGGGAGACCTCGGGGGTCTCGGTGTCCCTACTGAGTATCGTATACTCACCCCTGCATGGGGTTCGCCCACACTACGTTGTGTTGGATGCAGACGACAGACATCACGAATCGAGGTTGAGGCTTGTAGAGCTAGACGGTACCCAGAGGTGGACGTGACGACGAGATGGTACCTGGAGGTGGACCTGACGACGAAATGGTAACCGGAGGTGGACGTGACGATGAGAGGGTACCCGGAGGTGGACTCCACGACGAGATGGTACCCGGAGTTGATAGATAGACGTAGAGAGCTGAGGTGTGCATCTGTACCTACCTTTTAGGTAGGGACTCCGGAGGACGATCTTGGAGTAGCTTGACACATTCCTGTCGTTTTGTCTTTTTCTGGTACTTTACTGTTGGGCTTGTATTTCTGGCCCCCTTTGTACTTTCAGAAAACTTTTTATATTTCTTTACGTAGTGTTTTCTTCCAATTGTACTATGGTTATGTGTGTTTTTACATTTCCTAAAGGTAATTCCTTCCCAGTTATAGGTATTTACGCCTTTGGTGCTTGTCGCCAGCCCCTGGCCTATGGGAGGCGGGCTTGGGGTAGTCACGGCACAAGTCCTGAGAATGGGTCATCACAAATTGGTATCAAAGGAGTTTGGTTCTACCACAGAACTCAGGACTCTGATGTTTCTTCTATGTGAAGCAATATTGTTAAGGGTATTGAGCGTGGTTATCAGTCCAGGGAGTCCAGTGTTGGTGCGGGGGCCGACGTATCTGTACACCAGGACCCTGACTTCTGATTTCTGACTCAGTGCACGAAAACATTGATTGCATGTGTGTTTCAAAAGTCTTCTTTCTGATTACTCTGTGTCAGCTCACCAGGTATACTATTTTGACCATGGTGCACCTGTTTCATTTCAGGATTGTCCCCCGACGGAAGCTAGCTAGGGTTCAGAACTTTGTATGAGAGGACATCCCACCGAGCGACGAGGCCTCGGTGTAGGGACCTTTTTCAGCAGAGGAACTGGCGGTACCTCTACCTGTCGAGCCACTGATTCCACCAGCCCCAGCCGCTGAGATTGCACATCGCCTTAGTGAATTGCATGAGTACCAACATCATAGACCACCCAGGTTCTGTGGGTAGACGAACCCTCAGGCAGTCGAGGATTGGCTGGAGGCTGTTTTTTGAGTTTTCAGGTTAGAGGGGACACCAGCTGACATCATGGTGATCCTTTCAGCGAGTCTCCTGCACGCAGAAGCAGGCAGATGGTGGAGCCCGATGCTCCAGGTGCATGATGAGGAATCACTCCTTTTGACGGACTTTGAGATCCTCTTCCGCTCGGAGTTCGTCCCAGCCACCCTCCGTGTGGTGCGCATTGAGGAGTTACTATATTTGCGGCAAGGCATCATGACTGTGGCCCAGTACTCGGCGAGGTTTACTGATCTCTTGCGCTACTCCACAGATATGGTACGGGACTCGTTCTTCCAGGACCGGTCCTTCGAGCAGGGACTGAGGCACGAGATCAGGGATTCGATGATCTCCCTCAACATTCCGACACAGGAAGGGGTGTTGGAGAGAGCCCTTCTGGTGGAGAGTTTTCTCACTGAGCAGCCATTAGTAGTGAGACCCACCGTAGGACGGCACGGAGCAGAGTCTTCCAAAACAGGCAGTCGATAGATGACGCATATGTCCAAACGTGCCAGACCGTCAGACGAGCAATCTCAGGATGCAGATTTGGTTATTCGGGGCACACGAAGGAGAGCCAGCTACATGAGGAGCAGGCTCTGCTACGCATGCAGCGGGCTGGGTCACATGGCTCGAGACTGCCCGAATCGTCTTGCTGATGAGCATCAGGCAGTTGAGGGACCTCCCAGGCAGAGGTTTGACCATGGCGGTCCGCAGGGAGCAGGCGGACGAGGCAGAGGATCTGGCCAAGCAACAGGTGGTGGGCGATGCTTTGAGGCCCCACCACCACCACCACCACCAGGAAGACCACCCCGACCGCAGGGAATAGGTCGACAGGGGAGAGCTCAGCTATAGGCAGCTGAGGCTTATGACCATGATGCTCTGGGAGTAGATGGACAGGATCAGGACTAGCTCAAGATGTGGGGACTTTTTTCATGTTGCTTCTAGCTTTGTTGATGTTATGTGTCTTTGTACCTTGAGCTGCAGTAATAAAAGAAACTTGTTCTTTTGACGTTTTGTTCCCTATCTTATTTATGTAGTTTATACTAAGAGGTTCCGGTTTAAAACTGTTGACTTGATCCTCACTTTTGAGATACTTATTGGAGGAGACCTAGTGTCCACACACTGATGCCGAAAGTGTGACACAACCCTTAGAGGCGAGTGTAAAGGTTGGATCTCTTGGTAGTGGCGTCGAGGCCTTAAGATGTCATCATTGGTATGGATTAGTATCATCCATGTCGAGATTGATTTTATTAGGCAAAGAACATGGTTCATCCAGGGGATGAGACATGATTTCTCTTATCAGCAAATAAGAAGTCTTAGCAGCTCTTGTAGGACCAGAGAAGGTCCAAGTCATCTAGGAGTGGATGAGGAGAGCTCAGATCCAACAGAAGTCTTATGCCGACAGGAGGCGGAGACCACTAGTGTTCGAGGATAGTGACCAAGTTTTCTTACGGGTCTCACCTCGACGTGGTTTACAGATATTTGGTCGGGGCAGCAAGTTGTCTTCGTGCTTCGTCGGACCCTTCTAGGTTCTCAGCAGGGTAGGCGAGGGGGTTTACCACTTGACCCATTCACCTCAGTTGCACCAGGTGCACGATGACTTGCACATATCTCAGCTGAGGGGATAGGTGCATGACCCGACACATATCATCGACCTTGGAAAGCTGAACATCGATGATTGGGTGACTTTTACGAAGGTCCACGGTGGAGATCAAGGATTGACAAGACCAGGTCCTACATGGATGGTCGATTCCTCAGGTGCTCTTTCACTGGTAGCATGGGAACCTCTAGGAGAGCACATGGGAGTGGGAGGCTCAGATGCGTGCTCAGAACCCCTTTTGTTTCCCTAGTTTGTGTTATAGCTTTATGGGGACGTAAATCCCTATGGTGGGAGTAATGTAAAGACCCAGAAATTTCAAGGAAATTTTTCCTTAATTTCTTTGGAATTTTACGAGGTTGCAGTTTCTGACGGCACCTGATTCCAAGGCCCAGTGTGCCCGAAATCAATTTTCGAAGTTTAGCTCGGGTACGTTCAGTGAACGAATGAGTGAGTTTTTCTAACTTTTGAACCGGTGCTTGGAATCAAAATCCGAGGGCACCGATGGAATCATAGCGCCATTAATTGCTTTGGAACACCTTTTATGGAGTTGCGTTTGCTCGGCTGAGGTTATTAAAAAAATGGGTTAACTATGGAAAGAAATAAAAATTTGTGCAACAATTTTTATTTTCTATTTTAAGTAGTTTTATCCTATTCATGGTTGTTGGAGTGGGACCCACTACATCCTAACATCCCTAGGTAGGATATTACTGAAGTGGGTCCCACATGAGCCCCACCCCATCAAATCCATTAAACCTCCCACGAGCACTTAATTGTGTAACTCACCCACCCCCCAATTTAATGGCAAGTCAACCCTTAAAGATTAATTTGATTTTTAAACGCTCTTCAATTAATTTAATTAATTGAATGACAACTTTTTGAATTTCAAATTGATGGCTTGCATGAGTGTTAATAAAATAAGACAGTGTCTTATTTTATTGGGGGGGTTGTTTCGTTGTGCGGAAACAAGGAGAGGACTCTTGCGCTCTTGAGGAACATCTTCTTCCTCATCGAAGAACACGAAGAACTCCGAGTCTACGAAAATGAACTCCATCACCACAAGGGAATCGTCATGCCATCTCCTCACCTCTCCGCAGTCGGTGAGAGACACCTTCTTCGGAGAACGACGACAGGCCACATCCTTCATCGGGCATGCACCGATGACGTATACAGAGCCTTGTTCTGCGACGCCGTCTTCCGCAACACCGTCTTCCGCAACGCCGTCTTCAGCGACGCCTTTTCTCCACGCGACCATCGTTCGACAAATCTTTGAGGTAGGGGGGTTTCGTATAAAGTTTATATGTGAATTATCCCCTCGTGCATGCATATTTTAAATTTTAGGGTGTTTGAATAATTTACCATGAATAAATAATACCCTCGTTTGAATCATGTATTTTAAATATTGTAATTTGGAAAAAACCAAATGCGGAGGGTGCGGGCCGAACAAACATGGCCCGACAACCCTCCACAGTTTGCTTATTGGTGTGCAGATCGACGGGGGATGAAGAAGCGGGCCGCAAAGGCGTTTTGAACCCTTCGTAGTAATCTATGGGTCCCGGGAGAGCCACAGGGGAAGACGGCGGAAAAAACGGACCACCGGTGCACGTCCGGTGGTCCGCGGAGGGTGCTGCCCCCGCGCCACAGGCAGGAGCCATCGCGGATGAAGCCGCGGTGGCAGCGGAATGGCTGGGTCCCGTGGCTGCGCGAGATCCGGGGGAGACGCAGCGCCCAGCGCCGCGTCTGCTGTCAAATGGGGGAAAAGGTTCCCCCTGCTTGGCCGCTGGCCGAGCCAACACCCCCCCCCCACCCCCCCGGCTGGGCCGGGGTGGGTCATGCGGACCAGGCCGAGCTACGCCCAACCGGGCCGGAGCCGGACCCGAGTCGGGTCGACCCAGTTCGGGCCGGGCCCGGACCCCCGATTTCAGACTTCTTTCATTCATTTGCCCATATCTTGAGCTTCAGACCTCCGATCGACGCACCGTCAGTAGAGATGCGATCCTTGGATCGAGATGAACGTTTTAATATATTATGATCAGGGTTTCTAAGAACTTTTGTTATGACCATGATGGTTTGAACACGAAACCAAACGGGCCCTCGGAGTGGAAACGCTTATGACTTGATTTCCGGACGTCCGATCGACGTTCCATCGACTATGTTGGATTCCTATTAGTGAGATAGACCTTTTGGATTAATCCACTCGAGGTTTGGATGCAGTTGGAGTGCGGTCGGGTTGGTTTTGACTTAAAAACCAACCAGGACCCTGGAACGAAAAGGCCAATAACTCTCAGACCGGGCGTCCGATTGACGCACCATCTGTCACATTGAGTTCCTATCAACTAAGAGGAACTTTGGGATACATCAACTCCAGACTACGTGTCAGTTGATGTATCAAACCCTTGGATGGTGGAGCGGGCCCTCTCGGAAATGAGCATGCTGTGTGCAGAGACCCTAGAGCTGGCTGCGACTTCGACGACGATGACAACCGTACTAGAATCCTCCGTGGGTTCGACGGTGAAGACTTTCGTACTGGAATCCTCCCTGGGTTCGACGATGTTGACAACCATACTAGAATCCTCCATGGTTTCGACGGTGAAGACCTTCGTACTGGAATCCTACGTGGGTTCAACGACAACCACAACCCTACTGGAAATCCTCCATGGGTTTGGCGGTGACGACTACTGTACTTGTATCTTACATGGGTCCGAAAATATTGACCTCTGTTGTAGTATCCAAAGTGGATCCGACAGGGAAGTTGGGCTAGTATCCTACGTGGGTTCGACAACTTAGATGGTCTAGTATCCTACGTGGGTCCCAGCTAGATGAATCAGTAACTACATCTGATCATCTCCTTTTTCTTTACAAATGATGTATACATGTGTGAGCGGAGTCTTGACTTCCAATAATTATCTTCGATATGATTGACTTGTTTCCTACGTGGATTGGTTGTGCTTTCCATTGTCGATTGTGTTGTGCTTTCCTATGTGGATTGAGTTGTGCTTTCCAATGTGGATTGAGTTGTGCTTTCCTTTGTGAATTGGGTTGTACTATCCCATGTGGACTGGATTGTACTTGAGCTCGTGAGTTGGAGCTGAACTGGATTTAATGACTTAGGTATATGTATGGGAATATAACTATGTAGTATTGGGTGATACTTCGTGATTGTATATTTTTCTTTTTGGTGTATCCTTTGTGGATTAAGGGAGACCCAGGGGTCTCGGGGTCCCTACTGAGTATCGTATAATCACCCCTACACGGGCTTTGCCCGCACTACGTTGTGTTGGATGCAGACGACAGACATCACAGATCGAGGTTGAGGCCTGTAGAGCTAGACGGTACCCAGAGGTGTACGTGATGATGAGACGGTACCCAAAGGTGGACTTCATGATGAGATGGTACTCAGAGGTGGATGTGACGATGAGAGGGTACCCGGAGGTGGAATCCACGATGAGACGGTACCCGAAGGTGATAGAAGGACATAGAGAGCTGAGGTGGCCATCTGTACCTACCCTTTAGGTAGGGACTCCAGAGGATGATCCAGGAGCAGCTTGACACCATCCTTCCATTTTGTCTTTTTCTTGTAGTTTACTATTTGGCTTGTATTTGCGGCCCCCTTTGTACTTTCAGTACACTTGTTATATTGCATTACATAGTGTTTGCTTCCGCTTGTACTCTGGTTGTGTGTGTGTTTACGTTTCATAAAGGCAATGCCTTCCCATTTATTGGTATTTACTCATTTGGTGCTAGTCTCCAGCCCCTGGCCTATGGGAGGTGGGCTTTGGGTAGTCCCGACACGGGTCCCAAGGATGGGTTGTGACAAAAAAGACATATATGATCTGTGTTTTGTCTGTCTGACGTGACCCCAGTGCATTTAATGAAATAAAAAAATACACGGTGTGTACTTTGGAAGTACATGGAATGTACGTTCTGTTTATGTACTCTACATTAAGCGGCCTACAAGTCACTCCCTCACGGCCCTGTGTGTGGCTACTACATAGAAAACACACAACCTGCTATGGAAAGGAAGTATAGGGTGTGCACTCATAAAGTACATGACGTGTACATAGAAAATTTCAAGAAACTCCACTTTTCTCAAAAACTATCGGAAAAAGAAAAAAATAATGGAATAGATGATTTGGGTTCTTAACGAATATCAAGGATGAATTTATCTCATCTAATAGGATTATGAAATGTGGTAGGGTAGTTTTATATTATTATAATATTATTTGTTTACTCTTATATAACGTATTTATTCTTTAACTGTGGTAAATAAAATTAATTACTGATGTTATTATTAATAATGTCAAAAAACTAAAAGGAAGCTATTTTCACAATTTAGGCCATCTGATTAAAAATATTCTATCCATTTTTTCAATTTCAAATCACAGAGTGGGTAGAAATTAATTTAAAATTGATTCTTGTTGTCAAAACCAAAAAGTTAGTTTTAAATAAATACCAACTATCAAAAGATTGACATGTGTTCATGTCTTATTTAAGAGTAAAAATAATTCAGAGGACCAAAATTATTTTGAATGATAAAAATATAATATAATTACATTTTAATACCATTTATATGCTAAACATAACAATATAAAATATTTTTATTAAAAAAGTTGTTTTCAATTAAAATTTATAATTTTTCACAATTCATCAAAATATAAAAGTTATTATCAAAATACCCAAAATATATCCAAAATATATTTTTATTTCCCACTTATAAATAAGAATTTAGCTTCATCAATATTATTATATAATAGTTTAAATTATTTTATTTAATAATGGTTCACCATTAAAAAGTGAAAAACCCACCTTTTTGAAAAATACTTCTCTTTCTCTAAAAATGAATTTGTCCTTATATTATGTCTAAAAAACTAAAAATATGAATGTTAAAATTATATGGGAAATAAAAAATTCAAAATTTGGTTAATAATATTCATAACTACTTTTTAAAAGGATATATTGATAGTTCATGTTGAGATTGATCTCGGTGTTTTGTATATCACACGCTATTGAATATTTAAAAAGGAATCAACCCATGGAAAATTGAGGTGTTACATTATACCCTACTACAATAAATTGTGTCCTCTCAATTTAAGCTCGAGATTGAAAACTAGCAGTTGAACATTTTAAAATATCTTAGTTGAAATCCCACATCATAACATGGATTAATGAGGCCTATATTTTTTTTAAAAAGAAAGGTAATTGTGAAGGTTATAATAAATAACACATATTAAGGTTCCATGTATGACAACATGGATATGGAATAGAATAAAACTATGCAGTTCTAATGGTCAGTGATAGAGAATATTACATTATAAAGTTAACAACTAGAAATCTCTAAATACACGATGAACTAAGAGACCATTTGATTCACTGCAAAAGAAAGTACTAGGAAAACAAATTTGGTTCTATGATCCTTTCCATAACTTTTCGAAACAATTTAATTCATAGACAAAGTACACAATCAAGAATACTTTATTTACATGTAGTGTCTCATCCTTTAACAATTTTCTAGAGAAAATCATCTTATATCTTCAAAAAAAAAATTCATAAATATTCTATTTATCTTAATCATATAATGTTCAAAATATAAAAATTTAGAATTTAAATGGAGAAAACAATTTTATAATAACTAGGGAATTCTTGTAGGAATGTTTTAGTCAATAAAGCATTAGCACAATTCTGAGGTGTGTTCGATTCCAATAGCTTAGTCTGACACAATTGGTTATCGGCCAACTTGCATGTTGTCCTGTTTCTAAAACTATAGTATTATATCATTACTAAAATAATCTTATAAAATTTATCAATGTTAAACAATATTATTCAATGTTCACCACAATCCATTCCAACATTTAAGGTTATAGAAAATACTTCCATTCCATCATTGGCTAAAAGGGCTCTAAATTTTTAAAATCAATTGTAACATTTGATTCCACAAATAATGTGATGTTTCTCTTATTCTCACATAACTAATATATGATTACCTTCATCATATTAAAACATTAATAAAAACAAAACATACTGATGTACAATCCTTAAACATATCATATTCTTCTTAAAAAATAATACAATTCTTGAATTCAAAAACACAAATACATTTAATATTACACTATGTCTATAGTAACATCATAATATTTAACATGATCAATTTTCTTTCTCTGATCTATAATTCTGTGACGATTTGGACAATTTGTTTTCATAATGTCCAATATCATTACAATTATCACATTTCACTATTACATTAATTCCCTTACACTCCTGAGTCTGGTGACATTTTCTCCACATTTGTAACAAACTATTATTCTTTTTAGGCAAGTACCAGGGGGTTTCTTCCAACAATTATCACATAAGTGATAATACTTCATTCTATGTTTCCAATTATCTATCTATTTATCCATTGTTATCATCTTCTATTACTTTATTTTAATTTCATAACAATTATTTAATTCCATTTTTGTCTTGATTACACAGGAGGAAATATTTTCATATGATGAGAAATAGTGTGATACTAATGCCTGTCAGAGAATAGGTTTTAACCCATTATAAAATCGATCAATCAAACTTCTTGGGCTATGTATGTAGTCGGTAGCATGCCTTTCTATCTTTGTGATGTCAGCCTAGTACTTTTCAACATTGTCATTATTCTTTTACCTCAGACTCAGAAATTGTCTTTCCATATCACCTCTCTGTTAATAACAAATATATTTCTCTAAAAAAATATCATTAGAGTCAATCCAATCCATATTTCCCACTTATTCATCCTCAATTGTTTTTTAATGACCACTTTATGTCTTCATCTCTCGAGAGATGATAAACTTCAATGAAAACATTTTCCATTTCGTTACATCCCGAAGCATGATATTGTTTCTCTAAGGAACTTATCCACTACTCTGCTACAAAAGTATTTTAAGTCCCATTGAATGATGGAGGTTGTTGTCTCATGAAGTGGTCTAACCTTGAACCTCTGCATTTTGGATTGGGATTCTCTATACGGGGAATGTTATTATTCATAACCGGAGTCAGCCATCCCAATATGGTTACAAGTTGTTTAAAACTAATTGCGTAACCTACTACACTATCACTATCTTGCATAGGAGGGAAATCCCTACATGGATTACATGCATTGATTTGATTTCTATTTCTCCACTATCCACCACTTCTAAATAATAAAATACACTATATTAGGTTATGAATCATAGTTCATAACTCCAAAATAGTAATATAATTAACATAAATTGAAAAATTTATGAATATGTAATCTATAATAATAAATATGGTTCCTTTGAGGACATATTTACTCATTAATCCATAATAATGGTTTGTAAATAAAATATGAATTATCCTAATAATATCCCCTAGGAGTGTCATGCCAGGTACGTAGTAAGGCCCATTGTTGTGTACCAGGTTTACTTGAGTCATTCTCGGAACACCTTGTCAGATTTTCACCCCAAGGTACATCTATTCCATAACCCATTTCACATGTAGTATCTAGACAGAGATGTATTTTCTTGGAATACCCACATAATATCTATTATAAAATTCTACGATTCACTTCAATACTTATACTGAAATTATATCTTATGGTTATGATCCCTATTATTAGTTTTTTATAAAATCTATTTCCAAGGATGTTTCTAAACTCCTATGATACCAATTGTAAATATCCTACCCTGGTTACCCAGTTTCAACGTATTATTGCATATCATTGGGATACTAAAAATGAAAAAATTCTAGAAGTCCGATCAGTTTAGGAGTCTTGAAATATATATTACATACATGAATAATAAAATAAACATTTTAACATATAACACATGACAAATATTCCTTTTACAATTCCATTATTCTCATAGATTAACCGTTTATATCAATCATAATACACTTGTTGGCATCCTAGGAAAATAAAATATAAGAAAGGGGTGAGTTTAGATGCTCATTATGGGTAAATAACTTAGCATAAGCTATAAACTTTTAAAGAGAAATGTATAATAATAACAGAATCCTTTTAAAACATAATATTTATCATAATATGTAAAAAATTAATCAAACATCACCATATGAATATGATCATCGATATTCTCAAACAAGAATGATCTCCATTAAAAGATGTCGAAATAGTATAAAATGATCAGTAAAACTCATGTATAAAAATATCCTTTTTGATGAAATCATTTAAAAGTAAAAAACTTTACAAATGAAGTCATTAAAAATATATTTTTGAGTCAAGTGTCCCAAAACACATTTAATCTTTTGAATAAAATTATCATTTTAAAACAATCATGTTCTTATAAATAAATCCTTAATATAATTCTAAAAATATGGACATTAATTAAAATGATTTAGAAAAATAAATCATTCTAACATTTAAAATGATGATCTAGTAAAAGATTTAATTATCTAAAACCTTAAAATATTTCTTTTGAAACCATTTTTATGAAATAGGGAAATGGGTGATAAATAAGTCTGAATAAATACATACACATAAACAATATCGAATAATAATATGATTGAGGAATTAATCCTTACCTTACGTCTAATACTCTCTGTGTGATTTTGAAACTATTATATAAATTTTTAAACATGTTTTCAACTTATATAAAATTTAAAATAATTTTATGTATATCATATATAATTCTTTTATGGATTTATATTACCTGTTAATTAACAATTCCTAGTTAATGTAACATTTCAGGTAATATCACTTTGTTTACGAGTATTCACTTGTTGTTATTAATCATATTAGGTTATAATTATTTAATTACATAAAGAATGTATTATATGTATTATATATCATATAAATTGATAATATAAATATATATAATATATAGATATATAAAATTAAATACACTGTTCCTGAAGATGGTAGGTCGTACCTTTGCATGAACGATGTTTCCGTTTTCATATCGTATTGAATGGATGTAAGTGATTGAAATAATTGTACGTACATACATACATACATACATACATATATTATTCCAGTAGACTTATTTATTAACATATTTCATAATTATGATTAATATATATATATATATATATATTATAATTATTCATTAATGGTTAAAGTGGAGACTTAATCACATCGGGTCATTGAGACCTTAAGATGTATGTAAGTACGGGCGAAAATATCATTCTATTGATGGTTAAATGGTGCTTAATTGGATGATATATTATATTTACAGAATAATTACCTTTTTATATTCATTATTTTATTTTATTATACTAATTATTGTACCCATCCAAATATTTAATTGTTGAATAACAAACTATACCACGACAAAGAGATGGTAAGTTGTACGTGCACACGTATGGTGACTTTCTCATTAATTGGATAGATTGAATAATGAATATGGTTGTACCATATTTATAAAAACATATAAGTATATATAAGAAACTAGAGTATTTATTTTATTATGGAAACAACTTAGAAGTATGAAGTAGAAGAAGAAGAAAACATTAAAAGAGGTGATAAAATAATGACATCTTTTTCAGGTGTTGCCTTTTGATTTGAACAAAGGGGCTCCATAAGTTGGATTTTGATCAAAGTATGGCCTCCAGATTGAAGTTATGGTAGTTAGTAGGACATATTATTAGGTTTTCTCCTAGAAAAAAGTCTTAGGATGTGTGAAGTTAAGAAAATGGGATGTGCCCTTTTATAAGAGATGTGAGCGGAGCTTTAAGAAAATATTGAAATATTAATTTATTACAAAATGGTTTTCATTTTATAATTGATACCAATTTATTTATTTAGAGGCTAAGGTGTGGTTTTGTAGACAAACTCTCAACCATTAGGTTTTATACATATTTAGGTCAACAAATTATCGTCATATTTTAGATTTATCCCTTAGTTAAATAGTTTATCTTTTACCATTTCTTCTTATAATCTTATATAATATGGTTTAGCTAGAAACTATATAATTTCAATAGAGCCTCAAGTGGTGCATAAATTAAATTTTTACTATTATATATCAAATTTTTCTGCAACCAATATTTTTCAAATTATTATATAATTTAATAAAATATTATTTTTATGAACTCCTTTATGTCAATTTTGAAACTATTTATTAATTTAATTTTGTTATTATCATAAAAACATGATTTTATAG
This sequence comes from Viscum album, assembly GCA_963277665.1. Lineage (NCBI taxonomy): Eukaryota > Viridiplantae > Streptophyta > Magnoliopsida > Santalales > Viscaceae > Viscum > Viscum album. The sequence goes on from OY728166.1 coordinate 1,134,838,948, forward strand.
AAACAAAGGAATTAAATAATACATCATATGTAATTTTCATTCAAAAAATTCTTGGATGGCTTCAAAACGTTAAACTATATTTATTTTAATATTTATAATATCATTAATTTGATTCATTCATTAATATAGAAAATACTATATCATCATTGTGTTAGAAAAAAATTTAATTATTTAATGTCTAAAAAAACAAATACAATACCATGATATATAAAATTTCTTCAAATTCCTTATGAATATTAATTGTCATATATATATGTCCTGTAACTCTGACCTAGTAAAATATAATTGTTTATTTAATAATTATCATTATTTTATATTAATACTTATAACATGTCATTATGACACCCAAGTGGTCCCCCAATATAAAAAAGTAGGCCTAAAGATGATCTTGGTCGATTATATCACGTTATATATTTTTAAAACATGTTTTATGGTAGGTTTATATTATTATAATATTATTTTTTTACTCTTTTTTACCTGATTTACCCTTTTACCATAGTAAATAAAAATATTTACTGAAGACATTATCGATAATGACAAAAACATAAAAGGTACCTATATACACAATTTGTACCTTATAATTACGAATATGGAATTAATTTTTACAAATTTTAATCACATAGTTGGAAGAGAATAATATAAAATTAATTCCTCTAATCAAAACCAAAAAGCGGGTTTTAATAAGTAAACAAATTAAAAGATTTGCATGAGTTGATTTCGTATTTAAGTGTAAAAATAAATTTAAATAAACAAATTATAATAAATGATAAAAATATAATCCAATTATACTTTAATACCACTCAGATTCATAATTTTTCACTATAAATTATTTTGAATAAAAATATTGTTTTCAAGTAAAATTTATTATTTTCCACTATTCATCAAAATCTGAAGGTTATCAGAAAAGTTCCAAAAAATATAAAAACTAAATTTTTATTTCCCACTTTTAATAAAAATTTTATTTCATTAAATTGAATATATAAAAGTCTCAAATATTGGATTTAAAAGGGGATCTCCAATAAAAGGCAGAAAAAACTGCATTTCTTTAAAATAATACTTTTTTCCGTAAAACTGAATTTTTAGTTATATTATGTTTAAGAAACAAAAAATATTAATGTTAAAATTATATGTGATATCTAAAATTAAATATTTGGTTAATACTATTGATATTCTCTTTTTTAAACATCTAGTTTGATAGGTCGTGGTGTTCTTGAACTCAGTATTGCGTACATCACACACTATTGAATATTTAAAAAGGAAGAATATAGTAGAAGAATGTTGTGTTAAAGATATCATAGATGATATGTTTTAGAGTCCATTGTGAACAAATATCAACTTTCATGTGTACCATATTCATGATCTTCCCTTTTTTACAAATAGTTGAACATCGATCTCTTCTTGTTGATAAATTCAGATCGTCTTGAACACTATCTCATGTTGATAATATCTACATGTTTCATTGACACATCTATCCCAAAATTCACTAACATAACTTATTTTCATCCACGAACCCATGTAACCAGAGTTTGGAACTACATCAACTTGTAACAATTTTCCTTTTGTATATTGGCCTCTTGCATCTACCATTCCATAATCATTATTTTTCAAAACAAAACCATATTTTCTGAAGATGAATTTGTTTCCCTCATCAAAGAGTTGTGACACAAATATAAAGTTCTGTTTTAGCCCATAAACATATAATTTTTTCCTGGATTTCATCTTTTCCATTTCAATGATGGTGGATCCCACACCTTTGATCCTAAGAGATTCATTATTTTAAAATGTCACTATTCCTTCTTTGAAATAAATTAAATTATTTAACAACACTAAATCTCCAATCGTATAATAAAAAGATAGACTATCAAGGATCCAATACTTTTCTCATTTCATAGATTTCAAAGAAGTTTCTACAACAAGATATATATGTTCATCTTTTTCTTCCACTTTATGATGTGATTCCTCCAATTTCCTAGAAAATTCATTGTGTTTTATCCAGACAACTAATTACTATTCTTTCTTGGACCTAGCATATCTATATTTCATAGCATTTAAAATCTCCCGCATATAAATTTTTTTAATAAACATTTATTTTCCGGTTAATACAATCACACAACCCTTACCAAGATGTCTAGGTCGATCACATCTTTCAATGATAGTTTCTAGTGATTGGAACCTATCATCAACATTCACACCATCCTTCTCAGATGTATTCTGGACATTTTTTGTGATTTTTTATTATTAAAATATTGAATCCCCTCAATACTTATCTATCTATGCTTTTGGATGTTTTTTTATGTTTTTTTGTGAAATAACAAAAATTTTCCATGTGTCGGAATCCACCACAATACTAGCAGTGTCCATAGAATGAATATTTCACTCTAAGACATCCATAATGACTGAAGTTGTGAACATGCTTCTCAACAGTATTCTTACCAGAACACTACTAACAATCGAACTTCATATATTCAATTGTAACTTTATTCTTTAGCTTGATTTTTTGTTTAATATTTTCCAAACTAGAAGTAATATAAATCATTCTAAACTCATTTTTTTTAGATACTTATTATTGTCCATTATTTTTATCTTTGACCAGAGACATAAGCATTCTAGCCATGTTATCATTAGAAAACGTTCCATCATCCTTTTCAGCCATTGATGGTAACTTTTTTTGATTCAATATAGGTTCATTTGTTTCATAACTTCTAGCAAATTCTATAGCAATGTTTTTGAACTTTGGTTTCCTATCCTCACCTTTAGAATTTTTATATTGGAAAAGATCCAACTCATATTCTTTTTTCCTTCATCATTACATCCTAACGATCATTAAGATTCTTTTCACTCTCAATTATTTTAGATCATTAATATCATTTTTAAATTTTGATTTCTTATTATTAAAACCTTCTGTTTGTTTGAGGAAGAGTTTTAATTTTCAATTTCTTATCTTCCTTCTCAAAACTTATAATCTTTCTCAAAAATTCCCTCAGACATTCTTTCGGATACTATTCAAGTTGAGTTTCCCCTTATTCAGTAAAATATATCTTATAATCTTCGATGTTCACTATTACAAAAAGGTATTCTCTATAGCTTTCTTAGAAAAATATTTTTTACATTCAGTCTCACTATTATCATCATCTCAATTTTTGGACAAAAAACCTCTTCATTTTGATTTGAAGGACTTTCTATCCTTACATCTACCATAATATTTATCTTTTTCACCGTGTTTTTCTATAACCTTTATGGTCTTCTGTCTTGTTCATCACTAACTTGATATTTCCCTTTTTGATGGAAATTAGCTATAAAGTGGCCAACTTCTCTACATTCCAAACATTTCAAAGGGAGATTCCTTTTGAATTTATATGTTCCTTTTTTCCCATTTTTAGAAAACAAAGATAAAATTTCATCAAAATTATGACATACCTCGTTTTGAGAGTCAGATTCAACAACTTCATCTTCAATAAGTATTTTATTTGACTTTTCATTCTTTTCATCCTTAAAAGAAATTTCCCAATTAGATTTCCCTTTTATCTTCAGAGTCATCTCCCTACCCATTTCATAAGTGAGTAGAGTGATATGAAAATAATCCATAGATCATGTTTATGGCTGTCTATAATATTGTAATGAAATTTTTAAATAAAATTTGTTCTGAATAATTCACAAGATTTTTTAAAAAATTATATAATAACCAAACTTCTCTCCAAGAAAACTGATTACACTGAAAATTTATTTTATCCGTGAAATGAAGTCCCCAAAATATTCATCCTCAACCATATTTAATTCATCATACTTTAGCCACAAAATTTGATGTTTTTCAGTCTTCTCTTTTTTATTTCCTTCATATATGTTTTTTAGTTTGTTCTATTTTCCTTTGTCTATTGTAACACTTATCACTATTAAAAGATCACTCTCATAAAGATATGAGAGTAATTATTTTTTTTTCTCTTCCATCATTCTGAAGATTCTTCTTATCAGCATGTATAAGAGGAGAATTATCATTAATGGAAGTAAATCCATCTATTTTATTTTCAAGAACATAATATAAAAGAGAAATAATATAAGGAATAATTATATATTTTCAGATAATATAATTATTCCCATCAATTATTGGCATCCCCTTACTCTTCACATGATTCATATTTTCCATCACAATTTATCTTCAAAACATCAAAAATGAATAAAAAAGGGAACCTCACTCTGATATTAATTGATGTCACCCAATCAGCATCCATGAATCACTAATAATGGAGGGTTTGAATCAGCAGTGTCTTTTTTGATTTCGTTAAAATGAAACATAATTTTTCTCTTATTAAGGATATCTGTAAATACTGACTATAATCAATAGACACATCTAGAAGAACATAATAATTTATAAGGTTCAATACTCAATGAAAGTAGACAGTATTTGGTGGTACTGATATAATCATGTAACACAAAATCCACTAAAGAGATAATCCATTAATTTGGAATACAGGGAGTAGGATATTCCATTTCACTCATGTAATACAAGGGATATATTTCATATGTGTGTTCCGCCCTCTTATCACAAATAGGGAAATCTAATATCTATATACATGTTGAAAACCCATAACAAATCTGATCGTTGAAAGACAAGTCTTATATTTCCAATCCAAAATCTCATAGGAACATCCTAGACCTCATAATAATACTTATTCTTATACACTAGTCATATCTTAATCCATTTGAAATCACTTCTCACTTAAATAGTGTACTCAAATCATCAGCTCACAGAGGTCCTTCATACATCTCCTTTGTAAAGATCCCACCTTCGCAGACCACTCTAGTTTTCAAATCTCTCTAGTTTGTTGAGATCATTATATTGAAGAGCTAACGATTTTGTATATAACTGGTTCATCTTTACGATGTTCACTTCTAATGAAAATCTCAAGGCTCAGTCCAAATCACACTTCCTTCACAGAGCATACAGACTTCACAAAGCTTGCTTTTCAGCAAACATTATTCCAAATTCAAGAGCTCTAAAATTATCAATATATCTCTATTAATTTATCCAGGGGTAGGGTAGTATTTATAGGAATTTCCCACAAACTATAGAATCATCAAGCCACCTCAGCACCACGTTATCACCAAATCATAGAGCTATGATTTTTTTTCCTGAAATTTACTCTGTTTGGTGAAGCACACTGGCTATTTTAAAGATTCACTAATCTCATTGTAATCATGAAGAGTTCTTCCAAATACTTTGTGTTACCAGGATTCTCCATCGCCCTTTACATTGACACAATTTTATTCCACTTCAACACTACAATGCTCACCCGCAATGATCCATTGTTTATCGACTTTCAATGTTATTCATAATTACGAAGAACACCGTCGACATTCGTCATGTCTTTCAAAAATATGCCTCATGAATCCAATAATCATGAAATTCATGTTTTGGCATATTTTGATAAGATCTTAAAATAAATCCACTTTTCAAAATGTTATCCCAATAGAAAATGTTTACCCCAAAATTTGGAAAACACTGGGAAACCACACCGTATTAGACACCTACTTCTTTAAAACCAAAAATGTTGATTTGCTGAATATTTTCTCCCCATTCCATTATAATTTTATAATCACAAGTTCTACAAAAATATATATTATTTCATGAAATAAAAATAAGAAAATCCTCATTAAATTTATCATGGAATGTATTGTATCTTTCTTTTCATTACTTACCCACTTAAATAAAGTGAAGTGATTTCCATTATTCTCAAACTTCCATGACAGAAAAGACATAACCTAGTGCATTAAAAAAACATAATCAGTCCACATGGTCCCAAAAAACTCCTCCTTTTGATTTTATTTTCATCAATGATTAATAAACTTCTGAACGTTGAAACCTTGAGCAATAGATCACTAATCAACAATTCTAAGAATGCATGAGATAACTCATTGTATGAAAAAAGAATTATGGAAAAAAATACCATGTTGTCCAAAATCAGTGACTATGAAACCACATCGCTTCTGCTTTCCTCAATAGTATTTATTACTTTGTCCAAATTCCTAGGATAATTTTTTTCCCTACAACCATTCAACAATCATTCTAACAATAATTTAGAATATTTCAAAAACTTACATGCTAGATTCACAATATACCCATAACTCCTCCTTTATGTTTGCCTCTCCGCCTTTATGAAATCCTCTATAAGGATAGATTTATGAAAATTATCCCCCTCGAAAACACTTTCCAAAGGTAAGATGTGTGAGGCGATAGAAACATGTACCTAAAAATTGATGACCAAAAGGTTGGTCACCCATGTTTAACCTAAATTTTACAAATGGTTACTTTGTAATAGTTTTGTGAATATATCAATAACTTGTTTCGATGTGGGCACATACTCTAGCTTTAACTCATTCTTGTCCACCTGATCATTGATGATGTTGTAATTTTTGTTAATATTTACATAATGAGAATGTTGTTCCAAATTATGTGTAAGATTGATATCAAAACGATTATAGAATCCCAAGAGCAATGATAGCTTTACTTCAATATGTATATCTTCAAATTGAGTCTATTTTCACATTAGATGGGTAGTATATCTAATATAAGCAACATAATTAAAATAAGATGTGATAAAAGTTACTGGATTCGATTTAATTGTATACCAACTAACACAACTTTACCCCAAGAAATAAAACACCATCATATTTTGATCTTATATAATCAACATTTCTTACCAAATCAGTATCTGAATACTCGAAAAAATCAAAATTTTTGAATCCTTCATAACTGATTCCCTTGTACTGATGTGCATTTTATATGTCTAAGAATTATTTTTCTATCAATCAAATGTAAATATTTAAGAGTTCTCTTAAATATTGTACATAATGTATCATAAAAGACTATGTTGGGTCATGAGGCAGTCATATATAAAAGACTTCCAACCAGATTTTGAAACACTTTCTGGTAAAATTCCTTACCTTATCCTTATTTAGTCAAAAGTTTTCACACTAAAATTGGTAGAGAAACTTGTTTCGATTCTTCCATCCCAAACATATTCAAATTTTCATTAGCATAATTTTATTGAGATATAAAAATGTGATTCTACTTCAGTGAAATTTGTAGCCCAAAAAGGTTTTCCATTTCTACCATCATGAAAATCTCAATCAACTTCTTTGCCTCCTTAGAAAGTATTTCATGATATCTTTCATCATTCTCATCAAATATAATGTAATAAAAAAACAATTACGATCAGAGATAAATCCTGAAATTATTTAATGTAAAGATAGATGAAATATCTTCCCTTTCTAAAGACCATTTTCCTCAAGAATGTTTCCATTTTACAATACCATTCACTTGGTGATTTTTCTATCATGTATAAAGAATTATTCAACCTAGACACATAATATTCATCATTTTGAATAACAATTCCACATGGTTGATCAATGTAAACCTCTTTATCAATATCACCATTAAATAATTTGAATTTGTGCATCCATTGGAATGATGTTGTAGACATATTATGCAGTAATAACAAGATAGAATCTTGCAGTTTCAATCCTTCCCTATATAGTAATGGTTTTATTAGAATTAATGCATTCAATTTTTGAATTCCCTTAGTAATCAAATCATGCTTTGTTTCATATCACTTCGCCATTATCATTAATCTTGTTTTGGAAATCTCACATTGTAACAATAATGTTCTTATTTTCTAGCTTGGTTACATATTCCCAAGTAGCATTCTTCAATATCTAATCATGCTCATAATTCATAGTCTAAACCATTTATGGATGCTAAAATTCTTCATTCACATCATTCAATTAAACATTTGAATAGAGAGATGTGTGTAAAATAGCATTCGGTGTTCTCCTTGTTTGGTCCTTCAGATGATGATCTCCAATTATATTCTGGGCCTACACTTGTTTCCTAATCCTAGGATGTGCTATTCAAATTTCATCCACATAACTTGAGATTTCAAAGTATTATTCCCATTATTGAGTATGATTAACACTATCTTCAACATTATCAATATTGTTATCAAAAGCTTCTCTATCATACTCGACATACACATTAGAAAATGACTAATTTTCTTGCTCAACATTTTCATCAAATTTAACAACTCCAAAATCAATAATTCTTCATGTTTAATTGTTGACATCTATATCTATTCCTTCTAGAGAATATCGATGAAAAATGCCATTATCTATTCTTTTCTAAAATGTTATAAGGTTTATACCTTGCATCTTTATAATGCATTGAATCCCAAAAACTCTTAAGTGTTTTAGGCATAGAGTTTTTTCATAGAACATTTCAGATGTAGTCATTTTGTAATTTATACTATAAAAATATTGGTTATGTATATACAAAATATTACTCATGGCTTACCTCCAATAGTAATAAGAGAGACCATGTTCTAGTAACATCATTTTTTCTATGTTCATCAAACTCATATTATTTATTTCAGCAATAACTTTTTGTTGCGGTGTGTGTGTTGAACTGAATACAAATCAAATTCCATGCTTCGAAATATTATTTTCAAATTATTTATTTTTATTTTAACCACCATTGTAATTTCTCATCTTCTCCACTGAATACTCACTTTCTTTCACATATTTTCTTTGAAAACATTTTTAACATTTTCAATGTATCGAACTTGTGCATTATATACATAACACATGTAATTCTAGTAAAATCCCCAATGAAAGTGGTGAAATAAAATTCTATATATTTTTTATTTTCCCATTGGACTAAATATATCATAGTGGGTATGTTCAATATTCTGTTTTGATCAAATGTAAATTTTCTTCTGCACCGTATTTGTGATCTACCCTTGTTGACAAATAGTGCAACACTAATCACTTCTTGTTGACAAATTAGGAACTCCATGAACACTATCTAGTGTTGATAATCTTGTCATGTTTTTCTGATACATGTGTCCCATCCTTTAATTCCATAACTGATTTTCATCCACCAACCCAATGTAACAATAGTTATGAACTTCACCGACATGGAACATGTTTTCTTCTGTATGTTGTCCTCTTATAACTTCATTTCCATCATCTATATTACTTTAAATGAATATAACTTTTTAAAAGATGTCATTTTCCCCTAATCACTATGTTGTGAGACACATATCATGGTGAATTTCATCCCATCAACATATACTGAATTCCTGGATTTCAACTTTTCTTTTCCAGTAATGGAGGATCCCTTTACTTTGATCCTAAGAGATTAATCATTTCAAAATGTCACTATTATTTTTTATGAAATCATTCACATTATTTAACAATATTAAATATCTTATCAAATGAGATTAAAATACACTATCAAGGATCCATTTTTTTATACATTCATATCTTTCATTGTGATTTCAACAACAAGAGATTTCTATTCCTCCTTTTCTTCAACTTTTTAATTTACATCCTCCAATTTCATAGTGAAGAAAAATTTTAAAATACAGACAACCAAGAATTATTTCTTCACGAGCATAGTATATCTTTCTTTATTAGCCTTTAAAGTATCTATCTTATGATAATTTTTTTAAAAAAAATTATTTTTCGGGTAATACGGTCATACAACCCATAACAATATTTCTAGGTCGATCCCATATTTCACAAAGAGTTTCCAGTTGTTGGAACATATTCTCAACCTTCACACAGACCTTCTTAGATATCTTCTAGACATTATTTTGATATTTTTTCTTTTGAAAAGATTTAATCCCCCTCAATCCTTGCCTTTCAATGATTTTGGAATAATATATAGGTTTCTGGTGGAACCAAAATTATTTTGAAATGTGTTTGAATCCACCGCAATACAAGAAGTGTCTTTAGAATGAATATTTCACGATAAAACATCCATACTGACCGGAGTTGAGAATATGTTTCTCAAAAATCTTCTTACCAGAACTCTCTTGACCATAATAATTTATATATATTCAATTCTAACTTTATTCTTCATCTAATAATTATGTTCACACTTACCTGAACAAGAATTAGTAGAAATCTTTCTAGACTTGGGCTTTTTAATGTTCTGATTTTTCAGTATTTCTATCATTGACCACATTCAAAGCATTTAATGGATTGATCTTATAAGAATAGGTTCCATATTTCTTTTTTACTTTAAGGGTATATTTTGTTGATAACACGTAGGCTAAATGTTATAATAACATTCACCAATATCATTAATAGATTTTTTGAACACTGTCTTAATTTACTCATCTTCAGAAATTTTATGTTTAACAAATTCCAACTCAACTTATTTTTCTACGTTCATTACTTACAAATGATCATTTCAATTCTTTTCACTCTCGAGATAATTTTATAGATCAGAAGTATCTGTTACAAACATTTATTTATTTTTAAGAAAAGCTTCACAATAATTTAATGATGAGTATGCATTTTTCCGATTCTTTTTTTCATTCTCATCCCTTCTAACATTTCTAAAACCATCCCTCATATATTCATTCCGATGTTGTTCAAGTTTATTTTCCTCTTATTTAGTACCACTACTCTCAAAATCTTCATTATTCACTCTTGAAAAAAAGTTACATTATATATACTTCTTAGTAATGTATTTTTCAGAATCAGCCTCACTGTCATCATTTTCTTCATTTCTTGAAAAAATATTCTTCTTTTTAATTTAAATAACTATCTATCTTTACCTCTGCCAGAACAGTTATCTTTGTCACCCTATTTTTTCCATGACCTTCTTGGACTTCTATCTTCTTCATTGTTATCTTCTTTACCATTTTGAGGGAAATTAGCTCCAAAGTGGCCAACAACTTCACATTCAAAACAATTCAAAGGGATTTTCCTATTGAATTCACATGTTCCATTTTTCATATTTTTAGAATAAAATAGAATTTCCTCAAAATTCTAAGATACCTCATATTCCGAGTCAATCTCACTAGATTCATCTTCATTAATAATTTTTTTTTCAACTTATCGTTAATTATAGTCTGGAAAGACATTTCTCAAGAATTTTTTTCTTTTCTCATCATAATCTTCTCCCTTCTCATTTTCTATGTAATTATAGTGCTATGAAAATAATCCAGAGATAATGTTTCCGAGTCTCTATTTTCTAGTGATGCAACTTTAGCATCAAATATGTTGGGAATAATTCAAAATATCATTTCAACAAGTGTAGAATCCTCTAACTTTTCACCATGACATCTGATTGTTTTGAAAATTTCATTTATCATGGTAAAGAACTACCAAATAGTTTCATATTTACCCATCTTTTTGTCTTCATATTTTACCCTCCATATTTGAAGTTTTTAATTCTTCACTTTAGCATTTCCTTCATAAATGTTTTTCAGTTTTTTCCAGATTCCTTTCATAGTAGCACCACCTTTCAGTCTTAAAAATTCCCTCACAGAACGAGATGAGATTAAATCATTTTTAGCTCTTCCAAAATTATCATGATACATTTAATCTATAAGAGTAAGTGTAAAATTCTCATTAGTGGTAGGAAATCCATCTATTGTACTTTAAATAACTATATATCCAATAAAAAAAGATAATACATAATTATATCTTTCTAGATATGATAAATCTTCCCATAAAATATTGGAATTCCCTTACTATTCATACAATTCTGGTTCTCCATCATAATTTCTCTTCAAAAAATAAATAAAGAATAAATGAAGGGAACATATCTATTTGACAAATTTAAGCTACCCAGTCAGGATCCAAGTCTCTTTGTGAGGGGGTGGGGGTGAATCAGGGATAAATTTTCATTTCCAGCATCCTTTCAAATTATACAACTTTCTTCTCCAGTTAAGGATATCCATTCCCTATAGAAAAAAATCTAAACAAACATTTACATAAACACAAGATTTTACAAGGTTCACTACACAATGAGTGTATATAGACCTTGGTATGGTACAGAGGTAATATTTCACCACACAACACACCAAAAAGATAATCCTTTAATGTGGAATAAAATATGTAGGATATTAACATTCACACTAATAGTTCTTGGGGGAAAACGATCAAGTGTGTGTGCACCCTCTTAATAAAAATAAGGCATTTCAATATCTTTGTGCTTCTTGAAAAACCTTCAGACATATGATCATTAAAAAAATAATCTCATTACTAAAAAGAGGTAGATAGGAACTACTTATAAATCATAATAATACTTAGTACTGTACCCCAGTCATATCATGATTCACTTGAAAGTACTTCTCTTGTAACATGGGTACTAAAACTATCACCTAGTACGGCTCCTTCATGAAACTCCCATCTTCACAGAGAAGTCCATTTTTCAATGCTCTCCTGTCTTTAGATCTCACTAGAATTTAGAGATAAATATTGTTTAGAGCACAGATTGGTCTTTTCAATGTTTACTTCATTCTCAATTATCAACGGCTCCTCACAAATCTCAATTCCTTTGTGAAACTTACTATCTTCACAGTTCTCGTATTCTCCAAGATCTTTCTTCAACATTAGAGAGATATATAGTTATCATTAATTATATGTTAATTTATATAGGGGGTGTGGGATTATTTATATGAGTTTTCCACAATCTCTATAACCTTCTAGCCTCCTCAAAGCAACGTCACCACCAAATCACAGAGCTTTGAAATTTCCACTGAAAGTCACTCGGTTTCGTGAAGCACCCTGCATATTTTCTAGATTCAAAAAGGTCATTGTAAATAAAAAGATTTCCATAAAATCCATTGCATTACTGTGATGATCCTTATTAATTTTTTATGATGAAATGATCTTCACCTTCAATGACTCAATGGTTAACCGCAATACTTCTTTACATAGCCATTTTCATATCTTGTCGTAACCATGAAGAACACCATCAACATTCTTCACGTCTTCAGAGAATATACTTCATGATTCCCATATTCAAAAAAAATATTCTTTTAGATGGATCCAAAACCACTCCCTTCTAGGATACTACATTCACCATGAAATGAACTTCATGATCATAGAACAAGAACATAAAAAAATTCATGAACATCTACTCATGATTACAAACTCTAATAATGGAAAATAGATACTCTTCATGCTACAACAATTATGTAGAATTTAAAAGGATATTATTGATAAAACCAAATAGAAACATATCTAGGAACACTTTGAAAACTGTGTTCATCATCCCCATGAATACAACTAGATCATTCTACACACTAAACGATATCCCAACAAACACATAATGCCCCTAGTGATAATGAATAAAATTATAATAAATATCATTATCCTTCAACCACATTTTATGATATCCTGACCACAAATCATTATATAATAACAATATTTCTCCTTTAAACTAATTGAAGACATCATCAATCTACATTATATGGTAGCTGTTGTTCACGTTCACTTGGTTCATGAAATTATAATCGATACAAAGATTAATACTTCCATAAAATATATTTGTGACCAAAACTGGTTCACACCAAGGTTACACACCCGACTGAAAAAAAACCTTTTTGAAACTGATAATTGAGTTGTACTCACAACTCTCACAAATAAGAAGGTACCTTCCTTCATGGATAAATTGATATAGGATACATGCTTGGTTGTAGATCAATGCCAAACTCAACATCCCATCGAGGGGGCAATACTATTACCTCCTCTGTAAATACATAATGTTACTCATCCAATACCCTAGAAAACACCAAATTTTGGACCACCAATAGACTCATCATCAACTCAACCATCCAAGATGATGTGAGAAAAACATTCCTCTAAGTCAACTGAGGGACTATCTCACTAGAGAACATAGTTGGGTATCCATCAATATCATAGAACCCAACTTTCATTCGATATAAATTCATAATATATAGTGTTCAATAATACTAATCCATTCCTCGGATGAAATCATATGGCTATGTTTGTAATCATAAAAAATCTCTCTCCAAGAGCGGTGTTGCCTCAGTACTAACTCACGGTCTCTACATACATCATATTAGTCTGATCTACCTCCAGTTGACATATTTAATTCCCTGGGAGCTTGAATGCTATCTACCACAAGTTCCAATGGATGGAATATGGTAGTATATATAATGGAGTGTGTCACTCCTGAATCAAAAAATCATGAAACCTATTATAAAACAAGAAAAGGGTACATAAATCTACATGTAGATTAGCTGGAACTAGAAAAACTAAAGAATGAGGTTGACCATGACATACCCAATGTCTTCTATGAACATTATGAAGACTTCATCCAAATTCTCACTCTTCTAGTTGAGGACAAAAAACATTCTAGGAATATATTCTACCTACCTCGTATCCCCTCTATTGATCTCGGACTAGAGAACCTTGTTGCTTTTCCATGGCTAAAACTTCCTCAATGATGAAACATGGAATAGATCACGTCACACACAATGATTTCATTGAATATTTTGGCACACTATAAGATAATGTCCATGGCCTCCAAAAGAAAAACATGCATATGATCTCCTAGTATAGGTTTGATAGATTGATCCCCTATAGAAACAAGATGATTATCGATGAGACCTACTCTTGGTTTACCAAAATGTATTCTTTTCTAATAACTTAGGATCCTAGGACCAAATCTCTACTTCATGGGTAATCCTAGTGACTCCCCTCTCATTATGATCCAGTTTTGGAATGCATCCTCCAAATAACTTCTATTATTTACTGAACCATGAGGTATATATTCAGTATAAATGGGGTAACCTGATGTTATATATATGTATATAATGTCTCAAAAAAATTCTTCATCTAGACTCCCCATTTTTCCATAGGTCTGAAGAAATACACATAAGGATCTCAAAACAGACCAAAAAATATATAGAGAAATAGAAATCCCTTATTGAATAGTATGTAGATCTAGGTGACTGGCATAATTTTTGGTTGAATATATAAACTCTACTCTAAATCTATCCAAAATATCACCCACAAGACAATAAACTACTCACAATCCATGAGAAATTAGAACCACTATTGCCTCACATCTCCATGAAGTGTCGTCAAAGCCTAAACAACCCACTACTCCATCAAATCATATATGAAACTGAATTATTTCTCAACATCCATCAACCAGTCCTCTGTTACTTAATTTAAAATAGAGTCCTCATACATCTACTGACTCTGTCAGTAAAGCACTCAATGGTTTTTTCATCATCAACCTCCTCTCCACAGGTATCTCCTAGCACATCTTGTTGAACATCTTTTGTGCAAATAAAACTTATAAATTGACCTAGATATATACCTTCCAGAATAAAAAAGATTATATCTCCTAAACCTAGAATACTGAATACTTAACATTAATCAATTAATTATTTACTAATCACGTATAATGTTTTAACCTATGTAATGATATACCCATTTCATACACAGGTGAAGAGAAGTATAATGCATAACCCATTTCTTGGTCTCTACCCTTCAACTAGTATCACTTCATTTATTATGATCACTAATGATAAAAGTCCACACATAATATCAATGGGGGACCTAAATAATGGTGTCTCATCTAGTATCTCATGTTTACATCACATACTAATCTTAGTATAAAATGTGTTCATACCAACCCATATAACCTAACTTGTGCCTAAATCCACATCCCATATTATCCCTCTCCCAGAACCATCGATAATAATCTTTCATAACCCCCTCCCCACAATAATACGGCTATGAGAGGAGAGAGATGGTGACTACCTAATTCTCACCTCTATTAGGCCTAGGGGCGGAGACTAGAACTGAAGGTATAATAAATAGGCTAATGGGATTCACGAAACCTTAAGAGAAACAAATAGAAGAGAGTGAAATTAAAGATATTCCAAAAAAACCTGATCAATATATATATATATATTAGAAATCCCAAGTGAAACATGAAAATAAATACAAAAAAAAACTAAAATAGGATCTAAAAGTACCAAAATGTTAAAGACGAAAGTGACCATGATGCCCTTACAATTCCTATTAAACCATGAACTCGTAATATACATCATCATCACTAGCCTTCTCTGGATGACATGAATAATAGTTCATATATAATAACAAGAGAATCATACTTTACAATGTAGGATCCTACCCAAATCCTATTGTAAAGACGATTTAGAAATCATTCTAAATAAAAGTGACCAATAGTGAAACTAAATCATCACATAAAAAGGTATACAATGTTCCCAGCCTTACTATGACTAAGTCTCATGAAGTGTTTCAAACAAGAGATAATATAATATAATAATTAAACATCAAGGGTACGCTTCTCCTGCTTCCCAACTGGATTCTTCCACTACCCAAACATCGCATATCTTGATGCATCTCTTTCCAAATATTAGACAACTAGAATAATCATTGGAAAGGAATCACAACAAGAACCTCGATAATCACATAACCACACCACACCATATCATATATAGTAACCATGTTGTTTCTGAGAGACACTATAGACCTTATGATGAATATATAATGATAGGTATTGTACTTCACCACATAATATCCCAAACATTGAGTATGTACCTAAATATATCACAACCTATACACGAAATAACTAGAATAATCTTTTTGATACATTATCTTGTAATACATGTGTGTTAATTAAACACAATCAATTATAAACCTCTATACACATATATGGGAATAATATCCACAATACCTACCTGTACAAGTAACTACTAAGAGAAGTGAGTAGGGCCAAGGGGGTAGTTAGCCATCCATCATCCAACTGGGATATTGGAAAAAACACCCTCTCAGAGTCCATTGGGTGATAGTTTACCTAAGAGAGATGGGTGGGGAATTGTATGAAATAAAATAATATTAATGATATAATGTATCTCATAACCACATTGTGGGAATAACCTAGTCTTATAATCAACATCTGATAATGTCATACAGACTCTCAAATTCCAATTCTAAAACCAAAAATCCAATGTCCATATAAGAATTTTAATGAAATGAATTAATTACTTATTTACTATTTATAATTTACAAACATTATTATATTACCCATTAATTAAGAATTAGCATTTTTATCATTACATTACATTACATTAATTATCAATGTAATGTCCATGACCCCTATGCGTAATCAAATCCAGGTCCATGGTTTATCAATATTAACAACTTTTATGTATCACATTCCATTATCAACAACCTTGTGGGTTAAGAATCATTTAATTCAATTGTATAATCATTACATATACTGGTACTCAAGGAAAACCATCCTAATATACTTATAAGAGGAATCCTGCATCCAATAAAATCCATCTATGTTTTTTAATGGGGAAAGGAATAAAGAAAAAATAAACAACACAGATATTGAACATTAAACAGATTCATTTTTTAGCATACTAGCTCTCAATGTCACATCAATGGGTATGACCATCTTTAAACCTTTATATATTCTCTAATGGTATCCTCAACACCAACATCAATATACTGATGAATCTCTAAATCACAAGAATCATCTACATCCACATAATATGGGCCTCTATACAAACATATATCATCAGCCATCCTCATCTAAGCCATACCTAGTTCACATCACATTCAGGACTCTCTAGCCTACATCAAAATGTCTATTCCAGCTTACTTTTATCAGGTTCATATAATAAGGATCATATCCAGAGAACAACACAAAATAGCATGAACAAAATATCAATCCATATGGAGACCAACCCTTTAAAATGATGCAGTCATCCTTCTCATGTGAACGGTCTCTCATGGATTCTAAACAAGGAACTAAACCTTTTCATGAAAACAAAAAACTCATGAACCTCAAAAATTTTATTTATTACACAACTAGTTCTTATTCAATCATTAATTAGCTAATTCATTATTTACAGTTTCCAACTATGGGAATCCTAAGGAATCATGTTATAAAATGACATTAGAAACAAAACATGATCTTATAATTTATTCTTATTATGAAAAACATAGAGAATTAACATTATCATTAACATTATATTTCAAATATTACCATCAAGTGTAAATGTGCTTCATATTATTTATCAATGAAATTAATCAAATATAAGATCAATTTTAATTAAACTTGTGCATTACATCAATTTTATTATCATGAAATTACATCAACCACTGGATTATAAACATTCCTCTTATTTAATCATTATTATGATATTTAATTATCAATTAATTTTAACATTAGTTTCTTTAAATACATTCCATCATGAAAAAAATGTTATTTCATAGGATGAGAACCTAAAAAAATTAAAGGAATATATATCACAATATCTTTAAAATCATGGGCCCAACCACTATCATGATATAAGGAAATAAAACCGGCATGTGATCGCTATCCAGTTCTATTAATCCGATTGAATAATTATTATGTCAATTAAATTTACATGGAAAGAAATAAACTATCATCAATTTATGATTAGACATAAATAAATAGTGCATCAATGAGTCTCTTACCATAAAATCCATTAACATTCTTTTCATGATAATATAACACATTATTTATCTTTGATCACCTCTACTACAATAAATACATCCATTAGAGGACTCCATGACACAAATACATAAAAAATATCCAATAGAACACCCATTATAAACATGGATGATCAGAAATCATAACATGGAAAGAAGATACCATTTGAAATGGGATCTAATAAAGATAACCCACTAGAAAATTAATAATGAATGCACCTGGGATAAAAGAAAATCAACGACCGAAGACCAATGATCGATCCTAATAAAAAGAACGTCGAAAAGTTTTTGTAGAGAGATTATAGATTCTTGGAATCTGTAGTGAAATCCAATATCAATGCATTTTGGAGAAATCCGAAGAGGTAGAAAATTTTAATGTTTGACAAGATATGGGATTTATAGAACATGTAATCCCTATTCACATCAATTAATCCTTGAGTTTTTTACTAAAAAAACATCACATTTTCATTATTTAACCATGAAAATTACACATCTTCAAATTAACCTACACAAGTTGGGAACTGAATATACATGACATGAAATAATGATATGGTGTGTATTCTACCTGCCTCTAACATCTTCAATAGTTGACACTTTTAAAATTGTTATATGCCTCCTTCAAAAGCTATGGTCTTTATAAACATGAAAATGGTTGGATCCTAAGGATCCATGTACTTAAATTAATGATAAAATGAGGTCAACTAATGGGTGATTTATCCAAGAAGTCATTTATTTCAATTGAAGGAAGTATAAAACACATCCCCACCGAACACTCAATTAGTAGAAATATGCTGATATAGAGAGGTTCAAAACCCAGATAGTGATTGTTCATGTAGAAGGAGAACCGATTGTGCTCCACCTACCTTGGTGGATCAATTTTACCCTTATGTATATGAAATATAATATTTAAAAGATCATGGATATAGTATTCTAAAACAAGACCAATCAAACTTAAGAGGGAATGGTGGTTGAAATTTTATGAGCTTAATTCATGTACTGATGATCATGGTTCAATTTAGTCAATGAGGTAGAAAAAAAAAATACATTCTATGCATTAATAATAGCTGAAAGTAACTAACTCCAATCCTAGGATGCGTGTGGAACATGATGTTGAAGGTGTTCATTATATCGTGATTAACAAGAACTAATGATCAATGATGAAATCCATCCATCATAAAGTAATTTAAAAATGAATGAATAACTTTATTCCAAACCAACAGTAAAATAAAGTAGAAAACACACTAGATAACCATGTCTAATGATTATATGTTGGGGTCCAGCTAACAATGGTTGAATTAGAGGGTGTCGATCTGGGATTAGAGAATTAAGGGATAATCTACTGATGAAAAAAAATATTATCTATAATGAATATATCATTTTATGTGCTTAGATTATAATTGAAGACCATTATAAATTCATTTTCTATATGTGTAATAACATTGATTAAGATGGTGGTTGGACCATGAATTTCCCTAGTTCTCTAATTCAAATTAAAAAGACTATTACATTGCAGGTTCTTAAAAGAACCCTATAATATATACACTTCCAACTAAATCATAAGAAATCTTGACCACAAGTCCATGGATGGTATCAAAGTGATGGAAATTGAAGGAAGGCTTCGATTCGTGGGATTTTGTATTAGATGGCCATTGTTTATGATGAAAATAATTCATTAAATATTCATCAATGCATCAAGATTAAATAATTTTCTGGACCATGAATAGTTAAAATAATTAAGATGTCCTGTAAGATTTTAAATTTTTCATGTAGTAGTTTTATTTATGAGTGGTGCGGGGGTGTGTAGTGTGTTGAAATGGGAAGAAATAAGTATGCGTTCAACATAAGATTGAGATTTTTAAGGAAATTATTTATTTGATATTGAATCATCATGTTGTTGAAGTACTAAAAATAATATTTTTAGAAGATATGGTTTACTAATATTTTATAAAGTCATCTAAACTTATCCAAGATTATTGTAATCAATGCTCTCAAGGTTGATAGTTTTAATAGTTGGATTATTTGATGATAACATAATTTAGTATGATGTTTATGAATATAATATTTTTCACAAGATGTGGTTGATAATGTTTTTTTGAAGAATTCATGGCCAATATTGGTGATGATGATGCAAACAATGGCTATACAAGGGTAATTTAAGAGCTCATAACGTGTTATCATCATGGATGAATATAACACCCAAATATATTTGAATATTAATTTTTCTATATTATTGATTTGTCCAATATATATTGTCACATGAATCATTAAAATAAATGATACATGAATTATTAGATAAATATTATCATGATAATTTAATAACAACAAAATATCTGGTGAAAATATATTGTAATCAATTGTAAATATAGAAAAAAGGTATAACAACACTTATCATTTTAAAGGTAAAATTTTAATATAATAATTTCTTATTTATATATTATATTTTTATTCAAATGAAAAATGTATAAATGTTAGAACTTTATTTCTACAAATTCAACATAATTTCTAGATTCGTCATTTAAATATTATATTAGGGTGTATTTTTCATATATTCATAAAATAATATTTTTTATCTGATTTTTGAATTATATAGTTTTACTAAAATTTATAAATTTAATAATGTTCCATTATATAAGAAAGGAATAGTTATTTATTAAAAAACTAAATTAATAAAATATGTATTTAAAGTGTAAATTTATGTATTTTAATTGCTATTATGTGAAGTTACCCAGTCAAGATCCAAGTATCATTATGAGGGGGATGGGTAAATGTGTGCTATAATTTATTCTTATGATTCCTTTAAAATTAAACAACCTTCATTACCTATTAAGGATATCTTTCCCTAGTGAACCCAATCAAAACACACTTTCACTACAGCACAATAATTTTCATTGTTCACTACTCAATGAGAGTTTCTAGTCCATGGTATGGTACAAAGATAATTTTATACCACAAAATCCACTAAAGGGATAATCCATTAATGTGGAATTCAACATGTATGATATTACCTTTCACTCATGTATAACTTGGTAGATAATCCACATGATTTTTTTCACCCTCTTAGCACAAATTCAATAATGCAATATCTCTATGATTCTTGAAAAACACCACAAATCTGATCATTGAAAAACAATATTCACTTTCCTATCTAGAAGATGATAAGAGCTACATGGAATTCTCAAAAATACATAGTATTATACCTCAATATTATCTTGATCCACTTGAAATCACTTATCACTTTACATTGGTACTCAAATCTTCAGTTCGTAGAGGTCCTTTGTAGAACACCTTATTGAAGCACCCAACATCACATATCACTCTAGTTCACAAATATCTGTTGTTCCCAAAGATCACTAGATCATACAACTCACTATTTTTTGGATCACATATTGTTCATTGCGATGATAACTTCTTTCACAAATCTCAATGGCTCACGACGATGCTCTTTTCCATCGTGAAGCATACTACCTTTGCAGAGCACACATTCACTGTGAACCTTCTACACAATTCAAGAGATCTAAATTTATAATTATTTCTCTTTTACTTTCTCAATGGAGTTGGGTTCTGTTTATTGTTTTTTCCACTAACTCTAGAACCTTTTATCCACCTTAGATCCACGAGAGGAAAAAATCATAGTGCTCTGAAATTTCTAATAAAACTCACACTATTTCATAAAGCTCCTACGCTATTTTCTTGATTTAGAATGCTCATTGTAATTCATAAGCATTCCGTCAAATACTTTTCATCATTGTGATGATCATTACCCCTTTTCACCTTTGCAATTCAATTCACTTTCACCCCCACAATTCTCACAAATAATGATCCTTTCCTTGGACATTTTCAAAGCTCTTCGTAATAGTGATGAACATCATCAACATTCTCTATGTCTTTGCAAAATATACTTCATGAGTTCCATATTTACAAAAATCATGCCTTCGGAATATTTTTATGAGATCTTCAATAAATCGAATTATCACAATGCTATCACAACTCTAAATTTTGGACCCCAAAATTTGGAAAACTCTGCAAAACTACACCACCATAGACACCTGATTTTGAAAAACCTACCATGATGATTGACAAAATATTTTATCCCCCTTTACTTCATACATAATTCATCACAATTTACCTAAAAAACATATTATATTTGTGAAATAAATATCAGCAAATCATTTTCAAATTTAATATGAAATGTATTGTTACTTTCATATCCTTCTTCATCCACAAAAACAATGTGATGTGATTTACTT
Source organism: Viscum album (assembly GCA_963277665.1). Taxonomy (NCBI): domain Eukaryota; kingdom Viridiplantae; phylum Streptophyta; class Magnoliopsida; order Santalales; family Viscaceae; genus Viscum; species Viscum album. The sequence continues at coordinate 1,134,861,525 of OY728166.1, forward strand.
TTTTCCCAAACATCCTTAAGAACAAAATACAATACTTCGTGCTTCCAAAACACTCATCAGCCAACATGGTCCTAATATTATGAACTTTTAAAACCTATTTTTAGTTATTTAAACCCATGAAACATTCTATTCTAATTTAAAACAATTTTTGGTCTTTTATTTTAAATTAACATGTTTATGATAAAATCATATTTTGGATTTCATTAAAACCAAACAAAATTTAATTTCTCACGATAAAAAAATATATCAATTATATTAATTACATTAATAATGCGTATCTACATATAAAATTTAAGCATAAAAACACATTTTCTCATGAAAACTATTTGACGCAACATGTGCGTTATTTAAAAATAACCTTTTAAAACCCTTAATTATTTTATATGATAATTTCTTTAATATTTTTAATTAGTATTTTTAAATTATAATATAATAATAGCATTAATTGTGCTCATTAAAAATAATTACTGAGAATAAAAACATTACTTACCCTGGAAAAAATAAAAATATTTAAAATATTTATATTAACTATCGAAGACATAAAAAATTAACAAAGAATTCCAATAGTTTTATAATTAAATTTGTCTTGAAAAAACCCTATTCTTTCAATTATTATACATTTTTAAAACCATTTAACCATTAATAGTGTCATTATACAAATGAGAAACTATTTTGAATTTACAAAATTACATTTTATTAGTTATAAAGGGAGATCACTTAGACCTATATCATCCACGAATTTTAAATCCTATGATATATCAAAACACTATAATTGAATCGTATAAACCCTCTCCCCATTCCCTAAAATATATTTCTTTGAAAAAAACTATTAAATTATCCTTAATGTGTTACCCAATGAAGAATCTTCCACGGTATTGGTAATTTTCTCAACCAATCCCTCTTAATTAATTTTTTATTACCCCATTGAAATAAATTTTATCCATTAATGTATATTAACATTAGAATTATAGAAATTGGTAAATATTATTATAATAATGGATTGTTACTTCACTACCATCTTTTAAAATCACTCAAAAAAAGAATATTTTGTCATGTGTATGTGAAGACTGATTTCACCATTAACAACATGTTCTATTTTACCATTACAAACTAACATGGATATAATTAAAAATATATTAAATGAATAGAAATAAATTTTATGAAACATTGAATATTATTTAAATATACTATTGGACATTAAATAATTTTTTTTTAAAAATAAATTACCATAGATTACTAAACAAACTAAAATGAACATATTGAGACACATTTCTTAATTTGAGTCCATTTTGGGAAACAAAAGGGAAATGTAAAAAAATTATTTTTATTTAATAATGAAATAAAAAATACCCTATAATTATAGATATTATTACAATATTTAATGTCACATTTAATCATATTTAAAATGTTAACTAAGTTTCAATGAAATCAAACAAAACACCTAAATTAATCACCATAAGAGATGAATATACAATAAATAATTAATATAAGATAATAAATAGACCATTGAAAAATAAATATCAATGGAAAAGTATATTACGGATATTTTTATTAAACTTCATTTTATTACTCTAGTTGTTAGGCTGGTACGTATAATTTATCAAAAACTGACGTATGAGTTTCATGCATCTTAATTTCTCTTCCTTATGTTATAAGGAGAATTCACCACTTTGTTCCTATTTGTGTGTATATATATTAGATATGTATTTATTTTATTATAATTTAACAAGAAACATAATTATTTTAAAAATACATCTCATGTTCTACCTTTCCTGTTATTTTAATATGAAAAATTACAATGTTTTAAGAGTTTTTTTTAGAATGTAAATTCTCATTCATTGAGTTATGATAGTTGTTAATGAACAAGTTTTATATTATTTTTTAAATTTAAAAAATTTTAATTTAATTATTGTTTTTTTATATATTTGTTCTGTTGATTTAAATTTTGACTACATATACCCATCTCTAATGTCCTTTTCTTCATGAATTAAGATATTTGTATGATATTTTTTTAAATCAAATTAACTTAATATTAGTTAAATTGGTATTCTATTTTAGAAATTATTTTATGTTTGACAAAATTTTATAGTTCCTATATCATATGATAATTTCACTTTTACCACATGAGAAAATTATATGTTAACTTTATCATTTTTTATTTTTTAATTTCATTGTTATATTATTTATTCATTTTTTAGAAAATAATACCATATTAATTAAAAAATTACTTCATTTCCATTTTCATAATTCAAAAATATTGATTTTACTATTTTGTAATACAAATTTTTTTTACTCACGCGACATTATTATTTTTCATAACGACTTTATAATTGACATTTTACTAACATTTTTTATGATGTGGGTTTTTAATAATCTTATTTCAAAATTTTAAAAAGGGTTTTCAATGTTTCTAAATCCCATGTTATATAATCCACTACAAAATATTTTTATAATCCCATTATTTCATTTCATATACAAATTATTCATTATTCTTTTTTATATGTAAATGTTTCAAATATGCATTCACTTCATAATTTTTAAACCATTTAGTCTTTTTGTAGGATCTAATATTGATGATTATTATTAAAAATCAAAATTTTAAAGATGTTTTTACACCACCTTTATGAAAAATGTATTTATTTTCCAAGGATCCATTATTGAAATTTGAATGAATAAGTAAGTTCTCGACCATGGGATGTGATATGTGGTGTCATTATTTATCTCATCTTGAATGTACATTTTGTATAAGTACTAAAACAAAAATTTTGGAAGTTAAATGGTATATAAATATTGGAAATTTGTATTGAAAATTTACCAAGAATTTAGTAATAAATGATTGAATGTTTTGTGAAATTCTAGGATGGATTAGTTGAAGATAACATAAATTATTTTTATACATAATAAGATAGAAGGTTCCCAATGCTATTATCGAGCATGCTGGTGTGAATTTTTTTTTTTTGAGATTTTAAAATATAATGTAGATAGTGGCTATGAAATGATAATTTTAGAGTTCATCACATGGTATCATTAAAGAAAAATTCAACCCCTATACATTTTTGGATATTTATTCTAAATTAATACAATGTTTGATATCTTTTTCACATGAATCACTAATCAAAATGGTGTTGTGCTAGTTTAGATAAATATTACTATGAAATTTTTTTAACAAATAAACCACTAGTGAATAAAAATAAAATAATAAATTATAAATACATACATAATTGGTTTAATTACACAGAACATTTTAAATTTTGAATTTTTCAATAAAATAAGTATTTTATAGTATATAGAGTTTTCAATTAAATGATAAATTTATGAATTATAGAATTTTATTTTAAATAATTAAAATTATTTTTTTGGTTTATCATTTCAAATTTATATTTGGTTGTATTTTTTAAAATTTTTTATTACAATAATTTTTTTTTCTGAATTTTGGAAAAATTAGTTTTTACTAAAATTTAATATTTTTTAAATTTAGAATGATATATGAAATACATATAAACATATAGAAAAATTAAAATAAAATAAGATATATTTAATGTTTAAAATTAATCATTTTATTTTTTTAATATTTAAATCATATGTTAAATCTTTAGAACATATTTAACATTTTCATACAATTTAAGACAATTTTCTTTCGTTTATTTTATAAAAAACATTTATGATAAAATTACTTGCCCTTTTTTAATCCAAAAAATATTTTCTATTATTAATAAATATATTTATGTAATGTATATTAGTAACATTAATAATTTTAACCCACACATAAATTATAATCATAAAATATATTTTTTATAAAAACTGAATTTAAACATAACGTGTGTTAATTATTAATTTTATATTTTAATCCATATACACTTTATCTGATAAATTTATTGTACTAATTTAAAATTATTAATTAATTATAACATTATGTTTTGATTTTATAATAATTTCATGCGGTTAAAATCTTTTTTTCATCTCAGAAAAATTAAGAAATAATTGTTTTTTCTAAATATAAAAGAAAAAAATTTAAAAAAACTATAAAAATTGTGTGGATGATAAGTGTATTAGAAAACACTTCTATGATCCGTTAAGAAACACTTTTATCCATTAAAACATTAATACTTTCATTACATCATTTAAAATGTTTTGGTTATTTACAAAACTACTATTTTGTTCAGTTTTAAATGGAGATCAAATACACCAACTTTATCCACTGATTCCAAAGAATACTATAATATATCAATCATTCATGTAGGTACATACTTTTTAAAATATTAGTTTCAACACTATTTTATGTTTGTAAAAGGGTTTCTTGAGTGCTTGAGGAATTTTGGAAGTGTTACGGTGGTGCTGACACAAAAGAAGAAAAAATTGGCCCACAGTCCATAGTGTATGATTTTTTCATGGTTAACTTAAACCATGTTCCTGGCTGATGAAACCATGAAAAATGGGAACCATTTTGGATATAGGTCTACTTCATGGAACCTCACTTTTTTCCAAACCTTGTCTGTGCCCCCGAGAAACTGTGTAAAATGGATCTTCTAAGATAGAGGGATCTGCCAGGTTCTTTCATGGATTGTAAATTTTGAGGTTAAATCTTATGACCCTTAAGAAGTAAGAAATTTAAATTTTTCCCTCACAACAAAATATATTTATCCCCTTATATTTTCTCCCATTCAACCCCCTCTACCCTAGATTATGAACAACCCAATATATTTCTTCCCTCATTTCCCCCTTATTTTCTCCCCTAATTATTCATCTTCAAACATTTTCAATATTAGGGATTGTGGGGAATTTCCACTTTTTTTGAATCCCTGAAACCTTTATTTTTCTAGTTGAATATATTGTGGTAATTTAACTAGTCATTGATTTTGAATAAATGGATGAGATTAATAATGTTTTCATTATTAGTCATCAGGTAAGTGGTCTTAAATATTTTCCCCATAGTCTTGATGTGTTATATGTGTATATAGTTGTTCTATTTAAAATCTATATTACATCTTTATTTCATAGGTTAGATAATTTTATTTGAAACATACACATATTTGTAAAAAAAACTTCACATACACCATTGGGATCGTCGATAAGGTGAGACAGAAACTGAGGGTACCCATGGGGGAAGTCAAACCCTTGTAATTTGATAAAAAAACATGTAAAACTTGAGATTTGAGTATTATGTGAGATAATAGGTATTGAAAAAAATTGATGTTTGTTTATGTTTTTTGGATTGATTGAAACAAATTATAAGTTGTATTTCATAAATAATTTAATGATTTTTAAATGATTTGGATGGTAAGTTTGGGGCTTGAAATGAATTTAAATTTATTGAGGGAAAATGATGTTTGAATATAAAAAAATTAAGGATGTGTTGACGACAATGTGATTCAAAATGGGGTTTCTAAAAGATTTCAAATTGAGTATGAAATGAGAAAAATGATCTATTTTGTGGAAATGGATTAATGGTTTACCTAATATGATGAAAAAATAAATAAAATCCATTTATCATATTTTAGTTTTTCAAAGGGGAAGACATGTGTTATAAAGGATGTTTTTAAGATTATTTCAAAGAGTATGTTGAAATTTTTTCATTTCTATGATTTAGTTTATAAAGGTCATATATAAAATAGTAGTTAAGGTATATTATTCTTAGTGAGATATAACACAAGACAATTATGTTTCCATGTTATCATGATTATGAAATTAAATAATTGTTGAATGAAATTAATTAATGATATAGAAGGATGGGGTGTTTATCATGATTTGAAAATATGTTAATTTTTTTTATTTGAATGTTCTTACTGGATTGTGATGTGTACATTAAATTTATATGTTGTTGTTATAAGGAAAATAATAAATGGGTTAGGGGATCTAACCTATCAAATTTTTTGAATATGTTAAATTGGTTAATGAATAGGGATTAGTGAATATTATTAATGAGTTTATTCACAAGATATGAGAATTGGGTTAAATTTCATTGTAATATAATTAGAAAATGTGTTATTGGGTTATATCATAGTATTAATGCCCATGTTTACGATTATGGATTATGATTTATTTTTGTATTGGTTGTGGTTGGTTGTGATATGGTACGTGTGTGGTGAAGGGAAAAATAAGAATTTTAACATGTTTAGTTAGTGTGTGGTAATTACATGAGGTTCTATACCCATGTGTTGAGTAAGATTGTATCATTAAACTCCACCAAAATTCATGGGTTAGTGTAAGAGACATAGGATGTATTAACATAATGGTTTCATTTGATGAGACCACCTAGAATGATGCTCCAAGGTGTGCTTGATGCATTTTTAATGATTTACTTACCTCTAGTGATATATATAAAGTGACTCCCCCCATTATGCATAGTAATTGACTGAATTAGGTCAGAGTGTAAATTATGTATAAGCTTTACCCATATAACCTAAGTTGAAGATAAACATATAAATGAAGATATCATAACTGATGAAATAGATATAATGAGGAATATATCTTAAATGAACATTTTAGATAATGGTTATATTTTGTGTTTTGATTAGTTAATTCCTATATGTTTAAATGTACATGTCACCCTTTTTGACTTTGGTTATACTCCCAATGTTACCTGAGTTGTTTTTTGATGATTTTTAGATTCTATAGAACATAATTTGTAAATTGATATTAGATAATTAGTTAAATGTTTTCATGAAATTTTTTTATTTATTACACTTATTACCTAGATACAACATTTTATAGACTGTTTATTACTTTATACACTGTTGGTGGTGGCCTACTGAGTCAGACTCACACCCTGCTCATGCCGCAATGGAACTTCGGTACTAAATAATATACTACTAGTTATTAGCTATATGTTTATAATAGAGACACGGTGATTGGTTGAGCATGGGATTATTTGTTTGATATTGGTGGTCATGACCGAGTTGGGACTCCGGTATGAGTTTATAGTTCTTTAGCAGTTTTGGCCTTGGGTTATATTGCATGCCTAACTGAAAATTAGTGTTTTCACTAGATATCATTACAATATGTTTACTTGGTTTCTTGTTGATATATTATTTTTTTATTCAAATGAAAAATGTATAAATGTTAGAACTTTATTTCTACAAATTCAACATAATTTCTAGATTCGTCATTTAAATATTATATTAGGGTGTATTTTTCATATATTCATAAAATAATATTTTTTATCTGATTTTTGAATTATATAGTTTTACTAAAATTTATAAATTTAATAATGTTCCATTATATAAGAAAGGAATAGTTATTTATTAAAAAACTAAATTAATAAAATATGTATTTAAAGTGTAAATTTATGTATTTTAATTGCTATTATGTGAAGTTACCCAGTCAAGATCCAAGTATCATTATGAGGGGGATGGGTAAATGAGTGCTATAATTTATTCTTATGATTCCTTTAAAATTAAACAACCTTCATTACCTATTAAGGATATCTTTCCCTAGTGAACCCAATCAAAACACACTTTCACTACAGTACAATAATTTTCATTGTTCACTACTCAATGAGAGTTTCTAGTCCATGGTATGGTACAAAGATAATTTTATACCACAAAATCCACTAAATGGATAATCCATTAATGTGGAATTCAACATGTATGATATTACCTTTCACTCATGTATAACTTGGTAGATAATCCACATGATTTTTTGCACCCTCTTAGCACAAATTCAATAATGCAATATCTCTATGATTCTTGAAAAACACCACAAATCTGATCATTGAAAAACAATATTCACTTTCCTATCTAGAAGATGATAAGAGCTACATGGAATTCTCAAAAATACATAGTATTATACCTCAATATTATCTTGATCCACTTGAAATCACTTATCACTTTACATTGGTACTCAAATCTTCAGTTCGTAGAGGTCCTTTGTAGAACACCTTCTTGAAGCACCCAACATCACATATCACTCTAGTTCACAAATATCTGTTGTTCCCAAAGATCACTAGATCATACAACTCACTATTTTTTGGATCACATATTGTTCATTGCGATGATAACTTCTTTCACAAATCTCAATGGCTCACGACGATGCTCTTTTCCTTCGTGAAGCATACTACCTTTGCAGAGCACACATTCACTGTGAACCTTCTACACAATTCAAGAGATCTAAAATTATAATTATTTCTCTTTTACTTTCTCAATGGAGTTGGGTTCTGTTTATTGTTTTTTCCACTAACTCTAGAACCTTTTATCCACCTTAGATCCACGAGAGGAAAAAATCATAGTGCTCTGAAATTTCTAATAAAACTCACACTATTTCATAAAGCTCCTACGCTATTTTCTTGATTCAGAATGCTCATTGTAATTCATAAGCATTCCGTCAAATACTTTTCATCATTGTGATGATCATTACCCCTTTTCACCTTTGCAATTCAATTCACTTTCACCCCCACAATTATCAAAAATAATGATCCTTTCCTTGGACATTTTCAAAGCTCTTCGTAATAGTGATGAACATCGTCAACATTCTCTATGTCTTTGCAAAATATACTTCATGAGTTCCATATTTACAAAAATCAGGCCTTCGGAATATTTTTATGAGATCTTCAATAAATCGAATTATCACAATGCTATCACAACTCTAAATTTTGGACCCCAAAATTTGGAAAACTCTGCAAAACTACACCACCATAGACACCTGATTTTGAAAAACCTACCATGATGATTGACAAAATATTTTATCCCCCTTTCCTTCATACATAATTCATCACAATTTACCTAAAAAACATATTATATTTGTGAAATAAATATCAGCAAATCATTTTCAAATTTAATATGAAATGTATTGTTACTTTCATATCCTTCTTCATCCACAAAAACAATGTGATGTGATTTACTTTTTCCCCAAACATCCTTAAGAACAAAATACAATACTTCGTGCTTCCAAAACACTCATCAGCCAACATGGTTCTAATATTATGAACTTTTAAAACCTATTTTTAGTTATTTAAACCCATGAAACATTCTATTCTAATTTAAAACAATTTTTGGTCTTTTATTTTAAATTAACATGTTTGTGATAAAATCATATTTTGGATTTCATTAAAACCAAACAAAATTTAATTTCTCACGATAAAAAAATATATCAATTATATTAATTACATTAATAATGCGTACCTACATATAAAATTTAAGCATAAAAACACATTTTCTCATGAAAACTATTTGACGCAACATGTGCGTTATTTAAAAATAACCTTTTAAAACCCTTAATTATTTTATATGATAATTTCTTTAATATTTTTAATTAGTATTTTTAAATTATAATATAATAGTAGCATTAATTGTGCTCATTAAAAATAATTACTGAGAATAAAAACATTACTTACCCTGGAAAAAATAAAAATATTTAAAATATTTATATTAACTATCGAAGACATAAAAAATTAACAAATAATTCCAATAGTTTTATAATTAAATTTGTCTTGAAAAAACCCTATTCTTTCAATTATTATACATTTTTAAAACCATTTAACCATTAATAGTGTCATTATACAAATGAGAAACTATTTTGAATTTACAAAATTACATTTTATTAGTTATAAAGGGAGATCACTTAGACCTATATCATCCACGAATTTTAAATCCTATGATATATCAAAACACTATAATTGAATCGTATAAACCCTCTCCCCATTCCCTAAAATATATTTCTTTGAAAAAAACTATTAAATTATCTTTAATGTGTTACCCAATGAAGAATCTTCCACGGTATTGGTAATTTTCTCAACCAATCCCTCTTAATTAATTTTTTATTACCCCATTGAAATAAATTTTATCCATTAATGTATATTAACATTAGAATTATAGAAATTGGTAAATATTATTATAATAATGGATTGTTACTTCACTACCATCTTTTAAAATCACTCAAAAAAAGAATATTTTGTCATGTGTATGTGAAGACTGATTTCACCATTAACAACATGTTCTATTTTACCATTACAAACTAACATGGATATAATTAAAAATATATTAAATGAATAGAAATAAATTTTATGAAACATTGAATATTATTTAAATATACTATTGGACATTAAATAATTTTTTTTTAAAAATAAATTACCATAGATAACTAAACAAACTAAAATGAACATATTGAGACACATTTCTTAATTTGAGTCCATTTTGGGAAACAAAAGGGAAATGTAAAAAAATTATTTTTATTTAATAATGAAATAAAAAATACCCTATAATTATAGATATTATTACAATATTTAATGTCACATTTAATCATATTTAAAATGTTAACTAAGTTTCAATGAAATCAAACAAAACACCTAAATTAATCACCATAAGAGATGAATATACAATAAATAATTAATATAAGATAATAAATAGACCATTGAAAAATAAATATCAATGGAAAAGTATATTATGGATATTTTTATTAAACTTCATTTTATTACTCTAGTTGTTAGGCTGGTACGTATAATTTATCAAAAACTGACGTATGAGTTTCATGCATCTTAATTTCTCTTCCTTATGTTATAAGGATAATTCACCACTTTGTTCCTATTTGTGTGTATATATATTAGATATGTATTTATTTTATTATAATTTAACAAGAAACATAATTATTTTAAAAATACATCTCATGTTCTACCTTTCCTGTTATTTTAATATGAAAAATTACAATGTTTTAAGAGTTTTTTTTAGAATGTAAATTCTCATTCATTGAGTTATGATAGTTGTTAATGAACAAGTTTTATATTATTTTTTAAATTTAAAATTTTTTAATTTAATTATTGTTTTTTTATATATTTGTTCTGTTGATTTAAATTTTGACTACATATACCCATCTCTAATGTCCTTTTCTTCATGAATTAAGATATCTGTATGATATTTTTTTAAATCAAATTAACTTAATATTAGTTAAATTGGTATTCTATTTTAGAAATTATTTTATGTTTGACAAAATTTTATAGTTCCTATATCATATGATAATTTCACTTTTACCACATGAGAAAATTATATGTTAACTTTATGATTTTTTATTTTTTAATTTCATTGTTATATTATTTATTCATTTTTTAGAAAATAATACCATATTAATTAAAAAATTACTTCATTTCCATTTTCATAATTCAAAAATATTTATTTTACTATTTTGTAATACAAATTTTTTTTACTCACGCGACATTATTATTTTTCATAACGACTTTATAATTGACATTTTACTAACATTTTTTATGATGTGGGTTTTTAATAATCTTATTTCAAAATTTTAAAAAGGGTTTTCAATGTTTCTAAATCCCATGTTATATAATCCACTACAAAATATTTTTATAATCCCATTATTTCATTTCATATACAAATTATTCATTATTCTTTTTTATATGTAAATGTTTCAAATATGCATTCACTTCATAATTTTTAAACCATTTAGTCTTTTTGTAGGATCTAATATTGATGATTATTATTAAAAATCAAATTTTTAAAGATGTTTTTACACCACCTTTATGAAAAATGTATTTATTTTCCAAGGATCCATTATTGAAATTTGAATGAATAAGTAAGTTCTCGACCATGGGATGTGATATGTGGTGTCATTATTTATCTCATCTTGAATGTACATTTTGTATAAGTACTAAAACAAAAATTTTGGAAGTTAAATGGTATATAAATATTGGAAATTTGTATTGAAAATTTACCAAGAATTTAGTAATAAATGATTGAATGTTTTGTGAAATTCTAGGATGGATTAGTTGAAGATAACATAAATTATTTTTATACATAATAAGATAGAAGGTTCCCAATGCTATTATCGAGCATGCTGGTGTGAAATTTTTTTTTTGAGATTTTCAAATATAATGTAGATAGTGGCTATGAAATGATAATTTTAGAGTTCATCACATGGTATCATTAAAGAAAAATTCAACCCCTATACATTTTTGGATATTTATTCTAAATTAATACAATGTTTGATATCTTTTTCACATGAATCACTAATCAAAATGGTGTTGTGCTAGTTTAGATAAATATTACTATGAAATTTTTTTAACAAATAAACCACTAGTGAATAAAAATAAAATAATAAATTATAAATACATACATAATTGGTTTAATTACACAGAACATTTTAAATTTTGAATTTTTCAATAAAATAAGTATTTTATAGTATATAGAGTTTTCAATTAAATGATAAATTTATAAATTATAGAATTTTATTTTAAATAATTAAAATTATTTTTTTGGTTTATCATTTCAAATTTATATTTGGTTGTATTTTTTAAAATTTTTTATTACAATAATTTTTTTTTCTGAATTTTGGAAAAATTAGTTTTTACTAAAATTTAATATTTTTTAAATTTAGAATGATATATGAAATACATATAAATATATAGAAAAATTAAAATAAAATAAGATATATTTAATGTTTAAAATTAATCATTTTATTTTTTTTAATATTTAAATCATATGTTAAATCTTTAGAACATATGTAACATTTTCATACAATTTAAGACAATTTTCTTTCGTTTATTTTATAAAAAACATTTATGATAAAATTACTTGCCCTTTTTTAATCCAAAAAATATTTTATATTATTAATAAATATATTTATGTAATGTATATTAGTAACATTAATAATTTTAACCCACACATAAATTATAATCATAAAATATATTTTTTATAAAAACTGAATTTAAACATAACGTGTGTTAATTATTAATTTTATATTTTAATCCATATACACTTTATCTGATAAATTTATTGTACTAATTTAAAATTATTAATTAATTATAACATTATGTTTTGATTTTATAATAATTTCATGCGGTTAAAATCGTTTTTTCATCTCAGAAAAATTAAGAAATAATTGTTTTTTCTAAATATAAAAGAAAAAAATTTAAAAAAACTATAAAAATTGTGTGGATGATAAGTGTATTAGAAAACACTTCTATGATCCGTTAAGAAACACTTTTATCCATTAAAAAATTAATACTTTCATTACATCATTTAAAATGTTTTGGTTATTTACAAAACTACTATTTTGTTCAGTTTTAAATGGAGATCAAATACACCAACTTTATCCACTGATTCCAAAGAATACTATAATATCTCAATCATTCATGTAGGTACATACTTTTTAAAATATTAGTTTCAACACTATTTTATGTTTGTAAAAGGGTTTCTTGAGTGCTTGAGGAATTTTGGAAGTGTTACGGTGGTGCTGACACAAAAGAAGAAAAAATTGGCCCACAGTCCATAGTGTATGATTTTTTCATGGTTAACTTAAACCATGTTCCTGGCTGATGAAACCATGAAAAATGGGAACCATTTTGGATATAGGTCTACTTCATGGAACCTCACTTTTTTCCAAACCTTGTCTGTGCCCCCGAGAAACTGTGTAAAATGGATCTTCTAAGATAGAGGGATCTGTCAGGTTCTTTCATGGCTTGTAAATTTTGAGGTTAAATCTTATAACCCTTAAGAAGTAAGAAATTTAAAATTTTCCCTCACAACAAAATATATTTATCCCCTTATATTTTCTCCCATTCAACCCCCTCTACCCTAGATTATGAACAACCCAATATATTTCTTCCCTCATTTCCCCCTTATTTTCTCCCCTAATTATTCATCTTCAAACATTTTCAATATTAGGGATTGTGGGGAATTTCCACTTTTTTTGAATCCCTGAAACCTTTATTTTTCTAGTTGAATATATTGTGGTAATTTAACTAGTCATTGATTTTGAATAAATGGATGATATTAATAATGTTTTCATTATCAGTCATCAGGTAAGTGGTCTTAAATATTTTCCCCATAGTCTTGATGTGTTATATGTGTATATAGTTGTTCTATTTAAAATCTATATTACATCTTTATTTCATAGGTTAGATAATTTTATTTGAAACATACACATATTTGTAAAAAAAACTTCACATACACCATTGGGATCGTCGATAAGGTGAGACAGAAACTGAGGGTACCCATGGGGGAAGTCAAACCCTTGTAATTTGATAAAAAACATGTAAAACTTGAGATTTGAGTATTATGTGAGATAATAGGTATTGAAAAAAATTGATGTTTGTTTATGTTTTTTGGATTGATTGAAACAAATTATAAGTTGTATTTCATAAATAATTTAATGGTTTTTAAATGATTTGGATGGTAGGTTTGGGGCTTGAAATGAATTTAAATTTATTGAGGGAAAATGATGTTTGAATATAAAAAAATTAAGGATGTGTTGACGACAATGTGATTCAAAATGGGGTTTCTAAAAGATTTCAAATTGAGTATGAAATGAGAAAAATGATCTATTTTGTGGAAATGGATTAATGGTTTACCTAATATGATGAAAAAATAAATAAAATCCATTTATCATATTTTAGTTTTTCAAAGGGGAAGACATGTGTTATAAAGGATGTTTTTAAGATTATTTCAAAGAGTATGTTGAAATTTTTTCATTTCTATGATTTAGTTTATAAAGGTCATATATAAAATAGTAGTTAAGGTATATTATTCTTAGTGAGATATAACACAAGACAATTATGTTTCCATGTTATCATGATTATGAAATTAAATAATTGTTGAATGAAATTAAGTAATGATATAGAAGGATGGGGTGTTTATCATGATTTGAAAATATGTTAATTTTTTTTATTTGAATGTTCTTACTGGATTGTGATGTGTACATTAAATTTATATGTTGTTGTTATAAGGAAAATAATAAATGGGTTAGGGGATCTAACCTATCAAATTTTTTGAATATGTTAAATTGGTTAATGAATAGGGATTAGTGAATATTATTAATGAGTTTATTCACAAGATATGAGAATTGGGTTAAATTTCATTGTAATATAATTAGAAAATGTGTTATTGGGTTATATCATAGTATTAATGCCCATGTTTACGATTATGGATTATGATTTATTTTTGTATTGGTTGTGGTTGGTTGTGATATGGTACGTGTGTGGTGAAGGGAAAAATAAGCATTTTAACATGTTTAGTTAGTGTGTGGTAATTACATGAGGTTCTATACCCATGTGTTGAGTAAGATTGTATCATTAAACTCCACCAAAATTCATGGGTTAGTGTAAGAGACATAGGATGTATTAACATAATGGTTTCATTTTATGAGACCACCTAGAATGATGCTCCAAGGTGTGCTTGATGCATTTTTAATGATTTACTTACCTCTAGTGATATATATAAAGTGAATCCCCCCATTATGCATAGTAATTGACTGAATTAGGTCAGAGTGTAAATTATGTATAAGCTTTACCCATATAACCTAAGTTGAAGATAAACATATAAATGAAGATATCATAACTGATGAAATAGATATAATGAGGAATATATCTTAAATGAACATTTTAGATAATGGTTATATTTTGTGTTTTGATTAGTTAATTCCTATATGTTTAAATGTACATGTCACCCTTTTTGACTTTGGTTATACTCCCAATGTTACCTGAGTTGTTTTTTGATGATTTTTAGATTCTATAGATCATAATTTGTAAATTGATATTAGATAATTAGTTAAATGTTTTCATGAAATTTTTTTATTTATTACACTTATTACCTAGATACAACATTTTATAGACTGTTTATTACTTTATACACTGTTGGTGGTGGCCTACTGAGTCAGACTCACACCCTGCTCATGCCGCAATGGAACTTCGGTACTAAATAATATACTACTAGTTATTAGCTATATGTTTATAATAGAGACACGGTGATTGGTTGAGCATGGGATTATTTGTTTGATATTGGTGGTCATGACCGAGTTGGGACTCCGGTATGAGTTTATAGTTCTTTAGCAGTTTTGGCCTTGGGTTATATTGCATGCCTAACTGAAAATTAGTGTTTTCACTAGATATCATTACAATATGTTTACTTGGTTTCTTATTGATTTTTTAATGTTCTATCAACTTATTGTTTCCCTTGGATATTTTATCTATTTATATTAATTATATTGGGAGTTCAATCTGATATGCTCGTATAGTCTCCCCCTATGTATCTTCAGAACTATGATACTTGTTGGGAGCCTCTATTATACGAGGAGGCGCACATGAGGACATATGATGATAAGAATCAAGGCACTAGTTATAGTGGCTTCCTATTTCTGTACATTTCAAAGTGGTATTAGATACGTCCATCCATAGTGTGGATATTTGTTCATGTTAGACATGAAACTAGGTTCTTCTTAGAAATTGGTAATACGATCATGTATGGGTTCCTATATCCCCATTTGTGAGGGAAACCCCATTTTTCCTTGGGTAGTAAATGATGTTATGTATTATCATTTTTTAGTTGGATGATATTTCCACCTCGAGTGGTGTATATGGATGTGATGGTCTGGATTAATAGGTTTTCATCTCTTTGATAGGCATGACCTAGGTGGGTGTCTAGATTTATGCATCGTGTTAGGATCATATAATAAATATGACATTGATATGATTCCTATTTTTAAATTCAGAATGACATGATGTTAATCCAAATGGGTATAAATAGTTTAATGGAATAAAACAATGGGTGTTTAAACATGGGTTAAAAAGTGTTTTGTGAAGCATAAATCCTTGGGTTTGGAAAATATGGAAATGTTTTGAAATGAGATTTTGAATAAAAGAGGGATTTTTCAAATCATTATTTGGTAATAAGGCTTTAAAAGTTTTAAATTCTTGGGTCTTTAATGGGAATATTTTTGAGAAGTGAAATAGTGGGTTTATATTTCAAGGATTATTATGTGGAAAAACTTAGGGAATAATGGATCTTTCGGGACACTATTAGTGGTTATTTCACATGTGTATTGTTTACAGTATATACGGGTGGTCTGGGTAGTGAGAGTGTTGTAGTTTGAGACCCCATGTTATGGGATGTGAGATCTTGTTTAGTTGGTTGTGCCTGTTAATGAGAATTTTGTGGTGGTTTCTTCTGTTAGGTTGTGGCCCATAAGTTGTAAGGTGATGTAAGTAAATGTTATTGGATAAATCATTGCAGATTTAGACGTTTCGAGAGGTGTTTTAGACTCTAGAGTGGGTGTTTAGTTCATAGTTCCATTGTATTTGTTGGGGGTATATTTGGTGTGGGACCTAGATTAAAGGGTTATCAGGTTCTTTAGAGACAATTATTGGAATAAGGGTAGGATGTCCTCCATGAATATCCTATTTTTGGAGTTGGTTTGTGTGGCTTATAGAGTGTTGTTGATCATTTCATGGTATGTCTCTATGTTGGGGAGTTATTATCATTACAATTTTTAGAATGACCTATGAGAAATTTAAGTCCGAGATTCAGTGCTAATATGTGCATGTGGAACATGTAGATATTTTAGACCATGCACGAGGCACACAAATATTGTTTCCTAGTGAAGGGTTAATCTAGAGAGCTAAGATCAAAGGTTAATGGATTTGGGAGATGCGTCTTGTGTTGTGTATAAGTGTTTGAAATCTTGGTAAATCTAGGGTATCCTCGATGGAGGATGACCTAGTGTTATATGTTCTATAGAATGTGAAGAATAGATGGATACATTAGAGGTGAGATCTATGAATGGTGGGAGACCTTGAGATTTGGCAAGAGTGAAATGTTGTGTTGTAGACTCACCTTAGTTAAGAACAAGGGTTCATACATTTGGTTTTTCGAGTGTTTGGGAAGGGATGGATCATTTAGAGACTTAACCCTATGGTTTTGTAGGAGTTATATGTGTAATTAAATGATGGATTTCGTGGATAAGGAATGTGAGTTCAAAGGGTGTATCGACACCCTTGTTTTTGAGGACACTTCGGGTGATGGTTTACATGTGCTATGGATGTTTCTCTAAGTACTTTATTTGGGTGGGAAGTTTATAATGTCTTGGGTATGATGAGGCTAGAAGATTAGGTTTCATGAATAGTAAAGTGAGAATACATTTGGGCCTAGGCTGGGTGATCTGGAGCACCTATGAGCTTGATATGTGTTTTTTGTTCAGTCGTATGATCATGTGAGAACTCAAGGGTTCTATCATGTTCCAGGTATTGGAACCATTTATACTAACATGGATAGTGCAATTAATCAGTTGATTTCAGACCAGTGGAATGGATCATTTCACAACATTATTGGTCATTGGGACCATGTAAGAATATTTTGAGTGAGGTAATGATAATAGTGCCGAATGTAATACAACATCACAACCGATTGTTAGAGTCTCATTAGGTGGTAATGGGTTATGTTCGAAACACCATTCAAGATGTGTTCTTCTCTAATTGATAAGTCATTGGTAGGAGGGGATGTTCCAGTCCTTCGGTAGGTTGAGGTGTCCTCTTGAGAAGTTGTTACATAGGAAATGGATAATTGGTGTGTAATTATTAGATGATTTGTTAGTGTAATTTAACCAATGATGACAATGCCTAATATCTTGAAATCATCCAATATGTGATAATAAGTAACTAGGTTTATTCCTATCATCTTGGGTTTGTTTTTGGAAGGTAGTAGATCCTTCTAGAGGATACACTCTGGGAGTGATATGTGTGTCAGATTCTTATAGTGGGGGAGTACACCACTGACCAATTATAGTGGAGGTACTCAGGATGAACCATAGGAAAAAAAAATCCCTGGGTTTCATAATCCAAATCTTGGAATGGGTAGAGGGTGATGACTATTTTGTTATTATAGTGGTATCTATTTGGGTATGTATGAGTTTTGGGGTTCATTTTGTGTTTGAGTGTGAGCCCCATAGGTTGTAATTGCTTTAGGAAATTGGTAACAATGATACTCATAAGGTGTGGAGTTGTACGCTAAATCATCGATATGTGGAGTAATATATGAATTGGATGTGTTGGCATCAAGATTCCGATATGGAATCTATGATGTGAATGATCGGGTTCTTTAGTGAAAATTGGGGTTTCCATTCATGTGATGGTCGATGGAACCAAGCTATGGCTTCTAGATCAAGAAGTTTCTAATGTTAATGAGTTTTTTTTGTGTTTGATTTGTGTTGTGGAGAGTTTTATAAGAAAAAATATTTTTAATATTAGTGAATGATGATATATAATGGTTTTACCAGATGATAGAAATGATATTGAATGATTTGTTCCAATGAGGGTGGTTTTCCATTAGTGCATGTGTTTCATGGCCAGGTAAAGTGATGACATACCAACAATAAAGGTTGTCCATCAATGGAGTGGGTCAACATGTGATGTCGTGATGCTGAATAGAAAAATGGAGTGGATGTTGTCGTCTATGAGCCAACTCTTGTTATCATTGGATGGATAAGGGCGTTTTGGAGATAGAAATGTGCTATGTGGAGGAATCAATATTCCTTCAACCGAATATGACTATTGGAGGTGTCCAATCCTAGTAAATTTAATTAAATGGATGAATGATAATGTTAAATGTAGTTCTTGTGTATGTTTGAGTGTGATGATTTTGTTGTGGAATTCGAGTTAATGTTCTTTTGGAATATTTTTTATTTATGGAAGTGTTATATACCAAAAACGGGGTGGTGATTGGTTGAAACATATGGTTGGAGAAATATAGTTGCAATGTAGATAGTTAATGGAATAATAGACCTTTTGAGTTGGATATACTCAGGTGGGATCCAGATTGGTGCATCAGATTTTGTGATAGGCACTGACTCTAATGTTGATTGGTTGAGTACCTATATATGGAGAGTATGTTTGTGTTATGATCTTATAAAGTTCAAAATATACCCAAGATTTTGGTAATTGATTTTTGGATTACATTAGGTCATAAAATGTGTTTAAAATCAGGAAGTTTCTTCAAGTGATGTTGGACATGTATCATTATTAGTGCTTTGAAAAAAAATTGGGTGAGAAGGAGCCCAATGATTTGGGCCCTGAATTTTGGAGAGGATCGGACATAGAATTTTTTAAATGGTCCTTATATGGTGATAAAGATCCTAGCATGTATCCTTCTTTTGATGGTGTAGAGTCATTAATCAGAACTTTCTCCTGTACTTGGTGTTGGTAATAACGAGTAAAGGTGGATGAATCTACAAGGATAATGAAATTTCAATCATTGAACTTGGTAGTGGTAATATTTTTGGGTTAAGACTATTTACATGATCCAAGCATTGTTATTGAGTGGATGAGTTTAAGAAGAAACTATGAAGGTGAATGTTAATTGGTGGGTTTATTGTCTAAATTTTTTGGTCTCGATGGATTGGAAATGATTGGAAGTGTGGCTTGGGGATGAGCAGTTATAAGGTGGGTATGTTTTAAGATCATAATCATTCATGAATATATGTCCTTGTAAAAATGTTAGATTAAACTCACTTTTATGGTTATTTTTTTTCTTGAGTGCTTTAGAATATGTTGAAGTGTTAGGGGGTGTGAGGAACAAATAAGGAAGAAAAGTGGCCAACATTTCATAGTGCATGGTTGGAAAAAGTTTATTGTAATTCATGACACTAGCCTAAGAAAAAATACAACATGAGAAACATTTCAGAAAAATCGTCAGTGGATGATTATCACATGGTTTTCCAAATTTTGAATATGCCCCAATAAATCGGGTGGAATGGCTCTTCTTGGAAAGATAGAGCTTGATGATTTCTGTATGGTTTCTAATGTTTTTGACCCGACTATATAACCCTTAAAAACTAGGAAATTTTATTTTTTTTCTTGTAAATGTATTTCATTATCCCACAATATTCACTCCCATTAGTCCCCCATACGAAAGATGAATAACGTTCCTCCCAATCTCTCTCTATAGATTTTTCTCCTATTATTCTTTGTCATTTAAATTATGATGGGGTGTGAATCAACTATATAATAGATTCTGACACTCCTATTTATTATATATTCCAAATTACAGAATTTTTTATCCCTCCTTATCTTCATAAACCCTAAAACATTTCTCTTTTCTAGTAGATTATAGTTTATGGATTTATTCTATGTTTGAGTTCAAATAAACAGTTGATATTAAGAAATAATACACCACTGGTCATGATTTAGGTGATTATAATTATTTTTTCCAATGTATTTTTGTATTATATGTGTATTTATATGTTCTATTTCTCATATATACTGCATCTTGATGTATTCAGGTATGTAAAGGGATTTGGACATTATTGTGAGTTTCAAGTACCATAATGGTCCCTCTTGGATTCATCGACTATGTGAGACTAAACCTATGGCTAGCATGGATTAAGTCGAACCCATCTAATTCTAGAAAAAAACTAGTAATATGTGAGATATGAGTATTATAAGATAGAATGGGTATTGAAAATGAAATTTACGTGTTTTTATTTTTAATACATTGATTGAAACAAATTATATGTTTTATTTCATAAACGATTGAATGCTTTTCAAATGATTTTGATGGTATGTTTAGGGAATGAAATGATATTAGATTTATTAATGGAAAAGGAAGATTGAAAGTGTGAAACGTTATGAAAGGAGGTATTAACCCTTAAGTGATTCAAAATGGGTTTTCTAAAAGATTTAATGTGGTGATGGAAATGGTAACAAGGGTCATTTTTGTGCAAATAATTTACTTTTTTCTTGATTGGTTGAAAAGAAAAATAAAATCATTGGGGCATGTTATAGTTCATTAAAGGGGAAGACCGATTTTTTAAACAGTGGTTTCAATATGCTTTCAATGAGTATTTTGAAATGTATTTGTTGACATGATTTAGTGTATAAATGTTATATGGGACCATATTAATTGACGGAACCTAAGGGTTAGTGAGATATAACCCTTGACAATTATGGTTTCATGTTAGCAAGATTATAATGAAATTTAATTGATGAATGGGATTAGTTCATGATATACCATTAGGGGGTGTTTGGAATGATGTGAAAAAGGGTTAAATGGGATTAACGTGAATGTTCCCAATGGATTGTGATTTGAAAATGAAATTCATAAGTGTTTAATACATGAAAAATGATTAATTGGTTGAGGGAATTATCCCTTGGAAATATTTGAATATGTTAAATATGTTAATGAATGGTTATTAATGAATATGATTAATGAGTTTAGGCATAAGAAATGGGAACTGGGATAAACATATTTATAATATAAATGGAAAATGTGTTAATTGGTTATGGAATGGTGTTAATTACCATGTCTATGTGAATGTATTATGATGTAATTTTGTATTGGTTGTGGATGGTTGTAATATAGTATATTTCTAGTAAATGAAGAAAAACGAATGTGCACATGGCTTGTCAATGTAGGGTATTGAAATGAGGTTCTATATCTCATTGATTGGGATAAATTGAGGCTCAAAAAATCACCCCAAAATGCATGATATAGGGAATGGCACAAAGGATCTATTACCCTAATGGTTTATTTAGATAATATCATTTAGACTAATGATCCATGGTTAGTGTGAAGTAATTTTGGTGATGTTTTTACACATAGTGAGTTAGGGAACATGAATAAACCACCATACTTATGGATGGTAATTAACTCGATTAGGTAGTATTGTAAACGATGTAAATTTTTATCCCCTGGAACATGAGATAAATATGATCTTGTTACAAAATATAAAATGAGTGATGAAATGGTAATACTAATTAAAATTGCTTAAATGATTCTTGTAGATGATGGGAATGTAATGTGTTGTGATTAGTTGAATACCTTGTGGTTAAATGTTTTTATCACCATTTTTTCCTCAGGATAGACTCCTAGTGATACCTAAGATTGTTTTATTGATTGGTTGATTCTAGAGAACAAAGTGAGTAAATGGATATTAAATAATTACTTAAATATTTTCCTTATTACCATTTTATTTGTTTTTGTTGTCACTTGCAAAAACCATTATAAAAATATGGATAATTTTTTACAAACTATTGGTGGTGGCCTATTGATTTGTACTCGTACCCAGTTAGGTATCCCATGCCACATGGGTATCCAAATAGATGCTCCTTGTTTTCTCGTACTAGTTCAGGACATGGACCTGGTGTTTGGTTGGGCATGGGACGACATGATGGCGCAAGGGAGGATAGGATCGATATGGTACTCGGGTCTTGGCATGGTGTCTTGTCGTATTTTTGTTCTTGGTTTATATTTAAGGAATGTCTTTCATGTAGTATTATCACAATATTTTATTATCTCATGTATATATGGTTTCTTGATGGTTTGTTTTCATATGTTGTCCACAAATAATTTACATTGGTTATTTTATATTTGGATTCTATTTTTGTTTTGTATTCACTGTATTAAGCAGGTATAGTTTCCCCATGTTTTTAGTTATACCCAATCTTAGAGTTGGCAACATCTGTTGTACGGGGAGGCACACCTGAGTTCATATGACGACCCTGCTCGAGCTACTGGTTGTAGTGGAAACTAGTTTTGGGATGTTACAAATACAATCAACAAAAACTATATAAGAGAATCTCTTGAACCATCTCTATATTTACTCAAATCAATTTTTTTTCTAACAGACCAAACAATGGATACTTAATGTGTCATGCAATGAAGAATATAAAAATGAGTGGTAATGATCTCAAAAGATCTCTCTTAGTTAATATTTTTTATAACACATAAATCAATTATACCCACGAAAGTATAAAAACATTACTATTATTACCATTTTAAAATAATATTATATTAATGTAATATAACCTCTATACCTTCCTCAAAAAACATTCAAAAATCAAATAATTCGTCATGCATATGTGATGACTACCCCTAACATGAACATAATTTTGTATTTTACAATTACCTTCTATAATGGATAAATTTAAAAATGTATTAAATGTAAAAAATATATTATCTATATTATTTATATTTTATAATTAAAATATTGGACATTACATAGATTGTATTAAAAATTAATTATCATTTTAAAATGAACCACCTTAAATTAACATATCAAGACACATTTCTTAATATGATTCTAATAGGAAAAATCCTTTGTAACTGTACATTTTTCGTACTAATTGAATAATAAAATACATAATGATATGTAATTATGGATATTATGAAGTAATTTCACAATAGATTTGACCACATTTAATATTCCATGGAAGTGTTAACGAAATAGATACAAAAGCCTCAATAAACCACTATAACTAAAAAATATTTAACAAATAAATAATAAATGATAAAAAATAGACCTTAGACAAATAATTATTGATGAAAAAAATATATTAATGTATTGTTTAGAAAATTTAATTTGATTACTCAGGATGTTAGGCTCACATGTAGAATGAATCAATACCCATCAAAAGGTATTTGAATCTCAAATTTGATTCATTATGATATGTTGAGTATTCACGACTTGTTTCCATTATTATATGTGTGAATATATTAGCTATTTAGTTTAATTAATGGTAATTAACCATGAAATATAAATTATTTTCAAATCAATATCATGTTATAAATTCTATGTATTTTCAATTAGAATGGATACAAATTTGTAATAGTTTTAAGGGAAACATCATTCTCATTCATTGAGTTGTGATTTCCCTTCATGAACATATTTCATATAATTTTGCAAAATTAAAATATTTTATATTATTATTTATTATTTTAAACTTTTTTCATGGGATTTCAAAATCTACAACATAGATCCCTTTCTAAATTTATCTCTATTCACGAGTTATGAAATTAATAAGATATTTGGTTGACTAAAATTTCATAGAAGAGAGTTAAAATGTTATTATATTGTAATATTTAATTAATATTTAAAAAATTATTATATTACCTATTTTATAATATATTTCCTATTTTATAGCTACGTAAAATAATTATTTTATCTCAAATATTATTTCTCAATGAATTTCTTATAAAATTTCATCATTTTGTCAAAATAATAGAATATTCATTAAAAATAAATTTCCCCTAATTTCCTTGTTCATAATTCCATAAATGAATTTCCATTATTATTTTGTAAACAAAATTAACTCGAATGGCCTTTCTATTTTCCATTACCACTTTCAAATGGAAATTTTCTAATAATTTTTATGATGTGGTTTTTTATTAAATGTATTTCAAAATATTAAAAAAGATTTTCAATTTTATTAATAAAATGTCTTATCTTCAAAACTATATAATTTTTATAAATCCATTAGTTTTTTTAAACATATATTTTATTTAAAATTCTTTTTAAAATTATATTTTTTAGAAAACTCACTTCATTTTTGTCAACCAATTATATATCCTCAAAAGATCTATTATTAAACAATGTTTTTAGAAGAAACAAATTTATGAAATATTTACAACATTTTCTTGAAATATTTATTACATTTTTGGGACCCACTATTGAAATATATTTTGGAAAAAATTATATGACAAATTTTTAATTTACCATTTTCAACATGGAATTTCAAATTTTCCATAAATTTACATTCTATTCCCCAAATAAAATAGTTTTCCAAAAATCAATTTTTTGATTTCACTTCTAATACATATTTTTCTCTAATAGAATTATTTTATTGGTAAATATAGTTTGATGAATAGCCCTATACATGTTCATTTAAAATTATACATTTTCCAATTGAATTTTGAGAAGGAAAAGTTTACCTTATTGAAAACAATTTTGGTGAAACCATATTGATAATTTATGAGAGCCATTTTTTTCTACATCATCTCTATTAGGTGATATATATTTTTAAATTAGTGCACATTTTTATGGATTATTTATGTGTGGGGTCCTATATTAACCTATAATTAATTGTTTAATGTTTTATATATCGTGAGATAATTATGGTAATCGAGTACTGATGATATCTTCACTGTAGGAATAAGTAATTGATGTCTTCTCAACTATTTTATAGAAATCAGGTAGTGATTCCTACCCTACTATTATATTAGAATTAGGTATTGATTGATATTATACAATATTTATGGGGATTGGATAGTGATTCATTCTTATAGAAACAACCATAAATATTTTGATAACATGAATAAACCCCTGAAAAAATATTTTCTATTAATATCAAATTGAAAAATTATTAACTCGTAAGAAATAAATGAGTTCCTTCAAAATATAATGAAATGATCATATTTACTCTAGAGAATGAACAAATATGGTATCCACACAATATATCTTTTTTGAGTGTTGGTAACTTAAATTGTTATTGAATTTTATGATTGAAAATACCTACGACTATCATTAAAAAATGATAAATATTATCACTAAACATTGAGTAACATAAAATTATGTCATCTTATATGGAAGATTATTTTGAAAGATAACATTGAACATTTCTTGAGGAAAATACCCTTTTTATTTTTGAAACACTTATTTAAAATATAAAACTTTAGCAAACATTAAATGAAAAATTTTATTTTAAAAAATATATAGAAAAATAGAAAGTAATCTTTAGAAAATTGATTGGTCGTGATGGAGTAAGGATATGCTAAGGATAAATATGATAAAAACAATGATTTCATTCAAATTTAGGTAATAAATGTTAAAAATAACAGTTTCCATATCACAAAAGGTAGATTAATTTTAAATAATTTTAAAAAATAAAAATATATGTAAAAAATATATTTTAAAAATCATGGTAAAATATTTTTTAAAACATTTTTAGAAAACATGGTCATTGAATGAAAAATGTTTTTCGGTTGAAGAGTTAAAGTTAGTTAGTTTTTTATAAAATCATTTTTCAATCATTTAAATTACAAAAGATTGTAAAATTGTAATATTAACTAAACATCTCATGTATATCTATCAGAGATGAAATTATATATTGTATAAGAAAAATAGATAATATTACTTCCTCCCAAATAACCATGAACATAAATAATCCCAAAAAGAATGAATATTTTATCATAAAACGTTTTCCAGTATGGTAACTGTTTAATCGCACGCCTCATAAAAGAATAACTCTGAATGATAATTACAATATCATTAAAATAAAGTGGTTCATAATATAAACTTCAAAAATGGTAATATATATTCCTAAAATGGTATTATATGTATGAAATGAAAATACACATAAATAATTATTATATAAAACATAAGATAGTAAAAACTCATTAGAAGAGTATTCATACAATAACAATGTCAATGAATAAGTAATATAATGTAGTGAGAAGAAATCGAGTTATGAAATTATTTACAACTTTTTTACATTCATGTAAAATCCCATTAAATGATATAATTCTAATATAAACATAAAATACCTAGATATATGAATTATTATTGATATTATATGTATAATTGGTGGTATATATAACACATAATATAAATAAGCGGTGAATATGTCATATGTCTCATAAATATTTATGTGACCAGAGACACCCCTTAAATTGAGTCCAAAAATTTCCATGTGTGACCTTAAAACCAATATAAAAAGATTATATATATTATTTTATTTATTAAGATCATTTTCCTAGATAAATAAGTTATAATTAAATAAATTTATTTATATATTATATATTTAAATAGTTATTCTGTTATTCTGTTAATTCAATATCTATTGTTTGGAGAAAATTTAGTTAATTATTTCAAAACGACTTTGGTGTGTTGAACATGGTCAAATATGTCATTAATCATTAACTAAATATTAATATTCATTAAATAATTATCACATTTACTCATAAATTAGACATTAAATCTCATAAATCAGATATGGTTATGAAAAATGAACAAATTTATGATCATGGAGATGGTAGGTTGTTTGTACACATGAGTAAAATTTCCATTTTCAGTGATCAATATGGAAAGAAGTTAAAAAATATATTATCATTATAGAATGAATAAAAAATTATTACTATATTTATTCCTTAAATACACTTATATTCATATTCCTTTTGATTTAATGATGGTAAAAAGAGTCAAATCACATCTTGGATGCCATATTCCTCACTTACTCACAAAAGACATTTTCATTTTTCAATGTGTGTAAAAAAATGATATATTATCATTTCAAAATGATATAAATTTCCTTAATATCATAATTATTTAATTTATAACACATATAATCATTACAAATACCCTTATTACCTTCCCTGAAAAGTTATATAGAAAATCAAATCACATCACTTCACAAGGTAGTAGTTTACTATATACATGAATGATGTTATAATATCTCCCCAATTATTAAAATTATTTAGTTATATGTGACATCATAACTCAAAAATAATAATTATGTTAAATGTATTATATATATTATATAATTTCATTTTCATTTTTAACCCTCAAATTTATTTATTTTTTCAAACTAAAAAAATCCCTCCACAGAATAATCACAACCTACGTTGAATTGAATTGTAATTTTACTCTTCACCCCAGATAAATTAAATACATAGGATTTCACATAGTTATAAAATTCATGTATCACTATAGGCTTGGAAAGTTCTCATCTCTATAAATTGTATGGCATGAAAATATTTTCAACCATAAGGTCTTTTACAGATAATTTCTTTATCAAAGTGTAGGTGGTCTAAATAATTTAAAATTTCAAGGCAAAAAACATGTGGTTTAAACCTTATGTACAATGTATGAATATTCATGTAAAAAGACAGGAAATTACCCACATAACTCCTCTTTCAAATCTTAGAGAAAAATACACAATATTTTCATGGCATGGTGCTTTAGTCATGAAGTGATTATAGATAATGATTTCATCCAATTTCTTCTCTTTTTAATTTTTTCCTTAATTTCTTATTTAATTTTATCCAATAAGATAAGATATGAATTAAATAAAATTTTTTTAATGAAATATTTTGCTTAATTTTTGAGATTTAAATGACACAAAAAATTAATATAATGAATAATCCATGATCATCTAAATTTTTAAATTATCTATTTTTTTGAAGGAAAACTGGATTATTTAAATAAATAATAATTAAATGAAAATTTAAGGAATATTATTTACATATATATTACCCAAAATTAGGAAAAACACCTCACAACAATAAAAATCACTATATATACCAATTAAAACCCATAATAATTCCATCCCCAATACTGAAACATGAAATATCCATGAAAATATATTGAGATCATACGTGGGTGAAGAAATATTTTATTGTATTGTGATATAAACCTATTATAAAATTTACTAATTCTATTTCCTAAAAATGTGTAAATGTGAAGATATTTCTTATGTTAAATACGTTTCTAGAAAAAATAATGCCTAATTCCAGTCAAAAATGATCCATGAAGTCCAAATATTATAATATGGAAAATCACAAGTTATAGTTCTCACCCAAAAAACGTTGTGTCTCTCATGAATGTTAGGATATTAGGAATAATTTTTCATAATAGTTTATAATACCACATTAGATGGAAAAAAATATTTGAGTTTGTATTTAATGTGAATGGATTTAAATAATAATTCAAAATCATAAAAATGCATGATACTCATATTGTTGGAAATATTTCCATAAAAATAATATTTTAAAATCCATTTTTATCAAAAATAACATCTATTATATCAAAATAAATTTATGTGTGAAAAAATATATGAATGTTCATTTATGATTAATGATCAAAAAACATGAAAAAATAAAAAAACCCAAAAAACCAATTATTTGGATTCCCCAGTGCATTAAAATTAAACTACCCTGTTTTTCATTTTAACAAAATAAATAGATAAGGGATAAAAATTGATAGAGAAGAAAATTCACAACATAAGTTTATTTTCTAGAGGAATACCTAAGTTATGGTCATACATACTTCCATAATATACCTATAAATAAAAATAATTAACAAATAAAAATAAATAAAAACATATAAAATGGAAAAATAGGATAGAACATGTTTTGGACCCTAATGTGGGTGCTAGAATTTAATTTCCCATAGCTTAGATGTTTCGGTGGGTTATCACCAATCTGATGGTAGATGTGGTTTTTTACTCAAGAACTGACATATGGGATTTCTCCTAATATCCATGATTTGATCCTAAGAGTGATGAGCCCTAATAAAATAAAAAATAACCCAAACCCATAATTGAGGTGAAAGAGAGAATTTGGGATATTAAGGGGGTAAATAATATAGGGGTTCTCCATAATTTCATTATCTTAAGGAGTAGATTCCAATGGTGGAGAATATATTTGAATATGTTTTGGCTTTTCTATTGGTTTATATACATTAAATTATTCTTCAATTATTTCGAATTTTGTACTATCATCATCATATTCATCAGTGTGCAGCTTTGTTGGTTCCTCCATTCAATCCTTACAAATTTAACTTCTTTGAAATCTTCAACCTTGTATTACAGTATTGTAATTAAATCTAAAAATAAGCTATAGAGATATCTATTTTATATAAAAAAATTTAATGATTGAAAAAAAATAATTATCCTAAATAGAATCTTGCTCAAAATACGTTGCTTCAATCTATTTTTCCATAGGTTGGGTTTCTTGGAATTTACTTATTATAGATGGATGTGGATCTTCATGTATTGCTTTTACTTCACTAATGTCTCCTTAAAATGTTAGGGTAATATCTATTTCTCTATCATAATCCTTTCATTTTTTCCATTTCATCCTAAAATGGTTACATTCCATATTATTAATTGTAAATATCTTTATTTGGTTGCTCACTTATACAAGGATTTTTAAAATATCGAGAATCTTCAAATAATTTTATTATATTTGGAGAGAAATTTGTTCCATTTGGAGTTTTTTCCATTTGAATATTTAATATATATTCCCTGATAGACTCAACATAAAAATAATTGTATAATACATCACAATAAAAATCCATCTTGACCTATGAAATGAATGATATAAAATTAAGAACTTATTTTGGTATTGAATTATAGTTTTAATATTTATGAATCATATTGTTCATAGGATCATAGAATCCTTATAAATAGATCCAAATTGGTGAGAGTTATTTTTAACAAACTAATGTTTAATTAAAGTTTTTCCTTTGAATGTACTATAGTGTTATGTCATAGGGTCAATGTCATACTGGCTTCTCAAAATAGTTATTTTCTATAGTAACTATTATAAATTATCTATTATTAATCTAACTTATATAGAGTTATTATTTAACGATTTATGTAATATAATTAATATATATATATATATATATATATTCAATAAAGCATATAATGATTTTTTTGGACCGAAGCACCATATAATAATAAAAGAAACAAAAGTTTACATGAAGCGAAAGGAAGGAATTTTATTACAATCTCTTTCATAGAGGTGAAGAAAATCAGCTGGCAGCGCATCCAACCAAGTCATGTTCTGGTGGACACCATTATTGGCAAGGGCATCAGCAACTGCATTTGCTTCACGGAAGGCATGTGTAGCAATGTAGTCGATCTTCTGAAGCGAATTCAATCAGTTCATCCAGCGCATAGTAAGCGGCCAGGCTAGATGAATGACTCCGTTCCAAATTGCTTGAACAACTGTGGTAGAATCACTTTCAATCCACAGTTTACGCCAACCTCTTTGCAGCGCAAAATCAACAGCATGGATGACTCCAAGCATCTCCGCTTCAATGGAAGAGACGATCCCACAACCACCGTAAAAGCAACCATGACAATGGTCATCAGAGTCTCTGTAAATGGCCCCACAACTAGCAGGTCCAGGATCGCCTTTTGAGGTGCCGTCGACATTCACTTTAATCCAACCCGGCATCGGAGGTTGCCATAAAACTTCAAAGGGTTCCTTGAGCTTCGGGAAAATACCCGGGACACGGATACGTCTAAGGATCTTGAAGGCTCCAATATGATTGCTACAATAATCTTTTTGAATTGATGCAGCTTCATGTATCGCAATGATAATTCAAGCTTTTCCTGCATTAAGACTGAAAGAGTGATTATTATGGATAAGATCGTTTCTTGCATACCAGATTTCATGAAGATGTTCAGCCACTGCCGCAAGAAAAATGTTTTTGACTTGCTGAGAGGCACCATATATAGTACATTTCTTCAAAAGCAAACAAATCGGGTCAGATAAGGACCATGAAGAATTAAAAAGCTCAAAAATATAGTTCCATAAATCCGTGGCCGTAGCACACGACAAGAAGAGATGATCAGAATCCTCTCGGTGCTGATTACATAAATGGCATTTTGAGCAAAGTTGAATGCCAAAGGCTTGAAGTCGATTTTCAGTGGGCAATGTATTGTGAGCAATACGCCAAATAAGGGTGAACCTGGAGGGTTTGATCCAAGTCTTATTGAAAGTACTCACCCAATTATAATTAGATTCATTGTCAGAAAAATTGTGCATGTAGATGTTTTTTGAATCAAGTATGCCATTGGGAGCAGGTTCCCAAATAAGGAAGTCCCCAGAAGTGGAGAAGGTATAATTTTCAATAATTTGAGCAATGTCGTTGGGGAGATCATGCCTATGAAGATGCATAACATCTTTAATAGTGTGGGTGGTGTTTATAGAAGTGTTATTAGGAGGAAGCATAGAAATTAAAGGAGTACCTATCCAGTTGTCACACCAGAATTTAATGTTAGAGTCAACGCTGACCATCCACCTAGAATTAGACATAATCTTCTGATAAGAGTTTCTAATAGAGGGCCAGATTGAGGAGTTGATGAAATTAAGATTTCCTTTTAAAATTTTAGTTAAAAATCTATATTTTAAAAAGTCAGAGGCTTTAGAGTTGTTATTAATAAGGCGCGAAGTGAATCTCGCTTGCAGAGCATCGTTGAACAATTTTACGTTTTTGATGCCAATGCCTCCATTATCAAGAGGTTTACAACATGTCTTCTATGGGATGGTAACAAGTTTCCTTTCAAATATACATCTCGTCCATATGAATTTTTTTATAAAGGTATTGACTTTCTTGAAAGTACCTATGGGCCATTTATAAATCATGAGAGAGTAGACCAGCTTAGAGACAATGGTAGATTTGACAAGACAAATTCTACCAGCCATGGAGAGGGATTTCCCCTTCCAAGTAGAAAGTGGATTAATAATTTGATCTGTGATATTAGAGAAATAAGATGATTTAGGACGTCCCCAGAAAATCGGGACGCCCAAGTACGTGAAGGGAAAAGAACCTTCCTTAATTCCAAGATTATTGGTGATAATGGATTTCCTTCTAACATGACAATTTTTTCCAAAGAAAATGTGAGATTTTTTCCAGGAAATAGATTTTCCAGAAAGGTTATCGTAATGAGAGATAGCTTGTTTAAGACATTGAATATTTCTTTGATCTCCCTCAAGAAACAAAATAATATCATCAGCATAGAGAAGGTGAGTGGGGAAAGTAAGGTTTCTAGCGGCCTGAATGGGTTTAAGTTTATTTTGATCAACCAGATTATGAATGAGTCTGCTAAAGTAGTCTTCCGCAATAACAAAAAAAATGGCCGAGAGGGGATCTCCCTGTCTGACACCTTTAGAGCATTTAAAAAAACCACAAGGGGTGCCATTAATTAATATGGAAATGATATCAGATTGAAATAAAGTCTTGATTCTCTTGATAAAAGTCTCATGAAAACCAAAATTTTACAAGACTCTAAATATAAATCCCCAATCAATGTTATCAAAGGCTTTTCTAATATCAAGCTTGATGGCCACACAACCCCCCCCCCCCTATTATTTTTATTTAGGGTGTTGGTACATTCTGAGGTGAGACAAATGCAGTCTTGGATGGATCTGTTCTTAATGAAACCAAACTGATTCCATGAGACAATTTTGTTGCAAATCGGAGCCAATATGTTGGCAATGATTTTAGTAATGATCTTGTAAAGGGTATTGATAAGAGAAATTGGTCTAAAATGAGGAATTTCAGAAGCATTTTCAACTTTGGGTATTAAGGTGAGGAAGTTAGCATTGATACCCCGAGGGAGGTATCCGTGAATGAAAAAGACCTTATCAGCTTACAAACATCTGAACGAAGAGTTTCCCAGTGATTTTGATAGAAACCATTGTTAAAACCATCCGATCCAGGAGAACTATCAGGATTTAGACTAAATACAGTGTCTTTAATTTCATGCTCCAAAGGAATTGCTAAGAGGGAGTCATTGTCATGCTCATCCACCATTAAGGGGATAATATTAGGATCGAGATCAATATTTCTCTCAAGGCCATTGAAAATGTCATTAAAGTAAGAGACAACATGATCTGCGATGGATTCTTCAGAGTCAATGATCAAATCATTGTGAATCAGTTTAGTGAGAGGACGATTGGATTTTCTGGTTCTTTGAAGAGAGTTATAGAATTTAGTATTTCTATCTCCATCAGCTAGCCATTTGGTCCTAAACATTTTCTTCCGAATTTTATCCTTAAAGGTGAGTAAGGTGTTAAGCTTAAGAGCAGTATTGACCTCCAGCTGAGGGTCGAGGGTAAAATCAGAGTTGGAACTACGGGTTTGTATTTTATTAAGTTCATCTTCAAGTGAGGTGATTTCAGAATCCATTTGTAGGTTCTTGGTTTTACACCAGCCTTTGAGAGATTGTTTTAAAATTTTCAATTTGAAAATACAGGCAAAAGAGTCATGAGAATGGATCATATAATTCAAAGTATTATCAATAAAGTTGACACAGTCAAGGTCTAGGGACCAAGAATTATTAAATTTAAAAGGTAGGGTAGATCTGCGTTCATTAGAGAGGGAGCTGAGTAAAATGGGGTGGTGGTCAGAGTTATGTCTGGGGAGCGTTATACAAGAGACACTATCCCAGGTGTCCAGGGCCTTCATGTTAACAAAGGCCTTGTCAAGCTTACTGGCAACAGTTTTGTTATAATGCCTTCTATACCAAGTGTATTTCACCCCAGTGAGGTTAACTTCAGAGAGACTACAGTCATCAATAGAAGATCTAAATTCTCTTGTGGATATAGAAATATGAGAGGGTCCAATTTTTTCAGTGGGACTAAGAATAGCATTGAAGTCATCGCAAATCACCCACAGATCTTGAATAGTGTTAGCCATGTCAAAAAGATCTTTCCAAAGATTTCTTCTTTGTTGATACCTGTTATTATCATAGACCATCATGCAAAAGATGTGATGATCATTCCAGATAAAGCCGCAAGTGAAATGTTGATCAGCGGTTTTGAAGACATTGATGTTTTGAAGGGAGGAGTGATAGAAGATCCACATAGAGTCCATCAAGGGATCATTTTTGCAGGATCCTAAAAAGTTATAATGAAGAGATCCATGTCTCATAAAACTAGAATTAAAGTTGACCTTGGGTTCAGATATGGCAAAAAGCTGAGGTTTATGATTGTTTTGAAGCCTCCTAAGTGTCATGGAGGTGTCATTGTTGGCAATGCCTTGGCAGTTCCAAAATAATAGATTCATTGTTACCTATGTTTTGGGTTAGAGCCCTTTTTTTAGATTTTCCAGAATTTTTCTTCCTCTTAGATCTTCTAATAAGAGGGGGGGGGGAGGTAGATTCTGATTTGTTCTTAGTTGATTTGATGTCATAATTTGAGGAGATAATCATAGGAGGCTCATTCAAATGAACCGACACAGTAGCAGTGGGAGTTAAAGGTTGAGAAGGGCAAATCTGAGAGTTCTCTAGATCTGGTTTTTCAGCAGAAACAACATGAGGTTTTAGAGTACCAGTAGAGTCCAGAGCTGATTTGTGTTTAAGTGAGAGCTTAGTGTTATCAGAAGAAGGGGAGACAGGAGTATGCAAATCAGAGTTTAAAACAGTAGAATCAATAATGACATTTGTCCCAGTCTGCGTGCTTAAAACAGGATTTACATATTGTTCAAACATATTATTTTTTCCAGGGACAGTGGAAGGGGTTTTAGAATCAGAATCAAGAAAACCAGTTAGAGTTTCAGTAGGGACATTGTTGTGATTCTCAATGATGTGCATGTCAACAGTGGGGTTAGTAATATTATTATCAGCATAAGCAGGAGCATGCAAATTAGAGTTTAAAACCATAGAATCAGTGTTGATTTTTGGGTCAATTTGCATGCTTGGAGAAGGATTTGCAGTCTGCTCAGTCAAAATAGATTTTTCAGGGACAATGATAAGAGTATTTTCAGCAGAGTCAGAAAAATCAATGAGAGATTCAGTAAGCACATTGTTGTTGTTCTCCTTGATGTGTATTTTAGAAAATGATTTTGTAATCTTAACAGTCATATCAGAATTCCCACAGGCAGTAGTATTAGTGTTATCAGCAGAATCATGCGGAAAAATAACTGAGTTACTTCATTGTGGTGATTTTTGCATGTTACCAGGAACACCAGGATCACTGGGGGAGGGTTCCTCTTGCCGAATTCCTAGAACATTCAGATTATTGAGGTCTGTCCCAGTCCCATCTAGTATACGTGCAGCTCTAGAGTTCTCAATGTTCCTGCAAGAGCTCTTCTTCGAAACAGGGGCAAAAAGTGCAGGATCATTAGAGATCAAAAGGGGGGAGTGGAGGGCTTATTGCTGTCTCCATTTACCTGGAAGGTGTTAGAAGATCCAGCCACCATATTTTCTTCTTCTTCCACTAATTTTCCACAACATTTCCCCTCAAGGGAGGCAAAGTTATTAGATTTCATGACCCATTCTTCATGTTTCTTCTTAGGAGGGCCAGTTTTATCCAACAAAGCTTTACCTTTCTTGCTAAGATTGATTTCTTTCCAGTCATTAGAAATAGAGGCGTCAACTTGCCTTCTAACCACTCTACAGTTAGCAACATTATGCCCTATCAATTTGCAAACCTCACAAAAAGGAGGTTTCCATTCATATTCTATCCTGATGTCAGTTCTATAATTGGGAGCATTAAAATTTATGACCAAAGGTAGTTTAGAAGCTAGATTTACTTCAACCATGATTCTAGCAAACAATCCAAGGTCTCCATTCAACGTTCTATGGTCAATTTTAATGGGGGAACCTATACAGGAGGCTATGTCATTTAGGATCTTAGGGTGCCAAAAAAACCAGTTAAGACCATGAATTCGGATCCAGACATGTGCCAAAGAGTTCCTGTGAGTGTGGGGGTTAAAAGAAACATCCCAATCTGAAATTCTAAGGAGACCTGGTTTAAGATGAATATTACCTAGTCTCCAAACCTGTTCAAGTTTCTCATGGGAATTGAGAAGAATATGATAATACCCTTTTCTGATGGGGATCATCTTCTAATTGGGAGAATTCCAGCAATGTGCAATTCTGCCTTTGAGATCAGTTAGAGACCAGGGACGATCACCTGTGCGGTAAACAACACGACCAGGAACTGAGAATTTGCACAAAGATTCCCTTTGATTCAGCGCTTCGAGATCTGCCTCAACAGAGAATCCACCATCATCTAGCTTTTTGATAAGAGGAGGTTTATGCTCCTTCACGCTGCTGAGATCTGAGCCTTGAAGTGCATCGCGGAAGGAAACAGGTAGTGCTCGAAGTGGAATCTCTAGATTTCTCACTTTGATTTTGGAGGATTCAACACCTGAGGTCGCCATAGTGGGAAAAGTGGGGGGTTCCCATTATGGATCGAAGCCAGCCATCGATGAAGATTAGGTCAAAGACAGGTTTATGGTTTTTTACTGCAGCGCTCTCGCGAGCATCCTTCCGTCAATAAAGCATATAATGATGTTAAAAGAAGGAAGAAAACTATTCTTAGGAGGTCATGGTGGTGGATATCATTTTTATAAAAAAAATTCATTATACAACTCAATTAGTTTATAAATACCTATCATACCTCACCTTCCAATTAGAATTTTAATTACCCCATATTGAGACATCTTTATATATGAAATTCACATTCTAAATGTCAGCTTGCAGGTTTATTTGCTGAAAATTAATACTCATTCCAATCATTTCCATATTCACGGAAAAAATAGTGAAAGGAACGATGACAAAAAATGGACAAAAAAATTAAAATGATAGAGAAATTTGGGATACCTCTCTCCATAATCTATTTTACCATCACTAATATTACCAAAATTGAATAAAGATATTGAAATTTATGTTCAATGAAAATCATCCAAACCATTATTCCATTACATTAATAATAACAAAAGTTAGTTATCCTATTTTAGTTGAGCTGAGAAGTGAACACTGTGGGAGAACAAATGTAAGAAAATATAATAGATAAATGATATATTCTTAAAAATAATAATATATAAAAAGTTATAATTCTATTACATAAAATAAAATCCAAAATATATACAAAAAATTCACATAATAATTTTTCAAAAAATGTTCCCACCCCTTTAAATATAGTTGAGATATATTAAATGATCTATTTAGTTTCAATATTTATATTTTCTTACATTTATGGAAATGAATGAGGTATAATAAGGCATGGAAATAGTCAATGAAGTTTTTTTTTGGTCTTGTTTCTTGCTTTATGCCATATTTCATCTTATTTGGATCAGAAAATTGTGAGATAT
Organism: Viscum album; assembly: GCA_963277665.1. NCBI lineage: Eukaryota > Viridiplantae > Streptophyta > Magnoliopsida > Santalales > Viscaceae > Viscum > Viscum album. Next base: position 1,134,899,619 of record OY728166.1, read on the forward strand.
AGGCACATATTTAAAATTCATCGGATCATTAAACAATTTTAGAGGCCCAGATATTGATTTAATTTTAGGACACAATATATTAGATTGAGATATGGATTCATTCTAATTAAATGAATCACATCATGTATAGATGTTTAAAAAAGAGACTAATGTTTTTGAATTAGTATAGAAAAAGTTATTTAATAAATAAAAAAATTATATTATAACATTTATCCCCCAAAATTCTTCAGATTTTTAAATTTAACTATAATTATTACTAAAAAATTAGGCAATTTATTATAAAATACTATGTTGGTGATATTAAAAATATTTTATTATATTATAAAATAAGTAAATATATTATATTCTTTACTTGTTGAAAATATTTCCTATTGTGACAATATTACCTCACCCATTTCATATTTTTCCAATCCCTGTGTAATGAAGCTGTGAATTACTAATAGTAAGAAAATAAGTGAGTTTAATATAGCTCAATTAAGAATATCTATTCCCCTATTTTGCTAAATGAGTTTATTATATTGCTAGTACTAAAATATAAATATTTACATTTATTAGATTATGTGATTATTAAGGTATGTAATGATTAAATTATTGAAATATATGTATTTTAAGCATATTTCTTCCCAACCAATGTTAATAATCATGTTTAATTAATGTGAGATTAGAACTAGATCCTAATATGTGTTACTGGAGTAACAGAGTTGATATAAAAGACCATATTTTATGAAATTTCATTATCACAAGACCTGGGAGTGTGTGATTGTGGTGACTTAATAAAAACATTAAAATGAATAGTTGAATGTTAACAAAAAATTCCCCTACAATTTTCACATTCTACTAAAATGTATAAAAACATATTCATGTGTTCCCAAATATTTTTCAATGTAATACATAGTGATAGAAGTTTGTAGATATTTTTAGAGCACTACATATCAGTTAATTATAATTTATAGGGAACAAATGGAACATTGGGATGTTTTATAATAGTTACTAACATTAACTCAAGAAACATAAAAAATAATATATTAAGTGGGGTGAATTCAATTTACAATTAATTTAAGTGAACAATATGGAGGATTTCATTAATGATGTTTGTGATGAATAAAGGTGTATAATGCTTTTTCGGGATGATTATAGATCATCTGTCATCCACACCACCATTGGGATACACAATAACCATTAGTTCTCTATCATTCCATCTCTTTATAATTATGTATGCATCATGAAATGGAGAGTTGAAATGGTTAGGAGGTGAGACCATATTTATTGGAGGATATCATTAGATTTGGAGCTAGATAATGAGGTTTATCTCAATAGAATAAATTTAATTTTCTTATTATGTTATTTATTATCCTCTATATTGAGATATATTTATTAGAATATATTATATTTGATACATCTTCTATCAATAACTACATATATTATGGAAATCATGTTTGAAGGATTGAACTATTTCATAGTTTTTTCTTAAATTAATTTTAATAATAGAGGGTTTTAATCATTATATCTTGATATTTCATTTTTTCTTCCTCCTGATTATATTTTCATTCTACTAAAATTAAAGATAGGGGAAATGTTGTGTATCGTTTTAATTAATAACTCTAACTAGTTTAATGATTATAAAAGGGTTAGTTACTCTATTATCTCTAAAAGAATCATTTACATCTTGGGTTTTTTAGGAATATCATTTCTTAGGAGAGAGCTCCTATGATTTTTTAATCTAATAATAGTTTAGAATTTCAATTATATGCACACCATATAGAATATAAATTTTTTATTCTGTGAATTGAGATAGACAATTCACTAAATTCTATATGGTCTATTTCCCAAAACTAAATTAACTATTTTTTAACAATTTCATTTTCATATTCTCCCATAATTTCTCATAATCACATCATAATTGTTACTGTTACTTCCAATTATACTATTATTTTTCCTATAGTCTTTTCTAATTTTTTTTCCATTATTTTTATCACACACACTTAATCCTTCCCTTTGGTTTAACCCTACACACAACAATACATGTTTTTATAGAATAAATAAATAATGTATTTTATGTTTAACAATAAAAGAACTTATTTCATCCTCACCAATGGCTATTTTATGGTTAACTATTTTAGTTCACAAATATATTTAATTTATATACCATATGTTCACCTCATTTTATGTTTCATTTCCCTTTTTTATGAACCATATGTGTATTTTTTATACCAATATCTCAATCATTTCATATGAATTTAACATCAACTAAAATACTTACTAGATTCCTATGATTTTATTCCATATTTTAACATTTCAATGATTTAGTTCCTTCTGATTTATAAAAATCTAAAAACTACATGTTGATTAAGAATTGAGGGAATATTATGTAACCCATTTAATTATCATGGGATTTTGTTTTGGTTATGCCTCAAATATGATTTCTTTATTTTGAAAATATATTAAAATAGATATTATGATGTTATGGATTGTCCTAAAATTATAAATCCCACAAATTTATTTGGTGATATTTTTATCTCACTAGTTACCATGTGTTGGGCACAAACATTTGTCTTAGCACACTATGTTGTGTTATCTTGTTGGTAAAACCTGACTTATTCTTAAGATTTAAGATTTTATATTTTTTTTAATAATTTATGATCATGTGATGTTGGGATACCAATATATTTTTTCCATTATACCATTTAATGATATATGATCCTTCTATTTATTATATCATGTTATACCCCTTATCTCAGTTGTATTATATTGTTATCATGCATCCTATCTTACTGGGTCTTATAGATCACCCTAATTTTTTATTCTTTACATAGGATATCATATGTAATAAAACAAGTTCAATTTTATTTTATATCTCTTTATGAAGATCAAAATTAATATTTTGTAGATTATGTTTAGGTTATTATATTATGATTATAATCTACCTAAGTTTTTAGAAAACAAAATATTTGTATTTTATTTTTTGATAAATTGTGTCAAAAATCGTAAAATAAAATATATGAGTGACTCAGGATTTTATAATTGGTATAAGATAAATCTATATTCATTTTTAGGTATTATATTAGGAATAAATTAGTGGGAAATCCTTAGATATGTTTAAAGAAATCATTATATGTTTTTAATTGTATAAAAATGTGGTTACATAGAATTGAATTATCCCTGTGTTAATAAAACAAATTTCATGAATGATCTAGAATTCATGAACCTAGAAGTAAAAATACAAAAAAATGTTTGTTGTGTGATATAATATATTTAATTGGAGAACAAATGGACCTAAATATAAATAATATTTGACACTCTAATTTGTTTGGTTCTTATTCTCTTTATAAGACAATATGAATGATTTAAAAATATACTAGTATGGTATTATGTTATTTAATGATGTAATATTTTCCTAGATATGTTTTGATAACTTAATATCAAATGGAAATAAATAACCCATATTAATACCTATAAATTCACAAATTATACTCTACATATCTCTTATGTGTTATTAATTTTAAATTAAATGTTTTTATATTCATTTCTTTATTAATTATTTAGTATTCTACTTACAAACATAGTTTTGGATTTGGTAAATTAATATAACCAAAATAAAATGGGAAAAAGAATAGTAATTATTCATTCATGATTTAAAAATTTCTATTATATATATATTTTGTCTCATTCATTCATATTTTACAAGTTTAATTGAAATATTCAAATACCATCTCAATACATGGAGGTTGAATTGTTGATGAAAACACCAAGTAAATATATCATTGTACCTAATATATATAACTACACTCAAGTAAATATTTTTGGGTCGAATTTCCCAAAAACATAGGCATGATAATATTAGTGGAATTTGAAACTATATTGGGCATGGATTAGCTCTCATTGAAGAGAGATCACATAAATTATGGGGAAGATGAAATTTATTTCCAATTCCAAAACAATCGCAATCTCCTACAAAAATGAAAGGAATATTATGAATCCATTTTATAAGATCATATTATGATGTGAGTAATGATACCCAATGATGAAAAATATCTATCCCAAAAAATAGAGACAATGTAAATGATTATATAAGAATACATGTCAATTGTGATGGAATATGTTAATGCATTAACTGAATAGTTATTGGGCTTCAAAATAAATGGGAGGTTGAGTTATAAATTTAGTTTAAGCCTAGTTATCATCCCATATATAAAATTATGTATATAATATACATGATTAAAATATAATAACTAATGAAGAAACTAAAAGATAATATAAAAAAGGGTTTTATAAACTAAATTTATTCACAATGGGATATACCGATCTACATTATCTAGAAGAATAATGGATGAATGTGCCTCTAAATTGGTTTTCATGAATTCAACAGAATAAAAATAAAGATAATGTATCTTATATCTTGGATTTATGAAATGGTTAGATAGAAATTTTTGTCTCCATACTTCTATAAAATCAAACATTATTTGGAATATCACGAATTGTACATAATGAAAAATAATATTCAAATGAATTCCATTAAAATAAACTTTGGAAACATTGAGATAATATATTTTCCATTTGAAAATAGAAATACTCCACCAATATTTATCAAAATTAAATTTGATTCTTTATATTTTCCCTTGACTAATGTTTGGTAGTATTGATAGATTATATTACCAATTATTATAAAATAATTTAGGAATAATAAATTTATTTTATAAAGAATTTGATAAAGGATATGTTATATACAAATTATAAGAAATGTTAGTTTTGGATGTTGAAAGTAGCATTCACTAGGATTGTTATCACTAGAAAAGATGTACATATGGATCCTTTGAAATTAAATGTGACTAATGAATATCCAAAATAAACATATGTAATAAATAAATATAGTTTTCTTATTTTATCTAGGTATGTTTAAAATTTTTTTTGGAACCTATCATGATTTTTAAACTCACAAAAAAGATATCTCAAAAGGGGGTGTAGTCTCTGGAGTAATAAATTTGAAGGGAGCACTGTGGGTTTGATTAATAGGAATATCAATGAACATTTACTCAGATTATCCACATACGAGATATGGTATTGGATCTACATTTATGATTCAAAAGAGGTATTGTTTTTTATCCTAGAAATTGATAACAAGAAATCCTATACATCTTGACAATTGAAGATACATATGTGGAATTATCTAACACATGACATGGAGTTGGATGTTGTAGTCTTAAAATTAATTTTTCTGTGGAATTGTCTATTTGAACATAAAAGTATAATATATATAGAACATAAGACCAACATTTGTATACTTATAGGGATTTATATGAACATATTATAATGAGGGTAGTTATATCTTGTTATTAATTATGAATGCGCTCTCCAACAACTTTTTTTGAAATGATAAAGATGTTTTGGATTCTATAAGTAGAAAATATACTAGAAACATATACTTGATATGTATTGAGAAGGATATAACACTATTAAAAATATAGATGATACACATGGGAATCAAAATGGATGGAATCACATCATAAATTTATCAAAATATTTCTTAGGCATCAATTCTGGATAAGATCAAGGATTATAAAAGAAATTATATAGAGATGAAAAAAATGATATATGTTATATGAAGGGAGAAATATCTATAGTTAATCAATGATAAAGTTGTATTTTTAATATTTGGGTCATGACTATGTGTAGCATCTAGTCCGGAGATAAATTTAGAGCTATTTAATGATGCATATTACTTCATATTATCTATCCACTCACGGAGCATGATGATGATTAATTATATCTAAGATAATTATTTATTTTAAAATATTAATATGGTAAATTTTAAATGTACATTATTGTTCTTGATATTCCAATAATTTTTTGTAGATAGGGAAAATTCAAAGGGGGTGATGCAACCACTCCTGAAACTTTCTTGGAAATTGGAGAACATCCCCACAAATTGTTTTCATGGGTCATCTTAATACATTTAAAGGAAATATTTATATATGGGTCTTAGTGTAATAACTTACAAAAATTTCTTATTTAAATTATATTCGTTCGGATATCTTACTCAATCATCTATAAAAGAAATACCTCAAAGAAGTAGTCATTCTACATAGAATAAAATTGTCAATTATATCTGATCGTGATTCAAGGTTTACCTCATTGTTCTCAAAATGTCTTCAATATACCTTGAAAATAGATTTGAACCACATTATATCTTATCAACCCCATAATGATGGACAATATTAATGGAATACTAATATACATGTGGATATGTTAAGAGATTTCTCTATTGACCTTGACAATTGTTAGGATTAACATATTCTTCTATTTGACATGTCATATTTCCACATTCACTGGATAATTTGGTTGGAAACGAATTAATTCATTAATAGAAATAAATATAGGATATCCACAGGCTTTGATTAAGATGTTAATGTTATTTTTACGTACATAAACTAGTTAAAGAAATGCTAGAAATGGCCAGGTCCATTTAGAAACACATCAAATCATCTCAATGATGACATAAGATATATGCTAAAAATCATCAATGATGCCTAGAGTTTGAGGAAGGATTTAATGTGTTCCTTTATATATCTACATGGAAGATACTCATAAGTGTTTGTGTTATGTGAATTCTATGTTCTTGTTAGATATTCCCCTTTGAGATACTTTATCACCATAAAAAAAGTGTTTTGCCAACTAGAACTTCTTTCTTACTGTCTAGGGTGAATTATATGTTCCACATATCCCTCTTGAATATGTACATACCAGATCTATCACATGTACTAAATAAATATGTTGAACATCTTGATAAGTTTCTTTATTATGAATAAAAAATTGTAAATATCTTTCACTATAGAAACAAAATTAAATATGATAAGAAAACTCTCGTGGTTAGTGTTTTTTGGTGAAACCACAATTTTAAATAGGAAACACGATATCTAAATGAAGAAATTAAATTAATAACCTCATATATTTTCACCTTAGTATATATAACATAATTTTATAGGTTAAATTTCTGAATAGATGAGAAATTAATGACGTATACTCTTATGTATGAATTTTACCTTCCCAATATTTTTTTTTCACATTTTGTAGTGTAGTATAATATAAAACATATTAATTATATAATAAAATGTGAAAAACACAATGATAATAATTTTAACCTTATATTTAAGGAATAAATACAACCAAAAAATTTAACATAATAGAATGTGACGGTAACCAGAAAAAATAAATAACTAACTAAAATCTGGAAATATGGATGATATAGAGTCATAAAATAATCACACTGATGATAAACTCTATAAAAATTGGAAAACAAATTTGTAATCTAGTCGATATTTATAAAATTATAGAATATATAAATTCGGATGAATTCAAAAAAAATAAGTATATATTTTAGTGGTATTTATGCGTTGTACAAAACCAATATGACTATTGGAATTGTGATATGACAATTAGGATTGTTATCTGGATATTATTATTAGTGTTGAGCCCTCTATGAGATAGTTATTTTAATAATCACAAATCATTTTTGTTTTTCTTATAAGTTAATTTAGTCAATTATACAATCTGTTCTAAATGTGTTTATATATGTTTAATCATGTATACCTATGTTCATATATGATTATTTATGGTTTAATATTGACCTGGATGTATTCACGATTAAACATACACTTTGTGAGATTTTTATGTTTTTGACTCACCGTTAGTTATATACTTGAGTCACTGATAGTTAATGGAATGAGAAATGGATGTGAAAAACTGATGGATGAGTCACTAATGTGACAAACTGATGAAAATGGTCACACCCATGATAACGGTCACAACGATGATACAACTGTCTCACTGATGCTGATCAAATGACCTACCGAAGCCGATGCTGATCACATGACCTACCTAATCTAATGCAAATCAAATGACGTACTGAAGATTATGCTGATCAAATGACCTACCGAATCCAATGTTGACCACATGACCTACCGAAACTGATGCTAATCAAATGACATATTGAAGTCGATGATGATGAAATGACCTACCAAAGCCGATGCTGATCAAATGACATACCGAATCCGATGCTGATCACATGACCTACCAAAACTAATGCTAATCAAATGACATATCGAAACCGATGCTGACCAAATGACATACTGAAGCTGATGCTGATCAAATGACCTACCGAAGAAGATGCTGATCAAATGACCTACTGAAGATGATATTGATCAAATGACCCACCAAAGCTGATGAAACTTCAAATGACGTACTGATATCATGACTCACCAATAGTCATGAAAACTATTTCAATTTTTATTAACCCTTATTTAACTCCAATGGTCATATTTTCTTAATTTAATGAACATGCTATTAATTAATGTTGGTTGTTGGATGTCAGGAAATCATACCCCGTACCTATCAAAAAGTAATCATTCCTTTTATCAGATCTCAAGGAATAATAAGGAAGATTTATCTACAGTGAATGATACATACAAATATAACAAGACAGGGACACACCAGAAGAATTAGAGTGTACATGTGTGTCAAAGTCCATGAAACAAAAGAAGAACTTGAAGAACACCTGTGAAAACCAGAGAGCTTCCAGAAGATCATTCACCTAAAACAAACACTGAATTTGAGTTTCTGTGTCTTACTAAACATCATATGCACATGTTTGAATAATTATAGCTGGGAAGAACAACGCCACTCTGTTTTGTGTTATCTTCACCAGAAAGGACTTGAATAAGATCTGCAACATCCAAATGAGTCCAGAGCTCATCTAAAATCACTCAGTGCATTTTAAACTCATTATCCATTTATTTCCTCTATATTATACCTTTGTTTAACATTTTTTGTAGTGTGTGTGCATCTGTCTATTTAGACACACATAGACTCCTGGTCTGAACTAGAGGATACTAAATCCTCACACCAAACTATTTTACAACTTATTGTATCCCACTGTGAATTGTCGAAGGGGTCAAGTGTGACCTAGACAGCCTGAGTGATGTTGTTTTTGTCTACCCACGTATAATTGAGGTAGAGGTATGAAGACCTAAACAGTTTGATTACTATTGTAAAACCTAGATATAGGGTGTGGATCATAGATTATATAAACTGTTTGATAGGACTAAGTCTAAAATTGAGATTGAGTCTCTTATTTTAAATCTATTGTGCATTTTGCCTTTGTTAAAACTATTTTCAATATTCCACTACTAAGTACTTTAAATATAATTCTGATTTCAAGTTTTTCTGATAGTTAAACTAGCACGTGTTTTTATCTATTATAAATCAGAAAGTTAGTTTCAATAGATAATTTAATCTTTTGATTAAATTAACTGAGAACTAATCAATCTATTGGGAACCTAATTGAACCTTTACTAGATTAAAAATTTACTACATTTTATCTTGTTATTTAATTGGGAGATTTTTATGTAATTTTTTATATAATAAATTTTAATAGGAACAAAATTCACACACCTCTTGAGTATTCCTCTGGGACAACAATTGGTATCAGAGCCAATACAAGTTTTCAAAGCTACTATGTTTTCAACTGTGATTTCAGTTATATCTTAAAGATCTTAAAATTTCTGTAATTTCTAAATCTTTATCTCATTAAAGTTTCTGATTCAAATGAGTCATTATGGATAATAGACATGAAGGGGTTCCTACCAATAGACCACCATTTTTAGTTGTTTTCAATTATGCTCAGTGGAAGATTAAAATGAAAATTCATTTAGAGATCATGGGTTTTTATATCTTGACTGATATAGAATCTCAATATAAAATTCACAATTCTATTATAACTACTTTAGATGAATCCACCAAGAATACTTACAACAATAATTTTAAAGCTATGAATGCCTTATATTTCTCTTTAGGAGATGAGGAATTCAATATGATATCTACTTGTAAAACTACTTTTGAAATTTGGGATACTTATCTTCTTCCTATGAGGGAACAACTAATGTTATGGAAATGAGATTGACTAAGTAAAATATTAAATATGATAATTTTAAAATGAAGCATGATGAACCTATTTCTGACATGTATCTTAGGATCAACAAAATTTTAAATACAATGACCACACTTGGAAAGGATGTTCCAGCTAAGGAGAAGATTATGAGAATACTCAGATTCCTGCTAGAATGATTGAGAGGAATGTCAGTTTCAATTAGATAATCTCGTGAAATTAGTGATTTTCCTGTCAAGGATCTCATTGGTATGTTAATGATGTGTGAGGAAGGAATGAAAGTAAAAAAGGAAGAAGATGATGAACCGAGGAAGAATTCTGTAGCTTTCAAGACTTCTGCTTCAAAAAATAAAGACAAAGGGAAAATTAAAAGTGAATGTGATACCTCAATCTATGAAGAAAGTGAATCAGACAGTGATGCTGAGATGGCTTAGATATCCAAATTATTTATGAAATTTTATAAGAAGAAGTTGTTTTTCATAAAATGAAACTATAAGAGATAATCTGAAAATAATGGTCATTGGAAGAAATATTGGAAAGGGACTGATAAGAGTGATATCATAGTCTGCTATGAATGAAAAAGGAAAGGGCATGGCAAAGCCGACTGTCCAAAATTAAAGTTCAAGAAGAAATGTGACTATAAGGGAAAAAAATATAAGAAAGCTATGAAAGAAACCTAGAGTGTTTCAGAAGACAGTTCAAGTGATTCTGATTCTACTCAGGATGAAAAATATCAAAAAGCGAGCATGTTTTTCATGAAAAACACTTCTGAGGTAATATCAGATACTCCTTCTTTAAATCATTATTACTCTGGAAATGATTCGGATTCTGAAAACATGTCTAGTGAAGAATTATTTGAATAATATAACATGTTATAAGATACATACAATGTTCTAAAGGACAGGTATAAAAACTTAAAGAAGCAGCATGCATTAGCTTGCACTATTAAATCTGCGCATAAAGTAGAAAAAGAAAAAAAGGCCAAATACTAAAAGAGAATACTGAACTTAAATTTTCTAATGATTAACTCAAGAAATATTTTGAAAAATTTACTAATGGAAAGGACACACATACAAAAATTCTAGGAAAAACAGTGGCACCAAAGTATACTATTGGTTTCGGTTATCATCTTGGACCAAGATAGATTTCAAAGAATAAATTTATTCCTAAATTTGGACAGTATGCTGCTAGTTCTAGTTCAGAATATTCCTATGCCTCAACTACCTATTCACATAGTTATAGATCAAATAAGGTTTATCTATCAAAATATCTTGATTCTATTAATAATTTAAGACCCATTAGGAAAAAATGGGTACCAAAAGTTTTTCTTGATAACCTTTTTGGACCCATGAAAATCCGGGTACGAAAATCATTTTCTATCTAAAATTGTTTTGTAGGAAAATTTCTTGAAAAGTTCCTATAAGAAGACATGGTATTTGGATGGTGGGTGTTCCAGACACAGGACAGGAAAATTTTCATTCTTAAAATGCTTTATCAAGGTTGATGGAGGATATGTCACCATTGGTGATAACTCTAAAGGGAAAATCATCGGTCTAAGACAAATTGGTAACAGTGATTCAATTTTAATTTTAAAAGTTTTATTTTTTTGATAGATTAAAATATAACTTGCTAAGTACTTCTCAGTTATGTGATGAATGTTTTAATGTTAATTTTGACAATTATTCTTGTAATTTCTTAATTATAAAAATGTTTTAGTATTTTCTACCTTATGAAATAATAATGTATATGTTGTAGATTGTAATTATTTAGATAAGAAGAATATTACCAGTTTAAATGATTTTAATAAAGAATCATGTCATTGGAAAAGAAGATTAAGACCCTGCAATATACAATCACTTAGAAAACTAACTAGGATGAACTTAGTTAGAGACATACCTAATCTTGAATTCCCAGCTAATAAATTTTGTAATCCCTGTCAAAAGGGAAAGAAACATTACGTTTCTTTTAATCCAAGAATGAATTTTCAACTTCTCAACCTATCGAGTTGGTTCACAATGACTTGTTTGGTCCTTCTAGAGTTTCTAGTTTAAATGGGAAGCACTGTGTTTATGTCTAGTAGATGACATTTCTAGATATACTTGGGTATAATTTTTATCTCACAAAAGTGAAGCTTTCCCTTACTTTATTAAATACACAAAGTCTATAGAAAACCATAGTGGACATAATGATTAAAACCATGAGAAGTGATCATGGTCAAGAGTCTGAAAATTATGATTTTGAATCTTACTCTTCATATACTGGCTATAATCAGAACTTTGCTGCCCCTAGGAGACCTCAACATAATGGTGTAGTAGAAAGAAGAAATAGAACCCTTAATGAAATTTCAAGAACTATGCTAAATGAATATAATTTACCAATTTTTTTTTGGGCGGAATCTTTCAATACATCTTGTTATGTTATAAATAGAGTCTTGATTAGACCTGTTCTTAAAAAACCCCTTATGAGAATTTGAATAATAGGAAACTGAAACATAGTTACTTTAATGTTTTTGGTTGCAAAGTCATTATTCTTAATACTAAAGATAATCTAGTCAAGTTTGTATCCAAGAGTGATGAAGGAATATATTTAGGATATTCAATTACTAGAAAAGCCTATTGAGTTTTTAATAAGAGAACCAAATGTGTGGATGAATCTGTTCACATCAAATGTGATGAAACTGATCCTTATTAAACTAAAGCTACTGTTGAAAACCCTAAAGAAGAATTTTATATTCTAAATATTAATAATAAAGATAGTGGACCTATTGTAACGACAACCAACTCTGGAAATACACCAGAACCTGGTTATGTTGAACACGAAACTAGAGAAGAACCTGAAACTTCTATTCCAACCATTACTAGATCAACTAGGATTCTAAAGAACCATCCATTAGATGCAGTTATAGTTAATCTATATATAAGAACACAAACTATAACTTCTCTGAGAAATCAGTTTGAACATCAAGACATTATTTCCCAAATAGAACCAAAAAATATCTATGATGCAATCAATGATGAAATTTGGCTAATGGCTATGCAAGAATAGTTAAATCAATTTGAAAGAAACAAAGTCTAGGAATTAGTAGAAATACCCAAGGACACATTGACCATAGGTACTAAATGGGTGTTTTGGAATAAAATTGATGAATATGGAAACATCCTTAGAATCAAAACTAGATTAGTTGCACTAGGTTACAATAAAGAAGAAGGAAAAGACTATGAAAAAACCTTTGCACGAGTAGCTAGATTAAGAAGCCATTATGATCTTACTTTCTTATGAATCTCATCTGAATTTCAAGTTATATAAAATGGATGTAAAATGTGAATTTTTAAATGGTTTTATAATTGAATATGTAGTTATTTGAACAACCACCTGGATTTACAAACCCCTATTTTCAAAATAATGTTTTTAAAATTTTCAAATCTTTATATGATTTAAAAAAGTCTCCAAGAGCATGGTATGATAGAATTACAAATTTTCTTATTTATAAATGTTTTAATAAAGGAATTTCTTATCCAAATATTTTTATTAAAATAATTTATAAATATATTATTATTGTACAAATCTATGTTGATGATATTATCTTTGGATCTTTTAAAAATTCATTATATACTGATTTTTCAAAGATTATGCAAAATTAACTTGAAAATAGTTTAATGGGAGAACTCAAGTATTTTATTGGATTTAAAAATTTTCCAAATTAAGATGGTATTATTTTAAAGCAAAGTAAATTTACAATGGAACTTTTAAAATGTTTTGGTTTGGATAATAATAAGGGAAGTGATACACCTTTGAGTACCACCTGTAAGTTTGATGATGATGAAACCGGGAAACCTGTTGATCCAACCAATTACAGAGGTATGATAGGAATATTAATTTACATTAATACTAGTCGGCCATATATCATGTTTAGTGTATTCATGTGTGAATGATTTCAAGCTAATCCTAAAGAATCTCAGTTTCTTGCTGTTAAAATGATTTTCAATTATCATAAACATACTAGCAATTTAAGATTGTTTTATCCAAAAGGACAACCTTTTTACATAATATGTTATCCAGATGCTGAATTTTCTGGTTTCTAGATAGATAAGAATATCACATCTTGAATATGTCATTTACTAGGAATATACCTGGTATCTTGGTGTAGTAAGAAACAAAACCCTGTCTCGTTGTCTACTGCTGAAGCAGGATACATTCCTACTCATAGTTGTTGAGAAACGATTCTGTGAATGAAACACACTTTATTGGACTATGGATATTAATTTAAACATGTGTCTATAAATTGTGATAACACTAGTGAAATTAAATTCTCTATAAATCATGTGTCTCAATCTGGGACTAAGCACATTGATGTAAGATATCACTTAATGAGAGATCATTATCAAAAGGGTGATATTTCTCTAGAATTTATTGACTCTGAAAATCAATTGGATTATATTTTCACCAAGTTTTTAATCTCTAAAAGGTTATATTTTATTAAAATAGAGTTAGAAATGATCGCTCATGGAAACTAATCAGTGAAACCGATTAGTCAAAACGATCAGCGAAACTGATCTCTGAAACCGATCAGTCAAACCGATCAGTGAAACTGATCTATGCTACCAATTAAGTTATACACTCTATATGAAACCGTTAATGTTTATCAAAACAACTTTGTTTTACTTAATCAATATTATATTTAATATTGTAACCCTAAATGATAAAATTAATGACCCACGTCTATTTCTATTCCTTTGAACTATTGACCTTCCATCTCCCGTCGAACACCACATCTTCTGAATACCAACTTTTAAACCTATCAAACCTATTGAACCTACAAATGGAAAAGAAGAAGCATCAGAGCAAGAATCTGAAAGCTCCTAACCATTGAAAAGCGCTCAAGGAGAATCGAGAAGAACAACTCAAAAGTCTGTGAACCCAAGATTGGAGACTCGGGTGGTCACCGCTGAAAAGGAAGTAAGTTCCGAATGGGTGTTATCTAGTAGGTCTATGGTTTTAAAAGTGTTGGAGACATAGTGATGGAAAGAATCGTTCTATAATCATATCCCCTTCTTTGATCCAAATCTAGTGCATGCGTTTTACATGAATATTAGTATTGCATTGGATGGAGCAGAAGCTGCAAGATTATCATCAATAATCAAGGTCAAAAAGTTAACTTTTTCATCAAAGTAATGGGATGAGTGTTTGTAGGTACCAAATAAAGGTAGATATGAGGATTACATTGGTCATATTCTTCCTGACACTGAATATTTTTCATATGAGTATGCTTTGGAGATTTTGACTGGAAAATATGAATCTAGAAGAATTACAACTACAATGTTAGATGGATAAAGTAGAATCTTGTTTAAGTTTATTCATCACTAAATCTGTCCCCAAAAGGGTTATTTTGCTTATGTGAACTATCAAAATGTTTTCTAGTTGTTTTTATTGCTAAATGATGAGAAGATAAACTTGTGTAGATACATTACTGTTCATATTTCTAAGATGGTAAATCCATCCAAGAAGGCTACAACCTTATTCTATTCTATGAAACTCTCTGTCATGCTGACGTTTTTGGGCTGTGATGAAGATGGAAATGAGTGTATCTCATCTAGTAGTGGTTTTTTTAGAAATGATATCTACAAAAGAATGAAAATTAACTATAATCCATTGAAGAAGACATGGGTTGCTGATGAAGATAGGTTATATGAATCCTATAATCCTTCTAATCACTCTAAGAGACCAAAGGGGATGAGAGATCCCGATTTAAAACCTGATGAGGACATTTTTTATTCAGATGAGGTAGATGAGACAAAAGTTTATAAGGAAACAAGATAGTCTAGTATGAAGGGAATAGGGGAACCTGAAGCTGATGATGATGTTGATGCTGAAAAGGAGCCTGAGTCACCTCCTGATGACAGTAGTTCTGTGATACAGTAAGTCATATGAAAAGAATTGAATTTGGACCAACAAGTCCACCCCTTAAGTTACCTAAGTCAGAACATCTTCTAGGTGATAAAGAATAAGTTGACACTAAAGTATCCAATTCTGGCCAGTATGAATCAAGTAACTATGACCGTACCAATGAGACTTTGGTAAACAATAATGGAAATAGTAATGGTGATGATGATGATGATGATGCAAGTACTCGACCAGTGGATGATCCCGATATGATTCAAGCTGATCCACAACCACAATCAATTGAGCAAGAAATATTTCCTGAGGCTGAAAGGATAGAGCAGACTCTGATTGATGTAGATGGGGAAGACTCTCTTTCAAATTTTGGAAAAGTTGATTTTGTAAAGCCTAGGTATACCTCTTGTACAGCTGAATGCGATGACCACCAAGGTTTTTTTGGTTCTTGTTTTGGATTATTCAGAGGAAGAGGAAGAAGAATTGAATATCGCAAGAGTAACCCATCCGGTTGAGGCAGGAAAAGTTGCTGAAGAAATGCAAGTGTCTATAGAAAGACCTGTTTCTTCTATTTATCAATCTAATTTTGAAAATTTTAAAGATGAGTTTCTCCACATAGTCAGAGAAACAATGAAAGAGGAATTATCTAATGCTCCTGCTCCTGCTCATGTGATTATATCTAAGGCTACTATGGATGATATAACTCAAAAAGTGGTAAATATTATTAAGAAAGACATGTACAATACTTGTGAGGTAATTGGAAGGCACGTTTCCTCTCTGAATTAGGCACTCAGGGATTTGAGCAGTGACATAGTATCTCTGTCATTATAATTTAGATCAACCATCACTGGTATGATGGATGTTTTGAAAAACATGATACGTAACCTAATGAAATCTAATTTGCGATGATTTAAGGCTATTATAACTCAGATTTGTGCTCAGGATAGCACCTCAAAAGTGACAAAGATGACTGGACATGAGATTAATGCCTTACGGGATGTTGTAAAAGAAGTGTTGCCTTCCATTGTACAAATTCTGGAATTGGATTCCTTGAAAAAGATGAATGAAAATAGTGATCATATTCAGAAGACGGTGAAGTTGTATTTAGATGAGTCTTCTAAATCTTAGAAATAGATAAAAAAATGGACCACTATTTTTCAAAAATTTATAACAAGCATGAGTTGAACCATCAGTTTAAAGTCCTAGCTGAGTATTTGAGGCTACCTCCAGTCACTCAAGCCTTTAAGGGTCAGGTCCAACAATTTATGTATTTTACACCCACTCTAGAGAGTTTCATGCAGAACAAAGAGGATTTTTGGATGACCGTGCAAAATGGTGGTGATGTATTTCAGGATTTTATCAATATACTCAAATTATATCTTCAAGTGGAAGAAAAAAGCAGTTGTTCTTCCTACTACTGAGCCTCCCAGTCTATCCAATTTTGATTCTGGTCAGTTATCAGTTTTGCATTGTCTATCCAATATTCGTACTGTCCTTCAGTATCCACCTCCAAGAGAATCTTCTGTTCACCAACAAGAAACTTTAGCACCAAGTTTGCATCCAACTAGATTTATCTAACTTGATCTTTCATACGACCAGATCGATCTTCAACCAAACCACCTTCTGGCACATCCATTCCTCCCTCTGCTAAAGGGAAAGAACATCTACACCCCTATAAATAGTTGTGTTTGTCATTTTTGATAGGGTGTATTTTCCTTATATCCTTTCTGATGTTATTTCAATGAAACATTCTTCTTTTTCTCTCTCCGGTTTCTCTTTTTCTTTTTGATAATCTCAATGGGGGAGAATAGTATAAATATTTTTCTATGGATGAGATAGTATATATAAGTATAAGCAAGGGGAGAAAAATATATATGCTCTAATTAATCTTTAAGCTCTAATGTAATGATATAGATTATATAAGCTTCAATAGGTATATAGTTCTGATATATTCTTAGATATGATGTCATGTTTGCTATCTCTGATGCTATGTTGATATACTATATCTTTGTTTATGATCTGATTCCATGCTCCGATGACATGTTTACATTTATACATATATTCTTTCTATATAGGGGGAGTATACTAAGTGTTATATCATCTTCCACCATCATTTATGTCATAGATTTGTGATTATCAAAAAGGGGGAGATTGTTGATCCCTCCATGAGATAATTATTTTAATAACAACAAATCATTGTTGTTTTTTATATGTTAATTTAGTCATTTATTCAATCTATTATAAATGTGTTTAAATATGTTTAATCATGTCTACATATGATTATCTATGATTATTTATGGTTTTATATTGACATGGAAGTATTCTGGTTTAAACAGACACTTTGTGGGAATTTTATGTTTTTGACTCACCGTTAGTTATATTCTTGAGTCACCAATAGTTAAAGGAATGAGAAAATGATGTGTCAAACTGACGGACAAGACATCGATGTGACCAACCGATGACAATGGTTGCACCGATGACAACGGTAACACCGATGATACAACTTTCTCACTGATGCTGATCAAATGACCTACTAAAGTCGATGCTGATCACATGACCTACCAAAACCGATGCTGATCAAATGACCTACCGAAGACGATACTGATCAAATGACCCACCGAAGCCGATGTTGATCACATGACCAATCGAAACTGATGTTGATCAAATGACCTACCGAAGTCAATTCTTACCAAATGTCCTACCGAAACCAATGATGACCAAATGACCTACCGATGTCAATGCTGATCACATGAACTACTAAAACCGATGCTGATCAAATGACCACCCGAAGCCGATGATGATCAAATTACCTACAGAAGTCGATGCTTATAAAATGACCTACCTAAGCCGATATTGATAAAATGGCATACCGATGCTGATACTGATTAAATGACCTACCGATGCCGATGAAAATTTAAATGACCTACCGATCTCATGACTCACCAATAGTTATGAAAAGTATTTCAATTTTTATTAACTCTTTTTTAATTCCAACATTCATATTTGCTTAATATAATGCACCTGCTATTAATTAATATTTGTTGTTGGATTTCATAGAACCGTACCTCATACTTGTAAAAAAGTAATCATTACCTTTACGGGATCTCAAGGAATAAGAAGAATAATCAATCTGTAGTGTAAGAGACATATAAATATACACAGAAAGTGACACACAAGAAGAAAAAAAGTGTAAATTTCTGTGACGGTCCATGAAACAAAATAAGTACTTGAAGAAAAAATGTGATAACCAGAGAGCTTCAAGATGATAATTCACTTGGAAAAAACACTAAAGATGAGTTGTTGTGCCTTATTGAACATCATATGCACAAGGTGGAATAACTATAGCTGGGAAGAACAATGACACATTGTTTTGTTTCATCTTCACCAGCAAGGACTCGAATAACATCTATAATAACCAAATGAGTCCAAAGCTAATCTAGAATCACTCAGAGAATTATAAACTAATTATCCATTCATATCCTCTATAGAGTAACTTTGTTTATCATTTTGAGCAGTGTGTGTTCTTACGTCTATTTAGACACACACTGACTCCTGGGCTGAAGTGGAGGATACTAAATCCTCACACCAATTTTTCACACCTTATTGTATCCCACTATGAATTGTGGAAGAGGTCATGTGCGACCTGGACAGCCTGAGTGTTGTTGTTGATGTTATTGTTTTTGTTGTTTACCCATGTAGAATTGTTGAAGAGGTATGAGGACCTGAACAGTCTGAGTATTGTTGTAAAACCTCGATCCAGGGTGTGGATCGTAGTTTATATAAACTATTTGAGAGGACTAAGTCTCATCTTGATACTGAACCACTTGTTTTAAAACTGATGTGCATTTTTCCTTTGTTAAAACTATAATGAATATTCCATTTCCATGTACATTAAGTATAAATATATTTTAATGTTTCTCTGATCATTAAAGTAGCAACTGTTTGTAAATATTGTAAATCAGTAAGTCAATTTCAAAAGATAAATTAATATTTTGTTTAAATTAACTGAGAAGTAATCAATCTCTTGAGAACCTAACTGAACCACTATTGTATTAAAAATTCAATACATTTTAGATTGTTATTTAATTTGGGGGATTATTATATAATGTTTTAAATCAGAAATTTTAATAGGAACTCAATTCACCCCCCATCTTGAGTTTTCCACTGGGACAACAATTAGTAATATGAATATTAGGAATAGTATCATTAAATTTAGAATAGTAACATATCCAATGTATTAGAAAAATGATATTTTAGTATATTAAAAATTATGAAAATTTTGGAAAACTGTGTCATAGGAAAATTAAATAAAAACATTAAGTGTGAAAAAATAATTTTTTGACAGGAATAATAAAAAATTATATTTTTTTAAAAATTATATTTTTTTTATTTTTAGAATATACGTTTATGATAACATAAAATTTTTAAAATAAAATTTATTTTCATATAAATATTAATTAAAAAAATCTATTCGAATTTAATTTATAAGACAATTTTATGAAAATAAATGAAATTTTTATAAGGGATGAAAATTTGACTGTCACAAAAATATGAATTCTTCAATAAATTAGCTTTTTAATTTTGAAATTAATTTTTTATACATATAGAATTATTTAAATAAAATGGATTTTATTTATATAAGAACCATGTTGAAATTATCTAATGGTGACATTTTTGGAATTTTTCTAAAATCATTGCATATGTGGGGAATAGAAAATTATATTAAAATATGTTATTTTACAATATAAGTTAAATATATGATTAGTTATATAAGATATAATTTATGAAACCATTATCATGGGTCACACACACAAATTAATTAATATAGTAACAATAATTATCACAATTTTTATTCTTGAAGAATATTAATATTCTAATATATATTATACTCAAAATATACACTCCCTTTATTAATAACTCACTCATCCAACCCTTGATCATCACATTTAAAACACCTTCCATTTAAAAACCTCTACAGATATATCTCCACAACCAACTATCCCATTACCAAGGTATTATGGTATCACTAAAAGACCATTCCATAGATCTTAAATGTGTATTCAACAAGAGGAAATCCAATTGAAGAGAAAATATTCTTAATATAATTTTTTTAATATTTTCTTCTTCTACCGACCAAATGTATTCCCTCAAACAAGAAATAATTAAATTATTATCGTAAATATAATAAAATTCTATTTGGATAATTGAATATAAATTATATATAACATTTTATTTAATTTTAATATGAACAAGTTATTAATATTGTAATCGGTTCACCATCACAATGGACAAATTATTTTCTTTTTCATTAACATATTCATTACTAGATATAAAATTAATATTTCGGGTAAATGTGATAAATTTAAAT
The DNA here is from genome assembly GCA_963277665.1 of Viscum album. Classification (NCBI taxonomy): domain Eukaryota; kingdom Viridiplantae; phylum Streptophyta; class Magnoliopsida; order Santalales; family Viscaceae; genus Viscum; species Viscum album. The sequence goes on from OY728166.1 coordinate 1,134,920,816, forward strand.
ATATTACATTCTTTTTCCTATCCAATATTTTGTAAATAAGCATGAGGAATAAACTAAATCAAATATGATCAGCATTGTTTAAAAAATATCCAAAATTAACAAAACATAATAAAATAACATTAACAAAAAACCAACCATCCAAAAGAATAGAACTCAAGGATAAAAAAAACTTTGAATCTTTTTGAATGTCATTAACATCATGTCATTTCACTTCCAATATTATGGACTGATTTTGTAAGAACATCTATAATTATAAACAAACTAATTTGACCTATGAACCATGACAAGAATGACCATAGGGAAGTTAGTATATACACGATGTCCAGATAAAATGATTATAATACAACATAAATGATTAATAATACATAAAATATCAGTGAAATATTTCATAAATATATTAATTTAAATAATTAAATTGTTTATTCATGGTATTAGAAAAGATCACTATGTGAATTTGGACATAAGATAAGGGATATTCTCAAACAACCCTTTTTACATTGGGTTTTTCTTCCTATATATATCTCACATTATCTCTTTATTATTATAAATAAATTTTCAATATTTTTTTATATATTTCTATTATATGTATAAAAATCCTTATCTAGAATTCATTGAAGAATCTATAAATATTTATTAGTTTTAATATCAATATTATCTCTAAAGAAAAATATATTAATGTGATATTTACTATTCATTATTCCTTTACATGTGACAATAATTTCATGTTTATTATATTAAATGATTTCCTAAAATGTTAATATTTTTATTGAGAACCATTTTTGATTGCATATAGCTTTAATAAAATACCATTCATTGGCATTATTTAAGGTTCAATTTCCTATTTCATAATGCATCATTTAATAGGATTATTTCTATACATATTTATGAACCATTTATTATGAATTTACATTAATATAAAATCTATAATATTTCACTATAATTTTTATTTAAAATATGATTGTCCAAAAAAATAAATTAATTTTTCCAAGGGGAATAATTTTGAAATATACATTGATTGTTCCTTGAGAAAATATTATATAAACCATTCATTTTCATGGGTTTTCATATTACTTGGATTTATGTATGATTTTATTATATAAAATAATATTAAAATATATATTATGATGATATGAGAGATATCAATATTATAAAACTCATATCTTAATGCAAGGGGCAGTGATTCAATCTCATGAGGTACCTTGTATGGTGTGTCGAAATCAAGCATATCACACTATGTTATGACATCTTAATAGTAAACCTTTACTTATGCATACAATGTCATGTTTTTTATTATTACCATGTTATTCGAATTTAATTTTGTTATCATATAATTAAACTTATTCTACTCTTCTATATCAGGACATAAGATCCTTCTATTTATGAGATCATGTTATGGTCCTTGTATAAATTATTATATTCTTATATGATGTTTTCTCCCGTAACAATAATTATAGCTCAACCCCTTCTATATTTAACTTATATGAAATATTTTATAGAAATATATGTTCAATGGGATTTAAAACCATGTTATAGAGAGAAAAATAAAGATATTGAATTGTATTTTATGGTTTTATAATATGTTTATAATCACTCAAAGATAATATAACAATTGATTTTTAGGTTTTATTTTTTGAAACATAATGTTAAAAATCATGAAATAAAATAAATAAAATAATATATTCTCTGTAATTATTCAAATACAAAAATACACTAATCTAGAGTTGAAACATTTGATGTAATTAAATTTATTAATCATGTCCTAAGAATCAATGAATTTAATTTATACTATTTATTTCTTTTGGAATTCAATATTCGACTGTGTAAATACAATCCATGCTAATTCACTATTAAACTATAAATCAAGTTTTAAAAAATAATGTGTCTCGTCCATAAATCTATATGTATCCACTTAATGGTTATCTTTACTATTGATTAACATACCATTAAGAGAATTTGTTTCTTCTTCAAAATAATACCTAAAAACATAGGATGATCCTTTATTAATTATAAAAAGGATGAACATGTATTATTTTCTGAATTACCATAATGTAACACTCTAATAAAAACCCCTTCTAATATAGATTTTTATACAATCACTTTCCTTTATCAACATTACCTCTAGAAAACCTAGTGTCCAACATTCATTCCTCTATGTCACTATTAGTTTTAGTTTCCGATTTTGATCACCTACATAAAGTATTAGTTACATAAATATTAATTCCACAAAAATATCAACATTTCCATTATAGGCCTTCGCATTTCTCATATGTGAATTAAAATCGTAGAAATATATATTCCATGACCTAGAACACATTGTATCCCCATTATAGAATCTCCATGATCGTGAGAAAATTCAAAGACTCCCATTATAATATATATTCTTATGGATATAATGAATTGGTTTATTTTTTATGTTCTATCATATTGTATAATCGTAGATATATAGTGATATTTCCTTGAATTATCCATTTTTATACAACTTTATAATAAAAATAATATGTATCATCTAGATTTCATAATTATAAATATTAATAATCTTCGGAATACTATAGAAGTCCAGTTCATAGCCCAATATAAACCACCTACATATCAAAAATATTATGGTTATTTTTTAAAATTTGTACAATCATTAGAAGCACCATAACATTAATCATTGAGATAAAATGTTTTATCATTTTACAGTTGTATAGTACTAAATTGGGACACCATATGGGGAACTTTAGATTTGAAAATTGTAATTCCAGGATTTTTTATTTCCCACGGGGTTTGTTTTCAATTGATATTCTATTGGAGGAACCATATATTAGGAAATGGTGTGTAAAATATTCAATGTTTCCCATAGGTCAATTTCATAATTGAAACATTATTGGAAACAACATAGCCAACATAACCACTTAGTACAACTTTTTTCCCAAACATACAATGAAATTATACATTCTTGTTACCATGACAGTTTACATTTTTTTAATCCCTTATGGAATACGAAGAATCATCAATCCATGGTTAATTTCATGGTGAAGGATTAATTCATCAATCCACTCATCAACCTATCAAATATTCCCCAAGGATCCAATCTTCTTCTTCTATGTCCAATATAAGTCTAGTTAACATAATATCCAACATATGATAAAGTATAATTTTAATAAGTAACAAAAAAATACTCTATATAGGGTTACTAAAAATAATCAAGGAAAATGGATCAATAACCCTTAATAAGGTAGGGTCAATTTAATGAATCTAAATACAGAACCTGATATTTTTTCATCCTTCTCATCATGAGAAACCTACAAATGTTCAACATATATGATACCATCAATGTGTTCTCCAGAACACTATTAAAATTCATATAATAAAAAGACAATCTGAAATTATTTCTTTACATATAAAAATTAAAAATACAGTGGATGAAAAAACATGAAATGAATTTTTAAATATTTTATTTTCAATGTTATTTTACCACAATTAATTAAGAAATATTAAAATAGGGAATTAGTTTTTCGATGTTTCAAACATTTATTGTATGTTAAAATAATTGTAATATTATCACCATAAATATGAGAAATATATTTTAAAAAATATTTGGGGAGGTAAATTATAACAAGAAATTCCTTATTTCACTGCTACATATGCATATGGTTTTGTTGGTTATACCTGTGGATCTTTTAAAGGGTCATATCTATATCCCCTCCTTTTTCATATCATTCCTATATAAAACGTTTATAAATGACCCAAATAGCCACAACTATGGTAGGTATTAAGATGTTCCTAACATGAAGGCTTCTTGTGACCCATCTTACCACACTGATGGCATACCAAGGTCTTATTCCTAATACAATAAAATGAGAATATACATTAAGCCATCTACATTACCTCACTCATCTGAGAATACTTATCTTAATATCCTTTTATATATTTTAAATTCCATTCACCACTCTCATGAATAATTAATATATAAGCCATTTAAGGAATCCAAACTATGTCAGCCATAACAATGATCTCTTTATTTACTATAGATACACAGGAGTTTATGATAAATGATGAAATTTTTAGCTAAATATTCAAAAAATGACATCTTTCTAATTAATAAACCTCTACATAGTTATCCAAGTATAACTCATCTATCAAAGGATTTGGTTCAATTAAGTGATTATAGTGCACAAAAATCAGATAATCATTGCACACATGGAAATAAAACAAAATTTAATTAGATACCTTCACAATAATATAGATGTAATAATGAATAAAATATTCTCTAAAACCCTCCCATGATTGGATTGACTATTTCTATGTTCAAAAAATTGACTTCCATCACATTCAACTCAGATCCTCAATATAAAAGGTAACAAACATAATATTAAGAGAGACTAGAAAGTCAAGATGGTTGAAGATCTTTAAAATATTATAGAAAAACGTTTTCACTTCATGAGAATGTAGTTTCCAATGAAAAAAAGTGGAACCTGTGTTCTAGATCTCTAGAAAATAATCTCAAGGATAATAGAATAGATGTTTTATATCTAGAGAATAGCCCACAAATTCTCTTTATAATCCATAAACACATGGTAGAAATTTATTCCAAAAATTTAATTAAAATGACCATTATTTTAGAATTTATTTTCTCCAAATAATATATTTTATAGAATATGGTATATGAAACAATGAGCTTGAAAACCCATTATATATTGTTATTCAAATATGACAATTATGGAATAGACATTTGTTTCGCTGGTAATAATATCAATATTTTGAAATAAGTGTGTAAATATTTTTAATAATAAATTATTAATAATTAATAATTTCATTATCAATTTTTTATATATGAATGTAAAATATTTTTAAGGAAAATTTAATGTCATTTATAAAGCTATTATTACGTGTGAAATGTTTTTTTCATAACAGATTAAATTTATAATTATTGATATGTGATTCTAATAAAATAATTATATTATTTATATCAAATTTACTTCATTAACTGTAATTAATATCATTCTATTGGATTATTCCTTAGAATATTTATATGCATATATTTAGAGCTTTTGTTGGAGTTGGCGTGATGTTTTGGTGTCTCGGGACCCCAAATATAAAAAGCTAACAATATTAATATATATTAAATAATGAGTGGACATTATTTTGGGTTAATTTCTTTTAATATTTTTTGGGACCTCATATTAAAAAATGGATACCATGGTAAAATCCAAATCATGAGGTTTATACTAGGCGTGATATAATGTTCGCTGGAGTGAGACATTTTATTGGAGGCATCCATTGGCGGTTCATTTAGTAATACAATAATAAAAAATTACATTTTATATGAAAAAACCTAACCCTTCTCTATAAGAACCATGTCAAGAAAAATAACTATAATTATCCTCATAAACCGTTGAGATTATATAGAGAGATAGATACAATAGTAGAGTTTCATTGTTAACTGGGAGCACAGATCGGTGATGAATGGTCATAGGATCATGGTGTAGATAGAGAATGTAGTGACATACTCTTCTCATCGATAGAGAACATGTTATTAATTTTTTTTATCTATAATCCATTAACATTTAATTATTTCTTGTTTCCACCATTTTTCTTAATTGTTAATCAAGTATATAATTATTATCATTCATTTTTTTTGTTATTTCAATTCTTCACATGAGCCTAAAAATGAATTTTGATGTTAATAATATATTATATATATATATATATTATTCTACATTTTCAGCCCTTATTTCCAAGACATATTGTAATTTCTTATGAGGACATCTCCCAACGACACTCCTCACCCATGTTTTTGTTAATTTCTCCCCACCATTCTTTATGTTCTTCTCTATTCACCCACAAGGATTCAGTTCGACATTTCCTGGGTACGTTTAAGAATGATCGAACCCCATATTTATTATGGTTGTTAGATTGATATATGAATGGATGTTTTATTAGTGAATCATGATGTATTCATATTTTTTTGTGATTTATATTGGTTTTATAAATCTATATGGTTTTAGAAATGTGATGGATTCTTGTGAGGTTAATTATATTTTTGATTTTCAGCCATCAAAGGTAAGGAAATGACACTCACATATCATTACTGGAGATTTATAAAGGTCAAATGGTTATATTTGTAGAAGTTATCAGGGATCTAGAAAGAAAGATAATTTCAGGTTTTACTGTAAGAAAAAAACCTAGATAGATGGTTTATTGTCTAGAGGAACAGACGGTATGTATTTCCAATGATGAGAGAACTGGTGTTTTATGCGGAGATAAATATCACATGTTATGTATGCCTCATACAACTTGTGAAAACTATTTTGTGCAGATTGTTGTGTACTAAATGAGTACACGAGAATGATCATATCCATACATATGGTCATAACCCGAGAACATGGGCATAAATGTGTCATCAAATATAGACAGAGTACCAATACATGTCCAATGTACATGTTCATCGACCAAAGTACATGGGAATGAGATGCATAGTCATGGAAAGGCCTCGAGTGGCCAAGAAAAGCATGTAACACCTAAACATTTTATATATTACAAAATATACAGTCAATCCCTATGCATGTGAGGACATTACCAAATGTCCAAGTCTAATAACATGTTGTGTTTCCCTAGGTACATGACATAAACCCTCTTCCAGAACACCCAGACTATGTATATCCCTCTCATAGACATAGATTGTTTCTTGGGGGAAACCTATCTTGAGGTTTTTTTTCATGTGGATTGTGATTAATTCCATATTTTTGGAATGAACGATATAAAATGAGGTTTTATAAGCTTGAATATTTTTTATGTGATTCCTGGATGATAGTAGTTTTCAGGAATGTTTATCAAAGAGAATATTGTATTTTAATCTCCACCTATAGCACTGGGTAATGGGTCCCCCATATTCATTTCATTGGTTCCATGATACCCCCATCATGGTATAGAGGTAAAAGGCCATCAGTTTACTAAGTGTCACCCCTAACACACTATGAAATGGGTCCATTACCTATTGAGAGACACCCCAAAACTAATAAAGGTATAGTTCCTCTAGTAGAAACTGCACCCCATCATCTATGGATAACATGTGGTGGAGTGGGTATTCTACATAGATTTTTATTTGATTTCTCATGATATGGGGATTTTGAGTTAGTTCTTTGGATTAGTTGGAAGGATCATCAAATTTAGCTCTACTATAGAGATGGGGATCCCATTTATCTCACTTTTTGTTATAATTAGGAGAATATATGTGTGTTGGGTTGAGCAGACTTCTTCTGTTCCCATCTTTCTATAATTATGGTGTTTTGGGGTTAATATTGGTTTTGTATATACTCACCCCTATATGGAATTTTCCAAATTTTTTTATGTCTTGTGTATATGATATCAAAATTAGTGGTGACTTAAGGGGAGTTTATCGATACATGGAATCATTGACAACATTTAGTGGTATGACCTGGATATCATGATTTGGGATCTCTAAAATTGCAGATATTCTTACTTTTTATTATATTGAGACTTCATTTTTGTATTTGAATTCATTTATCCCCTTTATGAATTGATTTTTATATACTCACCCCTATATGGAATTTTTTATGCCATGGAATCAAGTTTTGTTGTGGTAGATAATGTATCTATTCAATAGCACTCTAAAAATATTCTTATCGATTAAAAATGTCATTATATAGGTTGTAGGTAACTAGTTGTACATATATTATAGAGGATTATTTTTTGATTTTTTCTCAAGAAACAATTTTATATAATTTATGATACCCTTTACTCATTTTTTTAAATATTAATAAAAAAATTATCACATCTTTATCGTTCATATGTGTGACATACTATGTGATGATGTCCTAAGAGTAGTTGTACCACTAAGGGGTTAGGGTCGCTCCATTATATGATGAGAACCCATAAGTTCCATATGATTATTCTTAAATATACATTTTATAGCTATATGAAATCATTTTATAGACAAAAATGTTTTAGGCTATCGGGGGTGGATAGTCATTGGACTTTGTATCCCCTTCTCTTGGTGTATAGAACCAGTGATATCTAGGGTAGGATGATATAAGAATGAGACCCTTCAATTGAAAATACAAATTTATATTTTTTTAATTGATATTCGAATAAATAGATCAATGTGTTGATACTTATACTATAATATTATATATTTAATGGGTTTTATAAGTCATGTAATTTGATTCGTTGATGAAAACTAGAATGACATATATTCATGTCAAGGTATGATACATCAGGTGTGTCATGGGTAATATTTCATTAATGAAAAATTATATAAATGATTTGTTCCTTATGTTCTTTAATGTATGTTGATATCTCATTCCCTTTTCTAGTAATGATATATAAAAAATAAATTAATGGAAACGGTGTTCTATATACATGTTTGATTTTAGGAATTTCAAAGAAAGATACATCTAGTAAATAGTTTAATTGAACAAACCTAAACCCCTATTGATTAGGAATAACTAGATAAATGGATTATATTACATAGTAGGTGCCTATATAAGGTATTTTGTTTTTTGAATCACATTCCCTCTTAATGGGTGCCTTTGTGTATTTTTATATGCTAACCATGGACGTCAGGCTTATTAGACTAATGCCACTGAGAAAGGGGAACAGATGGTCACACACTAAGTGTATTTAGAATCTTAGTTAATAAATATATTATTATTTAATATATAACAGGTTCAATAAATAGTATCCAAATAGAATTTTTAATAAATATTTATTTTTTATGATCATATATATATTTTCATGTGTTCTTTGAGCTAATATGTTTTAGTGAAATAGTTAATTAAAATTTTTACTATTTACTGAGGATAATATTTATTTATTTATTGGAGAAAAAATGTAGTTATATTTATTTATTAAATAAATATTCATTTTTAAAGGACGAATAAATATTATAGTGGAATTACAGACCCATACTTAGGGTCTGGTGAGAGATAATATATATTGAATATTATTTGAATAACTGATATTGAATTTTAATTAACAATTATTGTGTAATTTATCATTTAAAAACTATAATTTCTATTATAGAAATGGGGAACTATGGGGATTAAATATATAGTAATGGGCATGTGTGAAATTATTGGTTTCTCACACTTCGACTATATAAACCAAATTATGTTATTTTTCAATGAGAGAAAATTAATTTTGTGTCGTGCACAATGATATATGTAGAAACCTCTCAAAGCCTTTGACAACCCCCTTATCTAATAATTCTCCATATATGGGAGGTGTATCTTCCTACAACATCAAATATTAAGTATGTAGAGGTAAATTTAGAATTCTTTAGAATGTATTATTAAGAAAAATAATAGGATAACGATGAATGAAATATGATCTACCCTGATAGAACCAAGAAATTCATACGGTGATGATCAGAGATTTGTGGAACACATGAGGATAACAACAAGATGGAATCTATTATTTATTTCTATAATGAAATTTTGGTAAAATTTATATCCTTTTTCAAATTCATCATGAAAGAATTAATTTCTTCCAAGTTAATTATTTAAATTCCAAAATGAATTATAAATAACATATGATGATCATGAACTTTGTTTCTGGAATTTATCCATTTTCTATATTAATTTATTAAATTCCCATGATCAAAACATTTATCATCATGTTTATATCAAAATAATCATCTATCATTACAAAAATAAAATTTTATCATGACCTATTTGATACTTCTACTACATCTAAAACCTAATACTAGAATCAAAGTGATAACATAATTATTTTAATTATTTAATTATCATTGATTTACCTACAAAGGTAAATGAGATTTCAATTATGGGGTAATTATAACTTGATTTTTTAGATTGAATTAACCTAGTTCAATTCAAGGTTTGTATGAAAAAAAGACTTGGTGTAACTAGGGGACTATATTTTAGGAAATATAATTTATGGATTTCATGATTCTGGAGTCTAATAAACAAATCTGGGAAATATGAGTTAATTTAGTTGGACTTTGAAATTACTACATATAACATCTCAAATTACTTTTACAACAAAAATTTGGTTGATTAGAATGTAAATATGGTTCATCACAACTAGGATTTCTAAAAAATGGAATATTCTTACTCCATTGTTTGGTGCTAGTGGGTTTCAATAAAATAGTGGTACAGTAATATGTAAATCTTTAATTTATTTTAATTTTTTTTCAAATCACGTAATAATAATCAAATAAAATTATTTTTATAAATAAAAATAAAATGACATCAATCAAATCACGATGATCCATTCATGTGAAAGATAACTCTTTCCTCAAGAAAAATTTCTACGCATCTAAAAGGCACTTAGGCATTATCATATTCCATGAAACAAATTGTATATGTTATAAGAATATATTACTGATAGACCTAGTAATGTGGATTATGAAGAAGATTCATATCTCAATGAACAATATTTAAATAGTTATTCTAACATTTATTGTTTCATGGTATCATCTATGACCAAGGATCCTTTGAAACAACATGAGGACATGGATTCATATAGAATAATGTCTCACCTTTAGGATAACTATCATGAGAAAGAAAGACAAGAGAGATATAATATCATCAACTCTCTATAAAAAATTGTAGAGAGTTATAACCATTTGTTCTACATGATGTCATGTTTATTTTCTACATTTAATACTTATACATCTTATGAATTAAATTCCTAGAGGAGTTTCACATATATCTCATAAATTCCATAATACGGAAGATGTTATCTAGTTTTGTTGTTTTATATTAAATTATCAATAGTGGGAAGTGTTTTTTAGAGCATATTGATCCAGTTATCCATTTGGATAAGTACATAGGGAATGATAAACCCACAATCCTTATGGTTAATAAGAAAATGAATAACAAGGAAAAGGGCCCAAAGGCTCTTAATAAGTATAATACTCCCCAGAATCATCCATCCAAGAAGATAATGATCTAGAGGGAGGGTATAGAAAAGGAGGGAATATGTTTTCCATGTTGAAAGTAAGACAATTGGAATAATAAATTCACACCAAATCAATGTGAAGCTAAAGGATCATTTGTTACGAAATGTAATATTTTAATATATAAATAATGGTTATTAGATAAAATTTTTGTTTCTCATATATGTGTTCAAATATAAAAAATATGTATAATTTGAAATTTTTTTAGAGGAGAGTAGGATTTATGAGATACAAATGGTGCGCTGTTAGCTGCTCTAGGAATTGGTGAATAAAACCTTCCATTTCCAAAAAGAATGTTTTTATTTTAATAGATTGTTATTATGTATCAACAATTAGTCGGAATATAATTTCATGGTCATTAAAATATAAATATGTATTTATTATAAATCATTAAAATAAAATTTATTTCCTTAATAATGTAAGTACATGTTATTTTATGGGGAATTTAAATAATGATCCTTATGTATTATATTAAAGAATCCAAATTTTAGAAATAGATAACAAATCATATTCAAAGGAATCAAATAGTTTTCGACCATGGAATCATCAACTATGTAATGTAAACAAAAAGTGTTTGAAAAAGATTTATAAAGATAGTTATTTAGAATACTTTGAAATAAAACCACTTGAAAGATGTACTTCTTGATTACAAGTCAAAATGACAAGACACCCATTCATTGGTTAGGGTGAAATGGATAAATATCTTTAAGGATTGATATATACAAATGTATTTGCACCATTAATAGTAGAATATAAAGGTGTATATTTATAATTCATATGTTTTACTGATTAATTAAAAAGATATGGTTATGTCTACATGAGGAAGTATAAGTCTAAGTCCTTTTAGAAATTCAACGAATTCAACAATGAAGTAGATAGTAAAAATTAATGGAAGATAAAGATGCTTCGAATGGATCAAGGTCAAGAATATATAATCCATTATTTTATCAACCTTTTATGGGATAATCTTATATTATCTCAACTAAATCATCCATACAGACCATAGTATAATGGTGTTAGTGTGATGGGGAACCATACCATGTTATACATGTTAAGGTTGATGATGAGTCTTGAAGATAACCATTTATCCTTTTGGGGAAATACATTAAAAACTAATGTATACACAATAAAAATAGTACTAAATAATCTATAAAAAATAGTTCCCCACAATGTATTTAGTGTAAGGAAACTACTTTTTATCATATACATGTTTGGGGATGTCAGGTGTTTGTTATGGCCATCTCTGTCAATAAACTATAACCTTGGGTCATAGTGTGTTTGTTTATTGGGTATCCTGAAGAAACAAATGGATACTGCACATACAAACCCTCAAATAATAAAGTATCTTTCACAAAATCAGATATATTTGTCAAAAATCATAACATTCCGAAAAAGGATTATCAGGGAAATAACAACTTCGATAATGATTATGCTAAATATATTGAAGTGTTTGTACATGAAAATATTCTAAAGGTCACTATGGAAGAAGTGGTTCTTGAAACTCAAGTACTACGTTAGATAACTATAGAGTAAATTGAACAAGAGTGATATGGTTTTATAGTCTCCAATGAAAATTGACTCATTATTATTTGACAATGGTGAACCTCTATCATTCAAAGAGGCGGTATAGATAAAAAAACTAGATGGAAAGAAGAACTAAATTTTTAAATGGATTCCAGGTTTCAGAACCAATAGTGGGTTTTAGTAGATGCACCATTTGATGTAAATCCTATATTTTGAAAATGAGAAATAAAGAGAAAAATAGAAATATATAGTAAGGTAAATAGATATAATATAGGTCTAGTAGATAAAGGGTTTAATAAATGTCCTGGAATGGAATATGATGAAGTTTTTCCCTATATTCCTTATTCAGAACCACTAGAATTCTATTTTTAATTACTGCTAACCATGAATATTAATTTTGGAAGATGGATATCAAAATAGCTTCCCTGAATGGGAAGCATCATAATGATTTCTCCGTGACTATACTAGAAGGGTTTGCGACTCCCACGGATGTCAAAATTATTTTATGACTACATAGATCTATTGATGGTTTGAAGTAATAATTTAGGTCATAAAAGATTCAATTAGAATAATTAGTAAAATATTTTTGATTCATTAATAATGAATTTCATCCATGTGACTGTAACAGATTTAGTGGGAATTTTATTTTTACCCCAATAGTTTATTTGATGGAATATTATTGTTTTGAAAGAGCATATCAGTTGTATAGATTCTATGGGAATGGAGAAACAAGTCTCTATAAAAATATAATCATATTACACTGGTTAATAAGAATTTGTATGAGCTACTAGATTGTGTATATATACCATACCAAAGGTTCTCCAAAATATTTCTCTAAAATCATTGAGATATTTAAATACCAATGGTTCTTATTAAATAGTTAGAGTAGGGTGTTCTAAATTTTAGGTTAACTAATGGTACATTGTGAACCATTGGGATAGAGCAATCCCAATTGTTCTGATCTATTTGTATAGACCTATATAAATGGTTAGAACCATTGAAGTAGACATATTCCAGTTATTTATAACCATTGGGATAGATTTATACTCATTTAAAATATATACGAACAGTTTGAAAACTATTAACATAGAGGCCCCTTATTCCTACGTAGCATCATCAACCACTTTTTCAAAGAACTTATTATATAAAAACAAAATATGGAACATGAAAAAACAAATTCAATGAAACCAATAAGAAATAAACCGGAAACTCAATATAGAACCCAGATAACCCAAATCAACCCATATCGAACCACTAAAAAATTATCAACAAGAAGTAAAAAATCAAATAGATAATTGAATCAACTAATAGGAGACCAAAGATCCATGAACCAATGAATTAAAATCATCCAAAAAATAGATCAAAAAATATAACCATCACAACATCCTCAACAAAAAACTAGAAATGAAACCAACATTGTATCCTAAGAGGGAAATAAAAAAATAAAAAAATAATTATAATATTTTAAATCATTTGAAACATTTTACTAGTTATAAAAAAAATACACATCACAGAAAAAATCATCAAACATCAAATTTCATAAATATATATAAAAAATTTAAATGATCAATCTGTACCTCCACGCCATAAATACCATCACCATCATCCTTAGACTCATCCTCATCCTTATCCTCATCTTCATCCTCTCCCTCTCCCTCTCTCTGGACCTCCGCCTCGTCCTCCCCCATAGTCTCATCCTTGACCTCATCCTCACAATCATCCTCACCCTATTCCTCACCATCATCATGGCCATCAACATTGATATGAACATCATATTCCTAACCAACACTATCACTACCACTCTATGAATTATAAAATTTATTAATCAATGAAATATATACATCACAAGGCATAGTAGTACTTGGTGGAACTACAGGACATAAAACATACACATGTTTTATATTTTTTTTATTTTCCATAAAATTCTATTTTTCTACCTATATAGAACTTTATTAGACAATTTGACTTAGTCAGAGCCTATAATACCCCTAAATTATCTTTTTCAAAGTTGGATATTTCATAAATTGTAATTGAAGTGGGTCATATCTTATTGGGATAATATTCTTCCCTGGTTAGCTGTGTACTCTAGAATGGTGCTCATCACACAAAACGCGAGGTAAATTGCCATGTGGCCCAAAGATGTCATGTTACTGGGAATCAAGGGCCTCCAGTACTTCCTGTTACAGATATAAATAAACTACTATATTATAAAATAGATATTAAAAGTTAAAATAGACAAATAAAATCATAAAATCTCTTACTATGTCTGTTTGTTGACCATGCTTCCATTTTTTTATTTTTGGTTGAGAAAAATAGTTTTTCTCAAGTCACAGATCCATCAATATTAAAAAATTTCCCCTAAAATGAAATTGAATATCAAAATCCATTTTTTAAATTAATATACTAATAATGAATTTTATAACTAATATCAAATGGATATTAATTGTAAATAAAGCTAAAAAGTAAAACATGTGGTAGATTAATTATAACTAACAATCATTGAATGGGTTTTCAATAGTTATAACATATATGTACAAGAATATTTCATCATAGTCATCAATAATAAGGTAGTTGTTTGATGAACATAATTAATTAATTAGTGATATATTTAGTAATTTTTTTTGTTTGATTTTGTTTGGTGTAGATATAGTATTTTTTGTAATAGTTTTTTTCACTGGAAATTTTTTTGGTTTATTAAGGTCAAGGAATACAAATCAAATTTATTATTTTATTTTATATTTATTTCATTTCATTTTAGTTTAATTATATTTAGCTTGGGTTACGTTGTGATTTTTAGACTTGGTATAGTAATTTTCAGTTTATTTTATGTTATTTCCATTTGATTCAATTTGGATTGGGTTTTTTTCTGCTCTACATCAATTCCATATTTACCATTCCATTTATTAACTTCATTTTATTTGAACTAATACATGATGTAATAACACCCTAAGTCCTAGGAAAAAGTAACAAAATGAGGTATAAAAATTCTTTCCATATCATGAAGGTATAAAAAATAAAATTTATGATTCAATTATAAAATCATGACCAAATAAAAATAACTATTTATTGGCTTGGGAATTCAAAATATAATTGACCCCCATTTTTTCATGATATAGAAAAATTAATTATATATTGATTCATATGCAATTTATGTGACATTTATATCAACATAAAACTAACAAAAAATTACAAATGAGTTTCAAACCTTCTTCATCTCTTGGTATGGCATAATAGTCCTCCCCAAATATTGTATTTATTTCATAGATTCCTTAGTTATTTCACTTTCCCAGAATATTCCTAATTTATTAAAATAATATAAAAAATGTATTAATTCAATTCAATGTAATTTTCCTTTAATACACTTAAATTTCATTAATACCCAGAACTTTCCACTCTCCCAATGTGTACTCATTTATTTATAATATTTTATCAAATAGTCATCTATGATAGGTGTCTTCTATAACTCCAATAAAACCCTAGAATTTCAGACACTATACAACTCATTATTATATAATATCCACAACTCACATAATTCCATGAGTTGTGCTGGCCTCAAAGTCTCACCATTATGAAAATTAAAACAATGCTTCCACAAAATATTTAATCATATACATACAATAATAATATAACATTAAATAAAATTCATTTTTTACCCATATATGTGCCATTGGGATTCCCTTTAACTCATTTGGAAGGTTTAGACATAAGAGTGGTTAGACATGAATGACATCGAAGTAATTGGAATAAGTCTTCAAATAACTCCAAAATTCTTATCCTTTATGGAATAATTTTTTTGCCTATATTGTTCTGGACCATATTATGCGTGTGGAGCTTCCACACTGCACACATACGTGCATGCCCAAACATATTATTGGAATTTAAAACTATTAAAGAATAAAAACAATTATATAAATACATCATATAATCAAAATAAATAATGTATAAAAATACTAGGGTTCTATAAATATTTCTGGGGTATTATGATCAGTAGGAATCATAGAATCTGCATGCCTAGAAGCAGAATCAAACTGTACCGATGGTTTGGGTCCAATAGAATTATCTATAGGATAAGAAGATGTTGGAGTAGATTTTATAAAAGAAGGAGGGTAGATTCTCATGGAGATGGTCATAGATGGGAAATAATAGGGCATAAATGGTTGTGCAAATGAATAATAAGGATGATGAGAAATAATCATCAACATATATAGTAATGGTATGAAAAGAGGCTAAGATTCCATTGTTTTTGAAATCATGGGTCGCCTAAATATACATGGTGTTTGTAATGACACCACATGAACAACAGGTGTTATAGATGGTATTTCAGGGGTATTTATGACGTTTAATAGGGTTCCCCAAATGGAGAACCTATTTATAGAACTACACCCTCTAGTATCGCCAACCTGGGCACTGGAACTAGTATGATGAATAGTGAATAATAGGTTCCATAGTGGTGGATCCTAGTTAAAAGTCAAAGATGAAAAATTAATTACATTATAATATATATAATTGACATATATTTCTGAAATAAAATACACATAAGAGGAAATAATGGAGGGATGCCCATCACATCTATTCGATTACTATTGTCGGCCATCAGTTTTCTCTGTATCTCCTCAATTATATTCATTTTCTACTTGTGGAAACAAATATGGAATTCATTATAAATCCATAGATAATGTGTAACACTGATAAAGAATAATTTGAGACATGAATTAATTAATGAATACCAATTTTCAAACAAAATGCATGATACATAGTGATATGAAAAAAACATTTATATATAGGGGTAATAATATCAAATTAGAATACATTACATATAAAAAAAATAAGTTCGGATTATCATGTTTACCGTGGGTATGATATAGATTACTTCAACTTTAAATTTAATCCAATTCAATTTTGGTTAGGTGATTTTTTCAATTATGGTCAATTGATTACTCATTTGTGAATTTTTATTTTCCATACATCTTTTGGTTCATTTTTTCAATTGATTGTGTAATATTTCCAATTTTATTTATCTCAAATCAGTTGTTTCATATTTTTTGTGAGGCTATTTTACCATTTTTTGGTTTTTTGAATATTTTATTAGGTTTTATTTTTATATAAATTAGTTTATTATGTACAATTAATTTTATATTATTTTTTGTTAAAAAAGTATTTTCTTCAGCTTTGATTGGTTTGGAAGGATTTAATAATGTTTAATTTAATATTAGAAAATGTAACTCCAAGAAAAATGCACTAGAAAATATTGAAAATACTCATGAAGGCCATATTGGATACAAAATATTTGAAGAACATAGTAAATATAGTTTTGTAGCACTAACCTCAAAAACCCAAGTCGAGCTAAACCAAAATAACTGAGAACATAGATAGATGAATCTATATATTTCTTAACACAACATTTGGTTCACAATAAACTTTAAAAATGTTGTATTTGAGTTATTTTATGTATCAAATGGATTAGGGCCATTGGGAGTAGGAAGGGTGTTAATTCCATCATCACCATCCTCAAAAATTGTCTTTCAATTACTTCAATGATGAAACCAAATTTAGGTTAATGATGAAATTTGACATAAGAACCCTATTTTTACATTGATGATAATATATAAAACATTCATAGAAAGAGTATGAGTCATTTTCAAGACTCATAATCCCAAATAATTAATATATATTCATTTACATTACAATAAATCAAACCACTATAATTTCATCAATGTGACGTGACCATGAGAGTAATAATCCTATTTAGTATTTTCTCAGAAAATATATAATAAGACACATTTTCAAATCAAGTCCAACTATATGATTACTAGGAATAATAGTTTGTTGTGGTAGTTACCATAACACTTTAATGTTGTGTTCCATTTTTATATTCTTATTCAGTGATAATAAATATAAACCCTCTGATCACAATTTATTTTTACTCATGAACCATGTAATTAGGAATAAATTCTAAAGCGCTAATTTTCCCAATGAAAAAATCCAGTAGGAAAACTAAATAACTGAAATATAAACAAATACAAAAAATATTTAAATATATATTTTATTAGTTTATTGTTTTAATATTTATAATTTAATATCAACCAAGAATAAAACACTTTGTTATGGAATTTTTCTCTCGTTATCAATGATAATGAACGATGATTCATATTTATCATTTATTTGTGTGCCATTCTAAATAAATATAAATAGTTTAATAGATATTTTCAATTAAAAGATATGATATATGATATACTTGTTTAGCTAACATGATATAGTCATAAGACAGATCACAGTTAAAAAAATGTGTGATGTGACATCTCCCATTCTTCAAGTCCTAATGTGGTTAATGTATTTGATTCGAGAATTCCACATATTTGAGGAATTGATGGAAAATTGGGTTTAATTTTATCGTACATTTCTTCTACTTTTCTCATTTTCCTATTCCATCTCATATAAATAACTGTCTGATGGCTTGCATATAAATCCATTCATTATTGACCTAAGCGACCATTAATGATAGAACCTTCAGAAGGATTTATTTTCCAAACATAAGACTTAAATGTGACCATGTTTTGTTCTGTTTGATATATCAAATGAAAATAAATAGTTCCTATGTGAAGTATTTAGGCTGTAATATGGACAGTTATATAAAAAATACAAGCAAAAAATGATAGATGAAATATTTTTCTAACTCACACAAAATAAATATTGCTTCTAAAAAATGTTTTTTCAAGAAATACATCAACAAATTCCTACCACATAAATATCTAAATAAATTTAAAAAATGAATCACTAGAACTCTTATATTATTTTTCAGAAGGTGAAGGATTGCAATTGGAATAATTTCATACATATGTGTGGAATAGTAATAAGTCTTCAATGATTTTAGATTCAACTCTTTTCTGTTGAAAAATTTTAATATGTTTCATGAATACCCATCATGAAATTTTATAGTCTCTTGTACTTCCAGAGTCTTATTTTTTTTTCATGATCAAACACATAATAATAACATAGAATATTCTATTTATTTTCACTAATACACAAAAGTTCTAATTCAATCTTGATGACATAATCCACCAATTTGTGATAGGATTGTAAATCATCATTTGTCTTTCCCTTGACATTAATATGAATTGAATGAAAAAATTTAGATATATTCATTCTATGTTCATCATGTCTAATAAATTATGTAATAAATTGATTTCCAAATATAGAAAATCAAAGAAGATAATTTTCTTCTTCCACTTATAATAGGTTTTAGTGAAAATATTCCTCCTTATTCTAGATTTGGTCTAACCCTTCCAAAATGAAAAACTAATATCTTGGATTTCATTAAGAACATCATTTCTAGACACACACTAAGTTTCATTTTATGTCGACATGGTATTTTCAAATCTTCACAGATTATTCTTATATGGATATTCCTTTTTCAAGAGTTTTCTATGTCCCATAAACATTAAAATACTTTGATATTTAATTCTTATGGATTAATTATTCTTCATAATAAATATAAATAATATTTTTACCTTTTTTCTCCATCCAGACATCATTATGTAAGCAATAAAATCATTGATCATCCACATCAGCATAACACATATCTGAAATATGTCTTTGAGACATGCATCGTATGTGCACCAACCCATATTAAAAATATGTTCAAACTCTTTTATTAAATGTTTTGTGTATACATATTTATAATTTGTTGAATGAGAATGTCAATATATTATTATACCAATGAATGTTTAGGGTTTTTTCAAAGACAACCATAGATGATGGTTGAAAATGTGTATGAAAACTGCCCATGTGCTATATAATGTAAGAATCTAACCAAATGGATTAAAATTGTCACATGAAATACCCAAACTCATTTTACACACATCAGCTACCCAATATGAATATGAATAATCAAATCTATGCCTTCTATGTCCATCTATAGTGTGGACCAACTGATTATTATTCTTCTTTCTCTCAGTATAATGACATCAATTTTTTTTGATATTTCATCTAACATGAAATTATTCTAGATTTTGGGAATTAATTGAAAGTTCCACATCACTTTATGTCACATATAAGATGGTGTTCAATCCAATTTTTGAATCTATAAGGATATTCTACATTTTATAAACTAATTCCATTCAACAGTTTCCTCCCAGAATAAGCTACAATATTTTGAGAATACATGATTTTTTAAAAATGAATCATCCTCAACTAACATTCATGGAATATAGTGGTTTTAGGAGAATATCATAATCATCTAGGTGTATGTTCTTAAAAAAGATAAGAATATTATAGATAGAACTATTAGAAATCCCATACATGATTTCCTATTAAGAAATTTGAATAAAAATTACAAATTTATCGTTTTACCACATTTTTGATATACTAGAGTTATGGAAATGTCATTACATTTTTTCACACTTTCAAGATCATAATTTATATTATATACATCCCATGTTCTCATATCAAAGTCTTCATAGCTCAATATCTATTCCTCGTTATGATAACAAAGAAATAGACAGGTTTTATCATACAAATTTAACAATCCAGTCCTCTCATTTAGATCATTAGCATTTTCAGTTTTCATTTTCTCCCCCATTGTGATGACAAAAATAATAGTTTCTTCGATAAACTTACTAAAAAATGTTCATCCAACAAAATTATAACTACAGTAGTGAATTTGACCACTTTCTGATGCATTATCAAATGAAAAAACTAAAAATCTCTCCAAATTCCTTTTTAAATCGCTTGAGAAGCAATTAATTTCATATGTCCAACTTTTATCCATATGTCAAAAGAATAATATTTAATTTCTTAAAACAAACTAAATAAGATTATAGGTTATTCAAAAATATATTTTATAAAATGATAATTGTTCCATATATATGAAACTATAAGTAACACATTATTCTACAGGAGAATAATATTATAAAATACCATTATAATATATATTATATATATATATATATGAAAACATGATATTGAATTCAATTATATAAATATAGAAATTATTATTCATAATACAATATAAAATATGGTTTATAATTGTTGATTTAGTTTTTTTCCTTATTATATTCACAATATAACAAATGTTTTTATTATTTAATAAATACAAAAATAGAATATTAATAATTCTAGGTAACCATATTATATTTCATTTTTATAATTTTTCCTTAGTTCTTTTTGTATTTGATTAGTTTAGTTCACTTGGAATTAGTCTTTTAGGTCTGTTTAATCATTTTAGTATGGTTGGCGCATTCCTATTAGGGTTTTATTAAATAATGTTCATTTCAGTTAATTTTTTTATCATTACTATATAAATTATTTTAGTGATGTTAAATTTAGTTTACTTATTTTTATTTTTATTTAGTTTTATGTAGTTTAAATTTGTTTTGGGTATACTCATGTCTTCTAGGGACAGATAAAGTCATTTGAATTCAATTTAGTTGGATTTGTCAAGTCTGTTCGATTATGATATAAATAGAAAATTTTTATATGTTTTAGGGTGTAAAGTGTTTATAGGTTTAGTTAATTTATATTTAAGAATATATTTTTGTATGGAATAATTTATTTTTCTTAGGTTATGGTAAATTCATTTCAATTAAAGCTATTTTAGAGGGTCATTATAAAAATGAATTAATTGGGACACTATGTGAAACTTGATAGATATGACTGAAAATAATTTTATATAGAAATATCTATCAAGATTATTATGAGAAAATATTTGTCATTAAGTCTGTATTTATATAGATAATTTTACTACAAAATTAATGATTTCTATATTACAGTTTTTTCTTTTTATTAATGGTTATCAATCATATATTTATAGGGTGACTTATTACCATGGTATCCATCTTGTGGTTTTCTAAGACATTGGATGTATGAAATCGCCATAAAAGATTTTATTAGTATAAATGTATTTATTATAATGTATCATTATGTAAATTATATCATCATACAAAGGTTGGAAAATTATATCTTATGTGGGTTGGGTATCCTTAGTCTTGAATTTCAAAAAGTCATGAATTTTTACCAAGTACCTCACATTGTTCATTTCTCCCAACTACATCCCATATGTCACTTCACCAACATGACTCAAAAAGGTCACTTAACCCATGTTACCAACACTTATCACATCACCCAAATTTCATCTAAAACTATATTCCCTTTATTTAATCAATAATTTAAATACATATATAAAGGATGCAATGAAGTGTTATGAGCATTCCAGATCTACATCACCTAAAGCTTGAAAAACAGTGCGACTAGAGGTGGGGACCATTAGGTAGACATCACAATTTATAGATATGCTAGTAAACCATGTGAAAAACATATATGGATTAATTTTTATAATAAAAAAGTGAATAATATATACATTAGAGATAATATTGGTAATATGAATCCAAATCAAGGGAACTAATGATATTTGTGAATCTATAGTGGCTAATAAAAATGAAAATAAGAAATTTGTACCAATATAGTCCCAATTGGTGAAGTGGTATTATTACACTAATAATTCTTTTCCTTTAAAAACATTTAAAAAAATTTATGTCATACCTGGCTCATTATATAGGAGTAAATAAAATGGTGTTAGTAAAAAATTAATTTTCCATTAATCTCTATAAAACCCAATTTTTACAGAAAAGTAAAAAAAATCAACAGTTGGAACTCCATTTTTGAAGTAAATAATATGTTTTGATAGATAAATACTTCCAAAAAGTATTCTGAACATGTCACATGGGGTAAAATGTAGTTCCCCCCAAAAAATAATATTTTGTATCATGCTTCAAAAAATTTGGGACAATGGAAGAGGATTAGGAAGTGACATACATTCCCTCTATGTAGCCTGATGTATTTAGAACATGAGTTTTTTATATTCAAGAAGAAACTAATGAAAAATATAATTGATGAGTCATTAAAGTAGATGGAGAATAAACTAAATTTGGTATGTAAAAGTCCAAAATAAATGCAGGAAGATGATATAACAAAAACTCACACATTTGATGTGGATTAAACCAAATGTTGTATACTATGATGGATCTCCTGTTGGTAGAGGAAGAGTGGCAGTCATCTTGGAAGAGAACTACTCATGGGAAGGGAAAATATTAATTGAAATAGTAATGGGGGTGGAGGGTTTTTTGCACTGCATGTGGGGAAAAATTATCCAAATGGTTTTTTAAAATAGATGTGTTAAGAGATATATCCAAACAAGTTCATAAAACCATTGGGGGAGGTTCCCATATACCAATGGGTTATTTAAACTATTGGAATTGTGGAATTGGTATAGATAGTATTTCTAGTAGTGAGTGTTTCTATATTAAAGAATATAGTGAATTAGATTATATTTTAGGGACCAATATCTTTTTGGATCGATCTAAGAGGATTATTGGACTATGTCAAAGTACATACATTTATATGATAGAAAAGTTTCTTAGTATGAAAAAAATATCAATGGACTGGTTCCAGTGTCTTATGGTATACATATTTCTAAGAAAATGTATCCTTATACACAACAAGAGGAATATTGAATGAGTAGGATCACATATGCTTCATTGATAAGATCAATCATGTTTGCCATGATAACTACTAGATACTACGTATCCAATGCATTGAGCATAATATTAATATATCAAGAAGATCTCGGAGAACAAAATTGTTCTAATACTAAGACTATCCTCATGTATATGTGAGGAACTATGTGTATTTTCCTAGTGTATGGAGGATATAAGGACCTGTTCATATGGGGTTATATTGATGTTATATTTAAAATAGATGAGAATGATATGAATTTGCTGTTATGAAATATTTTTTGTCTCAATGGAAGAGATAGGATCTAGATGAGTTCAAAACAACCAGTTACCGCTAATTCAACAACAGATATTAAGTATATAGTAGATTCTAATGCATCTGAGTAATATTATTGGATACTAAACCATGTCTAATATTATAATGTGGTGCATAATATTAAATAACCTAACACATTTTATTTGGATAATTCTATTGTGGTGTATCCTGAAAGAAGTTCTAAGCTCACACCAAATGAAAAATAACATACTCCAGAAGAATCTCATATTGTGGGATTTTTCACAAAGAGTTGAATTTTTTATAATAATAATTCCCAATGAATAAAATATCACGAAATACGTAAATAAAGCCTAATTTCAGTAGAAGCATGTGTATCTTGTGAGAGAAAGGGGACTGATGATTTTTTGTTGTTTTCTCTTTTTAAATTCTCAATATATTATAGTTTTGTTGCAAAAAAAAAAATTAATATTCAATTTATGATAAAATGTAATCATTTTAATAATATTAATAAACTCATTATCACATTATGATTTTTGTCTTTCATTATATAAAAAGGCTAAATAGTTTAGAGTAGTTGTCGCACTGAAAGATCATAGAAGTTTTCCACTATAATGAGAACCCAAAAGTGTTAGGATAGTATTCTTAACATTATGTTCTATATACCGAAATAATCAATTTAGGGATATTAATGATTCAGGATATCAGGAGTGGAGATTCATAAAACTTTGAGGATCCATCCCATGGTTTATTCCCAAGATAATAACCAGTGTAATAAATTATTAGAATGTGACCCGCTAGTAGAAAATACTAAATTGATCATTTCATTGAATATTAATAAGTGTTTCTATGTGTATTGATCCTTATAATTCAATATTATTATTAATGAGTTTTATAAATCACATACTTTTATGTATTGATTAAAACCATGAAAACATATGTTCGTGGTGATGTATGACATGTTTGGTATGTCACGAGTAATCTTCATTATTGAATAATGCGAGAAAGGATTTTTCCTGTCTTTTTTTTAATAGATGTTGTTATCTTAAGTTCATTGATAAAAATGATATATCATATATAAATCTAATTCCATTGTGTTAAATAAAAATGTTCTATTTTTGTAATGTAAAAGAAAGATACATCGATCACATAGGTTGATGGCACTAGCATGTATCCTAATTGATTAGATATGTCATTATCAAGGGGTTAAATTAAACAGTATGAATCTATATAAGATATTATGTCATTATGGAATTATATTTTTTCACTATGGTTGTTTGGGCGTGTTTTTAGATGCTAAACTTCTACTTTAGGCTACTTCACCAAATTCCCCTAAGAAAGAGGCCTAGATGGTTACCAACTCTATTTATCAAAAAACTAAATTAAATAATATATTATTATTTATTATTTAAGTAGTTTAATAAATATTTTTCCCACATATGGTTTAATAATTATTCATATTCACTTAATCAGATATATTTCTTCACCGTCTATTTGAGACAATACAATGGGAGTGGAATATTTGACAAATAATTATTTTTTATTTAGGGAATAAAATATTAATTTATTTATTAAATAATAATACATGATATTTATTTACTAAATAAATATTCATTTTTCAAGGTTCGAAATATATTAGGGAGGAATTACTGACTGAGATTAATGGTTCTATGAGAAATAATATATATATATTGAATACTATTTTAACACATTATATTTAATATTAATTCACAATTTCTAATCATGTCAAAAAATTATAGTATTATTATTATTATAGAAATAATTTTCCACAGGGACTAAAGGAATATTAAATTTAAATATGAAATTATTAATTTCTAATCCTAGTGTTATATAAAACCATTTATATTATTTTTTAAAACCCAATTCATATTGTATTAGGCATAATGAAATACAGAGAATCCTCTTGATGCCCATGAGTGATCACTTCACCATAAAATTTCACATGAACAGAGAATGAGATATTCCTCCATATGCCCCTCTTAAGACAAGAGATATCAAATGAGATTGCTTTGGAATCTATTGTCATCCAGATAACAAGAAAATAATAAAAATCATAATATCTACCATGTTAGAACCCATGTATTCTTAGAATGAGGATTCAAGATCATTTTAACACAAGTGGATCACTACTAGTGGTAATTGAATATTTATTCATAAAATACTATGAAATTACTACATAGATTCATTTTTACATCCATCAATGAAGAAATAATTTCATTCAATGCAATTATTCATTTTCATAAATTAATTACAAAAAATGGGTACATTCACTTAATGAGGTCTACCATTAATATATATTTATATTCATTGATTAAATTTCGTTAATCAAATATTTTATCATTAGTTAATGTCATAATGATCAATGATCCTGAAAAACAATTAAACATGACCCAGCTAAAGCTTCCATTGTGTTTGAAATCTATAATTGAGTCATTTCAATGTGATTCTTCAATTTCCACCACGTATATGATCATATAACCATTATATGTATTGAAATATTTTAATAGTCCTACATGATTAAATCCACCAAGGATGATAATATAATATTTTGGTGATGATCAGTTTAGAAGTGGATAGTATATGCAGGCCAGGATGATGAAGAATGTATGATTTTTGTGCTACATGGGTTTTAGCCTCAGATAATTATGAGGTTCCATGAGTAATCACACCCTCATGTTATGGAGGATCATATTTAATTGGTGATTGGGTCCTTCATGATTTTTCAAACCCCGACTAATCTGATGGTTGAGATTTCAACCAACCTACTTCATGGAGTAGCCAGGATTGGTGGAGTTTGAATATGAAGAAACATGTTGAGGTGATACTCTAAAGGGAAGACCTCCAATTTATATTTCATAAAGATTATTGAACTCATATATTTTTATCAATGTGGATTCAGGTTCTTCTTATATAATAGTATTATTATATGATTATTGTTGAGTACATCACAATGTTCTCTGACCTCACACATTACTCACTTGATTTTTTTGAGATATTTTATTTTAGATATGGATGTTTTTTCAAGGAATCCACATAGTCATCCAAGACTTCATAGTCTCCATATATATTCCAACCAAATTTGGAGTACATGAGAGGTCTATAATTAATGAGATATTCCTGGTAGTTGTACCTTAGGTGGTTTTAGATTGTAGTGGAAATCATGGGGCTGGGTCTTTTGAAACTTCTATAAGACAACAATTGTTATTGTCTAAGCACAGGATTCCTCCCCATTTCTATAACCATGCCGACACAAAATGTATTATGTTCTTTATTTTTCTTCACCATGGAGAAGGCAATTTGAGGTCAAAGAGGGACCACAGTGGTAGGATAGCCCACGACAAGAGTCTGCGAGAGAAGGTGACACTAAGAGACCATAGGCTCAGCTGCCAGAAGAAGGGAAAGTTATGGCTAGGCAAGCCAATATGGTTGTAAGGGTCGCCAGGTCGAAGACCATCCATGGTGAAACTTGCAGAATTTGTTATTGGTGTTGGATCGGTGCCAACAGGAGGCGGCTGGAGGATGCTCGATCAAATGTGACACAGAACCACTGTCCAGATGAACCGCGACATAACCGCGAGGAATTTTTGTGGTGGACTAGCCATGTCTCGGGCTTGACGGAGCTGACCAGCTATCATGGGTTGGGCCAACAGAACTAGGTTGGTTGGCAGCCTGAACTAATTAAAACTGGCCCACCAGTATGGGCTGAGCCGATGAAATGGGATCAGGACACCAGGTAGCCCGACAAACTTGACCCTCATCCCAATGCAATAGGTATAGCAGGCACAATGAGATTGGTGTTTGGGCCATTCCAGATTGGGTCAGTACAGACCCGATCGGGTTTGGACGGTTCGTCTAAACCCGGTTGGGTCAGACTAGACTCAGTCCCACAATCCCCTTTTTAGTAAAATAGGCATAACTTCTAAACAATTCATCTGATTTATGAGACATTTATGTCATCAGGACCTCTGTGATTAGATTTACCTTTTTACACACGTTAAGTGAGTTTATGTGGAGGTTTAGAAATGACTAATAGATTGAGGAGTTGATTCTCCTAGAATCAAGTGTACTATGAGTGTATCCTACATGTGGCTATGATTAAAAGGAAGTGACGAGTAGACCTCAGTGGCTCGATAGACGAGTGGACCACATTCGACCAGTAGACAAGAAGATCTTTGTGTCCTAATGGACTAATGGATCTGACTAGCCCGACAGACAAGCAGAGCGGACCACATGGGCCCGACAGATGAGCGGACCTCATTGTCCTGACAGACTAGCATACCACAGTGACCTGACAGACCTTGTTGTCGAACAGACCTCAGTATCCTAATGGATTAGTGGACCTTAATGGCGTAGAACCTCAGTGACTAATCCAAGAATAATCCCTCAGTAGTACAAGATGTTCCACAATACAAATGACAATCTTTCTTTCTATACATTATGTTATACCTATGTGGAATAAATCTAGGTACTATATTGGCTATACTTCTTAGAGTCTGCACTTTGTGTACCTATTTGGTTTTCTAGTTTGTTTATTTCTTTTTGGTATACCACTGTTTTCTAGGGTCGGTACTATGTATTGTTTTAATAACTCCTGAATGGGATTTTGAAAAATGTGTTCTGTCTTGTGCAGATGATCGATGCATTGAAGGATTCTTTGGTGGACTGGGGCTAGGTGGTGATTAGATTGACCTGACAGATGTGGTGTACTTCTATGGATTTAGATAGTTGTTTCCCTACAAACCCTTAAGATATTGTTTTCTATGAAGGAGTTCTAGAGAGATGAAATTTTACTTCTATGTTTCTTTTGGGATTGTATTCAAGACCCATTTACCTTTAGTTTTGTACCTTTATACCTTGTGGTTGTTTATATAGTGTATTCACCTTCCATCATCTGTGGCTTGAGGTTGTGTGCATGTGTACAGGTACTTAGTAAAATTCCTCCCATTAGTTTGGTTTATTCATACTCAGCGCTAGTTGACATCCCCTCTCCAATGGGGGATGGGATTGGGGAAGTCATATCATAGTCATTGGGGGGGTCATGAAAGAGTGGTATCAGAAGATATTTGTTCTTCCTTAAGAACCAATATTCTATGAGTTTGGTTTTGGTAAACAATGTTAAGTGTTTTGAGTTCAGATTTGAGTCTTGGGAATCTAGTGTTGGTTTGGTGGCTAATGTATCCATACACCAGGACCATGAATTTTTATTTTATGACTTAGTACTTGAAAACAATACTTTCTTGGGAAAACTATGGAACATGAATCATATATGAATGGGTTGAGTTTTCCATGTACTTTTTGATTTAGTTCACCAAGAATACTCTTTTGATCGAGGTGCATTTTTTTTGTTTCAAGATTATTCCACATAGATATCTATATAGGAATCCACCTTATGATCACGAGGATGATCTGTGGAGTGACGAGATGGGTAGAGGGGTTCATACTAGATTCAACACCACCGGGTGGTGTACTAGCTATACCACCACCCATGGAGTAGGAAATTGTACTTGTAGTACCAGCAAATGAGATGTTTGGGATGATCACACATCAAGTGTTTCCTAGACAAATCCCACCTCCCTCTATGTTCTTTGGCGAGCCTGACCAACATCCAGATAAGGAATGGCTTTTGTAGGTGATCGAGTTTTCTGCATAGTAAGGAACAATTCGATCAGATGGTGGTCCTGGAAGAGAGCCTTCTATGTGGCCTAGCTGGGTAATTGAGGGGTTTATATTACATGATCGTATGATGAGTTCACTCTTCTATGGACATATCATGATAATCATTTTCAGATAAAGTGATCTCTCCATGAAACCTAAGGCATATGCGTTCCCAAGAGCTTCTACTAAATTTGCAGGACGACATGATGGTAGATGACTATTCATTGAGGCGTACATACCATTATATGTACCCAATGAACATGATACGACTGGTTATTTGGTGTTTGGATTGCTGATCGAGGTGTGTTTTGGGGCATCCAATCTAACACTATTCATTCCTACATAGGATAGGGTGCTAGAGATTACCTTTGTGGTTGAAATTCCAATGGATGAGAAAATACACCTACGAGATATCAGTAGTGGAAAAAAATGAAGTCAATGTCAGTCTTACTATCCTTGACAAGTGAGAAATTTCCATAAGACATACCAGGATATGGGATATATAGCTTAGGCCTCATCAAGTGAGTTTACTCGGCCAAGGAAAAGATAATTCTTTTCAAAAGATGGATAGGGACATGTTGCAAGAGACTTTCCATCCAGTCATGCTGAAATTGAAATAGTGTATGGGCCATCGGGGTAGATACTGTAAAAGGAACAAAATAATCTAAAGGGTGGTATATGTGGTACAGGAGCAGGGATTGCAATAGAAGGTTGTATAAATTTGACATGTTACAACCACCACCCCAATGTGGTCCACGCCAAGATCAGGGAGCTGGAGTACTAGAGAAGGAAGTATGTACATGAAGTCAAGGAATATGACCCATGATATCTAGGAATGATTTTTTGTGAGGTCTGTTTCTATTCTTAGCTTCCATATTTATATAAATTGGTGCTAATAATTCCTTCATATCACGAATCTTATTCATGATATAGAGTTTCTGGTTAAACTATTGACTTGACCCTAATGTATGGAGATACATATGGAAGAGAATTGATAATCACACATATGAAGATGGTGTGATCTGACCCTTGAGGTGAGAGTTTCTATTGGGACCTCTTGGTGGAAGCATTGAGGACATATGACATTTGTTTTATTATGGACAGGTCATCCACAGTTCATGCCCAAATTGATTGTTTTAGGAAAAAGGATATGATATGTCTGCAGTAATAGAATGGGGTTTTTCATGGTCAGTGAAAAAGGAATCAGGGGAAACATAGGAAAAACTCATTAATAGAATGATGGAGTCAACAACTCTTGATTCATCTAACCTTACCCTCATGGAATTGGATGCTTTGATTTTTCAGTTCCCAGAAGTCATGTAAGAGTATGAGCACATATATTATCGAAAATGTTCTAGGACTAACTCCTTGTATGGAGGTAGAATTCTATATTAACCTGTACCTCATGACAACATCGATATCTACACCATCATATTAGATCTCTCTTGCAGAGCTTCATCAATTGAGGCTATTTTTTGTGGACATGAAGATGAATAGAATTGTGAGACCCTATTTTTTACCTTGGGTTTCCCTATAAATTGTTTTCCTTGAAGTAAGGCTGGATCCTAAGGTTATGTGTGTATTAACATTTCCTAAATTATGTGACCTTATATAATAAGTATCCACTACTAAATATTGATGATCTATTCGATCATCTAAATTGGGCGAGATGATTCATGGTTGTTGACACTGCATGAGAAGAAATATGTGACCCACGAACATGAGTTGGGAGCTGTAGTCATTACATTGAAGATGTGGTGACAATACCTTAAGGGAAAATGGGTTACTATCTACTTTAACAAAAATATTATCAAGTTTATATTCTATCATAAGGATTGCAACTTTAGATAGAGATGATGGACGGAGTTCCTTCAGGACTATGGCTTCAATGTTTTATATACTATAGGTAAAGGAAACGTGGTACTACATGCACTCAGCACGAGATCCAATTCGTATATGTTGAATGTGGAAATGGAGGAGTTGGATTTGTTATAATTATCCTTTATGGATAGAGATGATTTACCTTATCTTAAATCAGTTGTCGTTACACATCCACTATTATAGTGTTCTTGGGAGGCACAACACGAATATAATAATTGTGAGTCTTTAAGTGATTTGTTGTCAATAGGGAATACCCTTGATGGATATTCAAAAGGTGTAGAGCACTTCATCCCTTTTAAAGGCCACAATATAGTAGTAGTAGATGACTATAGTGACAAGATGCATTAGGATATTTATGTGGGTGTCAAGGAGGACATCGGGGATGTTGGAATATTGTGAAGTTGGGCTTACCTGTAGATATAAAAGATGAGCTCTTGTATAATAAGTTTCATGGTATGTCGACACACCACGTTAAGCCCCATTTATTGGAAAAGGATTCTATTTTCTTCCTTGGGGTGTGAAAAAGAGAGTGATGAGGGATAAAGATGGGCTTTTTGATGGGTTTATCACATACGTCCATAGGACATGGTACTATCTGGATGATCATTAAAAACTCACTATGTTGGAACTTCATAGATTTTCTAGAATGAAGTCTCGTAGAGAGATTAGGAATCCTCTATGTGTATGAGATAGTTTAACTTCATGTTTTCCAATCGATGATAGTCTCAAATCAAGATGCATGATTGGAATCCTAATTTTTGAAAAGAATGAAGGAGGCATTTGAGAATCAGCTCCCCTTAAGCACAACTTTCCACCCGTAGATTGAACGACTTAAGTAGCATACCATTAATGTCCTAGAAGAAATTAAATTTGACTACCCCTAGATTTTTTACATAGTTTGGGGGACCACCTGCCTCTAATGGATTTTGTTTAGAAAAATAACTATAACTCCGCCATCAGTATAGAAACATTCGAGATATTGTATGGGTGACCTTGTAGGTCACCAAATTGTTAGACTGGCCCTAGAGAGTCTGTTGTCATGTGCCTCAAGGTGGTGCATGCTACTACATAGAAGGTGTAGGTCATAAATAAGTGGAAGAATCATTTATAGAGATATCAAAATCCATAATCTAATTGGTGATGGAGACCCTGAGAGTTCGAGGAGGAAGATGATTTGATTCTTCGGGTCTCTCCTTGACGTGGGATACAATGATTTGGCCGAGATGAGTTGGAAAATGATTATGAAGAAAATTTTGAAAATATAAGGACTGATATCATGTATCAACATGAGAGGAACAATCATGGCTGATCGATTCATCTATTTCAGGTTTGGTGGTAGAACATGAATATCTAGGAGAACACGTTGTAGTGGGAGGCTCAAGTTCATGATTATACCCTCATCTGTTTGGGAATCACATTACTTTAAATTCAGGGACGTAAAGGCACAAGGTGGGGAGAATAATATGACTCGAATTTTCCCATTTTTATTTTTTGAAAATTTTGGGGAATATTCATTCACGAGGCACTCAGAAAATGTGTGAATCTTTGGCCCAGTTATCCCAAAATGGTCGATCAAAAAATGTTATGTTTTTTTAAATAGTATTCATGATCAATTTTAGAGGGCATGGTGTGTTTACCAATGCCACAACATTATTTTAGTCGACATGGACCTCTAGTGAGAAAACCCAAAAATTAAGTGATTTCAAATAAAATTATTAAATAATATTATAATATCTTTTAAATCCTTATATTCGATGAATGGTGAATCTGATTGAAAATATGATACCACCATTGGAATCCTGATGGCATGATTTCCTTAGACAGTTCCAAACGTTGGTGGACGTGGGCCAACTATAAAATGTAGATTTTGGGATGTGACCATAAATAAATAAATTAAATTACTTTATTTTCAATTCCTATTACTCATAAATGGTAACATGGATTGAAAATATGAGAGTACCATTAGGCTCATGTAGGTGTTCATTCTTTAGGTGAGACCTAACCTCGACTGGTGTGGGTCATGGGTAAAAGTTAATTTTTTGGGGACTTAAATAAAAAATAAAATAACCATTAGAAATTTGATTTTATAAAAAAAATTATTGTAACGCAACGATGAGACATATATTTCATTTCATAAATGAAACAACGTGATGACCCTACAACTAAATCTTAACAAAAAATTGTTTCATTTCATAAATTAAATATAATAATGGCGCTACGACTCAGTGTAACAGAAAACACTGAAACACAATTCCTCCATTTAACTTATTAATAGTGGTACGAGATCGCTTGCACGATCTTGGATTGTCTCTAAGTCTCTGGAAGAGTGGCATTAGTAATAGAATAATGGTGACCAATGATGGATCACCACTAGTTCCTTCTTTACCATTCAAAGTGTCCCATAATTGATGAGAGTTTTAGATCGATAATTTAAATATGATGATGGAGAGACTCTAATATTCATCGATGAGTGATCTGATTCATGGTATGGGTTTAATTATAACTCAATTCCTTCCTTCCATGTTCTTCGTGTTGAGGAACAAACATGGAACAACCGATGAACAGGTAGGCCTTTATATAAATCACGTGTTTTATGGGATGCGATTTTATTTGAGGGTATTTATGGGAGTGGGATCCATGTATTGTTTTTTGTTCTTTGTTGAACCTCCTAACAAGGAAAAATCATTCCAAAAAAGGCTATGGTTTTTCCTTGATGTGTTCATAGTACGTGCTTCTTCACTACCATCACTGCATTCTTTGTAGTGATAGAAATCTGTGGTAAATGATGGATTGTTATGGCAGGATATCCCATGGTTAGAGGCCATGGGAGAAGAAAGCACCAAGGGATCATCTTCTTTGTAGCCTATGATGTGGGAGGTCGTGACCTGACGGGCTATGGAGGCTATGGATGTACATGTCCAAGAGGGCCGCCAGATCAAAATTCGTTGGTATAGAACCCGCAGTAGACACCATGGGGGTTGGTTCGGGGCCAACAGCTTGGTCAGATACAGCTGGGAGTCGCATCCCATAGCATCGAACTATAGTCCAGCTGGATAGAAATAGGAACCCCCCGAAAAAATGTAGGGAGTTTACATAGAAGACCCAATGTGTTCCATGCATTTGTTATGGTGTACTGGGATGGACCATGATGGACCTTCATCGTTGGTCGGGCCAAGGTGACATGGATGTTGGGTGGATCGATTATAATTAATCTATCCCACAAGGGAATAATCGGTGAGAGGAAAGGGACATGGCTGCTAGGCGGCCTGCCAGGATAGACCCATGGCCCAATGGGAAATAGTCCAGCTGACCCAATGGGCTTAGCCTTTCATCAAGTTTGAACCAGAACTGATTGGGTTGGATCAGTTTGTCTAAATCAGGTCAGGTAGAGTTAGTCTAACCTGGTTGAAGTAGAACCAGACCCCACTATCACCGTTTAGAAAAACGACCTCAACATTCAAACTGAATATCTGATTAAATAGCCATTTTTTGTGTTGGGACACCCGTGAGGGGTATTCCCTTTTGGCATACTCTATGTGAGTTTCCGTGGAGGTTTAGATATGACAGATTACATGAGGTGTATATTCTCTATGAATTAATCTTGTTATGAGTGTAAATCCTATGAAATGATGTGATGCAATGGAAGTGACGAGCGGACCTCAGTGGCTCGACAGACAAGAAGATATAAGTTTCTCGGTAGACAAGAAGAATAAAACTCAGTGTCCCTATTGACCAGTGGACCCTAGTAGCATGAGAGATGAGGGGACCTTAGTGTCCTGATAGACGAGCGAATCCGACCTCTTTAGCCAAGTATACGAGCATACCTCAATGTCCCTACAAATGATCAGACCTCTTTGGCACCACAAATCCTAGCCATGAATGGGCCTCATTGGCCCGGTGGACTAGCGGACCTCTATGGACAAATAGGCCTCAGTGACTACTCAGGAATGATTCCCTCAGTATTATAAGATGTTCTTCATTATGTATAACAATATCACTTTCCATACATTAGGTTATAGCAATGTGAACTGACTCTAGTGACTCAGTTGACTATAATTCTTTGAGGATAACCTTCATGTATATTTTTGGAGGTTGTGTTTGTTTATTTTTTTATAGTATATCCTTATGGTTTGGGGTCCCTAATGAGTATTGTTTACTCACCCCTGCACATGATTCACCTGCATGTGTCATGTCTTTTGTAAATATCGATGATTTAATGGAGTCTGTGGTAGACCATGGCCATGTGGTGATTAGTGTGACCCGACATGAGATGTATACATCTGCAGCTTTAGAAAACTATTTCGTAACATAAACATTATTTAGGGTTTTCACCGGTGATGTTCTAGACACTTGTAGCTTACATTTAGGTTTTTATTGGTCTTGCATTCTATCCACATTTACCATCAGTTTTCTATTGGCATACCATCTACTTTTTAACATAGTTTATTCACCTTCCAGTATTTGTGGATTGATGTAATGTGCATGTGTATAGGTACTTAGGTAAATTCCTCCCATTTTTTTTGGAATATTCTTACTCGGTCCTAGATGCATGCCCTGGAACTATGGGTTGTGTTCCCGAGGTAGTCATGAAATGGTTCTCGGGGGACGGGTCATGATAAGAATGAGAAGAAAGTCATTTTTTCTTCAAATGTAAATTTTCATCTAAAATTGTTTTATTGATGTTTGTGTGAGGATATTTTAATAAATATTTATAATTTCAGAAACATAATTTAAAACAAAAGGAAATATTTTTCTAAATTATAATATCATAATTGGGTTTGGACAAATTTTTCTGATTTTTCTAAAAAGAAGTATTTTTTACTGCGTAGTAAAAATAACAATTTCTACAAAATTGATATTTTACACAAAATACATTAATTTAGAAGTCTCATTATATTTTTTATTTTATATTAAAGTAAAATAATTTAAAATAAATTGTAAATAATATATTTAATTAAATAGGAATCCAAAATATTCTTGATTTCGATGTACTATCATTTTCAGTATAAAATGCATTTCTTTAAAAATCATTACATTTTACTAATTTTAATTAAAAAATACTTACTACACTTTTTGTAATTTAATCATAAAAATTAGATTCTGTGGATTTAACAATTTTTTTTACATGTGGTAAATATGGGTCCTTTATTTTTTCCATTATGAATAGTAATAACAGAATTGATTTGTCACATTAGTTACAATAAAATACGTAAAATAGGGTTAAAACATTGTGATAATTTCTATAAATCTCGATTATTATTTCATTTATTCTATTTGATGAGTTGTTTTTAACCAAATCAATCATATACCTTAATAAATTTTAATTTGTTTTCAATATAATTCTATTATATAGTTTATATGAATTTATGAAAATGAAAAGTACAAAATGTCACTCTCTTAATTTTAATTTCCATTATATATTTTCATAGGAAAAAAGGAATTTATGAATGAATATAAAAGGATATATTGAAACAATTATAAAAACTTTTATTGTAGTAATTTATTTTAAATTTTTTGATTATATAATTACATGAATGTTTTACATAATACTGACTCTATAAGAGTACACAAAATTGAAACATGTAATTAGTTATTTAATATTTTTATAATTAAGAAAAAGGAGAGTAATTATTTTCTTCTATGAATAATTTATATTAACCTAACATATTAGTTATTTCTTAAAAGATTATATTATAATTCCATTACTATCTTGATGTCTTTAAAGTCAAAGTATGTGTATAGTTCAGAAAATTAAATTAATGGAATATTTTGTTATATAGTATTTTTTTAGATATTTTAGTATTGATATAATTCATATATTTGACCAATTAAATAATATATTTCCTATTATATTACCCATTTTACACTTACGGTTCATTTTTAATTTATAGGAGATGTTTTGACACCAAATGTTTAAATAACGTTGATATCAAAAAAAATTAGATGGGTTAATTAGGTGTTAAAAAAGAGGTGAGGGTTAGAAAGACAAATAATATTTTCTAAATTTTATTTTGTAACTGTATTTATAAAAATATGAACCCAATATTTTAAATATATAAAATTAATTTAGTTTCATCAATAACATTAATTTATATAAAATTTAATACATTGAGTAATTTATAGTGTCCCCAACCCATATAAAGTTAACCTTTTCTTATATATTCCTCATACATCAAGAGCCTATAAGTTCCTATGCAACATTAAAAATCATTAAAATTTATTAAATGTACTTATATCATCAAACTACAAACCTAGAAGTAATATTATTTAATAAAAAATGTGGGTTTTTGGAGAATAGTTATAACTCTTAAATAGAAGTTTTAATTTTAATTCTTCTAAATCCTTAAGATATTATTAAAAAAATTATGATATAATATCATATATGTATACAATCTAAATAAATATTATTATTACTATTTTACAACCATTTTTTAATACCTTTTATATCCTATGTGGAAAGAAATCATTATTCATTTCTATATTTGGACTACAACCTTGACAAAGTTATGTGTTTAATTGTGCACCACCACCTCTAATGGATGTTTAAAAAGATAGATTTAATATAAATATATTATGTTAAGGGGATATTGATAAATATAGAAAGATTCTATATTATCATATTTTATAACCTTCAATTCATTGGAAATTGATGAAGTCATATGTAGATATGTGTATATGATCACATCCCTGAAGAAATGGGACTGATTTTTCAGGCATGACATTGATTGATGGATAAAAAATTATATTTAATGTATTAAAATAATATTTATATAATGATTAATAATATAGTGATGATGGCATAATATCCCATTTAACCATTTTCAACCTTCCTTAGTAGTTTTATGGATTACAAACTGAACATCCATAGAACACCTGATATAAACGAAATCAATTTTCTAACTATATTTGAAATTGGAAGAAATGAAATAGTATATATTATGATAAATTAATAAAATCTAAAAAGTTTCATTGCCAAGTAAATAATTAATATTATTTTATTATAAATGGTAAATAACATACATGGAATGTCGAGTAGTAAGGTAATATATTTTTCTTTAAAACCTAATTTTAATGTATTAATTTTAAAAACATTCAACAAGGTACCCATTTTCATTAAAATGATCAAATAATGTTTGTATTTATTCTTAATTTATTGTTAAAAGTGATTTCTAAATAATTTTTTACATTATTTGTATAGGACTAAAAATAAATCTTTTAAAAATCTACAGTATGATTCATTTCATTGTTTTTTACCAAAATGAAAAAACTATATATTTTTATATTATATGGATTTATCATTTTTTACATCATTACAACCATTATTTGATAACATGTTTACTATAAAGTTTTCCATTTTTATTTTCAATAGAAATATTTTCCTTGATATTTTGGATTTTTTTTGTTTTAAGGGAATAAATTTATATCATCTCTATAAGATAAATGAATTTGTTGTTTCTTTTGAGCATGAATACCATTTCATGTTGATTCTATGATTTAAGTGAAATATGCTTGTATTTTATTTAATAAGAGATTCATGGAAATTTTATATGAATGAAGGTTGATCTTGATAGAGCTCTATAATACATTGGGTAATATGGTAGAGTTTACCAATGATATATTACTCTTAAGAGATATGATAATTATCATGTAATGTGATTCCAATATAGGTGTTACTGTATGGGTGAATGAATGTATAAATTTCCCTAGAAGATACATTATATTCGTGTAAAGGTTTATAATGGAAATATTTTTATTTTAAAATATAAAAAATGAGATAATGTTTTTATCAAACGTTTTAAGTCTTTATGGTTGAAAATAAAAATTAATGGATCGTTTTTTCATATAATGGAATTCATGAGGTTTTATGTTTTCCAAGGAACCTATATTATTATTATATTGACATTATAGTTACATGAGATTTTTTTTATAAAATTAATAGAAATTTTATTTTTTTATGTAAAAGTGAAAATGTTTTATTGATAAAATGTGTATTGGTAAAAAATAAACATTGTTATGGATTTTCTCAGGATTAAAATTTCAAAATCGGTGGCTTTTATTTTATATCCCTCGATTTGTTTGATTAGTATATACTTTAAAATTATTTTAATAGGATTAGGGTTGAGTAAAATGTTTAATAATGTTTGTCTTCCAGATATGGGAGTATCCTTGAATGGTGTAGGTTTATATTTATAAATAACATGTCGATAATAATGGCCACATTATTGATGTTTCCACTTTTTATGTAATTTATCATCTAATTCCATAAAAATAAAAACTAAAAATATCCTTTAAATACAATAAAGTGAAAAAAATATTTATAGTTAATGTATTTATGGGTTGAATAACAATTTTTTACCTATAATAATAAACAAAAATACCATTAAAATATGCCTCAAAACTCCAAAAATTAATGAAAATATATAGACACAAAAATTTAAATATATTAATATCATGTGAAATCCATTTACACAAAAATATTTCATTATAGTATTTCATCAATGTTTAAAAGCTAAAATAATCATATTTTTACCGAAATCATTTTAATCCCTACATTAACATTAATTATAATATTTGCGACTTCTAAAGTCATTATACTATAAATTTGATCAAAAATGTTTAGTA
This sequence comes from Viscum album, assembly GCA_963277665.1. Lineage (NCBI taxonomy): Eukaryota > Viridiplantae > Streptophyta > Magnoliopsida > Santalales > Viscaceae > Viscum > Viscum album. The sequence continues at coordinate 1,134,961,227 of OY728166.1, forward strand.
AAACTTTTTTTGATGTAATAAGGCACAAATACCTCAAATCATTTAAAAACAAAACTTGAAAATACTCAGACCAAAAATATTTCAAATAAAACCACATAAGACTTATTGAACCCCAAAACGGAACCATAAAATTATTTTTCATTCATACATTTCAAACAAACTTATTTTATCTATAAGATAAATTCCAACTACATATTTAAAAAATTGTAATTAACTATTAATCCTTGTGTCATATCACTTTTTAAAAGATGAAGCCTCAAATATTTTATAATGAAAAATCCAATGAAACAAACCAAAATGCCATCATTATATCTGAAAAATCATCTCAATTCATCCTGAAAAATAATTTGGAAAAATAAGTCAATAGAACTATAATGACGAATTTGATTTGTAAAATATACTATGGTGTCTGGTTTAGGATAACGTTTGAAAACACATCTGTTAAACATTTTGTGTGCAGTAAATCCTACCCATATAGTTATGTAAAGTCGACTCAATAGTTTCTGAACTATACATTATTAACCATGTGATGGTATATTTCAATGCAATTTTACAAAATAACAATGTTGATTTCAGAATAACTCATATATCATAAATAAATACATAAATAAAAAAATTAAAATAAAACTACATACTAATAATGTTTGAAAAAGTAAGAATTTGTTATGTGCACATCCAAAACACCCATCGTAATAGAGGGTTCAATATAAAAAGTTTTTGACATACATATACTAACACTTACCAAATCATCTTTGACAATATTAGTTTGAGTCTACCATGATTCCCCAAATAAAAGATGTGCCTTAAAAATTTTTATCATAAAAATAACAGGATAAGTTGGATTTTATAGTAATATTTGTATATGGTAAGAATTACATGTGTTTATTAATCCCAATGTGCCAGAAACTACCTCCTTGGAACCAAACAAAACACAAGTGTGAAGTATTTCTTCAATGGAATCATGATTTAGTCATGGATATCCAACTTGAATTATTTATATTAAAACATAGAAATTCAAATTATCGAACAATAAAAATAAGTTGGTATGCCAATAATAAAAAATGGTGAATGAGAACATTTCATAACATATAAATCATAAAAAAATAAATAAATCACATAAACATAATATAAATCAAATCTCAACATCATATATAAGCCAAAAAATAATAAATATTGGGAAGGAAAGGTAGCTAGATAAATAAAGAGAAAAAATACAAATAAAATAAAGACTATAATAAATAATTTATATTAAACAAGTAAAACATCATCATTAAATACTTCCAAAATACTAGAACTAAAATATAATAACTCATCATAGCCTCTCTGAAGAACCTACACCGAACCTAAAATATATATATTCATGATGAAAAAGGCCCAATTTTGTCCCATATAAACCTGATGCATAACCTTTAATGGTGAATCCATTTTATTCCAGTTTAAAAATTCATTAAAGAATGTAAGGCTTCAATTTAATCTAAACGACTCACATGAGTGCCTCACATAAAATCATTTTATACAAGATAAAAAATTATATATTTTAAAAAAACATTGAATATTTTTATGTATAAAATTATATCTTATCCAACAAAACAATTTTAATATGCCACTTTTAAAATAACAATGATTGAAAACAATTAAGAAGTGAACTCAAAAGCTGTTACAATTATACAAATAAATTTTTTTAAAAAAGATTTAAAAAATTATTTAAAATAAATCCCCCATAATGATAACCACATAAACCATAATAAATACTAAAATAATATAAACACATCTCAATTATCATATTAATAGTATTATTAAAAAAATTAATGCAACACAAGATCATTTGATACAATCTAAGACAACAAAAATAATGAATACATATAATTTTTACCTAATGTGATTCAACAACCAAAAAATTGGTTTTATCCAACCCAACCTATGTGATATGAAAATCAAAATAAAATAATAATAGTATTTTCTTTTGTAAACTATTCATACTATTGATCACAACTACTGTAGAACTCTTAAATTGGTTTCCCAAATTTGTACATGCGGTTTCCCTTGACACAAAATTAATGTATGAAATCAATATATATTTTTAATAATACACACAACCACACATAGATATTTATATATATTTCAACTCACATCCTAACATTGAATCACCATTTAAAAAATAATCCCCTTTATTGAATAATAACATTATAAAAACTGTCACTTGATCAGTATAATTCAATTATTTTACTAAATATTCACAATCCATTCCATTACACAAATTAAAAGGGGGAATACATCAAGGGTATATTGATATTGTTAAAACAACTTTTTAAAGTGATACTATGGCCTTTGAACATCATTTTAGAGGTGAATTTTTAAAACACCCTTCCAAAACTAAATCCCTTAAACATAAAAATGGTATATCAAATTAACTATGAATCATAGAAACCTTAGATGAATTTACAAAAATTATATTTGAATGTAAAACTATTAAATTAGTTTGGGAAAAAAATAGAGCCATTAATTTTGAAATTCTATTAGAAAGGTCCTTATATACCATTCAAAAAACACTATGTGTACATAATTATGTGAAAATCATATTTAGTTATTTAAACATGAGAAAAACTTTTTATATATAGTGGAAATCTTGAAATATAATTAATGATCTCATAATAAATAGATATATAACCATAATAAATCCTTTAAATCATTTAAAAAAGGCTTAAATGTGAACAATAATTCATGGTTTTATGATAAGATATCTATTAATGTAGAAAGCTACTTAAATTCATTAATTTTAAAAACCAATGTGTTAGTAAATTAAATGATATCAATAAAACCCATAATAAATCATAAAATTCCTATATGATAGAAATAATAAATAAAAATAATGTAATATTAAACCCTTGGTCATCATGAATACTATTAGGAAAATATCAAAGACGAAAAGATAGAAGGGATGGAGGGGAAGAGAAAAAGATACTATTCCGTTATGAGCATCATTTGAAATCAAAGGGGAGTGGCTCTAAAACCAAATAAGGGTGAGGGGAAATTTCGTAGTTCCATGGATCTCCTTGAGATGCAATGAAAGGAGGTAGTATATTCCCAGATTCTATTTTTTTTGGGAATAAATATATATTCAAAATTTTTAAAAATCATAAAAATTATCATGGTTTTTACTAATGGTTTATGAAACTGTGAAACAATCACTATATAAATTTTGACCTTCTCTATTATTTTTCCACACATTTTGATAAATTTCAAGCATTAACCATGTGAATAACATTGTATAAATGGATAAAAAACCTATAGATTAATGGTTTGGTAAACCAGGCACTAACTCTATGATTTCCTCCTAAAATTGTTTTAATCCTATGCATAGTTCATTCATATGTTTTTCACTAAACATGAAAAAACCATGAACCATGAAATGATTTCCCCTTTACCAAAAATATCAATGAAATTAAATCAAAAAATCAATACTTAATGATACAAAATTAACAATATAATAATACAATTAATGTGTGGGTGGTTCCTCAAGGTAATAGAAATGATGATAAATAAATCTTGTTTGAGGGTTCTTTTGTTTACTATAAATCAATGAAAAATTAAAGAATAATAAATTAATATGACATAGTTTAAAACTTATACAATTATGTATCTAACATGGAAAATTTTAAAATATGTTTAGTAATTTTAAAAACACTTCCATACTAATGTTGACCACAACATGGATATCATACCCCGACATTAATTATACGTATTCATTAGTCTAATGATTGGAATGAATAATGATGAAATGTTTTGGTAATTGGAACCACGATGTGTAAAATGTGGATTACTTATCAAACCATGAAAATATAAAAAACCATAAATATAAAAGAATCCAATTTGTATGATTTATTTTTAAAAAAATCCTTAGAGGATTTAAGATACATAAAAACATCATAGATTTTGTAATATTTTAGTAAAGAAATGGTATCCATGATTTTTCTTATAAGGAACATGTATTGGAGTTTCCTTGTACGTTTTCAAAAATGAGGTCATGGAAGATAATATATTTTCGTGATTTTCCTTTCTTGAAAATGAGTATTATGAATCATTATTAAAAATTTATTATTACGGGTTAAATATGTTTTTAATAGTTTATTTTAAAATTAAAATAAGAAAAAACAAAGCATATTTTATTGTAATTAATGTTTTGATGGGAAAATAGTTAGAAGCTACTATAATTAAAATGAATAAAAATGCAATGTTTTAAATATCATCATATCAGGGTAATATATTTATATGGAATTTAAAATATTGAGATGGATATGTTTTAATGTGATAAGGATTTAGATGTTATGGTTTTTAAATTCAAATTATTTGTCAACAAAACAGTTGAATTTCAAACATGGTCATGCCAGGTTTTTTTGTTGATGATTTGATATAATTTTTACAGTTTTCCATTCATTTAATTCAATATAATTTATAGTGTCATTGAATTCCCTTTAATTTATTGTTTTAGTTTATAATTAATGTTTCAAAAGAGGAATTAAAATTTTAAAATTTATAAGAATATGATTGGGATATTAAAAAGTTGGAATGAAGGATTTTTAATGAAACAAATTATACATTTTCTTAAGAGAACATTGAATATATAGAGACAATATGAGAGATTTATTACTATATGAAACTTTACTAATGTTTTAGTTTTCAACTACAAAATTTATTTTAACTGTAAAAAATTAACCTTCATGTTGTTTTGAGTATTTTTTTTATATTCTACAGGAGAAGCCTATATGTTGACTATATTTTGAAACTATATCTCTAAACAGTGATGAAATAATTAATATAATCAAATTTTCTATTTCAACAAAATGATACATACCAAAACCATATAAAAATAGTTTTAATTAACATCCATTATATATATAAAAATTTAGTTCATGTGTTTGGGACAGGTCCCTTTTAGACACAATAGGAAAAATACTTCATCTAGTTCATTTACATTCCAAATATCAATGTAATGGATTCTTAATTAGTATTAAAATGTTTATATAGTATTTTATGATGTGAGTGAAGGATTCATTTATCAAAAAAACTGAATAGTAAATCACTAATCATCCTTGGGTGTTTTGTGCCCCATGGTTGAAATAAAACCAAAAAATAAGGAAAAATATTTAATTGCAAAAAAATTAATTGAAATTCATTCCATGTTTTTTATTATGATAAAATAATTTATACATTAATAAATATATAATTAATCTATATTTCTAGATATATTTTATGATCATGACACCAATTGTATAACCTTGTTAATATTCTAAATTGTTTTCCATAAGACCAACTTTAAATTTAACCAATATAATAAAAATAGAATTGAAAAACATAATGTTAATAAATTATGTGAATTCAAATTATTATATTCACATTTATATTCCAAGAATTGATTAATGATCATATAAAAATTATAATAAAAAAAATATTTAAAAGTAAATTTGAAATGAATATTTAATTCATCAATTTTAATAGAGGATCCTAATAGGGGTATAGGAGAAGAAAAATATCAAATATGGAAATAAAACTAAATTAAATATCCATTGGGAATCATTTAGAAAATAGTAATAATTACTCTGAGAAATTTTATTGGATAAATATATACAAACATAAGGAAAAGTCAAACAGATAATATCTTATATCCATTTACATATGTCTATGAAACTAGATTCACTAGAAGACATAGAACTAAATTTTTATGAACTACTTCTACAAATTTTTTATTTCAAACTATAAAAATGGAAAAGAAAGAAAATCTATTTATATTAGAAATGTTCTCTCTATTATCTATTGCATGCCAACATAAGAATATTCTACATCGACCAACCGCCTTTTAATAAATTAAATTACATTATATATAATTTCAATGTAATATATTGTATATATATTTTTTAGGGATAAATCTAGTCTGATGTTAGTGGAAAATAAATATATATTGGGTGTCTTGAATAGAACCCAATTAAATTATTTGAAAAGAATGAATACTATTGTGTGATGGATTAAATAAATGATTTAAATTTAATTAATGTTTCCTTATTCTTCATGAATCTACTAGTATGTTACATAGAATCCATATTCGTTAGTGATCTACTACACTTTTACGTGATATCCCTAATAGACCATAACTTTTACATGTAGTCAAGGTAGATTGATAAATTAGTTTTTTTTTATTTTTTCTATATGACCACCTATATAAAATGTATATCTAATGGTTATCGGATTTTTGGGAGTTATATTCCTTCTATATTGTTTACAGTTTGTGATACATGGGATTAGAAGGATTCACTAAAGATAATTTTATATTGATATTTACCACCACTACTTCTAATTTCTCTTATACAAGCCTCTTACTAGTGCATTCATTAATCCATATTATCAACATTAAACACAACTAAACCAATTATCTTATATCAAATGATAAATTAATTTTTTTCTTAAAGAGTCGTCTGCTCTATAAATCCATTGATGTAATAGTTTATGTCCTTATATGAATGTTTAAAAAGATAATGTGGACGGATACACACAATTTCCAAATCCACAATACATTATCTTTCTATAACAAGTTTGTTTATAAGAACATTTAACTTTTATTCTCATAGTATAATAAAGTTATTTCAAAATGTTTTGTACCTAACTACCTATTTTGATATGTCAATATACTTAATACAATTGTTTTATTCTTAATCATGAGAAATAATTTTTTAAAGAAGGATACAATTATCCAAAACTTAATATTGGAAAATTTTCATATTCAGGTTCATCAATAAAATGAATGGTTAGAAGATACCATTACCATCATTGATATACCATTGAAAGATAAGTTGGTAATAAAAAAAATAATTAGTGGATTAATCTCTATTTATAACTCCCTAGTGACATAGATTTCCACTAGGATTAATATATATTATATTTATGATTGTTTTACACATTTATTGAGTTTTTATATATGAATATGTTTAAAAAATTGGCTTTGAAAATTAGTAAATCCTCAACCAAAACATGGTCAACCGTGTAACGCACCAACCCTAGTTACCCAGAGTCAGTGCATTATTACATAATATTTCCAAGATCACAATAGATAAAGTCTCAAAATACTGATTAGTTTTGTAGACTTGGAAGTATTAGATACTTAAATAAGTTTTACATTACTTTATTAAATTAAAAAACCACATTGTGTTCCCTTTGAAAACACTCATATACCTTAGCCTTTCCCTACGGGTAAAACTTTATATATTTTGTCACATCCTTGGAAATAAAAAACATAAGTAAGGGATGAGATCAGATGCTCTAAAAGGATAAAAATATAGTGGATTGTCTCATAAATAAGCATAACCTTTTAAGTTATTGTATAAGACAAAAAAAGCATGTTCAACAAAATATTCAGTATTATTTAGAGGATATAAACTAAATGATTCCATTTACATATTCATGTGGATATTATACTATTTGAATAATGACAATTAATATAAATACCTATTTCATAATAATGAAATGCATAATTCCAGACATCATAACCACAAAGTCAAGGACTCATTCCAAGAATAGAAATATAAATTTTGTCATGGCCTTTTTCCAAGATTCTAGTTAGTCTCATGAGATTGAAAGATGTATCTAAGAGAAATATTGGGCTCCACCCATCACATACTTCGTCCAATTCATTCCTCATAGGAAAAGTATTAAACATTACATAAACATTCATATAAAATCTAGCATAATAAGTGTCAATACTTTAACTATAAACTGTGAATGGTATACAAATAGAAAGTCCACGGTTAGACATCACTCATTCAATAAAATATGGATGATTTTATTATAATACGTAAACCTCATTTGATAATAATGAAGTATATTTACATAGATGAAAATAATCATTAAAATTATTTGAGATAAATATCCCATTTTTCTTGAAAATATTTAAAAGTCTCACTATTTATAAAGAGGATGTTTCAAAGAGATTTTTGAATTAATGATTCCCATACCACTTTGAAACTATCAAAAGGAATTTTTATTTTTTATTCAATCATGTAAGTATAAATAAATCCTTAAAACCATTTTTAAAACATGGAAATTAATGAAAATCATTTAAAAGAATACATCATTAAAATATTTAAAATGATATTTTAGTTAAAGAGGTCCAAAAAAAATGAGAGATGCTTGAATACAAATAATTTAGAAATAATATTAATAAAAACTGTATATTATAATTATAATAAAAGGATTCATGATATAATATTTTAAATGATGATATATACACCATATAAAAGTTAATTGGCGCATAACAACAAAGAAGTCTCAATGGAATGTAAATTGATATGAAATACCTTATAAAGATTCTATCCTTAGGTTAAGGATAAATCAATGACATAATTATGTGGGGAAAATATAAATAAACTATATATTATTGGATATTTAGTGTGAATCAATCAGAGTATATTCAAACATATTCTTGTAAATACAACACCAATGACATGGATGATTAACTCAATGAAAGGAAATTGAGTTAAGATTACTCTTATCAAGTTCATATCGATGTATTGAGAATTTATCAATTTATTTATTACATGAATCAATTGTATATATACACAAAGTGGAGTTTAAATTAATATATAAATAAATAAATAGTAATTTCACACTTAATCTATGAGTAAAATAATCAATTATGTTTCCATAAACCCCAATGAGTGGAAATTAAAATTAGAAATTCCTTTATCGATTTGGTAACTTAATAATTATGAAACCCATGAATAAATGATCATACAATGAATATTTAAATACCCATAAATTAAGTTATATAACACAAATAATACAATCATGGTCAGTACATATACACCACATAAGGAAATAGTGGCAAATATAGCTTGAATCTCACGAGAATACAAATAGATATGAAAACCCCTTAAAATGTACTTTTACTTAGTTTATAAAACATTAACCTCATGTATAATAGTTAAATAATTGTTCTTAAATTATGCAAGAACCACATACCTTAACATGACATCATTTATGATCTTTTAATATTGCATTGTTAATAATATTTCAGTAGAATCATTGTTTCAGGTGTTGACTGATTTGTTTTCCTATTTATGTTTTTTTACATAAGTCATTGTTTTGTGGATGGGATGTATTTGATTCATATAAATAATGATATTAAGTTTCTGAACATTATTTTTAATCATAAAATAAAAATTATTCTTGAATGGTTATGATGGAGAATGAATCTCATCTCGTTTATGGAGACGATAATTTGTACGTACGCATGAGCGACAATATCATTATATTGATTGTGAAATAATATGTAATTTGATGTTATATCATATATATATATAATCATTAAAATTTAATATTTAATATTCAAATCAATTACACTCATCCAAATCATTTAATGTTTAATAAAAAACTACAGCACGACATGGAGATGGTAAGCCGCATGTACGCACCTATGGTGACATTGTCATTAGTAGGGTGGATAAAATAATGAATATGGTTGTAACATATTTATAATAAAATTGAAATATGTTTAATGTACTTTAATTATTATTTGGGTATCGAATAAACAAAATAAAGAGGACGTGGAAGAGGAAAAGAACTTTGAAAGAGCTGATGATGTTATTACCTCTTCATCAGGTTCATCCTTTTGATTTGATCTAAATGGATCCTTAGGTTAGATTTTTGATCAAAGTAAGGCCTCTCGGATAAAATTAAGGGATTTGGTAGGATATTTTAGATGGGTTTTTCTAGGTTAAATGGCTCTGGAGGTGTAAAATTAAGATAATTGGAAGTACCCTTTTATAAGAGGGGTGACAGTCACTTGTTGAAAAAATGAAATATTATTTATTATAAAATTGTTTTAACATTATAATGGTTAAAAATGTATTTATTTTGATGAAAAGTTGGGGTGGGTCAAAATAATCTAAAAAATAGGTTTTTGACAAGTTTAGGTAACCATATTAACATTATTTCATAGATTTAACTCTTAGTTAAATAGTTTATCTTTTACCATGTCTTCTAGTATTTTTATATTACCTGTTTAATATACATGCTATAAATTTCCAGGAATACCTAAAGTGGTTCATTAATAACATATATATAATTATATAAGTCCTTTGTATGATCCATATTTTTTTAGGACTATTTAATAATTTAATAAAATAGTATTTGTTTTTAAAACTCAATTATGTCAATTTTGACACTATTTAGTATTTTGTTTTTGTGAAAGTCATATAAATTTGATTACTTCAAATAAATTTCATTAAATCATCACTAACATATATTATTAACATATGAATTCTTGTAAAGAATCAAAATTATCCATTTACATTTATTTTAATATTTATAATATTAGTTATTTTAATCTTTCATTAAGTAGGTAATTTAGTATCATCATGTTTTCATAAATAAATTTAATTATATAATATATAAAAATTAAAAATTAAAAAAAATGATGTAGAAAATCTTTATATATTTATAATATATATTTATAGTCGAATTTATCTTCTGTATAACCCTATATTAAAATTTGTTTAGTTATTAAACATTGAATTTTACACTTTTAACTTTTCTTTCAATAAAATAATAATATCTATCTTAAGCTATTCCATGTGGATGAAAAAGGATAATATTTTGTTTAAATGGTTGGTTTTGGTCTAAATATACTTATCTAATAGAATTAGGACGTGTGTTTTGGTAATTATAATATCATTTTAACCTTTAATTTTCCTATTTAATTTTTACCCTGGTATATAAATTTCAAAACATACTATTCACAAAAAATTATATTCATCATATTTAACCACATTTTACATAATCATATCATTTATATCACTCTATGTTTTTAAATTCAATTCATATAAGTGGTGAAATTGTGTTTTATACAAATTTTCATCTCTGCCTAGAAGGTGGGTAAAAGGCGTTAAAATGTTCAATAAAGGTTTATAAAACTGATCATATTATAAAATTATAGAAATGAATTAAATTAGGCTTATATATGTATTATTAATCTAATTTTACATTTAAAAATTTTAAATTAAATAATAAATATATAAATAAAAGTCAGTTTTAAATAATAACGTAGTGGTTTTCACTATTCATCAAAAATTGAAGGATTTCAAAACAATAATAAAAAACATCACCCTAAGTTAATTTTGATATTGAAATTTTAATAAAAATTTATACATCACAAAATTAAAAATATAGAAGCTGTATTAATTAATTTAAAATTAATTCCCATTACGATGACCGGAAAGAGGGTTTTTACGAAGTAAAAAATATCAAAAGATTGACATGTGTGTATATCCAATTTAAATGTGGATTTAATTCCAATGACCAATATTATATAAAATGATACATATATAATATATATATACTCTAATACCAATTAGGAGGGTAATCTACCAAATTTAAATAAATTGGGTTAAAAGGTAGTTTTGAATTAAAACGTTGTATTTGTCACTGTTCATTAAGAAAATGAAACATCACATAAAATAACCAAAAATTCACCATAATATAAAATTGGTATTCTGAATTCAAAAATTAATTCAATTGCACCAAATTGAATTTATTATACTATCTAAAATTAATTTTATTAATGTTCATAAGAGGACTTAAGAAGTAGTTCCTTTAACAAAATAGTACTTATATTTTAATGAAACGTATACATTTCTTGATAAATATTGTATATTTATGTGATAGAATTATAAGTGACAATTAAAATTTATTTCTTACTATTCATATTTCTATATTTAATTATTATATTATAAATATATCATTTGAATAAATAACATGTGGTTTTGTAGAAACACAATCTTCAATATAATGTAACCCAATTAAGTGTTGTGTGCAGTATAAGCTGTTGAATTAATTTAATGATATAAATTACTATGAAATCTTGGGATGTTACATTCTTCCCTCCTTAAAATAATGTATTTCTCAAAATATAAACTCAGAAACAAAAAATAGTGGTTTGATATTACAAGACATCTTTGTTGATATCCTGCATCAGAAAAAATGTCAACAAAATTATCACATTAAAATAAAGAATGAGAAGAACAAATGTAACCTGAGATAACCCATACTAGGGATCAATGTAAGAAAACAAGGATATAGAATTGAAAACAAACCATCATGTTCTAATGGAGAGTGATAGATACATGATCAGGAGAATGTTAACTACTAGAAAACCATAAACATATGATGGGTTAAATGGTCTTTGATTACACAGTAGGAAGAGTAAACAGAAAGCATTTTTGTTTTAAGATCCTTTTAATAATTTTTTTTGATTTTATTTATGAAATTGACTAAGGACATAATTAGATATACTTATTTTCATGTAGAGTTTCATCCATAAATAAATTTCTACCAAAAACTCATCTAATCTCAAAATGATGAGTATTCTATATGACTTGGTAACACCTGAAGCACTAGAATCCACTTGTAGAGAATCACATTCCCCAAAAAAGATTCCCTATTTATTTCCCTTATCTTTACACATTATCCAAAACCAAAATAGTTAGTACATTAATATATGATCCTCGAAAATGATAATCCATTATAGAAAGAAATACTAGTCTTAATATCCAAAATTAAAAAGACAATATCCAAAGTTCAACAAAGGATGTTAAAACCTATTCCATAAAATTCATAAAAATAATCAAAACTATGTTTGAAACACAAAATTCAGAATGATTTGATCACAAATTATTGCACGATAAATCATAACATTTATTTCCAAATAACATCGAATACTCTTAAATTAAAATACATAAAAGTATTTTACCTAATCACATATTCTCTATGATAGGTTAATAATTTCCATAAATAACACAGATTTATATAAGTACAAAATAAAAACATTCATTCTTACAAAATAAAAATCCACCATTATACATCATATTAAATCTCATAGTATTCTATTATCCGTAGGCTTAAAATGTTCCCAAAAGAGCAAGCATCTTCTAAAATAACATTTATCACTTAATCAGCAAATCATTTTCCAATATTAAGGATAAATAATAATTTCCCAAAATCAACATATTCTTGATCCACAGAAGAACTTTCTAAAAATAATTAGTCAAACTAACCAGGGACTTAACATAATCCAGCAATAGGCAATCAATACCAGTCGCACATTGGCTGTGGGTTCTATTCTCATAGCTTTTTTCGACACGACAGGTTTACATACAGTCTGTGTGTTGTAATTTTTTAAAAAATATTTTTTATAACATTCCCAAAATGAGATAAATTATAAAATATAACCATATAATAATTTAACAAATAATATTATCTCATACCTTTCATTTTCATCAGAAAACATAATCTGTAATTTCGTCAAATTCAAGGATATGATAATCCCAAATGATTATTTATGACTATATCCACATAAGAAAATATAATTCTTCCTCATATAGCATTTTCACATAACCAAATTCAGGGTTACACATACAAGAGAATAGTAAATAGTTTTAAACATTTCGACATCCATTTCTTTCTTCATTGGTTCTTACATGACCTAGTAGATATCATATAGAACAGGGAATTGACAAGGTTAATTTCTAGGTACCTTAAATTTACGGAAAATGTTTGTAAATGGATTATTAAGAGCATTTTTATTTTTTTCCATTGTACTCTTCATTTTTTCACGACAATTATTTACATTATGTCATTAATTCCCACACATAACTCATTTCTTTTTTCCATTGAGAGACATTATTGGCTGTCTCCTTCCACATTTTCTGAATGATGGAAGTTTAGATTTCATTTATCCATGGTATCCACAACTAGAGATCTAATCATCCTCTACCTTTGTCTTTATTTTTGAGTTGGATAGTTTTTTAATGTATATGTTGTTGATCATAGTTTTGTAAAACTAATTCAGCATGAACATGATATATTTTACACCTATCAAAATTCAAATTCATTTATCATTTATAGCACAATTCCCACCTTGTACATCATGTTCAATTTTGTTATGACTTTATTGGGATCCATCTGTTGACTAAATCCATCAAGCATAGTGTGATTCATAAAATCATTTAAATAATATCATGACACCTTATTTTCAATCTAAAACACATTAGGATAAACCAAGTTTGTTAATTTTCATCTAATATTATAATCCATTATATAAGTTTTTATAGAAAATTTGAATTATCCTAAGAATTTCCCCTGGGAGTTTTGTAACCAAGAGTGTAGAAAGGCCCATTGTCGTGTACCAAGATACCCCTGGTCGAGCCTAAAACTCCTTTTCAAAGTTTTCACTCCTACATATCTCTTTTCCAGAGCTACCTCTACTTACTCATACCTAGAAAAGGATGTATTGCTTGGAAAACTCAAAATATGTCTACATTACCAAAATACTAAGAAGTTCTTCTATACTAATCCTCAATTTCTATCATATAGTAGTGTTCTCTAATTAGAGTTTTTCGAAATATAGTTTCAAATGTTTGTACTAAACTTCCTCTGATAACAACAGTAATGCCCCGACCCTCGTTACACATAGTCAGTGCATTACTACATAACATTGGCATGATCAAAAGATATCACGCATCGAAATACCAATTAGTTTAGTAACATTGGATGTACTATATGCTTACATAAGAGTCACATTACATCATTAAATAAAAAAATAAAAACATTGTGTCCCCTTTTAAAAAACGCATATCCTTTTGCATATCCATGAAGGTCAAACATAATGTACTACTTCAAATACTGGGAAAAAGAAAACATAAGAAATGGGTGAGCTCGAATTCTAATCAAGGATAAAAACATAGTGAAAACTTATAAAAATAATCATAAACATCTAGGGAAATGTATAAGACTAAAACAAATTCCATCTCCACATAAACAATAGTATAATACGGAAAACATAAATCAAATAATTCACTTTACATAATCATATTTATATTCTACTAGTCTAATAATTACTTGTAATATAAATAGCTAATTTTATAGTTATGGAATGCATAATTCCATACAACATTACGACATATTTAAGGCCTTGTGCCAAGACTACAAATATAAACATTTTCAAGGACATGTGCGAAGACACTAGTTTGTCTCATGAGACCTACCGATGCAACGAGGAGCTATAGCGGGCTCCACCAATCACTTACTAAGTCAAATTCATTCCTTATATGAAAATTTTGAAACATAACATAAAAATTAGTATTAAAACTGCCATAAGAAATGCCGATAATTTAACTGTAATCCAGGAATGGTATAAAAATAGAAAATCAACAGTCATACATAACACATTCAATACAATAAGTAAGATTGTATTATAATAAATCAACATAAATTAAGAATAATGAATGATATTTTAATATATGAAAATAATCATAAAATCTATTGAGAAAATATCCCCTTTTCATCGAATCATTTAAAATTCTCACTATTTATCAAAAAGTTGTCACAAAGATATATTTCAATCATATTGTCCCATACCACATTGAATATTTTAAAAGGAATTTTTATTATTGAAAAAATAATTTCCATATAAATAAATACATAAACCATTTTTAAAACATAGACATTAATGTGAATGAATTAGAATTATAAATAATTAAAATATTTAAAACGATATTTTAGTTAAAGAGGTCTTAACCAAATGAGAGACACATGAATAATAATAATTGAAGAATAACAATAATAAAAACATTACAATATCATGTGAATAAATTTACTAATGATATAATATGTTAAAGGATAGTATATACACCATATAAAAGTGAATTGGCTAATAACCACAAAGAAGTCTCAATGGAATGTAAACTGAAATGAAATCCCTTATAAACACTGTATCCTTAAGTTAATGATAAATAAATGACATAAATATGTGTGAAGAATATAGATACACTCAATATGATTGGATATTCTGTGTAAATAATGGGATATGCACTCATATTTCTATAAAAAACACTAATGACTTGGATGTTTAACTCAATGAATGGAAATTGTTTAAAGAGTACCCTTATCAAGTTCATATCGATGAATTCAGAATTTATAAATGGGGTGATTATGTGTATAAAATTTATATCCCCATAAAAGGGTGTTTAAATTAAAACATAAATAAATAAATAGGGATTTCACTAATTATCATGGAGTAAAATAATCAATGAAGTTTGCGTACAACACAATGAGTGGAAATTAATATTAAAAATTTCCTTGCCAATTTGGTAACAATCGAAAAATACTCCCCATGAAAGAAGGATCATAAAATGAAGATGTAAATATGTATAAATTAAATTATATTTTAAAAATTAATACAATAATGTGATGTACATAGACCACACAAAAAAATAGTGGTAAATATAGCATTATCTAATAGGAATAAATAGTGAGATGAAAATTCCTTACCTCGTAATTTTCCTTAGTCAATGGAACATTAAAATCATTTATTATATTTATATCATTGTTATAAAATTATATAAGAAACATATACCTAAATATGAAATAATATATGATATTCTAATATTTATTTGTAAATAATATTTTAGTAGTATCATTGTTTTGAGTGTTAACTGATTCGTTTTCCTTTATATGTTTTGTTACATAAGTAATTTTTTTATGGATAGTTTATATTTGAAACTTACTGACAGTTATATTATTCCCTTTAAAAATATTTTTAATCATAAAATGAAAAATATTCTTTAATGGTTATGATGGGGAATGAATCTCATTGCGTTGGTGGCGATGGTAATCTGTACGAACACACGAGCGACAATAACATTCTATTGATGGTGAAATAATATGTAGATGGATGGTATGTAATATATAAAAAATCATTAACATGTAATTTTTATTATTTACATCCATTATACGGATAATTATAACCATCCAAATAATTAAGTGTAGAATAACAAACTACACCAAAATGTGGAGGCGGTAAGCCGTACGTATGCATGTATGGTGACATTTTAATTCATATGATGGATAGAATAGTGAATATGGTTGTACAATATTCATAATAATATCACAGTATTTAGAAGGTAAATGATTTATTATTTTGGTTTTTAAACAAAAACAAAAGTGAATGTGGAAGAAGAAAAGAACATTGACAACATTGATGAAATTATTACATCTTCATCAGGTGATTCCTTTTGATTTGATCGAAAAAGATTCTTAGGTTGCCTTTCTGATCCATATAAGGCCCCTCGAATTAAATTTGGGTAGTTGGGAGGATATTTAAGTAGGGTACTCCTAATCCAAATGGAATTGGAGGTGTCAAATTATGATAAGTGGAATCACCCTTTTCTAAGAGAGCAGATGGTCACTTTAGGAAAAGAATGAAATATTATTTTGTTAGAAAATAATTATCAGTTAATAATGGATCCAAATAGATTTAATTCGAGTATAAGGTAGGTATGAGTCAAAATAATTTTAAAAATTTGGTTTTAGACAAGTTTAAGTCACCATATTAACATTATCATATATATTAAACACTTCGTTAATTAATATAACTTTTACCATATCTTCTTGTATTTTAATATTACATTATTAGTAAACATAGTATAAAATTTCACAAAAATCTCATTTCATTAGTTAATATATTATCTATCATTATATAGTTCCTTTGTAAGGTCCTTAGTTTTTTTAGGATGATTTTATAATTTAATAAAATAGAATTTGTTTTAAAAAATCAATTATGTCAATTTTGACAATATTTAGTATTTTGTTATTGTTAAATTCATATCTACTTGGTTATTTTGATAAAAATTCATTAAATCAACACTAACATATTTTATTAACCTATTAAATTCGTTGAATTCATAAAAAGTCTCAATTTACATTTATTTTAATATTTATTATATCTGTTATTTTAATCTTTCATTACTTAGGTAATTTTGTATCATCATTGTGTCATAAATAAATTTTAATATTCAATATATACCAATTGAAAATAAAATTCCCTAACATAGGAAATCATTATATATTTCTAATTAATTTTTATAATCTAATTTATCTTATGTATAACCCAATATTAAAAATGGTTTATTTAATAAACGTTGAATTATACACTCTTAACTCTTCTATTTATAAAATAATAATAAATGACCCAATTTATTACATGTGGATAAAAAAAGGATCATATTTTTTTTCTTATAGTTGATTTTGGGGGAAATATACTTATCCAATAGAATTTGTGCATGGGTTTGGGTAATAATAATATCATTTTTCCCTTTAAATACCCTATTTACTTTTAACCATGGTAAATAAAATTCAAAATATTATATTCAACAAAAATTACTTTCATCCTATTGGACAAACTAATATATAAATTATTTCAAATATTTTTGAAATTCAATTTTCAGAAGTGATAAAATTTGGTTTTACACAAATTTACAAATGTACCTAGACGGTGGGTAAATGGCTTTAAACATTTCAAAAAACTTTTATACATCTAATCATATTATAAAATTGTCAAATAAATTAAATTTAAATTATATAAGTATTATGTATCTATTTTGACATTAAAAAAAACTTAAATAAATATAATAATTATTTAAGTAAAATTTAGTTTTAAACTATAGCATAATGTTTTTCACTGTTCATAAAAAATTGAATGTTTTCAAAAAAATACCTGAAATTCACCCTAATCTAATACTGATATTCCAAATTCAAAAACGATTTCTATTTCACCAACTTTAAAACATATAAGTTTGTTTAATTAATTAAAAATTAATTCTCATTGTGAAAACCAAAAAAAGAGTTTTTAAAAATTAAAAACTATCAAAATATTAACATGTGTTTATAACCAATTTAAATGTGAAATTATAGCCAATGACAAAAATTATATAAAAAGATAAAAAATTAATCTATATATAATCTAAAACAAATTAATAGGATAGTCTAGCAATATAAATAAATTTGGTTAAAATGCTCTTTGGAATAAAAACTCAATATTTTGCAATATTCCTTAAAAAATGAATCTTCTCAAAAAATTAAAAAAATTAATCCTAATCTTATATTTGTATTATGGATTAAAAAATTAAATCAATTTAATTAAATTTAATTTATAATAGTTTCTAAAATTAATTTAATTATTTTTTATAAAATGACATAATAGGTAGTTCTTTAATCAAAATAGTACTTATATTTTAATTAAACCTATACATTTCCTTATAAATATGGCATATTTATGTGATATAATTATAAATGACAATTAAAATTTATTTTCAACTATTCTTATTACTATATTTTATTGTTATGTTATAATTATATCATTTTAATAATTAATGTTTTTTTGCAGAAACTCAATCTTCCATATAATGTAAGCAATGTTAGTGTTGCGTGGAGTATAAGCAATTGAATTACTTAATGATATAACATACTACAAAATCATGGGGTGTTACAACCATAGGAAGCCAATAAGAATATGGATATGGTCATGTTTGATCCATAGGGTGTTAATAGAGATGACCCTTCACCAAACATATTTATATTAAAATAACATTTAATGTATGTTATAATTTTCAACACATAACATTGAAATTGTATATCTTTTTTCCTCAAGATTATTATGTACAATAATATAAAATAATCATTATAGTAATGAATCAAACCTATATGATTAAATCAAACTAGTATATTGACACTTTTCCAATAAATCATCATACAAATAACTTGGAAAAGTTCACTTTCAAAGAGAATTACAACGGTAATGATCATTTTTATGTCACCAATGTCTTAGGTATGAATATGATTATTCATTGATCCCAACATAAAATCACACCTTACACATGATAAATGTTCTTTATTGTAATGTCCAGGAAATACCAAATTTTTTTTAAATATATGGAACTATTTTGAGACAATGAAATCTGACGGTGTGTGATTCCAAGGCCGGGAGTCCCCAAAATGATCCATCAAATTTTGGTGGAGTTTTAATTACTACGGGTAAGAATTTTTCCTAAAAAGTATAAAAACTCTTAAATGGTAACTCTAATCAGAAATTTGAGGGCACCATTGCGTGTTTACTAAACGTACCCGGATAAAAGATCAAAAATTATTAACATCCACCCTTGACCCGTGCCAGTCAGGGTTAGGCTCTGCCCAAGTGAAACATGCCCCCAATGAACCCAATGGTACTCTCAGATTTCCAATAAGAGTTACTATTTAATTGTTATGGATTTTACAATAAAACAATTCTCACTTAATTATTTTATTTACGGCTAAAAACTAATTTTCACTAGTTGATCACGCCAGAAAAAGTTGGTATCTATTTAAATAAAGCATATCGTCACATGTTCAGCGGTGGTATATGACTTTGAATTCGTGCTACCATTTGTGAGTTATAAGCCTTTGAAATATAAAATAATTTATTTAATTATTTTATTTACGGTTATGTCATTTTTTGGTTTTCTCAAAGGAGGCACATGATGACTAATATTCAATAGCGACTAGGGTAAACCTTCCAACCAAAACGCGACGATGACCTTGGATTTCTGATCTAAGATACCGTTTAAGAGTTATTCCACTTTTTCTAGAAAACACCTTACCCATGCTAATTAATACTCCTACAATATTTGGAAGATCATTTCGGGCACTCCGGGCATCAGAATCATACACTATCAGATTTCATGTTCTCAAAATAATTCCATTTAATTAAAAAATATTATATGAAATTTCTAGGACATTATATTCTCCCCACCATAGGGATTTACATCCCCAAAATACAAAACAAATAAAAAAACCAAAAGAGGGTACTAAGAACTAATCTAAGCCTCCCACTCCCATTTTCTCTCTTGGATGTTCTCATGCTGCCAACATACATGCACCAAAGGTGTCAATATCCCATAAAGGACTCACTCCTATCGATCCTCAATCTCCACTAGAACCTCCATAAATGATGCCCCATTGTCTACGTCCGGCTCAACGTGGTCGATGATATGATATGGGTTGTGTATGTATATCTTATGCTGGTATATGTGGAAGACATCATGCACCCTCTCTAACTATGATGGAAGATCCAAGTGGCATGCCACTGCACCTACCCTCTAAAGGATCAGAAAAGGACTAATATACCTTTGTGATAACATGACCCCTCAGCCAAATCTCTGGACACCTAGTCAAGATGAGACCCATAGGAAGACTTGATCTCCCTCATCCTGTTAGCATAATACTTCTTCCGGATCTGTGCAGTTTTCACTTTCCTACAAGTGAGGCATCGTGATACAAAATCTTCCACTTCATTCTTCATCTCTGGCCACCTGTACTGATGCTGAAGGTCCTGGTACAACTTCACCACACTAGGATGTACCGCCAAAGGGGATGTATAGAACTCCCTCAACACCTCCTTCTGTAGTTCTAATGGTTCCGTGGTACTTCTTCTAAAGAGGATGACGTGATCCCCACCGTCAAAAAATCATTCAGGTGCCTGCCCTGAGGATATCTAAGCACGTCGTGCCTCGCAGTCAGCATCCCCACGCTGCACCTCACTTTCATTCTATAGAAGTGCGGGAGTGATTGTAAGAGACTAATGAAAATCTAGCTCATCTCGATCCACAAAGGATATATGGAAAGCGTCTAGCTTCTCTATCACCTCACTCAACAGCTGTAGGTTAGACCTCTTTGTTGAGTGTGTTTGCTAACATGTTACCCTTCTAAGGAGTGTAGACTATCTCAATCTCAATGTCCTACAGGAACTCTAGCCAGTCCTGTTGGGATCATAAAACTCAAAACATCAGCTCCCACAAGGGTGAGGTTGGATTACTCACGAGTTATATGTTGTACCCTCCTATTCCTCAGTTTATCCTATGTTTCATGGGTTTCCATTTTTCCTGACTAAGGAAAAACTCATTCCAACGTTTTAGATAAACGAAAAACTTTTTGCCTAATACAGTCAATATGAGTATGAATTTTGGATGTAAAGTAATACCCAAAAAAAAGTCATAAGGTTTCGACGCTACCACAAAGTGCTTCCAACCGAAACTCTTGCCTTATGGGTCAGATCACACCATCGACATAAGTGTGATTATCGAGTCTCCTCCAAAAGGTATCTCCAGAGGTGAGAGTCAAGTCAACAGTTTAACTAGAATCTATATGTATTGGGAAAAATTCTTCGAAGGAAGGAATGATTGGTACCTATGTCTATTGATATGATAGATAGTAGTTGACATAGACCATACATAAAATCATTCCTAGAGCACTTGGGTCACACTCCTTGACCGCATGTAGCTACTCTCTTCCCTTGTCCTCCAACTCCCTAAGCCTGGCGGGGACCACAATGTGTGGTGGTTGTAACATGTTGGAATGTACACCACCACATGCTAATGTCCTAGCTCTAATTCCATATATGCATCCCTACATATTAATTTGTCCCTGACACTTCTTCTTCCTAAAACATTTTATATTCCCATCCCTCTGATACTGGTGCCAGTTTTCTACATTCCCACCGCTAACATTCACTAGCTGTATTCGCTCATCCAAAGAACATTCAACCCCAAAAATTCTCTTTAACCCCCTAACATAAGTATGAATGCATAGAGGAAAAGTGGTGGCTCAAATTACATTAAACACACCTCGCTCGGATGTCTGAGTCTGGAACACTGATTTTATGATATTCATTGAGTACCAGGAATGGTCAGTATGCCTCGATGAATAATCAACTTCAGACATGTCATCTTACTGATGATGTAAAATCTATGGGGAAATCTCATCCACCTTCTCAATCCAGTACTTATTCGCCCTAGAGTTGGGATCACCTCAGAACATGATGGTTTTCTGATGCTGAAACATGTGGAAGTCACTAAGCCTATATGTGTCCTCTACCATTACCACCATTTTTAACTGTTGAACAGGTGGTGATATAGCTGGAACCCTACCCAAATCTACCATATCGGGAAAAATTCCATGTATGAAAGCCTCATCACTATTTAGGCCATCATCATTATCACTCCCTGGGGAAGACTAGTATCTAAGACCACCTTCTTCTCTACTTGTGTCTCAACTAGACGCAAAACTCTTGCAACTGCCTCCATCTAGTCTTCAGCTGCCTGGGGATCTATCTCACCACGATCCTTCAGATGTCTTATCTATTGAAACTCATGAAACGTACTCATTCGGTGTGCATCCTCTACTGGTGGAGCCGGTGGAAACATCTGCCTTACTGGTAGTGGTGCTACTAGTACACCACACGAAGGTGCTAACGCCATAAGAGGCCCTTTTATTGAGGCCCTATCACTCGGTGGGCCATCATCATGTACTCCTTCGAGAATCCTAGCATGATGTCTACGTGCCAGCATCATAATAATGAAGAAGTGTTCCACAATCATTAATTTATACCTTGTGATATAACTCAAGAAATCACAAGAAAAACTCTTCCAAAGCACACACAATTAGTGGTTTTGTGTGCTGAGTCAGAAATCAGAATTCTGGGTCCCGGTGTATGGATACGTCGGCCACAACACCAAAACTGTACTCCCCAAACTGAAACCCACACTCATAACACTTAACATTATTGATTCACAAAAAGATCAGATTCCTATTTCATTAGTAGAACTTAACTCCTCTGATACCAATTTGTTACGACGCGTCCCCTGGGGCCCGTGCCGTGATTAACCAAGGCCCGCCCCCTATAGGCCAGGGGATATCGACTAGCACAGGAAGACGTATTCCCTAAAATCCGGAAGGAATTGCCTTTATAACCTGTAAACACATGCAACCAACCACACACCGAGATATAAACACAAGTAAACTGTATAGTAAAAAGACCATATACAATAAAAAAGGGTCTATAATACAATCCCAACAAGAATGTACAAGAAAACTGAAAAGTACAAGTAAATAGAATCAAATCTTGTTAACAACCACCGAGGATCTTACCTGAAAAGTAGGTATATCTCTCAAATTACCATCTCTTCGGTACACCTAATATTATGTCCACCTCTGAGCTACCTCCAGTCCTGGTACTCTCGTAAACAGTCACTGATGTATGTTGTCTGCACCAAACACAATAAGTTGGGGGCCTAGCCTGTGTAGGGGTGATTATAATGATACTCAGTATGGACCCCGAGACCCTCAATGGTCACACGAAATAGAAAAAGGATAAACCAAAAATCATGTAAACATCTGACAACCAAACTTATATATATTCCTATACATATACCGAACTTATCACGTATACCTGCCTCATTCATGATTAAACACAAGGTTTAACTCAAAATCACAAAGCATGACTATTCCACAAAGGAATGAATTCCACGAAGGTAACAACACAAAGGTAACGCAACACAGATGAATACCACAATCGTTTCACCACGATGGAATATACCACATAGGTATGGAACATAGAAGAATACTAAAATTATATCACCACGAAGGTAAGTACCACAAAGGAATGCCACACAGAAGAATACCCCCAAGGTATCACAAAAAAAGGATAGTACCACACTTGTAGGACACACAGAAGAATACCACGAAGGATTCACCACGAAGGAAAGTACCACATAGATACACCACACAGAAGAATAACACAATGGTATCTCCATGAAGGTAAGTACCACACAAGTACGCCATGTAAAAGAATACCACCAAGGTATTACCACAAAGGAAATTACCTCACATGTATGAAACATAGAAAAATACCACAAAGGTATCACCACGAAGGTAAGGATTCATATCACACTAGTTATAACTATGGTATAATAGTAAATATGATTATATGTAACAAATGAATCATCTTACTCTATTAAGCAGCTGACCCACACAGGATACTAAATCATCAAACCCACATAGGATCCTAGTACATCAGAATGACTGGAACCTATTTCTATAAGTATTGTAGAAATGGTGGACTTTTATATTGACTTGTACACCAGGACGACACTGATATCAACACCAGTGTTTCGGATGGCTCCCTCAGAGCTTCGTGAGCTGTGGGTACAGCTAGAGGATATTCAGGGGAAGGGATTCATCTGGCCTAGTGTTTCTCCTTGGGAAGCACCAATTATTTTTTCCAAGAAGGTGGATGGGAGATATTTGTAGGAACTCATAAACTGATGATGAAATTCTCTTCCAAAAGAAGAACTCCATATCCATTGATGAACATTTTTTGGAATCAAGAAATAGGATGATGCACGAGACCGACTTTGGAAGCGTGTTGTAGAAGCGTTGATAGTTGGAACCCTCACCACCTTCACCGTTTTCTTCTAGCTACACATCAATGAACCATCGAGGTAGGTGTTTAGTTTTTCATTGTGGTTTGTGTTTAACTAATCCTCTTGAACCACCTTCTACTGAACTAATGTGGAGGGTGTGGGCCAAACGAACCAGACCCGATCCATCTGTTGTTCTTGATGGTTGTCATGTTCTTCATGGAGGACAAAGGTGGAGGCTACCTTCCTGGCTAGCCATAAGAAACCAGGGCGGTGCGCATCTATGTCACTAGTAGAGAAAGTGATCACGGTGGTGGATAGATGGTGGCTAGTGCAACAGCTAGCTTCAGAAGCACGAGGGGCACGAACACCTGCCGCCATCGGAGCAAACGGTCGTGGCAAGATGGTGGAAGCCAGCCAGCTTTTGGCCGGCCACGGAGGGATGGAGCACAATGCTCCACGGGGAGGAGTAAGGGATAGACATTTTAGCTAGATGAGTTGTACCGATCGGGACCCACAGCGGGTCCCGCATGGCAGCGGGCGACGCAATGACTTCTGTTGTTCGGTGATTGAAGGAGGGGGGTGCGTGACTCCCCCCCCCCCCACATGTGGCTAGGACAGGCCTCCCAACATGGGCAGGACCATGGCCCAATGGTCTAGGTCCACCATGGCCCATCCCAACAGGGTCAAACCTAGAATCGCATTTGGTATCAGAGGTGGTACCCAGCCTTAAGTGTGGTGCACTACCTAGGTTGAGATGTAGGGCCCACAACAAGTATGTTTGAATCTAATGTTGGGTGATTGTTACACCCCCAAATGATTAATGGTTAAATAGATAAATTATATGACTCTTTTCAACAAGGGGAGCCATATTTTTCAGGACCTTCATGGTTAGAACTCCAGAATTTAGCATGTTTGGGCTAGAGTTGTGATCAGGATGGGCGACCTTCTGGGAAGTTACCTAGGGTGTGTGTGAGTGATGAAAAAGAATACTTGAAAGGACTTTTGTTGGCCTATAGAGGCTATCATTACTCAGACGACCCATTCTGGCATGTGGGTGGGACCCATTGTGGGTACCACATGTTTGTGGGGTAACTGGTTGTACTTGGTGGGTCAGGACCCAACGACCATGCTAAGGCGGGGTGTTTGTGCTATCACCGGGACCCAGTTGTCATGAACCATCCCTTGGGGCCCATTCCGTGACTACCCCAAGCCCGTCTCCCATATGCGAGGGGCTGGAAACTTGCACTGAATGTGTATTCCCTATAACTGGGAAGGCATTTCATTTTTTTCCTGTAAACACACACGACAAACCACACAACAAGATACGAACAGAAGCGAACTGTATAGTAAATAGAGTTAATACAGTAAGTAAAAGCATCCAGAATACATGCCCAACTAGAATGTACAAGGAACTTAAAGGTACAAGTAAACTGAAACAGCTCATGCGAACACCCACCTAGGATCCTACATGAAGGGTAGGTACAACTCTCGAACGGTAGTCTCTACAGTATGCCTCTTCTAGGGTCCACCTACGAGCTACCTCCAGTCCAGGTACCCTCGACCACAGTCATTGTTTCCTATCGTCTGCAACCAACACAACATGGTACATGCATAGCCCATATAGGGGTGATTATAATGATGCTCAGTAGGAACCTCAGGACCCTCTACATCTCTTAAAATCTACAAAGAATAACAGAAAAAGCATGAAATCAACTGAGAACCATGATTAGGTATATGGATATACATATACCTGAGTTATCATGTATACCCTTCTCAATCATGACGAAACACATAGTCCACCTCAAAATACCAAAGCTCAACTATTCCATGTAGGAAATAATACCACAATGTTAAGTACCACACAGGTACACCACACAGAAGAATACCACCAAGGTATCGCCATGAAGGAAAGTACCACATTGGTACTAACTCACCTCACACAGGTATATCTTAGATATGGTAGAATAGATGATTAGCTGTATCTAGTGAATCATACCACTCTGTTAAGAGTTAGAACCATGAAGGAACCTAAATCATCAACATACCCACAGATGATCGCAATACATCGTCTGACCCACATAGGATCCTAGTAATGGTTCAGACCCATTGAGGATTCTTGTATATCATCAGACCCACACAGGATCGTAGTACCTCATTAGAACGATGCAGGATCTTAGTACATCGTCAGACCCACACACGATCCTAGTACCTCTTCACAGCCAGCTATAGGGCTCTCGAACTATGGTCGCCTGTCTCTGGGAGGTTCCGCTACTCAAGACACTGGTTGATTCTCCAACATCCACGAAGACCTAAGAATAAGTATACCAATGGTCTGACACATCATAGGGGTCTCAACACAACAGATGGAAAGTAGATCAGATGCCCAATCTGTAAGTTATTAGCCTTTTATTCTTGAGGGCCTAGTTGGATTCATGCTCGATAAAACCTGACTATACCCTATATTTATCCAAATATGAAGGGGGAATACTAAAAGTACCATCTCTATCCAAGGGTTATAGTTCCATAGACGGTTCTTCAAACAGATGTTTGTTGCCAACGTTAGGGAGACCTTCACCTTGACCTATGTGGGTCGAGGGTGAAATTTAGTTATTCGGATTTTTCTGGGAGAAGAAAAAAAATAAATAACTTTTTGTTTATTTTATTTGAAACAATCATTTTGAATTATTGGTCTTCGGGACCTCCATAACTCCCATTTAATGTGAAGGAAACCCTTGGTATTCCACTAGTTAATGTTCCAACCTCAATTTACATAATGAGACAACTTAACTAGTTAAATTAATAAACTTAATTTAATAATTTGGATCTTATATTTCTTCGGATTGGGGAAATATTTGGAAAAGGAAGAATTAGGGAGAGATTTTAGAGGTTCATATTCTTAAAAGAATAATACTCTCCTACAAAGAGAATCCTCCTGAATTGGAGAATGAGGATGATGCTTGAGATCGGATCAAAAACATCTTATGGGAGAAACGAACATCGATATCACCATCTCATCAACTTTGTCTTCTTCCTCACGCCACCAACAACAGATAATCGAGGTAGGGGTTTTTATATATGTCTTTATTCATTTATTTATTATTCATATCCTAAATTCCGAACGATGATGGCCAAATGAACATGGTCATCGTCCCACACATAAACCATGCTACTCTTTCTTTTTATTCATTATTCATTCTTCGTGCGTTCTTCAAATGCCTAATATTTATTGGTGTGAGAATCAAAGTGTATAACTTGGTGTGATATATGGACGTTTATCCCTCGACGCAATGATCATAAATATATGATCATTTAATTATTTGGGCTTGGAACGAAGCCGAAATGGATCGCGAAAGGAGGTCTCCAAATATTTATACGCGTTGGAAATGAAATATTCTATTGAGGGCGTTATATGGATGCAGAGCCCTTGACCCGAGGATCTTGATTATGTGATCATTTTATTTTTTATGTTTAGAATGAAGATGTAGTGGGCTACGGAAGAAGAAATATAGAGGTGCAATTCTGGCATGTCTTTGGGGCGTAGCTTCGGGAGAGATAGGCGGTGTGACGACGGTTCTAGACATGGGGAGGAAGCCTACTGTTAGAGTTGTAGGAGAAGATGTGGACTTGATTTCTTGCGGGAACAGTGCATGAGAATTGTGGGTAAAAAGAGTTAATTGGATAGAGGATTAGTTGAAAAGAGATGAATTAAAAATCTAAATAAATTAAAAAGGTAATCATTAGAATAAAGGGGAGGTGCTACCCTTGATATTTAATCTCAATTGGGATGGGTTATTAGAAAAAATAATAAAATAATAAAAATATAAATAATGTTATTATTATTTGTGGTTGTAAAACCATAATTTGAATGTAACTTATCTGTGTGACCTCAGTTTCATGAACCACCCGCGGCTGTATGAACCTGACTCCGAGACACAAATTATGAGTCCAATATTGGATGTCTTTTCCGGGTTTTTGGAACAGGATCCCGAAAAATCTAAAATAATAATAATATATTATTATTTTTAAATCATCGACCCTCCATAACTCCTGCGTATGACATCCGATTGACTTACCATCTATGGTGACATGATCATGTCATTAGGATGGTCGATTTCATCCTAATGATTATTATTAAATTCTGGTTCCTATATTTAGTTCATGAAACACCCAATAATATTATTATTATTATTACAGGATCTTGTATTTGACATATCTCCCTCATATAGTGTCGAAATGAAGAACCGTCAACGGAACCTGAATCCTTTGATCGAGATGGTCCTTTGGATGTAACCCACATGGGTTTTCAATACATTTGTGGTATGGATGGGTTGGATCGAGCATCAGTTCAACCGGGCCCTTCTGAGTAAAAGGATAAAAACATACAGATCGGGCATCCGATTGATGCAACGTCTATTGCGTTGACACCCCTTTTATGTGGCAGTCCTTTGGGATACATCTTCATGGGACATCCTAGCAGTTGGAATATTCTACATGTGGCTTGAAGAGCGTATCCTCTATGAATCATGTGAGCTTAGTAGGGAAACCCTTTAGCTGGCTGTAACATGAGAAATGGATCCTTCGTGGGTATGTGATCAAGGATACAACAGGGATCCTCTCTAAGAATCCATGTGGGACTACTCTAGGATCCCGTGTGGGTCTGCTGTATTGGGATCATGTGTGGGTTTTATGATGTAGTAGGACCCTATGTGGGTCTGCTGTACTAGGATTTTGTGTGGATCTGATGATGTACTAGGATCTTGTGTGGCTCTATTGTACTAGGATCATGTGTGGGACTGATTTTGTACAAGGATTCTATTTGGGTCTGATGATTTAGGATCATGTGTGGTTATGCCACTTAACAGAGTAAGATGATTTATTAGTTACATCTAATCATCTATACAACTATTTCTTTGTTATCCTTGGTGTTATATGAGTCCTTACCTTCGTGGATATACCTTTGTGGAATTATTCTGTGTGGCGTACATGTGTGGTACTTTCCTTCGTGGTGACACCTTGGTGTTATTATTCTATGTGGAGTACTTGTGTGGTACTTACCATCGCGGTGATACCTTTGTGGTATTCTCCTTTTTGGCCTACCTGTGTGGTACTTTCCCTCATGGTTAAACTATTGTGGTATTCATCTGTGTGGCGTACATGTGTGGTACTATCCTTCATGGTGACACCTTGGTGGTATTCTTCTGTGTGGCGTACCTCTGTGGTATTTATCTTCATGGTGAAATCTTTGTGGTATTCTTCTCTATGGTGTACCTACGTTTTACATTCCTTCATGATGAAACCTTTATGGTATTCTTCTATGCGGTGTTAACTTTTTGGTACTCCCCTCTGTGGTGTTACATTCGGGGTATTCCATCCTTTGAGGAATAGTTGAGCTATGGGCTTTTGAGTTAGACCTTGTGTTTCCTCATGAATGAGATGGGTATACTTGATAACATGGGTATATGTATGGTCATTTACCAAAGTAGAATTTTCATATGTTTACATGCTTTGTGGTTTATCCTTTGTGGATTTTGTGAGACCTTTGAGGGTCTCGAGGACCGTACTCAGTATCATGATACTCACCCCTACATAGTATATGCTTGAGCCTTGTTATAGTTGGTGTAGATGACAGACATCATTGAATGAGGACAAGAGTGCAAGGACTGGAGGTAGCTCGGATGTGGACATTAGATGAGTTGTACTACAGAGATGTTTATTTGAGAGTTTTACCTACCCTTCAGGTAGGTTCCTTGGTGGTTTTTCACAAGATCTGTTTCAGTTTACTTGTACTTTTTAGTTTTCTTATACTTTATAGTTGGGCTCGTATTCGGTCCCCTTTTTCTAATTGTACACACTCTTTATTACTATGCAGTTTACTTGTGTTCGTATCTTTTTGTGTACTTGGATGCATGTGTTTACAGTTTATAAAGTCAATGCCTTCTCTGTTTTAGGTAATACACCTTTCAGTGCAAGTTGTTAGTCCCTGGCCTATGGAAAGCGGGCTTGGTGTAGTCACAACACATGCCTCGGGGGACGATTCATTACATTTATGTGAAAAATATATGTATAAATTTATTAAAAATTCAACACTTTTCTTGTTATAAAAATGTGTGATTTTAATTCTATTTAAAATTATTTCTTATAATCGATGGATCCACCAAGAATGCTTATTTTGAGGGAATGTGAAATAGAGGATTATACTCAATCAAATCTACTCACTTGATATTTATTAAATTTTACAATACCATCATAGAATTATATAAAGAGTGGAACTATCTATTTGGTCAACCTTTATGTGTAGTAGTTCTATTAGTTCTCCAATCTATTAAAGTTTCATGTTAATTTATTCATATTGTCTTAGTGTTTGATTGATTAAAAAAATATAAAAGTAATAAAAATTATTTATAGACCTCAAATAATATTTATAATTCTTTTTTACATCATATAATATATATATTTTTGGGTATTTTCTCACACATTTGTTGGTGGATACAAGGGTAATATAATGATTTATGACATTATTAATTTAACATGGTTTTATCTTCAAAAAAATTAGGTTTATGTGCTTAAAATATTTCTATAATTTCAAAAACACATTGAGAGATATTTGAGGAAGAAATTATTTATTGAAAATAGACCAGGGTGGTTGATTTAATAAATTAATTTTTTTTCTTCAGAATACCGGAAAATTGATTAGGTTTTATATACTTATAGTCATCCAAAATGGTTTTATTGAAAGAAAAAAATATCATAATAACCAAATAGGTTATTATCTTCTTGTAACTTCTCTCATGCCTTTGATATTTCTGTATGATGCATTTTATCCTACATAATTCCCATAAATAGACATCTTATAATATTTATCAATTACATAACTCCCCTTAAATAAATTTTATAAGTAAAACAAAATTATAACCTTCCCATGACCTCTGATTATTCATGATTTACTAATATACAACCCTATAATTCTCATAAATTATAATTTTTATTTTACCATCCCATTAATTTTTTTAGATTTGTCTATAGGATGTGTATACATATCTTTAGATATTGTTTTTTATGAATAATTGTTTCTTTTATCAAAGAATAATATTTTATCATATTTTTTTACATTATTAACATCCAATAATGTGTCTATTCATTCAATGTCAATTTTGAAAAATATTTTTTAACTCATATAACTCATGGTGTTACATAATTAGAGATTAATGGTATACATTGTTTGTATCCTAACTTTAATTTTGAAAAATATCCTACTTCATCTGTAGAAATATTTTTTTAATTCTTTTTTGATGCTTAAATTATATCATTAACAGTTGAATAAATACAATATATGAAATAGTATAGGAGAAAAATATTTTAGGATAACATTAAAACACCTGATAAATATATTGATGACACAAATTTGTATCATCCAAACAATAATGCATTTCTTTATACCATAGATGTTTTTAAACTAAAAAATTATTTTATACACTATGAAAGATCATGTAGAAGCAATATATGAATGATGGAAATTCAAATATTCACATAAATAGAACGTGATAACTATTTACAAATTGTTAATGATTTAATTTAATTGATTCCATGTGAGTATTTATGCCAAAAATAGTGGAAGAAGGTTCAATTCACCATTAAAATGCATTTTTATAGTAATGTTCTTTAAACAGTTATATGGGACAGATTTGGAAGATACATTTAGACTTATTATAATGTTTTCTACAATTTAGTCTTTTCTTTCAATAATTACCTCAAAAGATTGGGATCTAGGAAAAATAGATGTGAATCTTTTCATCTTACACAGTTTACATTATAAAACTGTTTTTATGTGACAACCAACTTTTCATAAAAATTCAATAAATACATATTATTATTTAAAGTATGAAAATTTCAAATATATACACAACCCACAATCATGGAATTCATAACTTAATTAAACCCTAAATAAAATAGATTTTACCCATAAAATTACTTATGTATAACTTTTTATAAAAAACTGAAATTTGCAGTATATTAACAATATAACAATTTAATGTTATTCATATAATACATTGGGGTAGTTATTGGATGATATATAAAAATTATTCCCCATTAATGATCTTTTTGGTTGACATTATTTAATAGGTATTGAGGTATTAAATGGACTGAATAAAATATTTATTATCAGATGAAATTATGTAATTGTAATTTTTCCTTAGGAACATATATGGAATTGTAAACTGATGATCACAATAATAGATACTTAGCGAAAACTAACTATAGTAATTAGAAAACCATATAACCTAGTTTATGAATCTACGTACAAAAGTATAATTGGTTCATTGGACTATTTAGAAATCACATGTCTCGACAATTCATATTCAATTAATATGGTACGTATACTATGAAAATTCCAATAAATCGGTATTAGATCATCATTTATTGTATATTGAGGTTTTTAAAACACATCACCAAACCTAAATTAAAATAAATCTATTCATCCTCTATTTTTTAAATTCATTCCTAAATACTGATTGTTGTGATTATATTAATAAGAAAATATCTTTTAAAGGCTACAAAATCAACTTCTATTACAAATTTGATCTCATAGAGGATAAGGAAATAAAATACACTATCATTTTTAAGAACTAAATTAGAATATATCTATCTATATAATGAAAAATTATAAATTTTATGACATTATTTACTAATTTATTAGAATAAAATATTCTAATGTAGGAAACTATTCCTTTGGTGTGATAAATTGTGATCCATGCATCTCTCTCCTAATCTAGATTTTCGGAGATAAAAAAATATGTTGAAATTGATTTTTTGTTTTTCCAAGGAAACTTTTATCAGATGATTTTGTAAATTTGATTCATATTTTCTCAAAATAAGTTGACCAATATATTCATAAAATCGTTATGAAATTAAGAGTTTCCAACTTTTATGAAAAACATAATCTTGTTGAAAAGGGAAAATATTGAAGTGGGATATATAATGTACCAATTTCCCCTATTAAAGGATATGTTTGGATATTACCTATAAT
Source organism: Viscum album (assembly GCA_963277665.1). Taxonomy (NCBI): domain Eukaryota; kingdom Viridiplantae; phylum Streptophyta; class Magnoliopsida; order Santalales; family Viscaceae; genus Viscum; species Viscum album. The sequence goes on from OY728166.1 coordinate 1,134,995,364, forward strand.
CACTATTATTTAGAGATGTACTATTTTTTCAGATGGTATCCAAAATATTTCTTAGATTACACCCATAATCATGATTGATTTTTACATCACACATCAATTTGTATTTTACCTATATCATGCTTCATAAAAAATAGAAGTTCCACTTCTCATTATAAGATTGTGATTTCTCTTCCTTTTATCATTTTTATATATCTTTTACACCTAAAAGATAATGATGATAGTTTTGGGGTGCAAATAATTTCATACAGCCTATTAAAAATAATATTTTTATCTAAATTTAAATATTAAATATTTATTTCTAGATGAACACAGTCCTAGAATATTGAAATATGTGTTCTTTTTCACATATAATTTATTCTAATTTATAATAAATATTTACAACAACATTACAGTTCTATCTCCATCAATAAATTAATTAATTTCATTTACAACTACCATTATGATTAAAGATATAATGTAAAATTCCTTTAATAGTATCAAAATGTTTTATATAAATCTATGAATTTCCCTGTATGAAGACTCGATGATTTTATAGAGGATCCAAAATCCGTAGGTCATTCATTATTGATTGAAAAAAGAATACTTTTGGGACTGAAATTTTCTCTATTAATCACTCTATTTAGGGTGGGTGGATGATGATTGTATCTCGTTATTTATTTATTCACTGATAATTTATCATGATCTAGGAGAACTATATAGAGAGAATATCATTAAGCATAACAATTCATACACCATCTCAAAAAATATATAATTAGGTTAATATACTTAGGGTGGGATCATTAATAATTTTTAAAAGGCCCTTATATAATTGATAAATATAATTATATACAATTTTGGATAATTATAATATATTTATTATCAAATTAAATGATATATACTAACTCATTGATATTTACATAACATTATATATATAATGCAATATTTATTTAAATGAAATTAAAAATTCATTTCATCCCAACCATTAACATGAACCATAAATACTTTTTAGTATTAATCCAACCATTATTAATGAGATTTATTTTATATTAAAATAACAAAATAAATTATATTTATTACCAACTGATTAAATAATATATAGATAAAAATAATATATTTTCTTACAAGAAAATAATATTTATTTAATATTCATTGAACAATTTTTCATGTGAATAAATTTTTATTTAATCTATATGAACAATAAATCAAAAATGACATTTTAAAAAAATCAAAGAATAATATTTATTAAAACTGTTAAATTTTAATAACATTTATAGGAGATTCTAGATACATTAAATTTTGGTCCCACTTTGACTCTATCTAAGTGTAATTAATTGATCTGTTTTAATGTTCATGACTAAAGTCTTGCAATATATCAAGGAACCCATGGAGAATAATATAATTTCCATAACAATAACTACCACCACCAATGAATACTCATTATGTAATAACGTCACTTTTTATTGATATCTTATTATGTAAGTTTATTCTTATATCCTCAATTTATATACTAAATATGTCATTATTTTACATGTATATTTATATATATAAACATATAAATGCCGTTATGAGGCCATAGATATATTATATTTTATTATTTATATCAAAATGCAAGATATATAAACTTCCATTAAATTAATGGAAGAAATCCATTCATGACATTGTGGCTAATGCATATCACTTATGATGCTCTCGGTGTTTCCTAAATCACTATAAGAATATGTTGTCAATGTTTTAATAAATACATAAAAATTGTTATTCATTATAAAAAATAATAATTATATCAAGTATAAGGACCATTAAACTTATACACATATAGGAATATCTTACAAAACATATAACATCTTGAATTTTTATAGGAATAAATATTCTCATAACCTCTTATCTTAGAGATTATAATGTGAATTCTTCATGAGATGATTTCAAAAATTATTATGAGCCTCAAACACCTGATATATGAAAATAATTTTGTGGCCCTTAATACAAATTTTCTTCAAATATTGAATACATGTTTTCAAAATATCTTCATAACACTTAGTTACTCACAATATAGTTAGGAATTTCTATAACTATTTGATACAACAAATACTCTATGTATATTATCACATTAATGTTACAAAAAGAACAATTATCAAGTGATAATTTAGAAATTAATATTTAGGAATAGTAAAATTTTAGTATTCAAAAGTAAAATGTTTATGCACAAACTCGAAAAGACTACAACTTTCATAAGATCCAACTATGAACTAATTGGTTATCATCACAAGAAAAACCAAATTCTAATAAAACATTGATACATATACTGAGATAACCATGATCTATTTATTATTATGCCTATTAAAAATCATAACCTTTAGAAAATCCATCATGAGGTGATATAATTGTTTATTATACATTTTTATCTACATAAAATTAACATGTACACTAAATCCATAACCTTGAGGAAATAATTTTTGGAAAACATCTTAATACACATCATATTATATTACATATTCAGTACGTATAAATATTATAACTATTGACCATAATAATATGGTCTAAAATATCAGTATAGCGTTACGGTAATACTATATCAACCTGAAACAAATATGTAATAGATTTGTATCCCCTTGAAAACTGTTTTTATACTTCCTCCAATTACTAAGAATTATTACATTCATTACTTCTTAATTATTATCCTACAATTATGAATACTATATATCATACTTATTTATTTTTTGATATTTTTCATTTATTAAAGTATCAATCCACATAGAATAACATGGTATACACCCTTAAGTTATTAGTTTGGATTTTATTGTTACATTAGTACATTGGAACTAGATATAGAAGATCACATACCAAGGGAAACAATTGTATTGTTGTCTTGATAAACTAGATACATGCTTGAAAATATCCATTTAAAATTTTAACATAAATTAAAACATAACATTTTCATTGTGAACATTTTTATTTCCTCTATAATATCCAAACATATCAATCATAGGTCAAATTTTGTAACCTTGGCATAACGAAACATGATAAATGTATAAGCTGAGATGCTCAGTAAATCAATTCACACAATATAAGTAATCAAAAATCAAATAATGACTTAGTAATATGAAGGGAATAAAAATGATTTAATAGTGCCATATAAATAATAAAATGAACTTGAAACTTATCCATGAATAATATTACTATTATTAAAATCACATAGACATCAATAAAACTTTTTTATAATGATGGATGTCATAATTCAGGACACATTAAACATTCTAATGAGGCATCATACCAGAATATCATAAACATACAACCAAGGCCACATCCCAATACATATGATATGAACTGGTAATGTTTTGTACAAGTACCTAACCTTCATTATCTCATGATACCAATCAATACATCTAGGGGATATGTACTTTTAGGCCCCAAAAATTACATTACAATTCCAAAGCAATCATCATATGAATAAAAAATACAATTCCTTCTGAATTTATTAATGATAAATAGTTTTTTTATATAGACCTATGATTAACATACATAGGTATTGCATCATTTTTGAAGAATATTAATCACAATATTAAGGTACATGACCATGTAGAGTAATAGTTAAGTGTCATTGGAATTATGGAAAACAATCATCTAATCATGGTGAAATATCTTCAACATCACCCTTAAAGATATTTCCATATAGAACTCATACTTATAACCATTCATTATGACATGGATAAAGAAAACATAAGAAATTTTGTACTTATATTTTCAATAAGGGTAAAAAAATGAGATATGTATGAAATATATGAGAATAAGAGTATCATGACACGGTTATAACATTATAAGATCGTACCCTTCATATCAATTTTCATAATCAAGAGTCATGGAATAAAGATTGGTACCTAAAAAGATATGAATCATAAGTTAATAAATAACTTGAACCTTGTGATCATATCATAAGCATAAGACATAGACTATGTATTACACATAATAATTCAAAAATATTCCCCATAACTCATGGATCATTGACAAAAATTATCAAGGAACATTAGGGGGATGCACCTACCAGGCAGGAAACACCACCATCCCTAGTCGCCACCCTTTCCTTAAAGTGGATCAGAATATAAATTCTTCCCATAGATGATCATGTTTTCACTTTTTCCCATATGTGATAGAGTTTTCCATGTTTCCTATAGTGGATTAGGACACAAATATTTCAATTTTTAGATCATGACACACATATTTCTTATTATGGATCAATCCCATTGACTTGTTTCCCATTATTATCTCTTGAGCTATAAATATTTACAAAATGAATTTTTGAGAGATATAGATCCAACCAATTTTATCATCTATAACATGCTCACCCCGAGCTATTTGGGCCACCCCATCATGTAATCTCTAATGCGCTTACTCAGTGCTATCTTAGACATCCAATATTATAATCTATAATGGGTTTAAATGATTTTATCTGGGACATGCCATAATATAAGCTATAATGGTATTACATGACCCCCTATGGGACACCCCATTATATAATATTTATCAGGATTGCCTAATGCTATTTGGTTTACCCCCATTATATAATCCACATCTATGAAACACAATATGAATAATGTACAATGAGCTATAAAATCATTATAGAAACCCATTCAAAACAATTATTATTTCATAAAATGATTATCCCATGGAAAAAAAATGGGATTCGTGTCAAATTGTTTGAATTTTGATTAGTCCATGGAAAATAAATGACTTTCATAATAATCTATTTGAAACATCTTTTACCTGTGGAAAATAAACATGTTCTATAGACATTATTCCATAAAAAACAATTTTTAGAAATATTATTAATGCTATACCTAGATCATATCCCTTCTAATGAATAAACTATATCAAATTATGTCATCATAAATGGATTATGATTTTGAATGATGACTTTAAAGAAAACATTTCATTAACAATCACTTTTTAAACAATTAACACTTTTAAAATCCATTTATTTTAAAATCACATTGAAAACATAAAAATGGGTCATTAGAATTCATTTATAACATTTCTTGAAGAAAATATATTTTCCATTTTGAAAAGTTCTATTTGAAAAAATAATAAATTTTAAATCCTTTTATAATGAAAATATATTTCGAAACTTATAAAGGAATACAGATAAAATTTTGATAAATATTTTATTTGAAAATTATTTGAAAACAAAAAAATAACGATAGAAAATTTTTTGAAAATGATTTTCATTGAAAATAACTATGAATAATTATAATGGGTATTTTGAAAATCATTTTAATACTCTTTGGAAATATAAAACAATTTTTAAATCTTTTTCTTTCAAATTTCTTGCAAATATCACATAAAAATATATTTAATTTTTTTTAGAAAACTTGTTCTTTTAGTCAAAATAATTTCTGACCAAAGTGATAAATAAGGTTTGGTTTTCTTGAAAACACGTTATTAATTATCTTAAGGACAATCTTTTGGAAAATGATACAAATTCATGAAGATATATTGAAAATAAAGTGGTGAATAGTATTCATGAGAATTCTTAAGATATGGATCATAAGATATCATCAATGTAAGCATAATTATTTATGAATTAATTATATTACATGTCAAATGGAATTATATAAACCTCATAATTAATATAGGTTCACGAAAAAAGTATCACAATGAAGGAAAATTGAGACAAAATTATTTTTTTGATTTGGTTCCTTTTGAACTGTAAGCCCCATAAAATATAAATAATGAACTTGATATGGGAATAAAAAATTTATTTATAAATAATTATGATGTAATTAATTCATGGGAATTATATAATCCACTCAAATAAAATAAGTGGTGAATAATGGATAAGCCTCACAGAAATAAAAGTCCGACGAGAAAACCCTTTCTACTTGAGTACCATTTGAATCATGAGACTATTAAAATAATAAAATAAATTATGACTTTTAAAATATTAAGGTAAAATAAACTCATTATATTGTATTTCATATGTCATTTTACACTCCACATAGAAATAATAAGAGGTTAATATAGCATATATCTCACAAAAAAATAAAATTAAGGTGAGAAAACCCTTCTAACTTGAATAATGTTAGAACCATGATCCCTATTGATTAATAAAATAAATTGAAAAATATAATATAATTAAATAAATTGAATTAATTATATAACATTTATTAGGGAATTATATACAAAAAATAATATAAATTGGTCGTTAATATGGCATATATCTCATGGATATGGGAATGTGAGATGAAATTCTATTACCTCTAGTCTTGAATTAATTTGTATACATTAAAAAATTCAGTCAAAAAAATGGTGTATTGTAAATATAAAACATATCCATATTCTTATATAAACTAAAATATATTATTTCATTATCTCCTTCTATTACTTGTTTATTAACAATTCCATCTTAAGTTTATGTTTTCGGAAATAACAGGGTTTTCTTACATGTTGGGACTTGATATCAATGATCTTACAAGATAGATTATGATTTAATTATTTCTAGAATGTAAAAAATATATAAATATCCTATATATTCAGTATATTTTTATTTATAATTGTATATAATTTTACAAATACTAAATAAAAAAACACCATTCACAACAACAGTAGATTGTATATACGTGTGAACGTTGTTTCCATTTCCATTGTGTATTGAATAAAATAATGATAATGAAATATATATCTATATATAATTATATAATATCATTATAGTATAATTTTTAGGCAAAATAGTTCATATATTTTCATTGAACCCATCCTTAATACATTCCATGTTAAGTGTGAATGAATCATGTCACTTTGAGGAAGCAGTTGTCTACACATCGACAAATGAAGTTATAGTATTTAAAAAAATGAAAGAATTAAGGTATAAATTATATAAGAATTATATAAGAATAATACATCATTAATGTGATAAATATAATATAAAAAAATTAAAAAATTATTCTCAACATTGAAAGGTGGCAAAGGAAGAACAACTGACATCAGTTTTCGAGGTGGTAGTTCACCGTACACATAAACAATGATTCCATATCTAATTTTATGGTAGTGGTAATAAACAAAGATTAAAATAATATAATTATATATAGTGAAAAAAATTATTATATAATCTTTTAATAATATGAAATTATTTTATGAATAAATATTTAAAATGAATGTTTTTGTTAAAGGATGTTACCGCTTATTTGGGAAATTTCATTTGGTTTCCACAAAGGACTAACATGGTTTGATTTATAAACAAAGTGAGGATATTATGTTGATATGAGTGAATTTTGGTGATTTTTTAGTATTATTTTCATTATAGAAGGTCTTGAGAGGTTTAAATAAGTGGCGATTAGAGGAGGCCTTTTATAAGTGCAAAAAATGACACATTGGTTATTCGAGAAAATATTTGACAGTGCCCCATGTTTTACTTGAAACCCAAAGTGTTAAAATTCGACCCCTCTAGATACATAGAGGTGTAATGGTATAAATATGGACAAAATATATTTTTTTGACAAATATAGGGTCATATTTACACTATATATTATAATTTTTGTCATTTATTAAACTAATTTTTACCCTTGTTATTGTAATTTATATTGATTTCCTTCAATAATATTTTTGTCAAAAACTATGATGACCTTATTATAAATTATAAATTATAAATTATAAATTATAATTATTATAAATATGGAATCCATTTTCTATAAGTTATAATAACAAAATTAGTGTAGATTAATTTAATATTAATCTTATAGACGAGATGAGAAAACATTTTTTTCAACAGAAAATTTTCAGATGTTTTAAATGTTTTTATATTAAATTTCAACATGAAATTGTTTCCAATCAAATAAATTATATTAATTGATTTTTTATTTATATTATTACAATTTAAAACCAATTTACAATATTATTTGACTATAAATATAAATTAGACCAAAAAGTATTGTTCAATTAAAATTTAGTGTTTTCTTATTATTCAACAAAAATGAAACTTCTCTATAAAATAATAGAGATTAAAATAATGTAAATTTTGATATCCCTATTTCAAACATGAATGTTTTTTACTAATAAAAATTATATAATTTTCAATAATTATACATTAAATGGTTTTCCGACTAAAAAGTTTTCAAATTACCTTTTAGAACAAATATATTTTATTTATAAATGTCGAGTTATTTTTTTATGCCAATCAAAACAATTTGATGATTTAAAAAAATTAATCTATTAGATTAATATTTTAATAAAAACATTCATAAATAGTGGATTGTTTTATTTATTTGGATAAAATATTGTTTTTACATAGAAATATAGTTTTCTTCAAAATTGAATTTAATTATTACGAAATAGTTCTTAGATTAATTTATAGCTAATTTATAGCCAAAAGATTAATTTTATAATTATTTATTAATCATATTTTTTAAATTTATTTAATATTAATCATAAAATCCATTCTAACAGCTATGTGACTACTATAATATTATTTTAATGATAATATTAATAATACATTGTAGTTCCATTAAACTACATCTTATGTATAATGCAAGATAACAAAAGAACTCAAAATTATGTGTAACACATGGAAAAATAGTTTTCCATTTACCAAATGATATTATAAGTGTTGTTTGTAGCATAAAATCACATGTGTTTCATTCAAATAATTAACACCATGGTGTTTTCATATAAAAAAATACATATTCATTATTGCGTGAAATTTAAAATATTTAAAAGATTAAATTAATTCAAAAAAAATTATAAACTCTCAGGGTGTTGTATTATATATACATAAAATGAATTTCTACCATGAAATTAATCTGTTTTATCAATGTTTTAATTCTTGAAAGTTCCTTTCATAAAAAACCACTATTATTAAATGAACACTAAAACTTCCCTTAAGAGGTAAAATTATAAACATAACAGTTACCCAATGAAACACATAACTATGTTTCCACATAGGTGAACATATGTTGTAATTGAAACTTTGGACGTATAATAAATTCATAAAAATCCTTAGAGATTGATTAAGATCACTGATCACAAGAAATAGTTTTTTTAAAGAAAGATAGTAATCACAAATCCATAAATTGAAGTATTTTATAGGAGGTTACTAAGACCATAAAATGTGATTATAATATGATAACATTTTATTTTAATGACAATTTTCTAAATTTGAATAATTTTAATGATAAGATATACTTACATTATTTAGTATAATATAAACATTTTTATGCCTTGATCAATTTACACTTCATCTCTTATTTTAAGAAAAAAATGTAAATTTTTCATTCCTAAAGAATTAGTAGATCATGATATCCATAAATATAATGATTGGTAATTCCATCAGACATTAGTTTACATCACAAAAAAATTTTTAACACATATTATCCAATATTCATAAAATTTCAAGAGGTGAGACAATACTTTAATATATAAAACCCCATATGATGCTTCAACATAGACAATACCATAAATGGATTAAATTATTAACCATTCAAAATATGAAAGTCCAAAAAATCTAAATAAGGCTACTAAATTTCTAAAAAAGGTATTAATATTGATCCCTAGTATATAATAAATATGCACGTGTTTTTTAAATAGAAAACATCTAAATACCATCGTCATATATTCTCTTGAAACACAGTTATTATATTAATTACCTTAAATCCTAATTGAAAAAATAAATGATCTCCAATTCCATGGATCATTGGATATTTTCCTAAAATTTGAATATTCCATAATCTCTACACATTATAGAACAACCCACTTTATCACTATATCCTTTATAAATTATGAGTTCATCAATACTTCCCAATTCACATTATCTATAGCAATCATCTACCCTAAAAAATTTTCTCATTACCAATATCACATTACGTGTTACCTTTCCATAAAGAAAATATCACCTTTCAAATAAATAAATATAATAGGTCATCATAACCATTCCATATATTTTTTTGAAAATATATTTTGTAAAACATATACATCATGATTCATATATCATAGTTATTGAATTACAATACATATTCACATCAATATTCAAAAATTATTCCAATACCATTACTTAGGCATCAAACTATTAATTCTCAATACCGATATAGTAGAGAATTGATATCTGAATCATGCCTTATGTTTCTAAAACATCAATTTAGTCATGCTTATCACATTAACGAAAAAATATTGTAATTACATTCCATAACTTTATCATTTCGTTTGTCTTCTATTTATCTTTATAGGTGTAACCAATAAACATTAAATATTCTAGGTTATACTCATGGGATTTCCAATTCAGATATCAATTTTTATAATGCCCATAATATCCACAACTAAATCATTTGTTGTTCTCCCAGTTCATTCGAGTTATAGCTATTGACAAAGACCAAAAATCATAATGTGATAAACACTTATCATAGTAAAAAAACCACATAATCATGAAAATTTTCATATTAAATTCCTAATAATGAAAAAAAATCGTAAATATATAACACTTTCAGATCATCCTTAGATACATCCATAGACATATCCATAAAAATATCTCTAGGGATATCACTAATATTTTCTCATCCTATTTTCAAATGTTTACTAAAAATTTCCCTTGATACCAAATATAGTGACCCATGCTTAACATACATTGATATTACATCATTTTAGATGAATATTAAGAAGGTTAAAAAAATACATGCCCAAGGAATGCAATGATTTATTGTCTTTGGATACAAGGAACACAATATTCTAATCCTGGTGAAAGATCGTCAACATATCCCTTAATGATATTCACCTTTAGTAATCCTATTTAAATATTTTGTTCATAACAGAGGGCGAGGAAAAAAAATAAAGGGAGCGATCAGATGCTCAGAAAGGTTAAACACATGAGATATGTAAGAATAACCTGATTATAAGTGTATGAAGACATGATCATAAAATTAGAAGATCATACCTTGTATATAAAAGATCATAATCAACTGTGATAGTGTATTGACTGGCAGCTCATAACACATGAATCATAATGTAATCAAGAACATTACCCATGGGATATTATCATAGGCATAAGACATAGATTTATGTAATATACATAAGAATATTACTAATGATTCCCTATAATTCAAGGGTCGCTTCCAAAACTTATCAGGGAATAATAATGGGGATGTACCTACTGAGTGGGGAACTCAAGCATCCCTCATTTCAACACATTTCATATAGTGAATCAAATTTTACCATATTCCCATAGTGAATAAGGTTTTCACTTATTATCATAGTGGATCATGTTTCACCTTCTACCCATAGTGGATCAAGACACACCTGTTTCCTAATTTGGAAGAGGTTTCACTTCTTTCTCATTGTGGATAAAACCTATCAACTTGTCTCCCATAATTATCCAATGAAATTAAATCTTTACCAAATTAATTTTAGAGAGATATAGGCCCCAAAAATCTTGTAATTTGTGATATTCTCACTCGATACTATCTGTTACACACCATTGTGTAATCTGTATTCACCTTACCTAGTGATACCTGGGACACCCCATCCAATAATATGTAACATGATTACCTATAACTCTATTGTCCACCCAATAATTTATATTGAAATAAGATTTCCATGTGATATCTATGCCTCCCCATTGAATAATCTATAATTAGAAACTCTAACACTGTCTCATCAACCCCATATTATAATCCATGTACATGAAACAAAACATGAATAAAGTACAAATATCCTCCAGTTCATCAAAAAAACGCCTTAAATTTTTTCTTTCATGACAATATTATAACATGTAAATGAAATTGGTTTCATTTCAAACTATTTTAAATGTGAATAGCCTCTATAGGGAGGGGAATTCTATGGAAGATGGTTTTTTAAATAAGGGCGTCTATGGTATTGACTTCATATAGTGTGATGTGATCCCTAATGACCTTCTCTTTTTTTTTGGTGGGATCAATGTAAACATCCTATCTCTAAACTTTTATATGTATTCCATTATTTTTTGATAATAAAAGAGGCTTTATCTTTTGGAAATGTTCTCTTATTAAAATAAAAAAAGAAATAATGAAAACGAAATACATTCTGCAATCATTATTCCATCAAAACAAAAACTATTTAGAGAATGAAATTAAATTCTATTTTTGGATCATATCCTTATTAAAACATAAATATTATAAAAGGATGTCATCTTATTTGGAAAATTGTTTTGAAAAATAAAATGGAACATAACTTCTCATAGACAATCTAAATTTTAAAACATATATCATTTTGAATATCCTTCTGTTTGACAATCACTTTGAAAACATATAAAATAACAATCAAAAATCATTAAAAACATTTCTTAAGGAAAATTGTTTTTTGATTTTATTTCTTTAATAAATAATTAATTTTAAAAATCTTTTTCATTGAATATAAATTTGGAAACATATAACGTAATTTTGAAAATATTTTTCAAAAAATTTTCATTGAAAATTATTTGAAATCATTTAAATATATCATGCACAAAATTTGAAAACCATTTTCATTCAAAATAACATTATAGAATTATAAATGATATTATTAAAACCATTTTAAGAAATTTTTAAGGGAAAAGACATATTAAAAACATTTTCATTAAAAATTAGATAAAAATGTAACTTAAAAAAATTTAGAAAATATTTTTCGAAACATGGTTTTTGAAGAAAACAAATTTCATACCGAATAGATAAATATAGTCATATTTTCTTAAAAACAAATTATTAATTATATTATGTACCAAATTGTGTTTGAATAGTAACAGTACATGAAGATATCCAAGGAGGAAATAGGTTAAGAAAAATAATTAGAATTAATTAGATATAGAACACTATATTAAATAAATGGAAGCATAATCATTAATACACTCAATAAATGATTTGATTTTAGTAGTAAACTCTTACTTATTTGGTAACATTAATTATTAATACCTGGGAAGGAATAGCATAAAATGAAACCTAATATATTATGAGGATAAATAAATGAATTATAATAAATTTCTGAGGGTAGTATATACCCCTTATAAATAATATCGGTGCAAGACATAACATGTGTCTCAAATTAGAAATATTGAGAAAAACATTAATGATTTGAAACCTTTTGAACTGTAGACCTCATTAAACATATATATCATAAAATGTAATTTACAATACCCATAAATTTAAGGATAATTATCATAAAATAGATTAATGGGATTTATTTATGTCATACAAATTAAATGAGTGGTGAATAAAGAATAAGTCTCGCTAAAATAAAATTGATACGGGGAAACCCTTACTAATTGAGTTATTTGAATCATGAGACCATTTAAAGAATAAAATCAATTGAAAAATTGAAAAAAAAATGATGTAAAATAAATTCATGATATAAAATTTAATATGTAATTACACACACCAGGGAAATAGAATAGTTTCTGAATATAGAATATATCTCACAAAAATAAAAGTGAGATGAGAAAACCCTTACTAATTGAGTCCCATTAGAATTGTGATCCCAATGAAATAATAACATCACCTAAAAAATTAAATATAATTAAATAAAGGTAATTACAGATCTAATTTTTTTGGAATGTATATATTGTTCATAAATTAATTGGGTGGTGAATATGGCATGTATCTCATTGAAATAATAAAATGAGATGAAAATTCCTTACATTCAGTGTTGAGTTTTTTCATACACATCAAATCATCCAATATATTAAAATATTAGTTCTGTATACATATTAAAAAGAAACATAATCTTACATATTGAACCATATTATTATTTATTATGACCTTATACTACTCTTTAATTAACTATTTCATTTTATGCTTTTGATTTGGGTAATAACTGGTTTGTTTTTCATACATGTTTTGAATTGTTATTCTTGATACCCATAATTAGATTATGATTTTATTATTTACTGAATTTAAAAAGTTATATATATATATATATATCATATATATTCAATATATTTATATTTATAATAATATATAAAATATATAAATAGTAAATTTAACTCATTGTTCACGTAGACAGTAGTACGTATGCACGAATGAACAATGCTTCCATTTTCATGGAGTATTGAACAGAATAAAGTAATTGAAATATATGTATACCTATAAAATATAAATAAATTATAACTATTATATAATATATATCATATAAATTCACTAAATTCATCCTTAATAGATTCTATGTATTCTTGGAATGAATGACATCACTCTGAGGAGGTGTTAGTCCACACATCCACAAATGAGGTTTTCATATTTTCAAAAAAAATGAAAGCATGAATATATGTGTTAAGTAATATTTATAGAGAAAAAAATCATAAAAATAATATTTAAAATATAAAAACATAAATTCCATATTCATTACTAATCATTAGAGTTAGAAATAGAAGAATGAATTACAACAGTTCGTGAGGCAGTAGTCCACTGTACACAAGAATGATGATTGTATATCCTATTGGATAGAAGATTGTATGAGGATAGGTAATACCCTTATAATTAGAACATATCAGTATATTAAAAATAATGGGGTTATTATATAATAATGTAATAATAATAATTTATGTGGAGAATAATGAAATAAAATAAAATTTCATGTTGTAGGATGTTACCTCTTCTCTATGTAATTACTTTTGGTTTCCACCAAAAGAAAAACATCGTATTCTTTCTGACAGAAGTCAAGATTTTAGGTTGAGAGGAGTGATTTTTGGAGATTATTTTATCATTTATTAGATAAGCCAAATATCATGATATGTGTAATGAATTGATAAATATATGAGGCTTTTATAATTATAGAAAATAACACATCATGTATTCTTACAAATATTTGGGTGTTCACCATGTTTTTCTTGTAATAAAAATGGTTAAAATAGATTTATATTGATAATTAGATGTTTAGTGGTCTAAATATGGTCATAAAATTATTTTAGACATATTTATGTCCCTTTTTCACCTTATATTCCATGTTTATTGTTAAATTACACCCATTTTTAACTTAATCAATGTAGTTAATTTTAATTGCATTCACTAACTTTTTCTATGAATTGTGTTGACCATATTAGAAAATAAAATTTATTATAATTATATATATGAAATCTATTTTTACAAATTATAATCAAATAGGTGGAATTAATTATTTTTGTATTAATCATTCAAATGGGATGAGACAATATAATGCCCTGACCTAAAAGAATAAATAATCATGAATTATGTTAACAATTCATATTAAGGATCTTTTCAAGTTTATATATTTGGGGAATTAATAAATAACTATCATATTACATCATGAATATTTCATGTACATACTACTACTTAGTATCTATTTTTTTCATAAAATAAAAACACTTATAAGAAAACCTGAATTCATTTCCTGATATAAATATTCATGAATTCTTCCTTTCTCTTACCCTTCCTTATAACCTGTGAAAACTATTTCAAAAACATGGGATTAATATAAAAGTCTCACTAAGGGTTTTAAGATATATAATGCAAATTTTAGTCCATTATTACATACAAAACATAATCTCTTTAATATATCTCATGAAATCTTACTTTTTATGAATAAAACTTAATAAACACATATAATTAAGGTAACATGTAAAAACCATAACACATTTATATTGTAGATTTCAATACTACATATGGAGTTACATTTTTCATACCCATCACATTATATTCCCTAAATATTTCATGATAAACATTAACATTTACATCAATTACGTTTCCCAATACATTGGAGAGCAATATCAGGATCGCCCGCCATAAGTTTATCATGGAACCACCCATATTCGTAAACAATGCCAAAGAACCATAATGTAATAATAAAAAATAAATCAATCAAAATTTAAAGATAACATTTCCACATTACACTAAAAATATATATCAGTTCAAGATATTTACATAATCAATTAATTTTAAGAAAACCACTTTTAAAAAGAATATTTTCAAATCAAAGTGTCCCATACCACATTTGAACATTTAATGGAGTTATAATTTTAAAACTTATATCTCCACATAAATAGAAACTTTAATCCATTTTAAAGACATGGACATTAATGAGAATTATTGATTAAAATAAATCACCAATCCTTTTACAATGATGCTTTAGTGAAAGAGTCTTGTAACACTTGAGAAACACTTGAATAAAAATAATTGCAGAATAACATCAAAAAAGGATTATAATACAATAATAATAAGGATATTATTGATATTATATGTAAACGGGTAGTATATACACTTTATAAGATAATAAAGGTGCACAATATCAAGACATTACTCAATGAAAGGAGATGAACATGTAGTCCATTACAATGAACATTTTGTAAATAAAATTGATTGACTATGTGTATTAAATATTGGTACACATAATTAATGTACAAATATAGGATATTAAATCAAAATTTATTTCTTAAATAATCATATCACAACAAAATTAAAATTATAATATTAACCCAATGGATGGAAATTGGGTTAAGATGTTCCCATACATGGCATCTCACATGAATTGTTCGCTATTTAATCTCGAGAATAATAAAATAAATTTCATTTATACTTGATTTAGAACATTTTTCAGGTTTATTATTCCTTATATATCACTTATTACAACATTATAATCATTACATAATCATTGATGTTAATAAAGGACGTTTTGTCGATATTTGGTACTTGAGTCCAAAATTGACTTCTTATAATTACATGTTGTTAATGTGGTCAAATGTACACTATATCCAGAATGAAATTAATGATTTAGATATCATATATATCATATATATCCATTATATACATATATATAAATATACATATTATTTGGAGACAATAAATGAAATGCACCGTTCATGGAGACGGTAAGCCGTAAGTACGCATGAATGCTACTTACATTTCTATTTCGTATTTAATAGAAATAAAACATAATAATACATAGGTATATTCTAATACTACTATAATATCATTTATA
Organism: Viscum album; assembly: GCA_963277665.1. Taxonomy (NCBI): domain Eukaryota; kingdom Viridiplantae; phylum Streptophyta; class Magnoliopsida; order Santalales; family Viscaceae; genus Viscum; species Viscum album. The sequence goes on from OY728166.1 coordinate 1,135,012,245, forward strand.
ATTTCATTAAATACAACCTTTATACATTCCATGTATGCAATGAACAAGTCATATCACTTTGATGGGGCGGTTGTCTGCACTTCTTGAAATGAAATTGTCGTATTTACCCATTATGAAAACTATAAAAGTATGATTTATATTAAAAAAATATGAATATATACAATATAAATATAATATATACCACATATAAATATAGTGACATCATTATTTCCACCATGAGAGGTGGTAGGTGATAATTGAACAATCATCATTTCGTAAGGCATTAGTTCGTCTTCCAAAGAAGCCGTATGTTTGTATTCATTAAATGGAGGTGTGTGGATGATTAGTTATAATACTACTCATAAAAACAACTTAAAATATTTAATATATTCATTTTTTCATAAAATACTGTTAAAAAGATATTTTAGGGGGTTGGATAAGGAAACTAAATGTAAAGAACTTCAGAAAAGTCATTACATTTCAATCGGGTAACTCTGTGTGGTTTGAACCAAAAGGGGTTTATTGATTTTTCTTTATTCCAAATGTAAGGATTATAGATCTAATATAGGGATGTTGGGAGCCTATTTGAGTAGAGTTTGGATGAGATAAGTGGTTTGATAGGTTCGAGTAATGTGTTAGAGTTCGTGGACTTTTTTAGAGGGAGGAGGGGCTCTTTAAGAATGTTTGAATGTATTATTTAATTATAAAATATTTTTCAATTTCAAAAGGTCCAAACTCATTAAATTAAAATATAACATTAATATTACCTGAAATAAAATCATATAATAATAATTGGATATGATTTGGATATTTCTTTATCCTTATCGTTGTTTATTTAACACTTTGTTTACTTATTTTTCATTTACCATTCCTTCTTGTATATCAACTCTATATGGTTAGTATATTTTGAATAAAATTCCAAAAGACCCGAAATGGATCCTTAAATATATTTTTATCATCATCTGTGTAATTTGGATGAATCTTTGTTTTTTAGAATATTTTATCATATAGTAAAATATCAATTGATTTAAAAACTCATTTATATTAATTTATATACTATTAATATCATGACTTTATTAAAAATCGGAAACAACTTGATTCATTCAAAAAACCATCATTAAATAAATTTTAACAATTAATAATTGTCTTTAAAATTCATTTGTTTCATATAAAGTCCCAAAATTAATTTATTTAGAAATTTATAATATCATTTATATAAGACATTAATTAATTTGGTCATCATTAAATCATCATTATGTCATAAATAAATTTATATAGTTAATGTCTAAAAAGTATAAATGAAATATCCTGATGTAGAAAATCTTTTTAGATTTATAATGATTTTTTATAATCGAAAGTATCATTTATATTACCCCATATAATGTTTTTTTTTCTAATAGATATATATTTATGTTACATTTGTATTAAAGTTAAATTAATTTTTATAAAATGTCATTTTCACATAGAGGTGGATCCATGGGGTCCCACAATCGTCCCCATGATGCCTATTATAAAACATTTATCATCCAGTAGTATTATGACACGTGTTAGGGTAAATTAATATTATTATAATATTATCGATTACACTTATTTACAATATTTCCCTTTTAACCAAGGTAAATAAAATAATTACTGATATTACTATTCATACTATCTAAAAATAAAATTTACCTATTTACAAAATTTTAATCACTTGATTCCAAATATGGAATCCATTATTCCAAATTCAAATAACAATGTGGAAAAAGATAATTTAAATTAAATTACCATTTTCAAATCCAAAAGGCGGGTTTTTAAGAAATAATAGCTATCAAAAGATTGACATTTGTTTATATCCAATTTCAAAGTGAAACTGTTTCCAATGACCCAAATTAGATTAAATGGAAAAAATATAATCCACTTACACTTTAAAACCAATAAAAAGAACAATATAACTATATAAATAAATTATAATAAAAGTTAGTTTGGAATTAAAAAGTAGTATTTTGATGTCTCTATTCTAAAAATTGTTTATTTTTTAAAATGGATCATAGAAAAGTGAAAAAAACATTATTTATAAATATTTCTCCATCCCAAGGTGGTAAAATAATCATTTAAAAACATTGGAGTATTTATAATTAAAATAGTGTTTATTCTCAATTTATGCCTCTATGTTCTATTGGATAAATGTAAAAATATGTAACAAACTCCTATAATCATATTTTATTTCGTTCTGTTTGTTCATGCCAATACAACATCCAGGGGTTAACTACAATTTAAAATAATGTTATATTATTATTTTTCATTATGACTCAGCCTTGTCTGCAACATGATATTTCACTGAAACCCATTATTGTGTGTCAGGTACGCCATCGAACATAGAATCCCCTTAAATGTTAAATTAATATTTAATTCACAAATATTAATAAATATGAAAATTTCATATTCATTATTTACTTGGGATGTTACAGACAATGAATTTTTAATATGAAAAAGATCAAAATATTAAAATGTGTTTATATCTAATTTAAATGTTAAATTAGTTCTAATGACCAGGTTTTGATTAATGTATGAATTATTTATCTAATCAAATATTAAAAAAATTAAAATATAATTTAATTCTATAAATAAATTATTTGAAACATCATTTTTTAATTAAATATCATTGTTTATTTATTATTTATCAAAAAATTAAACTTCATTGAAAAATAAAATCTAATTTCCCAAAGTAATGTTTCATATAAAAAATTTAAAATAAAATTTTATTTTTCCAAATAAAATTATAATTATAAAGAATATTATGTTTAAAATGGTTTCTCTATTGAAAGGCTGTAAAATTACGTTTTATAAAAATATATAATTTAATTTATATAATTGGACTTATTCTTTTAATATGTCTACAAAAAAATTTGGATGAGTGTCAAAAATATATTAAATATATAATATATAATTTAAAAAAATTTATTAATAGAGGATTGTTTAATATGTTGGGATAAAATGGTGTTTATACATAAAAAAAATTTATAAAAAATTAACTTATTTATTTTCAAATAGATTTTATTTTCATTTATAGATAATTGATAAACAAAACCTTAATTTTATACATATGATTCAATAATATTATCAAAAATTTATAATCTTATTCATAACATTTTTTATAATTTATAGGTGACAAATATAATGATACTTTAATAATAATATTAACAATACATTATAGATTGTTAAAACAAGATTATTTTTGTAACACATCCTATCAAATGAACTTTATATTTTGTGTTACATAATCAAGGCATCATTTCATTTTTATTTAAATCTTTTACAATTATAGTGTTATAATAAAATAAACTTTGTGTTACAAACAATGAAATAATAACATGGTGCTTTTAAATAACACAAGTTATCTTACATGTTCTATGAAATGATGAATTTTGAGAAGATCAAATTATTATTATTATATTAGGTGTTGCAGGGTATAATGAAAAAACATGGAGTCTTGTAATGGAAGAAAAAAATAATTAAATTTATATGATTGTGGGAATTTCCATTCATGTTGTAATTGTTTAAATACATGTTATGTCCACAACTTCTGTAAAAAGTACCTTGTTTAGAGAATAAAATGAAGATTAAATTTCAAAAAAATTGTAAAAAATTGATCATGTGTAAAAAAATTTACAAATCATTTACTAATATTAAAAAACATTCTTAAAAATTTTTTATAACAAATTTATATATAAGAAAATGTTTTTGACTAGAAGAGGAGAAATACTGTTGGATTTTCATGAAGATTTTTTCTAAACCATCTTGAGTAGAAAAGAGAGATAAATGGTACCAATGCATATATGTTATAAAAATAAGTATAGGAGGTTATATATTAATTATGATTATAAATAATGATCATATTATTTCCCCAAATGGAAATTCAAGCATAATCAATCCCGATTAAAATGAGATTGAAACATTTACCTAATAAATCTTGTGTCATCATGATTCATACAAAATAAATCATCATATTTGATACATTTAGATTTTTTAATCATATATTCAATAACCATAATCATATATGTTATATCATATATGATTTACTTATAACATTTTATCACCGGTTTATTAACGATTCTATATTAAAATGATTGTTCCGGGTGATAACTGCTTCGTTTTCATATATTTTTCGTTTTATTATTTTGTTATTTTCATATTTATCATGTTAACATAATATATATTACATTATTATTTATATAATTAAATTATATATTAATTATATATATTTATAATCATCCATCAAATACAGATGTGACAAATAAATCACATCGTTTTGTGCAAGTGGTAGTCCACATGTACGCACACGCAACATTATTATCTTTTAATGAGAGGAAGGATATAAAGAACTACATATTATATTAAAAAATTATAATTTTGACATAAATATCATATATATTAATTAGTTCTATATTTATATCGAAAAAATTATAATGTATATGGAAAATAATCATAGTACTATGTGGTAAGAGTAATCCATACGTACACATGAGTTATGTTTTTTGTTTTATATAGTTTTGAAAAGAGGGTAAAACGGATTTCTATAATAATAATAAAATCCATTAATATATTTTATATGAGAATATATATTTTAGGTGGAATAAAATTGATTCATGGGAAGTAGAATAATAAAATAAATTCAAAGTACTACTTTGTTAAGAGTTATACAACTTCGTTTAAAAACCTCCTTTGGCATACAAATTAATCCTTAAAATGATGGTATTTCAGAATTAATAGATGATATTGTTTTTTGGGTATGATTATAATAAGATATTAGGGTTGGCCTTATATAATCTATAGTTCTTAATATATATGAGTAAGGTAGGAGAGTATATTCTATTTTATAAGTACGGAGAGAGGGAGCATTGAAATTACTTAAAGTAATAAATTAATAAAAATTTAAATTTATGATCAGGTGGAAAAAGTTAGAATATTCTAAATATAATATTAGGATATGTTTAAATAATCTCATAAAATAAAATTATTCATATTAGATTATGGTTTAACCCATACCTCTTAGTTTTACCCTCGTTAACTTTTATTGACTATTACCAAGACATCAATGTTGTTTACACTATTGGGTAATTAATTCTACTATAAATGGAAAAGAATATATTAAAAAACGGTTGATATTATAGACCATATATTATAAATGTTTTTTTAATGTTAAAGATATTATGAGTTCTAAATCATATATTATAACCTAAAATGTATTTACTGATAACATAATAGTTATTTATTATATATAAATTAATGAATTTAATTTATATAAAATCATTATAAATATTTTTTATAAAGCATTCATTCTTTTTATTACTCATCAATATAATGATGATGTAATAATATATCACACTTCATTTTAATATCGATGTTGCATGACATGATAGCTATCAAACAATTACAATTTATTTAAATAGAAATATATTCTGAAATATTATGGAGTTATATTATACCGTATTAAATAAATTGGGTCGTAAATAGTTTTATCTGGTTAATCCAAGGTACAATTTTTAAAATTATTTTCTTGAAAACCCATAACATACAATGGAATGGTAAAACATCAATTTAAAAGGTGAAGTGGGACATCAAAATGTTAGCCAAAATAACACTTAATTATGATATTATATAAGGATAACAACAGTTGGAAGTGAATATATGGATATAGTGGTTAAATAATGACACAAAAATTAATATATAGGGGTATATAATATTTTTATGAGTATTTTAATGACCAAAAAAATATAAATTTGTAAGAGATAAAGAAAACCGTTAATTCATGATAAATATAGTTAAAAGGATAAATTTTTATATTATGGTCCTTTTACTTTATTATTCTATGCATAATTTTCCAATTTATAAATCCGTAAAAAAATAAACATTAGAAATAAAGAATATTTAAAATCTAAAAATAAGCATAATATAATTTTTCACAACTACGGGATATTTTTTCATCATAATATAAACTGATAAATAATCTACCAATGATTTTTATGATTTTATTAAAAATAAAGTGATGAAAAGCCTACAAGAGAAATTACGTTGGTCTGAAGAAATGGATTCCAAGATCATCGGCCCAAACAAAGTGCATTCCCCCGGGGGGAAATGATCATGGATGATAAAAAAGAAGAAACTAGTCATTATGAGAAGTAATAGAAACAAGGAAATCCTCTACAACAATCCCCTCTCTCTAGGTATGATGGAAAGAATTATGATCATCCAGTATATTCGTGCAGTGTCTGATGAAGTAGATAATAGACCATGGGACCGAACACTTACCTGATAGTGCGTTAAATAGGGTCATCAAATCAGTATCAATCTCCTTGAGACGTAAGCTCATCTGATTACAAAGCATGAGGCCATAAAGAAAGGTGAGGGCCTATGCTTGGAGAGAGTCACACGATCCCAAAAAGACTTAAAAGGTAGAAAACACTGATCCGGTATTGTCTCTTATAACTCCACCCCCTCACATCATGCCCTTGTAGAATAAACCATTATTGTTCAATTTAATGCCAGAGTCAGGTGAATTCCATCGAACCCTAGAACCCCAGATGAGTGGATCCAAAATGGACACGGAGTGCTAGGGAAGAAGCTGAGAAATAGACGTGGCAACCTCAAGACATTTCTCTAAACTGAAGAAATCAAGAATGTGTTTTCGGACATTAAAGATCATACCCAAATGTGAAGCCACCATATTATAGAGATTCATATCATTCTGAGAATTCTAGAGCAATAAAAATCTTGCAATGAAAATAACTTCCCTTGCCCGTCGTTCCACACATTGTCTTTCCAGCACCAAAATCAACTCCTGAAGGAAGGTATCATTCAAGTAAATCCAATCTGATTAGCCTGTAAACTGTCCAAAGGAACTCTAAATCATTTTAGAAAATCATTATTGAATAAAATGTGTAAAAATAATTCAGATTGTGGCTCTTTACTGCTAATTCACTTCGAGGCCAAACAAACTCCCCTTCGCTGTACATTTTTATCCGAAGAAAGTGCACCATGTCTGACATGCTAGGAAAGGAAAATGAATTTGTAAGGTAGCCATTTTCACCATAAAATATCACCCCAGTAGTCCTTTTGGGAAGTAGTAGCTTGTAATCTAAGAAAAACTCTGATAGAGAACATACCTGACATCAATCATGTGAAAACAAACTTATCAGGGTTATTAGAAAGCATGATATTCTCATAGACATTTTTTGAGAAGCATCCAGAGTGGTCCGAATAAGTAGAGGTAAACTGATTGACTCCCTAAAGGATATATATGGAGAAGGATAGTTAGGGGATCCCAAATTGACCTTGACTAGTTTCTATACCAGAAAATGACTTCACTTTTTCCAATAATCCACTCAGTGTGTTGCAGGAGAAGAGGGAAAAAAGGTGGAAGTAACTTGTAGATTATGGAATGTTTACATCCAGTGAAACTCCATTCCTGGCCATAAGTGTTTTTCATATGCTTTCCAAATAGAGATCTCACCTCAAGAACCTCCTAGGACATCTTGGCATGAAGACTACTCATATTTCCAGAAACACTTCTCTGGTTCAAACCCCTCTCTTTGACCGGCTTATCCAGCTTACTCCAAGAAGCCCAGTGACATTTTTTTTGAGGTTCCCATCCCATAAGAAGTCTGAAATGTTAGATTCAATATTGGAAATCATTGCCTTTATCAGCTTGAGGCTATATAGGATATACATGGGTATGGAAGATAAGACTGAATTGATCAACGTAATTCTACCTCCAAATGATAGAAGCATGTTCTTCCAATTGAGAATTCACCCTATAATTTTATCCATAACCATATAGAAGTATCTAATAAAGAGTGTGTGAGGTGACACTCGAGCACCCATGTAAATCATTGGAAATGAGCCTTTCTGTATACCAAGGATGGACTTCAGAATTCTACAGCGACTCTCCAAGAACTTGGTGGGAACAAAGAAAAGACTCTTCACATGATTAATAACTTCACCACTCCACCCGCATTAGAGATCCATAGCCTCATTAACCCCCTTAATTGATTTTCTTCTATAATTAAGAAACAAGATAGTATCTTCAGTATTCATCAAGTGAGATATACTCCCAGAAGAGGATTTTTTGGCGATAGGGAAACACTTTTCTAATAGTTATACAATGAATAAGATAACAACTGAAAGCATATTGGGCCAAGATGAACAATGAGGGGGATAAAGGGTCCCCCTTTCTTAAACTTATGTCCACCTTGAAGTTTCCAAATTACATACCCATAATGGTGGTGGTCATCCATGGAGAACTAAAGCGTCGAAAAATAAGATAAATAACAAAAGAAGAGGACCCCATCCTTAAAAGGAACCTGATTATAAAACTCCTTTACATCCTATCATATGCTTTACTCATTTCTAGTTGAATGACCACAGTACTACCTATATTTTTTGATTGATGCTGCTGATAATTTCTTTCACCAGGACAATAACCCCTTGAATAGATTTGCCTTTCATAAAACAATATTGTTTCGAGACTACCCAACTTGAAAGGAAATGGGATAATCTTAAATTCAAAATTATTGCTGAGACATTATAAGTAACATTTTATTGGATAATAGGTCTATACGGATTCAATGAAGAGGGTGTTTTCACCTTTGGAACTAGCACCAGTTTAGTTGAACACAGCCATGTGTCGTGATTTTTAATTCCATCATTTGTGGTTCTAGGGATGATTTTATATCTATGAAATAAATAAAATACATTATAAATATTGAATCTAATAAATCATGAGTTTAGGGTCAATGTAAGTATTTTATAATATTAGGGGATTTAAATTTCATATATAGTAATTATTTTAGCTTTTCCATGATATCTTTGAGTTTTATAATGCAAATTCTCTTGATTATTAGGGAATTAATTTTTGTTCTTCCCTATATCCTTACGTTTGAAACACTTGACATTGATAAATTCTTTCTTACCATTAAAATTATGTTTCTTATGGCCATTCCCAACACACATCAAGAAAAACACCATTTCCCATAAAGAAAGTATATTGTTTTTATTTCCTCAATTATCACATGTGGAATGTTTGGTACATTATTTATTTTACATCACCTCATGTCTTCTTCCATGTTGTTTGGTTGTACTATTCATTACTTTATTTCATTTGAATGTATATAACATTGATAATTATTCATCAAACATGATGAAAGATGAAATAGAATCATGAAAAAATTTGAGAGTCTATTACCAATTTGAAGATTGGTTTAAGTACATAAATAAAATATATAATCTTAATTTTTGAATAATGATCATATTATATAGAATGAATTTCTAAATTTTAAAAAAAATTCCTTATTCTAAATTATAATTTCTTCTTAGATATTTCATAGACTGAAAAATCTTCTTTTTATATCATTTCTTTTCTCAAGGGGAAAATATTTTTTAAATAACATCTAGATAAAATTATTACTATCCATTATATTTATTTCCTAATACATCTTTGATTTTGAATAAATGAACCCAATGATAAATATATTCCTTTAAACAACCAACTTCTAGAATAACCTTCCCTCTTTCATTACATCTCAATGATATAAATATCTTCTCTGGGTACTTGATCCATTGTGCATCAATTTAATAGATTTATGGTTCTATTAAAGGATTTTAGTTTCAAATATATGATGTTTTTCAACATCAATGTATCATTCTAGGATGAAATATGTTGTTCTTGTAACGCCCCGACCCCAGCTACCCAGAGTCGGTGCATTACTTCGTAACATTGGCATGATCACAAGAAAGATCAAATCTCGAAAGACCGATTGGTTTAGTAGCCTTGGAAACACTAGATATATTCATAAGTTTTACATTACATCATAAAATGAAAAACTAATACAACAACATAATGTTTCCACAATCCACACTATTAACCCCTCATAAAATCCCTGCAGGTCATTCATAACTTACTTCTTCACATCCTGGGAAAAATAAAACATAGAAAAGGGGTGAGCTCAAATGCCCAGTAAGGATAACAATATAGCGGAACATTCAAAATAAGAATAAACATTTAAGGCAATGTATAACTAAAACAAAAGCCTTTAAAATATGAACTTTCAACATGGTATTACATAAATAAAATGAAATAATGCCATTTACTTATTCACATGGATATTCTACTAATCGAATAATCACATGAAAAAATCAATAACCACTTTCATAATGTTGGAATGCATAATGCCAGACTATCATAACCACATAGCCAATGCCTCGTGCCAAGACTACAAATAAGATTTTGTCAAGGCCTTGTGCCAAGACACTAGTTTGTCTCATGAGACCTACCGATGCATCGAGGAGCTATAGCGGGCTCCACCCGTCACTTACTAAGTCCAATGCATTCCCATATGAAAATGTTTAAACATAACATAAACATTCGTATTAAAACCAGCATACGAAATGTCAATAATTTCACCATAAACTATGAATGGCACATCCATAGTCAAACATATCACAAATCCTTCAATACAATATAGAAGTTTTGTATCATAATAAATCAACTTCAAATAATCTTAAAATCCATCAAAGGATGTTGACGTAGATGAAATCAAAATTCTTTTTAAAGAAGTATCTCCTTTTATTTTGAAATCATTTAAGATCCATATAAAATAAAACATTTTCTTTGAAAATATTCTTATAAGCTAGTAAGGAAAGCTTTGAAGATTTTATAACGGCGTAAAATAACCGCACCCGCCGTATAAGTTAAAAAAAACATTCTTACCTCAATTCTGTCGAAAAGGTTAAAAAGGACCTTGTTTTGAAAACGACGGAAAGATTCCTTTATAAACCTCTTATAAAAAGTCAAAAAAGGGTATAAATGACTTTAACCCATATTCTTGTAAATAGTAAAAATGTTTTGAAATACATTTTTAAGAAACATGGATGTGGATGATAAAGAGATCCCAGTAGATTATTACATATAAACAACCTCGGATAATGAAGAGATTGTGAAATAACCCTTACCTTGTACTTTTCCTTGGTTGGGGTAGGTTAACCTCCTGTATAATGGTGAAATAATTGTTATTAAATTATACAAGAATCATATATATTAATATGATATCATATATGATCTTTTAACATTGATTTATTAATAATATCTTAGAATTATCATCGTTTCGGGTGTTAACTTACTCATTTTCTTTTATATGTTTTGTTACATAAGCCATGTTTGTTGTATCTTATTCATATCCAGAATGATATCAAGTCCTTAAACATCATTTTTAAATCATAAAATGATAATTATACTTGAATGGATACGATGGAGAATGAATCTCATCGCGTTCGTGGAGACGGTAGTCCGTACGTACGCACGAGCGACAATATCATTCTTTTGATATTAAAATAATATATAAATGAATGGTATATCATATATACAGAATCATTAACATGTTATATTTATTATTTACATGAGTTACACATCATTATTATACCCATCCAAATAATATTATATTGAATAACAATTACACCATGACGTGGAGACGGTAAGCCGTACGTATGCACATATGGTGACATGTTATTCAAAGGGTGGATAGAATACTGAATATGGTTGTACCATACTTATAATAACATCACAGTATATGTGAGATACTGGAGTTATTATTTTAGAATGGTAAGAACAAAGGAAGAAGAAGTGGAAGAAGAAATGAACTTAGAAAAGGGTGGTGAAATCATTACCTCTTCTTCGGGTTCTTCCTTTTGATTTGATCAAAAGGGCTCCTTAGGTTGGCTTTCTGATCAAACTAAGGCCTCTAAGTTGTAGTGAGGGATTTTGGGAGATTATTTGGGCAGAGTTTGGCCGAACCAAAAGGCTTTGAAGGTGTGAAGAAATGAGAAGGAGGAGTGCCCTTTTATAAGAGGGGTGAGGGGAACCTTTGGAAAAGCTAGAAATATTAATTTATAATAAATTCATATTCGGTTTCTAATGGCTCCAAAGCTTATCATTCAAAGGTTAAGGTGGGGATAGGTCGAAAACCACTCAACCAATAGAATTTAGACAGGTTTGGGTACTTATATTAACCTTATCTTTAAGTATTAACTCTAAGTTAATTAGTTTCACTTTTACAATGTCTCTTTGTATTTTTATATAATATGGTTAATAAACTTACTATATACATCCAAGCGACCCCCAAGTGGTCCATTAATGATTAACCTATCATAATATAAGTCTCTTGGCCGAACCTTAGATTTTTAGGAATTTAATATCAATTAATAATATAATATTTGTTTTAAGAACTCTTTTATGTCAATTTTGACACTATTCAATAGTTGATTTTTTTGAAACTCATAACAGATTGATTACTTCGAACAAAGTCCATTAAATAAATCCTAATATATCATATTAGCCTATAAAATTAGTTTAATTCATTAAAAGTTTCATATTATATTTATTTGGGTATTTATAATATCAATTATTTTAATTTTTCACTATTATAGTAATTACTGCATCATCATTGTGTCATAAATAAAATAACTTATTTAATGTCTAAAAATTATAAATAAAATATCATTATGTAGGAAATCGTTTTAGCTTTCTAATGAATATTTATAATCTAAAATACAACATATATAACCCTATGTAAAAATTGTTGTTCTAAAAGATATATGCTTGTGTCATTTTTGTATTCATTTTAACTAAATTAAAATAAAGTGTCATTATCACTTACAAGTGGATCCATGGGGTCCCAAAATAGACCCAAAGATTCCCATGGTCGACCATCTATCAACCAATAGGGTTAAGACATGTTTTTAGGGTAATTTAGTATTATTATAATATTATTTTTTTAACCCTTATTTACCGGATTTACCCTTAACAATGGTAAATAAAATATTTACCGCAGTAATTATTCAAAATGTCTAAAAATAAAAGTTACTTATTTACACAATTTGAACATCCTGATTCCAAATATGGAATCCATTTTTCTAAATTCAAAACACAGAAGTGGCAGAAATTAATTTAAAATTAATTCCCGCTGTCAAAACAAAAAGCGTGTTTTTAAGAGATAATAACTATCAAAAGATTGACACTTGTTTATGTTCGGTTTAATTGTAAAATTATGTCCAATGACCAACATTATATTAAATGGTAAAAATATATTCTAAATATACTTTAAAACCACTCAAATTCATAATTTATCACTATTAATTATTTTGATTAAAAAAGTTGTTTTTAATTAAAATTTAGAAATGTTCACTATTCATCAAAATATGAAAGTTATCCGAAATGTACCAAAATTTTGCCCTAGACTAATTTCGATATTCCGAATCCAAAAATGAAGTCCATTTTGAAATATAAAATATATATGATTTCAAAAAGTAGGTATTACTATTCACAACAGCTAGTTTAATTAGTTGTGGTGTGTGTTAGAACTCGAGGTTGCGTACAACACACGCTATCACATTATTCGAGGAGAAACGTACCGTGGAAGCTTGGGGTGTTACATTCTCCCCTCCTTCAAATAATTGCGTCCTCGCAATTTCTAGGGTATTACTGCATAAAAAGACTCGGGTGGTTCTTCATCATAAGTTCCTCGGGTTCCCACGTTGCCTCTTCCATCTTATGATTTCTCCACAAAACTTTTACCAGACGCGTCGTCCGGTTTCTCAGTACTTGTTCTCTTATATCAAGAATCTTGAAGGGCTCTTCGCAATAAGACAGATCGGGTTCCAGTTCTAATTCCTCATAGGTGAGTACATGCGTCGGATCAGGCATGTATTTTCTCAACAGAGATACGTGGAACACATCGTGAACTTTGGAGAGACTTGGCGGCATTGCCAATCGGTAAGCCACAGCCCCAATTCGTTCTAGAATTTCGAAAGGTCCGATGTACCTGGGACTCAATTTACCTTTCTTACCAAAACGTATGACTCCCTTCCAAGGAGATACCTTCAGGAAAACATGATCACTGACTTGAAATTCCAAATCCTTCCTTCGATTATCGGCATAGCTCTTCTGCCTACTTTGAGCTGCTTTGATGTGATTTTGGATTACCTTCACCTTTTCCACCGTTTCCTCCACCAGTTCTGGGCCTACAAGTTTTCTTTCACCAACGTCATCCCAACAGGTTGGTGTACGACATCTCTTTCAGTATAACGCTTCATATGGTGCCATCTGTATACTCGAATGGAAGCTATTGTTATAGGAAAATTCTACCAGTGGTAAATATTGATCCCACATACCCTGAAAGTCAAGTGAGCAAGATCTCAACATGTCTTCTAAGGTTTGAATAGTCCGTTCTGATTGTCCGTCTGTCTGAGGGTGGTAAGCAGTGCTCAAATGAAGTTCAGTATCCAGGGATTTCTGAAGACTTTTCCAAAATCTTGAAGTAAAACGGGGATCACGATCAGAAACAATCGATAGGGGTACTCCATGAAGTCTCACAACTTCATTAATGTATAGTCTTGCTAGACGTTCCAGGGGTAGATCTTCTCTTATAGCAAGAAAATGTGCTGACTTGGTAAGACGATCAACAATAACCCATATTGCATCGTTCCTTCTAGGAGTCTTTGGTAGCCCCATGACAAAGTCCATCGTAATATTGTCCCATTTCCACTCCGGTATGGGAAGCGGTTGCATGACTCCTCCAGGCTGTTGCCTTCCAGCTTTCACTTGTTGACAAACCATACATCTTGACACAAAATCAGCAATCTCCCTCTTCATATTGTCCCACCAAAAATGTTCTTTCAAATCTCTATACATTTTGGTGCTCCCAGGGTGTATAGAGAAATTGGAACTATGAGCATCATCCAGCAATTCCCTTTTTAGATCAGGTATATTGGGAACACAAAGTCTCTTCCCGAATTTCAAAATTCCATCTTCATACACAAAGTCTCTCAATCTCCCATCATTCACAGCTTTAATCTTCTTTTGGAATTCTTCATCATTGGTCTGAGAACTCTTAATCCTTTCTAGTAAAGATGGTTTGGCAACCATTTGAAAAAGCATTGATGTTTCACCTTCCCTGGTTATTCCCATGTCCATCTTCACTAGATCCATGAAAATTGGATCCCTTTCAATTCTCATCATGTTCAGAACTCCATGGTCTTTTCTGCTCAAAGCATCTGCTACTTTGTTTGCTTTCCCCGGGTGGTAGTGTATCGTGCAATCATAATCCTTGAGTAATTCAAGCCATCTCCTTTGCCTCATGTTGAGTTCTTTTTGTGAGAAAATATACTTCAAACTCTTGTGATCAGTATAAATCTCACATTTTTCACCATAGAGGTAGTGCCTCCATATCTTCAAAGTAAAGATCACAGCTGCTAACTCAAGATCATGAGTAGGATAGTTTTGTTCATGAATTTTCAACTGTCGTGATGCATAGGCAATAACTCTATCATTCTGCATAAGGACACAACCAAGTCCTTTCTTTGATGCATCACTATAAATAACGAACCCATCATTCCCCGATGGTAGAGTCAATATAGGAGCATTGACTAATCTTCTCTTCAGTTCTTCGAAACATTCCTCACACTCTTTTGTCCAAACAAATTTAACCCCTTTACGTGTGAGCTTCGTTAATGGGTTAGCCAATCAGGCAAAATTCTGGACGAAACGTCGATAATAACCTGCCAAGCCAATAAAACTACGTACCTCAGTTATACTCGTAGGTGCTGGCCATTCTTGGATTGCATTGGTCTTAGAAGGATCAACAGAGATTCCATCTTTAGAGACAATATGGCCAAGAAAAGAAATCTCCTGAAGCCAGAATTCACACTTGCTAAACTTTCCATATAATTCATGCCTCCTCAGAGTCTTCAAGATAATGCGCAAGTGATTTTCATGATCTTCGTAGGTTTTGGAGTATACCAAGATATCATCAATAAATACTACCACAAATTCATCGAGATACTCCTTGAAAACTCTATTCATCATATCCATGAATACAGAGGGTGCATTAGTCAATCCAAACGGCATTACAGTAAACTCGTAATGCCCGTACCTGGTTCGAAATGCTGTTTTCGGAATGTCTTCCTTCTTCACACACAACTGATGGTATCCAGATCGAAGGTCAATCTTTGAAAAGTATTGAGCTCCATGCAGTTGGTCAAATAAATCATCAATACGAGGTAGGGGATACTTGTTCTTTATCGTTATAGGATTGATCTCCCTGTAGTCGATACATAACCTCATAGATCCATCTTTCCTTTTAACAAAAAGAACAGGGGCTCCCCATGGAGAAACACTAGGGCGAATAAATCCCTTATTACTCAATTCCTCTAGTTGTTTCTTTAGTTCGACTAACTCTACAGTAGCCATTCTATAAGGGGTCTTCGATATAGGCCTTGATCCAGGAATCAAATCAATGGAAAACTCTACTTCTCATTCTGGAGGATGTCCAGGTAAATCTTACGGAAATACATCTACAAATTCTTTCACAACAGGTACATCCTCTATTTGAACATTCCTTTCCTCACCGACAGTTATTTCATTCTCTTCCTCCCCAATAATTGAATTAAGTTGAACTACTGGGGGTGGATCTAAATAAGAATTAGGTGGTGACGATTCTGCTCTAAAAATAAGGTGTTCCTTATCATTATCATCAAGAATCATAACCTCTTTCTTCTTACAATAAATCTTCGCATCATAGTCCGAAAGCCAGTCCATACCGAGGATTATATCAAACTCAATCATAGGTATGACGATGAGATCAGCAGATAAAGAAAATTTATGTGCTCTAATGGGGACTGATTCACAAAACTTTGTTGCAATGATACTTCCCTTAGGAGTTTTAACTGACAACTCCCTTATTAAATCAAATTGGAAATATCTAATTTTCTTAGCAAACTCGGAAGATTTGAAACAATGCGATGATCCATAATCAAATAATGCATTTGCTAAACTTGAGGAAACCATTAAATTACCTGCCACCACGTCTTTCGGAGTTTCTACCTCAGCAGTAGTGATAGCATAAGCCTGGCCTTGATCCCTTGGCCTTTTCTGAGGTAAGTTCTCCTGACGCTTAGGACATGCATTTGCATAATGCCCCATCTCCCTGCAATTGTAGCACTGAACGTTGGTAGCTTCCTTCTTCCCCTTGCAATCATGAGCTTTGTGGCCTTTTTCACCACACTTGTAACAGACTCCCATTCCCTTCAAGCAAGTACCAGGATGTTTCTTCCCGCATTTACCACAAGATGGATATTCAACCCTTCCCTTCTTCCCCTTATTTCCATTCCCAGATTGATCAGAAGGTCTCTTCTTCTCTTGCTTTGCTTTAAAGTCATAAGACTTAGAGAATTCTTTTTCGGTCTTGATAGCACATGAGACAATGTCTTCGTACGACGAAAAGGATTGTGAGACTAATGCTCGACGGAGAAATGGTTTTAACCCATCAAAGAAACGACCAATCTTACTTCTTGGGTTGCGAATATAATCTCCAGCATACCTCGCTAACCTTGTAAAGTTAGCCTCATACTTTGTGACATTCTCATCCTCCTTTTGTCTCAGACTCAGAAATTGTCTTTCCATATCTGCTCGATGGTCGCGAGGAAAGTATTTTTCTAAAAACAGATCTTTGAACTCCCTCCATTCCATGTCTGGTACTTCATCATCTTCCTTCATGTTTTGAATCAATGACCACCATTGATCAGCATCTCCAGTGAGGCGGTAAACTGCCATGGTAACTTTTTCCCTTTCACTACTCCCCAAAGCCTGAAATATTTTCTCTAGGGAAAATATCCATTGCTCAGCTACTAAGGGATTTGTACTCCCATTGAACGTTGGTGGTTGTTGTCTCATGAATCGATCTAACATTGATCCTCCACGCTGCGGATCAGGGTGCTCCATACGGGTAAGGTTATTATTCATAACCTGAGTAAGTTGTCCCAGTACGGTGATTAGCTGATCAGCACCAGTTGCATCACCAGCCCCACTATAATTATCTTGAGCAGGAGGGAAATCCCTACATGGAGTGCGTGCATTGATACGGTTTCCATTTCTTCCACTAGGCGCCATTTCTAAAAAAATGGCATAAACTAGATCAGTTTATGCATCAAAATACATAATCCCATACTTATAAAACACTAAACATAAATTGAACTATCTATGGATATAATCCATAATCATAAATATGTTTTCTTTGAGGAAGTATATACTCATAAACCCTTCATAATGATTTGTAAAGAAAGTGAGAGTTATCCTAAGCATATCCCCCGGGAGTGTCGTAACCAAGAGTGCAGCAAGGCCCGTTGTCGTGCACCAGTTCCCGTTCGAGTCTAGCTCAAAGCGGTGTTTTCGGGTTTTACCCCTAGGTACATCTGTGCCAGAGCCGCCTCTACCTGCTCGTATCCAGACAGGGATGTATTGCTCAGAAAACTCACAAAGTCTCTACAATACCAAAATTCTAGGAAGTTCTTCTATACTAATCCTCAAAGTTCATCTTAGGTCTATGTGCTCTAATCAGAGTTTATCTAAATCTAGCTTCCAAGGTTTGTACTAAACTTCCTCTGATACCAACTGTAACGCCCCGACCCCAGCTACCCAGATTCGGTGCATTACTTCGTAACATTGGCATGATCACAAGAAAGATCAAATCTCGAAAGACCGATTGGTTTAGTAGCCTTGGAAACACTAGATATATTCATAAGTTTTACATTACATCATAAAATGAAAAACTAATACAACAAAATAATGTTTCCACAATCCACACTATTAACCCCTCATAAAATCCTTGCAGGTCATTCATAACTTACTTCTTCACATCCTGGGAAAAATAAAACATAGAAAAGGGGTGAGCTCAAATGCCCAGTAAGGATAACAATATAGCGGAACATTCAAAATAAGCATAAACATTTAAGGCAATGTATAACTAAAACAAAAGCCTTTTAAATATGAACTTTCAACATGGTATGGCATAAATAAAATGAAATAATGCCATTTACTTATTCACATGGATATTCTACTAATCGAATAATCACATGAAAAAATCAATAACCACTTTCATAATGTTGGAATGCATAATGCCAGACTATCATAACCACATAGCCAAGGCCTCGTTCCAAGACTACAAATAAGATTTTGTCAAGGCCTTGTGCCAAGACACTAGTTTGTCTCATGAGACCTACCGATGCATCGAGGAGCTATAGCGGGCTCCACCCGTCACTTACTAAGTCCAATGCATTCCCATATGAAAATGTTTAAACATAACATAAACATTCGTATTAAAACCAGCATACGAAATGTCAATAATTTCACCATAAACTATGAATGGCACATCCATAGTCAAACATATCACAAATCCTTCAATACAATATAGAAGTTTTGTATCATAATAAATCAACTTCAAATAATCTTAAAATCCATCAAAGGATGTTGACGTAGATGAAATCAAAATTCTTTTTAAAGAAGTATCTCCTTTTATTTTGAAATCATTTAAGATCCATATAAAATAAAACATTTTCTTTGAAAATATTCTTATAAGCTTGTAAGGAAAGCTTTGAAGATTTTATAACGGCGTAAAATAACCGCACCCGCCGTATAAGTTAAAAAAACATTCTTACCTCAATTCTGTCGAAAAGGTTAAAAAGGACCTTGTTTTGAAAACGACGGAAAGATTCCTTTATAAAACTCTTATAAAAAGTCAAAAAAGGGTATAAATGACTTTAACCCATATTCTTGTAAATAGTAAAAATGTTTTGAAATACATTTTTAAGAAACATGGATGTGGATGATAAAGAGATCCCAGTAGATTATTACATATAAACAACCTCGGATAATGAAGAGATTGTGAAATAACCCTTACCTTGTACTTTTCCTTGGTTGGGGTAGGTTAACCTCCTGTATAATGGTGAAATAATTGTTATTAAATTATACAAGAGTCATATATATTAATATGATATCATATATGATCTTTTAACATTGATTTATTAATAATATCTTAGAATTATCATCGTTTCGGGTTTTAACTTACTCATTTTCTTTTATATGTTTTGTTACATAAGCCATGTTTGTTGTATCTTATTCATATCCAGAATGATATCAAGTCCTTAAACATCATTTTTAAATCATAAAATGATAATTATACTTGAATGGATACGATGGAGAATGAATCTCATCGCGTTCGTGGAGACGGTAGTCCGTACGTACGCACGAGCGACAATATCATTCTTTTGATATTAAAATAATATATAAATGAATGGTATGTCATATATACAGAATCATTAACATGTTATATTTATTATTTACATGAGTTACACATCATTATTATACCCATCCAAATAATATTATATTGAATAACAATTACACCACGACGTGGAGACGGTAAGCCGTACGTACGCACGTATGGTGACATGTTATTCAAAGGGTGGATAGAATAATGAATATGGTTGTACCATACTTATAATAACATCACAGTATATGTGAGATACTGGAGTTATTATTTTAGAATGGTAAGAACAAAGGAAGAAGAAGTGGAAGAAGAAATGAACTTAGAAAAGGGTGGTGAAATCATTACCTCTTCTTCGGGTTCTTCCTTTTGATTTGATCAAAAGGGCTCCTTCGGTTGGCTTTCTGATCAAACTAAGGCCTCTAGGTTGTAGTGAGGGATGTTGGGAGATTATTTGGGCAGAGTTTGGCCGAACCAAAAGGCTTTGAAGGTGTGAAGAAATGAGAAGGAGGAGTTCCCTTTTATAAGAGGGGTGAGGGGCACCTTTGGAAAAGCTAGAAATATTAATTTATAATAAATTCATATTCGGTTTCTAATGGCTCAAAAGATTATAATTCAAATGTTAAGGTGGGGATAGGTCGAAAACCACTCAACCAATAGAATTTAGACAGGTTTGGGTACTTATATTAACCTTATCTTTAAGTATTAACTCTAAGTTAATTAGTTTCACTTTTACAATGTCTCTTTGTATTTTTATATAATATGGTTAATAAAATTACTATATACATACAAGAGACCCCCAAGTGGTCCATTAATGATTAACCTATCATAATATAAGTCTCTTGGCCGAACCTTAGATTTTTAGGAATTTAATATCAATTAATAATATAATATTTGTTTTAAGAACTCTTTTATGTCAATTTTGACACTATTCAATAGTTGATTTTTTTGAAACTCATAACAGATTGATTACTTCAAAAAAAGTCCATTAAATCAATCCTAATATATCATATTAGCCTATAAAATTAGTTTAATTCATTAAAAGTTTCATATTATATTTATTTGGGTATTTATAATATCAATTATTTTAATTTTTCACTATTATAGTAATTACTGCATCATCATTGTGTCATAAATAAAATAACTTATTTAATGTCTAAAAATTATAAATAAAATATCATTATGTAGGAAATCGTTTTAGCTTTCTAATGAATATTTATAATCTAAAATCCAACATATATAACCCTATGTAAAAATTGTTGTTCTAAAGGATATATGCTTGTGTCATTTTTGTATTCATTTTAACTAAATTAAAATAAAGTGTCATTATCACTTACAAGTGGATCCATGGGGTCCCAAAATAGACCCAAAGATGACCATGGTCGACCATCTATCAACCAATAGGGTTAAGACACGTTTTTAGGGTAATTTAGTATTATTATAATATTATTTTTTTAACCCTTATTTACCGGATTTACCCTTAACCATGGTAAATAAAATATTTACCGCAGTAATTATTCAAAATGTCTAAAAATAAAAGTTACTTATTTACACAATTTGAACATCCTGATTCCAAATATGGAATCCATTTTTCTAAATTCAAAACACAGAAGTGGCAGAAATTAATTTAAAATTAATTCCTGCTGTCAAAACAAAAAGCGTGTTTTTAAGAGATAATAACTATCAAAAGATTGACACTTGTTTATGTTCGGTTTAATTGTAAAATTATGTCCAATGACCAAAATTATATTAAATGGTAAAAATATATTCTAAATATACTTTAAAACCACTCAAATTCATAATTTATCACTATTAATTATTTTGATTAAAAAAGTTGTTTTTAATTAAAATTTAGAAATTTTCACTATTCATCAAAATATGAAAGTTATCCGAAATGTACCAAAATTTCACCCTAGACTAATTTCGATATTTCGAATCCAAAAATGAAGTCCATTTTGAAATATAAAATATATATGATTTCAAAAAGTAGGTATTACTATTCACAACGGCTAGATTAATTAGTTGTGGTGTGTGTTAGAACTCGAGGTTGCGTACAACACACGCTATCGCATTATTCGAGGAGAAACGTACCGTGGAAGCTTGGGGTGTTACAGTTCTATACAAGAATGATAATTTCTTAACATCTAGGATAACTATCCAAATAAATCCATAATCTCCTCATCTCTAAAACCAGCCACTTTTTTCATTGTCATGAGAGAAATCCCTACACTAATTACTTGTGTTGACACATTTTCCATTCCCTACATTAGTAACAATTCATAGCTGGTTTCATACACAAGATTAGATTATAAAATTATGAATCATACTTTAAAATTGAAAATCTCATGTAATACTTAACATAAATTGAAAAAAATTCATTGATAATATAATAATCTTATTATTATCATATTTTGGATTATAATAAAATTATACACAAATATTTCATAATGTTTTGTAAATAAAATGTTCATTAACACATGGATATTCCACATTAGTGTCAAACACGGTGATTAGTAATGGCACATTTACCATGCACCAGAATGATTACTGAGATATACCTTAATACATATTTTTTGGGTTATTACCCCTAGATTCTTATTTTATGAAATCTTATCTACATAGGGTATTCATAAATTTATGTACTTACAGTAAAACAAAATAATCTCTTCCATACAAAAAAATGATGATTTCCTAAAATTAAATATATCATCAATTTCATTCATAGGGTTTGATTCTATAATCTATGTTTTCATAAATATTGATCTTATGGTTTATATTAAACTTTCTCTATTATCAATTATAAATAACCCAAATCTAGAACCCTAGAGATGTTGGTTAAATTAATAAATTTTCATAATATATAATCTATCACATCCCACGGGATATCATAGTTTTGTAGTATTAGGTAACTAGATACATACGTGACTCTCATGTTATGTTTAAAATATTAAATAAAACATATTATTTTCATTACTATCATTATTATTATATCATGAATATATATTCATGAAAATCATAACACTTCCTGGCATCCCATGGAAGGTTTACATAAGAAATGTATAATTTCAAATACTCAGTAATGGAATGCACACACAATAATAAATAATAAAATAAATCAAGCATGAATAATAACGAAGGAATAAAACATGATGAAACAATTCTATATAAACAATCACATGATCTTGAAACATATCTGTAAATAAAATATCTATTATTAAAAATAAATATACATCACAATATATATTCAAAATGATGGAATACATTATGTAAAACATCATAATCATACGATCAAATCCTCATGAAACGACATAACACACATACCTTCAAGACCTCATGGGAAGACATATTAAAAAAAGTGTATATAGTTTTCCAAATATACAACCCATTTTTTATTATGGGATAAAATTATTAATCTAGGGGATATGTAATTCAAGACCACTCCCATCACAAAACAATTTCAATGTATTCATCATCATAATAACCAACAAAACTGAATCTATATTCTATAATAATGATTAACTATTTGTACCTAAGGCACTATCACAAATAATTAAATTACATTAGCTAGTTTTAATTATCATAATAAATCTATATAAATATATTTTATGGTATTATTTGAGTTTATACAAATTAATCATAAGATTATTCAAATTATTTTGACATTTATAGATGTACTTTTAATAGACCACTGAAAGATTTCATGAAGAAAACCTTTTTTTCCATTTTGAAATAAAATATTAAAAATAAAAATATTTTGAAACTATTAATAAAAAATATATATATGAGAAGATCCATGGAAAATTTGATAGAAATATTCAATTCATAAAGTATTCATCATTGTGGGTAATTCAGTATATATTAAATTACTGAAAAAAATTACTATTAACACATTCAGTAAAAATTACCTCATTTATAAATATTAAGAAAAATACTTATAATTTATTTTCAAAATTAAAACATGTGTAAATAATAAAATAAATAATACTTATATAAATTTTAAAATAATTATTGAAAACATTTTATATAACATATATATGGAAGATAAATGTTTTCTGACGAAGGTAAGAGAAATGATGTAATTTTTTCAAGTTACCATTTTATATTCCATTTTGAGTACCAAAAGAGATATAAATTGTAATAAAACTAAAAAAATTAAAATATAACACAAGGTGAATACAAATTAATTGGGTTTATCTAATATGTATTATATAGTATTCCTTTCTGTAAATTCTATCATATTCTATAAAAATTAAAATGAGTTTGAAACAAAACTATGTACCTCAAGTATTGTAATTCTTCAGGCATAACCTCTTTAATAAATCTAAATTTATTATTAATCTATTAAAATGATGTTCATATATATCATTTCATATATTATTTACATATTACTTCTTATCACCTCTTTATTATAAAATATTTATTAAAATCATTGTTTCGGTTGATAACTACATAATTTTCAAGTATGTTTTAGTACTTTAGTTCTAGTATTTTCATATTGATCATTGTTCCATAATATAGGGTACATTAATAATGATATAAATATATTATATATTTGTTATAAATAAATTTATAATCATCCGTTATTTTGGAACATGAAAATTGAATCACATCATTTCATGGGGATGATATTCGACACATACACACGAGCATCGCAACAATTTTTTAAACAAGTGTAAGGGAAAGAATTTAAATTTCATATAATATTTAGTGTCTATAAATATCATATATATTCATTATTTACTTAATTATAACCATTTAAGTATAATGGAAATGTAAATCCATTTACACCACAATGTAGATATGGTAAGACGTATGATTGCATGGGCAAAGTTAACATTTTACAAGGGATGAAAAATAAATTTAAAAGGGTTTCAAAAAACACATAATAAAATATAAAATTATTCCTGACAATATATTCATTATTTTATGATGTATATAATAGATTTATAGGATATATAAGATGAAATATATTTGAATTTTATCAGTGAAGAGTTATACCTTTTCGTTGAGAATCCACATTTAGCACACACATTAGTATATTAAAGGATGAAATTTTGGTAATAAACGAAACTATAAGACTTGGTGAATGAAATTAATAAAGTATTATGGAATCGATATTCCAAACTAAAGTTCTCAATATTTTTGAATAATTGTGGGAGGTTGTTCCCTTTTAGTTTTGGGGGGCACCCATGGAATTACATATAGTATTAAAATAATATAAATAAATTTTCATGTTCGTGTGGAATAAAATTGGTATAATATAAATATTGAATTATAAATATAAATAATAAAAAACAATAAAATTTATAAAAAAAAATTAATGGTTTAACCCTTATCACTTATTTTATACCCCCATTATCCATTTTGATAAAAATTGTGAAATCCGTGTTTTCTATAATTTATGGGTCAAAAATGATATGATAAAATTCCACGTTTGTAATAAATGGATAACAGGTATTATGATAGAACATATATAATACAATTTTTTTATTGTAATGTTTTTATGAACATTTAATCATTTAGAAGATATTTTCTAACATAAGATGCACTTAAATCCACTTTGGGGCTATTCTAATAGTATTACTTTAAAGAAAACAAGATAGAAATGGAATTCAAATAAAAACATTAACACATAAATACTATGTAATATTTATCTATAAAATTTTTGGAACTTAATCACATATCCAAATTTCATTTCCTTAAATATGTTTAATATAATTTATCTTATTTTTCTATTACGTAAACAAATATTGTGTCGGTGTTGCATTCTAATTTTTCCTAACTATTTGATAATTAAATAATTAAAATAAATTAGCCTTTTAAAAAAGATAAATAATATTTCCAATAAACATTTATAATCAAACATAACCACATTATACACTTTTAAAAAAAATTATAGATATATAAGTCAAGAGGGAAATATTTTGTTTTTATAATTTTAATAATATAATAATTGATTATATTAAAATGAAAACTGCTCCAATTTTCTACATATAATAAAAATAGATGATAAATTCAAAAATACACTCATATAATAGAATAATGAAATATTTTCTTGAAAGTTTGATTACTTGTCTAAACTTTTTGACACTGGTTTACTTGTTTACCACATAACAAGGTGGATAATATTTACCAAGATTACTTTTAATAATAACCACAAATTGAAGGATAATATTAAAAAAATTATCCTATAAATTCTCAATATGTAATCAACGTGATTAAATATATATATGTTAGAAATTAATTTAAATTTAATTATGTAAAACTCAATGAAAGATAGTTTTTATAGAAATAAAACTAATAATGAGAATAAATAAAAATATAATTTAATGATGATTTACATCTATTTAATTGAATTTTAAATTCATTAAGGATAATTATTTTACATTAGTATCATATTTAAATCATCAAAATAACTTCTTCAATGAAAATAGAAGAATGTTTTAGTTATTTTCCACTATTTATAGGTAATTAAATACTTTCATAAAATTCTAAAGATCATTACATAAGATAATTTTAAAACATATATTTAAAAATTGATATATTTATATATATAAAATATTCTAAATGTGTGATAAATAACATCCTAATATATAGAATCAATTTTTTAAGAAAAATAATTTTTAAAACATTAATAGAATTTACAAAAATTTGGGTATATATTTATTACGAATTAATAAATGTAATAGAAATATATTAATAATTTATAAATAGTTCTTATAATAATTTTATTTATATTCATAGTTTTAAATTTGATGTCTACTTTATAATATATCATAGTTAATTGTATACCTAGTGTTTCATGTCGAAAAATCTATTGAATTATTACTATTTATATAAAGGAAAATATATTTAAAAAAACCAAGGTGTTAAAAATAGATTCCAAATATTTCATAATAATATATTTTAATTCATCATAATAGTAATCACTATAGTTTCAAAACATCAACTAGAAGAGGTATTATTCTATATAACATTTGAAACAATTCGTTCCAGAATAGTTCCATCATGTATTTTTCTATACCATGTCAAAATTTGTACAAATAATGATTTAAGAATACCTATAGATTGACATTTTTAAATCATGATCCCTAGAACATATATTATGCCATTAAGTAATTTATAGTTAATTTATCTGTTTTATCATTAAATTTATAATTCCTATGACTTTTTTTATATCTATTATCATCATATTCATCTTAGAATACTATATCACTCCCACTGACTGTTTCTAAACTCATGGAACACCCTAATTTTTAATAAACCCAAACCATCTTCCTATTTAATTACAAAAAATATTATATGATAATTACACTTCTGTTAATTGATTAAGGGATCCTGGAATCATTTATAATATATAGGTTTTCTTCAATACCCCATAACCTTATTAATGAATCATGTAGAGATATTATATAGTGTTTCCTAAAAGGAAGGTAGATTTGAAATCTAATGACCAATATGTTGATAATATTATTTTTTTAGGGAAATTATAAATCTAATAGATTTTTTTAGAAATACTGGTTTTAGATTATTTCATAGACTATTAAAAAGAGTATATTTTAAAATAAATAACTATTTGAACCTTTTTAATATAAAATTTTATGACCCATGTAATCTTTCTATTGAATACCCACCATTGGGTTTATATCAACTTGAGAAACATCCAAAATATATGAATGAATTTTTCTACATATAATCCATTGATTAATTCATATTTTTCATTTAATCATTTTATGTTTCTATTTACTAATTACCTATATTATGTTTTATTCATATTGAATAATATATCACATATCTTGTAGAATATAGAACCCTGATTTGGTTTCAACTTTCCTACATTGCATTCATCTCTGGAAAAATAACTCTCAGTAATATTTATAGACTTCAGTGTTCATATTCCATGTATTATGTTTTGATATCATAAAAATCATTTATGTATTTTCTAATACCATTGTATCATATTATATGTTGTTCTCTATTATAAAATATAATCAGTATAGACTAATACATTTATATATTCAGGATGTCAATATCCTTTATAACTATAGTTTATTCAACTAGGATAAAACTTGGGTATTTCTTTATGAACATTTGTAACTAATGAAAACAAAAAAAATAAGATTCCCATCAATACCCTAAGGTTCTGATATAATGGATTTTCAACATAATTTTGTTGATTTTATATCCATTATTCAGTATTGTTGGTATATTGTTAGTTGCATTTTTTTTATTTTCAAAACACATCATCACTGACAATGGAAGACTATAAATATATATATAAGGCTCTCCATTTAACATCCTTGTACTATTATATCCCATTTTTGTGTATAATGTATTGTGAGTTTAGTAAAACATTAAGAATATATTTAAATTATCAATGAATAAATAAATAAGACCTTTTAAGATAATCCCACTCAATAGATCTTATATATTATACAAATTTCATTTAATAATTATATTTTACATTATTGGATGATATTTAAGGAATATAATGAGGTATATGAATTTAGATCTATATTAAATATTGAATATTTCACATGGTTGGGTTAAACTATGTTTATAATCTTTATGAATTTCCATTTTATCAAAAGATTTATTTATCAAAAATTTAATGATAATATCTAGAATTTCTATGGATTTATCTACTATGACTTTAAATTACATTTTCGGTGTATACCCCAATAATAATTTTAGTTTTATAGCACTAATAATTTACAGGATATAATGTATATGATTATTATATTTTATATTCAACATTGATTGATACTATGGAATATTAATGATACAAGAATTATTAAACCATTAATAATATATTGAAAACCATATCAACATTCATTATAAAATGAAATAATTAATCATTTAGTCTAATTAAATCCTTACATATATGTTTTGATAATATTTAATATAAATAATAGATGTTTCTTAAATTAATCCCCTAGTTATAATGATTATTTGAACTTATTCTTACTGATATAGGAATCAAACGTTCTTAGATATTTATATTTTTCAACTTTTTTCTAATAATTTTTCTAAAAATTCATGGTTCTTGTATTAAAGGTAAATATGTGAATGAAATATTTCATTTCATACCCAATATGTTAAACAATAACATTATATTTATTGATGAAAATTCCTAATCTATATACCAATGATTTCATTTTATTCTCTTTGTTACAATCCGTATTCTAGTTACCATTTTACCGGTATGATATTAAAGAGCCTCTAGTTCACTTTTGTCCCAATTGGTATTTTACCCCTTTTAAGTACATTTTGAAGGAACCATAATATATAAATAGTTCATTTGGATTATAAAGACATTCGTTAAAATCATTAATTACAATGGATTGAAAAAAATTACCCTTTATTTCATACCTTTCTAGAAAGGTATAGTCAATATAATCATGAGTGTTGTATCTAAACAATTATTCCAAAAATTCTAAATGAATAGGTATAATATTCAAAGAATGTATTATAAGACAATATAAATGGATAATTTATTATCAAAATATACCTTTAGTATCACTAATATATTTACATATTTAAATATCTTGAAGGAATAATCCCAAGCTAGGTTCCCTAGTTTCATTTACACTAGTATATTATAGTAGAAATCTTGTTTTTCATAATATTCCTATTCAATTTTTCAACATAAAAATGTTAATTTTTCATGGCAAAATTATCCTTGTACTTATAATGAAATAGTATCTCTCTATAGATATCTTATACATAGATAAAATGGAAATAAATAATATTATCCATGAATCACATATAATATTCCTTTTCCCTACTGTCCACAGAGTGAGTTTGTTGATCAATACTTATGAAATCCACCACATATTATAATATTTCCCATTAAAATACATTTTATAAATGATAGTACCACTCGTGGAATTTTTTAGGTTAGGATATGGTATATATTATGAAATGATCATAATGTTATAATAGGTTCACATTCCATTTTCTATAATATGTAAAATTAATTTTTTTAAATATCCTTCATTATAACGTGTGATGAAATAATTTTTATATTATTATTCTTCTTTTATTTTATAACTCAAAATAAACCTTAACATTGGATTTATAACATCAAATTGTGTAGATATTATAGTGGGAAATATTGATATATCTAGTTATATAAAATAATAAATGGCCTTATTGAATTACATAACGCTATTTAGGTAGGTGGTATGGACAACTACATTAACTTACTATTCAATTATTCAATTAGTGGGATCCCAAGTTTTAAAATTCAGGTATTTGTTTACCACAAAACATGTCTCTATGTATCAAAAATTATTACGTAAACAATCAATCCCTGATTCAATCTAGCATAAGTCATACAAAAAGTTTTTTTAAAATCTCCCCTGATAAATAAAAGCACATAGTCAGAGGATAGAAATTAACATTAAATTATGGTTCAAATTTACCTCAAGAAATGTGTTTATTTTTTCTGACTTAATATTATCAAGAGGATTATATTTAACTTATTCATAAATAATCTCAATTTTTTATACATATATGATTTTATATATTTTACAGATTAAAAATAATTAATTAACTATAATATTATAATAATTTACTCATAAATACTTTGACTTATTTTATCCTAGAATTCTTGTAAATTATTTTATATAGATTACTGTGTTTCATAAATAAGCATGCATCATATAAATAAATAACCATGCACTAATAAATAAAATAAGCATATATCATGACCACAGTCATTTAACTACTCCTTTTTAATGAAGTGTATAATCAATCAACCCTCCACCCTAGGGAATAACTCAAAGATATGGGCATTACATATGTTACAACGAACCACCTTTGACCTGCACACCTCCTTTTTTGGTTTCATCTTAGATTGATCATGAAGCATCTACTTTTCTTAGAAATATATCATTTACATATACATGGTCACTCATTGATGAGAGATAATAATGGATTAGGGTTATATAAAACAAATCATGGATATGAAATACCATATATCATAAGGAAAATGGTTGATATATAGGTCACTATATTTAATTTAATCACAAATTTATTGTAAAAACCTATACCATGCTAAAAAATTTATAGATTCGATCATGTGTGGTTCTAAAATTTATTAAACAAAATTGAACAATAATTTTAGGTATTATATGGGGTTTTATAGTAATTTAAATGGAGTTAACCCCATATATCCATGTTCACAATAGTTTCACACTAATCAGGAATCCAAAAGTTCATCATCGTACATATTTATGATATCATTCTATTAGAAAAAGAATCCCTAAATTGATAGGATTCTTTATAAAAATGTGATAAAACCAATTTCATTGGTTGGAATCATGAATTCATTTAATCCAGTAAGGTATAAAATTATAGAGGACATTAATAGTTATAGTACTAAGGGAATCAATCATTAGTTCAGAATTAGATACAACCCAATATTATTTGTATTAATAATTAAAATCAGGAAAATAGAATAGATAATGGACCATAACTAATAATCATATATAGTCCCATTCCCAATATAATGATATAATAAACCTATGAAAAATCCATAATGGGTGACAAAAAACCCCCACATCTTGAAGATCCTATAATTCTTGAGGCCACACAATGAACATCAACATTAATCTATGACGGTAGCATGGGAATATAATGAAAAAACATTAGAACTGAGATGTTCTTTAGACTTCCTTGAACAAACAAAAGATATAATATGTTCATACCATTAATATTATCTCTCATTACACATATTTGGGTCTTGGTTACAATAAAGACATCACTTTCTATTGTGAGGATAGTCATGTGAAGCAAGGGATCTTTCTATCAGATATTGATTAATTTTTAGCACTGCAAGTGACAGAAATAATAATGTAAGTGGGTAAAAGAAGAAGGTTATAGATCTAGTCACTCAATTTATCATTGAAAATTCATAGAATCCATTTTTCCAGGAGGCTTTCTTTGCATATATGAACCCTAATAAATCATGTTTGTAGCCCTAGAGCTGGATAACAACTCAGCAGCCTATGAATACATGTGTTTTACTTTCATCACCTTCCACACGTATGTAATAAGATGAAGTAGATGTTATCCCTAACTATTCAATTTGAGATTATTGGAAATTCATCCCTTATATATTCTCTATATATGTATGAATATTGTAGGTTTTATGAATTCTGATTTAAATTTTAGAATCTATGTTGGAAATATGTTTTAGGCATCACTAATCAACCAATAAAAGTACTTCGAAACGAAATGTACTTTTCTATTTGAATTATATATTATTTTTTCTCTAAATATGAAGGCATATTATTTAATTTAAATAGAAATATATTGTTGGATAAATATCTCTTGGTTATTATTGTAGAGGAAAAAATAAACTATTGATATTTTTTCTCTATTTGGGGGGATGACCATAAGGTATTTGAGGGGAATATCTAACAATTATTTAGTATATTAGTTTGGATTGGATTTAACATTAACCCTATATTTTTTTATACATTAGATAATTAAATGTGTATTTTATGGAAGGATTAGTAGAATATTTATGATAGTTGGAGAATCCCTCCAACAACCTTCCACTAAACATGTTTGAAAAAAAAACAAGATATGGGTCATTAGATTTCTAAATATTCCAATTTAATTTGGTGATAATTACATCATTGAAATTCATAAATTCCATGATTCTAATTTCCCCATAGGTAAATAGGATTAGTGTATTCATTCCTTGAATTGGCGATAAATGTTTTTCATTAAACATTCCAGTCAAAATAAAATAATTTTCCGTGTTTCGAAAGTCCTTGATATTACTTCTGGGCTATATGTAGAGGAAAAATGAGTAGAAAATATAACAAGTGATTACTTATTTTGACCAAAAATACTATTCCATCAATGAATAAAGTCTTAACTTATCATGACATAGCCTAGAGGGAATGTTTCATGACTCTCCAATATCGTTTCTAATAGGTTAGAGGATTGTAACTATCATTGTGTAAGCATATAACTAGAATGGGAGGAATTTTCTAAGTACTTGTACACAAAAACAAACATTTCCAAGCCCACAAAATTATACAATTTGATGAAAATAAAAAAATAATTAATTCATACATTTATATCCTATAACTAGAGTATTACTCGATGTAAATGATAGTAAATAAGCCACATAAAAGACTAATATAAAGAAGATTGTAACATAAGTCCTACTAGAATGTAAAGGTATTGATATTGCTATTTTAATTCCAAATGATCACACCTTAGTTTTTTTGTCTCACTAATCTTAGTCTGGTCTTGTTCAACCTATGACTTTGTCAAAAGGATTATCATCTACACATGACATGACATGTTTAAGGAAAGACAATGTATGGGTGAGTAAAACAATACCCAGTAAGACCCCCCAAAACCACAAAGCATATAAAAATGGACATCCAATCATATATAAATAAGTTTAATCCTACATTAAATATAATAATAATTTCCTGATATACTTTATAATGACACAAATTCTATCTGTAATATACACCCATAATCTACCAAACCTTGTATTTTATCTCAAATATTGCATAATGCACTCATATGGGAGAACACACTAATGAGATTGAAAGTAATGACGATGTCCATTTGAGAGGTACTACTCATTGAGTCTCATAATGTGGAAGATACAATGATAAATCCAAAATAAATATGATTCACTGATGAGGATCACTTTTACAACCATTGTGTGAAACCAACAATTCCATATGGATTAAACCTCTATATAGACGATCGACACTAAGTTATATTGGTCAAGTCGATACCCATATCACTACCTGGGGAATAAATATTAATAGAGGATCCTTATTTTGGCCACATGGGGGGGGGGTTAAAAAAACTCTCTCTATGATTTCCTTATAAAGTGATGGTTGTCCTAGGGTTAGGAAAGGATTCATACATACCTTAAGGGAAAATATAAGTGGAATGAACCCTAATAAAACACTTCAATGTTATGGAGTAAATATATCTAATCCGTATATGAAATATTACATGACTTGTAGAGGGGGTTATACATCATATCCATATCCCTAGGTTATTCCAATTTAAATATCTCATGTCATCCATACTATGTATGTATATTATAGGAACAATGTCTAGAGTGGTTACATGTCATGTCCCAGTACACAGGGTCTCATCTGTGTACTCAACCTGTGAACCAGTACACAGTGTCATACCGTGTACACATTACTATGTACCAGGACACAGGTTTCCCATGTACATGATTCAAGGCTTATTTTGTGGGGTAGTAGACAACATATAGGCAACCCATGTACTCCAACCCCATGTCCATGTACAATTCCAAATACACACCAAGTCATTCAATGGTGCTACGCGTCATGTAGCTAAGGATTACACGATGTGTATATCATGATTTTCCAAAAACCCTTTTCATCCTACCACCAATGTCTACACATATGTCATCTTGTAATCTAGTTATAATCATGTTGTATCCTTGGAATTTGTATTCCAACCCACTTTATGGATCTAACATCCAATTTTGGTGCCTAATCCAATTGAAAAATGGATCTATTGATCATTCTACCTTTCATCCCAATGAACACAAATCAAGAATATTTTATCATCCAAGTTACTCTGTCTCTATCATCACACATCCATCGGGTCGTTTTGATCATGGATCTTAGAATTTATATCATTTCACCATGAAATTGGTATGTAATTATTGATTGATCTAGATTAGTTGGTTCGTGGTCCAAATGAAAAATGCATGTGACGAATGAAGAATAGGGCGATAAAAGTACAAATCAATCAAGAAGAAAATAACATGATCGATGTTTGTGTAAATATCATTCTATTTACATCAGAAAGATAAATGAATAAATCAAATGAAAGGGATAATTTTCCCATCAAAACCCCCACATATAATCCCATCACAAAATATGCATAATCCTTTAGTCAATCCATTCATCAAATGATTCTTGTACAATATAGAAACAAATAATGGGGAACAAAAAAAATTAAATATCACTCCCTAGATTGATTTGTTTCAATCATTGATGAAGAATGATGTGTCCTCATCATTGGTGGAAATATCTGATGAATCTGAGGTTCTTTGATCTTGATTCGCAACATCATCATCATTCACCTTAGTGGATTTTCCATGATTTATCTCTCCAACAATCCTCAAGAGGTTATACATTAATGTGTCTACCCAAAAAATTCTAAAGTAAAATTATATTTAATATCTAAACAGCCACTGCATCAACCAAACAAAAAAAATAATTTGTCATATTATTTTAGTCATTTCTACGCCCATGACAATGTTTCCACAACAAAATCATGGCGACTAATGTTCAGTCATGCCTATAGAAAACCTAACATTCTGAACTCAATAAATCCTTCATATTTTAGATATATGAACCCATTTAGATGATATTACACCTTTCCTAAAAAAACATAGTATGTGTGATATTTAATAAATATAATATATTCCAATCATATATTGTAGGAAACCCGAGCCATTGAATTGAACTTCATATCATTTTATGGTAAAAAATATAATCCATATAATATTTAAAAGTTATACACAGAAACTCTGAGTCATTATATTCTACCAAACTTGTGGATTTATATCCCCAAAATCCAAAACAAGGTCTACTCAAACAAATGAGGGTACCGAGGATGAATTTGAGCCTCCCACTCCAATGTTCCTTTCTAAATATTTTCATACTTCCGTCGTACACACACCAAATGAATCAATATCCCACGAAGGATCTTATCCTTCCCATCCTTTATATTTACTTGTCACTCCTTAATGGTTGCTCCATCATCAGGGTCTAACTCCCACAAGTTGATAATGTGTGGTGGGTGATGCACGAACCTCCTCGAGTATAACCCATGGGAGACGTCATGTATCTGGTCTAACAATAGTGGTAGAGTTAATTGGTATCCCCCCTCTCTAACACTATTTATTATTTTTAAAGGACCAATGATTCTTGCAGATAGCATGCCTCCATATCAATATATATGTAATCCTCATCGATGTATAACCCCTAAGAACTAATTGTCACCTTACTCAAACTCCAAAGGCCTTCGTCGCTTGTTAGCATGATACTTCAAATTGATATGGGTATTACCAATATCCTCTCTGATGATCTTCACCATCTCTATTTTGGAACGCACCAATTCTTGGAACATGAGTTATGAACCTCCTCGATCTATCTAGTAAATTAGTAACCTATTGGTTCATCCGTACAATGCATTGGATGGTTCTATATTGAGGGTGGAATGGTAACATATGTTTTACAAACACTCCATGAGTGGTTGGTGATCCTTCTAACTATAGACCAACTATATCATTTAATTCCACAACATGTCTAACATAACCAGAATGGTTTTCTTATTTTAATAGTCAGATTTTGGGTGGAAGCAGTATGCTCAACCTTAAATGGGACTCCAACTCCTCCTTTAATCCCTTCTACAACCGGTATATAAAGGGATCATCCCAGTAAAAATCAATTGATGAGGGAAATCTATTAATTTAGACTATCCCCTAGATATATAGGCATCCTAAGATCTCAACTAAACACTATTATCAATAGAAAGGAAGTGGCAAAATATCGTGAGTTTGTCTACGATCACCCAGATAGTATCATTTCCCATGGGTGTATGTGGTCAACCCATCACTAAGTGCATGTACTTCCCATCCCAATTATATTCCTGAACTTCAAGGGGTTTACCTAAAGCCAATGGAACATGGTTCTCAACCTTCACTTGCTGATAAGTATGGCATCTTAAGAAAAACTCCAAAATAGTTTTTTATCTCTTACCACCAAAACTGAAGTCGTATGTCTGGATACAGTTTTTTACTGACAAGTATATATTACCAAATTATATATATCAAACTCCCTCGAACCATCCTCCATCAATTTCAAAAGTACCATCATGAATCCTCTAAAAATAACTACATCTCCCCACCTTTATAATATCCATCAATAGCATGCCTTATGTATAAATGAGAATATATGGACTCACATTCAAAATTACCATGTATTGACTCATGGACTCTCTATAAGAGTATATGGGTGAAAAAATATCAACGGCGGGTAAAATACTCTCTATCCATTCAAAAAGTAAAATTTCAATTAGGAAAACTATATGATGACTCACTCAACAACTATAAACAAGATGTCTGACTTGTAGAATATACTACCATATTCTCCTTCCCAAGAGTGTTGAAAATCTTAAATTATTTATCTTGTAAGAACTATATACATTTCTTATGTCTCCTGATAAGATCATTATAATAGAAGATAAACATAAGACTCTTGTGATCATAGTATATGATAAACCGTTCGAACATCCGGTCATGGTTCCATATCATCAATGATAAAACAACCACCACTAACTGAAGATCATGGGTCCTGTAGTTTGGATCATGTGGTCTCAACTAGCATGAACCTTAGGCAATCAGCACTTGCCTCTACATCAGAACACTTCCATGACTGGTTTTTCATGTATCATAGAACACAACGTACATGAAAAAATCCTTCAAAAATCCTAATATTTGATCACTCCTCAATCATTGCATCAACTGCTGAAAATCCAAATATCACTTCTCTGTCCACATAGAAGGATATAAATTTCGAGGAAAATATTTCATTGGTGATGATATCCTATAGATATTAGGTATGAATCTATATTAATATCCATCCAACCAAAGGATACTATGCACCTCATTCATTCTCTTAGGTGGATTCAAAGCATACATTTTTTTGATTTTGTTTAAGTCTGTCATCACTCAGTCTTCTGAGATAACATGTCCTCGAAAGTGGACCAAATTTTTCTATAAATGGGAATTCAAGAGATTTCGGTAAATAATGTTCTCTCAGAGTACTTCAAGAACATTCTGTAAGTGTCTCACATCCTCATCCTCATAGGTTCCGTACATAAGAATATCATCTATGAATACTACCATTAACTAATCTAAATAACACTAAAATGTCTAGTTCATGAGTCCCGTGAACATAGTTGGGGAATTTGTCATTCCCTAGGGAATCTCCAAGTACTTATAGTGATTGTAGTGACATCTGAATTTTGCCTTCAGTATATCTTTGTCTCTAACATGCAGTTGGTGATAGACTAATTTCAGTTTAGACTTCGAGAATCATAATTCCCATATCAAATTATCAAAGAGTTTATAAATCCTCATTATTAGGTAAATTATTATCACAGTCACATGATTCATGTTTCGGTAATGCACACCCAACTTCAAGCTCGCATCATACTTTTTATAAAACATAAATGTAGATTCTAAGGGTGAAACTCTGGGTGGAACAATTCCCTTACTATGAATGTCCTCCAACATCATACTCATCAAAAAATCACTATGGGATCCTTCTTATATGATGGTGAAGATATCAGTTCCATCATAGGTTTTAAATCAATGTAGAAATATATATATATATATATGTGTGTGGGGGGGACCTGGAACATCTTCGATGATGACAACCTTATACTCCACCAAGACTATAAGAAACTAGAAACTCGTAACATCCATTTCACTAAGGGGTAAACGATCAAACTGATGTGTAATTAGCTACACCCTCATATGCATGAGTTTATTCTATTCTACCTGGGATTTCTTTTCACCAACAATAGAGAAACCAGTTCAATCACTATAGACACATGACACTTCTCACCTACAATAGTCAATCCAGGCATGCATTACATATAAACAATCCCAACCAAGAATGACATCTTAAGGCCTTGATGATACAAACAAAATTTCTCAACTAAAACTCTCACGTCCAAGAGTCTGATCACACTATCATCATAAGTCTGTAATCACTGAGTCTTCTCCAGTAGGATTTTCTAAGCGTAAGGGTGGAGTAAATAGTTTATCCAAAATCTATAGGCCCCATAATAGAGATGTGGTGAAAAATGAATGACTAGAAAATTTTTCAATCACTAATGAAAATAAATTATAAAAGACATAGATCATACCAAAAATAATTCTCATAACCCCTACGATATAAGCTTAGACCACTTGTATTTGTTTCAACATCTATCCTCTAGCTCCCTGAACCTGGTGTGGACTACTTGGGGAGGGGTGTTGGTAACAAGTCAAAACGTAGACCACCTCCAGATGATATCCCCTCTCCTCTTCCACATCATCCGCCATATGAAGCAGCCTTCTCTAGAGAGTGTATCTACCCTTTTGGCCAATCCATGTCCTCTCAGTCAGCAGTATGTCAAGTTATACAATCTTGGATGAGATGAACTCTTATGTCACATTATTAACATCGCATATCTTTGGGCTGACTAGACCCACCCTATGAGCCATATACTGGAGATAATCTATCCTGATAAGTCCTCTTTAAAATTATCCCATGTCAAGGACTCTAAGACTAATATTGGTTCCCTTTTATCCTGGTCTCTACTCTCAATTTCCCACTACTGACAACTACCATTTGTATCTTCTCATCTAGGAAACTCAAGACCACAAAAGCTCAGTCTAGCACCTCGGTATAG
The DNA here is from genome assembly GCA_963277665.1 of Viscum album. Taxonomy (NCBI): domain Eukaryota; kingdom Viridiplantae; phylum Streptophyta; class Magnoliopsida; order Santalales; family Viscaceae; genus Viscum; species Viscum album. Next base: position 1,135,051,859 of record OY728166.1, read on the forward strand.
ATAGGAATGAATATATGGATAATGATGGCTTAGATGTCTCTATGAAGGATGGACACATTGTTCTTATCCCTGTAGAACTGATCTCAAACCATGTACATTGATTACATAGATAAGTTTCTAAACCTAGATGAATACTCAACTACTCTCATGGTTCCTTATTGGAGTAGTTGAATATCTAATATACGAAAACCCCTTAGTGTAGATGGTGAGAACACCTATTTGAATAGATGAATGATCTTTATCCCTAAAAGAGTATCCTCATCATAAAACATGGTTACAAAACCCCAATATCACCCTTCTGATCCATGAAAAATACACAATTCCATGACCACCATCTGATCTGTCAGTGTCTGAATAGATGGAAAACACACATCACCACTTCATGCTAGTCTGCATCTACCTATGGGTTAATCTAATCTCAAAAATGGATGGCTATCTATCCCTACAACTCTTGAATCATGTTACATTTATGCACATCATAATCTGGTACTATGGGTACTCCATTCTACTTTAGAGGTTGATTTATGGATTCTACTCCACCAAGAGGTAACATATCAGGAACTTGTCCCTAAATCAACACCTCATCACTATGTGGATAATCCTCTTGATAATCATGATGAATCTTATTTGGAAAATATAATGTAGGAATCCTGAATGTAAACAATATTTACAATGATCAATGAGAATGCACAGAGATCTTGATTAAAAATGACATCGAAAACACTACCTTTTGTTATATTATGCATGTACCATTTTTGTCCCTACAAATAGTGTTATCATATACTGAGTAGAGAAGTAGGTGATTAGATTCCTGCTGTATGGATACATTAGCCTCCGCACCAAAAAATAGGGTCCCTAGGATGAAATATAAACTGGAAACACCTTACACTTATTCCCCAAACCTATTTCTGAAACTCCCATTTCTAATGTTGAACTGATTTCTCGGATACCACTCTATCATGACCTGTCCATGTGGGGAATGTGTCATGAACCCCCAATCCCAGCAATAATTGGCTAAGGGCTGCTGACTATGACTTTGTAGAAATATCACAAACATGGAAGGTACTGACTATGTAGAAATACACATATAAAAATCTCCATGCCAATAAAATAATAAAATTAAAAAATAACTACACAGCCAGTGCATGCATCCATCTATATCCCACAACTAGCATATGAAATGAATTAAATAAAAGTAAATAGTTACAAATTCAAGCCATCCAAAATGATTTCTATAACCAAAGTACAACATTAATGTACATGTATTGGGACTACTATTTGAATGATACAAGAAAACACCTTGGTCTGTCTAGTCCCACTAAGAACCATCCTTTCATAGTCTACCTAGGAATCTATCAAAAGTTATATCATCCAAATAATATGTGACATGTGTGGGATAAGCCCTTGTAGGGGTGTTTATATCAATTATTAGAAGGAAAGTCTAAAAAAACAATGCATACAACAAAGGAAATATAGTCAACTCTATATACGAATATGCCAACATTACGTATAGTAAAAGTATCCAAATATACTGAATAAATACACATTGTATAGGAGTAACCAACAACCATAGTATACAATTACATGGATTCTAGATTGAAGATTCCATGAACCAATACTCATGGAGAACACACTCATGATTTTGATAGAAATGATGTTGTCTATCCAAGAGGTGCAACACACTGGGTCTCATTATGAGAAAGATACACTGGCTGGTCTGAAGAGAATATGATACATAAATGAGGATCACTGCCAGGGCCATTGGGTATTACCAAAAACTATATATATATTAACTTTCTAAGTAGAGGATCTAATCCTAGTAATATTTTCCATGTTAATACCTAAAACTATACCTAGGGAAAGAAGATGAATAAAGGATCCCACTCAGGGCCTCTCAGGGGGGAATACAAAAACTCTATCCCTATTGTTTGGCTAAAATTATTGTTTTTCAAGGGGTTAAAAATGATTCATTCCAGCCTTCTAGAAATAGATAAAGGGAACGAACCCAAATTAATCTTTTCCAATATAAGAAAAAAAAAAGATATCTAAGACATTTATGGAAGAGTAAATGATGTGTATATGGGGTTACAAACCATGTCCCTTGACCCTAGGTTCTTCCCTTATAAACAGGAATTGTCATTCAAACCTTTTCCATGTAGTATTTGAGATTACACAGTGTGTAGAGGGGTTACACGAAGTTTTCCTATAAATCAGGTCTTTTCCATGTACATTGGTTAGGTTCTAGGACATGGTGTGATACCCTATACCCATTCCCATGTTTTAGTACTCGGGTTATCCCATATACGTGATCTACCTCTTATAGTGTGGAGAAGTACACACCATGTAAGAAACACATGTACTCTATCATATGTCTGTGTACTCCATATTGTACACAATATTTCATTCAAAGGGAATACAAACAGTGTATCCAAAAAAATAGACACCATGTGTATCGTGTTTTTAAAACACCCTTAATCTTCCTCCCACTCATACCTGCATCATTTTCATATCAAAATCTTGATCCAACAAGGCCAACATCCAAGAATCATCCTGGATGAGCCTCATCATCTCTTAGAAAATTGATTATAGTGTATAATCCATTTGAAAAATGAATATAATGATCTTTCTTCATTCCTCAGTGAACAAATCCAATGAATAAAAAATTAAGAATCGTCAATCTTCTAAATCTCTCAATCTCTATTGTCACACCTCCATAATGTCTTTTTGATCCTAGATCTAAAATTTCTGAACATTACTATATGAAACAGGTGAAAAATGATCGATTGATCTAAATTTGTAAAGTTGTGGTCAAAACGAAGAATTTCTATGAAGAATGATGAACCAGGGAAGAAAAACACAATCAATCAAGAGTAATAAATGTCAATACTTGTTCGTATCGATCATGATTCATTTTAATTAGAAGAATAAATAATTTGAATTAAAAATATAATTATACTATTAAAAACTTAACAAATAATCCAATCATGCAATACTTATGATCTGCGCGTCAATCCATTCGTCGATTGAATTATGCTCAATGTGGAAATAAATAATAGAAAAAAAAAATAATCAATTCCCACATCCTAACTCAATTCTAGTTGATCACTGGAGAAGAAAAATGTGTCATCTTAGTTGGCTTTATGATACATCAAATATGAGGTGTGTTGATCTTTGATTCGTAACAGCACCATCATTCTCCAAAAGGAATTCATCATGAACTCTCTGTCTCTATCCAACTATCGAAGAGAGCTCAATGGTTACACGACTATCCCAGGGATTCTAACATAATCAGCTATTTAAATAGTAAACAATCATTTCCTCAACCCAACAAAATAAAATTATTTATTCAAATTATTTTATACATTTATGAGCCATCAGAAACGATTACCCAAACAATCCACACCGACTACTGTTTCATCATTAATAGGACATACCTCATATTATAAACACAACGATGCCCATATATTTTTGATCTAGGCACCCTTTTAGACATCATTTAACTTATTTAGGGAAATTGGGAATGAGTTCTATTTAATATATTTATTAAATTTTGAAAATTTTGTCTTGGCCTAATGGGCCTCAAAATTGCACGACGTATCAGCAACTAACCATAAAAATAATCTATATACAAATTTAAAATAATACGCATAAAATATGAGTGATTATATAATTTTCCACCAAGCCCTCTGTTTTATGATTCTTGATTAAATACTCATATAAATTATTAAATTAACTAAAACCATAGAACATACATATTCTAGTGAAGAACATGCCCATCCTTGCATTCCATGACCATAAATTTAAAATACGATTGAATTCATTTAAATTCTATTTTTATTAGGATAAAATTAATGTGTTGAAAATTATTTATCATTTTAATTAATTAATTCTTTTTTCATTATTTTCTATCCAAACATTTCATAATATTAAAATGCCCTGAAATTTTAAAAAAATTTAGTAAATAAATTCTAATTCAAAAATGAATTGTATATAGCCCATTTTGATAGTCCACATAGCATATATGTTTATGTTCAGAGATATATTTGGTATTGAATTTAATAAAAATTACATGTAATGAAAACAACATTGTGTGAACTATTCTTCATTGAGTTGTATATAATATCATTTACATGGTTTGTAGCATATTATATATATATATATTCATTGTCATTTTCTGACCTGTATTTATATTAAACGGTGTATTTTTTATGGTTTCACCCATGTTCCTATATGGTATGTATGACTAAACATTATTCCATTAATATATATGACATATATCGCTAGTTATTCCTAATAAGTACACAATGTGTAAAAAAACAATAAATGTTGTGTAGTTCAATAATAAAATGGAAAATTATTCATTTAAGAATTTAATTCCACATGAACATCCACAAAATCACTCGATATGTAATTTCAATGAAAACTCATCAACATTTAATTGAAGATAAATTCCTTGTATTTCAATTTTATTTATATTATAAATTTTCAATTCCATGTGATTGACTCACAAGGAATAATATATTGATGTAAAATCTGTATGAGTGTGTATGAGTAACACAATATGTACCACTAGCTATATGCAATGTAATCCATTATATTGATTCCTGAACAACATGAATATAGACTTTATGTGTATTAGACATGATATATTATGTGAAATATTTTTTTCACTATAGATACACACAATCTAGTAAAATATGTCCCATGTTTCTCTGCTGGTTTTTGATATAATGACCCTACACATTATGGTTCTCCATGGTGGAGGAAAGAAAATCCATAATAACCTGGAGCCTACCTATAATAGTTTATGTGATAGTGACAAACGTTGAGAAGGAATAACTAAAATGGGAGTCCATTCCATAATCTACCTATACACGCATGCTCAACCATATCCATGCACATGTGATATCATATATAAGGTAATGACTATAACATCTTGAGTAAAATCATTCATGAAAAGAACTCTAAGGGACAAATCATATTACAATAGAATAAAAATATATTGTTAAGGGTAAAAACAGACTCCCAACAAGAACTGAAGTCTCAATATAAAATAATTGGAATAATGAATTCTGAGAGTGCATGACACATCATCTCTAACCTGATCACTATGCACAAAGTATGCACTCATGTATCACTAATCCCCCCTAATGTAACTGACTATCTATCCTTTTTTTATAATACATGAAACATGTTGGAAAATACTATGTAAGTGTGAGTATATATGTACCCAATAAGACTACCTAAAAACACAAAGGGATAAATAGGAAGATATAGAAATGTTCAACTCAATCCATAACAATATAGAATCACAACCCATCATATATATATATATATATATATATATCTTTATAAAGAAACCAAGATGATAGAAAAACAAGATCTCCATCTCCACTACTCGGCCAAATATAATGATCCTACCTATAACTCTAAAGGACCATCTTCATTGGAAAAAACCTCCAATGTTTCAATGAGAAATCCATATAGAAGTACCAAACCTCACTAATACTCCATATCCTAAGGGGGGTATAATATCTAATAGAATATCATTACCCTTGTATGATAAGGGGTGAAACATAATAGATAAGGGACCCATTCCCTAGAATACTTTAGGGATACCACTATGTAGACTTCTAAGGGACACATGACCTAGTTTGATAGGGGGTTCCACTCAATTGATGGATATAGGACCCCTACTACAAAAGGGGTTTCCACTCTAAGAATGGAGTACCAACAGCCCACTATCATAGGCGTGTTCCACTCAGAGGGTATTGGATTATCACCACAGTGATATAGGTGGTTACCAGTCAACCACAAATAGTATTATGTGGGGCCCACACCCTACTGCGACCGTGGGGTTTCTGACCTTATTCAACCTTTTATAGTCCCACCTGATAATTGTTTCTATTTGAGTATCTCTAAAATAAGGGTAACTCTCTCAACAACTCAACTATTATCTCAAAATCCCTTACTAAAGCTACCATCATTCCCTATGATAAAAATTGTTCAGGAAATGATACTCACGAGCTCGAATCAATGTCTATAAATAAGAAGATACACATGATGGAAACTCTTGGGAAATGTGTGTTTCGTGTACCAAGGATCACACTACAGGCGACCTAACCTATCCTCCAATTTTTGTCCTTTCATACACATGGATTTCATATACATGTATTACTACAAGACATGTAGGGTTACTACACAACATTTCTCATCAAGCTGGGGTCCTCCCTCATGTTCTTATCCATTCCCATGTACATTGTCTATTCTTCTATAGCTGGTTGTGATCGTGTACTCCTTATGTACATGATGCCTATCTATTACTCATGGTATACTCATGCATTACTTGTTTTTACCATGTATTTATGGTTTTGCTTGTATTCTAAGTCATGTACATGGTCATGCCAATATACGCCAAGAGTACATGGCATGTCCCACCATATGGGGTCTAGGGTGTGTGCTACCCAGTACACATCCATTCCACCTAAGGTGTTTGACATGGCATGTGTGCATAACCACGTGCATTTGATTTGTAATACCACCCAAAAATCCAGTGATATAGGGGATACAACACATTTCTTGTTCTTTTGAACTACATGTAGTGAGTAAAACATTTCTCAAAACGAATAACATTTTTTCCCATGACTCACCATCCATTTCCACCACCACAACTGTTTTCATATGACTTCTCATGATCAAATTATAATGTATCTAGTCATTGATTCCTACCTTCTGATGGATATATATCAAAATTAGGTAATCTATATAAATCCTTCAACACATCATGTAGAACCTCCCATAACGGTTGTAACTATATATCTTAGATCACATAATCACCCCATAAGAAAAATCTTGGTCCATCTACAAATGAAAATCCTAATTATAATTAACTAGATCTATATGAATTTGGGTATTCGATTATACTCGATATCAGCTTGAAATGTTTAGTCCCTGGACTCATGGGATTGGGGAGGAAAACATGATTACGGGTGACGATACATTCACATGAATATAGTCATTCATTATTTGGGAAATCAATGCTGACCAGCGATCACATAAAATATATATATTGGGGTGATATCAAGCCATTTTAATATTAATTTTATTTAAGTAATTCATATTATGAAACATTTTCCTAGGAAGATCACAATATTGAAACATATAAAATTCAAGATAAAAATCCATGATTATTTATTTTAATAAAATGGTAGGAGACCACAAATGAAAAGGCCTGTATTAATTTAGGTTCAATCCTTTGTGAACAATGTTCTCACTTATGATAAATGATATCATTTTAATTTTTTTCCTCTCTATCCACCTCAATCAGTTTTATTGTTGTTCCTTGATCCATTCTTCCAATGAAAAATACCCAAAACAACTCTCAAATCCTTATATGGTTATGTTACAATCCTAGAATATTTGTTATAATTTCTTATAAATAGAAGAATGTATGTCAGGTAAAATTAAAATAAAATATATAAATTTATTATTTTTTTAAAATTAAACACCCCACTAATGATAGCCACAAATATATTCCCAACACTGGCCAACCATAGTTATGTTTTAGGATAATCTCCGCATTCTAGAATCATATGTGGTCTTGGATTTTTCCTCTGAGTTCCCAAACAATGTGAAAACTCGAATAACTAGAACAATTTCCATTCATGCATTAAAATATATTATTATTTTCTAATATATTAATTACAACAACCTAATATAAAAAAACACAACTCTATCATCGATTATGAATCATGATATATCAATAGAAATATTAAAAGGATAATCAACCAAAAAAATCACTATATTCTCCCCTCATTGAAGAAATGTCACCACTAAAAGAACCAATTCTATAAAAGGAAGGGTAACTAAGTTTTCTTATAAGTCTCTCTCTCCAAGGAGCTCTCACACAGGCTATCTTACTACCACATCACATGAACAATAATAATTGTATGCCCATGTAGGATCAAATGCTTTTTATCCTCGATCACCACTATGTACACCATGAATATGGATCTATCCTTGATTTCCTTCATTCCTAATTCAATAGAATATAATGGGTCATAAACATATCTCGTCTACTTCTACACATGGATGAATTAAACAACCCAATATTACTATGGGGTTAAGTATATATACTAAACATCCCACCCAACCCTGTATATAATCTCAAATGGTCTGTTGAACCTCATGGAAAATCATTTCTCCCTGGAAAATCCAATCAATACTCGTTATGGGGAGACTCTCAAGAAAACATAGTCTCCCTAATAGATCTATAAGGTCCTATGATGTTGAACTATATAAAATTTCTTTCGACACTGGTTGTTCCTCATACATTCTTGGATCATTTGACTCTTCTATGTCATCACCAACACCAATGATAGCCCAAGTACAGATACCTCTCCAACCTCAATCCAATACAAGTGTGACCTGTAGGGTCTCCCATTAAGGGTCTCAAAAGGTTTTATACTAAATATATAGTGCTAACTATTTTTCAAATTAATCTCATCCAATGACAAGGTATCCACCTATCTCTAAAAAATATCCACCATGTTGGATATCAACATATCTTCAAACACCTTGATTGTACGCTTGGTTGGCCCATCATTATGGGGGTGAAACACCTTTAACTTCCTCAACTAGGTTTGGAATTCCTCCTCTAATACTCCAAAAAGACCTAAATTGAAATAAGAATCACAATCAGAGACAATCATTAGGGGTACCCTTTAAAGGTGGATGATTTCGTGCCTGTAGAACTACCCCTCTCTCATAACGAAATGCTTCTCACTGATGGTAAGAATGTTTTTTTACTTGGTATGTAATTAAATAATGAATCAGTTCAAATAGTGGTTTATAAATTCAAATAGAATCCTAATTAATAATTTTATTGATATTACAATACATTTTCAGTTAAAAATCTCCAGAGTTTATGTCAACCCTTCCAAATCAGGGTGCCCAACCATTACATACAGACATGTTAGGCCCTAAGAAACAATAAATACTACACTCCACCTCATTATAGACCACAAAAACTACCGCAGATGGTCATTTTACATATTTTATAGTCCATCATGTACAATTAATGTATAAGTGTGATGCTCCCACATCATCCCATGTTTCATCATGACAAGAACCACCATCTATCCTTGGAAAAGGATAACATGGTCAAATGATTTATAAAATCAATATGTTGAATCAACCAAAAATATCTAGTCATGTATAACCTCATAGTTTAAGTCTCCCAGCAGGGACCCTCTCACCAACTAAAGGGGAAAGGGATACAACACCATTGATTGAAAAAAATAGCACCCCTCTCCTCTACGAGGATTATCTTCAAGTATACAAGTAATCAGAGGCCTCCTCTACCAAGAGATTATGGTAATTCCTATCAAGGAAATATACAACAATGTTTCACTTCCCATATGAATATAATATCTCAATGTCATAGTCATTTAGATAATCTTACCAATTTTTATGTCTCAGGTTTAGATAACTTTGAGTGAAGATATGCCCAATGATTTGGTTGTCTGGGTAAACAACATTGTGCTCTCCTAGATAATAGTTCCACCACATTTCACATCAATGTCTACTATTTCTAAATCATTGTTGTGGGTAGTGTAGTTAGGATATTTGGGTCACAACTTCCTCATGCCTCTACATCAATACACAACTGAGCCCATCTTTATACGCTTATCAAAACAATACATACTCTTGAACCCCCTCCGGTTGAGTCAACATAGAAGAACATATCAACCTCATCCTCAACTTCTGATAGGCACCCCGAAACAACTCGAACTAGATAAATGGATTATCATTCCACATTGGGCCATTTAGATGGGTTGAATCTTATGAAAAGATATCCATGAACCCCATGTACAACCCGTATAGGATATGGATGATCTACAACATATTCATGCTCTTATGTGAATCAGAATAAAGAAATGCATTCGTATTTTTGATGTAAAGAACTAAATCATACTCAGAAATTACATGTCTCAAAAATGAAATTCTTGAATCAAGAACTAGAACATCAAGAGATTATTATAATGATGGTGCTCCCATAGTATGTCTATGACCATCATCAACATCTCTGTATGATAAACCTTTTATAAAGCATAAATGATAAAGTCATCTATAAAGAAAAAAAATTAGTCAAATAATTATCTAAGTATCTGATTCAAGAGATATATTAACATTGTAGGGGAATTTATACACTGAAAGGAATCCCAAGGATCTCATTGTATCCATAGAGACATCATAATGACGTATTTATAATATCAGCACTGTGAACTCTCAACTGGTTGTAGATGTACCAATATCAATCATTAAGAACAAATATGCATGTATCAATTAGACAAATAGGTTTTTAATCCACAATATGTGTTACTTATTAATTATTTTCAACTAGTTTAGGTAGTCATAATCAACACAATGCCTCATGATCCCATCAACAATTTTAATGACATAAATTACAGATAACTAGGTGACACACTATTTCTAATGAAAACCTTCCCTTGAGGGTCATATAACAAAACTCTTAGTTTTGAAATCTCAATAGGGTCCATTGATATGCTTCTCATGATATTGGTGTAGATCTGAGGTGAATATAGATTTTTATTTCCTTCTCCCACCTTCGAGGTAGTCCAAAAAATATCCACTGAGAAGATGTCTTTATATTCCTCTTTTATTGATGAAATCAAGATGATTGAAAAACTACTATGGCAATGTATATATACAAAAATTGTTGGATAATTGGTTGTATGATCTTACTCACATTTCCCACTTAATCAGCCATGAGATCACACTCACCCAGAAAGTAGAATATCATTCCATCTGTGAAAATAAATCTAACCTAACAATGATGAAATCCAATATGGGATCAATCAATAGAAAACTAGTGAACCCCAAATATCACATCATAAGGATTCATCTTGAAAATTTGTAGGCTCCATGATAAACTATCTCTTATACGAACTATGTTTCACAGTCGAAAGATAATCGTTATGTAAGAATCACACCCAATCGAAACCTATAACAATTATTATGGGATAATATCTCAATGTGGATATCTAAATGTCACACTAGAGATACATAAATGATGGATATACTCAATAAAATGTCAAAATAGACTGGAGAAGGTTTAGGAGAGAAAACAATTGTTCCTCATATCATCTCATGAGATACTGAGTCATAACAACCCATAACCAGTAGCTAATAGCGGCCCCGACAGCTAGGTCCATGATCCAAGAATCAGATTATTGGTGGAGGTGGTGGAAGTAGATCATAAGGTCACCCTCCAATAGTATATCTTCCTCCTAGATCCCCACATAATACTATGATAGCACATCCTACCTAGGGGACTCCCTGGATATGTCTAAGAGAACCTTGATCAGGATAATGCCTCTGTCTTCGTGGTTTATCTATTTCCTATGTAGCATCCTAAAAAAATAGGGTCTATAAATCAGATATTACATTACTTCACCCATCACATGCATTAAATCATCTCTCTCTAGGCTGACCTAGTCCTATATATAATCCTTACAACATATGTCCACATGACTATGTTTATCCATGTTAAGGTATCGTTGACTGAGACCCTATAGACTGGAACCTGTTAAGTGATACTGATAACTAATCCCCATGAGCCCTCTACCATCACAATATAACTAGTATCCCTTTTATATGAGGATCTTCATCACCAGTTCCTACTCTAGATCTCCATCATATAGAGAAATTCAAATTGGAAACACACTAGATCATGGGTCTCTTTGGAAACCATGCACCAAAATTAAATATCAAAAGTAACCTTCCTGAACCATTTCATGGGGGTATCTCATTAAGTCTCTGAACCTCACAATATAGTAAGAAACCATCATTTTATCCTAATGATGCTCTCTATTCACCTAGATATTATATAAGTACCAGAAAGTTGGGTAATAATCCTCATGAAAGAATTACTAAATATTCTTCCTTGATAGAATCACCTCATCAGGAGTTTTCCTAACTAGAATCTTGTAGTTCTATATTGTTACATGTAAAATATTAGCTTTCAGTGAAACCAATTGATCATTCGAATTCCCAATGGTTCAGTAAAATAAAGTCCCTATATTGAACCAATATTATGCCAAAACTCTGTCTGGCTCACCATGGAACCTCAATAGTCACTGATCGTGGAACTCTGAGAACATGATAAGTATTTATGCATAATTATCATAATCTTTTGGAACAACATAATGATTTATAGGAATGATTTTTTCTCCATGAATTCTCATAGGAAAGTCCTCATGGTATGGACCCTAAAATGAGTCGCATCACTCATTTGACCATAATCTGGATCCCTGATCAGTAATATAGATTGTTTTCTGTGTTGAGGTATCCTAAAATTGATCCTCATATACCATTATTAGATGAGAATATATATTGGGATATAACTCAATAATTACAGTCAAATGACTCAATATTATATGGCACATGTACCATTATTCACCTACAGGAAATGTATTGGTGATCCTAGTTGATAAACATGTATCTTTGTTGACATTGAATGGATACATCATATGTAAAACCAAAAGTTGGTTTCATCGCCTAAAATCTATATTCGAGACACTCTAACACCATTTGCTAAGCTTCCTATGATTTCATCACCATGGGTGCAACCCTAACTACATCTCAATGAAGAACCATATCTGATACCAATCTATGATGAACTAACCAACTGGGGTCCACCTAGATAGAAGAAGGTTGGGTATTCACAACCCCAACCATAAATCTAATAGTCCAGGTGGTACTGACCAGCCCAAAGAATGATTAACTTAAATGTAAGGAATATTCATAATGTACATGTATGAATGAACCCAACAATATCCATGAAAAGTGAATAACTTTATAATGTAAATACTTTAAACTCCACGGTAAAAACATTAATGAAATAACCTCTACGGAATACATTAAAGTACGGTCGAATAAATCCATAGTGTATAGAGGAAACATACATGCCCAATCAGAAATGAGGTCCCAACCTGAAAAAATTGTAATAGAGAAATATGAGAGTTTTAATATCTTGATTACTAACCAAGGCCACCAAACCTGATGAATTCACCCAAGTATCTCTAAGTTCAATCAAAAGTCACCATAAATCTATCTGTCATCAAAATTTGACATGACATGGGAGGTAAAATCCATTGTAGGGGTGGGTGTATTCCAAACTAGTATGATTCCCCAAAAACCACAAAGGGATTAATATAAAGACATAAAAGGGATAGATCAATCCATTATAAGAAAAATTTGGAACCCATATTATATATATTCTCACAGAGAAACCCAGATGAATTTGAAAGGGGATATACATCTCTACATCCCCACCAATTGTAAGAACCCAGATCCACTTTTGTGGTCTGTTTTCCTTTTCTGGTCATTTTTTAGAAAAAGAGGATTTTCTGGAAAATCTTGTAGTACACGCTGTGTACATTATGAGTACACACCGTGTAGTCGGCCACCGCGGGTGGCTGTGTGCTAGACATATAGCATCCATACACACTTCCATTTGGGTATGACCTAGAGGCCTCTGAAATCGGAGTATATAAATGGAAAGTACACATCGTGTAATTCAAATGTAAATTTCGTGTATTTTAATATTTTTTATATTAAATGCATTGGGGTTGCGTTTGATGGGTAGAACCACCTTCTTTAAGGTTTTGTTCATCCGTGAGAGAAGTACTGGCCATGATATTCTTCTGAGCCTTCGATTGAGCATCTATTATTCAAATCGAACGTCTTCGATTGCATTGTGATCTCCTTGACAAGATCTCTCTTTTTCTTAAGCTTCATTTCATGATTCCCCATCTTTTGCATGTTATCCTCTATTGAACATTTTAGATGTTTTGGTAGATCATCGGAATTATAAGGTTATTAAAGCTCTATGACTCTTTTATATTGATCTCGCATTTCCAAGGTTGGTGGTTTGTGACTTTATGTATAAATTCTTCAAGTTATATGTGCAAAATCGCCAATACCCATGAATGGGGTACTGTGTGTTTACAGTTTTTGTCGTGTTGTTTTTTTCCTATTCTTGTATGCTTCATTATAGGTGAATTTCTTCTGAATATAATTAATTGCTATGCTTTGGATGTATTTTACTTGCATGTTTTTTCTGTTTTGGCCGTTGGGGCTAGTTTTCCTATTACAATGTTGTTTACTTTCCCATGTCTAGTTGTAGGATGGCGTTACTATTTATCTGAAATTACATTATTCTGTAGACTAGTATTGATGTAGTTCTTGAGGTTACTTTGGATGATACACTTTCCTATACTTGTTGATTTTCACAGGGCTGAGAACCTAATGTTATTGACCATAGAGAAAATGAAGGAAGGTGATTCTTTAGAGTGTCTCTTAAAACATTACAATACAAGACCATAGGAGGAATTGTCGTTGAGTACTTCCTCAGATAGTTTGTAGTTCCTCGAAGTGGGTCTCATGGGGAATGAGATTTTGATTTCTTCCCTAGAGTGACTTTATTACCGATACATGCCTACATGGAGAATTGATGGTGAGTGCTTCCTTAGATAGTCTATACATTAGCTAAACCAGAGGGTTGAGACTGTGAGTTATTCTAAAAGGGTTGCTTGTACTTTCTGGGTAGGACCAGACGGATAGGCTATGAGTACTTACCATATGGTAACATGATTTTGTTTACCTGATTTGATCAACTGTTGTTTGATATCAGGAACTAAATGCATTAGAACTATTCGAATGTTTACTTGAGTGGTTCCTTCTAACTGTTTAATGTACTTGTTACCATCCATATATTCAGTGATTGTTAGGCACATATCTTCTGGTGGTTTCCTACTAAGATTTAGTCTCACACCCTATTTGGGCCATGACTTTAGGCCTAATGATATTATATTTCTTTAGTTATAGATAAGGGAAAGCACCCTTCTACTTCAGGTTCTTGACTGCTTGGGAGCTGGAGAGCATAGGACCAAGCCAAGGCTTGTGATGCTGAGGAGTTTTTCATCTATTTTCCTTTGTACTTTGGTCTGGTAACTATATATATTACATAAACATAACCTAAATAACTTCATTCTAGAAACATGAGAATAAAAAATATTTTAATATTTAATTGAAGTAGATTATAAATGTGGCTCTATAAGCACATAGACTATTCCCCTTTATGAATATTTCTCCATGGAATTATGATAAACTATTATAATGTTTATGATTAGAATCTATGAAAGTGGCATGATATCCTTAAATAATTATGTTTCAAATTTTAATTAAAATTAAATCATCGGAAAACTCATTATGAGAAATGCTTTTATTTTCACATTATATCATATAGAATATGGTATTACTTATGCCATCATCGTACATTCTTAATATAAGATTATTTAATTTTTTTAAATGAAGTTTTCTATTGTATATTATCATAGTCTTATAAATAATCAAGAAGTTCAATTACAATCTAAAGTCCTAATATATATACTTTTATTAACCTAAAATAGAAAATTCATTTCTTGATATATTAATTAATAACACGACATTTGTATACAAAAAATAATTTTCATTCAATATTCATTGATTTAGAATGATAAACAATACTTGTTAGTAAATTGATAACACTTTGATTATAAAAACCAAGAAGCATCATTGACTTGAATTCTACCTCTAAATATTCAAATTTAATTGTCATCAATATAAATATGGTTGTGTATTGATTTAAACTACATATTCTATTTTAACTATAATCATGGTCAGAAAACATCAATTCATTATTTTCAAAAATAAAAACCTTTATCCTAAGAAGTAACATCTACTCTATGTAGTATTCACATCATCAATATTTACATCCAAATATTTATTAATATATGAAACAAAATATTACCTTCCATATGTATTATAATTTTTTCCATAGACTCTTTTCCCATTAACAAATATAATAAATCCCTTTCCAACCATGAAGTTAGATTCATTTGGTGGACTATGATAACTCAAACATAACATAACATCATAAAAATTTATAATATTGAATATTTAAATTATAAAAATCCTCCAATAATCATCTCAAATTATCGTGGGTTAAATTCATTTCCTTTCTCACCATTTAAAAAATTTTATCCACTTAACTTTTTAAAACTATCATTTAATCATCCATTTTAATCTTCCTTAAATGTTGATAACCATCCAATGATTCATATATAATTAGGTGATTCTCCTCTTTGAGAATCTTAATGTCTTGAAAACATCTAATTTTTACAAAAATAGAAATTTGAAACATATTTTTCATTTCTAAATAAAAATATTCACAAAAAATATCATCATTACAAATAAAAATTAGTTCTTCTATATATTTAATAACTATTATGGATTATATATTTTCATATTTAATGTAGATACTTTTTTCCTCTATTCTTTTAATGAAATTTAAATTATTCAAACAATTATCTAAAATTGTTTACCACGATTTTAGGGCTTATTTTATCTCATATATAGCCTTATCTAACTACAATACTTAGTTCTTATACATACCCAATAATAATCCACAGAATTTCTCAATATAAATATTATCTTCTAGCTCCATTTTAAGGAAGGTTGACTTGAATTACATAGGGAATATTTGTTACTTACTTTGTAATATAACAGAATCATAAAAATCATGATAGTTTCTAGTATAAAAACTAGTTCAATGGTATTATAAAATTGTTTCTATTAACAGAAAAATAAAAATTTACATAAAAATTTCTTTATTTTCAAAAAAAAATTATTTTATTCAACATGGTTTAAAACACGAAATCTAATATGATCGCATTTTTTCAATTTTTTTGAAATAGATACCATATTTATTCTTTTTTATATGGCCCAAATAATAATTCATATAATAAGACCACTATTTATTTTCAAATAATTCATTCACATATCTTCGTTTAATATGTGAAAAATATTTATTATGTGTTCCTCTCCATTGATTTATTATTTTTTGACCTGTTATTCCTTTTCTTCCCATGATTTTTCTCACCAAAAACTAATTTCCTAACATTTTATATATTGATAATGGTTTATATTTATGACTAGAATTGTATAAATTATCATCGTAAATCAGAAAAAAATTATATGCTTTTTAAAAACATAAACATTCTATTTTGACAAAACGAGCTTCATCGTCACATTATAAACTTTCTTCGTCTTGTATAGTTCCTATAAATTAATGTTATTGTGTGTTCATATCATTAGTATAGACAGTCATTCCTATCAATTTATTTTAACAACAATATAATGTTCTATTTGGGGGATAAGCAATGAGGATTCCATATTCTCAACTCTTCTCAAAATTGCCTATATTTTTTCCTTTATCCTTCATTAAAAAATACAAAAACATATCATATATACTTAAAAAATGTATAATTCATATAATATATCTCATATGATGACATATCATAATTTTTATGTACATGAAATTATTTGTAATATGAACCACCACACCGGTAGAAAACCTCTTAAAATATTGAGGGGAATCATGCTATATCAACATTGTTTTATCCATCAATACTTGATTTCTAATTTTTTATTTCACAACACTATTATTATAGTGGGTATGGAGAAATAAATTCATGTTTAGAACCATCATTATCATAGTATAAGTGAAATATTCCATTAGTATACTTTTCACCAATATCTATTACTATCAATTTAAGGGGAAAATATATACCTTTTTGGGATTCTCCTAAAAATATCAAAAAAATTAGATCTTATGAATTTTGATTAATAAATATATAAACCACACAATTTATAAGGGCATAAATAATGGAAATTAAAAACTTATCAATATTTCTTTATAACATCCTCATTGGGATATAATTTTGGAATGGAGAAGAACCAATAGATGATTTGAATACATATCTACCATTAATATAAAATATTAATAATACATATATTTTATCAAATATGGAACATACAATTCAATTCAACTAATATAATACTTAAATAATTTCAATAATCTCCTTAGGTTATCTTACTGTTGTTCTTTTGAAAATAATAGCCAACCATTTTCTAAAATAATTTTTTTTATCTATCACGATTATGTAACAATAATTTATTACTTCACAACATGAAACAAATTCCCCTTATTCATTTTAATCTTTTTAAAATAGTAATTTCATTACTAATAATAAAAAATAACCCATATTTTCAAGATTTATCCAAATTTCATTCATCTAAGAGTGGAGATAGATATGAAAAATTGTGTTTCTTCCGATAAAAATTAAGGTATTATTAGAATTTTTCTTTTCATATCTAATATCTTATCGGCCCAAAATTGCTAATTCTTGGTGAAACATGGTTTTTAATGGTCACAAATAATTCCTTGAACATTTGTAAATCATTCAATATATTTAAATTTCATTTACTCTATGAAGATAAAACACTATACAGAATCCTTTTATATTCACCTTTCAATGATTTCTATGCAACATCAATAATGAAGGTTTTCTATTTTCCATTTTCATTCATATTATATGAAATTTTAGTATCATAATTAATATTATTCATGGTTAAAATAATAGAGTCACAATCTTTTATAATTTTTCCTGGATTGTAACATATTCCACAAAGATATTCACTTTGTTAATAATTATTCTCAACCTTCTGTCTAGATTTTTATGGTTACTTATAAAACATTATCTTTTGAGTGGAAGAAATCCCCATAAAACCTATCATCCAAAACATCAAAGGATTTGAAACACTAAAACATCCTCCCGTATTCCAAAATCATTTATTGTAACATCCCAAGTAAGTAATGAATAATAGATATTTTTATCTATGTCTATTAATGATTAAGATAGTGTTTTAGAGGCTTAAAATGAAAATAAATCCAATCTTAAGCATGGAATACACTAATATTCTTAAAAGATTGTTTTACTACCTTATGATGGAAAACCCTTTTTAAATCTATCTTTTTACAATTTTATAAACTATGTTTGTAAAAATAAACTTATTCTTTATGATTGGGACATCAAAATTTACTTTGTGTGAATTTTTGGTATTTTTCTGTCAATGTTCATTTTTAATGAATAGTGAAAAATACTGCATTTTACATCAAAACTGCTTTTTAATCTAATTTATTTATATGATTATATTATCTTTTGAATTGGTTTTGAAGTAAAATTAGAATATATTTTTACCATTTAATCCAATGGTGGTCATTGGAATCAATTTCACTTTTAAATTGGACTCAAACTAGTGTCAATCTTTTGATACTTATTGTTTCATAAAAACACGCTATTTGCTCTGACAGCGGGAATTAATTATTAAATTAATTAATGTGACTTATATGTTTTGAATTTTGTAAAATAGAATTCATTTTTGAATTCGTAATATCAAATATAGTTTAGGGTGAATATTTGGTAATTTTCTGAAAAACTTCAATTTTTTATGAATAGTGAAACCACTAAGTGGTACTTATAAAGACTGATTTTCCGTTTAAATGAAATTTTGCCATCATTGTGTTTTGAATTTAAAAAATCCGACATAAATGGTTGTCATTAAAAAGTAAAATGTGGTTCAATGAGATTATAATAATTTTTTGGTGAATAGTAACATATTAAGTTCTTAATCACGATTAGTGGTAATTTGTGTAGTTTAAGGTAAAAATAATGCTTTAATAAAATAAGATGATCTTGAAACATGTCCTACCCTCATTGGTTGTGTCATTGCCGACCAAGAAAATCCATGGGTCAACTTGGGGACCCCATGGATCCACGTTGGTTGGGAAATGACATAAATAACTTTTTATTTAATGTAAAAGTAAAAATGACACAAACATAATATGTTATACGAAAACAATTTTTACATGGGGTTATAAAGATCATAATTTGTATTATAAGTAGTCATTGGAAAGATAAAAGGAGTTCCTACATCATAGTATTTTTTTAATAATTTTTAGACACTAAATAAATGAAATTATTTATTACATAATAATGATGCAGCGATGACATCATTATTTGACGATTTAAATAAAATGTAAAGATAATGTAACATCTATGAACTACACATGTCCAAAACCAATTGGATGAGTGGATTTAGAACCCTTATCACCTTATACACGAATTATATCAATGTGGGACCTTTTAAAACCGAAACACATTTTCAAATAAAGTAATATTTCTTTACTTTCCAAAAGTGCCCCTCCTCTCCTCTTATAAAAGGCCCCCACCTCTACCTCATTTCACACACTCCTCAAGCCTTTGGATCGGACAACCCCTGCCCATTTACTCTCTATACATCCCTCTACTCATCCTAGAGGATTCCCTTTGGGCAGAATCCTTTGAAAGGAAGCCTTTAGGCTCAAATCAAAAGGAGTTACACTTTTAAAGGTAATTCATTCTCTCATGTTCATTTGTTTTATTTTGTTTCTCCAACCCCTTAAACTCTTTTTATTTACTTCTTCTGTAACAAAAACAGTATATTCAATATACTAGTATGTGGTTATAAGATATATTTGAGCTACACTCTCACACAACTACATCAAATGGTTAAAGAACATACGGTTTACGTGGATGGTGAAATTCTGCCTCCCGAAACGATGATTGTTCAATACTCATTTAACACCTTCAAAGGTGGCCATTTTGATGTCACTATTTTTATATATGATTTATGAAATGTTTATGTTTTCCTTAAGCTTCTGTTTTTTTCATTTTGGGCATACCTTTATGGTTTCCATTATGGGTAAACACGATATCTTCATTTTAGGAAGTGCGGACTACCGCCCCCTGAAAGTGATTTGATTCGTTAATACCATATGTGGGATGTGTAAAGGATAAAGTTAATGATATTATATATGTTATTATACTTTAATTATAATATACTCTTATATCATTATGAATCCATTCCAAAAAATACGAAATAGAAATGGAAGTAGCGTTCATGCGTTCGTACGGCTTACCGTCTCCATGAACGGTGCATTTCATTTCTTACACCTATGTGATGTAATATTATAAATACTTATATATGATGAATATATATGATATATATGTTATCCAAATCATTAATATCATTCTGTATATAACGAACCTTTGACCAAATTAACAACATGTAAGTGTAATAAGTCTATTTTTGACTTAAGAACCAAATACCGACAAAATGAACACTATTAACTTAAATGATTACATGATGTTCATAACATGGTATAAAAGGAATAATGAACTTGAAAAAGGTTCATAAGCAAGTATAGATTAACTCAAGTTTATTATTCAGGAGATTAAAGAACGGTCGGGTCAAGTCGGATACGAGGTATGGGACTTCGTCTCAATCTCCTTTCATTGAGGCATATTTTATTTTATTCACAACTTTCTTTTATACGGTGTATAAACCCCTTTGACTTTTACGTTTATTAAAAATGAATCTTTTTTATATGAAGCATTTACTAAATGATAAAAGGGAATGTTTTTGTCGTATGTATGCGGCGACAACGACTTCTCCGCCGTCGGGACCGTTATTTGAGTTTCGGCTTCCTCTACAAGCCATACCTTCTTTTTAAAAGAAAAATAAATACCATGTTTTACTTTTCTTTTATTTTGGTATTGAAAATGGTTTTCACAATGTTTTTGTGTTGTATTGATATCTTGTGATTGAAATGTGGAAATGTTATGTTTCCTTTATGCATGTTTTATGTGATACGATTATGTTATGGTTCTTGGGCATTATTATGAAGACGGGTGGTTCTGTGATAAACTAAGGGCGGGTGAGCCCGATATAGCTCTCCAATGCATTGGGTAACGTGAAGGAGTGAAAAGTTAAGGTTTCTCCAAAGAGATTTAGGGAATATACTGTGATGGGTATTCCAAACGTAACCAAGAAGGTTACTCCCTACGTAAGAATGTTATGAATGCCTCAAGTTACCTTTATGTCTTATGATTTCTATGATTTATTCATGATTTTATGAGGTATGTTAAAGTGCCTATGTTTTATGGGTAAAGTATGATTTCATTCTTATGTATATATGAACTCATGTTTCCATTCCTTGTTTTTATAACCCATATTGAGCTTTTTATGCTCATCCCAAGTTTTTTTGAAATGTTTTTCACAGGTCAAGGGAAAGATACATGATATGATGATAGTGTCAAGGAAGTGTCAAGAAATAATCCATGTTTTATTTTAAATGTGTTTCCATTGATGGGAATGAAGAATACTATCTTTATGTAACCACTTTGTTTATATGTGGAATGTAATGCAAGTTTTATGTTCTAATTCTCTAAAACTCTAAACCCGAAAATATCCTCAATGTGTAATCTTGTAATAACTCAAGATTAAGTAAGGTTTAAGGCTGGGGCCTTATAGTTGGTATCAGAGGTCGGTTTAGATAACTTTAGGAGGTAGAATTATATTAAATGATTATCCAAATTTTTTTTAAATGATATAGCATTTGAATATTACCATGTTGCTTCATCTATGACATGTTTGTTCAGAATGGTTTTCCACAGAGGAAACAGGGAAGCAGTGCTAGGAAGGCATACAGAAGGAAATAACCTTCCGAATCAGCATCCAGAAATGGTCGGAATTGGAACTGAACAGTTTGTTTCAGTAATGGCGCAGTTGACTCAGGCGATAAATGGTGGTGGTATCCATGCACGAGATCAGCCAGATCAACCGCAGAGGAACATGTCGGTGGTGGAACATTTCATGAGGCAACATCCACCATCATTCAGAGGATCATCTGACCCTGTGCTAGCTGAAGGGTGGATTAAAGCACTGGAGAAGATTTTTGATGTCATGGGGTGTTCAGACAATCAAAAGGTTAGTCTTGCTATTTACCGTTTGGAGGGTGAAGCAGATCAGTGGTGGTCTATGGTTAAAAATATCAGGGACGCCGATGAGATTGATGCTCTTGACTGGGATGAATTCAAAGGTATGTTTCTTGAGAAGTATTTTCCTAAGGCTGTTCGACTTAGGATGGAAAACTAATTCTTGGAATTGAGGCAAGAGGAAGACTCAGTGGTTGCCTATGAAGAAAGGTTCACACGATTGGCAAGGTATGCTCCAAATTTTATCCGATACCTTGATAGTAAAATCAATAGTTTTTACTCAGGATTAAAGCCAAAATATCGAAGGGCATTAGCTTCTCGTGAGTTTAAAAGTTATGAAAAGCTTGTTCTATGTGCTGAGAAGGTGGAAATGGAGTTTTTCGATGACCAAGTGTTCTATAACAACCAGTAGAAGAAGAGACCGAGGTGGCAGGAGAAAGGTAAGAATTCTTTAAAAAAGTCTGATGGTAAGAGAACTAAGTTTCCAGTTTCTGATAAATGTGGAAAAAGGCATGCTGGGGAATGTCTTCTGAATTCTGGAAAGTGCTACCGATGTGGTAAGATGGGACATAAGGCTCGTGATTGCACTGAAAAGGATCAAGGTGAAGGTAAGAACAAATTTTATTTATAGTTAGTGAAATGTTATAAGTGCAATGAGATGGGTCACTATGCAAACGAGTGTCCGACAAAGAGCTTGAGTGATGGGAAGTAGTTAGACTACAAGCAGAAAGTGGTGGTGAAATCCTTTGCAACTACTTCAGTAGATGTCGGGCCATCAAATGAAGTTGTATCAGGTACATTGTTTGTTTTTTCAGATTATGCCAGTGTGTTGTTTGATTCGGGGTCTACACATTCTTTCATCTCTGAAACCTTTTCTAGTAAAATGGGAATACCATCTCAAGAAATGACTCCTGAACTTTTGGTAAAAACACCTGGGGGAAATGTTGAGGCAAAAAGAATTTATAAGAATCTTCCTATCCTTATCTCTAGAAAGAACCTACTTGAAAACTTTATTGTTCTACATCTAGTAGAGATTGATGTTATCCTGGGTATGGATTGGCTCTCTATTTACCATGCTAAGATTGACTGTAGAGATAAAGAAGTTTCTTTTCAGAAAGACTTTCCGTTTGTTTACAAGAATGAACCCTTACTTTTGATAACATATCAAGAGGCTGAGAAACTTGTAAAATATGGAAATGAATGTTACCTTGCACACGTCGTTGAAAATAAAGGAACTGTTGAGGTTAATGATGTGCCAGTGGTAAATGAGTATCCTGATGTTTTTCCTGATGAGTTGCCTGGAATAATACCAGATCGGGAAGTTGAGTATACTGTTGACTTAGTTCTTGATGCTAAGACAATTTCAAAACCCCCTTATCGAATGGCACAAATTGAACATTTAGAGTTGAAGGAGCAATTGAAAGATTTATTAGATAAAGGTTTCATTAGACCTAGCACATCACCATGGGGTGCTCCTGTTTTATTTGTTAAAAAGAAAGATGGTTCTATGTGACTTTGCATTGATTATAGAGCCTTGAATAATATCACTGTTAAGAACAAATATCCTTTGCCTCATATCGATGATTTGTTTGATCAACTCCGGGGAGCTCAATTTTTTTCAAAGATTGACCTGAGATCGGGGTACCATCAGCTGAAGGTAAAGGAGGAAGATATTTCGAAGACCGCGTTCCGTACGAGATATGGCCATTATGAATTTTTAGTAATGCCTTTTGGGATAACCAATGCACCTGCTGTATTCATGGACATAATGAATAGAATTTTCCATGAGTTCTTGGATAAGTTTGTGGTGGTTTTCATTGATAATATTTTGGTGTTTTCTAAAAGTAAAGAGGAGCAAGAAAGACATTTAAGGGTTATCTTGCAAACCTTAAAAGAAAAGAAACTGTATGGGAAATTCAGAAAGTGTGAGTTTTGGTTGCAACAAATTTCTTTCCTTGGTCACATTGTTTCTAAATATGGAATAACTGTTGATCCTGCAAAAACAAAAGTTGTGGAAGAATGGCCAAGACCCACAAATGTAACCGATATTCGTTGCTTCCTTGGTTTGGTGGGCTATTACCGAAGGTTTGTTAGAAATTTTTCACGGTTATCTATCCCAATGACTAAGCTAACTCGGAAGGGTGTTAAGTTTATCTGGACAAAAGAATGTGATGATTATTTTCAGGAATTGAAAAGAAGATTGGTGAATGCTCCAGTTTTGGCACTACCTTCTAGGAATGGTGAGTTTGTTATATACAGTGATGCTTCATTGAAAGGACTTGGTTGCGTCCTAATGCAGAATGATCAGGTAATTTCTTATGTTTCACGACAGTTGAAAACTCATGAGGTAAATTACCCTACACATGATTTGGAATTAGATGCTGTTTTTTTGCTTTAAAAATTTGGAGGCATCATTTTTATGGAGTAAAGTGTGAAATATATACCGATCACAAAAGTTTAAAGTATATATTCACTCAGAAAGAGTTAAACATGAGACAGAGGAGATGGCTAGAATTAATCAACGATTATGATTGTACAATTCATTACCATCCAGGAAAAGCAAATAAAGTGGCTGATGCTTTGAGTCGAAAAAGTAATGCTTCATTAAAAATGTTGTGTTTGGAACGTGATCCTTTGGTTAAGGATTTGATGAACTTTGGCATAGAAGTTGTTGGTGCAGGAAGTCCTTCTGTTTTGTTTCAGGTATCAGTGAGATCATCTCTATCAGATAGAATCAAGCAAGCACAGAAGCAAGACAGTGAGTTGCAGAAAAAGGTAGAGCTGGTTCAGAAAGGTAAGTTGCCTGAATTCAACATTGATAATGATTGTGTTTTGAGTTTTGGGAAGAGATAGTGTGTGCCTTGTGATTCACAGTTGAAGAGAGAGTTGTTATGTGAAGTTCATAGTTCTCCGTTTTCAGTTCATCCGGGCACTACTAAGATGTATAGAGATCTGCGGGAGAATTACTGGTGGGATGGAATGAAAAGAGACATTGCTTATTTTACTGTGAAGTGTTTGACATGTCAACAGGTTAAAGCAGAGTGGCAGTTACCGAAAGGGATGCTTCAACCTTTACCAGTGCCAGAGTGGAAATGGGAGAATATATCCATGGACTTTGTTGTGTGATTACCGAAGACATCTCAAGGTAATAATGCAATATGGGTTATTGTTGATCGCTTGACCAAATCTGCTCATTTCCTTGCTATACGAGATAATTTCTCTCTTGATCAACTTTCCCGTTTGTATCTTAAAGAGATAGTCAGGTTACATAGAGTTCCTCTCTCCATTGTATCGGATCGTGATCCCAGGTTTACTTCTAACTTTTGGAAAGGCCTTCAGAAGTCTTTGGGTACTAAATTAAATTTTAGTACAACTTTTCATCCTCAATCAGAGGGGAAGTCAGAACGAAAAATTCAGACATTGGAGGATATGCTACGAGCTTGCTCTATGGATTATCATGGAAGTTGGGACCAACATATTTCTTTGGTTGAATTTTCATATAATAATAGTTTTCATTCCAGTATACAGATGGCACCATTTCAGGCATTATATGGGAAGCAGTGTCGAACTCCAGCTTTCTGGGATGAAGTGGGTGAAAGGTAGTTGATGGGGCCATAATTGGTAGAAGAGATGGCAGAAAAAGTTCAGCTGATTCAAAAACACATGAGAACAGCTCAGAGCAGGCAGAAGAGTTATGAGGATAACCGGAGGAAGGATCTATCTTTCGAGGTAGGTGATCATGTTTTTCTCAAGGTTTCTCCTTGGAAAAGTGTGATGAGATTTTGTAAGAAGGGAAAGTTAAGTCCAAGGTTTATTGGACCATATGAAATTCTGGAGAGAGTTGGATCAGTTTCATACCGAGTGGCTTTACCTCTGAGTTTATCTCAGGTACACAATGTTTTTCACGTTTCGATGTTGAGAAAGTATATGCCAGATCCATCTCATGTTTTGAGTCCAGAGGTAGTTCAGTTGGAAGAGAACCTATCTTATGAGGAACAACCGGTACAGATTCTTGACCACAGGGAGCAAGTGTTACAAAATAAAGTGATTCACATGGTAAAGGTTTTGTGGAAAAACCACATGATTGAAGAGGCAACATGGGAATCTGAAAATGCATTGAGGGATAAGTACCCCCATTTATTCGATAAGTAAATAAATTATGGGGACGCAATTTTCTAAAGGGGGAAGGATGTAACATCCCATGTAAGTAATGAATAATAGATATTTTTATCTATGTCTATTAATGATTAAGATAGTGTTTTAGAGGCTTAAAATGAAAATAAATCCAATCTTAAGCATGGAATACACTAATATTCTTAAAAGATTGTTTTACTGCCTTATGATGGAAAACCCTTTTTAAATCTATCTTTTGAAAATTTTATACACTATTTTTGTCAAAATAGACTTATACTTCATTATTGGGACATCAAAATTTACTTTTTGTGAATTTTTGGTATTTTTCTGACAATGTTCATTTTTTAATGAATATTGAAAAATACTGCATTTTACATCAAAACTGCTTTTTAATATAATTTATTTATATGATTATATTATCTTTTGAATTGGTTTTTAAGAAAAATTAGAATATATTTTTACCATTTAATCCAATGGTTGTCATTGGAATCAATTTCACTTTGAAATTGGACTCAAACTAGTGTCAATCTTTTGATACTTATTGTTTCATAAAAACATGCTATTTGCTCTAACAGCGGGAATTAATTATTAAATTAATTAATGTGACTTATATGTTTTGAATTTTGTAAAATATACTTCATTTTTGAATTCGTAATATCAAATATAGCATAGGGTGAATTTTTGGTAATTTTCTGGAAAACTTCAATTTTTGATGAATAGTGAAACCACTAAGTGGTACTTATAAAGACTGATTTTCCGTTTAAATGAGATTTTTCCATAATTGTGTTTTGAATTTCAAAAATCTTACATACATGGTTTTCATTAAGAAGTAAAATGTGGTTCAATGAGATTATAATAATTTTTTGGTGAATAGTAACTTATTAAGTTCTTAATCGCGATTAGTGGTAATTAGTGTAGTTTAAGGTAAAAATAATGCTTTAATAAAATAAGATGAGCTTGACAAATGTCCTACCCTCATTGGTTGTGTCATGGCCGACCAATAAAAGCCATGGGTCAACTTGGGGACCCCATGGATCCACTTTGGTTGGGAAATGACATAAATAACTTTTTATTTAATGTAAAAGTAAAAATGACACAAACATAATATGTTTTACGAAAACAATTTTTAAATGGGGTTATAAAGATCAGAATTTTGATTATAAATAGTCATTGAAAATCTAAAAAGCTTTCCTACATCATAGTATTTTTTTTATAATTTTTAGACATTAAATAAATTAAATTATTTATGACATAATAATGATGCAGCGATGACATCATTATGACGATTTAAATAAAATGGAATGATAATGTAAAATCTATGAACTACACATGTCCAAAACCAATTGGATGAGTGTATTTCGAACCCTTATCACCTTATCCACGAATTATATCAATGTGGGACCTTTTAAAACCGAAACACATTTTCAAATAAAGTAATATTTTTCTTTACATTCCAAAAGTGCCCCTCCTCTCCTCTTATAAAAGGCCCCCACCTCTACCTCATTTCACACACTCCTCAAGCCTTTGGCTCGGACAACCCCTGCCCATTTACTCTCTCCACATCCCTCTACTCATCCTAGAGGATTCCATTTGGGAATAATCCTTTCAAAGGAATCCTTTAGGCTAAAATCAAAAGGAGTTACACTATTAAAGGTAATTCATTCTCTCATGTTCATTTGTTTTATTTTGTTTCTCCAACTCCCTAAAATCTTTTTATTTACTTCTTTTGTAATAACACCAGTATCTTAAATATACTAGGATGTTGTTATAAGATTTATTTGAGCTACACTCTCACACAACTACATCAAATGGTTAAATAACATACGGTTTCCGTGGATGGTAAAATTCTGCCTCCCGAAACGATAATTGTTCAATACTCATTTAACACCTTCAAAGGTGGCCATTATGATGTCACAATTTTTATATATGATATATGATATGTTTATGTTTTCCTTAAGCTTCTGTTTTTTTTCATTTTGGGCATACCTTTATGGTTTCCATTATGGGTAAACACGATATCTTCATTTTAGGAAGTGCGGACTACCGCCCCCTGAAAGTGATTTGATTCGTTAAAACCATATGTGGGATGTGTAAAGGATAAAGTTAATGATAATATATATGTTATTATACTGTAATTATAATATACTCTTATATCATTATGAATCCATTCCAGAAAATACGAAATAGAAATAGAAGTAGCGTTCATGCGTACGTACGGCTTACCGTCACCATGAACGGTGCATTTCATTTCATACCCGTATGTGATGTAATATTATAAATACATATATATGCTGAATATATATGATATATATGTTATCCAAATCATTAATATCATTCTAGATATAACGAACCTTTGACCAAATTAACAACATGTAAGTGTAAGAAGTCTTTTTTTGACATAAGAACCAAATACCAACAAAATGAACACTATTAACTTAAATGATTACATGACGTTCATAACATGGTATAAAAGGAATAATGAACTTGAAAAAGGTTCATAAGCAAGTAGAGATTAACTCTAGTTTATTATTTAGGAGATTAAAGAATGGTCGGGTCATGTCGGATACGAGGTATGGGACTTCGTCTCAATCTCCTTTCATTGAGGCATATTTTATTTTATACACAACTTTATTTTATATGGTGTATAAACCCCTTTGACTTTTATGTTTATTCAAAAGGAATATTTTTTATATGAAGCATTTACTAAAAGACAAAAGGGAATGTTTTTGTCGTACGTATGCGGCGACAACGACTTCTCTGCCGTCATGACCGTTATTTGAGTTTCGGCTTCCTCTACAAGCCATATCTTCTTTTTAAAAGAAAAATAAATACTATGTTTTACTTTTCTTTTATTTTGGTATTGAAAATGGTTTTCACAATATTTTTGTGTTGTATTGATATCTTGTGATTGAAATGTGGAAATGTTATGATTCCTTTATGCATGTTTTATGTGATACGATTATGTTATCGTTCTTGGGCATTATTATGAAAACGGGTGGTTCTGTGATAAACTAAGGGAGGGTGAGCCCGATATAGCTCTCCAATGCATTGGGTAACGTGAAGGAGTGAAACGTTAAGGTTTCTCCGAAGAGATTTAGGGAATATACTGTGATGGGTATTCCAAACGTAGCCAAGAGGGTTACTCCCTACGTAAGAATGTTATGAATGCCTCAAGTTACCTTTATGTCTTATTATTTCTATGATTTATTCATGATTTTATGAGGTATGTTAAAGTGCCTATGTTTTATGGGTAATGTATGATTTCATTCTTATGTATATATGAACTCATGTTTCCTTTCCATGTTTTTATAACCCATACTGTGCTTTTTATGCTCATCCCAAGTTTTTTTGAAATGTTTTTCACAGCTCAAGGGAAAGGTACATGATATGATGATAGTGTCAAGGAAGAGTCAAGAAATAATCCATGTTTTATTTTAAATGTGTTTCCATTGATGGGAATGAAGAATACTCTCTTTATGTAACCACTTTGTTTATATGTGGAATGTAATGCAAGTTTTATGATCTAATTCTCTAAATCTCTAAACCCGAAAAGATCCTCAATGTGTAATCTTTTAATAACTCAAGATTAAGTAAGGTTTAAGGCTGGGGCCTTATATTTATAGTTCTAATTATAGCCATATAAAATACACTTACCTATGAAAATATATTATTGTATATTTGTTTTCACCACCCTTTCATCATTCTTTGAGTAACCATAATTCAATTTTATTTGTGAGTTAAAATTATTATAGTCTGCAAAAACATTATTTTTTATCTATATTTTATTATATGATTTTTGGAATCACTTGTTATATTAGTTTTTTTATTTTGAATCTGTATTCCCAGAATAGTAGAGACTTTTGGGAGATGTTTTTTTAATGAAAACATCAACGTATTATACTATTTTATTAAATCAGGATTAACACTAACGGTTATAATATTATTTTATAAATATTATTTTTTTATATTATATAATTGATCTATATTAATCAATGAATGATAAATAATTTAAATGTATTATCCTTTGATATTTTTTCAACATCATGAACAGTATTTTGAATATTGGATTTGAATTTTTCCAATTCTATTTCAACATTAATAAATTTTAGTTGGAATATATTAGGATAAATTTCCAAAGAATATTAATATCATTTAAGTAATATCATTTATTTATCTATTTAATGAGAATTATATTTTAGTTCCTTATCACTCCCTATATCACCACGTTCATCACTTGTAAAATTTCATTTATTCACTATGAAGATAAGTATCTTTTTATAAACATAAGGACATGAAACAAATATTTTCATCATATTCAATACTATAATCATAATATATCTTAAATAAGAATTTTATTTTTTTATATTTATGTTATTTCTTACCCTTACCCACTAAATAATGTTTTTTCTTCAAATATTGCATATTTTCTCTTAGTGACACTCCTTCACATCTCATCCGTAGCATTAATAAATATATTTTTTATTAAATATTTAAAAAATAATAAATATTACCAATGGATCCAACATAAACAATTAATGGAATCTTTCCTATAAAAATTCATTTTCCTCTTCTCACACATCTACAAATGAGATACATGAGTTCTTCAAACATCACATTATTATATTCCTTTAAATATATATATAACGATTAATCTTCATAAAAATTTATATTTCACTTACCATTACATTTTGAATTAATGAAATTTTCATCTTATCATTACACCTTTTTTTGAAAATAATTTTGTACCTCATCACATAAGCTATGATAATTGTTTTTAAATCATCAAATTTAACTTTATGTAAATAACAATCATTAAGAGAAAATTTGATCACAGCAAAACTAATTAAACAAATTCTCCAAATATTCCTAAGAACTGTAAAATCATCAAAAATTTTAGTAAAACATTTATCCATTATCATAATCTCATTTACTTGTGTGAATAAGTTATCTCTTGTTTTAACTTCAAATTTTTTGTGATCTTTAAATTCTAACCACCAACCCTATAGTTTTACTTCATTAGTTATTTTTATTTAATTCTTATATATTATAATGTTTATCCAATATTATTTTAAATATCTTGATTTATTTAACTTTTAAAACTGGTTTCTTTATACAGAAGATAATATATTATTTAAAGTACATCCATCATTTTCAAGATCATGTATATTTTTGGATGTCATCTCAACTTTTTTAGCATGAGTATGAAATCTAAATTTTATAGCATCTAATAAATCAAAACTGATTGAAATTAAATGAGAAATAATTGTATCCTTCAATATATAAATTTTTTCTCATTAGTAGTAATAATGTTCATGTTAATCATTGAATTGATATTTTAAATTATATAATACAAAAAATAATTCATTGAATCGTAAATCAGAAATGAATACTTTTGTTCAAAATTAGATAGTTAGAAAAGGAACCATGCTCTGATATAAGATTGAATGACCCCAGTGATTATAGGGAATCATTTATAGGGTTGGTGAATTACAAATTACACTTCATTTTTATGTTACAATTTATAATCAACCTTCACCACCTGTTAAATTGATTATTTCGATCGTGATAATACAAACTCAATCACACATAGAGGGAACAATGGAATTTTTAAAAGATTCACCTCTAAAAAATGAGAATGTTAATAAATGGTATGATTTTGATTCACTTAATTCCATACAATCCACTATATTCTATATGAGTATTATTAATGATATTTGGCTTATCATTTAACTCATGCAAAAGAAATTTCTCTTGGCTAGGTTCAGGTTTTTATAAATATATGAACTGATAATAATGGTCTTGATAATATAAAAAATTTATAAATTGTTATTTGTGTTGTATCATATTCCTCTTATTTCTTTTCATTTATAGTAGAAAATAATTTTGTCCTCGTATTAATTCTCTATCGACAATTATATGATAATATATATTTTTAGGAAATATTGGCTATATAATATATTTAAAAATTATTGAAATTATATTTTTCATGTTTGAAATATTATTCTTTTTTAAAATTTATAATTAAAAATTAAAATCTAGATAAATAACTACACTCACTACACATCAACTACTCCATTTCTTCCAGCGTCTATTCGTTTCTTTAGTTTTTGTTAAATTTTTTATTCAGGTGAACACATAGATATATATTATGATTCTTCAAATTACATATCAATAATTCAAAAAACTAACTCTCAACATATTATTTTTTATAAAACAACTATATTCTTCATAATGTGAAATATGTTATCCATCTTCTATACTAAAAATCCCATTTTGGTATTTAATCCAATCATGCTCATATTTAACATCATATAATTTAAATTCCACTAAAACATTCTACCTTGTCTGATATTCTCTTTAACAAACATGAATACCATTTTATTTATTTAATTTCTACTAAATTATTAAGAATTTTGAGATATTTAAATCGTTGAAGAAAAAATTTACCATCATCTGATATAATTTTTCATGAGATAACTTAATTATATATTATGATAACTTTTTGAAATAGACATTTTTATGAAAGAATAAAATTAATCTTATGTGATTATTTTTATTTACCCACCATATTTAAATTTTAAAACACATGTTTTAATGTATGAGTAAATGAAACTTCTGTGAGTGACTCATTTGTGATAACTCTTACATAAGATAATGACTCGTACATTATTCAACAGATGACTCATACAATATCACATGGGATAGAATAAATCCTACATAAATTTAATGACTCTTAAATGGTTATTAAAAACCCTCTTATATTAAATATAGTGACTCTTACATGATACAACCTTTTCCTCTTTCACCAATTCATTACAATGAGTAATAATTATATTATTCTCTATGAATATTATATAGGAATGAATTATTTTTTGTGGCCCAATGGTCACTTACTATTTTTTAAATATTTGTAAAGTTTAGTCTCTTACATGGTAAATATTACTTTGGAAGATTTTGTCTCAAATTATAAAATTTTAAGAATACTTAAAACAAACATATGGTATATTAATTTATTTTATCATCTCTATGAAACAATATGAAAAAACGTCAAAACATACAAATAACTTTTACTTTAAATTTTAGGCATTATTTTATAAGAATTTTAATAAGATTTTTAAATTGATAACAAAATAAAATAAATTAAAAATAAATACTTCCAACAATTTAAATATTCTCTTATTTATGTATATCACATCATAATGAAAACGTCTCTAAAAAAATAACAACATCATCCATTTGTGTCCTCAACTATATCCCAAAATACAAAATCCAAAAAAAATTATTATTATCCACATAAGAGATAGCGTGGTAAAATCATATAGATCACACTAAAAGATATTAAGAACATTATCCCTTGGATATTTGATTATTGGTGTCCATCGCCCGTTAATGGAAATATGAATTACAAATAAAATTGAAGATAGGATTTGATGATATAGTGATTTTAACAATGATGTGTCCATAAAAATAAAATATATTGATAAGATTAAAAAATAACTTCTTGTGGGTGACTTAAATTTTGGATCCCATCCTTGAGTCACATTCAATCAAAATGGGTGAATAATAATATATCAGTATCGGTGTATGGATTTGAAATTCTATGGGAAAATGGGAATATATGTTAGGTGTATAGTAAATAAAATAATTGTCTTATAATAGTATATGATGAGAATTAAATGTGGAATTATCAGACTAGACACATTCATTAATAGGGCATAGAAAACATAACCATGATAAAAGATATATTGGACATTCCAAATTTGATTATAGATCATAAGAAGACATATGATTTATATTTGTGAAGAATGATCATTTTGATTTCATTTTTTTAAATAATTAATGAGATTATAATCTAATAAATAAAGTTTACACATATATTTATAGTCCAATGAATCAACTGAGAACCTAAAGAGAGAAGTATTTCATTATATTTGTTTATTAAGTTAATCTAATGGATTATTTTATTTTAAAGAAGATAAAAATTGAATCATAGAGTAAATGGAAATGTATCAATTGGTAGTTTATTACTAGGTCAAATACATAATAATGATATTATGATATGATAAATGAATATAATCAATGTCCTAGTAATTCAAATACTTCCATAATAAATATGAAATTAATATTGAGTTATCCTTAGTAAGAAATCAATATTTTGTATGAATATTTTCATTCAAGAAATTCGTAGGTGAATATATATGAATAACTTTTCTAAATGGGTGTGGTGTCTCTCAAAATGTTTGAAATGATATAATTCTTATAGAATGGAATAACCAAAACCTAGAATCTCTATTATTAGGGGAAGATTGAGCATCTTATAACATTTGTAATGTATGTAATCCCTCACTAAAATATTTTTTAGCCTTTAAAAGTAGATTTAGAATTTGAGACAATGAAAGAAATCTGGTAAAATATGCTCAAGGATGAATTTTTTAGTTTTGATGAAAAACACATTATTCTGTTAAGTGAGAAGAATCAAAGGAATTATTAAGAAAATTGAAACAATATAAAAATATATAAAAAAACACATACACTTGAACCATCACTAACATTTCCTTATATATTACCTAACTTGAGACCAAGACACCCAAACCTACAATATCGAACACCATTATAAAAGAGATGAACCCCTTGAATTAAACAGAAAAGAGACCTCACAATGCTAAT
This sequence comes from Viscum album, assembly GCA_963277665.1. Taxonomy (NCBI): domain Eukaryota; kingdom Viridiplantae; phylum Streptophyta; class Magnoliopsida; order Santalales; family Viscaceae; genus Viscum; species Viscum album. The sequence continues at coordinate 1,135,087,447 of OY728166.1, forward strand.
AGAATTTAATTAGCCACTCCAGTCAATTATTGTATCCTCATTGAAATAAGATATTTATTGGATCACACTTATAGAATCATCATGGACCTTACAATAGTGGATAGGGGAGGGGATATAAAGATATTTGAATAAAATTCATAAATTAAATGGGGATAAATAAAGACATAACCATATTTTTTATAAATAAAATGAATTATGAAAGGTAGATGATGGAAATGATACAAATATTGTGTTTGGACAATTTTTCTTTAATTATGATAACCCTAATGTTGATTAAGATGAGGAGACCATTTATGATAAAATTAAATCTTCGCCTTATAAGAGAAATAGGAGATCATAATTCAATCCATCAATTATAATTGGAGATAGATTGAATCCAACATTTAAATAGTGTATGATAATTTTTTATCATTATTCTAAATTATCAATGGTTGATCCAACACCCTTTCTATATGTGGATAAATATGTATCATGGGTCATATCCATGAATGAATAAATTGATAAAATACAAAAAAAATATCTTAGGATCCTAAAAAAGATGAATGAACATCGCTAAATGATCAGAATCAAGTAATTATTTAGAAATTAATCTTACAATAATGGAAATTCAATAAAATAATGTATGGTTGGTTTTTCAAGTATATTAATAAATTAATTGTGTTGATATTTAATAAATTGCCTTGCCAATAGCTCAACATGAATAGATAAGACTCTACATGCCCATGTTTATCTTAATATATTTCTATATTTATCATATGGATGTTATGAAAGAACTATTTAATGGTTTTATATTATATTATAATCATACTTTATAGTTTATGGGCTTCTTAATTGGAAATTCTATATCTAAGGTGTGTAGATTAATAAAGGTCCTGAATGGTCAAAAGTATAAACCATGATCATGGTATACTATGAATGAATCTTAATTAATTAATATATAATTTTACATTGGTGATGTTTATTGTCATATTTATATTAAAAATCCTATGGATGAATAATTCAGTGTTTTGGAATATGTGTTTGATATCATATTTTGTGGGATAAGGGAGAAATCTATATAATAATTTATTAATGTGAGGAGTTCTCAATTCAAGATGTTTATTATTTGAGAAAATTCTTATTTTTGGGGGCTTCAAGTTGTTTGAATGTAATGATATAATTTCATCTCTCATGATATGTGTGTGAGAGGGATTTTTATAAATATATTACGAATGATTCAAAACTGGTGTCATGTCGAATTATTGTGGAAACTAAGATCAATGAGCATAGAGATGGGATATCTATAGATAATACCTTGAATAAAAGGATTACAATAAGTTACATTTTTAATATTTTATGATGTATATTTTTGTGTTATATTTAAGATCATAATTACATACTATTAGAGTAGAAGTGAATATCATAATTGTTAAATAAATCATAATTTATATCTAGTAAAATATTAATTTTTAATATATATTTTATATGAAAGGATATCATGAATTACAATCAATTTATGATGTGTATTGGGTTAGTTTTGTGGTGTATTGAATTATTACGAGGTATGTTTCATTCTTCAGTGGAAGTAAATCAATGAGATAAATTTGAAAGAATAAAAAATGTACATCGAAAACCATAGAAGAAACAGAATAAATATCTATAAACATGGAATGAACTCATCATTTATAGATGAAACAAACAAAAGTGGATATTGGTGAATAAGTGAAGTATTATGTGGTGATATATTGTGAAAACAAGGGAACCACATACCTTATGAAAAATCAATTACAACACTCTCATAACCAACAAATTGAAATCCAGAATAACATTATTAATGGAATGGTTAAGCAAGTAATGATTAAAATTGATCAAGTTTTTCATGACCCCTGGTTGATACCCCTCTTGGGATAGTAGTTAATAGATTAGTTTCCCCATAATCCTTCCGTCAATAGGATATAGTTTCACTTTTATCATTGATAGTATAAAAAATTCATAAATGGCAAGCATAACCCTTAATATATAAAGACCCAACCCCATTTTTTCAAAGGCATTGACTTATTAAATTATAATGGAATGGTTATTAGAATTTAGTATCCCAAATAAATGAATAGTTTAGTAGATTTTAGAACCCCATATACTTACATAAGATCTACATTACAATATGAAATTAAAAACAACTTAATTGTTCCATTGGAAACATCCACCACTCTATGATTATCCCTGAAAGTCAATCATAATACACCATTACATGTCCTTGGAAAAAATGAAACATAAGAAGGGGTTAGCTCAAATGAATTTTAAGGGTAAAAAATAAAGATTATATTATCATAAACATAAATATTAATCATGGTGATTAATTGAATACACATGTATTTAAAAATAATAAACTTGAACGCATTATGGTAGCAATATGAGATAAGTAAATATTTCGATAATAAAACAAAATCAGGGGTATTCTAATAGTCAAATAACCATATGAACTATGAATTGATAACATAATATTTATGTAAATTAATAATCTAGAAATTATGAAACATACAATAAAGTCCTTATCCAAGACATCTAAAAATGATTAAGGCCTTGACAAAAACCATATCTAAAAATGGGAATGACCTCATCCAAGCCCATATATATTTATCTCATGAGGCCTACCGATGATCTAGGTTATATATAAGGACCAAAAAATAACATAATATGTCCAATTAATTCCTAACATGAATTGGTATAATCATAAACAACACTTATATTCATATTCAAACTAACACATGATATGTAAAAAAATTCTACGAACATTAAGCATAATCACTAACCATTTGGAGTTAATTAGTGAATAGTTTTAAGATTTAAAACCCACAATAAAACTAATAATAAAGAATTAAATTAAATATGGTTGATGATATCACAAAATTTTAATCCAAATAATGCATAAGAATAAATAGGAGTGTTTAAATAAATGAAGATACTTTATTAAAATCATTGTGTAATTCATCAAATAAATTAACTTACACATTGAAATGAAGAGTTCTTTTGGAAAAGAATCTTTATAAAACCAAAAATTAATTAATGTGGTATCTTAATAATAAATTTAGTTTTGTTATAGAGGTAATGTTTTCTAAAATATATTATAGATTTACCTTTAAAATTGGTGAGAATTTGATAAATTTCCTCGAATCGGGAGTGTATTTTAGAAATAATTTTGAATGTTCCTTTAAAAATGTGTAACTTACCCTAAAATAAAGAAATAATATGGCGGATAAACATATATATAACACTCACACAAAATTTATGAGGTGTAAATAATAATACATAAGAATTTCATAAAGGTAATTAGATAATAAATGTAACCCAAATGAAAATGGTGGTTTTGGTGGAACACCCTTACTATAAGTCCAAAGCTGTTCCTCACATGATATTAATGGCCTTAATAATAAAATTTGTGTTCATAAATTAATAATTCCTGAACCTAATCTACATAAAATTAATTTAGTATGACATTATTTGGTTCATTCATGTCATTTTGATGGGTTAATAGATTAAATTATAGTGTTTGGGAGCATTTTCTTGCATTGTTTTCATTATTGATTTACTTATATTCATGTACAGGTAAATATATAGAATGATATTGTTTTCCAGAACTGAAATTATATATAAATAGTTAACATCATGATTATTACATAGTTATAAAATTCATTTGGTTATTTGGCATGAAAATGAATCATTATATAAAACATTGATGACAATTGTTTGGGTTATTTAATGATTTTTTATCATAATGAACTACCATTGATCTATAAATTAATACCATTTTTAAAAAAAGATTACAGAACCATACATATGATATCAAAGATATATTATAATCTGGTCCAACCATAAAAATTGATTCATGACCATAATTGAATATGTTAATAGAAATTTGAATCCTATCATCCTTGAATGTGATAAATTAACACATCTCTAATGGGGTTTTCATTTATACTATAAAATAAGGGGAAAGGAGATATTATGGTAAATTATTCGATTATCATAACAAAATAATTTTACAAGTAAAATAATAGTGTTATCATAGAATATTTATGAGGATGTGTGAGGAAAGAAAAATAAAATTATGTAACTCAATATAAATTAAATGGGAAGAGGAATTTACCTCTTGAAGTTATATTTCGTGAGAACCTCTTTAGGTTAGAGGTTTTGGACTTTTTATGAGACAAATGGACGCTCAATATGGGGTAGGATTTTTGAAGGATATATGAGTAGAACATAAAAAAGGAAAAATTCCTTATATGAAGTAAGAGAAGAGGTCATGAGGGGGGTTTATAGTGTAGGATATGGGTGATTTTTGATTATGTTATTCATTATTTATTTATTTCCCTCAAGACTAAAAATAGTGTTGATTCATGTGAAACATAATAAAAAAAAGTAAATTCAAATTCTAACCATGTGTTCTTACATTATCCATGATTTTAGAAATATTTAATTTTACTGATAATGAATACATACATTAAATTACAGTATTTAACAATTCATCAAAAATTAGTGTATTTTAGAAAAATAAACAAAATTCACCCAAATCATTTTTTACATGTAGAATTCAAAAATTAACTCCAATTTTTGAAACTAATTTCTTAAAAATGGTGTATTTAATTTTTAAATAAAATTATAATTTATTTGAAAATATAATTTTTAAAACTATAATTCATTTTATGTCACGGTGAAAATATAATCAAGATCTTATTATCTTATAAATATAAGAAAAAATAATAATAATATGATTTATTATTAATAAGTTTCATATTACTATTCAAATTATAGTTTATATGTTTATATTATGATTCACCAAAAACTATGTTTTCCTTATAAAACACTAACTATCTTATTAAACGCAACCGTGTATGTCTGTTTATCAGAATACACATCACAAAAGTGGAAAAATTATGTATATTGGATATGTTATTACATGTGTTTTTGTAGATACTTAGTGTCTCATTAATTTAGTATTAAATATATTTCCAATACCTTGGTGTGTTACATTATCATCTCCTAACAAAAATTTTAATCCTTGAATTTCATAGTATGTTACTTGACAAAAAGATTTGGAAATGTATTCATCACACACTCCTAAAGCTCCCATTCTGCTACTTCAATTTTTTGATTTTTCCATTGTTCTTTAACCATCTGAGTCATTTAGTTCCTCAAAACATTTCCTTGATTGTTTGGAATCCGGATAGGGTATTCATAGTAATATAATTTAGGATCATGTTATATACCTTCAGATGTTAGGACATGTGTTGGGTCTAACATTTACTTTCTCAATATAATACATGAAACACATTTTATACGTTAAATAGGTATGGAAGCATAGCTATATGATATGAAACAACTCCAATTCTCAATAGGATTTCAAAAGGACAAATGTACCTAAGGCTTAATTTCCCATTCTTTCCAAATCATATAACACCATTATTTGGAGATACCTTTAGTAAAAAAATGATAATGTACTTGAAATTCCAAATCCTTCCTTTGATTATCAACATAACTATTTTTCCATCATTGAAATACTTTAATATGGGTTTCAATAGTCTTTAAAATTTCTATTGTTTCCTCCACATGAATTGCTCAAACAAGATTATTTTCTCCAACATCATCCTAACTAGTTGGGGTATGAAATCTCATTTGGTATAATGATTCTTATGGAGCCATTTTATTTATTGAATGGAAACAATTGTTTTAGAAATAATAAACTAATGGTAAATATTTATCCCACATACCTTTAATGTCATGTGAACATGATCTCAACATGCCCTCTATGGTTTGGATCATCGCCTCCGATTTCCTATCAATTTGAAGGTGATAAGAAGTAATCAATCAAGGCTAAATATGGAAAACATTCTAATGACTTTTCCAAAAAAATTATGTAAATTATGGATCATGATTAGAACTAATTCATAGAGGTTATCCCTAATGTATCATAACATCATTGATATAGAGTTATTCTAGGCGCTCTATTTTAAAATTCTCCCATATAGCAAGGAAGTGTGCAGATTTTGTAATTAGGTCAACAATTACACATATCATATCATTCTTCCATGGGGTTTTCGGAAATCCTATGTAAAACCATGGTGATTTCTTCCCATTTCCTTGTTAAAATTTTTATAGGATCCACGAATTCTCTTTGGTTTTGTCATTCAACCCTCACATGTTGACAGACTAAATATCTTGATATATAATCATCAATTTCTCGGTTCATGTTTTCCCATCATAAATGATACTTAAAATATCTACACATTTTAGTTCTACTAGGGAGTGTAATGAAATTAGGGCTTTGAGAATCATCCAATAACACCCTTTCGGGTTGGGTAGAGAGGGAACACCTATCCTCTTCTAAAATTTCATAATTCCATCTTCACACATGAAGTCATCCAACATTCCTTCATTAACACATTTAATATAATTTTAAAGGTCCTCATCATTATACTCATAAGTTATCATACATTCCAACAAAAATAATTAGGAAACCAAATTTAAAAGAATTTATGTTTCAAATTATTTTATAATTCCTATATCCTTATTTACTAGATGTATAAACAAAGGATCCCGTTCATTCTTCTTTTTGTATTTTACCCCATGATCCTTTCTTCTCAATTAATTAGCTACCTATTTTTGTTTCATGTTTGCTAAGGTATGGAATATTAATATTCATTCAGTAGTTAAATCCATCGTCTTTTCGTCATGTTGATTTCCTTCCATGAGAAGATATATTTAAGCTCTTATAATTAGTATATATATCATATCATTCACCATAGAGATAATTTCTCCATATCCTCATAGAAAATTATAAACCAATAAAATCAATATCATGAGTAGGATTGTTTTTTACATGAATTTTTAACTGCCTTAATTCATAGTAAATAACTCTATCATTCAGCATAAGGACAAAACAATGTCTTTTCTTTGTTGCATCACTATAAATCAAAAATCCACTATTCTCTAATGGTAGAGTCTAGATCGGATAATTCCCTAATATCCTTTTAAAATCATCAAAACATTCCTCACATTATTTTTCTATATGAACTTAACCACAATACATTTAAGTTTCATCATTGGGATGGATAAAAGGGATGTATTCTGAATGAAATGCCGATAATAACCTATGAAACCAAGAATACTACGCACCCCTATTATGTTCATTGGAGTAGGCCATTCTAGTAAAACCTTTTTCTTCATAGGATCAACAAATATTAGATCCTTAGAGACATCGTGGCCATTAAAGTAAGCTAATTGATGCCAAACTTCACACTTGATAAACATCCCATATTATTCATTTCATCTAAGAGTCTTCAAAATAGTGATCACATGAATTTCATGATCTTCATTGATTTTGTAGTACACAAATATATCATTAATAAAAGTGACCACAAATTCATCATGATATTCTATTGAAACTCTATTCATGAGATCCCTAAAAACATATGGTGCATTAGTCAGTCCAAAAGGCATTACTGTAAACATGTAATGACCCGAACTTTTCCAAAATAATTGATAAATAATATATTCCTTCCACACTCGCAACTTATGATATTCATATCTATGTTCAATCTTTGAAAATTATTTGGCTCCCTGAAGTTCATCAAATTAATCATCAATGTGAGGTAGAGGATACTTTTTTGTTATTTTTATATCATTGATTTTCATATATATATATGCAAAACCTCATATATCTATATTTCTTGATAATTAAAACAAATGGGGATCCCCATGGAGAAACATTAGGGAAAATAAATCATCTATTACTCAATTCATATAGTTTTTTCTTCAGTTATATTAATTCCAAAGTAGTTTTTCTACAAATAGTCTTTGATATAGGTCTTGAACCAGGAATTAAATCAACAGAGAATTCAACTTCCCATTCTGGAGGATGTCTAGGGAGATCCTATGGAAATATCTTAATATATTCTAGCATAATAGTTACATCCTCAATTAGAATATTCTTTTCTTCAGCCATGAAAATTTCATTATCATCCATGAAAGGAATGGAATTAAATATATCTACTTGGGGTGGATCTAGATAAGTGCCACATGAAGATATTTCTGTCGTAATAATCATAGATTCTACATCTTTCTCAAAAATTAAAAACTCATTCTTCATGTAATAGATTTTTGAATAATTATTTGAAATAAAATCTATACTGAGGATTATATCAATGTCAATCACGGGTATGATTATAAAATCAGTAGATAAAGCACATTATATTCTGTAATGGGGACTTCCTGGCACATTTTTTTGTAATGATACTTCCCTTAACAGTTTTGATGGACTACTGCATTATTAAATCAAATTGGAAATATGTAATCATCAATTAAAACATGGAGGATATGAATTAATATGATGGACTAGAATAAAATAAAGCATTGGCTATGTTTTAGGAGATTTTTAAAGAACATAAAACCACATCACAAGGAACTTCAATATTAGTAGTTGTGATTTCAATAGATTATCCCTTCTCCCTTGACATTTTATATTGCACGGTTCTTTAACACATTGGAAAATCAACAATATAGCATCCCAACACACTAAAATTATAGCATTGAAAGTTAATTGCTTCTTTCTTCCACTTGAAATCACCTTCTTGATGGCCTTTCAATCCAAATGTGTAGCACACCACTTTTCCTTTTAAGCATGAACTGGGGTATCTCTTTTCACATCTATCATAGGGTGGAAAGTAAACTTTTCCCTTCTTCCCCATTTCCTTATTTCCATTTCCAGTGTTTTTAGCATCCTTATTATTCTCTTTAATTCCATTAAATCCATAAGACATTTATTACACTTTTCACATCATGATAGAACATGAGACTATGTCTTTATATGATGTGATTGTTTGGAAGACCAATACCTATCAGATAAATTCATTTAGTCCATCAGAGAATCAATAAATATTTCTCATTGGATTATGTATATAGTCCAAAACATGTATTTCTATCCTTGTATAGTGAGCTTCAAATATTTCAACATTCTCATCTACATTTTTCGTCAAATTTCGAAACATCCGTTCTATATCATATCACTATTCATGAGGAATGAATTTATCAATCAAATGTTATTTAAATTCACTCCATTCCAATTTTTCTATTTCATCATCCTTATTTTTTCTAAATTAGTGACCACCATTAATCAGAGTCTCGTGACAGATGATAAGCTTCCTTAACAACCTTCTCCCTTTCGTTACTTCCCAATGTGAGAAATATCGTCTCTTTGAAACTTATCCAATTTTACACTATGAATGGGTTTGTAATCCCATTAAATGATGGAGGATGTTATCGCATAAATCAGTATAACCAATCTCCTCCACATTTGGGATATTAATCCTTTATGTTGGTAATGTTATTCTTCCTAACATGAGTATTCGATCCTCTTATAGTTATAAGTTTCTCCACACTAGTCACAGATCGATATCAAACATCATTTTCTTATATAAGAGGGTAATAGCTACATGGGATATACATGTTCATGTGGCTTCCATTAATTCTATTAGGAACCATTTATAAATAAAATAATACACCAAATTAGGTTATGAATAATAATGTACTACATCAACATAATAAAATACATAAAATAAATTGATATCCAATGCAGGGATCATCCCATAACCATAAACATGGTTTCTTTTGAGGAAACATATAAATTTAAATCATTCATAATGGCTTGTAATGAATATATGAATTATCCTAAGCATATCCCCTGGAGTGTCAAACTAGGTGTACAGTAAGGCCTATTTTCGTATACCAAGATACCCTGTGTCATGCAAGAAACTTGTTGTTATAGTTTCCACTCCATGGTACATTTGAGCTAGAACTACATCCACATGTAGTATCTATAGAGGAATTTATTTTCTAGACACTTAAACAAAATATATTACTAACCAAAATTATAGGATATTCTTGTATACTTAACCTAAAATACAATCTTAGAGTTTTATTCCATAATCAACATTTTTTAAATCTAATTTCCATGTTTTCTACAAAACATTATCTAATACCAACTATAAAGATATGACCTGAGTTTTCTTGAGTAGGTTCCCTATTATATTACATTTTCCTGATTACTAGAAATGTGTAACCCAAAGGAACGAATAGTTTAGTTATGAAAACCAGATACTTACATAAGATCAACATTACAAACTGAAATGAAAAACAACATTAATGTTCCATTTGGAACATCCGCCACTATATGATTATCCCAACAAGTCAACTATAATTTACCTCTTCATGTCCTGGAAAAAAATGAAACATAAAAAGGGGTGTTCTTCGATGCCCAATAAAGGTAAATAAAATAAAGCGGAATATATCATAAACAAAAGCATTATAGGGGATGAATAATTGAAAACTCGCGAATTTTAAAATAAAAAACCTGAACCCATTATAGTAGGAATATTATATGAGTAAATATTTCCATAATAAAATATATTCTTGGGTATTCTCGTAGTCGAATAACCCAAAAAAAAATTAATTTCGAGCTTCATGGTGAAGAAAATGCATATTCTATACATTTAAAAACATGCCATCAATGACTAAGACTAGAAATCCAAAAATGATTAATTCCTCGTCCAAAACAATATATATGAATGGGAAAGGCCTCATCCCATTCCATATCTATTTCTCCAATGAATGCAATCAATGAATTGAGGGGATATAGCAGGCCCCACCCATAACAAAATAATTACTATGAATTCATAATATAAACATGGATAAAAATAAAGAATATATATATATATATTCATATTGAAACTAATGTATGGCATATAAATAACTTTCACCAAACATTAATCATAAACAATAACCTTTCAGAGTAAATTGTAGAATTTTTTTAATATAAAATATCCATATTAAATATCATCATAATCCGTTCAATTAAATGTGGAAGATGATATAACTTAATATTATTCCTAATAATACATTATAATCAATAATTTAATTGAAACATATGAATATACAATTATAAAATCATTGAGTAATTCTTATGATATATACTAGTCTACTTTGAAAAGAAGAGTTCATTCGGAAAAGTCTTTTAATAAAACTGGATATGATGTAAGATAGTATATTCATAATAAAATGAGTGATTTTATAATTATAATATTTTCTAAAATATAGTATATAGTTCTATTAAATATAGGAGATAATTTGAAAAATTCCTTTAATTAGGTCTTCTATTTCGAAAAGAATTTTTAAAATTCCATTTCAAACGTGTAACTCCAAATAAAATAAATAAGGATTCTAGTCCATAATAATATATTGAAAAATAATACATAATTTATGAGGAGTAAATAATAATAAATAATAATTACATTGAGGTAGGTAGACATTAAAAGTAACCTAAATGAAAATGGAGGTTTGGGTTGAAAAACCATAACTTAAGCCTATATGTGTTCCTCACTTGATCATTTTTTAAGACAAACAGTAACATTAATTGGTCCTCCAATTAATGACCCAAAAAAATTATTAAATCATAAGAGATATAAATCTTGTTTGAGGTGTAATGAGTTTACACCAAATCCAATATGAAAGACATACATGGTGATGTAGTAATAAATCTCAAACAACAGTTCAAAAAGAATCAAATAAAGAGTAGACATTTCCTTCATGTAATAGATCACCCCATGTAGGAAGGACATCAACTCCAAGAAATCTCCTTCTATAGTCCTGAGAATATTTATAATTAGTATTTTCTATTTTATGTACATTATATTTGAGAGACCTGTCCAAATTATCTTGTTCAATCCACTCCAGTAGCTCCAAAAACATCAGTAGGACATAAGTTAGTGAACAATGGAGAGTACATGCAATGAACCTCTAAGTAAGAAAACTTTTCCAGCTAAATTTCATCAACTCTAAGAAATATAAAAGGACTCAAAATCTGTAGTAGCCCTATCCAAAAGCAGTTCCATATCATCTGGACCAGCTATGAAAGAATGCCCTGACGCAGTTAAAAGATTATTAGTGTGCAAGAAGCAACAACATCCATGAAAGTAGACATACATGAATTTCCATGGCATAAAACCCGAAGGCAATCTAAAAAAACAAAGAATCACTGAAAAAATAAGGGAGTTTGTATAGAATCCTTCATCACACTCTTATTAAACATTATTCATTTGATATAGAGATAAGTATCCATAGAAATTTTACAATTTCTATGCCTTTAAAAAGCCATTTCAACAATCTCATCCAATACTTCATTTAGATTCTCCTCCATATGTACAATAGAAGCATCAACCATGATCTTCATAGGAAAATCTGAAACTATTTTCCGGGAAGCCTCAAAAGTGAAAATAGACGAATCAAATGCACTTGCTGATGTTGTAATTTTAGTGTTGTCCTTTTTGGAATCATCACGTGATCTAGTAACAATTGTTCTTTCAAGGTGATAGTATTCCCTTCATTTCATTATTTTTTGGGATTGGGTTTAATGAATCCATCAGCACCCACAATTTGTTTTTTCCCTTTTATAGATCTTAATTTTATGATTTACTCCTGAAATTTAGTATATTTATATTCGTCCTCTTGAAATGATGTGCAGTGAGGCTGCACATGGTATGATAATGGGATATATTGATAACGAGTTGAAGGCTTAGCATTATAGGGTTCAGCCTCCTCTCCTCACTTGATCTTAATGACCAGAATAACTAAATTTATGTTCATAAATAAATCATTAAATAACCTCCTCTACATGAAATTGATTTATTATAACCTTATTAGGTTCATTAATCCCCTTTTGATGGGTTAATAAATTCAATTTCATTGTTTGGGTGGGGTTTCTTCATTGGTTTTCATGATTTATTTTCATATATTCATGTACGGATAAAAACGTAGAATGAGAATGGTTGTCCATAATTGATGTTATATATGATTAAGTAACAAAAAAACACTATGTAGTTATAAAATTTAATTGGTTATTTGGGGTGAACATGAATCATTATAGAAAACATTAATGCTAGTTTTTTGGGTTATTTGGTTATTTTTTATCTCAATGATGTCATTTTGGTCAATAAATTAATACCATTCATACCAAAATATTACAGAACATTAAATAATATATATTTATTGTATAATAATCTATTTCAAACATAAAAATGGTTTCACGACCATAATGTAAGAAGGTAATAGAAAAGAAAAACTCATCGTCCTTGAATATGGCTAATTAACACATCTCTGATGGTGTTTTCATTTCAAGTATAAAAGAATGAGTAAGGAGAGATGATGATTAATTATTCCATTATCATAAAAAATCATTTAAATTTAAGGTAATAAATTTTTCATAACATCCGTATGAAGATAGGTGAGGAATGAAAATTAAAAGAAATAAACTTGAAGTAAAATAAATGAGAAGATGAATTTACCACCTGAAGTTATCTACCCTAGGAGCCTCTTTTGGGTAGAATTTTTGGTCTTTTTATGAGACCATGGGATTCTGGATGTAAGGAAGGAGATTAGGAGGATATATTTCAAAACAATTGACAATTCACATGGCTTTAATGGAGTGATTAGAAGAGGGAGTGAGTGGGGTGGTTTTGAATATCTTCTTCGTTATTTAATTATTTCCCGTAAGAAAAAAATAGTGTTGGTTCATGTTACACATGAAAGTAATAATTTCATGTGACATTGAACCAAATGTTCTTAAATTATCAATGAATCTAGGAATCATTAATTTAACTGATAATTTATATATGCAGTAAATTACCACATGTTATTATTCATAAAAAACATAAGTATTTCAGAAAAATCCCAAAAATTCAAAAACATCATTTTATTGATGTATAGAATTCAAAAATGATCTCTATTTTTGGAAAATAATTTTCTAAATATGATAAAATTTATTTGTAAATAATATCAAAATTAATATAAAAAGTAACAATTTAAAAACAATATAGCTTTTTATATCACCATGAAAAAATAATCAAAATCTCATTATCTTATAACCATTGGGAAGTAAAATACTAATATGAATTACTATTCATAATAGTCATACTACTATTCATAATGGAATGTTACAATTCATTAAAAACTATGTTTGTCTCATGTGACTATAAATATCTTATTGAATGCAACTTTTTATGTCTGTTTTTCAAAATTCAAATCAAAGAATTTGAAAATTTATGATTATTGGAAAATTATAACATGCGTTGTTTTGTAGAGACTGAGGGTTTCAAGAATTCAGTATTAAATTTATTTTCTAAATCATGGGGTTTTACCTAAAATATCTATGAAATTACAAACATCCACTAATCAAATCCATAATATAAATAGATAATCAATCTAAATATAAGAAATTTTATATAATGTATAAATAAAAAATAATATTAAGAATAATTCCTATGCAATTACCAGAAACAACAATAACACATGGATAACCACCAGGAAAAATTAACAGACATCATAATCCCCACTAAATATATGTCTTCCCTAAAATAAATTTATATATATATATTGGTGACAATTCAGGTATAGTCAATTAAATCCTCAATAAAACTTGTCATGAAAATGTAAATAGGGTTGTTAAAGCCTAATGAAAATATAGATGAAATTAAATCACTAAAAAAAGGTGATGTATATCCTTTCCTCTACAAGGTTATCCTAAAATGTAATGCTCAAAAATAAGTAATATAATATCAAAATCATATACAAATATATAGTAACTTACATCCACTTATCCACTATCTTATTTCCCTCACATCCCAATAGAAAATATTATATACTGCAATCACTTCTATATATCAGGTCACATCTGATATGGGTTGGGCCTCAGTGATACCAATCTTATCCTCCGATATTTTCTTTTTTTTAAAATTGGAAGATGTATATATTGAACACATTTTTTCTCATCCAACAGCCTGGGAACATGTCATAATAACAACATCCTAACATACAACAATCATGGAGTATTTAAGAATTCCATTACAGTTTCTATCAAATGCACCATTCTTCATGACACAATATCCCTCACATAATACACCTAAAATTATTTTTTCATTTATAAAATAAATACATGTACAATCTATAACTACAAGATTATATATCCCAACCACCCATATATTTTAAAATAGGGATCCATTTAAAGCCATATATGTAAAACCTATAAATTTCAAGGAAAATTTTTTCTTAAATTCTTTGGGATTTTATGAGTACACAGTTTCTGAAAGCACCTGATTCCGAGGCCCAGCGTGCTCAGAATCAATATTTGAAATTTAGCTCGGGTACATTCAATGAACAAACAAGTGGGTTTTTCTATTTTTTGAACCGGTGCTTGGATTTGAAATTTGAGGGCACCAATAGAACTGCAGCGCTTGTAATTGCTCAAGAGGACATTTACAGAAGGTGTGTTTTCTTGGGAGGAGTTGTACAAAATATGTGGATTAAATGAAAAGTAAAATGAAATTGTGTTACAATATTATTTCTTTTTCTAAAGTGGATTTAATCTACATGGGGATGTTGGGATGGGGCCCACAAGTTTCTAACTACTCATGGTCGAATATTTGTGAGGTGGGGCCCACACGAGCCCCAACCATTCATATTCCCTAACCCCTTAACTTTCTCCCTTTATTCTTTTAAACCCCCATGTAATTAAGTTGGTGACTTTTCATCTCCCCACCCTCCCCACATTAAATCATGCCAACACATTTAATCAATTAAAAGTGTTATGAGTTTGAATTTTAAAATTTAAATGCATGGCATGAATTAATAAAATAAGGTGAGACTTATTTTATTTTGGGGTTAGCATTGTTGTGTGAAGACTTTGTAAGAGAGCTCTATTCTCACTTGGAATAACTTCATCCTACCGTGAAGAACGAAACCCTTCGATGAAGAATGTTGTCACCACAAGAAGAGAAAATGTGCCTTTTCATCTTCTCTCCGTAGCTAGTGTGAGGCACCGTTCCTTCCTTGGACGTACGCCAACGCCATCTTCAAAACCTCACCCTGCCATGCCATCTTCCACGTCACTGGAAAATGGAATCGTTTATCGAGGTAGGGGTGTGTTTTGATTGAGCAACGTTGGTTTACCTTCCATGTTGTTGTTTCTCATAAAACCACTTGATATAAGATTAATGCGGAAGCAACTGGACCAAACTAACACTTTCTTATACCTTCTCCATTCTTTTTTTGTATGGTGTTCTCCTACCGTTCATGAGAGGTGAATCAAGTTATGTTTTTAGAGCCAATCGGAGGCTCGAAAACATCGTAAATGGCCTCAGAGATTCGGGGTGACCTAGAAGCGGAAGTTTCGTAGAAATCGGATCATCGGAATGAAGAACGGACACACAAGGAGGCGTGCTGGCCAGAGGCGTCATTTCTGGAAAATTCCATAATACAGTGTGTGTACTCTGGAATCACATTCCATGTATTAAAAGAGTATTGTGGCTTCCATTTCGGACTTTAGAAAAGTAACACACGGCGTGTGACTCTATACACACGATGTGTATTTTACACACTATTTGTTAGGGGAGGCTTCGATGGACATGGAGTGTATTCATGGAAAAAACACGGACACATATATAAATACATGGCCAGGAAACATGGTGTGTATTCACTTCATATAAAGGTAGAAGCGGCTTTGCGAGGATTGGCATATAATCTGGGAGATACACGGACATAGGCATAACCACACGGCCAAGAGGCAAGGCGTGTACTTCCTTCACCATGGCAGATGCGGCTTTGTGAAGACTCGGCGTGTAATCTAAGAGATACATAGACATGGGAAGAACCACACAGCCAAGAGGCACGGCATGTACTACATTCTCCATGGATGAAGCGACTTCGTGATGACTTGGCGTGTATTCCAGAAATACACGGACACGGGGTGGAGTACACGGGCATGAACTCCACCACACGGCTAGGCATGGCCAGTGCACATGGAACCGACCCTAGAAGTTTGGACACGGCATGTAACCATACTACATGACCTGTACTTACATATCTACATGACCAGCCCTGCAACACGGGTCGTATCACACGGGCAATACCCGGTGTCTAATGACATGGCATGTATCTCTTAACTACACACCGTGTACTTTAGGGAAATGGCTTGTTTGTCTTGTTCTCCGTGACTTGGGCACGTTTTTCTTGATTTTTCCCCTATGACGTGGGACAGAACTACATGATACATCAACTCTGGTCTTCATGACAGTTGATGTATCAACCCTCTGGGCTCATGGAGGGGACCCTCCCGAAATCGAGCATGCTATGTGCGGGAACCCTAGAGCTAGCTGCAACTGCAATGACGATGATGACTATACCTGGATCCTACGTGCATTCAGCAGCAAGGACGACTGTACATGGATCCTAAGTGGGTTCGGCAGTGAGGATGACTGTACTTGGAACCTACTTGGGTTCAGCATAGATGGTTACTGTACTAGGATCCTACGTGCGTTTGGCAGCAACGGCTTCTATACTTGGTTCCTACGTGGGTTCGGCAGGGGAGATAATTCAGAGATTACATCTAATCATCTCCACCCCTCATCATGAGTAGTATACCTATGTGAGCTGAGTCTTGAATTCCAATCATTATCATTGATGTGATTGTCATGATTTCCTATGTGGATGGGGTTTTTCATTACTGTGTGGATTGGGTTGTGGTTTCCTCTGTGGATTGGGTTATTCTTTCCTGTGTGGATTGGGTTGTACATGGTCTCGTGTGTTGGAGCCGAGTTAGAATTGATGACTTAGGTATATGTATGGGAATATACCTTAGTAGAGTTGTTTGATACTTAGTGTTTGTATCCTTACTTTGTGGAATATCCATTATGTGTTATGGGAGACCATCGGGGGTCTCGGGGTCCCTACTGTGTATCGTATACACACCCCTGCACGAGCCATGCCCACACTACGTTGTGTTGGTTGAAGATGACGGACAGTGCTGATCGTGGTTGATGATTGTGGATAGGAACGATACCTGGAGGTAGACTCTCAGGTGGGACATACACGGAGCGTATGGCCGGACCCGAGGAGCTGAGTGGACCATATGTACCCACCGTTTAGGTGGGATGGCTGGAGGATGACTCGGTGGTTGCTGATTTACTTTACTACTGTTGTACTTTCTTTTCAGTTGTAATGTACTTTCAGTTGTAATGTACTTTCAGTTGGGTTTGTATTCTGGCCCATTTACTTTCTAGAACTTACTTTTGTACTAAATTTACTTAGTGTTTACTTCAGCTTTCATACACTGTGATGCTTGTTTTCTTATATAAAGGAAATTCCTTCCCTTTTATCTAGATTTATGACTTTGGTTCTAGTCGCCAGCCCCTAGACTATGGAATTCGGGCTTGGGCTACTCATGGCATGGGCCCCGAGGACGGGTCGTGACAAATTAGTATCATAGGAGTCGGTTCTACTGTAGAACTGATGAGTCTGATAATTTCTTCTGTTTGAAGAAATATTGTTTAGGGTATTTAGTGTGGTTATCAGTCTATGGAGTCCAGTGTTGGTGCGGCTACCGATATATCCATACACCAGAACCTTGACATCTGATTTCTGACTTAATGCAAGAAAAAATTGATTGCATGTGTGTTTCAAAAGTTTTCGTTGTGATTACTTTGTGTCAGCTCACCAGGTATATTGTAATAACGGTGGCACACCTATTTCTTTTTAGGATGGCCCCACGATGGTAGCCAGCTAGGGTTTTGAGCTTTGTGCGAGACGACAGCCCACAGAGTGAAGAGGACTTGTTGTAGGGCCCCATTACAGAAAAAGCACATGTGGTACCCCTACCTATCGAGCCACCAATGCCACCAGCCCCAGAAGTTGAGAGTGAACGTCTCCTAAGTGAACTTCATGAGTTTCAGGGTCAGAGACCACCAAGGTTCCATGGGGAGATGGACCCTCTGACAGCCGAGGATTGGCTGCAGGCTATTGTTTGAGTCTTCAGATTTGTAGGGACACCAGCTGACCTCATTGTGATCCTTGCGTTGAGTATCCTGCACGAGGCAGTAGGTAGATGGTGGAGCCTGATGCTCCAGTTGCATGATGAGGCGTCTCTTCATTGGTCAGACTTCGAGAGCCTTTTCGGCTCAGAGTTCATTCCATCCACCCTCTGTGCGGTGCGCATCAAGGAGTTATTATAGCAGAAGTAGGGCAACATGTCAATATCCCAGTACTCAGCGAGATTTATTGATCTCTCAAGCTACTCCACAGACATGGTACGAGACCCATTCATCTAGGCCCAAACCTTTGAGAAGGGACTGAGGCATGAGATCAGGGCATTGATGATCTCCCTTAGCATTTCAACGCAAGTGGGAGTACTAGAGCGAGCCCTTCTTGAAGAGAGCTTCCTTGCTGAGCCTACACCAGCAGCGAGACCTACCACAGGGCGGCATGTAGCAGAGTCTTCTGTAGCCGGTAGTAGACAGATGTCGCAGAGGTCCAAGCGGACTGGACGATCATGTGGTTGACCTCAGGATACTGGTTCTGAGGTGTGGGGAACATGCAGCAGATCCAGTCATTTGAGAGGAAAATAGTGTTATGCATGTGGCGGGCAGGGCCACAAGGCTCATGAATTCCCGACCCACCATGCATAGGAGCAGTAGACGGTTGAGGGACCACCAAGGCAGAGGCAGAGGTTCAACCGTGGCGGACCGCATGGAGCAGGCAGACGAGTCAGAGGAGCTGACCGAGCAGCAGGTGGGGGACGACGCTTCGAGGCTCTACCACCATCACCACCAATAGGTCCACACCGACCACAGGGAGCTGGCGGACAGAGATAGGCTCAGCTTTAGATATTGGAGGCCTATAACCATGATGCACCTCAGATGATTTGAGGTATTATCTGTGTCTACTCCACCCTTGCTGTAGTTTTTATAGACATGTGATCGAGTCATTCTTTCGTTGTCGCATCCCTTATTTAGAGCTCGGAGATTATGACGGAGTCGTTGGCTCGATATTTATGGCTACAGACTCCTATGGGAGCCGACTCACTGATTACACACTTGTTCTAGAAGTGTGAGCTTACTCTAGGAGGTGAGATATTCGTATGTGGTCTTCTTGTAGCGGTTTTGAGGCTTTACGATGTCATTTTGGGAATGTATTGGTTATCTATGGTCCATACTCAGATCGACTATATTAGGCGCAAGGTTCGGTGTGTCCGCATGGATGGGGGAATGTTCACCTTCACCGGTGAGAAGGGAGCCTTTTAAGTGCAGGATAGACTCACATAGAAGAGAGGACAGCCGATCACTCATCAGTTGGCTAGTCTCATCCGAGGAGCAGTTGATGTGCGGAGTCTGAGTTTTCCTATAGTGGTGGATCAGTATGCGGAAGTTTTTCCTGACGACGTTCCAGGACTACCTCCTCACAGATAGGTAGACTTCTACATTGACCTGTACCTCGGGACAGCCCCGATATCTACTCCATCATATCGTATATCTCACTCTGAGTTTCGAGAGCTATGGGTACAGCTGGAGGACTTGCAGGGAAAGGGATTCATTCTCCCTAGTGTTTCACCCTAGACTTCCCCAATTTTGATCGACAAGAAGGCAGACGGGAGCTTGCGACTGTGTGTTGACTACCCTCGCCTGAACCAAGTGACTGTGAAGAACAATTATCCACTTCCAAGGATTGACGACCTCTTCGATCAGCTCAAGGGAGCACGATGGTTCTTGAAGATAGACCTCAGGTCAGGCTATCATCATCTCAGAGTTTGAGACAAGGATGTGCAGAAGATGGCCATCAGGTGTCGGTATGGCCACTATGAGTTCTTGGTTATACCTCTCAGTGTAACAAACACTCTAGCAGTGTTCCTGAGTCTCATGAACTGGATATCCAAGCCTTACATCGATCGATTTGTTGTAGTCTTCATCGACGATATATTAATTTACTTGACTGCTGAGGAGGAGCATTCCAATCACTTGCGGGTTGTACTGGATACACTTCGAGAGCACCAGATTTATGGTAAGCTCTCGAAGTGTCAGTTCTATATTCTAGAGGTCCACTTCTTGGGACATGTCATCTATGAGGCGGGAGTTGTGGTGTATCCTACGAAGATCAAGGAAGTGCTAGCTTGGGAGCCACCCAGGAGCGTGATGGAGGTGCTGAGTTTCCTAGGTCTGGTTGGGTACTATCAGAGATTTCTTCCAGACTTCTACAGAGTGGTAGCACCACATTCATCTTTGACGATAAAGGGGAAATCATTCGTGTGGTCAAATAGTTGTCAGTAGAGCTTCTAGGAGCTGAGACATATATTGACTAGTGCACCCATCTTGAGGATACCGGAGAAGGGCGTAGGGTACATAGTTTACTGTGATGCATCAGGGACTGAACACCGGTGTGTCCTGATGCATGAACGGGTAATGATAGCCTATGGTTCATTACAGTTGAGGCATCATGAGCATAACTACGCTACCCATGACCTAGAGTTAGTAGTAGTGGTTTTCACCTAGAAGATGTGGTGACACTATCTGATGGGAGAGCGCTTTACAGTTTACTCTAACCACCAGAGTCTCAGGTACGTCTTCTCGCAGAAGGACCTGAACCTCAGACAGTAGTGAGGGCTCGAGTTCCTCTAGGACTATGACTTTGAGATAGTCTATACTCTTGGGAAGGGGAATATAGTAGGTGATTCTCTCAGCAAGAGGTTAGGAATTCAGCTACTTGGAGAGGCAACTGAGCAGCTAGTCGTGTTGTATATATCTGTCATGATTTGAGATGGGGTATCCTTCCTACATTCCCTCACAGTCACTCCACCAATACGTCAACGGGTTAGAGAGGCATATCGTGGGGCCATTGACTGTGAGGTGCGATGTGCTCAGATATCCTTAGGGATGGCACCTGATGGATTTTCTGAAGGCAGAGAGCACATCATCCTTTTCAAAGGATGTACCATGGTACCAGTAGAATTACTGGAGGAGGTGCTGAGAGAGTTTCAAACATCCCCTTTGGTGGTACATCCAAGAGTTGCGAAGATGTACCAGGATATTAGGCGACAAAACTGGTGGCTAGGTATGAAGAAGGTTGTGGTAGAGTTCGTTTAATGATGCCTCACCTGCCAACAGGTGAAGGTGGAGCACCAGGTACCAACAGGCTTGGTACAACCCTTAGAGGTCTCGGAGTGGAAGTGGGATGGGATATCTATGTATTTATTGATGGGACTTCCATGTACTTCTCGAGGTCACGACTCCATCTGGGTGATTGTGGACAGACTCACCAAGTCGTCCAACTTCTTACCTATCAGAGAGAAGGGCTCAATGGAGAGCATGGGAAGCCTCTACGTTCATAAGATTGTACGGATTCATGGTGTAACATCGCCTATCGTCTCCGATAGAGATGTTCTCTTTACTTCACGGCTTTGGAAGGGGTTTCAGGAGGTATTTGGGACGCAGCTACGATTGAGCACCGCCTTTCACCCTCAGATGGATGGCCAGACAGAGAGGACAATTCACACTCTCGAGGAGATGCTCTGTCCATGTGTCCTAGACTTTGGTCGCAGTTGGGAGGATCACCTACCTTTGGTGGAGTTTGCGTACAACAACAGCTAACACTCCACCATCGGGATGGCACCATATGAGGCATTGTACTGCCGACCATGAAGATCACCTTTGTGCTGGACATACCCTGGGGAGTTAGCATTTGTAGGACCAGAGATGGTCCAGGCCACGATGGAGAAGGTACAGATCATCCAGGAGAAGATGAGGACTGCTCAGAGCCGATATAAGTCCTATGTTGATAGGAGGCGGAGACCACTAGAGTTTGAGGATGGAGACAACATATTATTATGAGTCTCACCTCAACGTGGATTATGGAGATTTGGTTGGGGCGACAAGTTATCTTCACGCTTCATCAGACCATTCTCAGTTCTCAGCAGGATTGGCGAGGTGGCTTATCACCTGGCTTGTCCACCTCAGTTGCACCGGGTGCACGACATCTTCCACATATCTCAGCTGAGGAGATACGTGCATGACCCAATGCATATCATTGATCACGGGGAGCTGGACATTGATGATGGGGCATCATTTTCAGAGGTTTCGGTGTAGATGTAGGATCGATAGTAGGGGGTCCTATGTGGATGGTCGATTCCTCTAGTGCGCATCAGGTGGCAGCACGAGAACCTCCAAGAGAGCACATGGGAGAGGGAGGCTCAGATGTGTGCTCAGTACCCTCATTTGTTTCCCTAGTTTGTGATGTATCCTTACGGGGACGTAAACACTTGAGGTCAGAGTAATGTAAAGACCCGTAAATTTCAAGGAAATTTTTTCATAAATTCTTTGGGACTTTACGAGTACGCAGTTTATGACTACACCTTATTCCGAGGCTCGGAGTGCCCGGAATCAATTTCCGAAGTTTAGCTCCAGAATGTTCAGTGAACGAATGAGCAGTTTTTTCTATCTTTTGTACTGGTGCTCGGATTTGAAATCTGAGGGCACCGATAGAACTACAGCACTAGTAATTGCCTAAGAGGACCTCTACCGAAGGTGCGTTTTCTTGGGAGGAGTTGTAAAAAAATGTGGATTAAATGAAAATTAAAATAAAATTGTGTTACCATTTGATTTCTTTTTCTAACGTGGCATTAATCTACATGGGGAAGTTGGGGTGGAACCCACAAGTTTCTAACTACTCATGTTAGGATATTTGTGAGGTGGGGCCCACATGAGCCCCAACCATTCATATTCCCTAACCCCTTAACTTTATCCCTTTAAGCTTGTTAAACCCCCTTGTAATTAAGTGGGTGACTTCTCCTCTCCCCACCTTCCCCAAATTAAATCATGCCAACACACATAATCAATTAAGAGAGTTATGTGATTGAATTTTAAAATATAAATCCCTAGCATGAATTAATAAAATAAGTTGAGGCTTATTTTATTTTGTGGTTCACATTGTTGTGTAAAGACTCTAGAAGAGAGCTCTATTCCCTCTTCGAAGAACTTCAACCTCCCACAAAGAACGACACCCTTCGACGAAGAACGCCATCACCACAAGGAGAGACTAAGTGCCTTTTAATCTTCCCTCCACAGCTAGTTTGAGGTGTTGTTCCTTCCTTGGATGTATGCCAACGACGTCTTCAAAACCTCACCCTACGACGCCATCTTCCGCATTGTCGGCAAACGACATCGTTTATCGAGGTAGGGGTGTGTTTTGATTGAGCAACATTGGTTTACCTTCCATTTTGTTGTTTCTCATAAAACCACTTGATATCGGACTAGTGCCGAAGGAACCAGACAAAAATAACACAGTCTGATGCCTCCGCTATTCTTGTTGTAGTATGGTGTTCTTCTACTATTCATGAGTGGACAATCAGGTTAATTTTTCGAAGCCAATCAGAGGCCTGAAAACATCATAAATGGCCTCAGAGCATCGGGGTGACCTAGAAGCATAAGTTTCATAGAAATTGGATCATCGGAACAAAGAACGGACACCCCGAGAGGCGTGCTGGCCAGAGGCGTCATTTCTGGAAAATTCCAGAATACATGGCGTGTACTCCAGAAGCACACGCCGTGTTGTAAAAGCATATTGTGGCTTCCATTTCAGACATTAGAAAAGTAACACATGGCATGTGACTCTATACACACGACGTGTACTTTGCACACTGTTTGTCAAAGGAGGCTTCGATGGACATGGCATGTATAAATGGAAAATACACAGACACGGACAGTAATACACGTCCAAGTAACCCGACATGTATTCACTTCATAGAAAGGCAAAAGTGGCTTCATGAGGCTTGGCGTATAATCTGGGAGATACACGGACACATGAAGAACCACATGGCCAAGAGGCACAACGTGTACTTCCTTCACCATGGCAGAAGATGTTTCGTGGAGACTCGGCGTGTAATCTGGGAGATACAAAAACACGGGCAGAACCACACGGCTAGGAGGCACGGCATGTACTACCTTTACCATGGCAGAAGCGGCTTCGTGATGACTCGACATGTATTCCGGAAATACATGGACACGGTGTGGAGTACACGGACATGTACTCCACCACACAGCCAGGCATGGCTAGCGCACATGGAACAGACCCTAGAGGTTTTGACACAGCGTGTAACCATACTACATGCCATGTACTTAATTATCTACACAACAATCCCTGCGACACGGGCCGTATCACACGGGCAGTACCCGGTGTCTGATGACACGGCATGTATCGCTTACCTACACGTCGTGTACTTTAGGGAAATGGCTTGGTTGTCTTTTTCTCTGTGACTTGGGCACATTTTTATTGGTTTTTCCCCAATGATGTGGGATGGAACTACGGGATACATCAACTCTGGTCATTGTGACAGTTGATGTATCGACCCTCATGGATCGTGGAGTGGAACCTCCCGGAATCGATCATGATTTGTGTGGGAACCCTAGAGCTGGATGTGACTGCGACAATGAAGATGATTGTACTTGGATCCAATGTGGTTTTGGCAGCGAGGACGACTGTACTTGGATCCTACGTGGGTTTGGCAGCGAGGACGACTGTACTTGGATCCTACATCGGTTCGACAGTGATGGTTACTGTACTAGGATCCTACGTGGGTTCGTCAGCGACGACTTCTATACGTGGATCCTACGTGGGTTCAGCAGGGGAGATAATTCAGAGATTACATCTAATCATCTCCACCCCTCTTCATGAGTAGTATACCTATGTGAGCTGAGTCTTGAATTTCAATCATTATCATCGATGTGATTTTCATTCTTTCCTATATGGATTGGGTTGTGCTTTCATGTTTGGATTGGGTTGTGTTTTCTTTTCTGGATTGAGTTATTATTTCCTATGTGGACTGGGTTGTATGTGGGCTCGTGTGTTAGTGCCGAGCTAGAATTGATGAATTAGGTATATGTATGGGAATATACATAAGTAGAATTGGTTGATACTTCGTTTTTGTATCCTTCCTTTGTGGAATATCCTTTTTGGATTCTGGGAGACCTTCATGGGTCTCAGGGTCTCTACTGAGTTTCATATAATCACCCCTGCACAGGCCATGCCCGCACTATGTTGTGTTGGTTGCAGACGACGGACAACGCTGATCGTGGTTGAGGCTTGTGGAGCGGAACGGTACCCAGAGTTGGACTATTAGTCGGGATGTACATGGAGCAGATGGCCGGACCTGAGGAGCTAAAGAGACCATCGGTACCCACCCTTCGGGTGGGATAGCCGGAGGAAGACTCGGTGGTTGCTGATTTACTTTACTACTGCTGTACTTCCTTTTTAGTTGTATTGTACTTTCAATTGGGTTTGTATTTTGGCCCATTTACTTTCCAGCACTTACTTTTGTACTCATTTTACTTAGTGTTCACTTCAGCTTGCATACTCTCTGATGTTTGTGTAAGACCACGGGACACCCTGAGAGGGGAGGGGTGAATCAGGGTGAAAACTT
This sequence comes from Viscum album, assembly GCA_963277665.1. Classification (NCBI taxonomy): domain Eukaryota; kingdom Viridiplantae; phylum Streptophyta; class Magnoliopsida; order Santalales; family Viscaceae; genus Viscum; species Viscum album. The sequence goes on from OY728166.1 coordinate 1,135,113,758, forward strand.
TTTCTTTTAATGTGATTGATAATGTTCCCACATTGGTAGGGACATGTTGAACCTGTATGATGAATATGATCAGAGAGAAAACATTCACATGCACAGAGAAGACACAACACTTTTTACTTGGTTCACCACTAAGGGATACGTCCAAGGATAATATGCCGACATGCTATCGGTTGTACAAAATTACACTAATCTTCACTATTTGTGGATTACAAAGGTTTGGGCACAATCACTCTGTCCCAGGCTCACTTCCTTTACAAAGGTTCAGGGATAGCTCAATGCTTCTCTCGGGTTACTATCGTTGACTCCCCCTGGCTCACTGCCCTTAGTGAAGTCACACTCAGTTTATAGACATGAAGGTCTCTCCATCATTGCATAAGAATGCATCCCCTATTGTATGTAGATGCTCTATTGATGTCCAAATCTCACTTGAAGACGAATCTCACTTTGTGATGAGGGCACGAGATGATCCTCCAGCTTTCGTGCAACTTCAAAAGGACGGATGTACTTTAACATCCCTAGCGCGCTTCTCCAAGCACTAGCGTGAAAGTTTCAGGAATGGTGTTCAAGTCACTTGCACAGTACAAACTTGGCACATAGGTGACTCCAAACAACTGCGCGACATTGCCTCTTTGAACTCCAAACTTGCGCGACTCTGGGCCTCTAAATCCCAAACCACTTTGGATGCGCAGCCAACAGCCGGCGCGCAGCCTCTACTTGCACGACCGAACAACCACTTGCGCGACTCAACCACCTACATGATGAGAGCTCCAAAAAATATCTATGTCTTGAATTTCATTACAAATTAGGAGGGGGTCCTCTATTTATTGGAAAACTGGACCCCCTACGCGGAGGCGTGAAAGTCTTCCCTCATCGCGCAGGTTCTGGCGCGCAGCACATCCTCCCTAGCCTCTGTCACGCTACTCACTTGCGTGACCACACAAATACTTGTGTGGCCTTAATTCCTTGGACATATTTTGAGGTTGTGATCTTGAAAAACAATAGGCGCGCAAGTTTACAGTCCTCCTAGGAATCGGCGCGCAAGTCACATCACTGCGCGCATGTCACTTGCGCGACAAGCCCAAAACTTGCATGGCCCTTATCCCTTGGCCATTTTCATATGTTCTGATCTTGAAAAACATATGGAGCGCATGTTTCCTCTTCATCAATTACATGATGCACAAGTCTCTTTTCCAAAAACTCTTTTCTCCATTTGTCAATTTTCAGGTCCAAAAATTTGGTAAATACTAGGAAACGACGCCACCTTCAATACTGGTGTCTGCTTGAACTGTATGATCTCTTTGCTAGTACACATTCTGAACTTCCACGGGGGATTGACAAAAAACACAAATCATACACTAAATATTGCATTGAATACCATGGTTCCAACAATCCCCCCCTTTGGGTTTGTTGGAAATTAGAAAATAAATTCAATAGATCTTCATCCATGTGCAAACGAAAAATTCAAGAATCAACTCATCCAACACTCTATGTCTACGTGAGCAATGCTCAGTGTAGAAAACAAGAGAGGAAGATTTAATTGGGTTCTAGTGTTTTTGAATTCTCAATGATGTCGAAGAATCATTACATGATCGATGAAATCCTTCTTACCCTTCTCATCCTATCAGTGAAACTGAATTCGCTTTGTGTCACAAGAGCATTATATGCCTGAAAATTCCTGAATTTATTCATTTCTTCCCTATTGACAATAAACCTGAAGCTTGGTTATTTGTTCATTATTCATCTGAATCCATACTCCCCATGGATAGTATCTCCCCCACAAACTTGGATCACATCCATAAACAGAGAAAACAGTTATCATAATCAGGGAGAGAGGTATTGTGTAACCTCGTTATTCACTAGGAGGTGGCCAAACACTGAGGTTCAACCGATGCTTCTCAAACACAGCCACAGACAGTGTCTTGGTCAGGATAACAGCCACTTTCTCATCAATTCCAACATGATCCATTCTAATCACCCCCTGTTAAACTTTTTCTTTGATAAAGTGATACTTGATTTCAATATGTTTCGTACAGGAATACTGAACATGATTCTTCGTAAGATCAATTTCACTCTTGTTATCACAGTAAATCACCATTGGTTGCTTTACCTCATCACTAATATTTATTAATTATTTATTCATCCATAGAAGTTGAGTGCATTCCTTTTTGGTGGAGATATACTCAGCTTCAGCAGTACTAAGAGAAGTACTTTCTTGTTTCTTGCTCAACCAGCCAACACATTTCTACCCAATATAGAAGGCTCCACCACTAGGTGACTTTTTGTCTACTACATCACCAACCCAGTCAGCATCAGAAAATGCTAATAACTCACTATCCCTACCTGCAGCAAAAAATAACACGAAGTTATATGTACCTTGAATGTACCTCATGATTTTTTTTACTGCAACCATATGTTCCTCCTTTGGATTACTCTGAAAGCAGGCCGCAGGGCATGTGGCAAAGACAATATCTAGCTATGTCGTTGTTAGGTACAATAGGATCTCAATGATCCTCTTGTACATGGTGGGCTCAACAGAGTCCCCATCCTCATGCTTTCCATGTTTAGTTCCAACTGCAATCAGAGCTGACAATGTTTTGGAATCTTGCATATTAAACTTTTTCAGCAGCTCTCTTGCATATTTTTTCTAAGAAATGAAAGTGTATTCCTTCTTTTGAATCACCTGTAGCCCCAAGAAATATGTGAGCTCCCCAATCATAGACATTTCAAATTCTGATTTCATGTCGTTGGCAAATTCGTCCACTGATTTATGCCTGCTACCACCAAATATGATATCATCAACGTAGACTAGAACCATGAATTGATCTTTTGGAGAATTATTCACATAGAGATTGTGATCTACTCCTCCTCTTTTTAATTCCAGCTTCTTGAGAAATGAATCCAGCCTTGAGTACCATGCCTGTGGTTCCTACTTCAAACCATATAAAGATTTCTTCAGTTTACATACTTTTGTTTCATGAGTACCCAAAACAAAGCCCACTACTTGTTCAATATAGACTTCTTCTTCGAGTACACCATTCAATAATGTTGTCTTGACATCCATTTGAAATACTTTATATCCTCTTTGGAGTACCATGGAAAGGAAAAGCATGATTGACTCCATTCTAGCCACTGGAGCAAAGGTTTCTTCAACATCAATGCCTTAAATCTAGTATTATCCTTTATATACAAGTCGTGCATTGTTTCTGATGACACTTCCATGCTCATAAAACTTTTTTTTTTGAAGATCCATTTGGTACCGATCACATTGTTACCTTTGTGTCCCTTGACAAGATCCCATGTCTGATTCTTCTCAATCTGATCTAATTCATCATTCATGGATTTCAGGCAAGATTCATCATTTGTAGCTTCTTCGAATGACGATGGCTCTACAACTGATAGAAATGCAGATTCCGTGTTATTCCTCATCCTTCTTGTTTGATTGGGTGTACTCTTGTCCCCAATTATGTTGGATGGATCAATCTTAGCTCTTCGATTTCTCCTGCAAGGTTCAGTTTCATTCTCTTCAGGCACAGTTTCTTCTTCAGATTCTTCTTCTGCGTCAACATCATGATGTGACTGTTGAGTGTTTTTTACAGCTTCTTCTATTTCTACATTTTTATTTTCTTCACATTCACTTTCATCCTGAATTTCTATCACATCATCATATGAAGTCCTTGAAGCATTTGTGGTTTTCTCTTCAATTATCTTAACATCACTGCTTTCCACAATCTTTCTTAACCTTTTGCTGAAACAATTATAGGATTTTCTGTTCATTGAGTAACCGAGGAAAATTCCTTCATCTGCATTGTCTCCATACATCCCTTGATTTCTTTATTTGTTCCTGATGAAGAATTTACTTCCAAAGACGTGAATGTATTTTAAAAAGGGCTTCCGTCCATGCCACAATTCATATGGTGTCTTCGTCTCACCCATATAAAGTCATGTTTGATTTAGAATGTACACTATAGCTTGAACAACCTTTTTCCCGTAATGTCGTGGAATACGACTCTCAATCAGCATAGTTCGTGCCATGTTGTTCACCTATCGATTACTACGTTCAACAACTCAATTTTGTTGTGGAGTTCTCAAATCTTCTACCTTATGTTGTATCCCATGCTTCTCAAGATAATTTCCAAATTCAATGGATGTGTATTCTCCTCCATGGTCAGATCTCAACACTTTGATTGTTCATCCAGTATCATTTTTGGCGATTCGCTGATATTTTTTCAAGCAGTCAAGGACGTGTCGTTTCCTTTGAATGACCATCACACATGCCATTATACTGTAATCATATATGAAAAGGACAAAGTACCTTTCTATATGAGTTCCAGCAACATTTATCAGCCCACATACATCTGTATGAATCAGATCAAGAAGGTGAGATGCCCTTTTCTTCTTTGGCTGATATGAACTGCAGACCAGCTTCCCACGAATGCAAGCATCACAAGATTTTTCACATTCACGCTTCAGGTTTGGAATGTCTATGACAATTATCAATTTTGATATTTTTTCCATGTCTTGTTGATTGATGTTTCCCAGTCTCCGATTCCACAAATTGTTTTCTTCTTCAACAGTCATGTAACAGAAATTTTCTTCACTATAAACCTGATACAAGTTGCCTTCTGTTCTGCATCCCTTCATAAGTTAATTTCATGCCTTTCCCTTGATACTGCATACTTTCTGATTAAAAGTTACTATAAGTACTAAGTCACAGAGTTGAATCACGCTGAGGATATTATGACATAGTCCATCTACATAAAGGACTTCAGTCTTCTTTAGTTATCCATTAGCTAATTTGGTATTTCCACTCACTTTGATTTTCAGAGCTCCATCATTACTAAATCGTACTGTACCATCAACCATTATTTTGACATTTAGCAGGCTGGCATTACCTGTCATATGAGATGAACAACCAATATCCAGAATCCAGGTACTGTTGTTCTTTGTAGATTTGAGGGCCACCTCTGCAAGGTTGGATTTATCAATATTCTTCCTTTCCTTCCATGAGACATTGGATTGAGTATATAGTATTGATGGCCTTTCAATTATATCTTCTGTATACCCAGGTTCTTCATATTCAAAATCTTATTTGAGAGGAGAAAACATGTTTGAAAGAGAAACACTGTCTTACTGAAGATACTTGACTTGTCTTGAACATCGGTATGAGGTTTCCATGTCCCTTCTCTGCCTAAAAATAGCAGCCTTATGTCCAATGTCAGAACAATGATAACAATATACATAGAAATTGTTTCTTCTACAAGAATTAGGATATGAATTTGTTCTTATTTGTTGAACTTCTATATCTTCTCCATTCAGATAGCTTCTTGCCTCTTCGCAATAAGACATGGTATGGCCCAGATATCCATTGAACTGACACTTCATGAGAGGAAATATCTTCTCACTTGAATTTCTCCTCATACCTTCTTGCTTAGGAGAATAGTTAGACTGTCTGTCATTTCGGAATGTTTGACGAAAATTTTCAGTTCTCATTTTAGTTTGGATTGGGGGTTACTTTTTTAGCACTTTAGGGAATATTTCAACATGTTCAACTTTCATCTTATCCTTATTTTGGATCTTTTCACTTCCAACAATTGATGTCTCAGCCTCATAGCCAATTCCACTCTTTCCCATGCAAGAGGGTCTTTGATCACTCACGATTTTTCCAACACCATCTGAATCACACATTGATCTTGCTAGTAATTCTGTATCTGAGAAACTTCCAAACTGTATTTTCTTCCTTGAATCATTTGGAATTGATTCAGTCTCATCTTTACTCCTTAGAGTAACAACTTCCTCCTCAAGACCCTCATCAGTCATGGATTTTTCATCTATTCTGGAGGTGAGGTCATTGATGACCTTTTACTTATCTTCAATTCTCAACTTTAGATCCACTAAATCATCATTGATTTCAATTATTTTATACTGTACCCTCACAAATTCTTCCCGTCATTAAATTTTAGCTTCATGTTGATCAACGTATTCAGTTGATTCTTCTACAATTGACTTCCACTTATTGCAACTCTTACATTTAATCTTAAGCTTACTAATTGCATCCTTAAGTTGCATCTCGGGATCTACACAAGTTCTCAGTTGTTTTTCTCCACCAGTATCTTCTGAATTTTCAACAGTGGCCATCATGGAAGCATGGTTTCCATTTTTGAATTCCGGTTCTTCTTCATCACAGAATTTATTATCATCTTCTTCCTCTTCAGAGACAAAACTCTTCCTTTTCATTTTCATTCCAGATTTGAATTCTCCCTTTTTGAAGAACCTTCTCTGAGGCTTCTCGAAGCTTTAATCTTCACTATCTTCATCATTGATCATTCTTAAGCACTGAGAGGCAATGTGCCCAAATTTTCCACAGCGAAAACATGCAAGAGGTAACTTCCCTTTGATTTTCCCTATCCCCTTCTGGAACTTCTTTGCAATGAGAGAGAGAATTTATTTTTCTTCTTCATCTTCACCGCTACTATAGTTTGAGATTTTCAATCTATCCATGGTCTTGAATGCCATTTCCTTTATCACACGAGTTTTATCATCTTCCGGTTTGACTCTCAGTTCATATGCTACCAAGATTTTCAGTAGATCATCTAGAGAAAGTTTGGAAAGATCTCTTTCCTCAAGGGATGACACCTTTGCATTGTGCAGAGGTGGAAGTCTTCTTAATATTTTCTTTACAATATCGATGTCATTGATTTCTTCACCTAGACCCTGAATTGCACCAACCACTTCAGTAATTTGATTAATGAAAGAGTCTGCATTCTCGTCTGGATGCATCTTCAGATCATCAAACCGATTGTGCAGCACATGTAGTTTCGCCTCCTACACTTTGCTATCTCCTTCATAAATGTTCTCGAGTTTATCCCACATGGATTTTACTAAGGTGAAATTCATAACCTTTAGGTAGATCTGATCAGAAAGGGCTATAGTGAGTTCATTTTGTGCTTTAGCATCTACATCAAGAATTTTCCTATCTGTTTCAGTCATAGCCAGGCCTATTGGATCAGTGACTTGTATTCCTTGCACAGTAGAAAAGAGAACTTCCATTCCAAGAGATCTTAGATGAGATCTCATTCTGTTATTCCATATCTGGAAATTACTTCCATCGAAGTGAGGGACTCCCCTGACATTGATTTCATTCTCCATGGTGATAAAGGATGGATTCAACATCAGCAGCCTTTACCCTCTGATACCACTTGTAGGACCCCGAGACACCCTGAGAGGGGTCGGGTGAATCACGGTGACAACTTTTTCTTTTAATGTGATTGATCTTTTTCCCACGTTGGTAAGAACTTGTTGAACCTATATGATGAATATGGTCAGAAAGCAATCATTCACATACACAGAGAAGACACAAAACTTTTAACTTGGTTCACCACTAAGGGCTAGGTCCAAGGACCATACGCCAACAAGTTTTCGGTCGTACCAAATTCCACTAATCTTCGCTAGCTGTGGATTAAAAAGGTTTGGGCACAATCACTCTATCCCAGGCTCACTTCCTTTACAAATATTCAGGGATAGCTCACTGCTTCCCTCAGGTTACTCCCTTTGACTCCCCCTGGCTCACTGCCCTTAGGGAAGTCTCACTCAGTTTATAGACATGAAGGTCTCTTCATCATTGCAAAATAATGCATCCTCTGTTGTATGTAGATGCTCTATTGAAGTCCAACTCTCACTTGAAGACGAATCTCACTTTGTGCTGAGGGTGCCGGATGATCCTCCATATTTCGTGCAACTTTAAAAAGACGGATGTACTTTAAAAACCATGGCGCACTTCTCCAAGCACCAGCGCGCAAGTTTCAGAAATGGAATGCAAGTCACTTTAATGGTACAAACTCGACGCGTAGGGGAATCCAAAAAATTTGCATGACACTGCCTCTTTTAACTCAAAACTTGCACAACTCAGTGCCACTAAATCCCAAACCACTTTGGATGCACATCCAACAGCAGGCGCGCAGCCTCTACTTGCGCGACACAACAACCACTTGCGCGAATCAACCACTTGTGCTACGAGAGCTCAAAAAAATTTCTAAGTCTTGAACTTCGTTACAAATGAGGAGGGGGTCCTCTATTTATAGGCAAACTGGACCCCCAGCGCGGCGACACGCAATTCTTCCCTCAGCGTGCAGGTTCTGGCGTGCAGCTCATCCTCCCTAGCCTCTATCGCGCTACTCACTTGTGCGACCACAAAAATCCTTGTGTGACCATCTTTCCATTTCCATATTTTGATGTTATTATCTTGAAAAACAATAGGCGCGCAAGATTCCAGTCCTCCTAGGCATCGGCGTGCAAGTCTCTTCACGACGCGGAGGTCACTTGCGTGACCAGCCCAAAACTTGCACGGAACTTATCTTTTTTCCATTTTCCTATGTTATGATCTTAAAAAACATATTGCGCTCAATTTTCCACTTCATCAAGTACACGACGCAAAAGTCTCTTTTCCAAATACACTTTTCTCCATTTGTCGATTTTCAGGCCCAAAAATTTGGCAAACACTGGTAAACGGTGCCACCTTCAATACTGTTGTCTGCTTGAACTGTATGATCTCTTTGCTGGTACACATTCTGAACTTCCACTGAGGATTGACAACAATCACAAATCATACTCCAAATCATGCATAGAAGACCATGGTTCCAATAGTTTTTTTCTTATATAAAGGCAATGTCTTCCCTTTTTTCAGGATTTATGCCTTTGGTGCTAGTCACCAGCCCCTGGCCTATGGAAGGCGGGCTTGAGGTAGTCACGGCACGAGCCTCGATGACGGGTCGTGACAATATAAGATTACACCAGATACTATAATCCATTATAAACAAGATATTCCCACATTATTTCTATGAATAAAGGGAGAGTAGGGTGGAGGGAGTAATTAACAATATTTTCCCTCACCAAACTAGATGTTGGGGAAAACGCATTTGGCCAAACATATTTGTGGTGTCGGCTGCCCTCTCGAAATGGGTGATTGAGAGTAGGAAACTGCAGAACATAATTATAGAATAACAGACCACCAAGCTAAAAAAGACTACAATACCTTCGAATAAAAATCATGTTAACATCTCACATGATAAACCTACTTCCAATTTTATCACTTTGATGTATTATTATACTATTCTAACAAATAGTAGTTTTCTATACAATTAATAATTTACAATTCAATAATATTTATTTATATCATTATCCAATTACAAATTCTATGCATACAGTTAAATTTATTCATAAATAATGACAATTTTATATTAATCATTTAAATTAAAGATTTCAACTACATTCTATTAGAGAATTATCTCATCCAATTATATCATGTCCATTTACCAAATAATTTAATCAATCACTGAAAAATCCTATTATATCCTTCATAATAGATTATCATCACATAATCAAGGAATTGAATGACATGAATTGAGCTATTGTAAGGAAGGTGCATTTGCAGTGCATTAAGTATGTTTTAGCAAGAAGAGTGTAAATATGAATATAAAACCAAAAACTAAAACATTGAAAAGAACCAAAGAAAATATTGTTTCCCATTGCTCAACACATTCCAACTAACCCGTAGACTACCCCATGAAAAGTTTCCAAAAAATAGGGGCGCTTAGTTCATAATGTGTTCCTCATTTTCCAGTATAATCCAAATTAAAACAATTACTTAACCAAGGGAACCATAACATACCATTCACAATAATCCAACTATATAGGGATTCACATGTAAAAACAATTGATATATTATCCTATGTGTTAAACACTATAGTGAAACATATCTTCATAAAAATTATTTTGGAGGGAAATCGAGGCCATATCATCAAGAATACAAGAAGATAATAAAACTATAAATGATATAGGGTTGGATTATAGTATCTGAAAATGATTATTTCAAAAAACAACCTTTTTTATAACAATTTTGAATTAATAATTTCATTAATAACATATTTGGATACTAGTGAATCCACAAACAACAACTATAACATCTATAATAATCCAATATTTTATAAATATTTCATATTCAGTAACTTTTTGAAAGAACGATATACTCAATTATTATTCCTCATTAATTATCCCATTCTTTGTTGTGATTTATGCAATTTAACTAGTTATAAACATATAAATCATGATAAGGAAAAAACATAATCACAGCAAATAAAAATTAAACTATTTAACAACTGTCCAGATTCATCCATAATAATAGTTAAATTATAAAATCATCCAAATCACAACACCCTTCTCATAATTCAAATTGTTTTACAAATGGTTAATTATCTTCAATAAGGTCAATATTAACCATTTACCCATAGAAGATAAATCATGATAATCAAACCAGTACACATAAAATAAGTATATGTAAGAAATATAATACCTCCAAACAAATCTTTTAAGAACCAAAATATAAGATCAAATAAATAAGGAACTAATCACCGAAAATATTGATATAAACCACCATAGAATCTATACCATAATAATAGACTCAAATAAAAACTAAAACAATAGAACCCAGATTGTAGTTACTTTTAGAGTAAAAGATGACAATGTAGAAGAGGAGAATAGAGAAACAAGGTAACACTATTCAAGATAGTATGATTCTATAGAATATATTGTTTTAAACCTTCAATATAAATAGATATAGAGTGTATAATGGATATGTGGTTAGCTAGGGCTTAAATAGAGAAAATAAAAGTAAAACCATGAATGTTTGTTTCCCCATATTTATTAAGAAACCATACTAGGAATCCACTATGGCATGGACACCTCAATCATGTCCATGGTGATGTTGGTCAAAATGAGATCTTATATTAAATCTATTTTAAATAAACATCACCAAAAAACAACTATAGCTTTCTAAAACTACATTAAATATCTTTTATTAGAACCATGTACTACCCCATGACATGGAAGATGTTATTTTAACCACTTATATGACCACAATGGGCTCCCATAATATTTCATATTAAATCTATTCAATATTTCAATTCACCATGCCCAATAACACAATATATATATATATATACCACACTCATTGTTTCATTTTCTACATATATACATTAGACACTTTTACAAATTACACTACAAATACCACACCAATGAATATGGTTTCTCCCATATTCATGGTGATGTATACTCCAAAAAGGAAACTACCAGATTCCACATAACACCACACTCTCCACCATTTTAATGGTTCCCTTCCAATTTTATAGTGGTGGAATTTTCTTGTAATGCCCCAACCCTAGTTACCCAGAGTCGGTGGTTTATTACATAACATTATAATGATCACAAAGATCAAGTCTTGAAAGACCGATTAGTTTAGTTTCCTTGGAATCAATAGATACATTAATCATTCTTACATTACATCATAAAATGAAATCTACAACAACATAGTCTCCATAGTCCACACTCATATCGCCTCATACTATCCCTACAAGTCATTCATAAATTAAATCTTCACATCCTGGGAAAAATAAAACTTAGAAAGGGGTGAGCTCAGATTCCCATTAAGGATGAAAATATAGCGGAAACATTAATAAATAAGCATAAACATTTAAGGCAATGTACAAATAAAACAAAATACTTTTAAACTTGGACTTCAGCATAATATGGAAAATATGAAATGAAATAATGAAATTTACTTATTCACATGGATATTCTACTAATAAAATAATCACATGCAATATCAATACTCAATTTCATAGTGATGGAATACATAATTCTAGACTATCATAACCACGTAGCCAAGGCCTCAGGACAAGACTACAAATAAGATTATGTCAAGGCCTTGTTCCATGACACTAGTTTGTCTCATGAGACCTACCGATGCATCAAGGATCTATAGAGGGCTCCACTCGTCACTTACTAAGTCCAATATATTCCCCATATGAATAGGTTTAAGCATAACATAAACATTTGTATTAAAACTAGCATATGAAATATAAATACTTTCTCCATAAACCTTGAATGGTATAAAAATAACACATCCACAGTCAAACATATCACAAAACCATAAATAAAATATGGTAGTTTTGTATCATAATAAATCTACATCATATAACTTGAAATCCATTAAAATATGTTGACATAGATGAAATCAAAACTATTTGAGAGAAATATCTCTTTTTCTAAAATCATTTAAAAGTCACATAATTATAAAATAAAACATTTACTTTGAAAATATTCTTATAACCTGGTAGTGGAAGCTTTGAAGATTTTAAAATGGTGGAAAATATCTGCACTCGCCGTATAAGTTGAAAAAAATACATTCTTACCTTAATTTGTTGAAAAGGTTAAAAAGGTCCTTATTTGGAAAATGACTTAAATATTCCTTTATAAACTTATTATAAAAAATCAAACAAGGGTATAAATGACTTTATCCCATATTATGTAAAATAGAAAGAATGTTTTGAAATAAATTTTTAAGAAACATGAATGTGGATGATAAAGAGGTCCCAGTAGATAATTATGTATAAATAACCTCTGATAATGAAGAGATTGTGAAATAAACCCTTACCTTGTACTTTTCCTTGGTTGAGGGTAGGTTAAACTCCTGTCTAATGGTGAAATAATTGTTATTAAATTTTAAAAGATTCATATACATTAATATGATAACATATATGATTTTTTACAATTGCTTTGCTTTTAATATCTTAGTATTATCGTCGTTTCGGGTGTTAACTTACTCATTTTCTTTTATATGTTTTGTTACATAAGTCGTGTTTGTTATGGATAGACTGTATGTTATTAATATACAGAATGATATAAAGTCCTTAAAAATTATTTTTAATCATAAAATGAGAATTATACTTGAATGGATATGATGGGAAATAAATCTCATCGCGTTCGTGGAGACAGTAGTCCGTACGTACGCATGAACGCTACTTCCATTTCATTTTTAATTTTAAAAGGAAATAAAAAACAAATGATACATAGGTATATTATTATTATAGTGTAATATAATATCTTATATATGATACTTATGTTCATTAACACCAGCATTTATATGTTCCATGTATGGTATAAAAGATTCATATCACTTTGAGGGGGCGGTAGTCCTCACTTCCTCAAATGAAGTTATCATATATATATATATACAGCATGAAATGAATAATGGTATGATATAAAGTGGAATTAAAGAAGCTTATATATAAAATAAATATCATTAATATCATATTTAATTACAGTTCCATCATAATGGCCACCATGAGAGGTGGACGGAGATAATTGAACAATCATCGTTTCGTGAGGTGTTTGGTTTCATCCACAGAAACATTATGTTCTTCTCCCAATATATGGAGGTGTGTGTAAGTGTAGTTCGAATAATTTTTATAAAAATATCCTAGTATATTTTTTATACTGGTTTTGTTACAAAAGGAAAGAATAATAAGAGTTTAGGGGTTGGATAAGTAAAATAAAAGTAAAGAAGCTAAGAGAAATCGTTACCTTTAATTTGGGTAACTCCCTGTGGTTGGACCCAAAAAAACTCTTGAAGTGATTTCTGCCTAAGGAAAGGCTTCTAAGAGGAGTATAGGGTTGTAGGGAGTTTAACTGGGCATAGTTTGGACAAGCCAAAAAGGCTTGAGAGGTGTGATAAATTGGATAGAAGTGGTGTCCTTTTATAAGGGGGAGGACGAGCACTTTAAGAAAGACTGAAAATATTATTTTATTATATAATGATATTCGGTTTCTAATGGATTAAAAGTGGATTATTAAAATTATAATATGGGTTTGGTTTGATATAATTTAATCCAATATATTTTAGACAGGTTTGGGTCACTATACTAACCTTATCATTTATATTTAACTCTTAGTTAAATAGTTTGACATTTACCATGTCACTTTTTATTTTTATATTATATGGTTAACAATCATACAATATACTTCCAAGAGAACCCCAATTTATCCATTAATTATACAACTATTATGATATAAGTCTTTTGTATGATCCTTAGATTTTTAGGAATAGAATATCAATTAATATTTAATATTTGTTTTAAAAACTCATTTATGTCCATTTTGACACTATTTTATAATTGATTATAGATAAAGTCATAAAATATTTATTAATTAGAACCACATTAATTTAAGAAATCATAACATGTCATATTTTCCAATGAAATTATTGGATGTCATCAAAACATTCAGATTATATTTATTTTAACACTTATAATACCAATTATTTGATTCTTTCATTAATAAAGAAAATATTGCATCATTATTGTGTCATACATATATTTAGTTATTCAATGTCTAAAAATTATAAATAAAATACAATGGTGTAGGAAATAGTTCTAGATTTCTAATTAATTTTTATAGTCGAAAATATAACATATATAACCCTATTTAAAAATTGTTTTTCTAAAAGATATATGCTTATGTAATTTTTGTATCTACTTTAACTTAATTAATATAAAGTGTCATTATCACTTACTATTGGCTCCATGGAGTCCCAAAATCGACCCAAAGATGACCATGGTCGGACATGTATCAACCAATAGGTTTATGACACATCTTAGGATAATTTAGTATGATTATAATATTATTTTTGTACCCTTATTTACTAGATTTACACTTTAACTGTGGTAAATAAAATATTTACCGAATTAATTATTCAAAACATCTAAAAATATGAGGTACATATTTAAACAATTTGGACCTCATGATTCTAAATATGGAATTAATTTTTCTAAATTCATAACAGCGAAGTGGAAAAAATTAATTTAAAATTAATACCCATTGTCGAAACAAAAAGCGTGTTTTTAACAAATAATAACTATCATAAGATTGACACATTCTTATGTCTGGTTTAAATATGAAATTATGTCCAATGAACAACCTTGGATTAAATGGTAAAATTATAATCTAATTATATTTTAAAATCACTCAAACACATAATTTATAACTATTAATTATTTCGATTAAAAAAATTGTTTTTAATTAAACTTTTGTAATTATCACTATTCATCAAAATATGAAAGTTATCAGAAAAGTACCAAAATTTTACCCTAAGCTAATTTCTTTATTATGAATCCAAAAATGAAGTCTATTTTACCAAATTCAAAACATAAAAGTTTAATTTATTTATTTAAAATTAATTCCCGCTGCAAAACTAAAAGGCGTATTTTTAAGAAATAATAACTATCAAAAGTTTGACACTTGTTTATGTCCAGTTTCAAAGTGAAATTACTTAAAATGACAATAATTGGATTATATGGTAAAAATATAATCTATTTATACTTCCAAACCATTGAAATTAATACTTTAACAATATAAATTATTTTGATTAAAAAATTTGTTTTCAGTTAAAATATAGTATTTTTCACTATTCATCCAAATATGAAAGTTACCATAAAAACACCAAACCATTATTGAAAATGAATTCTTATGACTTGATTCTAAATAAGAAGTTAATTTTGTCAAATTGAATATATACAAGTTTCAAATATTGTATTTAAAAAGGTATCTCCACTAAAAGGCGGTAAAATTTCATTTTTTGAAAAAATATTTCTTTTATCTTAAAAAAATGAATTTGTTCTTAAATTATGTCATATAAACTTATAATATGGATTAAAAATTTATAAGGATAATATAAAATTTAAAATTCAGTTAACACTATTCATAACCGCTTTTGAACAACTATTTTGGTAAGTCGTGATGCGTTTGAACTCAGTGTTGCGTACAACACACGCTATTGTATTTTTCAAAGAGAAGTGTACCATGGAGGCTTGGGGTGTTACATTTCTAGTAAATATTCCCTACACATCATATATTTTATACCCCATGGTTTACTAATAACTAAATTAAAAATATCCATATCCAAAACCAAAAAAAAACAATATCATCAATACCATGACTACAAAACAATCCTAACAATGACCACAAACAATACAAAAACCATGGTGTGGTGAACCTATAGATAATAAAACTAAACTTTCACCAACATAATAGGATTAAAATCCATCTTGAAATCGCAATACTTGAAAAAACACAAAATAAGATATTTATAAAATTCATTTCCATAAATCTGATACCTCCCAATTGTTTATTACCCTAACAAATCAAACAAAATCCCAATATGGAATGAAAAGATAATGAAAATACTCATCCATTGAGATACCTCTCTATGATTTAACTATAATAATAACCCAAATAACAGTCCAAGGAAAAAGGCCCATAAACATGAAACATCACCAAATATCTCATAAAGGAACAACAGAAATAAAAATCACCTCTTAAAAATCATGTTTTAAACAAATTGAGTTATTTGGTGTAAATATATATCTCAAGATCCTAAGATTAATATTCCACAGAACTACCCTACCACCATACATGATCTATGAGAATAATATGTGAGAATAAAACATTCTTTAATAAGTCATCGATCTCAAAAAGTCATTCCTAAAGGTCTTATCATCTTAAACATCTAATTGGACTCAGTAAATAATGTGGGATTTATTATGATGATATAGATAAATTAGATATATGTGGAAAAAATCATTAATTTTTTCTCTCTATGTGGAAAGAGATAAAAAATATGAAAAATTATCATCTCTATCCAATACTTTTAATGGCTAAATAAATCAGGGAGAAAGATTAATCTCATTTTTGAATCCTTATTTCTAATAGTGATGATGTAACTTCATAAAAACATTATTTACTATGGAAAATACCAAGTGAATTATCCTATGATTAGGATAATAATTATAAACATCCCAAATATTTCATATTTTTCTAACAATTCACATGTACTTTCTCTGTCATGTTCATCATCAGTTCTATAATGAGAGTTTCTATCACTCTGAGCACCATATTACCCAATAGTGATTCGAAGGGTTTGTCATACAACTACTTGAAATAATCTATACCAATTCAGGATTAGTAACTGTTATTTTAATAAAACTCTAACAATTGTAAATTCTTTAAAAATCAACCTCTAAAATATAAAGAATATGTGAAACATATCCTCTAATTTTTTTTAGATTTCTCTATCATACCATCCATCTGTAGATGAAAAGTAGTGATAAGAATCAACTGAGATACAATATCACACTAGAGACCTATCCCAATAATAATGTTAACATATGGAATATGAAAATAGATAATCATCTTCAAAACACCATTAATTCTCACCACATCCTTTAGATATTTTATTTATGAAAAATTTAATATGATTGACTCCAAATTTTAAAGGACTTGTACTGAATTCATAAAATTATCTAAATCTACTCATATTGAATCATATACATACTATGATAAATAGAATTATATAATGAAGTTCATAATAATTTCCTCCCACATCCAATAGGGGCCATCGTGTGGTTTAATAAAACCACTTGGAACACAATTCCATACCTTTATACTAATATAGAATTAACATCGATAAAAAAATCCATAATAGGTCTTCTCATCCCAAGAAACCACATTTATACTATCAAGAAATGATATTTGTAATCCACACCCTGATTAATTACAAAATGTTAAATATGGAACTCATAGATAACAACATCATGCATCACTAGTGAAATTAATATTCTCTCCAAAGATTTTTTTTTGAAAATCATCCTCATAACATACCGTAGTAGCATCTCCCAATAAACAAGATCTCACCAAACCGCCATCTTTTAATCCACTGACTAGGATTATACAATTCTCAACACCACAAATGAAATTAATATCATTATATAAAGTCAAAATCTAACATTTAATTATCCCATATCATTTTTCATCTCCTAGAGCCCCATTTTACTATGTATTTATTACCCAAATCATACACAACATCACCTCAGGACTTCCTTCTCGGCATATTAATTAAAAAACTCCATTTTCATATAGAACAAGAAATTTTGAAGCTACAATACTATAGAAATTAATACTTGTTGTTTTTAATAGATTCAAATCATGTTTAGAGATGATATATGTAATATAACATTACATGATGATAGGTGGTTATTGACCCTTTTATTGAATGTTATTTGGATTCAAATCATTCTGAGGGGTTTTCGGTATCTTGTCATTATTTGGATGATATGGGAACTATACACGGTTGTCGTGTGGTTAGAAAAAACAATGCGGTTTGTCTAAATAAATAGTTTTCCCTATGTTTCTGCTCTATATAGGGGTGAATATTTTATTCAAATGGTGTATATTCCCCTTATAAACATGAACTCATGGATATGGGGATTTCCATTATTATTGAATGGTTAGTTTATATATGTGAGAAAATAATATAGCCTTTCAAGAATCATTGTAGGAGTTGGTAATTAGGTTTCATGGTTACTATGAACCATATAGCCTAACTAAGAAATGATGTGTTCCGGGTTTGAAACACCTAAACTTTTTAATTAAAATAACAAGACCCATAGTTTAACCTCAAATCAATCCAATTTAACCCTAATTGAATCCTTTCAATTTGGAGTATTCTAGAGTACTCTTTTTCTACTCAAACATCGTTTCTTTTGAATTGAAGTGCTGGAGGAAGATCTAAATATAACATTAGAATGTGGTTTCTCTATTTATTTAGGTCTTCTATATATAATATTTCTCACCCTTTTAAGAATGGTGAATAATCATGTTACTTTTGTATTATATATTAGTTATGAATGATCTTGTTTTGATGCTTTTTAATCATCGGTATTGTTCATATATCCCCTTCACCTCATCCCACCACTTCCATTTCCCTTTCCGTGTGTTGTTTGGTTTGATCATGAAATCAATGGTAGGTGGTTCCATAAATATTTATCATATAATTGATAATATAAATTTCGTGATTTAATTTAAATGATTTTTCAATATATTTATCATACCGTTATTAATGATTTTTTTATTAAAACATTGATTTAAAATTGTCCAAATAAATCAATTTCAAGGTAATTGAAATTATTGAATATATTTTTTGGAAATGATATTTTTGATATGAGAAATTTTTTCATACTAATAAAGGAGGAAAGTTAGATTAAAATGTAAATTTATCTTATATTCAAGAGTTGATGAAAATCGTTGATTTTATTTTTAAATTTAAAATTCACTTGGAGTGTGAAATTATACACTTGATCAATGAAATATGGATTTATTTGAAATGATTTATTTTCCCATGATTTATTTATTAATCAATTGAAACACATGTTAGCCTATGTTGATAGTGGTTCATCTGTCCATATATTCTTGGTATCTTACTCCAGAGTAGTGGATTGATGATGAAAACTCTTACTAAACCTAGTTTTAAATGATTTTCACAATTGGGATGTTGATGGATTTGTCATGTTGGCCTATGACTATGGATTGTTTCACACATACTGGAGTAGTGATTGATGATGGAGTTGTGTGAGAAACTAAGAGATTGGATATAATGTAACTCAATCAATATGACCATGGTGATTTTTTTGTATGACTAGACTATACATGTTACAACCAAGGTATTTAGAGAATAATACTTGTTTATATCAATTAATATTTATGATTATGTTATTTATTTTATGTTATTGAGGACACTTTTTTCGATTGAGTACTAAACATAAAACAACATGTTTCTTTGAAATCTGATGTTGCACACAAGGGTGAGTCATACTGAAAAATAATAAAGTAATATTATTTTAATTGGTAGTTAACGCCTAGCCATTATATTGGAAAAAATTAATATAACTAAATAAAATTTTATTATAAATGTTTGTTTAATTTCTTTACATTAATACCCTAAAATTTAAAGGCATAAAATTATAATGAATCTTCTTTTAACCATGAAAAAAACTCTAATATACTTAAAAAGTCTTTTTACTTCCTTTTGAATGAGAACCCCTTTTAAATATTGTTTTTATAAATTATAAATGTTTTTTAGAAAATAATATTTTTCTTTATAATAGTGACATAAAAGTTTACTTTGGATGAAATTTTTGAATATTTTTGATAATGTTCTTTTTTTAATGAATAGTGAAAAAAACTGCATTTTAATTCAAAACTACCTTTTACTATAATTTATGTATTTGGATAGATTATATTTTTAAAATATCTTAATGTCTAATTAGGTTATATTGTTACCATTTAATATAATGGTTTTCATTTCATGTAATTTCACATTGAAATTTAACATAAACAAATGTTAATCTTCTGATAGTTATTATTTCATAAAAACAAGCCTTTTGGTTTTGACAATGAGAATTTATTTTAAATTAATTTATTCAAATTCTATTTTTTTAATTTATAAAAATGGATTCCATATTATGAATTATTAATTCCAAATTGTGTAAATAGACAACTTTTATTTTTAGACATTATGAATAGTTAAATCATCAAATATTTTATTTACCATGGTTAAAGGGTAAGTCTTGTAAATAAGGGTAACAACTAATATAATAATAATATTAAATTACCCAAAATGTTTCCTTATTATATTTTATCATACATTTACGACCATGGGAATCCTTGGGGTGATTTCGGTACCCCATAGAGTCACATGTATGTGAAAATGACAATATAAAAATTAATTTAATGTTAAGGAAAATGTAAAATAAAAATATATCCCTTAGTAAAAAAATATAATGGTTTATATAAGTGTTATTTTATACTATTAATATTAATTAATATGATAACAAAAATTCTATATAATGGTATTTTATTTATAATTTTTAGACACTAAATAAGTAAATATTTAAATAACACAGAGATGATATAATGATTACCTCATTAAATGAGATTTTAACTAAATTAGATTATAAATGTTAAAATAAATTTAATTTTAATCATTTTCTTCCATCCCAGAATATTATGGAAGGAAAAATTATTATTTGAATTTATGTTGGTTTTTCGAAGTTTTGAAGATGTTATGGATTTTTTAAAATTGTTTACATGAATAATTTATAAATTGGTATAAATGCGTTTTTAAAATAAATACTATTTTATTAAATGATAAATTAATCCTTACACCTATTATTTGGAAAACTATCATATATCATGTTACTAATTTCATTAATGATCCATTTTTGGGTATCTTGTGATTTTATAGTAAATATGTTAACCATATAATATAAATATACAAGAGGACGTGGTAAAAGATAAATTAGTTAACTGAATGATAATGCTAAAAGATAATGTTAATTCATTACCCTAAACATTTTGAAACCCAATTTGATGATATTATTGGGAACATTAATCATCCAATCATCTAATTAAATGATTTGAGACCTTTTAAAATCGAAATTTAGTTTATAATAGAATATTATTTTCAAAATTTCTTATAGAGCCCCTCCCACCCCCTTATAAAAATACATCACCCCTAACCATTAATAACACTTATCAAGACCCCTTTTATGGTCCAAAATATTCCCAAATAGGCTCCCAATATCCATATCTCCCACCTTGATGCCTTAACATAGGAATAAGTCACTTCAAGAAATCCTTTCACTTCAAACAAAAGAGAGTTACCCAATTTAAAGGTAACGTCTTCTCTCAAATTCTTTTCTTTTATATTCCTTCTCTAACCACTAAACATCCTTTATTCCATCATTATATAAAAAAAGTATAAAAAATATACTATGACTTATTTATGAGATATATTATTACTAAACATCCACACTCCACCATCTAATGGATACAAACATACTTTTTCTGTGGACAGCGTACTACTGCCTTACAAAACGATGACTGTTCAATTATCTCCTACTGCTTCTTATGGTGGCCGTTAAGATGGAATTGTATTTATATTATATATATATATATATTATATTTATTTTTACTCTATGATTCATTAGTTTTCATTAATATAATACCATTATTATATCCATAATGGGTAAATATGATAACTTCAGTTGAGGAAGTGCGGACTACCACCCCCTCAATGTGATATGACTCGTTAATTTTATACGTGGTATGTATAAAAGATGGGGTTAGTGAAATTATATATGATATTATAATATAACTATATATCATTATGTTTTCATTCCATTAAATACAAAATTTAAATAAATGTAGCGTTCATGCGTATATACGTCTTACTGTCTCCATAAACGGTGCATTTCATTTCTTATCTCCAAATCTTATATACAATTATAAATACATATATATACTGGATATATATGATATATATGATATATATGATATATATATATCATGATTATCATTATAGAGATAAGGAAATTTTTACCACATGGACAACTTAGAATTATAAGAAGTTCATTCTTGACTCAAGTACCAAATATCGACAAAACAACTATTAATAACTGAAATGATTATGTAATGTTGATAACATTGTAAATAGTGATATAAAATGAATAATAAATATGAAAAAGGTTCTGAAGAAAGTTGAAATTATCTTTTGTCTATTATTCTGGAGATTATAGAATGAACGGGTCAAGTCAGACACGAGGTATGGGATCTTCTTAATCCAATTTCCATTCATTGGGTTCGACATCTACTTCTTGATTATGTCGTGCTATGGATATGTGTGACTGAAATATAATATTATTACATCCACATATATTTGGTGTCTTTAGATTTTTCACACATAATTATTTCACTGATTTATATTTAATTCAAGGATATAATCTTTGTATGGGAACCTTTCACCCTTATCTTTTTGTTAAATATTTATTTTTTGTCATGTCTTTTAATTTCCATTTTCATATGGTGGGATGTGTTCCTATATATACTTATTGTTGTATATTCTATGTACAAGTGAGGAGAAACCGTTTTTTCAAACATAAAATCATTTTATTAATTTTAATGTGGTGATGTTAGGCTACTAAATTTTCATAAGGGACTTCATCTCAATCTATTTTAATTGATTCATGTTTTCATTTATACATGATTTATTTTATATGGTGTATAAACCCATTTTAATTATCATTCAAAGGGAATATATTTCTATGTATAATTTTACTCAATGAAATAAAGGGAATTTTTCTTTTTATATTACATGATCATAACGACCATTCCACCGTCGTGAGTATTATTTGATCTTTGGCTTCCATAAACAGCATTAGTGTTTTTTTTCAATGGAAAATAAATAAAACATAATCTTTTATATATTATGGAATTGAAAAAGGTTATGATAATGGATTCATTATGTAAATATATTTAAATGATATATTGATATTGGAATGATGAAATTTTATCATTCATTTATGTTTGTTTCATGTGTTATTATTATGTTATGGTTTAGGGGAATTGATTACGTATTCGGGTGGTTTTGTGATAAACATTGGCCGGGTGAGACCGATATAGCTCTCCAATGCATTGGGTAATGTGACAGAGGTAAATGTTACTCTTTCTCCTAAGATATTTAAGGAATATAATGTGATGGGTATTCTAAATGATACTCCCTACGTAGCTGTGAAAGCTACATTGTAAGTATGGTATGTATGCCACGTGTTACCTTTATGATTTATGATTTTTATGTGTTGTTAATAAATATTATGGTTTTATGAAGTATTTTAAAGAGTTTATGTTTTATGATTGAAATGTTTTATTTCATTGATTTGTATTTATTCATGGACTAATTTTTTATTTCCTTGTATTGTATCCCTTGGTGAACTTTTTATTCACATCCCAAGTTATTAAATTGTTTTCCCTAGTACGTAAAGATAAATAAGGTCAAGGATGGGATCATGAAAAATTAAATCTATCTAAAACATGGAACTAAACATGATTCATTTTTTATGATTTTTTATTACATGAAAAAAAATATTTACTAATTTTAATTGTCTATATGTAATATTCAATATTTTTTTCATGTTACGACCTATTTATTTAAATCTCCAAACCTGAATGGATCCAAAATGTGAATTTTTTACCTAATTAAATATTGTGTAATTTTTAAGGGTGGTGCCTTATAGTTGGTATCAAATGTTGGTTTAGATAACCTTAGAGGTTAGGTTTTTATTTAAGCATAAGTGACATAACCCTAATGGTTATCAAATTAGAATGATTCATAGTTATTTTAGATAAATTTAACGTGTTTAAAATAACATGAAATAGTATATAATAGTGTTTACCCACCTCGTAGGATAATATTTTTTTTATTTTATGGATTTATTTACACTTACCTTTTTGGTTTTAGTAAATTTCTAGATCTGGAAGGAACCAACATAACAATATATGTGAAGGAGATAGTGGTGGTTTTATTAATTAGAAACCGAAAAAATGGGATATTTAATGAGAAATCTTATTGATAAAATTTTTTATGGTAATTTTTGATGAATTTACCTCATTTTTTGGGATTTTTATAAAATTAAATGGTTTCATAAAAAGGAAAACCCAAAAGATGGGTGATAACCATTTACGTCTGGCAAGGCTGCGAGAATCAAAGATTGAACTGAAGGGCTATAAGTGCACATCACCCACAAGACTATATGAAGCCCCTGGTTAGTATGAATAATTATTTTTAGTTAAATGATTTTATTGATCAAGAATAAGTTTATTTTGTGAACATATTTTTTATCAAATGGATATCCTAAATCTATGAAATTGATTTTTTGATTAGGTGAAAATGTTATTTTGGAAGATGTTTGCTCTTTTGGGAACACTATATACCTATGGAATATAAAATATTATGGGATTTCATTTGTGATGTAATCG
The DNA here is from genome assembly GCA_963277665.1 of Viscum album. Taxonomy (NCBI): domain Eukaryota; kingdom Viridiplantae; phylum Streptophyta; class Magnoliopsida; order Santalales; family Viscaceae; genus Viscum; species Viscum album. The sequence continues at coordinate 1,135,138,292 of OY728166.1, forward strand.
TTGAAATATTATTTTGGAAGATTTTATGTTTTTATATTGTAATTAAAGAAATTTGGGTTAGTTTTGGAAATGGTTAAACTATCTTTGGTAATATGTGATTATGTTAAATTTCTTTTCAGTATGATACTTTAAGAGTAGTTTATGTTATTTGGAGATAAGTGTTATGATTTACCACAGAACACTATGTGATCAAATCCTTTTGATTTTTGGGATTCAATATTAGTTTTTAATTACATTGAATAATGTTAAGGACTATTGTGTATTTAATGGTCTTTGTATAACATAGGGTATTGTTTGTTGAAATTTGGAGATTAATTGTTGTATTTCCTTATATAATGGATTGTTCTTTTTAGGGATCATCTAATATTGTACTATCCATTTTTGTTTTGTTTAATGTATAAATATAAGATAAATATATAGTTCATATTATTTGTATTATGAAATTCTTTATAAGTTGACTCTAGATCTTCAGGTGTGACCAAGTCATCATTAGTACACACCATTTTGAGAAAAGATGAGTTTGTAGTAGAAATTTTCTAAAGGGTGAAACTCTATATGAAAAATAAGTATATTTCCTTTTGTTCTTATTCAATATCATTAAATAATTTCTCACATTTATGAAAGTGTACCTAAAAAACAAAAATAAGCTTAATTTTCCTATTAGGAAACCAATGACCGTTTAACCGATAAAAAGTTTGTGGTTTTCATGTTGTTATCATTATCCTGATCCTATTTTCTATCACTCTCCATCAGAACATGGCACTTAGTTTCTCCTCCATATCAATTTTTTCTTACTTGTGATCCTAGTATAAGTTATATCAGTTGACCTTTGTAATTATATTTTATTCTTTTAATGTGATAGTTTTATTGACTCTTTTTACAATGTGGGGCATTTAATGATGTTTACATGACCAATTTTAAAATTGAGAGGACTTAGTATCCAAAAGCGGGCAAGGATGTAACAACTCAGGTATTTATTGAATAATAAATTTTCATATCTATTAATATTTAAGTAGAAGTTATTAATTTTATTTTAAAAAATGAATGTTTGATATATTGCATACTCAACATGAAACAACAGGTTTCTTTATAATCTCATCTTACAAACAAGGTTGAGTCATACTGCAAATTAATAACTTACAATTGTTTTAAATAGTAGCTAACACCTAGAATTTGTATTCGAAGAAATGAATGGAACTAACTATAGTATGATTATAAATGTTTGTTTAATTTCTTTTCATTTATCCAATAAAATATAGAGGCTTAAAATGAGAATGAATTTGATTTTAAGCATGAAAAAAACTCAAATATTTTAAAATGGTTGTTTTAACGCCTTTTGATAGAGAACCGCTTTTAAATCATATTTTGTAACTTTTATATATTATATTTCAGAAAATAAAATTCTTATTCAGAATCGGGACATAAAAATTTACATCGGATGAAATATGCTTATTTTCCTGATAATGTTCATTTTTTAAGGGATGGTGAAAAATACTGCATTTTAATTCAAAACATCATTTTAATCCAATTTGTTTTTATGGTTATATTATATTTCTAATTTGTTTTAAAGTATAATTTTGTTATAGTTTTACAAGTTAATCAAATTTTTGTCATTATAAGTAATTTCACATTGAAATTGGACATAAATAAATGTTAATCTTTTGATAGTTATTATTTCGTAAAAACAAATTTTTTGGTTTTGACAGCAGGAATTAATTTTCAATTAATTTATGAAAATTATTTTATTTTTATTGGTATATATTAATTCCATATTTGGATCCATGAGGTCAAAATTTTGTAAAAAGGAAACTTTTATTTTTATACATTATAAATAGTATCTTCAGTATATATTTTATTTCCAATGGATAAAAGGTAAATATGGTTAATAAGGGTAACAAATAATATTTTAATAATACTAAATTACCCTAACAGAAGTCCTAATCCTATTGGATGATACATGTCCAACCAAGGGCTTATTTGGGTCGCTTTTGAGACCTCATGGAGCCAGTTTTAAGTAAAAATAACACTATAAAAATTTGTCTAAAGTTCTAGAAAATGTAACATAAAATATATCTCATTTTAAAAAATATATATAATGGGTTATGTAGGTGATATTTAATACTATAAATAATCATTATAAAAATATAAATAATTCATATATCATGGAATTTTATTTATAATTTTTACACATCATATAATATATTTATTTATGACACAATGATTATGTAATGATTACTTCATTAATGGATGTTTTAAATAAATGAGATTATAATTATTAAAATAAATTTATTTTGAAACTTTTTGTCACATACAAAAATTTAATGGATGTGAATAACGCGTTATATTTTAATTAATTTAGGTTTTTTTAATTAACTAATGTGTTATGGATTTTTTAAAAGTCTTGATATTAATAGTTTAAAAATTTACATAAATGAGTTTTTAGAATGAATAATAAATAATTAAATGATAAAATAATCCTAAAATTCTAGGATTCATCTAACTAACATATATGATGTTAATAATGTAATTCATGATTCATATTTTTGCCTCTTGGCAATTTATAGTAAATATACTAACCATATGTTATAAATATACAAGAGGACATGGTAAATGTTAAATTAGTTAACTAAAGATTAAAGCTAAAAGAAAAGGATAATTGTATGCCCTAAACATTAATAAAACCCATTTTATGATAATATTTAGAACATTACACGTTGTATATTCTAATTAAATTAGTTTGGGACATTTTTTAATCTATATTCAGTTTATAATAAAAAATTAGTTTCTAACTTTCCTATGGAGCCCATCCTCCCCCTTATAAAAATACATCTCCTCTAGCCCTTACTCACACCTCTCAAGCCTCCTTGGCTCAATGAACCTCTTCCCAAATAATCTCCCTACATCTCTCTCTCTTCTACCTTGATGCCCTAAACATAGGCATAAGGCATTTCAAGAAATCCATTTTGTTCAAACCAAAGGGAGCTACCCAATTTAAATGTAACGTCTTCTCTCTAGTTAATTTTTTTCCCTTTTCTAACACCCACAAATCTCATTATTCATTTCATTTATAAATACCCCAATATCCTAAATTTAATATTATATTTTTTGAGATGGATTAAAACTAAACATCCATCCACCTCCATCTAATGGATAATAACATACTATTTCAGTTGAAGGCGAACCGTTGCCTCAGGAAATGATGATTATTCAATTATCACCTACAGCCTCTTATGGTGGACATTAAGAGGAACTTTTATTTATATCTGATATATATTATATATTTTTTTTGTTTATTCTTATGTATTTTTCAGTTATAGTATACCTTTATGGATTCCATAATTGGTAAATATGATTATTTCATTTCAGGAAGTGTGGACTACCTCCCCCTCAAAGTGACATGACTCATTCATTCAATATGTGGAAAATATAAAGGATAGAGTTACTGAAATTATATATGATATTATACTATAATTATAATCTATTTATGTATGTGTATGTTTCATTTGATTAAATATTAAATAGAAATGTAAGTATCGTTCATGCGTACGTCTGGATTACCGTCTCCATGAACGGTTAATTTCATTTCTTTTCTCCAAATGTTGAGTATTATAGTAAATACATATATATACTGTATATATATAGGATATATATGATATCTAAATAAGTAATATCATTCTACACATAATGGAATTAGGGCTACATGGAAATCATGTAATTATAAAAAGCTCATTTTTGACTCAAGTACCAAAAATCGACAAAACAACAATTATTAACTCAAATGATTATATATTGTTTATAATGTGGTAATAAGTTATATTTAAGGAATAATAAACATGAAAAATGTAATGAAGAAAGTATAAATTTACATTATTTTATTATTCAGGTGATTAAATATGGAACGAGTCAAATCGAACACATAGTAAGGGAACTTCTAATCCCATTTTCCATTCTTTGAGTTAAACTTCTACTTCTTGATTGTGTCTTGATATAGGTATGTGTAAATGACATCTAATGTTTTTAAATATGCCTATATTGGGTGTATTAATATTCGTTAGGCATTATTATTTCACTTATTTATCCTTAATGTAATGATATGATCTTTGTAAGGGAACCTTTCACCATCATATTTTTTAAAAAGACTTCTTTTATATCATGTCATTTAATTCCTAATTTCATATGATGGGATATGATCATATTTATCAATATTGATTTATATTTTATTTGAAATTTATGAGTGACCCTTTTATCTCCCATCAATTCGTTTTCTGGTATTTAATGTGATGTTGTTAGGATGCGGAATTTTCGCAGTGGACTCCGTCTCAATCTGCATTCATTGAGGCATATTTTTATTTATACATGACATTATTATATATGGTGAATAAACCCTTTTTTATTATTATTTAATTAAAATGTAATCATTTTCTTTTTAGAGTTTTACTAAATGAAAAAAGGGAATGTTTCTTTTTATCGTACTTGCTGACAACGATCCTTCCATCGTCGTGAGTATTATTTGATATTTGTCTTCCTTAACAACTTATTATTTTTTTTAATAGGAAAATAAATACCACATACTATTTTAGGTATTTTGGTCTTAAAAATGGTTTTGATAATGGATTTATGATTTCTATAAATTTAAATTATATATTGTGATTTAAATGTGGAAATCTTATCTTTCCTTTATGTTTTTTTAATGTCTTATGATTATGTATTGGTTCTTTGTAATTATATATGTATACTGGTTGTTATTTTATAAAACATGGCTAGGTGAACTAGAGAAGGATCTCAAATTCATTGGGTAATGTAAAAAATATAAACATTAATGTTTCTATAACGGTATTTCGGGAATATACTATGATGTTTATTCCAAACGTAACTCCCTATGTAGCTATGAAATCTAAAATGTAAGTATGTTATGAATTACCCAATTTACCTTTATGATTTATTATTTCTATGTGTTATTCATAAATCTTATTATATTTTTATGTATGTTAAAGAGATTGTGTTTTATGATTGAATGTATGATATCTTTGATTTTTATGTATTCATGGAATATATTTTTTTCCTTATTTTATACCCCTTACTAAGATTTTTATGCTCATCCCATGTTTTTAAATGTTTTCCAAAGGACTTAAAGATGAATATTGTCCTAGATGGGATCAAGAAAAATTCATTATGTCTAAAACATGGAACTAGAGATGTTTATTCTTTTAAGAGTATTTATTCTATGAATAAATGGTTACTGAGTAGAAGTGTCTATATGTAATATTCAAGATGTTTTCTTTAAGTTATGTTCTAATTGTATAAATACATAATAGTGAAAATATCCTTAATGTGAGTTATTTACTTAATTCATGATTATTTAATGTATAAGGCTGGGGCCTTATAATATATTCCATTTTTAATAGTACGGTTTCTTAATGGTAGCTGTTTCATATAAATTGATTTATAAATTTTTTTAATAGCCTGTGATTTTAATAGAGGAACACCCTTTTTCATAATGTATATAACAAAAATAACCCATATTATTATAGAATGTGACACCTAAAGATATTATGATATATTTATTTTCAAATAAATACAATCTTTTTGATAGTTTGTGATGCACGTAACATAATGTTTATATGAAACAAGATACCCAAATAAAATATTACTATTTAATCTTGACCATGATGAGCTAACTGTTAATTTGGTGGGTATGAAAATGTATAGACAAATTATGAAACTTAAATGGTTTAAATAGGTAATAAATAAATTCAATGGTTATTTATTTATTATAAATAAAATAAGATTCATTTAAAATAATTGTTTTCGGAAAAACAATATTTTTCTGATGGGTTGTTCACTCACTCTTCGCACACATAATTTAAATTTAATTTTCTACCATTTTATAAAATTTGGTTAATAAATGAAATTTATTTCATAAATCTATATAGATAAATTATATTAATGTGAATTTTTTATAATTTTCTGAAAAGACTAATTTCTTCATTAATGGTGACAACTATTTATTTTTATTAAAAACTGTCTTTTGGTATAAATTATTTATAAAGATAAATTGTATCTTAAAATTGTATTAAACTAAAAAAAATTCAATTATGTCACTATTTAAATCATTTAGGTTATTTTAATCAATTTCATAGTGGATTTTGATATAAAAACATTAAATGCATTTGAAATTGTTTCTTTGGAAAAACCATTTTTTCGACATGTCTACACGTTTTATTTAAAATTAGATTATTCATCATTTTTTTAATTAATTTGAAAAAATGGACTCCATATTTTGAATCAGAATAATTTTAATTATATAATTTTGTAAAAAAAAATCCTAATTAATTGTAAAAATTGTTAAACATTATAATATTTTTGGTTAAGATGAGTTTATTATGGCTTAAAATAAAATAATAAGGGTTAAAAATGAACCACAACCAGTATAAAAACATTTAGCCATATGTAGTCCTTTTATTTTAAATTTATTCATAATTAACCATTTTGGAGCCTTGTGGAATGTGAAAAAGAGGGTATCACTTTTCCTCTCAAAAATTGCATGTGTGTCCTCTCCACTACTTATAAAAGGACACCAATATCCTCTCTTATTCCCACTTACGAAGCTATTCGGATCCAAAAATGCATGAAAAATATCTTACATACATATATTCACATACTATTGGATTTATATTTATTAGTAAATACTTCTATATGTTTTTAGTTACAAACCTAAAGACGCTATCTGAGGAGGAGGTATAGTCATTAACCATGCGTTTTCATTTTATTTATTCCTATACCTCCATAAAATATTATAAAAATATGATAATATAATAACACTTGTATATATCATATAATATAATACTCATATATTAATTTTGTAACCTTTATTCATCTCATATTCCATCAAATGTAAAACAAAACTGTAGATTATGTGTATGGAAGATTTCCACCTCACGAACAACTATAATTTGTTTCCTATCACTGCATATCATGGGTGGATATAATTTTTGATATAACATATGTATATTATATTTATGACCTTTATATAATTTTTTTTATAATTCATATCAAACATATTACCATTTCAAATTTTTGGAAAAAATAACATTGTTAGTGTGTACGAAAGAGTACCACCTCACAAACCGATGTGATGTGTTCATCCCATATTCATTTTACATGGACGGTAATAAGGATATATTAAATTAATATATATAATTTTTTTATAAATATTATTTCTCTATAATTAGGATATCATATATACCTTCTTACATTCAATTTTGTGGGGTATGTGATAATGTCGCTCGTGTGCACGACGAACTACCACCTCGAAAAGAGATTTGAATCATTTTTCACTAATTATTTACATGAAAATTTATAAGAAAATTTTTAATTAATATATTTTTTATATTTAATTTTAATTATTGTATAATGTTATATATTTTTTACCTTCCATTCATTTCATCCATCAAGAAAAATGTAAAAAATATTCCTGTGTGTGTTCGACCTACCATCTCCATAAATGGTGTAATCCATTTTTTATCTATAACATTAATGGATTACTCTAAATAACTATATAATGAATATATATGTTATTTACATCACATTTTAAATTATTTAGATGATGTAAAAAAGGATCAAAATAAACTGACAAATGTTATGAATCCAAAATATACATAGAAAATGAAGGAATATACACATGAAACAATGATTTTAACAAAGAATTATTAATAAAATAGTGATAAAGGTTATAAGTGGATCATATGGTGTGTGAAATATAATATTATGTGTGTCTAATATATTTAAAAAAATCCTATTTTTATTATACATGAGGTTTGGACCAAGGCGAATGCTGTTGAACATAAGGTAAAGGATTCTAATATCACTTTTACTTCCATGTGACATGTTCCATATTCACCATTTATATATTTTTATCAGATTATATAATACCAATTAGTTATGTTAAATCATCGATCCATTTATCTGAATGATATATAAATTTTCATTTTATATTATTTCTTTAATGGGTTTATGATTCAAAATATATGAAATTGGTAAGGGTTTATCGCATAGTTTCTTCATCATTCGAGATTGTATACAATTAAAACTCCCTTGGGGAATTAATTTATATTTATATATATAAATAAATATATTTTATTCTCCTATAGAAATATAAAATATTTTTCATTATTCATAATATTTTCCCTCACTATGGTACTAAATGTGACTGAGAAATAGTTTTTATGTAAAATCCATTTTATTGCTCTCTTCAGTCGAACACCCATTTTTTCCTTATTAATTTTTTCTGAATTTTTTCCTGGATATATTTTAAACATTAAAAAATAATTCATTAATCAAATTTTTTATCCATTATTGAATTCATAAAAAATATTTTTAATGTAATATTTTTTAATTTTATGAATGAGGTACTTTTTTACCTTTTTACAATAGTGGGAAAGGAATGTTTTTTTCTTATTTGACGATTATGGATTTTCTTGATGTCAAGAACAGTAAATTTTTTAATTGTTATTTTAAAAATTATTTTAATGTAAAATTATATTCATTTTTTTTTTAAAAAAAAAATTTGAATTTAAATTTCAAAAGTGAAAATGTTATTTTCCTCGAGGTTGTTTTTAAGAATCTTTTTTTTTATTTTCTCTTCATGAACAACAAAAGACCATATATTTTACTTATGATACTCTAGGGATATATTATAATGATTAAATAATAATTATTTCTCTATATTATTTATGAGTAGTTTTAATTTGGATGTTAAATTTTATTACCATTCAAAATATTACTCTAGATAGTTTATGATAATATTTATTGATTGGGGTAAGTATTAACATTTTGTATGGTAGTTATTCAATATGAATTATTATGATTGTTATGATTCGCCAATTAAATATCAGGAATGCAATATAAATATTTTCTTATGGGTGTAGGACATAATTACATATATTGTTAATGAGTCACTAGGTCTCCGGAGACAAATCAGTTGGAAGAATTAATTTTTATTAAATATAGTTTTAAAATATCTTGTCAATTGTCCTGAAAGCACATTTAGGATGTCTAATTTTATTAATCCCCCATTTTGAGATTTTATATTGATTTCCATGTGATTATTAGATTAGTTATAATATCCCTGGATAATTTTCATGTTCATGTGATTATTTATATGGATTTATTTGACCATCATTGATTAATTAAATATTATTATCATGTTATTTTTTAAATATAATGTATTTCAGTTATTTACCATTCTATATTAGTTATGATTATTAATTCATGAATTTTTCTATCCCTTCCCTTACTGAGAAAAAGTACTCTCCCATTTATTATATTTCATTTTCCATAGGATACTAGGAAATATATTAAGATTGATATGTAGGGATATGCTAAGGAGAATAGAGACATAATTCGAGAATATACTTTTTGTTTTTGACGTTTTAAAAAGTAAATTTTTTCATGTATGTATCTTGTTTTCCAAGAAAATAATACTATTCAGTATTTCATGATATGATTTATTATATCTTTTTCCAATGTAATAATGTATCCACCAACTCTTGGCTACTATGTTAATGGTCTTTATAGTTGGTGTCTATGAAATTTTAGTACAAAGATAGGAACTATATTTTGGAAAACATAGATTAGGTAATATAACTATTTGACTCACATTAAGTAAAATTATATGTATATGATGGCATCCTTATGTTATGGTAAATTAGAGATTATTTTTTTACATAGAAATACATCCCATTATATATTCTAAAAGTGTTCAAGGTACTAGAAAATATATACATAGTGTTAATAACTCGAAAAATGACATGGTTGGATTAACCGGAGTATTTTCTATTACATGGAAATTAGACATGCAACACACCCAATTTCATACTCTCGAGGGAAGTGATTTTATTAATTTATATTTTATTCACAAACAATAATGAATAACATTAAAAAAATATGATTTCAAAACAATCCCAAATAAACACTATTTATGATTATGAGATTATTCGTGTATAATATGTTAAATTAATGGTAAGTGTCTCACTAGTTTTGGGATTATAAATAGTGTTTTTTAATTATATTATATAATATATTGACTTCCACTATTTAGAATTAGATGGAATGAAAACAATATCAATACATGTACTCCATGTGGGGATTGTACTCTGGAATAAGATAAAGAAGATGGAGTTAGAGCTACAGCTAGAAAAGTCCCAATTATAACCAATTTCAGTAAGTTGACTCAATTTTTGAAAAATAAACATTACCATATAGATTATTCTACAGATCCAAAATGTGGGATAAAAATATTAGGCCTCTTCATGAATCATCAACCTCTATCATTCAATGGGAGTAAAAAAATTAGATGAGAAAAGGATAAGTTAGTAATAAAAGATATTTATCACTCAGTATAATAATGAAAATTTTATGTTTTTCATGATTGTTTATCAAATCTCAAGAGAATATGATCAAGAATTTTCATTTATTCGATACACCCACGATAATGAAGAAGTAGGAACCATAGAATGTATGAATTTTAAGATACAATTTTTTGAAAAGTATTTTCCACAAAAACATTGAGTTGATTTGGAGAGGAAATTAATAATTATATAAAAATAGAGAGATTATTCTGTTTCTAAGTATGAATAAAACATTACATGTTTATCAAGGCATTATATGAAAAATTTCTATAATAAAAAGATATATATTGAATGTTTATTTTATTGTTTGAAGAATATTATTCGAGGGGAATTAGTCTCTCAAAATTCCAATCATATAAAGACATGGTATCATGGGATAAAAAGATTTAGAAATTTTTATCCAAATCTTATGTATTTCAATTTATGTATGGTAATATGAGGATGGTAGAGAGAAATACAAACATATGGAATAAGGAAAAGAAGTATTTTCCTACATGTGATAATTGTGGAACGAAAAAATTGTACGTGATTGAAGATAATCAATGTTTTCTATAAGTGTAGAGATAATGGAAACCATGCTTGTTATTTAAAGGGAAAGAAGTTAGTTTCCAATGTTCAATGATTTAACTTTATGGAGATAGTTAACTATGTAAATGAATTCCCCATGCATCAAGGGTATATAAATCAGAAGAAGTTATGGGATCCAAGTCAATCCTATGATATTAATACAACCAATATAAAATGATAAATATTTCTGTGTGTTGGGATTAAAAAATTATTTTCTAGATATATTTATTAAATGATATTATTTAAATTTATAGGGATTGTTTTATAATGGTTTTTATATAAGAATTTAATGTTAGATATTGAATGGTACTAAGGAAAGTAATTTAGTAGCATGATTGTCTGATTGGAAAAAACATGATTGAATAATGATAAATATTAACATTTTTTATATATTGAGATTATAATTACAAATATCTATTTATGGGATAGTACTAGTTACCATAAAAATGGTTGTTAGTTTTATGTTTTATGTTATATTTTCTAGATATTATAGGATTTATGGATTTAAAGAATATTTTGGACAATCATATATTTTAATTTTACAAAACATTATTGTTTTCTTTAAGTTTATATGGTGATATGGGAATTACCATATTTGGAATGTTATATTAATATCAATATTATATTCTATGGTGAATAAAATGTTGATTTTGTGACCTTCCATCTAAATTTTTGGACTTTTAATTTGTCCAAACATGTTTTGAACAAGTCTTAAAGATAAATAATTATGAAATAGATTATATTTAATTTTGGGAGATACTATTGATTATTATGTACTAATGTATTATATTTCATTACATATACCAAGCATTTTGGTTTTAGTAAAGATAAGTGGAATATCTGGTTAATATTTAGGGATATTATGACTCATTAAAAGTTAATTTTAGTGCTTCAGGCATTAAAATTTCATCACATAAATTAATTTCATGGAGTAAGTAATAAAATTTAAATTTATTGAAGAAATACAAAAGTATAATATTGAAATTATATTTTATGTTGTTCTCTATCATAATCGAAAATTAATCCATCAACTCTAAGAAAAGGATCTTGAAATAAAAATTTGATCATATTACGCTCATATCTGATGAAAAAAATAACTTTTGACTCATAAAAAAGTAATGATTACGGTTTTGTTCATTACAATGATGATTAATATTCTTGTGATCAATTATCTCTATCTCTCTCTATAATTATTTTTTACTTTCTTCCATTTCAATAACATCACATCCCACTAATGTTATCTGATTTCAAAACCTAGTTATATGACCTTCCAAATTACCACTCTATTTACTATTTCGCCTAATCAAAATAATTTTTAATGAACACTATTTATTATATGTGTTTATAACTAAGGTATAATCAAATGAAAAACCTTGTATTATAGATATCAAGATTAATTTAAGAGGAACCATTTTATTTAAGGGGGTAAAATGTAATACCATGATATTTTTAAATAGAATCATCAAGTTTGATATTTTATATAACACAAAATACCATGTTTTTAATTGAACATGATACACCTAGTATTTACAATACATTTATTTTAAATAAATTCAACCCCTTTGGTTTCTTTTGATTCATGCAATATCCAGTTAAAACAAAACAATCTACTCAATTAAAATATTAATTTTTAAACATGACCATTAGAACCTACCATTACGTTAAAAGGTATGATTAATAATAACTAAATTATGAATCTTTTATGGTTTATAAATCTATACAAAAAATTGCGTTTTTATTTGTTGATTATAAATAATATAAGAGTCATTTAAATGTTAGTTTTCTTTGAAAATTTTATTTTTCTAAAAGGAGGTTTAGTCATTCTTTTCAGACGGCATTTAAATTTTTTTTATCACTTTTATAAACTTTAATTAATAAAGTAAAGTAATTTTTTTTATTTAAAAATTTCAAATTCAAATTTCTCATAAATTTGTATAATAAAATAAAAAGATTAATATTTTAATGAAAACTAAAAATAATTATTTATATTGAAATTTTACATTTTTTAAAATTATAATCAATAATAAATTTTATACTAACGTTATATTAGTTAAATTATATTAAAATTTAACTAATTTATGAAAATTTTATCTCATTCATATGGAATTAGAATATAAATATTTTTAAATGTTTAAAAAAAATCATGAGAAATAACAATCTTCTAAACGTGGAAGATTAATTTTAAAATTTATTATTATACTTTTATGAGATAAATTTGAAATAATGGATTCAATATTAAGAATAATTGTCATTTTTATTATATAATATACTAAACATATTTTTTCATCAATAGTTAAAATAGTAAAAAATATTTATAATTATTAGCATTAAAACAGTTTTACTAGGGGATAAAATAAAATTATAGGGGTTAAAATGATCCAAAGGGTTTCTAAAAAATATTTTATGTAAATATGTAAAACAGATATATTCCATAGTTTGAGAATGTCCCATTTTTTTGGAGACTTGGTTAATGTGAAAAACACTCGTATCACTTTTTATATACAAAATTTCCAAAAGATTCCTCTCCACCACTTATAAAAGACCACACCCTCTCCACTATTATTCCCATTTAAAAATACCTTTGGTTCATGCAATACCTACAAAAATATATTCCTTAACTCCCTTATCATATCATAGAGTCCTCATTTTCTTTTCTAAACCCTCCTAATATAGATTTAGGTATAAACATAAAGAGGCTCTCCGAGGAAGAGGTATAGTCCTTAATAATGCGTTATAATTTTTTTTCTTCCCACATTTCCATAAAATATTATTTGTGAGGACCCGGACCCTCGCGGTCCAACCCTTTTCCAAATTTCGGACCCTAAGGGTGGCGCCTCGGTGTGTGTGACTGATCAGCGTGTGACCGATCGAGGTGCGACCGATCGGGGTGCGACCGATCGGGGTGAGACCGATCGGTGTGGGACCAATCGGCGTGGGACCGATCGGCGTGCGACCGATCAGCGTGTGACCGATCGGTGGGCGACCGATCGGCGTGGGACTGATCAGCGTGCGATCGAGTGGCATGTGATCGATCGGAGTGAGACTGATCAGCGCGCGACCAATCGGACTGTGACCAATCGGTGTGCGACCAATCAGTGGACACCTGATTGGTAGTACACGATCGGTGTCTCATCGATCGGTGCGACTGATCGGTGTGTGGCCCTACCGGTGCGACCGATCAATGTCTCACCAATCAGTGCGACCGATCATTAGCACCCAGCCTTGTCGGGTTTTTTCTTCTACAGCTTCTCCCATAACACCACTTTTAAACCATTTTTTTAACTTTTGGAAGTGGTTCAAGGTCGTTTTTAATCCCTTAATCAATGTTTTAAATTCCGAAGGGTGGGGCGACCCTCAACGGCCCTAGTTGTGCGTCCGCATATCGTGGCCCTCTGTTTTTATAAAACCCTTTAAAATCACTGCTTTTACCACCTTTTTTGATCGGTAGTCATTAAATAATAATTAATCCTGTTGTGTGTAACCACCCAACCGCGTGGGGGACCACAATCTGAATTCAAATCCATTCAAATCCCCATATCCCGTAAAAACAGGATTATATATATATATATATCACACACGAGATTCTTCTTTCCCCTTCTTCTTCCTTTTGGCCGACTTCCTTTTTCTTCCCAGTGAATTTGGAGTTCCCCTTCTCGAAGCGAGTAGTTTGGCGTGTGGGAAAACATCGATCTTTGATCAACAAGGTAGGGTTTTCCTTCGCCTCTCCTTTTTGTGTATCATGCGGGGTGGTTACGCCATGGTTTCTGTGGGGATTGATAAAACCAACCTTAACTAAGATAATTAACATACTTTAAAGAATGAAGGGGTGTGTGATCGATGTTCTGCTGTACAATTTTATGTTGACATGTTTTGTGAATTGTACGGGCCTATACTCACTGAAAATTCTGGTCGTTGGTGGTCTATCCTTGAGCTCTAATTAAACTTTGTTTTCTATTATGATTACATGAATTAACCTGGAAATTGGTTAATAAAGTAAATGCAATTGGTTTAAATGGATGATCAGTAAAACAAGAATCCACGTACGGCCACCCCGATTAAAAAACAGAAAGAAGAACCTAATGAATGATGTGCTTGAACCTGGATGTTTCTCTACTCTATTTTGGTAGTAGGGGAATTTTTTTGTTTGTATTCCTATTGGGGGATGTGGGTGGGGATGGGATCCTCTGATGTGGAACGGTTTCGTTTTTTGAATCTGGAGTAGTGGTTGCTCTTCTTATATCACGAATTGGGATGGAAACCTCTATCACTTAGAATTGGTGGGTTCCTGGTTTTGGGGATGTGGGGCTATGTCTCGGGATTTTCTTTGTTTCCGTACTTCGAGGGACCTCACTTATAAGTTTTTTGAGGTTTTATTTGGTTTCAGTACTTTGAGGGATCTCACTAATCCCTTTTTTCATGCAACTTTAATAGAGAACCGGGTGTGAATGCTTAAATTGTTGTTTGGATATTTCTTTTTTTGGCTTGTGGTTATGCCTGTTAGTTGCCCAATAGTGCAGAATTCACCCTAATGGGATCACTTGAACATGGAAACAAGAATGGTTGAGTGGGGAATTAGTTTGGAAATGAGTTGTGACTTGGCTGTGGGTGTTGTGGCTTCTTTTGTGAATGAATAGTAATAAGGGTGTTTGTGCTTAGGTTTCGGAACACCTAGGTTGGGATGAGTGTTTATTACCTTTACTTATATCTGTAATTTTATGTTTCTTATTCGTGTTCCACCCAAGTTGAGCACTTAGTGCCGAACACACTATTTCATGGGGAGGGTCTTTTTCCCAACACTCCTATGAGTGGTTGGTTATTAGCTCCTTTTCTGCTCCCTTTCTCAAATAGCCCAAGAATCTTTGGGTAGGTTGTGGTGTCCTGAGTTCCCTTATTAGCCCAAGAATCTTTTTTCGGGATAGTTTTGGTGGTTGGCCCAGGTGGCTGTGGGCAGGTTGTTTCCCATGTGTCTTCGGGATGAGGCCCTGGTGTCTTCGGGCGTGGCAGTAGTTATTTTGAGCCATGTGTTTGTAGGTGTGGTTACACGTGGTGGTTGTGGCCCAGGTGTGTGAGGGCAGGGTTTGGAAGTGGGACTGCTATGAGGTTGTGGTCCAGGTGTGTGCGGGCAGGGTTTTGGGAGTGTGACTGCAGTGAGTTTGTGTCCTAGGTGTGTGCGGGCAGGGTTTGGCAGTGTGATTGTGGTGAGAATTGCGGGATTGGTTCGATGTGTAGGATGTCTTTAATAACCAGTGGGAAAGTGGCGCGGGGTAACCAAATATTGATGTGTTATTAATATAATTTACTTTCCTTGAGTAATTTGGGGAGTGTGCCTTGGTGAGACCAGGGTGGATAGTTTTCCTTACTAGGTGATTTGGTTTTTTTCTTTTCTCACAAAGCATTAGAATGCATGTCCACTTGTGCACGATAGTCTTTGGTTTTCCCTACTGAGTGTACTTGTATGATCACCCTATGTATATAAATCTTCTTTCAGGTTTCCATGAGGACTTCAGGGATCGTGCGAAACCATACTAGCTCAGACGTCGGGGCAGTTGCTGTTGTCATTTTCCTTTTCATGGTACATTAACATTGGTGTTTTTGTGGCTTGTATTATTTACTTTTAAACATGCATATGGGAATGGGTTACTCTTGGCATTTCCTTCACTTTCAGATTTGGAATTGTTGGGATTTTTATCTTATCTCTCGATCCTATAAAAATAAAAATGGTAATGCCTTCCATTTTGTGTGAGATTATATACCCTTGGTGCTAGTCACCACTCATGGACCTATTAAAAGTGGTTCTCAGGGGTCATTATCTCTCCTTCAACTTAACGAATAAAGGGTCTGGCAATCTTATGTCCCATCCCTCCTTTTGGTGAAGGCGGGTCATGACAGAATGGTATCAGATGAGAGGTTGAGAGATAGGATGGAGTCTGGAGTTATGCACAGTGAGGATTGCATGGGGTGGTAGGGCAACAATTTTGGGTGACCTTGGTGCGTGAATTAGGCCAGGGAAGACCGGTTAGGACATGGGATTTTAGGGCTCCCAGTGATCTGATGCAAGGAATTTGGACCTACCTAACAACCAAGTGAGGCTACACTGATTGCAGGGTAGAGACCCTAGGAAAGGTACATGCATCATATTGACTTGTGTTCTTATTTTTCATGGGTGGCTTGGAGATTAAAAATAAATATAGAAGTCTAAGAAAATATAAGAACCAAATTCAACACTACTCGGGCTTAGGCATTCCTTGTTTACCTTACAGCTATGGCACCAGGGAGGCGACCATGAGTTGTACGAGCGATTAAGGCCCAAGAGGTTGACTTGGATGATCGGTAGAGGACCGACCGAGAGGAGGACGATGATTAGTGGCAGAAGACACTTCAAGCCTTTCAGTAATAGACCCTCAGTATGTACGAGGGCAGCACCTCAGATATAGAGATAGAGAGCTGGCTCGAGGAACTAGTGATCACTTTCGGCCTGATTTGGGCTCTAACATAGTAATGGGTTCCTTTGGCCGTCATTCGGATTCAGGGAGCAGCGCGTCAGTGGTTGATTCTTTATCCTAGAGAGGAGAGGGAGACTGAGGTTGCGTGGGCTGACTTTGAGGAGGTGTTCTGGGTGGAATTCCTCTCTTCCACGATGAAGTCCGAGTAGAGGAAATAGCTACTCTCCCTCCAGCAGAGGATCATTCCCGTGAGAGAGTTGGGGATCATGTTCAAGGATCTTCTTCTATTTGATCCGAACCTCTTTTCGGATGAGGAGTCTCAGGCGAGACATTTAGAGGAGGCACTCCAAACTTCTCTTCAGTACGATGTTACTCCCTTCACCCTACCAACATACTTAGAGGTGCAGAATAAGGATGAAGTGGTGGAGGGGATGTACACGTTGGGAGGTGTTTCATGAGAGGGAATCATGTTGGGCCCGTCAAAGGGGAAGGCTGTCAGTAGCAGGCCTCTAGCATCAGGGCCCTCTAGGTTCCGACCAGAAGGGAGAATGTCACAGCAGTTCCAGTTCTGATACCCCAGTCCTCACACTTTCCCTTAGGGTCCGGGACTGAGGTTTTTCGTATGTGGAAGCCATGGGAACCTTCGAACCCAATGCCCGGAAAAAGTATCGTATGGTGGGGGTGGGCACGTTCAGCGCCCACCCCAGCAGCAACAGTTTCTAGCTGGGCCCTTTCAGCAGAAGCATTGGTAGCGATCTCCCGCACCTCTAAGGGAAGACATTGTAGGAGGAGGCCGACCTTAGGGTGCTCCTCAGGGTCCTCATCCAGGGCGTGGTCGGGGAGGCGGATGATAGTCGAAAGGCAGAAGAGCTGGGCATGGGTAGTTGAATGCCACAGAGGCAGTAGTTCCAGCAGGGCCAGAGGTCGTTTGAGTTATGATAAGCTTGTTTAGCCCCCCTACATATGCCTTGTTGGATACAAGAGCTTCACAATCCTTTGTTGCACCCATTCTGGCCCATGCTCTGGGTTTAGACGCTGAGAGACTTCCAGTGCCCCTGGTGTTGAGCACACCAGTCGAAGTTCAGACTGACTTGTCGCATGTTTGTAGAGGATGCAGACTGATGATAGGGCCACATCAGTCAGTGAAGGATATTCTTCTGTTGTATATACAGCCATACAATATCATCCTAGAAATTTACTGTTTGTTCTTTGTATATGTCATCATTGTCTGCTTCCGAGGAAGGGTTGGGTTTTCAGACATGGGTGGTAGACGAGTGACTTTCATCAGCGAGCGGAGTTTCTATGGGAGTAGTAACTGGGGGGAACCCCTCCTCTCTTAGATGGTTGATTTATCAATGGATTCGGTGGATGTTGAAATGGTGTAAGTCCCAGGGATCGTTAGTGAGTTTATGGAAGTCTTCCCGGAAGAGGTGTAAACTCTACCCCCTCGATGTGATGTTGAGTTCGGGATAGACTTGCAACCTGGTGCCCGTACGATTTCGATGGCTCGCTATCGGATGGAACCTTATGAGTTGCGGGAGTTGTGGATCCAGATTGACGATCTGATGAGGAAGGGTTTTGTTCGTCCAAGTGCGTCACCATGGGGTGATCCTGTTTTGTTTGCGAAAAAGGCGGATGGTGGTCTAAGGAAGTGCATAGACTACAGGAGGTTAAATCAGGTAACGGTCAAGAATCGCTACCCTCTCTCAAGGATAGACGTTCTCTTTGAAAAACTGAGGGGTGCAGGTTGGTTATCGAAGATTGATCTGTGGTCTGGATATCACCAAGTGAGGTTGAAGGAGGAAGACATCTCAAAAACGTGTTTTAGGTGTAGATATGGCCACTTTGAGTCTGTGGTCATGTCGTTCGGCATCACAAACGCTCCAGCCGTGTTCATAGGGCTCATGAACTCCGTCTTTCGGGAATATCTGGACCGGTTCGTAATCGTTTTTATTGATGACATCTTGATATACTCATGATTAGACGAGGATCACACTAAGCAGTTGAGGACAGTTTTAGAGGTCCTCCGACTTCACCAACTCTATGGGATATTGTCCAAGTGCATGTTCCGGACGCGAGAAGTGAATTTCGTTGGGCATGTGGTTTTCGATCAGGGGATCGCAGTTGTCCCATAGAAGGTCAAGGAGGTTTTTTCTTGGGAAGCACCCAAGAACATGGCGGAGGTTCGTATTTTCCTCAGGCTGGCTCATTACTACCGGAAGTTCATGCCCAACTTCTACCAAGTTGCGGAACCCTTGACGGACTTGACCAAGAAGGGCCAGGCTTTTGTATTGGATGAACAATGTGAGGAAGCCTTCAGCTATCTAAAGGAGAAGTTGGTTAGTGCCCCAGTACTAAGGTTTCTAGAAGAAGGGGCAGCATATGAGGTGTTCTGTGATGCTTCAGGGTGAGGCCTCAGATGTGTGTTGATGTAGCATCAAGGGGTGATCTCCTATGGGTCTAGGAACTTACGTCCCCATGAATGTAACTATGCCACCCATGACCTAGAGCTCGTGGAGGTCGTGTTCGCACTAATGTTTTGGCGGCACAACCTCATTGGTGAGCGCTTCGTGGTCTTCATGGATCACAAAAGATTGATGTACATCTTCTCCCAGCGGGACATGAACTTACGGTAGTGAAGGTGGATGGAATCTCATCAAGACTATGACTTCACGATTTCCAAAACCTCAGGAAAGGAATGTGGTGGCTGATTATTTGTGTAGGAAGTCGCAGAAGGATACAGTCCTAGAGTCGGTAGATACTTGGAAGGTGATTGAGGAGTTGGTTGTCCTGCACATGGATGCTAGGATGGAAGGTGGTAGAGGTTGCATGTATCAGATGAAGGTGAAATATTCCCTATTGCGTCAGGTAGAGGATTCCCAATGGGGAGACTCAGAAAGCGATGTGATGCATGGCAGATTTGACCAGGGTAATACTCCGGAAGGATGGGCGGAGGATGGTTAGAACCAGATACTTTTTTGAGGGATTCTGTTAGATCCAGAGGCAATGCGCGACAAAGTTCTTAGTGAGTTCCACAACTCACCCATAGCGGTGCACCCGAGAGTTTCCAAGATGTAACAGGGCCTGAGGAGACAGTACTGGTGGCCCGGGGTGAAACAGGAAGAATCAGAGTTTGTACAAAAGTGCACAGTGTGTCAGCAGGTGAAGGATGAACACCGTGTCCCAGGCGGCCTGTTGCAACCTTTAGATGTCCCCGAGTGGAAGTGGGAGGACGTCTCGATGGATTTATTCATGGGGTTACCCAAGTTTTGAGGAGGCTGCGATGCTATCTATGTAGTGGTGGATTGGTTGACGAAATTGGCCCACTTTTTGGTGATCAAGTAGTCGGGCGTAGTGGTTGCTTTAGCATGAAGGTACATTGATGATGTGGTGCGGTTGCATGGAGTTCCGAGATTCACAGTCTCAGATAGGGATGCGCGGTTTACCTCACGAGTCTGGAGGGGATTGCAGCATGCTTTTGGCACCCAACTACATCTTAGAACTACATTCCATCCCCATACAGATGGACAGACAGAGCTTACCATCCAGACCTTGGAGGACATGCTACGAGCATGTATTCTGGATTTTGGGGGAATGTGGGTGCGACACTTGCCTCAGGTAGAGTTTTCCTACAATAATATCTACCACTCTACCATTGGCATGGCTCCATTCGAATACTTGTATGGGTGGCCATGTCGCTCACCTGTATGTTGGACTGATGTTGGGGAAGTGAGTGTTCTTGGCCCGGAAGAAGTGCAGAGCATGACAAAGAATGTTCGTCCTATACGGGAAAGGATGGAGGTAGCAAAGAACCGAAAGAATTCATATGCTGATAATAGGAGGAGACCCTTGGAGTTCGGGGTCGGGGACCATGTGTTCTTGAAGGTCTCCCCTCAGAGTGGACAATGAAGGTTTGATAGGGGGATCAAGCTCTCTCTTAGATTCATCGGACCCTTCGAAGTGTTGTGGCGGGTCGGAGAAGTGGCTTATCAGCTATCATTACCACCGCCGCTACTGAGGATAGAAGATGTCTTTCATGTGTCCCAACTCTGTCAGCATCTGCACGAAGACTCACAAATCCTCGACTGGGGAGAGCTAGATATCAAACACAGTATGAAGATCATGGAGCAACCAGGGATGATCGAGGATCATGAGGATAAGGTGCTTCTTGGATGAACAATTCCTTTGATTCGTGTGTTGTGGAGGCATGGTGGGCTTAAGGAAAGTACCTAGGAATGGGAAGCACAGATGTGTGCCGAGTACCCAGTGTTGTTTTGAGTTTTGTGTTGTTCTATTTTGTACTTTCTGTGAAGGAATGATTTACCTTGATAACTATGGAATGTGTGGTTTTTCTTTTCTATGGATGTGTGTGAACTGTCTTGAGACATGGTGAGGGGAGGACCTAATCCCATGTTTAGATGCATTAGAGTGGATGCGCCAAAACTCGTGCGGGCGAGTCAGAGCTGCCCAAATCAGATATTATCATAACATGGAGGAAGGGAAACCCCTCCCCACATGACCAGACATTTTAATCCTTTGTTTTACGGTGATTGTAATTGTTTGTGTTCACTCATGAGAGGTATCTTTCGGGGCGGTTGTTCGGACCCCCCTCCTTTCTTCACGTCAGGTTTTAAATTCTCAAGGGTGAGAATGATTTGAGAGGTATCTGATGTGATGACCTGGACCCTTGAGGTCCAACCCTTTTACAAATTCCGGACCGTAAGGGTGGCACCTCAGTGTGTGAGACCGATCGGAATGTGACTGATCGTCATGCGTGTGACCGATCAGCGTGCCACCGATCAGCGTGCCACCGATGGGCGTGCAACCCATCGGCATGTGACCTATCGGCATGCGACCGATCAGCGTGCGACCGATCAGAGTGCGACTGGTCGGCGTGCGACCGATCGGAGTGTGACCGATCTACTTGCGACCAATCGGTGGACACCAGATCGGTAAGACACGATCAGTGCGACCGATCGGTGTGTGGCACGATCAGTGTGACCGATCGATGTCTCCCTGATCGGTGCGACCGATCTATGTCTCCCTGATTGGTGCGACCGATCGGTGTCATCCAGCCTTGTCGGGTTTTTTCTTCTGCAACTTCTCCCATAACTCCGCTTTCAGACCTTTTTTAACCTTTTGGAAGTTGTTCAAGGCCATTTTTAAGCCCTTAATCAGTGTTTTATATTATTATGGGTGGGGAGACCTTCAACGACCCCAGTTGTGTGTCCCCGTATCATGCCCCTCTATTTTTATAAAACCCTTGAAAATCACAGCTATTACCACCTTTTTCAATTGGGAGTCATTAAATAATAATTAATTTCAGCGTGTGTAACCACCCAACCGTGTGGGGGACCACGATCCGAATTTAAAGACGTTCAAATCCCCATATCCCACAACAAAGGGATTATATATATATATATATATATATATATATATATATCACATGTTAGATTCTTCTTTCCTCTTATTCTTCCATTTGGCCGACTTCCTTTTTCTTCCCTGTGCATTTGGAGTTCCCCTTATGGAAGCAAGTAGTTTGGCGCATGGGAAAACTTTGATCATTGATCAACTATGTAGGGTTTTCCATCACCCCTTTTTTCTTTATATCATGCAGGGTGGGTACGACTAGGTTTCTGTGGGGATTGTTGAATCCAACCTTAACAAAAATATGAATGGAATTTAAATAATGAGGGGGGTGTGATAGATGTTATGTTGTACTCTTTTATGTTGATATGTGTTGTGAATTGTATGGGCCTATGCTCACTGAAAATCATGGTCGTTGGTGGTCTTTCCTTGCGCACTAATGAACCTTTATTTTCTATGATGATTAAATGACTTAACTTCGAAAATGGTTAATCATGTAAACCCAATTGGTTTAAATGGATGTTCAGTAAAACAAGAATCCCTGTATGGCCTCCCCGATTAACAAACAGAAAGAAGAACCTAATAAATGATGTGCTTGAACCTGGAAGTTTCTCTACTCTGTTTTGGTAGTAGGGGAATTGTTCTGTTTGTCTTCCTATGGGGTGATGTGGGTGGGGATGTGATCTTATGAGGTGGAACAGTTGCTGTTTTTGAATCTGGGGTTGTGGTTTCTCTACTTATATCACGAATTTGGGTGGAATCCTCTATCATTGAGAATTGGTGAGTTCCTATTTTTGGGGATGTGGGGCTGTGTCTCGGGGTTTCCATTGTTTCTAGTACTTCGAGGGACCTTACATATCCCTTTTTTGAGGTTTTATTTGGTTTCGGTACTTTGATTAATCTCACTAATCAATTTTTTATGCAACTTTATAAGAGAACTGGGTGTGAATGCTTAAATTGATGGTTGGTTGTTTCTGTTTTTTTGGCTTGTGGTTATGCCTGTTACTTGCCCGATAGTGTAGAATTCACCCTAATGGGATCACATGAACATGAAAACAAGAATGGTTGAGTGGGGAATTAGTTTGGGAATGAGTTGTGACTTGGTTGTGGGTGTCGTGGCTTCTTTTGTGAATGAATAGTAACAGGAGTGTTTGTGTTTAGGTTTCGGAACCCCTAGGTTGGGATGAGTGTCTGTTACCTATAATTATATTTGTAGCTATTATGTTTCTTATTTGCGCTCCACCCAGGTTGAGCATGTAGTTCCAAACACCCCATTTCATGGGGAGGGTGTTTTCCCAACACCCCTATGAGTGGCTCATTATTAGCTCCTTTTCTGCTCCCTTTCCCGAATAGCCCAAGACTCTACGGGCAGGATGTGATGGCCTAAGGTCCATTATTAGCCCACAAATATTCAGGAGGGGTAGTTGTAGTGGTTGGCCCAAGTTTCTGTGGGCAGGTTGATTCCCAAGTGTCTTCGGGATGAGGCCTAGATTTCTTCGGGTGTGGCAGTAGTTGTTCTGAACCAGGTGTTTGCGGGCGTGGTTATGCATGGTGGTTGTGGCCCAGCTGTGTGTGGGTGGGGTTTGGTAGTGGTACTGTGGTGAGATTGTGGCCCAGGTGTGTGTGGGTGGGGTTTGGAAGTGGGACTGCAGTGAGGTTGTGGCCCAGGTGTTTGTGGGTGGGGTTTCGCAGTGGGACTTCGGTGAGAATGGCGGGATTGGTTCGATGCATAGGATGTCTTTAATAACCAAAGGTAAAGTGGTGTGGGGTACCCAAATATCGATGTTCTATTACTATACATTACTTGTCTTGCGTTATTTGCAAAGTGAGCCTCGTTGATACTTGGGTGGATAGTTTTCCTTGCTAGGTGCTTTGGTTTTTTTCTTTTCTCACCGAGCATTAGAATTCCTCTCCACCTGTGCACGAGAGTCTTTGGTTTTCCCTACTGAGTGTACTTGTATGCTCACCCTATGTATATAAAATAGCTTTCGGGTTTCTAGGAGGACTTCAAGGGTCGTGTGGGACCATACTAGCTCAGACCTCAGGGCAGCTGCTATTTTCATTTTTCTTTTCTTGGTACTTTACCTTTGGTGTTTTTTAGGCTTCTATTATTTACATTAGAACATGCATATGGGAATGGGTTACTCTTAGCATTAAAATCACTTTTGGCTTTGGTATTGTTGGGATTCCTATCTTATCTATCGATCCTATAAAAATAAAAAGGGTAATGCCTTCTATTTTGTGTGAGATTATATACCCTTGGTGCTAGTCACCACTCTGGGTCCTATTGAAGGCGGGTCTTGGGGGTCATTATCTCTCCTTCAACTTAGAGAAGGAAGGGTCTGGGAATCTACTGTCCCTTCCCTCATTTTGGTGAAGGCGGGTAATGAAATTATTATACTATTATAATATAATAAAAAATTATATCTAATATTAATATATTTTATTATTTTAGTTTATTAGTCTATATTTATCTATTATTCCATCAAATGTGATAAGAAATCATTGATCGTCTGTACGACGGGTTACCACCTCACGAACCAATGTTATTAATTTTCCATCAACACAATTAGTTATTGAATATAATGATGACATTAACATATTTATATGATATATAGATATATATAATTATTAAAATTATATAATAATAATTTCACATCCACCTTCTTACCTTCCAACCCACTGGAAAAACAATAACATCGATCGTGTGTAAAGAGGACTACCACCTTATGAACCTATGTAATGTGTTTCTCCCATTACTATTATACATAGATGATAACAAGAATATGTTAAGTTAATATATATATATATATATATATTATATTTATACCTCTATAATTATGATATCACATTTACCTTCTTTCTTTCCTTCTTGTGGTGGATATGATTACGACACTCATGTTTACGATGGATTACCTCATCGCAAAGCTATGTGAATCAGTTATAAATAACAATTTACATGGAAGGTAATAAAGATAAATTAAAAAAAAATATATCAGATAAATATTAAATTAAAATTAATCTAGAATGGTTTTATACAATTTACCTTCCTTTTTTCTGTACTTCTAGAAAAATTGAAGCGACATTCATGTCTACAGATGACATACCATTTCCCTAAATGGTGTAATTCATTTACTATCTATAGAAATAATAGATTGATCTAAAACATATATAAGGAATATATATGATATTTATGTCACATTTAAAATTATTTAGATGATTAAACCATGATAAAAGTAAATGTACTGAAATTACTAAACAAAACACACATGAAAAATGAAGCAATTATCATATCAATGATTAATTTTAACAATGAATTTTTATTAATAGGGTGAGAAAATTATATAAATAAATAAAATATGCTATGAGATATATATTTATGTTTCTATAATATATTTAAAATAAATCTATATTAATTATATAGGACGTTCGTATAGATACAAAGTAATTTGAACATGAGGTATGAGTTTTATGTCTCACTTTTAATTCCATGAACATATTCCATATTCACAACATATTTATTTTTTTGGTGTATATAATACCGATATGATATGTTATATCATGAGACAATTTATCTTTATTATATATTAATATTCATCTGAACATATATATTTCAAGTGATTATGATTCAAAATTTACCATAGTGGTAAGGGTTTATTTCCTAATCCCATCTTCATTAAAGATTATATATGTTTAAGTTTCGCATGGGGGAATTATATGATATTTATATATAATATATATATATATATATTTTATTCTCTAATGTTAAGTCATTAATTTTTTAATTAATATATCTATTACCCACAACTTTGGTATGAATAATGATTGAGAAAATGTTTTTGGGGAAAATCTATTTAATTTTTCCCATTGACCCATAACCAATTTTCATCTATATTCATGTGTTTATAAAATATTTTAAATTTTTTTTCTAGAAGATATTAATTATGTATTTAATAAATCTCTTACCTATTTATTTCTTTTATCATAATGAGATGAAAGGAATCTTATTTTCATTTTATGAATGAGTTAATTTTACACTTTTTATTATATTATGAAATGAATGTTTCATTATATATAAGAAATTTAAATAATTTCACATCAGCATGAGAAATAAAAATTTTAATGATTATATTATAATTTTATTTAAAAAAATTACTTTTGAATTTTTTGATAAATTTTAAAATTTTAAAATTTCCTTTTAATAGTGAAAAGTTTATTTTCCTCAAGAATATTTTTAGGGATATTTTTTGTGTTTTTATATTCATCAATGAATGATACTAATATTTTTAATTATGCTCCACCAGTGATATACTAAAATGATACAATACTTATTATTTCATTAGATGTTTTATGATCAGGGTGAATGGAGATTTAAAATATTAATATAAATCACCATATTAATCTGGTTGGTTTATGATTTTGTTTATTAATTTGGGTAAGTATTAATAGTTTATATGTTAGTTACTAAATAAAAATATTTATGTTATTTATATTTGTTCCCTATCATATGAGGAGTTAATTGGAATAACTAAGTGATGGATAGGGACTAGAATTACATATCCCATCGATCCATCTATTGGTTTCACTATATATATCATTTTTCCAAATTAAATGCGGGGTTACCCTTATTTTTACACAGTCTTCTGAAATGTCCTAATAGAATGTTTATAATGTATTAAAATATAAATTCCTTCATTAAGAGATTATATAATAATGATAATTTGATTATTTTATTAGTTATAATATATATTGATATATTTAAAGGACATGTGACTTTTTTATGGCTTTATTTGACTATCATTTATTACATCCAATTTATAGGCTTGTTATTATTTAAATGGAATTTATTTTAGTTATTTAACATTCCATTATTATTATTATTATTATTTATTTATGATTGGATACACAATAAAAATACCCTTTCTGAGAATCTAATATCATCCATTTCTTATTTTTTATTTTCTCCATAATTCTAGGTTGTGTTTTATGATTAATATACAGGGATATTATGAGAGGAATAATGGAATTTGGGAATAAAACACATCGTTTATTTTAGGTTTTATAATGCAATTTTTATTTTCATGTATGTATCTACTTTTCTGAGGATTATAAATTATTCAATAATTATCTATGTGATTTCCATTATCCAGTTCCATTAAAATAAGGAAACCATCAACCCTGGGTTTTTACAGTTGAGAACTTTGTAATGTTATGTTAATCCTATTCTGATATATCTATCATATTTTGATTTTAAAGCATGTTCTTAGTTAAAATATGTAAAATACCAACAGTGTATTATTATTTTAAATTAAAATAATAATTGGTTTAGTTGTTTTGAATTTATTATGGGACAATTGGTGAGATCCTACTAGGTTTTTTAGCTCACATTATAACTTATCTATATATTATTTATATTTCTTGTTATGAAAGGAATACGGAAAGTGAAAACACCACTTAGATGGGGGTGTGTGTGCGTGAACCATGAAACTAATGAGTGATTATGGTGACTATTGAAGATATGATCCACATGTTTTATAGGGTTTTGGATACTATGTACAGATAGTTTTTTCATTTTATTTTGGGTGATATTTTACCTTCTATAATGTATCGACCTACTTGGGGTAATTTTATCCTTGAAGATTATTTTTCATACCAACCATTTATTTTATTTCTTACACTATATATGACTTTTTCTAGTGGATAACTATTATATTTGATATTTGATATGATGTCAGGTGATATTATATAACCTGTTGGGAGGAAAAACACGCTTCGAGCTCTGTCAAGGCCTAATCAGGTATCAATGTACAGTGGTATTTTGGATGGTTCATGATAAAATGGTATCAATGGATGTTTTAATCATTCCATTATGTTTTCATGTATTTTGGGATATATTGAAACATATTATGTAGTATTTTGTGGACATATTATCTAGTTATGAGATAATTATTTTCTATGTCTCAACATAACAAAACTTATTTAAAAATAGGTGTTTGGGAAAATTATACTTCAGGAATATTTTGACATGATTCATGTATTTTTAATGCTTGATCTGATTATTTTGAAATCCCATATTTTAAATTACATTTTTGATGGAATTGACATTATTGAATCTTATAATTGAATTAATGACCAAAAAATCATCTTACTATTTTTTTGTATCTTATTAATATCATGGAAAAACATTTCACTAATTATACATTTTAATAGTCCATAAAAGGAAGCTATAGGTAAACAACTTCAAGAAAATCATCTAATTAACCAGATTCCCATTGATATAGTGTTGTATGATTTATATGCTCTGGGAAATGTAGATTCTCTTATTTAGGAATGAAGTTATTTTTTTTATTAAGGGAGCATGAAGCTCAGGGGGTACAAGTCACGGAGGGAGAAAGTAATGAAGGCCCAGTGAGTCCTTTCGGATCACATTGGCACACTCGCAAGGAAGGGAGTTAAGACTGTCATACACTATAAGATTCTCCTCTGGCCTGCCCCTGCGGGCCAAAGAATCTGCCGCAAAGTTGGATTCTCTCACACTGTGATGAATCAACCTGCCCTGACGGGTCTCCGTTTTTCACCTTATAAAAACATACACCAAATTCCAAGTCACTTCACAAGCACCCTGAAGAGATATAACAAGAACCTCCGAATTTGATTCAGCCCCCGTCACCTAGAGGCCTCTTCCTTTGCACAGAGTAAGACCCGTAAGGAGGGCTCTAAATTCTGCACCTGTAGAAGTGTCGGGCCCATAGTAGGCACTGAAAGCAATGTGCACTGACCCCCAGCAATCCCGGAGAACGCCACCGCCCCTCATGATCCCCCCTGAGCAAGAACCATCCACATTTAACTTTAACCCGTCCACCGGGGGTTGCCAACGAACCCATCTCCCTCGCTGAGGGGTCTGCTCAATCTGACCACCCACAAAGGACCCCATAGCACCTGTATTCAGACCTTTGAAAAGAGTAGACAGTTCTGCAATGAGCAATCTCATGCGGACTTGAAGAGCCAAAAGCGATTTCTTGCCACCTAACCTTACCTGATTGCGAGCTTCCCACAGTGTCCAACATATCGCGACAAGCATGATCATACCTGCTGAACGATCCTCCACTCTCCTGCCTAAGCCCGAAAACCAAGTCAGGAGATAATCTCTCACGGAGAGACACTCCTCAACCGGAGCCTTGTAATGGGAGAACTGGGACCAAAGGAACTCTTCCCACCGCCTCTGAAAGAAAAGATGCATCGTTGTTTCCGCCCTTGGGCTCTCGCAACAGAAGCAGCGTGATGCTAAGGAGATTCCCCTCTTCTGTAAGTTCTCCTCCGTGGGAATCGCTCGGTTCTGAACCCTCCACACCAGAAAATTCATGCGCATTGGGATTGGTTTGCACCATATGAGACCCTGCTCTATTTCTCCTGAAGCAACCCCCTGGAAAATCCTCCTGTATCCATTCAAGCTGAACCGCCCCGACTCATCCAGATAAAAACAACACCTTTCCGGTTCGTTGATCATGACAATACTGTTAAACGCATTCAGTTGCGATGGGTTGAGGTTCTCATGCACAAAATCGTACCACTCACACGCCTCTCTGAATGAGATAGCAGGGGAAGGGCAGCCTGTGTAACCAATCCTCTCATCCAACCAGGAATCCTCCCAGAAGCTGATCTCCCCGCGACCGATCACCCATCTGACATAACCATGCAGTTCCTCCAGGTGTAAAACAATGCATCTGCCGAGAGCAGTTGCACCGCGCATGTTGCAATCACCATGCAAACCGTATCGCATTCTGAAAAAATTAGCCCAGAGGGACTTACCTGTTATCACCTCCCAAGCCAGTCTTGCCTTCAGCCCCCGGATAGTTCCATGTATATCCCGAAGGCCAACCCCACCCTCCTCCACCGGTCGATCCATCCTCTTCCAAGACGCCCAGTGGCATCTCCCCTCCTGTTTCGCATCCCAAAGGAACGATGAGAGTATGCGCTCTAACTTCTCCATTGTTCCCTTCAGGGGTTTAATGACAGTGAATACATGCATGGGAATCGATAGGAGAACGTTGTTGATCAGCATGATCCTACCCCCAAAGGAGAGCAGCCTATTCTTCCAGTTTAAAATCCTTCCCAGGATGCGGTCCAGAATCTCGTTGAAGTGTACCTTCAAGACTCTCCCGCATGATAGAGGAACTCCCAGATAAAGGATAGGGAGTTGTCTTTGTCCACAACCCAAAAACTCCTGAATGCGTTTATACCTCTGCCCCGGGCACTTATTGGATATGAATAAGTGGGTCTTCGATCGGTTGATTGTCTGTCCGCTTAGTTCCCCATACTCAGACATAATTCTTTTAAGGGAATTCAATGATCTCCTCCCTCCATTCAGAAAAATCAGGATGTCATCTGCAAACATTAAGTGTGAAACTCTGAGAGAGTTCCTTCGACCAAGGAAAGGCCTCAGCCTCCCCTCTGTTAGGCCCTTCTTCAAGTTTCTGGATAAGGCGTCCTGTGCAAGAACAAACAGAGAAGGAGATAGCGGGTCCCCTTGGCGGACTCCCCTCACCGATTTGAAGAAGCCGAAGCATTTCCCAAGCAGAGATATAGTGATCCAGGGAGATGCAAAGCACCTGAAACACATATCACAAAAGGACTCCTGGAAACCAAACCCTCTCATTACCCGCAGGATGAAGCCCCATTCCAGGTTGTCATAAGCTTTGTTTATATCGACCTGCCAGATGATGTTGGAACCCACAGACCGCTTGTTCAAATCGTGTACCAACTCGCTCGCTATGTCGACGGCTCCCTGAATACTCCTCCCTTGAATGAAGTCGTGTTGTTCTTCAGAAACTAGCTTCGGAATCACAGTGGCCAATCTTCGGCTAAGGATCGTTGCTAGAATCTTGTAAGAAACGTTGCACAGGCTTATCGGTCTGAAATGGCTAACCAGGGTGGGCACTTTATTCTTCGGAACCAGCACCACCCTCGACGAATAAACCCCCCTACCTAGCGGAGCTCCACGAAAGAAATCACCAATAGCCTCCACAACACATGGCCCCACAACATCCCAAGTAGCACTATAAAAAGACACCGGAAAGCCATCAAGACCAGGTGCGCTCTCCTTCGGCATGCTCTCCAGGGCCGCTTTAATTTCCCTCTCATCTGGAATCCTGGACATGCATGTATTCTCAGAGTGGGAGAGCAAGCAGGGGAGACCCTCCAAAAAACCAGAGTCTCTTAGAGGCTCTCGACGAAATCCAGACAAGACTTCTCCTGCCCACATACCCTCAAAGTGCTTTAATGCAATTTTCCCAGCCACCATAACATCCGAAGTAAACTCTCTGTCTTCGCCTTTAATGTTGATCTTCCAGTTCCTCCTTTATTTGATACTAGCCTGAAAGAACGCAGTGATGCGGTCTCCTTCTTTCAACCAACGCACACGGGCTCGCTGCATAACCTTCAGGCTCTGGTAGCATAACCTTGAAGGAATAAAACTATGGGTAGTAATTTTGAGGTTCATTGAAAGTATCCACTTGATTTAGAATTCCTTAATGATCTTTAATAGGTAGAGGGTTGGTAGAAAAATATTGAGAAAGTATTTGAGTTATTATAAATTCTATATTAGATAAAATTGATGCATGTTATCTCAAAGAAATAAGGTTGATGAAGTATATGGTGGGATATGATGGTGATTATGACGAAAAAGAAGGTAATTTTGTTGTAATACGTTAGTTTCCTTTTCAAAAAAATCATCAATCCATGATTTTGGAAAAGTCTATAGAGTATTTAATCCTTTAATAGAGTGATGGGAACATGATTCAGTATATAACATCTTTGATAGAGCTATTTAGTTTTCCAATGAGGTGGTAGTGAATGAATACATGAAGAACCAAGGATTTGATATGGGTATTTGATCAGATATCCAATCATAGGTTATCATGATGAAACTCATATCTGATATATATATACATATATAAATATATTATATTGATGATTGATGAATGGTATTTACCTGTATTTGAAGTCAGGGTTTGTGGGATTTCATATTACTCCTCGTGGAAATTTCATTAGTTCTTTTAATGGAATAATGATTAATGATGATTCTCATGATGTTTTTTGATAGTAAAAATCTTCTATACCACCAATAATTATTTCAAAGGACCATTGACTTTCTTTAAGAGTGGAATGGTCTGGTATTCTATGCAGGTTTGAATATGGACAACTCTAGTCTATGGTGTGTGGGATCAATAATGCCAACTTTACAAGTTCTTAAAAATATTTTATACCCCATTTAGTGTCATGGGATCATCTGATCCTAAAAGTTTCATTGTAAAATCAAATTCTTCAATAAATAAGGTTTTCCATCAATACATATATAAAGTAATGATTCTCTATTTTCTATAAGTGTCTCAAAAGGATGTCAATGCATTTATATCAGTAGTGGGATATATAATCTCTATATCTTAGTTAGTTTATTATTTATTTGATACTGAGTAATCTTAGTCATTTACAATAAATCATTTTCTGGACATAAAAAACCTTCTTATATAGATTATGTCTCATGTGATGGATATTAATAAACCACTCAGAATAATTAGGGAGAAGGGTCGCAGAACCCGCTATGGTATTTTATCTAAATTGGGGGTTGTGATCACATGGAATTTCTATTTCATGACATTAAACATAATCAAATAAATCATATTATTGATGGTCTAGTTTTATAGAAGTCTTGGACTAACTATTCTTCAGTCATGTTTCCTTTACCACACTCGATTGGGGTGTTCTATGTTTTATTGGGAGAATAGAACCCCAAGTCATGTAGATCCAAATCCAATTTTATGGAGTTAGGAATAAGGATATCATTTTTTTATTTTTTATAGTTGAAATGTTTTTTGGGTGTCTCCCTCTAGTTATCCATAAACTTTCAAACAAGATTCCATATCATATCTTTTTTCCCCACTTGTAAGGGAGGTGGAGTTTTCCATTGATTTGTAAACTAGTACTCAGAAAGTGGGTGTTAATTACCATATTAAACTAAGTGAATTAAAATTGTTGAAAACAAAATGGTTTATCTAGTGTAAATGGATTTTTATACCTTATTGACTCAACTTCGGATTCACTTGGGATTTTAACAAAAGGAAGATAGGACACATCTCTTTTTAGCTTATTACTGAAAATTCAATCATATTACGATAAAAAACACATATCCATTTCCATACAAAGATCATTGTTTGACTTTTTGGATGGGGAAATGTGGTTTCAACGATTTATCTTATGTATTTTTACCACCATCTAAGAATAAAATAATTTGATATGCTAAAGACCAAAATAAAGAGTGGGTTTTACCATTAAGGTTGCCTAGTTATTCCTTTTGTTCTAACCTCATCTCTTATAGTTTTTATAGAACTAATGAACATGATATGTCATTAAAATCTTGATTCAGTCATGGTGGTTTTTTGGATGATGTTCTAGAATACAGTTAAACTATGGAATATTGTGTGTGACATCTAAAATCATTATTAAATAACATAGTAAAACATCAATATTATTCAAATAATTAAAAATGGTGTGTGTTGATTTGCGAATTCATGCTCATGGGACACATGGTCTCTGAACCTAGCATTTCAATTGATCATGAGAATGTTATTCTTGTTTTGACATGGGATAAACTATATAACTTTTTATTGATATCCTGATCATCATGGGATTTGTGGGGTATTAATGTATGTTCATTATAAATATCAATAAGCTAGTATATCTGATGAAAATATCACACTAAAAGGGGTGACGTTCTATTAGAATTTTAAATATCAATTTTATTTAGATGTATTGAACTATTTGTTTACTTTGTTGTTAATTTTGAATATTCTAGTTTTTTTAAAGGGTTATGTGGTCTTTTATAAAGAATATAATTCATGTTGGGGTGTAATTCTTATTATGGGTGATCATGTGATTGCCAATTTTTCTAGGTATGTTAAGAAACATGAGACAAATTATCCAACTCTTGGTAAATATCTTAATACCATGATGAATTCTCTTAATATTTGGTGGAACTAAATTTATATCTAATTTTTTAACATTAATTCTAATCATAGAAGATTGAGTTATATATTCTCTAAAAAAATGTAACCTTAGGTAGTGATGATTTGTGGATTTCCTATAATCTATTGATTTTTACAATTCCTAAAACCATAGTAAGGTTAATTTCATTGATGTTTTCTTGTGTAGGAAACTTCAATCCCAGACCAGAAAATAAAACTTCGAATAGTGGAATTTGATAGATCTATTTGCTCAGTTTCTTTATAGAGTTGTGGAGTATTTGATTGAGATTTTATTTTAAGGAATTAAATTGATCTCAACAAATCTCAATATGGTACTTCATGATATGAATATTGATGGATAATTCAATGGATTTGGATAATCTCTAAATTTAGGAGAGATCATTATTGAGTGGTCGTTCTCCTTTAAGTATCATATTTTTATGGAATCATTATGTTGTGCCTTTCCGAGTTGGAAAACCTATATATGGGGTTGTCATAATTTCCTATGGGTGGTGCACCTCGTTATTGAAAATATGTTCTATAATAAGAGATGAATTTCTGTTATCTATGAATGTGGCAAGACACCACTGACATTGTTTCTCATTGTTATACTTTACAACAGGTCAAGGATGAGTACTTGATATCTTATGGTTGGCCTCAACCTTGTTGTGATTATGTCGAATTGGGATGAGACATATATGAATTTTAGGGTTGGGTTAACATGTACCCCTTGAGTAAATAATTTTATATGACTTATAACCAATTTTCAGACCAAATCATCTCAAATTTTACCCATTCGAGATACAAAAAAAGTGAAGGATTTTAGAAGACTCTATGAGAAAGATATTGTGAAATTATAGGTAGTTATATATATAATAGTTTCTAATAGAGATCCTATATTTCTTATTAATTTTTAAGGGCCTCAGTGATTTTATTGTATCATCGGTTTTATTAATATTTTCAAATCATCTACAAATTGATAGCCAAATAGAACGAGTTATATTAATCCTTGGGGACATTATAAATGCTTTCATTCTCATATTTAGAGAAGATTTGGATTTCAATTTGAGAATAATATTTCCAATAACAATACTTGACAAAAATATATTTTAATTGATATTTTTAGGCCTTGTATGACTATATTTGAAAATATTTGTTGTGTTAGTAAGAGATTGGTGAAGCTTCCTTATTAGACCTAATTTTGACCATGAGATTTAAGTGAAAATTTTGTTGATTAATTAGTCGATTTTGATGACATAGAGCAAGTAAAAAAACTTTGTTGATCATTGATTTAGAAAATTGCTGTTTTTTGTTTGTGATCAATTTTTTTTTATTTTTTTACAAGGTTTGGTCACCGATGACTTGGAATTCTGGGAAAAATGAATCAAAATTTATAGGTCCTTTGGAGAATACAGAGCTAGTGGGGAATGTGGATTATATTTTAGTCTTCCCACTATATTTGATATCTATCCACAATGTGTTTCATGTATCATAAATGATAAATTATCTTCACGATGATTCTCATGTCTTGAGTTGGGAAGATCTTGACGTGAGACCAGATTTATCAGTGATTGAGCATCTCTCTAAGATTATTGATTCAAATGAAGATGTTATTTATAAGAAGGATATTTATTTTTCATGTGTCATAATATATAATGGTTATAATTCACATGACACATGGTATTTTTAGTAACTAATTAGATAGTAGTGGTCTTATATATTTGACATGGATTCTTCTTTACAGGCTCTCTAGTGACAGAATATTTTTATTGGGGGGATATTATAACTGCTCGTTACATTATTTCATGTACTAGTATACCCTTTTTGATTTTTATTTTATTTAATTTCTTTTTGTCTAGTTTTTGGTGTGATTTTAAAAAAATTGGATGTTTTGGGGATTATTTGCGGTTGGAGAATTATTAGATAAAACCAATAGTTTGGTCCTAGAAAACCCTGCACACTATGTTGATGCTCCCATTGGGGGAAAATGGTCTATTTACAATGTAATAAATCCCCCTTAAACCCATTTAACATTAGAAATAGGTATTTTTATGGTTGTTTCATGGTAATATTAACTATGCATCTAAACCATTATCACATTATAGAATACTAATAATGGTGTAAGGTTGTGTCACGCAGTTACTAAAAATAGTTTGTCCCATACGAAAACCATTAATAGGTATTTTTAATCCCCTAAATATTTTAATTAAAATCCTGGAACCCACAATTTTAACCACTAATCATTATGCATTCAATCCTAATTGAATTCATTTACATTTGGTGTCTCCCTAGAAGATTCTATGGCTCCTAAAACCCCCACTCTTGTAAATTGATGTATTGGTCGAAGATTCCTATCCCAATACATTTTATGATTCATCTCTTTATTAGGATATTGTATATCTACTATTTCACTCTGTTTTGATAGTTGATAATCGTCACATTGTTTTAGGATTAGATCTCATATTTTACTAATCCTTTTTTGATTATTTTTTATCATATTTATTATTCATATATCCCTTTAGATATTGTCTCTCCATTGGTGTTTCAAATTACAAGAGTTTACTTGTTTTATCATGTGATTAAATTTGAATTATTAAATAAGAATTTACAGCAATATTGAAACACTAAATTCACTGATTTAATTTCAATGTTTTATAGATTTATTTATAAAACCATGATTGATATTATTTGGTGTTTAACATAAAATGGTCATGGGATTTATGAAAACAATCAATTTTAATGAAATTAAAATTGATGGGTGGATTTAGATAATGAATTTTTCTATGTGATAAAATATTGGATGATGAACCTTGAGAGAAATTTTCTTAAATAAAATTCTTTTAATGGAATGGATAAATTAAAAACCATGATTTTGTTATGAAATTGAAAAGGCATTTTGACCTTGAAATCCGGAATTAAAACTATGAAAGAAGGATTGATCAAAAAGATCTTATTTTCACATAATTACTTGCTTGATTTATTGAATAAAATAAGATATTTTCATTAGTCAGTGGGTTATTTGGACACACATTCTTGGACTTTGACTCTTAAAAAATGGATTCATTATAGAAATATATGAAAAGCTAGGTCTTCCTGATTTTGCATAATGTAATATTTTTCTATTAGAACAACTGGATTGGTCCTAGGGACATGTGAACAAATTCTAAAGACATGATTAATGTGTGAGTAGCTCTAGGATTTTATATCCAATGACTAATATAATAGAGGGAATATGAAAATGGTTCTTTTTGTGTCTGACATTATTATAGACTCCATTGTTTATAGAACAATTTTTCTCATTAGGACAGTTTTATATTAATTTTTTATAATAAATATTCATTTAATCTTGTTTAGAGATATCTTTCATATTTTTATTTGAAATATTATTTTTATTGAGGATACTTAAATGACTTATAATTCCTTGTTTTACTCAAATTTAAAGTATAAATTGTTTAATTTTGATGGAATGTATTTTGGAACCCATGGACATACTCTACTGGGATATTTTTCCCACACCATACATTTCCATTAATGAATTTATAGATCTCATTATTCTTGGTCTAGGTAAATGGAAATATACACTTAGAGGTAATTGATGTTCTTGATATATGGAAGTCTAGTGTGATGATGCAACCAATATAGCTATTCTCGACTTGTTTCACATGGTATAATATGCAATTCCCTAATTGATGTTGTTTTCTCTTTTGGTTGATGTTTTAATTTGGGATTTGTATCTGATTTCTTCTGGTACAATTATCCATGAGGATTGTTTGACATAATGACTACGTATTTCTTTTTAATCTGTTATTAAGGACATGTTCTTATGGTAAAAATATTTCGTCTGATCATTGATATGATCCTTGGTTCTAGTCACCAAACCATGAGGATGAGGAATTCACTTCAAGCTGTGTAAGTGTCATCTTGAGATTTTTTTAAAAGTGATTTATTTCTAAATAATGAATATACAATTCAAGATATTTTTATTTATGAATAATATAAATGGTTCACCAATTAAGTAATGTTTCCATGACTTTAAATCAAACATGAAATTGGAAATATCAAGACCATTGATGGAATATTTATGTTCATAATACTATAAGTAATAAGACCCATAATAAATAACATCCATCTATTTCATTAAGATTCATCCTAAAAAATTATGAAAAGTGAAAAAATTAACATCAAACATAACCACCACTTTTGGGTAAAAAATCAAAAGATAATTATCCATCATTTCGTTCTAATAATAAAAAACAATCTTGCTAGGATTAGTCAAAAAATGATAATCCTTGTCAAATTTCTCTGAGGAATCAAAATAAAAAATAATTTAGGTAAGAAACTCATGTAGTATCCTACAAAGATAAGGAAATTTGACTCCTCCACAATATTATATGGGTATACAAAATAAACAAATGCCTCAATATTTGATAGATCCTTGTATATTATAAACAAAGAAAACCCATATACCAGGAAACAAAAATAAAAGGATTAAAATATATATTTTGATTAATTAAAAATATATAATGATGTCGAAGAAAAAAATTAACTTCAAAATTATTTGTATTCTTATATTTAGATTTATAATACACAGTGATATAAAAAGTAAATACCACCATGAAAAAGGAAATTTATAGAACATGAAATCATTAAATCCTAATTATAGGGTTTCAGTATAAATGATACTGAATGTAATAAACATAATCTCAGAGTATCCATAAGGATTTATAATGGATGTATTTCAAATATCCTATAACATCCCTCACATTTGATGATATCCTAATTGAAAATCAATCATTAAGAACTAGCTAGTTACCTTATTCAAATATATCACATTAATATTATAAAAAAGGATTTAATGGTTCTCCACTATAATTAGAATTAATTA
The DNA here is from genome assembly GCA_963277665.1 of Viscum album. Lineage (NCBI taxonomy): Eukaryota > Viridiplantae > Streptophyta > Magnoliopsida > Santalales > Viscaceae > Viscum > Viscum album. Next base: position 1,135,177,983 of record OY728166.1, read on the forward strand.
GTCATAATCATTGTATAATTATATATATCGAGCTTCTATATTCATAAAACAGTGTTTTCCAAGCTGAAAAATTAGGCCGAATAAAACCATTCTATAGAATATCATAAATCTAAATTTTTAGCTCATGAAACAGTGAAGGATTTATCTTCTATGTGGATATGGATATTAAAGAATTAATTGTTGAAATCGTATCCTAAAATAAATCTCACATTAATTGGGTTGTGCTACAAATTCATTTGGATAATCATTTGGGTACTCATCCATTATCCTAGGAATTTCTACTGACTGGTCTTCTGTATAATTCAACCTCATATCATACATTAAAGATCTCAGGGTCTCCACATCCCTATGTCCTATATGATTCCATTAATAACTAATGGAAATGATATAATCTCTATTACCATCATATAATATTACTCACATGTGGAAAAAAAATATCTTTAACTTAATACAACTAGTCCATGTTAAGGATTTTATCCTATGGTTGTACCTACAGACATAAGAGATCTCCCTAATAGAATTGCAATCATAAAATCAAATAAAAATATCTAAAAACATAATACAAGCTAACATATGCTTCAAATAGAATAATACATGGTAAATTAACTATAAAACCCTCCACCAAAAGTCCCAAATAATAGACTAGGGAAGGTGAAATGTAGTATTGTATAAATACTAAAACTAATAAATCATACAACCACAAAAAATATAATAATATAAAACATTTCACGAAATCTAACTTTGGTAGATATGGTAACTCTTTGAAATTCATCTTACTAGGTCTAGATCTATGGATTATCTAGCCTAAATGGAAACCATCACCACAACATTACTCTACCCATAATCTTTATTGATGAATATATTCATGTGGATTTTTTTCAAGCTAAAAACAATTCACTCTAGAAACCATAAGCTGGAGCACCATACTCTTATATCCTAAAATGGTAATTCTCTATCAGCTAATACTAATTGTGGAATCCAACATATGGTTGACTATGAATAATATTATATCAATAAAACACTAAGGGTAATTAACTTATGATTAAAAAAACGCTTTTTATCTCGTATTAGGTGTATGGGAACTAACATCAATAATTAAATATAATGACAATGGTGATAACCAACTCCCCATAGTCGAACAATTATTCTAATAATGAAACTAAAAATATATTATCATTACCTTAATATAAATAAAATGTGAAATACTCCACTAAAATGATAGTCTAGTTATAGATAAGATCCTCTCAATGTGGTCTATATTAACCATCACCTTAACATACATTTCTAACAGGAATATGGTGACAATAATTGGATCTATAGAGGAAAAATCTCTTCATAATTCCTCTATCTAGACACATCAATTGAAAGAATGTATAAATATTAATATAATACGATCGTATACAAAATAGAAAACTCTTACACACTATAATTCACCTAGAATAATGTTATTATTTGATACTAACAATTGATCATGAAAAATGAAATAAAAAGTCTTCTTTGAAATGATCATTAATATTATCCCATGAAATGGTTGACTCTTTATGATCTGTAAGAAACAAAATCACATTTTTTAAGTATATCCACGTGGAATAATGGAATATAATGGAGTCTAGTGATCCTTTTGATCATGGATCAATGAAAAGGAAATCAATAACTCTTCCAACACTACCTTCACCTTATAATAATAAATTAATCCCTCGTAATTCATCAAGCTATCATAACAAAAATATTAAAGCATATTCCACTAAACATAATCATTATATACTTCATCACTATGGGGATCTTATAGATAATATTTCTTGAAATCATTACTAAAATCCTGATGGGAAAATCGACCTAGATCCATACTTTAAAAAGATAAAATCTAAGGGAATCCCCAAACTAAAAACAAGGAATACTGAAGGGTCATTAATTATGGTTTATCAGGATTCCCATTATCCACCCTATTTATTTATAGGAACTAAAAAATGGGATTCATGATCCTTACCTAGGTATTTAACTTGAAATGATCATGTAATATATTTACATTTTAAAAAAATATTTTTTCATACAAAGGTTCTTAGGGTAACAAAAAATATAATTCCAAAACCAGTATCCCTTACTTACATGATGTTCTACGTTAAATAAACATTATTTCCATAAATCCACTAAAATTATCACCAATTGTTATGTTTAAAATCGGTAATGTAAATCAACCATAAGAATTATTAACACTCTTTCATGGCCACCAACATTGGTACCCCTCCATAGCTAGAATTAAAGAGAGGATTGGCCCATGGATCACATCATCAATAGTCCGTAGGCTTCAGACTAGAACTGTGGTTATAAAAATGAATAAATTGGTGTTATTACCCCAAATATATCCTAATAAATGAAAAATTCCCAAATATACACACCTTTCCATTAATAGATAACCAATACAAATTTGTAAAATGATATAAAATGATTATATAAATGAAAAAATGAAGACAAACTTATATGAAACAACCACATACAACAACTTCCCCTAAAAAATAACTAACTCTATCATAATCCAACTCTTATTAACCTAAAAAATTATATTTAAGGGTTACCATAAAAGTATGATAAAAAAGATCCTCCCTAAATCCAATCATGGATATGGGGATAAACCATGCTAAAACCTAGTGAATAAACATATGATGCTTACTTGTCACAAAAAATTAATGAACTAAATCCAAACATCATCTTTGCTAATTTACCAAGTGATCCATATAAATAGTTAACATTAAATGAAATATATATATATATATATACAAACATACATATGAATGGTATGAAACATCCACTTCCCTACTAGTTTATTTCTCTCATTCCCATTTAAAAAATGCCATGTGCTATAATCCCTTATATATATTATGTAACATCTGATGTGGGATATGTTCCAAACCAATGTATCCCAATATTACATAGGGTCCAACATTATTTATGTTCACTATACTAGAGCCTCTATATCATATTCTCATCATGAACCCAATGAGTAAATAACCTCAATAACACCATCAAATATTATATGTGGGTAATATGTCTTATGTGCAATATTTCTTCTGTATCATGTACTCTTACTGGGTCTTTTACAACCCACACACAGAAAAAACATATAATTTTCAAAATATTTCTGTTCAGAATAAATTTATATCTTATAAAATATTGTTTCCAGATCCTTTAAATACATGTATGGTAGAACTACGAGCCATCATAGCCTATATAAGCACATCCCCTATATCTTAATCCATTAGAGCCTTTATATGCCACTATTTTTTTATATATGAAGTGAAATCCAGGGAAATTGAGAATTTATCCATTCAGTCCTCAACCAACCGGGATAGTGAGGAAAGCAGTCAAGACCCAAATCATTTGGGTTTTGGTTTCCTAATTGACTCAGCGGGTAGAGTGTATGAATGCATAGAACATAATGATTGAATAACACACAATGAATATAAATGAAACTATCTTACCATAGAATAAAACTCTATCAATTTTCTCATATAGATTAAGATGGATGACACAACTAATACTATGATTCTCTCCTTATACGATGAACATAAATATAAAGGTTTAAAATGATTAGTGATTAACAATTAATTAATTGAAATTTATTTAAATAACCACATATAAATTCTTATTGTAAACTCATGTTTATGAATCCATGTAAAGAGGATTTTATATTCATAATTTATATACTTTACTTCCATTACATTGAAATAGAGAATTATCCCAACAAATATTATAGTTTCTAATTACATAATTATTTCCATCTAAAAAAATGTACCCAACACAACCATCCAGTAAATACAAAAGACCATCTCCAAACTTATTCCTTTCATCACAAAATTATCCCCATAAACTATGTATTAGGGATGCATCAAATTATTAAACATCCATCTATAACAAGTTTCAAAAATCAAACACAAAAATATATCTACAAACCTAAGGTAGAATCATAGGAATGAAATAAAATTTCATCCCCACAAACTCAATGAAAATAATTTATATGGAATCGAACACATAAGCTTATAAAATAAGGAAATAATAGCCAAGGTAGATTACAGTATATGAAAAGGATTATTTTAAAAAAACATGTTCTATTTCCATCATGAAATAGTAGATTAATTATTAAAATTAATTATAACTGATAATCCATGAATAACAACTATAATAACTATAATAAACATATGGAAGAAATATCGTCCATATTTTGTAGCTTTAAGAAATAATGACAAACACAATTCATATGCCTCATTATTTACGAACTTATGGTTTCTATATTTATGTTGAATAATAATTTTAATGAAAATCCATAATTATAATGAACAAAAATAATAAATTTAATCAGTTTTAATACAATATAGATGATATTAGGAGGCATGCACCACCATTTTTAATGAACAAACACCTGTGTCTCATAAAACATTCCCATACATAAAATTTTATTAATTTAATTTTATTATGTTAATTATGGTAAATCATAATAATTTATATATAGAGGTTAAAAATTTATAATCCCATAAAAATATATAAAACTAAGATAAATATTTAATCGCCCATCTTGATACAAAGAATTAAGGAACCACCAAACCTGAATAACGAAACAATAAAAGTATAATTGGAAACCACTAATGAAACCACCCTGAATACTTTCTATGAATATCCATCATCACAACACACTCATGTAACAACAATAACTAGAGACACATTAGTTTATAATCTTTTGGAATGGATATAAATAATAAAGAAGTGGAGAAGATAAAATTAGTGTACCTTGATTAAAGAGAGTTTATTCCCAATGAACTAATAGGTTTTTCCCATCATAGAAATGGGTAGAGAGAAATTAGTTTTGTTTTGGACAAATAATATTTATAGAGAGAAAATGGAAATAAAATCATGGAATTTAAAACCACTTTGTTTAGAGTAAAATATCAACAAGACTCTAATATAGTTTGGTAACACCAATGATGATTGGGGTGACTCCGGTCAAACCACGATTCATTATTTTTATCTATTTAAAATTATAATATTCATTGAACCTAATTATCTTACCTAAAATACATTTAATAGAATTAATAGTCATGATGAAATTCACCATGTAGTGAAACACATTGTGTCAACCACCCATAAAACCACCATATATTATCACTCTTCTGTAGAGAAAATCCATTCACGAATTCAATTCATGACACCAAAGACCATGGGGTGGTGAGTCAACACCCACTATTTTTCTCCCTCATTTCATTACACAGCCTATTCTCTACTCCAATTTAACTATCCAATACCCATAAAATAGATAAACACATGGGAATGGTTCTCTAACATCCAAAAAGGGAACCTAGTAGACTCTTAATAGCACCACTCTCCCCACCATAGATATGGATCCCTTATTTTTTTACAGATAGTAATTTTCAAGGTATAATAACCTCTTACCAAATAATTTCATACCTTAGGATACATCATGCCTAGAAATGACTGACCTCAATAATAAAAATACAAAATTCCAGCTTTATACAACTATAACTACAAAACAGTCCTCTCCATCACGAGAACTACACCTAAAACCACATCATGGTGAAAATTTGGATATCCACAATTCATCTCCCACATTCAATAAATCAATAAAATCTCTATTGACACCTTCAATATCTGGTAAAATAAAATGTGAGGGATTTTCAGAAACGGTTCTCCTATACTATTGGAATTGATAAAAAATTAGAAGACGTCTTGAAAAAACAAGTATTCACTCAAGTGTCTATAAATACATTATTGAACCATGGTGATGAACCACTGCACTCAACATGATGATATAAATATTTACTACTATCCCAATGAATTTAAATGTTTCAAATTACTTTTTAAGTGGTATTGTATTATGAGGCACATAAAATCTAAAGGGTTTATTTTTCTATGAATATATTATATGTTTTATTTAACAAATATGAGTTCTGTATCATATTTTTAATGTTATTTATAATTATATTTAGGGTATATGGTGATGAATGGATGGTGAAAAAAAATTCCAAAGAAATAAATATAGGCTTTTTTATTAGAATTTCAAAACATCCAGTTTTAGTAATGTGATTCTCTCATCTAGTGTAAGTAGATTGAATGAAATTATAAGATAGAAAATATCCGTTAGGAATGTATTTTAGCATTAATATGAAATGATATTGTCGGTAATTGGACTTCCAAGAAAATTATTGTCATGATCTATGTGATACTCCCATAATCACTGATTTTCTACACTCTACATTTCTCACACAGACTTAGTATGATCAATGGGTTATTCTATTAAAATTCCAAAATATTGATATACTTTGGAAATTAATTTCACATTAAATATCCAATAAAACCAATGGGGGAGATTTTTTTAAACAAAGAGACATTGGATATTTATTTTTGTGGTGTTTCCTATTTATATGGTAGTTTTTGAGAAGTTTATAATTATTTAACCTTCTGTGAAAAAGGCGTATAGAATATAATTTCATATATGAGTTAATGATTCTACTTGTTCTATTTGGCTCATGTGAAAGTGATTATATTGGTGGAAGTTTGTAAGTCCTTGAGTTTATATGGGGAGGCTTAAAGTTCCTGATAGAGAAAGGAAAATGATATCATAATAGTGTAAGAACCATCATATGATTTGAGGATCCTTGAGTTAGTTAATTTAATTCATGCAACTTATGGAATGATGCACTCATAAGGGGTTTAAAACTTATTTTTTGTTTTTTTAATTAGATTATTTAATTCTAGTTAGGTGTTTTCGAAGTTCATATACACAATGAATGTTGTGATTTCTATAAATGATCTCTTATATCACTATTAAAAGTAACATGAGTAATGACTGAAAATTTGGAGAAGGATTAATGGATCTTATTTCATACATATGAAACTTTAGTGAACATAATTTGAGGAAACTGTCTTGGTATAGGTTATAGAGTTAACAATGTTATTGTGAAGTATTTTGTATGTTTATGTTAGAATAAATAATGTTACATGAAGCCATATCACAAATATTGTTGAGTGAGTGATCCTTCATGAATGTAATTAATGGTATAAAAGTTTTTATGAAAAACTTTTGGAAATGCGATGTACTACACTTGAATGACGTGACTTGGGAGAACGTGACCTAGGTAAACATAATAGAGTCAAATAATGTATTTTTTTGGGAAACCCCCATATTTGGTTATTTATATACTTCTAATTTAAATTTTGTATCATACACGTACTTTCTTAATGAATAACACACATCAAATAATTGATGATATATAAGTGATCTCCATAAAATTATATATAGATGTCATTCATCTAAATTAGAATGAAAATTGTGGATTTAGTTGAAGGTATATGCGGGTGTTCATACAGTAATGAATAAAATGAATGGTAATGGAAGTAAGATTAGCATAGATATTCCATAGCCAAAATATTTATACTCTAAACAAGTGAATATTACTGAATTTTATTACAATAGGAAACAAATATGTGAATAATCTTAAATTTTATGTTAGTGGTAAATAGATAAATTTTGAGTGCCTTTATTTAATTTTTTCATTTTTTGATTCATTTTTTGGTATAGGTTATAGATGTAAATTTTTTATTCATTTTTTTTATTAGTTGTTTTAGTTACATTATTTTTTCTAATTTATTCATTTTTTATTCACTTTTTTATCGTTAAAGGAGGAATTTGTTCACCCTAAATATCAACAAGTATTATTAATGTATTCATGGTTTCACCTTTCATTCACAATATTAATTTTTCTCTCAAATTTTGATTATTTTCTAGAAATATTCATCATATTGGTAATTTTTATTAATTATTTATAGAAACATAGTTAATGGGAGGTATATAAATAATTCCTTATTTTAAAGATTATTTTTAATTCATTTTTTTCTGGTGTGGTCTATTTAAAAATATATATTACAAAAATATTTTTTCATTGTTTTTCAAAAAATAGTTTCTTAATTTTTGTTTTTATATTTTCAAAAGATAATCTAAAATAAATAATCATACACATTTTGGACAACATGTATCTTATGGGTAAATGTGATATTATTTCTTAAAACTCAATGCTTAAATGAATGGGGTTGTTTTTTTCTTCTATTGATTTTACATACAAGTCATTTTAATGGGTTGTAAATTATTATAGAAATCTATATAAAAGAAGTGATTTTCAAATTTCATTTTCATATTTTAAGAAGTGACTTATACCATTTTGTTATAATTTTTATGATACCCTTATATTCATGAGATATCCTTATTCATCACATGTAATATAGAACATTATAGAATTATCATTCAATTTTTTTAGCATGATTATATATATAATTGAGGTACTTTTTTATTATATAAAATAGATTACCATTAAAACCAAACTTTAATATTTAACTTATCAAGTACTTAGTTTTAATAATTGACATTATTGTTTATGAATCATTTAAATCCTGTTTTTCCTTTCAAACTGACTCTTAGTATATTTTGTCATTATATTTCATGTTATGCCTGAGGATATGGTATTTTTTAGAGGTATATTAGGATGTTTCACCTATATATAAGGATAGTGTTTGGGTTATGACTGTATATTTATAAAAAATAGAAAAATAATGAGTTATATATAATTGAATTACATGTTTCATATAACTCACCAAAAAACACAATTTTGATTTTAAAATACTGATTTTCTTGAAAAACACTATTTAAAATAAAATAGTTATATTTTTCAATGAATATATTGAAATGACATATGATTTAATGGAAATACTTATAGGGAGTGTTATTGGGTTATATAATTTTAAAGGATGTTGAGTAGGTAATATTTTATTAAGTGATTTTGATCTAAAACATACATTGTGTAACATCCCGAGCATTAAATAAGAAATATTTCTATTATTACCTTGAAAGATACATTAAGTCAATATTTACAGTAAAATATATTAATAAATCAAAATTGAATATAATTCTAAATAATTTATTTCAAATTAAACAAATAAATTATTTTATTATTATAATTAATTATATCCAATTATATGATATATTAAAACAACTAAAAATGTTTTAATATATTTTTTGTTTTTGGAAACCAAATCAATTTTTATTAAACAATTTTTTTTATAAGTCAAATAGAAAATAATTTTTTATTGAATGAAATATTATTTTGTTATAGGTGTTATTATTTAAAAAAATTAGAAACAATTAAAAAATGATTTATTATATTCATATAAATTAATTATAAAAATTATATTATGAAATAACATATAACACATGTTTTATAATATGATTATATTACTAATAAAATTATTAAAAATTATAATTTTCTGTTAAATATATATATTTATATATAATAATATATAAATAATATATATACATATTGTGATATGTGGTTAATTTGAAACATTAAGATATTATATAGAATCTATTTAATTATTATAAAATAAATAAATTTTCAGTATTCATAATTTTGAATATTTAATTTATTATTATTTATTATAAAATATATGTAATTATATTGATGTTATTTTCAATAAGGAATATTATTAAAATTTCTTAAAAAATATATTATCTATAATACTAATATTCAAATAAATTAATTATGAATTATTAGTTTTATATTTTATAATTTATGAAATTATAAATATATATGAATTATAATATATGTAAAATTCACTTTATAAAATATTATATATGAATATAATTATGAAATGAAAATATAATAATTAATAGAATATATTTAGATAAAGGGGATTTCAATTTTCAGTAGGGCGCCAAGCATTTGAGGGAAAAATGATAGAGGGGCATTGAGGGTACTTGGGTAGAACCATGGAAGACAAAGGGGCTTCAATTCATTCTGAGAGCACCAAGAGTGAATGTGGGCTCAAACATGATAATGGAGATCATCTTTCATTGAGGGTGTCCGAGTAAAGATCAACTGTGATGGGTTTTGGACCGTGAATGGGTTTCAAATGTGTAATTCAATATGTTCTTTACCATCACTTTTCTATATTCATTATTTATAGGTATTTATTTTGTTTATAGGTGTTCAATATTATTGGATATTCTGTTTTGATGATTTCTTTGTCATATAAGTGACATGTCTATGTTTATATTCTTCAATAGTGATATTTTTTTTTCTAATCATCATTTACACATGTATGTATTTTTTTCAATTTGATGTATATATTATTTTTATTTTGGTTTGAGACCTGAATATGAATAGTAGATAAATCACTTCTATTGGTTTTTATTTTTATATATATATTCATCATATTACATATATCTGTATTCCATCATTTAGAATGCTTTTTAACTATTTGATTTTGAGTCTCTGAAAATCAAACCAAAAAACATTGTTCATTGTGTTTTTTCCAAAGATTAAAATCAGCTTTGAATATTTCATTTTTAGTGATATATATATAATCTATATATTCCAAATATATGTATATTATTTCTTTTTAATATATAAAATTTTAGTATTTTCATGATCATTTCCATTATTTTTGTCTTTAAAAATCAGTGATACTACAATTCTTCTTTAACAATAGATAAAATAAAAATTATTGTACATATTTTTATTTTAAAAAAATACTTTAAACTTAAGTGTAGCTGAATAACTATATAAATATATATATATATAATGTTATCCATCACTTATTTTATCAAAAAAATAACTCAACATAGAAATCCAAAACCCTCACTTTAATTTTTCTCAATCGTCCATAATGTTCAACTTATATCCTTATGCTACCTTGATTCATTTTGAGGTATAGAATGTCATTATTTTTAAATGTTATATTTTTTCTAGGAATAGTTTTGTTCGCCAAGGCATATAATTTACATATTAAATGAATTCTATTTTTAAGGGATGTTTTTATTTTTTAAAATTTATTAAAATTATATTTTTATTTGTAAAGGATATGAGTTTATGATAATTACTAAAAAAAATTATAAATTTATTATAATTTAACAATATATATTTATCAATAAAGTAAAATATCATAATAAAATTCTAATTGATTATCTTTAAACTGAAGATCATTTGACATTTTCAATAAAAAATATTATTATTTCACGTGATGAGTGTCTTAGAAATCAATGAATGTTATAATTTTATGTGAACACTTTTTTATCAACAAATTTCATTTAAGTCAATATAAAAATATTCTATTAATGTTCATTGCATCTATTTTTCTTTCATAAAATTAATTGTTTTAAATTTTATATTATTATTGTTTATGTCATTTGAATTTATGATTTTCTTAAGAAATGTGGATTTAAGTTGACTCATAGATTTTATGAAAATTGATATTATTCCATGGAAAAAATTAATAGAGTACTTTCTTATGTGAAAATGATTTATTTAATACTTATAAATGTTTTTGTTGTTATTAATGAGAATGGATGAACCAATAAAAATGTTTTCTCTAAATTTGGACCTTTTATATCAAATGATATGTAAGGTATAGAGAGTAAACTAATAACCATAAGGGAAAACTATCTTATATTTGATACTGCTCATGGAAAAATGAATTTCTTACGATCTTCCATTTATCAAGTTTAATCCTTAAAATATTATTATTCTCGGTGTTTTTTAAAATACAGATCAATTAATTATTTCAAATAATATATTATTTTATGAAATTAAATGGTTATCAAAAATTATAATAATTTAAATGGATTTGGTGAAAACTGGTTTCTATGTTTTGAAAACCCTCTTAAAATGTATTTATTTTATCAAATGCTTCATTTTATTAAATGTTTTCAAAAGAGATTTAAGTTATATCAATGAAAATTATTTTTCATTAGTTTTAAATAATTACATACAAATTATTGTGCACATCCAATGTTTTAAATATTATTCACATGTATTTTATATGTTCTAAGTTGTATGGAATAATTAGAGGAGTTAGAATATGATATGACAACAAGTTTATTGTATAAATTTTTTCCAACTCTCATAATTGGTATTTTTATGTCTATTTTTAAAATAAAGTAGCCTAGAAATGGTACTGTAACGTATAAGGTACTATGTATTTTTTCAAATATTTTTATAAATACACAATATTTTTTAGTGTTTAATCCTGAAGTCTGGGTTCGAGGCTTAACAGTAGGTATTTGATCAATGATCTAGACAAATTTGGATATTATGAGTATTCATTTGAGGAAATATTAGGAGATATAATTTTCTTCTAAACATCTATGTATATATGTATGGTTACGAATAAATTAGCCTATGTGTGCTAGGTTTTTTAAATTTTTAGGCAAAAAATCCAAATTTTCTAGGAATTATGAATGAATTATGAGGGTCAAATTCATTTAATGCGTTTAAAATATATCATACTGAATTTTAAATAATAATTATTTCATTTATAATATTAAATTAAACAAAAATTTACAAATAATAATAAATTAATATTAACAAATAAAAATATTAATATATTAAATATATAATTTAGAAAATTATTGTAAATAATTATATCAATTTACATGAAGTGTGAAAAAGAAATAAAATATCATAATACAAATTTTTTTTAATAAATAAATAAATTTTTATGAATCAATTCCTAATATAATATAAATAAATAACATCTTTTATTGAATGAAACTAAATTTTTTATAAGAATATTTATTTAAACCCTTTAAAAAAATAGAAGAATTGATTTCATAATGTCCTATAAATTAATTTTATGAATTAATATTAACAAAAACATTATAAGTAATGTTTTATATTTATGATTAATATAAAAATAACATTTAATAATAAAACTATAATGTTATGTTAGAAAATTATATTACTATTAAATAAATATACTTATATATTTTTATATATGGTTAATCTAAGAAACTATGAAAATATAAATATCATTATATTATTATAAAATAAATAAAATTGGAATATTTTTAATTGTGAATATTTAATTCATTATATTTTATTTTAAAATATATGAATTTTTTATATTTTTTAAAAAATTAATATTAATAAATTATATTTAAAAAAATAGAACTGATTTATGATACAAAAATTCATATATATTAATTATGAATTGTAGGTAATATATTTCATATTGTATTTAATTATAATTAGATATGAATTATAATATATGTAGAATTATATTGATAAAAAATGATATTTGAGCGTATTTAAAAAATGATTTAATGAAAAAAATATATAATATATTCAAAGAAGAGGGATTTTTATTTTTAGTAGCGCTACGAGCATAGGAGGCATGAAGGTTTTAAATGTGTATTGGGATCTCAAGTTGAACCATACATAAAAACAGGGAATCAATTTTTTCTGAGAGTATCAAGTGAGGATGACAGCTCGATCTTGCCGAATGAGATCAGATGCGAGTTTGGGAGTCTGATTAATGATCCTCTAGGAAGGGGTTCTGACTATGAAAGAGTTTCGAACATGGAAGGAAATATATTCTTCATCTTCATCCTCCTATAATAATAATTTTCATCTTTGAACACTGATTCTATCTGTCAAATCTTCCTACTTATCCAATTTCGAGGATCATTTTTGCAATGTAGTAACATATCCTCCTTATTCTTCCTCAATTATGATTAGTAACCCTATTCTCATCATTTAATTATATATATATATATTTTGGTCTCTTTGATGTATATATTATTTTTCTTTTTTTTTTGAGGTCATACAATGGAAATAATATAAATTGATTTTATTTGATTTTTTCTACAGACTGAGACTCAAAAAAAAATTTATATTTATATATAAATTTCATCTTCACTAATTCATGGAAGAAATTTTATTGTGAGTATCTGAAAAACATAATAAACACTTATTTTTATTATATTTATATCAAGTGTAGAATATTCTTTTAATATTCATGTATTTTTAATATATTTATAATATATATTCCTTAATATATATTTATGTTTGTTTTTTTAGCTATATATATTTTTTGTATTATGTATTTTTCGTGGCCTTTGGTTTTTTTCTTGAAGAATCATCAATATTATAATCATTTTTCATAAGTTATAAAATAAAAATATGTTATATTTAATTTCATTTTAGAATATTACTGACCACTTATGTGTAGCTAGACATATATATATATATATATAGAGAGAGAGAGGTACCCCTCACTTATTCGATCAAAACAATGATCCAAATCACATGTCAAAAACTGTCTCTCTTATTATTCTCAATTTTTTTGAAAATTTATCTTCCAATAGTAGGCTACCTTGATATTTATTAGGTAAGGAATAATAATATTTTTATAGTGTTATATTTTTCTCTTGGATCTGTTTTTTATATCCTAAATATCTAATTTATATATTAGATAAATTCTATTCTGTAAGGGGTGTTTTTATTTTTTAAATATATTAAAATTATGTTTCGATTTATAAATGATATGAATTTATGTTAATTCATTAAAAACAATGTGGGATTTAATTCCTTTCAAAACCCTATATTTTTAACTACAATGCATAATAATATATTTTTTTGTTCAACATTAAATTTAAGACCATTTTATTCTATTGTTAATAAAATTTATCCCTTCATGTGATTAATGACACAAAAATAAATGGATGATGTCGTCTTATCTGAATAATGAATTATTTATATCATGAAATCTCCTTGATGTAGATATTTCCATATTCAATGAATGTTTCAAAAGTCTCATACCCTTTTATAAAAGTAATTTTTTTAATTTTTATATGATTATTTTTTCATTTAAATATATGATTCTCATTCAAGAAGGTGGATTTCTATTGACACGTGTGTTTAATGAAAATTGATCATCTTCCAAGAAAAAATTTAGGTGAATATTTTTTATATAAAAATAATATATAAAATTCATTGAAATGTTTTTTGATTATTAATGAGAAGAAAAGAATTATTAAAAGTATATCATTACCTTTTACAATTGAGTATTGAAAGAGGTGATAGTTTTTCAATGTAAATTCATAACCACATGGGGTCATTGTTCCAAAAGTGATACTATTCCTAGACACATGAATTTCATATGGTCTCCATATACCAAGATCAATCCATAACATTTTGATATTTTAAAAAAAAATTAAAAGGTGAAATCCATGAAGTATTTCAAATAATTATTTTTCAATAAATTAAATGTTTTAGAAAGTCATATGTACATTTAAAATATTTTGAGATAACTAATTTATAGGATTTTTAAACCCTCTTAAAAAGTATTTATTATTTCAACTATTTTATTTGATTATATTTTTTAAAAATATTTATAATGTATTTAAAAATAGAATTTATATGATGTTTTAAAACTACTACTACGAAAGGTTTTTGCTCATCCCAAGTTTTAAATATTTTTCATAGGTATTTTAGATGTTCTATATTGGATGGATTCATTTGAGTAGTCAGTGCAAGAGAATACTACTGTTAACATTAATAAATTTTCTATAACATTGATAATTTGTATCTTTTATTCTTATTCTCTAAAAACCATATCAGAAAACGTCTTGGATTTTTTAATTTATTGTTTATTTCTTCACTTATATTTTATTTTAAAAAATACACTTTATGTTTTAGTAATGGGTCTAGATGTGCAGTTTCGAGGCATAAAGCATTGTAAATAAGAGAAAACCTCTTCATTAACAATTTTTTAAAACAATACCAACAAAACATATTCTTCAAAATTTAACTTTTAAAATCAGCATAGTTTTTATATTTTTATTTATATTTTAATTGATAATTAATATTTACACAAGTATTATGTTGTATCATGAATATTATTCTGAATTTGAACAACCTTATAAACAAATTTATCATTAGTGAAGGGTGAGAAAATATTCTTTGATTTTAGGTAAAAAAATGTCCAATTTTTAACACCACAAATAATTTTTATATATATTTCCTTTAAAAAATTATTAATACCATAGATATATTACGATACATGAAACCCGATGTCTAAAAAACTATAAAAAACATACCATTATAATATATCCTTTAAATTGGAGGGTATAAATAAGAATAAATAAATTATTAAGATTATAAGTTTTACAAATTTATAAACTGTTTTATTGGTTATTAATTTATTATAAATGAATACAAAAATCACTTGAAATAAAATGTAATTTCATTCAGAAGAACTGTGTTTTTTTCTCAAAAAATCAGGGTGATTTGTGCAATTATGTTAATTTTTTCCCCATTTTTCAAAAATATATTTGAAAAAATGAACATAAATTCTTATGTAATAATTTCAAATTTATCAATGAGATATTGTACTGAGAGTTTTTTAAATAATTTTTTTTCAATGAATACTTAAAAATTAGTCATTTTTATTAAAACGTACCTTTTTGTTTAAGCAATATACAATGATAAATTTAGTTTAAGAATGTTTTAAAATTAAATTCATTTTAATTATTTATATTTAAATAAAATTTAATTAATTTTTATAAATTTTATATTTATTTTTGATATAAAACATTTAATACTTATGATAACGTTTCATTAGAATACCCTTTTTAATAGAGTTTGTGGGCGGGATTATAAGTTAAATTATTAAACTTCGATGAATGTAGTATATAAAAAAGTAATAAATTATTGGAATTAGAATAATTAATTTTATTTAATAATTTAAAATTTATTTCTAACCCTAAATATTATTGAAAGGTTCCAAATGTAATTACCACAACTAATGTTAGAACAAGTTTATCGGCTGATTAAATCAAACGATTAAGGAACATTTTCTAATTAAACTTGTCTATATTATATTTTAAATACATATATATGACTTATCCTATACCAAATTAGTATATAAGACCATTTGGGATAATTTTACATGGGAAGTACATTGTAATTTTGTATAATTTTGGGAAATTTTGGTGAAATTTCCATAAATGTCGCCTCCCCCACTTATAAAAGGACACACCATATCCTCTTCTATCCACACTTCAAGAGCCCTTTTTCATAAAATAAATTCATATTTCCATTGCATACATCCCTAACCAATACTTAAATTGCATTTTTGTATCATGAAACAAATCTATAAATGTTTTATATTTAATCCTAATGATATTGTTTGAAGAAAAGTTATAATTCCTAATCATGTGTTTTATGTTTATTTTTCTCTTTAACTACTTATAATATCCAAAATAAATTGATAAAATTAGAAAAAAAAAATATAAAATATATTAATATTTAATTATTTTAATGGAATGAACTACAACCATCCCATATTACATCCAAGGGGGAACGAAACCATGGATAGTAAGTACAGTGGGAAACCACCAGGTGAATGGATGTAATTCATTTTCCATCTTATATCCAAGGGGGAACGAAACCATGGATTGTAAGTGCAATGGGATACCTCCTAGTGAATGGATGTAATTCATTTTCAATCACCTCCTTCCATGGATAGATATTAATGATTTAATTCATATATATTATACATATAATGTAATTACACTTATGAAATTATTATATAACATCTACCTTTTTACCTTACAAACCATTGGAAAGTGATATCATCTCTTGTGTGTACATGTGGACTATCACCTCCATGAAGCGATGTGAATAATTTTTTATTTTATTTTCACATGGGTGGTAATAATTATATATTAGATTAATTTATGAGGTATAATAATGATTTTTTAAATTTTAAATATTTTTTAGCTTTATTTCTTTCCATCAATTGAAAAATTGAAAACAGTGTTCATGCATATAGACGTACTACCATCTCTATGAACTGTGTATCTTATTTTTCTACCTCTAAAATTATAGAATATTATGAATAATTATATTATTAATATATATGTTATTTTTATCATGTTTGAAGTTATAAATATTATAGAAACATTGTTAAATTTTATATACCCAAAATAATAAACCAAAACATATGTGAAAAACAAAGCAGTTATAACTTAGAATAGTATTTTTATTAAATAATTGTTTATAAATACTTGAAAATAATGAAATAAGAAAATATTATATTTTATTGAATATATAAATATTAATGTTCTAATTTAAAATATATATAATAAATATATATTTTTTTTTACAAATAGTTTTATTCATGTATGAAATAAATCATACATGAGGTAGGGTTTTCTCATCTCGCTTTTACTTACAAAAGGCATATAACTTATTTACAACTTATTTATTTTGTGTGGGGTATTTACTAATCCTGTTATATTTTATATCATTAATCTCTCTAAATTAATAATATTCAAAAGATTCATTTTATGTCAATTATTTTATGTATATTATGATAAAAATGTTAGCAAAGTGGAAGGGTTTATTTCAATGTCACATTATTATTTTTTGGATTATTTATGTTTACATCTCCCCTAGAAGAATAATTTGACATTTATAAATTAAATAAATCATATTTTATCCTCGTATGTTTATTCATGAACTTTTCAATTAATTTTACTATATTCATCTCCATAGTACTTGAAATTATATAGAAAATATTATTATGAAATATTGACTTTATTTCACCCTTCGGTTGAAAATTATTTTTCTTCCATATAAATAAAAATATTTTCAAAAATATTTTCATCATTCATTAAATTATTTAAAAAAGAATGTTTTACCCATTTTTTACTTTTAATAAAATGGTTTCAAAGTAATCTTCTTTCTGTTTTCCAAATGAGGTGTTTTTAACATTTTTACCACTATATGAAAATAATGTATTTTTTACATATATTCAATTTACACAATTACTCACCATTATTTCCACAATTTTTTTTTTGAAAAATACTTCTCAATTTTACATAGATCTTTTAAATGAAATTTTGTTTACTAAAATTATGGATTTTTCTTTTTTTAACATGATTTTGAAAGTGAAAAAGATATTTTCCTAAAGAATGTTTTTAATGATATTAATGTTCACCAAAAAATAAACCTTATTTTAACTTATGATTAAGTGGGAATATAATATAATTATTTCATCCTTATTATTTCTATATATGATTTAGGATCAGTTTGATTTAGATGTGCTATTTTGATACCACTCACCAAAGTACTCTCAATTTTTTATGAATATGTTTACTGATTAGGGAAAGTATTAACATTTGTATGATGGTTTTAATATGATTTTTTTCCATTTTTTATGTTTCCATCTTTAATATTATAAGTTAATTGGAATTAGTATGTAATGGGTGGGGCCTACTATAGCCCCTCGATGAATCGGTACATCACAAAAGAAAAACAAGATTATGTTTTTAGATTTTTCTATACCCATTTATGTAATATGTCTTGGAATGAGGCCTTAAAGGTATGGTTATATGTTCTTAAATGATGAATTCTCCCATTATTATATTCTTTATTGATGTCCTTGTGATTGTTTGGTTAGTTATATTATCCATGGATAAGTTTCAAGATCATGTGATTATTTGTGTTGAATAATTTTGATCATACTTTATTCCTTATATATTATTCTCTATGTTAAATTTATTGATTAAATGGAATGTGTTTTAGTTATTTTTGTTTCCATGTTAATTGTGATTTATTTTTTAATAATAACATCTACTCTATATATACCTACAATGAATTAGATCTCATTCATTCCATATTTTTCCATTCCCCGGGATGAAAGTAAAAGTTTTATTATTGGTATGAAATTATATAATAAAGGTAATGGAGGTATTATATAATGAAATATTATGTTATATTTTATGTTTTAAATTATAATATAATATTAAACTATGTATCTAGTCTCCCAAGACAACTACTCTATTCATCCCTTCAGGATGTGATTCCTTATACCGAGTTCCAATTTAATTATGTGGCCACTGACTCTATACATCTTGTATTGGGGATGTTATAGTTTGTATCATATAATGTTTTGTAGAAACCATGTGAACTAGAACTAAGAAAACATATATCTGAGAAGATACCTTTGTACTAGCTTTGAGGACAATTCTAAGTATAGGATAAAATTTTATTTTTTGGTATGGTATAGATTATATGGATTTCGTATAAATAAATCTATGTCTGGATGCTATATGTTTATGTGTCTCTCACAAAAATATATCTATGGGTAAATACTCTGTAAATGGTGTATTGGGGTGCATGAAAATGTTCCATACTGAACACCTAGATTGACAATCATGGGGGATATTCTTGGAATAATTCACACATTCGTAAATAAAATTATGAAGGGATAAAATAAATTTATGACTTTAGAATATTCCAATAGATTACCAGTTTATGTTAATGAGATTATTTGTGCATAAAACATACATATTATATAAAGTGTGTGATTATTATTGTAATTAATAATTGTAATTCTTTATATTATGATTTAATCTAGTATATTCTATTTTTTTAGAAATGGTTCCTAGAAGAAGGAATGAAAACAATATCAATTTAAATAATCCATGTAGTGATTTCACTTGTGGTAAAGGTGATAAAGATGAAGTTGGATCTACATCTAGAGCCAATAAAATTATAACAATACTTTGGAAGATGACTAAGGTTTTATCCAATATCCTTTCTCACATGGGGAAAAATACAAAACCAAAATGCGGTGCTATAATTTTTTACCTATTTTTTTTTCAGAAACCACCAACATTTAATGGTACTATAAATCTAACATTTTATGAGTAATGGATAAGTTTCATATAGAATATATTACACTATTCAGTATGTAAATTAAGGAATATGGTTTTCATGCATTTTTATAGTCTCTAAGATGATGAAGATCAATGGTGGTCATTAATTCAAAACAATGTGGATGATGTCTAAATAGAAAACATGGAGTTGAAGGATTTTGATTTACACTTCATGATAACATATTATCCTCATGAGAAATGAGAGGATATTAAGAGATAATTTTTTAGCATGAGATAAAGGGGAGAGGAAAATGCTTCTATGTATAAAGCTAACATTAAATGTCCAGAAAGGTTTGTTGCAAAATACATGCATAATCTCAAGAGAAATATTAGTCCTTTCTTTGATATGATTAAAAACCCATTTTAAGGGTAATAGTATCATATACATTCTTATAACATGAATATACTGTATCATTAATATTATTATAGAGAAAGAATTTAGAAATTAATATCGCTTCAAAATAATGAAATATATGAAATAAGATATTGTTTACTCTGGAAATGGAAATATGTAAAATTGTAATAAATGGAAATTGTAATTTATTGCATATAATAAATTTTTAAAAAACATTGTGTTACATGCTCAATTGGAATAGAAGTTTTCTATAAGTATCGAGAGGTCGAACACCATGATCAAAACTAAAATTAAATGAATGAAGTTACGAATGTGCAACATGTCAACTACATAGATATGGGACATAAATATAATTATTTCCCTAGGATTTAATGGAATTTCCCCTAGAAACTTTCAAGGGTGAAATTCCAATCATAAGTAATCACAATATATGTGATTTACGATCCTAACAATGTAGTGGAACATACATTAGTCATATCCTCACGTTTATCTAATTAATTATTTCATTATGGGTCATCTCACTCTTTTATATCTTCCATGAATTCCATGAAATTTATATATTTCCCTAAAACATTTATAATGGATTTACAGGCCAATAAACCAAGTAGAAGTATCACCAAAATAAGGATGAATCAACCAGTTCAAATTTTGATATATAAGAATTCATTATTTTCTAATTTCATTATTATCCCTTTGTTCGATTTTGAGATAATGTATAGTATGGACTGGGTATCAAAATATAGTGGAAAATGTTATTTCAAGAAGAAGGAAGTTATTATTCCAGAAGAATATATGGATTTATTTGGGTAAACTTTGTCGTCTGATCTATGTCTATATCCACCCCTAATATCTCTTATGAATGTTATTATTGGGGAAGAAGAACAAAAAAATTAAAAGACACAAAAGGAAATATTTTAATTGAGGAACTATATATTATACAGAAATAGATTGATGTATTTCTTATATATTTACCTATTAATACACAGGAGTGTGATGTTGATTTTTACTTTGTTTTATTCTTTAATGGAAGAAATATATCAAATACTCTTTATATAATGGCCACTATGTAATTAGTGGAGTTAATGAAAAAACTAGAGGAGTTGTGTGATAATATATCTATACACCCTATTTTTTCCATGGGGATCCCTCATTATTTTTGTTAATAATAAATATTGATATATGAGGTCATAGATTGATTATTGGAAAATCAATTATATCACAATAATGATCTTGTATCTTTTACCATTCATTAGTGAATTATTTGATCAACTTCATAGATCCTAATATTTATCAAGGATTAACCTCCATTTTAGTAATAATCGACTGTGATTAAAGATGTAATATAGTCTTAATACATTATTTATTATGTGGTATATTCATTTTTATTTCATATTAATACCATTTCGATTTACCAATTCTCCCCTTATTTTCATGGATATAATGAATAGTGTACTTAGGTAATATATTTATAATTTTGTTGTGGGGTTTATTTATGATATATTGATGTGGTATATGATATATAAGGATCATGAGAATTAATTTATTTTTATTGTAGATACACTTATAATAAGGTAGTTATATGATTAATTTAGCCTATATGAATTATGGCATGAAAATGTTTTTTTCATGTCTATAATTTATCTGAGGTAGGAACAATAGTTGATCTTGTGATGAATAAGTTTGTACAATAATGGACTAAACTACTTAAAATACCTCAAAAATGTAGTTTCATTCTTGTGATCAATTATTATAGGTTATTTATTCCACATTTTTACTGATTTGATAACCTGTTAATCTTGATTATTCGTAAAAGGTGTGAAATCGGTATGGATAATGAAATATGAAGATTTTTTTTGATGAATGTAACATAGGATTGTCTAATGATCTAATTTTGACTCTAAAATCAATTATTTATGTTTTATTGATATTTAGTGATGCATCAAAAATGGAACAAGCTTGTTTCCTTATTTATAATGTTAAATTTATTTCATATGCATCAAGGTAGTTACAAATAATTTGAAAAATCCTTCCTTGGATCTTGAGTTTGAAGAAATATTTTTTTATTTAATGATAATGATACAATATTTATATGGTGAAAATTGTGATATTCATATGGATAATAGGAGTATGAAATATACATTTTCATCGAAAGAGATCAAAATGAGGAAAATATGACGATTTGAGCTACTCAATGACTATGATTTCTTAATACACTACCACATAGGGGAAGAAAATAATGATATAATATTCATTTAGCTATAAATATCATAGATTCCTAGAAAAAAACTGAAGATTTATATGGTTCCTATGATCATTAATTTGTTAAATATAAATATATGGTAATTATTATAGACTGAGATACATCACACCTTTTTCAAATTATTTCCAAATAATATTTGTTCTAAAATATAATTTTTTTACCTCATGATAATAATCTTCCAACGAAAATTAATGATTTGAATCATGTAAAATTGAAAAACAAAATTTATGAAGTTAGTGCTCTTAAATTTGGTTACACACTACGTGTCTCATATACACCTAAACTGAAGTTATAATTATTGGAATATTCTCATAGCTCAAATTTATCAATATACCCTAGTAGCTCCATCATTTAAAGACATTTGATGGAACATTTTCATTTGGATAATATGAATTGGAAAAATTATGATTATGTTACAATATTTTTTGTCTTCTATTAGGTGATGTCTAAAACACTCCATCATAGGGAAGTTATAAAACCACCTCTCAGTCATATGTGGAAATGGTATTACAATACAATGAACTTTGTCATTAGACTACCATGGACATTTATATTGAGTGATTCAATATGGTTTATTATTGACCGACATACAACATCAAAAAAATTTCATTCTATAAGAAAATATGTACCTATCAATAACCTTTCGAGGCTATTTATTTATGAATTTTTAAGAGTTTATGATACACATATTTCAAATTTTTATGATCATGATCAAGGATTTAATAATAAATTATAGAAAATTATTCTAAAGGCTCTTGAAACTTAGATTTATTTAGTAATTCGTTATATTACTCATACTAATGGATAGTATGAATTTCATATGAAAACATTATAATATATTATTATGTCTTGATATGATGACTATCAAGGTATGTGGGATCAGTATATACCTTTCGTAGAGTTGTCCAATAAAAATAGCTTTAGTTTTTTTATTAAACTTTTATCATAAAATGAATTACATAGAAAGATATATCATACACCAACATGTCTAAAATAAATAGGTGAAGGAATATTTTTGTCCCAGAATATGAGGAGGAGACAATAGTGAAGGTATATAATATTAAAATTAACATCAAAGATGTTTTAATAAATCTAATGAGTTATGATGATAATTGAAGGAAATATTTGGAGTTTCAAGAATGAGATCACTTTTTCTTGAAAGCATATCGAGGGAAGGGTTTTAAAAAGGTTATTAACAAATGGAAAAATATATATGGTTACAGCAGATCTTTTGAAATCCAATAATTATTTGTATCTATGGATTATCTTTTGGAAATTCCACTAAGCCTCTATAAAGTATATAATAGGATTCATATATCATTTTTAAGGAATTACATGCTAAAACCAACACATCTAATTGCCACAGATTAAATAGAATTGGAAATTAATCTCTCTTTTGTGAATATATGATCCAGATTATAGACACTAGATAAAAAGTGATGAGGAATTGCACAATTAGGATGTTAATGGGACATTGGATATATCAAAATATATAATTGGAAATTGGTGAACTTGAAGAAGTTGTGATGAAAAACTACCCAAATTGTTTCATGAGGTGAAATTCTATAAATTTTAAAGATCATTTTTTAATATTTTGGAAGAATGTAACACCCTGATACGTTGAGATATATATTTCCTTTTAAACAAACTAATAATATTCAATATATTGAGATATATGGTCCCTTTAGACTAAAATAACCATAAGATTTTTTACCATTATAATCAATCTGTTGAATTCGCATGTATTAATTAGAGTTAATTAATTAAGAAAATTATATGGTTAAAAATGTATAAATAAATATATTACTTCTAAATATGATTGAAATTAAAACTATAATAATTTGAAATAAAAACTAAAAAACATTCTAAAAACATTATTTTTCCTAAAAGAATGTTTCATTGGGTTTAATGAACTTATAATAAAATTATTCTATTTCAACTTCTATAACATCTATTTCAAAAAATTAAATTCATTTTTTGAGATAATCATGTCAAAATTATCTAACATTTAATTTCTAGAATTTTAATAAATGATTATTTTTTCAATGACTAGTGAAAATTACTATGTTTTTTTGAATCAAACTTTTCATTTAATGAATATTAATTGTTCCATTGAGTTTAAATTTTTTTTGAAAGTAAGATTAATTAAATAATATTATAATTTTTTAATTTTTTTTAATTTAAATCAATTATATGTAAAATTTATGTATAAAAAAATTTATACTTATGAAAAATTTTCAATGGAAATATATTTGTTCTCCATTCCAATGAGTTAAATTTTATTTAAAATTTGAAAAATTTTAGGAATTTAATTTGTAAAAAATTATTCCAAACATTAAATCATAATCGCAAATAATATATAATAAATAAATAAAAATTGTTCATAATGAATAGTGAAAATAGTAAAAACTAATTTTCACTGTTAATGTTTAGATGGGTTTACCGGGGGTAAACAAAATCATTAGGGTATGTTTTCAAATTTCACATACGAAAAAACAATTTTATGGAAATATTTTTACATTATTATTTCCAACATTAAAATATAAGGTATTTTGGATGCACTTATCTTTGGAATAACATTATAATTCTGTATAATTTTGTAAAATTTCGATGTAATTTTCATGAAGGTCTCCTCCCCCTAATGAAAGAAAACCTAAAACCCTCTCTTCTCCATAAATGAAGATAAATTTTTTCTATGAAATACATGAGATATAACATTAAATTAATTCATCCCCATGAATTAGAGTCATTTTTTATCAAAAACAATTTAGTAATACTTTATGTATAAACCTAAAGAGATTGTCTGAATATTATGAAGAATTCTTAGCCATGCATTTTCATTTAATTTATTCCTTTATGACCTTCACATCTCCATAAAACATTATAAATTTTTAAATCCATTATCTCTCAAACACTGATATGTTATTATGGTAATGTCATGAAGTATATCTGCCTCTAATTTTATCAAATGGGAAACAAAACGATCGATCGGTGTAAGGTGGACTACCGATTCACGAACAAATATAATTTGTTTTCCATCACCCCATATCACAACTATATAAAATGATGAAATTCATGTACATATATAATATATATTAAATAATTATTATTATTAAGTATCGTATCACATATACCTGCATACCTTCCAATATGTTGGAAAACAATAATGTCACTTGTGTGTACGTGTGGACTACCGCCTCCAGGAGGTGATCTGAAATGTTTTTCATTTCATTTTCAAATTCATGGAAATATGTAAATATTTAATGAATGTATATTATATATTTGGAAGAATAAATTTTTTTAAATATTAAATTTTATTTACCTTTCTTTTGTTCAGTCATTAAAAAAATTAAAACAGTGTTCATGCTTATGTATAACATACCTTCTCCGTGAATAGTGTAACTCATTGTTATACCTCTAAATTTTAAGTACTATTATGTATAAAAATATTATTTATATATATATTATTTATATAATTTTTATACTCTATATATGATTATGTTGGGATCAATGTACATAGACCAAAACTACCGAACCAAAACATATGTGAAAAATGAAGTAGTTATCACCATGAATTGTGTTTTTCATAAATAATTATTGATAAATAAGTGATAAAAATTTAAAATAAAATAATTTAAGGGCTTATATATATGATTATGGTTCTGTAATGTTTTTATATCCAATAAATATCTGTTATATATGAGTTTCGG
Source organism: Viscum album (assembly GCA_963277665.1). Lineage (NCBI taxonomy): Eukaryota > Viridiplantae > Streptophyta > Magnoliopsida > Santalales > Viscaceae > Viscum > Viscum album. The sequence goes on from OY728166.1 coordinate 1,135,204,871, forward strand.
ATACGTCAAAATGAAATCAGACATAAGTTACTTGTTTTTTGACTCACTTTTACTCAAGTGATACATATTCCATAATCACGACTTATTTTTTATATGTGGTGTACATATTGAAAATTAGATTTGTTATATTTGGAATACATTTAGCTTCATGGTATTTAAGAGTTTTATTTGATGTTAATAATTTCTTGGTACGTACGATTCAAATGTTACCAAAGTGAAGGGTTTATTTCAAAATCTCATCATTATTTGGGATTTTTTATTATTTGGACTACCATGGGGGGATAGTATTATATTTTTAACATAAAACATATATATGTTCTTATCCTATGTTTATTCATGAACATTTAAAGTTATTTTACAAATTACCACTATTTTATACATGAAATAATGGATAATGTTTTTAATGAAAATATTTTTTTATTTCCCTATTTGGTCAAAAATATTTTTTCTTCCATATATGTGATTTCATAAAATATATTAAAATTTTTTTCAAAAATTATTGAATTGATTTTTTTATACATTAGTAACCATGATTTACATTTTCAATTTTTTTAACGTAATAATATTTTCATTTTTCAAATATTGTACATTTGTCTTTTTTATAATAGTGTAAATGAATATTTCTTTACATATAAAACATGTACAGAATTACCCACAATCATGGAAACTCATTAATTTTTAATATTCCTTGATAAAGTTCCATGTTTATTTTCAAAGTAAATTTTTCCCTAATATTCTTTAAATTTTATGTTTCTGAAATTTAATTTTAAAGTAAATAGGGTATTTTCCTCAACAATTTTTCTAGTGGTATTATAATGGTATTTCTATTAATCGATGATAAAAACCCATAATTTAACTTTATATTATATTGGGAATATATTTTAATGATACCATAACATTAATTTCTATATCTTTTTTATGATTAATTTAATTGGGATGTACTATTTTTATATAATTCACTATAATAATCAAGAGGGTTTATGGTATTTTTATTATTTAAGAAAAGTATTGAAAAATGTATGCTAGTGTTATAATATTAATGTTTATATTGAATAGGATTTCAGATTGGGGATGTTATTAATGTTTAATATGTGATTTTTTCAATATGAATGTTTATGTTGATTATGTTCCTCCTCATTAACATGAGGAATGCATTAGACTTATTATATGATGGTCGGGTCGGACTATATCCCCTCGATGATTCAATAGATCTCATGATACATAGTAGCATTGGTTTTTGGTTAAGCCCATACCCATTTATGTTATAATTCTTGGAATAAGGCCTTGAATTTATGGTTATGAAGACTTTCATTATGCATTCCCTCAATATGATATTAGTTATTGACATCCATGTGATTATTAGATTAGTTATAGTTTAAATGGATATTTTTAAAGATCATGTGATTATTTATATTGAATTATTTTTTTCATCATTTATTCTATCAAAATTATTCTTCATGTTCATGGTATTGTTTAAATTTAGTTCATTTCAATTATTCACATTTCCATGTAGATTATACCTTATTTTTTCATAATAGATTCCACTATGCACATACACTTACTTAGAATATTATCTCAGCCCGTTCTTATGTGTCCTTTCCCCAAAATTCTATGAAACATGTTATGGTTGATTTGGATGTATATTTTAATTGTAATATTAGAGTTCAAAAAAAATATACTTTGTTTTTAATGCTTCCAATTGTAATATATTATTCAATTATGTATCTATTCTATCAAGGCTACCAAACTATTTAGTCCTTAGGGATGGGATTCCTTATATAAAATAAATTTTTAATAAATTAACCATAATATTTGGGTCATGGGATCTATATGATAGAGAAACATTATGTTTCCTAGATTCTAGGAATATCTGGATTATCTTCGCTTCAGATGATGATATGATTAAGGCTTGGTATAGTACCCCCATGCAGTTCTGACGGTCCTTGGTTCTACCTATGTTATGGTTTTATGACTTCCACATGCAATGCGACTCCCCTACGGTTGCATTCTGGGTTTATTTTCCAGAACTCCCTATAACTTTTCAGAACCCCACTATCTAGATAATTTTAGGAAACCTTGTCGGTAGATATTTGAGTCTTGATTTGAGAACAAGGGATCTCTAAAATCTAGTTTGTCCGCTATTATGTGTGGAAGTTGATGTCTTGAAAATTCCCTCTGATTTTGTGTAGATTACCTTGGATGGACAGCTTCGACACAAACAATGTGTAGTCTATGAAACATTTTTTGATTTTGGTAATTCTTGGATGAAACTGACCCGTTTTGCAGTTTCTTGTAGGTGTCGTATGAATAATTTGGCTCTTCTATAGGGTGAGGATTCATGATATGGTGGAAAGGTCAGTACATGGGTGAAAATAGAGGTAATACATTGGATGTCAAACCAGTGTGCACTAACAATGGTCTTGAATCTGGCAAGAAATAGGTGAATCGGGCACCATGAAATAGTCTTGGTCTTGTATTTTGGAGTTCATTAAGTAATGTTCCAGTACACAATATAAAAATGGGAGTAGAAAAGCTTTTTGATAGACCGATGACTGATATGGGCCTACACATTCCCGGGAATATGGAAAGAAAATACACTACATCATTCATGGGTTTTGGCGAGGTGGTAACCCAAGATAATTTAGTTTCAGGTTGCAGTGAAGAGGTAGTGAAAGAACTACGCATGCATCTGGAGGGTGGCTCACATGGTGGTATAAGTGACTTAGTGAAGTTGGTCCTTCAGGATGATATGGAAATCCGAATGGATTCAGCAAATGTAGCCAAGGTGTGTAAGGTGATTGAGGGGGTTTGTGAGAACCAAGATACTGGTGAGGGCTCTTGGTGATTGGATCTGGAGGATACTTCAATGCACTTTTGATTTATCGGATGAGGATTTCTTCAGGTCGGAGCCCCCGAACTTCTAATATAGGCCATTCAGGTGAACACTTTTTATGTTGAGAAGGTTATGTTTGGTGAAACAAATATGAACTATCAAAACTAGTTTGCAGTGTTGTGAGATGAAGAATTCATTGTTAATGGTGAAGGAGATAGGATGGAGGGCATCCATTGAAAGGGAAAGGAAAACCCTGTGGATGATGGATCATCCCACAAGGAGACTAACTATCTTTTGGAATTCCCTACTGAGTCCAAGGAAATGTTCACTGTGGTGGAATATCTTAGATCCTCCACATGGAAAGTTATGTAAAATACTATTGATTTAGATGTCTTTGTTAAGAATAATCGGAGGGCGCATCGTATGAAGGAGTATTCTAGCCTACCTAGAACTCTAACCACTAGATCTGCAAGTAAGGGAAAGCTACCCCAAAAGGCCCATAAACTACGATCAACTAGCATATAGTGGCCAACACATCTATCAACATGGTGTCTGTAGGTGGTGATATCATTGTCCTCACCAATCCCCTAAGTTGTACAAAGACAAGGTATCATGAACAACGATGTGAGTCAAGCTCCACTAGAGACCCGCATTGACAGATATTCATGGTGATAGAACACATGGGCCTACTTATGCACTCAGATGAAGAAATAGTAGATGAATCTGTGGATTTGAAATCACTCAAGGAGAATCAAATAACCATTTGTTTCACCACCACTATGGAGGATGGAGAGTGGATTGATAATCATGCATACATTCTATTGAGAGGCTTTAATAAGGGTAAAATCAACATGGAGGAATTCATGAAATATTAAGACAACTTGAAGAATTAACTTGAAAGCATCTTAAAGGGCCACCCTGTAACACCCTGATATCTTATGAGAGATATTATTTTTAATTTCATTGATGTATTTTGTTTTATGAGACACCTAGATTTGCTAGCTCTACACACAATACTGTATTAGCTTCCAGTATACCAAACACTATTATTTGATCATGTTCACACAATTTCAAGTCCTATTGGAAGAATTGATTTCACATAACACTGAGTATAGATTTTTTCCATTGTATAAATGAACAGTGTTTTGATTATGTAATACACAACACCAATGTAATATATCACTACATGAAAAAATGACTTGGCTTATGTTTTTATTATTTTATTATTTGATTGTGTTTAGTGAAACTCAGCATCTCGTAAAAGGAGAGCTATCATGGAATGTTATTTGACTGTGTTTTGTGAAACTCAGCATCTCGTAAAATGTGAGTTATCCTGGAAGGTCACATTTTCATATAACATAAGCCATGCCATTTTTTTATGTAGTTATAGATTACTTTGGTGTTGTGTATAACATAATCATAACACAGTTCATTTATACAATAGAAAAAACTATACTCAGATTTCATATTCTATTGATAGAATTGATTTCACATAACACTAAGTATAGATTTTCTCCATTGTATAAATTAACTGTGTTTTGATTATTTTATACAAAACACCAAAGAAATCTATCACTACACACAAAAATGACTTCACTTATGTAACATGCAAATGTGACCTTCCATAATAGCTCGCATTTTACAAGATGTTGAGTTTCACTAAACCATGACATATTACTAAAATAATATTATTTAATAATATATAAAAGCTATTATGAATTGTATTAAACACTTTATTATTTTTATAATATTATTATTCATATTACACATTTTATAGATTATGGTATGAGAAGAAAATGTTTTTTTTCAGATATAAGAATAATTTTTTTAAAAATGCAGTTTTACCAAATTTGATGGCGCACTGATTTTAAATCTAGTTGTTGACACTTTTATATGTTAAATTTTAAAAAATAATGTTCCAATTTGTAATCGGGACATAAAAATTTGTTTTTTTTTTTAAATTTTGGTTTTTTTCAAATAAAATTCTGATTTTAATGAATAGTGAAAATACTACATTTTATTTCAAACTTCCTTTTCATATACTTTATTTTTATAGATAGATTATATATTTAATAAGTTTTGAAGTGTGATTGTATTATTTTTTACCATTTAATCCAATTCTCTTAATTGGATGTAATTCAAATCATAAATTGGAGATAAACACATGTCAATATTTTGGTAATTTTTACTTCTTAAAACACGCATATTGGTTTTGACAATGGGAATTAATTTTAAATTAATTCTCACCAATTATTTATTTTGAATTTGGTGAAATTTATTCCATATAGTGAATATTTATGATCAAATTGTCTAAATATGTATCTTTTATTTTTAGACATTTTGTATAGTATCTTCAGTAAATATTTTATTTACCTTGTTTAAAGGGTAAATTTCGTAAATAATGGTACAAAATAATATTATAATTGCCCTAACACATGTAATACTCCTATTGGAGGATAAATTTTTGAATGTGATCATGTTTTTGTCGATGTAGGGACCCCATGAATCCACTTGTATGTGAAAATGACATTTAATGACTTTTAATTTAATGTTAAGGAAAATATAACCTAAACATGTATCATTTACTAAAACAATTGTTATATATGGTTATATAAGTGATATCTTAGAATATAAATATTTATTAGAAATATAAAATGCATTTATACATCATTATATTTTATCTATAATTTTTTGACACAATATAAATAATTTTAATTATGATATAATTATTATGCAGTGATTGCTACATTAATAAAGGATTCAAATATAATAATATATAAATATGTAAAAAATGTAAATTGGATATTTTGTTGTCATTAACTAATTTTTTGGTTGATATTGAAATTTTATCTATGGTTTAATAACATATTTTTTAAGGAATCAGGTTGATATGAATTTTTAAAAAATATCATGTAAGAATAGTGTCAAAAATTTACCCAATTCATTAATTAAGACATAAAATAGTTTATTAAATAATATTAAATTCATAAAAATATAATATTTCTCAAAATGGTTAATAAAAGTATTAATATTCATAAATAACTTTTGGTGGGTCTTTTGAAATTATATGTTAATTACATTTACCCTCATTGTGTAAATAACATGATATAATAGATGGATAAAAAGGTAAAATAAGGGTAAAATCAAACAAAATAAAAATACAAGAATATTCAAAACATCTCAAAAAAATATTAGATTATGGGTATTCTAAAAAATATCATATTATCTTATATTTAAATAGGTTTTGGACCATGTTATGTCTAAATTTAATTTATAATAAATTAATATTTTAGAACATTCTGAAAGTGCCTTTCACCTCTCTTATAAAACGGCACCACATCCCTTTCCTCCTCACTCCATTTTATGCCTTAAATCTCGTAAAAAAATATATACATTTTCTTATCCACATCACTAACTACATTACAGAAGTTTTGGTATCCTCATCAGACAAACTCTAGTAACATAATAAATAATTTATTTGAGGAACGTCGAGAAAGAGATAATCTCTTCTACCGATTCTTTCCAATTTAGTTCTTCTTCAACTTTTTCTTATTTATTTTTTTCATTATAAAGTAATAAAATAAGTGTAAATAATATAATTATATTATATTATAAATATTAAACAACCCTATTTCACCTTCTTTTCATCGAATGAAAACTAAAATCACCGTGTGTGCTTACGTACAGATTACCATCTCTACGCCATGGTGTAATCTGTTTTTCACCACCACCTTACATAGATGGGTATAATGGTGGTAAAAATAAATATATATGACTATTATAACATGATACTAATTTTGAGATATTATAAACCATCCAATTCAATACCTCTCAACAACTATGGGAACGATATCGTTGCTCGTTCATACATACGGCTTACCGTATCCACGACGTGATGAGATTTATTCTCCATGTTGAACATTCAAGAATGATTATAAAGTTTATATGGTAATTTATCTAGAAATATATGACATAATAATCCGACTATATTTATTTATATATATATATATATATATTATTTACTTACATCGATTCAATTAAATAAGGAAACCTAAAATCGTTCATGTGTACGTATGACCTACCGTCTCCATGAACGGTGTATTCAATTTTTTATCTATCTATTTTATATAAATTTATATACTGAATATATATAATATATAAATCATTTTTTACATTATGGAAGTAATTAAGTCATGATATATGAAATTATATCAAGAATAAAAATTTAAAACATGTACGATAAAAAAACAATTGTTTCACAAAACGTTGCTTTAACATGGAATTTACAAATGGGCGGTTAATATAAAGTCATAAGTAAATCATATATGATATCAAAAATATTATTATGGTTCTTTTATAAGTAAATAATATGTTCAAATACACTATATAGATTTTTGGGACACATATGTAATAAATCAAAACTATGTTAAGCGATAATTTTTCAATCTCATTTTTATCCGAAATTGTTTAGACGTATATATTTTCAAGAGATATATTCATCATTCATGCTCATATTTTATAAAAAATTTCATAATTTTTTTAATATTATTCTATGTATGTTTAAACTAATTTTTACCCATTTCTGACTTTTACTACATGTTTTTAAAGGAATATTTCTTTTTTTAACATTTGGTGTCTTTTTTGACTTTCCTGGTAATGTACGAGGAGAATGTTCTTTTTAACATATACAGCATGAACAAAATTTTATTTCATCTTAACGTATTATTTCCAGGAAGCTTCCTCTACACTATTTCACATATATTTTCAACTAAATTTTTTTCTTATAAATTTAAAGGCTTTGTTAGAAAAGAAATTTCATTTGAATAATAATAGATATTTTCCATAAGAACTATGTTCAAGTGGTTTATCAAGTTAATTTCCATATAAGATATTACTCTTTAAATTTTGTTATGTTTCTATCACTATTATTTGATTTTTTATTGTGTATATGAATAAATTCTATTTTATATATATTATTCAATGAGGTAATGATGTTTAATAACTCCATTATATTCCATGGGTTATTCTATGATGAATGATTTATGTTTTTGTGGAACATGTATGAATGATTTCAATATGAGATGGGTGGGACCTATAACTCCCTCTAATTCATAGGGTAAGGATAAATATCTCATGAGATAGACATGGATGGAATGGAAATTAAATCTTGTTCAGTAATATAGGGATATAACGGATAGTATAATCAGTTGAGAAATATACTTCGTCCACTATGACGGTCTTGGAAGCAATTCCTTGGATACTATAGAAATCATCTTATCTGCATAATTTTTTTCCACAATTCCATGTCTTATTCCCATTTTTTATCATGATTAATGTTCCTTCATGATCTATTACTTATATACAACCAGGATTATATCATGACATAATATTTTGATGTTTAAACATTATGTTCATGTTTTCACATTCAAATGTATATGGATTTTTTATTTTCCCTATGTTTACCCTTACTGAGCATTTTATCTCACCCTTATTATGTTTTATTTTATCCATGATATAATGAATGTTTTTGGTTTAAAAAAAGGGGATGAACTTTAGAAGATATTTTGAAGATCATTCAACATGATAAGAAGATTATGTTCCGTGTTTCCAAAGACTCTAAACTAATACAGTCTTTAGGCATTTTTTGTGACATTTATTAAGAATTCCTCAAAAGAAAAGTATTTTCCATTTACGTAAAGCTAAGTTATTTATATTTGGTATCATAGATAAGGTTTAGTTAACCATTGTAAATTTGGATGTGAAATATTAATTTAGATCCCTAGCGATATTTCTACAGTATGTCTGGGGATTTTCCTAAGGTTATGAATAAGTATAGGTCATAGTCCTAGAATTTTGATAAAAATCATGAATAACCTCATATTAAACCTAATATTTTAGAGATTTAATTCACTCCCTCTTGATAATTTTTTTTCTAGTATTCTTTTTTTTGTCTCACACTATTCTTTTTGTGTTTTAGATGATGGAAGGAACTTGAAGGAACTATATTAATGATCAATGCACTGGGATATGCAATGAGTATATTCTTGAAAAACAAATTGTTATGGGAGATGGAATGAGAAATATTATTTCTATACTTCCACAAGATATGAATTATTCTGGACTCCCAAATGAGAAGAGAAGGGAACAATATTCTATTGAGTCCTTCATGGGGTGATTTCCACCTTCTTTCAGTGGGTCTTTAGATCCACTTGTTACAGAATACTATATCAGTACCATTGAGAATATATTTTACATCCATCACTATTCAGAACATGAAAAGGTAAATTTGGATTTATATTGTTTCAATGGTTTATAATACTAGTGGTGGACTCTAATTTATAATACAGGGAAGCACGATAAAATTGAATCCATGGAATTGGACAAAGTTCATGAAATTATTTTTCATTAAGTACATCAATCATATTTTTTGAGGAAATATATAAAAGGTGTCTCTTGAGCTTAAGAAAAAGGATGATGAATCATTTAGTACATACGAAGATAATTTTACAAGACATACAAGGTAGGCTTCTTGAATTATCATCCAACCTGAAATAAATTTTGAACGATTCTTCAGTGGATTAATGTCAATTCGACGAAGGGCATTAGCTATACGTGACTTTAGTATCAATGAAGAGATTGTTCGTTGTGCTATCAAGGTAGAACTGGAAGATGGATTTACATATCCATATCATGGTATTGAAAAGAAACGAAATATAATGTTCGAGGAAAAAACTATAAAAATGGTGAAAAGAAGAAAATTTTATTTTCATGATGAAAGTGTGGAAAAAAGCATGGTGGATATTATCTTCAAGGGACTAGAAAATGTTTCATGTGTGTAAAATAAGGTCATCAAGAAGTTCTGTGTGAATTTAATGGGAAAAAGGTTTTGTATTATCTGAATGGAGAAAATACTACAGATAACACACCAACAACACTTCAATTCTATATGTTAAAGTAAATTGGGCATTATACTAACCAATTCCTTAATCCAAGGCTTAATGTTGACCTACATCAACAACCTCTTAAGGAAAAATACAATGGAATGTCACATGCAATAACTACTGGTGATGTATAGTATGAAAAAGAATAATTGGAATGATTAAGTGTTATGGTAATGGTATTTTAATGTAGTGTTGTTAAATAACATTTATAGTATTATATAATATTGAAATATCTATGTGTTGGTCTATTATGTTTTTCAATAAATATATGGTACCAGTAAGAAGAAAGAGTCATTAAAATATTTTTGTAAATTAGATGATATGTGCATAATGATGGTATAAGGATAAAATAATAATTTTGATCGTATTAATGATCTTGTGACTGATAAAAGGGATAAATTGATATCATGGTTACAGTATATTGAATTTTTGGTATATTTAGTGTATGGAAAAAGTAAATTTTGATATAATCCTTGTTGTCACTAAGGTTCTATGATAATTTATATTATTACAATATTTCAATAGAATGAATGATGAAGTCCTTCAAATGTTTATTATGTTTCCAAAAAGATATATCTTGTGATATATGTGGTATAAATGATAGTATTCATATTTTTGTTATATGACATTTCTAGTAATTGTTATCATTATATTCTGAGATTGGAAAGGTGTATTTTCGATAATCCTAAATGTTGAAATGGATTTAGTTGGACATTAGAAAGTATTATTTAAGGCTTGAAATTTTTTTATTTTATTTCTAGAATGATATAATAGTATAGTTTTCTAAAATGTAAAATCCACAAGATGGGTGACAACCCGTCACATCAGACAAAAATATGGTAATCAAACCCACTACCGAAGAGTGAAATGTCTTTATCACCTATCACTAGCCTATAGGAAGTCTCAGGTCAGTAAAAATAAGTTTTTTATTAATAGGTATGATAGATGAAGTATAAGCCCATTTTTGGAACCATATATGATTAATCTCACCATATATGGACTTCGGTATATTTAATAAATTATGCAAAAAAAATTTAATAGAGAGATATATAACAACATATCATTCTATTTCATGATCTGCAAACACTTAAGGAATGAAAAATTCGACTTCATTTCATTAAATATGAGATGAATTGGAAATTTTTCAAGGCATAAACAATATTGAAATTGTACCAAAATCAAGAAATTATTTATTCTCATGCAAAATTCTTCATCATTAGGGAAATGATCTCAAAAATGAAAAATGTTATCCTAGTACCTTATTATCTGATAAAATGGATGGTCCCATAAATCATTGCATCTTTTTGGATTTTTGGTAGTTTAATTTCTCCAAACCTTATTCTCAATCATTATACATCTTAACATGATAGTAAGAGTTCTCTTCCATATCCATATTTTCACTTCCCGCTTATGTTCTTCTCTGTTGAAATCCAGTGATAAGTTAAATTGGGTAACCATTATGTTTCTAACATTATTTTTTAAAATGATATTTTAGTATTCTTTTTTTAAGATGTGGTTTCTCGTGAAAGAAACTTTCAAGTGGAAAATAATTTATAACCCTGATGAATTTCTAGGGAGAAATTTATTTTAAGTGGGGTATAATGTAACACCTCGAGATTTTAAATGATACATTATTTATTATTTATTTTATGTGTTTTGTTTTATGCAACACCAAGATTATATTTCACTATATGTAACACAGTATTAGCCTACAGTACACGCAAAACTATTTTGGGATCGTGTTACAGACAATTTCATGTACTTTTGATAGAATTGATTTCACACCACACTGAATATAAATTTTTTTCAATGTATAAATGAAATAATTTGTTATTATTATATACACAAATCCAAATTATGCTTTCACTACATGAAACACTGACTTGGATTTCATTACACATAGGTGTGACCTTCCTCGATAGCTTGTGTTGTACATGATATTGTGTTTCACTAAAAAATGATTTATTATTAAAATATTATTCTTTAATGGGAAATAAAGAAGCTATTATGAATAATATTAACCAAATTATTAATTTTATAACCTAATTATTCATCTTACCCATTTTATATATTATTGTATGAGATCAAGATTCATTTTTCGGGTAAAATATGTATTTCTTAAAAAATGAAATTTTACTGCCTTTTGATGGCACACCCATTTTAAATCTAGTTTGGACACTTATATATGTTAAATTTGGAAAAATAAACTTCTTAATTGGAATCGGGACATAAAAAATTACTTTTGTTGAAATTTTTGAATTTTTCCAATAAAATTCAAATTTTAATGAATAGAGAAAAATACAACAATTTAATCGAAACTGCTTTTTCATCTAATTTATTTTTGTAGATATATTATCATTTTAATTTTAATTAAAGTGTAATTGGATTATATTTTTTCCATTTAATCCAATATTGGTCATTGAAAGTAATTTCACTCTTAAATTGGACACAAACACATGTCAATCTTTAGGTAGTTTTTACTTCTTAAAAACATGGTATTTAGATTTGACAACAGGAATAAATTTTAAATTAATTTCTGAAAATTCTGTGTTTTGAATTTGGAAAACTAGATTCCCTATTTGGAATCAAGAGGTCCAAATTGAGTTAATAGTTTACTTTTATATTTATTCATTATTGATAGTAACTTTAGTAAATATTTTATTTTACCACGGTTAATGGGTAAATTTGGAAAATAAGGGTAAAAATAATATTATAATTACACTAACACGTGTCCTAACCACACAGGATGATACATGTATGAACATGGGAATCCTTTAGTCGATTTGTAAACCCCATAAATACACTTTAAAGTTAAAATTACATTTGAATACTTGTAATTAAATGTTAAGGAAATTATAACATAAACATATATCATTTATGAAAAAAAAAATATATGGTCATATATAACTGATCTGTTAGACAATAAATATTAATTAGAAGTCTAAAAAGATTTTATATATAATTATATTTTATTGGTAATTTTTTTAAATTGAATAAATAATTTTAATTATGACATAATAATGATGCAGTGATTGATTCATTAATAAATGAATTTATTGTAAGAACCCAAACCTTCTTTTCTGGTATTTTTTCCTTTATGGTCATTTTTTAGAGAAAAGAATAATTTCTGAAAAAAAATTTAAGTACGCACCGTGTAATTTATGAGTACATGCCATGTACTCAGAATCCATAGCTAGTTGAGTGCTGGTTGTGTAGTAGCCGCATACACGGCCGTGTGGGAGTAACTGGTGGCTGCATAAAGCAGAGTTCAAAAAAGGAAAGTACATGATGTGTACTCTTAAAGTACACGCTGTGTACATTTTTTCATTAAACGCACCAGGTTTACATCTTAAGTACTGAAACCTCTCCTTCTAGGTTTCGTTTGTTCGAGAGTGCCGAGCATCTATGGATCTTCTATGAGCCCTAACTTATCCATTTTCCCTCTAATTAGAGCACTATTAATTGCATTGGAATCGAGCGGTAGGCCCTCTCTTCTTCTAGATCATTGTTTTCCAATTCCTCTTCTTTTCCATGTTATCGTGGGTTGAACGTACTGTGTTTTTTTATATATATACAGCGTTATAATATTATTCAAGCCTCGTGGTTCAAGTATATTGATATCCTAACCCCAAGGTAGGTTGTTTGTGCCTTTCCATTCAAAGTCATTGACTATTATGTGCAAATTCCACCAATATCCTTGAACGGGGTATTACGTGTTTACCATTTTACCCCTATTGATTTCCTGCCAGGCATTTATGCTTGTGTAGTGGTAAATTGGATATGAATTGGGATGATTGTTATGACTTGGATGTTTTGCGCATGCTTTTCTCTGTTTACAATTGTTTGGTCATGTTTAGCCTATTGTCCGTTTACCTATTTTCCATGCCTTTTGGTCATAGGATGGAGTGTTGCCTTCTAAAATGCATGAGATGCTATGGACTTGTTATCCAAGTAGTTTTGTAGGTTTACTTTGGCCATATATCATTACTATATGTTGACTTACAAAGGGCTGTGAGAACCTGGTGTTATAGACTAAAAGAGGATAGACCGAGTGAGCTTCCTCAGAGAGTCTTTGGACAATATAGAGTATAAGAGGATAGACAAAGTGTGCTTCCACAGAGAGTCGTTGGAAATTATATAATATAGCGGGGTAGACTAAGTGAGCTTCCTTAGAGAGTCGTTGAGCATTATATACTATAAGGGGATAGACTGAGTGAGCTTCCTTGGAGAGTCTTAGTTTTACTTGAATTACCTTGATCTACTCTAGGCTAAAAGATGAATTTACTAGGTGAGATTCCTCAAAGATATTGTGATCTACCTGGGGCTATAAGAGGAATTAACTGAGTGATCTTCCTTAGATAGTGCCTTGACCTTGAGGATGTAAGGGGAATTGAAATTGTGTGCTTACTTAGAGAGTCCCGGGATACCTTATACTATAAGGGGATTTGACCGAATGATCTTTCTCAGAGAGTATTATAATTTTTTTACGACCAAACCAGAAGGGTTAGGTTGAGTGTACTACCCAGAGGGTTGTTGGTACTTCTTAGGTTGGTCCAGAGGGAATGGTTGTGAGTACTTCTCAAAGGGTTACCTTTTGTGTTTAGCTACTTGTTTGTTGTTGCTTGATATTGGAACTGTGGATTGTTTACTGCTTAGTACTTTCATGTTAACTGATTTCTATACTATTATCTTCCATATATTCACTGACTATTATTCATAGATCTTTGGATTGTTTCCTACTGGGATTTATCCCCACACCCTATTTGGGCCAAGCCTTTGATTCCAAACTGATTATATTGTTGCAGGTATAGATAAGGGAAAGCACCATTCCACTTCAGGTACTTGACTTGCTATGGAGCTGGAGAGAATGGGACCAAGCCTCGGATTGCGATGATGATGAGTTGTTTACCTTTTATTTTTTACATTGGTTCCGTACTATTGTATTCAGAATTGTAGATTGTTTATTTGTTTTCCTAGACATATGTATCTTGCATCATTTATTATGATTTTCTCTTGTTGTTTATTATCTCTAGCCTTCAATTCTTCTCATGTGTATGGATTATTACTTATTTTGTTATTGTTAATTTATTTCTCTTCGGTTGTGTTACACTTACAATGAGGGCATAGTTTCCCCACTATCACACCCAAGGCCCTCACTTTTATATGGTAGCCTCTCGCATTTGGAAAATTTTGCATGAGGCCATGTGACCTGTCGGGTACTGGGCGCCTCTGGGTGGCATCCGGAACTAGGATGTTACAAAGTGGTATCAGAGAGATTCTTTTCCCCTGATGTACTATTTGGAGCCTATAGTAGGGGATAGGATGGAATAGGTACTTGGTAATAAGTTGTGCCCAGGAGTAGCTAACCCATGTACAAGGATAAGTCAAAATACCTTGTTTATTGAAAATTCTTCAGGTTTTTCAAGTTTACGGTTGATCTGACTTTCACTGATGGGCGACTCACATGGTTTGTGTGGTTACTGTTGATATTATTGGGGTTCTATTTCAATCACAACTCGATGAGATGAGGGTATTCCATATCATGCATCATATAGGAACTTGCTAGAAATCACATGTCATGCATTTTCGATATGCCATTTAGGGTGAATTAGTGATTCCATGTTGTTGTGATAGATGTTGTGTAGAATATACATGCAGTTGTGATAGATTCTTGATAGAATACCTTCTTTCAAAAGGTATTTCTATATGTAAGGTCTTGTTTGAATGAATGCCAAATTTTTATTCTTGAGGTGTTATGGGCCCTAATAAATCATAACATGGTGGATAATTGACTTTTTTCCCTTGTATATGACATGCATAAGATGCCATGCTTTGATTTGTAGGAAGTAGGGGCCCGCACAGATTGTAATTTGACACCTTAACGCTTGTTTTCTGTGTTTTCTAGGCTCTAGAGCATTTTCTGAGGCTACTGCCCAGAAAAACCCTGAATACACAAAGTGTACATTATGAATACACGTCGTGTAGTAAATAAAATTGTCACTAACTATGTGGGATGGGACACGGGGTTGTGAAAAATCTTGCGGAAAAATGCCGTGTATGGTACTTACTCGTCGTGTTGTAGTGATCGTGTGTCTACCCATTTGACTAACAACAATGATTGATGAAACATCGACTCTACACACCGTGTCTTGATTTCACACACTAGGTAATGTAACCTAGGTACCCGTCTATGTTAAAAACAACACGGGTCAGGGAAATCCTTCAATTACTCGCTGTGTGCACATGGATCACGTCGTGTAGAGTGAACCGTGTAGTGGTCCTTGTATCTAACAACACGGGTCTTTGAAACATGTCTATTACACGTCGTGTCTTTCGTGAACATGTCTGGTAGTCTATGATTAAGAGGACAGTTTGGGTTATCCATGTAAGGAGACTCGGGAAGGGGAATAGAGTTCATGTACAGGCCCATGTGAATGGATTAAAGGAACATGTCGTATAGTGTTTATACACGCCATGTAGTCATGTTTTGTATAACATGAATGTTTCTTTCTCCTTTTCCCTTCTTGTACTCTTATTTTTTTAGTACTTCATAATCCTGATCTATGGTGTGCATTTGAGCTTTTAGAATTATGACATTGAGATGACCTCTGGTTTCATGCCAGTTGTCATACGGTGATCAGACACCGGATATGGCTGGTCAGGGACTTCCATTAGATCCTCCTGTTGTGCCATACTTGGCACCAGTCATTATACCTGGCATAGGTGTTGATGAATAGTTTAGGGAAGGATTCCTGATGATGATGCAGGATTTTCAGGGAGCACCGTCTCCTACTCCGTTAATGGCAGAATTGACGGGGGGTTTCAGCAGTAGCATCCTTCTACTTTCTCAGGGGATGGAGAACCCTAGGCTATAGAATAATTTCTAGAGTCAATGCTGAAAATCTTCGAGCATTAGAAGATACCTCCAGAGAAGAGGGTTAAGCTCACTACCTAAATGCTCTGAGGCTCCTCCAAGAGGTGTTTAGAGGTGATCTCATAGTATGGATGCTAATAGAGTATTACATGGGATGTGTTTCAGAACATCTTCTATGATTACTTCTACCCGGAGACCTTGAGGGCCGATCGAGCCTAGGAATTTATTATTCTGGAGCCGGGAACTCTTTCTGTTATGGAGTACTCATCTCGCTTTACTGAGCTGCATCGTTTCACACCTATTCTAGGAGGTGATGATTTTTTCCTTGCGCGGATGTTTGAGGATGGTCTAAAGAATGACATCCAATCGTAGGTGAACATCTTCAGGTTGACTTCGATATCCTCTATCGTCAACCAGACATTGATCACTGAGCGTAATCTAAGGGATTCTGGAGTAGTGAGATAGGGTGGTTCGACATCCAGATTTATTTTTCCTCATACTGATAGTAGGAAGCACCACAGGGATTCTGCTCGATGAGATTAGAGTAGGAAGGATGTATCTTCAGGCAGCCATGTAGTATGGTACCAATGCAGTAGGAGCAGGAATACAGGGCCTCAATTCCAGAGAGACCTGATGGAGTGCCTATCTTGGGGAAATATGGGTCATGTTTAGTGTTTTTATCAGATATCTCACCTACAACTAGGGGTAGAGGTCCTTCTATGACCCCGCGTTAAGAAGAAGCATCGCCATTTTCTCACCAGTCTGGGAACTGGTGTTCTTCCAGCTATTCGGGTTGTGGTGGAGGTCGCGGTCATGGTGGTCAGTCACTAGGCTACCAGCGACCGCAGAGTGGATCAACTCAGAGTGGTCAGGCAGCATCATAGGGTCATAGAGCAGGCCAGACCTTTTCAATGGAGTAGACCCACCAATGGCCGGATCATGGCCCCTCTACAGTTTGAGTTATGATCTTACAAGCCTCAGTTTTATCTTCATCTCTTTTCGATACATGGGCTTCCCATAGCTATTTATCTATTGCTATTGTGGGGATTCTTGGTCTCTGTATCTTTTCTTTTGCCGACATCATCACACCAGATACATCATTGCGGACTAGGACGGATGGTGTACGTCATTACAAGGAGTTCCCTCTAGAGGTTGGTGGGTGTCACTTTCTATGGGACCTGTATATCCTAGAGATGATAGGTTATGATGTCATTCTCGAGATGGACTGGTTAGTTCCCTTACAGACAGTTGATGATTTCTATCGCTGTAGTGTGAGTTTCATATCACCTGAGGGTGGAACATTTCTTCACAAGGGAGAGTGGGTTGTCAATGCGAGTATAATAGGTCTAGAGCATCTTGAATTAAGAGGAGTTACAACATAGATTGTCAGTATATATCTGGATAACCAGGGGACTTCGCAGTTGGACTATCCATCATTGTTGGATCATTTCAGGGACATATTTCTATAGGACTTTTCTAGTTTTACTCTGGAGCATGAGGTAGAGTTTTCTATTGATTTTGTGCCAGGGGCAGTACTGGTGTCCATTCCTCCTTATAGGATGGCTAAACCAGAGTTTCATGATCTCAAGAAACTATTGGAGGAGTTGTAGGAAAAGGGTTTCATTTGACCCAGCACTTCGCCTCTAGGTTTACCTGTCCTATTTTTCATGAAGTCAGACGGTACCCTCCAGATTTTTTATCGCAGTATGAAGGTTCTATGTGGACAGTATGTTCCTCTGGTATGAGTGATATGGAATCACTGGTGGGTGCAAGATGAGACTTGGAAGAGGGAGGCCGACATACGATCGAAGTGGCCAGATTTGTTCAAGGATTCTTCATTCGTGATGTTCTAGGGAAATTCAGGGACAAAATTTTTTAATGGGGGGGAGTTTGTAAGAATCCAGCCCTTTATTTCAGGTATATTTTTCCTTTCTGGTCATTTTTGGGAGAAAAGAGGAATTTTTGTAAATTTTCTAAGTACATGTCGTGTACTTTATGATTGCATGTCGTGTACATTAGGATTTCATGTCGTGTACTCGGAAGCCACAGCTGGCCGTGTGTTAGCCGTGTAGTAGCTGCATACATGGTCGTGGGGGAGTAAATGGAGGCCACATAAAGCAAAGTACAGGAAAGGCGAGTACACGCCGTGTACTCCAAATGTACATGTCGTGTACTTTCTTTTTTCATTAAATGCACCGGGGTGGCGTGTGACGGACAAAAACCACTCCTTCTAGGATTTGTTAGTCCGAGAGCACCGAGAATCCATGGATCTTTGACGAGCCCCCGATTCTTAGTCCACCCTCTGATTCGAGCACCGTTGATTGTGTTGGAATCGCAGTAGTAAGCTCTTTAATCTACTAGAGAATCATTTTCTAATTTCACTTCTTTTCCAAGTTTTCATGGGATGAAGTTTTTCTACATTTTCTTAGATCTATAGAGTTATTAGATGATTAAATCCTCATGGTTCATTTATATTGATCTCCCAACCCCAAGGTAGGTGGTTTGGGCCTTTCTGTTTGATTTCTTTGAGTATTAGGTGAAAATTACACCAATACCCTTGAACGGGGTATTTTGTGTTTACCATTTTACCCATGTTGTTTTCCTACCATGATTGTATGCCTGTGTAGAGGTAAATTGGATATGAATTTAGATGATTTCTATGCCTTGGATGTTCTACTCATGCTTTGTTTTGTTTACAACCATTTGGTCATGTTTAGCCTATTGGTCGTTTACCTGTTTTCCTTGCCTTGTGGTCATAGGATGGAGTGTTGTCTTCTGACATGCTTGAGATATTGTAGACTAGTTAGCCAAGTAGTTATGTAGGTTTAAATTTTCTATATAACATTACTATGCATTAACTTACAAAGGGCCATGATAACCTATTATTATAGACTAAAATAGGACACACCGAGTGAGCTTCCTCAAAGACTCTTTGGACATTATAGACTATAAGAGGATAGACTGAGTGAGCTTCCTCAAAGAGTTTTTAGAAATTATAGACTCTAGGGGGATAGACCAACTGACCATCCTCAAAGAGTCTTTGAGCTTTATAGACTATATGGTGATAGTCTGAGTGAGCTTCCTCAGAGAGTCTTTATTTTACTTGAATTACCTTGAACCACTCTATGCTATAATATGAATTGAATGGGTGAGCTTTCTCAGAGAGTCTATGAATGACCTGGGGATATAAGAGGAATTGACCGTGAGAGCTTCCTCAGAGAGTCTCTTGACATTGGGGATATAAGGGGAATTCACCTTGTGTGCTTCCTAAGAGTGTCCCTGACTACCTTAGACTATAAGTGGAATTGACTGAATGATCTTCCTCAGAGAGTCTTACAATTTCCGTATGACCAAACCAGAGGGGATAGGCTGAGTGTTCTGCCCAAAGGGTTGTTGGTACTTGTAATTTAGGACCAGAGGGGATGGTTGTGAGTACATCCCAAAGGGTTACCTATTGTGTTTAGCTTCTTGTTAACTGTTGCATGATATTGGAATGATGGATTGTTTACTGCTGAGTATTTTCCTGTTTAATGATTTCTATACATTTAACTGCTATGTATTCAATGACTATTAGGCACAGTTCTTCTGGTGGTTTCCTATTGGTATTTACTCTCACACCCTATTTGTGCCATGCTTTTGGGCCCAAACTGATTATATTGATATAGGTATAGATAAGGCAATGCGCCCTTCCACGTCAGTTACATGACTTGCTATGGAGCTAGAGAGCATGGGACCAAGCCTAGGCTTGCAACTCTGAGGAGATGTTTATCTTTTCTGTTGTAATTTGGTCCAGTACTATTGTATTCAACATTGTGACTTGTTTGGATATTTTCCTAGACATATGTATCTTTCATCATTGATTATGATTTTATCCGGTTGTTTATTATCTCTAGTCTTCCATTGTTCACCTTTGTATGGATTATTACTGCTTCTACTATTGTTAATTTATTTCCCTTCTGTTGTGTTACTCTGCCAATGAGGGCATAGTTTCCCCACTATCACACCCAAATCCCTCACTACTAGTCGGTAGCCTCTGGTGTTCGGGGAAATGCGCTTGAGGCCATGTGAACTACCGGGTATGGGGCGCCTCTAGGTGGATTTTGGAACTGGGATATTAGATTTATAAATATTAAAAAAATGTAATTTGTTTATTTTCATGTCATCCAATAATTTTCTAGATTATATTGAAATACTGTCATTTTTAATGCCTTATTTTCGAAGGAATCGGGTTTTTATGAATTTGTAAAAAAATGTTAATTATTAATAGTGCCCAAAATTGACACAATTCATAACTTAAAAAATAAAATATTTTATTAAATGCTATTAAATTACAAAAAATTTAATATTTGAAAACAGGATAATATAAGTCCAAATATGTCATAAATAACTTTTGGTGGGTCTTTTGAAATGATATGGTTGTTACATTAACCCACAATGTGTAAATAACATGATATCACAGTTAGATTAACAAAGGTAAAATAAGTGTAATATAAATACGATAAGGATTAATAAATATTCCAAAAATTTCTATAAATTACTGAATTATGGGAATTCTATCAAAAAACATCAAATATTATAATTATATATGTTTTGGGACATTTTACATCAAAATTTAATTTATAATAAATTTATATTTTTGAAAATTCATATAGTGCCACCGTCTCTTATAAAAGGGCACCTCGTCTCATTCTTTGTCACTCCATTTTAATCTTTCCAGCTCAAGAATCCTCAAGAAATTTCTCTTATCAACTTCCCTAATATCATTATAGAGGTTTTGGGGTCCTGAAAACGACAATGCTTGTAACCTAAGAGGAAACATAGAGGACTCACATCGAGGAATAGGTAATCTCCTCTATCGATTCATTAAAATTTATTTCATCTTAAACATCCTCTTATTTTGTATTTTAATTATTAAGTTATAACATAAATATCACTCATATGATGATATTTTATTATAAATATGAAACAAATGTATTTCATCTTCTTTCCATCTTACAAAAAATGAAATCATTGATCATGCGTGCGTACGGATTATCGTCTCCACGTTGTGGTGTAATCTGTTTTTCACTTCCACCTTACATGGATTGGTATTTTGGTGGAGATAATAACTATATATGATTATTATAACATGATACTAATTTTGAGATATTATAACCCATCCAATTCAATACTGTTAAACAACTGTGTAAATGATATTGTCGCATGTGCGTACGTACGGATTACCATCTCCACGACGTGATGAGATTGATTCTCCTTATTAACCACTCAAGAATGATTATAAAATATATATTGAAAATTAATAAAATAAATGATATAAAAATTATACTGGATTTATATACAAATATTTATGTCATTTACTTATTTCCATTAAATTAAATAAGGAAACGAAAATAGCGCCCATGCGTACGTACGGCCTACCGTCTATATGAACGTCATATTCCATTTATTTTATCTATCTATTATATATAAATTTATATATTGAATATATATATAATATATAAATCAGGTTTTAAAATTTTATGTAAGTAAGTTAGGATATAAGTAATCATATCAAGAATAACAATTCAAAACACGTATGATAAATAAAACGATTATAACCCAAAACATTGCTTTAACATGGAATTGATAGATAAATGGGTAATATAAATTCATAAGTGAATCATATATGATATAATAAATATTATTATGGTTATGTTACTAGTTAATAATATGTTTAAACCCATTATATTGAAGTTTTAGACACATAAAAAAATCAGATTTAAGGTAATGGATAATTTTGCAATGTCATTTTTATTTGAGTTTTTTTATATGTAAGTATTTTCTAGGGGATATCTTCATCTTCCACGCCCATGTTTTATAAAAATGTTTTCATAAAATTTTTACTACAATTAAATGTATGTTTAAATTAATTTTTTCCTATTTTCTTATTTTAATACATTGTATAGAAGGAATCATTCATTTGTTTACAATACGAGGTATTTTTTGACATTTCAACTAAAGTATGAGGAGAATGATTTTTAACTGAAACCGAATTAATGGATTTTTACATATTCCTAACACCTAATTTCCATGAAGCCTCCTCTACACTATTTCATGTTTATTTTCAACTAAATTCATTTCATTTAACATTGTGTCTCATGTTGAGAAAAGAAGTGATTTTTTGAAGAAGAAAGGATATTTTCTTCAAGAACTTGGTTCAAGTGGTTTATCATGATAATTTCCATATAAGATGACACTCTTTAAAAATTGTTATGTTTATATCACTATTATAACATTGATATTATTTTGATGATGATTAAGTGGTATATTTATGGTTTATCTAATGATTGAATGATGTTCATGAAAACCATTTTATTTCATCATTTATTCTAGGAAGAATGATTTGTGTTTTTGTGGAATAAGTAAGGATGATATCAATATGAGATGGGTGGGACCTATATCTCCCTCAAATGCATTAAATAAAAATTTATATCTCATGAGATATACATGGATGAAATGATAAGTAAATATGGTTCAGTAATATAGGTCTAGAACGAAATGTAAAACCTTTTCAGTAGTGGGATTCATCCCTTATGATATTTTCGCAACAATGACTTGGGTACTAGGGAAATAATATTATGTGAATAATGGTTTTCCACAACTCCATGTTTTATTCTCGTTTTTTTATCATGATTAATGGTCCTTTATGATCTAGGCCTTACGTACTGCCACGATTTACTTCATGACTCTTGATTTTTATGTTTAAACATATTGTTCATGTTTTCACATTCAAATTTATATGGTTTCTTTTATATTATCCATGGTTACCCTAACAGAGAATTTTTGTCTTGCTATTTTTATTTTTTCTTTTTCATATGATATAAATAATGGTTTTAGGTGGGAAAACAAAAGTGGAAGTTCATTATAGGATATGTTGAAAATATTTCACCATGATTAGAAGATTATGGTTTGAGTTCCCAAAGACACTAAACTAATACATTATTTAGGGGGTCTCTTTTTTTCATATATTATATATTCCCAAAAAGAAATGTGTTTTCCATGTATTTCAATATAGGGTCTCTACAAACCATGATCACAAGTAAATTCTATTCCATGGATTTTGTTTAGAAAGAGGGATTCCAATCGACTCAAAATGTTTTTCAACAAATATTTAATTTCTTTTTGTGGTTAATCTTGTGTGAGTTCTCACTTTCCAAATAAAAGTGTTTTGAAAATAAAAAATTAATGTTAAATTAATATTATGGATAACCTATATTAATTTTAATTTATATATTAATTTATCCTTTCTTTAAAGTGAGTGTTTTGAATGATTTTATTTAACCTTTTCAAAAATATCTTTTCAATGTGACCTTTAGAATCCTATTTACACTATAATATTACAAATATTTATTAAACTCTATTTTTAAGTTCTTTTCCCATATAATAAAATCATTACTCCACCTTTTTTATTTTATATATAAAATTACATTTAGGTTTTCAATGTTTCTAATTGACATTATTTTCCATCTTTTTTTTAAATATTTCATTATAAATTTATTAAAATACTAAAGGATATTTTTTATTTCAAATAGAACTTTTTTAAAAATTATTTAAATTTTTTCTCATCTAATTAATTTTTCATTTTAATATATAATTATTCCTAGATGATATTATTAAAATAATACCATTCCAATTATTTTTTTATATGAATGATGTATAGTCCTCTTATATTAAATAAATGGTAAATAACTGCCTTTATCTTCCCAAATAATCATTTATTATATTAATGAGTTTTCTTCAAATTACATAACTTTGGGAAAATATTATATTTATTTCCATTGCTTTAAGAGTGTTAACATAGATTACATATGTCGATTTAGTGGAAAAATTATTTAACTACACAAATATCCATTACGTTGTATATTGTTTTTTTAGGGGATTATTATGTATAAATCTATTCTATTTATTAAATGAGGAATATTGAAAATCCATATACTAGTTATTTCAATAATGATGTTTATATATTTCTAATGGATTTTGATTATTTATTTTCAATCATCCATCATATCCAATTGGATGAACTATGACAATAATATCCCATTTATTGACTACAAATGTATTTATGTTCCATTTGTTAGTACCTAAAATTAGATATTTTTCGATTCATAAGTAATGTGTATTATAAATTGTTTTATAAATTTTATTAATTTTATTATATGATGAACATATTCAACTTTATTATCGATATTTGAGAGCATGTAATGATTTCTATTTTAAACATAAATAGGACATATGATACAAACTATCTTGGGTATTTTATCATATTACTACCCGTAACAAAATATGTCTAAGTACCAGGGATTTAATGGTATGGCAGGGATTTCTAAGATAATGATATTTTGGAATAATTGATCTAATTATCTATCTGACATTATAAATTTCATCATTAAGGACCAGGATATTGTTATCTATATCAAATTTTTATTTCAATTATTATCCTTTTATATAATATGATTTTAGATTAATTCTATTATTGAATTATCTTATGTTATTTATTTCATCCATATTATTTATGCTCATAATTTTCTCACTAATTTTTTTATCTTATCACATTTTTTACCATTAATATGTGTTTGAACTAACCATATCATATTCTTTCGTTTCTATAGGTTATGGAGAAATTTATTACCCATGATATGTATAATATAATATATTATATGGAGAATTTTTTATAAATGAATAATAATTATTATAAATCATGTAGTTTCTTAATTGGTATTAAATTATTCCTTTAGTTGAGAAATTCATGGGCTTTAATAGTTAATTTTATACCTTAATTCTTTGAATCTATAGAATAAAAAGTATTTTAGAATGTATATAATGAAATAATTCCATAATTTCATGTAATTATTGTATATTTATTTCCATGGAAATAAATTTCGTATCAAATATATTATATAATGAATTTTGATTCATCATTAGATCTGAGACCACTCATTTGGGGTGTTAAATTTGGTATTAGAGAATGTTTTGGAAAACTATAGAGGTTAAAATTTCTTGAGGATAATTAAATGCTTGATAAGTTTATTTTGATCATAATTTCAATGGTATAGAAAAAATGTTATCTTATTAGAGAAAATGTAGAATATTTTTGCGATTTGGATAAGATCACATTAGAGAAACCTATTGGGTTTATTAAGGGATAATTCATTGTATTGGATAAAATTATAAAATTTTGGTATATTAGATATTATGTTGTTATTCATAGGAATTTAATCCTAGTATGGATACTATAAGTGGATGCAATCTCAATCATAACTGTACCTACATGAAATAAAAATAAAAGGGTGAATTGGGTATTAACATTATCATTACCTGATGCACAACAAAGAACTCTAATGTCACACCTAGTTTGACACTCCCATTGGACATTATTTCGTTGATTACATAATCATTATAGAAAAATATGATTAATTTTCATATGATTATTACTATTTTGGATAAGGAACCAAATAGAAAAATGACCACGGATAAAAAAAATTGGACATCGAGAGTCATATGTTAATCAAAAAATATCATTTGTTAAAAGTCAAGGTTTCATAGGGGAGGAAATATTCTGATTGATGTTTTGATATTCATGCCTTCTAAATTATTATAGCCATTTTTGTTTTATTATTTGGATGAAACATAATAATAAATATAATTCAGAGAAAGGTATGAATCTAAAAACAACTATGTCTTCTAACTAGATAATGTAGTATACTTAAATGAAAGAAAATTTTAGTTGATTCTTGTTATAATAGAAAAATCAATTTTCTATTCATGTGGAATATAGCGACCCTCTCTTTGCATACATAGGCATTATATAAATAATAAAAAATACTTAAAAATTATACGAATAGTATCCCAATGACAGTATTTGTATATTTCATTTAAAAACATGTAAACATAAACATAGGTACCTAAATGATCTAAATTATATCCCATTAGGTTCTTACTGACTACACATTTCATAGACACATAAAACATAATAAATATATTTGAAATATTGGGAATGAAACATAAAAATTGGTGATCTCAAACTCAATGTAAGGATAAAAAAGGGATATATATATATATATATATAAGTATAATTATGAGAATAAGGGTATGAGAATATGGTCATGAAAATATAAGATCATAACCTGCAAATCAAAGATCATATACATGAATCATGGAATAATGCATGACAGTTCATAAGACATGAATCATAATGAAATAAAGAAACATAATCCATGAAATAATAACATAGGAATAAAACATGGAATTAGGTTACACCCATAATAATATATAATAATTACAATATTAATCATGTACCCATTTACAAGGCTATCTAAGGGGAAAAATTCACTTACTAAGAAGGATTCATACCTAGTTCTTCCATTGTATTACTGGACAGAGTTCAATTCTCATTTCATCCCTGATCATCAAGATGGAGTTCACTCCTCATTCCTACCTTATATTAATTAATCAACTTTATTTCTCATTATATGCTTAAAATACTGAACCGAGTTCATTACTCATTCCATCCATGTCTATCACATGAAAAATAAATATTTACCAAATGCATTAATGTGAGGTATGGGTCCCACCAATCTCATTATGAAATCATACATACATGTGATAAAATTTTGTAATCAATCCAAACATAACCCATGAAATGGAAAGGCTTTTATAAACTTGTAATCATAAAATAATCTATTGAAATAGATAGGTTACATAATCATTTCTCCATAATAATAACCCCTGAAAAAATGTGGGATTCAAAAGAATATAACCCATAAATATGAAATGGTTTTCACAAACTTCATGAAATAAAACCATAATCCATTAAAACAATGAATATTATTGTAAAAATTTAATAATTTTCCCATAAAGTCATCATTAACAATATTGTGTGTTATCTTATATGGTTTATAATTTTGAAATATCTTTTGAAAAAATTTCATGAGGAAAATATCTATTATGCATTGAAAATAATTTTTAAAACATAAAGCCCTTTAGTAAATATTTTCCATTCAAAATAACAATAAAAATGTATAATTTAATAGCTTAAAACAATAAAAAGTTTTTAAAATTCTTTTTCCATGAAAACACGATTCAATGGTCTTTTGGAAACATTTTTCAAAACATTATTATTGATTACAATATATTTCTAGCCAAAGTGAGAGGCGGTCATATTTTACATAAAACCATTATCATAAGTACCAATGATTAGAAAAATGGTACTAATACATCTGAATATAATTAATTAAAAGAGGATAATTAAATTCATTAGTGTTCTTAAGATTTGGATCATAATATTTCATTAGAGAAACATAATCATTAACAATCTCAAAAAATTGATGAGATTGTTTCAAAAAACTCATACCTCTTTGCTAAATGCGATCATAAATTCCATATAACAAAACTAAATTACATGAAGATTAAAATAACATTAATATAAGTATATTGATGATATAACATGTGAAATTGAGTTATTTACACCTCAAAAAGAACATTGGTTTACAATAAAACATGAGTCTCAAAGAAGGAAAATTATGACCAAACTATTTTATCGATTGGGTAACTAATGATACCTAAATACCATGAATCAAAAATCATAAAATGTATAATTAAATACACATAAATTTAATTATAATAATAATAGAAAAATTACCTAGGAATTAATAACACCACTCAAAAGTAATAGTGTATATTAAAGCATATATCTCATGGAAATAAAAAGTGAGATGAAATTTCATTACCTTTTCTCTTAACCCTCATCGTAATCATCGAATACACCTATATAATGAATATAAATTTAATATAAATATTTTATAGAAACATTTTCTTATTTATAATATCATATATATATTTCTTATAATTTTATATTACCTTCTTGTTAAACATCCTATATTAATGTTTCACTTCGGTAAATATTCACTTTTTTCTTCGCTTGTTTCATAATATGTTATAGATTTGGTCCTTATACATATATCATCATTCAAGAATGTAAAAATCTATATAAATCTCGTTTATATTAATTATTTTTTACAATAATATTCTAATAAATATATATTTAGGAAATGTAATACACCATTCATTGATACGGTAATCTATTAGTATGTATGAAAGTTTTTTCCATTTTTATTATCGTATTGAAAGAAAGAAAATGGAATATATGTACATGTGTATATAATATAATTAATGTATAGTTATAAAGTTATTAATATCATTTATTCTCACTTAAACAATCCTTAGTACATTCTATGTAGTGTGTGAATGAATCATATCGCTTTGAGGGGGCGGTAGTCCAAACTTCCTCAAAAAAAATTAACATATTTACAAAAAATTGGAAGGTAAAAAAGATATATTTTGTAAAAGGAATATTGAATCATCAATTAACAGTAAATATAATTTATAACATATATAAACATAGTTACAATCATAAGGTCCACCATCAGTGTTAGTAAAGGAAAGGTGAACAATCATCCTTTAGTGAGGCAGTAGTTCACAATACACGTATATAGTTTGATTGTTTCTCACTAGATGGAGATGTGTATAATGGGGGTTATAAGACATAGATTAAAAACATAATATTATATTTAAGATAATTTTTTTTATAAAATAATGTAATAATGAGATCAGATGGGATGGATAAATAAAATAAAAGAAATGATCTTGAGATAAGACATTACCTCTTAATCAGATAACACATTTGGGTTTGATACAAAAGGATTCCATGTATTGATTTCATTTAAAGGGGAGGCTTCTAGGATGAATTTTTGGATTTTGGTAAATGGATTTGGAATAGATTGTCCTAAAATTAGTTTTTTTCAAGGAATAAATAAGGGGGATTGGTGGATCTCATTTATGGGGAAGGGAAAGGACACACTAGGTATTTTTGTAAACAAGTTAGGTGTACCAAGGTTTTTACCTAAAAAATCATACCAAACCAAAAAAACTAAATAATTAAATATTAATGACTAAATAATTTCCAATAAATATGTGTCTTTAATTTCTATATTCCTTTTTTGTTATTAAATTTAAGGATTTTTCCTTAGGAAAAGTTAATTTTAACTTAATCAATGTAATTATTTTTAATTACTTTCACTAATATTTATAATAAAAACTTATTTGGGAATATTGGATTTTATAAATTATGATTATTAAAATTATGTAATCATTTTTTACAAATTATAGTAAAATAAGTGGTAGAAAATAATTTTAATTTAATCTCGCCGATGGGACGACACTACGAGTTATTAAAGTCAAAATCTCAAAACTTTTTCTTTTTTTCTACAGCCAATTTCATTGCGAAATTGATTCGAATCACCTATATTTTATAAAATGATAAAAATAATATAAAATTAAAAATTTAAACCTATTTAAAATATAACATAACCATATAAATAAAAAAATGAAAACGAACATTTGAATTAAGTTCCGGTAATTTTCATTATTCATCCAATAATGATGTTTATCTGAAAAATCCCAAATTTTTTCCCCAAGCATATTTTAACATTATAAAATCAAAAATTAAGTTCATGTTTTCAAATTAAATTTCTAAATGTGTCTAAAATTATTTTTATTGTTTTTCACAGACATTTATTGAAAGTTGTTCATCTGAGAAAATAGTATTTTCAAACATATAAGGATGTCACCAAAAATTATATCTTTAATCATAAATATGGTTTATTTATATCAAAAATTTATAAAAAATATTTGAAATTTATTATCTGAATTCATGTTAGTATATTTAACCTCTATATTATAATTATATCTTTTAAATAATTATAAAAATAAAAATACATTTCGTAGAAATTCATTGTTTTGTGTATCATATGTCATGTATGTGTTGTGTGTTGTTTTTTCCATGTCAATATTTTTGTAATGTACACCAAGTCACAAAAAATGTTGTTGTTCCATATAGTTAATATTTATTTTATGTTGTGTTTAGTGAATGATTAACTTAGTGTTTCGTATAACGTAAGCCAAACATTGTTCTATAATATAATATAAACTATATTTACTGTTACGTGAAATGAAAAACTTCAAAAAGGTTATATTAATTTGAAAAAAAATATTACAACAGTATCAATATGTTACATTATACCCCCCATAAAAATAATTTCTCCCTTTATATTCATCCATGTTATCAAATTTTTAATACTTGAAAGTTTCATTCCTCGAAACCCACATCAAAAATGGATTCAAAAACTTCTCTAAAAAGGTGATGTTGGAACCCTAATAATTACCCAAAAAAACATATAACTGGGTTTCCACATAGGTGTACATGGTTTTGGAGTAAATATTAGACTTGGAGGAAAACCAAAACTATTTATATTGAGTAATTGAAGACATCAATCACGAAAAACTGAATTATCAATGAAAATATGAGGGACTCAAAGTCATAAACCAATAGTGATTTTAAAGGCCATTGGTTGAATAAAATTTATTGTATTAGAAAAACATTTTTTCATTATTGTATCTTTGATTAATTATTATATTAACCATGAATATAAGTAAATATACTTACTTTATACATTTCTAAAAAATCATAATTTGATTGATCTTTTAACTATTTATAATTCATCCATTACATCATCAAATGGATTTCCATTAATTAATTTTGAGGTCGAAAGCACTAAAATATAATTTTATCAGTTATTAATTCCCATGAAAGAATGAAATTTAAAACTATTTATAGATAAATATTAGTAAAAAAATATATGGTCAATACATTAACCTCTAAACATAAATAGTCACACTATTGACTCATTATAAATAATTATTCATTAAAATTAATTGTATATTAATAATGGAATTGCATATGAAAATGAAATACATGAAACCCATATCATCTTTCATTCATGTATTCAAAACATGTGGAATTTCTGGACTTAATATTTTGTCACTAGACATATATGATATATGTTTCTAAAATCACACTAATATAATTTCCCAAATATGAGAGACATCCTTGAAATAAGTTAAATCACTTAATAGGGGTGTGACCAAGGTTTTCAATAAAGAAACAATACATAAATAATTACTTTGAAGTTTAAAATAAACTATTCACAAATGGTTCCCCTTATTACCCTTCTAAAATTGAAAATAAAACATTTTAGAAAGAAAGTCATGAATTTAGTTTAACATTGATACCATGTATATTAAAAAGTATCTCTTAGTTTTCACATTTCAAACAAGTGAATATCATCATGTTAAGTTCTCTTAAACATGGTAACAACCTGAATTACAATTAACTCTTTTGGAAAACATGCATTCTTCCTTATTCCATTGATTTCTGGATAAAATCCATAAATTACAGAAGCTTTAAAATTTAACCAAGATAGCCTGATCTACTTGTTAATGGGTCCTCAGATAATTACATGGAAATTAATACCATCCAATTTACTTATTAATATCTCACACATCGTTACCCAAACATCAATATCATAATATATGGAATATATTAATTGTTATCTTTCCAATAATCATGTGTTTCCATGGACATAACCCTTCCATTATAACACTTTTATATTCCATGAGAACCATTCAACATGTTCTTATAAACATGTATTGAAAAAAATAAACTGAATAGTCATATATTTCACCATTCATATATTATTATTATTGAATACAAATATATAAAATCTTTTATGATTAACCTTTATCGTTAGTCCATTAACAAGGCCTCCTCTTCCTATCACATAATACCTCTTTCCTTTCACATTTAATATGTAGTCTCATAATCATCTACAATGTACCTATTACTCATACCACCTTTTTGATTCTCTTCAAATGATTCCCCCTTGGGACATTGTTTTCCATGATAACTATTTATTCCACACATAATTCACTTAAACATCGATAATATCTTGGGAGGTCAATATTTTAATCCACTTCAATAACTAAACTCATCATTTTTTCCTTGCAGTCACATTCTTTGTGAACTTATTTACCATAGTCAAAAAAATATTAGTGTTTCTATAATGCATTAACATATGTGATTTGTTCCACATTGTTGACACAAAGAAACCAAATATTCTTTCCTCTATTGTCTCCATACCCAAAATCTTAGAGAACTCCTTCTTTATCATCCTTGGCGAGTCTGATAGTTGGAAAATTTACATATTATTTATCATGTTCCATGAAAAGAAAATTGGCATGATCACAATATATTTCAAACCAATGGTAATCCCACATGAATTATCATCATAAAATATTCCATCAAAATCAATGTTAATCCATTACCTACTGATTCTGACCATTGATGAAAACCCGAAACATAGTGTGATCATTACTTATCATACTATAAAACCACATTATCAAGAAAATAATTACATATAAGAATTAAAAAACCTAACACCATCCTTAATCTAGGAATCCTAATGTTTGTCCTAGGTTATTCATAGAAATCTTATATTTAATTCCTTCATGATATTTCGTAAAGATGTTTTTAATTACTAAAGTAGATCCTGTGATATTTTCAAACCATGTTTATAGAAACTCCTATTTTCGTGTACCAAATATCCCCAAGTCATGCCTAGAACATCTTGTCCAAGGTTTTACCCATAGGTGAATCTGTTATAAATACACACCCATTTATATTATTTATACGTGGATGTATTTCTAAGAAATCACTCATTCTATCCATTACCACAATTCCGGGACATTTTCATATACATTTCTTTATCTTTAGATGTATCCTTAGATATGTAATTAGGGTTCCTACTAAGGTTTTCTCATCCTAAATTCTGAATAATAACTAAACCTTTTCTCTAATACAAATTATAGAGTCCCTCACTATTCATACATATACATTACATGACTTTTTTGAAATAACATTGATATTATACAAAATAGATACCCAAAGACCATATTAGTCTAGTTCATTCAAAAAAACAGAAACATCAACACTTGTACATTATTTTTCTACTTTATAATACACTATGTTATTCATGACTCAAACACTTCTTATACACATCAAAAAAATATCTTCATAACCTAGGGAAGTAATCATAAAAAGTTGTGACCTCAAGTTCTCAGAAATGGAAAATAAGAGAGATATACAAACATAATTATATGAATAAGGGTATGAGAACATGATCATGAAAAAAAAGAGATCATACCCTACATATCAAATATCATATACATGAATCATGAAAAAAACATGGTAGTTCATATGACATGATTCATAAGTAAATAAAAAATATAATACATGAAATAATAACATAGGAATAGAAATAGAATTGTTTCAGGCATATAATCATATATAATGATTTTCATATCAGTCAAGGCATCGATACCGTGGACATATTAGTAGTAAAATAATACTTTAATGAACAGGTATCAACCCTCATTCCATCCAAATATTACTAAACTGAGTTCACTCCTTGTTCTATTCTTATATTACTAAACCAAATTCAATCCTTGTTCCAACACTATATTAATGAACTATGTTCATTTCTCATTCCATCCCTATAATAATAAACTGAGTTCTTATATTATTCCATCCATGTCTATCTCATGAGATATAAATTTTCACCAAATTCATTGGAGGGATATATTGGTCATATCCATCTCATAATGAATTCATAAATACATGTTCCATAATATCATAAATAATCAAATAATAACCCTTTAAATTAAATGGGTATTATAACCATGTAATCATATCATAACATATTTATAGATAAGTTATTCATAATAATTTCATCATAAACATAACCTGTTAAAAGAATTGAGTTTCAAAAGCATATAACTTGAGGAAAAAAGAAACAAGTTTAATAAACATCATGCCATCAAAATAAAATCCATTTATAGATAGAATATTAATTATAAAATTGAATAATGTAACCATAAATGCATCAGTAACACCAATGGATGTTATCTTAGATAGGTAATAATTTTAATTGGTGTTTCTAAAACTTTTATTCATTAAAATATCATTTATTCCTTGAAAATATTTTTAAAATAGAAAACCTTTTCGAAAACATTTTTGGATAAAAATATATTTGAAAAAATATAAAGGAAGAACTGAAAAGTATAAAATTATTTTAAATTTTTCTTTTGTGCTAATGGGATTCAAATATATTTTGAAAATAATTTGGAAAACCTTTTTAAAAACATGGCCTTTGTATACAATAAATTTCTAACCGAAGAGAGAGAGATAGTCGAATTTTACTTAAAACATTATCTTAAGTAACAAGGAGTTGAAATGGTAATAATACATGTGGATATCTCTAATAACTTTAGGATAATAAAATTCATGAGTTTTTTTGTTATATAGATCATGATATTTCATCACATAAGAATTATCATTAACAATCTCAAAAAAAGGATAATTATTTTTCAATAAACTCTTACCACATGGTTACATGGAACCAAACTCGACATGTAAGAAAATGAAATTAATTTAAGCTTAATATATCATGAATATAAGGGGATTGATTATATAATATGTAAAATATAAGTATATAAACCTAAAAAATAATTGATTTTGATAATAAAACATGCATCAAAAAAGGAAAGTTGAGACAAAATTATTTTACCAATTATATATCGCATGAAACATAAAACCCCTGAATAAAATATCATAAAATTAATGAGTAAATAAAAATAAATTTATGTTTAATAATAATTATATACATAAACGGGTAGTAAAAATACTACACACAAGTAATGGTTGGTGATTACAGTATGTATCTCACGGAAATAAAAAGTGAGATGAAACTCCCTTACCTTGTATCATGAATGTCATCATACTCGATGAAACCACCTGTATAATAAATATAATTTTATTATAGATCATTAAAATAATCCTATTATTATATTTAATACCATATATGGTTTTATTATAACCTTATATTACACACTTTTGAATCATTTTATACTAAGGTTTCTCTTTAGATAACATTCACTATGTTCTCCACATTTGTCTTATTTTGTTATATCTTTAGTATTTATACCAATATCATGATTCTTGATTGTATAAAATGATATAAATATATTTTATAATCATTATATTGTTTTTATAATATTATATATAATATAAATGTATTTAATGGAATTAATTGTTCAAGGAGGTGGTAGGTCTTACATACGCATGAATGTTGTTTCTATTTTTATTTTCATATTGAACACAAGAAAAAAATGAAATATATGCATATATGTATATAATATCATTAAATTATATTTTAAATGTTATATATATCTTATAATTTCACTAAACTAATCCTTAATACATCCCATCTAGTGTGTTAATGAATCACATCGCTTTGAGGGGGCGGTAGTCCACACTTCCTCAAACGAAATTATCATATTTACCCCAAATGAAATGTAAAAAAATTTATATGTCGTAATAGGAATAAAATAGAATAAAGAAAAAATAAATATAATTTATAAAATATATAAAAATATTTTCCTTTATAATTTCCACCATGAGAGGCTTTAAATAAAAAAATAAATACCCATCATTTAGTGAGGTTGTAGTTCGTCATACGTAAAAACAGTATATTCTTTTCCCATTAGATGGATGTGTGTGTGAGTGTGGGTTTTAACCATAACTTATGGAATTCATATTATATTTAATATATTAATTTTTTATACAATAATTGAATAAATATATTGGATGGTGTGGAAAATGAAAATAAAAGAAATGATCTTGAGAGAAGATGTCACCTCTTAATCAGGTAACACCTTTGGTTTTCTACAAAATGGCTTCTATTGAATGATTTATTCCCTAGGGGATTATTATATGAGAAATAAATGTATGTTTTATAGTGTATTGGATAGATATTTTCCCAAAAAATGTTGTTTGATATGTGTGACATATAAAGATAGGTGTTGGCCTTTTATAGAGAAGGGAAAGAACTCACTTGGTATTTTTGAAAACAAGTTTTGTGTAGCCATGTTCTTACCTTCCAATGGTCTTAAAAAAATAAAATAAATATAATATAATTTTAATAGACGAATAATATCAATCAATTGTGTATTGGACAAATTTATATGTAATTTGGGGTCTTAAATTTTAGGATAAGTCTTTAATGATGATTAATTTTACCTAAATAATTATAATAAATTTTAATTAATATTAGTTATATTTTAAGTAAAAAAATATTGAAAATTATAGATATAATAAATTATTATAATAAAAAATATTTAATCCATTTTTAAAATTTATAATAACATAATAGGAGGAATATTATTAATAATTCATCCCGCTAATGGGACGACACTCAAGGTTTTTAACGTAAAAGTTTCTAAAAGTTTTGTATGTTTTTATACCCATTTTTAATGTGAAATTGATTCCAATGAACTAAAATAAACTAGTTGATAAAAATATTATCAAATTAAAGATTTAATCTAATTTACAACATAATTTATTCATATAAATAAATTATATGAAAACTCATTTTTTAATTAAGATCTAGTATTTTTTATTTATTCATCCAAAAATGATGTTTCTTTGACAAATCCAAAAAATCTCCCTAACATAAAATAATCATTAAAAATTAAAATGTGGAGTTTATTTTATAAAATAAAATATCTTAATGTGTCTAAAATTAATTTTATTATTTTTCATAGAAGGTCATTAAAAATAGTTCATTTTAGAAAATAGTACTTTAAAACATATAAGGATAACACCAAGAATTATATCTTTTACCATAAATTTGTCTTATTTATATAATACCACTATATAAAATAATTGAAATTTAGTTTTCACTATTCATATTACATAGTATAATGTCTTGATTATAATTATATCATTTAAATAATTATATCAATAAAAAATACATTTTGTGGAATCTCAGTGTTCCGTGTTACATATGACAAGTGTTGAGTGTTACATATGCCAAGTAGGTGTTGCGTGTATCGTATAAAATGTCATGACCCCCTCCCACTAAAGATGCCCCTCCTGAGTCGGCAATGGTGAAAGGGAGATAATGACCCCTGAGCCCCGCCTTCAGTAGGCCCCGGGGTGGCGACTAGCACCAAGGGTATGAGTTTTCACAAATATGGGAGGCATTACCCTTTTGATTATTTAATATCGAGAAATAGGACAAGTCAACCACCAAAATAGAGAAGAACAAGTGTTTATAAATAATCCCAAACCAATCCCACATGCATGTTTAAATAGTTCTGAAACATGGTACAAGTACAAGAAAGCTCAAAAGTACAATACCAAAAGAAAGAAAGTACAACAACTACAACAACTCCAACTGTCCCAACTTGTAGGGTCTTGCATGGCCCTGGTAGTCCTCATGGAAACCTGAAAGTAAATGTAGGGTGAGCATACAAGTATACTCAGTAGGGAAACCTAAATCTCTCGTGCACAAGTGGTGAGACATTCTAATGTCCCATGAGAACAACAGAAGAAACCTAGCAAGGAATTATATCCACCCAACCTCACCACCCACACTCACCAAAACACAATCAAAACAAGTAATAGTATATAAGAACAAGAGTATTGGGTACTCGGCACCATTTACCATTAGTTAGCTGCTCTTCTTAACAGAGAATGTCCGGACGCTACCACACTCTTCCCGCTCGGACACACCCGGGCCTCAAGAACCACATATCCCTCCCGCACACACCTGGGCCTCACAACCACGTATCCCACCCGCACACACCTGGGCATCACAACCATGTATCCCGCCCGCACAGACCTGGGCCTCACAACCATGTATCCCGCCCGCACACACCTGGGCCTCATCCCGAAGAAACATGGGAAATTGTAAAACCTGCCCGAAGAGTCTTGGGCTAAAACCACCCTAATTGAAACCTACCCGATGAGTCTTGGGTGTAAGGTCTCCTCAATCCATCACAGCCTATGGAAGAAGGAGCAAGAAGGATCTAGTAACTAAGGGAAAAACACCCTCTCCCATGAAATGGGAGTGTTCGTCGCTATGTTCTCAACATGGGTGGGGTGCGATAAAACACAAATATATATATATATATATATATATATATATATACACCAAACACTCAGCCCAACCTATGGCTTTCAAACAGAGGATACTGAGAACGTGCCTTGGCACTGCTACTATGAAGCATGCATACAACAAAAAACCCCATCCCCATTTAGGTTTTCATGTTTCAATAGAATCAGATTATTAGTTCCTTAAATACTGGGAAACTAACCACAACCAACCATATCAATCATTTGTAAAGTATATCACTGCCATCCTAAAATCATGTTTGGAAAACACAAGCAACACAACCAAGTCCCTCTCATTAACCAACCAACGCCATTGATTTTTATTTCTGTTCCATTACCAAGCCCCACCATTCATTAACTCTTCCAAATTTTATTTATTATTCACAACCCATAGTTCATTCACAATCAAGCCCATCCTTGCAGCCCCACTTCCAACCACCATAACCATAATCACACTGAAACCCGTACATCATTATCCCTTTAATACCATTTATCACAGCCCCGCTACCCATCACTAACATAGCATTCACACCAACCCACAACCAATCCAACTATAGCCCCACTGCTCACCCGATCCACAAAAACCAATAAAAACACCCCCATCACATTCCACATATCAAATCCAACACCCACATGTTCATTATTCCATTTTTTTCAATCGGGGATATCACACAAGGGTTCCAGATTTTAAATCAGTTAATTTATGTGGTTAACCAAATTCCACATTCAACAAAGTTCCATTCACAAAAACGGTCTAGAAAGATAGGGCAACATTTAATTGTGCATGAAAAGGCCCCCAATGATCGTGATTTTCAGTAGGCATAAGCCTATTCAATTCACAACATAATATCACAGGATATAAAGATAAACATAAAAACTTCTCCATCCCCGTTCATTAACCAGTTATTATCTTCGTTAAATGGTTCAGTATTTTCTAATGAAAACAATAGGATACCCACCCCGCATGATGCACAATTTAGAGAGATGAAGGTAAGATCCCTACCTCAACAGGTTCTGGTCACAACGCTCCCCCGGATCAACTTTAGAAGATGTCCATTGGTGTCTATCACTTCTGTCAAATCGAGGAAAAACTTCCTCGGGTGGAAGTTGGAAATTAAATGCCAAAGGAAAGACAACGGATCCAAGATCATAAGTTCCGCCTCGTCGTTACGATCCCGTGGCCACTGACGGATCATAAATCAAAGCTCGGACGAAGAAGTTATAGAAGAAAAAGAGACTTCAAGTCTCTTGGGAGATCTCTACTCAGAGGAATGGGGAGGAGATGGGTGAGTTGAAAAGGAGGAGGGGACCCCTCCTTTTATAGGCATGAAAAACAAAAGTAAATGGCGTGTACTTTATGGTACACGGCGTGTACTCGTCCATTTCACACAGTCACCACATGGCTTCCAACATGACCTTCAATGCGGCAGGCGGCTATTGACTGGTCAACACACGGTTTGAAGGTAACACATACGCGGGGAGGGACTACATGGAGTTTAGTATTGGATACATGGAATGTACTCATTTATTTCACACGGTAAGGACACGTCTCCAACATGGCACACGACCGTTGACTGGTCAACACACGGTTTGAAGGTAACGCGTACGCGGGGAGGGACTATACAGTGTGTAGTATGGGGTACACGGCGTGTACCCATTTATTTCACATGGAAAGGACATGGCCTTCAACACGGGGTATACCCGGCGATGGGGTACACGGTGTGTACTCACACTACACAGCGTGTAGTTTCAAAATTCTGAAAAGTGTGGGAAAAGTCCATTTTACCCTTCAGAACACTTTATGATCATCTTTTTGACAAAGGAATGGGCCGGAGAGGTCCGAGCCATTACATCAGATACCTCTTAAAACATTCTCATACTCTAGAATTCAAAATCCAAACCAAAGGAACCCAACAAGATACCTCTTAGGTCCCTCATTATAACAGGAACCCATTCAACAACCCTAATCATATGTGTTAGGAATTCGTTCTCCTATGTCGAGATATTATCCACTTTAGGCGGCACTGACTCGCCTTCACGAGTTTAATTGCATCCTCATTAATGCGTCTAGATTAAGAATTGGTTCTTCCCACTTTCATACATTAGGATTTTTCAACTTCCACTACCCCCAACACCACACAACCAACACACTTCCTGACCATGTAGTTTGGGGAAATTCCTTCTCCTATGTCGATATATTATCTGCTTTAGGTAGTACTGACTCGCCCGCATGGGTTCAATCGCATCTGCATTAATGCTTCTCGATTAAGGATCAGGTTTTTTCCCTTTTTCCCACACATCCGGACATGTTACACAATTCCAGAGAACAAGAAAACAAAAGGTTCCATAACCAATAAGCCAAGAATTCCATATATCTAAGGTAAAAAGTATAACATCAAAACAAAGCTTAGAAGAACAAAGCAAACACAAGTCAACACAACTCCGAGTACTGAGCGTGCATCTGAGCCTCTTGCCCCCAAGTGCTATCCTTGTGGCTACCATGCCTCCATAACACACAAACCAAGGGAATGGTTCATCCACGAAGCACCTTCTCTTTACGATCCTCGATTCTGACTGGTTGTTCCTCGAAGGTCATGTCGTCTCCCATATCTAACTCTCCTCAGTCGATAACGTGAGAGTCGTCGTGTAAGTATTGACGTAGCTGGGAGATGTGGCAGACGTCATGAACCTTCTCCAACTGAGGTGGAAGGTCTAGCTAATATGCCACCTCGCCGACTTGCGTCAGCACCTAAAAAGGTTCGATGAACCTAGGTGAGAGCTTACTCCCTTTCCCAAACCTCTGATGCCCCCATCGAGGGGAAACCTTCAAGAACACATGGTCTCCCACCTCGAACTCCAAAGTCCTCCTCCTAAGATCAGAATAAGACTTATGTCGGTCCTAAGCCGCTTTCATCCTCTCACGTACAAGCTGGAATTTCTCTCTGGTGCTTTGTACTACCTCTGGCCCAAGGGCACCTATCTCACCAACCTCTGCCCAGAAAATGGGTGAACGACATGGTCTTCCATACAGAGCCTCAAACGGTGCCATGCCAATAGTTGAGTGTAATCTGTTGTTGTAGGAAAACTATACTAATGTAAAGTGTCATACCCATGACCCTCCGAAATCCAGAACGCATGCTCGTAGCATGTCCTCCAACGTCTGGATATTCCGCTCTGTCTGCCCGTCAGTCTGGGGGTGGAAAGTAGTGCTAAGGCATAGATGGGTTCCAAAATCATGTTGAAACCCCCTCTAGACTCGTGAGGTAAACAGAGTATCCCAGTCTAAGATGATAGTCTTCATAACTCCATGAAAACGCACCACCTAATCTACGTACTGTTGTGCTAAGGTACTCACCGGGCCCAACTCCTTAATTGCTAAGAAGTGAGATGATTTTTTCAGATGATCCACCACCACCCAGATAGAATCATAACCATCTTGAGCTATGGGTAGTCCCATGACGAAGTCCATTGATATTTCATCCCACTTCCACTCAGGACATCTAAATGACGCAACAAGCCACTGGGAACACGGTGTCCAGCCTCCACTTGCAGACACACTATGCATTTAGCCACAAACTCTTCCACTGCCTGTTTCACCTCGGGCCACCAAAACTATTCCATTAGGCCTCGGTACATTTTTGAAACTCATGGATGTACCACCAAGGCTGAGTTGTGGAACTCACGAATAACTCCCTCACGCATCGCCTCCAGAACGAAAAACATTCCCTAGAAAAGCATCTGATGTCGGCTGTCTTTTGACAATCCGTTTGGAGCGTTTCCCTGATCGACACGTTCCCGCATTACTTCCACCTCAGATTCCCCCCACTGAGAAACTTCCACCTGCTGCAACAAGGAGGACTGAGCCGTCATCTCAAAAAAATAGCATCTAACTCCTTCTATCCTTGCATCCAAGTGCAAGGCGGCCAACTCTCCCATCGCTTTCCAAGCATCAGTGAATTCTCGAACCACTTCCTTATGTGACTTCCTACTCAGCAAATTAGCCACAACGTTTCCCTTACCTTTAGTTTAAGAGATCTAGAAGTCATAGTCTTGGAGGAACTCGACCCATCTCTGCTGCCGCAAGTTCAGGTCACGTTGGGAGAAGATATAACGCAGGCTCTTGTGATCTGAGAAGACCACAAAGTGCTCCCCAAAGAGGTAATGTCGCCACAACTTCAGTGAAAACACTACTGCTGCAAGCTCCAGGTCATGGGTGGAATAGTTACGCTCGTGAGGGCGCAACTTCCTAAACCCATAACAAATCACACCCATCTTCTGCATCAGCATGCACCCTAGACCAAGTCCAGAAGCATCACAAAACACCTCATACAACAACCCTTCCTCTGGAAACCTGAGCACTAGAGCACTGAACAACTTCTCCTTCCAGTAGTTGAAAGCTTTCTGGCACTGCTCGCTCCATAGGAAGACCTGGTTCTTCCTAGTCAAAGCTGTCAATGGAGCAGCAACTCGAAAGAAGTCTAAAACGAACCTCCGATAGTAAACTGCTAACCCCAGGAAACTATGAACTTCTTCCATGCTCTTGGGTGATGCCCAAGAAACAACTGCCTCCACCATCGATGGGTCCACTGACACTCCATGCTGAGACACTACGTTCCCAAGGAAGTGTACTTCATGTGTAAAGAACTTACAC
Source organism: Viscum album (assembly GCA_963277665.1). Lineage (NCBI taxonomy): Eukaryota > Viridiplantae > Streptophyta > Magnoliopsida > Santalales > Viscaceae > Viscum > Viscum album. The sequence continues at coordinate 1,135,248,116 of OY728166.1, forward strand.
TTCGACAATTTCACATAAAGATGTTGGTGTTGAAGGACTTCCAAGACTGCCCTGAGATTCTCAACGTGCTCCTACTCTGATCTTGGGTAGATCAGGATGACATAGATAAACACAATGACGAATAGATCCAAAACCTCTTGGAAGAAAAATTTCATAAGTACCATGAACACAGCTGGTGCATTTGTAACTCCAAACGGAATCACTACAAACTCGAAGTGCCCATACCTACACCTAAAATCTATCTTCGAGATGTCATTATCCTTCACCCTCATCTGATGATATCCAGATCGAAGGTCGATCTTAGAAAACCAACCTTCTCCCCTCAGTTGTTCGAAGAGGTCATCTATCCTTAGAAGGGGGTAATGGTTCTTGATCGTTACCTAATTCAACCTTCGGTAGTCTATGCATAACCTGAGACCACCATCTGCCTTCTTCATGAACAAAACTGGAGCACCCCATGGAGACACATTGGTTCGAACAAAACCCTTATCCAACAGATTGTCAATCGAAATCCGCAACTCCCGAAACTCCGAAGGTGCCATCCGATAAGGGGCCAGGACATCCATCATCTATGCATCAGCTGGAACCACTGATAACCCGCCTAACAAGGAAAGGAGAGGCTCCACACGCTGGGTTCCCACCTGATAGCTCATCTCACCGACAAAAGATACGCGTTGTCCATCCACGTCGGAGAACATGACTCTTCTTTAGAAGTAGTCGATAACGACACTAATAGAAAACAACCAGTCGGTTCCTAGGATGACATCGTATGGATCCATCTGTAACAGAGGAAGGTCCCCACTAGATCGATGTGGTCCCAACATCAGCCAACATCCACGACAAACACAAGATACGCTGGTCTGGCCTCTAACTGGTGTACTCAGCACCAGTGGTATGGAAAGTCTCTCTAAGTCTAGTCCCAAAGCATGGGTGAGACTAGGTGCAACAAAGGAGCGTGAAGGTCCAGAATCGAAAAAAGCCGAAACGAGAGTGCTAAACAAACAAATCGTACCTCGCACCACCTCTGGTCCTGCTGGAGCTACCAACTCTGCTGCGTGCAACTGTACACGCCCAGTTCCTCTGCCTCTCTAATGTCTTCCACCTCCCCGACCACACCCCGGTTGAGGTCCCCGAGGATCACCCTGAGGTCGGCCTCCTCCTGCAAGGTCTGCCCTCGGGGGGAGCATTGTCCTGCTGCTGCTAGAAGGGCCTCGCCGGCAACTGGTGCTGCTGAGGTTGGTGCTGGACCTTCCCACCTCCACTGTACTGAGCTCGGGTCGGGCACCAACTTTGAATGTGCCCGAAACCTCCACATGAAATACACTTCAGGCCTGGGCCCATGAAAAAGGGACGAGGACCTGAAGATCTGAACTGGAACTACTGGGGCTTGTTCCCCACTGGCCTGAACCTAGAAGGTCCCGTCGTAGGAGACCAGCTACTGACTGCCTTCCCCTTCGAAGAACCTGGCTAGATCCCCTCACGTGGTGCACCTCGTAGCGAGTGCATCCTCTCTACAACCTATTCCTTCTTCTGTACCACCATGTACATCAGAAGGGTGAAGGGGGTGACAACATACTGGAGCGAAGGGCGAAGCGCCTCCTCCAAACGTCTCGCCTGAGACTCCTCATCTGGAAAGATATCCAGAGCAAAGCGTAGGAGATCTTTGAACATGATCCCCAACTCTCGTACTGACATAATCACCTACTGAAGGGAGAGTAACTCATGCCTCTTCTCCAACTTGATCATGGAAGAAAGGAATTCCTCTATGAATTCTTTCTCAAAGCCAGCCCACAGAACCTCTACCTCTATCCTCTCTCTGAGGTAGAGCGTCCACCACTGTCGCGCTGCACCTCTCAGCTGACTGACTGCTAGGGGAACCCAATACTCCCTCGGAGCACAGATCAAGGTAAAAGTGATCCCTAGCTCCTCAATCCACCCCTTCATCTCTGTATCTGAAGTACTACCCTCGTACTTCTTGAGGGTTTTCCGCTGGAAATAACGGAGAGTCTTCTACCACTGGCTATCTTCTTCCACTCAGTCAATCCTCAACGGATCAACCGCCTGAATCTGTTGGGCCTCGGTCGTCTGAGTCACCCGGGGATGACATCCAGGTGCCATAGCTATATGGTAACAAAGATCTCCTAAGCCCAAGTAGCAATGAATTTCTAAAGGTTTCATTTTATCATTTTATTAATTTTCTTTCCCAGAACACCTGAATCAAGTAAAAAAACAATCACGACGATGCATGTACCTTCCCTAGGGTCTCTACCCAACAATCAGTGTAGTCTCACTTGGTCGTTCGGAAGGCTCAGAGTCCTTGCATCATATCACGGGGGGGGGGCTAAAATCTCGTGTCCTAGCAGGTCTTCCTTGGCCTATGTCACGCACCATGATTAACCAACAATGTTTCCCTACCATCCCATTCAATCCTCACTATGCCTAACTCCAGACTTCATCCTGTCTCTCAACCATCACCCTCTGATACCATTCTTTCACGACCCCCTCCCACCAAAGATGCCCCCCTTGAGCTGGCAATGGTGAAAGGGAGATAATGACCCCCGAGTCCCTCCTCCAGTAGGCCCCGAGGTGGCGACTAGCACCAAGGGTATGAGTTTTCACAAATATGGGATGCATTACCCTTTTAATTATTTAAGATCAGTAAATAGGACATGTCAACCACCAAAAAGGAAAAAAACAAGTGTATAGAAATAAACCCAAACCAATCCCACATGCATGTTTAAATAGTTGTGAAACAAGGTATGAGTACAAGAAATCTCAAAAGTACAATACCAAAAGAAACAAAGTACAGAAACTGCAACAAATCCAAGTGTCCCGGCTAGTAGGGTTCCGCATGGCCCTAGTAGTCCTCTTTGAAACCTTAAAGTAAACGTAGGGTGAGCATACAAGTATACTTAGTAGGGAAACCTAAATCTCTCATGAACAAGTGGGGAGACATCCTAATGTCCTGTGAGAACAACAGAAGAAACCTAGCAAGGAATTCTGTCCACCTAACATCACCAGCCACACTCACCAAAACACAATCACAACAAGTAGTAGTATATAAGAATGAGAGTACTAGGTACCTAGAACCATTTCCCATTAGTTAGCTTCTCTTCCTAATGGCGAACGTCCTGACTCTACCACACTCTTCCCGCCCGCACACACCTCGGCCTCAAGAACCACATATCCCTCCCACACACACCGAGGCTTCACAACCACGTATCCCACCCGCACACACCTGGGCCTCACAACCACATATCTCGCCCCCACACACCTGGGCCTCACAACCACGTATCCCGCCCGCACACACCTGGGCCTCATCCCGAAGATTCTTGGGAAATAGTAAAACCTACACGAATAGTCTTGGGCTAAAACCACCCCAATCAAAACCTACCCGAAGAGTCTTGATTGTAAGGTTGCCTCAAGCCATCACAGCCTATGGAAGAAGGAGTAGGAAGGAGCTTGTAACTAAAGGGAAGACACCATCTCCCATGAAATGGGAGTGTTCGGCACTAAGTTCTCAACATGGGTGGCGTGTGATAAAACAAAAAGATACAGATATATATATATATATATATATATATATATATATATATACCAAACACTCAGCCCAACCTATGGCTTCTAAATAGAGGATACTGAGCACATGCCTCAGCACTGCTACTACGAAGCATGCATACAACAAACAACCCCAACCCCATTTAGGTTTTCATGTTTCAACAGAATTAGCTTATTAGTTCCGTAACTACTGAGAAACTATCCACAACCAACCATATCAATCGTTTGTAAAGTATATCCCTGCCATCCACAAATCAAGTCAGGAAAACACAACCAAGTCCCTCTCATTAACCAAACAACCCCATTGATTATTATTTCCATTCCATTACCAATCCCACCATTCATTAACTATTCCACATTTTATTTATTATTCACAACCCATAGTTCATTCACATTCAAGCCAATCCGTGCAGCCCTGCTGCCAACCACCATATCCATAATCACACCAAAACTCGTACATCATTATCCCTTTAATACCATTTATCGCAGCCCCACTACCCATCATTAACATAGAATTCACACAAACCCACAACCAATCCAACCGCAGCCCCGCTGCTCACCCTATCCATAACAACCCTCAAAAACACCCCCATCACATGCCACATATCCAAGACAACACCCACATGTTCATTATTCCATTTTGTTCAACCGGGGTGATCACACAAGGTTTCAGGTTTTAAATTATCCAACATTACGCGATTAACCAAATTCTACATTCAACAAAGTTACATTCACAAAAATGGTCTAGAAAGATAGGGCAGCATTTAATTGCGCAAGAAAAGGTCCCCAAAGACAGTGATTTTCAGTAGGCATAAGCCTATTCAATTTACAACATAATATCACAAGATATAAAGATAAACATAACAACTTCGCCATCCCCGTTCTTTAACCGGTTATTATCTTCTTTAAATGGTTCAGCTATTTCTCATGAAAACAAGAGGATATCCACCCTTCATGATGCATAATTTAGAGAGAAAAAGGTAAGATCCCTACCTCAATAGGTTCTGGTCACAACACTCCCCCAGATCATCTTTAGAAGGCGTTTGTCGGCATCCATCACTTCTGTCAAATCCCGGAAAAATCTCCTCGGGTGGAAGTTGGAAAGGAAATACTAAATGAAAGACAACGGATCCAAGATCAGAAGTTTTGCCTCTTAGTTACAATCCTGTGGCCGCTGACGGATCGTAAATCGGAGCTCGAACGAAGAAGTTATGGAAGAAAAAGAGCCTTCGAGTCTCTTGGGAGAGCTCTGCTCAGAGGAATGGGGAGGAGAGGGTGAGTTAAAGAGGAGGAGGGGACCCCTCCTTTTATAGTCATGAAAAACAAAAGTAAATGGTGTGTACTTTATGGTATACGGTGTATACTCGGCCATTTCACATAGTCACCACGTGGCTTCCAACACGGCCTTCAACGCGGCACGCGGCTGTTGACTAGTCAACACATGGTTTGAAGGTAACGCATACGCGGGGAGGGACTACATGGCGTTTAATATTGGATACACGATGTGTAATCATTTATTTCACACGATAAGGACACGGCTCCAACATGACACATGGTCATTGGCTGGTCAACACACAGTTTGAAGGTAACGCGTACGTGGGGAGGGACTACACGGCATGTAGTATGGGGTACACGGCGTGTACCCATTTATTTCACATGGCAAGGACACGGCCTTCAACACGAGGTATACCTGACGATGGGGTACATGGCGTGTACTCACACTACACGGCGTGTAGTTTCAAAAATTTTAAAAGTGTGGGAAAAGTCCATTTTACCCTCCAGAACACTTTATGACCCTCTGTTGACAAAGGAATGGGTCAGACAGGTCCAGACCATTACATAAAAAGTCATAATATAACCATGTAGTTCCATGTATTCATGCTAAAATTTATGTTTCATTCATTATATGGTCAACATATTGATTCATAAATGCAATCCAAATATAGTGCATTAGTTTAAAACAATCCATTTTAGAGTTATGTGAAATGAAAAATATAAAAAATGTTAAATTAATGAAAAACTTGAGTTGTAAAACACAAGGTATTAGGTTGATATCTTAATAGATTTTATGTGTTTATGTTTTTAGCTAATTTCATTGGTGAGTGATATTATTTTTGGTCAATAAAATGTTTGATTTTTTTGAACACCACATAAAATTTAATTTTTTTAATAAGATAATTTATATAAGAAAACTTATTACATTGATAATGTTATCCAACAGAAAAATTTTAAACATAATAATACCCTTTTTTTATATTCAGTTTTCTTACATGTTACATGTTCTAATGTTAAAATTAATTTTAGTTAAAAATAAAATTTTTATTTGATAAAATGTTTTTCATTTGTTTAATTCGTATTTATAATTTATCAAATAGGATAAATTTTATTTTTACCCATTAAAATTATCTTTTTAATGTAAAAACTAGATACTACAGTAAAAACATTAATTGATAAAGTGAAAATTCAAAGCCTGAAGGACATAAAAAATTATTAAAAATGTGTGAAAATTAATTTTTTATGAATTGTCGATATTATCTCATTTCAATCCCAATTTATATCAGTTTTTTGATCCAATTAATTTGTAAAACAAGTTCTTTCATTTTATAAGGTTGAAATATTCACAAAATGTCATTCTTACCATTTATAAAATGATGCACTTAGAACCCCTTAAAAACACTCAAATAATTTAGTTTCCACCTTAATATATTACAATTAAACTTTATTTATAACGCTTATCCTTTTACATGGTCTTTATGGGATAATAATTTGGCCCAATATCTCAATTTCCAAGGATTCATCTAAGGGAAAGCCTAATCTCTCAATAAAGGTAAATTCCTTTCCTAGACAACATTTATTTTCTTTTATAAAATCCAATTATAATTTAATAATATATATATAATGACATACTTATCATTTTTGTGAATAATTTTATTCTTTTATAGAAATAACAATTTACCACCTTTCCCACCATTTATTATGAAAACCCAAAAAGTAATTCCCACATTTTGAGGAACACATCCTCCAAAAAGAAATGAATTGTTTTTTTTCTGAAATGTTTCTATTTTCTTATCATAAGGGTGATATTAAATACAAACTATCAAATACATAATATATATATTTTTAAGAGATAAATTATAGTCCACATTATTTCCCTCTCTTTATTTTAGAAATTATAATATTAATTTTTCATTGTTTGAACTACCACCTCTATAGATCAATGTATCTCAATTTTTTTATCTAGTTTATTTATTATTTGTTAAACCCTATTGAAATATGATTCACCCATGTAAAATTATCTAAATAATATAATTTTTATTATTTAATAATGATATTAATCTAAAATAAACAACTTTAAAAATCATAATCATCCATTAATTATAATAAGTTCACATTTGGGAATATCTAACCACCTACTTGAACAACGCCATAAAATATAATCATGGATGAATATGAGAACATAATTACTAATTATATAATATATAAAATAATTAAATAATTATTTTATTTTGTTTATTTGTATGTGATATTAATATTAAGATCATTAATTAGGATACCATTCACCAATTATTAATAAACATCATTATATTATTGTCCCTAATTTCATCAACAGAATAACCTAAATAATACTCTGAAAAAATTAAATTGTAAAATTTAAAACAATCATCAAACATATATTATATTTAATTATATTTTCTATTAATTATTAACATTGGTAGAAAAATGAATTAAAATGAATATATTACAAAACTAGTTCAAAACAATCATTATTCCACACATCCAATATTGAAAATATATAATAAATAACTTATATTCATGTAAAGAATAATTATTAATGAATATTTGGAAGTTATATTGATAAAAAAATTTATGAAAAGTTTATTAATGTAATTATTTTCTTATATAGGATATTCAATCATATTAGTGGATGTCATTAATTAAGGTAAGGGTTTCTTGTCTAACATTTTACGCATTGAGTCATAGTACTTATTATACACTAATATTTGTTGGAGTGGTGTATATACAACCCCTATAATACATTTTATATTTTAAATCTAATTATTATTGGTTTTTAATATTTTATTTGAGATAATATCCATCAAGTGGTGTTTAATTGAATGTTTTAAAGGATGTAAGGTTTCATGGTCACAAAAATTCATTATTTGAGATAAATTGGTATTATGAACCTAAAGTTTTTATATAGATTATAATATATCTATTCGACACAATAAACTATAAAATACCATTTATTAAGTGTATTAAATTTTTAGTTTTTGATCTATCTCATTCAATGATTATTTATTTAAATGTTACCTAAGATGTAATAATTTTCTTGAATCAATTTTTTTTATAAAACATAAATTCTCTACATGATTATAATCATATAAAGAACTTTTGTCCATAAAATTAAATTAAATTATAGATTTTTATCTAGATCATGGGGAAAATATATTCTTCTTATCTATATCATCATCCTAGGAAAATACTTTCTCAAATATAGGTTTCATGTTAGAAAATATTACTCTCGTTTTTTCCAACATATCATTTCATCTATGTCAATATTTTCTTTTTCACCAATTTCATAATTTATAATTATAAACCTATTTATGTGTCATAGAATTTCAACACATTATTTAAATTCTAAACTTTTAAAAATGATGTTTTGTTACTCTATTTATATTTTGGGATATTGATAATTATATTTATAAATATTAGAATGGTTTTACCTCCTTTTCCAACCAACATTTATTTTGGTGAAATCTATATATTTTAAATGATATTTAATTTGATTCTCAATTTCATTCCAAAAAATTTTCTGTGTTTTCACATCTAATTTTTGAAAATAAATTTTGAATCTTTCCTGTATCGTCCTATTTTTATGATAATATCAACAAAAGTTTCTAAAGAATATTAATTATTTTTTTACTATGTGTAAACATATATTTATTTCAACTTAATAATTTTATAGGAATCTTTACCATTATATTTTTATTTTTTAAAATTTAATTTTTTTTCTCATAATCTTTTAATATATTTTTTTATAATTTATTTTAAAAGATCTAAAATTTTTTCCAAATTGATTTTTAGAAGAATATTAGAATGTGTTTCTCAAATATGTCATTATCCTTTAATATATCTCTGTTTTTATTAATTCTATTATTAAAAAAATACCATGAAACTTTCTTCTCTAAATGGAATCTATAATTTTCTCTTCTATTAAAGAAATATACATCACTTATATTATGATTCTAAATTCTCCCCTCTTATATAAAATATTCTACATCCAATGCATTTCCCTTATGAACAATTTATGTTTACTTCCCTTTATTTAATAGTGTTCACATAGATTACATACATCCATTGGTGGGGGAAGTTATTAAATTTACTATATACCCATTACTCAATATGGTGTTTTTGGAGTCATTCAATTGTATAAATATATTCCATTTAATGATTGGAGAAATATAAAAATATGTATACTTGATATTTCTATACTAATATTTTAAATTTCTATGGAATATTGAATATGTATTTTTTTTACCATAGAAATATTTCCTATGAATGAATTATGTAAATGTTATCTGATTTATTGACTGGAATTGTATTTATGTTTCTTATGTTTTTACATCATTGTTTATTCATTCTAAAACATGATGAATGCATCGTATTTTACTATTTATGGATAGGGCCCAATATAAATTTTCCCTCAATGCATTAGTAGGTCCAATAAGACAAAATAACTTGGTTTGTTTTGTATTCCTACCTAGAAAATAAATTCTATACATAATACTATGAAATTAAGATCACGATATCCAATATCATGATGTCATGGATTTGGGAATCAAATTAGATGTCTAACATTATTCATTTTTTCAATAAAGACCTATTTATTATTAACCATGAAAAATTTTCATCTCAATGGTTATCCATTGATATTTTATGATTTTAGTTTCATTTTATTATGAAATTATATTTATGTATCCACTCATACTATATTATTTATTCATTCTTATTATCTTTGATCATTTTAACTTCTATTTACCCTTTTTGATATTTTGATATCAAACCTTTATATGTTTCAATTTCCAGACAATATGATGAAATTTATTACAAATGATATTTCTAATAGGATATGTTTTTTGGATAAATTCCGGTAGATATTAAATAATAATTATAGATTAAGTAGTTTATGATTTTTTTAGAAAAAACTTCATTGAGTTGACAAACACTTTGTATTTATTAATTAATGTGTTATAATAATTCTCTAAAGATAAAAACATAAAAGTTATTGGGAATGTATTTAATGAAATATTGTCATTATGAAATGTTATTATGGGATAGTGATTTTTGGGAATCTATAGTTGGTATCAATGATTGTATATGAAGTATGTGTCTTATACAACGGAACTGAGATCGTGGGTCTGATTAATTATATCATAATTCACAATAGGTAATTCCATGAACATCATTTCATATTCAACTTGCAACTCAACTCAGTTAATGAAATGGGAATCATGAGGGTGATACTTGTGAAGGTGTGATGCATGGAAAACATCCTAGATCCATTTTATATATGAGGGTAGTGGTAACTGATACACTACTGCATTGGAAGGATCTTACACCAGGAAATTCACAAAAACTATAAGATAAATAATACTACCATGGATGAACCCTTCCTTCCCACAATGAGGATATACTTTCAAAAATATATGATCTCTAATGTCAAACTCTATAGGTAACATACTATAAATAGTTTAGGGATTATAATAATCATGATCTTCCATAATCCACTATGAAATCAGCAACACCTTATCGATTATATTTTTCAAAAATTCATGTTATTGAATAACTAGATCACCAACCTCCATCCAACATAATGTATATCTATATATGCGGCTATATAATGTTTCAAACAAGTCAATATTGTGGCTGTATTTATAATTATGGTTATATGTAAACATGTCCAATGGTATATACTTGATCATTCATTGATATATTATATATTTTCACCCATATACATGTGAATTAAATTTTTTAAGGCTTTATTATCTCATTATGAAATAATTTTTCAATGAAAATATACTTTGAATTGATATGATTAAAACATGATAAATGATCTGAAATTACATATGGAAACAATTGGACATTGTGTTAAAAATTTTATAAAAACACTACATAAATGTGCCCAATTCAGAAAATTCGTTTTTTAATGGGGAATTAATTTGGAAATAAATTATATTACATGATGGAGAACTAGATCTAATAACAATGGGCCTATAAAGGAAATAAATTTTATTCATTATATATTATAAAAAACTTCGGTGTTAGTGTGATATGATGGGATACAAACCTATAATTGGGCTATTTCAACCTCCATTATGTAAATACTCAAATTCCCACATGTTGACTAAATTTCATGTCATGAATCACTACATAAGTCACTCAACTAGCCAGAACTTTTTGAGGGATAATCTCATCCACGTAACACCCACCTATCACCATAGATACATGACTTATTTTATATAACATTTCATTTATTTAGTAAAAAATTACTCCTTTCCAAAATTTCAAATGGATTCTCCACCATGGGGTAAAAGAGGAGTCCTTGTTATAACAATTTATCCAAATATGGTTTTTTCTTATCTAAGGAGTTATAGTATCCTTGTTATCATCATAATCATGTAGATATTTATTTAATGAAAAGCAAGAGAGTAGATAGCTCATCCCTTAGCACACATGGAGCCAAGAGACTGAAATAAAGAGGTCTGAAATGATGAAGCCCGAGAGCATCCCCCTAATTAGATTGACCCCTCATCCTTCATTCTAACCACAATAGTATCCATGTTATCACCTATAGAGAATCTTTAGTAAATCCCTTATTACATGTTAATAATTAATGAATGACCATTTTAATTTTAGGTTTTTTTTTGTTTTTATACATCCAATATTTTTATATAATTAATTTTTGTACTTTTATGTCACATTTATTCTCACATTATCTTGTTTGAGGGTTCCAATTCATGTGATATTTTATGCAACCATCATTACTCATAAATTTTTAATAGAGGTGTTTTTATGGTTCATATTTGTAGTTTTAAGACATATAAAAATCCATGGATAGGACAATTTATTTCATGTAATCTCATTGAAATAACATAAACACTGGCCAACACATTGAGTTCTTTGTGTGTTTCCTTTGTGAGTTTTATTAACAAAATCGGAGATAAATCACAAAATCATCGGCAGTTATAGATGAATTATTTTTCTTATCTAATCAAGACCTAGCTGTTTTCCTATTATAAAATAAATTAAATTCCATTTTTATGTGATATTTTCTATTATGGAATGATAAAAACACTATCTATTAATGTAATGAAGAATGAGCATCCAGATATTACCTCGAGTTGATCACTTTCATTATCATAAGTCAATAATCATTTTCTTCAATTCCAAATTTTTGTTCAACTGATTCTTGGTCCCCAAAAATCCCATTTTTTACAAAAACCACCCATTTAAAAAAATTTAAAACATTAATTTAATGTTAATGAGAAAATGATTGATCTAGTTATGGCCTTAATTTCATGTTTTTAATTGAAATTTTATTAAAAAATATCTACTTTAACATGATTGATAGCATGATCAATGTTTCACCGGTGAGATCTGAAAATCACAAACACATATGTACACCATATCTTCAAATTTAGAATAGTACACACTATCTTACCATCCATCCATTGATAGATGTAGAGTTGATGAATATCTAACGGCCAAAATAATTATTGAAACCTTTAGACACGGAAGATATAAAATGGGAATCTCATTTAAAAACACCTATATTCTGGACCCCATAGACCATCATAATCTCTTCCAGATACTGGAACAATAAAACAACCAAAAAAATTAACTCTTTAATCATGAATAATATACCTGAATTTACTAACAAGTATATAATCTCCCAAATGTAATCATTCCCACACAAAGCTCTTGATGGACATGTGATGAAATCCATCCTTATATATTCTCATTTCAACTACGGAATATAAAATGGTTGAAGTAACCTTCCAAAAACATGATTATCATCATTTATATTAAAATAAAAAAATACTGAGATACAATCTCTAAAATGGATTTACTTTTCATAGACCATATATAATTTCTCCTCATGCAAAAGTACATATTAGAAACACTTATATGTACTTCCAATGACAATCCATGAATCATAAAGAAGAACCACCTCTTTCATCACTAATGGAATGATGAACCTCACCTAAAATTTAACCTTATATCTATCATCCTCAAACAATAACTTGATGGTTTATTTGGAAATAACTTTATCCAAGAATTCATCCACTTCAAAATCCCCAAAATTAGATTCATCTACCTATTACACCAAGGATGACTCCATGAGTATCTTAGAGTGATATCCCGCACCCTCAACTTCCCTTATATAAAGGAGTACTTCTAAAATATATTACATTAGTCTCTAACCAACAACTGACAAATGAAAAATTATATATATATAGATTCATACTTATCATGTTATAGAAAAAAATCTATTCCATTTATAACAAGAAAATATTTGATATTGTAGACCAGTAATAATTCAATCTGTCATCATTGTCTCTAATTCATTTCATGCTCGGATGATATATATTTCAAGCTATTCTGATATCTAAAGACCATAAATCATTTTTTAATGATTCTGTTCTTCCATAAATTCCCTGAAAACATAACTATTTTTTTTTGAGGTCATAGAGGGAATAGTTATGATCATGGGAGAATAACATTTGAGCAGAATATGAGATACAAAACTAATCAATTCATCATAACACAACCCAATCCAGGGTGAGAAGCATTACATTATACCTCCAACATAAATCCCTACTTGGTTACATGGATATCGAGGCCATATGATAGATTCATCATCAAATAGTAAATACCAGACTCATATTGGTTAGTCTACAAAAAAGAATGACCCTTCGAGGTCAAAGTGTCTATATGGGTCACTATTTGAGATATAAACAACATAGCCTATTTGTACACAAAAATGTAAAACCTCCACAAGATTTTTTATGGATACCCAAGATACAAGTTCCTTAACCTTAAATGTATATGTAACTACTTTCCATTGATACATAACATTTCCTATGAAATTCACCTCATATGGCCAAAACCTACACTTTAATAGCAACCAAAAAAAGGATAATTCAAAAGAACCACTTAAATGACTCATAAATTATTTAAATTCTCCTCCATATATATTGAATATATTAGGATTTTATTTATAAATACCAATAAATACAGGTCTATGAACACATTAAATATATATTTCCTCAGGTTGATGAAAAAAATATTGTATTGAAGAATCCAAAAGGTATTACAATGAACTCATAGTTCACATAATAAAATACTAAGATAGTCTTGAAAGTATAATCTTCATTCACTAGTATGTTATGGTTCCCTAAATATAAATAAATATCACAAAATGATCTATCTCACTTTAGGTTATCGAAAAGAGAACCAATCCAAGTAAGAAGATAATAGTTCCAAAGAGTCTCTTCATTCAAGTGATGATAATTGATACACAATTATAGATTTTATAATTATTTTCTTCTTTATAATGACTTTATCTCCACAATATGATATATAGGATAATATAAATACCATATATAAGTGATCATAAAACTATATATGCAACACTTTCATCTTAGAATGTGTCATCCAATAAAGGGACATCAATATTAATGAGGAACCCAACTTTAACAATATATATAATTCAGTCTCTCATCCAGGGTTTAGGGGAAAATATTTTTCTTGGAAGACATCAATTTATTTACCCACATACCTGGAGAATTTTACTCCATGAACTATATCGAAACTCAATATCATGTTTTTCATCATAGATGATATATAATAAACATGACTATGAGCTGTCTAATGGTCTCTCTCACCAATGAATATTTCATTCTCTATGCCATCTTCAAAAAATATATTTATCCCCTAAAATTTATTTTTTTGGAATCTGAAACTGAATACAATCAATCGTTTTTTATAACATCTCATAGAATTATCCAACAACATATGAATCTGTCATATATTGATATTTACCTAACATCATCTCATAAAATCTACCTATATCTTACATGATATCTTGAACTCCAAATGTCATAGTAAACAATATGGGTATTATAAGAATATTCACCACAAGTCCTAGATCATAAAAATGGGTGGGTGAAATTGAGGAGTGTGTAGATCCTAAATCAAACTAAGCAAGAACCCAAAGGGAATATAAATTGACAATACCTCTCATGAAGACTGCCTAGCCTGGTGCTAGAAAATCTATGGCTTGAATTTAACCAAATCATATTCCATTTAATCTATATACCTTATGGAAACCAAATCCATGGGTATTATATAATATCTATGGAATTGGGTCATCATGGGTCTATCCTAATTATTTTGTTTTAACATTTTGTACATCAATGTCTATAGAAAACTATTGTTGTTTATACTACATTATAAGATACTTCCAAAACTAATTGAACCTCAAGTTGACATCCCTCTCCTCACTAATTAATATAGTTATTTTTTCACTCCATCATTTTATGTCCATGCCCTCCTCATGAATAAAACCACATCCAATATTTTAGAAGGGATATAATAACTGAAATATTTTGTGAAACGGTGTAATGATATATTATAATTCTCTAATCTAAAAATAACTTTAATTTTTATCTTTTCAATAAGATAAACATTGAAACTCTAAAATCATCTAAAAACCCATGAACGTATGTTTTAGGGTCTATAAGTAATACCTACATTATAAAAATATTATATAACACTGTTCAAAATTCATCTATAATTATGCCATAATAGACTCCCTTATATACTTATAATAATGTTTTATCCTCTTTATAACTTGTGGAATGGAAACATAAGAAAAGTGTGAGATCAAATTCTTATAATGGGAAAACATATCATCATGTCCTTAATGGAAAATCATAAGAATAATATAAAATTATATCAAGGGAGAACTATATTATTTTAAAGAAGGAACAATGAGATTTGTCTATGATTCATGATATATAAACATATACTGACTGAAATATGACATAAAAAAGATTATGAAATACTGAAATAATGAACATGATACATGGAGAATAATAAAAGTTATTTAGAATGAAAATATAACATGTTATGACTTTTTAATTTCAGTTTGAAACCATAGAATATTTAAAATAACTTTTTTTGAGTTAGATGTGGTGTTCTTGGGGTCGTGGAGCCTCGATGTTCATATATTAAAAATATTAAATACAATAGAAAGGTTTAATGTTTTGTTTCTAAAGTAACAGTATATCTATAAAAAGGTAGAATATATGAGAAAACAGATAGCCAAATTTAATTTATGATATATGATTTACCCTAGGTGTGGTATAATCATTGAACACTTTGGGTATTTCATTTAAGTGTGGATATGGGTGATATAATAGTGGAAAAAAATAATTTATCTAATAATTGTTTATTAAATTGTTGTAACCTAATTTTCCCCAACATAAGTATGGATATATCCAAATAATATGGTTACCCACAAAATCCTAGTGATTATAATTGGGGAAATTATAGAGGATAGAAATGGAGGATGATTTTGATATTATTGATTAATGATTAGAATATAATGAGTATTTCCTTCATCAATGGAGTTCTTGGATCTAATCAATAATGGTGAAATTGATTCATTTTCATCAGTTATTGATCTTTTATCAAGGTATGGTGTTTTTTTAGTTTAATCTCTTTTTAGTATTCAAAATGAGGAACATGAATCAATTCTTTTAAAAATAATTTGTGGATCTTACCTTATTTAATTAGTCATTTATTATTTTATTTTCTTAAAATTTAAACATTGATTTTATTATTATTTTTGAAATTCTATTACCCACACCATTCTTAAGATTCTATAAATGATGGAATAATAAACTCAATATTTATTTTATAATAATTATCCCATTTTATTCTATTCCTCCACTATTCATAATAATTCTTCAATAGTATTTCTATTAGACAATGATTTGATTATAGCCTAGAAAATGATTATTCTAAATCACTCTTTTATGAAAAAAATCATTGTTGTATGTTTTGTTTTAAAACTGGAGTCACAATGGAGGTGTTCCAATCATAATTATAATTTGATGAGTGTACAATTGATTATGGTTCCACATGTTGGATAGAGTGGGTATATCTAGGGGTGAAACATTGGGAAAAATCTAAGAAAAGGGTGAATGGAATCTGTCCCCCAATGATGATACTAGCATGATCAATGGAATTTTAGGGCTAAAGGATATGAAACATGGTGGATGATGAGGTGATGGAAGTGTAGTATAGTTTCATTAAATATATTATTATTTCTAGTAATATTTGATATAAACGACTATAGTTCTGAAGAACACCTATCATGTGGACCCATTTTTGTAGTATCTAGGTTTTATGTGAGGAGTTATGTATAGCATGCCATGTTGGGGACCCACACAAGGTGTTACTCGTATTCATCAAGATTTTAATATATATGCAGTATATTTCATTAATCTATGTGGCTACACATTCCATGTGTGTTAGTTTACACCTCCTGTACTTTGGAAAGAAAATGAGAATGGGAAGATGACACATGCTCGAGTATCATCCCAAACTGTATATTCACTATATCATAAAAACAAAAAATTTATGAATAGGATAATTCCATGTGATATGGAAGTATATTCCCCAAATTAAAATTTATGAGTAACAACTTGTACTCTAGTAAGACGCATGTTATAGTTCCCTTAAAATCACAACCTTGTATATATTCTTCTTTAGGAATCAGATTTTGGGTCTTGTGTAATCTATTCCTAGTATAATTCCATATAGTATGTGATAGTAGCGTTTATTTAACATATGATATATGAAATGAGTTTATATGAGTGAGAAACTTTTTTTAGTGATTCCTAGTCGATGACGGTGTTTGGGTTTAGTCATTGAAGTGATGTCAGGGTTAGTACTCCCATAAATCAGTAGGGAAAGGGTCCCATATAACATTTATGTAGGTAGAGTCAGCACTTCCTCTCACTATAGAGGAGAATATGATCCACTATAGTGTGCTCCATCAACTATGGATCATAGTTGAGTGGTGTGGGCCATCCACACGATTTCTTGTGATGTTGTTCATGAGTGTCAACATTATATGTGTAACATACCAGGTAAATAAAGAATAACGAATTTTCATATTTATTAATATTTATGAATTAAATATTAATTTTATTTTAAAGGGGTTGCTATGTTCGATAGCATACCCGATACGCAACGATGAGTTTCATTGAAACTTACGTAGTACACTAGTAATAAAATAATATTATTTTAAATGTTAGTTAACAAGTAGCCGTTGTACTGGAGGGAATGGATAGAAATAACTAAAATATGATTAGATATGTTTTTAAATGTTTATACATTTACCCAACAAAAGATAAAGGCTTAAAATACGGAAAGAGTTCAATTTTAGGGCATATATACTCTAATTTTCACTAAAGGTTCACTTATCACCTTTTAATGGTGAACCGTCAATAAATATAGTTTTGATCACTCTTATACATTATTTTGGACCAAATATAACTCTTATTTAGAATCGGGACATCAAAATTTACTTTGTGTAAATTTTTGGTACCTTTCTGATAAAGTTCATTTTTTTATGAATAGTGTAAAATGTTGTATTTTAATTCAAATCCACTTTTTAATCTAAATTATTTATATGATTAGATTATTATTTTAATTGGTTTTAAAGTGAAATTAGAAAATATTTTTACCAGTTAATCCAATGGTGGTCATTGGAATCAATTTCACTTTGAAATTGGACTTAAACTGGTGTCAATCTTTTGATACTTATTGTTTCACAAAAACACGCTATTTGTCATGACAGCAGGAATTAATTATTAAATTAATTAATTTGACTTATATGTTTTGAATTTTGTAAAATGGACTTCATTTTTGAATTCTGAATATCAAATATAGCTTAGGGTGAATTTTTGGTAATTTTCTGAAAAACATCAATTTTTGATGAATAGTGAAACCACTAAGTGGTAATCAAGCAAACTGATTTTTCAGTTAAATGAATGTTTACCACTAATGTGTATTGAATTTTGAAAATCTGACATACATGGTTGTTATTAAGAAGTAAAATTTGGTTCAATGAGATTATAATAATTTTTTGGTGAATAGTAACTTATTAAGTTCTTAATCGCGATTAGAGGTAATTAGTGTAGTTTAAGGTAAAAATGGTATTATAAGAATGTGAAAAAACCATGACACTTGTCCTACACCTATTGGGTGAGTCATGGCCGACCAAGACAAGCCATGGGCCAACTTGGGGACCCCATGGAGCCACTTTAGTTGGAAAATGACATTAATATATTTTTATTTAATGTTAAAGTGAAAATGACACTAACATAAATTGTTTTACTAAAATAATTTTTAAGTGGGGTTATACAAGTCCACATTTTGATTATAAAAATTCATTGGAAAGATAAAAAAAGTTGCTACATCATAGTATTTTTTTTATAATTTTTACACATTAAATAAATTAAATTATATATGACATAATAATGATGCAGCGATGACATCATTATTTGACGATTTAAATAAAATGGAAAGATAATGAAACATATAAAACCTACACATAGCCAAAACCAATTGTATGAGTGGATTTCGAACCCTGATCACCTTATCCACGAATTATATCAATGTGGGACCTTTTAAAACCGAAACACATTTTCAAATAAAGTAATATTTCTTTACTTTCCAAAAGTGCCCCTCCTCTCCTCTTATAAAAGGACCCCACCTCTACCTCATTTCACACACTTCTCAAGCCTTTGGATAGGCCTAACCCTGCCAAATTACTCTCTCCACATCCCTCTCCTCATCCTAGAGGATTCCCTTTGGGAAGAATCCTTTCAAAGGAAGCCTTTAGGCTCAAATCAAAAAGGAGTTACACTTTTAAAGGTAATTCATTCTCTCTTGTTCATTTGTTTTATTTTGCTTCTCCAACCCTCTAAACTCTTTTTATTTACTTCTTTTGTAACAACAACAGTATCTTCAATATACTAGGATGTTGTTATAATATTTATTTGAGCTACACTCCCACACAACTACATCAAATGGTTAAAGAACATACAGTTTCTGTGGATGGCGAAATTCTGCCTCCCGAAACGATGATTGTTCAATACTCATTTAACACCTTCAAGGGTGGCCATTATGATGTAACTATTTTTATATATGATATATAATATTTTTAAGTTTTCTTTAAGATTCTGTATTTTTCATTTTTGGCATACCTTTATGGTTTCCATTATGGGTAAACACGATATCTTCATTTAAGGAAGTGCGGACTACCGCCCCCTAAAAGTGATGTGATTCGTTAATGCCATATGTGGGACGTGTAAAGGATGGATTTAAAGTAATTATATATGATGTTATACTGGAATTATAATATACCTCTATTTCATTATTATTTCTTTCCATTAAAGTATGAGATAGAAATGAAAGTAGCATTCCTGCGTACGTACGGCTTACCGTCTCCATGAACGGTGCATTTCATTTCTTATCCCCAAATGTAATGTACTATTAAAAGTACATGTATATAATGGATATATATAATTAATGATATATCTAAGTGATGAATATAATTCTGGAATTAAAATATACATACCTCTCATTTAGTTTTAATTCCATTAATATGACAAAGAAATGAAAGTAGCGTTCATGCGTACGTACGGCTTACCGTCTCCATGAACGGTGCATTTAATTTCTTACCTCTAAATGATTATGTAATATTATAAATACATGTATATGCTGGATATATATGATAAATATTATATCCAAATCGGGAATTTCATTCTGGATATAAAGAACTTTTGACCACATGAACAACATGTAATTGTAAGTAGTCAACTTTCGACTTAAGAACCAAATATTGACAAAACAAACATTATTAACTTAAATGGTTACATAATGTTTATAAAATGGCAATAAGTGATATAAAAAGAACTATGAACTTTAAAAAGGTTCTTAATCAAGTATAAATTAACTCAAGTTTATTATTCAGGACGTTAAAGAACGATCGAGTCAAGTCGGACCCAAGGTAAGTGACTTCGTCTCAATCTCCTTTCATTGAAGAATATTTCGTTTTATACACAAATTTCTTTTATACGGTGTATAAACTCCTTTGACTTTTACTTTTATACAAAAGGAATCTTTTTCTACGAAGCGTTTTACTAAATGAGAAAAAGGAATGTTTTTTTTAACGTACGCGGTGACAACGACCTTTTCCGCTGCCACGAGTATTATTTGATCTTTGGCTTTCTCAACAAGCCGTAATGTTTTTAGAATAAAATAAATACCATATACTCTTATATGTATTTTGGTATTGAAAATGGTTTTGAAAAAGGATTCTATTATGTCAATATATTTATGATATATTGTGATTGAAATGTGGAAATGTTATCATTCCTTTATATTGGTTTTATGTTTTATGATTTTATACTGGTACTTGGACATTTTAACGGGTGGTTACATTATAAACCATATGACAGGTGGTGCCGTGAATACCAGGATGGGTGGTTACGTTATAACCTCTAATGCATTGGGTATGGAAGTCGGCCGTATGGATATTCCATTAAGTATGTATGGAAATTGGCCGTATGGCTATTCCATTAAGTGATATGTATGGAAGTCAACCGTATGGTTATTCCACTTAAGTATGTTTATGTCCCAAGTTACCTTTATATATTCTATGTGTTCTTTATATGGGTTTTATGGTAATCCTTTGGTTACAAAAAGGTAAGTAATGATACTTTATTCAGTGAAGATTTTTTTTACTACTTCATGGAGGTGAAGGTATTACTTTGATATAGTATACATGGTTTACTTGATGTTTGAAAAACTAACAGTTTTCAATCTTTTTGTATCCCTTACTGAGCTTTTTATGCTCACCCCAAGTTTTTTTTTGAAATGTTTTCACAGGACTTAATGTGGAATAAGGTCAAGGATGGGATCAAGGGAATGTCATGCTATATAAAACATGAAACTAGACATGTTTCTTTCTAGAGTTTTTTTTATTATGGAAACTTAGTAGAAGTGACTACTTTGTAATCTGTTGAGATGAAATAGTTATGTTCTAATTCTCTAAAACTCTAAACCTGAAAAGATACTCAACGTGAATTATTCTTTTAATTCAATATTAAGTAAGGTTTAAGGCTAGGGCCTTATAGTTGGTATCAAAGGTTGGTTTAGACAACTTTAGGAGTTAGAAAAGTGTTAAATTATAATATGATTGAAATGATATAGCATTTACGGATTACCATATTTCTTCGCCTAAGATATTTCTGTGTTCAGAATGGTTTTCCGCAGAGGAAACAAAGCAGCTATGTTGGGACGACATCAGGAGGAAGATAACCTTCCAAATCAGCAACCTGAGATGGTTGGAATCGGAACTGAACATTTTGTTGTAGTGATGGAACAATTGACTCAGGCTATAAATGGTGGTGGTATCCATGCACGAGATCAGCCAGATCAACCGCAGAGGAACATGTCAGTGGTGGAACATTTCATGAGGCAACATCCCCCATCATTCAGAGGATCATCTGACCCTGTGCAAGATGAAGGGTGGATTAAAGCACTGGAGAAGATTTTTGATGTCATGGGGTATTCAGAACATCAAAAGGTTAGTCTTGCTGTTTACCATTTTGAAGGTGAAGCTGATCAGTGGTGGTCGATGGTGAAAAATATAAGGGATAGTGATGAGATTGAGGATCTTTACTGGGACGAATTCAAAGGTTTGTTTCTTGAGAAATATTTTCCTAAGGTGGTTCATCTTAGGATGGAAAAAAAGTTCCTAGAATTGAGGCAGGAGGATGATTCAGTGGCTGCTTATGAAGAAAAGTTCACTCGTTTGGCAAGGTATGCTCCAAACTTCATACGATATCTTGATAGTAAAATAAAACGTTTTTACTCAGGGTTAAAGCCAAAGTATCGAAGGGATTTAGCTTGTCGTGAATTCAAAAGTTATGAAAAACTTGTTCGATGTGCGGATAAGGTAGAAATGGAGTTTGCCGATGATCAGGTGTTCTATGACAAACAACAGAATAAGAGGTCTAGTTGGCAGGAAAAGGGGAAGAATTCATCAAAGAAGCAAGGAGGTAAGAAAACCAAATATCCATCCTGTGAGAAGTGTGGTAAAATTCATCCTGGAGAATGTTTATCCAAGTCTGGTAGGTGATTTTGGTGTGGTAAGTCTGGTCATATTGCTCGTAACTGTAAGGAAGATGATCAAGCAGGAAATGAAAAGCCAACGGTAAGATGTTTTAAGTGTAATGAAATGGGTCATTATGCAAACAAGTGTCCAAAGAAGAACTCAACTGGGGGAATGCAGCTAGACTACAAGCAGAAATGGGTGGTAAAATCATTTGCAACAACTTCAGCAGATGTTGGGCCATCGAATGAAGTGGTATCAGCTCCAGGGAGCTCAGTATTTTTCGAATATTGACTTGAGGTCGGGGTACCATCAGTTGAAAGTAAAAGAAACAGACGTTCCGAAGACTGCGTTCCGTACTAGATATGGCCATTATTAATTTGTAGTTATGCCTTTTGGGTTAACCAATGCACCTGCTGTATTCATGGACCTTATGAATAAAATTTTCCATGAGTTCTTGGATGAGTTTGTGTTTGTGTTTTGAGGTTTGTGAAGAGGTTATGTGTGCCTTGTGATTTACAATTGAAGAATGAGTTGTTTTTTCATCCTGGCAGTACTAAGATGTACAGAGGTCTGTGAGAGTATTACTGGTGGGATGGAATGAAAAGAGACATTGCTGATTTTACTGTGAAGTGTTTGACATGTCAACAGGTTAAAGCAGAGCAGCAGTTACTGAAAGGGATGCTTCAGCCTTTACCAGTGCCAGAGTGGAAATGGGAAAACATATCCATGGACTTTGTTGTGGGATTACCGAGGACATCTCGAGGTAATAGTGCAATCTGGGTTATTGTTGATCTCTTGACCAAATCTGCTCATTTCCTTTCTATACGAGATACTTTCTCTCTTGATCAACTTTCCCATTTGTATCTTAAAGAAATAGTCAGGTTACATGGAGTTCCTCTCTCCATTGTATCAGATCGTGATCCAAGGTTTACTTCTAACTTTTGGAATGGCCTTCAGAAGTCGTTGGGTACGGAATTAAATTTTAGTACAGCTTTTCATCCTCAATCAGATGGGCAGTCAGAACGAACAATCCAGACATTGGAGGATATGCTATGAGCTTGTTCTATGGATTATCAAGGAAGTTGGGACGGACATCTTTCTTTGGTTGAATTTTCATATAATAACAGTTTTCATTACAGTATACAGATGGCACCATTTGAGGCATTATATGGGAAGCGGTGTCGAACTACAGCATTTTGGAATGAAGTGGGTGAAAGGAAGCTGATGGCACCAGAATTGGTAGAAGAGATGGCAAAAAAAAGTTCAGTTGATTCAGAAGCACATGAGAACAGCTCAGAGCAGGCAGAAGAGTTATGTGGATAACCGGAGGAAGGATCTATCTTTCGAGGTAGGTGATCATGTTTTTCTCAAGGTTTCCCCTTGGAAAAGTGTGATGAGATTTGGTAGGAAAGGAAAGTTGAGTCCAAAGTTTATTGGACCATATGAAATTCTCGAGAAAGTTAGATCAGTTGCTTACCGAGTGGATTTACCTCCGAGTTTATCTCAGGTACACAATATTTTTCATGTTTCAATTTTGAGGAAGTGTATGCCAGATCCATCTCATGTTTTGAGTCCAGAGGTAGTTCAGCTGGAAGAGAACCTATCTTATGAGGAACAACCGGTCCAGATTCTTGACCACAGGGAGCAGGTGTTACGGAATAAGGTGATTCATCAGGTAAAGGTTTTGTGGAAAAACCATGTGATTGAAGAGGCAACGTGGGAATCTGAAAATGCTATGAGGGATAAATACCCCCACTTATTTTGATAAGTGAATAAAATTGCGAGGACGCAATTCCCAAAAGGGGGGAAGGATGTAACATCCCAGGTAAATAAAGAATAAAGAATTTTTATATTTATTAATATTTACGAATTAAATATTAATTTTATTTTAAAGGGGTTGCTATGTTCGATAGCGTACCCGATACGCAACGATGAGTTTCTTTGAAACTTACGTAGTACACTAGTAATAAAATAAAATTATTTTAAATGTTAGTTAACAAGTAGCCGTTGTACTGGCGAAAATGGATAGAAATAACTTAAATATGATTAGATATGTTTTTAGATGTTTATACATTTACCCAATAAAAGATAAAGGATTAAAATACGGAAAGAGTTCAATTTTAGGGCATATATACTCTAATTTTCACTAAAGGTTCACTTATCACCTTTTAATGGTGAACCGTCATTAAATATAGTTTTGATCACTCTTATACTTTATTTTGGACCAAATATAACTCTTCTTTAGAATCGGGACATCAAAATTTACTTTGTGTAAATTTTTGGTACCTTTCTGATAAAGTTCATTTTTTTATGAATAGTGTAAAATGTTGTATTTTAATTCAAAAACTCTTTTTAATCTAAATTATTTTTATGATTAGATTATTATTTTAATTGATTTTAAAGTGAAATTAGAAAAAAAAATTACCAGTTAATCCAATGGTGGTCATTGGAATCAATTTCACTTTGAAATTGGACTTAAACTGGTGTCAATCTTTTGATACTTATTGTTTCACAAAAACACGCTATTTGTCATGACAGCGGGAATTAATTATTAAATTAATTAATTTGACTTATATGTTTTGAATTTTGTAAAATGGACTTCATTTTTGAATTCTGAATATCAAATATAGCTTAAGGTGAATTTTTGGTAATTTTCTGAAAAACTTCAATTTTTGATGAATAGTGAAACCACTAAGTGGTAATCAAGCAAACTGATTTTTCAGTTAAATGAAAGTTTACCACTAATGTGTATTGAATTTTGAAAATCCGACATACATGGTTGTCATTAAGAATTAAAATGTGGTTCAATGAGATTATAATAATTTTTTGGTGAATAGTAACTTATTAAGTTCTTAATCGCGATTAGAGGTAATTAGTGTAGTTTAAGGTAAAAATGGTATTATAACAATGTGAAAAAACCATGACACTTGTCCTACACCTATTGGGTGAGTCATGGCCGACCAAGACAAGCAATGGGCCAACTTGGGGACCCCATGGAGCCACTTTAGTTGGAAAATGACATTAATATATTTTTATTTAATGTTAAAGTGAAAATGACACTAACATAAATTGTTTTACTAAAATAATTTTTCAGTGGGGTTATACAAGTCCAAATTTTGATTATAAATAGTCATTGTAAAGCTAAAATTAATTACTACATCTTAGTATTTTTTTTATAATTTTTAGACATTAAATAAATTAAATTATATATGACATAATAATGATGCAGCGATGACATCATTATTTGACGATTTAAATAAAATGGAAAGATAATGAAAAATCTAAAACTTACACATGGCCAAAACCAATTGGATGAGTTTATTTCTAACCCTTATCACCTTATCCAAGAATTATATCAATGTGGGACCTTTTAAAACCGAAACACATTTTCAAATAAAGTAATATTTCTTTACTTTCCAAAAGTTCCCCTCCTCTCCTCTTATAAAAGGCCCCCACCTCTACCTCATTTCACACACTTCTCAAGCCTTTGGCTCGGCCAACCCCTGCCCAATTACTCTCTAAACATCCCTCTACTCATTTTAGAGGATTCCCTTTGGGCAGAATCCTTTCAAAGGAAGCCTTTAGGCTCAAATCAAAAAGGAGTTACACTTTTAAAGGTAATTCATTCTCTCTTTATCATTTGTTTTATTTTGCTTCTCCAACCCTCTAAACTCTTTTTATTTACTTCTTTTGTAACAACACCAGTATCTTCAATATACTAGGATGTTGTTATAATATTTATTTGAGCTACACTCTCACACAACTACATCAAATGGTTAAAGAACATACGGTTTCTGTGGATGGCGAAATTCTGCCTCCCGAAATGATGATTGTTCAATACTCATTTAACACCTTCAAGGGTGGCCATTATGATGTCACTATTTTTATATATGATATATAATATGTTTATGTTTTCTTTAAGCTTCTGTATTTTTCATTTTTGGCATACCTTTATGTTTTCCATTATGGGTAAACACGATATCTTCATTTAAGGAAGTGCGGACTACCGCCCCCTAAAAGTGATGTGATTCGTTAATGCCATATGTGGGACGTGTAAAGGATGGATTTAAAGTTATTATATATGATGTTATCCTGGAATTATAATATACCTCTATGTCATTATTATTTCTCTCCATTAAAGTATGAGATAGAAATGAAAGTAGCGTTCATGCGTACGTACGGCTTACCGTCTCCATGAACGGTGCATTTCATTTCTTATCCCCAAATGTAATGTACTATTAAAAGTACATGTATATAATGGATATATATAATTAATGATATATCTAAGTGATGAATATAATTCTGGAATTAAAATATACATACCTCTCATTTAGTTTTAATTCCATTAATATGACAAAGAAATGAAAGTAGCGTTCATGCGTACGTACGGCTTACCGTCTCCATGAACGGTGCATTTCATTTCTTACCTCTAAATGATTATGTAATATTATAAATACATGTATATGCTGGATATATGTGATACATATTATATCCAAATCGGGAATTTCATTCTGGATATAAAGAACTTTTGACCACATGAACAACATGTAATTGTAAGAAGTCAACTTTCGACTTAAGAACCAAATATTGACAAAACAAACATTATTAACTTAAATGGTTACATAATGTTTATAACATGGAAATAAGTGATATAAAAAGAATAATGAACTTTAAAAATGTTCTTAATCAAGTATAAATTAAATCAAGTTTATTATTCAGGACGTTAAAGAACGATCGAGTCAAGTCGGACCCAAGGTAAGGGACTTCGTCTCAATCTCCTTTCATTGAGGCATATTTCGTTTTATACACAAATTTCTTTTATACGGTGTATAAACTCCTTTGACTTTTACTTTTATACAAAAGGAATCTTTTTCTACGAAGCGTTTTACTAAACGACAAAAAGGAATGTTTTTTTTAACGTACGCGGTGACAACGACCTTTTCCGCCGCCGTGAGTATTATTTGATCTTTGGCTTTCTCAACAAGCTGTAATGTTTTTAGAATAAAATAAATACCATATACTCTTTTATGTATTTTGGTATTGAAAATGGTTTTGAAAAATGATTCTATTATGTCAATATATTTATGATATATTGTGATTGAAATGTGGAAATTATATCATTCCTTTATATTGGTTTTATGTTTTATGATTTTATACTGGTACTTGGACATTTTAACGGGTGGTTACGTTATAAACCATATGACGGGTGGTGCCGTGAATACCAGGACGGGTGGTTATGTTATAACCTCCAATGCATTGGGTATGGAAGTCGGTCGTATGGCTATTCCATTAAGTATGTATGGAAATTGGCCGTATGGCTATTCCATTAAGTGATATGTGTGGAAGTCAACCGTATGGTTATTCCACTTAAGTATGTTTATGTCCCAAGTAACCTTTATATATTCTATGTGTTCTTTATATGGGTTTTATGGTAATCATTTGGTTTTAAAAAGTTAAGTAATGATACTTTATTCAGTGAAGATTTTTTTTACTACTTCATGAAGGTGAAGGTATTACTTTGATATAGTATACATGGTTTACTTGATGTTTGAAAAACTAACAGTTTTCATTCTTTTTGTATCCCTTACTGTGCTTTTTATGCTCACCCCAAGTTTTTTTTTTGAAATGTTTTCACAGGACTTAATGTGGAATAAGGTCAAGGATGAGATCAAGGGAATGTCATGCTATATAAAACATGGAACTAGACATGTTTCTTTCAAGAGTTTTTTTTTATTATGGAAACTTAGTAGAAGTGACTACTTTGTAATCTGTTGAGATGAAATAGTTATGTTCTAATTCTCTAAAACTCTAAACCTGAAAAGTTCCTCAACGTGAATTATTCTTTTAATTCAATATTAAGTAAGGTTTAAGGCTGTGGCCTTATAATATGAGTTCCTTCAATCATCAGCATCGCAAGGCTCAATGAGCATGAACTCTAGAATGATTGAAATCTATGTAATATGATCAAAAAAGTTATTTACCTCATACTAATGTTATATTGGATCTTGGAGAAAAATACCTATGATTTAAGTTAGTACAAATCTCCCCTTAAGACTTTTCTTCTTACTTTGATCATGTATATGTTAATCCCCCCCATTTGGGATTTAAATATATCTTCCTCTTACAACTTAGTATTTGTTGATTTCAGGGCGTTTTTATTTGTATAATTATACTCAAACTTGTGTGGATTATGGCCACACATGTCATGCATTATTAATATTCTTGGCCTTTTGATTGAGTCTATGTTTGATAATGATACAGTTAAACATAGTTCTGTTATATAGAATATTGATAGATATTGGAGTTTCTTTTTGGTAGCTTCTGCTTTTTTGTTAGCATATTGAGAACATCTAAAGTTATTATGCACTTCAATTTAGTCTATTTTCTTTTTTCATATATCTTACCATACTATTATATGATGTTAGTTGTTATTCATGTATTTCAGTATCAATTAAATTTTTTATTTTACTTGTTTATGGAGATGTGTACAGGTATACATGTACATTAGTCTAAGGCCACCCATTTCATTGATATGCCTACTCAGCACTAGTTTCAAACCCCTTTCCTATTAGTGATGGGATTATGGTGTCAATAAAGGCCCAATTCTAGAAATATACTATATGGTTAGATGGGTAGTTATAGTGTGGTATCCGAGTGGGCTATCTAGGGACTAGTGTATTGAGATAGTAAATTTGGGAGGTTAGGTTTGGGATAACTGCAGTAATAGTGTTAAAATGTCTCTAGTTCATCAATGAGGCTGGAAAACCTAGTTATGATGTAGAATTCATTATATCCATTCACCATGATTTTTATGACAATATTGTTGACTTGGAATATGTGGGAACTAGATATAGAGAATAAATTTATACAGGAATTATATAAGAATGTGTTATTCTTTCCATGTCCTTATTGAGAAAACTCACATGATATGTTCATTAATGATGGAGCATCTTGTTTAGCATTAATATACCACCATTTCGGTATCAATTAAACGATATTGTATTAGGATCATGATAATGAATCACATATATATGTGACCTCAATATTTATACATGACATTGGGATAAAAACTCTGGTTGGATAGAGAGTTATGACACCACTCATTGAGTAGTATAATGACCAACCCTCAAAGGTTCAAGTGTATTATCAACATCAATTTGAGTATAAATTGGATTTTTTGGTATATTTAGATGATACACATAGGCTCAGTGTGCTTAAAAGATTTATAAATAGAAGATGCCTTGGTTTTAGGCTATGCTAGACCCCTAGGAGGTAAAGGACTGGCTCGAGACTATGGTGGGAGTTTTCCTCCTTGTTAAAATTCATTATAATGTAATTCATGGTGGTCATCCTTCTTTATGTAAAATAAATTCAGTTATTGGATCCCAATACTAGTGATGTTGGATGTATCTTTTGGCACACAAGTAAGAGGGAAACATCCCCCACCAAGACATGTTATCCTGTGACATGTTTTAAAAAAATAATACCGAGTCAGTGCCACAAAATTTTAATAATATTGAGGTGTAATATATTGGTTCCTTTTATTTTCATGCTTTATTTTATTTTAGATGTTCTAAATTATTGGACTGAACTTCCGTTGTAGAAGAGACGCATACAATGGGCATTAAAGATTGCAGGAAATGGAAGCTTAACAACAGGAGGCTCCAAGCATGGCATGTGGATTGATCTGTGTATTATCTAATTTTTTTGTTGGATTATTTTTTACATTATAACATAAAGGTAATCATCTTAAAGTCTAGTTGAGCTCATATATAAGAAGGTGCAACTAATATGTAATCATTTGGCTAGTATAACCCTTGGGCTGGTAAATAATATATGATTTTGTTTTCTAGTATTGGAGGAGGAGTACATGGATATTCCCCATAGGGTTGCTCTAGGATTATTACCAAATAAATAATTCTATTTCCTTATAGACCTACACCTAATGAAGACATTTATATCTACATCAAATTTTACATGTTCCCCATTTATATTCTTGATTTATATGTGTAGATGGAGGATCTATAAAGGAAAAGGCTTCATTAAGCATAGTGTAGTCATATGGGATTCTGGTTTTTACCTTCCAAGATGTTGGATGGGATATTGAGGTTATGCATGGATTAATAGAAAAACATAAATTTGACTTTCCAGAATGAGTATCCAATTTTGGGAAATGATATTTTATTAGACCAATGACTATGTGTGAAATGGTTCTCTATGTTTTTCATAAGGATGTGATATCACTAACTATGGATTTGATAGGGGATGTACTAAAGGTGGTGACCTTGAGACTCTATAGTCACTGAGTTCTTAAATATTATCTTTGGCATGGTTGACTCACCAATAGTGTTATTATGAATAATGTACTATTCCTTTTATCCATTATTTGATGGGTTCGTTGTGGCATTAATCGATGAAAACCTCAAATAATAAGATTAAAGGAAAAGAACATTAGACCATTAATGATGGTTCATGAAACACACTCAGAATGAAATCAACATTGAATGATATTAATATTTTAATTTATGATTCGATAGGTCCACTTACTGGGGCTTGTCATCTCAAAAGAGGATGTTGTAGTGGACCCTTTAAAGATTTAGGAAGTGCAATCTTGATATCCACCCAAGATTATAAATTTGGTATGTTTCCATCCATGGATTAGAATTATATTGTTGGTGATTTGACATAAATTTCTCTAGAATCAAGACACTAATTACTAATTTGACCTAATATGGGTATTATATCATTAGAATAGAGAAATATCAGCATGATTTTTTGGAGTTTTGGTAGATTTAGATGACAATCCCCCATCTTGTGACTACATGTGGATGATTTTGCGTACAAGTTGTTTTGTGATACCTCCAGATCTAGGATTTTAATCTTTCAAGTGAAATGTTATGTGGTGATTTTATATGATTCCCTAGAGATGATACTCCATCATCATAATTTCATGAACCATGTTCTGAGACTGACCGTATTACCAAACAGCACAGAGACACTATCTTTGGGGAGAGTGATTTAGCATCTTTTGAGGCTATAAGTGTTTCAAGACTATCTTCTCATAGAAAAATATTATATTGAGGGTATACATATGGAAACAAATATACAAAACTATGGTGTTTGAGATAGTCATTAATCTAATGAAAAGGGATGTGGAGGAAGATGAAATCATCAATAAATCTAGTTATATTTTTATTGTATGAGTCCTTAGAGATTTTTCTATCATTCTATTGTACTTATTAGAGAAAGACAATTGAATATTCAATTTATCGATGTTTTTCACCCCTTAGATTCTTCAATGTTTCAGGGAGGTTCATCATTAGAATATCGATTGTGAGGAATTTCATGACTGGATATCCATTGGACATACTTTTATTTTATTTTATAAAGGCCGGGAGCACAGAATTCTTTTCTCTGGATAGAAAATGGAACTATAAATGCTATAAGTGGAGTTTTAGATAGTGTTTTATGCCCCCCATTATTGGTACATAACAATGAGGTGAAAATGTACCATTATCTTCAGCATCGGTTTCAATGGTTTATAATGAAAAGGTGTGTAGCTGAGTTTATCTATCCATTCCTCACATGTTAATAGTAAAAGGATAATGTGTTCATATTTAAATGAAAGTGGGATGTTATTTTAATGTGTTTAGTGATAGAAAATCCATAACTTAAATGAATTAATGACACTATTTTGGTTATTAAATAATTAAGCACCAAATTTACCTTCTTTATAGCCATCCTATAGAAGAATCAATTAGGGGGTTTAGGTCCCCTTAACATGTAAGAGATAGTCTCGATTTATTGAGTTCATTCCAAAAGCAATATATATATATATATTGATTCACACATCACATATCTATTATGGATAGGATTATAAGTGGCTTCTAGGACTTAGTTGCAGTTGAACATGACATTCCAACCACAGGAAGATAGTGTACCATTTAGGTTCTAGCGGGACTGGTTCAAGATTTTATATTTTATTTTTTCTATAGTATTGATGATTTCTTATCCATGGTGAACTTTTTATATAACAATATTTATCCCTCCACTATCAGTATCACAATATTCCAGGATTTGAATTGGTTACCCTCCATGTCACTATTGTGATGGATACAACCAGAGGATAGAATTATTATGGTCCCTAATTTAGTGTGAGTGATGACAAAAATATGCCAATCATATTAGAGAGAATGGGGACTACCTAGAACCATAAAATTTTATATTTTTAAAAGATAAAGTGGAATTTGGAGTTCAATGAGGAAGATCATGTGTTAATAATGGTATCATCTCATCGAGAACTATTGGATTTCCACTTGGAGAAATCTATCTTTGAAATTAATTTGCCTTCTTCCAAACACAACTCAGTTTTTTTGAGGATTTTTTCCACTATGTTCTGTCACCATATTTATTCTAGGTACATGACATATTAAATGTTTTTCACTAGAGAAGATACATGAATAATCAGTTGTACATTATTAAACAATTTGAGTTGGATATTGTGGATCGAATTATCACTTTGAGGTTCTCGATGGCAATCAATGAATAGTAGGGTATGATCCATCATGGGTGTGTGTTTCTCATGGTTATTGTTCATAGAAAATATGGGAACCTCTAGGATATGTTGAGGTAGTGTAACAACCAATATTATCATAGTTTCCTCACCTATTTTACTACATTTTTACTTTCTATGATGATATACTTAAAGGTGGAGAAAATTTAGTTACTCTAGAATTTATATTTGATACTCTTCAAATATTCAATATAACATTTTTAGAGTTATGTGTGGACTCAACATGGATTTTGTTGGTATATGGAAACTTGTTAATGATATCTTAATAATATTAAATATAATATTGTATGGAACGTGATGTATTTGTGAAAAAATAGTATAATTATTAGACGGTGTCTCCAATGGGAATAAAAATAACACCATTAAATATGGGATGAGGGTTTTACCCTAGGTGATACATAGGTATTTTTTCTTTCAGATCATCATTTAAGTAAAGATAGAGGAAAAAAATTAGATGAATTAGTTGATTTATTTATATATTTTCTAGAAAAGGTCAGTAAACTAATTCTACTATATTTAAATATATATATTTACAAATACTTGGGTTATCCAGATATTCATAGAAATTGGAGGATGGCATTCACATATGCTAATGGGATCTTGATTCGGGGATCAAAATACTATAGAGATTTTCATCTTCATTAAAGGACTTGGATTTCCCCAAAGAAACAACAAAAAATAATTTTTCTTCATCGGTGATCAGTGTGATATCAGGATAGGGTAATTTTATTGTTGGTTTAATACATGTTCTTGATTCTCTTTGAAGAATATGAATTAATTCATTGTAAATTAATTAATGTATTTTAAATGATTGAATTTAGGATTGATTGTTTTGTTTTGTTTTAATTTGTAATTTTATTTAATAAATTTTTTAAAAAAATAGATTATTCTCCACCTTAATTAAATTCCTTTTATAATGTCTAAATAAAGGCAAACTTTATGTAACAACTCAACCCCAGATGCCTGGATCCAATTCATTACATTATTACATTTCCAATATTATAAGGAAACAAATCCAATAGGACCAGTCAATTCATATATTTTTCAAAACCAGATTACATACACAACACCCATATTATAATTGTAAATTGAATATAAGACAATATACATAATAAAATGAGATAAATGGCCTCCTTGAAATCATATTCAATTATTGTTTTTTTATAACCATGGTAAGGGAAATAAAATAAGTTTGAGATAAAATGATCATTGAGTGAAATAATATAGAATAAATAATAAAAAGTAAAAAATAATAATCAATATGGAATTTCAAACAAATGAAGTCACATTCAATTTTAATATCTAGATAAGGAATAATAAATATGGCTATATAAATAACTGAAACATGTGAAATTCCATCAATAAATAGTGAATGAAATAAAACCATATATATGTTGGACAAAAATATCATTGATAAATAATAAATGAGTCATAACAAATAAAATTATTTATTATTGGATGTCATGACACCTGTTTACCTGGTAACATTATAGTTAATACCTTTCAAAATGTTGTTTGAAATATGTCGGGTAAAACCCCATCTAATTTTCCAAAATGATTCATCTCATGAGTAAACCAATGCATCAAGGGAATCTTAAAGAAGAAAACCATATGGTATACCAGTCTAAATAATTCCTCATATATTAAATAATCTATTTAATTTTTGAATGGTGTGCCTTATGAAATATATGTATTGAATGGAGGATACAGATTCCTAAATAATTCCCCAGTTAATAAAATAACTATCAATATGAAAACCATATATAAAAATGGTGTACAGTATAGCAAATAATATTATTATTTCCTTATAACTTTTTTATTTAAGATAAATTTAATTAAAAATATAATGATCATATGGAAGTGATTGTTTCAAGATAAGGAAAAAAATCACAAAATAATGTGATACAGAAAAGATAAATATTACAACTTGGTAATATTCATATCAAAACTCTTTAGATATATATTTCAAAGTAAAAAAATTAAATACTATAAATATAAAATGATTAATGGAATAATATATAAAATTATATTGTAGAGAAACCTCACATAATAAGTAATTTTTGAATATTACATTTATCTCATATATATAAAAAGTGAGCTGAAAATTCCTAAACTTGTGTTTCTTTTTGTGTGAAAAGAATTTAAAATCCTAGAGAATTGTTTTAAAGAAGTTAGAAACTTTGTATGGAATCATATTAATATTTATGATATCATATATTATCTTTTTAAAATTTCTTTTATCCCTTATTTTAGTAATCATTCATTATTTCCACCATTTCATATTCTAATTGCCTAGTTTCTTGAGTAAGTGTTGGCATCTTGTTTGTTTATCCTATTACATGGATCATTATTTTATCCTCTCAAAAATGGAAAACATTATTTAATTTTAATATATATTTAGTATATATGTATTTATAATAATCCATAAGATTTGGTGATATAAAATGAAATGCACCGTTTATGTAGACGAAAGGTCATACATAGGCATGAACACTACTTCCGCATCATTTTCATATTTAAAAGAATGAAAATTAAATGATATATATTTTTATAAGAATTAAATTATCAAATTTATTTAATATATATCCATATATTTGATAATACCATCCTTAATATAGTCCATTTAGTGTGTGAATGTATCACATTGCTTTGAGGAGGCAGTAGTCCACGTGTCTAGAAATGATGTTATCGCATTCCCATAGAAAGGGAGTGAATATTGGAATATGTTATATTGAAACTAAAGATGAAAAAAGAAATAATAAATATAATATATATCATACTAAAATATTTTTTCTATCATAATTACCAACCATTAGTGGTGGTAATGTATAAATTAATGACATCCTTTTGTTAGGTGGCGGTTCACCATACAGGTGAATGGTGTGTTTATTACTCATTTGATAGAAGATTCTATAAATGTAGGCAGAAAAAATAATATAAAAACATATAATTATATTTATTATTATAATAATATTATTTTACCAATAAATAATAATATTTTATGGATTTGAGAATGAAAATAAAACCAAAAAGCTCGAGGAAGGATGCTACCTCTTCTTTGGATAACTTCTTTTGGTTTTCATCATAGGGAATACTAGGATGGATTTAAACCCAAAGGAAAGATACTAGGATGAGGCTAAGTGGGTTGGGAACTTATTTGTGCAAAGGTTGGGTGGTCAAAAGGATATTATAGGTGAGAATAATTGGTATGGGGGAGTGCCTTTTTATATTGCTAGAGGAGTGACTTTCTTGTTAATTTGTTAAAATGGAATTCAACCCATGTTTTATCTAGGGAAATTATATCCAAAAATAAAAAAACTTCTATAAAAGGTATTAAATGGTATAAATATGTAAATAAAATTCCTTCTGGAAACATTTCTAGGTCCTTTGGGCCCTTAATATTACATTTTGGTACCTTGTTAGGATAATATGTATTTTAGTCACTGTAATTATTTTTAATTACATTCCCTAATATTTCTGGTAAAAATGAATTTGTTATACAATATATATTATTATTATTCTAAATAATAAATCCAATTTTTGAAATTCTAATAAGAAATGTGGAATTAATTTATATAAATGTTATCCTACATACAAGATTACAAAGCAACTTTTAAATGTAAAAATGTTAAAACATTCACTATGTTTTTATATATAATATCAAAGTGAAATTGATTCCAATTAAATAAAATGGATTTATTTATTTATAATTTATATAATGGGATTTTGAAGTAAATTTAAATATAATTTATTATTATAAATAAATTAGATAAAAAATCAGTTTTTAAATAAAATTCACTGGTTTTGACTATTCATAAAAAATTACTTCAAATAAAAATAAAAAGGTACTATGTTTATTTTGATGTTACTATTTCAAAAATGAGGTTCATTTTTACATATTCAATTGATAAAATTTCCAAAAATTGGTTTTAACATAGGTTCTCCATTAAATGTCGTTAAAATTTCCTATAGAAAAATATTGATTTTTATGCATAATATTTAGTTTTTTCATATCTTATTACTATAAAATCTATTGGATAAATGAAAACAAAATTATTTAATACATAATATATATATCATTAAAATAGTTTTCTAATAGTACTTATTTTAGTTTATTAATATATATTACCTTTAAAGAATAATTTTTTTATGAAATCATTACATCTATATTCATTTTGTTTCTACATTAATTTATAATTAATCTGTAAAAAATGAATTCTACCACATATTTGTATAAGTTAGTTAATAATATTCCTGAACATAAATTTAATGTATATGTTGTATCTTATTATATTTAATAATAATGTCTTAATAAATTATTAATGTTTTCTCTAACTTGGTCTCTCTTCTAACGAAAACTGACGAACAAATTCATCCATGCGTGTAATGCATGCTACCACAGTTTCTCATAAATTAAGTGATATAGAATAGATTTATTTACAATACTAAATGTATCATAAGGTCTCATGATTCAATATTCCTTTCAACATATGGTGTTGTGTTTCATATGTGCACTTAAATACAATGTTCTACTTTATAATTTTGGGGTTTCATATTCTCCCCACTTTAATTAAATTGCATCATCTCAATTTAAGCATCATTGTAGTAATAGAGATTTATATATTTCAAAATAGTATTATTGAAAAACCAAAATCATAAATAGTGTTTACATCACATATTATTAATAATATTGAAATGGGAATGTGAAGGTCACTACCAAAATAAGCTTTCAAATAAGATAAAGTTAGTGAAAATATAGACATGTAAGGAAGAAAAAACTATAATGTTTTGATGGAGAGTGATAGAAAACATTTCCATGTTAAATTTGTTGATATAAAATCTATAAACAAGATGTGTGAAAATATTTCATCGATATCCTCAAAAAATAAGTTAATTGGACAACATTTTTTGTATCAGGACCGTTTTTCCTAGATTAGAGGAATTATTTAACTCTATACGAATGTATTGAAATATAATTACTATATATGTTTCTATTTAATGGTAATAATATTATCCTTTTGTTTTTCCTTGAACTATTTCTAATTTATCTCTTAGAACAACATGAATCATGGTGAATTAATACATTTACCTTCAAAACCTCATACAAAGATAAACATAAACCATTTCATAAATGTTTAACTTTTCCAAGAGATTATTATCCCATACATTAAAAGGAAGGAAAATTAATTTAAAAAATTAAATTATAGCTATCCTTCAATCAAAATGAATTATCTATGTAATCATTACATGTTGAACATGTGAAAAACATCATTATGTTTTCCCTTCGAATGTGGTACTAAATTGAATTCCCATATATAATTTATAAAAACATGATGTATTCCATAATACATGAGTAAAATAACATATTATTATATATATTTTATTAATATAGAGTCATTTAAACACCAAAAAATATTCTATAAACCATTTTGTTGAAAAATAATTAATTACATCCAAGGTAGTCAGCGCATATCCAATCAATAATTTCATTATCCAAACAACATTTTAAAAAATTTAGGAACATATAAAGGCCAATATTTCCTTCACCCATGTATTTTAAGTAATTTTTAACTTGCTACTCAATAACTTTTATTTGTGCAATTCAATATATGATGTCAAATTGTTTATGAAAATTTACTATAGAATAATGAGTATATATTTTATAATTGATATGATGATAACACAATCAATAAAATGTGTCCACAACATATTTATTTGATCCAAATATTGTTTTAAATTAAACATTTAACTTCGTTTATGTGAATAACATATTCTTGACCTAGATCCCTGAGAATATTCTGAATTATATTCATTTGACGCTTGTGGAATTCATTTTCATAGTTCCCCATCTCTATGAAATTATAACAATTAACACATGCATTTTCTTTATTCCATTTAAATTATTTTTTCTATTTATCTCTTTCTAGGATCTTATTAATAACTCCCAATCCTTTCACACATCTACCAAGGTGATTCATTCCATAGTTTTCACATGGGGGAAAATAATAATTTCCCTTTTTCTCTTTATATTTTATTTTTTCTTTCTTTCAATTTTTCACTTAATTCTCTTTGAATCTATAAATCATAGATAATTCTTTATTTATGTAGATAAAACATAAAACTATTTCATTATATGAAGAAATGGTTCAAGACATCAGCACCCATTGGATACTTGTCTTAGGTCCTTCAACAAAATGGTGAATCATGAATTCTCTGTTGCATATTAAATCTTTACCATGCCTTGCTATCTATGAAAATGTATCTTCAAAATATGAAACACTTTTTTACTCATTTTTATTCAAACCACATAAATTTATCTTCATTTAATTTTGTTTCTCATGACAAACATATTTTTCAAATAATGAATCCTTGAAATGATTCCATTCCTTGACTTTTAATTCCCCTTCATCTATAGTATCTTGGATCAATGACCATCATTGATCAATATTGACATTGGGAAAGTATACCTCAAATGTACCTTTTCCTTTTCACAACATCCTTCCATAAATATCATCTCTAATGAATTAATACATTGCTAGACTACCATTTGATTAGTAGTGAAACTAAATTATTTGGGGATATTTCAAAGAAATACTTCCAACATTTGATAATATCATCATGGAACAGGTTTCTCTATCAATCAGGGTTATGTGTCATACCCTGATTAATATTTCCAAATTTATCCATAACTCGCCTTGTTCCAAAACCAGATGTATGGGCATTCTCTGTAGGAAAAACTCTATTTTATCAATCATTTTTTATATACTTATTCCTTCCAGGTTCTATTTCAAAACAATGGCATATACTATATTATCTCATAAAATTATTAAAATTGTATGAGTATAATTTTTTCATTAAAATTAATATAAATTGATAATTTTATTCATATATAATATTGTAATCATAAACATGGTTTCTTTGGGGATATCATTACATTCAAATCCATTAAAATTTTTTGAACAGAAAATGAATATTATCCTAAGAATATCCACTAAAAGTGTAAA
This sequence comes from Viscum album, assembly GCA_963277665.1. Classification (NCBI taxonomy): domain Eukaryota; kingdom Viridiplantae; phylum Streptophyta; class Magnoliopsida; order Santalales; family Viscaceae; genus Viscum; species Viscum album. The sequence goes on from OY728166.1 coordinate 1,135,288,518, forward strand.
ACCAGGTGAAAAGTATGGCTCAAATTCATCTACAAAGTTATACTCAAGTCATGTTCAACACACCTTTTCATATTTGTTACCCCTAGGTATATATTTCATAGAACCACATCCACTTATTATTATACATAAAAGGATGTATTTCATGGAATAACAACATAATATCTACCTTACCAAAATTATAGTATGTTTTTATATATTTGTTCTAAAAGTATATATTAGGGTTATGATCCCAAATATATATTTTCTAAATATTTTTTCCTAAGTTGTTATTAAATTTCCATTGAGAATAACTCTCAACCCCCAACCTGAAAAAGCCAGAGTCGGTAACATACTTTAATATATTTAGATTATTAAAAGGAATCAAATTCTTAAGGAATAATCATTTTAGTATTTTTGGATTACCATATTATATACACAATTCCCATATTATATAGGGAAATGGAAATAGAATGATATTCATATTAAAATGAGATGAACATTCACTTAGAAAGGTTATTCAAAAATGTCTTCTTCTTTACCCATGGAAGGGAAACAAAAAAGGGACAGATAAAATGATTAATAAGGGTAAGATTATCAAGGAAATAATAATTTTTCAATAATTATAATCAATATGGAAAAGTAAATAATTGAATTCACTTTCCATTTAAACTACTAGATTAGGAACAATCTATATGACAAGTTAAATAACCGAAGCACATTCTATTTAATTAAAAAAATGAAATGCATCAATATATATTTAGAAGATAAATATATTAGATAAATAAAAACTCATCTAGAATGAGATAAAAGTATAATTATTTGATGTAATACTTTCTAGGTGAATGGTACCTTTACAGTCAAGACCTTTCATAAGATGTTTTATAACATGTTGTCTAAAAACACATCTGATTAACCAAAATGATTCATATTATCAGAATACTGAAGCATCGATGGGATATATATTACCATGACCCACTAGTTTCATACCTATCCAAAAAAATTCTAATATATCAACCAATCTATTTAATTCATGAACATTGTTCATTATCAAATATCCATATTTAATGAAGGATACAGATTTATCAATAATTCCCCAATTAATAAAATAACTTGCAAGGTCAACCCCATATGTAAAAATGGTATACGGTATATAAAATAATAATATCAATTAATGATAATATATAAGTTTAATGTAAATTTAGTTTAGAAAAAAACTGATCATATGTAATTGATTGTTTGAAGATAAACATAATGATCACAAAACAGAGTGATATGGAACTTGTAACTTTTTCAACATTTTAATATTCAAATCAAACCCATTTTTATGAGATATTTCAAAGTATAACCTTAAATATCATTAATATAATTGTATTCATGGTATAATATATCAATATAGGATGTATATATTCCACACAATAGAACTAAGTGGTGATTATGTTCTTTATCTCACAAATATTAAAAGTCAAATAAAAATATCTTACCTTGTGTGTTTTTTTGTGAACAGACTATAAAATATTTTATAGTGGTTTTATATATGTTAATAACTTATTTAATGACCATAATCGTAGTTATTATATTATATTTTAACTTCTTATAATATATTATTACCCTTTTGTTAGCAAACATTCATTACTTTATCTATTTTGAGTGTCAATTTCCGTATTTTCTTAAGTTATGTTTGACCTGTTTTATTTTATTCTTATTACATAGATCTAGGTATAAAAATCTCTTTAATTTAAACCATTATTTAATTAGAATATATATTCAGTATATATTTATCTATATAAATAAATAATATTTGGATGTAGGAAATTAAATTCACCTATCAAAGAGATGGTATGTCGTAAAAACACATGAATGTTATATCAATTTGTTTTTCCTTTTTAAGAGAGATAAAATTAAATGATATATATCTATAATATAATTAAATTATAATATTTATTTCCTATATGTCACAAATTTTTATTGAAAAAATTATTAATACATTCCATTTAATGTGTGAACATATCACATTGCTTTGAGGAGGCAGTAGTCCACACATCCCCAAACGATGTTATCGTATTCCCATGAAAATAAAAGCATAAAGGTATATGTTATATAAAAAATAAATAATCATAAATACATAATAAATATAATATATATCATATAGAAAACAATTTCCATAATGAGAGTCAAGTATGAGGGTTGTAAATTAAAAATGAATGACATCATTTTGTGAGGTTGTAGTACAATATACACACGAACATTAGGTTTGTTTCCCGTTTGATGGAATTTCACATATGTGTGGTTAAAAAAAGTAATATAAAAATATCCTAGTGTATTTATTATACTGATTTTATTATTTAATCATGGACTAATAATATTTTTGGAGGTGGATAATGAATATAAAATAATAGTGATTGAGGAAGGGTGTTACGTATTCTTTTGAAAACTCCTTTTGGTTTTCACCAAATGGAAACCTTGGATGTATTTATTTTTAAAGGGATGATTATATGATGAGTTTAATTGTTTTGGGTGATTATTATAGTAAAAAAAATTTAACAAAAAGGGGTTGAGATGTGTGAATAAGTTAAAAGGTTGAGTTTTTTTTATAGTGGAGGAGAAGTAGAATTGATGTAAATTTTTTATAAGGGAATTCCACCCACGTTTCTACAAATGAAAGTGGACAGGATACTAAAAAAATTAAGTAAAATGGATTAAAATGTATAAATATTTCCATAAAATGTATTTTATTCTTATTTATAGGTCATTTTGGGCCTTAAGTTTATCATTTTTTCCTTTGTTAAAGTAATTTTATCTTAATTGTTGTAATTTATTTCAATTATTTTCACTATTATCATTGGTAAAAAAATAATTTGACCTTATTATAAATAATAAATTATTATTATTAAAAATATGGAACCTATTTTTTTATGTCACTATAACATAAGTGGGATAAATTAAACTAAAATTAATCCTGTAGACATGATGAGAAAGAGGGTTTTTAATATAAAAATATTCAACATTTTTCAAAAGTTTTATATACAATATCAAAGTTAAATTGAATGAAATGAACAAAATTGGATTTATTTTTTATAATTGATATTATATTACTTTATAAAAAATTTAATTTATAATTTAACCATACAAAGAAATTAATTGAAAAATAAGTAACAATTAAAATTCAGTATTTTTCACAATTTTTCAAAAAATGTATCTTCCCAAATAAATTACAAAAAATAAACATAAGATAGTTTTTCTATTATGAATTCAAAACTAATGTTTATTTTTATATTTAATATTTGTTAATTTGTGAGAAATTTATATTAAATAGTATCTCTATTAAATGTTGATAAAAGAGCATTTGAAAAATATTGGCTTTTATATGTAATATGGGGTTTGATATTATCATATGATTATAGAACATATCTTATTAATGTCAAAAGTATTTTATATAATATATATATATATATATTAAATTCATTAAATTCACTAATTTTAATTAATTTCATTCTTTAAGATAAAACTCATTTAGAGCATAAAAATTTTATATTTATAAAATCATTCACTTTATATTAATTTAGTTTCTATATACATTTATAATTACTTTTTATCCAATAAATTAAACCATATATTTTCCCAAGTTAGTTACTCCTATTAAAAAAATTAACTTCTAGTTTGTATCTTATTATATAAAATGATAATATATTAATAATTTATTATTTTTTGGTAATGCTCAATCTTGCATGTTACACAAACTACCAAAGCCAACATGCCAATACCCAAATGGTACAGGCTCCTGCTTGGCATCCAAAAGACCCATGATCAATTCTGGGGAGGGATGGATTTCTACGGTACTGTGGTAGTGCTATAGCCTAGCAATGTAGCATTACTCTTCACTAATGGGTCCTTTGGGATAAAAATTGGGCTTTCAAGCCTTGTATTCTGGCCACAAGGCCTTGGTCCTTCAGGATATGTAATGGGTCTTCCACAACCCACACTAAAGATGCATTTCCTTTAATAATAAATTGAGGCTTCAGCCACAACCATTTAAAAAAACTACCAAATAATTTTTTTATTATGTGTAATGAAATATAACTCAATGTTTCTTTAATTTAAAGCTATAAAATATACTTATTTAAATTATAAAATATTTCATAAATACTTTAGATGTTATATTACTTTCTATTCATGATATTATGTGACATAATAGATATTAAATAAAGTTTTATAATTTTCAAATTTCAAGGTGTTACACATCATTTGATGCTCACATTTGTTTATGTCATTATCCCATCTTTCATCAATGTTCATCGTCCATATTTTGACTCTATTGAGATTTGACTATACTGAGTAAACCAATCATTTTGAAATAATTATTTATTTCAATATATCTTTGTTATAAATTTGGGATCTGGATAGATTTCCCGATTGGGGCATGGCAGCAGTGATGATAATATTTTGAGGGTATGATCAATGGGGGTTCCAATGGCTAGATAACATGGGTATATCTGAAGGTGTGAAAATGGTAATTTATATGAAAAGGGTCACTGGAATCTGGATCCTAGAGACAATGTTGTCCTACTCAACAAGATTCTAGGTATAATGGTGAAGAATCATATTTTAAGAGTTGTAAATGAAATCATGAGTTTAGTAATGAAACAAACAAGATTTTATTTGAAAACCCAATGTACATGATATGCAATTTGGAAGAACACATTCTATGCAGGACGTTATATTTGGACGATGGGGATAATGTTGGGAGTTATGATAAAAATTTCTTATAAGAGAACCACATTCAATTTGACCCTTATATGGCCATCTTGATGCATAAAAATAGTACACACCCAAAAACCCTTGTGACCCCACATATCATTTGTGTTGGAGTACACCTCGTATACTTAGGAAAATGGATTTCTATGGGAAGGTGAAACATGCCTAAGTTCCAGCACGAACTCTACATATCATATTTCATAACAACCTTCCACATATCACGAGGAATGATTAATTTGAATTTTTAGGATATGGTAAAAATAAGACTTTATGTTACACATTGATTACCCCAATGGGACACATATTGTAATTTCACCCAAATCATTCACCTTTCATATCTTCTTCTTCCGGACTTATATTTGGTCCTATGAGTATTCCATTTTGAGTTGAATTCTATTTTTGACATGATTTTGGTAGTTGTATTCGAATATGATATATAATTTAATGTGATACAAGTAGGATGATAATTCCAATTGTTCCTAGTTAATAATAGTGGTATGTTTAGGACATTGATGTGATTACAGTTTTGATACTCATCAATTACGCAGGTTGTGTGTCCCACGTATCCTCTATATAGTTATATCTGCTACTCCCCGACACTAAAAAAGTGTGAGTCTAATATATATAGTGTTACTACCCTATCATAGATCTTTGATAGGGATAATTCCCTCCACGAGATAGTTCTCCCTTTACTATAGTGCACAGTTGTGAGGAGCGATCCCACAACACTGATTGTTCTGGGTTTGTGTATATGTATCAACATAATATGATTACCTTCACATTTTACCATTGTAAGTCCAAATTAGAACAACCCAAAATATTATTTCCATCATCATAGTAATTAATGATGACATATTTCTCTTAGATGAATGTTACCTTCTATCCTTTAGTAGAATCAATAGTCACGAAATGAGGACAGACATCACCTTGAGACTAAGAGTCTTCCTTCGACTATATAAGGGGTTTTATAAAGATAAAATTTCCATTAATTTTTAATATTATTAAATTATTATTATTAACATCATATTTTTATTTTTTGGGAAATTATCACCTTTTTAGGTTTTAGTAATATTTTGATATTAATTCGATAAATGAAATAATTGTGGATTTTAAAATATTTTAATTTATTTTTTAGTTTTTTCCAAAACTATTTCAAAACTAATTTATATAATAAAATTACATTTTTTAGGATTCTAATTATTTTAATCATAATTTAATTCAAATGTATACAAATCTAAATATGACATCTTGATTCCCATAACTCGTAAGCAATTTAGGGATCACATTTTGTGCACGGAATGGATGGAATTTGATGATGGGACTATATCAAAAAAATTACTAACTGAAATGAGATAAAATTAGACATAGTTTTAGAGAAAAAAATTATGAAAATTTATGAGAACTATGTAATCTCTTGAAGATTTATTTTTTAAGTGAAATCTCTTGGGAACATTGTTTATGTGATTTAAAATGTTCTCCAAGAATGAAATCCATTCTAGAGTAAAACTTTTGAAACAATTTCTCAGGGTTTTAAAATCAGATGGAAGCATTTAGGTGTGCATGAATAATGTATTTGAACAACATAAATTAATAATTTTTTACAAAATTAGGTTATTTAATAAAATAATAATGTATTATAATATGTGGTAGATATGTGGATTAAAAATGAGAACCCATCACCCAATAAATTTTTAATCCATGTCTATTTTAAGGGGTTTTAAACCGTAGTAAGTCATATTTAAGTAGATTTATAAGATTTATCTTTTATGTAATAGTTTTATAATTCTAATTTATATCAGTATTATTCTTCATATTATATTATCCCATTTATTTTCATTTTATGTGCACTCCCACCGTGTTCTATTTTCAAAACCACTAAAAATAGAGAACTAAACATTGTGATTGTTCGAGGCACGGAGTGGTGGTTTTATTGTGCTTAATTTCACTTGAATTCCAATATACCATTTCCACTATACAAATTTTTGTTGTTATTAAATTTATAATTTGTATTTCTCTCTCTATTTTATCTATCATTCGAATTTTTCTTCTTGTTTGTCAATTATCCTGCCCATTACTGTTTGTGTGGTGCATATAGTGGAGCATGGAATAGATAGTGATTGTAGGTCAAGTGGTATCATAAATATCATTAAAAATAGGATTTAACAACATAAATATTCCCCTGTATGATATAATCACAATTTAAAAGATAAGGTGATGATGGAAAGGTATTGATCACCTAATTGAATTGATTATTGAGATCCCTTTGAGGACAATCATTTAAATACTAACAAATTCCATAGTATAGTCCCCTTACATATTCTTATTAACATTATCAGATGATAAATTGAATATATATTTATATGATTATGTTAAATTCACCTTTCAAATCCCCCTTCATTATATAATAATGTATTATTTTAGTTAGACAATAATAGTGACATTAGAAATTTAGTGTGTGTGAGTGAAATCTATTTGCTCTTCCCTAGTTTTTTTCACTATGGTAAATTATTAGGAAATAAGTATTTAATTGAATATTCGTTCATGATAAAACACTTTCATTAATTTCACAACACTTCCATGGATACCAAGAGCATACACACGCTATTTTTCAATCCAAACCAGAAGAAAATACAACATTTCTAGAACTAATGAACTATCATATCGCATACCTCTCATTTTATAAGTCAAGATTTATTTTTTGAAAAAAAAATTGTCGATAATGTTTTTGTTTAATCCAAAAGGTATGAGACATTGATTATTAAAATAAAATAAAAATAATATTTCATTCAATATAATTTTTAAATCCTTGAAGAATCTAGTAAGAAAATAACATCACTCACCACCATAGTTGAAGAAGATAATGTTATATGGGTATAATTAATTTATTGAAAAGATAAATATAATGAAATGAATATTCCACCTAAATTTCAGGAATGTGTTTGCAAGGTTGAGGTGATACATAATGATCCACTTCCCTCCCTTACAAATTAATTCTTTGTAAACCTAAATAAGGGAAATTAATTTGATATTGAATGTTTTGAGGGAGGTTTAATTTGATATTATTGTTTATATTAAATAATTATTAATTTTGAATGGAAAATTGATCACATGTATGATGATTTTTTATATATATCACCACTAATATAGGTCTTGGATGAAGAATATGAAGAAGTTGATTTTGTTTAGGATTTAATGAAGGATCGACTCGAGTTATACTCTATAGATATAAAGTTGATAGAAAAAAAGAATAAATAGTTCTAGAATAATTTGATGAACTTATACTATAAGATAATCCACTAAGTATTGTAATATATTTACCACCAGTGGACACCACTCCTTCATCTAACCAATATTAAGATAACTAATGTATTCTCTCCCAATACATATAATTCTCACTTTCATCTATTCTCGAGGTTAGGGATATTATTATTTTCTTTCGAGGACCACACACATATAATCTACTCATATATTTGTGAGAAATTATATATGGTAATTCATGAGAATGAAATAACATTAAAATTCATATTGGTAAAACCTATCTAGAACTTCTTCAATATGTGAGGTAAATACCTTGCACCTATATGGGGGTCTAAAACATGTCATAACCTATTTTACCTTTCTCAATTTTTAATTATTTTTCTTATGTTATGATTTGTTCTTTCATTATAAGTCTAAAATTGTAGTATATAAGGGATTAAATAAAGGATACTACAAAAAACATTTCAGGTTGAACCCTTCCATATTTTTTGATTTTTATCCCTTATATTTTATTTTCTTTAGAGGAAATAATTGGTTGTTAAATATATGTGTGAGGAGAGTGTCAGCATGCATATTTATTTTTGTCTGAATTTTATCTTTTTTTTAATTTAATATAAGAAGATTAAGAAAAATTGAATATTTATATCATTTTTTCACTTTAATTTAATTTTAGATAGTTTGAAGGATTTTGAAAAAAATTAATTTCAAATGATTCATGATGTTAAAACTTATTCCTTGAATATCATTTTCAATAGTTTTTATGTGTTTGATTGATTTTTAAAATTTATTCAAATAAAAATGACTCATAATATATTTCTTATATAGTTTGGTATTGTGAAACATTTTGATATATTCTTATTAATACCCACATGTCTTGATAGAAGTGAGTTTCTTTATTACCGTAGCTCGTTAATATTTTCCTCAAAATCATTAGAGTTCAAGAAATGTTTTTTACAATATTGAGGAACATATTTGGATATAAATGTTTTAAATTTTGAAATATCATTGTGTTTACCCTCTTTATCCCTTAGATTAAATTAATATTCCTATAGGTTTATGTCAAAAATTCATGAGTATTTTTCTTTACCAATCTCAACGGTTAATACTTTTTTACATGGTTGTTTCATATTTTAGGGTATGTAATGGCCTTTTATGTTTATTATTTTTGATTTAAAACATTTTTCGGTGGTTTGAGTTGTGACTAATAATTTTGGGTATTACATAGAATGATATAATTTATCATGAGTCATCATTTCAATGTTTTGTTGGTATCATTTGTTTCTCCTTAAAAAAATTTAAATTTTTTTAAAATGAAGCAATGGAAATAAAACAGAGAAATAAAGATGATATTGAGTTATGTATTTTGATTACTTTTTGGATTCATGTACCCATAAAAAAACATAGACCATAATTTTCATTCCATCATTATATTAAACTTTCATCTCATCCTATGAAAATGTGAAGAAAAATTTGAAAAAAAAAGATTTCAACAAAGAAATATATATGTTTAATAGGGGATAATTTGGATAGGATAATTCATTAGTCTCACTAAATGAATTATGTACCATGTTTAAAATTTAATATATATATATATATATTTCTCACAGCTTTTAGGGGAATTGAGTTACTATCATCTTCTATTGACACTTGAATATTCATGCACTATACATAAGAGTTCAACCACATATTCTCATCCTGTGGTTTTTTAAAACATCTTACAAATGAACCCAATGTAACTTAAATTCACTAAAATATTAATCAGGATTGAAAATATATTCATGTCTCTTGCTATATAGAGATGAGTATTTTCCCAATCCAATGGTGACACATTAACATTCTAGGAATGATAACAACTCTATATTTAATTTATCATGATGAGAGAGTGAGATAAATTCAATGTGAGGTATGTTGTGATGGGGAAATGTATGGATTTTTAATTTTGACCATATTTATGTGTGTTGTATGACAATTAATGGTAAATTTTTATAGAGTAGATATAATTAAATATCTTTTTGCAAAATATCATGGATGTTTTCACATTTTTGAATCATGTGCAGATTTTGATTTCAATATTTAATTATTTCCCATAAGTGAAATTGTTAAGTGTGGGGGAGTGATAAATAAAAAATTATAAAAAAAATAGTGAAATTAAAATATTTTATTCACACCATAGTGTTATTATATTATAAACTAACATTGTTTCGTATTACCACGAAACATGTGTTATAGTTATAAGAATCACTGCTTCCAGGAGGATTCAATTGGATTTGTTCATGGAATGGAAACTTTTAATAGTCGTTTATCCAATGGGGACCTTCTTTACAAGGGTAAGAATTATTTAGGTTTGAACATTGTGATACATAGAAACGTACATTAGCAGAGAGGGTCGAACTCATCATACCCTTTTGGGGGAAAATTATTATCTACTCCAGGACTCTATTTATAAATTAAGACATTTTCATGAATCCTTATGAATTCACCAATTATAACATAAGTTTCCATTGAAATTTTCAATCACTTATTAACATGTGTAAAATTTGTAATCATCAGTATGTGTTCAAGGATCTTCATTGATGGAAAGATCTGTATGTATTCATGATTCTCAATCAGTGGTATCCTTTCATATACTATTTTAATATTATTTTAATCATCGTTTTGATGATACTGGTTTTTAAGCCACTCAATTGGGTACTCAGGAATTTACTATCATCCAGGGAGGCGAATTCTTGTATTGATATTGGGATCATTGCCATAAAATGTGATACTTACATATCCTTGTTAAAGGAATCTTAACCCTAGTATTTCGGTGTTCAATAATGGGAAAAATCATTCCTTTTATGGTAATGTGATAAGGACCTAACAATATAGTTTAATTTCATGTGGTAAAGATATCTAAGAGAAATGTTTTTAGTCAATTTTTGGTATGGAACATAGGCCTAAGAAGCCCAATGACCTTGGAATGTATATGGGTTTCTAAGTAAGATTAGGCCCTCTTGGTAATATGGCCTAAAAAGAACAGTGTTGGCTTGATGTGTTGGGTTTGAACCACAAGGATGCTTGTTACATTACCAATGTGGATGGGAATCAAAGGCCATGTATTTGGACAAGTCTCATAGGAGAGTATAGTCCTTTGAGAGAAATTAGTTTGGGATTGCATCCTGTAAAAGATTCATTGATGATTTTGGGGTTTAATATTTAGGTTATTCCTTTAAAGGATTCCCAGATTAAGGGAATTAGGGTTCGATTCCAGAAGAGAATAACCAATGATCTCGGGCCCAGAGAAGGATTCCTATGTATCCTGATTATAGAGGGAATTAGATTTCTCGTAGTTTATTAGATCATGAGGTATTTTTTTCACATTTTGTAATAATTAAAAACGTCTAAGCCCACATGAGTCATTCTATGTCTGAGAAATGAGAGGATAATAAAGATTCAACAATGAAACGTCCACTTTTCCTCCTCCACTGGTGAAAGTGGGTGCACCTACAGTGGACAGGTTAGATGAAGCCGAGTTGACCCAAGAAGAGGGAGAGGCAATAAGCCCTTCCTCTGTTAACTTCACATTATAAAAGTGTCTAATAAAAGGAAAAGTGTATTATAGTTAGGTTCTTACACTAGGATGTCTCCACTTGGTTTCAAATATCAACGTGAGAGGGAATGGGTAATGAAATTCCTTGTTCCCATCTCACCTATAGTCTTTTTAACTAAAGAATAGAGTAAGAGAAATGATGATACCTCCTACAAGAAATGATTGGGTCTTACATGATGATAGTTTCCATGAAATTAATCTTATTAGGGGAGGAAGACTACTCCTTTGTTCAAAACAATGAAAAGTAGGTTTGAACCATACCTTCCCAACCAGATACCTCAGGTTCTGGGTCATCTCTTTTAGAAGGGAGAGGTCAGGACCCAAACCCTCCTCCAAATCGGGAAGTTCCAAACATTGTTCTTGGGGAATGGTCCATGTGACTATGGATATACAATCCTACAAACACACCATGAACCCTAACCCCATTGTGAAAAAAATGTGGGAAACCTCTGACTATGGATTTACAAACACAAATAGTAGATAAGCTAATGTGACTTTCCCAAAGGATTGATAAGTCGAGAGGTTTGGGTAGAGGTATTAAGAGAATCCCTTTCAGAAAATAGAAACAAGGATGAATAATACTATCCATGAATGGTGACGTTGAGGTTTTCTTCAATAAACTCCAGTCAATAATTTCCTTGAAAATGTAGCACAGTGGTGACCATGGGGTTGTCTCACGTGAAGGTTGCCAGCTAAGTTATCAAACTATCACATGGTTAATTTGTTTTTGTTAATTTCAAAAAAAAAACAAATGGGGATTCGAAATTAAATCGACAATGTTAAAAAATATAAAATCAGAATTCAAATATAAATATACGTTAGTGATTGGAAATTAGAAGTAAACTAGTCTGAAGAAAACAAACTAAATAAGGCACTGGTGGACAAACATTGATCATCATATACTCCCTCTATCCTTGTTTAATTGAATTATCAGATTATATTTCTCAATGATCAGTCAAATAACTCCAACTAAACATTCATATTTCCTAGAAACCATATCCAGAGATCAAATATGGGTGTTCATCCTTTTATAATAGTGATTCGATTACCCAAAGACCTTCGAGCAATCAAAACTAATTAAACTTGATTTACTCATTGGGGAGACCAAGCCCAATGTCACGAACCAACCCGGGTCGACCCTGAACCGGTCACCCGAGCCGGCCCGCGACATGGCCCGAGGGGCGTTCCCGATCCCCACGGGCTGGCAACTAGTGCCGGGCATCAAAAGTAAACAGGTGGGAACGATTTGGCCCAAAAGAAAATAAACTAAACAGCGGAAAATAAAATATAACAAAAATGAATAAAGAAAGAGCAACCAGCAACACTACTAACCTGACCACGATCCAAAATCCAGGTAACCCCATGGGTCACTCTCCAATACCACTACCAACATCGCTCAAGGCGAACAACTGAATCTGGAACCTGCAACAAAGCTAAAAACAAGAAAACACTATAGGCGTGAGTATTAAAACTCAGTAGGTAGGCCTGACTAATTCTATTCCCAATGCACATACCAATAAATAAAGAATTTATCAATTTCAGGTTTGAACTAAATTATATAAAATAGGTTTTCCACACACTTTCATTTCTAAAACAAGTAACAGTCCATTGCCCTTTTTAATTTAGAACAAGTTTGATGTTGAAAGAACAGGTGCATTGCATTTTCAAAACATTTTATGTGCAATTTATAAATCCAAACTTTAGTTGTTAGTCAAAATGAGAATCACACACAACACACACTAAGGGAAATGGTAAAGTGGCACACAAGGGTCAGCAACCGAACTCGACCTCTCAATCGTCCGCCACACACAACTAAACACTAAAAGAAACATGGGTCGAACCTAGGAGATCGTGAACAATCCAGAACGTACTATACATGTGACTCATCCTGAGGCATGCCATAACTCGATGACGTCATAACGCCCATAATACTACCCAGCATAGCCCTGCATGGCCTAACCGAGGGGCCCAATCCCCATAGCAGCAATAACTCAGTATTCCCCTGCTATGGGGCCACTAGCCAGTGCGTGGTCTAAACTAGTGCAGCAATCGTTCTCAGAGAATTCACTCAATATGCCAGGTTCCCATGTCAACACATATAATAAAAGAGGGGTGCGTCACAATGTAAATCAAGCTGTCACAAAGCACAAACATCACATCTAACTCACACGATCAACGCACACCAAAGATCACCCCCGAGTGGGTTTTCCAAAATAATCTATTCTATTAAAGTTCCAAACGGGCCTTCAACAATTTTAAATCAAAACTTCATTTCTCGAGAAAACCAAAAACACTTGTTCAGAAGAAATCATTTATCTTTAAAACTAGAAGTACATTTGAAATTCTGTGAATTATGTTTAAAAGGAAAACATGCATTCTTTCAAAACTGGGTGTCCGCCCATCTCAAAAATGTTCCAAGTGTTCGGTATAAAATAAACGGCTCTTTTCACACTAAATAATCATTTACAATTTTATTATCTAATATTATTTATCATTCATTAAAATTAAAAAAACATAAAGCAATTAATAAATTCTATATTTAATGGTGAGGGCAATGGGGGACCTACCTCGGCTCGCTGTCCAAACATAAGGGTGCGTCACGCCCCGCACAGACGCACAAGCACGCACTAGTCGATGACTGCAATATCCCGAGTTTTCCTCACCGACAACGCGCTGCAACAAACGCACAACAACTAAAAACCCACCACCACTGACTAAAAACAAACCAGATGAACATACGGCACAAAAACCACATCGACAAACTTTCAAAACATAACCCACACCGTCGATACTATCTAATAAATCATTTTAAAAAAAATTAAATGAGCACTCACAACACGCCAAAATAGAATGCGCACCAACTCCACAGTTAAAATAACAATTTACACAACTTAATAAAATTCCATAAAGACTAAACCAGTCTACAGACACTTTTATGAACAAGCAAACCAATTCCTAAACAATTTTTATAAGCAGACCAAACAACACATAAACAGTCTGTATAAGAAAAACACACAAAACTATTTTCAAAAACTACCATTTTCTTTAAAACCACAACCAACTACCCAAATAATTTAAGGAACATAAAACAACCCCTTTGAAACCATACAACACATTTTCAAAACATTTCACACAATAAACAAGTACTAGCATTATTAAACCAAACATGTCGAACAAAGTTCACAAATAGACAACCACCATCACACCATAATCGACGCCAAAACATTTAATGAAAACTCCCAACTTCCAATTAGTGAGATAATAACATTTAAACTAAATACCATAAGTTCTAAGACTCTTAAGCCTTGCACATAATGGACCTTAAAAATCTAGATTTCACAAACCAAAACAAATTCAAAAAGATACAAAAGGATTAACAAGGTGTCAAAGTGGTTCCAGTTGAAGAAAAAAAAAAGAAAAAGAAACACCGCAAGATAGAAAGAAGAAGAAACAATTACCAGAGTGGTGAAGGGGGTTTGCGGCCTGCCGGAGCCGGCGCCAGGAGGCGGCTCGGGGTGGTGGTCCACGCTACAAGTTGGGGAGAAGGGGTGCCTCTAGGAGGAGGTGTGGCGGTCGGGTACGCCACAAGTCTAGAGAGGTAAGGAGGCGTAGCTGGTCCTCGGGTCGCTGCAGATGAGCGGGAGCAGGGCAAGGCAGAGCCTGAGGTGGTCGGGCCGTGCGAGTGCGAGAGCGGGGAGCGGCGACTAGGCGTTGGGCTGGTGCGAGGAGGAGCTGTGGAGGGGCTGCTCGCATGGGGCGGTGAGGAGGTAGAAGGGAGTGCGCAATAGGGGCGCGTTGCGTGGAGAACGGGGGGGAAGGTAGGGAGTGCTACGGAAATAAAAGGAAAAAAAATACGGGAAGCAGGAGGCCGGCCAATGTCTCTCCGGAGGTGAGGGCAGAGGGAAGATTTTCTGGCGGTGTTGTGCAGGGAGGGTCGAGATGAGGCCAGCGTGCGCGGAGGGGAAAACCTGGAGGCGGCTGGGGTGGCTGATTCGCCGAAGCAGGAGGCCATCACGGCGGGGTGCCAGAGGGGCAGGGCGGCGCGGAGAGGAGAGGTGGAGAGGAGGGCTGGGCACAGCGGGGCGAGGCCGAGGGGAGTGCCTGGGCGCGATGGGGCGAGGCCGAGAGAAGGGGCTGGGCGCGGTGGCCAGGCGAGGTGGAGGGAAGGGCTGAGGAAATGGCAGAGCAAGCAGGGAGAGGGAGGGAGAAGGGGGTGGCCTGCGGAGGAACAGGAAAAGAAAAAAAAGTTGGGGGGGGGGGCGAACTCACGCTAGGGTTAGAAGGTAACAAAAAAAGGACAAAATAAAACAGAGAAAGTAAAAAAAATGAAAATAAAAGGATTATGAAAAGAAAAACAATAATAATAATAATAAAATTTGAAATAGAATAAATAAAGTAGTAACTAAAATAATAATAATAATAATAATATATGTAATAATGATAATAAAATAATAATAATATTAATAACATTAATATAAATAATAATAACATAGTAATGTTAATAATAATAACATAGTAATGTTAATAATAATAATACAAATAATACTAATATTGATAACAATGATAATGATAATAACAACATAATATTATTATTATTAACAAACATTATTTTAGAACGTAAGTTATTTAATTATCAAAATACGAAAACTAGATACATGCACGCTCGTCGTATGACTTAATAAACCGCGCACAAGTTGGGCGCCTCAACCCAGACGACATGGACACTCTCACAAGCACCTAGGGCGATTGCGCGGCTGCCGGCCACCGTGCGGTGACCGCGCACGGGCCCGAAACCCAGTAAAAGCATTAAACGACAAGAAATTTCAATTCGGGCACAGCCCAGACCTCGGCGTAAACACTCGGAACCAAGAAACAATAAAAAGAAAATAAATAGAAACGGTGGTTGTGACAATTCTCCCCACCACAGACACTTTCTGCCCCCAGAAAGTCACCAAGCCCAAAGATATCCAAAACTCGAGTTCATGCCCGATCCAAAACCGAGAAGCTAAGAAATTCGAAATGAAATTTTACTCCACAGGTCGCACCAGACCGATCATGAAGAATCCGCGACATAAATAGAGGGGAGAACACGGAAGGGTTCTCCCCACCACAAGAGCTCGACCAACACGGAGACTTTAGAACCCAAATACACAGCCCCTGGGAGGGGGGGTCAACATGGGAACTCCCAACCCAAAACCAATCCACATAAGGTTTTAAACACACTCAATAAAGAACAAATGATACAAAAAGCTTTACTCAACAGACCTAACAAGGATCCAAGCCCAATTGAGTCTGAAACAAAAACACAACACAAGGGAATGGGAGAACACGATAGGGTTCTCCCCACCACAAGAACACCAAAAATGTGGAAATTTAACACCCAAACATACCACCCCGGGAGGGGGGCGACGCAAGAACTCTAAACCGTTCCAAACTATATTTCATAGCACGAGCGAAAAACACTTCCGAGCAGAACATAACCCAAGCAGTAAACCCGAGCATAACTACGACATCAACTCCTCCACATGCACTTACATCTCCAAACAAACACCACTAAACTGAGATTAACCCACACAAGTTCAAAACACACTTTTAAGATAAGCGCACGATTCAGAGAACCTCGTCCATACAAACGGAACTTCTAGGATTATAATAGGTCAAGTCCATCGTAACTTCACGATGAACTAATGAACTCATAACAACACCAAAACTTTAACCAGCAGAAAAAAGACAAGAACGAAAAGACTTTAAGTGTTTCACCGCCAACACGAAACCCAAAATCCGAATTGAAGCATCACACTTCCGACAACTCCTGACTGCGCGCGAGCTTCACCCCAAGACCTGTGGTTGGGGCTCTGATGGTTGAAGCATCCCCTGCCTCACAGTCAGGTACTGGAATCTTCTGGTGACCATGTCTTCCTCATGAGATGCTTCCTGTAAAGCTCCTCTAGGTGACCTAGACACCTGCAATGATGGCAGGTCTTCGGAGGGGTGTGACATGACGGCTCGTATGCCCTAAACGTCCGTACTGATGGTACACCATTAGATAATCCGACAAACTAGAAGTTAGAGCCACTGTATAGAACTATTTAGAAACAAATTTACCTGACACACTCTGTTCGTCAGATGGGGAACCTTGACGAGAAACTGGATACGCTGGATTACCAACCATATCCACTCCAACGACCAACTCAACTAAGAACGCCCCATCCACCAGCTTCTCAAAGTGATGGTCCTCAGAAAGGAGGACCTTCTCATTGATCTCTGGACGAAGACCCTTGATGAAGAGAGAAGTCTTCATCCAGTCTTGCGACTCTACCCCCGAAAAAAGAGACACAAGATCCTTGAAATGGTCGACATACGCTTCCACCGTCTTCTGGCCATGTTGAGCACGCATGAGCTCTTCTGTTTCCTTCATCCTCACCCCCCACAAGTATAAACCATTGAATGAAGACGACATTAAAGAAATGCCACATCATCCCAAATTGCAGAAATGGCGGGCGTACAACTCCTACTCATCCAGAGCTGGACCTTCAAACAGACCCAAAACAATACGCACTCAGATCGCTTCGGGAGTTCCCAATACCCTGAAGACACGCTCGACTTCTTCAAGCCACTACACTGTCTCTAACAGACTCCAATCACCATGAAGGACAGACAACGTCCGAGAAAGACCAAAAACTGCGCATGACTCATCAAAACACTAGGTATCTTTCTGGGCAACATTTCTGAACGAGAGATATAACACCAAGACGAGACCAATATCAATCGAAACAACATTAATAAAGCACCCTCGTCCAAAAACAACCAACTCAAATCCAAACAAAGGCAAACACCACCCCAAAACCACTTTTCATTTTATATTTCAAAACCACCTTCTTTCGAGGCTACTTTCCAAATACCAAATCCACTTTTCAATCCAAAATCACTTTCCAAAACCATTTTCCTCTTTAAAAGCCAATTTAGGAAACAAGGTCAAGCCTTTAATTTCAAACACACCCAGGTAATCCCATGAATCGTTGCACATGTATTCATCCACTTTCATTCATACGCACCAACACGCACTTTCCACGCATCCTCTCACATGTGCAAATATTCATAAGGAGTACCTGAGGTTTCACCTCAAACCATTCTCGACCAATTTCAAAGCAAACAACAGTTTTCCAAACCAAATGCTTTTAGTTTTCAAAACCCATTTCATAAATTTAAAGTCCTTTAAAAGAAATCAGTCTCATTTTCAAAACCCCTTTTTTTCCATTTCCAAAAATTCACTTACACTAACCAAAACGAAAACGACACTCAACTCGCATCAAACCATCAGGGTGAGGGACCAGCGGTCACACTTAACATGGCGACATGATAGTGGGTCATGCCCCAAGTGAGTGTCAACCACTAGGAGGAATTAAAACCATGTACCCAGACTCCACATGGGTCACTACTCCATGCGAGATCACGATGTAACATCGGTTTACCTCCGTTGTCATCCCTCAATCCAAAACAAGCCAAAATGACACCAAGACTCAATTCCCGGACTATCCTTGGCGACTCAAGGTGCGGAACGGGCGAGGGTTCATGAAGTCCTTCCCGTACCTACCTCTCGAGTCCCTAAAATCCTAATCTCCATCTACCAGACATCCCAAATAACAAAGGCCTCCTCTGATACCATTTTGTCACGAACCAACCCGGGTCGACCCTGAACCGGTCACCCGAGCCAGCCCGCGACATGGCCCAAGGGGCGTTCCCGATCCCCACGGGCTGGCAACTAGTGCCGGGCATCAAAAGTAAATAGGTGGGAACGATTTGGCCCAAAAGAAAATAAACTAAATAGCGGAAAATAAAATATAACAAAAATGAATAAAGAAAGAGCAACCAGCAACACTACTAACCTGACCACGATCCAAACTCCAGGTAACCCCATGGGTCACTCTCCAATACCACTACCAACATCGCTCAAGGCGAACAACTGAATCTGGAACCTGCAACAAAGCTAAAAACAAGAAAACACTATAGGCGTGAGTATTAAAACTCAGTAGGTAGGCCTGACTAATTATATTCCCAATGCACATACCAATAAATAAAGAATTTATCAATTTCAGGTTTGAACTAAATTATATAAAATAGGTTTTCCACACACTTTCATTTCTAAAACAAATAACAGTCCATTGCCCTTTTTAATTTAGAACAAGTTTGATGTTGAAAGAACAGGTGCATTGCATTTTCAAAACATTTTATGTGCAATTTAGAAATCCAAACTTTAGTTGTTAGTCAAAATGAGAATCACACACAACACACACTAAGGGCAATGGTAAAGTGGCACACAAGGGTCAGCAACCGAACTCGACCTCTCAATCATCCGCCACACACAACTAAACACTAAAAGAAACATGGGTCGAACCTAGGAGATCGTGAACAATCCAGAACGTACTATACATGTGACTCATCCTGAGGCATGCCATAACTCGATGATGTCATAACGCCCATAATACTACCCGGCATAACCCTGCATGGCCTAACCGAGGGGCCCAATCCCCATAGCAGCAATAACTCAGTATTCCCCTGCTATGGGGCCACTAGCCAGTGCGTGGTCTAAACTAGTGCAGCAATCGTTCTCAGAGAATTCACTCAATATGTCAGGTTCCCATGTCAACACATATAATAAAAGAGGGGTGCGTCACAATGTAAATCAAGCTGTCACAAAGCACTAACATCACATCTAACTCACACGATCAACGCACACCAAAGATCACCCCCGAGTGAGTTTTCCAAAATAATCTATTCTATTAAAGTGCCAAACGGGCCTTCAACAATTTTAAATCAAAACTTCATTTCTCGAGAAAACCAAAAACGCTTGTTCAGAAGAAATCATTTATCTTTAAAACTAGAAGTACATTTGAAATTATGTGAATTATCTTTAAAGGGAAAACATGCATTCTTTCAAAACTGGGTGTCTGCCCATCTCAAAAATGTTCCAAGTGTTCGGTATAAAATAAACGGCTCTTTTC
The DNA here is from genome assembly GCA_963277665.1 of Viscum album. Lineage (NCBI taxonomy): Eukaryota > Viridiplantae > Streptophyta > Magnoliopsida > Santalales > Viscaceae > Viscum > Viscum album. The sequence continues at coordinate 1,135,309,098 of OY728166.1, forward strand.
ACACTAAATAATCATTTACAATTTTATTATCTAATATTATTTGTCATTCATTAAAATTAACAAAACATCAAGCAATTAATAAATTCGATATTTAATGGTGAGGGCAATGGGGGACCTACCTCGGCTCGCTGTCCAAACATAAGGGTGTGTCACACCCCGCACAGACGCACAAGCACGCACTAGTCGATGACTGCAATATCCCGGGTTTTCCTCACCGACAACGCGCTGCAACAAACGCACAACAACTAAAAACCCACCACCACTGACTAAAAACAAACCAGATGAACATACGGCACAAAAACCACATCGAAAAACTTTCAAAACATAACCCACACCGTCGATACTATCTAATAAATCATTTTAAAAAAAATTAAATGAGCACTCACAACATGCCAAAATAGAATGCGCACCAACTCCACAGTTAAAATAACAATTTACACAACTTAATAAAATTCCATAAAGACTAAACCAGTCTACATACACTTTTATGAACAAGCAAACCAATTCCTAAACAATTTTTATAAGCAGACCAAACAACACATAAACAGTCTGTATAAGAAAAACACACAAAACTATTTTCACAAACTACCATTTTCTTTAAAACCACAACCAACTACCCAAATAATTTAAGGAACATAAAACAACCCCTTCGAAACCATACAACACATTTTCAAAACATTTCACACAATAAACAAGTACTAGCATTATTAAACCAAACATGTCAAACAAAGTTCACAAATAGACAACCACCATCACACCATAATCGACGCCAAAACATTTAATGAAAACTCCCAACTTCCAATTAGTGAGATAATAACATTTAAACTAAATACCATAAGTTCTAAGACTCTTAATCCTTGCACATAATGGACCTTAAAAATCTAGATTTCACAAACCAAAACAAATTCAAAAAGATACAAAAGGATTAACAAGGTGTCAAAGTGGTTCCAGTTGAAGAAAAAAAAAAGAAACACCGCAAGATAGAAAGAAGAAGAAACAATTACCAGAGTGGTGAAGGGGGTTTGCGGCCTGCCGGAGCCGGCGCCAGGAGGCGGCTCGGGGTGGTGGTCCGCGCTACAAGTCGGGGAGAAGGGGTGCCTCTAGGAGGAGGTGTGGCGGTCGGGTACGCCACAAGTCTAGCGAGGTAAGGAGGCGTAGCTGGTCCTCGGGTCGCTGCAGATGAGCGGGAGCAGGGCAAGGCGGAGCCTGAGGTGGTCGGGCCATGTCGCGGGCCGGCTCGGGTGACCGGTTCAGGGTCGACCCGGGTTGGTTCGTGACACCCAAAGAGGTGTAAAAAAAAGACAATTATTTTACATTCATTAGTTTATAAATATTCTAGAAAAAAATAGAATAAATTGAATTCATGAAATAAAATAGACCTCTATTGTTCATGAAATCCTTTTCCAGAAAAATATAATAAGAATACATTGAAGTACCAAACTCAAAAGGGAAGTATCTTTGGATCGTTATTTCCCACCACCACATGGATATTAACCCTTCATGTCATAATTATAATCAATTTAAATCCTCTTCTCTAGCATATCTCCTCCATAAAACTCGCTCCCTTGGTCCAAACCCCTTGAAACTAAATAGAAATAGAAAATATATAGGAGTAGGGGATGGCCAGGGTGTTGTCCAGAATGTGACCCCAGAAAGATTAATCGAATTTCAACCTCCTTTCCACATAATCAAGATGATTTGTTAACATAAATGATGTTCCAAACCATTTCCTATAATTCTCGAAAAAATTATTGAATATTTTGAAACTTTTAGAAAATGTTATGAATTAATTACTTAGTGGATCTGGTTCTGCTTGAGGTTACTCTTTATCTTTCAATAGTTTGACTCACTCAACATGTTCCATAATGATCAATTTTCTCCATGAAACTCCTCTTGAATGCAAGACTTGTAGTCCTCTTTCATTCCCAATTAGAATACATTAATTGGGAAATATGTATACAGAGTTCTTCTTTTTTTATTGTGGTGGGGTCTACACAGCAGACCATAAAAACATTTCACAAAGAATGATTTATTTGAGACTCTAGATGGACTATTTAGGACATTGGCCAGTTGACAAATGTGAAGATCATATTCTAGGGGTCTCTTTAAAAAAGAAATCAGTCAGATTATATATATATATAAAAATATATTCCCAAAACAAAAAACTAATGAAAAATAGATAAAAATCCAGAATTATGGCATTTTCACAATTTATCCCAAAGACAAAAAAATTACAAAAATGATATAATTTCACACATAGTGACGCATTTGTGGGGATTAATTAATTGAAAAGTAGGTAAAATATATTAATAATATCAACTCTATCAATTCCCCCACCCATAAAACTTGGGATCCTGAAAAAATGAGCATCAATATTAAATCAATTCATATTCAAAACACAAACCTATGAGGTTCACCAATTAACCACCAAGAATCAAATGATATCTTGCTTCATAAAAAAAAGATTCATGTTGCCAATTAAATTCCTTTAATTTATTACCACTTCTATTCTCCTATCATTCCCACAACACACCTACCTCACAAAAAGTTTCTCTAAACACACAAATATTAATTTGCAACAAAGCTTTTCTCATCTAACCACATGGACGAATCATGATAGGCATGAAAAATTTATATATCTCCACCTGAATTAATCTAAGAAAAATTTGATCATCATAATTATTTTCAAGGTTTTTCTATGGCCAATGGTTGGTGGGTTTCAAATGTTAAAAATTTTGAGGCCAAATAAGGAGATTTTGGCTCATCATTTAAGAATAAATGCATGAATCTAATCTTCACTCATGTGTGGAGTCCTCCTTACTCTCCTCCAATGAAAGTCATATTTGAGCATCTCTTAGAATATCTTTTCCACCTCATTAAATCAATATTTTAGCATCAAAAGTGACATTTCTCTTCTTCTTCTTTTTTTAAAGCTCCATATTGGGAACAACTTTCTTCCATTAAGAGCTCTAGACAGGCACAGCTCCCAGAAAAACATTTTTCAGTAGCAAACACATCTCTTCATAGTTTTTATAACCACCCAAGGCAATAACAAATGAGGTAGCACACCACATGTCATCTCCCCCACACTTAAATACAACTAGATCACGAATTTTACTTTCATAGAAGTTTAGAAAGGGAAAATGGATTCATATGTGTATATCTAGAAGGCATTTGATGGCTATTAAAGGATCAAGAAGGATAAAATGTACAAGTGGGACATAATAAAAAGGATAATCATAAAAAGGGGTCTTTCAATCACAAAACAAATTCCTCAATCATTTCAATCACACTCACCTCGGACCTCATGTTTTTATTGAAATAGATCAATTTATGGTTAAAACAAACATGCATTCTTTGGTTCACTCATGAATTATGATGAATGTGAAGAAGATGAAAAAAAATTAGAATCCTCACAGGCAAGTTATTTTCAATATTAGACAACATTTACGGCATAAAATTCAAAATTCAATGGTCATTCCATCAAATTTTCAAAATTTTGAACTTCAAACATTATCTTTTTCAACATTCATTTATAACCAGATTCAAGGGGTAAATTGGTTCACTCAATAATAGGGTTTTAAAAAATTACAAATATCGTCATATAATCTCACAAGTTTATTTTAAAAAATTAAAATAAAACACACAAAATGTGAAAACACAAAAAATCCAATTCTACAAAGGATGATCCACCCCCACACTTATTTTGTACAATGTGCGTATTGTGTATAGATTATAGGAGAAATGAAATTCAACAAGATAATACATGACAAAAACATTTGGGAAGGAAAGACATGACATGGTTTTTATTTAATAGTAGAAACTTTGAGGTTACCTCGTAACAGCTGTAGTAAGTAAACATACATGAAAAAAAACAAAAACAAAGAATAATTTTTTTGGAATGAAAGTAAAGAAAAATAAAATAAATAAATATAAGGGAAAATATCCTTGATATTTACCACCAAGTGGGTGCTAAGAATTCACTTACCTTAGTCAGGCAGTTCCAGCTAGTCAACCCCAATCTGAAGGCGGGTGATGTTTTTTCCTCATGAACCACCAAAATGAGTTCTCTACAATCTTATTTATCTTATAAATCTTGTAGAAGCTCCCAAAAATAGATTTCTTCAGATTCTCCTCCATGATTTTTATGTATTTATGATACAGTGGATGTGGGCAAAATTGTAAAATAAACCCCCCAAGACATATCCTCACAAAAGGCCAGCACTAGTTGATGAATTGGGCACACCATCATTTCCTCAATTTCATCCTTGAAATCCTCATCATTTGAAAAATTAGTCCACTCAAATGAAACATGAACTAAATCATCACTGGGTGAAGAACCTAGAAAATTTTTATCAAAATTATCAAGAAAATATGGATCAAAATTTGAGACCTCTCCCTGTGGATTCTCAGGTTCCAGCTATTTCTCTAATTCTAAAACAATGACATTTAATATGGTATGCATCTCTAGATCTTCTCTATGCTCTTCAAAAATTAATGAATCAAGTTTATATTTATATTTATCAAAAAATTCATACAATGTTTCTAGTTTTTCAATTTCAAAAATAGTGGCTTCAAATGAAATTTAATTTTCAACAAATTCATCCCAATTGTTTTCAAAAGAGCATTGATTTCCAAAGGACACATCTGTTGGTGAATCACTAAAAATTTCATGCATAAAATTTGTAAATTTTGATTCAAAATCAGTTTTCAACACATCTACTAAAGGTTTATCAATATAAATAAATTCTGGGATGTCATTTTCCATTTCATGAATATCCTTTTGAGCTTTCAATTCTTTTAATTCTATTAATTCATCAGAATGATTTCCCATTTATCTGATTACTTCTAGAATATTTAGTTTAATGAGAAAATTGTTTTTTGGAATTTCAAGGGTATTTTGATGAAATTTTAAAAAATCATCATGACCAGGCTCCTCATATTGTTGATAATCAGGCCAAACAAAGAGTAGTCTCTATTAAAATTCATTTTTCGGGGGTTTTTTTAAGACAAAATTTGTGGTTAAAAAGACTAGAAAATGTAAAAAAAAATCATAAAAACCTTATGAAACCTCCCTGTAAACGAAAACAAATTGGCTCTATTTTTTTTTCATGAAACTCTAGTCAATAATTTCCCCTTAAAATGTAGCATAGTGGTGACCACGGGGTTTTCTGACGATGAGGTTGCATGCTAAGTTATCAAATTGTCACTTTGTTAATTTGTTTTTTTTAATGCCAGAAACAGAAATGGGGATATGAAATTATATAAACAATGTTAAATAATATAAAATAATAACTCAACTATAAATATACGTTAGTGATTAGAAATCAGAAGAAAACTAGACTTAAGAAAACAAAAAAAATAACGTAGCGGTGGGCAATCATTGATCCTCAGATACTCCCTCTATCATTGTATAATTGAATTATCATATTATATATCTCAATAATTAATAAAATAACTCCAAGTGAACCCCCATATTTACTAGAAAACATATTGAGACATCAAATATGTGTTTTTATCCTCTTATGAAAGTGATGTTTTCTCCCAAAGACCTTGAGCAATCAAAACTAATTAAACTTGTTGTACCCAATGGGGAGTCCTCACCCAAAGAATTTTAAACAACAAGAAAATTATTTTACATTCATAAGATGATAAAAAGTCTAGAAAAAAATTTAATAAATTGAATTCATGAATGACAAGAGACCTCCATCATTCATGAAAACCATTTCCTGAAAAATATAATAAGAAAACATTGAAGTACCAAACTCAAAAGGGAAGAATCGTTTGATCTCTGCTGCCCACCACCACCTGGATATTATCCCTTCATGTCATGATTATAATCATTTTAACTCCAATTATCCAGAATATATCCTCTATAAAAACTCACTCCATTGTCCTAACCCCCTTTAAATGAACGATAAATAGAAAATATATAGGATTAGGGGATGTCCAGGGGGTTGTCTAGAATGTGAACCTAGAGAGTTTCATTGAATTTGGACCTCCTCAAAAAATATTCAAGCTATGGTGTATTCATAAATGTTGTTCCAAAATTTGTCCTCTATCTCTCTAAGAAATTAAATAATATGTTGAAACTTTTAGTAAATGATATGATTTAATTACTCAGTGTATATTATTCTTCTTAAGGTGACTCTTCGTATTCTACTAATTTGACTCGCTCGACTTGTTCCATAATGATCAAATTTCTCCATGGAACTCATCATGAATGCGAGCCTTGTAGTCCTCTTGCATTCCCAATTGTAATAAATTAATTTGTACACCTATATATGGAGTTATGACTTCTTAAATGAGGTGTTTTCTACACAACCATCCAATTAAACGTTTCACAAAGAATGATTTATTTAAGCCTCTAGATGAACTATTTTGAACTTGGGATATTTGGAAAACATGAAGATATTATTATAGGGGTTCCTTAAATAAAATAATTACTCAAATTGGATCAATATTCAAAAATATATTCCCAAAACATCAAACTAGTGAAGAACAGTTAAAAATCCAGAATTAGGGAATTTTCACAATTGTGCTCAAAATACAAAAAAAATACACAATTGATATAATTTCACATATAATAAAAAATTGGTGGGGATTAAATCATTGAAAAGTAGGTAAAATATATTAAAAATATCAACTCTATCAAATGGATTTGAGAAAGGCTTCATGGCTTGTAAACTGAATAGAGTAAGTGAATCAAAGGGGGATCTCAAGTAGATAAGGGCACATAAGTAGGCTTGGGAGACCTAATGTTCACTGAAATGACAAAAAATCTGGTTGTTAATACTTGGGATAGACATTTATCAAGCCTTCAAGATTATTCACTAGTGATCCCAAAAGTGGGGCTCTCATGTTCCTGTAAAAGGAATAGGTGGCATGCAATTGTTTCTAATTTTGGGAGGTTGGGAGCTTTTGGAGCGCATGTGTTATGGGATTCAAACACTAAAATTACATAAGTCTAATTATACTACATTAAATCCTACACTCATGCTATTGAAGAACTACCTTGAATTTTTAATAAATCTTGGTTGAAGCACTAAGGTTACCAGAGCAGCAATTGGGCATCATAGAAATTCTTCCATACAAATTAAATCCCGAAGAGTATATTTATAGAAAAAAATATGACCTTGGGAGAAATTAGTTTGGGCGTGGAAGTGGCTTGCATGCCAAATCTAGTCTTGAAAGTACCTTTTTTGTCGATGGTGTTTTTTCTAGAATATGATGCCTCTTTGGGGACTTAACAAAAATAATAACTTCATTCTCTTCTATCATGATAGCATGGTGGTGTGTGAGTGCATGTAGCTTGGGTGATGCTTTTGGGATTTAGCCAAATTTATTACTCCATACCATGAGGGATCCACCCCAGCTCCCCTTCATGGTTTTACTACTGCTAAAGGGTCACGGCCCTTTAGGTCGGTTCCTTCACTACCATCACTGACCACCATGAAAAATGCAGACTCTCACCACAATCATTTTGAGCCCCATTGAGAACATATTTTGGAGAAGTGGAAGGAACACATTTCATGGTGTCTACCCCCCCCCCCCCCCCCCCCCGTAGAATTTGATTCATTCAGAATGTAAGTAATCTTGTTCTAATGTAAAATTAGTGCACTTTTTCACATTCCAACATCATTTGGTTAGATTAGATGCTACATTAATATTGGAAGGATGCTATAATTTTTTCCAAAGACATTGGGCCAAGAGAGAATAGTTTTATTTTTATAGGGTTATATAAAGAACCGCACAAATGTTGAATCTTTTGTATTTTATTGATCAATACTACCAAAATCATAAAAAATCAACGTTTAGTGATATGGGACTCAAATTCTATTCAGATTTTCCTTTGCGGGTTTTCAATCTAGTGAGTACCATGTCTCTGGTTGTTTTTAGTTTAGATTTATGCATGTTATACTAAAATTTTATAATGTTTATGGTTGAATATATTTGACCATGAATTTGGAAATTAAATCTCAAACAAGGCTCAATAGCTAAGAATTTATTATATATTTTTTTGATAATTCGAAGTGGAATCTTAAATCATGATTTTTTATAGACACCAAATTAAAAACTTATAACAACATATGGGGTGTCTCTTCCAAGAACCAAGTTACCATTATTTGAAAAATTTGTTATGGGTGTTATATTTGGCAGGACCAACTATGGCATATGATTCATAGCCAAACAGTGGAATATTTTTAATTTTATGTTCGTTATGTAGGAATAATGCAAGTCCATATAAGGGAACATGCTTCATAGTTAAGAAAAATAGCTCTTAAGAATTTTACATTTTTTCGATTGATATACAAGGAAAAATAGATTCATGTGACTCAAGAACACATTGGTTGGTTTTTTCAATGATATGGATTTTATGATTAAAAGGATTTTGTATATCGACAAATGTAATGATTTGGAAAACCATTTCTAAACTAATTTGGCCTATGAGAAAGAGTTATAATTTATCAGAATGAGAATTTTCTGAAATAAAACTATGTAGTTTTAAGTCATGTAGTGTCGAAATTATACTGTACAGTTTTATATCATGTAGTGAGAACATTATAGTGTGCAGTTTTATGTCATGCAGAAAAGACATTGTCTGGATTTAATTTAAGGTTATTAACATTGAAAAAAGGTATGAGACTCTACAAATTTATTGATAATTTGGATGGAAACATAGGACCATTTTTAGTTATGGAAGGGAAAATTGTAAAATAATATTTGAGAGTTTCTAATAATGAAGAATGATATGAAAAAAGAACTAAAGATAATATAGGAATTCTTTTCCAAGAATGAAGTTACCGTTATTTGACAAACCCGTTATGGGGGCTATATTATGCAGGCCCAACTGGAGAATATACTGCAGATCCAAATAGTGGAAACTTTTGATCGACATGCTTGTTATATAGGAAAAAAATTTCCAAGGCCACCTAAGGGCCCGTGATGCATAATCAGGTAAAAGATATCTTAGAATTATGAAATTTTATTGGTAAAATTCAAATAATGCTTACAAAAATTATGATTATCAATATCACATTGATTGGTTAATAGAGAAAATTTACCTGAATATGGAAAGGGTATTTTCAACGAATATTTCCAAAGAATCAGAGGAATAGTACATCTACGACAGTCTGACCCAAACATAAGTGGAATAGTGTCTGTAGTTTTAGGTTATACAACTAAAACCAGAAATGGAAAATGTATGTGATATACGGTCATGTGATTCCAAGGTTATTTCATGTTTATTTAAACACATGGAGGGGGAAATGTGTAATCCAGTTTCTTGATGTATTTAGGATCAAGATATAGATAATGGTACAAATATACCTAAATGACTGTTTTAAACTATAGATTCTAGTATATTGTCATCAATTTTTGTAGTAGAAAAAGACAATATAACCAAGAATGAAATAACCATTATTTAAAAACCCATTATCGGGGGTTGTATTATTTAGGGACAACTGGGGAATATGTTACATAGCCAAATAGTGGAATATTTAGGCTGACAGTCCCATTATGTAGGAAAATTATGCAAGGCCACCTTATGGAACGTACTGCATAGTCATGAATGAATGTTCCCAATTATTAGAAACTTTATCACCAGAAACCGTAAGAATGATTATGAATATCTGTAAATACTCATATTAAGAGTGCGAAATATAGAAGGTGTTTATTCTTAACAAAAATAAGAAATATTTGAATTAATATTGTCCATGAGTTTGATTCCCTTTACATTTATTTTACTCCTATGTAAGATGAATACATTCTTTGATTCCTCAGAATTAATATTGTGATGTGTAGTTTAAAGTCATAGAGTGAGAACATTGATAAACCCATAAGAAATTACAACACCATATTTATATAGATAAATCTTTTACATAATTCCTAATCCCATGTCATATATGCTTGATGTGATAAACAAGGACCAATAAGGGTTTCTTCTATAACACAAAGGTGAAAAAAGTGAATAATAGAGGTATTTGATTTCCATGCAGTTTAACGTCATGAAATAAAGAAGACGTTGAACCAATTAGAATAGAAATACATATTATAACTGGACAAAGGGATAAAACTCAAGTAACAGTATGTGCCTTTTTGTGGGAAAGAATCAAGTCATACAGAGTTCTTAAAAATTCTATATGATTGTTTGATTCTTATATAAGAAATTAACAAGGTATTTTTAAAGATCGTGGTTGGGCCCAAGATTGGAGATATAACTGTCTCTACGTATCTCATTGAAAATGATAATCAATCCATATGTAGTTCTTGAAATAATCATTCCTCACACCAATTTTTTTTGACATGAAGAATGGGGGATTTTGACATATTTTGAGATAATAGATAATATTAAGACATTAAATGGTATGAGGACCAAACCATATACCTTATGAAAATAATTTGTATAGAACCGATTCATATACAAGAATAGAAAAGAAAATAAGAATATTTTCTCATTGCGGCAGGGGATAAAATTGAATAGTTAGGCGGCTCTACATATCTCATTGAAAATGTGAATCAATCCAAACATAGTTCTTGAAATAAGGTCTATATGAAGATCTGACTCAGACATAGGAAAGAGAGGGAATCATGTTCATCTAAGGATTCATTATGATGTAAATAATTTTTACTTATTTATACTTCTAATATCAATTTGATAAGTTACTAGTCGTAAAGTTTAATGTCATGCAACCAGGACAAATGAGGTCATGTAGTTTAATGTCTCGCAACAAGGACTTTGTGTTGTACAATTTTTTGTCTTGCATTGAGGAAGTGGGGGGTTGTGCAGTTTAATGACTTGTGGTGAGGAAAGATGGTGCAATTCATTTTATCGTCATGCAGCATGGATGATTATGGTTGTTATAAAGATTAATGTCTTCCTACTAGGATTGTGTACCGTGCAGTTTTAATTCTTGCAACTAGGACGTGGGGGATGTGCAGTTCAATGTCTTGCGGTGAGGACATATGATGCTACGCATTTTAATGTCATGCATCATGGAATCTTATGGTAGTTATACAGTTTAATGTATTTCCACTAGGAATGTTTTCTTGTACGATTTTAAGTCATGTAGCAAGGATGTGGGGGAAGTGCAGTTTAATATCTTGTGGCGAGGAAAAATTACTATGGAGTTTTAAGTCCTCCAAAAAGGAGATGGGAGCTACGAAGTTTTCAATCATGTAGTGAATAAAAATGATCTTCTAAATTACGTGAATTGTTTCTTCAAGAATCTCTCATTGGTTGGAGTTTTAATGATCTCTCCATTTATTGAGATTAATACATAAGATCTTTTTGAGTAGACCTTATGTATAGAATATGGTCCTCCCCACTTTGGATCAAGCATTAGAAGTTTCATTTTTGGTATCATTGGAGTCCTCAGGACCTATACCAAATATCTTTGAAGAAATGAATGGAGGAGAATTTTTTTGTTAAAATCTTGTGATATTCTCTAGTGATAGACTTCTAAAAAATGTAAAGTATGTAATCTTTTCTTTTCTTTGTGTTGAAGCTCGTTGAACCATTACTAACACCTCTCATCGATAGACAACTGATTGTAGATTGCAACTCTCAGCAAATTCAATTGCATTTCAATTGAAAAAACTACTTCTGTTACACATACCAATGAATAAGGAGTTTTTAGGGTGGCAGTATGGGAAGTAGTCTGATAATCTCATAAAGAATGAAAAAGTTTATCAGGAAAAGATTTCTTATCTTTATCCACCATCTTATCGGGTATATTTGATAGGGTCGTATTGAAGCCCTTTTTCTGTCCATTGGTCACCGCATGATAGCGAGATGAGTGGTTAGGAATGATATTATGTTCCTAATATAACTTTTTTACCTCATCAAAACAAAAATTGGTGCCATTTTCTGTCAATATAGTATAAGGATCACCAAATCTGGTGATGATGTTAGTTTTGAAAAAACTATCAATGATTTTGGATTTGACTTCATTGATAGGTATTTCCTCATCCCATTTAAGGACGATGTCAATAGTATTGTGGATTTACTTGAACTTGTTAGCTTTAGATGGAGGATAAGGTCCTACAATATCCATTCCCATTGTGGAAAATGGCTAGCATTATTTATATGTATGTAGAAACTCTGGAGAATGATGAATGATGTTGCAATGCACTTAGTAGGGATGATATTTCTTATATAAATATGTTCAATACTGCGTAATTGAATTCCAAAAGTATCCAAGACTTTGGATCTGATCAGAGATTCTATTCCCAAACTAATGGTTACCACATGCTTTTGAATGTACTTCTTTCATGACAGCTATATTTTCTTTTCAATCAATATGTATGAGGAGGATTCCAATGATGCTTTGATTGTAAAGGATCTTATGGTAGTCTCAATTATCATAAAGATTAAAATTTCCCACTCTTCATTAGATCTGTTCTTTTTGAGCCTTATCTCATGGATGTACTCCATCTTTATTGTATTCACTGATGGGTATTCTCCATCCCATGGTATGACCATATGGCTTATAAATATGTCTAATCTCGTTAATTTCCTCCATTCTAGGTTAAAAAAAAGGTGATACCACATGACAATGGGCTTTGATAGTGATTCGTTCATCCCAATTTGGATCTTCTAGGGTTTTAGCTTCATTAGCCAATGCATCAGGTTGGTCATTTTGTGATCAAGGGACATAAGACAATGTTGGTTCTGAGGAAAATTCATCCATTTACCCTCTAAAGTAATCAGAAAAAGTAATTAACTCTTATTTTATGATATAATATTCACCATTTATTTTTTTAATTACCACCTCTAACTAACCTTTCACTTTTAAGTGAATCTCTTACACCTGAAGGGCCAATTCTGAATATGCGATGAGAGCTTGATATTATGCTTCATTGTTGGTACCACCTTCTAACAATAGGATGAATTATGGTAGCACTGACTTTTTTGTGGAAATAAGGACACTTCCTAACCCAATATTATTAATTTTAGGGTCTTCCATTCACTTACATGTTGGACATCTAAAGGAAACTTCAAAGTATATCTACTTTTTTTGTAATTATCCTAAATAGAGAAGACCTATTCATCAGGAAGTTCAGTATTTACTGATATACCTTTGGAAGATGTATTTTCAGCAGAGAAATCAGCGATATCATGGCATTTTGTTGCCTTCTAAGGCACAAACTAGATATCAAATTATTGCAAAATAACATCCCATCATGCCGGAAACCCTATAAGCATTGGACGAGTGAGGATAAATTTGATAAGGTTACTACAAGACACCAATTGGACCTCATGATGTTGCAGGTAATGCCTCAATTTCTGAACTGTAATTATTAATGCCAGTAACCACTTTTCAATAAATGAATACTGATTTTCCACATGAAGCATTGTTTGACTGAGATAGTAAAGGTTGTCTTCATTCTCCGCATCATTCTTTTGGTCAAGGATGGCACCTCGTGATCACTCCAAAGTTGTCACATAAAGAATAAGTGATCTTCCTTCAACATGTGACATTAATACCAGTGGAATCAAGAGATATTTCTTGAATTAATCAACGGCCTTTTGTAGTCTTCATTCCACTGATAGGTGACGCCCTTCTTCATTAATTTGGTGAAGTGAAAAAAACATTCCTTCCAAATTGGTGATAAATCACCACATATATGCCAAATGTCCTTAGATTACTCTTAATTAATTCAAAATTTGAGGAGGTTACATACCATGGATAAATTGTGTTTTCTCATGATCAAATTTGATACCATGATGATGTACAAAAAGTTCATAGAACTTTCCTAAGGATACCTCGAAGGCACATTTCAAGGGGTTCACCTTCAAAATTTTTTGCCAATTTTTATTGTATGTGATCTCCAGATTATCCAATTTATTGTAAATTTGTGTGGATGTTACCACCGAATCATCCACATAACATTCAACAAATTTCTCAATGAAGGGTTTGAAGATTGGGTGCATGGGAGGTTGGTATGTTTCACCTGAATTCTTGATGACAAACGGCAGTACCATATAACAAATCACACCATAAAGGGCTCTAAAGGCTGTAGATTATTCATCCTCTAGGTCCATATGTATTTAATTATACCCAGTGTCAACATCCATGAAGGAAATATCTTCATATCTCTCATAAATTAAAAGTTCTATAATCAGAATTGGAAATTCATCATTGGGGTAATTCCATTTAAGATCTCTAAAATGAATGAAAACTCTTATTTTTACATTATTTTTTTTCATTGGGACAATGTTGTCCATCCAATTAGAATATTGAACATCCTTGAAAATTTTAGCCTTTGTAAGTTTATCAACTTTAGAATCAATTTCAGAGGCATGAGTTGGGTGTGTACTTCTTGCTGCCTGCTTGAATCCTTGATTTTTTTCTTGAAAACCCAACAGGTTAGTGGGTACATTTCGATTATGATAATGAATTTCTTTGTAATACCAAGAAAATATATCTCAATGTTGTTTTATAAATTATGTATACACCTCTTTCTCTTCATAAGTAATGACCAAAAAAATTAGAGTGGGGCGTGGATCTTCTTCTGTACTCAGATTCAATTCTCTGAAATCATCCACAATGGTAGAGACTACTACCTCAAATGATGGAGGAGCATCCCGGAGATCTTCCTATTATTCTTCATTACATGTTACCTCTTCAGTTTATAATTTCATAATATATGACGAGGAAAAACATCCAGAGTTATGGATGAACTGGTATTTCAACCTATTGAAGAAGAGGCCAACATATCTGACCCTACTGACAATGAAGTGTCTTCTTATAGTAGTAAAGAAGAGTTGATGGATTGGAAATCAACATATTTGTCTTATTCTAGAATTTCTACAACTTCTTCTTATCTGATGGAAAAAGTATAGGCTTGATGTAGTTTAGCAGATGATATAAAGACATCTCAATTTTAAGCTTCCATCACTACCTGGTGAATCAACAATTTATTTCAAGCTATCAAGTTCGGTTGCCACAATTGACCATCTATAAGTTATTGGACGAATTTTTAGATTTTGTTTTACCCTTTTAATTTGATTGATGGGTCACACATAATCTGTACTCAAAAGTATGAATGGGTTTTTTGGGATCCTTTCCAGTCCATTCGGACCATTAAATCTGGTTATTTCCTTTTCCATGGACCTCGTACCATTTGTGTGATTAAACTCTGCCTCAACGTATTGGGATTCACACATTTTGAACAAAGAATTGTCACCATAAAATTTCCCAATTTGACAATTGAAAAAGTACATAAGACATTGGAGGTATGATGAAGTTTTAGCAGCATGTTGATGTAGCCATTTCCTTCCAATCAGAATGTTGAAGGTTGTGTCCTGACGAACAACCTTGAAATCAAAATTAGACACAAGATCTAAAAACTGAATTCTGACTGTAATCTCACCCAAGGGTTCTTGCTCATTCTTTTCATATCCATTCAACATTAATGTGGATAGAGATAAGTCAAATTCAGTTAGGCCCAATCGATGAAGTGTATGAGCATGAATGAGGTTGACTCTGAAGCCATTATCAATGAAGGCTCGTCCAATGTCTATGTCATTTACCATTCAAGATAAATAAAAGGGTCTAATATTTCCATGAAAGACATTATATACATATTCTTTTTTAGAATATATGACTCTATGATATTTTGTAGGATTATTCTCTATACAGGTAAAACTCAATAGCAGCATCTTTGGTTTCAAACTCTTGAGTAAATCACAAAGATTCGATAAGTTCTTCTTGAAGATCTTTTTATAGATTCAATGCATACAAATATTTTAACTTGGCTGGTACATGGGCCCGTTGATTCAAAAAAATCATACTTTTGATATCGAGGTCTTTGTTTCCTAGCATGTAAATGTCGTTTTCAGGTTCCTTGGAAGATGATACATCCGATGTAGATGTACCCTATGTCAGAGTATCAGATAGAAATACTCATGGCTTGGGTATATTAGAATAATTAGGTCTATCTACATGCATAAAGGAAGATGGTGTGACTTATAATCAGTCCTCCAAAATAATCATGTCAGAACCTAACATGTCTTGGGTGGAACAAACTACCTTTTCTTGTTGAGCCTTATGAAGGGCTCTTCGATGAGTTTCTACCACAAATATGGTTCGAGAATGGGTAGAGATAAAATGGTGGTTTCTATAATTCCTATGTATTTCCATATATCCTCAACCTTGGCTTTTTCCTTTATTTACTTAGTTAGGTAAAAGGAACTATGGCTCCTTATAATCAGAATAACCATTGTTATAAGGATATTTTAATTGGATAATGTTGACCAAACCAAACATCAATTTTTCATCTGATGAGGATTCTTCTTGACAAGTTTATTCTAGTTTTTCCGTTTGATGGGTCGGTGCCCGTTATTTTAAAATAGAAGGTATGAAATCATCCAAGGTCAAGGGAACCATTGGCCTTAGCATTATCTCATCTTCTTCTGACTTCACTTTACCCTTATGATCACTTCTCTTCTTTGAGGATTCGCCTTTTGATGAAGGTGGTTTTGTTGTGGCAGGAGTGGCGGAAGACACAATCAATTGTTAAAATATGCTCGTAAAATGGAATGACTTCAATTGATCTTTTTCCTTGAACATCCAATTATCATATTTCTACACATTTTTACTTTTGAATTCCTTCCATTCGCCTTCTTCATCTGTCTTAGCTGCATTAACACATTCTAGATGAGCTGATGAAATTTTCTGTTTCACTTGTCCAGATTCTACCATCATTTTCATGAGGTCCTTAAAAACAAAAAAAAACTGAATGGGAGGCCCCAACATCTTGTGGAATGGACAATACTTCAGAATATCTTCATATGATTCTTTATTTGGTTTCTTTGGTATTTTTAATTGAACCACAATATTTTTCCAGATCTGAGATAATGTAACCATGAACTTTTTCATTCTGGAAACAATAAACATTATTCATTAATTACACAAACTATATCTTCCTTTGATCTATTTCGTCATATTCATGAGGCGGTCATTACTGCTAATGCTCTGGAGGAATATCCCTTCGAAATGATGAAGGTTTTGAAGTGGAAGCTGGTACAAGTTCTTGATTTAGTGTTATTGTAGCACCCTCTACATTCCATTACCTATTTCCCAGAGCAAATGGAATTACACAGGTTTGAGCCTTAGTTTCTATATTAGAATCTTCTATTTTTTGAGCGATTTATGTGAGGTCTCGAATCCCTTATGTGTTTTATATAGGGATCTGTGGTGTGGGTAAATCATCGCGTAGATTTTCCACACAAATTGGAAACAACTCTTCTTGAGGGAGTGCCATACTTAAGGAATACATTAATAATTTCCATCATGCAATTAAATATGAAACATTTTCAATATTCGTCTATTTACATTTGGTAAGATAAAAAATTTTTGTCTTCGATAGCATTGAACTAAATCGAGGAAGGAATTTTTTATAGAGATCTTCTCATCAAGTAATTGATCGAGATTACAAACATGTATATCACAAAAAAGTTGCTCCTTAAAATGACTGCACAAAACCCCTTTGCATTACTGCTTCTTTTTATTGAGGAGTTCCCATAAAAGGATCACAACAACAACAAAATGTGTTAAGTGTTGTTCCGGATCTCCTGAAAAATTAATGACTAGAAATGTGGTTTTTAGAAAATTTGGTGGGGGAGGAATCCGATCCACCCATTTAGGGTAATCATTCTTTTCCAGCAGAACCAGTGCATGTTGTTCCTCTATAGCTTCCAATATAGTCTGTAATTATTCAATTTTTTTCATAAGAATTTTTGGATTAATCTAATGATCTAGAACCTATGCCGGTACAACAACTAGAGCTCCAGGTGGTGCAACGACCGACAAAACCACTAGTGGTGCTGCTGGTATTATCCTTGGATAACCCAAAGGAACATTCTTATCAGGATGTGTTTGATCCTTCCTTGGTTTCATACCCAATTGATGGAATCCAATTTCCATATCTGTATTTACTAGAAATCCTCATTGCTAAAGATCTCTTACAGGATGTTAAACTTGAGGACCTACCTAGGATTTATGTTTAGCAGAAATACTACTTCGAAGTACCTCTGTATTGAGTCTTCTGAACTCTTTCATTTCCTCTTTATGTTGTGTTAATCACTATTAAATCAAAATATATTGACCTTCTCCAATGTAAAAGTTAGATGCAATTTGACTTTTAACATTCCCCTTTTTAGATGCCTTTTTGAGAGGTGGGCGTCAGATATTTGAAGGGAAACCTAGATTATGGGTGAGCCTCCAATTTTGGGTATGTACAACTTTTTCATTTTCCTCGGTGTGTACCGTATTATGGATAAGAACTTCATCTTATGATTACCCAAAACTAGATTCATTTTCTATAGGATCTTATATAATGGTGTTAATTCCATTTACTGTTGCGTAATTCATTGATAGAATTTAGTCAGTATCTTTGTTTGATCATCTCCATTTGTTTCTTCCATGAGACTTTATTCTCTTATATGATGGATTTCCATGAGCTGTTTGACGGACAATAAACCTAAGAAAATCCATGGATAGTTCAATTGTGCACTCTACTTATGGCTTCATCCCAAATAAAGGGAAAATTGACTTACATTGAGGAGGGTAGTGTAGATGTTAAGAATCTATCATCCCTGCAAACTGGGGTTGTTCCTATTCTTCTTCTTCATTCATCTGAACTTTGTTTAATTAAATTGATGGTTGAATTAAATTATCACCCAACCTGGCATGATGGGGTGATTATTGAACAACTATGGATGAAATGTTTTAAACCAATCTTTTTATTTTGTGAATTTTGGTTTAGACATTGGCTGGGTGCATTATCCTACAACCTTTAAATTCATCTGTTTCAAAAGGTCATTATACTATTTCAGACATTTGCATTCTCTGGTGGCTGACATCCACAAAGCAGGAGCGTACTCAAGATTCTCAGATGTGTGATGTAAATATAACTCAACAAATTCTTTTCATTGGGACTAACTCTGATGATAGCTGGTTGAGTCATGTTCTTGAGAGTACATTCAATTACATACAAAATTTATTTATTGTGGCCAACTATGGGAAATAAAATTGCATGAGTCCACTTTTGGGGGGACTTTGTTGATTCTGGAGTGACATGAAATGCAATGATCCATGTGCACCACCTCCTATGATATGAACAATAGATGGGGAATCAGAAATTAACTAGTTTTTCCTCTTTAGATCATTGAGGAATTCTTGCTGAATGGTTCTCTGCTATTTTTCAACTTTTATATGTCCAAAAACTGAGAGAGGTTCCCCAAAAAAATTATCATTGCAACATTTCTATTTCCTTTAAATGATTTTGATATTCATCATATGGTAATATTTTTTTTTCAAATGATGAAGTGTATACGATAACTTATGGCGGATATCATGACTATAATCTTCTGCCATGAATTTTGTGTTGTTATACTGTGAATTTTCCAAAGGCCAAAACATGACTTGTATTTCTCCTTTAGCACATTGTTTTCTCATGTTTAACATATCTTCATCGTATCTTACTAGAGATATCTCCACCAGGTCTGACCAATGTGGATGATCTGTATTAGAAGACAAATAACCCAAGAATGTTTTGGATAATGAATGTTCCCATAAGTTATCTTCTGGATGAGGAAGTGTTTCATCCATCAATGACAAGGCATCAAACATGATTGGCCTTGTGTTTTCAAGTTCCTTGAAAAAGGAGGGCTTTCTCATCAATGCATTATCAATTATAGAATTATCATGAAAATGAGAAATACTAATACAGAGAGGACTTTCGTAGGGAATTCCATCGTGGGGAGGAGTACCATGGTGGATTATGACAAGCAATAAATCCTCTTTCTCCTAGTCTTCTGGAAACACAGAGGGTTTTCGTGGCTCTTATCTAGAGATAGGCTATCTGAATTCACCAAAATTTCATGAATCAATCCGTCATGATGATGTTTCTGAAGGGGAACTTCAAGATTACTGCTACCACTCCAATAATTTGGTAATGAGATGGTAGTATATTGAGTTTTAAAAGATAAATGTCTAAGGGCATCAATAACTACAACATTAAGAGGATCCAAATTGCAGCTTGACTCTTGATTTTTAAACCTTTTTTGGAAATATATATTCTTGGATATTGTATTACAATTAGTTGGGGTCACTTTCTGGGATAAGTGGTTATCATGGGAATGTTTATGTGCCTACCTTGTATTGGTTACCAGAACGGACCAATTACCTCCAATTGGAAATGGCGTATGTTCTTGATCTTGTTGTCTGTATGATATGGGGGATTATGCCCCATAACTCTCATGTACTAGAAAAGAGGTGTGTATCTACTCCGGGATGGAATGAAAATGTATCATCACATGTGTGCGGACATATTTACATGTATGTTTCCCTGGTACTACTGATGTATTTTCTATAATATCCTAGCATGCTTCCAAAATACGGGCAGCTATTTCTGTCTACCCTTTCACCATTGATAAGATGTGTTTGGTTACTTCAGCAACCAGAATGGTATTATACGCCCATTTTGTAATGGGATTAGGTGTATGGGAATGTTCATTTCCTCCTTTTCCTGTCAAGGGGTATTGATAGTACTCATGCATGGGGAAAAGTGATGGGTATTCCCCAAATTTGTCGTCAGAGATTTCCGACTTACTTCTCCAGGTGTAGCCAAGTGAGACTGTGGGCATGCCTGTTGAACACTACTAGGTGTATGGGCCTGCTATCTATTTCCCATAAAATATGGTTGATGGCCTTCCTAAAATACTGGCAGATGAGTCTGTTGGGTGAATTGGTGATTGTAAGAAGGTGTTTTTTCATGTTTACGAATTGGCACGACAATAGATCGGTGCAGCTCTTTAAATGTAGTCATTCAAGCCTATTGACTGGATGATAATTTTTAAATAGGTTTATGTGATAGTTCATAGTACTCCACTTGATTATTTTGGTGGGATTAGTGGGTTTCTTCTAAAAAAGTCTTCTAAACTGCAAAACATGGAAAGACGAGTGTATTTGCTCGCTCGTTGATCGCCATCAAGTTAGGTTGATGGGCTTCTCTAGAAGGGGTGGTGGTTAAAACATACTCCCTATTGACCAGAAGTTTTCCTTGGTGGTTTATCTTGTGGGACCGGGTCTGAGATACCAGGGGTAAATGTTCAGAGGCAACACCTCCATCATGTTGGTGGTTCACTATTGGGTGATTCTGCTGGGAGAAAATATTGGTGGGAGTCCTCAGGAAGGACCCATGTGTTCTTGAATTGAGGAAATGAGTGACCTCTTGATCCACCTCCCTTTAGTATGGGAGGTACTGGTTGTCGTTTTCTAAGGATAAGGACCTAAAATCATTGAAGACGGTTCTTGGAACTGTCTTCTTCTTTTTCATCATTCATCATTGTCCGGACAATCAAGGATGGATATTGACGTGAAGGGCCTATCGGGTAGCATCCAAAGTTATAATTGTACAGTATTGATGGTACTCTATTACTAGAATGTTGGAGACCCAGCATTGAAGGAGTTGGGTGGGGGATGATGTCCTTTCTATGGATGATGATATAGCATTAGCAGTGGCTGGGATGTTTCAGATTTCATCATGAAGAAATCAATTTTGGGCTAATGTTAGTTCTGTGGAGGGCTAACAACAAAAATAAAGTCCATTAAAGCATCATCCTTTAAATGTATACATGTGTGATTGATTCCATTGTATGGGCTTCCCATATCAATTGATACAGTCCCTACATGTGGGTTATATTATTATCTTTCTAAAGTATTCACCTAAGGTTCACCATTTTGTTTTGTAGTTTCTTTAAATTTGTGTTCTAGTTTTAAGAATAACTACTTCTAGGCGGTTTCTATTGGATTTATTCATGGAATCGGAAACATCTGATAGTTTTTTATCCAAATGGGACCTTCTTTCCAAAGGGAGGTGTTCCTTAATTTTGAACCATATCATACTTAAGAACATACATTTCTCAAAAGGATGGGTGGCTTGACTCATCACTCCATTTTAGGGGGAAATTATTTTTTACTCTGGGACTCTATTTATAAATTTAAGATATTTTCATGAATCCTTATTAATTCACCAATTATAACATAATTTTCCCTTTGAATTTTTAATCAAATATTAACTTGTGTAAAATTTAGAATCATTAGTATGTGTTCAAGGTTCTTCATTAATGGAAATATTTGTATGTATTCGAGGTTCTCCATCAGTGATATCCTTTCATATACTATTTAAATATTCTTTTAATCATCTTTATGATGATACTAGTTTTTAAGCCACTTAGTGGGGCACTCTGGAATTCCTTGTAATTCAAGGAGAATGAATGTCTATTTTGATCATGGGATCGTGACCATAAAATGGGCTACCAATTTATCCTTTTGAAAGGAATCAGAACCCTCGTAGTTCAATGTCTCTTAATGGGACACATCAAACATTTTAAGGTTATTTGATAAGGACCTAACCATGCATTTTAATGACATGTGGTAAGTACATCTATGGTAAAGGTGCTTTGTCAATATTTTTTATGGGACTTATGTTGAAGAGGCCCATTAAACATGGAAAGGATATGGGATTCAATATAAGATTATACTTTTTGGGTATATAGACTAAGAAGAATAAGTTTTATTTGAAGTGTTGGGTTTTAACCTCAAGGAGGCTTCCTATGTATCCCATGTGGATGGGAATCATAGCCCACATAGTTCAATAAGTATAATAGGAGAGTATAGTCTTTTGAGATAAATGAGTTTGGGCTTACATCCTGAAAAGGATGCCTTGATGATTTGGGGGATTAATTTGGGGCTTCTTCATAAGGAGGATGCCTAGATTAAGAGAATTAGGGTTGGATTCCTTAAGAGGATATCCAGTGAGATCAGGCCTGAGAAGGATTCCTACATATCCCGATTATTGTGGGAATCATATTTCTCATATTTCATATGATTTTGAGTGTTTTTTCACATGTTATAATCATCAAAAATCTCTATGACCACGTGATTCATGCTCGTTTTGAGAAATGAGAGAATGTTAAAGATCTAACACTAACACATCCACCTTTCCTCCTCTGCTGGTGAAAGAGGGCGCATCTACAGTGGCCAGGGTGGAAAAGGATTAGTTAACCCGAGAATAGGGCAAGGTGACGATCCCTACCCCTATTCACTTCACACTATAAAAGGGTCCAATGAATGGAAAAAAGGATGAAGTTTAGGGGCTTACACTAGGATGGATTCCCTCAGTGAAAAACTTCAGTGGGAGAGGGAAAGGGTAACCAAATACCATGTTCCCATCTCTCCTCTGGTCTTTATCACCGAAGAACAGAGGAGGAAAATGATATTACCTCTTTTAGGAAAATCTAGGGACCTATCTCAGTATGGTTGCACTAAAATTCATCTTTATAGGGGAGGGATACTTATCCTTTGTTCAAAAGGAAGAAAAGTATGTGTGAACCATACCTTCCCTACCTGATACCTGAGGTTCTGGGTCATCTCTTTGATAAGTCAGAGGTCAGGACCCAAACCCTCCTCCAAACCTGGAACATCCCAATATTGCTCCTGGGAGAAGGGTCCATGTGATTGTGCATTTACAAACCCACAGACACTCCATGAACCCTAACCCCCTTGTTAACAAAAATGCGGGAAGCCTTTTTTGTGGATATACAAACTAAAATAAGAAACATGATAATTTAACTTTCCCAAAATATTGATAAGTCGGGAGGTTTTGGTGGAGGTCTCAACAGAATCCCTTTCAGACAAGGGAGCTAAGGATAAAGAAGCCTTTCCATGAATGGATTTGAGGAAGGCTTGATGGCTGCTTGACCAAAGAGAGTATGTGACTCAATTGGGGGATCTCAATAAGATAAGGGCTTGAATGTAGGCATAGGTGACCTGATGTTCAATTAAGATATGAAAAAAATGATATTAATACTTGGGAAAGACTTTTCTCAATCCTTTAGGAGTATTGACATGTTATCCCAGAAGTGGGGCACTCAAGTTCCTATAAAAGGGATAGGTGGCACACATGTGTTTCTAATTTTAGGAGGTTGGTCTCTTTAGGAGTGGATGTGTTATTCTTTTCAAGCACTAAAATGACTTATGTCTAATGATCCTCCTTTAAATCCTCCGCTCAAGGTTTTTGAGAACTACCTTGAATGTTTAAGAAGACATGGGTGAAACACTAGGGCAACCAGAGCAGCAATTGGGCTTTTGGGAAATTCATCCATACAAATGATGGCAATAAGGGTCTATTTATAGGGAAAAATAGGACCTCGGTAGAAAATAATTTGTCGCGCAAGTGTCATATGCGCCAAATTGGGGTGTTCAAGTACCTTCTGCGCCAATGATGTTTTATCTAGACTAGGGAACCTATTTGGGGAATTAGCAAAAATAATAACTTCATTCTACTCCATCATGATGGTGTGCAGGTTTTTGCATGTAGGTACCTTGTGGGTCTCTTTAGAGATTTAACAATATTTATTTCTCTATACCGTAGGGCCTGTTCCCCCACTCCCCTTCTCAGTATCTTTGTCAGGCTATCGTCTCAGCCCTTTGTACTTGTTCCTTTTCTACCGTCACCCACCCCCATGAAAAATTTGGAGACGCATCGCGTACTTTTCGAGCCCCTCTGATGATATTTTTTGGGGAATTTCATGGAACACATTTCATGGTGTCTACAATAATATTTTTAGATATTTCTAATATTTTGATCATAATTGAAAAAATAGACTAATTTTTCATTATAAACTACTTCAATTTTCTTTGTTATTTCAACCAGTGATTTATCTAAACAAATTAAAATTATTTAATTAATTTGGAAGATTTCTATACATAATGGTTATCATTTCATTTAACTCAATACAAAGATAAATCCATTATATTATGGCCCCAATTAGATCATAATACAAGCCCCAAAATCTTTGTACAGAATATATAGTTTTTGAAGTTGAGAATATAACAAAAAAAATTCTTAACTAAATGATTTAAAATAATATGTAGTGACATAGAACCTATTAATAAATAATTTTCCTAACTATAAAAACTATATATTTTGGTGTTTCCAAGGCCATAAATTCATGGGAATTCGGTGCATGGGAATTTGAACACTCATCATGCAAAAAATATTTTCCATTGTAAAACTATAATAAATATTCCCCTAACTATCCATGTGTGCCAAAAATATGGGAGAGGATGACAGAGAAAAATTATATAAAATTTATAATAAACAATTATTAAAATTCGTCCATTTAATATTCCTTCCACAAGAAAACTTATTTTGGAAAAATATGGAGTAAAAATGATCACCGCTCTCCCTATAAATTTATAATCCACCTCCTCTTCAAGTGGCTGCAAACCTTAGTTTTTCAATTTTTTATCTCTATAGGATTTTTATGTCAATTATAGATTTATGAATTAAATTTATATTATACTTCTTCCTAATATCTCATTCCCCCATTTCATTTCATTTTTAAGAGTTCTCCCACATTGATCCCTTCTAAACTCCCCTAAAAATTATAACTAACCTCAAATATTGGTCTTATGATCGAATGATGGTTTAATATTTTTTTCATTATATTTAAAATTAAATATATCTCATTAATTAATTGAATTTACATGATGGTTAAATCAAAAATATAAATTGGTAACCCTATTTACTATATTTCTTGAGTTCTTTGTCTTTTTTATCAATTATACATTAATTCACTATTTGTATTGTTTATATGATGGGGAATGACATATACAGTGATGGTTAGAAAATATGTCTCCTAATTTAAATTCTAAAGATAATTTCCTTATATTCAGATGTCCCCATATAATTTAATCACAATTCAAACAAAATGTTTGGGTGTTAAAGATCATAATCACCTGAATTAATTGAATATTGGGAACCCATTAAGTATAAAAATATCAATCACTATGAACTCTTGAGATTAGTTTTTCATGACCAAACCCAATGCAGATTTCTTGGTAGGTGATAATATGAGTATGACTACCCAAAGCCTACCTATAATAAGCTCAGGTATGGTGAACATTACTATGTTAGTATAACACTCGCATGGGAGACCTTGTCCTAAGGTATCAACACACACACACACATCTCCAATTTTATACAATGTTGAAATATAGAATACAATTTTTACCCAAGGCATGTAAATAGTAAAAATACCACAATCAGAGTATGATGATATACAATAATATTTTACATCCCAAATACAAGACCACCAACAACTATAAATAGAATCAACCTGATTTAAAGGATAGACTACAGGAAAATGTGACACATACTATGAACCACCATCTAGTTAGAAAAATACTAATATTTGTCTTCTCATGATCCACCTAGAAACCATTCGAACTAGATGTCATCTTCATAAGAAATGACATGTGTGGGTATATACCATATTATGGTGATTATAGAAATACACAATAGGACACTCCAAAAATACAAAGCCTAAAGCATCAGGAATAAAATTTATCTCATCATAGGGACATTTCAACATTATATGTAAAATAAAATTTAGATATTCCCATAGTAGACACATAGTATTATGGTAAAGTCACAATCATATAGAAATTCTTGGATTCTTTCTCAAAGGTTCCTCATAAATATCATCCTTCATAACACACTACATGAGTCTAATTTCACTGATGGTGTCTATATAAGATTTCATGCTCTTCAAGTCACACCACAAGGAGTACACAATGGAAGTATGAAGAGAATACTACAAAGATGGGGACCCAACCAAAGACATAAGGTATACCAACAACCCTATCTGGATTTACCAATTAAGTATGTGATTGACAACTATATAGTGTAGGTCATGATGATTTTGAGAATACCTCTTTATGATGATGATGATGATGATGATGATGATGATGATGATGATGATAGAGGATATCACTCTAGTCTGCAAAGAAGGATTCCAACAACACTATTAGATATTAACAATACTCAAATTGGATCACCATTTTTGGAAAAATATGAAATTCCATAATAAACCCTTATAGAAATGATCTAGGGAATATAACATATAAAATCATGCCCATGGTTGATGCAACAAGGGCTCCACACCATTTTTGATGAAGTGCATGTCTTGTTTTATAAGAACATGACATGTCTCATTAGCACCGGGTCTACCTGTGTATCACAACTCATGTCCAAGTATCTTTTCTTATACACCTAGTTATTATTGTGTACTTGTAAATGTCCACGCACAAGGACCTTCTTATATAACCCTATCATGGTTATGTTCATGGTCGTGTTCCAAGCAGTGTGTTCTAGAGAACACAATGAGTTTCCAAGGAAGGTAACACAATGTAAAATTCATGTGGCACATTTTTTGTACTTATCTCCTTCATGGAAGTTCTAGCATCATAGAAGGTCCCCCCTCCACAAAATTGTATTCTTATATTAAACACTATTTATATCATGATTTACCAAAACACATAGATTCATTTCATTCAACATATTCCACTTTTATGGCCACTAATATGGCCAATAATCACACACAAAATCATATATCTGGTCTATCTAAGCTTCCCTATCACCACTCATCATAATTATTCCATCCGACTGAAATATGAAATCCATTTGTCATATATACCAATCACAACAAATCCAAACCCATGAAAAGAACTCCATTATTATCCCAATCCATCAACATATATAGATTAAATCATCAATTCAATCTTGTATCTATGGTACCAATATGTTGATCCAAGAAATATGTACTCAATGATTTATTACTATTTTTTTTTTAGAATCGGCGGCCAAAGAAAATTTTGGTGGGGAGGTGATTTTGAATGGGGTAGGAAATGCACAAAAAACAAGATGAATTGACCACAACCAAAATTTGTGTTGTACTTGATTTGTTTCCATTAGAATGAATAAAAAACATTTAAATAATCAATAATAAAAATCCCCGGTCCCAAATAATATATATCTCATGCCTTCAATAAACTTCATCGATGAATTAATTCATTACTTGATATATTAATGATCATCATAGGAAAAATTTATTGATAAATCCACATAAAACAAACACCATACCTTGATATTGATCCATCACATATACTAAACAAATCCAAATCATTATTGTTGGAGAGATTCTTGATTTCCATTGGCACACCGATCGCTAATTATCAATCCATTAATTTTCATCAATTAAATATCCTCCACTATATCCTCTCTCAAATTACCTTGTTTTGAAGACAATTTTAAAATTAAATCATAAATTGGTTTTATAGGAGTTCATTAGGTTGATGTTTCATTAAATAGTGATAAAATAAATATATTTACATATTTATTATTTATGCCCACACGAATATCTTTTTAACGCACAAAGTTAACAAATATTCTATCATAAATAGGGTACAACACATGCTTGGATCTCAACAAGGGAATTTGATTTCTAATTGAAGTCCCCATTTTGGAGTTATTTAACTTTTTCAAGAAAACATCACACACATGAAGTTATAATTAATATATTTTAATCATAAATTTAGGATCATCGGACCTCATAGTTATGCACTGTACTAGCACCTGGTCTCAAAAATATTAATGTATATATTCAAGGCCCTTACATGGTAAAACTGACATGAAAAATTATCCCCACATTTTAGATTTAAATTTTGGAAAGAAATAAAAAATTATATATGAAAAGTTGTTGGTAGTGAATATGAATATGTGTCTCATTCTCTTAGGTACTCTCCTAATGATTATTGTACTACCATCAGACAGGAACTGAAGGGAACATTTGCATAAGAAGGATCTTCTCATTCCATTCCTCATTTTATAAAAGGTACTCTAAAAATTATCTCTATCCTCAATGTCCATCATTCCCTAGTTAAAAAATTTTGATGGTCCATGCACGTGCCTAATTAGCTAAGACACATGTAATACATCATGTACCCGGTATAACTGTGTGGGTAGATTCAACTGGTAATCCACCTCTCCTACTCTATGTAGTATTTGGAAAGGGATAATGATTCTTGGAGGTAGATTTCTACCCATGCCAAATCTCTAGAATCCATATTAAGGTGAGACCCATAATAACACATGGTATCTATCATAAAAAACAAAAGGTATTCATCATCAGTCCATATAATGAATTTAATGGGTTTGTGTAGTCCTCATATACTCTTAGATGATATGAACATGCTCTTATGTTCCCCATACCAACTCTAAGCCCATAAATTCTAACATCATTGGTTCATTCTATGTTACAAACTGCCTTCACTGAGATGAGGGAAGGGATAGAAAACGGCCATACCCTTCCTTCCTCAAGTTGAAAGAGAGATAATGACCCTCGAGTCCCACCTTCAATTGGCCCCAAAGTGGAGACTACCACAAAGGGTATAGAATCAAAGGTAATATGGAAGGAACTACCATTTTTATTTAGTATGGTTGGGAGAAAAGAAGCAAAAACCCAAACAACACCAAAATCAAAGGTAATTGTAAATCAAAAAGCCATTTTCATATGCATGTTCTAAAGGTAAACGGATACAAGGCCTAAGAAAACAAAAAAGTAAAGTACCAAAAAAGGAAAATGGAATTAAAAATGTCCAAATATCCAAGCTAGTAATGTCCAGCATAGTCCTCAAAGTCCTCCCCAAAACCTGAAATCAGTTATATATACATAGGTTGAGTAAATTGGTATAATCAGTATTGAAAACCAAAAGCACTCGTGCCAGAGTTGAGATTCATTCTATTGCATTGTGAGAAAAAGGAGATGACCAAAGCACCTAGCAAGGAAACTATCCACCCAACCTCACCAAGGCACACTCCCCAAATAACGCAAGATAGGTAATATAATGGTAATAACATATCAATGTTTGGGTATCCAACACCACTTTCCCATAGGTTATTGAAGTCATCCTAAGTGTCAGACCTCCCCCACCATTCTCATTGCAGTCCCACTACCATACCTCGCCCTCACACACTTGGGCTACATCAATCGCAGGTCCCCTCTCACAGACACCTGGGCCACCACCCACATCCCCACCCACAGAGACATGGGAAAAAACAATCTCTTCCACACCCAAAGACACCTGGTCCAAAATAACCTTTACCACACCCAAAGACACTCGGTCCCCATCCCGAAAATTATTAAGAGACAGCCCTGCCTGAAAAATCATGCACTACAATGGACCATAGGCCATCCAAGCCTACCCGAATACTCTTGGGATACTTGGGAGATGGAGCAGAAAAGATCTCATAGCCAGCCACCCAATTTGATGTTGGGAAAAAAACCCTCCGCATTGAAATTGGGGTGTTCAACAAAACGTTCTCAATGTAGGTGGGGTGCGAATAAGAAACATAAAAACAAAATTTATACACATAGGTAAGAAACTGATCATCCCAACCTAAGGATTCAAAAACCCACACATGCCAAAACAATCTCTTCGCTATTCATTTATACAAAATCCCAACAACCAAAACCAAGAACAACTCATTCTTAAAAAACAATCCCCCATTGAACCCCATCTTGTTATCATATTCAAGTGATTCCATTTAAATAAATCATCACAATTGGGCAACTAACTGGCATAGCCAGAGGAAAAGTAAAGAAAAATAGCCAATAATTAATTAAAACATTCACCCCCGGTTGTCTTGTAAGGTCACAACAACAAAAGGGATCTGGGATATCCCTCTAAGTAATGGAACCAGTCCAATCCCTATAGTATGTCCCTACATGTCCGCAAATCCACAAAGCAACAACTCCATAATGGGGAATCCCATCCCTATCCACATCAACATACAAGCATCAACAAAAAAACAATACACATCACCAGAACAGGTAATCTCTCAAACCCCGTCAACACCTTTCATTTGGTTTCTTTGTTCTATTTGGTTAACCTGGGTGATCACACAAGGATTATTATTTATCATTCATCCATTTACATAACCATGTTTACATGATTAATAATTTTCCATATTATAATCATTCAATCGTAGGATTATCTAGGAAAACAGAGGTTCATTAGTGCACAAGGAAGGACCACCAACTACCATGATTTTCAATTGACACATTCCCATATGATTCACATAATATAAAGGAAGATAAAATTATACAACAAAATCATCATCAAGTACACCCCTTAATTCTTAAAAAAATCATTTATTATCTTTGTTAATGATTGGATCCATCCTTACCCAAAGTAACATTATCATACTCACCCATCATGATACATAATAAATAAAAATGATGGGAGACCCTACTTGGATGATCAACGATTGATGTTTTATTCCTCATGAAAAGAACTGGGGATGCGTGACTTGTAGGGGAGACACACCGTGGACTGCAACAGTGAGTAAAAAAGGATCTAGAACGGGCACACAAGTATCCTCAAAAAGAGGGATTCAGATGCACCAATGGAAGGAAACAAGACAAGACAAGAACAATAAAGAAACTATGTGTGATAAAAAGAGTGATCATGGAGTTACGTGATATGGAATCTTGAATATAATTAAAGTCGGATCATGGTTTCACCATGCTATTGGATAGTTCCACACGATGGAATAAATTGTTATTTAATAATTCTCATCAGAGAGATGGACATAATAGCTTTGAGTTAATGTATTTTATATAAATATAGGAAAATTCATAACAGTGACACACAGTTTGTGTCTGTTGAGGGTCGCCCCACTCTTGGGGTTTAGAACATCATTTATAGTCTTTAAAATGACATTATAATATATTAAATAGGTATTAAACCTTAAATGAGTCATTTTGAGAAATATTGGGAATGAAACCCCCGACAACCCCTCGTGGCACTGATCAGTGACCCACATCTGGCCAATCAGTGACTCAATGATTGGGGACACCCTTCCACTGACACGACCACCCTCACAACTCATTGATGGGGTCCAAGGTGCCCCAAACACCAAAATTTGGTAACGTAGTCTACCATGAGGGTCCAAGCCATTAAATAAGATACCTATAAAACTATTATCATCTTCAAGAACCAAAACTAAACCTGAGAAAAATATATGTGTCCAAAAACCCACCTCAAAAGATACATCTCATGGCCAAACCACCATAGAGTTGTTCGAAAGCAGGAACAAAAATCAATCTATATGAAAAAATATCCCTCATCTATCTCCTGAAAAACTATGAATGCACTACCACTTTCCTCATCTAGGTTACCACACAAAAATATGAAGGTCACAATGTCCAGACATATGGATAATGGTGTTCCTTCTTCCACATTAATATATTATCCGCTTTGGGAGGCACTGACTCGCCCGCATGGGTTTAATCACATCAACATTAATGTGTCTTTATTAGGGATCAGGTCCTTCACTCCCCATAGTCAGTACTCTTCGCACATATTCATGTACCAAGGGAAACATACCATCAAATAGTTAACAAGGTCTAGCACGATATCACAAACAAGTACAAAACAAAAGTGAACAAAAATAAAAACAGCTATGGGTACTGGATGCACATATGTGCCTCTCATTCACATGTACTCTACTCAAAGCCCCCATGCCTCCATAATAAATGAACCAAGGGAATGGTTCTTCCACAAAGAAACTTCATTCTACGATACATGATACTTACTGATCGCTCTACGAATGTCGTGTCGTCATTAATATCCAGCTTTTCCCAAGTAATGATGTTTGAATCATCATGTAGATACTGAAGGAGCTAATACATTTTGAAGATGTTGTACACCCTCTCTTTTGGTGGTGGTAGCTCTAGATGATAAGCCACATCGCCGACCCACCAAAACACCTTGAAGGGTCCGACGAACCTAAGAGAAACCTTACTTCCCCTACTGAACCTTTGTTTCCCACATCGAGGGGGACCATCCAAAACATCTGGTCCTCGACCTCGAACTCCAAGGGCCTCATAATATGATCTTCATATGACTTCTACTGGTCCCTATCCACATTCATCCTCTCCCATATAATTTGAACCTTCTCCATCGTGCTATGAACCACCTCAGGGTCAAGTACTCCTGCTTCCCTGACCTCTGTCTAGCACATAGGTAAGAATCACTATCTCATGTAGAAGGCTTCAAACGGTGCCATACAAATGGTTATAGTGATATCTATTATTGTATGAAAACTCTACCCAAGGAAAGTGTCATACCCTTTATCCCTAGAAGTCAAAATCACATTCTTACAAAATATCCTAAAATGTCTGGATGGTCCGCTCTGTCTTCCCATCCATTTGGCAGTTGAATGTGGTGCTAAGGCATAGCTACGTGCCAAAAGCATGTTGAAATCCATTCCAGAAACATGGGGATAAACATGTATCCCATTCTGAGACTATATACCATGGAACTCCATGCAACTGCACCACCTCATCCATGTACCTCTATGCTAAGGAATCCACCACACTCGACTCCTTGATTTTTTGGAAGTGAGCTAATTTCATTAGTCGGTCCACCACTACCATGATATAATTACATCCTCCTTGAACCATAGGTTGTCCCATGACAAAATCCTTTGAAATTTCATCCTACTTCCTCTCAGGGAAATCTAAATGCTGCAATACACTACCTAGAACATGGTGCTCAGGAATAACATGCTGACACATGAGGCACTTTTCAACAAACCCCACCAATAGTCTTTTCACCCCGACCACCAAAACTGACTTTTCAAGCCCTGTTACAATTTAGAAACTGCTGGGTATACTACCAGGGTTTCGTTTGGGAACTCACCATGCACTCTCTCATGCATTTTCACCATGGCAAACAACATTCAATGAAATAACATCTAATTATGTCAAACTTCTGACCATCCCTCCCTAGCAGTACCCAGTTTAACATGATCGTGTGCCACTTCAGCATCTATAAACCCCACTGAGAATCCTCCACTTTCCATAATTGAGTGTATTTCATCTTCATCTGGAAAAGACATCCTTTATCATCCTCCACCCTTATAGCCAGGGTAAGAGCATCCAACTCTTCCTTTGCCTCCAAATAATCTGATGTTTCTCAATCCACATCATTTCATGAATTCGTACTCAAAGAATTTTCCACCACATTCCCCTTAACTTTAGTGAAAGATATTATGAAGTCGTACTCCTAAAGAAACTTCATCCACCTCCACTACAGCAAGTTCAGGTCCCATCGGTAGAATATATACTTCAAGCTGTTGTGATCCTTCAACGCCAAGATGTTCTCCCCATTAAGTTAATTCCTCCACAACATTAGTGCGAACACGATCATTGCAAGCTCCAAATAGTGGGTGTTATAGTTACATTAATGGGGGCGTAACTGCCTAGAACCATAAGAGACAACCCTTTGTTGTTGCATCATTACACACCCCAATCATTGGCCCGATGCATCACAAAACAACTCAAACGTCCCCCCTTCTTCTAGAAACCTCAGCACTGGGACACTAACAAACTTCCCTTTCAGGTAACTGAAGGTTTCTTAGCATTTCTCGATCCATATAAAAAATCCTAGTCATTCTTGGACAAGGTTGTCAATGGTGTTGTGACTCAAGAGAATTTGGGCAAAAATCTCAAGTAGAAACCTACTAGACCTTGGAAACTACAAACCTCTAAAACATTCTAGGGTGTTTCCCAAGAAGCAATTTCTTCGACCTTCAGTGGGTCCACTTATATTCCCAACATAGAAAACACATGTCAAAGTAAGTGCACCTCTCGTGTCCAGAACATTCACTTGGAAAACTTCTTATAAAGTTTATGTTGTTGGAGGACCTCTAAAATTGTCCTCAGATACTCAGCATGATTCTCTTATGATCTTTATTTGATCATGATTTCTCCAATAAAAATTCCTATGAACTGGTCCGGATATTCCCATAAGATGGTGTTCATGAGTCTTATAAACATGTCTAGCGCGTTAATTATGCCGGACAACAGGACCATGTACTCAATGTTCCCATATCTTCACCTGAATGTAGTCTTCGAGATGTCAACCTCCTTCACCCTCATCTTGTGGTAACCTGTCCATAGGTCAATCTTGGAGAACCATCCTTCCCCCTTCAGCTGATCAAAATGGTTGTTGTCCCTCGAGAGGGGGTAATGGTTCTTTACGATCACCTGGTTCAGCCTTCGGTAGTCTATATATATCCTGATACCACCCTATTACTTCTTTGATAATATGACTAGAGCACCCCATGGTGACAGGCTTGGTCAGAAAAAAGCCTTCTACATCAGATTGTCAATCTGAATCCCCAACTCTCGCAACTCAAAAGGCACCATCTGATTGGGAATCCTCAAAATCAGATTAGAACTCTATTTCAAGTATATCCTGAACTCAACATCTCATCGGGGGGGAAGATTCACCACCTCTCTAAGAAATACTTCAAGAAATTCAAGGACAATCCTCAGGAATTCCACCATCTCTGTTTCTGCCAACTCTACTGAACACTTAGCTAATAAAGACGGTAGGGGCTCCACTCACTGGCTGCACTCATAGAAACCTTTCTCAGTGATGAAATTCACATGTTGTTCGACAAACTCATAAAACATGACCCTTATTCAAAAGAAGTTGATAACCATACCAAGAGAGAACAACCATTTGATGCCTAGAATGACATAAAATGGTGGCATCTGCAGCAAAAGAAGGTGCACACTGGAATAATATGGCCCCAACATCAGTCGACATCCCAGGAGGACATGAGACAAGTTGTTCTAACCTCCGACTACCATACTCGAATCTTGGGGAATGGGAATTCTCTCTACTTCTAGACCCAAATCATGGGATGAACTAGGTGAAATAAAGGATTGTGAATCTCCAGAATCAAACATGACATAGGCAAGAGTTTTAACAAG
The DNA here is from genome assembly GCA_963277665.1 of Viscum album. Lineage (NCBI taxonomy): Eukaryota > Viridiplantae > Streptophyta > Magnoliopsida > Santalales > Viscaceae > Viscum > Viscum album. The sequence goes on from OY728166.1 coordinate 1,135,344,808, forward strand.
TTGATCATATCATGAATAACCTATATCCCTGGTGGAAAAGTTGCCTCTATGGCATGCAACTTCCCATGCTCAAATCCTATTCCCCTCGGCTATCATCCACCTCCCCGACCATGCCTTGGTAAGGCTCTATGAGGAGCGCCCTAAGGTAAGCCTCCTCTGGTAATGTCATTTTCTCTAGGGATCTGGATCTCGATGTCCATGATGTTTCTACTAAAAGGGAATGGAAAGAAATTACTACTACTGAGGTGGGTGATGAACCTACCCACCCCCATTGTACTATAATCGGTCAAGGAACTGATTCTGAAGGTTAAGATGGCTACCATAGATGAAGCATCTCGGTAATGGGCCTGCAAAGAAAGGGCGAGGACCAAGAGAGGAAAATTGGATCTAATAGAGCATGATCCCCAATTTCTAAAACTTAGAATTCCCTGACGTTGTCGGTCTACTACTAAAGGCCTTTCCCTTTGGCTAGCCCATCTGGCTCCCCTCTCATGGAACACCTCCTAGTGTGTGCGTTATCTCCACCATTACATCATTCTTTTGGACCTCCATGTACATCGGTTGGGAGAATGGTGTAATAACATACTAAAGGTAAGGTCAGTGTTCCTCCTCTAAATGCCTTAATTGAGTATCCTCATCTGGAAAAAGGTCTAGAAGAAAACGAATGAGATGCTTGAACTTGATCCCAAGCTCCCTCACTAACATACTCCCCTGCTGAAGGGATAGTAGCTCTTGTCTCTTCTCTACCTTCATCGTAAAAGAAAGGTATTCCTCATGTAACTCCTTCTTGAATTCGAAACACAAAATCTCACTCTCCAACCTCTCTCTTTGGTACAGAGTCCACCACTAATGTGTTGATCCCCTCATCTAACTGGCTTCCAATGGAACCCATTACTAACCTAGAGCCCGGATCAAGCTGAAATCTTTCACCAATTCCTTGAGCCAACTTTCGGTCTTAATGTCTGTGACGCTACCCCAGTACATCCTAAGGTATACCACTGAAAGGCTCAAAGAATCTCCTTCGACCGATCTTCCTCCTCTCGATCATTCCTTTTTTGATCAGCTATGTCGGCCTCATGGGCCTTGATCTCCCATACTATTCATGGTCATTGTCTAGGTACCGCAGCTGCAGGGTAGAAAAGGAATTCCTAAGCCCGAGTTGTGTATACTATTTATTTTTAATATTTCTTAAACTTGATATTTATTTTAATTTTCAGAACACCCATAACACACAATAACACATGTTATTATGATGCATGTACCTTTCTTAGTGTCTATAACATGAAATTAGTGTATCCTCACTTGGTCATTTGGTAGGTCCAGAGTCCCTACACTAGATAACGGGGGCCCTAAAATCATGTGTCCAAGATGGTTTTTCCTAGTGTATTTTCCTCAAAAATATTTCCTTACATTGTTTCCCAACCATACCATAAAATATTTACCATTCCAAACCCCAATATCCATCTTATCTCTCTAATATACACTCTGATACCACTCTATCAGGACCTCCCTTCCCCAAGATGATAGAGGGGATAGAAAACTTCTAGACCCTTCTTTCCTCAACTTGAAGGAGAGATAAGTACCCCAGAGTCCTGCCTTCAATAGCCCCGGAGTGGTGACTAGAACCAAGGGTATAGAATCACACATAATATTCAAGGAATTACACTTTTTATTTAGTAGGATCGGGAGATACGATTGTAAAAACCTAAAAAACTCCAAAAATAATGTAAAATATAAATCCAAACCCAACTTCCATATGTGTGTTCCCAAGGTAAACCCATAAAAGGAACACGAATACAAAATGGAAAGTTCCCAAAAAAAAGGAAAACGGAAACATATATTGTCCCAATGTCTGAGATAGTAATGTTTTCCATGGTCCTAATTGCCTTTCAGGAAACCTGAAAGCAGTTTTATATACGTAGGGTGAGTATAGAGGTTTACTCAGTAGGGAAAACCAAATGTTATCTTGAACTAGTGGGGAGGCATTATAATTCCCCATAAAAAAGGATATTACAAAAGCACATATCACAGAAAATATCCACCCAAACTCACCAAGGAAAACTCCCTAAATAATGCATTTTAGGTCAAATAATTGTAATAAAAAATCAATGTTTGGGTACCCCACACCACTTTCCCACTGGTTGTTGATGTAATCATACATGTCTGATCTCCCCCAACATTCTCACCACTATCCCACTTCCATATCCCGTCCAAACACACATGGGAGACAACAATCACAAGTCCCATCTCACAAACATCGGGGCCACAAAAATTGCTACCATGACCCAAGACACCTAGGCCCGAATAACTGCTGCCACACCCAAAGTCACTAGGTATCTATCACGAAGATTCATGGGAAACATACCATGCCAAAATAATCATGGGACATAATGGACGTCAGGCCATCACAACCTTCCCAAAGGGTCTTGGTCTACTCAGGAGAGGAATTATAAAGGATCCAATAACCATCCACCCAATATTATGTTGGAAGAAACACCCTCCCCCAAGAAATATGGGCGTTCTGAACAAGGTGCTTAGCTTGGGTTGGGTGAAAATAAAAAAAATAAATACTAAATTTATACACCTATGCATTCAAGCATTGTACCCAATCTAAGGGTTTGTAAAAAGGCTGATGCATTAACACCCTTGTTATGGTTCATTCATACAAAATCCAAACAATCACAACCAATCACAAAACATTCCTGAAAAAACAATTCCCCATAGAACCCATTATTTTTATCATATTAATATGATTCCATTTAAACTAATCTTCACTATGAGGAAAATAATATAAATAACCACAAGACAAGTAAGGAAAAACATCCAAGAAGTTATTTTAACAATCACACCTAGTTCTCTTGTAAATTCACAACAATTAATGGGATCCATGATATCCCTTGAAGTACTAGAACCAATCCAAGCCCCATAGTAAGGACCCACACGGCCCCAAATCCAATAACAAACAATTTCTCACTGGTGAATCCCATCCCCATCCATGTCACTTTACAAGAATAACTTGAACAACAATACACATCACCAAAACAAGTAATCTCTCAAATTCAGTCTACCCATTTCATTTGGTTTCTTCTTTTTGTTTGGTTAACTGGGGTGATCACATAAGCATTCAATTAATCGTGATTCCATTTAACCATTCACATCTATGTGATTAACCATTTTCCACATTACAACTACTAAATCAAAGGATTTTATAGGAAACATAGGTTCATTAGTGCTCATGGAAGGACCACAAATGGCCACGATTTTCAGTGGACACAAGACCATATGATTGACATCATATAAAAAAATATAAAATAATACAGCATCATCATCATCAATTAAAATCCTTCATTCTTAAAAATCCATTTATTATCATGGTTAAGGGTTGGTTTCATCCATCCCTAATGTAACATTATCGTACCTCCCCACATGGTACAGAGTAATGAGAGATGAAGGAAAACCCTACTTTGATTATCAACGGTCGAATTTTCATTCCTCAAACTAAGAACTAGGGATTCATGACTATCAAGGGAGAAACTCCAAGGATTACAAGAGTGTGTATGAATTGTTCCATCATGGGAACACAACTAGCCTCAGGAATAGGTACTTCAAACACACCAAGGAAATTAAAAAAGACTAGCCAAGAATAATATAGAAAAAAATTGTGATAAAAGGAGAGATCCTTGAGTTATGTTATATGAAATGTTGAATATAATTAAAGGTGGATCTTGGTTTAACCACGCTGTTGGACGGTTACACATGATGAAATAAATTTTTATTTAATAATTATCATTGGAGAGGTGTCCATAATACCTGTGAGTTAAATGGTTTCATTTAAATAGAGGATCAAATGTTACGGCAACACAAAGTTTGGGTCCGTCGAGGGTTTCCCCTCTATTGGGAATTAGAACATCATTTATAGTATTTAAAATAGTCTCATTATACTTTTAAGAGGTATCAAACATTAAATGGTTATTTACAGGAAAATTGGGGAAATAAACCCCCCTGACAACACCCTCGTGGCCCTGATGGGTGACACCACAGTGAGACCCTGCAACTAACACCTTCACCCACACAAGTCACTGATGGGGTCTAGGGTGACCCAAACACCAGAATATGTAAATATAATGGACCAGGAAGGTTCGGGCCATTACATTCTAGTAAATTTGTGACCTACATGGTCACTTGTAAAAAGACATTAATGGTTCCATACTTATTATCGAATGGAAGATATTGTTGTATGAAAATTCATCAAAGGTATTTTATCATTCCTATTATGGAAAAAGTCATTCAGGAATTCCCATTGGATTTCCTCTAATACCTAAATGGTCCACTCAGTCTATATATCCGTATAGGGCTGGAAAAACCTAGTAAAATGCAACTGAGTCCCAAAGGATTCTTACGATCCCTTACACAACTAATATGTGATGAAAACATAATGTTAAAAAATAATCACCGAGGGAAGTACATGTATCTGCATTATATCCTTCCGGTAGATGTGACTCAACCTCTCTACTAAACTCTTCTATTATATAACTGGGATGTGGTCCAACTTGGTGAGTTGGTCTAAGATCACCCAGATAGCATCATTCCCTCTATAAATTCATTGAATCAAAATCATGAAGTCATTAGGTATTCCATCCCAATTCCACTCTTGAACCTCAATGGGTTGAGTTAACATGTTGTAACCCAATTCCCATCTTTTAGTTGATAATAAGTAAGGCATCGAGAGAAAATCTACGAAAATACATTATTACTTATTGGCCACAAAAACTATTTTATGAGTACAAGATACCTATTTGACACACCTAGATGTACCTCAAATAAATATGTATGAAATTACCTCATAAAATCATTCCATAATTCCACTAGTACCATTGTGCATCCTCCATAAAGTATCCCATCCTTCTCGCCATTATAAAATTTATCAGGATCACATCCTATAGATATCTGAGTACATAGGGTATCACAGTCAATATCACTATTCTGAGCATACCTAACTCACTATTAAAGTCTTGGGGTTTAAACTACTTAAAGGAGGTAATCTATACCATCTCTATTCATCAAGCACAAATATAATTGGGACAACTTCTATGACACCATGCTCATTATCTAAGAACAAGATCTCTAGTTACGAGCATATTCTACCATGTTCCCCTTCCTAGGAGTATTAAAAATCAAGATGTCATAATCCTGGGGGAATTTTAGAAATCTCCCCTATATCGAGTTAAGATACCTCTGCGGGATTATTTACTCGATAATCATTTTTTAGATTAGATGATAAATCACACACTCATAATGTAATGTCACCACAACTTTTATGTGAATACTACCACTACTATCTCAATATTGTGTGTCATGTAGTTCTACTCATTATGTCTCAACTGAAATGAACCATATCCCATCACTTCCTTTAAATCATCACACAACCAAGCCTAGTCCCTTATAAATCACAAAAAACTATGTACCCCACACCCTCCTCTAATAGTCTCAAGATTAGAGAACTCGTTAATCTCTACCTCAACATCTAGAAATCCTAATGGCACCTCTATGACAATAAGAAGGATACCCCTTTCAGGTAAAATCTATCAAGTTAGATAATATCATGGAGAAATTAGTTATGAATATCTGATATTATCCTTCCATCCGAAGGAATCTTAACACCTATTTTACACGCATGAGTGGCTCCCGAGCTAACACTACCCCATCCATCATGGGGTCCACTCTTACACCATCTACTAAGATAACATATCCAAGAAATTGGACCTCATGAATCTATAACTATGAAATTCAGTTATTAAATTAAATATGGTTCTCTCATAGTATGTATAGAACCATCATCATGTTTCTCTTGTGATCTTCCTCAGACAGTGAGTACACTTACATGTCATTGATGAAGACTACCACAAACCGATCTACGAATGATGAAATATCCTATTCATGAGACCCTTGAACATTGCAAGGGTCTCATCCCATCAAATAGATTCCATAAGTACTTATAGTTTCTATAACATCAAAATAAATATTTTATGATTATATTCTCATCCCATACACATAGTCGGAGATAGGCTAATCAGGGGATAATATTTGAGAACTATTTTTCCCCTCTTACCTAATCGAAGATGTCATCAACACTTTGTAGTTGATAATTGTTAAAAACATTCACATGTATTACGAAATGGTAATCAACATAAAACCTCTTTCTCCTATCTTCCTTCTTTTTTGGAAATATTCAGTATCTCTATAGTGAAACACTAGGACTAAAAAATCCCTTCCTCTGTAAGCCCATCAATGACACCCTCAGCTCATAAATCTATGTGGGAGCCATTCGACATGATTTCATAGACACCAGGGTCATATCAGGGTATAGATAATTGTATAAGTATATTTCTCATCGTATTGGAATGGATGGAACTCCATTAGGAAAGACATATTTTTTACTCTAACATCACTATAAGAAATAGTAATATAATATCATATAATCAACCAACAGTCATGCAATCCAATGGGTGAGTAATGGGAATCACCCGCTTATATATGATCACATCCTACTCCACATGGGTTTACTTTTCACTCCCAATGGAAATCATCATCACATCACTGTGGACACATTGAATACTCTACCCAATGTAGTGGTTATGGGAATGAACTGTAGATAACTAGTGCATGCCAAAGATGACATCATAAGACAACATGACTGCTATAAAGAGATCCCAAAAGAATCTATTTCCTCTATGAGTTAGGTCACACCATCAGATGAAGTGTGTGACCACTAAGTTTCCTTCAGTAGGGATTCCAAGTACAATAGTTAATCGAAGTGCTCAACTAGAATCTATATGTCTTGAACAATAAAACTGGAAATAAATTATTAGCTTGAACTTGTTTCTATAAATCGAAAATATAATATAGATAAGACATATATAGTACCTCATATAATCCCTATAGGTTCTAGGTCATAAGCCTCAATTGCATGTCATTTTCCTCACCCATTACCACCATCTCACTGAACCTGTTGGGGAAGACCTAGTGATGGTGGTTGTGGTGAAAAATAAAAATGTTTGATACCTCTATCTTCTCTACCAATTCCAATGAAAGTTCCTCTTCCATATAGACTTTCCATATCCAAATTCTAACTCAACCTAGGTGGCACATCCACTATCTCTTTATCAACAACATTTTGGGTTGGGGAATCTCATCAAATTTTTCCTTAGACATCACAAGAGTAGCACCACTTCTCTATAGGATGAAAAGATACATCCTTTGAGACCTAAACAATAAAACATTCATCCTTAGATAACCTTTTGAAATATATCACATGTTTATGTCCCTACATTTTTCATTGGTTGTATTCTATCAATGTATCTTCCCTCATGTTCCCAATGCCAAAACTAACTATCTATGTATTCTAACAAAAAACCTTTCTACCACTAAATCATGTTCTAACACCCCATCAAATGTAGGAATGTATATCGGTATAATGAAGGCTTAGATGTATCTTTCTAATCTATACTCAAACATTTGAGCCAAAAAGAACTAATCAAAAACCATATTAATTGAGTTCCCAGAGAGGTTGATGATCCTCGATGAATACTCATCCACATTTGGACTATCCTTCTAAAGTTGTAGAAGCTCCTAGATTCCAACAACACTCAACATATCTTGAGATAACTCTTCTTAGGAAGGGCTCTACAACTTTGACCATGATAGAGTCTCCTCATCATTTAAATGGGTCACTGAGACTCGTCATCTCCGTGAAGATCTATGGTAAAGTCTCATGGTAATGAACACCTTCCGATCTCTAGGTTTAGTAATAAGAAAAAAGACCCACTGCACCACATCAAGCCAATACTCAGCCTACAGTATGTTTGGTTCACCTCAGATATTATGGGACCACTGTCTCAGAAACTCATGAAGCATGCTTAACCTTCAAACTTCATCTTATAATACTACTGGTACCATCTACTTCTCAAAAATCGGTTGTATGACTGGTGCACCATATTGAGGTTACACATCTTCAATTTTATCATGTATTTAATACTCATCATTAATGTTACCATCCTTATGATCCTGGAACTAAATCCTGTCTATATAACATCATAGAGGCATCCTAAATTGGATAATATTTCCATGAATAATGACTTCTTCTGGGGAGATAACTAAAGAAGAAAAAAATTAATCCAAACCCATTTTATAATGTTGCACATGCCAATGGTTTTCTGTACAACCATTTCCTAAATGTACCGAGTCGATATGAAGGGATTCATAGTCATGGTGAATGGATAGATCAACCACTACCCCAACATTGGAGTCCCTGACCGGAGATATGAAATCAAAAAACATTACACTGTTACAATAATATTAATACCAATATCATTTCTAGACATTAATATAAACTATGGTAATAATATAAATTTCACTTTGACACCACTCGGTCAAGATCTAAACCACTAAGTCTCACCTGGCCTATGAAAAGAGATGTGTAACTGCCCCAAGACACCCTCCAATAGGACAGGGGACAGGAACCCATACCAAGTTGGTATAAAACTCACAAGAGATGAATTATCCTAATATACCTATACATTGACACATCCTCAGTCTTATTCAACACAGAAATGTAAAATAAAATAGATACCCAATGCATATACCCATCTAACTCCCACGGTAAGAGTATAAAATAATACTATAAAACAATAATGGAAAAGTAAAAGACCACTAAAACTTATAAAGAGGACCAATCATATAACAATAGGGGACTGCAGTCAAATATGAATCTTTTTACGAACCAAGGAATTTATTTCCCAAATATATGTTTCATCTTATCTTGGTCCACTAATAACCCTTTATAACTACCGATCAACTTCATAATACACGAAATATGTGGGGATAGACCATTCATGGGTGAGTGTAACAATACCCAATAAGAAACCCCAAAAACACTACGAATAATGAATCAAGAATAATAGTTAGGTCATCATAGGGTTATGTCAATAACATATATGAAAAAAAACACCTATATATACTCTTAGTAGACACATAATCTCAAGTTATGGTCACAAACATAAATACAAACACGGATTCCTTCTTGAATGATTCGTATAACACTTTTCCCGGAGAACATAATCAATGACTCAAATGTCCTTAATGGAATGTGGATAGGATTTCATGCTCATAATGAAGTTCCATAAAGGGTATATACTGGATGTATGGTGGGAACAATAAATATATAGGGATCATACCCATGGAAAACATGTATATGAGAAATCCAATCTTGATTAACCCGTTATTTAGAAGATTGATGCCTTTATAGTCATTGTCATGATGATTTAGTGAACCTCAACTAGGGTTGATTTTGATGGTAAAGGATATCACTCTAGATAACATGGATGTAATCCAATGACTCTATCCAATATTGATGTTCAAAATAGATGAAAACCATACAATAAATAGTATAAAATTCCATAATAAACCATCCTGGAAAGGAATAATGGAATTCACCACAATAAAAGATGTATATTCTAAAGGGATCAAGTGATCTAATCCATATTTGAAGATATAGAAGGTGTGTATATAAGAACACACCTTTTTACATAATCATTGGTTGTATACATGTATCAAGGACCATGTGTATTTCCATTTATTTTTACACCTAGTTGTGCCAGTGTACTTGGTCTTGTCTAAGTACATAGTTATAACAATGTACCCTTGGAATGCCGACATGCATGTTAGTGTGCCTAGACAAGATATCCTGAGCACATGTTGAGTCACCATGTCTATTCACACACCCTATGACACATTTCACAATATCTGTGATACTTATATCTTCCTAAAAAATCCTATCACCATAACAGGGACCCAAATAGAATATATTCCCGGATAACTCACCATTTATATCAATATTTCACAACACCCCCTTTGAAAATAATCACATCGTCATCATATCCTCTATCCGCCTATCTGACCAAAAATAATACAAAAAATAATTTATTTTTCCTAGTAGTACCTTGTCTTCATTGCTCTCTAGAATCCATCCATCAAATTATCATGGGAAATCCATCCATTCCATCTTTTAGTTGTCGCATGTCCAATCACATGAAAGGAACTATGATCTTGTCTTGATATATCACCATTGTCAATCCCATCATCAATCCAAACCCAACTATAAATTATCAATAAATTGAACCAATAAATAGGTGTGAAATGATTTATTATGGGCTAATTGTCGAATCACCATCCAAATTGAATGCCAGTGAACAATGGATGGTGAGAATGGGAAGAAATGAACAAAATAAAAACATGAGGAATAATCCTTTTCTAATATTTTTTGGTCCTCAATTAGTTGATGTTTTAATGATGAATTAATACATATAAATAATCAAAAATGAAAATCCCCAGTCTTGGTTAATATTTAACCCATACCAGTAACACACTAGATTTGTAAATAAACACATTAGTTGATTGATTCATGAAAATCGTAGGAAAAAATAGGGAAAATAGACATAAAAATACATCCTACCTTGATATGGATAAATACCTAATGTATAATTAATCATCATAATTTTCATTTGGGTGATTCTCAATTTCTGTTGGCACATCGACCGCTAAATCATGATCAGTCGATGATCGTCAATGGAGCTCCTCCTCCAACACCACTCCCAAATTCCAAGGTTATGAGCCCATCCCTGAAATTTGGAATTAACCATGTTTATATAGTATATTTTTAGGTTTCTTATCCATTTAATAAAGAATAAATTTTTTTATTATTTTTTCTGCATCAACTTTTTTAGAAACTCCCAACGACCAGAATGATTTTGTTGCACCTAGGGTAAAACATCATGATTTTATCTCAATTTATAACTCAAATTTATGTTGGGAATCACTATTTGGGAGTTATTAAACTTATTTATGAAAATTTAATTTTTATTTAAGTGATATATTTCATATATTTAGTACATCAATTATACGATCATTAGGACACAGAATCACATGACATCTTAGAGCTTGGTCGCAAAAATATTTCTAGATATGTTTTAGTAATTTTCATGGGAATAAAATGTTACATAGTTTCCTTATTTATTTACTCTACCCTAATTATATGTATCATTGAATTTCAATTTATATTTTTATATTTGTGTTAAATGAATCTTTAAAAACCCCCTTATTTATATATGTTAGTTTTTTATTATTTAGATTATAATAATGATAATTTAAATTGAGTTCATTTGAGTGGAATACTTGATATCAACTCTATATTGTGCAACTATATTAAATTCAAAAGAAAATAAGAATTTTACTTAATAGTGTTTCATAATTAATTTCTACAATCAATTATCTTTTTTTCCCTATTTCATTGTGCCTTATATATGACTCTCTATGGATGCATTGTGTTTAGTTATTTTGGGGTGTCCTGATGGGCAGGTTTATACTCAACCCTACACCGGATCTATGTTCCCAATTCATGCCTAAGGAATAAGACATAACATTCAATAGAGTCCTAGGGTTACCAGTTATTGTTGGGGATTAGTTGTGTTAAAAACCCACATATATATCAAGGATTTACTTTTTGGTATCTTCCCCCTTTAAATTAATTTTTCCTCTAGTATAGTGTTAGTGGGCATTCATTTGGATGTTTTCATTATTCCAGGAATAATCTTGTACTTATTGGTGTACATTGATGTGGTATTAGTAATTATGCTGGTATTTCAATAATATTGTCTATATTTTCCACATTATAATGGTGTATGAATATCTATGGGATCTTACATATACTTTCGTCTAAGGCCTTCCATGTGAGATTTAACCCTACTAAGTGCTAGTTGGAAGCCCCCAACTTATTGGTGGTGTGATAGGGGTGTCACTCTCTGCTCATTACCATCCAAGAGAGATATTTTAGGTCTTGTAATGACCTAAAACTCCATTGATACCTGGTATTATAAGGATCATGAAACAAAATATTAGAAAAATATATCATTTCATTGTGGTAATATCTAATAAGGCTCATCTTTTCTTTTGATCAAATACAAGTGCTCTTGATAAATTATCACACGGGATATAAAACATTTAACAATGCATTGCAGGGAGTTATATGACTCAAAGCATCCTCATACATACATATTCATTCCATAATATACCAATAATTCATTATTCCAGGAAACCTAGTGGGAATAAAATGGGTTTTATTTATCACATCACAAAGATCCCATGGAATGGAAAATGGGTTTCCTGACATATACAAATAGATTAACAAAGAATATAAATGTTTCATAACCAAAATCAAATCACCCAAGATGGTATTTCATAACAACATAAAAATGAAAATTAAAAAAAATAACTTCCATTTGAATAAACTTTATTAATATATAGGCAAAAATATTAGACGAACCATAAATGTGCTTTTATAGAATATTTTTAAAATTTCAATAAAATAAGTAATTACTCATCAAATTAAAAATCCATTTTGGAAAAGGTGAACTGATAAGTTCAAAATATAATTTATTTTTAAAAATACACTTCAAAAATATATTATTGAATTATATAAATGTTATTAGAATGAATTGTAGAGTGTAAGATTAAAATTTTTTATTATGAAGGGATAAAAACCCATTTTAATATTTTCAAATAACCATTTATAAAAAACCTAATTCATAAAAAGAGTAAAAAATAACTTTTAAACAAGATAAATAGAATATTAATCTTTCTATTGATAATTTATAATTGGGTTTGCAAATAAAAAGGATAACATTTGTGGGAAATTGAAACATGGCCATGAGGGGAAACCTTCATTAGAGCGGATGGTAATTATTGTCAGCAATAATTCAATTTTAAGATATAAAATCATGAAGGTAAATATATTAGTTACACATTTCACATTCCCTATATATTGGATGAATTACATTATCGTCATATAATATAAGAAATATATTTTTCAAAACTGTAGTAAATATGGAATTATTATGACTCAAGAAAAGAGGTTGTGTTAATAAAACCCTTAACTTAGGTCCTATTTTGTTCTTCATTTACATATATCATCCGAGAAAATCAAATTAATTCTATTAAAAAAATATTATGAACTACTTTCATTTATATTTCGTTCAAAACTTATATTAATTATCATTTTTACATTTATGAAATATTTTTTACTTATGGTGGTTAAATGAGGTGGCTTAATCTGTCTCTCAGTAAGTCTCTTAGAATATGTACCATTCTAAAAGGTGATTTAAATTATCCTCAAAATTAATATAATTTATATGTTTATTTTGTTTAGTTTTCCATTATCGAAAAATATATTAAATTACATAGGATTCTAAAATGGAATCAAATTAAGAACGGTGTCCTAATATGTTCATTTAATGAGAGTAAAATTATCATAAACATTTATTATTAATATCACTTATATAATATCAAATAATTTTATAAGAATAAATTAATATATAAATAAATAAAAAATTTATACAGTAGATACATTTTTATAACCAGTCATTCGAGATAGTAATGAAAAAATGTAACACATTATTCTCTTGAGGTTATTCTCTATATGTTTACAAGTGAGGGTTTAATTTTTCATAGAACGTAATCATGTATAAGAAAACTATAATTTCATGTAACACCCAAACATTTTATATGTGTTTTCCATGAACTAAGCATAATGTTTCCAATAGCATTATTTATATGCAACCTAGTGTCTAAATGAGAAATGTATATTGTAAAACTTTTCCATTTGATTAATGGGTATGGATATGATTAATCATATTATAAAATTTACGTAAAATGATAGAATTTTTTTTATTATAAATAAATAATAATAAAATAATTTATGGATCAATTGGTATATTTTTTGATGAAATTTATTTTTGAAAATATTATTTAATTTTATGTAAACATATTTCAATGATTTCTATTAAAAATATTTCAATAAAATATATTGATATTATATATATAAATGAATAAAAATCCATAAATATTTTATTTTAATGTTAGGAATGATGATAAAATATTCTAAAGGTACAAATATTAATTTTACATAAATTTATTTTTGTGTGCGCAATGTGTGCTTTTGAAAATAAATTAAATATATCATTAATAAATAATGGTGGTAATGAAATTTATAGATTATATATTCAATAATATATTTTAATATTAATTTTATTGATTTTACTAGTCATTTAATGTATGAAATTTTAGTTTAATGATTATAAATTCATTTTTTTAAAGGCGTTTATTGTGTGTTTTTCGTAATTTTTTTTAAAATAATTCCTTTGAATTAAAAAAAATTGAAAATTTTTATTTCATATTTTGAATCAGCATGCTAATTTTTTTATGATACCACTTTACTTTTCATTATAATGAATATTAAAAACAAGATAAAATAATGGCCACGGTTAATGTAATTACGGGTTTACTAGGGGTTAAACTATTATATAAAGAGTGAATTCCACAAAATATTGTTTTATTTTGTTTTATGAAGATATTTATTCAACATATTATCATATCCATGAATCCTTTTAAATTTAATTATACTTTCACATGAATGTGATCTTATATTTTTCAAATCTTTTATTTAATTCAATATGTGTCCTTCCCCCACTCTTATAAAAGGTAACATATTTCCACCATTTTACACATAATGTGAACCTCATATATTAGATATGGCCTACAAAAAACCATAATAGAGATCACCCCTTCATCCTAGATTCCAATTTATTCTCCTAAGACCTGTATTTAATGGATTAATGCTTCATACAAAGAATGTATCTCAAAGAAGATGTATAAATCATAACCGAGCTGTTCCAATTTTATTTCTTCTACCACAATATATATAATTTTTTTATATATAATAAAATTAATACAAAATTATCATAAATATAATTATATTTTATATTAATTCAATCAAAACCATTTCCCACCTCTTTCCATCAAATGTGATATGAAATTATTGCTCATTGGTTTGGGGTACTCGCGTCTCCACATAATGATATGACTCATTTTACCTCATCACCGGTCATGCCTTTTTATAATGATGAATTTAATAAATTTATAGATATATATATATATATATATAATATAATTATGTTTCTATAATTTAAAATAAATATTCTACATTCATTCTATATTTTTTTGAAAATGAAAAAACATTAATCTGTATATATAGACTACAGTCTCCCTGAATAGTGTAATTTATTTTTTATTTATACCATATATGGATAGTTATAAATATGTATAAAATTATTATATATTATATTTATATAAATATTAACATTATGGTTATTATGGAAGCATGATCAATATTCAAGGACCATAAGATATGAATTATAACATTCATTAAGAACAAAACAATTATCTAATAGAATAATGATTTTAAAAAATATTTTTTAATGAAGCAGAAATAATATTTTATAAGTAAAGAATGTATAGAGTTTTAGGTATGGTTATGTTTATTGTATATAATTATATTAAATTTAAATTTACTATTCATGATGTTAGATAACTTGTGATGAAATTCAAACTTGACGTAAGGGTTTTCTTACGTTACAATCTCAGTTTTACCATTATTGTCTATCATAAAAAAATATATATGATGAGATTATATGGTATTCATCTCAAAAAATTTATATATATACTTATCCCCTATTTAAATCTATAAATTAAGTGTTTTTATTTCATTTTCATCACTCTAAATACTCAAAGGACTAATATAATTTTTTTATGAAAAACAAACATTGTTTTTACATTAGATTGAAATTATTTTTCTTCTATGTCCATATTTTCCTAAAAATTATTTTAAGAATACTTTTAATATTATCATATGGTTTTTAAAATTCGTTTTTACACATATTTTACTCTGTAATGATATTATTAAAATAAATATTGTTATTATTTTCTAAATAAGATAAATTTTACCAAATGTGTGAAAATAATTAATGTTTAAATTTAAACCATATGAATGAACATTTCGTATATGTAATTACTACTATTGTTTATGAATTTTACTTAAAAAATTCCATTTTTTTTAAATTAAAATTTTCTTGAATATTTTGAGGATTTTTAAATATTATTTCAAATGTAAAAGTGTATTTCCCTCATTAAATACTACAGTTATCTTTTAAATAAATATTTCATCTATGAAAAAATCCTTTGATATTAATTATCCTTCACAGTGGATGTGATCTAATGATACCATCCTTATTCATTCACATTTTTTTATGAAAATGGTGATGTAATATTGATGATACGCATTTTAGTTTCAATGAGTTATGCTTAAACGAAATGGTGAATATTTTCATGATCCTGTTATATACATATGAATAAATTATTATTATGAAATGGTTGGGTTTGTTATATACCTAAATTTCATTGGGTACATTTTAATTTTTTATAATATTAAAGATTATATGGGAGGTTATAATAGTCCCAAAAAAGGGTAAACATGAAATTATCCATAGCCTAATGTAGGTAAACATATTGTAAACCCAATTCTTATATGTGATGAATGTATTTTTCATATCCATTTATTGTAATTCAATAACTATTATTATTCTACACATCATTTCTCCCTTATTGTATATAATATTATAATAATTCTATTAACCCATGTATCATGTTTTTTTATAATTTTTGTCCTATGGAGTCCCAAAGAATTTTTTCATGACTCATGGTTATGATCTATGAATTTATGGGTTTGATTTTTAAATTTTAATTTACTATTCTCATACCCTTATTCTAATGTTATCCTAAAAATGGCCATTTATTAAGATCTCCATTGATTCATCTTACTAAGAATCTGAGTTACCCATTTTTCTAATTCTGTTCCACAAGATATGAAAAAAGGTTTTAAGTATGATATTTATAATAAGGGTTCTAATTGTGAATAATTTAATGGTATATAATGTATATATTTTATATAACTATTTTTTATATATCTAATTTCCCAAATGTAATAAAAATGTATTATTTTGGAATAAATCCTAAATATATATAATGAATCTTCATCCCAAAATATGTTGTACTTTTTTAATTTTTTGTTCATATTAGTTTTTATCAAATCAAGGATCTGGTAATTTAGTAAACTATGATGAGGAATAATTAATGATAATGCCTACGAAAATACTTAATTTATGAGAAAACCCAAAATTTTGTGGTTTTTACTGAAAATGAATCCTTGTCTAGATAGTAGAAAGTTGATGTAACTCTAGAATACATGTTTCTAGGTGTAAAAAATCTAGAAGGGGTGGATTGGGTATTAATGTGATCTTCATTGGTGAAAAATTAGAATGATTAATATTTCACACAAGGAAATACACTCCTTGGCGATATTGTTAGCATAATTTCAAATTTCAATATAAACCAAAATGAATTATTTGAATAGCCAGTGACTATGGATGAACTTGGTTAAACCTAAGGTGTCATAGACTCAAAATAATGTTTCCTCATTGAGGCATCCTATAAATGATTTTTTTTAATTGTATAATTTTAGACTATGATTATTATTTCTCATACTGTGATTTTTAGTTTTAGTTAATGGAAATATCTAGAAGGAATCATTTTCTCATCGAATGTGATAGTTGATTTGAGTTGAGTTCTTAAAAAAACACATTTCATTAATAGAACCTGTATTAATGAAACAATTATAAGATAAAAATTATTAGGTTAGATTGGAGGTTGTAGAGACTATTACATCCCTCCAATTAAACTAAAACATCCATGATAGGGTAATCGAGTGAGATTTATTTTGAATAGGAGAGATAAAATTAGATTAAAAATTTTATAATTATTTAATAGGGTAGTAAGGGGATTTTAGATGTTCTATTAATTCTACTATAATTTATTTTTAAACAAACATAATTCAAGATTCCAATAATTTTTCAATAATTGGACCCATGAAAACAAAAATTAATCACACTCAAATCTCAATCCTCTCTAGATAAAAACCCTAGTTTCATTATTTCTACATTTAATTTTAGTTCAATGTTTTTTTGATGACCACCCCGCAATAGGTGAATCATCAAACCTAGTACCACTTCCTAGAAGATAGGAGATATTTTTTCAATAATTTTAGAAAAATAATTTCAAAAAATAGATGATAATCATATTCGATTGGATATTACATTAAGACAATTATATGAACCTAATGTTTTCAAAAATAGCCAACAGTTACAGATGAATAATATGTAAGATTGGGGGATTAAAAATGGAATGATATGTCCCCTACATAAATTTCAAGGTTTTTTAGGAGAACTTCAGAATATGCACCTATGAGCATTATGAGAAATATATAATGTATTTAAACCTATAGGATCCACCAAGGCCCAGATCAGTTGGATGGAATTACCCTTCTATTTGAAGGGTCTACCAAGGAGGAGATGTATAACATTGAACCTATATACATCACTACTTATGATGAATTTTTTAGAGCCTTCGTAAATATGTATATCCCTGAATCATGTAGTTTTTATATAAGGAATGATATTTATGAAAACAAACAAACCAACGGTGGGACCCTATATGATTATAAGAAGATATTCAAAAGAATAAAAAAAACATATTCACACACAAATATTTGGAATAGAAACATATCTATGAATTATTTTATTGAGTATTTATTGATAGTGAATAGGATTTTTGGACGATTCATCTTTTGGATAACTAATCAAAAACGCCCATAATCGAGTCATGTATATTATTTAATGAATCTCCCATAGCTCTCTAAAATTTTGTATAAGAACAACCACATGCAGAGTAGATGAGGTGAATGGTTCTAACTCTCACATTCTGAAAAAATTTATGAAATAACCACTATTGTGAAAAATATTTCTATGAAAAATTTTTAATATATAACACCAACCAAAGACCATTGAGACTTTTATCTCTGTTTCATAATGAACTCTTCGCTTTTTGAAGTCCTCATGTTTATGAAAACTATGAAGCCCTATACCAGAGACCATATCACCATCCACTAAACTACAACCATGGTTGTAGAGAGTGATCCTAAAATTTTAATGGAACTGAAAATAAAAAAATATAGAAAATAACCTTTCAAAAATTATTTCAAAAAAAATTATAACCCCTCTATTTAAAGTAAAAAATATTCAACTTCTATATGGTATCAACCTGGGAAAGGTCAATAATACTCACTAGAGGACCTCCTGAAAAAATAATTGAAGGCTGACATCCAAATTCTATCCTCCAAAAATTAAATAAACAACCAAATATTGGGTAAGATTATGGATGGATCCATCACAATCCCTATTATAAATTATATATCTAATACATTATGAAGTTTTATGAAGGTGGTTCGTAGTATGTAATCATAAATTTTATAAGCTGATCGAAGTGGATAGCCCATTGATCCTCAAAAAAATTACCCTGCCATTTAATCGAACATGAATTGCATATTAAATCACTCCTTGTGAATAAGGATAATGGAAAAGATAATATAAAATACCAAATTGAACTCCAATGACCCTTCTTAACAAGAATTCAAGATCACAAGAAAACAATTAAATATACATTTCAATATATTGACGTTGTATTTCATTAGGAATGAGGAAATCTACATCTGAATGTTGGATTCCATCCACCAAATAAAAAGATAGAAAACATGTTTTAGTTAAATGTTCATAAAAAATATAGGAATGTGAGGTAATGAAATTTAATGTTTAAGTAATAATATTTATTCCCTTGTAACCCCACAAATCACTCAGAAATGATAGGACACATGTATCTTTTCTCATTCATATAATATTGGTGAGCTCAAATTTTCAAGGCATTATATTATTCTGAAATTTAAATAAATGTTATGACTTAGTCTGTTTATTTATCTCTATTGATTGGAGAACTCAAAACCCACCCCAATGGTTGTACAATATTCTAATAGAGGAAACGTCTTCATGATAGTTGTTTTAGTATATTTTCTACTACATGTAAATGTTTATCAATTACCTGTTAATTTCTACATTATAAACAAGGAGGTATATAATTGTAAGAATATCTCCACCGTTATGTTTGGTTGGAAATTTCTCAAACATCCAAATCAAAAATGAATTATAAGGAAGGAAAACCTTCCATGGACTTTGGTAAAGAAAGATTTTATTTTAGCATATTGTATTCAGTAAAATACCCTCATAATGGAAGAAATAATTTGACTATACACCATTATAAAGTGTCATTTTTCTCTATATATGTTAATAATTTTTTTAATATATAATTGTATTAATATATATAATTAACAAGAGGATTTTTCTATTGAAAATTTATTTGAAAATAAGATTAATTTTCAAAATTAATTCATTGCTGAAATTTTTTTAAAATTGGTGGGAATTATTTATAAAATTTTCTTGAATTTTTATTTTCACATATATAAACTTGCATTGATGGTAGGGAACAATTAAAATCCTATTTAGTTAATGGGGAAAATTCTGTTATGCTGAAAAAATAGTTAACCCATATTCTTGGAAAGATGGAAAACCAAAAAGGCGACATAATATGAAAAAATGGAATCAAGGACCACAATCCCATAAGAAGACCATACGATAAAACGAGAATAATAAATCTATCCACGAAACCCAAAATAAATAATTTAAAATTGTATAAAAAAATGATGTTGAAATATTCAATATGGATGAAAATTTTTAGTACAAATCATTCAGATAATTCTGAACCTTATACAATGAGTAACATTCTTCTATCTGGTACAGTGAATATCATTAGACCTCTTTTTTAGAACCCTTTCAAGGGGATGAGAATGAAGATGAATCATTAGGACTATGGACCATGGAATGAGACCTTGGAGGTTTTTAAAATCCACTATACTTCAATTCAACAAAGTAATCTTGGTTGTCTCTTTACACTACATTTTTCTGGATATTAATTATTAAATTTTATCTCCCTAATAATATTAATTCTATTCATTAATTTTATGTTTCCTAGACTAAGTATTGTTGAGAGATACAAATTCATTTTAGGATGTAAATTTCATTGTCTCTATTCTAATAAAAAACCAATAAAATCAATCTTAAAACATATAAAAAATTACTATATTTTTAAATACTATAAATATCATTTTATATATTTCAAATTCAGTTTCAATTATTAATTTTGAAAGACTAAAAATTCGTAAAATGAAAAAAACCCAAATCTATTTCTGGTAACTATAAATAGTTTTATTTTAATTTTTATCAATCATTTTTTAAGATAAATTGGGAAACTCAATTCAATTTTGAAATCATAGTGACTGTGAAGAGCGTAATCATATTATTAAATCATAAAAGATCAAATTATTATTGAAATTTATTTTCTTTCATGTGAAATTATTTTAAAATAGTTTCATAATTTTGGAGAATAAATTAAAATTCAAACCTAATGAAGAAAGTTCCTAAATTTAATTATTATCTGAAGAGTTTTCGGATCCATTTATCACCATCTGTCTATTATCTTTACTTATTGAGGGAAATTAAGATATTTTTTAAAAACTAGAACTTTTTTATTCTCTCTCAAATCCTTGCAACTCATGGTGTACTTTTAATATGATTGAGTCATTTGATTAAAAATACATAAATTTTTAATTGAAACATACCTTGAACATTGATCCTAGTTATGCCCTTAAAAAACTAATAATGACCTTATAGGTTTAAACATACTTGAAATATGTATTAACCCTTACCTACTCTCACTATATAATAAAATTATAATATTAATTTGAGTATAAGTATGGGTGGAAGGGGATTCCATTGGTTTTTATTGGAATAATTTCATTATAATTTTTTTATCAGAAGAATGAGTCATAATGTTTCAGAATTGGAAAGATTTTGACAAGCATGATTCACCTTCTAAACCTTCTATTGTTATCATCATGTTATCCTGCGAAAAATGTATTGTAAAAAAAATAAAAATAAGTAGAGGATAAAACCATGATTCTTTTTATCTGAGTGATTAATTACCCAAATAAAAGATAAGGGTATCCTCACTAATAATTATACAAAAAACAACAATCCATCTCCCATCAGAAAATAAAAAATGGAATAAATTTTCTAATAAAAAATATATTAAGATAAGAAACATTTTGGATTCATTACATGAATCATGCCCAACATAAATAAAGTGTATCTGTGGAGTATGTGTAACATCTTCTATAACTGAGACTAATTGATTATTTTTCTATTCTTTAGTTGATTAATAATTATCTTTGTTTCATGATTATAACATATATCTATATTCTGATAAAAGTTTAATTAATTTTCAATCAACCTCAAAGCTAATGAATAGCCTTTTCGAAGACCTCATGATTTATTTTTTTCATGATTCATAGTGTGGAGAGATATGGATTTTCCGTGAATGTGGTACAAAATCACTTCCCAAGTATGAGATTAAATCCACTTAAAAATCCACTGAGTGAAGAGTGTTAGTGCACTTCTTTTTAGATAGGTAAAAAAATGTTTTTTGGATTGATTCATCTATATTCAAGTTTTATTGAAAAATTGATTTTTAATTTTGAAATATTAAATACATTAATAAATGTATTCAATGATAAAAATGTATGGGAGTGAAATATTTAATGTGTTAGGGAGAGACATGAGATATATTTTTAAAAAAAATCAATTTTTTAAACACCCCATTAATTTAAAAATTCCCAAATAATAATGTTTTTTGAGATGTTTCTGAAAAATAGCCTTAATTTTTAAAATTCCTTAAATATTGGATTTTTTTTGTTTATTTAATTTCTTAAAGTTTCTTTGTAAAATTTGAAATTATACTTTTTTTATTCTAGGACGCAAATTTGTAAAGGGATTTAACTTTTTTTTAATTCATTCATTAAATTTTCAATTATTTTATATCGACAAATTTAAAAACAATTATATTATTTATTTAGGAAATGATAATTTAAAATTATGGAAATTATTTTTTAAATCTAAATTTTATTAGATTAATTTGAAAACTAATATCAAATTGAATTTTAATTTTGAAAATGAATTATAATATGATTTTTATTTATTTTATCATTAAAAGGGAATATTAATAAACATTAGAATGAATAATATAGGTGAACGAAAAAACAGTCTAACTATCGACCCCATGAGATGGCCATAGTTGTATGATTCTATGAAAATGATGGTAGAACACTACTACCATTCCCTATGACCCACATTAAATTAAACTAATCAATAGCCACTACCCCCACGTGTGTTCCTTGTCTTGTTACTGCCACACACCCATTGTAGTGCACAACCTACCCCTCCCCTTCGCCCATAGTAACCACACCATCCCCCCATGTTAGCAGACCTTGAAACCATGACATCCCCACCAAAGTTGAATAAGGTAAAACTTTCTTATATTCATATTTTTCATTTAATAGTAGTACAATCGAACACTCAACACCAATGGCATCCCACATGGAACTGTGACCTACCGCTGCTCACACATGGTGGCACAATCTACACCATCACCATTCTCCTA
Organism: Viscum album; assembly: GCA_963277665.1. Taxonomy (NCBI): domain Eukaryota; kingdom Viridiplantae; phylum Streptophyta; class Magnoliopsida; order Santalales; family Viscaceae; genus Viscum; species Viscum album. The sequence goes on from OY728166.1 coordinate 1,135,368,247, forward strand.
CAACTCCCTCCCTTTATATAGGATACCATTTCCACTATTTATTTCTTAATCCATGAAGTTATCATTCAATGGTATCAGATTCACCTTATATTAGGTCTCCTCTCCATAAACTGTGAAAGGCATGAAAGAGATCATCATAATCATGCCACTTAAAAACCTAGAATATCACACTAAACATCTATAAATATAGTAAAAATAAAATATAAAATAAACAAAAATGTATAATAAATATATATATATATATAATTAAAAATAAAATTAATAATTAGATCAATGAGGTGGAATTTATAATTGATTTAAATCTTTTTTCTCTACAGGGCCAAAAGTGAAGTGTCATCCAGGCCCATTTTCTGAGCACTATTTTCCAAAACCAAGTCAAATTTTTTCACTGTCATCCTCTAAAGAATTGACATCCACTATGCAGTTATTCATTAAATAACTTCACATATGTTATATCATAAGAGGGTCTCAAATAGGTGATAAAATATTTTAAATAAAGAAAGATACATGCCGGTCATAGATATTTCACTACTCACATTAAATATAAGAACATTCGTGCAGATTTTAGGTATTCTGATGCTACTCATGTGGAAAATTTCAAAATACCACATGGGAACTTGAGAAACCTTCTATAAAAAGGAACACTATTCACTAAAAAAGTCTTTATACTCTCACTCATTATTCTAAGGTCATCTTCTATTACATTCTTAATTTTTTTATTTTTAACAGTAATAAACTCATAAGATGGAATAGAAATCCCTTAGTGGATTCACTGAGGATATTCTTGTAACCTTGTTAATGAATTAAATGTTGTAACTATTTAATATATACTATGATTTTTCTATTGATTTATTCATAATGTATAAGTAATTAGAGATTTATTATTCCTCACATTTTTATTTTATCTTGACTTCTTATCTAGAACACACAAAGAGGCCACTTATATCTTATTATGTTATTTAAAAAATGAGAAGTGATATTATTCAAGCTTAATAAGAGATATTTCATTACATGTATTATGATTTATTAGAGATTACATTGATTATTTCATCACTATGATTAAATCAAAACATAAAAGAGATAGTAATTGAGTGAGATTTCATTTTATTAAGAGGAAAACAGAGATTACAAATTGAATAATTATTTATTATGGTAGTAAGGTAATATCTAAGGTTATACCACTACTAAATTAATTCATTTAATGAAACCAAATTCATTCATCCGTTCTCTTTTCAGCAATTTAACCCATAAAACAAACTTGAAACAAATCTGTAGCTCTATCCTTTCTTGAGAAGAACCCGAGACCTATTATTACTATATTAAATCCTGGTTCACATTTTTTTGGATGATCACCATATGATTGGTTCGTCATCGATAGACATTATTATTATTTTACACCTTGGAACCAAATGTTATGTGAGATATAACGAATTATGATTATGAAAAATTCAAAATACATAAGCCATACTAAGATACTAAATGATAAAAAGAGGGAAAAAAGTTCTCTTCTGTCCATTATAATGAAACATCCCCATTATATTAGTGTGTTCACTGATCCAATAGTTGGTCAGAAATGGATCAATACCACTGAAAATTTATTTAATGTTATCAAGTATTTGGAAAATGAAGTTATTATTTAGGACTAATATAGTTTGGAATAAAAAGTGGATCAGGGGGAATATTATCAGAAATATGTAGTAGTAGGATGAAATTAACTCTATAATGTTTAATGAGTATAAATTTTTAGTTTTAAACAAGTACTTTCATTTTATTGTTCTTAAAAAAATGGGGGAGTAATTTATTGAGCTAAATCCAAATATTGATGAATCTTTTAGTACATATGATTAAAAATTTATTATATTTTCATGGAATGTTTCTAATATTATCTTCCATTGGGATATAATGAATGATCTCATAATATAAGGCTTAAAAAGAATTCAATGGAGGTATTTATCCATAATATACTTCAATTTATAGGAGGAAACATTTTGATTGTATATAAATGATGAAATAAAGATCAAATTCACTAAATCAGTATCATTTTTTTGTAACAATGGATGGATGAAATTTAGAGTAAATTATAATAATAAATATTATGCACATATAATATGGTAGTAGAGATGTGTATTTTATTTTTACTAATGTAACATAGTCATTGACCAAAATTATCTCACATGACAAGCATATTAGTAAATAAATAACATAATTCTAATTCATCTAAACAATTTCTTATTTCTTATTTATTTTTATAAAATAGTTATATTTATTTTTTTTATTTTATTTAAAACAATGAAATTAAAAATAACATTCTATCCTAACATGTAGATCAGAATATATTGAAATTAAAGAGAGTCCATTTCCCTAGGGTAGGGTAATATAGGTTCTATTATTCTTTATTTTTTGGTTAAATTATATTTTATAATTCAACTTATGAAACTTCATAACAGAATTACATTCCTTTGATTTTTTAGTATTGGATTTTACCACTCATTAGAAACCATGTGGGCGCACCAAATCCAACCTACTACAATATAAAATTGGAATACAATCAACTGATTGTGAAATCCGTAAAAGACTCAGTTTCACCATCTATCATTTTATCCCTTATGATATCCTCAACTTCACCATTTGAAGATTTTTCATGAGAGAAGGTAGGGGAAATAATTAAATCAATAAAAATGAAATGTGTTTCAATGTAAAGATATGGTAGACAACATCCGAACCCATTCAATTATATTGTATCCACCAAAAAAATAATTAATGAATTTTTAAATTTAAATAATGGTAATTAGTAACACCATAATACTCACACATGGAAAAGCCATAGGTTGGAAATTTTACATTGAAAAGTGAAAGCAGATCATGTAATTCAAAGGAATATAATAAAATATGAATGTGCAATACTTTAAAAAATCAAAAAAAATGAATAATGAAATAAAAAATGTAAATAATCATAATTGTGGTGTAGTGTAATTGTATAACCCTCCAATTGATGAATGATCTCTTTCACCTATAACCTAGGACTATGTTTATAGTGATTCAGTACACCTAGGTGTCATTATTTTCATCAATAAACAAGTCTATGTTCATAAAAATATGTCAATGCTAAATGAAATCAAATGTTATCATTATTGGACATGTCAAACTAATTTTTGATGTAAATTGTTATTTTACATCATGAATCTATTGAGTATGAACACCAAAATTTTCTCTATATTTGTTTCATTATTATTGGAGTTATGAGGTGAATGATTCAATCTAACTTCCAAAATCATTCTCTCTTTATGAACATAAAACATGAATAATGTTTATGAAATAAATGTATTTTATATCATCAATATCTATTTTTACATATTTTATAATGTTTATAAAACATAAACATAGTTTAACATCTATAACATCTTTAAAATATGGTGTCTCTATGTGCATTTTCACATCACAGCATGATGTGTTTATGGATCATTGTATTCATCACTTTTTAATCATTTTCATTCTATCATTATATAGTGTGATATATTAAAAAATTAATTAAATCATTGAAAAAATATTCATTTAAAGTGTAAAAACAATGTTATTTATTTTAAAATAAAGATGAAAAATGTATGATGGTCAAAAACACATGGATGGAATAAGACATGTCTTTCTTTATGCTAGAATTTTGGAATGAAACATGGAGGAAATTTCCTTATAGGTACTGTTAAATGATTTATGTTTGGAAAGGATGATCATAGGGTAATCAAATAGGTTAGTGATTAGACATGTTATCTAACGATTCAAATATAGATAATGATCTGTATAATGCACCACCAAAACTCTAGGGTTTCAAATTAAAAGTGTATTGGTGTTATGATATATAGTTCTAAAATGTGAGGGTTTATGATGATGATCATCAATAGTAATTACATAATACTATAAATAAAGGGAAATATCATGCGTTAATTTATACCGATGAGGGATGTGCTAATGAAGTGGTGAAGGATCAACTTACTACCCTCTCTAAAACTGATAATGTACTATTCGATTCAGGATCTACCCACTATTTTTATTCTGAAGACATTTTTAATGGTATCTCATCACCACCTTGGTTATTAGATATTTATTTAATAGTAAAAAAATATTAATGGTAAAATGATCAAATTTTATGAATACGATTCTTCTCGAATTGATGTTTATGGGAATGTGCTTCTTGGAAATCTCAATATCATCCCTCTAGTTGAATTGATGTTATTTTGTTCATGGATTTTATTTATTTATAGAAATACCATGTCAATTTTTTACAAAGGCATGTCACATTTGGTATCCTTAACCACCCTATTATTCCCTACTAGTGTGATTATTAATATAAACATCAAATGAAAATTACATCAATTATATGGGTTATTATTCCTATTCAAGAGAGGGGTTATCTAAAATGGTTATTGAGAAACATAAAATTGATGTTATTATTGTTATAAAATGATTATTTATTTGACATCCTTCCACTTTTAATTGTATTGATAAGGAGGTAGGAAGTTACTTGGACTTAAGTGAAATCCCCAGTACACCACGGGATTGAAATAAATGTAAAGTGGTTCATTAAAAAATGTGGTATGATTTTACCTTTGAAAATAAAACATCTCAACCAAACATGAAAAAAGGAAATAAAATACTACATGATGCAAGATAACAATGTAAAATTGAATTTTAATACAATTATATCAAAATGAAACTACAAACGAGTACCACAACGGAAGACTACAAAACATCAAAGTACATAGTGGAATATGAAACCAATAATAATCAACAACGAACACATTACTCCAAAGATCTAACATGATCCCTGCTCAATGTACAAAAAATAGCCCCAAGTATCAGGATGAACCATTAAATAATTGTGATATTGTACATTTTCTTGTGTCTTGGTAACCAACTCCTTCAAAAGCATCAAAGTTCAAAGTAGGGGATAGTAATGAAACTGGGTTGGATTTAAATAAAAAAAATTATACTAACACCACTTGGATTGAAAAAGTTGGAACATTTATATAAAATAAGATATTTAAATAATTTAAAATAGTTTATAAAAAATCCATGAAGTTTAATACAATATATTTTACCATACTCAAAAAGCATTCATGGAATGAAACTAAAAAATTCTATAAAACTAGTTCCCAAATTCCATTTTTTAATAGTCAATTCCAATCCAAATATCCACACATACAACCACGCATTGAGCCATGGAACTTCCTATAATCATAACTAGTGATTCTTCCTTTGAATAAGTTGTTACATAATGAACAATGTTTTTGGAGGAATGTCTATACCCTTATCTATACCTCAAATGATGGGGAAAACATCATACCCTTATCTTTATCAAATGCACATGAACACAAACTGAACTTTTGTTCCAAAACTAATTCTGAAACAATAATTTAAATAAAATTATTAATTTATTGAAATCTATATTAACAAACCATTTCAAAAAACCAGCATTTTTTAGAAACACATTTCCATGGATATATACAAAAAAACCATTTTAAAATCAACATTCTAAAATTATTCATCAATGAACATTTCACAATAATTCAATAATTTAATAAAAATCCTTGAAACATCAATAAAGAGGGTTTCTACAATGATTTTCACATCCATTTCACAAACAAATAAATAAAAACAATCAATTTGAAATTAATAATTCATCATTAATGTATAAGAGTCAATATTGAAGCCACCAATATCAGAAAAGTTGTAAAAAATGAAGTAAAATACCAAAATACCCCATTAGTTGGGTTGAATCTCCAAAAACCCACCTAAGATCTCTTCCCCTATCATCAAAAAGCCCAAATATACCCTTGATTTTCCTCAACAACCATTGATCTATCAGCACAGAGAGAGGGGGAATTTGATCAATGAAACCCCATGAAAAACTACAAAAATGGGGACTTATCAAGGGAATCGGCCTTAAAAATACCAATAAATTCATCTAGATCACTACCAATTTTAGGGGGAGTGGTTCCACCGCCTTTAAAAGGAATAATAATCAAATTACGGTTAATTTGGATAAAAAACAAGGGGTTAAAACATAATCTTGACCTAGATCCACTTTTTATAATCTAGTTTTTGAACCATGCATAGTTATCCATGCGGTTAGGTAAACTATGAGCTAACCGTGTGACAGCCTCTACCACAAGAAGTACATTGCATGGTTGGCCCACATGGTTAGACAATCTTTGTTCCAATTGTGATAAATATATTTTTCACACTTTGTATGGTTTATCTATTGTGGATGCACTTTTTGTAAAAAAAATATGTCCTTTCCCATGAACCTTACCCTATACCCACGTATTTCTATGAAAAATATCCTATAATATATTTGCAGTTTCCAAAAAACTATTTATAAACTGTGAACCAGTAGAAAATCTACAAAATAATTCGAAAACGTTTCCAAAAGGCTTCCAAACCCTCCCAAAATCCACCTAGATATTTTATATACATGAAAAGTAAAAACTAAGGATTACTTACTTGAAACCCGGGGTACTTCATTATCCCCACCATTGTCCTTTACAACCTAAAATATTAGAAAACCATTATTGTTCCGAATGATTTCAGTCCTTTCATTGATCACTTCCTTTTCCCATTCACATCTCTTCGTGAATCTATCAATGTTTCCTCATGACCAACAATAGATCGATTATTTTACCATGAAATACCTACTCTTTCCTATCAAAAATCCATACATTAATGTTCATAAACAAAGAATCCAGATCTAGGTCAATGTTATCACTTCGAATCACATAGTTTGGATCAAGATGATACAGTTTCAACAATGATACATTAAACACATTATTTGCTGCACTAAACCTTAGTGGAAATGCCAACTAATATTCCACCTCACCAATTTGTTCTAGTATCTCAAAAGGCCTATGTGTCCTGGTGATAGCTTTCCTAGATTCCCAAAATGAAGATGTTAAAGACTTTTAAAGATCCTCAAAACACATGACCACTCACCTCAAATGAAAATGGATATCAATACTGATCTATAAATGATTTTTGATTTCTTTGAGACATCTCCATCTATTTCCTAGTCATCTAAATATTCTCCATTGTTTCTTGGACAATGCTCAGCCCAACCAATGAATTCTAACTTGTTTCCATCCAAAAAAATCGTTAATGACAAGGAATTATAGTAAAAAAATTTTAAAAAGAGACATATATATCAATTCTAGATGCCTATTTTTATATAGAAACTAAACTAATAGTACATGATCTTCCCATGAGACACCAGAATCCATTACACAAGACAAAAGAATGTCTTCCAATGGTTGTACCATCATTTAGGACTTTTCATCCAAATGAGGATGATATGTCATGATTATTTTCAACTAAGACCAAAGGTATTTCTGTGAGTATTTATAGAAATGAGATGTAAACAACAGATATCTGTTTGACCCTATTGAAATAGTTATTCCATACCTCTTTACCACTAATCGGATATAGAACATCCACAAATCCTATACCATAATAGATTCACGAATAAGTATAAAATGAAACTGCATTTTGAGTCGGTCTACTATCATCCATATGGAATCAGGTTTCTAAAACATTCGTGAGAGACTTGTTATAAAATCCATGGCTATCTTCTTCCATTTCCAAATAAGATTAGGTAAATACATCAACATACCTACTGGTCATTTATGCTCTACATTAGACTTATGAGAAGATAAGCATCATGAAATGAACTCAAGTACCTTACTTTTCATACCAAACCACAAAAACAATGCTATCAACACCTAATATATCTTTTATATTCCCATATGAACAACCCATTTTTAATTATAGAAAGCATGAATAATTTGTTCTCAACAATCCATAGATACAATAAACCAAGTTCAAAACCAAAAAACTGAACTCCCATCTAGATTTCATCCCTTAATGTTCTCCTCACCATTGACTGTTAACCTCATATAAAATCATTCTATATCAAATACCTTTTCTGATTTAACAATATTCAAAAAATTAGGAACATAGAAAACTAGAAATAATGATTAACTTCACCTCCTTCTTCACATTCTATGTGTACATAAGGTATAACTAACCTCAACTGCCACTAATATGAAGTTTCTTTCTTCAACTGACCATGTGAATGTTTTCTTAATGCATCGACCACCAAATTTCCCTTTCCTAGATTATACATCAAGTTAATGTCAAACATCTATAGATACTCCATCCATCTTTATTGATGTTGACTTAAAGACTATTGCTTGAAAATATAGTTAAACATCTTAAAATCATGGACTATGGAAGCTAGATCCAAATCGTGTGTTGGGTAATTCTTCTAAGGAACTCATAACATCCTTGATCCATAGGATACAACAAGGTCTCTTTACACGATAACACATCCCAATATAGATCCTGAATCATCAAAATACACCACATACCCTAGTCTTGATTCTCAAAAAATCGAGATTAGTGATGATGTAAGGAGTGCTTTAATCCCATGAAAAAACTTATGAATTTACTAATTAAAATAGAATAAAACATTATTCCTTGTAGAAGATTTCATAGGGTATGATAGAATGGAAAAATCATGAACAAAGTGTCATTAATATCCATCTAGACCTATGAAACTATGTATCTTGAATTCCTTCCTAGGAAGTTGCTGATAGATAAGAGATTGTATAATTTTGAATCAAAAAACACACATTTTTGAAAGATTACATGTCCATGGAAACATACCTCCTGTATCCAAAAATCACACATTGATAATTTGGAATACAATTGATTATCACTTATGATTCCAAACATTGTCACCAAGTGTTTCACATTCTCAGCCCATGTACATGAATACACCAATATGTCATCCAAAAACCCCACCACAAATGAATCAAGATACCTTTGTAATAACCACATCATCAATTCCATAAAGGCCGTTGGTACATTCATAAGACTGGATGGCATTAAAAAATACCCATAATTCCTATATCTACTCTTAAAAGTTATTTTTGTAATTTCCTCCTTCTAAACCCGTAATTGGTGATATCGAAATTGAAAATAAATCATAGAGAACCATTGATCTCCCATAAAATAATCAAATAAATAATCAATGCATTGGAATGGATACCTATTCTTTATTATCATGTGGTTAATATTAAGATAATCTATACACAACACAATAGTTCCATCTACCTTTTTGATGAACAAGACTCATTTTTCCCATAAAGACATGCTCGTCTGAATGAACCATTTTCATTATATCTCTTCCAACCGTACTTCCAATTTGTTTACTTCTATTGCTTCCATGTGATAAGACATAAGGGATATAGTAATGGGGCCCAGAGATATATCAATCTTAAACTCCACTTCCCTTATATAGGGTAACCCTGATAAATTCATATGAAAACATTATGGAACTGATCAAACCACACTGGAAAATAGTTTTCCTAGATATCTTCCATAGATTCCAAATCCAATGCTACCAAATGGTATGATATCAATCCAAAATCAAGTTTGTTCAATCCCATTGTACCACCCTTAAAATTATGATATTGTTTAAATAGATTTTAGACACCATCACCAATCCTAAAACTAATCTTTCTAGAATAAAAACTGATGTGAACCTTGAGCATTTTCAACCAATCATTACCAATGATTATTTCATATAAATCCATATCCAACATAGATAAATTATAGATCATCTTGGATACATAAACTGTCATAGAACATGCTCTTCAAAAAATGGATCAACATTCTCTTAAGCGAAGTGTTTTTGAGTTTTTATCACATAAGGAATTATCTTGACACTAAATGCCAACAAATCAACAGAAATGTAAGTAATAATCCAATTTGATTCACTAAAATCGAAAAAATATTTCATAATAGTAAAATTCAACAAAATCATACCTATCGCCATTGATGGTTTAGATCGATCATCAAAAATAACTTATTCAACTGCATATAATTGCTTGCTAATGGTTTTTTGTTCTTTGTCACCCTATTGATATATAACTTACTAAGGATTCATTGTAGTCTTATAATCTCCATGTATGGATCTAATCTTCTGATGAGATTGATTCTTCTACACATTCATTGTCAAAGTATACAACACCTATGACAGATGAGAAGTATCTCAAAAACCTGACCTCGGAGAACTGTGATAGTGGCACTGAAGATACCCCATCTGATTTTAATTGTGATATTATCTAAGTGGTGTCATATACTATCCCTTAAAAAGGTCATATAAAACACATTAAAATAATCATGGTCGCCTCTTTGTATTTGGATAAATATTTACCGATCCTACCATATTATTCGCAACCATCCTTGTACTTTGTAAAAAGGTATCCCTCTTCCTCTTTCTCACGACATTAGAGTTCCCACCATTTCCCATTGGTATCATCATGCTACATCCCCTCGTATCTATTACGATTCCTCTTTTTACCAAATTCAGTATATTGAACATCTCCATATAATCCATGGTATAGAGCATAGAAATATTTGAGAGAATATTTTTCTTTAACTTTGATTCAATGATGTTTTCCTTGAAGGACACACTAGTAGAAACTTATGATGAAAATTGCACTAAAGTCATGAATTTAACAACATACTATGTCAATATAAGGTTGTGCTAAGAAAATGTGATGATGATTGTCATTTTTTTATTATAGAATGTGTGAGGATATCGTTTTTTGAAAAATTCTTGAAAATTATCCCTGGAAAGAACTTGGTTGAATTTATCCTCCACAATTAAATCCCACCATTGGTGTGAAAGATCCTCCAACATATATATTGAAATTTTGACATTAAACTAAGATGTTGTGATAAGGAAATTGATGATACAATTTATCTTATTTAGCCACACTGATTACTTCTCTTGTTTCTAATCAAATTAAAAGATGGGTGGATTCTAATTCTAGAACTAGATGAAATGATCCAATTTCCTTGGTTCATCCCTTCTGTTCCATGTGTCTACAGTTTTAAAATCTTACACTATACAATAAACCAGTTGTTGGTTCTCCAATAGCATAGGTTAAACAACATTTTTAGTATCTTTTTAATGTTGATATATACATTTCTTACTAGGTTCCATTTTATATAAAAAAAATTATTTCTGTAAGCCTCACCATACAGCAATAGAAGGATTAAAAATTTAAATTATACCAGATCATAATTGTAACAACAATTATTTATAAAATAAATCATTACCATGTTCAACCATTTTTTAAATTTTTAAACATTATTTTGAAAATAAAATAATATTCAAAGTACCACAACCTTCATCATTTCAAAACAATATATTTTAAACCAATTTAAGCAATTTTCAAAAATCAAAAAAAATACCCAAACCATTACTAAAAATTAAATAGGGACTCCATGTGGGAATTAATTTATATAATGAAAGTCATTCATTCCGTATTGGATAAACCTGTGAAAAAGAGATTCCAAATCCTATATGTGTCTCCAAATAACTTCTATACCCAACTCCTTGGTAACTTTATTTTCATTATAAAAAGTTTGGTTACGTCTTTTTATGCTCTACATTTCATGTCTTCATGACCCTACTCTATTCTACCATCCAAAAATAAGTAGTAGACTAGATTTAATTTCAACACCAGAGACGAGAGAAATAAAGGCCACTTATTAGTCAGGTATTGAAGAAGCTAATACCACTTGTAATATCCCATCCCTCCTCATTATCTTGATATGGTGGAAGGATGTTATTTGGCCTTAAGAAACATCCCCAATATGTCCAAGGTAGGAAATAATTTTCAAGGGCTTCATTAATAGATGGGGGATGATTTCCCATTTGAAAATAAAACCACTCAACCAAACATTCCTAAACCAATAAGCCATTATATGTTTCAGGATAACAATGTAAAATCGAATTGTAATACCGTTATATCAAAATAAATCTACAAAAGAGTAACACAATGGAAGACATCAAAACATCAAAGTACATTATGAAAGACAAAACTAATAAAACTCAACGACCACCACATAAATGAAAATATCCAAAATGCTTCATTAACCAAATCCCATAAACAGCCCCATGTATCACAATTCTACACTAAATAAGTGTGATACTTTAACTTTTTCTGTGTCATGATATACAATATTTGCAAAAGCACCATAGTGACAAAGAGGGGGTGAGTAAAAAAATCAGTGGTATTTCCCCTACTGACATCCTTATTCATTCCAATAGTATATAAGAAGTTATCACATTTATATAAAACAAGTTAAATAAATATTTTAAAATAGTTTATGATAAATACAATAATTTAAATAAAAAAATATCCACACAATGAAATACTGTCCAATAAATGAAAGAAAATAATGCTCTAAAACTAATTCCCATATTATATTTTTTTCATAATCCATTACATTACACATATCCACACATCGAACCACACATGAAACCATGGAATTCCATACACTCATTAGTTGTGAGTCATCCCTTCAATATGTTTTCACTTAATTAACCATTTTGATAGGGTAAATTTTATATTATTATCCATCCTAAAATTTATAGGAAAAACTGCATGCCCTTTTCTATTCCGAATGCACATGAAAACACACCAATCCTTAATGGAAAAACTAATTACCAAAAAATTATTTAAACTATTTTAATAAAACAATTATTTTATTGAAAAACATTTTAAAAAATCATATGAAATTAATTATTGAAATTAATATTCAATACCTAAAAACCAAACAACCTTTTTAAAATAATTTATCAAACCACAATACATAACGATTTCATATTTTATAAAAATCCATAAACCATCATTAAAAAGGGTTTATACCATGATTTTCACAAAACATTCATAGAAAATTTAAATCAAAACAATCCTTTTGAAATATTTCCATTATATTATATGTATAAGAGTCAAGAATGAATCTACTAACCTCAGAAAATTTGGATAAAAGAATGCTTGGAATGAGAAAACCCTTAACAACGGGTTGAGTCTTGAAAAAACCCGCCTTAGATATCTTCCCCTATCATATACAAGGCCAAATATAACTATGAATGGAATAAAAAACCATAGATATATCCACAAAATACTACATATATAAAATAAATATATATAGAAAGTGAGAGAGAAGTATATCTAAGAAAATCCTTCCAAAACCACCATAATCAAGGTCTCTCCAAGGGAATTTGCCTTCAACATACCAAGAAATTCCTTCGGGTTGCTTCAAATTCTATGAGGAGAAGTTACAGAAACATTGTGAGGAAGAATAATTGAATTAGGGTTGATTTGGATAAAAATGGGGGGTTAAACATAATATCTATGTAGATCCAATTTTTTAGGATCTAGTATTTTAATTGTGCATGGTTTGTTTTATGGTTTGGAAAACTGGTCACTAACTGTGCGCCATCTTCTACCTCAAAGAGTACCTCTCATGGTTGAACCACACTGTTAGAAATATTGTGTGCCAACCATGAAAAATATATATATCCCACTTTTTACAGTTTCTCCTTGTTTAGCATACGGTAGGACAAAACAAGAACCAACTAGTGTGTCTTCCCATTAGGCCATGTCTCACAGTGCACAATTTCATATTGTATTTTTATACTTTCCACTTAGATGATGAACCTATATAAAAGTAGAAATAACATTCCAAAATATTTTTACACCCTCAAAAACATCACCCCAACACATTATATAATTGAAATGAAAATATGATGGGTTAATTACTTGAAATTGAGGGTGATGCAACTGAGGTCTTTACAGAAGAGTTTAATAGTATTTCTTCGGGTCATAATTTTGAGTTTCCAATAAAACACATAAATGGTGATACAGATATTTCTAGGACTCCATATTTAATGGACCATATTGATTTAAATGGATTAAATGTTCTATTCCATGAAATATCTATATGGGATTCATTTATCCATGTTTGTCATAATGAGATGCACATGTTCTTTTTTTAGGTGGATGGATCAATTTGACTCCAAATTTATTATTAGGAACATAAAAACATCATTATCATGAATATGTATCCTTTTATGAAAATTGATTATTTGTTAGACCGGTTACAATGATCTCAATATTTTTTTCATGTTTGAAATTCAATTTTGGATACTATCAATAGAGAGTTAAAAGTATATAAATAACCAAGACACCCATCAATATGAGATACTAAAACTATGATTTTATAGTGATTTTATTTGATATTTCTATTTCCCCATCCATATTAATATATTTAATAAATAAAAACTATGTAGATTACCTTGATCTGTTTATAGAATAAATTATAGACAATATTCTTATATAATCCTACATTAATGAATAAAATAGAGTCACTTGAGGACTATATTAAAGACCCTATAGAAAGATGATTTTTATCCAAAATTTACCAAGTGTAAATTTTGTCTATATAAAGGTTTATTTTTGGGTTACATAATCACAAGTGAGGGTATATTTATAGATCTATCGAAGACATAATCTATTGAATATTAGCCCATACTAACAACTATGACTGATACACTTATTATTATTGGATTTCATGGATATTTTTATCATTTTATAAGGAATTTATCATGGATATCAAATGAATTAACAAATTTAACTTGAATGGGATCCATGTTTCTTTAGAGATATGAATGTGATGAAAATTTCATGGAACTAAAGAGATAGTTAGTCCACATGTGCTTACACTATCCTATGGGGAATATGTTTTTGGGATTTTTAGTGATTCATTTAATAAAGGGAAGAAATATATTCTTATGCAAAATGATATAGTGATAACTTATACCTCATGGTAATTAATTGTTCATGGGAATAATTACCCAAAACATGACCTAGATTTATGTGTGGTAATCGTTGAATTAATGATATGGAGGTATTATCATTATATAGAAATGTGTGATATATATACTGATCATAAAAGGATAAATTTTATATTCACCCATAAATAGATTAATATGGTCTAGAGAATATTTTTATAGATCATCAAATATTTTAAATGACCAATACATTAACCATGGGAAAAAACAAAGTGGATGATTTATTGACTAGAAAGTATTAGGATAGCTTATATATGATGAGGATAAAAAAGATCCATTATTTATTTATTTTCAAAGGATTTACAAAGAAATATGAAAGGAAGGGGAGAAATATTATCCTTATCAAATAATGATTTTTCCGTATATCCATGTTAAGAGTAGAGATTATAAAATGAAGATGTAGATCTATAAAATAAAAATGATAAATGTTCATGAGTTCAACCATGATTATGATGGAATAATATATTTCATGAATTGAGTATATGTCTCTTCAATTCCAGACCCGAAGGAATAGTTGTTTGAATAAGATCAAGAATCATCATTATTTAGTCATAATATAAGTAAATATATGTATAGGGGTATGAAATAATATTCTATATGGGATAATATAAAGATATATATTGGATAGTTTGTATCTTAGTGATTGGTATATCTGTATGTTTAGTCTAAGAGATAGAATTGTTAGAGGATGTAACAACCATTACCCATATCAGAATGGAAATGGGAAAACATCTCAATTTATTTCATTACCAAATGATAAAAAACTAATAATTGATATATTGTTATTTTATTTATAATCAGTCTCCATAAAAGCCATAACATTTTAGAACTATTATATAGTATTTCTCTCTTGATCCACTTTAGAGGATATACATTATGAATGCGGTTAGGTTACATGGGGTACCATATTCTACTATATCTGATTGAGACCATGGTTTACCTAGATTTTTTGGAAATGTATTCAGTAAAATGTTGATATAGAGTTGTGTCCTAGTACATCTTATCATCCTTATAAATATCTTTTCTATGAGATAACAATTCCAAACTGTGAGGATATTTTTATATCTTGTTATATATAATTCAACGGTGGTTGGGATCAATAACATCCTCTTCTAAAATTCCATTATAACTATAGCTTTCAACTGAGAATTGATCGGGGTACACATGAATACCTCTATAAAAGAATATTACGAACTCTGATGTGGTCTGATGAATCTAGAGAAATAAATCTATTGGGCATTTATAATGTAAAGGTGATGATAGATAAGGATATATCTATTTAGAAACTCAACATCAAAACCTATAGTTGACTATTGTATTATGCTGATAATCATCGGTGATATATGGAAGTTAAAGTTAGTGGGAAGGTTTTCTTATGAATTTATCCATGAAAAAATATAATGATATGTATAAGTAAGGTAATGTGGATCACTGGTTATATTGGTCCCTTTTATTTATGTAATGTTTGGGATTCATAATATCATAAGCTAAATCATGTTATAATTATTATATTCTTTCATTAACTAAATATTTTTATTATCCATGATAATTTATTATGAAAAAACTCAACGATCATGGAGGTTTTTATCCATAGAAATTCATGATGATGTATTCATTTTTTTAACAGTTTTAGAGGAAGGTGGAAAGGGGTAAATATATTAGTATAATAAAATTAAATAAAATTAATTTTATTTATATTATCATACAGTCCTGGATAATAATGCATTTAGAGGTTATAAATATAAAAAAATATAGGAGAGATCACTTGATAAAATTACCTTCTCCCATTGGATATTCTCCCTTGGTAAATAATGTAAAGTTCCTGAGTTGGGTCTTTTGGAAAGACCAATGATTCTAGGACATGTGGATAGATTTATGGAGAGACAAGGGTAGTTTTTTGGAAGATATAAGGCTTTATATTGGGTTAGGAAATGTGGGGGGAATTATCTTCTTTTTTTAAGTGGAGTAAAATGTGTTTTTTTGTAAATACCCATTAAATATATGTGATTCGACGACATTATTTATGGTTTAATATCCTTAAAAGTTTGAAATGATTGTGTGTATGGTGATATTAGGTAATGAAATCATATAACAATAATATTTAAAAATGTTTCAAAAACATTTCATGTCATTTTTCAATAGGTTTTTATATTTTATAATCTTTTTTACATAGGTAAATATTTTTTTAGCTAAATAATATATGTTATTATAAAAATATAAAAAACCCATCATGAAAAAATTGAGTGTTCCAGACCTAAATTTATCTTATATTTAATAAAAATAAATTTAAAATTATGTAAAATTTTGTATTAAAATTAAAACATTTAATATATATATATAGATGAATATTTGTATAAAATTATTTTTTTCACCAACATATTATTAATTATACATAGTGCTTATTATAAATAAAATTAGTGTTAATATACTTATATATAAGTCTAAAAATTATATTATATTAATGGTTCATAGTAGTATAAAGTAATTTATTAGATTAAAATTACACAATGTTAATAAAACATGAGTTTTATCATCATCGTCGTAATTAGCTTCAATTATATAAACCATATTTTATTCGAAAAATTAAATTGGAATTTTTTATAATTAATACCTAGTGATTACAAATATAAAATCCATTTATCCAAAAAAATCAAAGAGTGAGAATATATTGATTTTCATATTATTGTATATAACTCATAAGAACTTTTGTTTGGAAAATGTATATTTTCAAGAAAAAGAAATTTTTCGGTTTACTATACTTTAAATATCATATTCCTAAGGTAGTTAATTACTAATGATGTAACGTCCCGACCCCGGGTGCCACGCAATGGGTGCCCCGAATAGGGTTCTCCACAAGACCTCAAGCGCATTTCCCCAAACGCCAAAGGCTTCCGACTAGCAGCGAGGGCCCAAGTCTGATAGTGGGGAAACTATGCCCTCATTTGTCAAAGTGTAGCGCAATGGAATATAAATCAAAACATAAAATATACAGCGGAAGAAGTATAACATACACAACTGAAATAAACAACAGCAGTGGATATAACCAACAGTATATAAAAGATGATGCTACATGTCTCAAGTTCTAAGAAAATAGCCAGAACATGTTACACATCAATACAGTACAACCAAAAAAAGATTACAACAAAACAAAGAAAAATAGCTGGCAATAGCATCACGAGCCTATGCTCGGTCCCATGCCCTCTTACTCTTCAGCAACAGTCAAGTACCTGTACAGGGACTCTTCTTCTATCCACACCTACAGAAACATAATCTGTTTGGGCCAAAAAGCGTGACCCAAACAGGGTGTGAGAAATAAATTCCCAGTAGGCACCCACCAAAGGCATGTGCCCAATTGTGTGTAAACATGCAGCAAGTGTGAAGTAATGAAATGAAAATAACCAAGCAGTACTCAAAAGTAACTAACTTACCAGTTATATTTCCATTTAATTATTTATTTATACATTTAATTTAGTATCATTTTGTGCTCGACAGCACCAAGACCTCAGGCTAACCAGAACCTTGCCCTCATGATAAAATAGTAAACCATGCCCTCAGGCCTGCCCTCAGGCTATACAGAATCCAACCCGCAGGTATTTCCCTCAGGCGTAACAAAAATTGCCGTTAGGTATAGGATGTTTCTCCCTCAGGCACAGAAGTCAAGCCCTCAGGCACGAAAGGTTTCCCTCAGGCGGAATAACGACATCCCTTGGGCTAAAATAGTCACACCCTCAGGCTAATACAGTAAAGTGCCCACAGGCTAATAACAACAACGCCCTGAGGATAAACAGGTAACTGGGCCATGCCCAACATATCAAAATGCAGTAAACAAGAAATTCCTCTCAAGGAAATTCTAAAATTACTGCATTAAAGGCATACCCGTGGTTATCTAGGCCAAACAGCTAAATAGTGGAACACACCCCGGGGGTGGTTTCGGATCCAAGCAATGATCCCAATCCGCATTTTATTATCGCAATTAAATCACCAATTCAATTCTAGGCATTAAATATAGAAACGGCATCATCCACATGACATCCCAACATGGGTTCATGGAACAAAAACGCACAAAACGCACAATAGTTGGAAAAACTAACACAAATCCACCTACCTTATACATCAACGAATGTTATACCCGAACGCCGACTCCAGGAACAAACAAGAACAACGTAGATCTAATGAAGAAAAAAACCCATTCAAACATAAATAATTTCCCCTCGGGAAAGAATTGGTTAGAACGGTACCAGTAGAGGAGAGGGATTACCCGTGCGGTTCCAACGAGATCGTCCGAAGCCGAATCGGATTCCAGACGAACACCCAGCGGATCATAAAAGGTATGGCCTCCTCCTTTGGATACAAATCGGATCAAGTGTCTCCTCTGCCAAATGAGGAGGCTACTGCCTGTTTTAAGCCGAAAAACAAAGTACACGGCATGTACTTATGAGTACACGGTGTGTACTTATTTCATTTAATTGTTCATTTGGCGGCACCGCCACACTGTTCATTTTTCAACATGAGTACACAGCATGTACTCCCAAGTACACGGCGTGTACTGTCACCCAGCTGGGGGAAACTCCACTACCTTACTGTTTAAGCCTGCCGACTGACTACATGGCGTGTAAGGTACCACTACACTGCATGTAGTCGGTTCCTACACCCCTCGTTGCCGACATGGATACATGCCCCGTATACTCATCCCAACACGGCCAAAAGTACACAGCGTGAGGAAAATTACATGGCCTGTAGTTCCAAAATTTAGTATTTTTCCTTATTTTCCATATTTTTTCAAAAACACCTAAGGAAAAGGAAAAAGAAGAAGCTCGTACCTCAAAATTAAGAACCGTGTTCTTACAAACTTCCTCCTTTATAGAAATTCATCCCCAAATTGCCCTTCCAAGGGTGGAGAAGATATAGTCATGAACAACTCCGGCCACTGAGCACATACGTCGGTCTCCTGGTCCCAGGTTTCGTCCTACACTCGGCCATGCTGCCATAGCACCCGTATTAGAGGAACTGACCGGCCTCAGAGAACCTTCGTGCTCCTAGCAACGATACGAATTGGATGCTCCTCAAAGGATGCATCTACCTCCATCTCAACCTCCTCTAGCTGAAAGGCGTGAGATGGGTCTGAATGGTAGTGATGCAACTGAGATACATGGAAGACGTTGTGCATGGCTCGGTACTGCTGCAGTAACTGCAACTGATAAGAAACCAGCCCGACCCTTTCCAGAATCTCAAATGTCCCCACATACCGAAGTGAAAGTTTACCCTGTCTCCTGATCCGCTTGTATCTCAGCCTCGGCGAAACACACAAGAAAACCTGATCCCTAACCACGAACTCCAAAGGTCGTCTACGATGATCAGCATAAGACTTCTGATGAGACTGTGTGGTAGTCATTTGCTTCTGAATCAACTGGACCTGCTTAGATGTCTCATGTACGAGACTTGGTCCTAGTAAATCTGCCTCACCTGCCTCTAACCAGCACAAGGGTGATCGGCACGACCTACCGTATAAAGCCTCATATGGTACCATCTCAATAGTTGCCTGGAAGATATTGTTATAGGCAAACTCGACTAAGGGTATATGCTTCCCCCACGAGCCCCCAAAGTTCAGGACGCATGCACATAGCATGTCCTCTAGCACCTATATCGTACGCTCTGACTGGACATCTTTCTGAGGGTGGTATGTTGTGCTCAGAAGCACCTGTGTACCCAGCGCCCTCAGAAAACTCTACCAAAAACGAGACGTGAAACGAGTGTCCCTATCAAAAACGATAGAACAAGGGACCCCATGAAGATGTACGATCTCTCGGATATACAGCTTTCCGATCTCATCAACACCGAAGGTCTCCTTGATCGGAAAAAAGTGAGCTACCTTCATGAGTCTGTCCACAACAACCCACATGGTGTCATTTCCACGAGGTGACCTTGGTAACCCCGTCATGAAATCCATCGCGACATCATCCCATTTCCACTCTGGAATGGGTAACTACTATAACAGCCTAGTTGGTCTCTGATTCCACCTTCACCTGCTGACAGGTGGAAAACCTCGTAATAAAACTAGCTATCTCTCTCTTCATACACAACCACCAGTACTGACCTCTCAAATCACAATACATCTTGGTAACCTCGGGATGAACTTCCCAAGCTGAAGCATGAAACTCTCGCATCAGCTCCTCACGTATATCCCCTAGAACCCATACTCCGTATCTCAAAGAAACTCTGTATCTCAAACACGTTCTTAGGCTGCTCCCAGGAAACTACTCCTCTCACCTTCTCTGGGTCTACTGAAACTCTTGCCTCTAAGATGATATGACCCAGGAAGTAAATTTTGTCCATCCAAACAAGACACTTCGAGAGCGTAGAATATAGTCGATGCTCTCTCAGTGTACACAATACGATCTCAAGATGGGTGGCATGGTCGTGTCGAGTGTGAGAGTACACCAAGATGTCATCCACAAATACTACCACAAAATAATCAAGATATGGATGGAACACACGATTCATCAGAGCCATTAAAACTTATGGCGCGTTCGTGAGTCTGAACGGCATAAGCAAGTACTCATATAGACCATATCTACTCCGAAAAGTTGTAAGTGGTATATCCAATGGTCTCACGCGTAGCTGATGATATCTTGATCTCAAGTCAATATTCGAGAACACTCGTGCTCCATGAAGCTGATCAAACAGATCATCAATACTCGTTAAGGGATATCGGTTCATAATCGTCAACTAGTTCAGCTTCCAATAATCCACGCAAAGTCTGAGGGTAACGTCTGCCTTCTTCCTAAAAAGGACTGGCGAACCCCAAGGAGAAGTATTGGGTCTGATAAAGCCATCTGCCTGCAACTCTTCCAACTGCCTCTTGAGCTCCTGCAACTCAGGCATGGCCATCCTATAAAGAGGAATGGACACTGGTGCTACTCCTGGCACAAGCTCGACAGAGAAATCCACCTCACGCACTGGAGGTAGACCTGAAAATTCTTCCGGGAATACATTCCTGAAACGATCAACAACTAGAGGGAAATTTGTCTGACAAGTCACTTGGTCATCCAGATATAAGCTCGAAATATGGGTTGTGACTCCACCTTGCCCACGATGCTCTAGTCCAGCTCGACTCGCCTGAACATCCCATTCTCCATTGTATAGAAACTCTCCACCCTCTGGTGACGTGAAACGCACCCTGTGATGATAGTAGTCTACAAAGGCTTGAAAGGGAACCAACCAGTCCATCCCAAGAATGATGTCATAGCTCATCATCTCTAAGACATAGAGGTCCCAAAGGAAGTGACACCCACCAACCTCAAGGGGTAACTCCTTGCACTGATGCACACCAGCCGTCCTAGTCCCCAACGGAGTGTCTAGCATCATGATATCAGAAGAAGAAGAAACACCGAGCCCAAGGCTCACCACAATGGGTACAGATATGAAACTATGTGTAGCACCCATATAAAAAAGCACTAAAGATAAGACAGAAGCTACTAGAATAGTACCTCTGACTGTAGAAGGTCTGGTATCATGCTCCTACTGGGTCTGTTGCACTGCATATGCCTGCCTAGTGCCGCGGCCCTGCGACACAGTCTGGAAACCCTGAGTTGTCCCGCCCTGCTACCTCTGCGATCCTGGTGTTTGGCTACCATGGCCACGACCACCATCTCTGCCTGCACGCCCCGACGTATTCTATTTCCCTGACAGGTAAGAAGCCACTAGTCCTGCTCCCGCACGCAGAGTCTGTACAGAACCACTCTCACTAGCCACTAGTGGATACGACCTGCAAAAGTGCTGCAGATGACCCATATTTCCGTAAGCTCAGCACTCCACTGGGTCTCGTGGACACTGCGATCTCTTGTGCCCCTCTCTGCCTCACTTGTAGCACCTGATCGGGCCACATGAAGAGACTTCCTGGCTGGTACTGCCACCTTGAGAGAAGTCTATCTATCTCTTCCTCTTGTAAGCAGAAATAATACTAGCAACTGGTGCTGGACCGCCCTGGCCCCCACCACTAGCTTCCTGCAGGTTTCTCTCTGTAATCAGCACCGAGTTCATGATGGAGTGTATAGTAGGAAACCTGAAGACATTCACCAGCGCTCGGATATCATACCAAAGACCATCCTCAAAATGTCTAGCTCTCAGTGTCTCGTCACCCACCAACACGGGTGCAAAGCACTGAATCACTGTAAAAAAAGCAAAATAGTCTCTAACTGACATAGTTCCCTTCTACAGATTCATGAAATCTCGAGATATATCTGCCCTCAGCGTCTCGGGAATGAAAAAGTCGTAAAAGACTACCTGAAAGTATTCCCACACCATTTGCCTGTGATTCTCTAACTGGGTGGCAACATCCCACCACCTCTTGGTGGAATCACGCAGCATTTAAGTTGCGAGCTTAACCCTCCACCCTGGAGGCATCTCAAGATTCTTGAAAATAGTCTGCATTGATCCTAGCCAAGACTCCGCAGCCTGTGGTCCGACGTCCCCAGAAAACGTAGGTGGATGGTACTGCTGGAAGATACGCGTCAGCTCGTCCATAGATGTAGCATCCTGCGGTGATCCCTGAAAGCTCTTCATAAACTTCATAAAACCTTCACGGAACTACGCCTCCATGCCTGTGTCTGGTATAACAGCTGGTGCCACATCTGGTTCTGCTGGAGGATCAACTGGTAGCCCATGGCCTACCATCTCCGGAGTATAATCATCATCGCTCTCTTGGAGAACAACACGCGGTCGTCTAGGCAGCATGATACTACAGGGTCAAAAGCACACCTCAGATTCAAATTCATTAAGGTTGAAACGAAGAAACCACAAAGGGAATAAGAGGAAGAAGGCATCTCAAAGTTTGAAAAACAAAACTACACAGTGTGTACACTGATTACACGGCGTGTACTTGACTTCCCTTCCGCTTCTTAGGTCCTTCTGCAGGGCTAAGCCACACAGCTCCCTTTAAACCAAACTACACGGCGTGTACTTAATCTACACAGCGTGTATGGTGTTATTTTCCAATTTCCCGTGTTGCTTGTGACACGGCCAAATACTCGGCTTAAAACTACACGACGTGTTACAGCCGTTACACGGTGTGTACAACACCCCGTTTCCTAGCCACTCGGCTAAAACCAGATGGTCTGTCCTTAGACAAGACCACACGACGTGTCCCATAGGTACACGACGTGTTCAAGGAGAGGTGACATCGGCCCGTGTTTGTTAGTTACACGGCCGAGTCCCTAGGACACACTACACGGCGTGTTCATCAATGACACGGCATGTTCTGTACAGGAGTTCACCGACCCGTGTTGTTAGTTACACGGCCGGACTTCGGGTCAACACTACACAACGTGTCCAAAAGCTACACGGCGTGTTCGCCCCAAGCCTTTCCCTTCCTCATGTCTCCCCCAACATGGTTTGTGACATGGGAAAAGACTACACGACGTGTACTTAGGGTACACAGTGTGTACTCAAAAAGTTCATTTTTCTTCCCGAACAGAAGAACATACACGGCGTGTATAAAATACTACACGGTGTGTATACTGAGTTTTCAGATAGTATGCCTCAGAAAATTCTATGGAACCCAAAAAATACCATAAAACAACACCTAAGTGTCCAATTCCAACTCGTGAGGGCCCATACTCCCCACCAATCAAATTTTGACTCCTTATATGTGTTATAACCAACAAACAGTCAATGATCCACCAAATTATACTCAATGGGGGACCATACTCCCCAAAAACCAATGTTTGGCGTCCATTCTATAAACAAGCTCACACAAAAATTACCCTATCAAATAGCGGGTATTTTATCAGTGTAGCTATCACAACAGCGTGATTTTCTAGCACAACAATTATCACAACAACATGCAAATTCTAATGCACCTACATGAAATGGAAAATATGAATGGCATGTGATTCTAGAATGTGCCTAAAAGATGCATGAGACGACATACCCTCATCTCATCAGGTTTCAACTAAAGAGAACCCATAGATAAATTATAAACCACACAATCTCGAAGTGTGTCACCCAACGGTGAAATCATATAAACTGTAATATTTGCAAAATCTGTTAAATAGCAATACGAGGTAGACAGGATTTTCCCTGTACGTGGGTTAGGTACGCCTGGGCATAGCTTATTACCAACTACCATTCGTCCTATCCCTGACTACGGCTCCAAACAGTAAGTCAAAGAAAAGAACCCCTTTGATACCACTTTGTAACATCCTGACCCCTGGTGCCACGCAACGGGTTCCCCGAACTCGGTTCGCCATAAGACATTAAGCACATTTCCCCAAACACCAGAGGCTGCCGACTAGCAGCGAGGGCCCATGTCTGATAGTGGGGAAACTATGCCCTCATTTTTCAAAGTGTAGTGCATCGGAATATAAATTAAAACATACAACATACAGTGGAAGCAGTATAACGTACACAACTGAAATAAAAAACAGCAGTGGATATAACCAGCAGTATATAAATGATGATTCTACATGTATCATGTTTTAAGAAAACAGCAAGAACGTGTTACACCTCAATACAGTACAACCAAAAACAGAGTACAGCAGAACAAAGAAAAACAGCTGGCAGCAGCATCGCGAGCCTAGGCTCGGTCCCATGCCCTCCTACTCCTCAGTAACAATCAAGTACCTATACATGGACTCTTGCCCCTATCCAAACCTATAGAAAAGTAATCTATTTGGGCCAAAATGTGTGACCCAAATAGGGTGTGAGAAATAAATTCCTAGTAGGGACCCACCAAAGGCCCGTGCCCAACTATGTGTAAACATGCAGAAAGTGTGCAGTAATGAAATGAAAATAACCAAGAAGTACTCAAAAGTAACTAACCTACCAGTTATAATTCTATTTAATTATTCATTTATCCATTTAATTTAGTATCATTTAGTGTTCAACAGCACCAATCCCTCAGGCCAACCAGAACCGTGCCCTCAGGCTAAAATAGTAAACCACGCCCTCAGGCTTGCCCCCAAGTTATACAGAATCTAACCAGCAGGTTTTTCCATCAGGCATAATAGAAATTTCCCTCCGGCATAGGAAGTGTCGTCCTTAGGCACAGAAGTCAATCCCCCAGGCACGAAAGGTTTCCCTCAGGCAGAATAACGACATCTATCGGGCTAAAACACTCACGCCCTCAAGCTAATACAGTACAGTGCCCACAGGCTAATAACAACAATTCCCTCTGGCTAAACAGGTAACCGGTCCATGCCCAATATATCAAAATGCATTAAACAAGCAATTACTCTCAAGGAAATTCTACAATTACTATATTAAAGGCATACCCTCGGGTATCCTGGCCAAACGGCTAAATAGTGGAACACACCCCGAGGGTGGTTCCGGATCCCAGCAACGATCCCAACCTACATTTTATTATCACAATTTAATCACCTATGCAATTCTATGAATTAAATATAGCAACGGCCTCAGCCACACGACACCCCAACATGGGTTCGTGGCACGAAAATGCACAAAACGCACAACAGTTGAAAAAACTAACACAAAGCCACCTACTTTATACGTCAATGAACGTTATACCCGAACGCCGACTCCAGAAACGCCCAAGAACGGCATAGATCTGACGAACAAAAAAAACCATTCAAACGTAAATAATTTCCCCTCGGCAAAGACTTGGTAAGAACGGTACCAGGAGAGGAGAGGGCTTACCCATGCGGTTCCAATGAGATCGTCCGAAGCCGAATCGGATTCTAGACGAACACCCGACGGATCTTCAAAGGTTCGGCCTCCTCCTTTGGCTCCAAATCGGCTCAAGTGTCTCCTCTTCCAAATGAGGAGGCTACTGCCTGTTTTAAGCAGAAAAAACAGAGTACACGGTGTGTACTTCATTCATTTAACTGTTCATTTGGTGGCACCGCCACACTGTTCATTTGTCGACATGATTACATGGCATGTACTCCCAAGTACACGACATGTACTGTCGCCCAGCTAGTGGTGACTCCACCGCCTTACTATTTAACCCTTCTGACTTACTACACAGCGTGTAAGGTACCACTACATGGCATGTAGTCAGTTCCTACACCCCTCGTTGTTGACATGGCTACACGCCCCGTGTACTCATCCCAACACGGCCAAAAGTACACGGTGTGTGGAAAAGTACACGGCGTGTAGTTCCAAAATTTAGGATTTTTCCTTATTTTCCTTATTTTCTCAAAAACACCTAAGTAAAAGGAAAAAGAAGAAGTTTGTACCTCAAAACTAAGAACCGGGTTCTTACAATTGATAAATAAAGATGTTATGATTAAAATATCAAAATCAAATTTAATAGTTTTATTTTGTTAATGTATCATGGTTTTAATATTATAATGGTTTTTTATGAAGAAAATTTACTCAATATTATTTGTGTAAAAGTATTTATTAAACTCACAACTCATTTCTCTCTACCCCACATAAAATAAATTTCATCTTATAATTTTTTTACTACAAATAAAATAAGTGAGGGTAATTTTATCTCCTTACATTTTTGGGTTCCCATGTAACCTCTTTGAACATATGAGGCCTCTATAAAAAAATCACCAGATGAGTCTTCTTTTTCTATGATATATTATACATTCCTTAAATAATATGCTATGGTTGGTCCCCATATGATAGATGATGTAATAGATTCATATCTTCTTAGTTTAGTACGTGTGATTGTTCAGGTAAGTACTTATTCAAATTCAATACATGAAACACATCATTTACTTAGGGGAGATCTAGAGGGAGTCTCAATTTATAATATATATCTTTAGAAAGATCAATGATTTTTAAGGGACCAGTATAGATAGAAATTCACTTATATTTCTTCATAAATTTCATAAACAACTTCTACAGAGATATATGGAGGGATACCATGTCACTAACTTCAACCAATAGATCTCATCAATGATTGTCCATATAAATCTTCTGTCGACTATGTGACATGTTCATATTTTATTGAATGGTTTGAACTTTCTCTATCATTTCATAGAAAAGGTTCTGTCCTATAATCTTCCACTATCAAACTTCTTCCAAGCATGTTTGATTCCCACATTTATTCCTATAAAAATCCAGATATTGTGTAATATAAATGCTAAAATGAAAAATAATTTCATATAAGAACCCTTCCAGTGGAAGTTTTTGACCCAAATATCCTTGGAAATGAATTTACTAGGATCTAAACATATCTATAAGAGATAGAATGGTTCTGTTAGACTGGACATCTATTTGAGGGTGATATGTAGTGTTTAAACTCATATTTTTCATACAAACATTATTGATTAATTTTCAATAACATTAAGGTAAACCATAGATCCAATAAAATGAAATATATATTAATAATCCATGCATAATTAGCACCTCACCTAAGAAAATATTGGGATGTTTGTATAGTGGAACATATTATTTGATTGAAATTAAATGACCTAACATTATAAGGTAATCAAATATAAACTAAATGAAATTATAGACAATATAAATCTTGGGGAGTCCAATGATGAAATCCATGATGATTCTTTTCTGTATTCATACTATAATGGGTAATGGTTTCATCATCCCCTTACAATTATGTTATTCATCCTTAACTTTCAAGAATACTTGGCATCTAGATATGCATCACGTGATCTCCCTATTCATGATACCCCAAAATAAGTTTTTATTTATATCTGTATACAACATTATTATTCCAAGTTGAGTAGAGAAGGATAACCTATGAGAATAGTCCAAAATATCCCACTTCAATTCTAGTTTTTATAAGACACATATCTAGGTTACGAACTAAATAACTCCATTTTTATCATTATAAAACACCAGAATTCTTGTGATCATTTTTGTAGCCTAAAATAATCTTTATAGTATTCTATGGTCTTGACATCAATGGATAGTTGATAATTCATTTGGTAAAAAAATTATTTCTAATAAATCATTGATAAATCAAGAATCAACATTTAAAAATCCATGATTATTTGGTGTTTATCAATCCTTATCATTCATAGGTAGCACTATTGTTTCTCCATAGAGCATCAAGAACCATATTTTTCTTCCCTTGTTGGTAATGACTAGATAAGTCTAAAAATATTATCAATTATAACCCAATCATATAGTTCATATTAAAATATTTATGTGTGAATATATATATATATATATATCAATATCATTGTGGTTTTTGTATATATATCAAACTTTTCATCAAGAGATAATATTGCCAAATCATTAAGGAAAAATCACTAGTTCCACCTATAAATCGTTTATTTATTATTTTTTCTCATGAGTCATTAATTTTAATGAGTTATACTAAATTAATTTTTTATTCATACATGAGTATACAACTATATACCTTTAATAAAGCATCACTTCAAATTTTTGACATTTTCCAATAACATCGTTACTTCTATTAGAAAATACCCATGAACAAAATTATGTGCTTCACTATCACAATCTAATTTGAATTTAAAAAAGTGTAAGGTAGAGGTTGATCCAATATGAACCATGTAGGATTTTTTTAAAATATTTAGGAAATACTAATTAAATAAAAATAATGTTTTATTAGAGTTTTGAAATCAATGAGATAAAATAATAATGAAATATAGAACCATATTCATGTACTCAATTAAAGAAATTTGTTGTGAATTTTAATAAAATGTTTTCATAATTGAACCTATGTGAGCATCCTCTAAGATTATCAATTATCCACTTCTAAGACACCCCTTTCCCCTTTAAAATAATTATTTTCTTTCTATTAGTAGGTGTTAAAAAACCTATATAAACATATAAATCCTTAAATCATGCAATTGTTTTACGATATGATGTATAAAAAGTTGATGTGTAGTAAATTATCACACCCCTACTCTCAAATAATTTTTTCATGCCTGATAATGGAAGATAAGGTGGACATTAAATGAATAGAAGACATACAAACTATCAAAAAATTAAAATCAAACATTTCCCCTACTACAGAGTAAATTCCTCTTCAATAAAACTCTTTCTACCAAAACAGTTACCCCCTAATTTACATCATTAGGGAATATAAAATACCTGAAGACATATATAACAACATCATTATCCCATAATAGTATCTTCCTTATGTTTCTATTCAAGTCTCTGAAAGTCTAACCCCTTGTACGATAGACTCAACACATATTTTTTCTGCTCGAGAAAATTCAACCCCTCTATTTCAAATTTGAAGTTATCTTTCCCAATATCTTATTTTATCTATGAATTATTCTTCCATATCTCTCTTGTCTATTAATTTTTTGTAAATAATTTATTTGATATTAGTAAATTTATTTTTTAATTTTATTCTCTCTCTTTTATGGGGATTGTTTCTAGCTTCTATTTCCTAGTTGAGGACTCCATGTACTATTGTTTTATGTAACATCCCAAATGATCATTTTGTGGCTGTGTACATCCTATAGATAGCTCGATATGATATGGTTTTTATAAAATGGATTTAAAAAAATACAATCTGGGTGAAATTGCAATAATACATTCTTGCCATAGGTTTCATGGCCATAATGTTATGGTCCCTCTAAGATCACATCCTCTTGTTCCCTCAAAACCATCGGTTTTTTAAAATCACACCCTCTATGACATAGTGATGTATCTATGGTGTATTATAGGTTGGATGGAGGGTGTGTCTAACAAAGATAATGCACGGGGGTCTGGGAAAATTCCATATTTTTATGTGCATATTAAACCAATTTTTTTTTCACCCCACATCCAAAAATCATGTGGATTCCAACAACTATTTTAGTAACCACCCCCATCAAAACATCAACTAGTTTGATAGGGATGTAATAAATTCCCATAAATTAATTAATAATGTTATAATTAATGGGATCATAAATGATATCATCTAAATATTAATATTAAGAACTGATTAATTTTTTGTGGCTTCTTGATCATAGAACTCCATAAAAATGTAATCCCCATAAAATAAATGGGATAAGGGACATATACACCACCTATATCACTGTGTAGAGTGTAGAAATAATTCATGTTTTTATTTGACAATTTCACCATTTTATAATGGATAAAGGTATGTAAATGGATCATTTTATTTAAGAAATTTTCTTATTCTAGAATTTAAGCATTCTTTATAATTTATTACATTTGTTATCAAAGAGAAGATTAAATATTTTTCTTGTAAAAAAACATCGTATGCTCTTTTTTTTATTAAACTATTTTGTATTTTCGTCTTGGGAGATGACACATTACTTTATCTACCATCATCCTTTCAATTATCTGTCTTAGATTATTAAATATGTTTTAATGCATCTTTAATTATTTAGTAATAATTTTTTGTAAATTTTATTAAAATTAGGATTCACTAAAAATATTCTATTTAAATATAATTTATATATTTAGTAAAATCAAATTAAAAATTTAATGTAATTATTGTAATTTAAGTAGTAATACAAACATATATATCATTAATTTTTATTATATTAATAAATAAATTTAATATTCATAATATTCCCACATGAATTATAAATATTAAAAATTTAATATTTTTTTATATGGTGGGTTGAATTATCAAATAATAATTCAATTAATTTGGGAATTAAAATATTACATGATAATTCATGATTGATTTCATGAATCTGTTAAATTAAAATTTCTACCTTAGAAAATTTTATATTTTTTTAGACCCATGTTGAGATAGTTTACAATGTAATTTCTATAATTTGGACAATCAATAATGTATTTATCTTATATTTATACCATCAGTTTTTTCTAATATTCACTATAACATTCCTGAATTAATGTGTGAAAACTATAAAATTTGGAAGGAGAGAATTATTTTTCATCTGAAATGGAAATAATTTTATTATTCTATTTAGAAAGATAAATTGTTTAGAGTTAATACTTATATCCCCCTAAATTATATACCACTTTATGAACATTGCTATTAGTCAAACTATAACATCCCAAGTAAATAAAGGATTTTATATTTTCATATTTATTAATATTTGTTATTTAAATATTAATTTTACTTTAATGGGGTGCAATGTTCTATGGCGTACATGACACACAACAACGGGTGTCTCCAAAATATCATGTTTCACACAATGTTGAGTCGTACTAAAAAAATATAATAGTATAAGATTATTTTAAAAGGAATTCATTGTATTAGAGGGATTGAATATAAATAACTACAATATTATTGTACATATTTGTTAATTTTTTTAAATTTTATCCAATAAAACTTAGAGGCTTACAATTTGAATGAATCCAATTTTAAGCATAAATATTCTAGCATTTATTAAAAGGTCGATTTATCACCTTTTAATGGAGGACCCTATTTAAATCTAGTTTTTTTAACTTTTATATAATAAATTATAAAAAATTAAACTCTTCTTTAGAATCGGGATATCAAATTTGTTTTTGGATAAAATTTGGTATTTTCAAGATAATGTTCATTTTTTAATGAATAGTGAAAAATAATGCATTTAAATTCAAAACTGCATTTTAATATTATTTATATATATATGGTTATATTATATTTTTAATTGGTTTTAAATATTAATTAGATTTTATTTTTACAATTTCATCCAATTTTTGTCATTGGATGTTATTTCACTTTGAAATTAAACATAAACAAGTGTCAATCTTTTGATAGTTATTATTTATTTAAAATGATTTCTGTTTTAACTTCAGGAATTAGTTTTAAATTAATTTCTGCAACTTTTGTGATTTTAATTAGAACAAATGGATTCCATATTTGGAATTAAGTGGTCCAAATTGTTCAAATAGGTATCTTTTATCTTTAGACATTATGAATAGTAACTTCAGAAAATATTTTATTTACCGCAGTTTAATGGTAAATCTTTTAAATAAGGGTAAATATATTATTATTCTAATATTAAATTACTTTAACATTTATTTTAATCCTATTTTTTGATACATTTCCTACAATGGGAATCCTTGGGTCTATTTTGGGACCCCATGGAGCCACTTGTATGTGAAAATGACACTTTATAAATATTTACTTAATGTTAAGAAAAATATAACATAAACATATATCTCTTTGTAAAATAATTTTTATAATGGGTTATATAAGTGATATTTTCGACTATAAATAGTAATTAGAAAGCTATAAATATTTCCTAAATCATGGTAGATTATTTTTAATTTTTAGAGATCATATAAATAAATTTGTTTTTGACACTTTATGATGTAATGATTACCTCATTAATGAATGTTTTAAATAAATGAGATTATAAATATTAAAATAAATTTATTTTGATAATTTTTAATCCATAGAAGAATAATAGAGATGTTTATAACTTTTTATAATCAAAATAATGTTGTTTTTTCGAAATAATCATGTTTTTATTTATTTTTAAAAGTCTTGACATGAATAGTTTATAAATTGACATAAATGAGTTTTTAAATCAATCTATATTTTATTAAACTATAAAATAGTCTTAAAAATATAAGATTCAGAAAAATGACATATATGATGTTACTAATGTCATTAATTATCCATTTTTGGGTCTCTTGGAATTTTATAGTAAATATATTAACCATATAGTATTAATATACAAGGGGCATGGTAATGTTTAAATTAGTTAACTAAAGGTTAGTGAAAACAATATAAGGTTAATTGTATGCCCTAAAATTGTCTAAACCCAATGGGATGAGAGGATTTTGAACAATAATCACTTTATCTTCTAATTAAATGATTTGGAGACATTTTGAAATATGAATTCATTTTATAATAAAATAGTATTTTCCAACTTTCTTAAAGATCCCCTCCTTCCCCTTATAAAAACCCACAACCTCTAACACTTAATCACACCTCTCAGTAGCCCTTAGATCATCCAACCTCTGCCAAAATAATCTCCTAAAATCTCAATTTTCCACCTAGAAGCCTTACTTTTGGTAGAAATAAATTCAATAAATCCATTTGGTTCAATCCAGAGGGTGTTACCGGATATAAAGGAAATGTCTTCTCCCAAGTTCTTTTCCTTGTTTTCCTTCTCCAACCCCCTAAACTCACTTTATTCAATTATTTTATAACAACACCAGTATATTAAATGTACTAGGATGTTTTTATGATAATGATTCTAACTACACTCATACACACCTCCATCTAATGGATACGAACATACTATTTCTATGGATGGCGAACTACTGACTCACGAAACGATGATTGTTCATTGATCTCCTACCACCTCTCACGGTGTCCCTTATGATGGCAATGTATTTATATATGATATATGTAACACCCCGAGATTTTATGAAAAATATTCTTTTTAATTTCACTAATGTCTTGTGTTGTATGCTACACCAAAAGGAGCTTTCACAACACACATCCTTGATTTTCCTTGCATTACACGAAATTGTGACCCTCCTCGATAGCTTGCGTCGTACGCAATACCGAGTTTCACTAAACAACGATAAGCTATTAAAATATTATTAAAACTAGCCGTTATGAATAGTAATAACCACTTTTTGAAATTTTATAAATTTTATTTTTCAAAATGGACTTCATTTTTGTATTCGGAATATCGAAATTAGCCTACGGTGAAATTTTGGTATTTTTCTGAAAACTTTCAATTTTTGATGAATAGTGAAACCACTAAGTGGTAGGTTAAAAAATGAATTTTGCATAAAACATAATTTTACCGCTTCTGTGAATGGGATTTTGAAAATCCGAGAGACACGGTTAATATCAAGGACTAAAATTTGGTACAATGAGATGAAAATAATTTTTGGTGAATAGTAACTTTTTACTTTTTTTACCACGGTTAAAAGTAAATTGGGTAATTAAGGGTAAAGATGATATTATTATTATCGTAACACATGTCCTAATTCTATTGGATAAGTGAAATTCGACCAAAAACAAACTTAGGAATAAAATATGACCATTTAGGCCCACTTGGATTAGATTAGGACATTTATTATTAATTTATTTAAAGAAGGGTTAAAATAGTTAAAATCAATGTTTAATAAGTAAATAATTTTTAATATGGAGTTATACATAAGATAAATTCGACTATAAATATTCATTAGAAAAATAAAAATATTTCCTACATAATGGTATTTTATTTGTAATTTTTAGACATTAAATACTTTAATTTATTTCTGACACAATGATGATGCAGTAATTATCTTATTAATGAAATATTGATATAATTGATGTTATAAACACAAAAATAAATGTAATTTGAGACTTTTTATGAATTCCAATAATTTTATAGGTTAATAGGACATGTTATTATTGATTTAATTAACTTTTTTAGAACTTATCATTCTGTTATAATTTTCACAAAAATCAATTACTAAATAGTGTCAAAATTGACATAAAATAGTTTTTTAAAACAAATATTATATTATTAATTGTTATTTTATTCATAAAAATCTAAGGTTCGGCCAAATGACTTATATAAGGTTATATATATTAATAATAAACAACTTGGGGTTCGTTTGGCTTCTTATAGTATGTTTATTAACCTTATAGTGTAAGAACACAAGAAGACATGGTAAAAGTAAAATTATTTAACTTAATGTTCAATCTAAATGATAAGGTTAAAATAGGAACCTAAACTTGTCTAAATTCTACTGGATGAGAGGATTTCGACCCATCACCACCTTAGCCACTAAATAAATCAATTTGGAGCTATTTAAAATCGAACTTGACTTTATAATAAAATAATATATTTAGTTATTCCAAAGGAGCCCCTCTCCTCCCTTATAAAAGGGCACCTCCTCCCTCTCTTCCTCACACAACTTTGAGCCTTCAAGCTCGGCCAACCCCTGCCAAATTCTCTTCTCCACTTCCCTAGAAACATCATAGAGGTTCTGGTCTTCTTCAAAGACCCATTTTAGTTCCCTAAATGGAGGTCTCAAAGAATCACTTCAAAGAAGAGGTAATTTCCGTTACCAATTCTTTCACCTTTATTTCTTCTTCTTCTTCTAAGGTTGTTTCATTATGAAGTAATAACATAAGTATCACTAATATACTAATATGTTATTATAAATACGAAACAACTCTAATTAACCTTCTATCCATCCTACGAAAAAAGGAAATCACCGCGCGTGCGTACGTACGGAATACCGTCTCCACGCCGTGGTGTAATCTGCTTTTCCACCAACACCTTACATGGATGGGTATTATGGTGTAAAAAAATAACCATACATAGTTATTATAACATAATAATGATTCTGATATATTGTATCATCCACTCCAATTCAATTCAATAATTATGGAAATGATATCATCGCTCGTGCGTACGTACGGACTACCGTGTCCACGACGCGATGAGATTCATTATCCATGTTAACCATTTAAGAATGATTATAATGTATATATAAGCAATAATAATGAAATATATGACATTATAAAGCTAATTTATTTATGTGTATATATATTTATGTCATCTACTTAATTCCATTCAACTCAATAAGGAAACGAAAACAACGTTCATGCGTACGAACGGTCTACCGTCTCCATGAACGGTGTATTTCTTTCCATTTACTGATCTATTATATATATATATATATATTATGAATATATATTATATATAATGTTTTATATTCTGGAATTAAGTAATCATTGTCTATGTAATCATATGAATAATTACAAGTTAAAACGTGAACGACAAATGAGATGGTTTTACCCAAAACGCTACTTTAACATGAATTTACAAAACAACGGGTAATATAAAGTCATAAGTGAACCATATATGATATAATAACAATTAATATGATTCTATAATAAGTCAATGACATTATTTAAATCATTATACTGGAGTTTCGGACACTTACGAAGCAAATCGGACCTAAGGTAAGGGAAATATCACAATCTCATTTTTATCCGAGATTGTTTATACTTTAGTATTTACTGGGGCATATTTTATCATCCACATCCATGTTTCCTAAATATGTAAAATTATTTCCATTCTACTACAATTTTTTAAATCCAATTTTACCCTTCGGTGAGTTTTTAGTAAAAGATATGAAAGGAATCTTTTGTCGTTTTTCATACGAGGTACTTTTTAACTTTTCTGACAAAAGTACGAGAAGAATGTTTTTTTTAACTTATATGGAATGAATGGATTTTTAAAACATTATTTCCAAGAAGCTTCCTTTACAAGTTTTCAAGTTTATTTTTAATCAACTTCTTTTAGTTTAGAATTGTACGACATGTTAAGAAAGGAAAAGTGTTTTTGAAGCAGAAAGGATATTTTCCTCAAGAATGGAGTTCCAATGTTTTATCAAAATTATTTTCCATCTAAGATAATAAAGGGTTCTGTTTATATCCCTATTATTACATTGATTTGATTATGTTGTTATGGAATTATTTTTATGAATTCCTTTATCTTATATGAATTGTTTTATGATGTCATGTTGTTTAAGAATCCCATTTTTATTACATGGGTTATGTAATGATGTATGATTTATGATTTTGTGGCACACATAAGAATGGTATCATTATGAGATGGGTGGGACCTATATCTCCCTCCAATAAATTGGGTAAAGATTTTATATCACATGAGATAGACATGGCTGGAACGGTAGGTTATACCGGTTCAGTGAAACATGACTGAAACGAGGGTGACTCGGTTCAGAAAGGGACTTTGTCCACTAAAATAGTCTTGGCAATGAGTATTGACTAACAAGAAATGATTCTCTATGATTATGTGTGTATGCCACAAAGTTTCTTGTTTTACGTTATGATTATTGTGATTACATTTCACTGCCATGATTTATCCCATGTTATGAAATTAAGCTCTCTTTTGCAGGTTAAGATTTCCATAATGTTATGTTCTTATGAATATGATGTGATTGATATTTCTTTTGTTTACCCTTACTGAGCATTTGAGCTCACCCTTTTATTTTTTCTTTTCCCCAGGATATAAAGAAAGGTTTTAGGTAAAAAAAAGGAAGATCTTTATGGGAGATGTTGAAGATCTTTCACCACGATTAGAAGATTATATTCTGAGTTTCCAAAGACACTAAACTATTACGATCCTTGTGTGTGTGTGTTTGTACTAAGTATTCCGAAAAAGTAATGTAATGTCTATGAACGTCAAGATACCGGTATCTAGAGTTGGTATCAGAGGAAAGGTTTAGTCATCCTTTGGAAACTAGGATGCGAAAACGTTAGTGAGATCCCTAGAGATATTTCTAAGGTATGTCTAGGGATGTCCCTAAGTATAAGTATACGTATAGGATAGTCCTAGAACTATGGTAACGATATTAGAATTTAACCTAAGATGTTAGATATTGATGTTACTCCCCCTTTATTATGATTTTTGCCTCTAACACTATTCTTTTTGGGTTTTAGAAAATGGCTGGAAACAAGGTGATTCACGATAATGGAGGATATGATGGATAATGGAATGATATTTTTCATGAGAAACCAAATGAAGTGGGATTTGGAAGTCCAAACATCATTATTATGCCGAATCAGAAATCTCATTATATGATCAATAAAGTAAAATTTGGTAAGTTTCCTGACTCGGATAATAAGAGAAAGATGGAGTTTCATGATGATCATAGAGGAAAGAAAGTTCAATTTCCCCTATGTAAATAATGTGGGAAGAGGCATCAAGGAGAATGTTTCAAAGGAACTGGAAGATGATTTGGGTGTGGAAAAGAAGGACACAAATCCAGTAAGTGCAAAGGAAAAGGTTCAGTTAACACCAGAGATGAGGATAATGGTATTGCTACGACATCAACAATGGTTAAATGTTTTAAATGTGGAATGTACGGGCATTATGCAAACCAATTCCCTAATGGAAAGTCTCATGAAGAGAATCAGTATGGTCGTATAGGTAGTATTTATGATGATGATGATGAAGAGACTACAAATGATATGTGAGATGAAAGAATTGTTGAAGCTCGGTCAATGGTTTAAGAATGTAGTGGAATGATTACATGTTTATCATGTGTAATGTTTTATAAGTAATCTCATGGTACAATGGACTAAAGAGACATCTAAGGATTGTTACACTGTTTTCTTTCCTTGAGTTTTGAAAGTGTATGATTAATGGTACCAGTATCCATTAAAGGATATTAAGATATTTTTGGAATATAGATGATATGCGCATAATGAAGGGATAAGTAGAAAATGAAATGTTTGACAGTATTCATGAGCTCATGATTGATATAATGACTAAGTGATATCATGGTTTGAGTATATAGAATTTTGAGGATTTTGGTATGTAGAAAGTGTTAACTTTTAACAGAACTCATGTTTTCAATAAGGTTCAATGGGTATTCAATAGAATACATGATTAAGGACTTTGAATGTTTGGAATGTGACCAACAAAACATATCTTATGATATATGGGTATCAACGATGGTATTAAATCTCTGGTAATCATTTTCACTATGTTATGAGAGTGGACCAAAGTATTTTAGATAAGCCTAAATATTGGAATGGATTATGTTGGACATAAGTTAGTATTGTTTAAGGATAGAACTTTTTTTTGATATTATTGATGGGATGTTATAGTAATGTAGTTTTAGAAAAAAGGACAACCTGCAGGACGGGCGACAGCCCATCGCGTCGGACAAGGCTGTGGGAATCAAACCCACAACCGAAGTGCGACTGGCCTTTATCGCCTACCACTGGCCTACAGGAAGTCCCTATTTAGTAGAAACTAGTTTTATTATATTAAGCATTATGATATATAAAGTATAAGTCCATTTTAGGAACCATATATGATTAATCTCACTATAGAATGACTTATGTATATTTAATAACTTTTGCTAACCTTTTGTTTGACACAGATGGAATGACCCGTCATTCTATCACATGATCTGCTAACACTTCACGAATAACAAATTCAACTTCAATTATTTAAGTGATAAAGTATAAATTGTTCAAGGCACGAACAACAGTGAGATTGTACCAAAATAAAGTATTTATTCTAATTCAAATTCTTCAACTTTAGGGAAATGATCTTGAAAACCAAAAATGTTGTCCTAGTGCTCTTATATCTGATTAATCAGATGGTACCTTAGATCGTCACAAATTTATGGATTTGTGATTGTTGGCTTTTCCATAGCCATGTTCTCTACCACTCTCCATCAGAACATGATGGTTAGATTTTTCTTCCATATCCATATTTTCACCTATGTGGAAACCCAGTGATTAGTTTATTTGGGTAACCGTTACGTTTCATAATTTTGTTTTTAAATATTGTTTTTGGTATTCCTTTTTACGATGTGGGTTTCTATTAAATAAACTTTCGAATAGTAAACCATTTATAACCCCAACGAATTTCGAGGGCGAAATTCATTTTAAGGGGGGTAGAATGTAACACCACGAGATTTTATGAAAAATATTTTTTTTAATTTCACTAATGTCTTGTGTTGTACGCTACACCAAAATGAGCTTGCACAACACGCATCCTTGATTTTCCTTGCATTACACGAAATTGTGACCTTCCTCGATAGCTTGTGTCGTACGCAATACCGAGTTTCACTAAACAACGATATGCTATTAAAATATTATTAAAACTAGCCGTTATGAATAGTAATAACCACTTTTTGAAATTTTAAAAATTTTATTTTTCAAAATGGACTTCATTTTTGGATTCGGAATATCGAAATAAGCCTACGGTGAAATTTTGGTATTTTTCTGAAAACTTTCAATTTTTGATGGATAGTGAAACCACTAAGTGGTAGGTTAAAAACTGAATTTTGCATAAAACTTAATTTTACCGCTTCTGTAAATGGAATTTCGAAAATCCGAGAGACACGGTTAATATCAAGGACTAAAATGTGGTTCAATGAGATGAAAATAATTTTTGGTGAATAGTAACTTTTTACTTTTTTTTACCATGGTTAAAAGTAAATAGGGTAATTAAGGGTAAAGATGATATTATTATTATCGTAACACATGTCCTAATTCTATTGGATAAGGGAAATTCGACCAAAAACAAACTTAGGAATAAAATTTGACCATTTAGGCCCACTTGGATTAGATTGGGACATTTATTATTAATTTATTTAAAGAAGGGTTAAAATAGTTAAAATCAAAGTTTAATAAGTAAATAATTTTTAATATGCGGTTATACATAAGATAAATTAGACTATAAACATTCATTATATAGCTAAAAATATTTCCTACATAATGGTATTTTATTTGTAATTTTTAGACATTAAATAATTTAATTTATTTATGACACAATGATGATGCAGTAATTATCTTATTAATGAAATATTGACATAATTGATGTTATAAACACCAAAATAAATGTAATTTGAGACCTTTTCTGAATTACACTAATTTTATATGTTAATATGACATGTTATTATTGATTTAATTAACTTTTTTCGAACTTATCATTCTGTTATAATTTTCATAAAAATCAATTACTAAATAGTGTCAAAATTGACATAAAATAGTTTTTTAAAACAAATATTATATTATTAATTGTTATTTTATTCCTAAAAATCTAAGTCTCGGCCAAATGACTTAGATAAGGTTATATATATTAATAATAAACAACTTGGGGTTCGTTTTGATTCTTATAGTAATTTTATTAACCTTATAGAGTAAGAACACAAGAAGACATGGTAAAAGTAAAATTATTTAACTTAATGTTAAATCTAAATGATAAGGTTAAAATAGGAACCTAAACTTGTATAAATTCTATTGGATGAGATTATTTCGACCCATACCCACCTTATCCACGAAATAAATAAATTTGGAGCTATTTAAAACCGAACATGACTTTATAATAAAATAATATATTTAGTTATTCCAAAGGAGCCTCTCTCCTCCCTTATAAAAGGGAACCTCCTCCCTCTCTTCCTCACACAACATTGAGCCTTCAATCTCGTCCAACCCCTGACAAATTCTCTTCTCCACTTCCCTAGAAACATCCTAGAGGTTCTGGTATTCTTCAAAGACCCATTTTAGTTCCCTAAAAGGAGGTCTCAAAGAAGCACTTCAAAGAAGAGGTAATTTCCGTTACCAATTCTTTCACCTTTATTTCTTCTTCTTCTTCTAAGTTTGTTTCATTATTAAGTAATAACATCAGTATCACTAATATACTGATATGTTATTATAAATATGAAACAACTCTAATTAACCTTCTATCCATCCTACGGAGAAAGGAAATCACCGCGCGTGCATACGTACGGAATACCGTCTCCACGCAGTGGTGTAATCTGCTTTTCCACCAACAACTTACATGGATGGGTATTATGGTGTAAAAAAATAACTATACATAGTTATTATAACATAATAATTATTCTGATATATTGTATCATCCACTCCAATTCAATTCAATAATTATGGAAATGCTATCATCGCTCGTGCGTACGTACGGACTACCGTCTCCACGACGCGATGAGATTCATTCTCCATGTTAACCATTTAAGAATGATTATAAAGTATATATAAGAAATAATAATGAAATATATGACATTATAAAGCTATTGGATTAATGTGTATATATATGTATGTCATCTACTTAATTCCATTCAACTCAATAAGGAAACGAAAACAGCGTTCATGCGTACGAACGGTCTACCGTCTCCATGAACGGTGTATTTCTTTCCATTTACTGATCTATTATATATATATATATATTATGAATATATATTATATATAATGTTTTATATTTGGGAATTAAGTAATCATTATCTAAGTAATCATATGAATAATTACAAGTTAAAACATGAACGACAAATGAGATGATTTTACCCAAAACGCTACTTTAACATGAATTTACAAAAGAACGGGTAATATAAAGTCATAAGTGAACCATATATGATATAATAACAATGAATATGATTCTGTAATAAGTCAATGACATTATTTAAATCATTATACAAGAGGTTCGGACACTTACGAAGCAAATCGGACCTAAGGTAAGGGAAATATCACAATCTCATTTTTATCTGAGATTGTTTATACATTAGTATTTACTGGGGTGTATTTTATCATCCACATCCATGTTTCCTAAATATGTAAAATTATTTCCATTCTCCTAAAATTTTTTAAATCCTATTTTACCCTTCGGTGGGTTTTTAGTAAAAGATATTAAAGGAATCTTTTGTCGTTTTTCGTACGAGGTACTTTTTAACTTTTTCGACAAAAGTACGAGAAGAATGTTTTTTTTAACTTATACGGCATGAATGGATTTTTAAAACATTATTTCCAAGAAGCTTCCTTTACAAATTTTCAAGTTTATTTTTAATAAACTTCTTTTATTTTATAATTGTACGACATGTTAAGAAAGGAAAAGTGTTTTTGAAGCAGAAAGGATATTTTCCTCAAGAATGGAGTTCCAATGTTTTATCAAAATTATTTTCCATATAAGATAATAAAGGGTTATGTTTATATCCCTATTATTACATTGATTTGATTATGTTGTTATGGAATTATTTTTATGAATTCCTTTATCTTATATGAATTGTTTATGATGTCATGTTGTTTAAGAATCCCATTTTTATTACATGGGTTATGTAATGATGTATGATTTAGGATTTTGTGGCACACATAAGAATGGTATCATTATGAGATGGGTGGGACCTATATCTCCCTCCAATGCATTGGGTAAAGATTTTATATCTCATGAGATAGACATGGCTGGAATGGTAGGTTATATCGGTTCAGTGAAACAGGACTGAAACGGGGGTGACTCGGTTCAGAAAGGGACTTTGTCCACTAAGATAGTCTTGGCAATGAGTCTTGACTAACAAGAAATGATTCTCTATGATTATGTGTGTATTCCACAAAGTTTCATGTTTTAAGTTATGATTATTGTGATTACATTTCACTTCCATGATTTATCCCATGTTATGAAATTATGCTCTCTTTTGCAGGTTAAGATTTCCAAAATGTTATGTTCTTATGAATATGATGTGATTGATATTTCTTTTTTTACCCTTACTGAGCATTTGAGCTCACCCTTTTATGTTTTCTTTTCCCCAGGATATAAAGAAAGGTTTTAGGTAAAAAAAAGGAAGACCATTATGGGAGATGTTGATGATATTTCACCACGATTAGAAGATTATATTCCGAGTTTCCAAAAGACACTAAACTATTACGATCCTTGTGTGTGTGTTTTTGTACTAAGTATTCCGCAAAAGTAATGTAATGTACGTCAAGATTCGGGTCTCTACAATATATATTA
The DNA here is from genome assembly GCA_963277665.1 of Viscum album. Lineage (NCBI taxonomy): Eukaryota > Viridiplantae > Streptophyta > Magnoliopsida > Santalales > Viscaceae > Viscum > Viscum album. The sequence continues at coordinate 1,135,412,083 of OY728166.1, forward strand.
TATTTAAATCTTATTTATTTCTCTTAATTTTTTATTTAAAGAATACCTGTAAAGACCCGTAATTTCCATGTAAATGTTTTTAATTAAATGGGAATTTAATGAGTCTGTGAAATCTGACAGCGCCAGATTCCAAGTCCCGGAGTGCCTGGAATGATTAGTTTAAGTTTTGTTAAGCTTAAGTTAACTCATGTAAGCAGTTTTCATGAAAAATTAGAATAACTCTTAAATGGTTACTCGGATCATAAATCTGAGGGCACAGTTGCACTTAGGATAGCAAGTTTACCCTAGGAACAACTTAAGATTTATCGGCATGGGCTTACTATGAGAAAATCCAATTTTGGCATGGTCGTAAATAAAATAATTAAATAAATTATTTTATTTTTCAAATGCTTATAACTCATTAACAGTAGCTCAGATTAAAAATCATAGACAACCACTGAACTCGTGAGGGCATGATTTATTTAAGAAGAAATTATCCTTAGTCAGTGCGGGCCACCAAAAAAAGTTAGTTTTTTGCCGTAAATAAAATAACTAAGTGACAATTATTTTATTTTAAAATTTATAACTTCTAATCGGTAACTCAGATTGAAAATACGAGAGTACCGTTTGGTTCATTGTGGCGTGTTTCACTTCTCCAGAGACTAAACTTGACCGGCGCGGGTCGAGGGTGACTGATAATAATTTTCCCAACTTTTTTTGGTTACATTCAGTAAACGCGTGAGCAATATTTTTTAACTTTTGAACCAGTGCTTGGAATTGAAATCTGAGAGCACTGTTGAACTCGTATTGCAAGTATTCCCTTATAGAGACCTTCACCTCGACCGTAGTGGGTTGAGAGTGAAAGATAGAGTTTGGATTTTTTGTGGGATTATAAAAAATTAAAAAAAAAGTGTGTGATACTTTATTTTTATTTGCAACATCCATGTGGGTGTTGGGAGGTGGGGTCCACCAGAACTAAACCTCCACATGGAAGTTGGATGTGGGGATCATCAAATCTTAACCTCCCATGAGAGGTTATAGTGGTGGGGATCACCTGTGTTTTTAAATTCCCCTTAAAACCTCCAATTAATTAGGAGAGACCTCTCAAGTCCCTACCAAATTTGGGGGGATACTGTTGGTATACTCCCAAAAATTATAGCCAACGCACCTCTTAAATTGCTCCAACATAATCTAATTAGCTTGCTCCTTTTAAATGTAAATAACTACATCATTGGAATTAAGGAAGGTTCCTAATAAATGAACCGTCATAAATTCCAATGATCGTTACCTACCTCCCTCCCTCCCCTACATATAAGAATCTTGGGAGAAGGTTTTGGGATAGCTTCACCAAGCGATGAAGCAGTGGTAAAGTGACGCGCCACCCAACACTTGGACTATTACACTTCCTCCACAAAGAACACATTGTTCCAACAAAGAACGCTGACAAGGAGTGACTTCAACTTCCTTCCTCGGAACCAACTCTAATGTAGGAAATCTTCGACTATGATGTTTCGGCACACAAACTAACAATCGAGGAAAATGTCGATGACACTAACGTCCCTCTTTTCCCAACGATCCATCTTCCTCCCCGCTCCAACGTCGACAAACATCGAACAAAGGTGGGGGTTGATTTCTTTTTTTGGCATGTTCTTCTTTCTTTTCAAAACAAAGAATGAGGATATGTTTCCTTTGACGGGTGAGTTTTAGTTCATCGTTCTCCTACCTTGAGGAACCGATTGTTATCACCCTAATCACAGAGGGTGCGGGCTAAGCTAGCATGGCCCAACTCCCTCCGTCGATCTCTTTGGTAATATTCTTCTGTGTCGCAATGAAGCAACAGGACGATGAAGGCGGCAAAGAAAAATTCCATGCTACCTACAGCATCCCGCATCACTGCTGGCCAAACCGGCCCTGCCAGGCCACCCCCCGGCCCACCTGCCGGCCCGGCTGTGCCTTGCCCAGCCACCTGCCAGCCCGGCCACCCCCCACCGGCCTACCCGGCCATCTCCCAGCCACCCATCCACCAGAGCCGCCACCCGACCAAACCGGCGCCCTGGCTGCACCGGCCTCCCAAACTGGCTCGTGGCCCCCTCGCAGCTCCATGGCCTAACTAGTATGGCTCTCCCTTCAGGCCGAGTTGAGTCGGGCCGCACCCTCATGGCGCACCGGGCCGATTTGGCCCCGAGCACAGGCTGAACCGCCCATGCAACCTGTTGGGCTGGGCCCAGCGGGCCGGGCCGAACCGAACAGGATGGCCCACCCAATGGGTCGGGCCAGAACTAACAGGTCTAATTGGGTAGACCCAGACTAGTGTGGCCCAGACGGGGTCGGATCAGGTCAGTCCGGCTGGGTCAGACCGGACACGGGCTCACTACCGACCCTTTACTTTCTTTGGCCATATCTTTGGCACAAGATGACTGTTTGACGAACCGTCAACGATGCTAGTATTCCTGGATCGCGATGGTCTTTTTGTGTATACCCCATGGGATTTCGGGGTAATGTTGAGATACGGTCATGTTTTATCATGCACAAATCCAACCGGGCCCCTGGGACTAAAAGTCTAATAACTCACAGACCAGGCGTCTGATTGACGCGTTTTCTACTGTGTTGAGACCCCAATGATGAGGTGGACCTTTTAGATACTTCTATGTAGGACTTCGTGATAGTTGGAGTATCAAAATACAGCCCATGGAGGGGATCCTCCTGGAGAAGACTGAGCATAGTGCGGAGTTATCAGACCAGTTCTGGGTTTACCCTGAAGCGGGCTGGGCATTGGGTTACCTGTTGACTTTAGGGTATACCCTCCAGTTGGCTGGGAAGTGGGTTACCTGACAACCTCTTAGGGTTTACCCTCTAGCTAGGTCGTGCAGTGGGTTACCCGTTGACCATAGGGTTTACCCTTCATCTGGGATGGGCAGTGGTTTACTCGACGACCTCTTAGGGTTAACCATCCAGCTGGGATGGGTAGTGGATTACCTGTTGACCTTAGGGTTTACCCTCCATCTGGGTTGGGTAGTGGGTTACCTGATGACCTATTAGGGTTTACCCTACAGTTGGGCTCTACAGTGGGTTACCCGTTGACCTTAGTGTTTACCATCCAGGTGGGCTGGGCAGTGGGTTACCTGACGAACTCATAGGGTTTACCCTCTAGTTGGGCTGGGCAGTGGGTTACTCGGTGAATTCTTTCAGACTCATCCCTTTCTATGAGGCTAGTCAATGACTTTTCTACATGATTACTGAAGCAGGACCCTTCATTGTACAGTCTACTAATAAGACAGCTTTGATGTGCGGGGACCTAGTAGTTGGATGAGACCTGATGACTGCTGACTGATTCAACTTGTAGTGATTAGACTAGCCCAGTGGGGAGCACCCTGGTGTCACGGTAGTCCCATTGTACCTGATAGAGGAGTAGTTCTCAAGTAGCTGAGATTTTGACAATGTGACTTGGGATGTTATTTGATACCACCCCTAGAATAAAATCCTGGTTTGAGCTGAGTCAGTAACTTTTGTTTTTACCTCATAATGGAGATGGATTACTTGATAACATAGGTATATGTATGGGAATATACCTAAGTGGGGTTTTCTATTGATTTTATACTTTTTGGATTATATTTTTTAGATTTTGTGAGACCTTGAGGGTCTCGGGGTCCCTACATAGTATCATTATACTCACTCATGCATGGGCTATGCCCACACAACGTTGTGTTGGATGTAGATGACGGACAGTGTTGATAGAGTCTGAGACTAGTAGGACTGGATGGTACCCAGAGTTGGACCTTATGACGAGTCGATACACGGAGGAGGCTGACTGACGTGGAGTACTGAGAAGGCTATAAGTACCTTCCCTTCAGGTAGGAATCCCTGAGGATGACCCAGAAGTTGTTTTAACTATCTTCTATTGTACTTTTTTCCATTTGTACTTATACATTCTAGTTGTGATTGTATTCTGACCCCCATTACTTTCATCACTCTCTTTTCATTATACAACATTCTTAGTGTTTCGTATCCAGGTGTGTGCTCTGTTGAGTGTGTTCCCAAGTTATAAAGGAAATTGTTTCCGAGTTTAGGGATTTAAGCCTTTTGGGCTCGTCTCCAGCCCCTGGCCTATGGTAGGCGGGCTTGGGGTAGTCACAGCACAGGACCCGGGGGACAGTTCGTGACAAACTGGTATTAGAGGAGTCAGTTCTACAACAGAACTTAGGACTCTAATATTTTCTGTGAAGCGATAGTTTAAACTATAGTTAGTGTGGTTTTTAGTTCAGGGAGTCTAGTGTTGGTGCGAAGGCCGACATATCCATACACCAGGACTCTATCTTCTGATTTCTAACTCATTACACGAAAACACTGATTGCGTGTGTGTTTTCAAAAGTTTTCAATAAGACAGCTCACCAGGTCAGCTCACCACTTATAATCTTTTGACCGTGTTGCATCTATTTCTTTTAGGATGCCTCTAATTAGACCATCATCTAGAGTTCCAAGAGTTGTACGCACTGACATTCCACCGAGCAAAGAGGCTCTATTACAGGGCCCTCTTACTATGTTGGCACCTTCGGGAGGTGTACCAATAGCACCACCACACATTGGGCAGTAGATACCACCAGAAACACCAGTGTATGATTCATTCTTACTGAGTGCGTTGCACGGGTTCTAGCAGCAGAGGCCTCTGAGGTTTCAAAGTGATAAAAAATCCCACGTGGTTGAGGACAAGCTGGAGGCGGTTCCTAGAGTATCCCGTCCAGCTGAGACACAAGTAGAGTAGAAATTGATCTTATCTAATAGTATTTTTGAGTGATTGACCATGAGGATGGTCCTCTTAGTTATGAGGCTTTGGTACGTGGACCATTTCCCGAGATAGTATCTTCGAGTAGTGTGCCAGTTATATCACCTCCCATTGGTCAGCAGTTACAACCAGCAATACTGGTAGAGGACCGATGTAAGCATAGTGCCATATACATGTTTCAGGATCAGATACCCCTCAGGTTCCAAGGCGAGCCCGACTCGCAAGTGGCTGAGGACTGCCTCGAGGAGGTGGCAAAGAGTTCTCTAGAACTTCTACAGCTTCGGCAGGATGACATATCGGTAGCTGAGTACTTATCGAGGAGTACCGATCATTCTAGGTACTCTATGAATATGATACGAATAGTTCTTTGGGCTCGAACTTTCATTCAAGGTGTGTTTGAAGGACTTATAATCCATCACTATTCTTCTATGCATTCGTACTTATTCTAGGGTGCTATAGAGAACCTTTGTTTTTGAATTTTCTTTGGATGAGCAGATACAGCCAGTGAATCATAGTAATGGGAAAGCAGGAAACTAGCACCAGTCTTAGAGACTTGGGCATGTAAATATGTGTGTAAAGACAGATGAATCTGCAGGGTAGCAGAAGTGGAAGCAGAGCTAGGAGAGAAACATGTGGTAGTGAACTTTTCCACATGTTACAACCACCCCCTTTTTGTGGACCCCGCCAGGATCAGGGATCTGGAGGACAGGGGAAGAGAGTTGTTGCATGAGGTCAACAAATTCCACCTAAGGGATCTAGGAATGAATTCAGGTATGTTATATGTCTACTACTAGCTTCCATATCAATAGACATAGGTACCAATCTTTCTTTCCTTCAACGAATTTTTTCCAGGACCTAGAGTTTCTGGTTGAACCATTGACTTGACCCTCACGTCTGGAGATACCATTGGGAGGAGACTCGATAATCACACTTACGTCAATAGTTTAATATGGCCCTTGAGGTTATATTTTTGGTTGGAACCTCTTGGTGGAAGCTTCAAGGCCTTACGACATTATTTTGGGTTTTGACTTGACATCCATAGTTCACACTCAGGTTGACTGTATTAGGCAAATAATTTGTGGTTTATCTACAATGTTGGGATGGGGTTTTCCTTGGTCAGAAAAAAAAAAGGAAACCCAGGAATCATAGGATAATCTCATTAATAAGAGGGTGAATCCTATCAATCATGATTTTGCCAACCTCACCCTCATGGCAGCAGAAGTTGACTTTGAGATACTCTACTCCTGGTAAGGGGAACATGGTAACAGACGAACTCAACAGGAGGTCTGGCCTGCATCTTCTGAGTGAGGTGACAGAGCAGCTAGCCGCTTTGTAGATATCCATTGTGGATCGAGAAGGATAAGCTTTTATTTAGTCACTTACAGTCACTTACCCACTCCTTCAGTGATTCAGGGAGGCGTAGCATGGAGAAGTTGACTGCGAGACACAACATGCTCGGATATCCACAGGACAGACACCTGGTGGATTTTCTAAAGATAGGGAGCATGTCATTCTCTTCAGGGGACGTACCATGGTACTAGTGTCACCTTGGGAGGAAGTGTTTAGGGAGTTACACACATCTCCTCTAGTGGTACATCCAAGAGTTCTGAAGATGTACCGGGACCTCTGACGATAGCACTGGTGGCTGGGAATACAGAAAATAGTAGTAGAGTTTGTCTCTTGATTCATCATTTGTAAGGAAGTGAAGGCAAAGAACAAGTTGCCAGTAGGATAGGTTCATCCTTTAGAGGTCTCATAGTGGAAGTGGTAAGGGATATCCATGGACATTGTGACAATAATTCCACGTACATCTAGGGGTCATGACTCGATTTGGGCGATCGTCAACCGACTCACTAAGTCGTCCCACTTCCTACCGTTCATAGAGCAGGGTCCAATAGAGAGCTTGGGACACCTCTATATACATGAGATTGTGCGGTTACATGGAGTACATTCATCTATTGTCTCCAATTGTGATGCAGGTTTTACTTCCCATCTATGGAAGGGGTTATAGGAGGCTTTCAGGATGGAGCTTCATCTGAGCACCGCCTTCTATCCTCTGATGGATGGCCAGACTAAGAGAACCATTCAGACTCTCGAGGACATTCTCTATTCATGTGTCCTCGACTTCGGTCACATTTGGGAGGATCAATTTCCTTTCGGGGAGTTTTTATACAACAACGGTTATCACTCCACCATAGGGATGGCACCTTTTGAGGCGTTATATGGGTGTCCTTGCAGATCACGCTTATGTTGGACTAACCCTAGGGAGTCAGCACTAGTGGGACTAGAGATGGTATGAGCTACCACAAAGAAGGTACAGATCATCCAGGGGTGTGTGAAGACTACACAGAGTGGGAAGAAGTCATATACTGACAGAAGATAAAGACCTATGGAGTTTGAGGATTGAGACCACGTCTTCCTACGTATCTCACCCCAATGAGATATTTGGAGATTTGGACAAGGAGTCATGTAATATTTGAGATTCATCTGACCTTTTTAGGTCCTCCCCAGAGTAGGTGAGGTGGAATATCGCTTATCTCTTCCACCTCAGTTTCACTGGGTGCACGACATTATCCACGTATCCCAGCTAAGGAGATACATGCACGACCCTTCTCACATCATCAGCCATGGAGAGTTGGAGGTCAACAATGGGGTGACTTTTACGGAGGTCGTTGTGGAGATTGAGGATTGACAGGAGCGAGTCCTTTGTGGATGATCAATACCTCTGGTGCGTGATCGCTGGCAGCACGGGAACCTCCAGGAGAGCACATGGGAGTGGGAGGCTCAGATACGTGCTCAGTACCCCCTCTTGTTTCCTTAGTTGTGAGTTGTGGCTTATGGGGACGTAGATACCTGAGGTTGGGAGAATTTAAAGACCCAGAATTTACATGTAATTCATTTTTTAATTAAATGGGAATTTTACGAGTATGCGATATCTGACGGCACGCGATTCCGAGGCCTGGAGAGCCTAGAATGATCTGTCAAAGAATTTTTAATCTTAAGTTAACGTGTGTAAGTAGTTTTCCTAAAAAAGTGGAATATAGCTTAAATGGTTACTCGGATCATAAATTTGAGGGAACTGTTGCATTGAGGATAGTGGGTTTACCGTAAGCACGTCTTAAGATTAGTCGGCGCGGGCCTTCTGTGAGAAAACCCAATTTTGGCATAACCATAAATAAAATAATTAAATAAATTATTTTATTTTTCTAATTCTTATAACACAGAAATGGTAGCTCAGATTAAAAATCTGAGACCACCAATGAAATAATGAGGGAATTATTTAATTAATATGATACTAACTTTGGCCGGTGCAGGCCACCAGAAAAAGTTAGTTTTTGGCCATAAATAAAATAATTGAGTGACAATAATTTTTTTGTAAAATTAAAAACTTATAAACGGTAACTCGGATTGAAAATATGAGAGTACCATTGGGTTCGCTGGGGTGTGTTTCATCTTAAAAGAGCCTAATCACGACTGGTACAGGACGAGGGTGACTGATAATAATTTACTGATGTTTTTTTCGTGTACGTTCAGTAAATGCGTGAGTGGCATTTTGTAACATTTGAACCGGTTCTTGGAATTGAAATATGAGGGCACCGTTGAACTCGCAGCTCCAGTATTCGCTTAAGGAGACCTTCACCTTGACCGCAGTCAGTCTATAGTGAAATATATAATTTGGGTTTTTTGTGAAAGAATAAAAAATAAAAAAAAAGTGTCTGACACTATTTTTATTTGCAACACCCATGTGGGTGTTGGGAGGTGGTGTCCACCGGAACTGAACCTCCACATAGAATTTGGAAGTGGGGACAACCACACCATAACCTTCCATGAGAGGTTATGGTAATGGGGACCACCCAAATCATAACCTCCTATGAGAGGTTATGGTGGTGGGGACCACCCAGGTTTTTAAACCCCCCTTGAAACCTCCCATCAATTGGGAGAAACCTCTTAAGTCCCTATTAAATTTGGGGGGAGCCACTTGGTATCCTCCCAATAATTATAACCAACGAACATCTTAAATTTTTCCAACATAATTTAATTAGCCTGCTCCTTTTATATTTAAATAATCGCATCATTGGAATTTAAGAAGGTTCCTAATAAATGAACCGTCATAAATTCCAACGATCGTTACCTACCCCCCTCTATCTCCTATATATTGGAAGCTTGGGAGAAGGTTTTGGGATGGCTTCACGAAGCGACCAAGTGTTGGTAATGTGACGTGTCACCCAACACTTGGACGATTATGCTTCCTCTATGAAGAACTTATTCTTCCAACAAATAACATCGAAAAGGAGTGACTTAGACTTCCTTCCTCAGAACCTACTCTGACGTAGGATGTCTTTGAATACGATGTGTCGGCGCACAAAACGACGATCGATGAAAACATCGATGACACCGACATCTGTCTTTTCCCAACGATTTTTTTCTTCCCTACACCAATGCCGACAAATATCGAACAAAGGTAGGGGTTGTTTTCATTTATGTGCCATGTTCTTCTTTTCTTTCAAAAAGAAGTACGAGGATATGTTTCCTTTGATGGGTAAGTGGTATTTCATTGTTCTCCTACCTTGATGAACTGATTGTTATCACATTAATCGCAGAGGGTGCAGGCCAAACTAACAAGGCTTGTATCCCTCCGTCGATCTCTTTTGTAATATTATTCCGCGTGGTGATGAAGCAACGAGGTGGAGAAGGCGTAAAAGACAAAGGCCACACTACTCGCAGCCTCTGTGATCTGTGCCGCCCCCACGACGTTCCGCACTGCCGTCAGCAGAACCGGCACTACCCAGTTGCCCGTTGGGACCCCTACCGGCCTGGCTGCACCATTCCTGGCCACCTGCCAGCCTGGCTACGCCCCGCCAGCCTACCCAGCCACCTCCTCTCCGCCTGGAATCCCGAGATGCCGCCCAACTGAACCGGCTCCCTGGCCGCGCCGGCCTCCCGAGTCATCCCATGGCTCCCTCACAGTGCCCTGGCCGAACCAGCCAATCCACACCATCTGGGTCAAGATGCGCCTGGCCGCACCCTCACGGCGCTCTAGGAAGAACCGACCAAGAGTCTAGTCTGAACCGCCCACGCGGACGGCTAGGCTGGGTACAGCGGGCCGAGATGAACCAAACATGCTGGCCCACACAATGGGCTAGGCCATACCCAAAAGATCTGACTGGTTTGACCCAAAATGGGTCATCCCTAACTGGGTCGGACTGGGTCGGACCGGACCTAGGCCCACTACTGACCCTTTACTTTCTTTGGCCCAATCTTTGGAACCAGACGACTGTTTGATGAACCGTCAGTGGCGCTAGTATTCTTGGAGTGAGAAGGTCCCTTTGAGTATACCCCAAGGGAATTTGGGGTAAAGTTGAGATACGATCAAGTTGGATTGGGCACGAATCCAACCGGGCCCCCAGGACTAAAAGTCTAATAACTCAGAGACCGGGTGTCTGATTGACACGTCGTCTTTTGCGTTGAGACCCATGTGACGAGTTGGAACATTGAGATACTTCTACTTGGGACTTTGTGAAAGTTAGAGTATCGAAATTAGATCTTGGAGTGGATCCTCCCGGAGAAGAGTGAGCATATTGCGGAATTATCAGACCAGTTCTGGGTTAACCCTCCAGCGGTGCTGGGTAGTGGGTTACCCGTTGACCTTAGGGTTTACCCTCTAGCTGGGCTGGGAAGTGGCTTACCCGATGACCTCTAAGGGTTTACCCTCCAGCTGGGTTGGGCCATGGGTTACCCATTGACCTTAGGGTTTACCCTCCAGCTGGGCTGGGCAGTGGGTTACCGGATGAGCTTTTAGGGTTTACCCTCCACCTAGGCTCGGTAGTGGGTTACCGGTTGACCTCAGGGTTTACCCTCCAGCTGGGCTGGGTAGTGGGTTACCAAATGACCTCTTAGGGTTTACCCTCCAACTGGGCTGGGCAGTGGGTTACCCGTTGACCTTAGGGTTTACCATACATGTGGGCTGGGCAGTTAGTTACCCGGTGACAACTTAGGGTTTACCCTCTAACTGGGCTAGGTAGTGGATTACCCGATGACTTCTTTCATACTCATTCCTTTCTATGAGGATAGTCAGTGACTTTTCTCCGTGATTATCATAGCAAGACCCTTCATTGTACGGTTCAGCGATAAGACAACTTTGACATGTGGAGACATAGTAGATCGATGAGACCTGATGACTGCTGACCGATTCGACTCAGAGTGATTAGACTAGCTCAGAGAGGAGCGGATTGGTGTCGCGGTAGGCCCATTGTACTTGATATAGGAGTTCTCCAGTAGAAGAGGTTTTGAAAATGTGACTGGGGATGTTATTAGATTCTAACCCTAGAATAAAATCCTTGTCTAAGTTATTTCAGTAACTTTTGTGTTTACCTCACGATTGAGATGAATTACATGATAACATATGTATATGTATGGGCATATACCTAAGTGGGGTTATATGTTGATTTTATAATTTTTGATTTATCCTTGTTGGATTTTGTAAGACCTTGAGGGTCTCAAGGTCTGTACTGAGTATCATTATACTCACCCCTACACGAGCTATGCCCGCACCACGTTGTGTTGGATGCAGATGATGGACAGTGCTGATTGGGGCTAAGACTAGCAGGATTGGATGGTACTCGGAGGTTGACCTTATGAAGATTCAGTACCCAGAGAAGGCCGACGAACATGCAGTACTGAGGAGGCTATCTGTACTTACACTTCATGTAGGAATCTTGGAGGACGACCAAGCAGCTTTTTTACCTTTCTTATGTTGTTGTTGTTTTCCAATTGTACTCGTACTTTCCGGTTTGACTTTTATATCAGCCACTTTACTTTCAACACTATCTTTTCATTATACAACTTTATTAGTGTTTCGTATCTAGCTGTGTGCTTTGATTGTGTGTGTTTCTAAGTTAGAAAGGCATGCCTTACCAGTTTAGGGATTTACGCCTTTGGTTCTAGTCAGCATCCCCTGGTCAATAGAAGGCGGTCCTGTGGTAGTCACAGCATGAGCCCCAGGGGATAGTTCATGACAATACCTTTATGTTTTTCAAGTTGTGTATTTACAATAATTTCATTTGAGGAAGTGCGGACTACCACCCCTTCAATGTGATTTGACTTGTTCATGACACACATGAAATGTATATAGGATGGAATTAATGAACATATATAACATTTATAACATTTATATTATACTAGATTTATTATATACATAAGTATCATTTTATTTTTCTTTCTTTTATTATGAAAAATAAATGAAAGTAGCGTTCATGCGTACTTATGATATGTCGTTTCCATAAATGGTGGTTTTCATTTCTCATCTCCAAATACAATTGAGTATTATATATATATATATGATATTTATGTGTTATTAAAATCATTAATATCATTCTAGAGATTATTTACTTATAACTACATGGTTAATTCTCATAATAACATGTTCATTTTTGACACATGTTCTGAACATCGATGAAACATTCGATATGAAATACAATAATTAACTAACTATTATAGTATGGTAATAGGGTATATAAAAGAAATAATAAACATTAAAAGGGTTATGAAGTAATTAAATATTAACCTATGATTATTATTCATTAAATTTAAGAATGAGTGAGTCATGTGAGACACAAGGTTGGGGACTTCATCTCAATATCCTTTCATTAAGGCATGTTTTGATAAAATACACCTCCTTATTTTATATCGTGTATAATAAACCCCATCGACTTCTAATTTCTTTCAAAGGGAATCATTTTTCAATGAATCATTTTACTAAATGAAAAAATGAATGTTTTTAATGTATGCGGTGACAATGACCTCTCCATCGTCGTAATCGTTATTTGGCTTCCTCTAGAAGTATTAATGTTTTTTAAAAGGAAGAGAAATACCTTATTCTACTTTTCATTTTTTGGTATTGAAATGGTTTTTTAAATGGTATGATTATTTCAATATATTGAAATGATTTCTTGTTATTGAAAATGAAATTTTATTAGTGACATTTTTATATTTTCAATATTTTATGTGTTATGATTTTATAATGGTACTTTGACATTTGATGGGTGGTTACGTGATAAACTAAATGATGGGTGGTGTTGTGATAAACTGGGATATGTGGTTACATTATAACCGCCAATTCATTGGGTAGGGAAGTTTGTCATATGTCAAATCCATTTAGTGATATGTGTTGAAGTCGACAATATGGTTATTCTATTTCAGTATGTTTATGTTCCAAGTAACCTTTATATGCAATATGATTCTTCATATAATCTTTATGGTAATTTTTTAGTTACAAAAAGGGTATTCAATGATATTATATTTAGTGAAGTATTTTTACTATATCATTAAGGTTAAATGTATTATATTATGATAAATTATTGATGGTTTACAAGTTGTTTTGAAAGCTATCACTTTTCCTTCTTTGTGTATCCCTTATTGAGCCTTTTATTCTCATACAATTTTTCTGAAATGTTTTTTACAATACCTAATGTGTAATTGGGTCAACGATGTCATTGTGGAAAATTCATGATGTTTAAAACATGGATCTAAACATGTTTCTTTTTAGAGTTTTTATTTTATGAAAAAAATAAAAATGAGTAGAAGTGTCCACTTGTAATATTCAAGTTGATATTTATATGTTATGACATAATTATCTAAATCTCTACTAAAAAGATCCTTTATGTGAATTATTAACTTAATTCATGACTATTTAATGTTTATGGTTTGTCCTTACACAAACCGTCTTAGTATAATGTTCATAAAATATATATTATTTGTGTGGAAACATGGTTCAGTTGATGAGAATAATAATGTTCATAACTTTATAAAAGAAATATAATACAAATTAATCTCTTCCTATAAATAATTATAAAGAAAATTAATCATGAATTTGTCATCTATGAGACTCACCACCATGACTGTTGTGATCGAGAACATCAAGAAGGTGAAGGATTTGGCGGCTCAACTTATGAATCTTGAGGTTGATAAATCTGTGTAATTTCTATAACATTATATTCTCAACACTCTACCTCATCAATATGGGGCACTCAAAATCTTTTATTACACACAAAAAAAAGTTTAAAATTAAATAATTAATGACTATGTTTGTTCTAGAGAAGGAAATGTAACACCCTGAGTTTTTATGGACCTTTTTTCATATAAATTAAATTTTCATTTATTTATTACAGTTCACTATTTAAAACATTTATTTAAAATGGAATGTAAATTTAATAAATTACACAAAATATTTAATTGTCTTATGTTACATTGAACATCAACTTGTCCTTAATTACACGGAACGTCATCTTGGCATTTGTTATATCCAACACAAATGTTTCTACGAATCATCATTTAATTGTTATAATTCTTTAAATGTGACAATAATAACATAGAAGATAAATTATAAATTATTGATATTATTAACTAAAATATTAAAATATATGGTTTAAACAAATATAATATTAATTCATATATTATCATTTAATCAGAAAGGAATACGAAAACTGCTTGAATATAATGGAAATATTGATATTTTTCAGTCAAAAATCTTTTTTACCCTAATAAATTAAATTACTTTAAATTAGTGAGTAATTTTAATATAATATATATATTATATATTCAATCAAATATTTTTTGTATTTATCCAATATATTGGACATACATAGGACAAGAACTACACTAATTTTATGCTTTAAAACTTATATTTTTTTAACTCATTTTAATGGGGAACCAATATTAAATAATTTCTTTTAAATTTTATAGATTTAATATTTCAAAATAATATTTATCATTAGAATCTAACAAATAAAATTAATTTAGGGTAATTTTTTAGTATTTTTCTGTTAGGTTTAATTTTCTAATGAATACTTAAAAATAAAGGATTGTAACTAAACCTTTTTTAAAATATTATTTATTTATAGGGATAAATTAAATTTTTAGTTGATTTAAAAGTGTAGTTAGAAAAATAATTTATCAATTATTTGTATTTGGTTAGTTTTAACCAATTTTTCATTTAAATTGTATATAAAAACATACCAAATTATTGAATATTTTTACTTTAAAAATGTGCATTGTCAACCCTACTACGAGAATAATTTTATAATAATTTCGGTCGTTCATCTGATTAGAATATGAAAAATGGGGTCCATATTTAATGTGATAATAATTTATAATTTATAATAAGATTACATTAGTTTTTTATAAGAAATAATTTTTAAATTAATTAAAATTAATTACTTTGATAAAGATAAATTTAAGCTTAATAAGGGGCTAAACCACAAAATTAAGGCCCAAAAGAGCTATAAACTAGTCCAAAGTCCATTATATGGACATATATCGACTATATACTCCCATTTCTCCAATTTGGGTCATTAATTTATCCCATTGAAACATAAAAATTGTCAGTTGAATTCTCTCACCAAATATTTACAAGACTGTTACTCCATCATCCCTATAAAATGCCACCTCCTCTCCATCTTCTTAAAATCATTAAAACCTATATAGTTAGGCCTTGATATTACCAATAAACTTTTTGGATTACCTAAATTTCTAATTTAATCCTCTTATTTATGGTAGAATATCCACTATGAAATCCTTTTGGCATAAACCAAAAGGAGTTACATGATTAAGAGGTAACACCTTATCTCAAGGTCATTTCATTTTTATTCCTTCTCTAACCACTCCACTATCATTATTCCATGGTCATATAAAAAAACCAGTATCCTAAATATACTAGTATTTTTTTTATTCTATGTTTTATTCCTACACTAACAAACACATCCATCAAATTGTTAAGGAATGTACTTCTTCTCTGTATGGTGAACTACAACCTCTGTAAACGATGATTGTTCATTTGTCCTTGACTACCTCCAATGGTGGAAATAAAGATGGAAAAACTATTATATATGAATTATGTTATATTTATTATGTCTTTATGTTACCTTATTCCTTTTTATAGCACATTTTTTTTAATTCTTAATTTTTTAATATGATAATTTTGTTTCATGATGTGTGGACTACCCCCCCCCCCCTCAAAGCAATATGATTCATTGATAGACTACATAGATTGTATTTAGCATGGTTTTAGTGAATGTATGTGAATTATATTAAATTATAAGGTGTCTATAATATTGATATATATATATATATATAAATTTTAATTTTACTTTCTCTCTTTCAACAAGATAATTAAATGAATATAGGTTCATGCATACTTACTATCTGTCGTCTCCATGAACAGTGTATTCCATTTCAGAATTCTATATTCTATAGATTATTATAATATAAATATACTGAATATAAATTATATTTATGTCATGTTTTACATTATGTAATCATGATATATTTATAAGGAACATTCATATAACAAATTAAGACATATGTGAATAATAATGATAATATTACCCGAAGTGAAACATTAACATCATCTTGTTGACAACTAGTTAATATAAGGTTGTAATAAAAACATATATTGTATTAGATATAATAATATGGTACAATAATATTTTTATAAAAAAAATTATATCTCTTATACAGGTGGTTTGAATGAGTATAATGAGATTCAAGAGACAAGGAAATTGGATTTCTTCTCACTTTTTATTTCTATGAGACACATGCTCTTTTCAAAACCCATTCCTTTTATGTGTTGCTTATAATTCCCATGGATGTAATAAATTACTATTATATTTATATTTATGTATATTTACATATGCATTATATGATATTTATTTCATGGGTTTTATGTTTCGAAAGTTACCAAATTAGTAAAATTGTTTGGACTATGTTTTCCTTCTTTGAGACTCATGTTTTTTTATACACCAAAATTCAATTTGTTGTCTGTATAATTCCATTTTACATGTTTTTTCATGAATCTGCATATCTATATTATATTCTAAGAATAATTTAATATCTTTTTTTTTAAATGGAGATCTTGATCCCAAGTTACCAAGTGATAAGAGTTCATTGAAACAATATCGTCGCTTTTCATGATTGTTTACGTTAAATCTTACTTTAATGAAATATTACAGCCTATATCTAAATTTTTTTGAATTTTATTCCCCTATGGTTATTCATTCTATACTAATGTATTGGTACCATATTTTTCCACTTTGGTACATAGAATAGTTAGGAATTTTTTTTATGAAAGCCTGGCATCTCCCCTACGTTGGTAAGAAAACAATGTTTTATAAAAAGGGTTTCCAAGTATATTCTACTAATATAAATATGATAATTAAAAGAAATTTTTACCCTTTATGTTTTTCAGTAATTATTTCAAAACAATATTCCTGTCGCTTTCCAAAAGTGTCATTTTTTAACCTTTTTTTCATGCGAATGAAATGTTATTTTTACCTCGTATGACATTTACAGATTTCTCCACCATTAATCCATTAAAGCTTCATTTTCGTGATTAAAGGATAATTTTTGAGACATTTTTTTAAAATGTATTTTTAGAGAAATGGTTTTCAAAACATTTTGATGATAAATTTATATGGTTTTAAGAAAAATGTTTTCCAAAATGTTCTAAGTCACTCTTTATATGTTTTTAAAGAATAAGGTTTCTTATTTTTTAAAAATAAATCATTATAACATTTCATGTTTATTTTAAAGAAAATTATTTTAAAAAGGATTAATGTTTTAAATATACTTTTCAAATAATAAAGGATATTGACCTCAAATGTTTTTGTCAAAATCTCCTTCCATGTTAGTTTATTTCTAAGATGACATCAATTGATATTACTCAAGAACATCTAGGAAATGATCCAAAGGTTTCATTCATATTATATCTTGAGTGGTTTCATGTTTTGATGGAATTATGCTAATAAAACCCATTTCTCATCCATGATTTAAATTCTTATGATACCTAATTTTTTTCATGATCCATTGTTTGATGAAAATATTATTAAACATATCTATTTTACATAGGTTATGATGTGATGAAATTTAAATGATACCCATTTCATTTCATGGGTTATGATTTGATACTAATAAAACATATGTCTATTTACGGGTTATGATATGATGAATTTTTTATTATATTATGGAAAATGAATGCATATTTATATTGATATGGGTGGAACCAATATCTCAATCACATGTATTGAGTAATGTGGAATGACTCATGAGTATAAATGTTTTTTTTTTTGAGCTTGATTACACATTCACAATGTTATACATGGACCAAGTTTCATGTCTATAAGTTTATGTGTGAACATAATTACATGCTCAAAATGTAATAAGTGAAACTTATTATGTGTTCCAAATATTATGAAAGGACCTAATTTCATGTCCATATGTTTATAATATAACCCAATTACATATTCACAATGTTTTTCATGAACCTGGTAGCATGTTCACTGTGTTATGCGTGGACATGGTTTCATATCCAAATTGTTATTCAAGAAACTGATTACAAATTCACAATGTTATGCATGGACCATGTTTCATGACTCTAAGTTCTTTCATGGGGATTGATTTCATGTCCATAACTTAATTATTGAACATGTTTCCTCTTTTATATGTCTAAAAAGTTATAAACCAATGTGCATGCCATAACTCCCATGTCTTATTCATATGTTATGATATAATGACTTATCTTATGATCTATGTTTTCTGAACATTCAATATTTATTATGATCTCTAATTTTTAGGGTTTGATATTCACACAGTATTAATGTAACACCCCAATAATTCATAGTACGTTATCTCATTAAAATAATTCAATAGCTTGCACTACACGCAACACCAAGTTCGAGCGCACCAAAACATACCAAACTTGCCATTCAAAAATAGGTTATGAATAGTATTAACAGAATTTTGAGTTTTATATATTCTATAAAATTTTAACATCCATATTATGTGCTTTATAGACAAAATATAATAAGAGATTCAATTTTTTAGATAAAGGATGTATTTTGGTGAAAATTCAATATTACCGCCTTTTAATGGAGAACAAATTTTAAATCCAATGTTTGATACTTTTATATATTCCATTTTAAAAAATTTACTTCTCCATTATAATCGGGACATAAAACTTTAGTTTTGATATATTTTTCTGTTTTTCTGATAACTTTCATATTTGGGTGAATAGTGAAAATACTAAATTTTAATTGAAAACATCCTTTTTAATAAAATTAATTTATTGTGTTAAATTATACATTTGATTGGTTTGTAATTATAATTATATTATATTTTTATCACTTAATACGGTGTTGATTATTAAAATTAATTTCATCATTAAATTCCACATAAAAACATGTCAATATTTTGATAGTTTGCAGTTTTTAAAAACCCACTTTTTGGTTTTGACAATAGGAATTAATAATAAATTAATAAATGAAACATCAATATTTTTATTTTGGTAAAATTGAATTTATTTTTTTATTCATAATATCAAAATTATTTTAAGGTGAAATTTTGGTATTTTTCTGAAAACTTTCAATTTTTGATAAATAGTAAAAAACATTGCTTTATTGTTTCAAACTGTATTTTTATTTAAGTAATTAGTTATTTTATTTTATTTTATTTTATTTTTATGTCAAAATAGATACATAATACCTATATATGTTCAATTTAATTCATTGGAGTCAATTTATAATAAGTTCACATATAAAAAATTTGTTTTTGTTTTTACCGTCTTCTACCCATGTCCTAGGAGCATTTTCAAATTTTCATAAAACATAATTTTACAGCTTCTGTAGATTAAATTTCAAATCATCGAGAGAAATTGTTAATATTAGTAAGTAAATTTTGGTTTAATAAGATGAAAATAATTTTTCGTGAATAGCAACTCTTAACTTTTATTTACCATAGTTAAAAGTAAATAGCGCAATTAAAGGTAAAAATGATATTATTATTACATAACACACATCCTAATTCTATTTTAAATGTATATTTAGACCAAAATAAACCTTATGAATAAAATATAATCATTTTTGTCCACATTAATTAGATTAGAACATTTATTATTATTTAATTTTAAGAAGTGTTAAAAGTGTTAAATTCAAGTTTTCCTAACTAAAATTTTTTAATATAGGGATATATATAAGATAAATTGGAATATAAATATTTATTAGAAATATAGAATATTGTCTACACAATGGATTTTTATTTATAATTTTTAGACATTAGATAATGAAATTTAATTATGACACAATGATGATGCAGTAATTATATTATTAATGAATGATTAAAATAATTGATATTATAAATATCCAAATAAATGTAATTTGAGACTTTTGATGAATAAAAATAATTTTAAAAGTTAATATGACATGTTAGGGTTGATTAAATGATTTTTTTTCGAAGTAGTCATGCTGTTAGGACTTTAATAAAAACAAAATACCAAATAGTTTCAAAATTGACATGAAAGTGTTTTTAAAACTACTTTTATATTGTTAATTGATATTATATTCCTAAAATTATACGGTTTGGAAAAATGACTTATATAATGATATATATATCATTAATGAACCAATTCAGGTTCTCTTGGCAGTTTATAGTAAGTTTATTAACCAATTATTATAATAATACAAGAATAAATGGTAAAAGTTAAAATATTTAACTAAGAATTAAATATAAAAGATAAGGTTAATATGGTAAACCAAACCTATATAAAACCAATTGGTTGAGAGTTTTTTGACACATATCCACCTTATCCTAAAAATGAATCATTTTGGATCCATTAGAAACCAAAAATGATTTTATTATAAAATAATATTTCAAACTTTTCCTAAGGTTCCCCTCACCTCTCTTATAAAAGGGAGCTTCACCTTCTCTCAAATTCACACCTCCATAGAAATTTGGCTCATCCAACCACTACCCAAATATTCTATCAACTATACTACCCTAATCTGAAAGGCCTTATTTTGGTTATAAATCCAACCAAGGGAGACCTTTTGATCAAATAAATAAGAGGAACCTAAAGAAGAGGTAAATATTTCATCACCTCTTTCAAGTTCTTTTCTTCTTCCACATCCTCTTTCTTTGTTTTATCCATTCTAAAATAATAAATCCATAATATTCTATATAATATTATGTTATTATAAAAATGGTACAACCATATTCATTATTCTATCCATCATATGAGTGAAAAAGTCACCATACGTGCGCGTGTATGGCTTACCGTCTCTATGTCGTGGCATAGTTGTTATTCAATAATTCATTATTTGGATGGGAATAATAATGAGTATAAATGATGTAAATAATAAATATAACATGTTAATTATTCTTGATATATGTTATAACATCTAATTACATGAAATTGTACCATCAATATAATGATATTGTCGCTTGTGTGTACGTACGGATTACCGTCTCCACAAACGCAACGAGATTCATTACCCCATCGTAACCATTCATGAATAATTTTCATTTTAGGATTACAAATAATTTTTAAGAACTTAATATCATTCTAGGTATGAATCAAATACATCATATCCATAACAAATAGGTCTTACGTAACAAAACATATAAAGTAAAACGAATCAATTAACACCTGAAACGACGACAATACCAAAATATTATTAACAAAGCAATATTAGTAGATCATATATGATATCATATTTATGTATTTGGTTATTTTATAATTTAATAAAAATTATTCAACTATTATATAGAATTTTAACATACCCTCGACCATGGAAATGATCAAGGTAATGGTTAAATTTCAAAATCTCTTTATTATTCGATGTTGTTAATACGTAAGTATCTTCTAGGACCTCTTTAGCATCCACATTCGTGTTTTCATAAAAATGTCTTTAAAAACATTGTTACTATTTACTAAACTATTTTTTAATGTCACTTATACCCTTGTTTGACCTTCTATGTTTTGAATGGATTCTTTCCATCCTTTTCCGAACAAGGTACTTTATGACCATTTCGAATAAATTAAGGTAAGAATGTCTTTTTTAACTTATACGGTGGGTGCGGCTTTTTTCTACCATTATAACGCCTTGTAGTTTCCCATAAAATATTATATGAATATTTTCAAAATAAATATTTTATTTTATAATTATGTGACTTTTAAATGCATCTAAAATATAAAGAGGTATTTCATTCAAGTAGTTTTCATTTCATCTATGTCAACATCCTTTGATAGATTTTAAACTTGTTGGAAGCAGATTTATTAAGATAAAAATATTCCATATTGTAATGAAGGTTTTGTGATATGATTGATTGTGGGTGTTTTATTTTTATATTATTCATTCTTAATAGATAATTTATTGACATTTCGTAAGAAAGTTTTAATATAAATGTTTATTTTATGTTTAAACCTTTTCATATGTGGAATGCATTGGACAAAGTAAGTGATGGGTGGATCCCTCTATAGCTCTTAGATTCATCGAAAGGTCTCATGAGAAAAACTAGTATCTTGGCATAAGTCCTTGACGAAATCTTATATGTAGTCTTGACACAAGTCCTTGATTTTTTGGTTATGAAGTCTCACATTATGCATTCCATCATTATAAAATTAGCTATTGATATTACATGTGATTATTCGACAAGTACAATATCCACGTGAATATGTAAATGGAATTATTTGATTTATATTTTCCATAATATGATGAAGGTTAAGTATAACAAGCTTGTGTTTTAGTCTTACACATTTCCTTAAATGTTTGTACTTATTTATGAAAGTTCCCTCTATATTGTAATCCTTATTGAGAATCTGAGCTCACCCCATTATTATGTTTTATTTTCCCAACTTGTGAATAAGTATATTATGACTGACCTATAGGGATAGTCTAAGGGATGTGATTGTGGTCAATTGAGACAATGTTGTTGTTGTTTTCATTTTATAATGTAATGTAACGTTCATGTATGTAATCAATTTTCCATGACTGTTAAACTAATCAGTCGTTTGGGACTTGAATCCTTGTAATCCTTCCAATGTATTAAAATAATGCACCGAATATGGGTAACTAGGGTCAGGGCACTACAATTCTCATGTTCTATACCATTTTGTTCAGGTTATGCTTACACATTTCCCTTATTTACCTATACAAAGCATCTAATCTCACCCATTTCTTATGTTTCCTTTCAAAAATATATGAAAAATGGTTTTAGGTAGAAGTTAAAAAGATAGAGATCATTATGGGAGATGATAAATATCTTTCACCGGGATAGAATATTTGGTTTCCATGTTTCCAAAGGAACTAATATATTGTGATCCATATGCATGTATTTTTCTAATATACCAAATATTCATCTAAAGTGATGTAATATACATGTATTTCAAACCTGGTTTTCTATAGTTGGTGTCAAAATATAGGTTTAGTCAACCATTGGAAAATAGGATGAGAAATAATTAGTTATTTCCCAAGGTATATTTCTAAGGATATATCTATGGATGTCCCTGTGTATAAGCATAAGTATGAGTTAACATATAAGAAACTTTCCAAAAAAATTGGTAAAGGTTAGAGTGAGTTTTTTCCTAGAAATACATCCCTGTCAAGATACTATAAGTGGATGTGGCTCTAGAACAGCTTTTCCTAGGGGTAAAAACTCATAAAAGATGTTTCGGGCCTGACTCAGGATAGTTCGGTACACAAAAATGTGCCTTACTGCACACCTAGTTTGAAACTCACAGTGTATTTTTATTGTGCATTAACAAACTCATCATGAACCATCATGAATGATTCAAATAAAATTTTGATATGAATAACCTATGATAAAACTATAGTGTTATATATTAATTATGGTTTCATAGATTAGATATTATATATGTGAATTTTCATGATTATGTGGTTTCTTATTATGAATTTTTTTTCTTAATATATGCTTTTGGTATTAGCCAATGGATGAAACTACAAGGAATTGTGTTAATGGTGATTTTGATGTAAAATAAAATGAATTTCTGCCTGAATATCTAAATATTATTGGGGGATAGAATAAAATACCTCATTATTATACTCTCGTAGCATTATCCTTCTATGAATCAAGATGATATTCCAAATGATAAAAAGTAGGGAATAACGTTCTATTGATTTTTCCATGATGCATCATCCACTATCTTTTTTAGGTTCATATAATCCACCTATTTTTGAACACTGTATTAGTACCCATGAGAAGATATTATCTATTATCAAGTATTTAGATCATGAAAATGACATTCTTTATGTTTATCTGTTAGAAGGTGAAGCAGAATTGTGGTGCACTCTAATAAAGAATATGTGGAAGAAATATGAAATTGAATCCATGGATTGGGATGATTTGAAGAACTTATTAATCAATAATTACTTTCATCATGTTCTTGTTATTAATATTAAAAAGGATTTACTTGACTTTAATGAAAAGGATGGTGAATCTATTGGTATGTATGATTCAAATTTCAGAAGACTTGTGAGGTGTGCTTTTGGTGTTATCATCCAACTAGAAAGTAACGTTGATATGTTTTTTAGTGGAATAAATACAGTTCTCATAAGGCCATTTTCTCTAAGATACATTAGTTGGTACGAATATATTATGAATGTTTTAATCAAAGTTGAAAGGGAGGTTGGAGTTACATATCAATCTCATGGTTTTAACAAGAAGAGTATGATTGAGTTTAAAGAAGAATCTAAAAACTATGGAGAGATTAAAATGTTTCAAACTAATTATTTTAAAAAAATTGGGAAAGAGAACATAGGAGAGTTCTTGAAAGGAACAAGAAGTCATTTCAAGTGTGGAAGTCATGACCACTAATAAAAAGAATGCATAAGAGATAATAAAAGTAAACTCAATGAAATGAGTGGAGATAAAATTCAAAATAAAGAACCACCCACACTTCATTGTATAATGTGCATAGATGGGATGTTTTTCTTTGATTTTCTATGATTAAGACCCATTATAAACTTTTATCCATCCTTTAATGATGTTTCAGGTGATTATATTCTTCTATATGGATTTAGGAATAATAATATCATATTTAATGTTATATCAGTGCATGGATGAACCTATTTATTTATTAAAAATCATTCTGGAATAATATAAGAACATATTTAATGAAATAAGAGTGAATTATAATTTTGAAGGGTTATAAGGATATCCATTTAGGAAATGTTTATGTCAATCATACAATAATGGTTTTTGAGATTAATGTGTTATATCACTGCAAGAGGACTTATGAATATATGGTAACCTATTTGTGTTGATGGTAACTGATGAGATATAGGATGGATTATCATAGATCTCATGATATCTTAGTGTGTTAGGAATGAAAAATTCAACATGATTTTCGGAGAATGGGGTGAAGAGGATCCAGAAACAACAAAGGGTTAAATGTTCCTTAAATCATATATGTATATCTTTTCTTGAATATTATTTAACATTAAGAAAAATGATTGTGAAACCAAAAATTTCATCTAGTACCTCTATTTCCAATGAATTAGATGGTCCCTTAGATCATCGTAGATTTATGGCATTCTAATTGTTAACTCTCTCCTAATAATTTTCTCTATCACTATCCATCGAAACATTAAAGATATATTTTCCTTCCATG
Organism: Viscum album; assembly: GCA_963277665.1. Lineage (NCBI taxonomy): Eukaryota > Viridiplantae > Streptophyta > Magnoliopsida > Santalales > Viscaceae > Viscum > Viscum album. Next base: position 1,135,437,297 of record OY728166.1, read on the forward strand.
TTTACATTTTCACTTACCACCTTTGTTATCCTATATGGAACTCTAGTATTCGGTTACATTAAGTAACAACTACGTTTACAACTTTTCCAATTTAAAATATGTTTTAGAATTCATGTTTATGATGTGGGTTTCTATGATTGAATTGTTCAAGTATTAGACCATGGATAACCTAGACGTGTTTTGAGGGATAAATCCATTTTAAGGTGGGTAGAATCTGACACCTCGAGTTTTTATGGACCTTTTTTTGAATAAATTAAATCTTTATTTTTTTCATTCAATGTGTTATGTCAAATAATCCTTTCAAATGGTATGATAATGGCATAAATTACATGAAACATGAACATGGTGTATATTACTGGAAACATCAACTTGGAGTTTGTTACACTAAACATCAACTTCACATAAGTTACATGCAACAAGTTGTTTCTACAAAACATAATTTTAATGTTTTAATTATTTAAATGAGATAATTATAACCTAGAAGTTAAATTAGCCATTATGAATAGTATTTAATAATTTATGAAAATATATAGCTTCCACCAATTTATGATCAATTCATATGTTATCAGTTAATTACAAATGAGTATGAAAATCGATTAAATATTGTGGAAACTATTTATATTTTTATAGTCACAATGTTATTTGACCTTAATAAAATTAATTAATTAAAATTATTGAGTGATATTTATGTAATATATTTTTTAGATATTGAATCCAATTTTTTGGCACTCTAATAGATTGGACCGACATAAGATAAGAACAAACCTAATTTTATGCATAAAACCTAAATATTTTATTAGCACCCCTATATAGAGAACCCATTTTAAATTCAATTATTGGAACATTTATATTTTTAATATGTAAAAATAAATTTTTGATTTGTAATAAAAACAAAAAAAATTGGTTAGGATAAATTTTCTGTATTTTTCTGTAAGGTTTAATTTTTTAATGAATTTTTAAAAATATTGGATTTTAATTCAATAATGATTTTTTATATAATTTATTTATAAGTTTAAATTATATTTTAACTTAGATTTAATGCTTAATTCAAAGAAATATTTATCAATTAATCCAATTTGGATAATTTTAACCAATATCACATTGAAATTGGATATAAAAACTTATTGAACCTTTAAATGTTTTTACTTTAAAAACCTGTATTGTCGACCCAACAGTGGGATTAATTTTAAAATATTTCTACCTATTGTATTGTTGGAATTTTGAAAAATGGATTCCACATTTTGAATCATCATAATTTATCATTTCTAATATGTTCAACTTTTTTTTGATAAAACAATATTAGGGAAAGTAATTAAAATTAATTAATTAAGTTAAGGTAAAATGAACCGTAATAGGGACTAAACCACAACCTTAAGGCCCAAAATGACCTATACACTTCTCCAAAATCCAATGTGTAGACATATTTCGTCCCTATACTACCTTTTATAAAATTTAAATCATTATTGGATCCACTTGTAGCCTGAAAATGAGTGTATAATTATCTCTTCGAATATTTACAAGACTGTCACTCTTCCTTTCCTATTAAAGGCCACCAACTATACCTCTTATTTACCCCAACTAAAACCTCTTAAGTTAGGAAATAATCTAACAGATACACTTCATGACATACCATCATTCCTATTTTAATCCACCTTTTGTGAATAAGTACTTCCAAGGATTCTATTTAGGCACAAACCAAAATGAGTTACCTTGATTAAGACGTAACACCTTCTCTCAAGCTCCATTATTTTATTTTCATTCTCCACCCCCTACACTCTCTTTATTCCATGCTCATATAAAAAAATATCCTCAATATATAAGGATGTTTTTAATCTAATTTTCTGACATAAAATCAGAAACAACTTCATCTAATATGTAACAAACAGATTGTTTATGTGTACAACGAACTACCACCTCACTAAACGATGATTGTTTATTTATTATTTACCACCTCTCATGGTGATCATTATTATGGAAACACTTTTTATAAATGTAATATATTATTTTTATATTTTATTTAATCTTATTTTTTCCATTTTACAACATATCATTTTTTACTATCAATTTTGTGTTAGTACGATAATTTTGTTTGAGGAAGTGTGGGCTACTGCCCCCTCAATGATATATGATTTGTTCATACACTAAATGGATTTTATTAATGATGGTTATAGTGAATATATATAAAATAGAAGATATCATAAAACTAATTTAATAATGATATATAAATAGATATATATAAACATATATATATATATATATATTAATTTATTTATTTATTCCAGCACAACAATTAAATAGAAATAGCATTCATTCGTACTTATGACATACCGTCTTTATGAATGGTGTATTATGTTTTATAATTATATATTTTATAGATTATTATAATAAAATTATAATTAATATAAATTATATTTATTCCAAGTATTACATTTTTTTAATAATCATATAAGTATAATCACCAAAGATATAACACATTAATACTCATGCGAATAATAAAGAAAATGTTACCTAAAGTAAAACATTAACATAGGATTGTTAAAAAAATAGTAATATAAGATCATAGTAAAATCATATATGGTATTAGATATAAGAACATGGTTTTATAAAATATGTATAATAAATTTAAATTTATCCTACATGGGGGTTTGAGCGAGTATGATGAGAGTCATGACAAAAGGTATGATGATTTCTTCTCACTTTTTATTTCTTTGAGATACATGCTTTATTCACCACCGATTCCTTTTAAGTGGTCTATATAATACCCATGGATATTATCAATTATTACTATAGTTAAATTTATGAGTATTTAAATATCCATTATATGATCATTATTTCAAGTGGTTTAAGTTTCAAAAGTAACAAAATCAGTAAAATATTTTGGACTCAATTTTCTTTCTTTGAGACTCATGTTTTATTATGCACATAAATTCATTATGTGTTGTTTATAAACAAATTCTACATGATATATCATGAATCTACATATTTTCATGGTATTTTAATATTCATGTAATATACTTTTCTTACATGGTGATCAAGATCTTATGATACAAAGTGATAATATTTCATTGAAACAATCTCATTTCTTTTAAAGATTGATTGTGATTATGCTTACATTGATGAAATATTACATTCTATATCTCAGGAAATCAATCAATTTTATTTCTCTATTTTTATTAATTATATACTATTTTATTTGTTACGTATTTCAAATCTTTGTTACAAAATATAGTTAAGAAATTCCTCTTAATAAGCCTGACTTTACCCCCTCATTGGTTAAAAACCCATTTTTTCTAAAAATGGATTCTAATTCTATTCTACTAATCTACTATGATCATCAAAAGACATTTCTTAAATATTTTTCTTCCACTAATTATTTCAATAGAATATTCTTGTCCCTTTCTAAACAATCCATATTTCCATCCTTTTTACCATGAAAAATTAGTATTCTTTTTACCAAGTACGACATGTACATATTTATCTGATGTCAATACTTTGAAGATTTATTTTCATGTTTAAAACTAAATGTTTAAGAATTTTTTTAATTATATTTATAAAGGAATGGGTTTTAAATGGATTTCAATATTCCATAACAAGTTTTGAAGGTAAAAGTTTTTTATATTGTTTTAATTATCTATTTATATGTTTTCAATGCATTTTTATAGGTTTTCAAGGATTTATTTATATTATATCATATTTTTTCATGAAAATGTTTTTGAAAATGTTTTTTGTTTTGAAGATAATTCTCAAAAATGAATAACATTGAACTCAATATTTATTTTGATAAACTCCTTCAATGTTATTTTCTATCTAAGATGGTATATATTGATTTTAATCCATCCCTTCTATAAAATGATAAAATGGTTCCATTCAAATTATATATTGAATGGTTCTATGATTAGATGGAATTATTCTTATGATGTGAATTTCTATTTTACAGTTTATAATCTTTTGAAACCATCTTTTTTTCATAGGTTATGCTTTGATGAAATGATTGTGAACTCTATCTCTTTTCCATAAGTTATAATGTGATGGAATATAAATGTTACCAATTTCATTTCATGGGTTATGATTTAATGTTTATAAAATATATTTCTTTTTTGGGTCATGATATGGTAAATTTTTTATTATCTTATGGAACATGTATTAATGATTCTATTTTGAGATTGGTGGGACCTATATCACTCTCCAATGCATTGTGTATAGATGAATAAATCATGAGTATAAATGTTATGTGTGAGACTAATTACACATTCACAATGTTATTAATAGACCTTGTTTCATTTCCATAAGTTTATGTGTGAACCTGATTACATGTTCACAATGTTATGAGTAAACCATATTACAAGTTCACAATATAATGCATGGAATTGGTTACATGTCTATAAGTATAAGCATGAATATGTTTAAATGTTCACAATGTTATCATTAAACCTGATTACATGTTCAAAAGTTTCTTAATAGACCTGGTTTCGTGTCAATAAGGTTATTTGGGAACATGATTATACCTTCACACTAACGCCCTAATGTTTTATAAAAAATACTTTCTCTTTAAAAATTATATTCTTCATTATCTTAAATTGCATGTAATAGTGAGTTTAAATAAATTTGATAAATATTTAGTGTAAAATTACCTTTATATATATGTTGTTAAGTTGGATGTAATAAGTATAACTAAATTTTAAAAATGCATTGTGAATTCATTGGAAACCAATTATTTTTTGAAAAATATACATCCATTAGACATTTTTATTTTTGATTTAATTACTATTTTCAATTAAATTAATGATATATATATGTTATATTATACTAAAATGTTTTTTATATTTATCAAATGGATATTTTTGTCATAGGGTATGAATAAACCCTATTTGATGTATAAAAACAACACTTTTTAAAAGGTAATTCTATGCCTTTTTGAAAACCCTTATTAAATTAATATTATAACACATTAATAATTTTTATATGACCAAAAAAACATTATCTTTTGAATTGGGATATAAAAATTTACTTCATATGAATTTTTAATATTTTCGGATAACTTTCAAGTGTTGTTGAATATTAAAAATACACTATATTTCTTGAAAACAACTTTTTTCATAAAAATAATTTATATGGTTAAATTTAAATATTTAATGGTTTTAAATTATAATTATAATATATTTTTTCATTCAATATAATTAATGTATTTATATTTAATTTTACATTGAATTCAGATTTAAAAACATTTGAATATTTTTCATTGTTTTAGCTTTTAAAACCAATTATCTTTCAGAAAATGGGATTAGTTTTAAATTTATTACTATAAATTCTATTTTTTAAAATTTTTAAAATGTTCTCTATATTTGGAATCTTTAGGTCCAAATTATGTAAGTAGATTTTTTGGCTTTATGAATAGTAACTTCAACAATTTTTATTAATATGGTCAAAGGGTAAACAGGGTAAATAATAATGGGAATACTATTATAAAATTACACTAAAACATGTATTAATGTAATTGAATGAGTGTTATTAGACATAAATCATCATGGGGTCAAATTGGTATCCATTTTAGTTCACATGGATGAGATTAGGACATTTAATTTATTTTATTTAATGAAAAGTAAAATATGTCTCACTAAAATTTTATTAACTATATCATTTTTAATATATGGTTATACTAAAGATAATATCAATTATAAATACAAATTTTTAAGAAATTTGTTTTCCTTTATCATGGTAATTTAATAGTAATTTTTCAGAAATAAATAATTACCTTAATACAATATACATTAAGGAGGCAGAATTGTTTAATTGAAGAATAATCAATAATATAGTTTTCGTGAAAAAAAAAATACCCATTAAAAGATCCAAACACTTAAAAAAGTCTTATTGGTTGAGTATAGAATGGCCAAAATCATCCAATGGTCATGTTATGGACCATTTAGATCCTAATAGATGGTATTATGACACATATATTATTTTTTTAATGTAATCTTCAAGTCGCCACCTTCATATTTTAATATTTATAACATTAAAAATATATGATTTTCTAGATGATAAATTAGACTACCAGTATTCTTATGAAATCTATTATATTTAACTTTATCATAGTATTTTATTTTTAACTTTAATTAATTAAATAATCATATTCAATAATTACACAAAACTATTGTAGTAATTATTTTATTAATACAAATATCAAATAATTTTTATTTAATATATTGAAAAATATATAATTTGGGATACTTTACATGTCTAGTGAATTTTTTAGATGACATATAAAAATCGTAATTGAACAGCGGTCACATCAAATGATTATAGTTCTTCTCCACTAGAAGTATATGGGAAAGTGATTCCTGAAAATATTGTGGTCCTTGTAGTAGAATTTGATGTGATTCCTAGAATGGATGGGATTTCTCTAGATAATTATAATTTCAATTTCCAAGGGAGGGAATTCACTTTTCATATTCCAGACCAGTCTATGACCACCAATTGATGAAAGGATGAATATACCCTTCCAGAAGAAATTCCATCCATATTATGGGTCTTGATCCCTATAAATGAAGGTTATATATATATATCTAATGGTTGGGGAGAAACTCACAATTATGAATACACCAATTATAAGGGATTTTTATGATGTATTTTCTATGGAATTTCCAGGTCTTCCACAACATCTTCAATTTGAGTTTTCAATAGAACTAATACTAGTGCTATTACTATTTCAAATACAACATATGTAATGGAACCAATTGAGTTGCAAGAATTTAAGAAGAAATTCCAAGTGAATCTTGATTAGGGATTAAAACGTCCTAGTGAATCATCATGGGGAGCACCTGCTATTTTTGTTAAGAAGAAATGTGTATCAATGAGAATCGGCATTCTTTATTGAGAACATAACAAGATCACTATAAATAACAAATATCCTCTTCACCTCATTGATGACTTATTTGAGTAACTATGCGGAGCTCAATACTTTTTTAAGACTGGTATTTTCTCATGATATCATCAATTAATGGTCAAGAAGGATGATATACCAATGGTGGAATTTCATACATGGTATGGAGACTATGAATTTATAGTGATTAATTTTAGTCTTACTAATTCCCCCACTATATTCATGTATCTCATTAATATAGTCATTAGAGACTATCTTGATCAGTTTTTGGTTGTATTTAAATATAAGATTCTTGTCTATTTAAAGATAATGTCAGAATATGAATACAGCTTTAGAATTGTACTGATGACCTTGAAAATGGATAAGCGTTATGGAAAATTTACCAAGTGTAAATTTTGTCTTCATAAAGTCTCATTTTTTGCCACATTATCTCAAGAGTTGGGATATCTACGAATCCATCAAAAATAATGTTGTTGAATGTTCACTGAGACCAAAAATGGTAATAGAGATCAAAATCATTTATTTCATGGAATGATATTATCCTGATTTTGTGAAGTATTTTTCATGATTATCTTATCCACTAACCATGTTAACTCAGAAATGTGTTATTTTTGTATGGATAAGGAATGATAATATAATTTTGATGAGATAAAAATAAGGTTAGCTCATGAACTTGTGCTCACACTGCTTTGTGGTGGAGAAAGGTTTTTTATCTATAGTGATGCACCCAGGAAGGGGAGGGGATGTGTTCTCATAAAAAATTATATAGTGATAACTTTTCAACATGGGAGTTGAAAATCCATGAGAAACATTACACAACTCATGATTTGGAGTTCACTACGATAATCATGGAATTAAATATATAGAGGCATTACCATTATGCTGAATGTGTGATATTTATGTTAATGATAAATGTTTAATTTATATTTTAACACAAAAAGTAATGAATATTCACCAAAGAATATTGTTGGAGTTGATTAAGGATTATGACTGCTCAATACATTACAACCCTTGGAAAGACAACAAGGAGGAAGATTATTTTGGTTGACAAGACCATTCTAGCCTATCCATTATAGGGATCACAAAAGTTCCAATATATATGGATTTTCAAAATATGGATCTTGAAATTTTAAAGGAAGTGGAGAAATATTATATTTCTTAAATGAAGTTTCAATCATCTTTACAAGTGAAGATTAAGTTTCTGTAGAAGGAAGAAGTATACCTATAAAAAAAGGTGAGAAATGTCCTTGAATTCAACCTTTATTTTGATGGAATAATATGTTTCTAGAATCAAGATTTTATTCCTAACATATAAAAATTAATGAAGGATCTATTTGATGAGGCTCGTAGTTCATCATTATCTATTTACCCTAGAAGCACAAAGATGTATAGGGACCTGAAAAAGTATTTATTGTAGGATGGACTACAAATATATGTTGTCGAATATTTATCTAGATGCTTGTTTTTCCAGAAAGTTAAGGTTGAGAGACATAAGTATAATGGGAAGTTACATCCATTACCCATACCAGAATAAAAATTGGAAAAAATCACTATGGACTTTGTCATCGGACATTCCAAAAAATCAAAAGGCTATAATGATTTCTAGGTTATAGATGATTGCCTTATGAAGTTGGCACACTTCATTGAAATTAGGGAGGATTTCCCTCTTGATTAAGATTCCAATGTATATGTAAAGGAATCCATAAGATATCATGGAGAAACGCTTTCCATTATATATGATTGGATTCAATAGTTTACCTCAATGCTCGGGAAAAATCTTCATAATGTTATATATATAGAGTAATGTTTTAGTACAACTTATCTTCCTCATATAGAAAACCTATCTGAGAGTAAAATTCAATATTTGGAAGACATTTGATAGATTTCTCTATGGATTTCAAAGGCGGTTGGGATCAACACCTACCTTTGGGAGAATTTTCTTACAACAATAGCTCTCACTCTATTATTCATATGGCTCCTTGTAATTCCATATATGGAAAGAAGTGCAGAACTAAAACTTTCTAGGATTAATTTTTTGAATGATATCTATTAGGATCTGAACTTGATAAGGAAATGGAAGAAATGTTCAGATATATTCAACAACACATAAGAGAATATTATACTCAACAAAAAAAGTTATGCTGACAAACCATGAAAGAACCTAGAGTATGAAGTGGTTGATAAGGTGTTTCTTCTAATATCTCCCTATATGTTAGTAATGATATTTGGGGAAAAGGGTAAGATAGGCCTTAGGTATATTAGTCCTTTTAAAATTCTGGATCATGTTGGGAAGGTAGCTTATCGGCTGGCGCTCCCGCTAATTCTCCCTAAATTTCATAATGTGTTCAATGTATATCACCTGACAAATTATATACCTTATCCTTATCATGTACTAAACATATAATTTGTACCACAATAGAAATATATTTTTATGAAGAACAACCAATTGTGAATTTGGATCATACTGACAAAGTTCTATGAAACAAGACCATTGTCTTAGTTAAAGTTTTATAGTGGAACCACCCATTTGAGAAATCTACATTGGAACTTGAGGATGTATTAAGGGAGAGTTATCCTCATCAGTTTGTTTCCAAGAGAGGAATTTTGAGGGTGAAATTCATTTTAAGGGGGTATAATGTAACACCAATATGATTCTATGAATTATTATTTTTAAATAATTTAAATTCTTTAATATAATTATATTAAAACAATCATGATTTTAAATGAACCTCAAGATGAAATTAATATAAAATTACCAGTTTAGACTATTTGTTGGGTTTGCAGGAATAGTTATAAGTTACTCATGTGAATTCCTTGAAAATTCATTGGCTACTAATTACTAATGAATATTATAAATCAATCAGATATATTTAGTTTTTAGAGAATTGGAATTGGTAATGAAATTAATAATATATATATGTTTTATATTTAATAAAATATATTTTATATTCACCCAATACATATTTTATTCATGGGGTATGAATAAACCCTATTTAATGTATAAAAAACAATGTATTTTTATCGGGTAATTCTACACCTTTTGAAGAACCATTTTTAAATTAATATTTTGACACAATAATAATTTTATAATAAATCATACAAATTTATTTTGAAGTAGGATATAAAATTTTAATTTGGATGAATTTTTTATATTTTTCTGATAACTTTCATGTTTTGATGAATAGTAAAAATACACTAAATTTTAGGAAAAAATAATTAATCAAAAAACTTTATATGTATAAATTATAATATTTAATGGTCATACATTATAAATAGAATAAATTTTTATCATTATATATAATTTATTTCATTATCATTAATTTCACATTGAATTCAGATGTAAAATACACTTCAATATTTTACAATTTTTTAGCTTTTAAAACTCTCACTCTCTTTCTGAAAATAGGATTAATTTTAAATTAATTAATTATAATTATGTTTTTTGAATTTTCAAAAATTTAATCCATATTGGTAATCATTATATCCAAATTATTTAAATATTCCTTTGGGCATTATGGATTGAAACTTTGGTAATTTTTATAAGTATGGTAAAAGGGTAAACTGTGTAATTAAGGGTAAGAATACAATTTTAAAATTACCCTAACACTTTTCATAATAAAATTTGATGATCGTGTTTCATCTTAAATTATCCTTATACTGAAATTGAATATATTTTAATCCACTTGGATGAGATTAGAACATTTAATTCATTTCATTTAACGAAATGTTAAATATTTCTTTCTAAAATTTTAATAACTAAATCATTTTTAGTATAAGTATATATTAAAGTTAATTTCAATTATAAATACTAATTTGAAATATAAAATATTTTCCTTTATCATGGTAATTTATTTGTAATTTTTTGGAAATAAATAATTATTTTAATATCTTATACAATAATGATGGAGAAAACATTTAATTGATGAAAAATCAATAATATAGTTTTCATTAAAATAATAATACCATTACAAGATTTAAACTCGTTATAAAGTATTTTGATATATATTATATCAACAATAATCTTACATGTGTCTTGTTATAGCTCATTTGGAGCCTTATAAATGGGATCATCATACATATGTTTTGTTATTTAATGTAATGTTAATGTTGTCGCATTCATATTTTATTAAGTATAACATTTTAATTATTTTATTTTCTAAATGATATAATAATTTAAAGGTATGATTGTGAAATATATTATATTTATCATCATAATATAATTTATTTTTATTTTTTATTCAACAAATAATCATATTAAATAATTATACAAAACTGTTGTACTAATTAATATTTAAGAGAATTATCCAATAAATATTATTAAAAATATTAAAGGAAATATAATTTGGACAAATTAACATTTATAATGAATTTTCTAGACACCATTTACCTCCTATGACTAGAATAATGTTTTTCGAAGTTATCTTATAATATTAATATTTTTTAAAATCAATGAATTGAATAGTTTCAAAATTGATACCCTTGACTATTTATCAAAAAAAATGTGTTATTAAATTATTTAAAAATCATTAAACGTTTTTTAAAAATATATAATTATTATTATATATTATAAAATGATCTAATGTATTTATTTATGGTATATTTTGAATCAAATTACTAAATATTTCAAACTTTTAATAATTAATTATTTTTCCCAAATTAAAAATTAAATTGAATAACTAAGTGTTAATTAGAACAATTTGGTTTAAATTGACATAAATACATGTCAAAAGAATTTGATGATAATAAAACAAAATTTCATATCATATTAGAAATTTTTATATTTTGGATCTTTTTGGGTAGTTTTTTATTTTATTATAAAATCTTTTTTATAGAGTTTTCGAGAGTCCCCCTCACATCAATTATAAAAGGGTACCTCCGCCCACACCTCTTTACTTCTCTTTTAACAATCAAGCTCATCCAAACCCAACCCTTTTCAATTATAAACATCCCTATTTTCATTTTATAGGTTCTGGTCATTTTTAAATAGCACCTCTAGTACTCTAAGGAGATATTTAGACGAAACATGTAGACTAAGAGGTAATATGTTATACCGATTCTTTCGAATTTCATTCTTCCTCTACTTCCTCTGTATTAGTTTTTTCATTATAATTTGATAAAATCAGTATCAAAAATATACTTATATGTTATTATAATTATGAAACAATCGTATACCACCTTCTATTCATCCTATAAAAAATGAAAATATCCACACATGTGCACATACGGCTTACTGTATCCATGCCGTGGTGTAATCTATTTTTTTACCATAACCTTACATTGATGGGTATAATGGTGGAAAAATAACTATATAATATTACAATATCAATATTCTGAATTTAAAATATTATAAACCATCCAATTAAATACCATTATACAATTAAGGGAATGATATTGTCTCTTGTGCATACGTATGGTCTACTGTCTCCATGATGCGATACGATTCATTCTACATTGTTTTCATTAAAACGTGATTCTATACATGAATGGAATGAGAAAATATGATATATATTATAATAATATAATTATTTAAATGATATATGTGTTAACTAATAAGTGGAACATGAACTTATCTGACAAAAAAAATATATGAATATAAAGTAGTTAGTATCTGAATAACAAGTGACAATTAAATGTCACTAAAAACTGATGATAATATGATCATATATGGAAACCTAAAATTGAAAAATATTCTTGAATAAATAAATAAAAATATTTAAAAATATTATACAAGTGTTTTGGATACATATGAAGGATATCAGACATAGAGTGAGAAATAATCTTGAGATCTAATTATTATCTGAGATTGTTTATATGTAAGTATTTAATGGGTTATATTTATCACCAACATAAATGTTTCCAGATTATGTAATATAATTTTTAATCTTCTACAATTGATTAATGTTAATTATTCCCTTTGGTAAATTTTTATTAAACTGTATTTAAGGAATGCCTTTTCAATATTCGATACAAGGTACTTTTTTACTTTTCTTGAAAATTTTTGAGGATAATGTTTTTTCACTTATACAGAATGATCATATTTTTACATATTCCTAAAGCCTTATTTTCAATAGACTTCCTTAACACTATTTCAAGTTTATTTTCAAATAAATTCATTTATTTTAAAATTGGGAGTCATTTTGAGGAAAGAAAACGTTTATGTGATAGAAAAGATATTTTCCTCATGAATTAATTTCAAGTGTTTTATCAAAATTATTTTCCATATATGATGATTCTCTTTAAACAAGGTTATGGTTATATCCCTATTATTAAAATTATATTAATTTTTTAATTATGGAAATATATTTTATATGCATTATGTTATTATGGAACGATGTTTAATAAACCAATTTTATTTCATGGGTTATGCAATGATGAATGATATATATTTTCTTTTAACAGGTAAGAATGATTAAATTATTAGATGGGTGGGACATATATCTCCTTAAAATTAATTGGGTAATGATTTATATCCAAATAGATAGAAATGACTGGAATGGAAATTAAATCTGGTTCAATAATGTTGGGTTGTAACTGCTTGTAAACTTGCTTCAATAATGGACATTTTCTTCTATGATGGATGTGGAAAAGAGCCTTGACTAATATGAAATGATTTTCTATGATTATGTGTCTTCCAAAAAACATCATTTATTATGTTATGGATTTTAACATTATGTCCATTAATTCTTATGAACTTTTATCTGGTGACTTGATATCACGATCATTCATATCTAGGATAAAGCATCAAAATGTTACGTTCATATGTATTATGATTTTGATATGATTGATATTTCCCTTTATTACCATTTCATAGAATTTTATGTCACCTATTCATGTGTTTCTTTTCCCCAGATTATTAAGAGGGTATATTATGTAAGATATTTCAAAAAGGAGTCTAGTTGTGAAGATATAAGCGGGGTACAACATATATGTTTTATGAACCAGTTGTTTATGTCTTCCAGATTATAAACACACTATACATATAAGGTCATATCGTGGCTTTATTATACATTGTAATTAATATATTTAAATTTTGAACTAATCTCAATTTATTTAATTTATGGATCATTGTGTTCAAAAGATTATGCATGGACCTGGTTTCACATCCAAAAGTTGATTTGGGTGCTTATTTTATATCCATAACATTATGAGTGAACCTGTTTTTACTTACACATGTTTGTAAAGTTATAAACCAAAGGGAATGCCACAAATCCAATGTCTTATTCATATGTTATGCCTTCATGAATTATACTCTAATTTCTATTATGATATTTGCCTTATAAAAATTCAATATTTTTTATCATCTCTAATATGATAGTTATGATCTTAAAACATTGTTCTCAAGTTCCATACCCTTTTGATCATTTTGTGCTTACACATTTCCTTTGTTTACCCTTACTTATCATCTGATCTTACCCCTTTATTATGTTTCCTTTCCCTATGTTATGAAGAATATTTTTAGGTATACGTACTAAAGGTTGAGATCATCTTGGGACATGTTCAGAAACCATCATCAAGATAGAAGATTTTGTTTCCATGTTTTCAAAGACATGAAACTATTATAGTCCTCCGGCGTGTATTTTTTGTAACTTATAAAATAATCATCTAAAATGACGTAATATTCATGTATGTTATTACATGGTTTCTATATTAATAGATTTTTGTAGAAACGGGAGAACCCCATATACCGAAAAGGCATTAAAAAAAGAATAATCACAAATTACATCCCAATAGAAATAGAAAATATAAATTTATACATTGACCTAATATTAATTATAAACTAATTTTTTCTTCTAAAAACATCCAATAAATATAAATAAAAGTTCTCATAAATTTCAAAAATGGATTGAAAAGAAAGGTATTTCAATATCATTGGTTTTTTATTAATCAAATATGGTTGATACTATTTATAAATCTTAGTTGAATGATTATGTTTCTACAATCCATATTGTGAATAGATTGTAGGGCATAAAAATACTAAGGAAACCAGTGGATAGTGAGCTTGGCTAGTATTCAATAAAAAATATTCTCTCACATGTGAAAGTCTTGGGGAAATTCATTTTGGTGTTGACCACTATGTTTAATTTTCCAATAAAGAAGAAATTTTATATTCCATTATTGTTTAGAATCTTATTTTTAGTTTTATGAAATGTATCGTTTGGTGTTAAATTCAGTTTTTGAAAAAAAAATCCATGATATATAGAAATGACATCGTTTGATGTTGTAAAATAAAGGAAGAGATTTAATCCATTTATTTGTAATTTAATATCAATAATTATATCTTGCAGGTTTATACTAGTATTAAATGAATAGTTATAAATGAAAAAATCTTATCTGTGATGGCCACAGAGATTAGGTACTATCTAAAAATAAAGGATTCAATGATTAGTTGAGAATGGTGTAGTTAGTACTCTTGATATCACTTATTTGGAAACTTTTTTTTGGATTGAATTAATTGAATGAAAACCAATAAATCAAAGAATGGTGAAAATATAAGTTCATCCATATTTGTAATCATATATAGAGAAATATTTAGCTCATATATGGATTTACATAATAGACAATTCTTCATTCCATTCATTGATGACTATTCAAGAAATATCATCATCATCATTGTAATTTATTTATAAAATTTTTCAAGGCAACAAGAAATGAAGCTGGACACGAAAAAGAAGATGATCATGGGAGGCTTAATGTGTTTTAGATTGAGGTCAAACCCTATTGAAAGATTATACCCCAAAGGCTTAAATACTTTCATACTATAAAAATAGGTGACACTATATCTTGGATCCACCATGGATGCAAGATGGTTGGTGACCTTGTTGCCTTCACGCATGGTGTAATGAACAAGGATGTTTCTGTTGAGAAGTGTTTTATGATTTATGACAATATAGAATATCAACCATGGGATAGTACATATTCCCTATTGAGAATTATGTAAAATAAAAAATTATGTGTCCACTTTTGAGAGAAGTTTATTTTCATGACCGAATAAATTTAAGCAAGTGAGTATAGCCTTGGAATTGTCTGGAAGGGATTGATTGAAATTGAAAAAATATGTGAAGGAATAGGTGATCGATCCCCATGAATCCTGAACACCCCCCCCCCACCCACTCTCCTAACATGTCTCCCTAATTACAGGAACAATACATTTTAAACATGTGGCCCATGAGGGGAGAATTCTATTGGGCCTAGTGGCATTATGAGACATTGTAGACTTTCTATTCAGGAAATCTATTCACCTGCAGTGGTCTTAACATGGTAGCATCACACAAATTCTTATGAAATCCAACCAAATCAATGAGAAGGTCCTTTGTCCTATTGATAATAGACTTCCCCAATGTAGTAACCCCTCTTTTGACAAGATCTATTTATCTTCTTCTAGATACACCAATAGTTGTCATTCAAAACTATTTCCCTCAATATATTTTTAGGTCTCGTGTCTCCTACTCCCTGAAAACATCATTCTAAAATTAAGGCCCAAATAAACTACTGCAATGATAATGCAGAGAACTCACTAAACAATACCTATATATATTGTTCCTAGAAACCATCAAAAAATAAATTATTTTCGATCTAATTCAACTAATTTTTACATCAGATGATCCTGGAACTAGGAAAATTATAGATCTTCTAATATTATCATCAGTAGGTAAAACATGGTACCTAATTCTCTAAACAAGTCAATTAAACTTTTTAGGAATATTATTACACCAAATAATCTCATTCCATATATATACATCATATCGAGATACTGTTTCCCTTAATAATTCCTTCAACAAAATGGTTCAAGAAGGTGATGTCATGAAAACACATTTACAGTATTAATGTTCATGTTAATGAGGACAAAAATATCTTCAAGTTCTTTTTCCAATACAGTCTTTAAAAACCATTGGTGCATACTAGCCTCCCTAAATAGATTTACTAGATCTGACCAACCTAGGAATCATATTTTTGAAGCTTCTCTGCTCTGATTCCAAATGATAATACCACTTGTCCACATAATCTATCCAGTGGTGGATGATGATTTGAGTTGTGTGGAGAAATTTTAGACCGCATAGGAGATGCATGACAGTTAAAAACCTATGTTTCACCCCTTTATTTTTTATACATTTACTTTCCCCAAAGATTTTGTTCCTCTAAAGCCACTCATGATAGTTTTTCATGCAAGAAGTGAAGAATGTTCACGAAATTCTTCACGCTAATACCCCCTTCTTGAATAGGTCATTCTATCCTGGACCACAAAACCAATTGTCGTTTTCCTTCAAATATGGAATCCCAAATAAATCTATAAAATTCTTGTCCAAGATATTAATTACACCCTTCACAACATTAACAACTACAAGATCATGGATGTTAATAGTGGTAAGGATTTGGTTAATTAGTGACCTCGTGCCTCCAAAAGATAAATAACTGTTTTTAGAATTCATTACATAGACCATGATCTTGCTCAAAATTTTGTAACAATTTAAAATTAACAACCTAACAATGTAATGAGGAACTAATGAAGTAGATAATGAGGTGGTAGATGAACATTGGTTCATCCTCTGCTATTAATTAATGATATATCTTCATAACATGGTGTTATTAATCCGAAAACTGATAAAATCCTTTGTATGAATGAAAATGAATGGGGAAAAAGGATCTATTTTTCTCATCTTGTGAGTTTCTTTGAAGAATTCGTATCTCTTTGCAATAAAATAAACAACAATCAATGAGGAACTAATGAAGGTGAGAATAAGAATAGAGTCCCAAGGGAAGAAACCCATAACTATTAACACCTTATTGGTAATGCTTCATTAGATCCAATTAAATGATTTATTCATTTCAACCTTCATTACAATATTTGACCCATGATCCTTGAGGTTTATATCCATATCCACAATTTTTCCCATAGATATATAACCTTGTATTGATGAACCCTTGAAAATTGAATTCTTCTCCTCTGAAAACCCAGTGGGAATTATGTGTGGATTACCTACTTTTTATGACACTGGCCAGACATATATATAGAATGTTGCACATGCTCACTGGCCTATAATTTTGAAGGGTGGAGGGATCCTACATTATGTAGATAATAAATAATGTAGTTTCATAGGAAGCTCATGGATGTCCTCCTCCCAAAATTAATTATTTAATATCCTTGATCAAGTCACCGCTAACCATACTCCAAGATACCCTATAAAAAGATCCTAGAAAACTATCAGGTCTCAGAACACTATTGAGGTCGAGGCCTAGTATGGCCACATGAATGTATTTCTCCTCTGGGATATCTTCTAGGAGTTTATTTTCCTTTCTAGAGGCAATGTTGGTAATCACCTCCATGAAATCAAAATTTCCTCTGGGATACCATTTAGGAAAATGAGGATTATGGCATGTAAGTATATCATTGAAATAAGATAGATCCATGTCACCAATAGTAATTCATTCAGTAGAATATGAGCTATCCACCATCATAATATTATGTTTAATAAAATTTCATTTCACTTTAATTCATTTATGAAAAAAGGAATTTTTTCTATCTCATTCACAAAACCATTTAATTCTTGAGGGCTCCCACACCTCGTTTAGTTTTCTTGCGATCATTTATTCCATTCTCCTATTATTTATAGCAAGACCATCAAATAGTGTGTCACTCCAATCTTCCTCAAGGTTGGATTTAATCTAGTTGATCTCATTCTTTTCTATTCCAATTTCATGGGTATTGGGAGGGTAATCCCTGATCAACCCATAAATATATTTTTTAAGGAGTCCCAATTTATTGTGTAGACCAATAAATGTGTTCCCTTATGTTGTATTACCCTATGAATTTCAAACTACATTTTGGTAAATTAGGTATCATGATCCACTGACAAGAGACTCTGAATTGTTTGTATCCCTCTAAACTACAAGACGAAGAGACTGGCCATGTTGAACATGGAGGCGCCTACATTTTTTACCATGAAGAATGGATACTTTCTGGTTAGAATAATAACACACCCTACCATTTTTGTGTTTGTATATCATAAAAACCATGTTATGATGAAAGGATAGGGTTTTCCTTGTGAGTAAAAAATGACTCTGAGTTGGAAAAAATCCATTTCAACATTCTAGGTGTCAATAATCGAGAAAGTCCCTACACTTCACATGTTGGGATTTCTAAAATAAAATCCCATGTTTTCATTATGGGAATAGTTCATTTCATCACATGTAGGCCTGAATATTTTATATTCACCTCCCCAATGAGGAACTCATGTGCCTTTGATATATCATTATAGGACAGACATGGTGGGAGAGGAGTAATGCAAGAGGAATATGTGTCTCTCGAAGAAAGTGGATTCCCCAGATTGTTTACCACAATGGATCGCCTTCTACGAATCATATATAGGAAGTTGGAAAAAATATCATAATAAAAAAATAGAAGTGGGTGGGGCCAGTTCGAAATAAGGAACCACCTTCCAAAATAGAATGGGTAAATATATCATATTTTAGGTTTGAAAAGGCATACTTTAAATTATATAACTCTATAAGAGATTCATAATCTTATATGTCTATATCATGACCATGGGAATGAGTGTTGGATATTGACTACATCTATGATAAGTCCTCAATAGAGGGAACCTACTTATTTATTTCACGATCTATGTAGCTGTATTTTCAACATACATATTAATAATGGACCAAAATTTTATAAAACAAGCAATACCAGGGAGACAATGGGTAGAAAATATCCCTGTTCCATTCAAATAAGTATGGAAGGTGAAGAAATTTATTATCATATATATGGATAGAAATATCTATATCCATGAAAATGCGGGTAATCAATCGAAAAATAACCATAGTTGTGATCATTTGTTCATAGAAAGACTCCTAAACATTTATCGATGGCTTTAAGAAAATAATTTTTCTTGAAGGAAAGTGGAATGAAAGGGAGACTAATCCTGACTACAGTGCTCAAATTGTCCCATCCCTTATGAATATCAATTAACCAATGGGGATAATTGGAATTCTACTGACCCTAGGACATGGGAGCTCTACTCCACATTGGGATAAAGTCCCACTTTAGTCCCAAAACCATGCAAATAAATTTGTTGGGTAAAGATGAGATTTGAGCCACATGTTCCAAACCCCAAGATTCCACAAACCATTGGAATATTCTAAGTAGACTTTTTTCATATATGACCATTTCAATAATCTTCATTTGAGGAAGCCAAACATTGTAGTAAAATTTGTGGAAGGAACATCCAAAACTAGACATGTTACTTCCCTAGACACTGCCAGAGGATCCATATGAATTTTTGGGAAACATGGGTATGGGTAAGACTGAGAGGGATGGCAGAAAATCTCCTTTAAGGAAACACTAGGATTTGGATCTGAGGATGGGGGCATGAAATATTTGGAGGTGATGAAAAACCAGAAAAAACTGATGAAGAAAAAAGGTCAAAGGTCATCAATGTAAGAATCTCAGCATCGGAGTTCACCGCATCCACGGGAGAAATGGTAGGAAATTTTTGAAATTATGATCTTGTGTGAGGTGAATTCTTTCAATTAGGATAATCCATATGATATATGTATCTTTATTTACATTCCAATAATAATAAATTAATTTATTCCTTTAAATTTTTTAATCCTAAAGCAGTGAAACAATTTTTTAAACAAATTAGGATCTTGATATTAGATCAAGGTGGTGAATATTATGGGAGATAAACTGAGGATGGAAAATTTCCTAGTCTATATTCATGCTTTCATTAAGAAAAATGAATCTTTTAACAATAAACTATGCTAGGTTCACTAGTCCAAAATGGTTTAGTTGAATGAAGAAATTAAAGATTAACAGACATGGTATGAAGTATGTTTTGTATCTCTAAGTAACCTAAATTCTTGCAGGCTGATGCACTTAAAGTGGAATCAGGAATTTTGAATCAGGTTCTAATAAAAGTAGTTTCAAAAAAACCTTTTTCAATTGTTTATGGGTTTGAATCTGAGTTTTAGGCATGTGTGAATTTATATGTCCTTCATAAGTGTGTGTTTATATTACACATGAATGTATGTTAAATTCTATGGCCATTAGTGTCTACATCATTGGATATGTATAAATGTCTAAAGTATTTCATTTTTATTTTCCATTATAGAACACTAGAATTATGGAATAAATAAATAAATAATCCCCTAAAATTACATGATTAGTGGGATTGATATTATCAATAATATTTAGGATAATTTCCATTTAGATGATAAACCCTCTATCCCATGTGATAGATTGATAATTTTTCACAAAAAAACCCTCATTTTCTATCAAATATCATTCCATAAATGGTTGATAATCATCCTTTGGATCAAATAGTTCAAGAATAAAAAACACTTGATCAACCTGCTAAACCCTAAATTCCTCAATAAAATAATAGTGAAACATTGAAAAGATCCACTAGGATGATAAATCCATCAGTTTCATGTAATTATATAGTGTATCCACAATAAGATCACTATAATATTGGTGCTGAAAACGATCATGAAACATATTCACATGCCATGATTTGTGAGGAGTCAAATATATGGTACGATTACATGAAGAAGGGGTTGAATTCCATGAAGAGTAATGATATCTGAGACCATGTTGAGTTTCCATTTTTTTAAACCTATTGGATGTAAATGGGTTTTTAAAATAAAGAAAATTTCATTAGGCCACATTGAATAAAATAAAGCCCGACTAGTTTCTAAAGGGTTCACTCAGATGAAAGGGGTCTATTATACTGACAAAGTTTCTCTTGTATCCAAAAAGGATTCAATACACATTGTATTAGAATTTGAATCACTTTTGGATTTAGAATTACAACAAATTTATCTGAAAACGCCTTTTCTGAATGGTTGTCTATATGAGGATGTTTACATGAAAAAACATGAATGATTCCCCTCTAGTTTTGGTGATATGTTTTTGAGGAATATGAAATGTTTTATATATGGTTTAAATAATCTATTGTGATAGAGGTATTTGTGATTTCCTGATGTAATTACTTCATTTTTATTTGATGAAAACATTATAGATCAATATATATACCAAAATATCAGTGGGAGTAAAATATGTTTTCTTTTTTTACATATAGATTACATTTTACTTGCCACTAATGATAAGGGTTTTCTATATGAGGTTAAACAGTTTCTATCAAAAAGGATTGATGTGAAAGATATGGGTGATGAATCCTATTTCATTAGAATAAATATCCCAATAGATAGGTTTAGAGGTGTTCTAGGCATGTCTCAAAAAACCAAGATTAGTAAAGTCTTAGAGATATTATGTATGCAAGGTTGAGAACCAAGTATAGCAGCCATTATTAAGGGTGATAAATTCAATATGAACCCAAGCCGTGAAAATTATTTTCAATGAGAACAAATGTATTCCATCCCATTTTATTCCATTATTGGTAGTTTCATGTATGGTCAGGTCTGCATGAGGCATTACATTGCATTTATAGTAGGAATGTTAGAGTGATATCTACGTGATCTAGGTATAGACCACTGGAATTCCATGATGAAGGTATAGAGATACCTCAATGGGACTAAATACTACATGCTTATATATAAGCACACTCACAATTTGGAATTCAATGGATACTGAGATGAAGACTTTTCTGTTTGTGTGGATTCACACAAATCTACTTCAAGATATGTCTTTATGATGTCTGGATGAGCTGTGTCTTGGAGAATTGTAAAATAGACAATAATAGTAAATTATTATATGTAATCTAAGTTCATTTCATATTTTGAGGCCAATTCTCATTGTGTATGGATAAGGAGTTTAATTTTTGTCATTAATGTTATGGATTGTATTTCTAGTACACCGATTATATAATTTGATAATTAGGCTACTCACATTATGGATAAGAAAAAAAATTGGGAGTCAAATTAAGCACATAGATGTCAAATAGTTATCCATAATGGAGCATGTTAAAGATAAAATAGTGTTCATTCATCACATCATCCCCAAATTTATGATTTTATATCCTTTAAGTAATATAATTACTCCATTTAAATTCAAGGATCATGTAATATTTATGGGATTATGTTCTAAATTATAAATTTGTTTAATTTGAATTCAAACTCTATATATTAAAATATTTATATCATCATATTTTGGGTATATAAACATTACTTGAGAAATATATTTTTTTGACTACATAATAAACCATACGATTATAGTTTGGCCATATGGAGAAAAAACCATGTGGTTAAGGATTTATCATGTAGTTATTTAAATATATATGATATATTGTGATACGTAGAATGTAATACATTTTATTTTGTTGAAATTCTATTATTATCCATATATCATTTTTTATTAAATAGATTAAATTCATTCAAACTAATTAGATTGGACCAAGTGGGGGAATGCAATAAATGGCCCATCAATTAATTAATAATGTAATAAATAATGGTATGATAAATTATATCATCTAAATATTATTATTGTATGCTATGAAAAATAAAGTAATTTATTATATATGAATTTAATGTGTTAAATTCACTTTTCAAAATTTATTTATTACTTTGATGGAAATAAATCTACATACATTAATACCCCTGTCGACAAAGTCAATTGTAGTGGGTCCTTGATGGTAGAACCCCCTGAAATTATTATCCCCCTGAACTCACCAGATTAAGAGAAATATACACCATCCATATCCCTATGAAGAGTGTATATGACATTCATGTTTTGATTCCATCATTTCTTAGTTTTACAATGGATGTTTGTAGGTAAAAGGTTCCTTCTATTAATTAAATTTTCTGATCATAAAATTCAATCATTAATTAAAATTTATTACAATGGGCAGATGAAATATTCCATATATAACCATATTTATAAGTTCCTAAAATGTTCTCACACCCCTATCCTAATGTTTTTCTAATTATACTCTATTCATATGTTGTCAATACGGGCTTTCCCTATGGGCTTGTTGTACTGGATGGCCAATGGGTTGAGGGATAACCTGTGTTAGACCACCTATTTTTGAAAACCCCAATTCTTATTCCTATATAATTTCCTACATATAACACACAACTCACATGAAAAAATTTAATGTTAAATATGTTTTTTCTATAAATTTTAATTTATTTTCCAAAAATATCATTCAAAAATGAAAATATCCAATATTAAACATACCCATTTAAATCATGGGTCGTCTTATTTAAAATACTTAAAAATTTAAAAATTAAAATTATTAAACATATACTCAAATTATGAACTCATAAAATCCACTACACTTATATAATACTCATACTCATGAAAAATATCCATTATTAATGAATAAATAAAACATTGATTCTGTGCATATTTAAAATTGAATATTAATGTAAGAAAAACAATTATCAATGGGGAAAATAATTTTCACATTTTATAAAAATAAATTTATTTCAATTGATCATTGGAAATAAAGATTTTCAAATTCCCAAGGAACAATATTGACCTTCTCAACACTTCGATTCAATCTTTTGATTCATCATTATTAATATTCCTTGTTATGATGTGCTTCACTGATTTTTTTTTCTATCATCAATCATGTTAATATGAATATGTTATGGTTTACTAATATATTTCATACACACTACTATTTATATACCCTTTAATAGCATGAAAAAGCCTTTTAACTGCACTAAATGAGAATTGTTATCCTCGATGTAATTAAGGATGGGTTGCCTTTAATAGTACTAAAAATCCCTAATAAAGTCCATAGTTTATCAGTTCTATTTATAGATATTATTATGAAATTATTTTATTAGTGAATTCAATAGAACTGATCAATGAGGACCTTTATTAGTGCTTGAAATAGTGATGATAAAGGCCCCACCTACAGTCTGTATATCGGCACACTACAACAACCTGTAAACTATATAGAAAATTTATAATTTATTTAAAATAAATTTTTCAACATGTATAAAAAACTACAACATAAATTTCAAAAAATGTTTTTTATAATTACATTTATACTTTCTATCCAAAAAACATTAAAAACGTTCATGATTCATCATATTTGGAACCTATGATGCCCTCTCAAAAAGACCCTCCCATGGTATCTTTTGCAAAAAAACACCTCAACATAAGAAACCGAGTCTACCTCTATAAGAAAAAAAATGAAATTTTAGTAATATTATAATAAAATAAATTATAATTTAATAATAAATATTTTATTTAAAAAATGAACATAGAATAAAAAATTTCACATATAGTTATACTGGTCACAATGTGCATTGCATTGAGGTTTGTTTGACTACAACACTTCAAAAATGGGGTATGGATCATTGTTCTAATGTTCCAAAACCATTGAAATGTGTTTGCTCAGTTTTAAGTATGTTAATATTAAATTAAGGCACACATGTAGTTATCTCAGTCACACGATGCATTAGATTGTGATGCAGAAGATTCATATACATTAAAAAATTAGTTATGGATAAATATTCTAAATTATGAAAATAATTTGAATTTTTTTCTCTATTATTAGTATGTCTCTTTTGTTTTTTACTAAAATATTATTTCAAATTTGAAACAAACACTTTTAGTTATACGGAATCATTTTTATGACACTTAAAATTGATTATTATTTTATGATGATTTTGTAGTCTAACTCACACCCTAGGTCATCTCTCAAGGAGTGATGATAGGTTTAGTGTTTGTATTTTTTAATAAATTGATCTTAAGTGGGGGGTAGTTTCGAAAATAGTTTTAAGAAAATAATTTAATATAAATATTTTATTAGTTGAAAAATGATGGTGGAGTTTTTATAATTATAAGATAAGGAGTTCATTTAATTTCTAATACACATCATTTTTAGCAAATTTTTCTAAAAAATGCACATGGTTTAATGTAATTATTTGGTTAAATGGTTTTCAAGATCATGATTAAATTATTGCCTCTTCAAATGATGCACAAATAAACGACCATTAACACAAAAATTGTGTTTTAACGGTTTTAACCTTATGAATAGAAAAAATTCTTCCAAATAATAATTAAAATTCATGAATGTGAATAATAAAATTGATTCTTGTGTTGTCCAATCAGATCAACACAATATTCCCACTTGACATCTCAACCCAAACTTTTTTGAGGTAAAACATTTTCACAGGTGTCAGGAAAATAATTCAATGTAGAATAATATTAAGATAAAAACATAAATGAAATGTTTCGAACATATATTACACAAAACCTATATCATAATATGTCCTAGAACTCCCTCCCATGAATGTGTAGCTTCCTCGAAATGAATTTCCACTTTTTAGCTCACCATCGAGAGGAGGATGATGCTTGGATTGAAATTCACCTTCACATTTGATCCCCCTATGAGGATAGGAGCCTCTAAAACATATTATTTTAGGAAAAGTATCCTATGTGTATCCAAAATGGCAGCACTTCACTCCTTGGTCTAACATACAAATGGGGTACCTAAGGTTCCAATTTATAGGTAATGTGGAAGGTTATTTTGGGCACATAGATTTTTTAAAACCACTTAACCCATGGTTTTCAACATATATATATTCTTGTAACACTTTGAATAAAATAAAATTATTTTTCCCAATCATTAATATATCTCCACAGAAAATGTGGCATGATTTGGATGTCAAAATCTCGAGATATGAATTAAACACATCACACAATTTTTGACATCGTACATATTTAGTGGCTTGGAAAGATCTATTCATTTGGACCTTTTAATGGAAGAATTGGTATTTGGTGTCTTCAAAAGATTTGAATCCCAATTAATTTGGAAACTTTAATGAATTTTCAGCCCAATTGAACTAATGGATCATCTATAGTTTCCTTTTGATTCTACTGCTGTTCTTGGAATCTTGCACATTTTGGCCCCTTTTTCTTCAACTTCATCTTGGACCCTTCAAATCACCTTCACCGATAATGAAATAATTCAAAAAAGAAAAATTAACGTTTCTAAATATGATTAAAACAATATAACTTAATCAAAAATGATGTTCAAATTGTTAATAAAATGAGAAATAATCATACAAATCATTTTAACACAGTGATGTAAGGATGAAAATGAATAGTGAATTACTACATGATCACACACCCGCATGTAAATATTCTAAATCCATGGAAAATTCACACTTCAAAAATCTATGAATGGATATATTTCCAACATCATGAAGATTTAGCATTGAATATTTCTTTCTTCATAGCAATGTGATCATAAAAAATATACTAAGTAGTTTTTATCATTTATCATGGGAAAATATGTCTCATGGATTTTATCAGAATGAAATTATAAGAGATGCATGATACAAATAATATAAAATAATTCAAAATATTAACATTTCACTAATTATCCATGTGTGTGTGTGTGTGAAACTTATTTCATGTTATTCTTTCCACTTTTTGTCTTGTAAATATAAGTTATTTTAAAAAATGGATTAAATAATTCTGTCCATCGAACCTATCCTACATACATTGCAATTAAATTAAAAAATAAACTTACTTAAGAATTACTAAAATTAAAACCTTAATCTCTTGACCTAGATATCCCCATATGTTTTACATTTCATCGACCCCCTCATTAATAATTAGTTTTTTTATTTCAAAATTCGAACATGTAATAAATCACAAACTCATCACAAACCCTTGTTTGATCTATATATGAAACTAATTGTAATAGTTATAACATGATAAAAGGTGAAGGAAGAGTTTTTTTTTGACCTACCTAATACACAACTCATATTTAATGTTTTTTTTTAATTTTTTTAAAGGGCATAAAATAGTCTGATAATAGGTACATGTGCATAGGTTAATCCAATACCATAATGAAATGGATTTGATAAGGAATGAATGTATGAAAAAAATCGTTCTGGAATGTACCGAAACATTAACCTAATTTTTATTTATCTTCTATTAGTTAATAAATGATCACAATTAAGGGTTGTGTGCAAAGATGTTTGGAGATTTTCAGTGACGCAATTTTCCCATAAACTACTCACACATAGGGTACCATTCTACGAAAATGTTTCAAAATGATACAAATATTTATGATATCAACAAAACTAATTTATTGGAAAAAGTAACTACTAAATGTTAAATTCTTTTGAAAACCCAAATTCTATTAGTTATTTTTTTAAAGAAACATTAATTAAGGTAATTCATCATTTATTTTCAATAATTTAATAATTAGGTTAGCATCATATTCCGTGATTTAGTGGGAATATTTAAGGAATATGGCAGGACATAATTGAGTGGAAAATTAGGGGTTAAGTAATATTACTATTAAAAATATAATATAGAAAAATAATAAAAATTATGAAAATTCCTAACTAACCTATAAATATACACATCCCCCAAACAAACATCTTGTAGTGTCCAAACCATAATAAAAATGAATGTGGGAAGGGAGGATAAATCATGGTGTGTGTCAATGGTAGGATTGTTTTTAAACATGAATTCCCTCGATTGGGGACTCTATAATTAATTCATAAAAGTAATTTGTTGATTTCCATTGATAGTGAAGGTTTGATTTTTTTCATTAATTTGAACCTAAACCACACTAAATTGACAAACATTAGAAATAGTTTATAGGCTAAAATAATGGTAATGAAGCTTACCATTATAAAAACAAGCCATTCGTTGAAATGGAGGACCTTCTACATGATGTGGAATTGAAAAATAAGGGCAATACGATCATGGGAAGCCTTGTTTCTCTCATTTTAGATTCGAGAGTTCTTATAAGAATCCCTACGTATTTGTTCCATCTCTTGAATATTTAGGTTACTTTGAGTACCTTCACTAAAAAGATTAGAATTTAATTTTTAATGACCTCGTAGGACTGGAACTCTATCTCAACAGGAAGATGAAAACTTTTTCCAAAAACTAGCTGATCTGTTTACATTATAGGGGTTGTTTTGAAGTATGTATGGTAAGACCAAAATAAATCATCAAATTTAAGACACCAATATATTTATTTGGCCTGAAAAAGTTTTTCCAAAATTTATTTTACCTCTATATTTGACACCTCAGCTAGACCATTGGTTTATGGGTGATATGAAATATACACTCAATAACCATACCCATACCGATTGAAAAGTGATTACATTTTTTGGTTGTATAAAAGAAAAACATAATCACTAATGATGAACCATGGTAATCCAATGCTATAGAAAATACGGATTCTAAAAAATTCTTATACTATTTTGGAATCATCAATCTTCATGGCTTGTGAATTTACTAATTTTTAATATTAATCATCTTCTAGAACAAAGTTTCTATTGGAATTGAGAAATGTCCACATAAATTCAATTCCCCAAACATAAAAAACATTGTGGATGTGAACAGGGTTGTGTGTAATTTCTTTTCATTTAGAGACATTCCCCATTATTTGATACTGAGTAAAATCCTTTCATAAATTATGTGCATCCCAAAATAATGTTGTCCAAGAGATACCAGAATCGAGGACTTTAGGAGCAATGAGTTGGGGACCAAATTGGCCCCCAAAATCGAGGGTGTGGTAGAACCTATGGACAGACTAAAACTCATTATCTTGAACACATCATTTAGTGACATTATCACTACATGTCCACCAAAGGTAGTGGTTATCACAAATGTACGAAAGAACTCATGTTTTAGATGACTGTATTGGTTTATTTCTGAAATTAGTATGAATGCGATATAATACTGAATAATTTACTATTTTTGGAATAACAAGAAATATAATCTTTCACTTGGTACGATTACTCATCAGGAAACATGTCATTGATTGGAATTCAAGGGGATTAGTCAATGTGTGGGTAAGGTAGGAACCTACTGATGTGGTTAGACACCATATTCTATACTTCTTTTTATCATTAATTTTAATTTCAAATTACTTAATTAAGATAATCCAACAAATGAAACATGTTTGGATTGTGGTTTAATAAGGTGATACTAGGGGCTTGCATGATCTAAGAACAAAATGACTATGTACCCAAAAAGATATGACCCAAATTTATCTAAGGAATCAAATGGAAAATAATTATTATTTTTTAGGTTGTAGTTTTCATGGGTTGGGTCTAGAGTGCAAGAGGCTTAGGATTTGACATGTGGAGATTTATTGACCCTTTGTGATAAGGCTTCCCCAACTAGATAGTTAGAGGCCTCACACATGGTCTCAAATGGTAAATTCCATCAATGTTTTTGGATTTTTGGTGGTGAAGTGAGACTCATTTCAATTTGTTATATGCTTCCTGAAATTATTTTTCCAAAACAAAATCCTTTTATATTTGGAGCAATCAGGAGAGGGCCTAAAATCTTACTAAATTCAAGAATGAAATGCCGGTAAAATCCACCATGACTTAAGAAAGGCCACACATCCTGCACATTTTTTTGGAATAGTAAGTAATAAATGATATCCAATTATGATTTCTCTAATATGAACCCATCTTTAAAAATTAAAAGTCCAAGTATTATACATTGTCACACCATGAAATGTAATTGATCGTAATTAAATATAACATTAATTTCTAAACAACGACATAGAATAGAACCAAGACAACTCAATCATTTGTAAAATAGGGAGGAATAAATTGTAAAATCATCTATGAATAATTCAATGCAATCTTTAAGTATTTAGAAAACAATTCTAACCATGCATCACTGGATAGTAACAAGAGCATTTTATAGGCCAAATGACATCCTTATATATGAAAATGTTCCAAAGTTTGAAGTGAAGGTTGTCTTTTCTTGATCCTTTGGGGCAATATGAATCTAAATGTATCCAAACTAACCATCAAATAATTAGTATAGGGAATTCTATGCTATCCACTCTAGAATCTGGTCAATTAAAGGTAATGGGAAATGGTCCTATCTAGGGTGTTCGTGTATTCAGTGATAGTCTAAACAGACACACAAACTATTCTGCAAATGGGTTTGAACCAATTCATTGTTTTGATTTTTAATTATAGTAAGACATGTTTTTTCTAAGAACAACTTTCACTGTGTTGACCCATTTAATTTCATAGATAGAGTAAATGATTCCTTTAGCCAATAATTTTGTTTGTTACATAACAACATATGGGAGGTTTGGGTTTAGTCTATGTTTTTCATGCCTCGCTGGTTTGGCCTCATCATTTAACAATATATTTTGTTTTCAAATTTCCAATATAATACCATGAATTTCTATAGTCTTCCATACTAAATCATGTTTATACTCCCTTAAAAGGTTACAAAGTCTCAATTCATGCTCTAGAGGGAGTGAACTAGAAATGATGAGAGGATTCTTATTTCCATTCTCAAGATATGAATGTTTTAAATCATGAGGATGTTTTTTAAGATCCAATTTTTGTGGAATTATAATTGAAGGTAGTGGATGTAAAAGTGGTAGATAAATAAAATCATCTTACCCCTCAATGGTAACATCCCCAAATGTGGAATTATCTTTTAAATGTTTATAGGTATATCGATGTTCATGGGATCCTCAATGTCAAAGAAATCATCGATTAACAAAAATTCATGGAATTTATCTATATTCATACAACATTATATGAATAATTCATATCCTATAATATATATCAATGATGAAAACTCATAAAGGGGAGTGGGGGAAAGAAATCAATTTTGTTCAGGGGTAGGAAGTACATAAATTAAATTAACTAAAAATGAGGAATGTTCATATGAGGGATGATTTATAGAATCAATGATTGTTATGGTGGAAAGTTACACCAATAGACTCTATAGATAATATACCATTTTCGACATTAATTAATGTTTTAGTGACTTTCAATAATGCAATCCCTAATATAATTTTGGGATTTCCATTTCATCCTATAATATTCCATTTTTTTGAACCTAAAAATCAGTATAAAATATTAAAATTTTCACCCTCAAAAGAAAATACTCTAACATAATAACAGGGTTTGATGTATGGTATTCTAGTTAAAAACAATTAACATTGACAGGACTTCCCCAAACTATATTGAATAGAAAATTTAGTGGGGAATCACATTTTTAGAATCACTAAAATCGAGCATAGCATTTGAAAAGAAATACTCCCCTGTAGTGTGCAGAATTGAGAATGTTCAACGATCATTGTATTTATTGGGAAGTGATGGATAAATTAATTATGAGATGATATTCCCCATGTTAAACATTTAATTACCTTGAAGTTCACTTCATTATGTACAGATATCCTTCAGAAACATATCATATCATGGAATTTACTTTACAACATCAATCAATGGATTATCAATCTGCACTTTTTTTAATGTTTCCAATATTTATTTATAATGTTCATGTTCTTTTTTGTTTCCTTGGTTGGGTGTCCCTATGGGTAAATGGAAGTGGAATGGTTTGGCTTAGTGTTTCATCAAATGAAACCCTCTTCCTATTGACAAGCATTCTCTCGGGGTATGGTTTTTCATCATTTGGATCATTTTTAGTGGTTGTTATGGTGGTTTCCTTGGGAGGGTATGGCCTTAATGGAGAAGACATTTTGGTTTTTATTTTTGTTCCACTCCTAAAGGTTATGGAACTAAAATTTCACTTATCCCTGGGGTTGACTATTGGTAGAGTAGTTATTTTACCCTTCCCATGACTTTTTATTTTCCACCACTGAGTTTGAAATATTTCCTTATTTCGTCTGCAATACCTGTATGTATACATGAGTGATTTAATGAAATTGTATATTATTTTCATCAAAGCCATTTATCATGTAATCTTGTCTTGGATTGGTTTTTTGGAGGGATTATATTAATGTCCATTATGGTGGTTGAACATTTTACGGTGGTGGTGGTGGATGATTATTCTACCTTGGTTGGTTCTATGGTTGTTGAATTCAGATTGAATACCCCATTTATTATACAATTTGGTGTCTTTAATACTAGAGTTGGATGGATAGTAATGTTCTTTCTAAATGGGTTCTTTATAGGGTTGGTCTGGAAAAATTTACTCACATCTCTTAGACGGTTCTATCAGTTGAGGGAATTGGTTATAATAGTACGTTTCAGTAGAATAGATACAATAATGGATGAGAGGAGGATATTGGAAATTCCCCTGGGAAAGAGGAATATTTCAAATAAGGGTACATATCTCTTTAATCATCTTAACCACTGGCTTCTCAAATTTAATTCTTTGCACCTCATGGACACCTCGATTGGGTAGAGTGGACATTGAATTGAATTATTGAGTGTTCAGTTCCATGTTCTCAATAAGTTTATGTGCATTGATTATGTTTTTTAACTAGTGAACCACCTACATCAGCATCAATCATGTATTGATCAATATTAATTAATCCTTCATAAAAATACTGTATTAATATTTGATCACATATTTGGTGGTCTTTTAAACTTGAAAATTTACTTTTAAATCTTTCCAAGTATTCATGAAGTGTTTCCCCATGATATTTTCTTATCCTAAAAATTACCTTCCTTATTGTTTTTGTTTGAGAGGCCGGGAAATATATTTCATGAAAAAAGTGTTTCATGTCTAACCAGCCTCTAATAGGGGAATTAACATTATACAATAATATTTTGCAGTTTTTTCTAATGAAAAGGGAACTCACTAAGCTTTACATGTTTCTTATCCACATTAGAATGTTTTATTGTAGAAAACATAGTATGAAATTTTTGACAATTTATTATGTGGATCTTCCCCCGTGAGTCCATGGAATTAGGGTAATAAGTGAATTATACTAGATTTAAGTTCAAAATTTGGTACTTTACCTTGTATTTGAATGTACACTGGTTGGATATCGACATAATGCAAGCTTAGGTGTTTTAACGTTCGGTTATTTTTAACCATGTAATAAAAAATAGGTTTAGTTTCTAGTTTTTTCTAGAATAATAGGCAATTAGAAAAGTCTCAAGTTTTTGTGTGTCATCCTTCAAAGTGTTATCCTTTGTGTCTCGGTGTCGCTAAAATAGGATCATCTTCGGTTTGGGTTTGAAAGGAGGTAAATATCCAAGAGTATATTATCTAATTAACAAAACCTACATATTAAATAAATCAGAAGACCAAAATATTTTCAGATGTATAAGATAAAACAACTAAATCTTCACAAAATTTATAAATATCTTATCAAAAGCATGCAATAGAAACTAAAGTGCTCCCAATCAATGGCACCAAAATTTGAATGATTTTTTATGAAATGTAAAATATATTATTATTTAATGATGAATCTTTAGTATAGGTTAGACCCTAGGTTTTCTTTGAAGTATAAGTGATAAAATTATAGTGTGTATCTTAAATAAAAAGTGCTAATAGAGGGGTGTGGTTTTTGAAAAACGTTTTATGAAAATAACATAATTTAAAGAGTTTAATAGGTGAAAATAGATGGTGTGGTTTTTAGAATTATTAGAGAAGGGTGAAATTTCAAGTTGACTAAACATATTGTATAGTTAATTGATCTAAAAATTTCACATTGTTCAATAGAAATGCATGGTAGAGTGTTTTCAAGATCTCTATTACCCTCTTTCCTCTTAAAATGATGCACAAAGAACAAACCCTTCACACAATAAATAATGTTTTAAATGACTTAACATCAATAGTATAATATGATATTCCAGAGAATAATGAGATATCATGTCTGTGAATGTGAAAAATGATTCTTTTGTTGTCCAATTGGATCAACCCAAGATTCCCACTTGAAATATAAACTCAATCAGTATCGAGATAAAAAAACTCTTTCACTTGATTAAACAAAAAATTAATTCATAGAAGAACCATGTAAAGATAAAACATAAATGAAATGTTTCAAACGTAAATTAAAAATAGTAACATAAAATGTTCTAGAACTCCCTCTCAGTTATGTGTGGCTTTCTTGAAATTACCATCCACTATTTATCTCTTTTTCGGGAGGAGGAGGAGGGTCAGGTGGTACATCACCTTCCTCTTTGGTCCTCCTATGATGATAGGGGCCTCCAGAAATTCTTGGATGAAAATAGTAATTATTTGGGTATCCAAAATGGCAGAACATTACTCCTTGCTTGAACTTACAAATGGGGTTCCCAAGGTGCTAATTTATAGGCAATGTGGAACATGGTTTTGGGAAACAAGATTTCTTAAAACAACTTGGAACATGGTTTTTCACATCTATAAAATCTTATATTTTTTTGGATAATACTAAAAATTCATTTCACCGCCTCTTTAATATATCAATAGACAATCTGGAATCATATGGAGGTTTAAATCTCGAGATATGTAAGAAACACTATCCACCACTTTTGACTTCGTGCAGAGGGTGTGGGCCAAACGAACATGGCCCGACCACTCCGAAACCATTATGGTTTTTGAATTGTTCTTCATGATGGAGGAGGATGGTGACTGATGCTAGCGACTGGCACTTGTGGGACTCAGGAAATGTGACCGGCCCTCCGGCCACCATGATGAAGGCGGCGGCGCGACTGCACCGCCGAAGAATTTTCGCGGCATGTCCGTCACAGCGGAGAAAGGGCGGAGTATGGCCATGCGAAGGGGGGGTGCGGTGCAAGTCTGCATCACCCAGCGAAGAAGAGTCGCATCCTTGTTCCGCGGTGCCGAGGGGATGGTGGACGGCTCGCAGTCGGCAACCGGCGATGGTGTGGTGCACGACCGTGCCGCGTGGAAGAGCGGCTGGACATCTGGCCAGCTGGGGACGCCTAGAAGACCGCCTAGCGTAGACAACACCATGGGCCTCCCTAGAGGTCCGGGCCACGCCAGCTCACCTGGTCAGACCAGGGCCAGATCTGGGTCAGGTCAATCTTACTGGGTTGGCCCGGACCCAGACCAACATCAACCCATTTCGTTCTTTTGTCCATACCGTGAGTTACATGTGTCTTTTTGATGAATCATCTACAGCGATGGAATCCTTGGATCGAGACAGTCCTTTTTGTATACCCCATGTGAGTTTTGGATAATGTTGTGGTATGGCTAGGTTTGATTGAGCATGAATCCAACCAAGCCCGCGGGACTAAATGCCAATAACTTACAGATCAGGCATTTGATTGATGCATCGTCTGTTAAGTATAAACCCCTTTTTATGTTACATACCTTTGGGATTATTTTTATTTAGACATCGTGGGAGTTAGAGTATTGACATGTGGCTTAAAGAGCGTACCCTACAGGAATCAAGCGAGCTTAGTGCAGGAACCCTGTGGTAAGCTATAACGTGAATAAAGAACATCGATCATGTGTGGGTCAGTATCTAGCAATCATGTGTGGGTCGGATCCTATGTGCTTCAGCACTCAGTGATGTTGTGTGTGTTAGCGCATTCTGATCTTGTGTGGGTCAGATCCTGTGTGGGTTAGCAGGGTTTAGTTACCCATCGATCCTTTGTGGGTTAGCAGCAGAGCCTCTTAACAAAGTAAGATGATTCAGTAGTTATATCTTATCATCCTTACTATTGTACCTTAGTTAAACCTGGTGTGGGATGATTCTTTACCTTTTTGTTAATCTTCTATTTGGCGTAGATTTGTGGTACTTACCATCATGGTGATACCTTTGTGGTATTATTCTCTGTGGCGTAACCTTTGGGGTACTTACCTTTGGGGTAATCTTCTATGTGGTGTACCTTTATGGTACTTACCTTCATGGTGATAACTTTGAGGTATTCTTCTAAGTGGCATTACCTTTGTGGCACTTACCTTTGTGGTGTTACCTTCGTGTTATTATTTCCTTCATGTAACAGTTGTACTTTGGATAAGGATTTAGGCCTTGAGTTTCCTCATGAATGTTATGGGTATTTTTGATAACTTAGGTATATGCATGGGAATGTACCTAAGTAAGGTCATTAGTTGTTTTCATGATTTATGTATTATCCTTTCTAGGTTTTGAGTGTCCTTTGAGGGTTTCAGGGTCCCTACTAAGTATCGTTATACTCATCCCTGCACGGGTACGCCTGCACCTTGTTGTGTTTAGTGAAGACGACGGACATCACTGACTGAGGATGAGGGTACCAGGATTATAGGTATCTTGGATGTGGACAATAGATGAGGTGTATTGCAGAGACGACCGTTCGAGAGTTGTACCTACCCTTCAGGTTGGATCCTTGGCGGGTGTTCACAGGAGCTGTTCCATTAACTTTTACTTTCAATTTTTCCTGTACATTCCAGTTGGGCTTGTATTCTGGCCCCTTTTACATACTGTACTCACTCTTTTTACTATTCAATTTACTTGTGTTTGTATCTTGTTTTGTGCTTGTTTGCGTGTTTTTATAGGTTATAAAGGAAATGCCTTCCCGTTTTAGGGAATACGCCTTTCGGTGCTAGTCGCCAGACCCTGGCCTATGGAAGGTGGGCTTGGGGTAGTCACGGCACGTGCCATAGGGGACGGGTCATGAAAAAATTGTATCAGAGGATTCGGTGCTACCATATAAAATTAGACTCTAATATTTTCTTTAACAGCAATAGTGTTAGGTGTAGTGAGTGTGGTTACCTGTTTAGAGAATCTAGTGTTTGTGTGGCGGCCGACGTATCCATACACCAGGACCCTAACTTCTGATTTCTGACTCAGTGCACAAAAACACTAATAGCATGTGTGTTTTGAAAAGTTTTCTTTGTGATCTATTTGAGTCATCTAACCAAGTATAACTTATTGAATGTGGCACACCTGTTTATTTTCAGGATGCCTCCACGTAGACAGCCAGCTTGGGTTCTGAGTATAGTACACAACGATATCCCCCATAGTGATGAGGCCTCAATGTAGGGCCCTCTTTCAGTAGGGGAACCAGTGGAGGCACCAGCGGTACTATTACCTGTTGGGACACCAATTCCACCAGCCCCAGCAGTAGAGGGTGCATGACACTTGAGCGTATTGAATGAGTTAAAATGCTAGAGGCCACCCAGGCTCAAGGGAGAGATAGACCCACAGGTGGCTAAGGATTGGCTAGAGGCAGTGGTGAGAGTATTCTAACTGGTAGGGACACCAGCTGATCTCATAATGATCATTGCACCAGTATTCTACAAGAATAATCCTGATGATTTTTGAGCATGATGCTCTAGGTTCACAACAAGGTGACACTTCATTGGGCAGATATTGAGAGCCTGTTTCAGGCAGAGTTTGTTCCAGTGACCATTCGTGCAGTTCTTATACAGGAGCTTCTTCATTTACAGTAGGGCAGCATGACTATGGCTCATTACTTAGAGAGGTTCACCAACCTCTCACGCTACTCCACTCGTATGGTGTAGGTCCCATTCTTTAGGTCTCGGACCATCGATTAGGGACTCGGGCGGGAGATCCGGGCATCGATGATTTCTCTCAGCAACCTGACGCAGGAGGGAGTGTTAGAGAGAGCCCTCTTAGTGGAGAGTTTTTTTTGCTGAGTAGTCATCAGCAACTAGACCCACCACTGAGTGTCATGTTGTAAAGTATTCTGTAGTTAGAATTAGATAGATATCACAATGGTCCAAGTGGACCTGACCTACTGGTGGACGACCACAAGATTCAGGGTCAGTTGTGTGGGGAACCGGAGGCAGAGCTGGTCATGAGAGGTGAAGATAGTATTACACGTGTGGAGGGTAGGGTCACATGACTTTTGACTGTCCAACAAGTCGTACGGATGATCAGCAGATGGTCAAAGGACCGCCCATGCAGAGAAAGATGTTCCATCGAGGAGAACTTCTAGGAGAAGGTGGATGTGGCAGAGGAGCTGTATGTGTAGCTGGCGGTGGGTGAAGATTTGAGATGTTACTTCCACCACCACCAGGTGGTCCACCCTGACCATAGGGAGTAGGTGGACAGGTGCGAGCTCAACTCTTGGTATCTGAGGGCTATGACCACAGTGTTCTACAGATGACACGAGGTATGATCTGTGTCTATTCTACCTTAACTAAAGTACTAATAGTCATATGTTATGGTCATTACTTTATTACCATAGACCTCATTTGGAGCTCGGAGATTCTGACAGAGCCATTGGCTCGATACTTACGGCTAGAGACTCTTATAATAGCGGATTCAAAAATTATGCACTGGTACCGGCAGTGTGAGCTTACTCTAGGAGGTGAGAGCTTTGGCTGGGATCACCTAGTAGCGGCATTGAGGCCTTATGATGTCATATTGGGTATGGATGGGTTATCTACATTCCATGCTTAGATTGACCGTATTAGGTGAAAAGTGTGGTGTTTCCACACAGATGGGACTAGTTTTACCTTCACCATTTATAAGGGAGCCTTTTCAGCATAGGATGGGCTTACCCGGCAGAGAGTGCAGCTGATCACTCATCGGTTGGATAGACTTACCCTCAGAGCGGTTGATGTGGAGTGTATGAGTTATCCTATAGTGGTGGACTGGTACGCGGATGTCTTCCCTGATGATGTATTGTGTCTACCTCCTCGTATAGAGGTATACTTTTACATTTAATTGTACCCCAAGAAGGAACTGATATCTACACCAGCATATCGGATGGCTTCCACGGAGCTTTGCTAGATGTGGGTATAGCTGGAGGACTTACAAGGGAAGCGGTTCATCCGGCCTAGTGTTTCTCCTTGGGTAACCCTGATATTGTTCTCCAAGAATCAGGATAGGGGATTGAGACATTATGTTGTCTATCGGCACCTGAACCAGCCGAACGTGAAGAAAAAGTACCCACTTCTGAGGATTGATGAACTCTTTGATCAGTTGAAGGGAGTACGGTGGTTCTCAAAGATAGAGCTTAGGTCAGGCAATCACCAGCTCAGAGTACAAGATGAGGACGTGTAGAAGACGACTTTCAGATGTCGGTATGTCTATTATGAGTTTTTGGTCATGTTGTTCAGCATTAACAACGATCTAGAAGTGATCATGGAACTCATTAATATGATCTTTCAGCCATACCTTGATCACTTTGTATTAGTCTTCATTGACGATATTCTGATCTACTCGGCTACTGAGGAGGAGAATGTCGTTCATTTATAGGTAGTTCTGGATGCACTTTGAGATCACTAGCTATATGGTAAGCTCTCAAAGTTCTAGTTCTTGATCCAAAAGGTTCAAATTCTGGGACATGTCATCTTAGAGGTTGGAGTTTTTGTGGATCAAGAAAATATTGAGGTAGTACTTTCTTGGGAGCAACCCAAAAGTGTGACGAAGGTATAGTGTTTCTTGGGTTTGGCCATATACTATCAGAGATTTGTTCAAGATTTCTCCAGAGTTGCAACACCATTATCATCATTTATGAAGAAAGGGAAACCCTTCATGTGGACGTAGAGATGCCAGTAGAGTTTTCAGGAGCTAAGGTAGAAGCTGACTAGTGCCCCCATCATGAGGCTACCAGAGGAAGGTGTTGGGTATGTAGTCTACTGCGACGCATCCGGGATAAGGCTCAGATGTTTCCTAATGCTAGAGAAATCAATTATCACATATTTTTCTCGACAACTGAGACAACATGAGTAGAACTACACTAACCATGACCTAGAGTTAACAGTATTGGTCTTTACCTTGAATATGTGGAGACATAACTTGATGGGAGAACGTTTTACTTTCTACTCGGACCATAAGAATATCATGTATATCTTCACCCAGAAGTACCTAAACCTAATACATTCTATGTTGTCTAGAGTTCTCCAGGAATATGACATAGAGAAAGTCTATACTCCTAGAAAGGTGAACGTTGTAGGAGATGCACTCAGTAGGAGATCTGGTATACAGTTTCCAGGTGAGGCGACGGAGTAGCTAGCCACTTTCAAATATCCTTTGTGAATAGAGATGGGGGAGCTTATCTTTAGTCTCTTACAGTCACTCCTCCACTACATCAGTGAGTCAGGGAGGTGCAGTGCGGGGACACTGACTGCAAGGATCGACGTGCTTAGATATCCATAGGATAGGAACCTGATGGATTTTTTGAATGTGGGGAGCACATCATCCATTTCAGAGGACATACCATGGTACTTGTTTCAATTCAATAGGATGTATTGATAGACTTCCATACATCCCCTCTAGTGGTACATCCTTGAGTGGAGAAGATATACCAGGACCTCCAATGATAGCATTGGTGGCTGCGAATGAAGAATGCAGTAGGAGAGTTTGTCTCTCGGTGCCTCACTTATCAACAAGTGAAGGCGGAGCATTAGGTACCAGCAGGCATAGTTCATCCATTGGAGGTCCCAGATTAGAAGTTGGATGTTATAACCATGTAATTCGTGACAGGACTTCCACGTACATCTAGGGTTCATGATTCTATCTTGGTGATCATCGACCGACTCACCATGTTGGCCCACTTCCAACCGATCAGAGAGCAGGGTTCAGTAGAGAGCTTGGATACCTCTATGTGTAGGAGGTTATGCAGATACATGGAGTACCCTCAACTTTTTTCTCCGATCATGATGCACATTTCACTTCTCGGATATGGAAGGGGTTGCAGGAGGCTTTCAGGATGAAGCTTCATTTGAGCACTGCCTTCCATCCTCAGAATGATTTCCAGACTGAGCAAACTATTCGAACCTCGAGGACATGTTATGTGCTTGCATCCTCAACATCAATCGTAACTGGGAGGATCAGTTTCCCCTGGTGGAGTTTTCATACAACAAAAACTACCAATCATTCATTAGGATGGTACCTTTCAAGGCATTTTATGACCAACCTTGCAGATTGCCTTTGTGCTGGACTGGCCTTGGGGAGTCAACACTCATGGGACCAGATATGGTTCAGGCTACCATAGAGAAGTTGCAGATCATCCAAAAGAAAATGAATACTTCAAAGAGAAAGCAGATGTCATGTAGAGACCCGAATCCTCACGTACATGGACATTACATTACTTTTGCGGAATATTTAGTACATAACAAAAATACACACAAGGACCGTAATAGTTTAGTGTCTTTGGAAACTCGGAATATAATCTTCTAATCTTAGTGAAAGATCTTCAACATATCCCATAATGATCTTATTTTTTTTAAACCTAAATCCTTTCTTTATTTCCTAGGGAAAAGAAGACATAAAAGGGTGAGCTCAAATGCTCAGTAAGGGTAAACATAAGAAATATCAATCACGTCATATTCATAAGAACGTATCTTTTGGAAATCTTAACCTGCAAAAGAGATCATAATTTCATAACATGGGATAAATAATAGTAGTGAAATGTAATCCCAATAATCATAACTTAAAACATGAAACTTTATGGCATACACACATAATCATAGAGAATCATTTCTTGTTAGTCAAGACTCATTTCCAAGACTATCTTAGTGCACAAAGTCCATTTTTGAACCGAGTTCATTCCTCGTTTCAGTCCTGTTTCACTGAACCGGTATAACCTACCGTTCCAGCCATGTCTATCTCATGAGATATAAAATCTTTACCCAATGCATTGGAGGGAGATATAGGCCTCATCCATCTCATAACGATACCATTCTTATGTGTCCCACAAAATCAGAAACCATACATCATAGCATAACCCATGTAATAAAAATGGGAATCTTAAACATCATGACATCATAAAAAAAAATCATATAATATAAAAGAATTCATAAAAATATAATTCCATCATAACACAATCAAATCAATGTAATAATAGGGATATAAACATATCCCTTTATTTTCTTAGATGGAAAATAATTTTGATGAAACACTTGAACTCCATTCTTGAAGAAAATATCCTTTCTGCTTCAAAAACACTTTTCCTTTCTTAACATGTCGTACAATTATAAACTAAAAGAAGTTGATTAAAAATAAACATGAAAACTTGTAAAGGAATATTCTTGGAAATAATGTTTTAAAAATCCATTCAGGTCTTATAAGTTAAAAAAACATTCTTCGTACTTTTGTCGGAAAAGTCAAAAAGTACCTCGTACGAAAAACGACAAAAGATTCCTTTCTTATCTTTTACTAAAAACTCACCAAAGGGTAAAATTGGATTTAAACAATTGTCGGTGGATGGAAATAATATTACATATTGAGGAAACATGGATGTGGATGATAAAATACACCCCAGTAAATACCAAAGTGTAAACAATCTCGGATAAAATGAGATTGTGATATTTTCCCTTACCTTAGGTCTGATTTGATTCATATGTGTCCGAAACTCCTGTATAATGATTTAAATAATGTCATTGACTTATTCCAGAATCATACTAATTGTTATGATATCATATATGGTTCACTTATGGCATTATATTACCCGTTATTTTGTAAATTCCATGTTAAAGAGTGTTTTGGGTAAAATCGTTTCATTTGTCATCCGTGTTTTGACTTGTAATTATTCATATGATTACTTAGATCACGATTACTTAATTCCAGAATATAAAACATGATTTATATGTAATATATATTCATAATATAATAGATCAGTAAATGGAAAGAAATACACCGTTCATGGAGATGGTAGACCGTACGTACGCATGAACGTTGTTTTCTTTTCCTTATTGAGTTGAATGGAATTAAGTAGATGACATACATATATATACACATAAATCCAGAATCATTATTATGTCATATATTTCATTATTAATTATTATATATACTTTATAATCATTCATTAATGGTTAACGTGGAGAATGAATCTCATCGCGTCGTGGAGACGGTAGTCCGTACGTACACACGAGCGATGATATTGTTCTCATGATCGTGGAA
The DNA here is from genome assembly GCA_963277665.1 of Viscum album. Lineage (NCBI taxonomy): Eukaryota > Viridiplantae > Streptophyta > Magnoliopsida > Santalales > Viscaceae > Viscum > Viscum album. Next base: position 1,135,480,617 of record OY728166.1, read on the forward strand.
TTTTATTGGAGTGTTTGTATACTATTTCAGAATCATTATCACTTTACAATAATCATATATAGTTATTATGTACACCATTATACCCATCCAAGTAAGGTGGTGGTGGAAAATAGATTACACCACGGCGTGGAGACGGTATTCCGTACGTACGCACGCGCGGTGATTTCGTTTTCGTAGGATGGATAGATGGTGAAATAAAGTTGTTTCATAATTATAATAACATATCAGTATATAAGTGATATTGATGTTATTACTTCATAATGAAACAACCTAATAAGAATAAGTGGAAGAAGAAATAAAGATGAAATAATCGGTAACGGATATTACCTCTTCTTTGAAGCACCTCTTTGAGATCTCCTTTTAGGGCACTAAAATTGGTCTTTGAGGAAGACCGGAACCTCTAGGATGTTTCTAGGGAAGTGTATAAGGGAATTTGGAAGGGTTTTTTCGAGCTTTAAGGCTCAAAGTGGTGTGAGGAAGAGAGGGAGGAGGTGCCCTTTTATAAGGGAGGAGAGGGGCACCTTTGGAATAACTAAAACTATTATTTTATTATAAAGTAAAATTCGGTTTTAAATAGCTTCAAATTGATTCATTTCTAAGATAAGGTGGGGATGGGTCGAAATACTCTCATAAAAAAGAATTTAGACAAGTTTAGGTTCCTATTTTAACCTTATCATTTAGATTTAACATTAAGTAAAATAATTTTACTTTTACCGTGTCTTCTTGTGTTCTTATACTATAAGGTTAATAAAATTACTATAAGAAGCCAAACGAATCCCAAGTTGTTTATTATTAATATATATAACCTTATATAAGTCATTTGGCCGAACCATAGATTTTTAGGAATAAAATAACAATTAATAATATAATATTTGTTTTAAAAACTATTTTATGTCAATTTTGACACTATTTTGTAATTGATTTTTGTGAAAATCATAACAGAATTATTAGTTCGAAAAAAGTTAATTAAATCACTGATAACATGTCATATTAACCTATAAAATTGGTTTATTTCATAAAAAGTCTGAAATTTCATTTATTTGGGTATTTATAACATCAATTATGTCCATATTTCATTAATAAGATAATTATTGCATCGTCATTGTGTCACAAATAAATTAAATTATTTAATGTCTAAAAATTACAAATAAAATACTATTATGTAGGAAATATTTTTATCTTTCTAATGACTACTTATAGTCGAATTTATCTTATGTATAACCCTATATTAAAAATGATTTACTTACTAAACTTTGATTTTAACTATTTTAACCCTTCTTTAAATAAATTAATAATAAATGTACTAATCTAATCCAAGTGGGACTAAATGGTCATATTTTATTCCTAAGGTTGTGTTTGGTCTAATTAAACTTATCCAATAGAATTAGGACATGTGTTAGGGTAATAATAATATCATTTTTACCCTTAATTACCCTATTAACTTTTAATTGTGGTAAAAAAAAGTAAAAAGTTACTATTCACCAAAAATTATTTTCATCTCATTGAACCACATTTTACTTACTGACATCAACCGTGTCTCTCGGATTTTTGAAATTCCACTCACAGAAGCGATAGAATTAAGTTTTATGAAAAATTCATTTTTCTTAACTACAACTTAGTAGTTTCACTATTCATCAAAAAATGAAAGTTTCCAGAAAAATACCAAAAATTAGGCATAAGATATATTTGATATTATGAACTCAAAAATGATGTCTATTTTACCAAATTAAAAACATATCAGTTGCATTAATTAATTTAAAAATTAATTTCCGTCGTCAAAACAAATAGCGTGTTCTTAAGAGATAATAACTATCAAAAGATTGACACTTGTTTATGTCTGGTTTAAATGAGAAATTACATCCAATGAACAAAATTGTATTAAATTGTAAAAATATATTCTAAATATACTTTAAAACCACTCAAATTAATATTTTATCACTATTAATTATTTCGATTAAAAATGTTGTTTTTAATTAAAATTTAGTAATTTTCACTATTCATCAGAAAATGAAAGTTATCCGAAAAGTACCAAAATTTCACCCTAAGCTAATTTCGATATTACGAATCCAAAAATGAATTCCATTTTGAAAATTAAAATTTACAAAATTTCAAAAAGTGGTTATTACTATTCATAACGGCTAGTTTTAATAATATTTTAATAGCATGTTGTTGTTTAGTGAAACTCGTTATTGCGTACTACACACACTATCGAGGAAGGTCGTGATTGCGTGTAATGAAAGGCAAGTCAAGGATGTGTGTTGTGAAATCTCCTTTTTGTGTAGCGTACGACACAAGACATTAAGGAAATTAAAAAGAATATTTTTCATAAAAGCTCGGGTTGTTACATTCTACCACCCTTAAAATGAATTTCGCCCTCGAAATTCTTCGGGGTTATAAATGGTTTACTATTCGAAATTTTCTTTAATAGAAACCCACATCGTAAAAAGGAATACCAAAACCAATCTTTAAAAACAAAAGTATGAAATGTAACGGTTACCCAAATAAACTAATCACTGGGTTTCCACATAGGTGAAAATATGGATATTGAAGAGAAATTTAACCATCATGTTCTGATGGAGAGTGGTAGAGAACATGGCTATGGAAAAGATAGCAATCACAAAGCCATAAATTTGTGACGCTCTAAGGTACCATCTGATTCATCAGATATAAGAGCACTAGGACAACATTTTTTGTTTTCAAGATCATTTCCCTAAAGTTGATGAAATTGGAATTAGAAGAAATACTTTCGTGATTTTGGTATAGTCTCACCATTTGTCGTTCTTTAGACAATTTCCACTTTATATCTTAAAGAAATGAAGTTGAATTTTTCATTCGTGATGTGTTAGCAGATCATGTGATAGAATGATGGGGCATTCCATCTGTCTCAAACAAAAGCTTAGAAAAGTTATCAAAAAATACATAAGTCCATCTATAGTGAGATTAATCATATATAGTTCCTCAAATGGACTTATACTTCATATATCATACTGCTTAATATATTAAAACTAGTTTCTACTAAACAGGGACTTCTTGTAGGCCAGTGGTAGGCGATAAAGGCCAGTCGCACTTCGGTTGTGGGTTCGATTCCCACAGCCATGTCCGACGCGATGGGCTGTCGCCCGTCCTGCAGGTTGTCCTTTTTCTAAAGCTATATTACTATAACATCTCATCAACAATATCAAAAAAGTTTTATCCTTAAACAATAATAACTTATGTCCAACATAATCCATTCCAATCTTTAGGCTTATCTAAAATACTTTGGTCCAAGCTCATAGTATAAAGAAAATGATCGCGTGAATGCCATCATTTATCCCCCATATATCATAAGATATATCTTGTTGGTCAAATTACAAATATGTGAATACCATAATCATGTATTCTCTTGAAGAATAAATATCCATTGAACCTTAGTGAAAACATGAATTTAGTTAAAAGTTAACACTTTCCACATACCAAAAATCCTCAAAATTCTATATCCTCAAACCATGATATCACTTAGTCCTTATATCAATCATGAGCTCATGAATACTATCAAACATACTAGATTATCTTTATCCCTTCATTATGTGCATATCATCTGCTTTCCAAAAATATTTCAATCACTTTTCATGCTTACTGATGCCATAAAATTATTGAAACCCACAATAGACCAAAACATTAATATTCCAATATTCCACGATACTATATACAATATTTTTCTGGAATCCCATTACATAAACACTTAATCATTCCACCACATCATGGTCATATACAACATCGCCAATGGTGATCGCATGTGACTTCCCTTTGTCCTTTTCCTTAAGTGGTTGCTCACGTCGATCATCACTAACCCTTGGATTAGGGCATTTATTATTAAAATGCCCCATTTCCTTGCACTTGAAGCATTGAAGTGTTGTTGGTGCGTTCTCTGCAGTCTTTTCTTTATTCACATCATTAGAAACCCTTTTTCCATTACTTCGACACTCAGCTGCTCGATGACCTTATTTTCCACACTTAAAACATTTTCTATTCCCTTTAAGAAAATCTCCACCATGCTTCTTTCCACACTTTGAGCATAAGGACACATTCATCTTCTTTTCACCATTATTCTGAGATTTCCCCTTGAACTCTATATTTCGTTTCTTGTCAAAAATATGAGATGGATAAGTAACACCAACTTCCATTTCTACCTTGATAGCACAACACACAATTTCTTCATAGCTACTGCAGTATCTTATAGCTAATTCCCTTCGAAGATTTGGTTTTAAGCCACTGAAGAATCGATCCACTTTACTTTCAGGTTGGATGATAAATCCAGATGCATACCTTGCAATCCTTATAAAATTCGCTTCGTATATACCAACAGATTCATCATCCTTTTGCTTTAGTTCAAGAAACTTTTTCTCCATCTTTGTTTGAAGAATACGAGGGAAGTACTTATTGAAAAATAAGTTCTTGAACTCGTCCCATTCCATGGACTCAATTTCATCTCTTTGCCTTGTATTCTTGATAAGATTCCACCATTGATCAGATTCACCTTCCAAAGGATATACTGCTAAGATTACTTTATCATGTTCAAAACATTAAATAACTGAAAATATCTTTTCAGTAGTACTGATCCATTATTCAGAAACAAGTGGATCAGAAGACCCACTAAAAGAAGGTGGACGTTGCCCATGAAGGACTCAATAGAATATTTTTCCCTTATCTGCTCATTTGGAAGTCCAGAATGATTCATAGCTTATGTAAGTATAGTAATAAGATTTTGCACTCCATCTCCCATAACATTTGTTTGTTCAGGAGTACAATCATTTCATTGTCCATTGCATTTATCAACACGGTTCCTTCGGGTTCCAGCCATCATCTAAAACCCAAAAAGAATAGTGTGAGAGGCAAAAATCATGCTAGGGAAAACAACATAATAATGGGGGAGTATCCTCAATATCTAACATCTTAGGTTAAATTCTATGATTGTTACCGTAGTTCTAGGACTGTATCCTATATGTATATTTATCCTTAGGGACATCCCTAGACATACCTTTGAAAAATATCTAGGGATCTCACTAACGTTTTCGCATCCTAGTTTCCAAAGGTTGACTAAACCTTTCCTCTGATACCAACTGTAGAGATACGAATCCTGACGTACATGGACATTACATTACTTTTACGGAATACTTAGTACATAACAAAAATACAAACAAGGACCGTAATAGTTTAGTGTCTTTGGAAACTCAGAATATAATCTTCTAATCGTGGTAAAAGATCTTCAACATCTCCCATAAAGATCTTCTTTTTTTAAAACCAAAATCCTTTATTTATGTCCTGGGGAAAAGAAAACATAAAAGGGTGGGCTCAAATGCTCAGTAAGGGTAAACAAAAGAAATATCAATCACGTCATATTCATAAGAACATATCTTTTGGAAATCTTAACCTGCAAAAGAGATCATAATTTCATAACGTGGGATAAATCATAGTAGTGAAATTTAATCCCAATAATCATAACTTAAAACATGAAACTTTGTGGAATACACACATAATCATAGATAATCATTTCTTGTTAGTCAAGACTCATTGCCAAGACTATAATAGTGGACAAAGTCCATTTCTGAACTGAGTTCATTCCTCGTTTCAGTCCTGTTTCACTGAACCGGTATAACCTACCGTTCCAGCCATGTCTATCTCATGAGATATAGAATCTTTACCCAATGCATTGGAGGGAGATATAGGTCCCACCCATCTCATAATGATACCATTCTTATGTTTTCCAGAAAATCAGAAACCATACATCATTGCATAACCCATGTAATAAAAATGGGAATCTTAAACATCGTGACATCATAAAACAATTCATATAAGATAAATAAATTCATAAAATTATAATTCCATCATAACATAATCAAATCAATTTAATAATAGTGATAGAAACAGATCCCTTTATTATCTTAGATGGAAAATAATTTTGATAAAACACTTGAACTCCATTCTTGAGGAAAATATCCTTTCTGATTCAAAAACACTTTTCCTTTCTTAACATGTCGTACAATTATAAACTAAAATAAGTTGATTAAAAATAAACTTGAAAACTTGTAAAGGAATATTCTTGGAAATAATGTCTTAAAAATCCATTCAGGCCGTATAAGTTAAAAAAACATTCTTCGTACTTTTGTCAGAAAAGTCAAAAAGTACCTCGTATGAAAAACGACAAAATATTCCTTTCTTATATTTTACTAAAAACTCACCGAAGGGTAAAATTTGATTACAACAATTGTAGGTGGATGGAAATAATATTACATATTGAGGAAACATGTATGTGGATGATAAAATACACCCCAGTAAATACCAAAGTATAAACAATCTCGGAAAAAATGAGATTGTGATATTTTCCTTTACCTTAGGTCCGATTTGCTTCATATGTGTCTGAACCTCATGTATAATGATTTAAATAATGTCATTGACTTATTCCATAATCATACTCATTGTTATGATATCATATATGGTTCACTTATGGCTTTATATTACCCGTTCTTTTTTAAATTCCATGTTAAAGAGCGTTTTGAGTAAAATCATTTCATTTGTCGTCCGTGTTTTGACTTGTAATTATTCATATGATTACTTAGATCATGATTACTTAATTACAGAATATAAACCATGATTTATATATAATATATATTCAGAATATAATATATTAGTAAATTGAATGAAATACACTGTTCATGGAGACGGTAGACCGTACGTACGCAATAACGCTGTTTTCTTTTCCTTATTGAGTTGAATGGAATTAAGTAGATGACATACATATATATACACATAAATCCAGAATCATTATTATTTCATATATTTCATTATTACTTATTATATATACTTTATAATCATTCTATAATGGTTAACGTGGAGAATGAATCTCATCGTGTCGTGGAGACGGTAGTCCGTACGTACGCACGAGCGATGATATCTTTCTCATGATCGTGGAATTGTATTGGAGTGTATGTATACTATTTCAGAATCAATATCACTTTAAAATACTCATATATATTTATTATTTACACCATTATACCCATCCAGGTAATGTGGTGGTGGAAAATAGATTACACCACGGTGTGGAGACGGTATTCTGTACGTACGCACGCGCGGTGATTTCATTTTCCGTAGGATGGATAGATGGTGAAATAAGGTTGTTTCATAATTATAATAAAATATCAGTATATAAGTGATACTGATGTTATTACTTTATAATGAAACAACCTAAGAAGAAGAAGTGGAAGAAGAAATTAAGATGAAACAATCGCTAACGGACATTACCTCTTCTTTGAAGCGCCTCTTTGAGATCTCCTTGAGGGCACTAAAATTGGTCTTTGAGGAAGACCAGAACCTCTAAGATGTTTCTAGGGAAGTGGATAAGGGAATTTTTCAGCGGTTGTCCGATCTTGAAGGCTCAAAGTGGTGTGAGGAAGAGAGGGAGGAGGTTCCCTTTTATAAGGGGGGAGAGGGGCACCTTTGGAATAACTAAAACTATTATTTTATTATAAAGTCAAATTCAGTTTTAAATAGCTCAAAATTGATTCATTTCGAAGCTAAGGTGGGGATGGGTCGAATTCCTCTCATACAATAGAATTTAGACAAGTTTAGGTTCCTATTTTAACCTTATCATTTAGATTTAACATTAAGTAAAATAATTTTACTTTTACCGTGTCTTCTTGTGTTCTTATACTATAATTTTAATAAACTTACTATAAGAAGCCAAACGAACCCCAAGTTGTTTATTATTAATATATATAACCTTATCTAAGTCATTTTTCCTAACCTTAGATTTTTAGGAATAAAATAACAATTGATACTATAATATTTGTTTTAAAAACTATTTTATGTCAATTTTGACACTATTTTGTAATTTATTTTTGTGAAAATCATAACAGAATGGTTAGTTCGAAAAAAGTTAATTACATAAATAATAACATGTCATATTAACCTAGAAAATTAGTTTATTTCATAAAAAGTCTGAAATTACATTTATTTGGGTATTTATAACATCAATTATGTCAATATTTCATTAATAAGATAATTATTTCATCATCATTGTGTCATAAATAAATTAAATTATTTAATGTCTAAAAATTAAAAATAAAATTTCATTATGTAGGAAATCTGTTTATCTTTATTATTATTATTTATAGTCGAATTTATCTTATGTATGACCCTATATTAAAAATTATTTACTTATTAAACTTTGATTTTAACTATTTTAACCCTTCTTTAAATAAATTAATAATAAATGTCCTAATCTAATCCAAGTGGGCCTAAATGGTCATATTATATTCCTAATGTTGTTTTTGGTCTAATTACACTTATCCAATAGAATTATCACATGTGTTAGGGTAATAATAATATCATTTTTACCCTTAATTACCTTATTTACTTTTAACCGTGGTAAAAAAAAGTAAAAAGTTACTATTCACCAAAAATTATTTTCATCTCATTTAACCACATTTTACTTACTGACATCAACCATGTCTCTTGGATTTTTGAAATTCCACTCATAGAAGCGGTAAAATTAAGTTTTATGAAAAAATCATTTTTCTTAACTACCACTTAGTGGTTTCACTATTCATCAAAAAATGAAAGTTTCCAGAAAAATACCAAAAATTAGGACTAAGCTATATTTGATATTATGAACTCAAAAATGATGTCTATTTTACCATATTCAAAACATATCAGTTGCATTAATTAATTTAAAAATTAATTCCCATCATTAACACAAATAGCATGTTCTTAAGAGATAATAACTATCAAAAGATTGACACTTGTTTATGTCTCGTTTAAATGTGAAATTACATCCAATGAACAAAATTGTATTAAATTGTAAAAATATATTATAAATATACTTTAAAACCACTCAAATTAATAATTTATCACTATTAATTATTTCGATTAAAAAGGTTGTTTTTAATTAAAATTTAGTAATTTTTACTATTCATCAGAAAATGAAAGTTATCCGAAAAGTACCAAAATTTCACCTTAAGCTAATTTCGATATTACGAATCCAAAAATTAATTCCATTTTGAAAAATAAAATTTACAAATTTTCAAAAAGTGGTTATTACTATTCATAACGGCTAGTTTTAATAATATTTTAATAGCATATTTTTGTTTAGTGAAACTCGTTATTGCGTACTACACACGCTATCAAGGAATGTCGCGATTGCGTGTAATGCAAGGCAAGTTAAGGATGCGTGTTGTGCAAGCTCTTTTTGGTGTAGCGTACAACACAAGACATTAATGAAATTAAAAAGAATATTTTTCATAAAATCTCGGGCTGTTACATGTCCTATGCCGACAGAAGACGGAGAACTCTGGAGTTTAAGGATGGTCACCACATCTTTCTATGGGTCTCACCCTGATGATTTTTGCATAGATTTGGTCAGGGTGGCATGATTTCTCTAAGGTTCATCGGACCCTTTCAGGTCCTTAGAAGAGTTGGTGAGGTGGCTTACCACTTATCTATTCCACCTCTGTTTCACTGGTTTCCTGATGTCTTCCATGTATCCCAGCTAAGCAGATAAGTGCACGACCCATCTCACATCATCGACTACAACAAGCTGGACATCGACGATGGGGTGACGTTTACAGAAGTTCCAGTGGAGATTGAGGATCGATAGGAGTGTTTCCTTCATGGGAGGTCTATACCTTTGGTTTGCATTCATAGGTAGAATGGGAACCTCTAGGAGAGCTTGTGGGAGCGAGAGGCCTAGATTCATGATTAGTACCCCCACTTTTTTCCTTAGTTTAAGTTGTGTCTTACGGGGACACAAAGCCCTGAGGAGGGGAGAATGTAAAGACCTGAATTTTTTCATGTAATTTTTTTAATTTTATGGGAATATTATGAGTCTTTGAAAACTGACGGTGTGTAATTCTGAGTCCCAGTGTTCCCGGAAAGAATTTCTGAACTTTTTTTCAAGAACGTTCAGTAAACGTGCGAGCGGGTTTTTGTATCATTTGAACCGGTGCTCATAATTTTATTTGAGCACACCGTTGAACTCACAGCACCGATATTTTCTTAATCATACCTTCTCCTCGAACATGATAGGTCTAGGGTGGAATTTAGTTTCTCACTTTTTCATGGGAGAATAAAAAAATAAAAAAAATTAACATTTTTATTTTTCTTGAAACCTCATTTTGATTTATGGAGGTGGGGAACACAAGAGCTGTAATCCTACCAATTTGAAGTTTATGGTGGGGACCACCAAATCCCTTCATTAATGCGGGGGAAGACCATTAGAATTTCTTAATTAATTGTTCCAACTCTCCAATTAATAAATAGTGCCATTTAATTGAGCCATTTAATTATTTCACCAAAGTAAATTTAATGGCTTGACTAATTAATAGTGTCATTGGAATTTATGATGGTTCCTATTAAATGAAACTTCATAAATTTTGTGATCGTTACTTACCCCCCCCCCCCCTCTATTTATATAAAGCTTAGTGGGAATCGGACATCTTCACCAAGAGACAGAGATCTGGTAAACTGTCGTGATGCCCAACACTTGGAGGATGGAACCAGTTCCGGCAGGCAGTGACGAGCGACCCCGAACCACGAATCGAAGAATGAGGAACCAACTCTGAGCCCAGATTAGAAGCGGAATGTGTAGTCAATGAACGTCGACTCCTCAATGACTTTGTCTTCTTCCTCAAACTTCCCCTTTGGGAATCATCAAGTTAGGGGTGTGTTTTGATTAATTATCATTAATTTCCTTTTTATGATTGAATCTCTCCCCATGATCTGCTTGCTACCGTTATAATGCGGAGGGTGCGGGACAAACGAACATCGCCTGACCACTCAGAAACAATTATGGTTTTGATGTGTTCTTCATGACAGAGGAGGACGGTGACTGGGGCAAGCGACTAGCACTGGTGGGACTCAGGAACGATGGTCAGAACTCCGGACGGCCATGACTAATTTGGTGGTGCGACCGTGCCACCAGAGAAGGGTTACAACCCATCAGCCATGGCGGAGCAAGGGTGATGGCGGTGGCGGCCTCGTGTTGTGGAGGTGAGGGGAGGGGGTCGGCTCATTGTCAGTTTCCGGTGCTGGAGCAGCGTGCGGCCACACCGAGTGGAGGAGCGGCTCGCCATCCAGCCAACCTGGGGCACCCAGTGGACAGCCTAACGCGGACCACATTGTGGGCTGCACCACGGGCCACCCAGTGGGCCGGGTAGCACCTGCGGGCCGAGCCGGACCCAGCGGGCTAGGTCGGACCCAGTGGGCCGGGCCGAATATATCGGGCCAGGTCAACCCGAACTAGGTTCGGTCATCCCAGGGTGGGTCGAGCCGGGTCGGTCCGACGGGGTCGGACCAGACCCAAACCCTTTTTGACCCCTTTCTTTCTTTCAGCCATATCATGAGGTATGGGAATCTGTTTGAAGAACTATCTATAGCACCTGAAACATTGGATCGAGATGGTCTTTTGGTATACCCCACTTGAGTTTTAGATAATGTTTGGGTATGGCTGGGTTGGATTGATCACGAATCCAACCGGACCCTAGGGACTAAAAGACCAATAACTTAGAAACCAGGATTCTGATTGATCCACCGTATGTTGTGTTGAGACCCCTTTTTACAGGACCTTTTGGATACTTCTTCATGGGACTTTGTTGTATTTAGATTATCGAACTGTGGCTTGAGGAGAAAACCCTACTATAAGCAAGTGAGTTTATATCGGGAACCATGTGGCTGGCTGTAACGTGAAGAAACAACATCGATCATGTGTGGGTCAGAATCTACCAATCCTATGTGGGTCAGATCCTATGTGGTTCAGTGCTCAGCAGTCTTGTGTGGGTCAACACATACCAATATTGTGTGGGTTAGATTCTGTGTGGGTCAGCGGGGGTTAGTTACCAATCGATCTTGTGTGGGTCAGTAGTAGTGCCTCTTAACAGAGTAAGATGATTCATTAGTTACATCTAATCATCTTTACTATTGTAACTTATTTATACCTGGTGTGAGATGAGTATTTACTTTTGTGGCCATATTCTGGGTGTCGTACCCTTATGGTACTTACCTTTGTGGTGAAACATTTGTGGTATTATTTTGTGTGGCGTTACCTTTGTTGTACTTACATTTGTGGTAATCTTCTATGTGGAATACCTTTGTGGTACTTACCTTTGTGGTATTTTTCTATGTGGCATTACCATTGTGGTACTTACCTTTGTGGTGTTACCTTCATGGTATTCTCTCCTTCATGTAATGATTGTACATTGGCTAAGGATTTGGGCCTTGATTTTCCTCGTGAATGAGATGGGTATTATTGATAACATAGGTATATTTATGGGCATATACCTAAGTTGGGTTCTCAGTTGTTTTCATGCTTTATGGTTTATCCTTTCTGGGTTTTGAGAGACCATTGAGGGCCACGGGGTCCCTAATGAGTATTATTATACTTACCCCTGTACGGGCTATGCCCGCACCTTGTTGTGTTTGTGGAAGATGACGGACAATGTTGACTAAGGATGAGGGTACCAGGACTAGAGGTATCTCGGAGGTGGACCTTAGATGAGGCGTACCGTAGAGATGACAATTCAAGAGCTGCACCTGCCGTTCATGTAGGATCCTTGGTGGGTGTTCATATTAGATATTCTTTTTACTTGTACTTTCCTGTTTTCTTGTACTTTCTAGTTGGGCTTGTATTATGGACCCTTTTACATACTGTACTCACTCTTTTCGTTATTCAGTTTACTCATGTTCGTATCTTTTTGTGTGATTGGTTGTGTGTGGTTATAGGTTATAAAGGTAATTCCTTCCTATTTTAGGGAATACGCCTATCGGTGCTAGTCACCAACCCTTGGCCTATAGAAGGCGGGCTTCAGGTAGTCACAGCACGGGCCCCTGGGGATGGGTCGTGACACACACTTGGTGTCATATTTGTCTCACCATGTAATATTTTGGTGAGGTTCATTCGTACACATCAAAAATGACTAATGGGTCATTTTAATAAGGTATAAAAATAAATGGAATGTGTTTTATTGGTTTTGAGTATGCAAGTTGTCCTTTCTATAATTGATGTCAATTTTAAATAAAAAAGATTCACTTTGAGTCATATCGGTCACACCATACATCAGATTGAGATGAGGATGAATTATAAACATCTCAAATGAACTATGGATATTTTCCATAACGTATCAAGACAATATGAATGAATTTTATTGATTTTGAGTAGGTTATTTTTCGTTTTTACTAAATTTAATGTCAATTTTTAAAAACAATATGCACTTGGAGTCATAAAAGTTTCATCGTGCATCGTTTTGAGGAATGGGTGATTCATACTTGTCAAAAATGACTAATGGATCGTTATTCTAATGTATAAAAATAATCCAAATGTGTTTTCTTGGGTTTTATTGTTTCAATTGTTCTTTATGCTAAAATTGATGTCAATTTAGAATAAAAAGGAACACTTGGAATCATCTTAGTCACATTTTGCATCATAATGAGGTACGGTTGATTATTACATGTTAAAAATGACTTATGTATAATTTTTATAATGTATCAAAATAATACGAATGCATTTTCTCAGTTCTGATAAGGTCAACTGTCCTTTTTACTAAAATTGATGACAATTTTGAATAAAAAGTTGAACTTGGAGTAATACCAGTCACACTGTGCTTCGGATTTGGGTGTGTATTTTTCCTACATGTCTCAAATGACTTATGGATTTTATTGCTAAATCATAAAAACAATACTAATTTTTTCTTGGTTTAGAGTAATTTAGTTTTTATTTTTACTAAAATCAGTATCAATTTTAAATATAAAATACTCACTTGGAGTCATATCAGTTATATTGTGTGTCGTATTGAGGTTTGGATGTTTCCCACACATCATAAGTGACTCATGGATAGTTTTAAAAAATTATCAAAACAATTGTACTTTTTTTTCATGGCTTTTAATATTTTACTCATTATTTTTTCTAAAGTTAATTTTAATTTAAAATAAAAAGACACACTATGAGTAATATAGGTCATACTATGATTTGGGTTGAGGTACGGTTGATTCATATACATCACAAATGACTTATAAATAATTTTAATAAAGTGATAGAATAATCCAGATGCATTTTCTCAATTTATATTTTGTCACTTGTTCCTTTTTAATAATTAATTCCAATTTAAAATAAAAAAGACACACTTTGAGTCATATTGGTTATACTATGTGTCGGTTTGAGGTTTGGTTTATTACCACATGTAAAAAATGACATATGGATAATTTTACTAAAGTATAAAAATAAAAAAAATCTAAGTTTTTAGTATGTCAATTTTCCTTTTTACTAAATTTGATTTATTTTTTAAATAAAAAGATTGACTTGGAGTCATACCAGTTACATCATGTGTCAGATTGAGGTGAGGATAATTCCTATATCTCTAAAATGAATTATGAATCATTCCCCAAAAGTATAAAAACAATGTAATTGTTTTTTCTCAGTTTTGAGTAGTCCACATATCGTTTTTTTAATTTATTTCAATTTTAAATAAAAATTACCACCTAGATTTATACCGATCACACTGTACATCAGATTGGGATACATGTTATTCCTATACATCCCAAATGAATCATATATCATTTTACTAATTTATCAAAATAATATTAATGTGTTCTCTCAATTTTCCGTATATCAATTATCATTTTTACAAAAATGTAATTTTGAACTACAAACACACACTCTCTGTCATACCTCTCACATTTTATTTCATTTTTACATGAAATTAATTCCTAAAAATCAAAGATTATTTATGAATTGATGTGATAAATTATCATGAAAATATTGTCACATTTTCATGGTTTTAATTGAGTGACAAATATTGAATGAAAATTTCATTTTAAACATATAACGAGAACTTGTAGTTATATAAATCATTTCGTAAATTGGATTGAGGTGCAGATGATTCATACACATCCTAAATGGTTATGAATCATTTTTATAAAGTATCCAATCTACATAAATGTGTTTTTTTGGTTTTTCCAATTTCAGTTCTCTATTTTAATAATATTAATGTCAATTTTAAATAAAAAAATCTCTAGGTGTCATGCCGGTCACATCGTGTGTCGGATTGAGGTGTTGTTGATTACTACACATCCCAATGTCCCAAGAAAATCCTAACGGCCAATGTTACCAAGATTACCATTGTATTTATTTATCAATCTTTCAGCACTACATATTGAGTTGGTGTTCTTATCCAAAAATATTTTCTCATTGTTGATAACCAAAATATTTGAGGAAGACCTTATTCCAATTATATCATGATGAGTCACCACAACGGGAACAAGATATTCCTCCATTTTCTAGTTTAAAAATGAGAAAAGTTTTTAGTCTAAGAATAAAAAATCAATATTCAGCTTCAAAAGGTCAACAAATAAAATAAATTGAAAGCATTGTATCATTAGTATAAAAGAAGATGTTATCTCTTCTGTGGGATATTGTAGATAAATAAAATAAAAATCTAACTTCTAAAAATAAATATTAAAAAATATAAATAATTTTAAGATTATTATAATAGGAAAAATAACTTACAAATAATAGAGAAAATGATGAAAAAATTAACTAAATAAGAACTACAAATTCACCTTTTTCATTATAGTTTTATAAATTCATGACCCATTTTCTTGTTGTTAATATCTCAGTTTTATCCTTGAATCCCAATATCTCATGAGAGAGAGCATCTTCCAACAAACCTTCCCAACTCAAATGATGGAATACGCCTGTATAAGAAGACAATTCTTTTGTGAATAACACTGAATAAAAAATAAAATAAACATAAATACGAATTAATCAAATAATTATATGGATGTCACATCTTAATGATATTTTTATTCTTTCTTGACCCATTTCCATTTTGTTATTATATCAGTTTTAGTCTCGGATGAGCAAGAGTAGTTTTGGACAAACCACCCCAACACAAAAAAAACACCTATAGTGTTCACATTAGTCATGTTTCATCAATTCCCCTATACTTACTTCAAAAAAATGGGATAAATACCAATACTCAATGGTGAAATGGTTTTAAGATAGAATATATTGCCTACACGGGTTGTCAAAAATTTAATTTAGATTATGTTGATAAATTTGAGAATATATTATATTTTGAGGAAAATCAATGTATATTGAAAAAAACATTTAACTTCTCATTAAACTCTATGTTACTGCCTCAAAGCCCAATCTCTAATGGGAATTAGAAGATTTTAATAAACCACCCAAACTCAAACCACAGAATCCAGCAATATAAGGAAAAAAATTAATATGTGATTAATAACATTAAGAAATAAATTAAAAATAAATATAAAATAATCTACTACTTATATTAAAGTAACATACTCATTATCTTTATGTACATTCTCCCATCAGGTATGCTTCCCATTCATTTATAAAAAATCTATATCATCTTGTGGATATGAGTTTTTTCGACAGTCATAGTAGTATTACGAAAATATAAATATACAAAAGATTAATAAATCGATTAAATGAAGTAGTATTTATATTCAAAAATTCCCCTTTGGGGTGCTAGTTTCTTGATGGAATATAACCTCTCATAAATTTAAAAACCTAATGACCAGGGTCTTTTCCACTTGATTATTTTGGACACTACAAAAACATTGAGAAAAATATATTATTTTTTATATATCTTTTTGGATAGTGAATTATTGTTATATATACCATGATAATTTTATAGTTATAAAACCTTGTAAAATCCTTGTGATTAACCCCTTTCCCCATTCCATATTTTTCATGATATATATACACCACCCAATCATAACTGAATCCTTATTAAAATATAATATAAATAACAGAACATTAATTTTAATTCTAAAATGTTGGATGTCTTGTATTACCACTTGATAAAATCCATCATGTGTGGTCGGTTTGTTGAGTATCCATGTAGTGAATCAAGGAAATAAACCCTTGGAGTATCGAAATTGACCAAAATTAGTATATAATGTTTCCTAAAAAAGGAATATGTAATTGAATATATGAAAATATGTTGGATATGAATAAATTATTTATTTTTTCCCTATATAATTAGAATTAAGAAGAGTCTGGCATCAGTAAGTTTTCTATCAAACGATTTGGTTAGGCTTAACACCATTTAAACCATTTTTTTATTATATTTATTTTTTCTCAGAAAAGGTGGCATGAGGACTTATGATTAAAAAACAATCATGGGGTAATACCTTCGATTGGTATTGAAATATATTCCTGAAAAAATATATAATTTATTTAGTTATACTTATCATCGTATATCATCGTCTGGAAAATAAAATCAAGAAAATATACCTCTAATATACTTTTAAAACGGAGGTTCTTCACCATTAATAGTTGGGAGTTTCAATTATGTTATCAAAATAAATGTAGTATGTACCTTCCTCTATATACATATTTTATTGAAAATCAACTATGTGACAACTATTTTTTTACTTTTTATCTGCATGATCATCCAATGATAATAAATGTGGAAATTGATTTTATGGGGTAAAGGGGATTTTTGAAGAACTTGTTGATTGGTTGGTCAATACATTAGATAGTTTGGATTCAAACATTCATTACATCTTATTACCATTGACCGTCAATAATAACATTAATCATTTCATATCTTTTTTTCTTAATTTTTAATGGTTTGGACTGAAAAATTTTATTTTAAATAAATACCACTTATTTAAATGTATTATTTCAAGATCTGATGGAAATTTGATAAATTTACCAACTACATGGTAAACCTTATGAATATCTTCTCTGCCGTGTGGAATATCTATTTCAATTCTCACCTCAGGAGAAATATTAATCTCCACTCTTATATGATCTATTGGAAGTGGTTTGTTGTGTACAATGTCATCTTGGATATTGAACACCACAGCCCTCACTACAAGGAGATGGGTAGTTGTTGATAAATATAAATCATTGTAATTTTTAACATATATAATATCAGTATAGGAAAGGTATTAGAGCTTATCAAATTAATATTTCATATAAATTATTTTAATAATATTTATTACCTCAACTAAGATAGTTCTTTGAGAGCCATGGATCACCTAAAAGCTAGTGGGTGTGGGGGATCTTCATGTAGGGGTTGTTCTTGAGCTACATATTCACGTTTTATTCCCCCATTATAGTTTCTATCAACTCATTCTTCCATTTGAATTTTTCTTCAAGGGAACCTAATATTACTTTCATCTCATCCACTTTTTTATTATATCCTCCTGTTATTTTTTCCTCAAAATATGTTTGGGTTTTCTCCCTAAAACACACACCTCTGACATGACTATATTGTTCTTGCTGCTTAAAGGCCACTAATAGTATTTTTCCATCTGGTACATATGTTGATGATGCCTATTACTATATCAAATAGAAAATATAGAAAAAAAGTAATAATTTTGATATATTAACAATTTAATGAAAAACAATTTTTATGTTATACATAGACAAGTTTAGCACACCATTTTGTGTTTTCATCTATTAGTATTCCATCGTTTTTTTTACACATGCATCCTTCCATAACATATGGAATGAGATTGAAGTGGGTTTTTATTTGGATTAATAAATCTACATATAAATAGAGGACCATAATTATGTTTTTGTTTCATGCCATATAAATTTATTATGGTAGATTTGAAATTTGAACAATTCTTTTTAAGTAAAACATACCCTGTATTTTCATTAATGTAGGGGTATGTTGATTTTTTTCTCATTACTTTTTTTCATCACTAAATATTTGTTTCATAAATACAAAATTTTCAATAAAATCGATCAGTAAAAATATTGTTAAAGAATTTATTACCAGTTACAGTGTACCTAAAAAGATATCTCCCTATGACCAAAAGTAAATGTATCCCATGCATCTTGGGTTATTAGGTATGAATTGATAAGTAGTGGGTGTGGGTTTATTTTACCTTATTCATCATTAAGGTGATATCTAATTATAATTATCTAAAATCCTCTTTGAATCCTTCCAGATAGAATAAATAAAAATTTCTTTCGTGATTCGTCTTTTGTAAATGCAATCATCAAGGGAGTATGAAGAGTAATCCAATGATTAATTATTTTATTTTTTACTAAAATAATGAAATTATTTCATAATTTTACTGGAATATCTTCCCGCGTCAATGTTTTAAGTGTAGTAACAACATGGTTCCCTGAATCTACATCAATCAGTACGTGTTACTAAGTGATGATTCTAATTTAACTACTAATCATGGCCTTATATGAGTTAACATGTTGGACCCATTAATTCTATCTATCCTCATATTTGACTATCTTTTTATATTACATAATTATTTTTTTCTAACAACATCACACGAAGTGCTCATTTTTTCTGCATCATTGATCTGTCATTGCATACCATTTCCTCGGATTCAATATCATCAATATGTTGTTCCTCTAGACTGATAGAATGGATAGGTGTAGAAGGAAATTATAACTCTATAATTGAAGCAGTAGGAGGTTCAGAAACATGTTTTTCCTCTATATAGGAAGAATCATCACATGGATAAGAACCTTGTTCCAATCCACAAAGAGCAGTAGAATATTAACATACATGTTGTTTGTTATAATTGGGAGCACTAGTCCATGAATAATTAATTATCTTTGAATGTTCTTAAAAATTTAATTTAGACTACATAAATGAAATAGAGAACATATAATAACTTTAGGTAACAAAATATATATTATAAAAAATATATATAACCTAATTGTTGAACTCTTTTTCTTAAGCCTCAAGGGATTTGATCCCTCTATCATGTATCAAAATACCTTTATTAAAGTCACCTCCGATATAAAAAATTATTTCTACATTGGGATTGCTGTGAAATGATTTTGATGCTTAGTTAAAGGGTCATCCCAAATTTAAATAATCTAATATTTCCGTGGTTTTAGCCAAAAACATAACAATTGACAAGTTTTAGTTTGCAGGATCGTGAACACAAAATACTTGTACTGCCTGTGATTCCATTATAAATAGTTCTTCTTTATACCCTTCCTTACTGAATTCCACTTTCATGAATCCCAGTTCATCTATTTTAACAACACTCATATTATCAACCTACGTTCATTTAAAATTGTAGCATTGAATGTTGTATAATCCCACTCCCATATTTTTTTGATAATGCCAAAGTATGACATATTCACCTAAATTGGATTTTTATCCTCAGTACTTGAAACATGAATCACATTATCCACATGTGTAACTCTAATATTTTTCATGGTATTGTCTTAATCATGTTCATTTGAATAGAACATATAACCATTAATTATATAACCAATGTATGATAATACATAAACTCTTTGTCCTTTGGATAACCATCAAATTCATTCTAAAATTTAATCCATATTTTCACCTAGATCCTTAAAAATATGGTCCTGAAACCATCCAATAAACTATTCATCATGTGTATTTGATATCCATATTTTAGACTGTAAAATTTGTTATTAAAGAATTACAACATATTGGGAACCCTAAAATTGTTATGAAAAAAGTTCAATAATTAGGTTATTCAATTTCTTAAGAATTATTTTGGAGGTTTCAACATATGGGGACCCCTAAAATTGTTATGAAAAAATTACAAGTGGGACTACACCTAGTCTGTAATATTGATTGTGACAATAAATCTTCTAGAAATTCCAACACACAAAAGCCACCCAATGTGATGAAATTTCAGTAGACCAAATGATTCCACACCAGAAAAGTAGTCATTGGAAAATTTATTGTCTTCCTCATCAATATATCAATCTAGAATACAACTCTCTTTCCGAATTTTATTTTTTACATACCCTATCAAAATATTCATATACCATTCAATGGGGTACATCCATCTATAGTGTACAGGACAACATAGTTGAATCTCTCTCACCAAGTGAACCATCGAGTGAACAATTGTATCAAAGATTTTGGACCAGAAGAACATTTCCAATTCACATAATATGATGGAAATTTATCTTTCTATAGTTTCTAATTTCTCTGGGACTATTAATTTACTGCATATAGCCTTAAAAAATAAACATGTTTTACATAATGTATGATTGAAATTCTTGAGAAAATACAACACAAAGATACAATAATTAGATCTTCAATAACATCATGGAAGTCAGTTGATATCAAAACCATTAACATTAAATCAATACTTGACATGATAATATTGATATTTGATGAATACCCCTCTAAAACCATTTTTTCATACATGAAGTCTCAAAACTAATTTCTTCTTCGTGGAATGAGTGTATGTATCCAGAGAAAGAAAAGTTTATTTTTAACCCTTCACTAGCACTAACTCTTATCGTTTTACCATGTCATCCATTTCCAACTTATCCTTAATTATAACATTTATTTTTCAAAGTTCATTTAGTAACGTTCTAATTACACTATCACATACATTTTTTTAAACATGTATAACATCAAATAAATGTATGAAGCATAGAATGTTTGATTATGGTAATTAAAAAAACAGATCACTTTTTTCGATTAGTTCTTGTATGGTTTTTTTAAAATTTCTTACTAAATGAAATTTATGAATTTTTTAATTTCTCAAATAGATGATCACCTTAGAGTATATAGGGTGTTTTAAATTCTTTTGAACTTCCATCAAGTGATGTAATCTAAGATTGGTACTTATGGAATTATAGTATAAATTAGTGATTTCCTATAAACACGTTATTTGATGAATGTTTAACCTAATTGACTATTTACCTTGTTCGAAAAATGGGTCAATTTTGAGCTCTATTAAAGATATATCCTGAAAAAAAATACAATAATATGGAATGCAATTCATCATCCTATACAATATGGATCTAAACATGATATCATCATCCCTAAAATCATCATAAAAAGTAACAACTGAATCCAAGAATAATTTCAAATCCCTGATCAATGGAGGCAAATGAAAAACAATATCAATACACGGTTGTTTTGGTCCGAATATAAGAATAGATAACAAGATGTATTTACGTATCATGCATAACTGTAGTGTAAAATTATAATTTACCAAAATAATTTTCTATGTACTATGAGTTCCTCTTTGAAAACCACAAGGATCCACTTCTTCAATAGATAACACAAGATGAAGGTTTCTAATCTCATTTCTAAATTCAGAATACTCCTGATCATTTTTCTTCCACTGAGGAATGTTTTTCATGTGATGAAGTTTACCAAGTTTATTTTTTGTATCTGTATGCCATGTCAATTTCTCGATAGTCTTCTCACTTCTATATAGGTGACTAAACCTATGAATGATCAGAAAGTGCAACACATCGTTTGTAGGACCCAATTAATCTCTCTTGTATCGAGAATCCGCAAACTTTTGACATTCATTATGTAATTTTTGGTCCTTTTTAGATAGTATACTATTATTTTGGAATTCATGTATTCTTTTATTTATCATACCCATTAAAATAAGAATTTATTTCGTGTATTTTGTTAGGCTATGGATCTCATTATCTTCTTTGAGCATATCATTCAAGAGATCAAATAGTTTAGTAAAACTGGAATCACTTAATCCATTTACTAATTTCTAATTATACAAATTTATTACAGCCCCCAATGTTGTATATTTAGTGAAACCATCATACAATAGAATCATTACATATCTCTACAACTTATAAAAAAAGTTGGACAATCATGAAGTTCAACCTCAACTATCCTTGTCATTTACCCAATACAATTTTCATCATCATTCACACCTGTAATTACATCCTCAATATGGTATTATTCGTTTCCCACACTTTTAACCATATCATATGATCATTAAAATGGGTTTCGTTCCCATGAACTATCTACATTTAATTTTTTTCCATTGTTTATTCAAACATTTAAAAATTAAATCCATTCACTGACAAATATGTTGTTCTTAAAACTCCTCTAGACTAAGTATTCTGGAATTACAACATCATTAACAGAGGCAAAGGATTTATAAAGGGTCATATACAAGATATTTTGAAAACATTATGAACTCTTTCAGTCCATATTCATAATATTCTTTCACATTATTGGTATTCCTCCATTATTTAATCATATCCATCATATTTAATATAGTAATATTAATCTTTAACAAAATAAAGACACAAAATATGTTTAATTTAAACATCACCAAAAATATCTAGTGACTATAATTCAGAAAGACTTGAGGGTTTTTTTTATTCAATTATAATGAGTTTAATGTTTTTAAGGCTTCATTAACAAAATAAGCATTATTTTGTATTATTTTTTAATGAAATTGGAATCAATTATAATCATTCCTTAATGGTGTAAAAACATTTATCAAGGCTAATTTATGGAGCTAATAAAGGCGAATCATTTGAGAGTGCATGAGTGGAGACATTTATAGAGATACACATCGTTCATGATATATATATATTTAATTAAATACTTTCATAAAAATAGACTTATATATTGATTATTATATGGATTGTTGTAACACCCCATGATTTCAAAGTACATTATTTCTTCAATGTAATTCAATAACTTGCGCTATATACAACATTATGTTCAAGCACACCACGACTTTCCAAACTACACGTTCAAAAGAGGTTATGAATAGTATTAACTGAATTTTGAACTGTATATAATCCTTATAATTTTATAATCCATGTTATGAGTTTATTAGACATAATTTAAGCACAAATTCATTTCTTCAGATAAAAGAAGTATTTTTCAAGAAAATCAATTTTACCGCCTTTTAATAGAGAACCCTTTTTAAATACAATATTTGAAACTTTTATATATTCAATAATACATAATAAACATCTTCTTTATAATCGAGACATTAGAATTTAGTTTCAATAAATATTTGGAGTTTTTCTGATAACTTTCATATTTTGGTGGATAATGAAAAATAAAATATTTTAACTAAAAACAACTTTTTTAATCAAAATAATTTATAGTGTTGAATTATATATTTTAATTTTTTGGAAGTATAATTATATTATATTTTTTACCATTTAATTAAATGATGGTGATTCTACATAATTTCACATTGAAATTGGATATAAACCAGTGTCAATCTTTTGATAGATATTATTTCTTAAAAATAATCCTTTTCCTTTTGACAATGGGAATTAATTTTAAATTAATTAATGCAACTTATCTGTTTTTAAATTAGAAAAAAATAATTAATATTTGAATTCAGAATATCAAAATTAGCTTAGGGTGAAGTTTTGGTATTTTTCTGAAAACATTCTATTTTTTATTAATAGTGAAAAACAATTAGTAATAGTTTAAAACAAAATTTTTAATTAAATAATTAATTATTTTATTGAAATTTATTGTAGGAAAAAATAGATACATAATACCTATATATGTTCAATTTAATTCAATGGATTCATTTTGTAATAATATTAGATATATAATATATTATTGAACTTTTCACCGTCTTTTACCCACCTCCTAAGAGTATTTGCAAATTTACATAAAACTTAATTTTTACCACATCTGTGAGTTGAATTTTGAAAATATGAGAGAAACGGTTAATATCAAGGACTAAAATTTGGTTCAATAAGATAAAAATAAATTTTTTTGAATAGGAACTTTTTTACTTTTATTTACCAGCTTTAAAAGTAAAAAGTGTAATTAAGGGTAAAAATGATATTATTATTACCCCAACACATGTCCTAATTCTATTGGATAAGTATAATTCGACTTAAAAACCAATAGTAATAAAATATTAACCTATTTGGTCCACTTGTATTAGATTAGGACATTTATTATTATTTAATTCAAATAAGAGTTAAAAATGTTAAATTCAATGTTTAATATATAAATCATTTTTAATATAGGGTAACACATAAAATAAGCTCGATTATAAATATTAATTATAAAGATAAATATATTTCCTATATAATGGTATTTTATTTATAATTTTTAGACATTAAATAATTAAATTTATTTATGACACGATGAGGATGCAGTACTTACCTAATCAATGAAATATTGAAATAATTGATATTATAAATATCAAAATAAATGTCATTTGAGACTTTTTATGAATTACACTAATTTTATAGGATAATTTGACATATTAGGTTTGGATATATTAATTTTTTTCGAAATAATAATCCTTTCATGAATTTAGAAAAAAAAAATACCAAATAGTGTCAAAATTGACATAAAAGTGTTTTTAAAACAAATATTATATTATTAATTTATATTATATTCCTAAAAATCTAATGTTCGAAACAAATACTTATATAATGATATTTATATCATTAATGAACCACTTGGTATTCTCTTGCATGTATATAGTATGTTTATTAACCATATAATATAAATATACAAAGAGACATGGTAAATGTCAAACTATTTAACTAAGAGTTAAATCTAAAACATAAGGTTAATATAGTGACCCAAACCTATATAAAACCTATTTTTTGAGTGGATTTTGACCCATAACCCCTTTAGAATATAAATAATCTACTTTGGCGTTATTATAAACAGAAAAATATTTTATTATAAAATAATATTTCTAGCTTTTTCTAAAGTGCCCCCACTCCTCTTGTAAAAGGGCACTTCCCCTTCTCTCAAATTCACACCTACAAAGACATTTTTCTTGGGAAAACCCTACCCAAATATCCTCCCAATATTCCTCCCTTCATTATAGAGGAATTCATTTGGTCATAAAGTCATCCTAAATATTCCTTTTGATCAAGTCAAAAAGAAAAAACTGAAGAAGAGATAAATATTTCATCAGCTCTTTCAAGTTCCTTTCTTCTTCCAATTCCTCTTTCTTTGTTGTTTCCATTATAAAATAATAAATCTGATATCTTCTATATAATTTGATTTTATTATAAATATGGTACATACATATTCATTATTCTATCCATCCTTTGAATTACATGTCACCATAAGTGCGTACGTACGGCTCACCGTCTCCACGTCGTGATGTAATTGTTATTCAATACATTATTATTTGTATGGGTATAACAATGATGTGTAATTGATGTAAATAATTAATATAAAATGATAATAATTCTGTATATATGATATAATATCCAATTATATATTATTTTAATATCAAAAGAATGATATTGTCGCTCGAGCGTACGTACGGATTACCGTCTCCACAAACGCGATGAGATTCATTCCCCATCATATCCTTTCAAGAATAATTTTCCATAGAAAATAAAAAATAATTTTTACGGACTAAATATAATTCTGAATACGAATAAGATACATCCTATCCATAACAAACATTACTTACGTAACAAATAATATAAAGGAGAATGAATTAGTTAACACCCGAAACAACGATAATACTAAGATATTATTAACAAAGCAATGTTAAAAGATCATATATGACGTCATATTAATATATATGATTCTTCTATAATTTAATAACAATTATTTCAACATTATAAAAAAATTTAACCTACCCTCGACCAAGGAAAATTACAAGTTAAGGGTTAATTTCACAATATCTTTATTATCCGAGGTTGTTTTTATATAAGTATCTACTAGGACCTCTTTATCATCCACATCCATGTTTTTTAAAAATTTATTCCAAAACATTTTCACTATTTACTAGAATATGGGTTAAATTCATTTATACCCTTTTTTGAATTTTTATAAAATGGTTTGAAAGGAATCTTTCCGTCATTTTCTAAATAAGGTACTTTTTAACCTTTTCGACAAAATTAAGGTAAGAATGTCTTTTTTAACTTATACGGTAGGTGCGGATATTTTCCACCATTATAAAATCATCTAAGATTCCCTTACAATATTATAATAATATTTTCAAAATAAATGTTTTCATAAATGATTTCAATATAGAAAAATATATTTCTCTAAAAAATGATTTGATTTCATCTATGTCAACATCCTTTGATGGATTTTAAGTTTATTTGATGTTTATTTATAATGATTCAAAATGTCATTATTGTATTGAAGTTTTTTTGATATGTTTGACTGTGGATGTGTTATTTTTTTACCATTTATAGTTTATGGATAATTTATTGACATTTCCTATGTTAGTCGTTATATGAATATTTATGTTATGTTTAAACCTTTTTATATGAGGAATGCATTGGAATTAGTAAGTGATGGGTGGAGCCCGCTATAGCTCCTCGATGAATCAGTAGATCTCATGAGACAAACTAGTGTCTTGGCATAAGGCCTTGACAAAATCTTATTTTTATTCTTAGCACAATACCTTGACTATGTGGTTATGAAAGTCTGGCATTATGCATTCCATCATTATAAAATTGGCTATTGATATTGCATGTGATTATTCGACTAGTCAAATATCCATGTGAGTAAGTAAATGGAATTATTTTGATTTACATTTTCCTTATTATGATGAAATTTATGTTGAAAATGTAGAACCCCGGGGCACCCTGAGAGTGGATGGGTGAATCAGGGTGACTACTTTTTCTTTTAAAAACAAGGATCTGGTTCCCACATTGGTAGGAACTAGTTAAACATGTATGATGGATATGACCTGTAGTGAAACATTCACATGAAAAGAGATGACATAGAAAATTTACTTGGTTCACTGCTAAGGGCTACGTCCAAGGAGAATATGTAAACAAGTTGTCGGTCATACCAAAATCCAATATACTTCACTAGTTATGAATTACAATGTTTTGGGAGCAGTCACTCTGTCCCAGGCACACTGCCTTTACAATTGTTCAGGGATAGCTCACTGCGTCCTTTAGGTCACTCCCGTTGACTCCCCCTAACTCACTGCTGTTGGTGAAGTTCCACTTGGTTTATAGATGTGAAAGTCTCCACATAATTGCTAAATTAATGCATCCTTTATTGTATGTAGATGCTCTATTGAATTCAAACTATCACCTATAAAATAATATCAATTTGCACCGAAGGTATCGGGAAAACTTCCAGCTTCCGTGTAGCTCCAAGACAACCGGAAAGCTTCAATAATACCTGGCACACAAGTCCAATCCCGGTGTGCAATTTTTAGAGACGTCACACAAGTTATAACTGGTGCGCAAGTCCACCTCCAACACTTGTGCAACTCCACCTTCTTCAATACCAAACTTGTGCAACCCTACTCCTTTTCCACCCAAACCGATTTTGGTGACCAATGGTCACCTGTCGCGCAACTCCAAGCCTGGCGCGCAAGTATCATCAAACAACCTGCGCAACTATGCCTTCCGCAGCTCCAAACTTGCGCGACACATCACCACTTGCGCGACTTCTACACCTGTGTGATGGGAGATCTAAAAATTCTCTACTTCTGAACTTCATTTCAAATGAGGAGGGGTGGTCCTCTATTTATAGGAAAACTGGACCCCCGAAGCGTTGGCACACAAGTGTCCTCACGGCACGCAAGTCCCAGCGCACAGCTCCAACCTCCCTAGCCTCTATCGCACAACTCACCTGTGCGACCATACCAATACTTATATAACCCTCTTTCCTTTGCCGTATTTTGAAGCTCTGATCTCGAAGAACAACAGGCCTACAACTTTCCAACCTCCAAGGCATCGACGTGCAAGTCCTTTCTAGGCGCGCAAGTCACTTGCGCGACTAGCCCAAAACCTGCGCGGCCCTTATCCCTTTGACATTTTTCCATGTTCTGATCTTGAAAACATATGGCATGAAATTTTCCTCTCTTTCAAGTACATGGAGCATAATTCTCTTTTCCAAAAACACTTTTCTCCATTTGTCGAATTTTCATGCCCAAACATTTGGAAAACACTTGAAAATGGAGCAACCTTCAATACTGTAATCTGCTTGACCTGTATTGGAACTTTTCTAGCACACATCCTTAACTTTCTCTGAGGATTGACAACAAACACAAACCATACTCCAATTCATTCGAAGATGACCATGGTTCCAACAATATCCCCCTTTGGGTTTGCTGGAAATCAGAAAGTAAATTCAAAAGATCCCCATCCACATGTAAACCAAAAATGCAAGAATCAACTCATCAAACACTCTATGTCTACGTGAGAAATGCTCGATGTAGAAAATAAGAGAGAAATATTTAATTGGGTTCTCGTGTTTTGGAATTCTCAATGACTCCCAAGCATTACATGACCAATGTATTCCTTCTCATCCTTCTCATCCTATCACTGACACTAAATTCGCATCGTGTCACAGAATCATTACATGCCTGAACATGCCTGAATTTATTCTTTTCTCTCCCATTAACAATAAACACAAAGACCAGTAATTAGTTCATTTTTCAGCTCAAACCATACTCCCCCTGGATTGTATCTCCCCCACAAACCTACATCACATCCATAAACAGGTAAAAGCAATTATCATAAATGGGGAGAGGGGTATTACATTTCTTCCTTATGCACTGGAAGGCGGCCAAACACCAAGGTTCCACCAATGCTTCCCAAACACAGCCGTTGACAGTGGCTTGGTCAGGATATCAGCCACTTTCTCATCCATTCCCAGATGATTTATTCTATTCATGCCTTGCTCAACCTTCTCTTTGATAAAGTGATACCTTATTTCAATATGTTTTGTATGAGAATATTGAACATGATTCTTCGTAAGATCAATTGCACTCTTGTTATCACAGTAAATCACCGTTGGTAGTTTCTCCTCATCACCAATATCTGTCAATTGTTGCTTCATCCATAGCAGTTGAGTGCATGACTTTGTAGCGGATATATACTCAACTTCAGCAGTGCTAAGAGAATTACTTTCTTGTTTCTTGTTCAACCATCCAACACATTTATTCCCAATGTAGAATGCTCCACCACTGGTGGACTTTCTGTCCACTACATCACCAACCCAGTTAGTATTAGAAAAAGATGATAATTCAATGTATCTTTCTGTAGTAAAGAATAAGCCACAATTATGAGTACCGTGAATATACCTCATGATTCTTTTTACTATTGTCATATGTTCCTCCTTTGTATTACCTTGAAATCGGGTCGCTAGACAGGTTTCAAAGAAAATATATGGCTGTGTTGTTGTCAGGTATAGTAGGCTCCCAATTATCCTTCTTTACAGAGTGGGGTCTATAGATTCCCCGTCCTCATACTTTCCATGTTTGGTTCCAACTGTAATTAGAGTTGATATTGGTTTGGAGTCTTGCATATTGAACTTCTTCAGCAGTTCTCTTGCATACTTTTCTTGTTAAATGAAAGTGTCATCCTACCTTTGAATCACCAACAGCCCCAAGAAATATGCGATCTCTCCAATCATAGACGTCTCAAATTCTGATTTCATGTGATTTGAAAATTCATCCACGGACTTTTGCTTACTGCCAACAAAAATAATGTCATCAATGTAGACCAGAACCATGAACTGATCTTTTGGATAATTCTTCACGTATAGATTGTGGTCTACTCCTCCTCTTTCTAATTCCAGCTACATGAGATATGATTCCAGCCGAGAATACCATGCTCGTGGTGCCTACTTTAAACCATAGAGAGCTTTCTTTAGTTTTCATACCATAGTTTCATCAGTACGAAGAACAAAACCCACTAGTTGTTCAATGTAGACTTCCTATTTGAGAACACCATTCAAGAATGTTGTCTTGACATCCATTTCATATACTTTATATCCTCTTTGGAGTGCCATGGCATAGAAAAGTTTGATTGACTCCAGTCTAGCCACTGGATAAAAGGTTTCTTCAACATCAACACCTTCAATCTGGGAATATCCTTTGCATACCAGACGTGCCTTATTTCGAATAAAACTTCCATGCTCATCAAACTTGTTCTGGAAGATCCATTTTGTACCAATCACATTGTGACCTCTGGGTCTCTTGGCAAGATCTCATGTCTAATTCTTGTCAATCTGATCTAACTCTTCATTCATGGCTTTCACCCATGATTCATCCTTTATAGTTTATTCAAATTAGGATGGCTCCACAACTGATAGAAATGCATATTGTGTGTTATTCCTCATCCTCCTTGTTTGAGTGGGTGCATGTCTGTCACCAATTATGTTAGATGGATCAATCTCAGCTCTTCAATTTCTCCTGCGAGGTTCAGTTGCATTCTCTCTTGCCATAGTTTCTTCTTCGGATTCTTCTTCTGATTCAACATCATGATGTTATTGTTGAGTGTTTTGTTCAATATCCTCTACTTTTGTATTTGTATTTTCTCCAGGTTCACTTTCTTCCTCACTCTCTATCACATCATCATAATACGTCCTTTAAGAATTTGTGGTTTTCTCTTCAATTATCTTAACATCACTGCTTTCCACAATCCTTCCTAATCACTTGTTGAAGCACTTTTTGGCTTTTCTATTCATTGAGTATCTGAGGAAAATACCTTTATCTACAATGTCAACATACTTCCCTTGATTTCCTTCTTTGATTCTGATGAAGCATTTACTTCCAAAAACCCAAAAGTATTTTCAAGAGGGATTTCTTCCATTCCACAGTTCATATGGTGTCTTCATCTCACCCATATAGAGTCCTGTTCGATTTTGAATATACATTATAGCTTGAATAGCCTCTTTCCAGTAATGTCGTGGAATACAACTTTCAATCAGCATAGTTCGTGCTATGTTGTTCACCTATCGATTCCTACGTTCAACAATGTCGTTTTGTTGTGGTGTTCTCACAGCAGCTACCTCATGTTGTATCCCATGGTTCTCTAGATAATTCTAAAATTCAATGGACATGTATTCCCCTCCATTTTCAAATCGCAACACTTTGAGAGTTCGTCCAGTATCATTCTCGGTGATTCTCAAATATGTTTTCATGCAGTCAAGGACTTATCTTTTCCTGTGAATGACCATCACACATGCCATTATACTGTAATCATCTATAAAAAGGACAAAGTACCTCTCTCTATGAGTTCCTGCAACATTTATCGGCCCGCATACATCTGTGTGAATGAGATCAAGAAGATGAGATGCCATTTTATTCTTTGGCTGATATGAACTATAGACCAGAATCCCATGAATACAAGCATCATAAGACTTTTCACACTCATGCTTCAGGTTGGGAATGTTCATGAAAATCCTCAATTTTGATATTTTCTCCATGTCTTGTTGATTGATGTGTCACACTCTTCGATTCCACAAATTGTTTTCTTCTTCAATAGTTATGTAACAAACATTTTATTTACTATCAACCTGATACAAATTACCTTCTATTCTGCATCCCTTCATAAGTGAATTGCATGTCTTTCCCTTGATAGTGCAGCCTTTTTGATTAAAAGTAACTATAAGTCCCGAGTCACAAAGTTGACTCACATTGAGTAGATTATGACGTAGTCCATCTACGTAGAGGACTTCAGTCTTCTTTAGCTCTCCTTAGCTAATTCAGTACTTCCACTACCTTTGATTTTTATAGCTCCATCATTACCAAATCGTACTGTACCATCAACATTCATTTTGATATCCATTAATAGGCCAGCATTACCTGTCATGTGAGATGAACAACCGCTATCAAGAATCCAGATACTGTTGCTTTTTGGGGCTTTGAGGGCCTCCTCTGTAAGGTTGGATTTCTCAATTTTCTTCCTTTCCTTCCACGAAACATTGGATTGAGTATATAGCAGTGATGGCCTTTCAATTATCTCATCTGTGTACATTGGTTCCTCATAGTCGAAGTCTTCATCGAGAGGAGAAAACCTGTTTGAAAGATAAACACTATCTTTTTGATGAGGTTTGTCTAGTCATGAACTCCGGTATGAGGTTTCCATGTCCCTTCTCTGCCTGCAATAAATAGCCTTATGACCAAAGTTAGAACAACAAAAAAATATCCATAGAAATTGTTTCTTCTATAAGAATTAAGATATGAATTTGTTCTCCTCATTTGAACTATTATATCTTCTCCATTCAGATAGCTTCTTTCCTCTTCGCAATACGACATGGTATGGCCTAGATAGCCACATAAATGACACTTCATAAGAGGAAATGTCTTCTCACTTGAATTTCTCCTCATACCCTCTTCCTTGGGAGAATAGTTGGACTGCCTGTCATTTCTGAATGTTTGAGGATAATTTTCAGTTCTCCTTTTAGTTTGAACTGATGATTTATTTTTCATCACTTCATGCAATGTTTCAACATGTCCAAATTTCATCGTGTCTTTCTTTTGGCTTTATTTACTTCCAGTAGTTGATGTCTTAGCTTCACAGCCAATTCCACTCTTTCCCATGCAAGAGCGTCTCTGATCACTCAAGATTTTTCCAACCCCATCTGAACCACAATTGGCTATTTCCAGTAATTATGCATCTGAGAATCTTCCAAACTATATTTTCTTCCTTGATACTTTTGTAATTGATTTAGTCTCAAGTTTACTCCTAAGAGTAACAACTTCCTCCTCAAGACCCTCATCAGCCTTGTTCTTTTATTCTAGTCTGGATGTGAGGTCATTGATTACCTTTCCCTACTCTTCTATTCTCAACTTCAGATCCACTACATCATCATTGATTTCAAGTATTTTAGACTATAAATTCATAAATTCTTCCAATCATTCAATTTCTGCTTCATGCTGATCAACATATTCAATTGATTCCACTACAATTGATTTCCACTTATTGCAACTCTTTCATTTCATCTTAAGATTGCAAACAGCATTTTTAAGTTGCAACTCAAGATTGCCACTAGTTTTTAACTGATTGATTCCATCATTATCTTTTGATTTTTCAATAGTGGCCATCATGGAAGCATGGTTTCCAGTTTTAAACTCTAGTTCTTCTTCTTCACATAATTCATTATCATCATATTCTTCTTCGTAGACAAAACTCTTCTTTATAACATTCTTTCTAGATTTGAAGTCTCCTTTCCTAAAAAACATTTTCTGAGGCTTCTCGATGTTTTCATCATCGCTATCATCATCATCGATCTTTCATATGCACTGAGAAGCAATGTGCCCGACTTTACCATAGTGAAAGCAAGCAAGAGGTAACTTCCCTTTGAATTTCCCCTTTTCCTTCTAGAACTTCATTGCAATAATGGAAATAATTTCTTTTTCTTTTTCATCTTCACCACTACTATCTTTTGAAATATTAAGTTAATCCATGGCCTTCAATGCCATTTCCTTGCTCACATGAGTCTTAGCATCTTCTGGTTTGACTCTCATTTCATATGCTTCCAAGCTGCTCAGAAGGTCATCCAGTGAAAGTTTCAAAAGATCTCCTTCCTCAAGGGCTAACACCTTTGTATTGTACAGGGGTGTAAGTCTTATCAGTATTTTCTTGACAATTTCAATTTATTTTATTTCTTCTCCAAGGCCCCGAATTGCTCCAACCACTTCAGTAATTTGATTGAAGAAGGAGTTTTCATTCTCATCAGGATGCATCTTCAAATTGTTGAACCTATTGTGCAACACTTGTAGTTTTTCCTCCTTCACTTCTCAATATCCTTCATAAATATTTTTGAGTTTATCCCCCATGTATTTTTATGAGGTGCAATTCATCACCATTAGATAGATCTTATCAGAAAGGGATGTAGTGAGTGCATTTCTCACTTTAGCATCTGCATCAAGAATTTTCCTTTCTGTGTTAGTCATTGCCAGGCATGTTGGATCAGTGACTTGTATTCCATGCACAATAGAAAATAGAACTTCCATTCTAATAGATCTTAAATGAGATCTCATTATATTCTTCCAGATCTAGAAATTACTTCCATCAAAGAGAGTGACTCCTCTGACATTGGTTGTATGGTCCATAATGGTAAGTGATAGACCAAACACCAGTTAACCTTTACCCTCTGATACCACTTGTAGAACCTCGGGGCACCCTGATAGGGGAGGGGTGAATCATGGTGAAAACATTTCCTTTTAAAACCAAGTATCTTGTTCCCATGTTGGTAGGAACTAGTTAAACCAGTATGATTGATATGATCTGCAATGAAACATTCACATGCAAAGAGATGACACGAAAAATTTTACTTGGTTCACTGCTAAGGGCTACATCCAAGGAGCATGCACTGACAAGTTGTCAGTTGTACCAAAATCCACTATACTTCAAAAGTTATGGATTATAATGGTTCGGGAGCAGTCACTCTATCCCAGGCACACTGCCTTTACAACTGTTCAAGGATAGCTCATTGCATCCCTCGGGTCACTCCCGTTGACTCCCCCTAGCTCACTATCATTGGTGAAGTCCCACTCAGTTTATAGACGTGAAGGTCTCCTCATCATTGCTAAATGAATGCATCCTCTGTTTATGTAAATGCTCTGTTTAAGTCCAACTCTCACCTATAAACTGATATCACTTTACACCGAAGGTATCGGGAAAACTTCCAGCTTCTGTTTAGCTCGAAGACGATTGAGAAGCTTCAACAATACCTAGTGCACAAGTCCAATCCTGGTGCGCATGTTTTAGGGATAGCGCACAAGTTATCACTGGCACGTAATTCCACCTTCAACACTTTCATGATTCCACCTTATTCAATACCAAACTTGCGCTACCATACTCCTTTTCCACCCAAACCGATTTTGGTTCTCAATGGTCACCTGTCACGCAACTCCAAGACTGGCGTGCAAGTATCACCAAAAAAACCCACGTGATTATGCCTTCCCCAGCTCCAAACTTGCACGAAACATCACCACTCGTGTGACTTATACACCTACGGAATGGGATCTCTGAAAATTATCTATGTCCGAACTTCATTTCAAATGAGGAGGGGTAGTCCTCTATTTATTGGCAAACTGGACCCCCTTAGCAGTGGCGCGCAAGTGTCCTCACGGCGCTCAAGTCTCGGCGTGTAGCTCCAACTGCCCTAGCCTCTGTCACACAACTCACCTGTGCAAACACACCAATACTTGCGTGACCCTATTTCATTTGCCAAATTTTGAAGCTCTGATCTCGAAGAACAATAGGCGCGCAACTTTCCAACCTCCTAGGCATCGACGCGCAAGTCCTTTCTCGGCACGCAAGTCACTTGTGCGACCATCCCAAAACCTGCGCGACCCTTATGCCTTTTCCATTTTTCCATGTTCTGGTCTTTAAAAACATATGGCGCCCAATTTTCCTCAACTTAATGTACATAGAATGCAAGTCTCTTTTCCAAAAACACTTTTCTCCATTTATCGATTTCTCATCCCCAAAAATTTGGCAAACACTGAAAAATGGTCCCACCTTAAATACTGTAATCTGGTTGACCTGTATGGGCACTTTGCTGGAACACATTCTGAACTTCCTCTGAGTATTGACAAAAAACACAAACCATACTCCAATTCAGTCAAAGATGACCATGGTTCCAGCAGAAAAGGCTTTTGTTTTAGTTCTATACATTGCCTTAATTGTTTATTCTTATTTATGAATGTTTCTGCTATATTGTTATCCTTACTGAGAATCTAAGCTCACCCCATTCTACGTTTTATTTTTCCTAGGATGCAAAAAAGTATATTATAACTGACCTGTAGGGATAGTCTATAGGATCTCAGTGTTTTCCATATAAACAATGTTGTTGTAGTTTTCCATTTTCTTATATAATTTTAACCTTACGAATGTATCTAGTACTTCCAAGGCTACTAAACTAATCGTTTCTTCGAGACTTGATCTTTTGTGATCATGCCAATGTTAGGTAATAATTCACCGACTCTGAGTAACTAGGGTCAGGGCATTACAGTTGGCATCAGAGGAGATTTAGTACAAACCATAGAATCTAGATTAAGATAAAATCTTATTAGAGCACATTACCCTAAGATAGACTTTGAAGATTAGTACAGAATAACTTTGTAGAATTTTGCTATTGTAGAGATTTTGTGAGTTTTCCAACCAATACATCCCAGTCTGTCCCAAACCAACCTGGGTTGACCTTGGATCGATCACCCAGGCCGGTTCGCGACATGGCCCGAGAGGCGTTCCCGGTCCTCCCTTGTTGGAAACAAGCACAAGGGCATCAAAAGAGAGCAAGAGGGAATGATTTCACTTGATAAAAATAAATAAAGCATCATAAAGAAAATAGAACAACAGAAAGTAAATAAACAACATGAAAAGAAAGAACAACCAACAACAACCAACTAGAAGGTTTCGGGCGCAGTGGAAGCGCATGGGTGGATGTGACCATATAGCTTTTTGTCATTTACAATGATCAATCCGGGATCAATACGACGATAAACTCCAGTATCCATGGATCAAATCATAGAAATAGACAAATAAAAGGAATGTCTTGGAACTACAAAGTAATATCGTTACACGTTGATTATAATTAATTTAATTAAATGAAAAGAAGTACCTTTTGGGTGTTCTTTCTTCATTTATGTTCTTGATCACGTTTCTATGTGATTCATCATTTCATCATAGAATCCTAGTGTAGACTTCATCTAGAAGTGATCCACATGTGCACCTCGTATCTCTGGACTTCACCAAAGGAGTCTATGGGTGCTAGCGTGGAGAAACCTTTGCTTGTGTTGTCCGCCTTAGATCGTCTTTATCTGATGGAGGAAGATCTCTCCCAGTCTTGAGAGCACTCCTGGAGGAAGGAGTTCTCTCGGCCTTCAGGGAATTATCTAGAATTATTGTGCAGAACAATTCTCTTCTATTGGAAAAGAGTTGGGGTTGTGAGGATATTTATAATCAGGTTTGAGATAGTAGAGTTATGACAATAAATAAACACGTTATGCATTTTATTTATTTCATTGACTCTTATTGAAACCCCATGTCAAATAATTAATTCCTTGACATGCAACCACACTGATTATAATAAATATTATTTAATAAAACAATATTATATCCTCAAAATCCTGACTGGAAAACTACATGGCGTGTAATCATTAATACACGGCATGTGCATTTTTTCCATTTCCTTTCCAAAACAAAAACTACACGGCATGTAATCATTAATACACGGTATGTATATCTTCTTTTTCATTTCCTTATTCCTCCATCATTAAAATTATTTAGGATTCCTTGAATAATTATTAAACCACATATGGTAATAATCTTTATTCTACTTGAGATACTAGGATACACATAGTGTGTGACCCTCTAGACCTTTTTCTCATTGGCATTAGGCGGGCTTGGATAAAGTCTAAGATTACTATCTAGAAATGGGTCAAGGGACC
The DNA here is from genome assembly GCA_963277665.1 of Viscum album. Classification (NCBI taxonomy): domain Eukaryota; kingdom Viridiplantae; phylum Streptophyta; class Magnoliopsida; order Santalales; family Viscaceae; genus Viscum; species Viscum album. The sequence goes on from OY728166.1 coordinate 1,135,518,504, forward strand.
CAAGAGAAAGAATTTGATGCCTCATTGACGGATCACCTCATATGAACGCTTACTGTGTAATTTAATCCCTTTGTCTCAATATCTCATCAAGCGGGTTTCATGGAAGTTTCATAAACCTATACTCTTGATCTGTCATTCTTTGACTACCTGAAATAAACTCGTTGTGACATCATGTCCATGAAATTTTTTCCACACATCTATTTCAATCAAAGGGATAAGATATCAAGTTCCATAAATGGAAGGGAGAAATCCTTCCCCGGCTAATCCATTAATAACATGCCATTCGTGACGCACCCAACATACCCTACTTCTCGCCAACTGTCTTCGTGACGGTTTTCGTCAGCAAATCTAAGTGCGCGAGTCAAGACATGAGTTAATGATAATCTTCTAGTATAAGGACCATTACAAATGCTCATAGATAGTAATGTCCGATGACACCAAGACATGTGGAATTACAATTGGCGGGTCTGTTCTCATAATCTCCCATCTTGGAGATTACCAAGTGCGAACTCCATGAGAGAGAGTCTCGTCTTCTTACGAGTACTCTCACATGACTGTCTATATTCTATGTGTCCTATCATAGTATGTCATCCAAATGTAGAACTTTATTTAATAATATTGTTATATAATTTCAAGGTTCCCATCCTAGCGGGGATCTTCCATGACCTTATCAATGCAAAATATATTCCAGGACATTATTATATTATAGTCAAGCAGAACAATGAACAATATATAATAAGTCTACATTTATGTAATCAAAGTAAAAAACAGTTGGATCTCAGGACACCAACCCTTACAAACTCCCACTTGGACTAGAGCCAACTAGCTATGACTTTTAGTCTGCTAGACCTCACATGATGATCATGTTTCTACTAAGTCAAGGCTTTAGTCAAGGGGTCTTCCATGCTGTCTTCCGTTGAAATACTGCTCACTGCAGCTTTACCTCTCTGAGAAAAATCCCTCAAGAGATGATACTTTCGAATTATGTTCTTTTTCCACTGATGTGACCTTGGCTCTTTTTCAAGTGCCACCGCTGTAGTATTATCACAATATGGTGTGATAGGATCTTTACTGCTCGGTACTACATCCAAATCTTGGACGAAGCTTCACATCCATAATGCTTATTTAGCTTCCTCAGAAGATGCGATATACTCGAATTCCTCTATAGAATCTTCCACCACACCTTTCTTTGAGCTCTTCCATCTCACTCCACCTCCATTCAAACTAAAGATGTATCCAATCTGTGACTTTATGTCATCTTGATCAGTCTGGAAACTAGTATCTACATGTCCTCTGATGACTAGTTCCTCATCTCCACCATAAAACAAGAACATATCCTTAGTACGCCTCAGATAATTAAGGATAGTCTTGACTGCCATCCAATGGCGGTCTCCTAGATTAGCTTGATATCTGCCTACCACACTTAATGCGTAAGAAATATCTGGCCTAGTACATAGCATAACATACATGACTGACCCAATCACGGATGTGTAATGGATCATTTCCATTTTATTTCTTTCCTCATGTGTCTGTGGACACATTTTCATGGAAAGATGAATACCATGGGACACTGGCAACAATTCCCTCTTGGATTGTTCCTTACTGAATCTCTTCAGTATCTTGTCAATGAATGTACTTTGACTCAGGCCCAGAATTCTCTTGGATCTATCACGATGGATCTTGACCCCAAGAATATATGCTTCCTTTCCCAAGTATTTCATAGAGAATCATTTATCCAACCATGCCTTAACTGACTATAAGATAGTTACTTCGTTTCCAATTAGTAATATGTCATTAACATATAATATTAGGAAAACAACTGCACTTCTACTAAACCTTTTGTTGACACAAGGCTTTTATTCATTCTTGATTAATCCATATTCTGTTACAGCTTCATCAAGACAAATGTTCCATGACCTTGATGCTTTCTTTAATCCATAAATGGATTTTTTCAACATGCATACATTGTTGGAATCCTTTGGAGTCACAAACCCTTCAGGTTGTGTCATGTAGACATCTTCCTGGAGGTTCCCGTTAAGGAATGTTGTTTTGACATCCATTTGCCAAATTTCATAGTCATAGTAAGAGGCAATGGAAAATAGGATTCTAATGGATTTCAGCATTGCAACCGGTGAAAAGGTTTCATCATAGTCAATTCCTTGACGTTCTCTAAAACCTTTTGCAACCAGTTGTGCCTTATTGGTGTTGACCTTCCCCTCCATGTCCAGTTTCTTCTTGATTACCCATTTATTACCAAAAATCTTTACATCAACTGGAGGATCTACCAAAATCCAGACTTGGTTTTGGTACATTGAATCCATTTCATAATTCCTGGATTCTTGCCACATGGAAGCGTTTGTGCCTTTAACTACTTCCTTGTAGGTAAGAGGATCATCATTTTCAACCAATAATGAGTCACCATCCTCGGTGACAAGAAAACCATATCGTTCTGGTTCTCTCACCTCTCTAGTTCTCCTACTTAGTTCATGTGTCTCTAGAATAGATTTTTCTTCCACAGGTCTTTGTGGAATCTGTTCTTGTACCAACTCCTGTATATCTTAATCCTCGACTTCCTCAAATTCTATCTCGCTCCCACTATCTCTTTTGGATATTTTCTCCCTCTCAAAGAATATGGAATGTCTTGCCACGGTATCCTTTTGTTTTGAGGGGTTGTATAGGTAATATCCCCTTGATTCCTTTGGTTATCCTATAAAGAAACACTTTGCGCCTCGGGGTGCATGTTTGTTAACTAAGGAGGCCTTAACAAATGCTTCACTAACCCACACATGTAAATTTGATAATGTGGCTTTGAGTCCACTCCACAACTCGTATGGAATACCATTTATCGATTTAGTTGGTACTTGGATTAGTATGTGTGATGCTATTTGTAATACATATCCCCAAAAGGATAATGGAAGACTCTCATGACTCATCATTGATCTCACCATGTCCAGTAGGGTGTGGTTCCCCCTTTCACTTACACCATTCCACTGAGGCGTGTAAGGAGAAGTGAGTTGAGATAGAATCCCAAACTCCTATAAGATATCAATAAAGTCCTGATTAAGATATCATCCTCCTCTGTCTGAGTGGAGTTTTTTAATCTTCTTACCAAGATGGTTTTCTACTTCATTCTTGTATTCATGGAACTGATGAAAATAATCTTTCTTTTACCTCATTAAGTCGATATATCCATATATACTAAAATTATCAGTAAAAGATATGAACTTTGAGAACCCACCCCTTGCTTCAACTAGAAATGGTCCACATACATCTATGTGAACTAATTCTAGAAGCTCTTTAGCCCTTTCACCTTTCCCACTAAATGGGGATTTTGTCATTTTTCCTTATAGACACGCATGACATAAACCAAGTGGTTTTAGTTCAAAATAATCTAAATACCCATCTTGATGTAATTTTGTCAAACATTTCTCATTGACATGACCTAGCTGGTGATTCCAAATATGGGTGTGGTATGAGTCATGTGAATTAACTTTTTCATCGATTGTCATTACATGGTTTGTGTAGTCTAACACATAAAGGCTATTACATAAATGTGACCAACCAAAACAAATGCTATCTTTATAAAATTAGAAACATCCACTTCCAAACTTGAAGATGAATCCATCTGTATCTAATCTAGATACTGAAATAATGTTTTTGGTTATAGAGGGTACATAATAACATCCTTTCAAAACCAAGACCATCCCAGTAGTCAATGTGAGGTGGTAGTCTCTGACAGCTACAATAGTGAGTCTGGCTCTGTTGGCTGCTTCTAGATCCACCTCACCTCGGTCAATCTTTCTGAATATACTTGGTTCCTGTATTTGGATATAGATGTGATCACCAAAAGTAGTATCCAATACCCAATTGGTAGAAACAGATTGATTTCATTCGATAACAAACACACCTGAAGCTTCCACTTGCTTCCTTGGCTGGGTGCAGTTTTTCTTCCAGTGGCCCTTCGTGCCACATGCGAAACAAACAGCCACCTATTTTCTTGCCTCCCCTTTGATCTTCTTTTTCTTGGAAGTCCTTGAAGAAACATTAGGCTTAAAACTATTCACCTTCCCATTACTTTTATTTACCATGAGTAAAGGAGGATTTTCATGCTTCATGTCATTGTCCACTTGGCGAATGAGGATAAGAAGATCAGACAGAGACTTCTCAATGTTGTTCCCATTGAAGTTCACAACATAGTTTGACAAGCTCTGGGGGAGTGATGCAAGAATGAAATCGGTACCCAGTTCTTCAAGGATTTTAAACCCTAGAACCTCCAAGCGCTTAATGTAGCCAATTATATTTACTACAAGAGGCCCAACTAGAGCACCCTCTCCAATCTTGCTCTGGAATAGAGCCTTGGAGATCTCAAACCCTTCATATCTTGATCTCTCCTGGTATAGACCACAGAGGTTCCTGAACATGATATAGGCATCCATGTCTTCATGAGACTTCATGAGTTCACTAGACATTAATGATATCATCAAACTTTGAATGTCAAGTGAATCATTCAAATGTTGATCATAGACCAGGAAATCTTCATCACTCGCCCCTAGGGTAGGAGAATCCTGAAGTGAGGACTCCAGCATGTAAAACTTTCGTTCATGGCGTAGGATCACCTGAAGGCTCCAAAACCATTCCTGAAAGTTACTGTCGGTGAGGATGTTGTATTTATCCAAAATTGATCACAGAGAAAATGTGGTTGAGAAGATTGTCATATTTGTTTCTACAATTCAAAAGATCATATTTATCAGTACCTTTTCAATTACATTTTATGAGAAATAGTAAAATTTTATTAAGTCTCCCACTATTTTATCAAGTCCCAATAGCCCTCACCATTGAACTCAGAATGTCCAGTTGCTTTGACATTCTAGTGGAAAGGATCCATATTACCCTTTTCATAACCCCAACAAGGGTTGGTCAAGCTATTTGAAGGTATTTAGGTAGGCAGGTCTTTTCCAACAGTGAGCTTACAGTTCCTTGATCTGTTGAGTGGACTCCCCAATCCTGAAATCCTGACTTGGATTTCCTCAATACTTTCCTCCAATATTACACCAATTCTAGCAAGGGATACTCCTCTTGATGTAATATGGTTAAGTCTACACAAAAACTTTTCATAAGGGCTTCCTTTATAAATGTAAGTGTCCCAACAAGGGTTGGTCAAACACAAAGTTTTTTTTAGTCTTGCCCTTAATCAAGTAATGGAAGGCTTGGTCTGACATAATATGTAATTTGAGGGATTTTATTATTTATGCATAGTTTTATCCTTATCGCATGCTTGTTAATATTAAGTGATGCTTTCTTAAATGATTAACCATGTTCTGATAATGTTTACGCATAGTCAGGTTTTTATTTTATTCTGTCTTTGCATGCTTGTTCATTTTATAAACTATGTGGTCGCGACAACACATACATAATAAATAAACCATGTAATCAAACATAAATAAAATAAGATGGTATGATCATGAGCTTCTATTGGTCAGTTTATCTATCGGTTTGATAAGCTAACCCTGACCTAGGGAAAAAACACCATGAACCGATGGTTCGTGTTTTGCAGCTCCCACCTATCCACCTTTGTATCTTCTTGGGTTAGTTTTGCCTAAGCTTCGGGTTTTGAACCATCTCCTCTGGCTTGGAAGATCCTCCATTACATGGGTTTACATTAAAGAAACCATGGGCATGCAGGCCATACATTTTATTAGAAGGATCACAGGACAAAAAATTTAAAAAAAATTAAATGAATCCATGCACACATACAAAGGGTCTTTCATCTAGCTAATGATCATCCATAGCATGCAATGACATTTACGCATATTTATAATTCAAATTATTTTAATCGTCCTATTATTTAATATAAGTCATGCTTGAATCCAATTAATTATGATCTTATAATTAATCAATTATTTATCTTAAATTCCTTTCTAAATTTCCTTGAGATTCTTCTCATCCATATTCCTTGTACAAGTCTGTGTACTTTTGGAGGAAACGTGGTGAAATTCCATTTATAGAAAGTACATGGTGTGTAGTTTATATTTACACGACGTGTATTTATTTTCACCCTTTATCCAAAGTACAGACCGGGGGCTTTGGCATGTTTTCTCTACTTTGGAATTTTTGGAGTACACGACATGTAGATAAAACATACATGGCATGTACTTCCTTGTTATTTGGTAACCAGCCTGGCAATCCAGTGTACGTGGTACGCGGCTTCTCCTTTGTACATGGTTTCACTTGGGCTGGATCAGATTACACGATGTGTTGCTCCAACATACACGTCGTGTATTCTGGTTCCCACGCGCCATTAAATTTTGGTCAACACAGCATATTAAATACTTAGTCATACTCAATTCACACAGCATGGTTTGGTGGACCAGTGTCGGTTCATTGAACCTAAGTACACGGTGTGTAGTTTTAATTACACGCTGTGTATTCCTGTGTTGACAGACAGAAAGAGCGGCTCATCGAGATGAGTTCCTCATTCTTATTTTAATCAAAATTAAAATTAAAAGGTCATTTCTATGATGTGAATCGGGAAATGAAGGAGGAAGAACAGATCTAGTTTATTCAGATTTATAGAATGATTTATTTAGAATTGAATCAAATATAAATCCGTAAATTATCAACGAAAATTAAATAACTATGATCAACATTGTATCCTCGCTCTGATACCAATTGAAGGTTCCGAGCATAGCGGAAGCACGTGGGTGGATGTGCCCACTTGTATTTTTTTCATTAACAATGATCAATCCGAGATCAATACGATGATAAATTCTAGTCTCCACAGATCGAATCACAGAAATAGACAAAGAAAAGGAAAGTCCCAGAACCACAATGTAAGATTGTTACAGGTTTATTATTATTATTTTAATCAATTGAAAAGAAGTTCCTTTTGGGTTTTCTTAATTTATTGATGTTCTTGATCACGTTTCGATGTGATTTGTCATTGCGACATAGAAGCAAAGTGTATACTTCCTCTAGCGGTGATCCACACGTTCACCTCGTTTCTCTAGACGTCGTCGAAGGAGTCTCTGGGTGCTATCATGGAGAAACCTTTTCTTGCATTGTCCACCTTAGATTGTCTTGATCCTATGGAATAGGTTCTCTCTCAGTCTTGAGAGATTTCTTAGAGGAAGGATCTCTCTCTGCCTTGAGGTAATTCTCAAGAATTGTTGTGCACAATGATTCTATTGTATCGGAAAAGAGTTGGGGTTGTGAGGATATTTATAATCAGTTTTGAGATTGTAGAGTTATGAAAATAAATAAACACATTAAGTGTTTTATTTATTTCATTAACTCTTATTGAAACCCCATGTCGAATAATTAATTCTTGACACACGCCCATGCTGATTATAATAAATATTATTTAATAAAACAATATTATATCCTCAAAATCCCGACTAGAAAACTACATGACATGTAATCATTAACACATGACATGTAATTGTTTTCCATTTCCTTTCCAAAATAAAAACTACACGGTGTGTAATCATTAATACATGGTGTGTACTTGTTTTCCATGAGAAACTACACGACGTGTAATCATTAATACACGGCGGGTATATCTTGTTTTTCATTTCCTTCTTCCACCATCATTAAAATGATTTAGGATTCCTTCAATAATTATTAAACCCTATATGGGAATAATATTTATTGTACTTGAGATACTTAAATACACTTAGTGTGTGACCCTCTAGGCCTCTTTCTCATTGGCATTAGGTGGGCTTGCCTAAAGTCCAAGATTACTGTCTAGCAATGGGTCAAGGAACCCAAGAGAAAGAAGTTGACGCTGCATTGACATATCACCTCATACGAATGCTTACTGAGTAATTTAATCCCTTTGTCTCAGTATCTCATCAAGCAGGTTTCATGGAAGTGTCATGAACCTATACTCTTGATCTGTCGTTCTTTGACTACCTAAAAAAACTCGTCGTGACACCATGGCCATGGAATTTGTTCGACAGTTCTATTTCAATAAAAGGGCCGAGATATCAACTTCCATAAATGGAAGGGAAAAATTCTTCCTTGACTTATCCATTAATAACATGTCATTCTTGACTCACCTAACGTACCCTACTTCCCGCCAAATGTCTTCGTGATGGTTTTTGTCAGCAAATCTAAGTGCGCGAGTCATGACATGAGTTAATGATAATCTTCCAATCTATGGACCATTACACACGCTCATAGATAGTAATGTCTGATGACACCAATACATGAAGAATTACTACTAGCGGGTCTTTTCACATAATCTCCCATCTTGGAGATTACCAAGTGCGAACTCCATGAGAGAGAGTCTCGTCTTCTTACGAGTACTCACACATGACGGTCTGTATTCTATGTGTCCTATCATAGTATTTCATCCAACCGTAGAACTTTATTTCAGAATATTGTTATAGCAATTCAAGGGTCCCATCATAGTAGGGAGCTGCCATGACCTTATCAATGAAAAAAATATTCCTTGACATTATTATATTATATTCATGCAGAACACGAAACAATATATAATAAGTGTACATTTTTGTAATCAAAGTACAAAATAGTTGGTTCTCATGGCACCAACCCTTGCACAACTAACCTGACCATGACCAAAACTCCTCGTGAGCTCGAGTGTCACTCTCCAAATAACCACCAAGTATCACCCACGGTGAACAAGCTCAAGTCAAACCTGTATCAGAAACTAAAAACAGGAAAACACTATAGGCTTGAGTATTAAAACTCAGTAGGCGTTCCCAAAAAACTATTCCCAATCCACTACCTCTAAATAACAAATTTACTAATTCTATGTTTGAACTAAATTATATAAAATATGGGTTTCCACACACACACTTTCATTTCTAAAAGATGTATCAGTCCATTTACCTTTTTAATTTAGAAACAAGTTTAATGTTTGGAAGGATAAGGTGTATTACATTTTGAAAACATCGTCATGAACAATTTAGAAATCCAAATTTCAGTTATTAGCCAAAGGAAAACCACACATAACCCACAATACACTCTAAGGGTAATGGGAAAAGTGCCACATAGGGGATAGAAACTAAACTAGACCTCTCAATCATCTTACACATAACAATAAACACTAAAGAAAATGTGGGTCGAACTTAGGAGCTCGTGAACAATCCAAAATGAACTATACATGTGACTCATCCTAAAGGCATGCCTACTCTCGATGACGTCATAACACCCTAATGCCTGGTGTTTCCCTTCATGGCCTAACCGAGGGGTCCAATCCCCTATAATAGTGTCATTCGTTCTAAGGGCCACTAGCTAGTGTGTAATCTAAACTAGTGCATCATTGTTCTCAGAAGATTCACTTACTATTCCCGCTTCCCATGTAAACACAAATAATAAACAAGAAAGGGGTGAGTAAACAAAGTCAATCAAGAAGTACAAACATCACACACAAATCATGCAGTCAACGTACCCCAAATATCAAATCTAAGTCACCCCAAATAGAGTTTTCCAAAATAATTTATTTTATTAAAGTTTCAAACGGGCCTTCACCAATTTTAGGGAAAATCCTCATTTCTCAAGTGAACCAAAACAGATGTTCACACTTCAAAATAAATCATTTATCAATAAAACAAAAATACATTTAAAATTCTGTGTATTATGTTTAAAGGCCAAATGGGTATTCTTTCACTAATGGGTCTCCTCTCATCAAGAAAATGTTTCAAGTGCTGTGTATAATATAAAGGGAAATTTTTACACCAAATAATCATTTAAAATTTTATTACCTTATATTATTTCCCATTTATTAAAAATAATAAAATATCAAGAAATCAATAAATTGTAAATTTAAAGGTGAGTTCAGTGGGGGACCTACCTCAATTTGTAGCTCGAACGCGACGACGCGACACACCTCACAAATGTGCAGAAGCATGCACAAGCCGATGATTCCAGTATCGCGGGTTTTCCTCGCCGACACGCTGCAACAAACACACAACAACTAAAAACTCATAACCACTAACTTCAGAAAATTCAAACAACAAAACAACATGAGAGAACCACCTTGACACGTTTTCAAATCACAACTCACACCGCTGACACTATTTAAAAACCCACTTTAAAATTTACAAAACAATTTTCAAAAGGTATCTCACAAATTTACACACCCAAACAAAAACCCTTCTAAAACCTCTTTTAAGATCATCCGCACATCCTCAACATTCTAGAGTAGAAAACACACCACTTTCACCATTAAATAAACTAATTTCATAACAAAATAAAAATACACCACACAATAAAATCCATTTCGAAACCATTCACTCACCTCTATTAAAAATGAAATCAAAAAATCTACTTTTTAAATCATGTAAATCTCAAAATATTCCCAAAACATAATGTTAACCACATATAATATTTAATTTACCAGTTATAAGTTTATAAAATAAATTAATAACATCACAATCCACCAATTAATTATCAAAAAAAAATGTGAAATACACAAAATATGTGAATATTAAATAAAGAATATTTGTGCAAAGGGGAAACTCACCTCAATTGATGAAGAACACCCCAAAAGTGGCGTGAAACACTATTTTCACCTCAATCACACACTTCATAATTTTAATTAAACCCTATGCAACAAATAATGAACTCAATGTGAAGGATATCTCAAGAGAACTAACCCCAACACATAGGGTTGTAGAAATAACTAAATCCCCCTCAAAAAATCTACTAACCAAAAACCTTTATGAGAAGGAAAAACCTTGGCCAGAGATTGGGGTTTTGCGGTTCAGTTGAAAGTGGTATCGGGTTGGTCAGAGGGTCACCGGTAGGGATTCTCGCGTCACATGAAGGTGGTGTGGTGGCCGGATGGAATGCTGAAAGTGGGTGTGCAGCGGCTGAAGGGTGCGACCGGCCAGAGACACAAAGGGAGGCGCTGCAAGTGGCAAGGAGGTAGGCGATGTTGCATTAGTTGGATGAGTTCGATAGGAGGATGCTGGATGGCTAGAAGCGCAGGGCGACAGGCGATGTGTGTTGGAAAAGGGAGCCTGGCCAACAGGAGGGCACCAGATTGGGAGGCAGAATCCGGCTGGTGGTCGACCAGGCAAGCGGGACAGGAGCCGAGGTAAGCTAGAGGAGGGTAGGGGCATCGCGTGGGTGAGCCGGGTGGGAGAGCAGGCAGGGGCTAGGTTCGGGGGACCCAAAGCAGGAAGGGGGTGTCGTGACCTATCTAGAGTGCATGGCGGTGGGACACGGAGTGGTCAGCGGCTGCTGGTAGGAGGCAGAGCCATAGTCGTGTGGGCAGGGAGTCAGCAGGAGCGGCTTCAGCATGAGGGGTCGGGTGCTAGGTTGCTACCGTGGGGAGTAAGAGGGGAGAAGATAAGGGTGGTGGCGTATAGAAGGGTTCTGCGTGAAACAAGCGTAAGAGGAAAAAGGGGGTTGGATTAGGGTTACTTAAAAAATATAATAATAAATATAATATTATTATTACAATCATATTAATAAGAAAAATAATAATAATAATAATAATACCATAAATAAGAAAAATAATAAAAATAGTCATAATAGAAATAATAATAATAATAACCAATAATAATAATTATTATTATTATTATAACAAAAATAATATACATAACATATACAATAATTAATTAATAATAATTATTATAATAAATAAATATATAAATAAAACTTTAATCTATAATAAGTATGCATCCATAATAACCTCAATAGTAATAATTTTAATAATAAAAATTTTGTAATATTATTAATAACAATAATCATTATTATAAACTTTATTTATAATAATAATACTAATTGGACTTCAGTAATGATAATTGTTTTCAAACATTAATAATAAGATCAATGATTAAACATTGATAATAATAAAAATAGCACACTTGCTAGAAATATATATATATATACACATATATATACATATCTACCAGATTTCTCATTTATTCACTATATCAACACTTAAACAATTTGTTCAATTACACTTAAAGGTGGGCGACTACGTGGTTTCCCCGCACGGCTTAGTTGGCCATGCGCGGGCTGTGCGGTGGCCCCTGCTCACTCCAGTAGTGACCACACAAGTATCCAAACTGTCTGCACGACTTCTGCTAAGACGCACAATGTTCGCACACCATCCAAAAACCCACAAACCTTTCCGAACTTCAAAAATTTGAAATGGCACTCATCGAAACTTCGGAAAAAAACACCCAACGCCATTAAAAAAATAATAAAATAAAATTATTTGATAATGGTGGGTGTGAAAAATCTCCCCACCATAATTCTTTATGCCCCCAGAAATCCACGACAAGATCAAGAACCAAAGATAAAACTCCTTAAGTGTCACTCACCCCTAAAAGTTTAAACACCTCCAGTTGATTGATCCAAACAAACATCGAAAACCCATGACATGCAACTTATCCTCAAAACATGAACACTTCAAGCACCACCAAAATGAATCCAAAACCATCCATTCCACCAAAGGAACAAATGAAAATAAATTACCTCCGACACTTATTCCCATAATCGTAGTCCAACAAAACTGTTGGGTGTACTCTAATATAAACATTTACTCGAAAGGACGAACTCAGAATTAGGTGGTTCTGCACGAGACCACCTCTCACCAAATGATACATGAAAAGAAACTCTGATACTAAAATAGGGAGGCCTTAATGGACTCCTCACCATAAGGATTGGGATAACTCTATATTTCTTCAGTTTAAACTTTGCGAGACACATTGTGGGTCTCCCCACCATAAGGACTGACGCGATTAACCAAACTTGAAAACTTTCTGCACTGACCAAAACCCCACCACAAGGGTATGGGAGGGAAGGATCCAACCAATAGAACATCAAAACTTCCATTGCTACCACCTTAATGACATTACATCCACATAATAACACAAACCATGCCATACTAAAGACCAAGATTAAACCAAGGCCCTTTTTCATCGTTGGGGTTCACCTGACTACGCGCCAGCTTCACTCTGGGGCCTATGGCTGGAGCACTAATGATTGAAGCATCTATTGCCTCGCATTCATGCTTCAGAAATTCATAATCATAACACACAAACTAGACTCTTACCAAACACACTTCCAATAAAAAAACGTTTCATAGAGGTTTGATAATTACCCATCATGGAACTGAAGGAAAAAAAGAAAATAAACACCCCAAAATGCCACCAGAGACAACCACTGCATCCTGGGAACACTACAAAGAGAAAACCTTAAATTGATCCCCAAACATAGCCCTAATCCTACTGACGGGATGCGGTGACCTTCGATGATCCAGGTCTAGCTTTAGAGCACTTCTTGGAAACACCACGACAGAATCACTGCAAGCGACCCAGACGTCTGCAGGTGTGGCAGGGTCTCGGAGAAGTCCAGCATGTCGGTCTCTTGTGACCTTTCTTGCCACATTGATGATAGATTGTGGTGTTACGCTTTGAAGGTGTTAATTGCATGTCTATATGAATCTTAATTCCTTCATTAGACCAACCAATATTAGGGAGCTTCTCATTTTTCTTCTCGACATCCTCTGCACTGCATCCCAAGGCCTGGGGAGGAATCACCACATTATGTACTCCTGCTAAATCATCTTCAGTAAGAAAGGATTACCCCACAACATCTTAGAAGGTGTTTAGGTTGAGCTCTTCCACTTTCAATCACAGTTTAAGTCAGAGTCCAGACTCAAATTTTCGAGCCTTCCCAGGATCATTCGCAACAAACCACTATTCATAAAGAACTAGGTCTATAAAATGTAGATAGAATTATAGTACTGATTCAACGCCCTCCTTAAGAAAACACAACTCCATCATCTTACTCGGCTTCGTCTGCTCATAGATGTGTTGTTGGATGAATGATGACTTGAAAAACTCCCATATTAGATCTTCTAAAGGTTTATTCCGAGACACTGACTTCCACCATTTCTAGTTTGGACCTTCAAGCATTAAGGCAACTAACTCCACCTATAAAGACTTAGGAAACCCAATGAAACTGAACCTCCTCTCAATTTTCTGTAACCACTCCTCCGCATCAAGTGGATCTGCTTTACCATAAAATATGGGAGGGTTCAACTTCTAAAATTCCATAACGTAGTCTATAGGCTGATCAACTTGAGGATTTCCTAAGGATGCACCACACAAAACTGCACCTTGGGCATCCATCGAACCTTTTTGGGGGAGAACACTAAGGAATAAAGCAACAAAAGATGAGTAAAAAATAGTCATTACCTTTTTAAACTCAACTTTTCTAAATTTCCAAAATGAAATTTTATAAAACAATTCTTAGATGAAAATAAGACTCAAACGATCCACAATGAGAACTAGTGTCGATGGGTGACTCGGACATATGGTTGGCAGCCATTCGCTAGTCACGCCACCATCATGAGGAGCACTCTAGGTTAATGCCCTCGGCTCCACATGGCCTTCCCGAATATGCGAGCTCACGAAGGTCACTTTCCTGGCTTCCATTTCATTTCCCAACATAAAACATTTTAAAAGAACCAAAATACACCAACAACCCGAACATCCCATGGTAACCCAAGGTTCAGAATGAGCAAGGGTTCATGATGTCCTTCTCATCCGTACACCTTAAGTCATAAAAATTCCACTCCTTATACAATGATGACCCCAAATAAAAATGGGCACTCTGTAAAACAAGTTCCGCTCAGGAGACGACCTCCCCTGATACCATTTTGTCACGAACCAACCAGGGTCAACCCTGAACCGATCACCCAATCCGGTTCGCGACATGGCCCAAGAGGAATTCCCAATCCTCTTGGGCTAGTGAAAAGAATTAGGGAATCAAAAGAGAGAAAGAGGGAATTATTTTCGCCCGATAAAAATAAATAAAGCAGCAAAAATAAAGTAGAAAAACATAATGTAAATAAACAACATAAAAAGAAAGAACGACCAACAACAACCAACTAACCTGACCACGATCAAAACTCCTCATGACCTTGAGTGTCACTCTCCGAATAAACACCAAGTCTCTCCCACGATGAACAAGCTCTATTCAAACCTTCAACAGAAACTAAAAATATGAAAACACTATATGCGTGAGTATTAAAAATCAGTAGGCGTGCCCAACAAACTATTCCAAATGCACTACCTCTAAATAATGAATTTACTAATTCTAGGTTTGAAATAAATAATATAAAATATGGATTTCCACACACACACATTCATTCCTAAAACATGTATTTATCCATTTCCCTTTTAATTTAGAAACAACTTTACTGTTTGAAAGGAGAAGGTGAATTACATTTTTAAAACATCATCACAAACAATTTAGAAATCCAAATTTCAGTTATTATCCAAAGGAAAACCATACATAACCCACAACATACACTAAGGGAAATCGGAAAAGTGGCACACAGGGGCCAATAACCAAACTAGACTTCTCAATCATCCGCCACATAACAATAAACACTGAAGAAAACATGGGTTAAACCTAGGATCTCATGAAAAATTCAGAATGTACTATACATGTGACTCATCCTAAAAGAATGCCTACTCTCGATAATGTCATAAGGCCCTAACTCCCGGTGTTTCCCTACATGGAATAACCGATGGGCCCAATCCCCAAGAATACTATCATCCGTACTAAGGGCCACTAGCCAGTGCGTACTCTAAACTAGTGCAACAGTCATTCTCAAAAGATTCACTTACTATGATAGGTTCCCAAGTCAATACATATAGTAAACAGGAAAGGGGTGAGATGAGAAATTCAATCAAGAAGTACAAACATCACACACTAATCATGCAGTCAACGTACCCCAAATATCACATCGAAGTGACCCCAAATAGAGTTTTCCAAAATAATTTTTTTAAATAAAGTGCCAAAAAGGCCTTCAATGATTTTAAAGAAAATCCTCATTTCTCAAGTGAACCAAAACACCTGTTCGTGCTTCAAAAATAAATCATTTATCAATAAACCACAACTAAATTTATAATTATGTGAATTATGTTTAAAGTCCAAACGGGCATTTTTTCACTACTGGGTGTCCACTCATCAAGATAATGTTCCAAGTGTCATGTATAAATTAAACGACTCTTTTTACACCAAATAATCATTTAAAAATTTATTATCTTATTTTATTTCCCATTTATTATAATTAATAAAATATCAAGCAATCACTAATTTTAAATTTAAAGGAGAGTGCAGTGGGGGACCTACCTCAATTTGCAGCTCGAACACAAAGATGCGCCACACCTCTCAAATGTGTGGAAGCATGCACAAGCCGATGATCGCAGTATCGCTGGTTTTCATCACCGACACGCTGCAAAAAACACACAACTAAAAACTCATAAACAGTGACTTAAGACAATTCAAATGAGAAAACAACGCAAGAGAACCACCTTGACACATTTTTAAATCACAACTCACACAACTGACACTATTTACTAAACCACTTTAAAATTTATAAACCAATTTTAAAAAGGTATCTCACAGCTTTACACACTCGAAAAAAACCATTCAAAAACCTCTTTTAAGATCAACCACACATCCTCAACATTCTAGAGTAGAAAACTCACCACTTTCACCGTTAAATAAAGTAATTTCATAAAAAAAATAAAAATACACCACATGATAAAACCCATTTTGAAACCATGCACATATCACTTTTAAAACTGTAATTCAAAAGTCTACTTTTGAAAACATGTGAACCTCAAAATATTCCAAAAACATAATTTGCACCACATATAATATTTAATTAACCAGTTAAAAGTTTATAAAAAAATTTAATAGCATTATAGGCCACAAATTAATTATCACAAAAAAAGGTGAAATACAAAAAACATGTTAATATTAAATAAAAATGATTTTTTAAAAGTGGAAACTCACCACAATTGATGAATAACATCCCAAAAGTGGCACAAAACGCCATTTTCACCTCAACCGCACACTTTAGAATTTTAATTAAACCCTACGCAACAAAAACTGAACCCAAAGTGAACGAAATTTCAATAAAACTAGCCCCAAAACATAGGGTTATAGTAACCAATAAAGACCCCTCAAAGAATCTACTAACCACAAACCCTTACCAGAAGGAAAAACATTGGCCAGAGGTGAGAGGAATGTGGTATACCCGAAAGTGGTCTCGGGTTGGTCAAAGGGTCACTGGCTGGGAGTCTCGCGTCACACGGAGGTGGTGTGGTGGCCAGACATTGTGCGGAAAGAGGGTGTGTGGTGGATAAAGGGTGCGGGGTAGCCAGAGACACAAAGGAAGGCGTTTAAAGTGGTAAAGAGGTAGGCGGGTGTTGCAGTAGTCCAGTGAGCCCAACAGGAGGACGTTGGATGGCTGGAAGCGCATGGAGTCAGGCAGTGCATGTTGGGAAAGGGAGCCTTGTCAAAAGGAGGGCACCGGACCGGGAGGCAGAAGCCGACTGGTGGTCAAGCAGGCAAGCGGTACGGGAGCTGGGGTGCGGTGGAGGAGGGTAGGGGCATCACATGTGCAAACCGGGCTAGAGAGCAGGCATAGACTGGGTGCAGGGGAGCTGAAGTAGGAAGGGGGCACCACTGCCAAGCTGCAGCGCACGATGGTGGGACACGGAGTGGTCAGCGGCTGCTGGTAGGAGGCTGAGCCACTGCCATTCGAGCAGGGAGTCAGCAGGAGTAGCTTCAGTAGGAGGGGTTGGGTGTTGGGTTGCTGTCGCGGGGAAAGAGATGAGAGAAGATGAGGGTGGAGGTGCGCAGAAGGGGTCTGCGCGCTATGAGGGTAAGGGGCCAAAGGGGGGTAGGAATTGGGTTACTTAAAAAATATAATTATAATTATACTAATATTATTACAATCATAATAATAATAATAATATTAATAAAACCAGAAATAAGAAAAATAATTAAAATGGACATAATATAAATAATAATAATAATAATAACCAATAATAACAATAATAATTATAAAAATAATAATATAAATAACATATACAATAATTAAATATTAATAATAACAATAAATAAATAAATAAATAAAACATTAATCTATAATAAATATACATCCATAATAACCTCAATAGTTATAATTGTAATAATAAAAATTCGGTAATATTATTAATAACAATTATCATTATTATAAACCTTATTAATAACAATAATACTAATAGAACTTCAGTAATGATGATTCGTATCAAACTATAATAATAAGATCAATGGTAAAACATTGATAATAATAAAAATATCACACTCGCTAACAATATATATATACACATATATATACATATCTACCTGATGTCTCATTTATTCACTATATCGCAGCTTAACCAATTTATTTAATTACACTTAAAGGTGGGCGACTGTGTGGTCGCCCCGCACGGATCAGTCGACCATGTGTGGGTCATGCGGTGGCCCCTACTCACTCGAGTAGTGACAGTTGAGGTATCCAAACTATCTGAACGACTTCTTCTAAGACACACGGTGTTTTCGCACCTTCCTAAAACCCAAAAACCATTCTGAACTTCAAAAATGTGAACCAGGACTCATTTGAACTTCGAAAAAACACCAAACACCATTAAAAATAATAATAAAATAAAATTATTTGAGAATGGCGAGTTTGAAACTGTCTGGATATGAGCAGGTAGAGGCGGCATTGGCAAAGATGTACCTATGGGTAAACCTGAAAACACCTCTTTAAGATTGAATCAAACGGGAACTGGTGCATGACAATGGGTCTTACTGCACTCTTGGTTACAACACTCCCGGGGGATATTCTTAGGATAATTCTCATTTTCATTAAAAACCATTAAGAAGGGTTTATGAGTATATACTTATTCAAAGAAAACATTTTTTATGATTATGGATTATATCCAAAAACTGTTCAATTTTCCTTAAGTATTTTACAAGTTTATAATTATTCATTGCAATTCATAAACTGACCTAGTGTATGCCATTGTATAGAAATGGTGCCCAGTAGAAGGAATGTGAACTCCAGCAATACGTATGATCCAAAGAGTAAGAAGGATCATTTCTTTCATGGTATTAAGCCAACATTTAGATGGGAAATTATCTCCCATGTATTCTCAACATATGATGAAATAGTATCATGTGTTAATAAGATAAGTAAATAATTCTATGAGTCATATGGCATTGAAGGTAAGTAAGAGAAGAAAAGGATGGAAGAGATAAATATGGATAAAGGGAAGAGGGAAAAAAGGATTTTTCCCATATCTGATAAATGTGGAAAGAATCAACTTTGAAATGCTTTAAGGGAATGGGAGTTCATTATAAGTGTGGAGAAAAAAGACACCAACAACATGATTGAAAGGGTAAGAAAAAAGTTTCAAATGTACAATGCTTCATCTTCAAGGAGTTGGGACACTACGCGAATCAATGTCCAAATCATCAGAGTATACCCCAAATGCTGCTATTGGATAATAATAAAGTTATGATACTACCAAAGATAAAGAGGAATGATTAGATTTCTTAGGTTGTTATTAAAGTATTGTGTCATTTGAGTATCGTATTAATGATGTACCTATTATAATAATTATAGAGTATATAAGGATTGTACTACAGTACTATTTCATTAATGACTTCAGATTGTATGAAACAATGAAATGTGACACAATAGCAGGTTAAATTTTTGGAAAATACATGGTTGAAGGAAATGTAATCCTCAATATGGTCCTGATAATGAGGTAGTGATTTTGGAATAAGAGATGGTTGATTTGGATAAATTATATTGGGTATTCTTGACTTCCCTAAAACTGATTAATAGTTTGTTTATTTCATCATTGTTAGAATATTCAATATTTTTTTATATAAGAAATATATCCATTATTATATAAAGAATAAGGGAGCATGAATTTAATCAATAAGGTTTTATGGTAATTTGGGGTGTTACCATGTTTTAAGATAATACATGATGAAGGTGTTCACATGTTTTTACGTGGCAGAAAGGATCTTCATTGTGTATAACTTTATTATAAATTTTAGACTATGAGTTTGGATAGAAGGATATTGGATAAGTCTAAAGGTAGGAATGGATTAAGTTTGAAAATTGATATTATTGTTAAGTTTATTTTTGGATTTTTATAAAAAGGACAACACATAGACCGCGTGACACCTCGTTGCGTTGGACAAAGCTGCGGGAATCGAACCCACAACCATAGTGCGATTGGAATTTATCCTACCACTGGACAATGTGAAGTCTCTAGACTGTATAATTTAGTTTTTTTAAAGGGTTCGATAGGTGAATTATAAATTTATTTTTTTGGAACCCTATTTGAATGTGATAGATATAATATTTTTTTAAGTTCTATTATCTTTTAGAGTGATAGATGAGTTTGTGGTATAAATTAGGTAATGGATGGACCTCTATTTGTCAGGTATATATTTTATTTCATCTCTTATTCTATGAAGAAATTAATTCTTAAACATTAGGTAAGGGGTCTTTAAACTAAAAATGTGTTATCCTAATACCTTGTGTTTTTTTTGAACCGATGATATTTTAAATCATCATAGATTGATGGACTTGAGTCCCTAAATTCTACAATTGTTTGTGACTGATGAACTCAATCACTCCCTATAAATATTTACATTTTTTCTCCAATTATGTGTCTTTAATTTCCACCAATGTTCTCCTAATCGAGATCATAATTTGATGGTGACTTTTTTATTTCCCTTTTCCTCTTATTAAGACTAATTTTTATTAACCCAATTTCCGATGTAGGTTTTCCAACAAAGGTATTTTCTATTTTCAACCTTTTATTATCGAAGAACAATTTCAAATTGGGAGGAATCAATTTATTTAAGGAGGGAAAAATATAAAACCCCAATATTTCATATCATGTTATTTCTTCAAATTAATTCAATAACTTGCACAGCATGAAACCCTGAGTTCAAGCACACCACGAATTACCAAACTATCCATTCAAAAGCAGTTATGAATAGTATTAACTAAATTTTGAACGTTATATAATCCTTATAATTTTAGGATCCATATTATGAGTTTCTTTATACACAATTTATGAAAAAAGTCATTTTTTCAGATAAATGAAGTATTTTTCAAAAAAATCAATTTTACCGCCTTTTAATGGAGAACCTTTTTTAAATCAAATATTTGAATATTTTATATATTCAATTTTGAAAAATAAATTTCTTCTTTATAATCTAGACTTAAGAATTTAGTTTCAATAAATTTTTGGTGTTTTTCTGATAACTTTCATATTTGGGTGAATAGTGAAAATACAATATTTTAACTGAAAACAACATTTTTAATCACAATAATTTATATTTTTGAATTATACATTTTAATGCTTTGGAATTATAATTATATTACATTTTTATCAATAAATCCAATTATGGCCATTGTTTGTAATTTCACTTTGAAATTGGATATAAACAAGTGTCAATGTTTTGATAGTTATTATTTCTTAAAAATGCGCTTTTTGGTTTTGACAATGGGAATTAATTTTAAATTAATTAATGAAACTTATATTTTTTAAAATTTATAAAATTGAATTCATTTTTGAATTTGGAATATCAAAATTATCTTAGGGTGAATTTTTGGTATTTTTCTGAAAACATTCATTTTTTGATTAATAGTGAAAGACACTGAGTTATAGTTTAAAACTGAATTTTTATTTAAATAAATAATTATTTTATTTAAATTCATTTTAGGTCAAATTATATACATAATACCTATATATGTTCAATTTAATTTATTGGTGTCAATTTTTAATAATATTAGATATATAAAATTTTATTGAACTTTTCACAGTCTTTTACTCACCTCTTAAGAGTATTTGAAATTTACATAAAACTTAATTTTACCGCTTCTGTATGTTGAATTTTGAAAAACTGAGAGAAAAAATTAATATCAAGGAGTAAAATGAGGTTCAATATGATAAAAATAATTTTTTATGAATAGTATCTTTTTACTTTTATTTACCACGGTTAAAAGTAAATCGGATAATTAAGGGTAAAATGTAATTATTTTTACCCTAACACATGTCCTAATTCTATTGGATAAGTATAATTCGATTAAAAAAACTTTAGGAATAAAATATGAACCTCTTTGGTCCACTTTAATTAGATTAATACATTTATTATTATTTAATTCAAATAAGAGTTAAAAGTGTTAAATTCAATGTTTAATATCTAAACCATTTTTAATATAGGGTTAAACATAAGATAAATTAGAATATAAATATTCATTAGAAAGATAAAAATATTTCCTACATAATGGTATTTTATTTATAATTTTTATACATTAAATAATTAGATTTATTTATGACACAATGATGATGTAGTAACTACCTAAATAATGAAATATTAAAATAATTGATATTATAAATATCAAAATAAATGTAATTTGGTACTTTTTCTGAATTCCACTAATTTAATAGGTTAATATGACATTTTAGGGTTGGATAGATTAATATGTTTCAAAGTAATAATCCTGTTATGAATTTAGAAAAAATGTAATACCAAATAGTGTCAAAATTGATGTAAAAGAGTTTTTAAAACAAATATTATATTATTAATTGATATTCTATTCATATAAATATAAGGTTTGGCCAAAATACTTATATAATGATATATGTATCATTAATGAACCACTTGGGGTTCTCTTGGAAGTTTATAGTAAGTTTATTAACCATATAATTTAAAAATACAAAGAGACATTGTAAATGTCAAACTAATTAACTAAGAGTTAAATCTAAAAGATAATGTTAATATAGTGACAGAAAACATTCTAAAACCTGTTTTTTGGGTGGGTTTCAACCTTTCCCTACGTTATAATTTATATAATCCACTCTGGAGCCATTATAAACAGAAAATTATTTTATTATAAAATAATTTTTCTAGCTTTTCCTAAGGTGACCATCACTCCTCTTATAATAGGGCACTTCCCCTTCCTTCAAATTCACACCTCCAATGCCATTTGGCTCAGCCAACCCCTGCCCAAATATCCTCCCAACATTCCTACCTTCGTCTTAGAGTCCATACTTTTCTCATATACCCAACCTATGTATTCCTTTTGATAAAATCAGAAGGAAGAACCTGAAAACGAGGTAAATATTTTGTCACCTCATTCAAGTTCCTTTATTCTTCCACTTCCTCTTTATTTGTTGTTTCAATTATAAAATAATATCTCTAGTATATTATATACATTGTTATGTTATTATAAATATGGTACAATCATATTCATTATTCTATCCATCCTTTTATTGACATGTCACTGTATGTGTGTATGTACGGCTTACCATCTCCACGTCGTGGTATAATTGTTATTCACTACGTTATTATTTGGATGGGTATAATAATGATATTTCAAATACCATTAAATATAATTTGTGACTTTTTATAAATTAATCTAATTTTCTAGGTTAATATGACATATTAGTGTTGGATAGATGAATTTTTTTCGATGTAATAATCCTTTTATGAATTTAGAAAAAACATAATACCAAATAGTGTAAAAATTGATATAAAAGAGTTTTTAGAACAAATATTATATTATTAATTGATATTCTATTCCTAAAAATAAATTAATCAGCCAAAATACTTATATAATTATAGTTGTATCATTAATGAACCACTTGGGGTTCTGTTAGATGTATATAGGATGTTTATTATCCATATAATATAAAAATACAAAGAGACATGGTAAATGTCAAACTATTTAACTAAGAGTTAAATCTAAAAGATAAGGATAATATAGTGACCAAAACCTGTCTAAAACCTGTTGGTTTGGTGGGTTTCAACTCATACCTACCTTATCCTTTATATAATCCACTTTTTAGCCATTAGAAACCGAAAATTATTTTATTATAAAATAATATGTCTAGCTTTTCCTAAGGTGCCCCTCACTCCTCTTATAAAAGGCCACTTCCCCTTCTCTTAAATTCACACCTCCAATGCCATTTGGCTCAGCCAAAACCTGCCCAAATATCCTCCCAACATTCCTAAATTCGTCATAGAGTCCATCCTTTGGTCATAAACCCAACCTAAGTATTCCTTTTGATAAAATCAAAATAAAGAACCTGAAGAAGAGGTAACTATTTCATCACCTCATTCAAGTTCCTTTCTTCTTCCACTTCCTCTTTCTTTGATGTTTCCATTCTAAAATAATATATCTAGTATATTATATACATTTTGATTTTATTATAAATATGGTACAACCATATTCATTATTATATCCATCCTTTCAATGACATGTCACCATATGTGTGTATGTACGGCTTACCGTCTCCACGTAGTGGTGTAATTGTTATTCAAAATGTTATTATTTGGATGGGTATAACAATGATTTCTAATTGATGTAAATAATAAATATAACATGATAATGCTTCTTTAAATATAATATAACATCCAATTATATATTATTTTAATATCAAAATAATTGTATTGTCTCTCATGCGTACGTACGGATTATCGTCTCCACGGGCGCGATGAGATTCCTTCCCCATCATATCCATTCAAGAATAATTTACATTAGAAGATTTAAAATAATGTTTAAAGACTTAATATAATTATGTATATGAATAATATACATCCTATTCATAACAAACATTACTTACATAACAAATTATATAAAGCAAAACGAATCAGTTAACACCCAAAACGACGATAATACTAAGATATTGTTAACAAAGCAATTTAAAAAGATCATATATGATATCATATTAATATATATGATTATTTTATAATTTAATAACAAGTATTTCACCATTATACATGAGGTTAAACTACCCTCTACCAAGGAAAAGTACAGGGTGAGGGTTAATTTCACAATCTCTTTATTATCTGAGGTTATTTTTATGTAAATATCTATTGGGACCTCTTTATCATCCACATCCATGTTTCTTAAAAATGTATTCGAACACATTTTTATTATTTAATAGACTATGGGTTAAAGTCATTTATACACTGTTTTGACTTTTTATAAAATGGTTTGAAATGAATCTTTCCGTCGTTTTCCAAGCAAGGTACTTTTTAACCTTTTCCACAAAATTAAGGTAAGAATGTATTTTTTTAACTTATATGACGAGTGCGGCTATTTTCCACCATTATAACATCACCGAAGATTACCTTACAAAATTATAATAATTTTTTCAAAACAAAGTTTTTTAAAATAAATTTTTTCATAAATGATTTCAAAATAGAAAGAGATATTTCTATAAAAAAGGTTTTTATTTCATCTACGTCAAAATCCTTTGATGGATTTTAAGTTAGTTTGAATTTGATTTATTATGATACAAAACTTCCATATGGTATTTAAGTTTTTGTGATATGTTTGACTATGGATGTTCTATTTTTAAACCATTCATAGTTTATGGATAAATTATTGACATTTCAAATGCTAGTCTTAATACAAATGTTTATGTTATGTTTAAACCTTTTCATAGGAGTAATGCATTGGACTTAGTAAGTGACAGATGGAGACCTCTATAGCTCCTCGATGCATCGGTAGGTCTCATGAGAAAAACTAGTGTCTTGGCACAAGGGCTTGACAAAATCTTATTTGTAGTCTTGGGAAAAAGGCCTTGACTATGTGGTTATGAAAGTCTGGCATTATGCATTCAATCATTTTGAAAGTGGCTATTGATATTGCATGTGATTACTCGACTAGTAAAATATCCATGTTAGTAAGTAAATGGAATTATTATGATTTATATTTTCCATATTATGATGAATTTTATGTTTAAAAGGATTTTGTTTTAGTTCTATACATTTTCCTTAAATGTGTATTCTTATTTATAAAAGTTTTCGCTATATTTTTATCCTTACTGAGCATTTGAGCTCACCCCTTTCTATGTTTTATTTTTCCTAGGATGAGAAGAAGTATATTATGACTGACCTGCAGGGAAAGTATATGGGATCTTAGTGTTTTCCATGGAAACAATGATTTTGTAGTTATCCATTTTATGATGTAATGTAAACCTTATTAATGTATATAGTACTTCCAAGGCTACTAAACTAATCAGTCCTTCGATACTTGATCTTTTGTGATCATACCAATGTTATGTAATAATGCACCGACTATGGGTAACTAGGGTCAAGTTGTTACAATTTTTGTGATATATCATTTGTATATAGACTAATGGAGATTATTGTAGGAAAATAAAAATTATTTTTACCAATAAGTAACTATAATGGAAATCACTTAAAAAGACCCAAACCACTCTCAGCTCATCAAGTACACCACCCAAAAATAATAACCACCTCAAACCACTCCAGAGTATCCAACTTATTGAATTTATAAATATGACTAAACCATTACCTAACCACATGAGAATATTAGACACTAAAAAAAGAATAGATGATGAGTCAATAATTCCTAAGGTGAAAAATATCATTACCCTACCACCCCTTTCACGGTTTGGTAAAATACAATCATTAGAAAAAAAGAATTAAAATAATAAGAGAATTTTCCCTTCATTATATCCTCATAATGGAAATTCAACCACATATCATGACATTTCATGGAGGTGAAATAAAGAAACATCAAACATGAATCTACCTCCTTCATGTTTTAAAATAAACTCAAATAACATAGTAATAATGACCAAAAAGAGTTTATATACAAAATAACAATCCACAAGAGAAGAAAACACAACAAAAAAATTTCAAAATATTCATTTCCCATAAAATCACCCACCAATCCCAGGAGGGTTGAAATCATTTTTTAATGCATGCAGAATTTGAAATAAATCCAAATTAATAAAAATTAAATCCATATTTTAATGTTAAATCATTTCCAAAAATTAAACAAATTCTCTAATTTATCATAATTGAATCAACCACATTTCATGAATTTAAACTTAAATAAATTCCATTTTATAAGTAAATATTCTCACATGGTTTCAAATAAATAATGAATATCTTCAAATCAAATTTTAATTTCAATAAAAAAAATCCATCTAAAAATGAAAAGTGAAGAGAAATCATATTTAAAACATTTCACAACCATTAAAATACATTTTTTTTCCTCACAAATTTTCTTTTAAAATAAACTCACTCAATAAAATCTATGTTTCCATATAAAATATTCTTTTCCAAACACAAAATAATATTTTTATGTTCAAAAGATAAAGACAATGCATATGGAACTAATGATTTCCTGATCTCTCACATGAAAGTTATTATAAATCACATCATTTAAATAAAAATCATTATACCATATATGGACTAAAATAAGAATTAAGAATAATTTTCTAACACCAGAAGAATAAAAAATTTCGTAATAATTTAATAACAACCAGTATAACCATTCAAGAATAATTGAATGGTTATAATAGAACAAATATAATTAATAATAATTAAAAAAATTGTATAATATAATTGAATTTAATTATTGGAATTTGATACAAAAGATTGAGGTCCATATCCTAGTTGGGAGATTCTACTTTTCATCTCTACATCTTACCTAATTCCATTAAACTTGTATGCAATTCTGTAGTATTCATCCTTCAACTGTTAGCCTTAATAAATTTTTTGGACAACATTGAATATATTTTGATCTCACATGAACTCCCACTAATTATATTTCATCAACTACTTTGGTTTACTCCACATGGCATTAAAAAAAATAGATGAAAGTAATCCAAAATAATTAATATCAATGGATTCCACTACATCAAAAGTTAGGGCATCGAGAAAATGAATATAGGAGATGGAAGAGTAAGACATGTGTAAATGATGAGAGTTTGGTTCATCAAGATAAAGTGAAATGTGAGCCGGAGAGATGACTACAAAAAGTAGTCACAAACAAGATAATACCTTTGATTTAGAGGTCCAATAGCAGTAGTAGGTTCTGGTAGAAGAGGAGGAAGACGATGGTGGGGGAAGTGGAGGTGGCAGTAAAGCTTTGGTCCCAAGAAAGATTGAGGTGTCAGCAAAGGCAGGGTTTTTATAGGGATCCATTTATAAATACACAAATTTCTTTTATAAACACTTTTTAAGAAGAATTAATAAAAGATGTTTTTTATAAATGCTAAAATATTCAACAATGATAAAACTGACCTTTATCGGTGCTTTTTTAGTAATGATAATGATATCCCTTTATCACCACTAAAAAATTAGAGATAAAATAGGTCTTTATTAGTACTAAAAATAAACACTAATAAAGACATGTTTAAGGAGTTCTTTTCTAATGCTGATAGAGGGTTATCATTATCTGTGCTATAAAAGTGTTGATAAAGACATAATGTTAATATATTATTTATAATAATAAAACTATAATAAATATATTTATTATATTTATTATATTTATAATTATAATTATAAATAAATATTTATTTATTTATAGTTATAATTATAAATAAATACATACTTATTTAAATAAATATATTTTTTAAAATTAATTATAGAATTATAATAAATATATATTAAATTTTATAATTTTGTAATTATATATGATAAGTATATTAATTAAATATAATTATAAAATTATAAATATAGTAAATATAATTATTATTATTTTCTAATAATTTAAATAAATATTTATTTATTTATATTAAAATATATAATAAATAAATTTATAAAAATTTGTACATATTTATATAATTATATATATTTATATAATTATGTATATTTATATAATTATATTTAATTATAATATTAAAATTATTTTAGAAATATTAATTTAGATTTTATAATTATAAATAAATTTTTATTATATATATATATATATATTTGTAGTTGGGGATTACGAGAGTGGTAAAGGCTCCCAGTAATCCTATATCAAACCCGAGATCAAATCTGAGTGGGAGTTAATATCCACCGGCAAGACGTAGGCCTAGTGACACATGCAGTATGATGGAGGCATGACCCTGCACTATGCCTTTAGGAGAGTTTGTGGACCTTTGGTCTATGTAATGAGATTCATGTCTACAGGCTCTTAGGGTCATATATTTAATAAATAAGACTTGATGGGTGGGTTATCCCTTAGGGGGGCTATGGCCTACTTTTCTAGCCTATGTGTGTGGTGTGTGGGTTTAATGTAGTTATACACCAAAGCATCTTATATATATATATGTGTGTGTGTGTGTGTGTGTGTGTGTGTGTATATATATCTTAAAATCATATTATTATTTAAACAAATGTATATTTATTTATACTAATTACTATAAATAAATAAATATTTATTTATAAAATATAAAATCATAATAAATATATTTATAATACTAATAATTTTATACTTATATATACTAAATATATTTATTACAATTTTATAATTATTTAAATACATATATTATTTATAATTATAATTAAAAATATTTTTATATATTTATAAATATTTGTGTATATATAAATATATTTATATATTAATATTTATTTATAAAATTATAGAAAGTATAAATAAATTAATTATTATTTTATATATATTTAAATATATATATATATATATATTAATATTTTTATTTAATTATAAATATTTATATATATATATATTAGTATATAAATATATATACATTTGAAAACTATAATAAATGTATTTATGGTAATAGTTTAATTATTTCAATATATATATTTACTTTTAATAATAATTATAGATAAATATATTTAAAAAATATTTATATATAAATAAAATATTATAATTACAAATATAATAAATTTATTTATTATTTAAATATATTTATTTTAGTTGTAAAAGTATTTATGAGAACATAATACATTCATTTGTATAGAAAGATTGAATCATATGGGTTTCAGTTTATAAATGAACATTCACAATGATCAATATATAACATATGCATGTGAATCATCAAAATATCCATAATCTTAACATTTGGGAACAAAAGTCATAATCATGTCCACAAATAAACTTTATGATTATATAGTATCAATTATACTCAGTCCTAAATATATAAACATAAATAAAAGCAATCATGTCCATGAATATCATCATTATCTCATATATATATATATATATCAAATTCATTAGAGGCGTATATTTAATTAAATGTACATTTACGTATCTAAAATTATAATTATAAATTAATATATTTAAAAAGTATGTATATTTAATTGTAAATACATAATTATAAATATAATATATATATTTATAATTAAAATAAATTATGCTTTTATAATTATTTAAATAAATATATATTTATTTATAAACTTATAAACACTTTTTTTAAACATTATATATATATATATGAATTATTAGAACATATTTATCATAACACATCATATTTATATTAGTTATAAACATTAATTTTTTAAGTAATGTATATAAATAAATATTATATTTAAAAGTAAATATAACAATTTTATTTATATTAAAAATATTTATATGAAAATAAAATATTTTAACTAATAATAGCACTAATAAACATGACCTTTATCAGCGATGTTTGCTAGCGCGGATTAATGTGAAGCTTTTATCTGCGCTTTGTAATTAGATCTTATAAAAATTTCACATCCCTTGCTCAAATATGTGGTAGTGTGATTCTGAAGATGTAAAATATAAGTGAAATAATCAACTAGTATTCATTATTTTAAAAATTAAATAATCATTATCACATGAATCTTTTAATTCATTATATAGAATGTGATGATATCCTGATACCACATGTCACACTAAAATGTAAAATCAATTTATTGCTATGATAACAATCTTTAAGTCACATGAAATTATTCTTAAAGATAAGTTCTATAGATGGAATATATCATTTGACAGGACACAGATGATACTAGTTATCATGGATAGAGGAATTATTGGTCATTGAATTGAATCCATAATAATCTCAAGAAAGGTGATTATGAGAAATTGACCCTCCAATATGAAATCCACAATCATATGTTTCATTAGATGTTCCTATATATGAATGTGTGTAATTATTATTTGACTCTATGATTATTAATACTGTGTATCATGAGTCACATACCATGATTTATTGTTATAAACTACGATGATATATGTTCATGGAGATGTTAGGTATGTTTGCTTCATCACGATTGATATTATATTATTGAATAATGTGATAAATGTTTTTCCCGTTTCATTCATTATTTAATGTTGATATATCAGGTCATTTAAAGATAATAAAACTGAATTATTAAGTATATGGTCATGGAATTAGGTTGGAGTGTTTATTTCTAGATGGTCAAAAAATAAAATTGAATTTGTATCTTGATGAAATCAACATGAAACCTGCTTGGTAAGAGATATCATGATAAAATAGACTATAGTACATAGTGAATGTTCAAAGGAGGTTGTTTGTAATGACAACCTAAACATGAATCTGTATGGGATCCTTGATGTTTTGTTAGATGATAAACACGAAGTTTAGGAATTGTAGCTTATTTCTACTGAGGAATGGGGCTAGAGGGTAAAACACTACAATTATTCAGATCCTCAGATAAATTCTATATGATTTTAACATAATAGATAAATATTATTTTCATATCTGGATTAATAGTTATTTTTATTGTATTGTTCTCAAACATTCATAAACTAGTTATTCAAAATAATATATATGAGTAAAATATTTAGTAAATATTTTTTTACCTTGTAATTATTTATTTAATTATCTGAATGTATAATATTAATTTATTCTAGATTATTCACAAGGTAACCAAAAAATTTACATATGAAAATATTTGATAAATTTTTATTCTCTAATTTAATGGATATATAATTTATTTATTTACTAGTGAATAATATAGTGATATTTATTTAATGAAATACATAATTATTATTCAAGACCTGATCAATATGAACGATTAACAGACTGAGTTTAATAATCCATTATGAAATTTATTATTAAATATTATTTGAAAAGGTATGAAATTATTTATTCAATGAAATAATATTTATTGTATATTTGAGTTTATAGAATCTCAAGTAAATAATAATAATTTTATTTTTTATGGGGTGTAAGGGTTCATAGAGATTATGAAAATAATGGGGGCCCTTGGGTAAATTATTATCTTTTAACCTTATAAAATTTTAAAAGTAGTTATGAAATTTTCTGAAACCCTATACAATTTCTTATCCTTGAGTAAAAATGAATTCTAGAGAGGTTTCACTCAAGACATAGAGAGATCACACTATAAAACTCTCTTTATAATGAAAATCAAGTGTCCTCCACCACTATAATGATTCCTTATCACCTTGTGGGACTCTACTACAATCAATAGTGGTCACCGCATACATGAGAACCATCTATGACAGCACCCATGTCATTTTTTGATGATGATTGGAGGTTTTAAATACACATTAGGATCATAATTTGAGGGAATATACCCATTATTCCTCTAACACAATGACAATATCACTATAGGACTTGATCTGATCACTGACAATGAAGAAATAAATTCAACACAAGATATTTCATTATTTAAATTAATTAATTATAAATTATATGTGAAAATATCCCCTCATCTAGGTACCATAGTTTCTTTCAAATAATATTCTATTAAATTTTATTGGTCACAACCTTCTTTATCAAGTATATCTCTGAATTATTGTAGATTATGAAAAAATATCTGAGTTATAAACTACTCAATAGGCGCATTCGCTATATCCAAAACCATAAATTCATATCACAGAAGACATGTAATAATTTATAATTATTTATTACTCATTGATCAATTATACACAACTATTGTTAATTTTTTATATTATATTTATTCATGAATCCACAAGTTGATTGACTTTTTTTCTATATATTAATATGCTTTGATCATGTTATAAATGGTCATAAATAGATTAAGAACTTATGAAGAATGATTGGGGATGTCATCGATAACTACTAAGGGTTATAGATTGTAGTCATAGATACAAAGCATGTGATTATATGTACCTATCATGTATTGAGTTCCATCACACATAGATTTATTGAGAGATACATGACATGTTATTAGATTAATGAAACATGGTTTTTCATTAAATGTATTAAACATACCATGTGCTGAACAAACTATCCTAATATACAGTTTTTTAGATTGTGTGTCATGTATATGGTGTACATTTCATGTAGTATATGTAGTTTCACAGAGAAATTCATTGAAATGGTGTAGTGAAATACACATCACTTGTACGACACATGAGTCTGGAAGGATTTAAAATTTATGTGATACAAAATGTGCTTCCATTTTTTACATTATGTGAATCATTAATCCTTGCCTCAGAAATATACTTTTATTTGGTATCTAGGTTTCACAGGTACATATAAAGAGGAACAAACAATGCACAGCTTGTCATTACAAGTTGTGTATCCCAACCGAGATACACACCGATTCCCTATGCAT
The DNA here is from genome assembly GCA_963277665.1 of Viscum album. NCBI lineage: Eukaryota > Viridiplantae > Streptophyta > Magnoliopsida > Santalales > Viscaceae > Viscum > Viscum album. The sequence continues at coordinate 1,135,551,669 of OY728166.1, forward strand.
TTATCTCTAGAATATGGTAAGAGACAAACATAATGTGTAGCTTGTTATAACATGTCTTGTAGTCTCCCAATAACGAAAATAATTAAATTACATATGGATTAAAGGATTTCAACTTTAAAAAATAAATTATATAGTTAAAAACGGGTTTTTTGACAATGGGATAATGTTGTAATGAATTAATAAATGGTAAATTAATTCCTTGTAATTTTCATTGAGAATTGGTAAAGATGTTTATATTCAAACATTTCAATAAATGATTGGTATCACCATGACTATTGGAATGGACATTAAAAAAATGAATGAATTAATTTAATTAAATTAATCTTGTTTATATTAATAATAGATAATGAATTAAAGTGAATTATAGCTAGTGTAATTTTTAATATTTATTGATTTTGTGTGGGTGACTGTGAGATTAGATAAGCATGTGAATGTTATTGTTCTATTTAATTTATTATTATTGTATTGTTTTTAAAATGATTTATTAAATTAAATAATTTCTTATGTGTCATTACACCACTCTATTTATATATGTGAAAGCTTGCCTATAGTTTCCTTTATGTAAGCCCCATTTAAACAATAACCCCCCGCCTGTATGTAACTAAAATCATATGTAATGGATAGATCTCCCAGACGAGTAAATTTAGTTCATGTTTGAAGATGAGGCGAAACCAATCTTGGAGGTACACTGGAGGAAAATTGGAATGTAGAAACTCATGTCAGGCATGGTTCCATGAGTTTGTTATCTTGGGTCAAGTTTTAGTTTCTTATGTACTAGATAAACCCACCATTATAAAATCACATTTTCAATGTTCTATTTATTTTTATTCTATCCATTTTCATGGGTAATTATTTATGTATTCTATATCATTAAATAAATTAATTAGGAAGCATGAATTAGGAAATTGAAATAAATTTTCTAAAAAATATGTGTAATGATTAACTACACAATGTTAATAAATTAAATAAAATACCCTTTAATATTTAAACTAACATAATAATAGAAAATTTTCAGTTTACACATATATATAACAATCCCTCAAGTCAAATATTATCTTAAACGATCCTTCTTTTAATTAAATAATAAAAAAATCATAGAACTGACAATTTTCATATCCAATGTTTGAAAATTTATTTTTATCAATTAATTATTATAATATTTTTAGTTAAACTTAAAAAAATATGTATTGGTAGTAATGGATAATGTATTTTCAATACAATTTTTTAGGTAATTTTTTAGGAAATCCATGTACATTATTTTAGGATTGGAGATTCCACTCAACAGATCAAGGATCTATGAGTTAATAGAGTTTAAAATTTAGGACTACCTATATTTCTTAAAGTAATTTTCCTGAAAAAACATTGGGTTGTGAGAAGGAATGGAAAGATAATTTCCACTATAATATCCACATATAACTATTTTCTAAAAATAATGGTGAAGGATATTGGTTCTTCATTAAATAGTGGTAGACTAGTAAATTAAATTAAATTATTTATCTATTTATTAGTTACGATATATTATTATAACCACACTCTTATTTATTATAAAAATGAAAACCAGTACCGCTCTAGTAACATCATTGTGATCCATATTTAATAATGATAACCTTCTCAGAAACACCAATTTCTTGGGATGGAATAGAAGCTTGCATGTTATAATATTCCATGAACAGAAACTATATGTTCTTGAAACCCCTGTACCTAAAGTTCATGGCAATGTGTCTAGTGTGGAAGAATTTTATCTCTACAGTAAACATTTTCCTAATTGCACATATGTCTAAAGTTTCATGTATTATCAATGTCTGGTAAGCATTTAATGAAATACGATGATATGGATGCATATAAAATCATGCCTTAACTTTGTGATCATGATCATGAGAAGACAATATATGAGATATTTGAGATATCTAGTGCATTATTCATGTGTGAGATTAGACTGTCATTCCAGTTGTGCATAATTTACTCAAGAAAATTGGCTACATTGAGAACATCGACATCTTGGGATTTAAGACCCCTAGTGAGTTTTCTAGTTATTTTATTTTATCATAAATATTAAATAAGATCCTATCTAGTTTCATAATAAATTTTAATAAGAGAATTAGTGAGAAGTATCTTTTGAGGATAATTTAATTTTCATGTTTTCAAGGACATGTAGCATGAAAAATCCACAGTCCTTGAAGTCAATAAAATGAAGAATAAGTAAAAGGGCCCCAATAATTACTAAATGTATAGGGATATTGAGAATTACATTTACATGAAAAGGAAGATCTAATTTCAGTAAATGGAAAAAGACATGGTATGACTTTCATGCGAAAAGATGGGCTACCAGAAGAACTATACCTTATTAAAGAAACAAGGGGATGCTTCATGTGAATTCATTATCAATTTTAATATTTAAATGTCTATACATTAGATATATGATATATATTTTGTTTCCCATATGTACATCAAAATATTGGAACTAAGTATATTTTTAATGATTACATGAGGATATGTGGATTAATGTGCTTCTAGTGGAGCAATGTTTGATTCTCTAGCCATTGGAGACTACTAACTAACATTTCCAACTTAACATATCATTTATTTAAAACTATAATTATGTGCTTATTATTTTCAAAAACATCATATTACTTTCATTGCTTTGAATGGATGGATTTTTTTTATTTGGAAAATAAATAATGTGACTTTTATAAAAAAAATATTGTTTTAATAGTAAAGAACAACTCAATAATGTTTTTTGTATATTAAATAAAAACCCATAAATTTTAAATTGATAACTAATTTTGATTGTGTTCATCATTTCACACCCAGTTTTGGAATCACCACCTTGATCACATAAAAGAGAAGAATTTGAAAAATAACTATCAATATGGTTTAATTTAATGTTTTTATCTAAAACCACGTGAAAAAGTTTGTGATTGCTTACAAATAAAAAAGAGCAAGACACCATTTGGTGGAAATGGGGAAATTGATATAGAGTTTCTATAATTTTTATAAACTGATGTGTGTGTTCCATTTCCCATAAAAGCTATAGGTCGGTATTATAACTAAATAAATATTACTAATGACTTATTTAGATATGTCTATGCGTTCATAATGAGGTATAAGTCTGAATCCTTAAATAAATTTAATGAGTTCACAAATTAAGTAGAGAATCAACATTGAATGAAATAAATAAGATTTTAATTTATAATGGTGGTGAGTGTCTTATCCAATAGTTCAAAACCATTTTATGGGAGCATGGTATCCTATCAAAACAAATTCCTCCTTATACAATTGTACCTTTCTTAGTATGGTGAGTTCAATGATTGCTCATAAAGGTCTTCAGTTATCCATTTTGGGATTTGATTTATAAAAAAAACATAAAAACAAAACCCTATACCATACAAAGTGGTAAACTATATGCCATACCTATTGGTGATTGTGAAGGAACCTATTTTTTCAATCATGTAAATATGGGGTTATGAATAATTTTTTTCTTTTTACATGAATGAAACTAGCACCATGAGGTATGACATGTATTTTTATGATATCCTAAGGAAATTAAAGGATATTACCTATATACCCATTTAGATAAAATAATTTCAGTTATCCTACATCAAACCTTTATATAGTGGGAACGCATCCTAAAAAGAATAATGGTATAATGTTTTACTTTGATAAAGTCAATGCTTAAGATACACAAGAGCTGGTGTAGGAAAAGATCATATCGGTTCATGTGGAAGAGTTTATTCCTAAAACTCAAGTACTATATATGATCACTAAATAGATTAGAGAAAAAAATAATAATTATTTTCTAGTAATTAAGTATGGTTACTTGTTGTTAGATGGAAATAATTAGCCTTTTTCTTGAATAGTGGTAGTATAGAGTTCATAAGATAAAATATGGAAAGAAGCCATGAATTCTGAAACGGAGACCATATATCAGAACTATGTATGGGTTCTAGTTGATCTGATAGTTGATGTAATGCATGTTGGGTGAAAATGGTATTCAATAGGTAAATATAAATGGATGGTAAATTGAATACATATAAATAAAAGCTATTGGATAAAGGGTTTAAATAATAAAAAGGAAATTGGATGTAATGAAACCATTTCTCCAGATTCTATGTTTAATACATCATAATTCTACTTTCCATAACATCTTTCTGGGACTATGAGATTTTTAATATGGATTTAAAAAAAATTACTTAACCTGAATCATTAGGAAGATTTCTATATGACATAACCAAAATGGTTTACAACTCCAGATATATCTATTAAGATATAAATATTGAATAAAATCGTTTATGGATTAATGAAAGATTCTGGGTTATGGATATTTAGTGTGATGAAGCCATAAAATATTTTGGTTTCATAAATAACAAAATGTGGGTCATGGGTTTACAAGAAGATTATTGGGAGTGTAGTAAAACTTCTAGTAGTATATATTTATGATATATTACATATTGAAAATAACTAACCTACATTTCTTTTTTCTGAGGATTAATTAAATAATGTTTCTCTAAGAAGAAATTTGGTGATTTAGTATATATCATTGGAATACATTTCAATTGTGATAGATCCAAAATACTATTTGGGCAATGTTAAGCTACATATCTTGACTAGATACTGAATAAATTTAGTATGGAAAAATCCATGACGTTATTCTTTCTAGTGTCAGATACTATACATATCTCTTTAAAAATGTGTCCTCAAACATAAAAAGATATAGAGGGAGATATAGAATTTTTAAGATCCCATAAACTTTTATGATAGGATATATCATGTATGACATTTTGTGTACTAGGCTTCATATCACCTACACATTGAGCATGGTTGGTAATTATCAAGCAGTTCTAGTAGAACATTATTCTCTTACTATTAAGGTTATTCCTAAGTATTTGAGGTGTACTTAAATTATGTACCTAGTATATTGAGGAAATGAGGAGAATGTTATCATGGGATATACAAATGTCTGTTTCTAAATAGATCAGAATGAAATATAGTCATAGTTGTGATATATATTAAGTCTTAATAGAGGATCTATGAGTTGTATACTTTTAAAGCATCCATTTTTAATTGATTATATAGTATAGTATAAGTATATTTCATCTTATTATGAATCCCAATAAGTAGTTTAGATTCAATATTTTATACAAGATATCAATGAGGTCCTTATTATTAAATATATTTTCACATTGTACCGTGATAATACTATAGTGGTGTACCTCTTAAAGAAGCCAATTTACATCAAAAGATGAATCACATACTCCAAAAAAATTATATCCTGAGGGCTTTTTATCATAGTATTGAGAACATGGTGAGTATTGATTTCATTGATGAAAATTTAGAAGTCCCCTTTACTAAAGCCTTGCCTTATTAGAAGCATGAGTATCATGTGGTCGATAATAGACTGAAAGTTGATATTAGTTGGATCTAGTGAAAGTGGGAGTCTATGGGAGTGGTTTTTATATAACCATATTCTAAACTATTTATTATATCCATTATTCATGGATTTTTAATATTTATAATTTTTTTATCACATCATGACTATTATTCAATTTGACATAGAATTTGATAATGTACTAAGTAGATATGTCAGACTAAAAGGTAATAACTGTTCCCTGCTATGATGAGAACCTATAAGTTTCACGAAAAAAAAATTAATGATATGTTCTATAGAAATATAATATAATTTAATTGGATAACAAAGATACACACTATAAATTTTATGGGGCTCATATGTCATTGAAACTTTTTCTTGTGATGTTATTCCATAATAATCTCAACAAATGTGATTATGAGATCTTTACCTGCTAGTACAAAATCCACATTCATATGTGTCATTATATATTCCTATTTATGGTATTTTGTAATGATTATTATACATTAAGAAAATTATTAACTCATTATCATGAGGTGTACACTTTTATGAGATCTTTACCTGCTAGTACAAAATCCATATTCATATGTGTCATTATATATTCTTATTTATGGTATTTTGTAATGATTCTTATACATTAAGAAAATTATTAACTCATTATCATGAGGTGTACACTTTTATTTATTTTCCTAACCCCTTGAAATATATGTTCATCAAAAAGATGAGAATGTTGGTTGCATAAATAGTGATTTTTAAATAAATATTACAGTATAGTATTTAAACCTTTTGTTCTTTAACGAAATATGATATCTCAATACCTTTTATGTGAATATAATTTCATAACTAATTCCATGGAATTGGAATATTATGAATAAGTTCCTTTATTAAAATTCAAAGAAAAATGAATCGATCACACATGTTGGTGACACCAGTATACAAGTTGTTTAACATGAACATCATAATTTAACATATTCCATAGAATATTAGAATTAAAGAATCATGAAACCAAGATAAGTTATTTTAACATTAAATTTATAATTAAATTATTTAATAATAGTGGAAAATGTTCCCTCATATTAGCAACTTCTTTGATGTAGATGTTGAAATTCTGAAAAACACTTTTCGAATTATGTTCATTATACTTTAAGGATCAAATTATAGGATCCCTATAGAAGTTATACAAATGTGATCCTTTGATCTTTGATTGATAGTGGTTGATTTTGGGTTTCTATCATAGTGAATTAATTATCTTAAATTTTTCTTTTTGATCGATTCATGATCATTCGGCCTTGAAGTAGTATTCTCACTCTTAATAAGATGAGAGAAATAATTCATGACAGAATTATACTATGTGAAGTTATTCTAATTTCTCGATTAATATTACAAAATATAGATAACTATTTATTTATAGAGTTAGGTTTTATGATAAAATATTATTTAATTGTTTAAACAACACATAAAACTATTGTGAATAAAACTAACTTGGCACTTTTATATTGAAAAAACACACTTCTAGTCATAATAACCTCTTCAAGTGCCAGATTGACATGTGGTTGATCCTTATGAATCAGAAATTAATTATGGATCATTGTCACAAATTTTGAAATCAATATGATCTCATTATCTAAATTTTGATTGTATGATAGACATTTTTACGTAAAATTAAACTTATATTGAAAACACATACTTTGAGTCATAACTCTCACTTCATCTATCTGATTAATGTTTGGGAAAATTCTACACATAAAAAAAAATTATGGATCATTTTACTAATGTTTTAAAACTATCTACACTACATTTTTTACTTTGAAACTATTAAAAAAATATTAAACAAAAATGAAACTTTTATATTTAAAACAGGAACCTCGATGCATGCCAACCACATCTTGTGTCAGATTGATGTGTTGTTGATTACAACACTTAAAATAATTAAGGATAATTTTACAAATGTTTGAAAACAATCTATGCTTGTTTTATTTGTTATGAATATATAACAACCATTTTCAATTAAAAATGGCACATTTATACTGAAACAAATGCACTTCAACTTATACCACTCAATTTTTGTGTTCAATGATTGTGAAATAATTGGACAATAACCATATATTCATTTTGGAATGTAGGAACTGATTATACTTATGTCTTTGGTACAGATTTTCTGTGATTCCGATAAACATGTTTTAAATGTTTTAAAACACTAAGACTTGTGTGTAATGGTATAAACCATAGAAAACTCATATTGATATGAAATCATGGGAGAACCACATTTGAATTATTATAAATTTATACGCATTGATTACACATCCATTGGACGTGTGGTGTGATCGAAATGAATAAATAATAATATTTTAAAGATACTAAAGTCGTTACAGAAATATGTTGGGGTTAAAAATATGAAAATTATGTCATATGGCTATGAAATCATACGAAATATACCATATATTGATTTTCGAAATGTAGGAACTAATGAATTTTTATTGTGAAATACAGTTTTCTCATGATGCCCTTAAACACATTTTTAGTATTTTAAAACACAAAAAAATACATGAAATGGTCAAAAAAAGACAAACTCATATTCACATAAAATCCTAGAAACCCGGATTTGGAATTATTAGTGATATGTATCAATAGAAAACATTTCCATAAAACGTGTGGTGTGATAAGAATGACTATAAATAGTTTTAAAAATACAAATGTCTTTAAAAAAATGTGTAAGCAGTTTAAAACATTGAAAATGATATCAGATATCTGTTAAATCATAGGAAAATTGCGATCTTTTTAAAAAAAATATATATAGGAGTTAATGACACATTAATCTGAGTTACAGTTTTCTAGGGAAGCTCATAAATGTATTTTTATTATTTTAAAACACTAAAACATCTATATAATGGTTAATAATATAGAAAATTCCCTCATATTGACATTAAATCATGAAAATACCAAATTTGAATTATTTTTTATATGTACACATATAAATCATTCCAATCTAATGTGTTTTAAGCTCAGAATGATTTAATACACAGTTTCTAAAGTTACTGAAGTCATTAAAAACTTTTTTCAAGGGTTCCAAACTACATAAATGATATCGTGTGGTTATGAAATCGTAGTATAACAAATTAATTTGATGTGTTTTATAATTAAAACGTGTGTATAATGGTCAGAAACATATATAACATATTCTTATTAACATGAAATCATTGGAAAGACGCGTTTTTTTTATTTTTTATACCTACTCAAAGGAAACGCATACATCCAACAAGGAGTCTACTAGAAATGACTCAATAAGCAGTTTTAAAATATACCAATGTGTTTAAAATTGTATACTAGGGTGTCAAAACCTAGAAAACAATGTTGGATGATTAGTAAATCAATAGAAAATGTCCATGGATTTATTTTTAAAATATAGGAACTCACAACACATTAATCTATGTTAGGGTTTTCCAAAGATCCTTGTAAATGTATTCTTAGTGATTTAAAACACTAAAACATGTGTGCAATGATCATACCCATAGAAAATGTTCCTATATAAATGTGAAATCATGGGGAAACACTATTTAATTATTTATGATGTGTACATGTAGAAAATTCCTCTACCTGATGTACAGTATTCTCAAAATGACTTAATAAATATTTTTAAAAGATACCAAACTCTTTAAAAACATGTGTTATGGGTCAAAAATGTTGAAAATACTGCCTTATTTCAACGAAATAATATGATAATGTCTGTAGATTTATTTTTGAAATGTATTAACTAATATCACATCATTTTTTGAGTTACGACTTCCCTTTTATTCCTATAAATATGTTTTTAATGTTTTGAAAATCTAAAATGTTCCTATAATAGTCAGAACCATATATAATGACATTATATTGAATTGAAGTCATGTTAGAACCCCCATTTATTTATGTTTTATGTGTATTCAAAGAAAACACATCCATATGACATGTATTGTACTTGGAATGAATCAATAATCATTTTTTAAAACTTTCAATGGCTTTAAAATTGTGTGTTAGGGGATCAAGACCGTAGTAATGATAGAAAATGTTTGTGAAATCATTGGATAAGGACTATAGTTTGGTTTATGAAATATAATAACTAATAGAACAACATTTTGAGCCACGATTTTCATGAGATTCTTGAAAACATGTTATTAGTGTTTTAAAACAATAAAACATGTGTGCAATGGTCAAAACCATATAAAATGAACATAATATTGATTTAAAATCACTATAAAATCACCATTGAATTATTTTTTATGTGTACACACAAACAACACATCCAATGGACATGTTTTCTATTCAAAATGACTAAATAAAAAAAATTTAAAAAATATCAGTTGTTCAAAACGTGTGTCAAGGGGTGAAACAAGGAACACAATGTAAAATGACGCTAAAATCATATAACTACAACAATAAAACTATTTTGAAATATAGTAATAGATGAATTTTCATCCTGTGAATAGGTTTTATCAAGAAGAACATAGATGTTTTTTTAATGATTCAAAATAATAAAATGTGCATGTAATAGAAAAACTTATAAAACTCATATTAATATGAAATAATGGTAAAAACACTATTTAATTATTTTTATGTGTTCTAATAGATATTATTTAAATCTAACATGTGATTTCTTCATAATGACTCAATAATTAGTTTTTGAAGATACCAAAGTCTTGGAATATGTGTGTCAGGGTGTCAAAATTAGGAAAATGATTGTGTTTGTCCATAATTATCATCATCTCTGTTTATTATAAATAAATTTTGGTATGATACCTACGAAAAAAATTATGAATTTATAGGGGGAAATAATGAAGGTGGAGGGTTCCCCTGAGTTATGGTTTACCCAGGATGCTAAAAAAATGTTTTTAGTGTTTTAATGAAATAAAAATTATTTGTAATGCTAAAACCCATATAAATGCCTTCATATTCATGTGAAATATTTATATAACTTCTGTTGAATTATTTTTGAACTATAGGACATGCTTACATATCAATGTCATTAAAATATGTTGATGAAGTAAATTTAAAGCACATTGCATGTTGATTTAAAAATTTAATAGATTGTTATATAAAATATCTATTTTTAGTACCAAGTGTTTAATAACATCCTAAATGAGTATGTTTAGGTTTTCATAGTTATATTAATGATATATTAATTGTTTTATGTTAAACTTTATTCTATTTGATTAACAAAATAAAAAACTTTATGTTCAATGTTCTGCATATTTTCAGTGTCTATTATTTTTTTCATTTATTTTCTTAAATTTAATGGTTTATATTATTGGAGACATATTTTAATATTACATTTGAGGTCGTTTGTTCTGATCCATTCCATTATTTATAAGGTAGTTGTGATGGTTCTTGGTTTATGTGTTATGTATAAATATTATGAATTATTATACAATAATTATTATTTATTATGTTTAGTTATAATTTATATCTTCTTTCTTGTCCCATTTTATGACATGATGTGTTCAGTTCTAGTTGATGACATATATAGAGGTAGATGGATGTCGTAGAGTTAATGGGAAGGATATATATTGGACACAGGTTGCTATTGTTGAACATATTTTATATGTATATATTGATGAATAACGTTATGGGTTTGTTAAGTTTAAATATTGAATTAGGTTCTATATATATGTTTTAGGATGTATGAATTTTTATTTCTATGATTTTATTGTGCATTTATGTTTTAGGTTGTTATATGTTTTATTTTTTATATGCATTTTTATAATAACATTCAAAAAATAATAATTGTTTGTGATATATTTAGTATTGATTTATTATGTCTATTACTAAATAATTGTATTAAAATATTTTTAGTGGTGGTTAATTATAACCACTTCTATATATACCTTCCATAAATTATATAGTAGTGGTCATGTTCATTTCCCATATTTTATTTTTTGGCTGAATTTTTTTATAATCCATTGTGATATTGATAAAAAAACACCACTATGTTATTCAAATATGATATAAAAAACACATATCTAAAATAGAAAAAACACCACTAATTTATTTATAACCATGAAATATGCAGTAGTTTTCATCGCCACCACTAAACCATGTAACTGTAGTTTAAACTATAACTAGTAGAAATAAATAATATTGCCAAGCCCACCATTTTTTAATGTGATCATGCCCTAAATTAAAGGATTTAATCATATATGTAAAATATTAAATAATATTTTTAATAGATAATTTATAAAATACATCACTAGAATACCCCTTAACCATAAACATGCCTCCATTTTGTTGGATCAAAATTTGTATATAGATGACACAATGAAAGAGTGGGTGAATTCTAGGTTTAAAAAGATTCATTTTTATCCCTTATAAAGATGTTATTTTGAAAGGATTTAAACTAAATAAATTCACAAAACCTCTTATTGTATAAATACAACTAATCATATTGCACCCAGGTCTGGTAATACATGAATCGTAATTAGGTTTATTCCGATGATGTATTCCATAGATTATTAAAAACTGATTAAATGGGTAAAAGATAATAATAAAAATGGTTACGATAGGTACAATAAAACAAGAAAATGATTCTACCATAATGCATATAAAATTTTAAAGAGTAATTTAAATGATCATAATTACTAATAGTAGTAATCATAGTGTTATTAAAGTATCATAATCAGATTGGTTACAAAAAACAAAGTACAGAATATAAAGATGAATAAATATTATAATTCACTTTCTATTAAAATGAAGTGGAAAATATAAATTATGAAATTGTATAATACTAAATAGAAGGGTATCCTCTAACCTAGAATATATGTCTCTTAATTTACACTTTCATGTAATTCAGTCTTACTCACACCAGGGTTAGCCCTTGATAAGAGTATCAGCTTCAGGCTATCTGCCTATCCTCTGCAGCACTCAATTAATTAGGTAATTGACACATCTTACTTTTTAACACTAGAATCCCTCGACCTGTAGAATATCAGCATATATTTCTTCTTATTTTTAGAATCATCCAATTATAATCATCCACCATTAGCATTGCACTAAAAAAATGAAGCATATGAATATTACATGTGTGTCAAACAAGCTGTTCAAAAAAAGGATACTTCAAGCCTTTTTCACAATGAAAATTTTAAAATATCTCTTGAATAGAATATCAAAATATCATCGGTGTCGAGCCCTTTCAAATGTCCTGGTATTTATAGGAGAAATTCCCAACTGTCATATTTGGTTCCAACTGTCAGATTTCACCCTTAAATTTATGAGGGACTTAGACACCTTGCAGTCCAATAGCCCTCTAGAAAATGAAACAATGAAATTATTTAATCATTTATATTAAAATATAAAACACGACATCATTTTGATTAAAAGGGTTTCTTTTTTATATAACAATGTTTTCTAGTTATGATAAAGTCAGTATGAAAAGAATATATATCTTTTGATAAAATACAAATGTGAAAATTAAATGAGTACAATGATTAACATCAAAATAGTGAATATGATTTATCTTTCCAGTATGATACTAAATAGTGTGAATGATGAAAATAATAATTTTTGTGATTGATGAAAATTTTATCTAGTGAGTATGACGTAAAAATTATTCAATATCATTATAAAAAACATAGAAATGTTTAGACTATATTTCTCAGTGTGTATTGTATTTATCATACGTAGAACATAAAACATAATAATGAACTTGTATGGAAAATTCTAAAAGTAAATACAATAAAACAAAATATGAATTCATTTAAAAATAATTCTTGTGATTTCAAAAAAAAAGAATATAAAATTCAAAAGATAACTTTTTACTCAATAATCGCCCATGTTTTGGAAATCCCAAAACATATGTTTATAACAAATACATGATTACAAGAGTATGTAGATTTTCATATGTGTGAGTAAACATTGAAAATTATCTTCCTTTGGGTTTTAAAACTCTTTTAAATAAAAATTGAATACGACTAAGCTCCCCCTCAAGATAATAGAATCCCTAAGGATATTATTAAAAACAATCCTTTTATGAATGTATCTCCCTATTGAATAAATTCCCCCCTTTAACAATTATTATCCCTTTATTCTCCCCTTTATAAAACATTGTCCCCCAATTTAAAAATTTATTCCCCTTTTTTATTTAAAAAAACAATATGAATGATATTTTAGCACCTATAATTGTGTTAGATAAACAAAAAATACAAATGGATAAAGTATTTGATTATATAAAAATAGTGAAATAAAATTTATCCAATGAATGGAAAACATTCAATCAAAACAAATATAGATTTCAAGAACTTTCCTTTAATTTTCATAAAGATTACAACAAGAGTTCAAACTATTATTTTATTTTCTTTTTCTTTCTCATTATTTATAAGATCTAAACACACTATGTTCATCTTCTTGAACTATTTTTGTGCTCCAATAGTTTATCAACATATTCATTTGGAGACTATATTTGTTGCTCCTGATCTTCCAATAACATGTCTTGGTTCAGAATGAATTCTTCCTGATATTTTAGCTTCTCTTCAAGAGATAAAACTTTTTCTTCCTGATCCTTAAACTTTTTCTCTTGAACCTTATAATTTTCTACCTGATCTCGGGTTACCATTTCCCGGGTTTCAAATTTGTTTAACGAAAAACCAATTTGATTATTTAGGTTACTGATCTCATCCTTATAAAGGAAAATCATTGATTGAATGGCATCCATCCTCTTTTCAATTACTTTGAAATCACCAAACTAACTTTCATTTGGGCCTATAATTCATTTCAATATTTGATTTGTATCACTTTTCAACTTGATAAAATCATTTTAAAGCTCATTCATAATGTATATATATCTTCTAAATCATCTTTATGAATATTCACACACATATCTGACTTATGTGACAACTTCACAACTTTATTGCAAGCCTTTCAGTGCTGCTTAGTGCTTTCATACAGAATTTTGAAATCATCCTCGAGTTTGATTATATTTTTTCTTAATTGTTTGATTTAGTCTGACCTTTTTTTATTCTCCATAATAGATTCATCTTTTCATTCAATTATTTGTAGGTGTGGAAGAGAATTATCAATTCATCTTATTTCTTGAATAACATAATTTTATCTTTTGAAAGAAATAGTCTGATCAGAATCAGTATCCTTCTTATTGATTTGAAGTTCAGTTGAATAACTTCCACCATATTTATCATATTCTTTTGGAATCTGATTCTTAATGGATCTGGTATATTCCTCCTTATCTGAAATATGAAATATATTAACTTTAGGGACTTCATTTGAAGTATGATCTTTAGGGGAATGAAATTTACGTGAAGTTTATTCTGAAAAATTTATTGGTAATTTAATAGATTGAGATGTTTCATCTTCTTCTCTAGTATCATCTTATTTGAGGAATCCATATATTTTATAAATTTTATAATCATCATGTTCATTTGAAACATTACCTTGATATACTTTTGGTGGTTCATATTCACCAACTATAGGTTTTACTTTTTCAATTACTTGAGCATAGGGAATTTAATTTTCTTTTAGAATCTATTCCCTTTTACTAATTTCATCATTAGATTTCTCAACATTTTTATAAAAATTATCAATGATAATGATGATCTCATTTCTCATCTTCTATTTTTTTTCTTTTCATGTTCTTTAAGAACTTCATTAGCACGAGTTTTTTTAGTAAAGGCTTATATGGGGTTGAGACCAATATGGGGATCTCCTAATTTCCTATCATCGTGTTAAATTACTTACTTAGCTTCTATTATATCTATATAAACACTTTTCTTTTACTTTATTGGTTTTAAAATAGAATATGTCTTCACTTTCATTTGTTTTTATGAAATAATAATCTCTGATTGTTTTAGATCACCCTGACTTCCTTAAGCTACTTCTTTTGAAATGTCAGTATTAGGGTCTTTAATGAATTTCATTGATTTTGAATCAAAACACATTTTTATTTCTCTAACTCTATCAACATTGATCCAAATAATTCTTAAATTTCTAGGTATTATCTTAATAGTAATTTTTCAATCCTTTAAACATTCACGAATGAACTTACTGAGGATGGCTGGAAACATAATTAGTTGGGATTTAATTAAAACATCCTTGAGATTGTTGGTGGTAGTGAAAATACAACCCATCATGTAAATATTCTTCATGTTCAAAATATATTCAAGAGAAAAAAATATAAAACTTTTAAATTTTCTTGATCACCGCTTTGGGGGATTAAAACTCCTTGCATCCAAGGTGCAATAATCCCATTATCTACTAAAAATGGGTATTCTACATTTTGTCTTCATGAATCTCAAATAGAGATTTTTTTGTCCCTTTATTTAATAAACAATCCCTTTTCCTATTAAAATTTTTGGGATCAACGACAAACATATACCTTTTATAGAAAATTTATGAAATGTGTTGCTTGATTAGTTGACATACTTATCTAACTATAATAGAAAAGAAATGATACCTTCAATTTATCTTTATAAAACATCATATATTTTGATAACTGAATAATATCATCCAAAATGATTAGATATTAATGATCACCGTTTCCAAAAAAAATGATTTCCTAAACCTAGAATTGAATGTTTCTATTCAGAGATGAATTATACAAGTCATATAATTCTCTTCTGAGAAAATTTTTAGGGAATAATTTCATCTTGGAGAAATCCTTCAGACGAACATCTTTTAGATATTTTGTTGATGATTGAGACATTGATATGATCGAATTAAGATAGGTAAGGAAAACATTATAATCAGAAATTGGAAGAGGAAAATAACATTGATGTAGATTTGAGGATAATAGATGTGGGACGAGAAGGGGGTGTTCCCCTTTTTAAAGGTGATGAGAAGTGACCATTGTGATTCAACAGTCCAGATTAGATCAAATAGATCTGGCAGTTGGAAAAAATATAACCTCTTGAGGATGTTTTTTTAAAAAAAACTTTCATATTAAAAGTGAATCGCATAAAGTTTTCAAAAAAACACCATAAATATAAATTTATTAAAAAAATGATAAGATAAACGGAATTATAAAATTTTAAATCTCACGATAGATGTATTGGTTTCAATAAATTATTTTTCAGATGCAATTAAAATTTTCAAAACATAATTAGAAGAAGAGTTATTAAAAATGAGTACATAAAATTTTGATGTCAGTAAATCATTGTTTACCGATAAAAATAATTAGTGATGATTAAAGTTTTTGAATTGATAAAATTTTTGTCGATAAATATTATCATGGAGAACATATTTTTGGGACCAAAAAAATGATGAAATAATTTTTTTTAATAAATAAATATATATATATATATACACAACCCTATGAAAGGTAGTATCTTAATGTAATTATATGATTTAAACCAAAATAATGTTTGAATGATTAATTTATATTGATCAATCCTATATTCTGTTTAATTTAATCAAATATATATCAGTAGTTAATGGTTTTTTAAAAATATCCACAAGTTATTCTTACATTTAATTGAATTGTAAAATAATATATCCTTTTAGTGTGTGATCCCTATGAAAATGATGCCTAATATCTATGTGTTTTTCATGTGACTGATGTGCTAGGTTTTTTCATAATGCTATGTTACTTTTATTATCATAAAGTCTTATAGTTTTAGTAAAACTCATGCTATAATTATTGAGTGTGTTTTGCATCCACAACACTTCAGCACAACAAATTATAGCTGCCAAATATTCAACTTCAACAGTATAAAGTAATACTAAGTGTTGATTAATATAAAACCAATAAAATAATTAATTACGTAGGAAATCAAAAGTTATGGATGTTCTTTTTCTATCCATTCAACTACCTCTAAAATCAGCATCTGAAAATATTTTAAAAACATAATAATTTCTATAAGAGTAAAATAGTCCAAAATCTATAAATCCCTTTAAATAATGAAAAAATATATTCAAATCTTTTAAATGGGATTCATTTAATTTTCATAATACCTTGTACAAAATCACACTATAATAATTAAGTCTAGGTGACTAGATGTTAAGTATAGTAGACTTCTAATCATCCCTCAGAAAATAGTTCTATTTACTAGTTGTAGAGCTCCATCACTTTCAAGAGTATTTTAGGTGATGATTGTAGTACTAATACTTTTATTATTTTCATATTAATACATATTAATAATATATTTCATATACTTATGTTAATATATATAGGTTCCTTCTGGTTTTAGATAAATTAGAAAACCAACAAAGAATGATAACTCACCCATAATACTCATTTGAAACTCAGATTTCATAAGATTTACAAATGAATCTGTTAAGGATTGCTGATTTGATTTTCATATAAGTTCATAAACCTAGATTTTAGAATGAGAAAAATTTTCATTATCATTCTATATAAAATGGTTTGGATCTGCAGTTCATTTAAAATAATTATTTTGTTGAAAAATCTTTTAAGTCTTTCATACCATGATCTATGTTCTTGTTTAAGTATACATAATGCTTTTGTAAATTTTTTAACATATTCAAGATGTCTTGTGTCTTCAAAACCAGGTTGTATTAATATAAAAACTTCATCTTAAACAAATACATTATTTAAATCACACATCCCATCCATTTGAAAAAATCTAAATTTAGAGAATGTTGCAAATTCTAATAACTTATGAATAGATTCAAGTCTAGATAATAGATCATTGGTTTCTTCATAGTCTATTACTTCTTGTTGATTATATAATTTTGGAACTAATCTTGATTTATTTCTAATAATGATTCCAATTTCATCACATTTGATTCTGAAGACTCGTTTTACTCCAAATATAAAGAAATTATAAGCTCTTTCAACCAACGTCTAGACATCGTTCCTTTAAAATTCATTTAGTTCATCATCCATATCTTTAATCCTATATTTATCCCCTAAAGCCTCATCAGTACTTTTGGGTTCGAATTGGGAAAGAAATACTAGATTCTATACTTCATTTCTTAATGAACTTCTAGTCCTTACGGGTTGATTTACATCACCAATGGTACTATCACTGGGATGATTCCTAAGAAACAAATGACATAGTTTTTGAAAAACCTATTCATCAACATAGGGTAGAAAGTCATATAGATTTAATACATCAAAAATATTTTTCATGAGTATTATCCTTATTAGAATTTTATTCTGTCAAATGTTGAAAATTAATTTTTTACAACGCATGGGATGATGTAGGTTTGGATTATTTAGAATAAAAAGGATCAGTTTCATAAAATTTAACATGTATTATTTTTTTAATAGTACAAGAATTTTTATTGAAAACACTATAAGCCTTAGAGGTAGTGGAATATCCTAAAAACATACCTTAATCAGATTTGAGTGAAAATTTAAATAGTATACTTTTTATTTTCAAAATGAATACTCTATATCCAAATACTCTTAAGAATGAGACTTTTGGTTTTTGACTAGTCCATAACTCAAAAGTTTTTCTATTAAGACATGGCCTTATTAAAACTTATTTTATATTATAATAAGAAGTACTAACAGGTTTATCCCAAAAAAATATTAATTGGGTATTAAATCAACTAGGTTATTTTTATCTCTTGAAGAATTTGATTTATTCATTAAACAACACCATTTTACTGAGGAGTTCTAGGATATGAAAAGTTAAGTGTAATTCCATTTTTACAAAGAAAAAGTTTCCAAATATGAGTTTCTATATTTTCCACCATGATCAACATGAATAGATATTAATTGAAGGCTTGTCTCATTTATAACAAAGGTTTTAAAATTCTAAATAATTAAATGTTTTTATATTTTATAATGATAAAATAAACCCATGTAAATTTAGTGTAATCATAAAATAGAACAAATACATAGTATTTTTTTCTGATACTTCCAATTTGTGTAGGACTAAAAAGATCCATGTTCACTTTTTGTAAGGGATAAATAGTTGGGACTTCACTAATTGATTTAATTCTTGACTTATGTTGTAGGAAAAGTTGGCAAAATTCACAGACATTTTTTGAATCAAATAAAAGATCCAGTAGATCCTTAAAAAGTCCATTTTTATTCAATTTTCATAATTTTATAAGCATACAGTATCCTAAACATCTATGCCATAACCAAGATTAACCTTCCAATGCACTAAGGAAAGGTATTTATTTCCTCCTAAGGTCTTGTATGTTAGATGTGGAAACATTATCATATATATGGGAATAAATAATTAATTCGTCTTTTGTAATTATGTACATAGAATTGAAAATTCCCAAAATTCACAAGATATCCTTCGTTACATAATTTTATTATTCTAATAAATATTTTTACGACCCTTAACAAATAAAACATTTGAAATTTAAGATTTTCCAAGAATAACAATGTTACCTATATCAATAATCATTTCATGAGCATTATCTTTAAAAGTAACTCTTCCACCTTTCATTTAAATAATATTTTAAAATAAGTCTTTGTTACCAGTCATATGGCTAGAACAACCACTATCCATATACCATGTGTTGTTGTTGGTACTTCTATTTTTTTCCAGAAAATAAAATAGTTAGGTTTTTAGAATCTGATCATTCATGTTTCTGAAAATGTTTGAAAGTAAAATATTAAGAATCCATATATTTTTAGAAAAATTAGATTTATAAAGTTCTAATGATTGGGTTTTATTTAAAGAATAATTTTTTTCTAATGTAAACTACTTTGACACTTTGTACAAAATGGGGCACTTTTGGGAACAAAATATTTATTGTTAAAAATAGGTTTTGAGTTGGGGTAACCAGTTTAGAACTATTCCTTAGAGAAATAATTTGATTATACATTTTATAAAATTATTCCATACTAGAAGTAAATTTTGATAAAAGTTTATTATGAGAAAACATTCAACATTTCAGTCTAATGACTAAATTATTATCCTAATCTTCTTTATTTTTTGAGTTAGATTTTATATCTAAATCATATTTATCAAAATAAACTTTTCCAAGATCCTTAGAAATTTTATCCTTTTTATAATTTACTTACACAAGGTTCATGGAAATAGAAACAATTGTGAATGATTTTTCATCCAGATATTTAGAATGATATGGTACTTCTTTTGTTAAAATCCTTATTCTAGAATTTTTCTAATCATCTTTCTTCTTGATCATACAATTTTCACTTTCAAGAAAATTGTAAAATCTAGAGACTTATTCAAAAAAAGATAAAGTATCTTCTATTAAGGATGATTCTTTATCCAAATAAATATATCCATTATCATCTAGATAGTTATAATTTAAGGACATATTGGTTAAGGATTCAGTATTGTGTACCTTTTCTAGGAAACATTAATTATAAAAGTGTATTCTAGAAATAAGACCAATATTCTTATGTTCAGAAGTTTCAATATCTAAAGTCTCATCTGAAGAATGTCCTCTACTTTTAATCCTTGAGTCATTTTCCTATAAAAAATTCTTTCCATTATAATTTTCATTCCTTCATTGATTCCTCTTAGAATTCATTAATTTTATATCTTCTCTTTTAATATATAGACAATCAAGTCTGATGTGTCTTGCTTTCTAACATTCATAACATGTGACTTCTGAATCCTTTATTTACTTATTATCCTTTTTTCCTATATCTATATTGAAAATCTTTTTTACCAAAAATCTTGTTCATACTTCAAGAAAGATTGGATAATTCATTTTCTAGTTGTTCATATTCACTTCAGTTAGACTTAAAAAACCCTTGTTTCTTTGTGGACTTCATTATTATCTCAAGTGTCTTGGATTTCATCTGATTTGACGTTCCAGTAAAAGCAACACTTCCAGTATTTTTATTTTGTTTTTTAGAATCTATCTTAAATCTATTCTCATATTGTCTAAGATTTCCAAATAACTCATCAATAGTACCATTTACAACTTTTCATGATTCATCAATTGTTTTTCTCTTTGACTCTCATTCATTTTCCATTATTCCCTTGATATTTTCCAAAAGAACATCATCATTTAAAAAAATTGTCCCATGAAATTTAACATATTTTCCATAGTCATAAATCATTATGGAAAATTATTTACAGTATCTCCATATATAAAAAAACAAATGCATGATAGTATCCTCTATGCATGGTTCTTTTAGTCTTAATGAATTTTGATATAGAAAAATGATTAATCTCTAGTTTCTTCAAAATTATATTTTCTGCTTCATAAGATGATATATTGCTGTATAGATTTCAATTCATTGAACAAATTAATGTATTTTATATCTTATATCTATTTTTATATTCGTGTATCTCTTGATTTGTAATAGTGCTGACTTCTTTTTTAGAAATTTTGTAATCATTAGTAAGCATTACAAAATTATCAACACCAGTATGGATAACAAAAATCTCCATTCTATCTCTTTAGTGTTCAAAATCATTACCATAAAAAATATTTGGTCCATCATGATTCAAATTTTCTATAGATCTAAGATTAAAAACTACCATATTTAGACTATTTTAAATTTATTTTTCCATGATACACATTATTGTAGAAAAATATTTATAAATAAAACATTTACAAAATCAATATAACTAACTTGTAAAATTATTGTAACCAATTAAATTGAGCAATGGAAACATCATTTCACACCAATTTTTTCATCGAAAAACATATATAGATGATAAATATAGGATGTGGTGATTTTTAGGTATAAAAACATTCATTTTTATCCCTTAAAAGGCTCATAGTTTCAAAGGATTTGAACTAGTTATATTCACTATACCAATTATTGTATTAAAATAATTAATTAGACTACACCAAGTTCTTGTAATATAATAATTATAATCAAGTTGATTCTGATGATTTATTTCATAATTTTATAAAAATAAAGTAAATTTGTAAAATATCATAATCAAAATGGTTATGATAGGAATAGTAAAACAAAACTATGATTCTATCATACAGTGTATAGAATTATAAAGAGTAATTGAAATGATCCTAATTACTAAAGGAAGTAATTAGGTAATTACTAAAGTATCATAATCAGATTGGTTATGATAAACGATGAATAGAATATCATATAATGATGAAAAACTATTATAATTCTTTTTCTATTACATTGTAGTGGAAAATTTAAAGAATACAATTCTTTTAACCCAATGGGAAGGGTATCCTTTAACCTAGAATAGAGGTACCGTGATTTATACTTTCAGGAAAGTTATTCATACCCAAACCAGGGTACTCCCTCAATAAGAGTATCAACTTCAGTCTATCTACCTTGTCACGACCCGTCCTCGGGGCCCGTGTTGTGACTACCCCAAGCCCGCCTTCCATAGGCCAGGGGCTGGCGACTAGCACCAAAAGCGTAAATCCCGATAAAATGGAAGGAATTGCCTTTATATAAGAAAACAAACACCACATAGTACACAATATGAAGTAAACACTAAGTACAAAAGTAACTGATGGAAAGTAAATGGGACAGTATACAAACCCAACTGAAAGTACAGTACAACTGAGAAAAGAAAGTACAACAGCTGAAAAGTAGAGCAGCAACCACCATGACGCCCTTCGGAACTCCCACATGAAGGGTGAGTACAGATTGTCTCATCGGCTCCTTGAGTCCAGTCGTCCACTCTGTGTACGCCCCACCTGATAGTCCACCACCGTATACCGTCCCTCTACTCAGGCCTCAACCACGATCAGTGTTGTTTGTCGTCTGCAACCAACACAATGTAGTGCAGGCATAGCCCGTGAAGGGGTGAGTATATGATACTTTGTAGGAACCCCGATACCCCCGAAGGCCTCCCAGAATCCACAAAGGATACACCACAATGGAAATATAAAAATATGAAGTATCAACAAACACTACTTAGGTATATGACTATACATATACCTAATTCATCAAATCTAGTTCGCCTCCAACTTCCGAGCCCAAGTTTAACCCAGTCCACAGAGGAAAGTACATCCCAATCCACATAGGAATTTACAACCCAATACACACAAGAAATCAAGTCAATCATATCAATGATAATGATTGAAAGTCAAGACTCACTTGACATAGGTATAGTACTCAGGAAGAGGGGTGGAGATGATTATATGTAGCCTCTGAATCATCTCCTCTATCGAACCCATGAAGGATCCATGTACAGAAGTGGTCACTGCCGAACCCATGAAGGATCCAAGCACAGTAACCATCGCTGCCAAACCCACGTAGGATCCAAGTACAGTCTTCATCACTGCCAAACCCACGAAGGATCGAAGTACATTCGTCCTCGCTGATGAACCCACATAGGATCCAAGTACATTCACCATCGTCATCGCAGTCGCAGCCAGCTCTAGGGTTCCCACACACAGCACGCTCGATTCTGGGAGGGTATGCTCCACGATCCAAGGGGTTTGATACATAAACTGTCACTAAGTCCACAGTTTATGTGTCCCAAATTTTCGTCTCGTCAATAGGAACTCAACGCAACAGACAGTGCGTCAATCGGACGCTCGGTCTGAAAGATATTGGCTTTTCTGTTCAAGGGGTCTGGTTGGTTTCAAGCTAAAACCAACCCGACTGTACTCCAACTGCATCCAAAACTTGGGTGTAGTAAGCCAAAAGAGTCTTCTCACTAAGATGAATTCAACTATGTCGACGGCACATCAATCGGACGTCCGGAGCTCATGTTATAAGTGTTTCTGCTCTGAGGGCCCGGTTGGTTTTATGTTCGAACCAACCTTGCCATACCCAAGGTTCTCCGAAACCCTGAGTGTAATATACCAAAATGACTGTCTCGATCCAAGGATCCCAATGAAACTAACGGTGCATTGATCGGAGATCCGTATCCTAAGATATGGGTGTTTGAAAGAAACTGCCCGAAAATAAGGGGTTTGGGCCCGGTCCGACCCGGCCCAATACCCCCTGGGTTGGCCCGAACCGGGTCGACCCAACCCAAGTAAGGGTCCTGATCAATTGGGCACGGCCCGGCCCAGCACAGGCGGTCCAGCCCGGCACTGGTGGTCCGACCTGTGGTTGGGCCCTCGGCTTGTGGTCGAGTGGGGCGCGAAGGGGGCACCGCCCCCTTGTCTCAAAACGGAGAACCCGTGGGGTTCACCCTAGTGAGTTGGTCAGGGGTTTCAAACCCCTGGTCTTCCTGGAAATGACCGACCATTATGGTCGGCCGGTTGAGCCACATGGGACCCTCGGGGGGTCCCGCCTCATGGAGTGTCGGCGGCTGGCTTGGTCGGCCCCCTCCTGTAGAATTGATGTGGCCAAAGGTCGCGGCTCTTCCCCGACCGGCGCGGCGCGACAGCGACACACCCCTCCGCCATGTACCACCCCGGTCGTGGCCCCTTCGTGCTCCGGCACGGCGCGACGGCGCCGTGCCCCTCCGCTGCATCCCATTCTTGGACGCGGCCTCACCGGCGCGGCGCGACGGCGCCGCGCACCATCGTCGCGGCCCGCTCCAGCTGCGGTCTTCATCGTTCCTACGCAGTGCAACAGCACCACGTCACCTTTGTTTCAAGCCACTATAAAGATCAACTATAAAAATGGAGGAGGATCAGTCATGTTTGGGCGGTCTGATCTCCTCCCATTATATCTATAACAAGCACCCAATTATTTAACAACAAAGATCGTTAAATAATACTTGAATGAAGAATTAACCCCTACCTCAATTCAAGAAGGCCGATCGCTTGACGAAGGATGGATATGCTTTCATTGACGTTGTCGTGGAATGACGGCATCGCTTCATCAACGTCGAGAAGAAAGAAGCCGAGGCTGGCACCGACGTTCTTTGCGGGAAAAATGAAATTCTTTCTCCTCCAATTCTCAACACAACGAACCAATCCAAATAAAATAAGACTACCCTTATTTTATTAAATCGTGGCATGCATTTAAAATTAAAAAATTCAAAACAAAACTCACTTAATTAATTAAACTTAAGTTGTATAATTAATTAGGTATTAAGTTGGCATGAAATAATGTGGGAGAGTTACATAACTTATGAGGGGTTTAGAGGAGTTAGGGAATGTGAGTGGTTGTGCTCATGTGGGCCCCAACTCACCTTTAACAATCCAAGGGTAGTTAGTAACTAGTGGGTCCCACCCCAACTTCCACACCTAGGATTAAACCACTTAGAAAAGAAATAAAATTGTAACACAGTTTTATTTTACTCTTCATTTAATCCACAATTTTTTACAACTCCTCCAAAGCGATCGCAACTCCAGTAAAGGTCTTCTTAAGCAATTACCGGTGTTGCGGTTCCATCGGTTCCATTGGATTTCAAATCCAAGCACCAGTTTAAAAGATAGAAGAACCCTCTCGTTCGTTCACTGAACGTACCTGAGCTAAACTTTAGAAATTGATTCCAGGCACTCCGGGCCTCGAAATCAGGTGTCGTCCAAAACTGCGTACTCGTAAAATCCCAAAGAATTTAAGAAAAACAATTCCTTGTAATTTACGAGTCTTTACATACCTATCCCTAGAATCCCTTGATTAAGTAGGAAACTGATACCTGTATATTCCTATTAATGGAATCCATCGATCCATAAAAGATCAGCAAGCCATACTTTCTTTTCATATAATCCCTCAATTTTAATCTTCAAAAATTGGAATTGCATAATGAAAAACAATGATTTTGAATATTAGAAGTGGGTATAAAAAGTTTTTCACAACATGGAGACTTCAAGGATTTTTCTTAAAGCAATTTTGACAGAGCTCTTGAAGACAATCTCAAAATCTCGTCTTTCCTGATCTAATTCTAATGAAGTTGTATTATTTAGCCAATGTCCTAATGGTCATATTTTGTTCCAATGGTGGGATTTATTCGTTAAACATCATAGGGACTTGGACCCCAGGCACTCCAACATTTATATTGAAAATGAAACAACAACATTGTTTAATCATGTATATTAAAACCGAATACATGACATTGTTTTGATTAAATAGGTTTTCTATTCCATATATAACCATTTTCTAGTTACGATATAGTGGGTATGAAAAGAATGTGTATCTTAAAATTAAATAAAAATTTTAATAGAAAATGGGTATAATGATTAACAATAAAATAGTGAATACAATTTATCTTGTCATTGCGATACTGAACTCTGTGCACGATGAAAATTGTAATCGGCGTGATTGATGAAAATTTTATCTAGTGAGGATGATATTAATCTTATTTAAAATCATTATGATAAACATATAAATTGTCAGACTATATTTCTCAATGCGTACAGTATTTATTATATACAGAACAAAAAACGTAATGGAAAACATGTATAACAAAATTATTAAGTAAATATAGTTAAAGAAAAAATGAATTCATTTGAAAATAATTTTGTTACTTCCAAATCTGAAGGAATAAAATTTCAAAAGATAACTTTTGACTCAACACATTAAATAAAGAAATGTTATAATATTTGAATGAAACCTCAAATTCTTTATCACAAATAAGATCATTAAGGACTAAATTATTTTGCGTATCAGGTACATACAATAAATTTAAAAGTTTTTACTTCTTCCAAAAATCAAAACCAAGTTTTATTCTTCAATACTAAATATTTATGATTATCTAGCACTAGACTTAATCAGGGATACCTAAATTCACAGATAAAATCAACCTTTATTAGTACTAGAAAAGAAACATTGATAAAAGGTTCCTTTTATCAGAGGTAAAATAATAGTTTTAAGAAAGGGTAGCTTTTATCAGTGTCTTTTAGAGTTGATTAAAGGCACCCATTATCAATGATTTTTGATAGCACTAAAAAATGACCCTTTATCATTGATTTTTACTAACGATAAAGGCACTTTTATCAGCACTATAAAAATACATTGTAAATAGTAACTTTTATTGGTGCTATAGAAAAAGTGTTGATAAAAGAATCATTTTTCAGCTCTTTATTCTTGTGCTGATAAAAGTTGCATTCATTAGCACTGATAAAGGGTCATTTTATGAGTGCTAGAAAAAACACTGATAAAGGGTATCTTTTTTCATCACTAAAAATAAATGATAAAAGCTGACCATTGTTATCTTATTAATTTTAGTGCTAATAAAAATCACCCTTTACGAGCAACTTCTTTAGCACTTATAATGCGTATATTTCATAAAAAAGATTATTTTATTAAAAATTATATATTAATATAGAAATATATTTATATTGATATAAATTTAATATATTTTATTGAATATGATTTATAGATGACTAAATATGCATTCACACATAATATATATTATATGTAATGAAAATTGATTAAAAAACAATTTAAGATAACATTAATTAATAATTTTCTAATTTTTATCAAATAATTTCCATTTAATGAAAATTTGATGACATAAAAATTCAATAAATGAAGAACAATCTATGATAAGATGAAAATATGACTTGTACTTCAAATGACCATAACTATTGATCAAGGTGTCTGTTTTGGATCTTCCACATATCAAATCGATATATGCGAAGAGAACTATGTCGTTTTGATTAGGGGACCCTCATCACAATTGTTCTGACGTAAACAAGGTAAATATGGCCTCCCAATCTGAGTTTTTAGTTGGGATACACTGATTTTTTTAATATTCAAGGGAATTTCATTTTTGTTTAAGTGGTTGTTTTGAAATTTATCAATGGAGATTTAATTTATTGTTAGGTATTAAATTCAAATAGGTATTATGGTTTGAAAATTGTATCATTTTTTCCAATTTTAGTTTTATTTAAAATAAAATACATACATACTTCCTTATAGTGACATATAATAAATAAATAGTATAAAAAGTATTTAAACATATATGAATAAAAAGTAATTTTAAATATATAAACCATATGGAAATAAATATTTATTTTTAATTTTATTTTAAATAAAAAAAATTCCATTATATTGACCTTATAAAATTTGATTAATATATATATACCTATAAATGTGATGTTTAAATATAAAAATGTTTGTATTGATAAAAAATATACATTTTTGTGCATATTAAAATATATTTGATTATTTATGTGTGTATTTGTGAAATATAAATGTTTCCATGTGTGTGAAAATATGTGTGTATGTGTGTGTGCATTAGTATTATGTAAAAACATCAAATATAAATGTATTTCTATAAATATATCATTTTCATTATCTATAAATGTAGCTTAAAAACGTATTTATAGTAAATATTTATAAATAAATTATAAGAAAAGTATCTAACTATACAATTATATGTGAATATGTATAAATATATATATGTAAATATATAGATATTTAAATATATATGTAATGTATAAAATTTTTATCTAAATATTCAATATATGGAAATATTTTAATAATTTTTTTAACGAAAATTATATTAATCATATGGAATTATGAATTATCAATTTTATTTAAAACAATATGTAACCATTTTTTCATATTATAAAAACATATGAATATATATATATACTTATACCAATGTATATATAATGTTTATATATACATATGTGTGTGTGTATATAAATATATAAATATATATATTATAATATTTGTAAAAAAATATTAATATAAAGTTTATTCAAATGAATATAAGTATATATATATTTTTCACAAACCCATATACATATATTTTATAGATGTTTTTAAAAATATTAAATATATATATATATATATATATATATTCAAATATATATATATATATTTAAATATAGAAAAAAAACTCATTAAAGTGGTAAATATATTCAAATTATAAAAGGAAAGTTCATGGAAGGAATCCAGGGGCGTGCACTGGCGAACAAAATGCTAGGAAGTGGAAAAGTGCTAACAAAGCTGTATTTTGAGTGATGACAGGGGTGCGAGATGTGGGTTCTAGGTGGGGTTCGGGAGGTGGATGAGAAATGTTGAAAAAGGTGGTTAGAAGTGATACTGGGTGGGTGGGGTGCTAAAAAATTATATTTTGTTTCATATTTTATCAGTTTTTTTTACATCGGTCAAAGACCAAGACACTATTTATTCGAAAAAGGAGAAATAGAAATTACATGAGTCTAAAGTAATGAATCTTATTATAATATCTATCATAAAGGGGGAGAATATCCATCAGCAAGTCATCCTTCCATGTTAAGTCTTGGTTGACCCCCTTGTTTGCAAGACCATCTGCAACCATGTTCGCTTCATAAAAGGCATGTGTGGTGATGAAGTTAGTCCCCATAAGAGAATCAAGGTTGTTCATACAACGAGTGGTCAGTGGATAGGAAAGATGCACCACACCCTCTAAAAGAGCCTGGAAAATAGTGGTGGAATCACTTTAAATACAAATATTATTCCATCCCTTTTGTTTGGAAAAGTTAACAGCGTGTATCGCACCCATCATTTCTGCCTCTAGAGACAATGCAATACCACAACTGCCAATGAAGCACCCATGGCACTGACCAAGGTAGTCTCTCTATATAGCACCACCACTCACAGAGCCTGTGTTAACTTTTAAAGAACCATATACATTCACTTTGATCCATTATGGGAGTGGGGCCTATCAGAAGACCTTAATGGTGCTCCCCGATTGTTTGTGGAGTCCTTCAATCCAAAGTAGATGGAGGATCGCAAAGTCGCCAACCGTGTTATCGCAATGAGCCTCTGGATCGAAGAAGAATCCTTAATGGAAATTATAATTCACGTCTTTCTTACATTAATAGTGGATGAGCAATTATTTATAACAATGGAATTTCGGTCATACAAGATCATATAGAGAAGTTCATAAACCATGGCTTGAAAAAGGTTCTTGATCTATTGAGAAGAATCTAGATCCACAGATTGTTTTAATTGAGCTCTGATTGAGTCAGTGCATAACCATATGTAGTCAAAAATGTCAGAAATATAATTCCAAAGAGCAGATGATGTAGCACAAGATAAGAATAAATTTTTGTATCTTCTCTGTGTTTATGACAATAAGGACACCTCGATCAAAGTTGTACCCAAAAAAACTACATACAATCCTCAATGGGAACACAATTGTGAAAAAGATTCCAAATGAGAGTAAATCTTGAGGGTTTAATAAAGGGTTTATTGAAATTTTTAAACCAAAAAAAATCAATATCATAGTTTGAGATATTATGATTATAGTAACTTTTGGAATCTAGGACACCGTTGTGAGCAGGTTCCCAAATAAGAAAATCCTCAGAATTAGTAATGGAATAATTATCAATAACATAAATGATGTTATCAGTAAATTTGAAGGTACTAGAGTGCATGACATCTTTTATAGAGGTGTTTGTATTTTTTGGTAAGGAAACAGGAGAAACCATATAGATAAGGGAGGTTCTAGACCAGTTATGTAGCCAAAAGTTTAGGGAAGAGTTTATGCTAACCATACACCAATAATTATTCATAGTGATCGCAAAGTAATTTCAAATGGAGGTCACGATAGAAGAGTTAATGTAGTTCAAATTTCACTTCTTTAATATTAAACAGAATCTTTTTTTAGAAATTCAATTGAGTCAAAATTGTTATGAATTATCCTCCAGGTGTGTCTAGCTTGAAGGGATTCATTAAAAATTCTGATATTTTCAATGCCTATACCACGTTTTTCTAAAGGATTGCAACAAGTAGCCCATGGGATAGTAGCCAACTTCCTTTCAATAACACTTCCAGTCCAAACGAAATTCTTGATGTAAACATTGATTTTCATTAGAGGACTTGCAGGCCATTTGTAGACCATGATCGAGTAAACCATTTTGGAGATAATGGTATATTTCACTAGACAGATCTTTCCATCCATAGAGAGTGACTTACCCTTCCAGGATGTGTGTTTTTTTATGACCCAATCAACAACATTGAGGAAGTAAATGTATTTGGGACTTCCCAAAAAGAAAATAACTCCAAGATAGGTGAAAGGACAAGCTCCTTCATTGATTTAAAATTTTATCAGTGATTAAATAAACACTGATAAATGTACCCTATTAGTGCTTTTCATAGCACTGATAAAGGATGGATTTTTATAGCACTTATATTATCATCACGTTTTTAGAGATAATAAATATATTTTACATTGCTTTTAAAAGCACAATCTGTAGCAATGCCTCATTGGATGGTGACATGATGCATGAATTATTTCTAAGGTGTACATCCTTCATGATAATACATTCTTCAACTATTCTAAACATTGAATCATCCTTCTAGATATGCATTATAGATCTAATATATGGCCACCATACCACATTCATTGGTTTCATATGGCATTTAAATACCATCTAAACTATACTTTCTTCAATCACTATAATTGTAGTGGGTTTTTTTAATTTCATTCTATAGTTGCATTCCCTTTCAAAATAAACTTTTCTCCCATAGACAAATCATTCTTTTTATTTCTTGGAAGGGTTTAATTTCTTCTTAAATTGTTTATTTTTCTTCATGGAATGTAAAAAAAGAGATTTGAGGCTAATTTAACTCAATGATATTAACCATGAAATGAAATTGTGAATCCAAACATGTGTCTCTCAAAATGGATTCTTTTTCAAACTGAATAAGATTTTATATTATTCCAAGGAAAAATCATCACTCCAATTAATGAAATATTTACTAAATTCATTCCGTATAGGTGGAATCTTATAAATAATCACTTGAACTTGTAATGTTTCTTTAAATATAATTTTATGGGAATGATTTTTTCTTCTGATGAGGTGGATCACATAAACATTCTACAACATTGGTTTGTTATCAACTATCTTAAAGAAATTATATTTTACAATAAGAAATATACTATTATTTTATTCCATGAATTTGTACTTCAATTAAAACATATCCCATATATTTGAAGTGTACATCATTTATATAAAGTAATCATAAATATGATTTGATAATGTGTTGGGAACATTTCTTTGATGTAAAACCTCATTGTCTATAAAAGTTTCTTTATTACACAAATGTGTTATACTTGTTTCACATCAATAGGAGTACCATCCATATTTTTAGTGGGAACATCATTGGAAATAGGAATGTTTAGATCAATAATGTAAAAAATCATTAATACTATAAGAATAAACTTCATCCTTTCATTCCATTGGAAGAAGTTATTTCCCTCAAAACTGTCACAGTTGACCATATCTTTGTTCAACATTCAAAATGGTTTAAATTAAAAGAATATATAATTTAAGTAGAATAATTGAAAATGGAATATTATAACTTAAAAATTTGAATTTTTCCTAAGACCCACACTTATGAATTCGTTTATAAAAACATAAAAATTTCATTTATGGAATTGATAGTGATAAATGGGACCTAATGTTTTCCATCAAAACTTACAACGTCAAAAGGAAATATTGGATCACTTAAATACCGAATAACATATTAGGTTTAGAGTGTTATATAATTATAAAAAACTCTTACAAATCATATAAAGATAAAAAATGGGCCCATAAAAATCAATATCATCACCCATAATTTCATTATGTCAAACATTCTTCTTAGACATATCCTACTTAAAATGTTTTTTTATATCCTAGGGAAAAAGAAACATAATACAGGGTTAGTGCATATACTTAGTAAGGGTAACCATAGGATACTTAAATGATTACATAATCATAACATGACCATAAGGTTACATGAACATAAAATTGAAAAATAATTCCCTTTTTATCATAATTTTGAGTCATGAATTAAATATTATAAGTTCATAAGACATTATTCATAAATGAATCAATGAAAAAAATCAATGATAGCATAATATAAGGCATGGAACTCTGGCATTAACATAAGAATAGTAAACTAATATGTAGATAAACCTCTTAGAAAGACACACCACTCTCCCCAGTGGAATTCAATTCTTCATAGTGGAATGGGTTCACTCCCCAAACCATCATAGTAGTCAATGTCCACTCCTAAGAAATTGTTTTCATAAACATTTTCTAGTAACATAACCCCTTGAAATGAAATGTATTTCATAATAATCAGTTAGTCATAAATATAAACCATCCAAAAAATAATAAGGATGATAACCCTGGATCATATCCCTAGTAAATCATTAGTAACGTAAAATATTTTCATCTTCGCTAGAAAATGAATTTTTAATATCACATGGAATAATTATTGAGTAAAACAACATTTCTATTTTGAAATCAATTCTATTTTTTCACCTATTAACCTATAAACAATAACATTTTCATTGAAAATAAACTTTTAAACTTATAATAGATGATTCAAATAATTGAAGTTAAATTATAGTGGTAAATTTATCCCATTAAATATAAGTTAATAAAATACACTACTTCTATATTTGTTTTCAGAAAAGTCACTAAGTACCCTTTTCGGAAAAGGAAAAAAATATTCTTTCCCAACTTTTTTTGTAAAAATTTAAATAGGGGTAAAAATTGACAATAAATAATCATAGGATAATATTCCTTCCCAATTTTTTTCATAAACATTTTCTAGTAACATAACCCATTGAAATGAAATGTATTTCCTAATAATCAGTTAGTCGTAAATATAAACCATCCAAAAAATTATAAGGATGATAACCCTGGATCATATACCTAGTAAATCATGAGTAATGTAAAATATTTTCATCTTCGCTAGAAAATGAATTTTTAATATCACATGGAATAATTCTTGAGTAAAACAACTTTTCTATTTTGAAATCAATTCTATTTTGTCACCTATTAACCTATAAACAATAACATTTTCATTGAATATAAACTTTTAAACTTATAATAGATGATTCAAATAATTGAAGTTAAATTATAGTGGTAAATTTCTGCCATTAAATATAAGTTAAGAAAATACACTACTTCTATATTTGTTTTTAGAAAAGTCACTAAGTACCCTTTTCGGAAAAGGAAAAAAATATTCCTTCCCAACTGTTTTTATGAAAATTTAAATAGGGTTAAAAATCGACATTAAATAATCATAGGATAATATTAAAAACCATCTTGAATTTTTTGTTCAAAAAATTTACATAATATAAAAATATTCCACAATAGACACTTAAACATATATAATCCAGAATAGTGATGAGATTGTGAAATAAACTCTTACCACATTGGTAACATTAAATCATAAACCCTAGAAAATAAATAAATTATGATGGATATATATATATACCATAATTTGTAATTATAGAAATCATAAAATACAGTCCTGGGAAGTATATACAGTACAAAAAAGAAACAAGTAGTGTATAAGGAATGTGTCCCACACAATAAAAATGAGATAAAAACCCTTACTAATACCATATCATTGAAGTGAGCATTAACAAAATGAATAGATAATGTGAATAGGATATAAATAAAAATAATAAAAGTTTTAATAAAACATAATATATTAAAAAGTCGTTTCACACATAATATTAGCATGCAAAAATCATCAAAATATTAGTTCAACCCAAAGAATGGAAATGGAGTTAAGAACTCCCCTACCTTAAGTCTAAATCATCACATATGTTCATTATCATCATGAATAATAAACATATATTAATTATTTAAAATATTTATTATATTATTCATGATTATTATTCCATTTATATCACATATTATTATGTTATAAAAACTACTTAATTATTAAATTTCACACCATATGTTATTATTATATTCAGCACTTGATCTGAAAAGGACATTGTTATGATGTCTATAGTCAAAGTGTTCATTATTCCATTATATAAAGAATAAAAATAATTAATTTATTATCATTTTTATAAACCAATTATAATTTTAAATAAACTAACAAAATATGTATGTGAAAAATTAATTATGTTACAGTCATTAAGATGGTAGGTCGTACATAAGCGTGAGTGACGTTTCCATTTTTCAATAATCATTATGGAAATAAGGTAAGTATTATTTTAAATTAAAGACTTATAATAATTCATATATATAATATTAATTCATTAAATATAATTATATTTATCATCCATGTGATTTGGTGATAAAAAGTATATCACATCGCTTCATGGGGGTGGTTGTCCACACTTATTCACAAATGATGTTGTCATTTTTCAGTGCACAGACTGGTAAGATAATAAATGATATATATTATATTTTAATAATGATAAATATGTAATTAATATCATATACAAACAATAATTAAATTATTATAACTATTTTTTGGACACTATTATGGAAAATAGATTACATTGGTTCGTGAGGTGGGTGTCTACCGTACACATAAATAATTAATTATGTTCCCAACAAGGGGTGTTATTTATAAACAAGGGCCTCTAGAATGTGGTGATGGATTATAAGAATATATTTTGGTATTTATTATCCAATATAAGAGGGTTTCTGATTGTGATGAATTGATATGAAGCGGTTCCCTTTTATAAGATAGAAGAGGGGCACTCTTGAAATTTCAAAAAATATTAAATTAACGTAAATTAATTTTATTTTTAAAATGGATCAAAAGTGAATTATTTAAAATTTGAGATGATTATGGGTAGAAATAACATATTACAAAAAAAAATTAATAAGTTTTTACTATATTTTTACTCGTATATTTTTTTAAACCTTATTTAATCTCTTTAACTCTTACTGTGACAACATGGATTTTTTTTAAGGGTTAATATATTTACTATAAATTGATAAATGGAACCTAAATGGATAATTTATGACATTATATACCCCATCCAAATAATTTTTTTGAATTTAATATCTTTAGTAACTTTATATAATATAATAAAATATTGCTTACTATATAATATTCTTAATGTCAATTTTATGTACGATTCATTACATTCAATTTAATAATATAAATATAAAAAATATAATTAAAAAAAATATTTTAATTTATCCCAAATTTTTCAAGTTTCTATACAATATAATATTTTAATATTAACTATCTAAAATTATATTAATTTTAATATTTTCTATAAAATTTATTCGATACTTCCATTAATAAAATAATTATTACATCTACAATGTGTAATAATTTAGAGTAATTATTTCATCAATAAATATTAAAAATAAATTACCATGAAGAATATATCTATTTTATATTTATAATTCATATTTATAGTCTAATATATACCTTGAATAACCTCGTATTATAAATTTTATAGTTATTAAAAATAAGAGTGTGACATCTTTGACTTTTATTAAAAAATACTATAATTGTCACAATCCCTTAGAAATGGAAAAGAAAGACCATATATTATAAAGTTGAATTATTATGGATGAAAATTAAATAAAAAATAAATGTGGGGCATGTATAAGGGTTATTTTATAGTTCTTATCATATTATCTTCTCCCTTAATTACCATATTTACCCTTTATTGTAATAAATTGTTTTACCAAAGTTACTATTAATATTGTACAAAAAATAATAGTGAACTATTTACTAATATGGTAGATCCTGATTAAAAATATAGAGTCCATTTTTTAAAATTCAAAACACAGAATTCCATGCATTTAGTTTACAATTAAATTTGGAAAATGCAATGAAAACCTGTTTTTTAGAAAAAATGCCTTTTTTAAACATAAAATGTTTTTATAATACATTCTTGTATAAAATACATTTCAAAATAATTAATTTGATTACTCTAAATAAATATTAATAATTTAAATTTTAAAAAAAATCAAAAATATAATTTTAGTTTTTAAACACATGAAAATTTAATACAATTTTCAATAAATATCAGTATTTTTCAATCTTCATTGATAAATCAAACGTTTTAGAAAATTATCAAAATATCTCCATTGGAATACTTTGATATGATGATTTAAAAAAATATATCTACTTCATTAATTAAAATTTATAAAAATTATATAAATTAATAATATTGTTCCCGCATAAAATTAAATTAAAATCATTCTTGAATAAATTATATTTTAAGGACAAAAATATTTTACTAAAATCTAGTGCTTAATTTTTCTGCATTAATTAAAACATAGTTAGTGAGTATGAAAATTTTATATTTTATAATTTAGTAAATATTATTAATTCCAACCAATTTTACAACTGGGTTATATAATTCACAGAATAATATTTATTTTTTCATTTAAACTTTTTGTTTGGTATCTTGTACACTATCAAACATATTTTATAACGCCCTAACCCTAGAAGCCTGGATCTGGTTCAAAATTTATTTACATTGGCTTAATTAGATGGAAAAAATCTCAAAGTAAAAAATAAGTTTTGTAGTTTTTTAAATCCATTGTACACACATGATACCTATAATACATTGTAAAATAGGAAGTACAGACATAATACATTATAAAATGAAATAAGCACTGCCATTGAAACTCATTCAAAGGATTACTTTTCATAACTTGGGGAAAGGAAAAAAATAAGGGTGAGGTAAAATTCATAGTAAGTGTAAGTAAAATTAAGTAAATAATTAATAAATTAATATTTAAAGGTAAATAACTAAATACGATTTCCATTTAAACAACTAGATAAGGCATAACCAATATGGCCTGGTTATTAACTGAAACATATTTCATTTAATCCACCAACTAAGAATAGAATATATCCATAGATATATCAATGAAAAATATCATGGATAAAAAATAATTGAGTCAATATTAGGTAAATTTTTAATTATTTGATTCCATGTTTCCTAGGCACATCAAACCATTACTGTTGATACCTTTCACAAGACAGTTTAACATATCGAGTTAAAACTCATCAAACTGGGCCATCTATTTCATCTCATGAGACCATCGCCGAAATTTAGGGTCTATTTATAAATGAGCCCCATCCATTTCATACCTATACAAAAATTCCTCATATAAATAATAATAAATTTAATCAACATACAATATTCCATATCAATTATCCGTATTGAATTAAAGATAAAAAATTTAAATAATTCCCCAGTTAATCAAATAACTATCAATGTGTACACAATATGTAAATATTCCATTAGGTTTAGGAAATAGAGGTATCCATCACCAATTACTGTTGATAAATTTATTTTTTCAAGTTAAATTTCACAATCACAAATAAAGTCAGATTGCAAAGGTAATCATTAAAAAAGTTCTTGAGGAGAATAATCTTTGGACATTCAAAAGTGTCATATACCACATTAAAACATTTCAATCTAATATCCATGAACAAATAACATTACATGAAACATATTATATAATGAGAATAATTTAATTCATGATTAACCCATAAAATGATTTTATATTCACCATATTAAAGTGAATTGGTGAATAAAAACAAATAAGTCTCAATGGAATGTAAATTGAGATGAAATACCTTCTCATGCATTTTATTTTGTGTTAATGGGATTTATCCTCTTATATAATAGTTTTCAGAGTGTTAATAACTTATTAAATAACCATATTCATTTTTATAATATCATATATTTCATTCTTATAATATATTATTTCCCATTTCAAAAAAATTCATTATTTGCACTATTTTGTATGTTAATTATCTTGTTTCTCGAGTATCTTTTGACTTGATACTTGTTATTCCTATTAATTAGATCCTAGTTTCATCATATAAATAATGTAAAATAGGATTTATATATCATATATATTCATTATATACATATTTATAATAATTCATTACATTTTGAGATAATAAATAAGAGGCATTTTTCATGAAGATAGTAGGTTGTACGTACGCATGAATGATACTTTAATTTGTTTTACATATTATTAGAATGAAAAGTAAATTTTATATATATATATATAATTATAGTATCATATAAATTCCTTTTATGTGACATATTTATATTAATACGATCATTTATATGTTCCATGTATAGTGTGAACGAATCACATCATTTTTAGGGGCGGTAGTCCACACTTCCATAAACGATGTTATCATATATATATAATGTGAAAAGTGAAAAAGAATGAGTTATAAAAGAAAGAAATAAAAACAAATATTTAATAAATATCATATATATAATATATAAATATCATATATATAATATATATATATATTTTCCATCATAATTCCAACTATGAGAAGTAGTAGAGGAGAAACAAATAATCATTGCTTTTAGAGGACGTTGTTCCCCATACACATAAATGGTAGGTTTTTTACCCATTAGATGGATGTGAGTGTAAGTGAAGGTAAAACCCTTAACAAAACAAAATGATACTATATTTATTGTATATATTTTATTATACATTATGGGAATAAAAATATTTTACTAGGTGGAGAATGAAAATAAAATAAATGATCTTGAGGAATGATGTTACCACTTGTTTGGGTAACTCCTTTTAATTCCCATCAAAGGGATTACATGGATGTATTTCTTCCCAAGGTGAGCGTTATAGGTTTAGGTTATGTATGTTGAGGATCTATTTGTTCAGATATTGTTTGAGATAATGTTTCTGGAGTTTTGTGAGAATGTGGGAGGAGAGGAGGCCTTTTATAGTGGATGAGGGGTGACACTAATGAAAATTTTGGAAATGGGAATTCCACCAACATTTTTTCCATTACTAGTATGTCCAATAATGGTCCAAATTCAATGAAACGTATTATAGGTTCTAAATATTTCCATCCAATGACATTTCTACTTGTTTATAGGTCATTTTGGTTATTAAGTATAAGGTTTTGTCCCTCGTTATTTGAATTTGTTTCTTAAATAATGTAATTAAATCTATTCACATTCACTATTATTTTTTTTATCAAACTAAGTTTACATTAATATAAATTATAAATTATCATTATTATAAATATGGAATACATTTCAATAAATTTAAATCACATATTTGGTAGAAATTAATTTAAATTTAATCTCGCATACTGGATGACAATGCGGTTTTTAAAGTAAAAACATTCAAAAGTTTTTTATGATTTTATATTCAATTTAAAAGTGAAATTGATTCCAATGAACTAAATTGGATTAATTTTTTAAAAACTATATCTAATTAAACCTTAAAACCAATTTAAAATATAATTTAACCTTATAATTATATTATATTATAAAGTAGTTTTGAATCAAAATTCATTTTTTCACTATTCATTACAAAATAAAACATCACAGAAAATTATAAAAAATTCACCCTAAGTTAATTTGTATGCTTATATTTTAAATATAAAGTTTATTTTAACATATAAAATATATATAAGTTCTAAAATTTAGATTTAAAATAGGATCCCCATTAAAATACAGAAAAATGTTCATTATAGAAATATAAAATTTTATTCATAAAATTGTGTTTGTTTTTATCTTATTCCAATAAAATATATTGGATGAGTGTGAAAATAATTTTTCAGATATATAATATATATATTTACTATATAAAATCTCTAAAATTGTTATAATTTAATTGGGAATGAAAAATCTGACTAAATAGTATTTTGATTATATCAGGTGTTTTGTGGATAGCAATGCTATCAACAAGGATAAATTTATTCTAGAAGGAAAATCCGGTAAAGAAGTGAGTGATACATTCTTCCCAAATAAAAAAATCTCCATACAATAAATTTCATGGGCATTACCTTTAAAAATATTTGGGTAATTCTCCATCATAGAGTCCTCTGGTTCCCATGTTACTTCTTCCATTTTGTTATTTCTCCTAAGTAACTTTATTAGATGAGTTGTCCAATTCCTCAATAATTTCTCTATAGTATCTTTAATATGGGTGGTTTCTTCAATGTATTAAATTTCATGTTTCAACTCTATTTCAACATAGTATATAACATGCATTCATTTAGATTTTTAATTCTTTAACAAATATATAAGGAACATAAAACAGATCTGCTCTTTATTACATACTTAAACATGATTTATTACATAAAAACTTCACTTGATACAACATTGAAGATCAAGATTTCTAGTGTAATTTAGGATTAAGAACATTACATAACAACATAAATCATAGAATGAAACATCTTATTGAAAACTTCCTTTATATAACCACTATATTCCTTCGTACTTTGCATTGCATAAGATAACATGCGGACATGCATAAGAAAATAGTGATCTATGAAGCCCAGAAAGGGAATAAAAAATGGAATAAAATGAGGAATATAGTACATGTTAGACAATAGTAAGATCAATGGATCACAAGATAAACATAAACATAAATAAATGATAAATCATGATAATCATAACATAGAAATGTGGCAACAACACTTAACATGGAATTAGCATGAGCCAAGGCTCATTGCACATGGAGCATGAGTAAACCCTTATTG
The DNA here is from genome assembly GCA_963277665.1 of Viscum album. Taxonomy (NCBI): domain Eukaryota; kingdom Viridiplantae; phylum Streptophyta; class Magnoliopsida; order Santalales; family Viscaceae; genus Viscum; species Viscum album. The sequence continues at coordinate 1,135,592,921 of OY728166.1, forward strand.
CTAATGAAAAACGAGTAAACCCTCATTTCACTTCAATTATAATGATTAAACACTCATTTCACATAACGTATCATGATACTATACTTTACCCACTGCATTGGAGCACTATCAGGGCACACCCTTCTTAAACATTTCATTTTATGCATAAGTGTGACACATGGATCATAAAACATGAATTAATTAAAAATCATCATTTATTCCATGATAATGGAATGTGGAATTAATATATGAAACTATATAATAAATAATGAAATTTTCATTATGTTTAATACCCATGATAGGGAAATGGGCATGGTATTCACTACATAAGGACTTTGGCTTGGAAAAATGTGGTGTAATTTCGGTAGCATAACGACATGACCTAAGAATTAATAAATCTGATTGATGATAAAGAAATGGGTTTCATGTCAAATGTAAATGAAATGGACAGTAAGTGGGGTAATATATATTCATGTCCCAACAATTTTAATGGAATTTACATTCATGACACAAAATAATTGCTTGAATGTAAATGAGAAGAGAGAAATACTTTTGGGAATTTTTTGCATAGTTATAGGTGTACATGGGAGGAATATAATGGTATATAAAGGGGTATAGAATCATTAAAACATAATTAGGTAAGTATATGGGTGCTAAATTATACCCAAACATTTATAATTGAAAATAAAAGGGCATAAGAATATTAAGAAACTTTGATAAATAGTGAAAGGTAGGAATCCCTTACATGGAAGTGTGATCCCAAAGGCATGGGAGAGGCTTGAGAGAGGTTTCTTGGGAACTTAGGGTACCTTGGTAGGGTTCTAGAGAGATTATGGAAGATTGTGGATGAACTCAAAAGGATTTTGGGAAGATATAGTCAGATCTTGGGTGGTTTATATAAGAAAATAGAGGGAATTCTTAATTATTTAGGTTTGGGACACCACACATTATACTAATCAAACCCACAAACCAGCCCATGGAATTTTCCCATGGTTTTTTCTAAAGGGGATTAGGAAAAAATATTTTATATTTACAATGGTCTAACTTCTCAAAATAATACGGTTTCTTATGTGGAGGTGGGTCACACTCTCAACGAAAACAATTTAAATAGGAAAAATGTTTTTATGTCTTGGAGGGTCCACTAAAGCATTGTAAAATAAATCAAAAAAATCCAAAATTGAATTATTTTAATGGTAAAACATATATTTTCTGAAAATAATGTTTATAGTTGTTTATTACATCACTATTGGGTCATAATGATGTCATAAAACACATTATATATTTAAACGGTATTTAATTTTTACCAAACATTTGACTGTCTCAAAAAAATATAAAAAATTCACCATTGGATATTTTCAACATCCTGATTCCAAAAATAATATTCATTTTATCTAAATAATTTTCTAAATATGTGAATTTTTACTTTTAGAATAAAAAATTTACATTTATTGAAAATTCATGGGTTTTGAAAGAAACAACTTTCAAGCCTTAATAAAAATTAAAATTACATTCATAAAATTAGATTATAATTAATATTTATTAAAAATTAATTTAATAGTAATAATAATAATATTTTCTTAAAATATTATTTAATTCAAAAATCCATTAATTCATCAAAATATATTTCTTAGTTCAATATTAACTAAAAATATTATTTGTGCATTAAAAACTATTTACAAAGTAACAATAATAGAATGAATATATATTACCTATACAAAAATAATGTACATAATCATATTACTAGGGTCTTGTTATATAACCCCTTAAAACACCCTCATAAGACCTTAGGGTAAGGTGTGCGATGGTGACAGACTCTTGGGGTGGCTCAGATAACATCGCTTGAGTGGTAATCTCTATCAAAAAATTCTCTCGTAGGTGGTTCCACTCGAGCTTAACATATTCAATATTGGCTTGGGCTTGTTCAAGAGTGAAGCCCAAATATGCCACCTCCTTTCTGATCACCAAAAATTGGGCTTCGTATAGGATAAACCTACTGGATGAGGTCATCACTTTTTTTGTATGAGTAAATTGGATTTTTTTTAAAGCCCTGTATTTATATTAACCATGTTATTAGTGTTAAAAAGATATATTAGAATTGGTCACAAATTTTAACGGTATTTTAAAATTCAAAAACATAAAACAGAATAATTTCATATGTTATATAACCATTTCACATATTAAGAAATTTAATCGAATCAAGAGGAATTTTCATTTATGAAAGTTTGGGTTGTTAAAATCTTCCCCCTTAAGAAATTTCACCCTCAAAATTTCCTTTTCCCACACTAAATTTTTTTGGGTAACTCTGGTTCATCACTTCTTATTATTCCCACATTGCTTCTTCCAATGAGTGGTTTCTCCACAACACCTTGATGAGGGGCATTGTCTTAATTCGTCGAACCCTTTATCTATGATATAATATCTTAACTGGTTGCTCCTCGTAAGAAAGATCATCTTCAAGATGTACTGCCTCTGAAGAGAGCACATGTGAAGGGTCAGGTATTTACTTCCATAAGAGGGATAAATGAAAAACAGCATGTACTTTGGCCATGGTAGGTGGAAGTGAAAGTCGATAGGCCACAACCCCAACACGATCAAGAATCTTGAAGGGGTTGATGTACCTAGGACTTAAATTACCCTTATTTCAAATCCTAATTACCTTCATCCATGGAGATATGCATAGAAATACCATGTTTCCAACATTAAACTCAAGGTCTCATCGATGGTTATCTGCATAACTCTTCTGTCAAATCTGGGCTACCTTGATATGTTGTTGTAGGTTTTTCACCTTCTCTATCATTTCTTAAACCATTTCTAGTCTTAGGAGCTTATTCTCACCAACTTCATCACAACATGTCGGTGTTCTACACCTCTTCCCATACAGGGATTCATAAGGTGACATTTGGATGCTCGAGTGTAAATTGTTATTATAGGAGAATTCAACCAGAGGAAGATGTTGATCCCATAATCCTTTAAAGTCAATTTAAAATGATCTTAACAAATATTTTAGTATCTGAATAGTTCACTTAGATTGACCATCAGTGTGAAGATGATAGGTCGTACTGAAGTTTAGTTTAGTATCCAGAGCATGTTGAAGAATCTTCCAAAACATAAAGGTGAATCTCGGATCTTGATCGGATACAACAGATAGTGGTACTCTATGTAGCCTTACCACTTACCTAATATATATCTGTTCTAGTTGATCGAATGAGAAATCCTCTCTAATTTCAATAGAGTGTTAAATCTTTTTATGACGATCCATAACAAACCAGATTACATTGTTTCCTTCGGATGTCTTCGGATATCTGGTGACAAAGACCCTGGTGATGTTCCCCCATTTCCATGCTGGTATGGGTAATGGTTGCATCATACTCTTAGACTTCTGTCTCTCAACCTTCACATGCTGACACACAAGGCACATTGATGTAAATTCAGTGATCTCCTTCATCATTTTATCCCACCAATAATTATCTCAGAGATCTCAATACATCTTTCTGTTTCATGAGTGAATAGAGAAATTTGAACTATGTGCATCATCCAAAAGTTCCATATTTAACTCTTAAAATTATGGAACACATATTCCTTTACCAAATCTCAAAATTCTTTTTTCATTAACATTGAACTCTGAGGATTTCTCTTTTTTGACAGCTTGCACATTCTTTTGAATTCACATATCATCATTTTGTGCATCATTTAACCTTTCTAAAAGAGATGGTTGAGAAATCATTTATGAAAGTATTGATGGTATTCCCTTCATTATGATTCCCATGTCCATATTCATCAAATCTAAGAAGATTGGATCCTTCTCAATTCTCATCAATGATAGAAATGATGGGTCCTTTCAACTTAGAGCATCTTCCACCTTGTTCGCCTTCCTAGGGTAGTAATGGATTGAGAAATCAAAGTCTTTTATAATCTCTAACCATATTCATTGGTGCATGTTCAACTCTTTATATTTAAATATATACTTGAGGCTTTTGTGGTCCATATATATTTCACACTTCTCCCCAATGAGATAGTGCCACCAAATTGTTAATGCGAAGATCACTGAAACCAACTCTAGATCATGTGTTGGATAATTATTCTCATGAACTTTCAATTTCCTTGAAGCATAGGAATGACTATGTCATCTTTTATCAACCCACAGCCCATGCCTTTTATTGAAGCATCACTGAATACCAAAAAAGCTCTCCACTTGTGGGTTATGTGAGCACGAGTGCAGTGATAAGCCTCCTTTTCAACTCCTTGAATATTTCTTTACATTCATCACTCCAAGAAATCTTTACTCCCTTACGAGTTATCTTGTTAAGAGGGTAGTAAAATCATTAGAAATTTCTCACAAATCATCGATAATATCCAGCAAACCCCACTAAGCTACGGATATCTGTTACAGTGGTTGGCCTCGAACATCCCTCTATTGTAGCTGGCTTAGAGGTAGCACTACTAGAAATGGAGGATATACCAACGGTTCTAAACCATTGGTATAGGTTGGAAAACTGTTGGTATATTCTATACCAACGGTTGTCCAAACCATAGGGAAGTAAGGCGTGGGGAAAGATCTATACCAACGGTTTGAACTAAACCGTTGGAATAGCCCACTCTATGTATTGATTTTCCAACGGTTCTTGTTGAACCGTTGGTATAGGTTTACCCAATGGTTTAGAGCCGTTGGGAATTCTATGATTTTGATATTATACCAACAGTTTACAACTGTTGGTATAGTTTTTTTTCAATGGTTTCAATGAAACCGTTGGCATATGTCCAATAAAAAATACTATACCAACGGTTTGTAACCATTGGGATAGTTTTTTTAATAACGGTTTATTGAACCGTTGGTATAATTCTTTCTCAAAGTATACCAACGGTTGTAAACCGTTGGTATTGTGTATTTCCAGAATTGTTGCACAGCAGCCCCTCCAGTGCATACACCCGCATACAAAACAGCACTTAAAATAGTGAAAAACATAAATCAAAAAAAAAGACCACCTCTTTGATTAGAGACATGGTGAATAATTCCCCATTTGAATCTTCATATGAAAACAATCATCCAATATAGTTGAATAAGAGTTTCAATAACTCAAATATTATTTACACCCATTTCAATCTTCATATGACAACCACTTTTCTAATATATGGTGAAAAGGTATTTTCTTAGGAGTCTCATCACTTGTGAATCCATAAGTGCCACACTGGGCCTCGGATTGAGTCTAGGTTGACTGGTACACGTCACATATGATCCATGAATCATTTTCCTAAAGTTTAAACACAATCAGAATCCGTTTGATTGGTTTGGCGTTTGTATGTAAAATATTGTCCATTTTGGACAAAAGAGAGGCAGTTTGGGTGGTCCCATCCCCACGGTGACTCGAATTGAGGCGGGGTTGACTCGTACAAATCACATATGACCCATGGAACGTTTTTCTAAAGTTTCAACAGAATCTGAAGGCGTTTGGTTCGTTTCTCGTATGTCAGTTGTTGATATCACTTACAATTTAGTCCATTTTAACAAAAGAGAGACAGTTTGAGTCGTACCAGCCACATCGCGGCTCAGATTGAGGCAGAGTTGACTATTACACATCAAATATGACCCATGGATCGTTTTCCTAATGTTTCAATCGAATCCGAAGGCGTTTGGTTGGTTTGGAATATGTCAGTTGTTGTTTTCACTTAAAATTAAGTCCATTTTAAACAAAAGAGAGACACTTTGAGTGGTGACGGCCACATCGGGCCTCGTATTGAGGCAGAATTTACTCGTAAACATCACATATTATCCATGGATCGTTTTCCTAATGTTTCAACACAATCAGAATCCGTTTGATCGGTTGGGCGTATGTACATAAAATATTGTCCATTTTTAACATAAGAGAGACAATTTGGGTGGTGTCGGCCACACCGCACCTCATATTGAGGCGGGATTTACTCATACACATCAAATATGACCCATGGATCGTTTTCATAAAGTGTCAATAGAATTCGAAGGCGTTTGGTTGATTTCCCGTATGACAGTTGTTGATTTCATTTACAATTTAGTCCATTTTCAACAAAAGAGAGACAGTTTGAGTGGTCCCAGCCACACCATGGCTTATATTGAGGTGGAGTTGACTCATACATGTCACATATGATCCATGTATCGTTTTCCTAAAGTTTTAACCGAATCTGAAGGTGTTTGGTCAGTTTGGATTATGTTAGTTGTTGTTTTCACTAAAAATTAAGTTCATTTTAAACAAAAGGGAGGCACTTTGAGTGGTGTCGGCCACACCGGGCCTTGGATTGAGGCGGGTTTGACTCTTACACGTCACATATAATCCATGGATCATTTTCCTAAAGTTTCAACATAATCAGAATCCGTTTGATCAGTTTGGCATATGTACGTAAAATATTGTCCATTTTGAACAAAAGAGAGGCAGTTTGGGTGGTCCCGGGCACACGGAGCCTTGGATTGAGGTGGGGTTGACTCATACACATCACATATGACCCATGTATCGTTCTTCTAAAGTTTCAACAGAATACAAAGGCGTTTGGTAGGTTTCTCGTATGTCATTTGTTGATATCACTTACAATTTAGTCCATTTTGAACAAAAGAGAGACAGTTTGAGTGGTCTCAGCCACACCGCGACTCCGATTGAGGCGAAGATGACTCATACAAATCAAATATGACCCATGGATCGTTTTACTAATGTTTCAATAGAATCCGAAGGCATTTGGTTGGTTTGGCGTATGTTAGTTGTTGTTTTCACTTAAAATTAAGTCCATTTTAAACAAAATAGAGGCACATTGAGTGGTTTCGGCCACACTGGGTCTCTGATTGAGGCGGGGTTGACTTCTACACATCACATATGACCCATGGATCTTTTTCCTAAAGTTTCAATAGAATTCGTAGGTGTTTGGTCAGTTTTTAGTATGTCAGTTGTTGTTTTCACTTAAAATTAAGTACATTTTAAAAAAAAGAGGCACTTTGAGTGGTGTCGGCCACACCAGGCCTTATATTGAGGTGGGGTTAACTCGTATACGTCACATATGAGCCAAGGATCATTGTCCTGGAGTTTCAACACAATCTGAATCCGTTTGATCGGTTTGGCCTATGTACGTAAAATATTGTCCATTTGGAACAAAAGATAGGAAGATTGGGTGGTCCCAGCCCCACGGTGCCTTGTATTGAGGCGCGGTTGACTTGTACACGTCACATATGACCCATGGATCATTTTTATAAAGTTTCAAAAGAATCTGATGGCATTTGGTCAGTTTCCCGTATGTCAGATGTTGATTTCACTTATAATTTAGTCCATTTTGAACAAAAGAGAGACAATTTGAGTGGTCTCGGTCACACCGCAACTCGTATTGAGGCGAGGTTGACTCTTACACATCAAATATGACCCATGGAAAATTTTCCTAAAGTTTCAACAAAATCAGAAGTCGTTTGGTTGGTTTGGAATATGTCAGTTGTTGTTTTCATTTACAATTTAGTCCATTTTCAACAAAAGAGAGACATTTTCAGTGGTCCCGGCCACACCGCGGCTCAGATTGAGGAGAGGTTGACTCTAACACGTCACATCTGACCCATGGATCATTTTCCTAAAGTTTCAATATAATATTAAGGCGTTTGGTTGGTTTGACGTATGTCAGTTGTTGTTTTCACTTAAAATTAAGTCCATTTTAAACAAAATAGAGCCACTTTGAGTGGTGTCGGGAACACCAAGCCTCGGATTGAGGCGGGGATGACTCGTACACGTCACATATGAGAAATGGATCATTTTACTAAAGTTTCAACACAATAAGAATCTGTTTGATCGGTTTGGCGTATGTACGTAAAATATTGTCCATTTTGAACAAAAGAGAGGCATTTTGGGTGTTCCCATCCACACGAAGCCTCGGATTGAGGCAGGGTTGACTCTTACACATCACATATGACCAATGAATCGTTTTTATAAAGTTTCAACAGAATAAGAAGGCGTTTGGTAGGTTTCTCTTATGTTAGTTGTTGATTTCACTTACAATTTAGTCCATTTTGAACAAAAGAGAGACAGTGTGAGTGGTCCCGGCCACACCGTGGCTCGGATTGAGACAGGTTTGACTCGTACAGGTCACATTTGACCCATGTATCTTTTTACTTAAGTTTCAATATAATCTGAATGCGTTTGGTCGGTTTGGCGTATGTCAGTTGTTGTTTTAACATAAAATTAAGTCCATTTTTAACAAAATAGAGGCACTTTGAGTGGTGTCAGCCACACCAGGCCACGGATTGAGGCGGGGTTGATGCTTACACGTCACATATGAGTCATGGATTGTTTTTCAAAAGTATCAACCCAATCAGAATCCGTTTGATCGGTTTGACGTATGTACGTAAAATATTGTCCATTTTAAACATAAGAGATACAGTTTGGGTGGTGTTGGACACACCGCACCTTGTATTGAGGCGGTATTGACTCTTAAACATCAAATATGACCCATGGATCATTGTTCTAAAGTTTCAATAGATTTGGAATGCATTTGGTCAATTTCCCATATGACAGTTGTTGTTTTCACTTACAATTTAGTCCATTTTCAACAAAAGAGAGGAAATTTGGGTGGTCCGGGCCCCACAGTGCCTCGGATTGAGGTGGGATTGACTCGTACACATCAAATATGACCCATGTATTGTTTTCCTAAAGTTTCAATAGAATCTATAGGCGTTTGGTTAGTTTTCCGTATGACAGTTGTTGTTTTCACTTAAAATTAAGTACATTTAAAAAAAGAGGCACTTTGAGTGGTGTCGGCCACACAAGGCCTCGTATTGAGGCGGGGTTTACTCGTACACATCATATTTGACTCATGTATTGTTTTCCTTAAGTTTCAATATAATCCAAATGCGTTTGGTCAGTTTTTTGTATGTCAGTTGTTGATTTCACTTAAAATTAAGTCCATTTTTAACAAAACAGAGGCACTTTGAGTGGTGTCGGCCACACCGGGCCTCGAATTGAGGCAGGTTGACTTGTACACATCACATATGAGTCATGGATCGTTGTGAAAAAGTATCAACACAATCATAATCCGTTTGATCTCTTTGGCGTATGTACGTAAAATATTGTCCATTTTAAACAAAAGAGGGACAGTTTGGGTGGTTCCGGACACACCGTGCCTTGGATTAATGCGAGGTTGACTCATACACATCACATATGACCCATGTATAATTTTTCTAAAGTTTAAACAGATTTGGAATGCATTTGGTCAGTTTTCCGTATGTCAGTTGTTATTTTCACTTAAAATTAAAGTCATTTTGAACAAAAAAGATACATTTTGAATGGTACCGTCCACATCGCGTCTTGGATTGAGGAGGGGTTGACTCGTACACATCACATATGACCCATAGATCATTTTCCTATAGTATAAATAGAATCCGAATGCGTTTGGTCGGTTTACCGTATGTCAGTTGTTGATTTCACTTGAAATTAAGTCCATTTTTAACAAAACAGAGGCATTTTGAGTGGTGTCGGCCACACCAAGCCTTTTATTGAGGTGGAGTTGACTCATACACGTCAAATTTCACTCATGGATCGTTTTCCTTAAGATTCAACAGAATACGAATGCGTTTGGTCGGTTTGTTGTATGTCAGTTGTTGATTTCACTTAAAATTAAGTCCATTTTTAACAAAACAGAGGCACTTTGAGTGGTATCGGCCACACCGGGCCTCGAATTGAGGCGGGGTTGACTCGTACACATCACATATGAGTCATGGATCATTGTTAAAAAGTATCAACACAATAAAAAGCTGTTTGATTGGATTGTTGTATGTGCGTAAAATATTGTCCATTTTAAACAAAATACATACACTTGGAGTGATACCGGCCACACCACGCATCGTATTGAGGAGGAGTTGACTTTTACATGTCACATATGACCCATGGATCTTTTTTCTAAAGTTTCAACACAATCCAAAGGAGTTTGGTCAGTTTCCCATATGTCAGTTGTTGATTTCACTTAAAAATAAGTCAATTTTGAACAAAAGAGAGGCAATTTGAGTGATCCGGGCCACACCGTTCCTTTTATTGAGGCGGGGTTGACTTATACACGTCAAATTTGACCCATGGACTGTTTCCCTTAAGTTTCAATAGAATATGAATGCATTTGGTCAGAGGGGAAGGGTCTAGTCGGGTACGCGGAGATGCTCGTCTACCTCTGGTACGAACCTCCCTCGTACCATCGGCGTAAGCACTAAAATAATGGAATAATGAAAAGTTCACATAATTATGTACCTGTAAAATCTACACATAGACAGCACATAGCCGCATCATGTCATAAAAAATAACACCAAGTATCAGACAAAATAGAAGCAGTCATGGAGAGTAATGACAAGTGCACATACAGATCAGAAGCAGCTAAAAAATTGTTGCATACATGCCCTGTTTATTTCCTAAAACAAAGTAAAAAAAGAAAAATGATGAAAATCTAGAATATGGGTTTCCTACCAGGAAGCGCTAAGTTTTACGTCTTCATCCAGATGGATGGACACTGGTCAATCATCTTGGTCCATCATCTCAGAACTCCTCTGCCTCTTACAAGAACCGGTGGCCGTGTCATCAAGCTCACATGGATGCTTAGTGGGATTGATCACTTCAAGAGCATAGCGGGTGTGAATCTGGTGTGGAAGTAAGAGAATATGGCACTCATCATCATCCAGACGCTGAGTGGGATTGATCACTTCAGGAGCATAGCGGGCGTGAATCTGGTGTGTAAGTAAGAGAATCTGGCGCTCGTCATCAGCCAGACGCTGAGTCACCCATCGTGCAAGGTCATATGGAGACGGGATGTGCACAATGATGATCATGGAAGAGGCAGAAAATCTAGACATTGTTGGTTAAGCTGCATCAACAAATAGATTCATTTTTATATATTAGAACCTTTATAAATGTTTTCCCCATTTTTACAAACAATTAATGTGTGAAAATTGTGAAAAATAACTTATCGGATATATAAAAATGTATTTACTCATGGACATGATGCATAATATCTCAAATATTCCTCATTGGATCCCAATTTGAAATTTTAATCCAATATCAAATGTCTTATACCAATTTATTTTTATTTGGATCTTTAAGGTTGAACGCTTTTTGTAAAATCTAGTAAAGGGAGGATAGACTATTGACTTGGAATACAATTGGATGTTATGTGGTGAAAACCACATTATAATCATTTTTTAGGATATTAATGAGGTGGTTTGAGGATAAATCTATCTTTTTAGAGAAAGTCCAGCATGTCCAAGTTTGGTGGTCAAAGTTTTGAAGTGGGGGGTATTTGGTGGTTGAGGAGGGGGTGAGGGGGATGTCTAAGGTCTAGGAGGAGGGGTGGGGGGCAATCCAGGGTCCAGGAAGGGGGCGGGGGTCTGTCTAGGGTCAAGGAGAAGGGGAGAAGGGGCTATCCATGGTCCAGGAAGGAGGGGGGGCTGTCCAGGGTCCATCGAGGAGGGGGGCTATCCGGGGTCCAGGGTGGAGGGTGGGGGGCTTCCTAGGGTCCAGGAAGGAGGGGGGACTATACAAGGTCCTGGGAGGAGGGTGGAGGGGGGTTGTCCAGGGTCCAGGAGGGGGGATGTCCATGTTTCAGGAAAGAGGGGGGCCAGGCTGTCCAAGTTCCAGGAGGGGGGACTTTCCAAGGTCCAAGAGGGGGGGTGTCCAGGGTCCATGAGGAGTGGGGGCTCTGTTAAAGGTAGGAAATCCCCAAATAATTCATTGAAAATTAACTAAACTTAATCCAAAAAACATCACAATTCTGATCCATCACCCAACAAACATCCAATTCATCCTCAATATCACTAACCTTCGCATGCCATAAACAACACAACTGATATTATACCAAATTAAAACAGAAAACAAAAATAATAGATGCAAAACATTAAAACTAAGGTAGTACTTACATATTTAGAGTGTAGAACTACAAAATTGTTTGATTTAAGATGGATCTATGAGTAGAACTTGTTTCTAAGTCCTTTTATAGAGAGATCTGAGATGTTTAGGTCAAATCAAAATAGAAAATAAAAAAATAGATGAAGAACATTATAACTTACAGATTTGAAGTGTATAACAGAAAAATTGTTTGATTGAAGAGGATGGATAGAGTTTCGGAGACTAGGTAATGAGAGTGCGTTGGGAGAGCTTCAATTTAGGGATGCAGTCGAGCGGAGGGGGACTGCAATCGAGCAAAGGGGCTACTGGATTTAGGGGAAAACTTTCCAAACGGTTTTTAAAAACCGTTGGGAATGTATGTTTACCTAAGGCCTATACCAACGTTTTGTGTAAACCATTGGTATAGATTCCAACATATACCAATGGTTAGTGTATAACCGTTGGTAAAAGTGTCTTAATGGGGTCCTATACCAATGGTTTTATAAACCATTGGTAAAATTCTTCATAAAAGACTCTATACCAACGGTTTTCTTAAAACTGTTGGTATACATAACCATTCCCAACGGTTTGATAAACCGTTGGGATATAAGCGTTGGTAAAAATGGGATTTCCAGTAGTGTATCCAAAGATATCATATTTCTTGTGATGATATGGCCCATGAATGAGACCTCCTTTAACCAGAACTCACACCTTTTGTACTTTTTATAGAGCTTATCCTTTCTCAATGTCTTTAATACAGTTCTTAGATGCTCCTCATGATCCTCCTTTCTTTTGGAGTATCTCAGAATATCCTCTATAAAGACTACAATTTTTTTGAGGTAATCTCTAAATACTCTGTTCATCAAGTTCATGAATATTGATGGAGCATTAGTGAGTCTGAATGGTATTAGTATGAATTCATAGTGCCAGTATCTTGTACGAAAAGTAGTCTTGGGTATATATTCCTTCTTCACCCTTACTTGATAATATCATGACCGAAAATCTGACTTTGAGATGTTTTGTGCTTCACACAGTTGATCGAATAAGTCATCAATTCATGGGATAGGATACTTTCTCTTTATCGTGATTTTTCTAACCTCGCGATAATTGATGAAAAGGCGCATTGACTAATCTTTCTTCTTGAGGAAGAGGACAGGTGCACCTCATGGTGAAACACATGGGTGTATAAACCCATTATCCAGATTCTCCTGTAGTTGTTTATTAAAATCCTCAAGCTCCACAACTTCCATTTTATATGGAGTCTTGGATATTGGAAACTCCCCAGGTATAGGATCAATTGAGAATTCAACATCTCTTCTAGGAGGAAGACCAGAGAATTACTCAGGAAACACTTTAGAGAATTACCTCACAATACGCATGTCTTCAAGGATGGTTTTCTCCTTATACTCAATCCTCTGAGCCAGATACGCATTCTCGTAGGGAAGTAATATCCATGCCTGAGATGATGGAGATAAAGAAGATTCATCTTCCTCCTTGCACTTGTACATAATCGTGGGTCTATTCTCTACATGGAAAGTGATCTCCCTCTCATAGAAATTTATGTTGGCTCTATATAGGGAATGCCAATCCATGCCAAGAATTTAATAAAACTCCACATGATGGAGTATTAAGAGGTTATACAAGAAATTAAATCCAATGATTATGACGGGGGAGGAGTTATATTCATGGGATGCAATGATTTCTCTATTTGTGGTAATCGCATTTATCATTACTTCCATGATTTGTAGGGTTGTTGGGATTGTTCTACAACAAATTAGGGATATAAAAGAATACTTAGAACCTGAATCAAAATGTATATTCTCTATCTATGAATGAATAACTAGTTTACCTCTCCCCACTTCATTTTTGAGGTTCACTTCAGCCGTAGTGATGGAAAAATCTCTCCCTTGCTGCCTTGGAGGTTGTTGGTTGCCTCCGAAAACACTTTTCTTGGGGCACTGATTTTCAAGATGATCTGGTTCTTTTCATTTTAATCAATGAACAATGAGTTGAGATTTTAATGGAGTGTTCCTCTGCTCTGTCGTAGTCGTCGGTTTTTCTTTTCGGGAGTTAAAATCTAGGTGTCCTTCTCTTCCACACCTAAATCATTTCCTCATCCCCTTCAATCAATTTATGAGGTGATTCTTTCTGGTCCATTTGAAAGTGGGGTTCTTGATCATAATAGCACTATTGGATTTATCTATTGGACCTCCATAATTGAAGTCCTCCATACTCTTATTATCCATATGATACCCCTAAGATTCTCTAATCTCCATTTTGACCTTGAGGGAACATTAGACAATTTCATCATAGCTTTCGAAGTCACGGATCGCCAGGGCTTTCCACAAGCTAGATTTCAGCCCAGCAAAGAAGCGTTCAACCATGCATTTGGGGGTAATGAAAAATCCAGAGGCATATCATGCAATCCTTGTGATGTTTTCCTCGTATACTCTGATAGATTCATCGCCTTTTATCTTGAGGGAAAAGAAGTCACTTTCCGTCTTAATTCGGAGGGTGTGCAGAAAATATTTATCAAAAAACATCTTCCATAAATCCTTCCACTCCAATGTCTAGATCTCCTCCTTAGGATTCATATTTTTTATCAATGTCCACATTGATCAGTTTCACCCTCCATAGTATATGCATCTAGAGGAACCTTCTCTTGTTTGGAACATTGAAGGATGGATAGAATCTTTTCAATGGTGTTGATCCATTGTTCGGTGATTGAAAGATCATATGATCAATTAAAAGTAGGAGTCCTTTTTCTCATGAAGCTTTCAATATAAACTTTTTTTCTTATGGGGGGTTAAACATTCCTCTTGACCCATGTTTCTATTCAAATATTTATTTAACTGAGAGTGTATCATGACAAATTTCACGATTCCTACTCCCATCAGATTGGTGATCTCATTAGAATAGTGATCACATTGATCATCACATAGGTTGTTAGCCCGAGTCCTCCTATTACTGGCCATTAGCTGTAATAAATGAAAATTTATGGGTAACACATAAAGGTTAATCCAAGGACAAAACAAATGACTTATAAAAAACTTATATTTCTTTAACTTATGAATATATAGGCTTCAATCTATGTTATCCATGATATGATTTCTAACATATATTCTTAGTGGAATTTTTTTATTCCCTTAATAATTTTCATACTAAGCTTATGAATTTACCAATTCATATCCCCAGGAGTGTCATAACCAAGAGTGCAGCAAGGCCTGTTGTCATGTACCAGGATACCATGGGTCAAGCCTGAAACTCCTTGTCGGGGTTTTCACCCCTAGGTACATTTGTGCCAGAGCCGCCTCTACTTGCTCGAATCCAGACATGGATGTAATTTCTTAGTAAACCACTTATTCAACACCCACCAAAACATAGGGATGTTTTTATTATACGTAATCTTGTCTCTATGGTTTCACTAGGGTTTTCTAATCCTAATCCCAAAAAAAACTAAACCTATCCTCTGATACCAACTATAACAACCATGCTCATTATTATATACCTAAACATGATTTAATACATAAAACCTTCACTTAACATAGAAGATTGATAGGTCTAGTGTCTTTGGGGCTTAGGTACATTAAATAACAACTTAAATCATAGAACATAACATCTTATTGAAATCTTCCTTTACATGACCAATATATTCCCTCGTACATAGTGTTTCATAGGATAACCTGAGGACATGCGTAAGAAAAGGGTGAGATATAAAGCCTAATGATTGAAAAAACATGGAATAACATGAGAAATATAGTACATGTTAGACAATAGGAATATCAATGGAGCACACAAGAAACATGAACATAATGGCATGATAAAGCATGATAATTGTAACATGGAAATTTGGCAACAACACTTAACATGGAATTAGCATGGGACAAGGCTCATTGCACATAGAGCATGAGTAAACACTCATTGCACATGAAGCATGAGTAATCCCTCATTTCAATTGAATTATCATGTTTCAAAACTCATTTCACATGACTTATCATGATACAATACATTACCCAATGCATTAAAGCGCTATTAGGGAACACCCATTTTAAACATTTCATTTCAGGCATAAGTGTGCCACATGGATCCTAAAACATGGATTCATTAAACATCATCATTCATTCCATGATAATTTAATGTCAAATTAATACATGAAAAAATATAATCAATAATTAAATGTTCATAAATGTGAATACCCTTGATAGAGAAATGGGTGTGGTTCTCACTACACAATGAATTTGGCTTGGAAAAATGTAGTGTAATTTTGGAAACATAACGGTGTGACATAAGAATTCATAAAAATGGATGATGAGAGATAAAGGGGTGTATAATAAAATGTACATGAAATTGAATGTAAGGGGGTTCATATAAATACATGCCCCAACAATTTTAATTGAATTTAGATTCATAATACAAAAGAACTGCTTGAATGTATATGAGGAGAAGGAAATTCCTTTCGGAATTTCGGCATAGTAACAGGTGTACATGGGAGAAATTTAATGAGATAGAAATGGGTATATCCTCATTAAAAAATAAATAGGTATGTATGGGGGAGGTTATAAATTATACCCCAACATTTATAATTTATAATAAAAGGGAATATCGATATTAAGAAACTTGGATAAAAAGAGAAATGTAAGAATCACTTACATGGAAGTGTGATCCCAAAGGCATGGGAGAGGCTTGAGAGAGGATTCTTGGGAACTTGAGGCACCTTGTAAGGATTATAGGGAGAGGAAGGAAGTGGTTGTACTAACTCCAAATTCATTGATTGAAGAGGATGTGGGAGCTTGGGTGGGTTTATATAAGAAAGGAGAGGGAATTCTTTATTATTTAGGTTTGGGACACCACAAATTAAACTAATCAAAACCACAAACCAGCCCATGTTTTTTGCCCATGATTTTTTCCAAAGGGAGTTAAAAACTATATGTTATAAGGAAAATGTCCTAAATTCTTAAAATAATAGGGTTACTTCTGTGGAGGTGAGTCACACTCTCAAGGAAAACAATTTAAAAAGAAAAAATGTTTTATAAGCCTTGGAGGGTCCACTAAATATTTTTAAGATAAATCAAACAAACCCAAAATCACATTATTTTAATGTTAAAACATATATTGTCCAAACATAATGTTTATAGTATTTTATTACATAACTATAGGGTCATTATGATGTCATAAAACACATTATATATTTAAATTATATTTAAGTTTTACCAAAAATTTGACTGTCTCAGAAAATTATAGAAAATTAACCATTGGAAAATATCGATGTTTTGATTCCAATAATAATATTCATTTTATCTAAATTATTTTCTAAATATGTCAATTTTTACTTTTAAAATAAAAACCGACATTTATCGAAAATTCATGGGTTTTGACAAAAACAGATTTCAACCCTTAATAACAATTACAATTGCATTCATAAAATAATATAATAATTTATATTTAAAAAAACTAATTTTATAATAATAATAATATTTTATTAAAATATTTTTTAATTCAAAAATCCATTAATCCATCAAAATATATTTCTTAGTTGAATATTAACTAAAAATACTATTTGTGATTTAAAAACTATTTACGAAGCAGAAATAATAGAAAAAATGTATATTATCTAAACAAGAATAATTTACATAATCATCGTACTAGGGTCTTGTTACCTAACCCCTAAAAACACCCTCTTAATACCTTAGGTTAAGGTGTGTGATGGTGAGAGAATCTTGGGGTGGCTCAGATAACATCGCTCGAGTGGTAATCTCTATCAACTTCCACTTCTCCCTTAGGCGGTTCCACACAAGCTTAACTTATTCAAGCTCAGCTTGGGATTGGTCAACAGTGAATCCAAAAATGGAACCTCCTTTCCAAGATCCGACAAATGGGATTTGAACCAGGAAATCCCGCTTGATGAGGCCATCACTTCTTTTGTCTGAGTAAATTGGATTTGTTAAAGCCTTATATTTATACTAATCATGTGATCAATGTTCAACGGCTATATTAGAAATGGTCAAAATTCATTACGGTATTTTAAAATCCAGAAACATAATACAAAAGAAGATAATATGTTATATAACCATTTCACATATTTAGACATTTAATCAGATAAAGATGAATTTTCATTAATGAATGTTTGGGTCGTTATAAAACACGTCATGTACCTTTGAGATATTTGGAGACATTTCTAAATGATATGAATGATCTACAACTCTTTCAAGAATTTTGAAGGGTCCCATGTATATGGGGTTCAATTTAATTTTCTTTCCAAACCTAATAACATCCTCCCATGGATATACTTTTATGAAAACATGATCTCCCACATGGAACTTAATAAATTTCCTCCAATTGTCATAAAAACACTTTTTCCTACATTCATCTCCTTTAATATGATCCTGAATACACTTTAACTTTTTCATTTCATCTTCAAATATTTTTGGGCCTTCATATTTCCTTTCACCAACATCTACCCAACAATTTGGAGTACAAAATCTATTTCCGTATAATGATTCATATGAAACCATTTCAATTGTTAAATGGAAACTATTATTGTAGGAAATATTAACCAAATGTATGTAAGGATCTAATATTCCTTAGAGATTAATTAATCATGACCTCAACATGTATTATATTCTTTGAATGGTCCTATAAGACTATCCATAAGTATTCTGATAAAAGGATGTTCTCAAATAAAGATTCGTGTCAAGATCATTTTGAATAATCTTTCAGAATTTGACATAAAATGGGGATCTATATCTAAAACAATTGATGTTGGTGCATTATTAATTCATAAAACATCTTAAATATAGATCCTTTTGTGGTTCTCATTAGGCAAGTCTTCTACTATATCAATGAAATTAGAATATTCTTTTTTATGATAAAAAATAACCTATATTTCATTATTACTTATAGGAGTCCTTGTTAGTCAAAAGAAAATTCCATACTAATTTCAACCCATTTCCACATAGGAATAGGAAGCAGTTTTAGGAATCATTTTAGATGATGCCTCATAGGTTTCACTTATTAAAAAACCAAATATCTAGACTCATAATCTATACATTCTCGCTTCATGTTATCACCAAAAAAAAATATTCCATCAAGACTCTACATATTTATTTTACTATGGATTATATATAAAATTGAATAATTAAAATCATCCAACAAATCCCTTTTTATGTTAGGTATATATGGAATATATTACCTCTTTCCAAATTTTAGAACACCATCTTCAAAAACCAAATATACTAATTTTCTTTCGTTCAAACCTTTAATTTTATTATAGAAGTCCTCATCATTAGATTGAGAATTATTTATCCTCTCTGATAAATATGTTTCTTCAATAATTTGATGCCTTATTGATTTCTCCCCATCCTTAAAAATTCCCATATCCATATTTACTATATCCATGAACATATGATCATTCTCAATCCTTGTTTTTGTTAGAACATAATGACTATACCTACTCAATGTGTCCTCCATCTTATTTTCCTTCCCTGGGTGGTAGTATATTATTTAATAATAATATTCCAGATGCTCAAGCCATTGCATTTGTCTCATATTAATCTATTTCTATTAGAATATTTATTTCAAACTCTTAATATCCATGTATATCTCACATAGTTTTCCATTGATATAGGGTATCCATATTTTCAAAGAAGAGATTACATCCACTAACTCTAGATCATGGTTTGGATAGTTATTTTTGTGAGTCTTCAATTTCCATGATGCATAAGAAATAACATTTTAAATTTTCACTGGGAAACAACCAGGACCATTATTTGATTCATCACTATATATGAGAAACCAATCACTCCTTGGTGATAGAGTAAAAATCAAAGAATTGATTAGTATTCTGGTCAGTCGTTTCACTGAAAGTATATTATCGGTGCCCCAAATTGATATTACCCACTCTTAGACTTAGTATAGTGCAAGTGCAGGGTCAATCCATAGGGAATATTGGAAGTGCATTGGTTCAGTTGAGTTTACAATTAATTTAGTGAAACATGCAGAATTTAGAGTGGATTTTCATGGTTTGGATTGAGTGAAACTATTTTGTTTACTTTAAGAAAATGATTAACAATTGAAAGGAAACAAAAAGTTATATAAAGGTGTTTTAACAGGAAGAAAAGGGTATTGGGGCTTTGGGGATTATGGATTTTTTATGCATATTGCTTAAATGGTTATGTTGTTCATGATAATTAATCATTCTAGATTTCCTTTTATCACAAGATTCCTTGGTCTAGTTTCTCTTGTTTGGAATTGAAGAAATTGAATCCTTGGTCCAGTAGTCAGTGTTTCTCAATTCTTAATTTGGTTCAATCCATTTATGAATCGGTGAGACCTTTTTAGTGGTCATTAAAGCTTTCACTGTTACTCTTCTTTTATTTCGCTGAGAATTCTTCCCTTGGTACGGCTCATAATTCTCAGTAATAATTAGCAATGATTTAAGATGAGTAAGAAGTATTAAGAAGAACAAACACATCTATCTAAATCAATACAACATAATACAATCCTTTATCACCCACATCCCCAACACAAGGGTTTTAGTTACAAATTGAAGTCATGATAGGAACAACACACTCTATACTTGATGAATTCATTGTGTAACCTTCGAGGAGCGGTGTCGGTAGGTTGAATAGTGGAACAACGGCACTAAGGTGGTTTGGGAATGGTAGTAGCAGAACTTCTCCCTCCTCCAATGGTTTTTAACTTTCAAATCTAAAGTCCAAGGCCTCTATTTATAGAAAAATAAAGTACACAGCGTGTATAGAAAGTACACGTCGTGTACTTCCATCAACACGCTTTGGGCTTCATTTTCTCCGATGGTAGGCGGCCTAACACACCATCTTTGACTTTGAACATGGTGTCGCCTAGAAGGTGAGTGTACACGGCATGTAGCGCCGCCATACATGGAGTGTAATACCAAAATGTATCCACCAAAACCTTCTATAATAGAAGACACGGAGTGTAGAAATGGAACATGTCGTGTCTCCTTCAATGGCCACATGGGCGTGTAGACTCTTCTCGGCAACAACCGCTTCTAGAATTTAGTACACGGCATGTAATTCCACCCCACACGGCATGTAGCTTCTTTCTTGTGACATGGGCGTGTACTCCATCCTTTGATCCATGTCCCTGTCTGGATGTACACGGTGTGTATACAGAGTACACGTCGTGTAGTTTCTAAATTTTCACAGACTTCCATTGATTTGTGTATTTTGGAAAGAAAAATCTTGAAAATAGACAAGATCACCAAAATCAATGGATTTGTCTTCTAAGAAGTAGGTATTTGGTGAAAACTTGTTTTTATTTTCAATAATATGTATGAAAATGTATACACAAATAGGGTGCATCAAACTCCCCCACACTTAGTTTTTTGCTTGTCCTTAAGCAAGTCTAAACATCTAATTAAAAGAGGATATACTTTTAAAATGAAGGAATTCAATTAATAAAAAGTATAAATGACAAAGTTACTGAGGAAAATTCTAAAAAGGCACAAAAAAATTCAATTCATAAGATATTAAAATCATGCCTCATATATATAATTCAATTAACTACTCTCATCCTAACACATTTTTCAACCATTCAAAAATAAGCATGCCACTTGATGATCTTCCTTACCTGTCAATATCACACTCCACACTCAAGATGTTTTTATTCAGATTTATGCTCAACCTAAGGTATATACACTCTATCCATAGGTTTTCAAGATATATTTTTCTCTACTTTAGAAAAAATTGAATTACAATAATCATGAGGGCTTTATCAATAAGGTTCAGATGTCTCTGTGTCTAAGGGTTGGCAGGTTCAGATGTAAAAAATAAATTCTTGAGGCTTGAAAGAGGAAGGTTATTTCCTTTGAACAACATTTCATGATATTCAAAGTAAAGTTCAATGAAAATGCATCCTTCACAATCTCAGTCAAATTATGTTGTAATCACCACCTTTTCCCTTAGTTAAGTAGGGTTCCTAAATCAAATGAGCATAAGGTTCCCTTGTTTTTTAAAGAAAAACTCAAGGGAAACACTTATGAATACAATGACTAAATGTTTGGATCCCTTTCTGCCCCAAATAGTTAAGAGGCACTCCCCCACACTTTATTTCATGATTGTGCACAAAAATATTCCATGTATTGCCAACTCCCTCTTTAAATCTCCAAAATGAATAATCATGAAAAGTTCAAAAAGAAATAGGGTAGGAAGGGAAATAGGTTTGTAATGTGGCTTCCTATAAAGGTTGTTCATGGTTTTTATGGGCTTAATAAAGATTAAATGTAGGGTGGGTCTCAAGATAAAGGGGTGAAAATAATCTAGTGGCTCAATCATTTTAAAGTAATTCAAAAATTCTTCATTTTTTTAAATGAAAACTTGTAAATTCTTATAGTGATGTATATCCTAAGAATCTCTCAAGAAATAGGGTATTTTGAAAAGAATTATGAAAAAGGGTTTATAATACCTCTCAGGAGTGGAAAAATAATAAAGGGACAATCAGGTCATGACATGCACATAAATGATTAGCCTAATCAATGTAATTAATCAAGGATTAAAAGTTCCAATTGAAACTATATCAGCAATCATTTTAAAACACTTAAGAATCTGAATAAGCATGAAACACTCAAAAAGTTCCTACTGATAACTTGATCATTGATAAATATGATTAAACAAAAATTGACTCAATTTTGCAAATATATAATCTAATAATGATGTCTCTTAGATTAGTTCAAGAGAAAAGACTAAGATGAAATAAAGAGAGGCTCCCCCACAATAAAAATCGCACATGGTCCACCAAGTGACCAATAAATAATAAGGTAAAGTGGGGACACAAAAAGTGGACCAGACCAAGGGAAAGTAATGAAAGGAGTAAGATCAAGAAAGAAAAGAAAAACAAATGAAAAAGAATAATCCCCTCATGTTTAGGCGAATAAAAATGGTATGTGAAGTAAAAGCTCAGCCCAAAATGTTCCACAGTACCAATGATGGGGAAAAAGAAACACTGCAAGAAGTAATAATAAACATAGGCAGAAGAGATCACAAATATATATACAATGAAAAACATATGTCCCAAAACCAGTCATGGGGTTGCCTTAGAAGAGGCACCATCTAGGACAGGATCAGCTAGAAGTGATGGCGCAGGAGGCGTGGAAGCTGAAGGTGTGGACTTAGTGGAGGGATGGGAAGCTAGAGAAGTAGGAGACATAGGCATGGGATCCAGAAAAGGAAGCTCAGTAGTAGGCCACGGACTGGCAGTAGTGGTGGTGGCAGTAGAAGTAGCAGCAGGGCCCACAGTAGATAGCATAACAGAGTCTGTGGCCTACGCAGTGAAGGGTGGTGGAGCAGCAGCAGAAGGTCCAGGAGCAGAGGTAGAGGTAGGTGGCGGAGGCAATGGAAGACCAATATGCTGAGAAATAAGCGCCAACAGCTGCTCCATGCGGTCATGGTGGCTGTCGAGACAAATCAAATGTCGCGCAATGGTGTCCTGGTGGCTGAGGATATGAACCAACTGCTGCTCCATCTGATCTTGTCTACTGTCGAAGTGACCGAAGACCTTCTCCACCACGTCTAGGCAGAGGGAAAGGGGGAGATCAACCGAGGTTGATGTGGTAGGTGGGGCTGGTGGTGGTCCAGAATAAGGAAGGATAGAAGAAGAAGGGTCTATAGGAGGGGGTGGGGTGAGGAAACTAGAGGGGGTGGGGAAGGAGGAGCAGGTGCATCAATGGGGCCAGGAGGGTCAGCAGGTGGGTGGGGGCGAGCCTAGGCAAGGATGTTGGCACCCCCTACTTCCGGACCATCCCCATGCTAATGATCATGAGAAAGTCCATCCTTTGGGGTGAACCTAAAAGGTCATGAGGCAAAGACGGCTCGAATACCCCTAGGTGGTGGGTGAGACGGGTAGTGTAAAACCCGCCGTTCACGTTGCCCTGAAGGCCGGTAAACATGGCGTGGAAATAGGAGGCGGCTAGATACTGGAGGTCTAGGTAGTAGTGCCAGATGACACAGGAAAGGATCTCCATGTCACGGCTAGTCACAACCCTCATATCCTCATGGTGAGGAAAAGGGATGGCGCTGAAGCACCGATGGGTGAAGCAGATGATGGGGTCAGCGATAAGGGTGCTCTTCTGGGAAGTTGGGGAGTACCGGTGGTCAGGCCCAGTGATCTCCTACCACATAGTGATGACCTCAGAGTTCTCAGTCCTGGACAGGGTAGAAACAGGAGGTGGGGTGATGGGATGGGGGTAGAAGCCGCACCCTCGGACAAACTCGGTCATGGTGAGGGAAAAACGCCGACTGCCTAGTTGGAACCGTACCATGGGCACTGCATCACCAGGTGTCTCCTGATACTCTGCTCCATCAAACTCAAATGTGGCCGTCAACTCCAAAAATAAATTATGAAAAATAGGAATGTTGACCTGGAAAATATCTAGGAGTGTGGTGTGCCCGAGAATCTCCTCTAAGTCCTCCCAAATATCGAGTTGCTGTGGAATGCTGCTGTCGAGGTATCGTCCACTCAACGGTATCGGCTGGAGAGAGAAGCGTTGGACCCTGTCATATACTAGATCAGTGACTGGGAATACCACGCAGGGATAGGGAGCACCTGCAGGTCCCGGACCAGGTGTAGGTGCAGTAGCAGGGGCTGGCTCTGTGGGTGGATCTGCTGGAGTAGAGGGTGGTTCGGTGGATGGGGGGCTCGAGGAGGGACCAGCTGCTGATGAAGATGGCTCAGGGAGAGTGGCTGATGGTGTAGTAGAAATAGTGGTCTGTGAAATCTCAATGCCGGAAGGTGGAGGTGCAGCAGAAGTAGGCCCAGCCTCCGTTGAGGGATTGAGTGGCGGCAGAATGGCCAATGGAGGGAGTGCAAAGACCGGAGCATCCCGGTCCGGCTGCATAGGAGGTCGGAGTCGGATCCGACAATAGATGGACCTCTCACCCTCGGTGGCGGAGGCCGGCTGCTTCCCTCAGGAAGGATTGGGATCTTCCATAACCTTAAAAATAAAGAAAAACCAAACAAAAGAAAAAAGAAAACAAAACAAAACAAAGAAAATGTGAGAAAACAGGAAAATAAAAGTACACGGCGTGTATATTCAGAGTACACGACGTGTAGTAAAAAATGTAGAATATCTTGTGTTCCCTGGATAGACACGCTGAGGGTGAAAATAGACCATGTAAGAGTACATGGCGTGTACCAAACATACACGCCATGTTCATACAAAGGTTAGGTGGTCGTGTGTTACAAACGACACGGCCATGTTTTTATCATTTCAAAGAAACAACTACACGCTGTGTAGGTTAATTACACGGCATGTCTTTCACTCGAGGAACATGGTCATGTAGGGTCCAAGACATGGGATGACTAAAGTAAATGGTATACACAACATGTACTGAACACAAATGTCATGTATAGGAACATGGGTAAGAGGTCGTGTCAATGGCTACACATGGAGGGGCCAAAAGTAATGTCATACACGGCATGTACTGAACACACACGCCGTGTACGAGAAAATGGTGTGTGAGGTCATGTGCAAAAGGATATGTGGGCACGTCAAGGAAGGGTACATGATGTTTAAGGAACATACACACTGTGTATATTCAAATTTGTAATGATTTTGTGTGTGGCTGCGTGCAGACGTACATGGAGTGTGTTCTTCATGTCGTGGACGTGTATCGCAGAAGCCGAACGGTCAGTAGATCTAAAAATCACCCAAAAAGAGAATAAAAATTTGAAATATATGGTGTAGAATGGTGTACCTTGATAGAGGATCCCAATGCAAGAAGAATCAGAACCTGAAATGCCCTAAATTGACGGATCTTAGTATGGTGGTTCGGGTGGGGTTCGGGAGAAAATGGGAAGACGGGAGGAAATGGGGAGGTCGCGTGACACGGGATGAATCCAGATGGCCTGTGGATTATATAGTCGTGGTACACAGCATTTACGTATGGACCACACGCCGTGTATCCCTAAATTTTTTTTTGTATTTTTCATTTAAAACAAAATAAAATATACTATAGAATAATTAATATTAATTAATTAAAATAAATGAAAAATAGGTATATATGTGTATATACATAATGAGAATAAAATAAAACTATACACGTAATGTAGTGGGAAAATAAACGTTGTGTGTTTAAAAATTGTAAAAAGAGAAGTACAACCTTTGGTCTGGTGGTCGGGGCGAGGTTTGAACCAGTGATCGGTCGTTCCAAACAGAAGCCCTCAACTACTAGAGCGAAGGTTGTACTGTTGCCCATATTTATGATTTATATATACTTAATCTATACAGCCTATACACACAGGAAGAAATAAATGCACTGTGTGTGGTTTTTATTTAAGAAAGGATGGGGATGAAGTGGGGAGATTAGTACCATTCAAACCCTGGTCTTTTAAACCTGGTGCTGAGACTTTTCCAATCTTCAAACTTCACCCACATGTTATTTCTTATTTTGAAAAATTATTTTTAATTTGTATCAAAAAATTATGGCACACACGGCGTATATTGAAATGCATGCCATGTGGTTTTATTAAAAGAACAAATGATGGAAATGGGATGGTTGTCTGGATTCGAACCTGAGTCTTTTAGAACTGGGTTACAATTCTAGCCAACCATCCCATTCCCATTATGGGTTTTATTATATTTAAACACATTTATAAATATATATGACAAATACCACACCCACCATGTAAGTAAAAGGAGGAACCTCGTGCTGAAGGTAGGTCAGGAGGATTCGAATTGGCGACGGCTCGAATAAATTCTAGTGACTTTACCATCGGCACAGGCATCATCCCTGGTTATTTATTGTTATTCTATAGATTTATACTATTAAGATTATAAATTAAAAAGATAAGTACACACCATGCATATAAGTGGGACATGGCGTGTAACCCCTGGGTTGCCTCCCAGGAAGCGCCTTTGTTTTAGGTCGTTGGCTCAACCTACTTACCTTGCTTACCTAAAATGGGTGGTGGAGATTGGTCCTATTGTACCTTCCATGGGATGGTAAATCTTTAGGCGTTGGTCGTTCACCTTGAATGGTTTACCATCCTCCATAGTAAATTCCACTACTCCATGAGGGAATACTCATAAGACATGGAACGGTCCAGACCATCTTGATTTGAACTTTCCTGGGAATAGAAAAAGATGAGAATTGAAGAGGAGTACCTGATCACCGGGTTGAAATGTTTTTCGCAAAATAATCTGGTCATGGATGGATTTTTTCCACTCCTTGTACAATTTAGCATTTTCATATGCTTCCCTTCTGATTTCATCGAGTTCTGATAGTTGGAACATACGTCTCTCTACAGCTGCCTTCCGATCAAAATTTTGGGATTTGATGGCTCAATATGCTTTGTGTTCCAGCTCCACTAGCAGATGACATGGTTTTCCATAGACGAGATGAAATGGTGACATCCCCAGTGGCATCTTGAAAGCAGTGCGATAGGCCCACAAAGCGTTGTCAAGATTTTTGGACCATTCCTTCCATGAGGTATTCACTGTTTTCTCCAAAATTTGTTTGAGCTCACGGTTAGAGACCTCCACCTATCCACTTGATTGGGGATGGTATGGTGTACCCATGTGATGCTTCACCACATATTTTGACAGCACTCCTTTCATTAACGCGTTGTCAAAGTGAGTCCCTCTATCACTGATCAGCACACGAGGAACACCAAACCTGCTGAAAATGTTCTTCTTGATAAATTTTACAACCACCTTGGCTGTGTCATGTATCGTAGCAGTGGCTTCCACCCATTTGGAGACGTAATCAACGAATATGAGGATATAGGTATGCCCGAAAGAAGGGGGAAATGGTCCCATGATATCGATGCCCCAGACATCAAAAATCTCGACCTCCAGGATGGGGTGCTGGGGAATCTCGGCTCTACATCCCATATTACCTATACATTGGCATGGATCACAATAGGCAACGAAGGCTTGAGCATCATTATGCATGTTGGGCCAGAAAAATCCAGATTGTAGAATCTTTTCTATGGTACGGTCTGGCCCATGATGTCCTTCAATGGGTGAGGCATGACAAAATTCTAGGACCCCTTGGACCTTCGTCTCTAAGATGCACCGTCAGATCACCTCGTCTCCACATGATTAGAATGGGAGTGGCTCTTCCCAGAAGTATCGCTTAACATTAGAGAGGAATCATTTCTTCTGCTGGAAGGAGAGGTTGGGATGAATGGAAACTGTAACTAAATAGTTATCAATATCAGTAAACCAGGGCCTAGGGGATTCAATAATTGAAAAGAGTTGCTCATCAAGAAAATCCTCCCTTATTTCTCGATCCTCTTCCTTCTCCAAGTGTGGCAGCTCCAGACAGGATAGGTGATCAGTAACCATGTTCTCACTCCCCTTTTTATCTCGGATCTCTAAATCAAATTCTTGTAAGAGGAGGACCCATCGGATCAATCGTGGCTTTGCATCCTTCTTGTTTAACAGGTACTTAAGTGCTACATGGTTAGTATAAACAATAACGTTAGACAGCACAATGTAAGAATGAAACATGTCGTAGGTGAAGACCACTGCCAGCATCTCCATCTCTGTAGTGGTGTAGTTCAGTTGGGCCTCAATGAGTGTCCTACTAGCATAGTAGATGGGTCGGAAGATTCGGTCCAGCCGCTAACCCAGGACAGCTCCCACCTCATAGTCACTGGCGTCGCACATCACTTCAAATTGTGCCTCCCAGTTGGGAGAAACCATGATTGGAGATGCTACCAGACACTACTTTATATGATCAAAATCTGAGGTGCATGCCTTAGTGAACATGAAAATGGCATCCTTAGTCAGGAGATTGGTGAGGGGCTGGGCTATCTTCAAGAAATTGCGGACAAACCACCTGTAAAAATCTACATGGCCCAGGAAGTTGCGAATGGCTCTAACAGAAGTAGGAATAGGAAGTTGTGAAATGACTTCTATTTTTTCCGGATCCACCTCTATCCCCTTTGATGAAATTCTGTGGCCATGAACTATGCCAATATGCACCATAAAATGACACTTTTCCCAGTTCAAAACTAGGTTAGTGTTTTCACATCGCTCTAGTACTAGCTCTAGGTGCCGCAAATAGGTGTTGAATTACTTCCCATAAACGAAAAAATCATTGATTAGTCACTGAAAGTGGCTAATATTCATTGTTAAGATCTTAATATTAATGTTTTTAAATGTTCATAAACTTCAATTTTAGTCCAATTCAGAAATTGAACTTCATTTCCCATCATTGTGCAATTCATGCTTAAAATGTCAATTTGGGCCCACTCAATAATTTGCTTGTGGAAATTACAATATTCATCATTTTAAATTTAAATTTTGGGATATGATTGATCACCTTGTTTGGAACATTTTATCTTTTAGGTCCGATGGATGAATCACAAAGGATGATGGAGAATTTTGCGCCTGAATGCAGAAACATGCTGGAAAAAGCATAATGGGCCTAAGGCCCATCAAACAAATGTGGGGCCCAGAAACCAAACCCAATGAAGCTCAAATTTATACATTAGAAAGATAAAAATATGAGGATCATGTTATTCAACTGTGGCCGGAGCTAATTCTGATGTTATCATGATGATAAATGGATCTGAAGTTGAGATTGAAATGGTGGACATGACATTAATGCTCAAAAATCCGTCCCACCATTTCGACTATAACTTCCAAACGGCTGAGCGAAATTTCCTGAAATGTTTACAGCTCATATAGGACATATGGATGAAGATATTTATCTTCTACAGCCCATCCGGATTCGGCCGTCTTCAATTTCGAATTCACACGTCAATATGGTGGACGAATCTGGACAGTTTTCCAGGTCAAATTCGAAACATCAATTTCCTTTTTATTATTCACCCTCCATTTGACTCTATTAATTGTTTGGGGGGTGAATTAATTGTTGGGTGATGTACCTAAGGCTCCTAATATGCTTATATAAGGAGCTATTGGTGAAGGGAATGGGTGTGGAAAATTTTCTTATCATCTTGGATGCTTTGTTTCATTGTAATGTTTTGCTTCCAAATTTCCTTTGTAATGTTTTCCATTTCCATGTAAGTTTTTTTTGTATCTTTATGTTCCTAATCAACTTCTTCTCTTATATATTTTCCATTTCATTTATTAAAACTTTATAATCACAAAGCACAGTGATATCTCTGTGTTTTTGTGAATTAGTTCACACATAGGTGTGAATTTCATTCACACACACGGAGGAGTGCTCGTTATTTCCGCGGTTTTAATTTCTTCAATCCAATTCTTGTTAGCCATCTTCCGCCCACCATTGAGAGTATACCATCAATGGAGGGCTAAAACCTTAATGGGTTGATCTTAGGAGGATGCAAAGGCTGGATTGAATGTTATTTTATGAACGAATTGTTGTTAAATGGATAATTAATTTAAGACATCCATTCTTCAGTTATTTATACTCTTCATCTTTACTGTGTTTGAGCAAAATAAATTCAATTACTAAATGACCATATACCTCGGAGAGATCATGAATTTGGTTCTCTAAGTGTATAGGGGATTAGTAATTGTGTTTAGTAAGCACCAAACCAGAAAATGATGAAGGTAGTGTTATTTTTGAAGAATGGATTCATCAAGAATTAATAAAACCAAAATTGTTTAAAGAAGTAAAATTCATTCAATCCACCCCGAGCATAATCCTAGATCAACCCATTTTCATTGAATTGAATTCACGTAGGTTTCTTAGTGTTATTGAAAACCATCCAAAATCAAAACCAAAGTTGGCTACTTCATAGCCCATCCTTCACCAAATCATAGCGTCTCAAGGTTACTTCTTCGGTCCCTGTGGACTCGACCCCTACATGTACTACATCGATCGCTTTTACCCGTAGGGTAAATTTGGGCGCAACCAAATTTTGGCGCCGTTTCCGGGGACCCAAGTAAGTACCTTAGACACTCATCTTCTTTTCTCACCCCAAATTCTCTATTCTCACCCAAATTTCTCTTCTCTTTTCCCCTTTCTGTTCCTGTGTGTCCAATGAATCCCAAAAACAATTTTCAATCATCTCCAATGGATTATCTTCAACAATACCCATTAATATACCAAGGATATAATCATCTGGAAAATCAATATTTTGAATCACCTCACATAGAAAATTTCATTGACCAATCCTTAATTGAATACACCACACCAGATGAGATGTACAATCAATGGGATGCTGAATGTTTACAAGATCAATTTCCATACCTATCAAGAATGATTGAAAAGATAAATAATGAGGAAGTCCAGGATGTACAAACATATATCAACCCTAATCCTGAAAAAATTCTTGAACAATTGTGTGAACAAATGGATAAAATGAATTCAGAAGTTTCATCTCTCAGATTAGAATTACAATGCTTTAAGACTTTTGAGGAACCCGTTCCCACTCAAGATGTTTTTTCCTCATCATTGATAGATGAATCATTTATCCCAAAAACCTCTCATGATTTGAAAAAAGAACTAACCTTTGGATATGGGATAACTGAACAAGATCAAGGAATTGTTAATGAGTTTTTAAATCAGGATGAAATTGATTTCATGAATTCACAAGAGGGAAATTTTTCTTCATGGATTGAATGCCCGGAATATTTCTCCAATGATAATTTTTCAGAAACACCAATCATTGAACCATTAGGAGAAATCACAAACATCAAATCCATACCCATTCATGAAACTCATCTAGAAAACTTTGGGGTGGAATCTTCAATTCAAATGGAACCAATTGTGTTGGGAAATGCTGAAAATGAAATTGATTTTGATTCTAATTCCTTATCTGGGTTTAAATGTCCTATCCAACCTGAACTCAAAATCAATGTCCTTACTTCCCCACCGAGGCATCCCATCATAGGTGATAAACAAGAAATTTCAGTTGTCATTCATCCATATCATGAAATCAATAATGTAGGAATGATCCTTGGTGTCTTAGGAAAGACTATAGAAACAACTCGATCAACCATTTTAGATATTCCTTGGATTTTACCAATCATTATAGAAAATATTATTTCATACAAAACAAATTTCAAAAAAACGATCAATCTCAATCTTGTTGAAGTGGAGAAAGATGGGTTCATTAAAATTTTGAAAGTTGGAATTGGATAAGTTGGGTGGTTCAAGTCGAGCTAATGACGTTAAACAAAAGCGCTGCATGGGAGGCAACCCATGGTTTTCATGTTTCTAATCATTTTGAATCATTTTTTTCATATAATAAATTACCATAAACTGTTGACCTGTTCTTATTTTATGAGTAAGGATGGGTATGAAAGGGGAGCGCCATATTCATCCGTGTCACGTGGCGTGATCTCTGAGTAATACCTTACCCAGAAAATATAAAGAAGACAATGTATCATCAGTTTATTTTGTTTTGTTTTATTTTTATGTTTTTATAGGTTTAAAAAAATAAAAGGACATGTCGTAAACCATAAGGAAAATCCATTAACCATCATCCAAGCCGCTGAGACTCAAATCCAGGATTGAAGGGAGACTATGGCATGCGCTATCATCATCAACCACCAGGTGACTTCATTCCATGATTTTCATTTAAAATTTCTTCTTTGAACTCCTCTCCTACCCCCTTCTAGCTTTTCTTTTCTTTAAACACTGGGGACAGTGTTATTCTATGTTGGGGGGGGGGTAAAAAATGATTTTTTTTCTTCAATAAGAACATGCATGAAAAAAAAAATTCCATTAACCATAAACATGATAAAGACACATTGAAAACTCTAAAATTGGATATCCAATAAATTTTGCATGCCTTGATTCTGATTTTAATGCAAGTTTAAGTTCATGAGCATAGTTTTTGGAAAGTGCGGTTGTCCGATGTGATTTTTCAAAGTTTACATTTTCATCCTCATAATAAAAATTCCACAATGCACGTCTTTTGGAATGTGGGTGTAAATATGAGTTCTTGGGTCCCTTTCATTATAGCATAGGGTTTTGGGGTCACTTTTACTTTAATTTGAGTATCCAAAAAAAACACAAAAAAAAGACCACATAGAGCAATGTTTTTTCCAAATGTGTGGCTTCCGGCACTTGGGGATCGTGACTCCATAGTTGTCTTGCCCAGAGTTAGGCTTTATATCTCTATTGTAGAGCATGAAATTGACAAAATGCGTGGCTTCCGGCACTTGGGGATCGTGACTCCATAGTTGTCTTGCACAGAGTTAGTCTTTTCATATCTATTGTGGTTAAAAAAAATAAAAAAAAATTAAAAAAAATGGATACTCATCTTACGGTTTAATGTGATTCCCACCTAGCTCTTCCATTTTTTCCCCTTGAACAATAAAATGGGCCCCATATCTTTTATGATGCACAACACTTTATCATGCTTAATTGGAATTGGATGAAATGTGGCAATGAATTTGAACAAAGGAATGGTCTTGGGCTTGGGATATGCTTATGGACCTAGCTTGTTTTAAATGATTTTGATGGGTTC
Source organism: Viscum album (assembly GCA_963277665.1). NCBI lineage: Eukaryota > Viridiplantae > Streptophyta > Magnoliopsida > Santalales > Viscaceae > Viscum > Viscum album. Next base: position 1,135,626,145 of record OY728166.1, read on the forward strand.
CATAATTTTTTTGGTATGAGATCTTTTGAGTGAGCAATGTGTATTTAAATGTTTTTGGAAAAGGGGATTTTGATTTCATATTTGTAATTTATTTTGCTCGGGACTAGCAAAACTCAAGTTGGGGGGTGTGATTAGTCACTGAAAGTGGCTAATATTCATTGTTAAGATCTTAATATTAATGTTTTTAAATGTTCATAAACTTCAATTTTAGTCCAATTCAGAAATTGAACTTCATTTCCCATCATTGTGCAATTCATGCTTAAAATGTCAATTTGGGCCCACTCAATAATTTGCTTGTGGAAATTACAATATTCATCATTTTAATTTGAAATTTTGGGATATAATTGATCACCTTGTTTGGAACATTTTATCTTTTAGGTCCGACGGATGAATCACAAAGGATGATGGAGAATTTTGCGCCTGAATGCAGAAACATGCTGGAAAAAGCATAATGGGCCTAAGGCCCATCAAACAAATGTGGGGCCCAGAAACCAAGCCCAATGAAGCTCAAATTTATAAAGTAGAAAGATAAAAATATGAGGATCATGTTATTAAACTGTGGCCGGAGCTAATTCTGATGTTATCATGATGATAAATGGATCTGAAGTTGAGATTGAAATGGTGGACATGACATTAATGCTCAAAAATCCGTCCCACCATTTAGACTATAACATCCAAACGGCTGAGAGAAATTTCCTGAAATGTTTACAGCTCATAGAGGACATATGGATGAAGATATTTCTCTTCTACAGCCCATCCGGATTCGGCCGTCTTCAATTTCGAATTCACACGTCAATATGGTGGACGAATCTGGACAGTTTTCCAGGTCAAATTCAAAACATCAATTTCCTTTTTATTATTCACCCTCCATTTGACTCTATTAATTGTTGGGGGGTGAATTAATTGTTGGGGGATGTACCTAAGGCTCCTAATATGCTTATATAAGGAGCTATTGGTGAAGGGAATGGGTGTGGAAAATTTTCTTATCATCTTGGATGCTTTATTTCATTGTAATGTTTTGCTTCCAAATTTCCTTTGTAATGTTTTCCATTTCCATGTAAGTTTTTTTTTTGTATCTTTATGTTCTTAATCAAGTTCTTCTCTTATATATTTTCCATTTCATTTATTAAAACTTTATAATCACAAAGCACAGTGATATCTCTGTGTTTTTGTGAATTAGTTCACACATAGGTGTGAATTTCATTCACACACACGGAGGAGTGCTCGTTATTTCCGCGGTTTTAATTTCTTCAATCCAATTCTTGTTAGCCATCTTCCGCCCACCATTGAGAGTATACCATCAATGGAGGGCTAAAACCTTAATGGGTTGATCTTAGGAGGATGCAAAGTCTGGATTGAATGTTATTTTATGAACGAATTGTTGTTAAATGGATAATTAATTTAAGACATCCATTCTTCAGTTATTTATACTCTTCATCTTTACTGTGTTTGAGCAAAATAAATTCAATTACTAAATGACCATATACCTCGGAGAGATCATGAATTTGGTTCTCTAAGTGTATAGGGGATTAGTAATTGTGTTTAGTAAGCACCAAACCAGAAAATGATGAAGGTAGTGTTATTTTTGAAGAATGGATTCATCAAGAATTAATAAAACCAAAATTGTTTAAAGAAGTAAAATTCATTCAATCCACCCCGAGCATAATCCTAGATCAACCCATTTTCATTGAATTGAATTCATGTAGGTTTCTTAGTGTTATTTAAAACCATCCAAAATCAAAACCAAAGTTGGCTACTTCATAGCCCATCCTTCACCAAATCATAGCGTCTCAAGGTTACTTCTTCGGTCCCTGTGGACTCGACCCCTACATGTACTACATCGATCGCTTTTACCCGTAGGGTAAATTTGGGCGCAACCAATCATCCCTGAAGAACTCCAAGATTTGTTCCACCATGTCTTGAAAAATAGCCAGCATGCATCACTGGAAAGTGGAGGGAGTGTTACACATACCGAAAGACATCCTTCGGTAGGAAAAAGTTCCGCACGGGCATGTGAAAGTGATCTTCTCCTAATCTTCTTGGGAAATGGAGATCTGATTATAGCCAGAGTAGCCATCGAGGAAACAGTAATATTCATGCCTAGATAGCCTTTCTAGCATCTGATCCATGAAGTGAAAGGGAAAATGATATTTTCTTGTGGTTTCGTTCAGTTTCATGTAATCTACACAGACTCTCCATCCCATGACTGTGTGAGTGTGGATGAGCTCATTCTTGTTGTTTGATATGACAGTGATGCCTCCCTTCTTAGGGACCACTTGCAGGGGACTTACCCACGGGCTATCTGATATAGGGTATATGATGCCTACGTCTAAAAGATTTATTACCTATTTCTTTATGACTTCCTTCATGGGAGGGTTCAGACGCTGCAGGGGTTGTCTAGATGGCTTTGCTCCTTCTTCGAGTAGCACCTTGTGGGTGCAAATGGTAGGGATGATACCCTTCAAATCTGCAACAGTCCGTCCAATTTCCTACTTTCTCTACTTCAAAACTTGAAGAAGTTCATCCACCTTGTCTTTTGATAGTGCTTCACTGAGTATAATAGGCAAAGTATGATGATCCCCCAAATACCAGTACATTAAGGAAGGTGGGAGAGGCTTCAACTCTAGTTCAGGTTCCTTGAGAACTGAAGGTACCAGTGGTTGTACTTTTTCCCTCTCTAGGATGTCAGGAATGAAAGCTCGTTTCCAGTAGTGGCCGCCCTGGCCTTCGATGAATTTCAGGTCCTCTAGCGCCTTATTAGTGGGTATATCTGAAAAAATCAAATCACTGGAAATGGAAGAACATACCAGATCATCTTCTTTTCTACTAAGTTGTTCATCCATGGTAGTCACTGCATAGCAGCCCTCATGTTCGGATAACGATGCTTGTTTGACGGCCTTTAGAACATTGTTGGAGACTCTTTCATCCCCTACTCAGAAAATCAACTCCCCTTGGTTCACATCAATCAAGACTTTTCCTGTGTCTAGGAAAGGTATTCCAAATATAATAGGTTCCTCCTGGTCCTCCTCCATGTCCAGGATAATGAAGTCAGCAGGTAGGATCAATTGTCCCACTTTCACCAGTACATCTTCCAGTAGCCCATTTGGATACTTAATGGATATATTCGCAAGTTGAAGGGCTACCTAGGTTGGCTTCAAATCATGGAGCCTGAGCCTTTGGAAAACTCTGAATGGAATGAGGCTGACACTTGCTCCCAAGTCGCATAGAGCATTTCCAAAGTCACATGGTCCAATTGTGTAGGGAATAGTAAAACTACCTGGATCCTAGAGCTTTGGAGGAATAGAATGTTGAACGCCCGCAGAGCATTCCTTTATCAGTGTAATAACGCCCAAATCCTCAATCTTCCACTTATTGGATAGGATGTCTTTCATGAATTTGGCAGATGTAGGCATTTGTGTCATTGCCTCTGCAAATGGGATATTGATGTGCAGCTTCCTGAATAATTCCATGAATTTTCCAAACTAGTGATCCAGCTTCCTTTGCTTCATTATTTCTGGGAAAGGTAAGGCTGGCACATATGGTTTGAAAACTTCTTTACCTTTTCCTGGTTGAGCCTCTGAGGATGGTTCATTAGATGAAGAGGGATCTGAAACCAGACCTTCTTTTTCAACAGGGGATGGAGGTACAGTAGACTGTTGTGCTGGTGGTTCTTTCTGTGGAAATGCTTTTCTGCTCCGCAAGGTGATAGCATTGGCCTCCTCTCTTGGGTTCTTCTCGGTGTTCCCTAGTAGTGTACCGGGATGCCTCCCTGATAGCTGGTTTGCTATCTAGCCAATTTGATTCTTGAGGCTACGAATGGAAGGCTCCTGGTTCTGAAATTTCGTCTCGGCAGTTCATATGAATTTATTCATTAGGTCCTCTAACCATGATGTGTTATGTTGCTGAGATGGCTAGGCAGGTGGTGGAGGTGGTTGTTTCCTTTGCTGCTACGGGCGAGGTTTCTGGTACCCTTGTTGCTGATAGGAACCCTGCTGGAACTGCTATCTCAGAAATTGATCCGGGTACTAAGGGTGATTGTAGTCAGGCGGTCACTGGGGAGGAGGGTTTTTCTGCGGTTTTCCCTAGCCTTGATTCTGATTATCTCTCCACACTGGGTTTTAATACTGTTTATATTGATTCGACCCTCGATTTTGAGCAATAGAGCTCACCTCGCTTGTCGAAGGGTCGAATGGATGTCCTAGGCATTCTCCCAGATTGTGGTTGTTACCACAGTCGCCTCATTCTGGATGGTTTACTGCATGAACTTGAGATGCTCCTTTGAGATTCAATGCATCGATTTTCTTGGACACTACATCCAACTGGGCAGCAAGAATAGTAGTAGCATCTATACTATGCATACCTCTTTTTTGAGTCCCCCGCCGGAGTTCCACTAGAAGCTGTTGGCAGACATATCTTCCAGTAGTTCAAAAATTTCTTCAGGAGACTTTTCTCATCACCATACCTCCAGTAGCAGCATCTACCATGAACTTGGTATTTTTTGTGAGTCCTCCATTGAAGGTCTGGACTTGCATCCAGAGTGGGAGTCCATGGTGTGGGAATTTTTGTAGAGTCTCCTTGAAACGTTCCCAGTACTCGTATAATGACTTAGAGTCATGCTGCTGGAAGTTGTGGATCTCGTTCCTTAGTGTCACCATATTCAATGGTGGGAAATATTTGGACAGGAACGCATGGGCTAGCTCCTCCCACGTGATGATGGTTCTTTGTGGCAGCCCTTTGATCTAATATTTCACCTTTTCTTATAGAGAAAATGGAAATAGGTGTAGATGGATGGAATCCTCAGACATACCATTGTACCGAAATGTTTTGTGGATCTCCAAAAATTTGGAGAGATGGACATTCGGGTCCTCTCTAGGCAGGCCTCCGAATTGGACAGTGTTCGAGATCAGTTGCAAGATTGCAGGCTTGATCTCGAAGTGTTGGGCCTGTATTGGAGGATGGATGATTCATGTATCTGCTCCGTGGATCGAAGGAAGACCATACTACATAAGGGTACGGCATGGAGGAGGCTACTGAGGAGGTGGATCTTGCATGTACTTCTGATCCTAATGGGCGAAATAGGGCTATTGTAAGATCTGTTGCGGCTGTTTTAGTTGGTCGTACACCGGAGGAGGTTGTTTTGGCGACCGTTGGTAATCCCTTGGGAGGAATTCCATAAAGACTCCAGGTGCCTGCTCTAATATTCCAGCAGCAGGAGGCTGCTGGTCCTGGTACGGATTCTTAGCCACAGCATCCATGGTTGGTGCTTCCTCTTCCTTGTTCTCCATGGTTCGTGGCTGTTGGTTGTGAGTTTCTTTTAGTGCACGCCGACGACGAAGCAGGTTCTGTTCGATCTCCGGATCAAGCGGAACTAGTTCTGATGAATCGGCGCTCCTAGACCGTGTAGGGTGTCTATTCATGCACTTTAAGCTTATGCACAATCACAACACAAATACCAGGCGTAATAAGGGAAAAATAAAAGAGAAAAAAAGTAGGATTAGGAAAGAAATTTTTAGGAATTTTTAATTTTTATTTTCACTTAATTAATTACTAACACAACTAAATTTTTAGCACTTAAACCGAACATATCCCCAGCAACGGTGCCAAAATTTGGTCGGTCGTTTCAACGAAAGTATGTTATCGGTGCCCCAAATTGATATTACCCACTCTTAAACTTAGTATAGTTCAGGTGCGGGGTCGATCCACAGGGAACTTTGGGAGTGCATTGGTTTAGTTGAGTTTATAATTAATTTAGTGAAACATGCCGAATTTAGAGTGGATTTTCTTTGTATAGATTGAGTGAAAATATTTTGTTTAATTTAAGAAAATGATTAACAATTTAAAGGAAACAACAAGTGATTTAAAGGTGTTTTAACAGGAAGAAAAGTGTATTGGGTCTATGGTGATTATGGATTTTTTATGAAGATTGCTAAAATGGTTGTGTTGTTCATGATAATTCATCATTCTGGATTTCCTTTTATCACAAGATTCTTTGGCCCAGTTTCTCTTGTTTGGAATTGAAGAAATTGACTCCTTGGTCTGGTAGTTAGTGTTTCTCAATTCTTAATTTGGTTCAGTCCATTTATGAGTCGGTGAGACCTTTTCAGTGGTCATGAAAGTTTTCATCGTTACTCTTCTTTTATTTCACTGAGAATTCTTCCCTTGGTATGGCTCAGAATTCTCAGTAATAATTAGCAATGATTTAAGCGGAGTAAGAAGTATTAAGAAGAATGAAAACATATATCTAAATCAATACAACATAATACAATCCTTAATTGCCCACAAGCCCAACACAAGGGGTTTAGTTACAAATGGAATGCATGATAGGAACAACACACTTGATACCTGATTAATTCATTGTCTATGCTTCAAGGAGCGGTGTCGGTAGGTGTAATAGTGGAACAACAGCACCACGGTGGTTTTGGAATGGTAGCAGCAGAACTTATCCCTCCTCCAATGGTTTTGAACTTTCAAATCTGAAGGCCAAGGCCTCTATTTATAGAAAAATAAATTACACAGCGTGTATAGAAAGTACACGCCGTTTATTTCCGTCAACACGCTTTGGGCTTCATTTTCTCCGCTGGTAGGCGGCCTAACACGCCGTCTTTGAATTTGAACACGGAACCACCTGGTAGGTGAGTGTAAACGGCATGTAGTGCTGCCATACATGGAGTGTAATGCCAAAATGTGTCCACCAAACCCTTCTATAATAGAAGACACGACGTGTAGAAATGGAACATGTTGTGTCTCCTTCAATGGCCACATGGGCATGTAGACTCTTATTAGCAACAACCACTTCTAGAATGTATTACACGGTGTGTAATGTCGCCCCACACATCATGTAGCTTCTACCTGGTGACATGGGTATGTACTCCCTCCTTCGATCTGTGTCCCTGTCTGGATGTACACGGTGTGTATAAAGATTACACTCCGTGTAGTTTTAAAATTTTCACAGACTTCCCTCGATTTGTGTATCTTGGCCAGAAAGCTTCTAAAAATAGACAAGGTCACCAAAATCAAGGTATCCGTCTTCTAATAAGTAGGTATTTAGTGAAAACTTGTTTTTATTTTAAATAATATGTATAAAAATGTATACACAAATCAGGTGCATCATATTCTTTTTAGTTTATCAGATCATTATTCACATTCCTTTGTCTAGAAAATCATTACTCCTTTATGTATAATCCTGTTTAATGGGTTAAAAAATTGGGAAAATTTATATAAAAAAACTATCCAATAATAACATGATAAACCAATAAAAAGTTTTACCTTATTTATATTTGTAATTATATTCCATTCACTGACTGTCTCTATCTTTTTGAGATCAACTGCTATTCAATCCTTGGAGATGATATGGCCAAAAAATAAATATCTTGGATGAAAAAAACATACTTACTAAATTTTAAATATAACTTATACCTTATAGGTGTCTTAAAATTGATCTGAATGTTATTTTAATGGTCTTCATAACTTTTAGAATATAGAAAAATATCATCAATGAATACGACAAAAAATCATATAGATAATCCTTGAATACTATGTTCATTATGTTTATAAAAATATAAGGTTCTTCATCAATCCAAATGGAATTACAGTACACTCATAATGTCCATACCACGTCTTAATTATTTTCTTGGAAATGTATTCCTTCTTATCTTGAAATTGTTGATACACAAAACGAAGATCAATCTATTAAAAATATTGGGCTCCTTGAATTTGATCAAATAAGTCATCAATGTGATGAAGATGATACTTTTTATTTATTTTAATAGCATTGATTTCCCTATAATCAATGCATAAACTCATGGATTCATCTTTCTTCTTAATGTATAGGTAAATTTTTCCCTCTTCCAAAACACTAGGGTGAACAAATCCATTATTACCCAAATCCTCTAGTTATTTCTTCAACTCTACCAATTCCAAAAATTTCTATTCTATGGGGATTATTTGATATTGGCCTCACATAGAGGGTTAAATCAATGGAAAATGCAACCTTATTCTCTATAGGATATCAATTTAATTCCTCAATAAATACTTTAATTTATTCCTTGCCAATAGGTAGATATTTAATTTAAATATTACATTCTTCATGAATCAATGTTTTTTTCTCTTTTTCCACAAAAATTTCATTCAAAATAGCTATTGGAGGTGGATTTGGATATGAATAGGGTGAGGAAGCTTCTTCTCTAAAGGTGATGGATTCTAAATCTTCTTAAAAAATTATAATTTAGTTCCTCTTTTACTAAATATTAGCATCATATTTTGAGAGTAATTCCATACATAGGATTATATCAAACTTAACCATAGGTATGATAACAAGGTGATCAACTAATGTACGTTTATATGTCATAATTGGGGCGCCCTACACATATTTGTTGTAATGAGACTTCCATTAAGATTTTTAACTAATAACTCTCCTATTAAATAAAAAGTTAAGTGTATAATTTTCATAGAAAACAATGTAGATATAAAATATATTGATGATCCATAATCAAATAACTCATTGGATAAATTTTAAAATAGTATTAATATACCTTCCACCACCTGATATCGTACTTCTAACTCTCCTATAGTGATCACAACAGCATGTACACGTCCCCTTTTCCTATTATATGGTAAATAACCTTGCTGATTAGGGAATGTTCTGGCATATTTCCCCATATAATTGTAGTTCTATCACTTAATATTATTGTTTTCTTTCTTCCCCTAGAATTCGTTAGCATAGTGATCGTTTTCACCACACTTAAAGAAAACTCATATTCCCTTCCGGAATTTCCAATGGTGACTCATTACACAGTTTTCACAAGATGGAAATCACTCATATTTATTCTTCTTCTATGATGCAATCCATTTTTCATGGTTTTCAGAAGGCCTATTATTCTATTTTTTCCTTTGAATACATAGGATCTGGATAATTCATTCTCTATCTGGATGAAACATAATAATATTTCTCTATATGATAGAAAAATCCAACATACTAGTCCCCTTCAATTATTTGTCTTAAGACCCTCGAAGAAGTGGTTAATAAAGAACTCCTTGTTTTGTATATAATACATAGACTACATTTATATCCTTGTGAAGGTATCTTTGTAATATGAAACAATTTCTTCTTCATTTTTATTTAAGATAAGGAACTTCCACTTCATCATAATTGCTGATCACAATGGAAGTATTCATCAATGAATTTATCTTAAAAGTCCTCTATTCCATGAGTTTATTACTTATTCCTTACTAGTATTATAAATCAAGGACCACCATTTATTATCATCACCTTGGAGATAATAGACCACATGTGTAACCATTTCCTTTTCACTACATCCCAATGACTTAAATAAATTCTCCGGAGACTTTTTCATTACTCAGCTATAGTTGGATTATTAGTTCCATGAAATGATGGTGGCTTCTATCACATAATGTGATCCAACATATGATATTCTCTCTATGTAATAGTTATTTCCATTCAAAAATGGTTATTATTTTATTAACTGCTAAATTTTCCCTCATATTTCTATTGGTTTATATATTCCTATACAAGTTGTATTGGTTTCCTTTGTTGAGTAATCTCTAAATTTTACTCAATTATTGATACCATTCATCCTTCAAATCATAATTTCTAAAAAAATGGAATATATTGTATTAGCTCATAAAATTATAAACATTATATAATACTATATATGGGTTATTACTTGACATGAACGGAAAATGTTATATTTAGATAGTCATATAATCATAAATAAGGTTTCTTTAGGGATATCTTTACTTTTATATCCTTCATAATGATCTATAATGAAAATGTGAATTATCATAATCATATACCCTAGGAGTTTCCAACTAGGCATGCAATAAGGCTCATTGTTTTGTATTAGGTTATGTTGATTGATACCCAACAAAACATTATCAGATTTGTTACTCTTAAGTATATCTATTCCAAAAACTTTTCCACTTATAGTATCTAGATAGGGATGTATTGATAGGAATACCAACATAATATCCACCTTACTAAAATTCTAGGACGTTCTTCCATACCTATCATCAAATTCTATATTAGCGGTATATTCCTTAATTTATGTTTTCTAAATCTAAATTCCATGGTTGTTTCTAAACTTCCTTTGATATCAACTGTAACACCCTGACCCCAGAAGCTCATAGCCAGTGCATTATTTTATTACATTGGCATGATTAAAATGAATAAAATCATGAAGGACCGATCATTTTAGTGGATTTAGAAGGATATACTACATACCTGACTCCAATAATACATTGGTAAATAGAAGTTAAAAACATTATACATAATCTAGTGAAATAAACATCACCAACGAAACTCATTCAAAGGATTCCTTTTCATAACATTGGGAATGGAAACAAAATAAGTGTGAGCTCAAATACATAGTAAGGTTAAGTAAAATGGAATTAATAATTAATAAATTAATATGGAAAAGTAAATAATTGAATACACATTCCATTTAAACAATTAGATAAGTCATAATCAATGTTGAAAGGTAAATAACATAAACACATGGAATTTAATCAACAAACTATGAATAGAATGTATCCATAGATATATTGAAGAAAAATATTATAAATAAATTATAACTGATTATAAATGACGTAAATTCTTAATTATTTGATACCAGGTTTACTTATTTTCATGAAACCATTACCTTCTACACCTTTCACAAGACTCTTTATCATATCAGTTAAAAACCCATCTAATTTGGCCAACTAGTTTGTCTTATGAGACTATTGATGCATTGAGGGGATATCAATAAATGAGACCCACCTGTGTTTTACCTATCTAAAGAATTCATCATATATCAAATAACTAATTTAATCAATAGACAACATGCCTTATCAAATATTCATATTGAATAAAAGATATGGATTTATCAATAATTCCCCAGTTAATCAAATAACTATGAAAGTAAACCATGTTTGTAAAAATGGAATATGATTTTAGAAATAATAGTACCCAACAAAAAAAAGTGTATAAAGTTATTGTTTTAAGAGGAAAATAAAAATAAAATATAAAGTAACATTTCAAAGATAATTTTTAAAAACATTCTTGAAAATAATAATCTTTAAACATTGCAAATAAACCCATACCACTTTAAAACATTTAAATTATAATTTCAATGAATAAGTAACAGTAAATAAAACATATAATATCATGAGAATAATATAATTAATGGTATAACATGTCAAAAGTCTATATATATATCATATTAAAGTGAATTGGTGCACAATAATAAATAAGTCCCAATTAAATGTAAATTGAGACGAAATCTCTTACCTTTCATTTAATTTTTTATTAACAAGGTTTAACCACCTATAAAATGGTTTTAATAGAGTTAATAACATATTACAAGAAAATTATAATGTTTATAAAATCATATATTATCTTTTTATAATATCTTTTTAGCCATTTAATAAAAAAGTTCATTATTTTAACTATTTCGGGTATTAATTTTCATATTTCCTGAATATATTTTAATTGATTATACATTATTAAAATTAAATAAATCATGGTTTCATAATCTAAATAATTTATACCATTATTTAAATATGATATATATTTGGTATATATTTATTTATAATAACTCATCATATTTGTAGATAAAAATGAAATGCACCGATCATGGAGACAGTAGGTTATACGTACGAATGAACGCTAGTTTAATTTTTTCATATTAAAATCATGAAAACTAAATGTTTTATATGTATATTATAATTTAAGTATCATATATGTTTCTTATTGTTTACATATTTTTATTAAAACTATCCTTCATATGTTCCATGTATAGTGTGGATGAATCACATTGCTTTGAGGGGGTGGTAGTCCACACTTCCACAAACGATGTAATCATATATACACAAAATGGAAAGTATAAATGTATTTGTTATAAAATAATTAAATAAGAATAAGTACATAATAAATTTCATATATATCATATAAATATGGTTTTACCATCATAATTCCTATCGTGAGAGGTAGTAAAGGAAAAAACGAACAATCGTTGTTTTGTGAGGTGTTAGTTCTCTATACACATAAACGATAGGTCGGTTACCCATTAGATAGGCGTGTGTGTAATTTCAGGTCAAAAAAATAACATAAAAACATAAAAATATATTTATTATAATTATTTAATTATATAATATATTAATAATAATATTTTATGGAGTGGGGAATGAAAATAAAATAAAAGATCTTGAATAAGGATGTTACCTATTATTCTGTTAAATCCTTTTGGTTTTCACCAAAGGTGTTCCTTGGATATAATTTTTCACAAGTTGAGGCTTCTAGGTTGCATAAGGTATTTTTAGGATATTTTTGGGATTATCTTTTTTAACACAAAATAGCTTTACAGGTGTGAGGAAGTTTGAGGAGTGGATGTCATTTATCGTGGAGGAGGAGTGGCACATTTGTATATTATGAAAAAATGGAATTCCATCCACAATTTTCTCATTTAATGTTGATCCAATAACGTTTAAAAATACATATGAGGGATTATTGAGTCTAAATATGGTCATAAATTTTCATTTTTACATGTTTACGTCATTTGGGACCTTAATATTTTGCTTTTGTTCCTTGTTAATCCCATTTTCCTCTTAATAGACGTAATTAATTTTAATTGCATTCACTAATATTTTTGTTCAAAAAATAAGTTGAAATTAGTATTAATTATATATTATTATTATTCCAAATATTTAGTTTATTTTACTACATTATAATCACATATGTCATAGAAATTAATTTATATTTACTCTCACGGACGGGACAACAATGCATGTTTTTAAAGTAAAAAAGTTCAAAAGTTTTCTATGTTTATATTTTCAATTTCAATGTTTAATTGATTAAAAAGACATATATTGGATTAATTGATAAAATATTTATCTAATTAATACTTAAAAATTATTTAATATATAATTTTTCCTCATAAATAAATTTTATGAAAAAATAGTTTTGAATTAAAATTCATTATTTTCATTATTCATTAAAAATGAAACTTCGCAGAAAAATACCAAACAAAATCACCCAAAGATAATTTTTATATTTTTATTTTAAATATTAATTTTATTTTAACATATAAAATATATAAAACTTACAAAACTTAAATTTAAAATAGGTTCTCTATTAAAAGGCAATAAAATTACTTTTATAAAAATATAGTATTTTATGCGTAAAAATGGGTTTGTTTTTATCTTATGCCTGTAAAATATATTGGATGAGTGTAAAAATATTTTTTTGGATATATAATATGGAAATTTAATATATAAACTCTATTAAATTGTAATAATTTAATTTACATTTCAAAACATGACTAAATAATGTTTTGTTTAAATCATTTGTTGTGTGTATTGCAAAGCTATCAACATAATTAAATTTATTCAAAAAGGAAAATTTGGTAAATTATTAGGATGATATATTTTATTTACATATAAAATATAGGTATATTATATTCTAGTCTCCCCATAATAAATTTCATCCTCTCATTTTGAACATATTATTTGTGACCAAGGCTTAACCATTCAAAATACCTTTGAAGAAACCTCACATTGTAAAAAGGCTAAAAAATCCACTTTAAAGAAAGAAAGTAAAATAAAATGGTTATCTTGAGTAACAAAAAAAATCATTTCCATGTAGGAAAAAATGTTCAAGGATGATAAAAGTAACTCTAAAAATTGATAGAGTTATAGAGAACATAGTCATGAAAAAGTTGACCATAACAAAACCATAAATCTACAGTGGGTTAAAAGGCTATTGATTTCTCAATAAGATCTGTTGATGGATAATTTTTTTTGATTCAAAATAATTTTCCTAATGTTGAACAATTTATTTAATTCCTATATTAAGAAAATAAGAAAATATACATACTTGAAAAGTGGTGTTTTATCTGTTAAAAAATTTTACCCACAAACTCATATTTTCTTCTAAATGTTGATTATGAATTTTTCATTTTTGTAGCACTATATTCAACTTTGACAGATCTTGAATTATAAAAAAATGATAAAAAGATATTATTATTTTATTTATATATTAACCATAATGAAAATAGATGGAAAATTGTTACTTTATTCTAAAAAAATGATAAACTTAATATGAGGAAAATTATGTTAATATAAAATATTCAACAGTAATATCCAAATTATAATGTAGATCATTCAATAAATAACTATCCTTAAAATTAGTCATAATATTCCTGACTAAAATTGAAACCCAAAAATCAAATATAATTCTGAGATAAATCTAATATTTATTTCCAGATAACATCTGTCACTCTTAATATCTCATACCGAAAAAGTAATTTCTCTAATAAGATAATCTCCCAGATATCCTAATCATTTATATAAATAATCTGGACTACCCTGAATTAAAATTAAAATATTATTTTCTTCTAAAATATAATTCAACATTTATAAATCTAATAATATAACATAATATCACATCAAATTCTAAAAATAGTGAGATTCTTCAGAAATAACATTGATCCTTTAACCACCACATCAATATATAAACTCATGGTTCTCTATACGATAAAACATATGTTACTTAAAATAAATTTATTCTTAATCCACTAAATCATTTAGGAAAATATTATACTAATTAGGTCTTTTTTTAGGATAGTGGTATGTGATGCGCCCTTTTCTTCATTAATTTTTTTGTTCAAACCTTATAGCCCTGACAGATGTGATGGTTTTCCACCCATCCAACAGGTTTTCCTTTTTATAAAACTTCCTTATAAAATTCCAAAAATGTGGGAAACTTCCTCAAGAATAATCATAATATATTGAACAATTAATATATATTTTAATATTAAATTTTATCCCATACATTTCATTTTCCATCCCAAAATTTAAAAACCCATAATTATATTTACAAATAAATATCTCTAAAAATGTCATTATTCACCGTAAAATTTCATAACTTAAAAAAATAAAAAGTGGTGATTGAAACTATAAACATTTGGTCTTTTATACCCAAGATGGAATGTATAATTCTTAAGATAACTTCTCATGAAAACATTATAATCTTCAAAGTTATCTAAACCCTAATTTGATACCAATGATAGCAGGTCGAGACCTGCACTTCCAGATTCGCTACTAAAAAAATAAAAGTTACGTTTATGGATTTGTTACTGATTAATGTCACCCAATATTTCCCCTCAAAATATAAAATTTAAAAAAATATTTTTTATATATAACATAACCAAATACCTTTTAGGTTTATATTTTTATATAATTCATACAAACTCCTATATGTCTTAGAGAAATACATTGGACCATGAATATCTACATCATCCCCCATAATTTCCTCATGCATATCACCATTCATAAAAATATCCTCCTAGAAACATTTCTTCATAAACTGGGGAAAAGGAAACATAATAAAAGGATAGCTCAGATTCTCGGTAAGGGTGACCATATGATACATCAAATATTACCTACGAATAATATGTGCATAATGGTATATGAACAAAATAATTAAAAATTATACCATGTGTATCATAATCATCAGTCATGGAATATATCTTAGATGATCATATGACATGAATCCTAAAATAATTAAAAAACATAATCCTTATGAGTGTAACATAAGACCTGGAATTATTACATACACATAAGAAGATAAAATCTATGGAGGCTCTACCTACTATGTGGGAAACACAACCATCCCTGGTAGAAACCCTTTCTTCATAGTAGAATGAGTTCACTCCCCAAACCATCATAGTAGTCTAGGTGCAATCCAAGGATTATCTTAGTGGACAAAGTCCCTTACTAAACTGAGTTCACTGACCATTTCATCCCTTTAGATCTCATGAGATATAAATCATTACCCAACTCATTAGAGGTAGATATAGGTAAAACCCATCACATAATTATAACCATATATATGTGTGTCATAATAACATAAATCATTCATCATTCCAGAACCCATGAAAATTAATGAGTTTTATAATCATTTCATTATAACATAACCCATGGAAAAGAAATGGGTTTCATAAAAATCATGGTATCATAAATATAAACCATCCAGAAAAAAGAATAAGGATGGTATCCTTGGATCATATCCCAAAAAAATCATAAGTAACATCAAATAATTTCATCTATGATAGAAAATGAATATGAAAGATCACCTGGAATAATACTTGAGAAATAAAATTTTTCCATTTTAAAATATCATTCACTTTAAAAAACCCATGTACTTATGCATGAAAAAATATTCATTGAATATAAACTTGTAGAATTGTAATGTAAGATTCAAAAAACTGAGATGACATTATGTATAGAAAAATCTATCATTCCATATAAGTTAGAAAATTCATTCTATATTTTTGTCTAAAAATTCAAAAATATCCTTATTTGGAAAATGATAATAATATTCCTTTAAAACCGTTTTTTAAAAAGTCAAACATGGGTAAAATGACTTTAAGCATTCATATGAGAATTATAATAATTATATTTAAAACATTTTTTGGGAACATGGACCTGGAATATAAATCATCCCCAATAAATACATAAACATGAAAAATCCTGAATAATGATGATATTGTGAAATAAAAACATACCAAATTGGTGAATTTTGAATTATAATCCTTGTGAGTGAAATTACTTCATATGTATATGTATATGTCATAATGTTTTGTGATTAGAATCATAAAATACATTCATGGGCAGTAAAAACACCACAAAATAGAAAAAAGTAGTTTATAAGGAATATGTCTCATAGAATAATAGTGATATGAACAAATATAAAATCATTGATGTTATCATTAATAAAAATAATTGATTATGTGTATTAGATATAAATTTACATTAAAAAATCAATTTCTATCCACTATACGCATGAATGATTAATAACTTTCTGATATAATGGAAATAGATATGGATATAGTTCATTACACTAAAATAATAAAATATACTTATATATATATTATTAGATTTATTATTCTAATATGGCTTAAGGATATTTTATGGTTTTTGAATAAAAAACAAAAAAAAACACTCGATTAAAAATGATGCCTCTTCTTTAAACAATATCCTTTGCATAAAACCTTAAGACCACAAAGGGTGGAGTTATTTATATCCTAACACCTCTAGATTTTGGGGAGGTATTCAATTAAATATTTAGATAAGGATTTACAGAACTAAAAGGGTTTTTAAGTATGAATAAATAATATGAAGAGGTTATATTTGAAAAGTGAGGAGATGGGAACTCTTGAAAGTTTCAAAAATATTAAATTAATATAAATTAATTTTCATTTAAAAATGTCTGTAAAGTAATATATTTTTAAATTAATATTATTATTGGTATAAATACCCTCATATAATAAAATTTAGAAATTTTTTTACTATATTTATACCCTTATCTTTTGAATTTAATCCTTATTTAACCGCCTTAACTATTACCATAACAACAAGAATATTTACTCCATATTGGTAAATATAGTTACTATAAAATTCCAAATAACACATAAATGTATCATATATGACATTATAAACCTTATCCTAATAAATTTTCTAATTTATCATTTTTAGATATTTTATATCATTTAATAAAATGTTATTTACTCTAAAATATTCTTAATGTAAATTTTATGGTCAATTCAGGACTTTAACTTTATTAATATCAATATAACACCTATAATCCTAATTTGAAATATTTTTATTACAACCACAATATTTCAAGATAATCAATAGAATTAATTTACCACATTAATTATATCAAAACATATTTATTTTAATATTTTTAAGAACATTAATTTTATATTTCCATAATTTAATAATTACTCCATCAATGTTGTGAATAAATTTAAGGAAATTATTTCTTAACTAAACTCTAAAAATAAATTACCATGATGAAGATAAATCTATTATTTTTCGATTGATAATTTATATTCAAACATAAACTATGAATAAATCCATATTGAAAATGTTATAGTGATAAAAAAATATGAGTGTGACATTTTTTATGCATCATTAAGGAAAATATTATAAATGTCATATCACATAAAAATGGAAACCAAAGGCCATGTATTCGAACCTTTAATGCTTATGTATGAAAATTTATCATCTAATAATATATGGGAAATCATAAGGGTTTTTTTATAGTCCTTATCATATTATTTTTATCCTTAATTATTTTATATACCATTTACCATGGTAACAATATTTACCAAGGTTGTTATTGCTATTGTTCAAAAATAAAGGTGACCTATTTACTAAATTTAGAACTCCTAATTAATAAAATGAAATTAATTTTTCAAAATTCAAAACAATTATTTTCAACATTTAATTTAAAATTAAATCATTTGAATGTAATGAAAATTATTTTTTTAAATGCCCCTTTAAAACATAACAAGTTTTTATACTAAATTCAAGTATAAATTGATATAAAAATAATAATTGAATTATTTAAAATCCAAATTAATAAATTAAATATTAAAACTAATCTAATGTATAATTTTAATTATTAAATACTTAAAAATAAAATAAATCATTCCATAAAAATCAGTATTTGCACTATTCATTGAAAAATAAAACATTTGAGAAAATTATAAACAATTGACCGTAAACTAATTAATAAATACTGTTTTCAAAAATGATATTTATTTCATTAAATAGAATTTCAAAAATCCCAGAAATTAATTATATTATTCTATCACAAGAGCAGTAGAAATCATTCTTGAAGAAAGTTTATTTAAAGAATAAAATTAATTTACTAAAATTTTGTGATTAATTTTAAAAATATTAATTAAAAAATTATTAATTAGTAGGACTATTTTGTATTTCATAATTTTTTTAATACTATTTATTCTCTCTAATTTAATTTCTTTGTTATTACAGTCACATAATGATATTTTGTTTTTCATTTTAACTCAATGTTACGTATCATGTACACTATCGAACATTGTATTTCCTTCTAAAATATCAGGATATTACAAAAGTGTGATTATATCACAATCCAAAAGGATTTAATATACCCTGAGTTAGTTTTTAGGGTCATAATATAAATTTCCCTCATGGATACAGTCAAAGTGGTGATAAAATTTATACAAATATTTTGGCGTTTTCCAAGGATATTCTGGATTGCAGACTCAGGTAGTTATAGAGAGAATGTTGGGATAATTATTTTTTGATTTTTTACATGGATAATTATTTAATTATCAAAATTGATACCAAATGTACCAACTCAATTTCACTTAATCATCAAAAAAAAATCCATTCATTCAAACCCTCACATTTCTTTAGGGGTTATTTTGTTTTTTTGTGCTATACGTGTACATAGATGAGGGCTATCAAGTTCGACCTAGAAAAAAACCCAACCAATCTGTTTGTCAGGTCTGGTCGGATCAAACCTGACACTTCTTATTTATTAGTTATACTTTGAAGGAAAATATCAGTGGTCCTTAATGTATTATTAAATAAAATTAATTTTATATACAATGACCTTTAATAAATATAAATGTTAAAACTATTTAAAAAAATATAATTAAAATATAAAAAAATCTAGTCAGCTAGGTCAATAATTTTGTCACTAATTAAATCTTAATCCTGACCCTATTTGTAATTTGGAATTTAATTTAGGCTCATTTAAAACCAAAATTTATAAATTATGCCCTAATAGGCATTGTTATCTAGTATGGTTTGAGTACGGTTTGAATGGGGTTAGAGTATGATTTGAGATTTAATAACACATCATGATTATAGATGAAGTCAAGTTAAGATATATTTAATCAAGAATATATATATAGACACATGAAATTTTAATATATATTTAGTTTAGGATTTTGGTTTTCAGCATATTTTACCCTTAGAACATGAAAACATTAAAAAGAATACAAAAAATAAATTTAAAACTATTTTTCTTGTACTTCAAGTAGGGAGTCTATGTGGAGGAGGTCGAAATCTACTTGACTATAGATATCCTTTTTCGGATCTTCAATAGAACAATGAAGCATGGTATTTAAAATTTTGAGTCTACCATATGTGTCCACTCTGTGAGCTTGACAAGTTTACTCCAAGTCAACAAGTTTACCCAAGAGTTTACCAGGAGTCTACCGAGTTTTATACTGGCAGTGAATAGTAAAATAGACAACTTTGACTACCTTAAAAGGAATGTGCAAATAAATGATATAAAAAGTTGCAGTGATTGATTTCCCACCTTTGAAACCACATCATTTAGTATGTAATACATATATAGAGAGGGGGTGGATGGGGTATTATCTGAAATGAATTGATTCAATCTACTGTGGTGTCAGATAATTTCTCAGTGAATAACATAGGTTATGAGAACATTATAAGAGCATTAAATCATCCGGAGGTGGAGCTAAGGATTCAGGCCAAAAATGAGTTCTTCCATAACTCCCAGATCAATTGATACTAATTAATCCACTGGGTGCACACCTAACACAAGTTTTATTGGGATTACACCAACTCTAGGATGATCAAATTCATATCCATCGATGTCTCTTCCATTTTTCATAACTACAGGCTTGCGGTGAGGAAGCTGATGGAGGTGAAAAGATGTTTCATGACACCTCAGGGTCAGACAGACAAAAATCATCAGACATGAATCTTTCTCTAGAATAGCATCGTAATCCCTGACCCCATGTACCTCTCTCTCAATAACCACAAGAATTTTTCGGTATGGTGGCCATGGAAGGTGTTCTTTTTCTACAGAAGCCTCACCATTTTAAGAATCACATAGAAAAAAAGAGAAACAAAAAAACGACACCCAATATTTACATGGTTCGGTTTATAGACATACATCTATAAGGATGGAATCCAAAATATCTTATTCAAATGGTAATATACGAATTAAAAATTCCTGATATGTATCTCATTTATCTCACACTAGGAAAAAAATATTTAAATCAATGATGTAAAGTAGAAAAAAAATCTTGTTGTAAGTTTTCTCCTCAAAGCCACTAATTACTACAATGATTTTTATTCGACGACACCACCCTATGTAGGTCATCAATGGGTAGTTCCAAACATATTCATCTTGCCTCTACTGGTAGCTAGTCATCTCTAGTGGTCACAAAATTCATGTTACAAGTCTTCATCTCAGGTGATATTTCTTAGTCAACATCCAAAAATTTCTACATTGATGAAAAATATCATCATTTTTTCACTCAAACAAATACTCATGTTTCTAATAAAAATATTCAATATCTTAGTAAAACAACTCTTTATTATATTACTCCATTACTAATTCCTATTGTAATATCAATTACTATATATTTTTATCATGTCCCAACAATGTTGAAACTTGATCCCAGTATCTTCTTTCTTGTCCTTTGGAGAAGGAATGACAGCCCATGTTTGATTCTAATTCATTGAAATCATTTATTTTTTTCAAAGAATACTTCCAATGGTTCATTTGAATGTTATCCAAAACATCTTGATGGCTATATGGAACCCTATATTCAACAAAACATAGAGCATATCTAACTAATTTTTCATACCTGGAAGGTCTCTACTTAATACTTTATGTTCTACTGGTGTCGATACTCTTATCTAATATCACTGATCCACCTGAAACCATCATAGCATTCAAATGATACAAAGCACCTTTTCAAATACCATTCATCATAAGGATAGGATCACATATAATATTCAAAAAACTATCTTCAATGGTTATATAGTAACAATTCTTATCCAAAAATTCAAGAGATATGAGGTTCTTCTTCAATTATCATTCATATTGTACATATTTAAGGTTTTGTGTCATACCATTATTCATCTATAACCATATAATTCAAATACTTCTTATGCATCAAGGCTGTTTATTTATCATAATCACCAAACCATTATCCCACTACTTAAGTTCTGAAAACCAATATTGATTTCTACACATATGGAATGAACATCCAGAATCAACAATCCAAAATTTTGAATGGTTAAATATCATGAAAATGAGGAAAGTAATATCTTAAATGTTCTATGTTTTCAATACGATATTCACCTTTAGTTTTCCAATTTTGGTAAATCCTTCTTCTAGTGACTTTTTTTATGATAGTGGGCATAATCATCAATCATTGGACATCTAATACTAGACTCTCCTTTTGATTTCGATCGTGATTCATCTCTTCTGAATCTTCAAGATATCCTATATGATGATATTACACTAGATCCATCAATAATGTTGATGTATAATCTATATGGTTGTATATTTCCATCCACATATACTCATTATTAACTAAATAATATGATTAATAAAAAAATTACCTCATCTTTATTATACAACAATGTTGTAGTAAGGTGATCATAACTATATAGTATATAGTTCAAAAATAAAAGATCATTATATTCATCTCTAATTTTTACTTCCAAACTTGTCACAATTTCAAAGATTTTATTAAAATGGTTTAGGTGCTCAATCATAGACATACCTTGCTTGTACTAAAATATGAACAATTTATTTTTAAGGTACAACTGATTTTCAATTCTTTGGTCTATATACCTATTTTCAAAATATTTCAGAGGATATTTTCCAATGTATCTCATAACACACTATATTTTGCTATTTATCCAAATAAATCCTAATTTGACTATAGGATTGATGGTTGAGTCTCCTCCAATCACCATCAGAGATGTTAGCAGGATTTTCTTCCCAAGTGATATCTAACCCATATTGAGTTGGAAAATCCAAAAATCAACATGGCCACATGTTGAATGAATTCATCCCATCAAATTTATCCATCTCAAATTTAGTACTAGACACCATACTTCTATTCTAGGAAGTACATGTAGTCCCAAAATTTGTATCTAAAAACACATGGGGTGGTACCAAACTACTTTCATCTCGGGGATTCTCCATAAATAATAAATCATAATTTCCAAAAAAAAATATATACTTCCAATGAATCCTGAATAGTTGAAAAGGTTGAAATTGACTATTTAACTACTTCAATCGGATCTGAAATAAATACCAAAAATTATTTCATAGTATTTTAAAAAACAACAAAAAATGCCAACCCAAAAATTAACTAAAAATCCATTATTAATTTCACATAGAAGTCCTTCACATCTATAGAAAAAAAATCTGAATCACCTCTTTTTCCAAACACACAGCGTTACAAAAAAATATCCCCCCCCCTTTCAAAATATCACATCCCCTTCCCCATCCCATTTCTAAACACATCAGAAACTCCAAACCCCTTACTATTTCCACTGCACCTCACTTGCACCACTACCCATTTATCTATTTTACAATTCATCTTCCTTGTTTCACAGATCTGGATACAAAAAATATTTTCAAAATAATAGATGAGATGCAGAGAGGAGGAAATATATGAAATTATATAGAATTGGGTTTGTGCAACAGTGGTGATAGAAATTCCTTGCAGATAGCATTGCATTTGTTGTAGTGTGAATAGAGAGATCACTAGGGGCTCAGGCATAAACTACCTAAGAGTTTAATTGGAATGGATGGTTGATAGAGAGGGTGAATATGTCCTAATAGCAGCAGTTTTCATATGTTCTAATAGAGGAAGATCCAAATTCTAGGTTCCAGATGTGCATAAAATAGCTTCAATTTGATGCATGCACCACAACATGATCAAGTTTTTATAGGGAGTGATAGATTCATATCTTTCCTAGGTAATGGAACTTTTATCTGGTACCAATTGTTTTGTGCAAGCCTCACCCTCTCAAGAATTGCACATAAAAATAGAGAAATCAAATAGGGTGGGGTATACACAATTTACGTGGTTTGGTCAAGATACCAAAGTCCACAGGGAAGGAAGCTGAAATACCTTTTCCAAATTGGAATACATGAATTAAAAATTTTCTATATTTCTCTAATTTTTCTTATACTTGGGAGTTGATATTTATATCCTTGAGGAAAAATAGAAAACAAAGATGGTTTCTGTAAGTTTTCTGTTAGTGGCCACTAACTACTGCAACTCTTTTTCTTTAGTGGTATCATCATCTATAGGTCATAAAAATTTGACACCAAACATCATTAGGTTGTCTCTTATGAAAATTGTTCATCCCTAGAATTCCCCCAAATCTTAGTTCAAGTCTTATTTGGAGGTGATTTTTTTATTCAGCATTCAACAGTTCTTGAGGACAGTCTTTAGAGACTCCTTCATTGACAACATCATCGACCATTCTGGAAGGATTTTTTAGAATTAAAACTTCTACATCAGTCATTGATTCTATAAAAATTTCAACAGCCGTTTTCCCTGCACTTGTAAGGTGGAATGTAGGATGTTTCAAGTCATGAAAATCATCAATGTGTATCAGGCTCATAGGTTTTTACCATAGAGATTCCTTGAGGATGACTCCTGGGTCACCCAGACTAGAGTTCATGTTGGGATTTTTTGATTTAATATTTGAATATTGAGGATAGATAAAATTATTAAAGTATTGATTTAAATCAACATTAATAAATTATTTTATCATAAAATTAATGGAGTTTTAAATATCAATATTTATATATAGACATTTTAGTGTTGACTACAATAATTTGGGATATGGACATGATGTCTCTATTGAAGGATGTTGTGTGGAAGTTGAATTTTTTTATGTATTTCCTTTCATATTAAATGGACTAACATGGGTTCTTCTCAAACAAGGAAATATCAAGAGGTTTATAGAAGATACATGGGTGATAGTTTTTGGGTGTGGCTATCAACGATCAATGGAAAATCTGGTTGTGCAATGATTTTATTCAACAATGTCACATGTTCGATTTTGATCAAGAAAGGGTAACACCTTGTAATGTTATCATTATTATAGAGGTTATAGAGTCATATGTGGGTTTGAATTTCATAGAAGTTTTTTTGTTCCATTATTTTTAATTCACGTTTGCACATCTATTTGGATTATTTGTACTCTCTGATTCATAGTGGGTTTTTTCAATGATTCCATTTGGTTTTTTAATCCTTCACATGGGAGGGTTTTTCATTTTAAATTTATATGTCCAATTTTCTTTATATCTTATTTGGGTGCTCCATTTTTTTTATTGATTCTCAAATTTTATTTTTCACGACTGAGGTTTTATCCTTTGGTTGATCAGCTACTAACCCAACAATGTTATCAAAGGGATTGGTTGAAGTGTTATGTTGTAGGATACAATAGTAGTAAACTGGTGGAGTATTTTATCAAAGAATATAAGGACATTAATAGAGGATAGTGGTGATACCAGAGGTGTTTATGGGAAATTTAATGTCTAACTAACTAGAAAGATTCATGAATCATATTCTTTTTTTGGTGACAGTATGAGTTTTTTGGAAGACTACTAAATTTTTATAGGTTATGTGGTCTATCATGAATCATAAATAATGCCATGTGAAGATGGAGACTGTATCAGTAGTGTTGTATGAATATCAAAAAGTCTTCTTGGTCACACGTGTCATGAGGCGTATTCCATTCATTGGGTGAAATTTGGATCTAGGTGGATCCAATGATCACAGTTACCTTGATAGTGGAGATGACTATGGAGTATTTCAATTTTTAAATCAATGTGGAGAATGTTAGTATTTCTTTGTATAAAATTTGAATATTGATGAGAGACAAAATTATAAATAGGGATATTTACTTCAACATTAATAAATGATTTACTCTATAAATTAATTGATGGTTATTTCTAAATATTAATTGATGTACAATTTAATGTTAACTGAATTAATTGAGGATACAGACCACATGTCGATAAAAGAGGATTTAGTATCATTTTATAAAGGTGTACCACCGTAATATAGTTGCTGAGAGAGAACCAGGAAGGGGTTTTCACATTTTAGGTAATCAGTGTCAATCATTGATGTTTATAATCAAGTGAATACAGTGATTATGTCAATGATGGAATGTCAACTATGATGATTGAAAGTGTTGAACATGGTGTGTAATGAAGACGGTTTCATGATTCGAATGTCTTATTGGTTTTAGATATTAAGCGTCGTGTCTCGGTTAAGATTAATGGGGGTACATATGAATGGAGGATTCATGTTAGTATGTCAAAAATGACTTTGGGTGTGTTGAGAGAGAAATCCTCCGGGTGCATTATAAATGGCCTTCATGTGATGTGTAAAATTCATTTGGGTGTTAAAATGAATTCAGGTGAATCTTTTGGTTTTTTAAGCCAACATCCACTACAATGTTGGGAACCACCCCAATAGTGTCGTAGTTTTATGGGATGAATCCCATCCATTAATCAGTAATGAAAATTCATGAATTCCTTCCACAAGAACCAAAAATAATGGTTTTGGAGAAAGATCTAGAATCTTCCCCTATCTAACATAAATATTTTTGATTGACCATAGCTCTAAACATAATCGATGGAAGTGAATATGTAATTTTCTAGTATGGTGACTTGTTATTAGTCTCCAATAATGAGACTTATTCCAAAAACATGGTAGTAGAGATCTCATAAGATTCAATATGGTATGAATCTATGAATTTTGAAATGGATACCATGTATCAAAACCAAGTAAGGGTTCTAGTGGATCTGTTAGTTGATGTAAATAATGTTGGGTGAAAATTGGTATTCAATAAAAAACTATACATGGAAGGTAAATTAAATACCTATAAATAAAATCTATTGGATAATGTGTTTAATAAATTACAAGGAATTGACTAAAAATGAAACAATTTATCCACCTTTTATGTTTAACTTCATCAGAATTCTACATTCCGTAATATCTTTCCATGAATATTATATTTATAAGATGGATTTCAAAACAACTTTCCTATATGGTAATCATTAAGAATATGTATATATGGCTCAAACTAAAGGGTTTATTACTCCAGGTATTTCTGATAAGATACGCAAGTTATAAAAATTCATATATGTATTAAAAAAACAATCTAGGTCATGGAATATATAGTTTGATGAATCTATCATATATTTTGGTTTCATAAATAATAAATTTGATTCAAAACCCCTCAAGATAAATAGTAAATTGGATAAAATTCATCAAATTGGGAAGTCAGACATCTAAGAATGGATTCACTGCAGGTTTGAGAAGAGTGGGGATTCATTCATAGTATCTATATTAGATGCTAGTAATTACATTTTGTGATTGTTGATAATGATGTGTGCATTGAAAATGAATTTATTAAGGTTATAATGATTATATTTTCATATGATGTTTCCATAAAAAAAATATGACACAAATGTTTTTTATGATGATATGTGGCTAGTGACATCGTACGTGAGTGGTTTATAACACAGTGGAATCTCTAGATTCATTAAAAGGCTCACAGGTTAAGATATTAGGCTATAATGAATGGAGATTGTGACTGAATGGTTTTTGTACATCTCCAAATTTGGGAGTATTTTAGTGTCAATAGGATAATGAAATGGATAATCCTTTAGTGGTAATAACCTTATCAATCATTTGATTGAGAAAACCTTTTGTAGGGTTGGTTTTAGTAAGATAATTAGACAGTGTGTGTGCAGAAATCCAACTAAGTATTTTTTGAAGTTTTATTTTGGATTTTTTATTGAAGTTTTAGTTTCCCCATCATAATTCACCTCCACTATAACCAAACTAGATGCTATATACCACATGTGTGTCTCCATTTAGGAAATATTTTGTTGAATAGCAGCTATCTAATATGTATTTCATGGGTACATTATACCCTAATTATATTAAGAACCACAAATACGAGTAGAATCAATTAACACTATTAATGATATTCCATTTAACAGCATGAAAAAAGACTTGTAACAGTGATAAAAATTTGTTGTTAACATCATCGTTGTTAATGAGGGGTCCCCTCAATTAGTGATAAAAAGAAATGATAAATGGGGTCCTTTATCAGCAATTTAAATAGATAAATAAAAGGGGCCTTTATCAGCACTAGAAATAGTGCTGATAGTGGCCCTATATGATACAGTGTGTCGGTTTTATAAAAACACACTACATCAACCTTATGTAACCTGTACACAAAATATATAATTTAATTGAAATAAATTATACATCACGAAAACAAAAAAAAACTGATATATAAATTTTAAAAAAAATTCTATAATTATATTTACAATTAGTATCCAAAAAAATCAAAATAATAATTTTTCATTCTCTTTGGAACCTTGGATCCCCACTCAGAAAGGCTTTCCCATGTAATATATTACCAAAAAAATAACCTCAACTCGATTAAAATAGTACAACTATTTAAGAAAAAAATCTTATTTTAGTAACATTATAAAGAAATAAATTAAATATTAATATGATATAACACATTAAAAATTTCAATGTTAAATAAAAATACACATGTGGAGTTATACAGGTCACACCATGCATTTTATCGTGGCCCGGTGGATTATAACAAGTCAAAAATGAGGTATGGACCATTTTCCTAAAGTATCAAAACAATTCTAATGAATTTTCTTTGTTTTAAGTATGTTAATTGTTCTTCTTAATGAAATTAATTTCGTTTTTAAATAATTAAATATTTGGAGTTATATGGGTTACACACTGCATGGGATTAAGGTGAGGCTAATTCTTATACATCACAAATTACTTATGAATCATTGTCTTAAAGTAACAAAACAATACAAGTTCTTTTGCTTAGTTTTTTGTATGTCACTTGTTTTTTTATTAAAATATCATTTCAAAGTAGACACACGCACATTGAGTCATACCAGTCACATCATATGTTGGTTTGATTATAGACTGCTTCCAACATGTCTCAAATGAAATAAGAATTTCTCTTTTCAATTATCAAGACAATCGGAGCACATATTCTTGTTTTTTAGTGAGTGAAATATGTTTTGAACATAAATGTCAATTTCAAACTGATAATGGGAACATTGTCATAACCCATCCCCTGGGCTCTGTTCCATGACTACCCCAACATGCCTTCCATAGGCCAGGGGTTGGTGACTAGAAACTGAAAGGGAAATCCCAATAAGGGAATGCATTTCTTTTAAACTTGTACACAGATAGACAATGTACACAATAAAATAAAAGCACAAATTATAACTTCTAATAGTAAAATTGTGAACTGAAAGTAAAAAAGGGCCAGTATACGAACCCAAATTAAAATAAATTACTGCAAAAAGGGAAAAACATACCCTGAAGGTCATCCAATAATGATCATACCTGAACATTAGGTATAACTTGTAGTTTATCATTATTTTCGCTCATCACATCTATCAATCGCCTATGTAGACCATCTATCTCTGACTCGCTAAGTCTCAGTCAAGTCGTCTATCTTTTTCATAAGACACAATAAGGTACATGTGAAGCCTGTTCATGGCTGAGTATAAAAATACCCAGTTGGGACCCCAAGATCCTCAAAGGTCCCTCCTAATTCCACAAAGTAAAAAAACAAAAATCCTGATATGAATCAAAAAGCACAAACAAAAAGACATCTCACACTAGTTATATAACTTAAAGAACAAAAATAATGATGATTATTCATGAGCTAGATCAATTTATTCTATTGAGAGGTTCTGATGTTGATCCCCCGAGGGTCGCTATACTGATGATCCATAAAGGATCTCTCTACTCCTGGTTCATAGAGGGTCACACTAGTTCCGATCCAAAAATGGTTTCACTACTGTGGATCCATGGTGGGTCTCCTTCATTCTTATCAACATATGTTCTATCTTTTTTTGATCCATGTAGGGTATCACTACTTCTGATCTATAGAGGTTCTCTCTCATGCAGTTCCACGAGGGGTCTCTCTTCACTTGACATCCACCCATAGGATTCCCACACATAGTGTTCTTGAGTTCCATAGATACTTATGCTAAAGATATCGGTCATACCTCAACCACTATGAAGTCCCATGAAGAAGTAACTCAAAGGATCGTCTTGTCTTAAGGGTTCCAATGCAATAGACGGCGCATCAATCAGACACCTGATCTATATGATATAAACAAAAAGGTAAAAAGGGCCTAGTTGTATTAGAGTATGATCCAACTGGTCCATTCACAAAATTATTTCCAAACTCGTGTGGGGTATCTCAAAAGTATCACCTCATATTATGGATCCTCATTCCATAAACGGCACGTCAATCGGATGTCTGTTTTGTAAGTTACATATGTTTTAGTGAAACTGGATCAATCACGTCTAGGTCTGGTAGGGGTCAGGCCCGGCCATTGGGTCTGACCCGCATGGAAAACCTTGCACTGAGAATTCAATGGTGCCATAATATTTTCAATACAAGCACCAGATAAAAATATTTAAAACCCCGCTAACATTTTTACTAAACAAACCATAAAAATGTCCAAAATTCTATTCTGGTCTCTCTGGGCCTCAGAACCACGTGTCATCAATTTTTTCAATCTCATAATAATTCCATATAATTAAAAAATTATATGGAATTTTTGGGTCTTTACATTCTTTACACCTTAGAGATTTATGTCCTCATAATCGACAATAAAAGCTAAGAAAACAAATGGGGGTATTGAACATGAATCTAAGCCTCCCTCTCCCATGTTCTCTCATAGAGGTTCCCATGTTACCACTGAACTCGTACTATAGGAATCAACCACCCCCATAAGACCCTATCCTGTCAATCCTCTATATCCACTAAGAACTCTGTGAATGTCACCCAATAATAAATTTCCATCTCTCCCCAGTCGATGATGTGGGATGGATCATGCATGTATCCCCTCTATAGTGACACGTGGAAAACATTACGCACTCGATGCATCTGTGGGGGGAGAGATTGGTAGTACGTCAACTTTCCATTTCTACTCAGGATCTAGAAAGAACCTGTGAACCTAGAAGATAACTTGTCACCCCAGGCAAATCACTGTAATCCCTATCAGGGTGAGACCCAAAGGAAAACATGACCGCCATCCTCAAACACCAAGGGTATCTATCTCCTTTATGCATAAGACTTCTTCCTACTCTATGCAGTCTTCATCTTCTCCTAGATGATCATAACCTTCTCAGTGGTACCCTATACCAACTCTGGACCCATAAGTGCTAACTTCCCTTGGTCTGTTCAACAGTGAGGTGATCAACATGGTCAACCGAACAAGGCCTCAGATGGTTCCATGCTGATGGTGTGGTGATTGCTATTGTTGTATGCAAACTCCACTAGTGGTAGGTGGTCCTCCCAATTGCGGACAAAATCAAGGATGGAATCACAATTCATGTTCTGAAGTCTCTATATGGTCTACTTTGTTTGACCATCTATTTGAGGGTGAAAGGCAGTGCTTAAGTGTAGCTGAGTCCCAAACACATCTCGTAATCCCTTCCACAATTGAGATTTAAAACGTGTGTCATGATCTATAACGATCATTGTTGGTACCCCATGAATCTGTACTATCTCATGTACATAGAGGTGTCCAATGCCCTCTATTGATCCCTATTCCTGGATGAGTAGGAATTTATCTGACATGGTTAGTCGGTAAACAATAACATAGAAAGATTCATGGCCCCTGGATGTACATGGTAACCCAATCATGAAGTCCATGGAGATACCATCCCACTTAAATTCTGGTACCTCTAGTGGTTGCACTAAGCCTACTTAAACATGATGCTCGGCCTTCACTTGTTGACAAGTGATGTGTCGTGAAATGAACTATGCCAATGTTTTCTTCATCCATAGCCATCAATACTGCCGTCAGAGTTCCTAGTGTATTTTCTCCACACCATGATATACCGCCAAAGGGGATGTGTGTAACTCACTTAACAACTCCTCCTGAAATGTCAGTGGTACCGTGATGTGTCCTCTAAAAAGGATGAAATTATTCCCACCTTCCAAAAATCCATCAGGATACTTCCCTTAGGATATCTGAGCACATCGGGCCTCACAATCAATGTCCCCAAGTTGTGCCTCCCAAACTCACTGAAGGAGTGGGGGAGTGAAAGTCATAGACTAGAGGTATGATGCTCCATCCCTATCCATGAACTATATCAGCAACATGGCTAGCTACTATGTCTCATCATTCAGTAATTGTGGACCCGACCTCTTATTGAGTGAATCTGCCACTACATTTCTCTTCCCATAAGTGTATACTATCTCAATTTCATAGTCCAGGAGGAACTCTATTTGTCTCCATTATCTCAAGTTCTAGTCATTTTGTGAGAAGATATATTTGATACTCTTGTGATAGGAGTAGATATTAAATATTTCACCCATAATGTAGTCTTTCCACATATTCGATTCAAAGACCACTACTGCTAACTCCAGGTAATGGGTAAAATTTTTATTCTCATGTTTCCTCAGTTTTCATGAGCCGTAAGAGATCATTGCTCACTCTTACATCAATACACGACCCAGATCGGTCCCTCATGTGTCACAAACAAATACACACCCAACACCCTACTCTATTAGCCTCTGGATTGGGGGAACCCATCAGTATCTGTATCAGATCCTAGAAACTATACTGGAATCTCTCTATGCATACAAAGGTTTTCCCCTTCTTTGTTAAAGCTAACAAGGGTTCTGCAACTCTAGAAAAGTAGGGTACAAGTCTCCATTAGTACCCATCCAATCCCAGGTGTCACGAATTATCTTTTGGGGACTATGCTGTGACTACCCCAATTTCACCGTCCATTGTTCAGGGGCTTGAGAATAGCACTGAAAACGCATATCCCTATAACAGGAAAGAATTTCCTTTAAACCTGTACAAACACACAAACCAAGAACACAACTAGAAGCAACCACAATGTAATATGATGTAGTAAAAAGTGTACTAGAAGTAAAGGGGCTGGAATATAAGGCCAACAGAAAAGTAAAAGTATAACTGAAATGAAAAAAAATAGCTCCTAGATTATCCACTGATGATCCTACCTTAAGGGTAGGTACAAATCACAATGAGTACTCACTGCGGCACATCACGTCTAATGGTTCACCTCTGAGCACCATCCAGTCCTAGATCTCACAGCCTCGATCAATTTTTTTTGTCGTCTACACCAATATAGTAACATGCAAGTGTATCCCATGTTGGGGTGAGTATAAAAATACTCATTAGGGACTAGGAGATGCCCGAAGGTCTCCTAGAGTTGAACAATGGAAAAACCATAAAGCAAGACCTCACTCACAAAGCACAAAGCATTCATCACTCTACTTAGGTATATTCCCATACATATACCTAAGTTATCAAAATAAACTCATCTCAATCATGAGGAATCATAAGGATCCATATTTTAATCAATTTTCAAAACTCATCCACAAGGGAATAAGACCACAAAGGTAACACTGTGAAGGTAACACCATGAAGGTAAAAGTACAACAATGGTAACCACATGAAGGAAACACCATGAAGGTAAAATACTCAGCTCACACTAGGTATATAACTTATGTATATAAGTACTGATGATTAGTCATAAATCTAGGTCATCTTATTCTGTCAAGGGGCACTAATGTTGACCATACGAAGTCTGAACCACACAGGATCGATATGTACTAACCCCTGCCAACCCACACCAGATCAGACCCACATATGATTGATATACACTGACCCACACAGGATATCTAAGTGTTGGACCACATAGGATCTGACCTACTCAGTATCGGTATGCACTGACCCACACAGGATCGCAGAGCATTGACCTCCGTAAGATTCGTCTCCAACCTCTGCCTCACTGTCATCCACTGCATTCCCGCTCATATTACACATGATTCTTGGAGAACCTCTCTTCAATACATCGGCCGTATTTCAACTTGAATTAATTCCCATGAATATGTAACCTGAAGATCATTCCTGTTAAAAAGGTCCCAATACAAAAGATGGTGCATCAATCAGATGCTCGGTCTGTATATTATTGGAATTTTAGTGGAGAGGGAACGGATGGATTTTGAGTCGATCCAAACCGGCCATACTCCAACATTCTCCAAAACTATCATGGAGTATTTCAAATGGTCCATATTGTCACTATAGTTTTTACACAATAGATGGTGCGTCATTCAGATTCTTGGTCTTTAATTACATCCCTTCCCTTGAAACGATGGTTGATCACACCTCGGTCTGGCTTGGCTCGGTTGGGCCCATGAAAAAATTCCAATGGGACCGATTCTTTAAAGGGGTCCCAACACCACTTACAGTGTGTCAAACGAACACCTGGTTTGTCAGTTACGGGTGTTTCTTTATTCAGGAACCAGTTGGGTCTAGGCACGGTCTGACTCTGTCAAACAAGCTCGATGCGACGAGTCATGGGGTCTACCTGACCCTGCGTGGGTCCGACCCATTAAGGGTTGTCACGGTTCACTGGGTCCAGCACATCACAGTCGGACCAATTCAGTTCACAGGCCCGGGTCGCAGTTGTCTCAGCCCGTAGGGTGGGGCTCAACCCACCTGCACTAGGCCGCAGGCCCGACCTGCATTGACTCATTCTACCAGATGGTGGACCGCCTCACTCACTGGCCCCATGGTTGCAGTGTCGTTTCACCAAATTTGTGGGGAACTTCCCCATCACATTAAATGGTCGGTCATTTGGCCGACTGGGTCCCACCAACCCGGCGCTGTGCGGACCGTGCCCCACCCTCCTCCCACAGCCTGCTGGCCACAACAGCTTCCGTAGGCGGTGCCTGTGAGCACCGCACTTGTTCCACGTGATTGGTTCAGGCTGGCTTCTGGGGCACTCTATCGCGTGTCACCTCCCACCTCTTACAAATGGTTATCACAGGTCTCCTTCGGCCCCCACCATCCGCCGCCAACAAGCCACTGATGGTTTCTTTCACGGATCACTAGAAGTGATATGGTGTCCGTTCATTGTGTTGTATGCACCTATAGCTCTTTCGCGTTGCATCCGTCAAATCATGACCCGGTACTTTGTGTTTTCGTTGAGTTGGAAATTTTTCCCCGAAGTTCACATCAATAACAAAGCGGTGGAGGGTCTGAGCCTTGTTCGTTTGGCCCGCGCCCTCCGCGTTAAGGTTATATCAAGTGGGGGAGGATTTAATTCATCAAAGACAAATTCAAAATAAACCCCTTTCCAAGACAAGACATCCGCTGATGAAGATCGACAAAACCTCCTTCTTCATTGTTGTTGGTTCACGATTCGGTGGCGTTCGTCACCACTTGCTGAATCAGGCTTCATCCTCCAGGTGGTTAGTGTCGTGGTACTTTTTAAAAGCTTCATCCTGTGGTGAAACCGTATCAACACCCTTTCTCGAGATCCATATGAATATGAGAGGGGAGGGTGAGTAACACACGTGGAATTAATGAAGATCATTTAATTAATGAACCTTCCTAATTTAATGGTGTGGTTACAAGAATAAAGGGAAGTCAAGCCATTTAATTACTTTTTGTGTCATTTGTCCCACCACAACTGCTTGTCTGTATGAGGAAAATAAAATGGTAGAATAATATAACTTTTTTATTTTATTATTATTTTAAATGTTCAAAAACTATCTTTTCCCCCCAACCTTTTGTGGTCAAACTGAACCCTCTCTTAATTGAATTCTAGCATTGTGGATTCAACAGTGCCCTTGGATTTTTAATCTAAGAACCGGTTCAAAAGAATGAAAAATTCTCCCATACATTTACTAAACATACCCTAAATAAAGTTCAATAAATTATTAACATTCACCCTCGACCCATGTCGGTCGAGGTTAGGCTCTGCCTAAGGGGAACACACCCCCAAAAACCTTAGAAGTATTATCAGATTTTCAATCTGATTTACAGTTTATAAGATATGTATTTTGACAATAAAATAACGGTTACTTAATTATTTTATTTATGGCCAAAAACTAACTTCCATAGTTTTCCCGTTCCAGTCAATGTTAGTATCTGCCCAAAGAAATCATACCCTCACGAGCTTGGCGGTGGTGTCAGATTTTTAATCTGAGTCACCGTTAGTGAGTTTAATCATTTGAAAAATAAAATAACTTTATTTAATTATTCTATTTATGGTTATTCCATTTTTTGGGTTTCTCACTGGAGGCCTACGTCGACTAAACATTTGTCACGCCTAGGGTAAAATCGCAATCCTGAATGAAATAGTGCCCTTGGATTTCTAATTTGGGATCCCTTTTAGGAGTTATTCCAATTTTTCAGGAAAACTACTCTTGCGGGCTAATTAAAGCTTAATAAAATTTCAATGGATCACTTTGGGCACTCTGTACCTCAGAATCACGTGCCATCAGATTTTGCGACTTTGAAAAAATCACAAATAATTTAAATATTTATATATATAGAATTTTCGGGTCTTTATATTATCCCCACCTTAGGTCCTTTCATTCTTAAAATCCAAAACAAAGTAAAATCAAAGAAATGGTGGTACTAACCACGAATCAAAGACTCCCTCTCCCATGTTCTCTTCTAGAGGTTCCCATTCTACACAGAACACGCACCAGAGGGATCGCCAGTCCATAAGGGACTCGCTCTTGTTGATCCTCTATCTTCACCATAAACTCCATAAAAGTCTCCCCTTCATTGATAATGTTCCATGTATTATGCACGTACCTCTTCAGATATGACACATGGAAAACATTATACACCCAGAGCATCTGTTAGGGAAGAGCTAGACGGTATGCCACCTCGCCTACTCTAATGAGGATCTATAAAGGTCTGATGAACCTTGAAGATAGCTCGCCACCCCAGTTACACCTCTTGGGTAGGACATGCTACCATATCTAGTGGAATACCTTTCTCCGTAGAGGAATGGTTTCACCACCCTAACCATCATATTTGTCAATGTTCACTCACAAGACTATCATAGTGGACATATTCCCTTATTGTAATTTGTTCCCTCCCCATTCCATTCATGTCTATCTCATGAGATATAAATAATTTCCCAATGAAATTGAGAGAGATATTGGTCACAAACATCACATAATTAAAATAGTACATATGTGTTCCACAAGAACATAAATCATTAAACATACCATAACCCATGAAAATAAATGGGTTTCATAAACATTTCATCACAACATAAACCATAGAATAGAAATGGGTTTCATAAACATCATGGCATCATAAACATAAACCATCTATATAAATAATATGTATGGTATACATGGATCATATCCCTATTAAATAATGAGTAACATAAAATAATTCCATCTTAGATAGAAAGTGGGATTAAAATATTACATGGGGGAATCTTTAAGGAAAATAACTTTTCTATTTTAAAATAAATTATTTTCAAAAAAATCATGCACTTATAAATGAAAACGTTCTCATTGAAAATAAATATTTAAACTTGTAATGTAATATTCAAATAATTGATGTGACATGACTTTTCTAAAGGCCACTCATGGAATATAAGTTTAAAAAATAAACACCTTGAGATTATTTTTTTAAAAAATTCACTAAGTAACTTTTTTGACAAATGATAAAAATATTCCTTCCAAACAGCTTTTTAAATTGTTAAATATGGGTAAAAATGATTTTAAATATTCAAGGCATAATAGTAACATTCTTTTTGAAATATTTTTTTGTAAAACATAGACATGGAAGAGAAGTATTCCCCAACAGGGACTTAAATATAAACTATCTTAAATAATGATGAGATTATGAAATAATCCCTTACAACATTGATAACATTAATTCAGAAGACTCGTGAAAGAAATAAATTCAGATGGATATGTATATTGCATAGTTTTTCATAATAAAAATCCTGAATTACATTCATGTTAAGTATATATACTACAAAAAAACAAGTAGTGTGTAAATAATTTTTCCCACAAATTAAAAGTGAGAAGAGAACCCCTTACAAATATCACATCATTGAAGTGAGCATTAATCAAATGAATAAATTTTGTGTTTCAGCTGTAAATCCAAAAAAAATAATACCTAAGGTAATAAAAAGTTATTTCACATATAATCGTAGCATGACATAATCAATGAAGTAGATGTTTAACCTAATTAATGGAAATGGAGTTAAGAAATACATTACTTTATGTTCAAATCATCACATACGCTCTTTATCTTCCTGAATAATAAATGTTGTTTAATAATTTAATTTATTTATAATATTTTTAAAGTTTATTATTCCTTTTACATAAAATATTATTAACTTAAAATTATTACTTAATTATTAAATTTCACAACGGATTTTTTGATGATATTCGATACATGAGTCCAAAATGACTTTAGTATGATTTCTATAGTCAAGGTTTTCATTATTACATAATATCCATAATAATTATAATGAAATAATTATAATTAATAAAAATAAATTATACTATTAAATTCATCCATCAAATATGGATATGAAATATGAACTATGTTATAATCATGGAGATGGTAGGTCGTACATACACATGAGTAATGTTTCCATTTTTCAACGATCATTGTAGAAATAAGGTAAGTATTATTTTATATTTTAATAATGATAATAATATAATATATATAATACTAAATCTTAAAATATATTAATATATATCATCCATGTTATGTGGTGATGAAAAATTAATCGCACCGCTTCATGGAGGTGGTAGTCCTCACTTACGCACAAACGACGTTGTCATTTTTCTGTGCATGGAAGTGTATTAACATATATTATATATATTATCATTTCAGAATTATAAATATTCAATTAATATAATATATAATCCATAATTACATCAATATAACTAGTATCAGGTGATGATGAAGGAAGATGAATTACATAGTTTCACGAGGCGGTAGTATGTCGTACACACGAACGATTAATTATTTTCACATTTGATGGAATTGGATATGGATATAGGTAATTA
Source organism: Viscum album (assembly GCA_963277665.1). NCBI lineage: Eukaryota > Viridiplantae > Streptophyta > Magnoliopsida > Santalales > Viscaceae > Viscum > Viscum album. The sequence continues at coordinate 1,135,664,707 of OY728166.1, forward strand.
AAATAAAATAATATAAAATATTTCTATGGAGGATAATTTATTTATTATTTTATCTTCAATTAATACTGGTTTATGTATGTTGAATAATAAACAAAACAAAAATGATTGATTAAAAATGATAACTCTTTTTCAAACCATCTTTTTTTCATAACATCTTGAGACCACTTAGGGGGGTTTATTTATAAAATAAGGATTCTAGAATATTTTTAAGGATTATATGAATATATTTGGGTAGTTTTAGGAAATAATTAAAAGGTTTTTAATGTTTAATAAATGAGGATAATATGTTCCCTTTTATAAGAGCTGATAGAGGAAGTCTTGGAATTTCCCAAAATATTAAAATAATATAAATTAATGTTCATTTTATAATGTATAAAAAGTGATTTAATTCAATTATAATAACATTATGGTTGTAAATAAACTAATAAAATTGAATTTATATAACTTTTGACTATATGTTTACCCATATGTTTTGTTTTGACCCTTATTTAACCCCTTTTACTCCAACCTTAACAACATGGATTTTTATTCTTTGAGGGTAAATATAATTACTATAAATTTTACAATGACCCATAAAAAGGATAATTTGTAATATTATAAACCATAAACAAATAATTTTTATTAATTTTTATTTTTAGGAATTTCTTATAAATTAATAAAATATTACTTACAATAAAATATTAATAATGTCAATTTTAAGTATTATTCATTACATTGACGTTAATAATATCACAATAACACTTATAATTAAAAATATATATTTTACTAAATCACTAATATATCGAGTTAATCAACAAGATTCATTGATAAAATAAATTATGTAATGTTTAATTTAGATTAATATTTTTAATAACCTTTATTAGATATTTCCATTAATAAAATAATTACTGCATCAGCGTTGTGTAAGCATTTAAGGAAATTATTTATTAAATAATAAATAAAAATAAAATACCATGATGAATATAAATATTATATATTTAAATTTAATATTTATAGTTGAATATACTATCTGAATAACCCCATATTAAAAATATGATAGAAATTAATAATATGACTGTGACATCTTTGACGTTTCGTTAAAAAAAATATTATAAATGACATAATAACCTAAAAAAATTGAATCCAATGGCCAAATATTAGAAACTTGAGTAATTATGGATGAAACATAAACATAAATAAAAATTAGGCATGTATAAGGGTCATTTTATAGTCCTTATCATATAATTTTCACTCTAAATTACCAGATTTACCCTTTACTATGGGTTTTTTTTACCATGGTTACTATTCAAATTTTCCAAAAACAAAAGTGAACTATTTAATAAATTTTTACCTCCTGATTGAAAATTTGGAATTCATCTTCCAAAATTAAAGACACTTAGGTTTCAGAATTTAATTTAAAATTTAATCGGCAAAACACAACAAAAAATTGTTACTTTTAGAAAAACCCCTTTTAAACACAAAATGTTTTAATACTAAATTCAAGTATAAAATCCATTTTAAAACCCATAATTACAATATTATAAATCAAAATTAATAAATTAAATTTTAAAAAAAAATCTAAAATATAATTTTAATTTTTAAACACTTGAAAAGAAAATAAAATTTGCAATACAAATCTGTATTTTCCACTCTTCATTGATAAATAAATATTTTCTAAAAATTATCAAACTTTTACCATAATATAATTCTAGTATGATGAATTCAAATATGATATTTATTTCATTAAATAAAGTTTCTAAAATTTCTGTAAATTAGTTATATTGTTCTCTCACAAAATTAAGAAAAATCATTCTTAACTAACGTGTATTTGAAGAATAAAACGACTTTACTGAAATTTAGTGATTAATTTTCAAATAATTTTTAAATAAATTATTATTGATTAGTACCATATTCTATTTCATAATTTTTTTATATTACTCATTCCCTATAATTTAACTTATATGTTATAATGGTTACAAAATAGTATTTCTTTGTTCATTTAAACTCGGTGTTGTATATCTTATGCACTATCGAACGTAATATTTTCTTTCATAATATCGGAATATTACATTGTCCTCCACCCCCCCCCCCCATTAAAAAATTTCACCTTCATAATTTTAAAATATACTTTTTAAGCAAGGTTTGACCTTTTAAATACATTTTTTGAAATCCAACATCATAAAAAGTGTTATTAAAACATCCAATTTTAAAGAATTAAAGGAAAGTATGAAGGAAATTTGGAGTAAAAAATATTTGGTTTCCAGTTTAGAAAAAATGGTCATAAAATATAAAACTAACTCTAAATAACTTATAGTGGGTGATACAGAACATGGTCATGAAAAATTTAACCATAACAAAACTATAAATCTAGTATGGGTTAAAAGGATATTAATTTCTAAGTAAGATATTTAAACTGATAATTTTTTTGTTTCAAAATACATTTCCTAAATATGAGGAATTTTTTTACTACCTATTTTAGGAACATAAGGAAATATACTTACTTGAAATTTATTGTTTTATCCTTTAAGAAATTTCGACCACAAACTCATCGTTTTCTCTAGATGATGAGTTTGAATTTTTTATTCCTGAAGAAATAGAATCAACTTCCACTGATTAAGAATTCCATAAATAATATAATGGGATATTATTCTTATGTTCATAAATTATCAACAACCAAAATGGTTTTAAAAATGTAATTTGATTCCAAAAATTGATAAACATTTATATAAGGAAAACTAATTTAATATACAAAATTCAACTGTAATATCCAAATTTCAACTTATATCATCCAATAAATAATTATCCTTAAAATTACATGAAATATTACTAAGTAATATTGAAACCAAAAATTAAATTATTCTTCCAAGATAAATATAATATTTATTTCTTGAGAACATCAATCAATCTAAAAGTATCATACCAAAAAAATTAATTTCACTGATAAAAAATTCTCTAAGAAATGATAATCATTTCCATAAATAATCTGAAAGACCATAAATACACAATAAAATCATATGTTCTTACAAAAAATAATTAAACCTTTATTTCTCAAATAATGTAACATAATATAATATATGTTTCCCAAAATAGTGAGATTATTTTAAAATGATATAAATCATGTAGCCACTAAATAAATATATAACTCATGGTTATCAATACGATAAATCATATATTCAATAAAATCAAATTATTCTTAATCCACCAAATCATTTAAGAAAAGTTTATAATAACTAGAACTTCACGTAGGCTAGTGGTAGGTGATTCACCCTCATTATCCTTTGGTTGTGGGTTCAAACCTAACAACCTATAAAGATCTGATGAGTATTCACCCATCATATGGGATTTTCTTTTTATAAAACTATCCATATAAAATTCTAAAAATGTAAGAAACATCCTTAAAAATGACCTTAATATATATAACACTAAATAAATATTGTAACCTCAATGTTTATCTCAATCATTTCATTTTTTATCCCAAAATTTAAAAAAAACATAATTATCTCAAAAATATAAATCTCCAAAAATATTATAATTCATATTAAAGTTTCTTAACAGAAAACATAAAAAGGGGTGTTTAAAACTCTGAACTTAAGGTGTTTTATACACATGAAGTTATTTATAATTCATACGATTTCATATCATTAAAAATCATTATCTCTAATGTTATCTAAACCCTTCTCTGAATCCAATTATAATATTATAATACGTTCACTTCCAAAGTGAGTTCTAAAAACATAAATATTACATTTTGGGAATTGGTACTGATAAATGTGACCCAATTTTTTCATCAAAAGTTACAACAACAAATGAAATATAGAATAACTTACATACCCAAGGACCTTTTAGTTTATGAGTTTCATAGAATCAGTTTAAACTCCTATATATCTTATAAAAATAAACTAAACCCTAAATATCTATATCATCTCCCAAAATTTCCTCTCTTCTATAACACTTTTTAGATATAACCTACAAAAAATTTTTGTTCTAAACTAGGAAAAACAAAACATAATAAAGTAAAATATTATATTCTCAGTAAGTATAACCATAAAAGACATCCAAGATTATGTAATAATAACATGATAATAATGGTATATAATTATTTTTTGAAAATTATACCCTATGTATCATAATATTGATTCATGTAATAAATATTGGAAGTTCATAAGACATGAATAATAAAATGATCAAAAAACAAAATCCATGATTGCATAAAACAGGATATGGAATTGTGCCATAAATAGAAGTATATAAAATCCTTAGGTTGTTAATATCACTAGGAGATACACACCACCATCCCCAACGGAACCCCATTTCTTATAGTAAAATGAGTTCACTCCCCAAACAATCATAGTATTCTAGGTTCACTCCTAAGACTATCAATGTGTACATAGTCCCTTACTAAACTGATTTTACTCCCCATTCTGGTCTTATTTGTCTCAAAAAATATAAATCATTACTCAATTCATTGGAGGGAGATATAATTCCCACCCATCACATAATAAAAACCATAAATATGTGTTCCAAAGAAACATAAATGATTAAATATAATATAACCCATGAAATTTTTTTAGATTCATAATCATTTCATCATGACATCACCCGTGGAAAAGAAATGGGTTTCATAAACATCATTCCTTAATAAAGATAAACCATTTAATGAAATAATAAGGATTTAATCCTTGGATAATAACCCCAATATATTATAAGTCACATAAAATAATTTCATCTTATATAGAAAATGAATTCTAAAGGCCACATGAAATAATTATTGAGAAAATAACTTTTCCATTTTAAAATCACTTATATTTTTTACAGAAATTATACACTTGTAAATGAAAAATAATAAATGAAAATAAACCTATAAACATTAAAATTAAGCTTCAAATAATTGATGTGACTTGATTGAGAGAAAATATTCTCATTTCATATGAGATAAAAACATTCCTTCTATTTTTTTAGAAAATTCCCAAAGTGCCTTGTTTGGAAAATGATAAAAATATTTCATTCAAACCAATTTATAAAATTTAAAACATGGGTAGAATGAAATTGAACATTCATAGGTGAATTTTAAATCCCAGTTGGAAAAATTTCATATAAAACATGTACATGTTAGAGAAATATTCCCTAATAGATGATTAAAAATAAACAATCTTGAATAATGATGATATTGTGAAATAAACCCTTACCACTTTAGTAACTTTTCAATCAGACACCCCATGAAAAAAATAAATTCATATTGATATGTATATCCCATAATTTTTAATTATAATTTTCCTAAAAGACATTCATGGTTAGTATGTAAACCATTCAAATGAAATAATTGGTTTCTAAGTTGTGTGTCCCATTGAATATAAGTGACATGAAAATCCAATACAATTATCATGTCATTGAAGTAAAAATTTTTCAAAAGAATCAATTATGTATTTCAGATATAAATCAAAATAAATTTTTTGAAATAAATCATAATAAAGGAAAAATTAATTTCTCATATAATCTTAGTAAGACATAATCAATTAAGTAGATGTTTAACCCAATGAATAGAAATGGAGTTTATAAATCCATTACTTTAAGTCCAAATAATAACATACATTCTATATATTCCTAAATAATAAAATTAGGTTAATTATTAAATTTATTGATAACATTTATAATGTTTATTGTTTATTGTATGTAAATTATTATCATATTATAATGATTAATTAATTATTTTAGTTCGAATCAGACATTTTGATGATATTCGTTACTTGGGTCTGAAAGGACTATGGTATGATGAATATAGTCAAAGTGGTCATTATTCCATCATATCCAGAATAATAATATTTAAATAATTACCATTTTTATAAATAAATTCTAATTTTAAATAAATCCATTGTATATGGATATGAAAAATGAACTACATTATAAGCGTGGATACGGTAAGCCATACATACCCATGAGTAATGTATCCATTTATCAATGATAATTATAAAATGAACGTAATTATTATTTTATATTTATATATTTATAATATTATAATATATATCATATTACTTATTTATATATATTTATATATATCTTCCAAGTGATGTGGTGAGGGAAACCAAATCACATCACTTTGTGGAGGTGATAGTCCACACGAACGCACAAACGACATTATTATTCTTCTGTACATGGAACGGTAAGAATGTAAATGATATATATTATCTTTTAATAATGATAAATATATCAATAATATCATATATAAACCATAATTACATAATATAACTAGTCTTAAGAGATAGTGATTGAGAATGAATTACATTGGTTCATGAGCTGGTAGTCTGTCGTACACGTGAATGATGCATTATTTTCCCATTTGATGAAAATGGATAACGATATATATCATGAAACTAACATAGTAAAATATAATTATATGTATAATACTGTATTTATTATTTTAAATTGTATTATGAATATTTTAGGGAGGTCTAGAAATAAAAAAAATAGAAATTCTTGATTAAAAATGATGAATCTTTTTCAGACAATCTTCTTTTTTTAAACCGTTAATATTGGAAAGGGTGGTGTTATTTCTAAACTAATACCAATAGAATGTGGAAAAGTATTATAGTATGATATTATAATAGGTATTTTAAGTACCAAAATGTTATTTATGTGTGAATAAACAAGATGAACATGTGCCCTTTTGTAAAAGAGGAGAGAGGCACTCTTAGAACATCCCAAAATATTAAATTAATATAAATTAATTTTAAATTTAAATTGGTTATAAATTAATTAGTTTTTAACATCATATGGTTATGGGTATAAATACTCAAAAACTATAAAGTTTATAAATGATTTTTCTATATGTTTACCCATAACTTTTGGATTTTAACCATTACATAACCCCTTTAACTCTTACCACATCAACATGAATTTTTACTCTTTGAGGGTTAATATAGTTAATATAAAATTTAAAACAACCCATTAATGGATCATATATGAATGTATAAAAATTATAACAATACTTTTTGCAGGATTTATGTTTTTCAGTAATTTTATTTCATTTAATAAAATATTATTTACAATAATATATTCTTACTATCAATTTTAAGGACTATTCATTACATTGACTTTAATAATATCAATATGACAATTATAATTAGAACCAAAAAATTAATTACATCCTTTATAAGTAATAATAATATATAAACTTTTTTATGGCATTAATTATCTAAAAAATATAATTATTTTAATTTTTCGTAACATTTATTTGATATTTCCATTAATAGAATAATTACCGCATCAGTTTTGTGTAAGAATTTAAGGTAATTATTTATTCACTAAAAAATAAAAATAATTTAACATGATGAATATAAATATTTTATATTTTAATTTGAAATTTATATTCTAATTTATCCTCTAAATAACTCCATATTAAAAAAATTTATAGTCATTAAAAATATGTGTGTTGCATTTTTTTCTTTAAAAAAATAATGATAGATGTCATAATCACATAAAAATGGAAACCAAAGGCCTTCTATTCTAAAATTGATTGATTTTGAATTAAAAAATTTAATCCAAAAAAAATTGGGTGAGTATAAATGTAATTGTATTGTCCTTATCATATTATTTTTTTTCTTAATTACCAGATTAACCATTTACCATAATTTACCAAGGTTTAAATTCAAATTGTATGATAATAAAAGTGAGATATTTACTAAATTTTCACCTCATGATTAAAAATATGGAATAAATATTTTTCAAAATACAATACACATAAGCTTCATCATTTAATTTAAAATTATTCCTCAAACTATAATGAAAACTATTTTTTCTGAAAAAAAAATCCCTTTTTAGACATAAACTTTTTTATACTAAATTCAAGTATAAAATACATTTAAAACCCATAATGATATTATTATAAATCAAAATTAATAAATTAAATTTTAAAACTAATATAAAATATAATTTTAATTTCTTAACACTTGAAAAGATAATACAATTTTTAATACCAATAGGTATTTTTCACTCTTCGTTGATAAATAAAACTTTTCAAAAATTGTGAAACTTATAATATAAAATAATTTTGATATGATAATGTAAATTTTTTTATTAATTTAATTAAATTAAATTTCTAAAATTTCTAAAAATTTATTATATTTTTCTCTCACAAGATCAAAAAAATAATTATTGAAAAATTATATTTAAAGAAAAACATTTCTTTTCTAAAATTTTGTGCTAAATTTTCTAAACAATAATTATTACATTGCTAATGTGTATGAGCATTTATATTTCAAAATTTATTTTGTATTACTTATTCCTATATATTTAAAATCTTTTTTATAATGGTCACATAAAAATATTTCTCTGTTCATTTAAACTTGGTGTTTCATATCTTGTACACTATTGAACATAGTGTTTCTTTCTGAAATATTAGGATATTAAATTCTACCACATTAATAAATTTCACCCTCACAATTTGAAATTATTCTCGGTAATGAAACCTTTACCTTTCAAAATACCTTTGTTGAAATCCAACATCGTAAAAAGGGTAATTTAAAAATACACTTTAAAAGAAAGAATGGAAAGTGTTAAGATTATTTAGAGTAACACATACTTGGTTTCTAGGTAGGACAACATGTTCATGGAAGAGAAAAATAATTCCAAAAAATATTACATATACTGATAGAGAACATGGTCATGAGAAAGTTAACCATAATAAAATCATAAATCTAGAATGGGTTAAAAGTCTGTTGATTTCTATGTTAGATATGTAAATGGATAATGTTTTTGTTTAAAAATAATTTTCATAATGTTAAGGAATTTGTTTACTACCTATGTTAATAACATAAAGAAATATATTTACTTTAAAATTATAGTTTCATCTTTTAATAAATTTGAAACATAAACTCATAGTTTTCTCTAAATAATGAGTATTAATTTTTTATTCTTGAAGCACTACAATCAACATCAATAGATCATGATTTCTTAAAAGGATAATAATATATTCATCTTTTCTACATACATTAACAACAACAAAAATTGTTATAATAATATAATATGCTTCCAAAAAATGATAAACCTAAATTTGAGGAAAAATAATTTAATATACAAAATTCAACAATAATATCCAAATTTCATCATATATCTTTCAATAAATAACTACCCATAAAATTCCTTGAAATATTCATAACAATTATTGAAATTAAAATTTCACATAATATTCCAAGATAAATCTAATATTTATTTTTGGATAACATCATTTACTCTTGATTTCTCATTCCAAAAATGTAATTTCCCAAATAACATAATCTCAAAGATATGATAAAAATTTCTATAAAAATATCTACCTCCATAAAGACACAATAAAACCATATGTGCTTCTAAAAGATAAGTAAACCTTTATTGATAAAAGAGTATACAATAATATCATATAATTTTCCCAAAATAGTGATATAACTTGAAAATAATATTAATCATGTATCCGAAAAATATATATCAATGTAATTTCCTAGAATTTATGTATAATGTTTTTAATTGTATGGAATTATTTCAAGAAAAGACACTTTGAAGCCATGAGATTTTGAGGCCCAGTAAGCCAGAAATAGAACCCTTTTTTAAGGTTTATTATGTAAATGTGCAAGTGGGTTTTTTTATAATTTGAATAGTTCCTTAGATAAAAAATATAAGGGCACTATTGAACTCAGAATGTCAGGATTCTCCTAGAAAGAACCTTACTTCAATTGATAATAGTCATAAAGAAAAGTTACTTTTCATACTTTTAGGAAAAATTTAAAATAACATAAAAGATATTTTATTTCGTTTCTCAAACCCGTTGGGTGAGCGTATGGTGGTTCAGTGGTGCGATGATGTGGTGAACTAAAGGAAGATCATTAATGTATTTTAAATGTGTATCATAATGACACATTAAATGGAGCATAATATATACACTATTTCATAAATAAAATAGCCTAAAAACGTGATGACATAGCGTAACAGAAATGATGCGATGTTTTTTCTTTTTAATAAGTTAATGCATTGGAGAAATGGTAATTGAAACATAGAAATTATCTGATGAACTTATGACAAGAAATCTCTCCAACAACAAACACCAAATGACTGCGAACATCTGATGGCATAGAAGCAGAACGAGACTGGTGAACGACAAATGCTGACGGATTTGATCGGAACATAAATCCTCACTAATGAAATGCACCAGAAATGAAATTCATTCCCAGAAGGGTTTTTTCCTATATTAAAATTTTCCCCGCTCATCCTTATAAAATGATGAATGTGGGTCAACCCATGTATAGGTTGACCCGTGAATCCCTCATCAACATGGGAGGGTTCATTTTCATCGGGTACTTCTATATTAGGATTTAATTATTTTTTTTAATAGAACATCTTCCCTAAACCTCCCCTATTTTGAAATTATAACGCTGAAGGAATGGGCTGATAGTAACAAGGCCTGATCCCTTCCACTTGTGAGTTCTTCATGATCGAGTTTTCAAAATGGCGGCGAAGTGGATTTGAGGCCTTTATTGGGAAGGAGACACCCCATGGAGGCCAGAGGTGGAGATATCGTGAAGAGTTGACAATTTGTGAAGACCTAGTGGTCTAGTGAAGGAACGGGTAGCGGCACCAGTGATCGCCAATGGTGGCCCATGGTGGAGGCCACAGGTGGGTGGTGGTGCGCCGGTGAAGGGATTCACGACTAGCTCGGGCAGCGGTGTCATGTGAGGAGACATCGGCCACATCGGTGAAGTGGAATGCAGTCACGGTCCATGATGCTCGGGGCACATGGTCCCCTGACTACATGCAGAAGGCCAGCTGGCCAGTTGGTCATCCACATGGTGGCACCCCAAATGTGTCGTGCATCTGGGATGGAGGAGGCAGCCATGCGGTGACCCATAAGGTATGAGGGGGACCCAGCCTCCTAAGGATTCCTAGTTAGAGAAGTCATGTACTATGTAGGACGAGTAAGGGTGGGGCTGCCACATAGTGCTGGAGCAGTGCTCAATGATCCTAACACGCCCCTTCAGGATGGGACAGACGAGATCGGGTCATTGGGTGACCCAGTAGGCTGGACCCTCAGCCAAATTGGGCTAGGTCCAGCGAGGCCCAACGAGCCTTTCCCACTAGCCAGGATGGACTGAAACGACCCATACCCCAACTAGGTCTGGTTAGGTCAGTTGAATCATACCAAGGCCCTTGGGTGGGGTAGGTCGGGTCAGACCGAGCCAAGACACAATCGGCCCCTGTATTACTAAAACGCCAATAACTTGAAAACCGAACATCATATTGACAAGACAGTTGTGGCGTTGTAACCCTAGAGATGACGCGGATATTTTTTTATACTCTAAGGAGGATTTCATGGAAGTTAAAATATGAAAAATTTCTTGGGGAGCAGTTCTCCCGAGATCAATCATGCTACATACGAAAAACCTACAGTTGGCTGAGACCTGAAGACTGCTGACAATCAACCCTTTGTGGATCAGATGTGATGGCCCAGTGGGAAGTAGCTCTCTGTGACTTGGTAGGCCCAGGATGGGGAGAGACTCGATATGTGTCGAAAGACCCACAGTACATGATGGAGAGGAGTACCTCAAAATGGCCAATGTGGGAAGCAGCTCTAGGAGACCTAGAATACCCACTGTGGAGAGTGACTTTTTATGACTTGGTATACCCATGGTACTCATTAGGGATGAGTCCCATAGTAGTCCAAGGTCAATGGGAAGTGGCATTGGTCTTAACCAATAATCCCACTGTACTCATTGAGGATGAGTTATCCATCAACCTAACTGTTCGATGATATGACTGATGATTTTATTTTCCTACTCTAGATTATAACTGGTGTGAAATGTATTTCTTTGCGATCAAGCTTCATGATTTGTTTTTTGGATTTATTTGTGGTATTTCCTTGTCATTTTGGGGTCCCTATTATGTATTTTTTTTTACTCAGCACAACATGGGATTTTCCAACAAGTGTTGTGTCTAGTGTAGACAATTGATGCCCTGATGTAAGACCTAGTGGCATGGGACCCAGTGGTACCCAGTGAGACTTAGAAGGTGGGACACACTTCTATAGCTTCTAGAATCTACTGCACAATTACCAGTCATGTGGGGTTCTAAATGGATGGATATCCATATTTTCTTTTGTACTTTCTTGTTTTCTAGTATATCTTTTGTTGGGTTAGTATTCTGGACCATTTGAATTTCAATTTTACTTGTACTCAATAGTTATTTATAATGGCCTTCATTTCCATCTTTCTGGTTTTGGGACATGGTTTTATGTGTTTGTGTGTTTAATAACTCTGTAAAATGCCTCCCACTTACAGATTAATACCTATGGAACTATTCACCAACCAATGGCCTTCAGTAGGTGGGCTTGGGGGATTCATGGCACTAGTCCTAGGTGATGGGTCATGAAAAAGTGGTATCCGAGGGTGCATAGTTCTACCTCAATGGCTGAGAGTCTGTTGTTTTGTTTTTTGGGCAATAGTGTTGAATGTATTGAGATAGACATTCAAATGTGGGGATTCCAGTATTGGTGTGGTGACTGACGTATTCATATACCAGGACCCTGAATCCTACTTTCTTTCTCTATACATGAAAACACTGGTTGCATAACTGTTTCTTCACGATCTACTAGAATAATATTCATCTCACTAGGTATAATCTTCTGATTTTGGTACACAATGATCTATTTTCAGATTCCTTCATGCAGACAGCCTTCTAGGCTTCCGATACATGATCATGTGGACAGCCTACCTAGTGATGAGGCATCGGATTAGTGACCAGTGCTAGAGATGGCCCCACCGGGTGGTGCACACGTGTTTCCAAAACCTATTGATCAGTAGTTAATTCTAATGTTACTAGTAGAGGATGTATGTAGACTCAGTACCTTGCATGAGTTTTAGAGACAGAGACATCTCAGGATCAGAGGAGAGGAAGATCCTTAGGTCGTTGAGGATTGTTTGGAGGTAGTGATGCAGGCATTCCTCTTCATGAGGACACCACTCGATCAGATGCATATCTTTGGTGTGAGACTTATTCAGGGTCTAGTAGGGAGATGTTACTGTTTGACCATCCTGACACAAGATAGGGAGACCCTCACCTGGATAGACTTTTAGCAGCTTATCTAGGGATAGTGTTTCCCAACGAATTTTCACTCTATGTGAATTAAGGAGCTAATTCTACTACAGTTGGTTATAATGATGGTGGTTGAGTACTCAAAGTTGTTTATATAGATTTCTCACTACTATACAGATATAGTGTGAGACCCTTTCTTCAGGGATTGAGTGTATAAGAATGGACTCTAATGGGAGATCAAGGCATCAATGGTGTCTCTCAGCATCCCTACTCAGGATGGGGTGCTGGAGCGAGTGCTTCTTTTAGATAGATTCCTAGTAGAGCAGGTGCTGATAGCTAGAGCAACCAACAGTCCTTAAGTAGCATAGTCTTAAGTGGTGAGTAGAATATAGAAGAAACAGGGTACAAAGAAGGCTAGTTCTTTCAGGGGAAGACACCAAGACATAGGATCAGCAATGTGGGTCTCCCATATTAGAGGAAGTTCGCAGAGAGCCATGCTTTTCTACACATGCAGCGGGAAGAGGCACACAGCTCATGACTGCCTGACCCACCGTACAAATGATTTGCAGACGGTCGAGGGAACTCCAAGGTAGAGGCAGTGGTTTGAGCAAGTATTTCCATAATGTGGTAGAAGCATCAGGGGAATAGGCCGAGAATTAGACGGTGTGTGACGGTTCAATGTACTACAGCTACCACCCCCAGGTGGTCCACCCCAACCTCAGGGAGCAGGTGGACATGGGAGATCTCATCTTTAGGCATCATAGACTTTTAACCACTGAACACTGGAGATGATTAGAGGTATGATATATGTCTTCTTGACCTTATCTAGAGTTCTTATAGACATATGTTCTAGTCACTCTTTCATTTCCATAGCTCTCGTTCAAAGCTCGGCGACTCCAATGGAGACTTTGGCATAATATTTATGACTAAAGACTCATACTGGAGGAGATTCGTTGATTACACACTATTGTCGACTGTGTGATCATACTCTTAGAGATGAGATCTTCAGTTGGAATCTCCTAGTAGTAGATTCGAGGCCTTATTAAATCATCTAGGTGTAGACTGGTTATCCACAATCCATTTTCATATTGACTATTTTAGGTGTATAGTGAATTGTGTCCGCAAGGATGGGACCATGTTTTCCATCACTGGTGAGAAGGAAACACTTGTTTCATAGGAAAAAATGTCTTGAATGAGGGTGATACTGATCACTCACTAGTTTTCTAGCCTCACCCTTAGTGTAGTGAATGAGAGGAGTGAGATATTTCTAGTAGTGGTGGATGAGTATGAAGATGTATTTCTCGAGGACCTTCTAGAACTACCTCCTCGTTGGGAGGTAGACCTCTACATCAACTTATACCATGGTATGGCACCGATATCAACACTGGCATGTCGGATGGATCCTATGGAGTTACATAAGTTTAGGGTAGAGCTGGAGGACTTGCTGGAGAAGGGGTTTGTAAAGACCAGCATTTCACCATGGGTATCCCTGGTGTTGTTTGTCAAGAAGGAACATGGGTTTTTGAGGCTGTGTGTGGAAATCTGGAACCTAAACCAATTGACTATGAAGAACAAGTTTCTACTTCAGAGGATTGATGACCTCTTTGATCAGCTGAAGGGAGCGAGATGGTTCTTGATGATTGACATCAGGTCTAGTTATCATCCTCATTGGATATGTAATGAGGATGTATTGAAGATAGATTTTAAATCTATTATGGCCGTTATGTGTTTTTTGTGATTCCTTTCAGTGGTACAAATTCCCCAACAGTGTTCATGGGACTGGTGAATAGGATCTTTCCATCTTACCTCAATCATTTTGTGGTGATCATCATTGATGACAGCTTGGTTTACTCGGTGTTAGAGGAGGAGCATGCTACACAAATGCAGATATTCTGAGATACACTTTGAGAGTACCAACTTTATTTTAAGCTCTCGAAGTGCCAATTCTAGATACAGAAGGCCCACTTTCTGGTACATGTCATCTCGGAGGCTGGATTTGTAGTGGATCTGGTGAACATAGAGGCGGTGCTTTCTTGGGAGCCACCCAGGATCGTGACTAAGGTGCAGAGTTTCTTGGGGTTAGCTAGATAATACCAAAGGTTCATGCACGTCTTTTTCAGAGTAGAAGAACCTTTATCTGCTTTGAAAAATAAGGGATATCCCTTCGTGTGGATGGAGAAGTTTCAGATGAATTTCCATGAGATGAGGTGAAGACTGATGAGTGCCCCTATCTTGAGATTACCAGAAGAGGGTGTTGGGTATGTAGTCTTCTGTGATATATCAGGGACCATAATGGGTTTTTTTCTAATGTGGGAAAGAGTATCAGTCCCCTACAGCACATGACAGTTGAGGTATCATTATCATAACTACGTGACCCATGAACTGGAGTTAGCAACACTGGTCTTTTTCCTCAAGATGTGGCGGAACTACTTGATTGGTGAGTGCTTTAAAGAATACTCCAACTAAAAGATTTTATGGTATATCATCTCTCATTAGGACCTGAACCTGAGACAATAATGATGTATGGAGTTCCTCCAAGACTATGACTTCAAGATAGTCTATACTTTTATGAAGGAGAATGTGGTGGAATACACACTCAGTAGGAGATCCAGTTTATATCTACTGAGTGAGGAAATAGAGAGTCTTTCCATGATACAGATATCCTTTGTCGATGATTATGGATAAGAATACCTTCAGACAATGAATTTCACTCCTCCACTATTACATAATGTCATGGAGGCATATCATGTGGATGTTGATTGTGAGGCCCAAAGTGCTCAGTTATCCTCAATATAATCTCCTGATGGATTTTTGATAAGTGGGGAGCACATAATATTTTTTAGAGGATACACCTTAGTACCAATGATGTTGCGAGAGGAGGTGTTAATGTAGTTTCATACATCCCCATTGATGATACATCCTAGTGTGGTGAATATGTACCAGGAACACCGATATTAGTACTGGTGGCCATGAATGAAGAAAGTGGTGGAAAAGTTTTTTTCACAATGCCTCAATTATCATCATATAAAAGAAGATAATCATGTTTCGGTAGGATTGGAACAACCTCTTGAGGTACCGATGTGGAAATGGGATTGAATCTCAATTGGAATTGTGAGAGGGTTATCATGTACATCCATAAGAAATGATTCTATCTAGGTGATCATTGACCGAATCACCAAGTCCTCTAACTTTCTACCCATCTGGGATCATGGATCGATAGAGGGATCAGGATGCCTCTATGTTCAGAAGATAGTGCAGGTACACAGGGTGCCTTCTTCGATCATCTTAGATCGTGACGCTCTCTTTACATCCCAGTTATGGGAGGTATTTTAGGAGGTGTTTGGGACTCACCTGCGCTTTAGTACAACCTTTCACCCTCATACAGTTGGTTAGATGGAACAGTCCATAGAGAACATGGAGGACATGATTCATGCTTGCATTATGGATTTTGTTCAAAGTTGGGAGAACTGCCTACCATTGGCAGAGTTTATATAAAACAATAGTTATCACTCCACTATTTTTAGGGAACCATTTGAGTCCTCGTATGGGTGGACTAGCATATCACCTATATGATGGATAGACCTAGGGCATTCAACACTCATGGGTCCATAGTTAGTACGGTAAACCAATAAGATGATTCAGATCATCTAGGAGTAGATTAGAACTGCACAGAGTAGGAATAAATTGTAAGCTGATAGGATAAGGAGACCCTTGAAGTTCATGGAGGAATACCATTTGTTTCTTTATTTCTCACTGTAATGGGTTTTTCCGAGATTTGGCTGGGGTGGTAATTTATATCTAAGGTTTATTATACCTTAATAGATTCTTATCAAAGTTGTAGAGGTGGTGTGTCACCTAAATCTTCGCCTACAGATGCACCAGGTGCACGATGTTTTCCACATTTCACAGCTGAGGAGGTACATGCATGATACATCGCACCTCATCCACTAGGTAAACCTGGACATTAATGATGGGTGATGTTTGTGGAGTTACCAATAGAGATAGAGGACTGACAAGAGTGTGTCCTTCATAGACAGTTGATTCCTTTGGTGCGCATTCAGTGGAACCATGAGAATCAACAGGAGAGCAAATGGAAGAAAGAGGCTAGGATTCTTACTAAGTTCCCCCATTTGTTGGATTATCCCTTCTTTTGGATTTCAGGGATGTAAATCCCTATAGTGGGGAGAATGTAATATCTTGTGATTTCGGTATACTTTTTTTAAATTATATGGAATTATTTCGAGACATGCACTTTGATTTCACGTGATTCTGAGGCCTGGTGAGCCTGGAATATAATTTTTAACTTTTTTTAGGTTTCTTTTAGTAAACGTGTGAGTGGGTTTTGGAAACATTTGAATTGGTACTCGAATAAAAAAATTGAGCGCACTGTTGAACTTAGAATGCAATTATTTGACTATAATGGTCCTAACTTCGACTGGAAAGGGTCGGACGGAAGAGTTAATTTTTGGTATATTTGGAAAAAAATAAAATAACTTAAAAGATATATTTTTAAACCGTTGGGAGAGTATACGGAGATTCTGTAGTGCAATGATGGGGAAGATTAAAGGAAGATAATTAATTTCTTGCAAATTTTTACTGTAATGACACAATAAATGTTGCATAACATATTTGTTGTTTCATAAATGAAATAGTGCAACGACATGACGATGCAGCATAACAGAAATGCTGCGACGTGTCTTATTTTTAATAGGTTAATGCATTGGATAAATGAGAATTAAACCATGGAAATTATCTATTGAAACTTATTCCATGAAATCTCTCCAAAGACGAACGTCGAACATCGAGGAACCTCTAACGACATCGATGAAGAACAAGACCTATGAGTGATGAATACTAATGGCTTTGATCAAAACCTAAATCCCATTAATGGAAGGGTCCAATGAAAATTTTCAATCAAGTTATGGGTTTGATTTATTTTATTTTTACCCCGTTCTTCATTATAAAACGACAAATTCGTGTCAACCCACGAATAGGTTGACTCACATTTCACTCGTCAATGCGGGATGGTTCCTTTTCTTGGGGGTCTTTTGTATCAGGATTTAATTATTTTTTAGATAGAATATCATCCCTGAACCTCCCCCAGTTTTTAAATTCTCTTGGTCTGGCCCATTTTTTTCATAAGTCTCTGAAGGTTCGAAAGAGGATTAGGTTTTCGAACGTTCAGGTTTGGATTTACAAAGAGTGGTAATGCTTCGCGGCCTTGAAAATAGTTTTTGGTGTAAATGAAATGATTCTAAATTCGAAAGGACTCTGAAATCCTTGATTCCAGTGTCATCAAAAATCATTACATTAATTTTAAAAACAAATAAAATGGTACACACATAAAAAAAATCTATTAAAAAATTATTCTGTTTGAAAAACAATTAACAAATTTAATTTAAGCAGTATTAAAAAAAATAGAAATAGCATAATCAAATGAATAAAATAAAACATTATTTAAAATTAAATAAACCAAGCTCCCCCATTATAAAATCAAGTCGTGCAGTGGGAAGTGGTTTAGTAAAAATATCAGCTAATTTAATTTCATTAAATACAAATTCTAAGAATATCTCCTTTTTAAGAACATAGTTTCTTAGAAAATGATGTCTGATATCAATATTCTTAGTCCTAGAATGATTAATTGGATTTTATGATATATTTATATCACTTGTATTATCACATAAAATATGTGTATTATTAAAAAAAATTCCAAAGTCCATAACTGTGTTTTTCATCAACAACACTGGTGCACAACAACTGCAAGCAGACACATATTTTGCCTTGGCTATTGACAGGGCAACTGAATATTGTTTCTTACCTAACCATGATACTAAGGATTTTCCTAAAAAGTGATAAGTACCTGAAGTGATTTTCTTATCTAATCTACAACTCCCAATGTCTACATCTGAATATGAAATTAAATTAAAATCAGAATTTTTTAGATAAAGAAGATATTGAAATACAGTTCCTTTGAAATATCTAAAAATTCTTTTAACAGCAGTTAAATGGGATTCTATAGGATTTTATTGAAATCTTGTACAAAAAAATATTGTATATATTATATCTAGCCTGCTAGAACTAAGATATAATAAACTACCAATCATACCTCTATATAACTTGTTGTTAACTGATTTCTCAGTGTCATCCAAATAATTTTTTATATTAGTAAACAATATAGTTGTATATGTCTTTCTATTTTCATGTCCAAATTTCTTAAGTAAATAATTAATGTATTTTATTTTATTTAAAACATTTCTAAAATCTTTTGGATAAATTTGAAGTCCTAAAAATAAATTTAACTCTCCCATCATAATCATTTCAAATTTATTTTTCATTAGATTTGAAAACTCATGACAAAGAGATTTATTATTTGATACAAAAATTACATGATCAATATAAATTTAAACCAATAAAATATTATAATTTACAGTTTTATTAAATAGTATTGGATCTGCCATTCCAATAGTAAAATCATTTTTCAAAAGAAAATAGCTTAGTCTTTCATACCGAGCTCTAGGTGCTTGTTTGAGTCCATAAAGAGATTTAGTATGTTTGAAAATAGAATCTGGTTTTTGTGAATTTTCAAAACCAAAAGGTTGATCGACATAAACTTCCTCCTTTAAATAACCATTTAAAAATGAATACTTAACATCCATCTGAAAAAATTTAAAGTTCATATCAGATGCATAGTCTAAAAGGATTCTAATGGCTTCTAATCTAGCTACAGGTGCAAAGTTCTAATCATAATCAATACTTTCTTCCTGATAATATCATTTAGCTACTAGTATTTCTTTTTTCCTAGTTATTATTCCTTGATCATCTTGTTTTTTCTAGAGACCCATTTTGTTCCTATAACTAGATAATTCTGTGGTCTTTCAAATAATTTCCAGAATTCATTTCTTTTGAACTAGTTTAGTTCTTCATGCATTACTATCATCCAACTTTCATCATCTAAATATTCTTCTATAGACTTGGGTTCTAATTGGGATAGAAAGGTAGAAAACTCAACAAGATTTCCTATGTTCCTTATAGTTTTTATTTTTATTTCTAAGTCTCCTATTATAGTTTCTAAAGGGTGATTCTATAGGGTCATTTACTATCCAGGTAGTAAACTAATAGGATCTTCAGTTTCATGTACTTCTGGACTAGACTAAATTTCATTTATATCTTTTCAAAAATCATCTTTTAGGTTTTCAAGTCTATTGTTATCATTAGAATAAAGTTCATCTATTTGATCTCTCTTTTTCATAAAAGGATCAGATTCATCAAATTTCACATGAACTGATTCTTCAACAATCCTTTACTTTTTATTAAAAACTCTATAAGATTTGTAAGTAGCAGAATATCCTAAGAAAATGCCTTCCTCAGATTTTGGATCAAACTTACCTATATTATCCTTGGTGTTTAAGGTGTAAACCTTGCATTCATAAAAATTAAAGTAATTCACTTTAGATTTTCTGTTATTCCTGAGTTCATAGGGAGTCTTTTTCAAAATTGTTCTTATTGAAACTCTATTCATTATATATCTAGATTAACTTATAGTTTCATCCCAAAAATAGGTAGGAAGACAACATTCATTTAGCATAGTCCTAGCCATCTCTTGAATAGTCATATTTCTTCCTTCAATAATTCCATTATTTTGAGGTGTTCTTGGGGTAGAGAAGGTGTGTTTAATACCCATATTTGAGAAAAAGGAATTTAATTATAGATTGTCAAATTCCCCACCATGATCACTTCTTAATGAAATTATTTTAAAAAAAAATCATTTTGAACATCTTTGCAAAAACATTCAAATAATGTAAAAGCTTCATTTTAAATTTTTAAAAAGAAAATCCATGTAAATCTAGAATATTCGTCAACTAAAACATATTCATAAAATTTACCAACCAAGCTTGCTACTCTTGAAGGTCCAAAAGAATCCATATCAATATGTTCTAGAGGTTTAGATGTTGCAATTTTATTAACGTATTTGAAGGAAGATTTGTGATGCTTTCCAAGTTGACATGAATCACTAAATCTATCACTTTAAAACTTGAGACTAGGACAATTAGAAACTAATTGTTTCTTATATAACTTATGTAAAGAATATATATTGCAATGTCCAAGTCTTTTATTCCAGATCCAAGATTCATTTATTTTAGCAGTTAAGAAATTTAATTGTTGTTTAGACAAGGAATTTAAATCGATGGTGTATACATTATCAGTTCTAGGTGATCTAAATTTAAGCAGTTTATTTTTAAAAATAGTACAGCAGTTGTTAGAGAAATCAAAAACATAAAAAACATCACAGAGTTGAGAGATACTTATCATATTATGTTTCAATCCTTGAACATAAATTACTTTGTTGATTGAGACAGATTATGGATCTCTAAACTGTTCCAATACCAATTATCTTGCCTTTGGAATTGTCACCAAACGTGACTAGTCCACCATCTTTTTGAGTTAGTGTAGTTAAATTCGATGAGCTTCCACTCATATGCCTTAAGCATCCACTATCTATATACCATATGTAATTTTTTTCTTCTGTGACCTACTTCCTGCAAAGGCATTTAAACAAATTGCTTCAGTACCCATATTCTTGTTGGGTCCCTTAGTTTTAGCTAGAAATGATATGGGAATCCAAACTTGCATAGATTTTCTAAATTCAGAAAAATCATATAAATTATTTGATACAAAATCTTTCTTAATAACACTTATTTGTGGTTGTATTAAGAAAATATTTTTAGAAAATATGTCATTTTTCACCATAGTAGTTACAGATTACCTATGTAGAACTAGACACAAAGTAATTCTTGTACAGCTTAGGCTTTTCACCTTTACTACCTATTCCATATCTTCTCTTTTTAATCACAATATTTCCAAGAATTTCATTTAGGGTATTTTCTCCTTTTGTAAAAATAATAGCTGCACTTTTATTATTTTCTACTTCAGTTTGTTTTGTTTTCTTTAGCTTCATGATCTATATTGATATTGTTAATTGAATTATACTTATTAGTTAACTCATTAAGTTGTTTCAGCATTGTATCTCTTTCAGTTGAAACATCCTTGTGGATGTTAGTTAAATAATTATACTTCTTAAAAAGATAATCATATTTTTCTTCAAGCATGTTGTTGTAGGCTGCAAGTTTTTCATAAGAATATCTTGTTTCAGAACTAGAGTCAACATTATAATCATAAGAGTAGTATGATTGTACCTCATCAGTTTCTTCCATAAAGCACATGTTGGCTTTTATATTTACTTATTTCTTCTTTGAGTCTAATTCTAAAGAGTTTTTGGAGTCTTCAGACACACTCCATATAGATTTCATTTATTTTTGGTCTTTTTTCTCATAATCATTCCTTTTTAAAAACTTATTCTTCTTGTTTTCTTTTAACTGAGGATAGTTAGGTTTCATGTGCCCCATTTTCTTTCACTCATAACATCTGACTTCATTTTTATCCTTTTTGAAAGTTTTTCTGAATCCTTTCTTCTTTCTGTAGAATATACTAAACTTTATGGCTAGATAATCCAGTTCTACATTCAAATTTGATGAATCAGAACTTTCTGATTTCACCTTTACTTACTTTTTCTTTATCTTTCTGCTTTTACATTGTGTTGACACTTTTGAGGAAGTTTCATCTTTCTTGATTAAAACTTTATGCTCATATGCTTTATCTTTCTTCTCATCTTCATACATAGTAAGTGTTCCAATATTCTCTCTCATGATTATGTCTTTGATGGGTGTTGACTATCTGATTACAGTATAAATTCCATTCCATTTAGTAGACAGTACTCTCAGTACTTTTAAAGCATGGACTAGTTGTTTGATTGGTTCTTCTAAAGCAGTTATATTGTTGACAATTTCTGTCAATCATCCATTCAATTGAGTGATTATTTCAACTTCAAACATTATGAACTTATAAAATTTAATATTAGCATTAGCATATCTCATTTTCCTAACATTTTTAGTTCCTTCATAAGAATGAACAATAGTTTTCCACATCTCATAAGCTCTTGGGCACTGAGATACTCTGTTGAATTCATCAGGTCCTAGACCACATATAATTACTGTCATTGCCATTAAGTTCATATCATATTCTTCTTCAGTAGCGGAACTTCATGTTTTAGGTATCTATTGTATTTCATATAGAGTCAGAATCTTATAATATACTCCATATCCAAGGTTTTTCAGTTAAATTTTCATTCTCATATTCCAGCATCCATAATTTTCTCCACTGAAGTACGATGCCCTAACCATAGAAATTTCTTATCTTTTATCAGTCATCTTGATCTGTTTATAATCCTTAACCACTTCCATCTTGTTAAGGATTTATCAGAAAGCTCTTCCTTTGATACCAATTTTTGGATCGGGTTATACCAAATATACACAAGAGGGGGGTAAATTTCATATTTTAAAAATTCTTTGCGATATCATGTTCTGACCTTTAACTTTAATTAGATATATTAATGTAGTGGAAATTTAAATAGCAGGGACACAAGATGTATAGTGGTTTAGGGAACAGAAGTCCTCTAGTCTACTCCACCAATGCTCTACTCAACAAGATTGGTGATTTTCACTAACTGGTCCTCTTATCAACAGAGCATTCCACAACTAAGTATAGGTAGTTGAAACCTTATCAATCTAAGGAAAAAATAAGCCTTCTGGTTCAATCTCAGAACCTACACAGCTTAGTATGAGAAGTCGGTCACTCAAGATAAAAAGAAGAATTTGTTATTTGAAAATACTTTCCTGTTGTTCTTCACAATTGTAACAGTATGAAATTGATAGTAGATGGATCATCGTCTTCAAAAATAATGATCTTCACATAAGAGTCATTATGAGTCAATACGGTTGTAGTAGATATAGAAAAATAATTCACAACTTCAGTAGTAGTAGATTCACAATAGATCTTCGTTGTCGAATGAGTGAATCTTCTATCCTAATTTTTCTTCATCAATAAACAGAGCTTTGTCACACTTCGTAATCAAGAAGATCTATAGATCTTTATTTGTCGATGTTTATCTCGTATGTATAAACACTGTCATGCAGCATATATTGTATATTGTAAGGGTATCTACTCTCTTATTCTTGTTCTAGACCTTGTATGATGTGTGTATTGAATTTCAAAATAGCACAGATATATCGAGCTCTTTCTCTGCAAATTAAGATCCAAAAAAGTAGCCTTTTGAATCGAGATATTCAAAAATTCGAAATAATAGAGCAATCGTAACTCCTCTGAAAATTCAGCATGAAAATATCCTTTTAAATTTTTCCTTTGAATAATAGATAAATAGCTTTGAATCAGTCAAAGACATACTTTAAAATCATCTTTTAATCTGGATTCAAATCAGCCTAATAATTCACTTGTAGAACGTTTCATAATAATACCATATTTAATTCTATGATGCCAAAAATAAGGTTGAACTATATATCATACATCTTTTGAACGTAAGGTAGATCACAAACGTAAGGTTTATGACGCATCCTTCAAATGTAAGGTTGAATAAAAACGTATGGTTGATGACGTAGGGTTGATCAAGAACATAGGATTGATCATCCATACTTTTCTTCTCAACATTCAATCGTATGATAAATGATCCATAATTTTATAAGCTTAAAAATTTATGGTACATGATCCATAATTTTTGAGGAAATGTATGCTTGTTCACAAAAGTATGGTTTTTGAACCATACTATTGAGAAACAAATGTAACGTTTAAAAATTATGTACGGTTCTTCTTCCATACTGTTCCCATATCCCAAATGTAGGGTTCCTTACTAATTTAGGTTTCTTCTTCCATACTTTTCCAATAATTTATGGTTGTTTAACCATACTTTTATGATATCTTATAAAGTATACACCGCATTACATCCTTACGCAACGCTTCTCCACATAGGGTATGAATAGTGTTTCCAAAACATGCTTAAGCAATTCCCGAATATGTAGGGCATGAATAGTGTTTATAGAACACACTAAGGTGAATACTTTAGAAATTAATTCTCGTTGTTCAAGAACATAAATATTTCTTCCAGTAATAAAAATTATAATGAAGATTAAATTCCTGAAATATACTTAAAATAAAATCATTAGAAAGCAATTAAGGGTATTTGTGAGCTTCAAAATTATCATAAAGAGATAGAGTATTGTTCTCAACAATCTTCCCCTTTTTAATAAAAATATTATGTATTTTTTAAAACAACACTTGCCCAACACATATTATATGAATCATAAAATAATAAAATAACATAATCAGAGTTATAATAACATAATACATTGAATTGTGGCATACCCATAATCATAGAAAATCCATAGGTGGTTATACCGACTAGGGGAGACACACCACCATTCCTAATTGCATTCCTTTACTAATAATGGGATTGGTTCACTCCCCAAACCATCATAGTAGTATAGTTTTACTCCCAATAATATCATATTGGACATAGTCCCTTACATAATAAAGTTCACTCCCAGTTATAGTCCTTTCTATGAGATATAAATCATTACACAATACATTAGAGGGAGATAGAGGTCCCAGACATCACATAATGAAAACCATATACTTGTGTTCCCCAATAACATTAATCATTCAACATAGTATAATCCATGAAAATAAATTATTTTTATAAACATTTCATCATAACATACCCCATGTAAAATAAATTGGTTTCATAAAAATATTTCCATCATAAAAATAAATCCTTTAAAGCAATAATAAAGATGGTATCCTAGGAGAATATCACTATCAAAGCATAATTAACATCAAATAACATCATATTATATGGAAAATGAATTTTAAATATTAAAAAGAATAATTATTGAGAAAAATAACTTCTCCTTTTTAAAATCACATTGATTTTTTTAAGAAAATGTGCACTTGTAAATGGAAAAATATTCATTAAAAATAAAATTTTAAACTTTTAAACTAATATTCAAAAAAATGTGACATTATGGAGAGAAAATAAGCTCCTTCTATATATTTTAAAAAACATTCTTTTAGGATTTTGTAAAAAAATCACAATGTTCCTTGTTTGTAAAATGATAAACATATACCTTCAAAAACAATTAATAAAAAGTGAAACATGTAGAAAATGAATGAAACAATTCATAGGATAATATTTAAAATATTTTGAATACATTTTATGAAAACATGGATAGGGAATATAAATATTCCACAATGTATGATTAAGCATAAACAATCTTGAATAATGATGAGATTGTGAAGTAAACCCTTACCACTTTGGTATCATTTGAATAATAATCCCTATGAAAGATATAACATCATATGGATATGAATATTCCATAATTTTCCATGATAATAATAATAAAATACATTCATGGTTAATATATACACCATGAAAAATAGTAATATATACACCATGAAAAATAAATAAGTAGTGTATAAGGTCTGTGTCCCATAGAATAAAAGTCAGATGAAAGCCCCTTATAAATATCATATCATTGAAGTGAATGTTAATTAAAAATAATTAATTATGTTTATCAGATATAAATACACATATAAATTGGAAATAAATCATAAGATAATTGTTCTTCATTTCACACATAATCATAGCATGACATAATCAATGATGTTGAATTTTAACCCAATAAATGGAAATTAAGTTAATAAATCCCTTATTATAAGTCCAAATCATCACATACATTATTTATATTCCTGAATAATAGAATTAGATTAATTATTTACATTATTTATAACCTTTTTTATGTTTATTATTACTTTTATTTGAATTATTATCATTTTATTACAATTACATAATTATTTAAGTTCATATCATATGTTTTTATTGTATTTTGTACTTCAGTAAAAAATGAATTTTTTATGATGTCTATAGTTAAATGTGGTCATTCTTCCATCATATCTAGAATAATAATCATGAAATAATTATCTTTTTTTTGAATAAATTAAAATTTTAAATCCATTCATTAAATATGGATGTGGAAAATAAATTGTGTTACAATCATTGACATGGTAGGTTGTACGTACGCAAGAGAAACATTTCCATTTTTCAATTTTAATTATGGAAAAAAGTAATTAGTATTTTATATTTATATAATTATAAAAATATAATATATATCATATTAATTTTTAAATATACTTATATATATTATCCATTTGTGTGGTGATGAAAAACGAATCATGTCACTTCATGGAGGTGGTAGTCCACATGTACACACAAACGACGTTATAATTTTTCTGTGCTTAGAAAAGAAATAATGAAAATGATATATATTATATTTTACTAATGATAAAAATGTAATTAATATCATATATAAAGCTTAATTCTATCATTATAACCAGTCTTTAGAGTTGGTGATGGAAAATGAATTACATCGGTTCGCAAGGTGGGTAGTCGGTCGTACACACGAATGATGAGTTATTTTCTGATCTGATGGAAATAGATATGTATATAGGTCATTACACTAATATAATAACATATAATTAAATTAATTATACTATATTTAGTTTTTTAACATGGTTTAATAAGCTTTTACGGATGTGGAATAATAATCAAAACATAAACATTCGATTAAAAACGATAAAGTTTCTTCATACAATCTCTTTTTCTTAACACCTTAATACCACTAGGGTTGGTATTATTTATTAAATAATACCTCTATAATGTGGTTAGGTATTCTATGGAGATATTTTTAAAGGAATTAACATAACCAAAAAAAATTTGATGTTGGAATAATTAAGAAGAAGATGTTCCGTTTTATAAGAGAGGAGAGGGGCCCTCTTCGAATTTTCCAAAATATTAAATTAATATATATTTATTTTCAATTAAAAATGGTTCCAAAGTAAGTTAATTTTAAAATAATATGATTATGGGTCTAAATAATAACATCCAATAAAATTTAGAAATGTTTTGACTATATTTTTACTCATATATTTTGGTTTTAACCCTTATTTAACCCATTTAACTCTTACCATAAAAACATGAGTTTTTAATATTTGGGGGATAATAATTCTATATTAAAATAAAAAATTACCCATAAATTTAGAATATTTGAAATTATAAACATTATAATAATAATTTTCCCGTGTTTAATATTTTTAGTAATTTTAAATCATTTATTAAAATATTATTTATCGTAATTAATTCGTAATGAAAACTTTAAGGACTATTCATTACTTTGAATTTAGTAATATCAAGATAACACTTTTAATAAAAAGAATATTTTATTTCCCTCCTAATATGTCAATTAAATCTGAAAAATTCGTTTAAAACATTAACTACCTCAAAAAATATTTTTTAAATATTTTTAATAACATTTATTTGATATTTCTATTAATAGAATAATTACTCCATTAGTGTTACGTAATAATTTAAAGTAATTATTTATAAAATACAAATTAAAATATATTACCATGATGAATATGAATCTTTTATATTTAAAATTAAAATTTATTGTTCAATATATCCTCTAAATAACTCAATATTGAATATTTTATTGTCATTAAACACATGAGTGTGACATTTTTTACTTTAATTTAAATAAAATATTATAAATATCATAATCACATAAAAATGGAAACTAAAGTCCAATTATTAAAATTTAAATTATTATGGATTACAATTACTCATAAAACTAAATTGGGGCTTGTATTATTGTCATTTTATAGTCATTATCATGTAATTTTTATCCTTAATTACCGGATTTTCCATTTAATGCGGTAACAAAATTTAAAAAAATTGTTATTCATTTTGTCCAAAAATAAAAGTGGCATATTTAATAAAATTTAAAATCATGATTCCAAATATTTAATCCATCTCTTAAAATTGAAAAATCATAATTTTGAATATTTATTTTGAAATAAAATTAGTAAACGGCAATGAAAAACAATTCAAAAAAAATGCCCATTTTAAACCGAAATTTCTTCAATACTAAATTCAAGTATAAAATCCAATTAAAACCACAAAATTTTATAATTTTAAAGAAATAAGAATAAATTAAATTTTAAAAATAATAAAAAATGTAATTTTAATTTTTAAATTCTTGAATGGAATGTATAATTTTCAATAAATATTGGTACTTTTCAAAATTCATTGAAATAGAAAAATTTTCATAAAAATGTTAAAAATTCACCATAAAGAAATTTTGATATTTTAATTTCAAAAAAATCATTGTTTAATTAAATAAAATTCATAAAAATTAGTGAAATTAATTATAGTGTTCTCTCATTGTCGCTATAAAAATCATTGTTGAAGAATGTGTATTTGAATAATAAAATGAATTTACTAAAATTTAGTTAATAATTTTCTAAACAATTAATTAATAAATTTATAATGATTAGGAACATTTTATATTTCATAATTTAGTTAATAAAATTCATTTTCATCAATTTAATGTCTATGTTATACCTATCAAAAAAATAATATTTCCTTGTTCGTTTTAACTCGATGTTATGCATCTTGTACACTACCGCACATAGTCTTTCTTTCTAAAATCTCGAAATATTACATAAGTGTGATGAGATCACTATCAAAAAGTGTTTAATAGACCCCAATTTAGTTATTATAGTGTTGTAATAGAAATTTTCCATTTGGATAATGTTTAAGTGGTTATGAACTTTATACAACAATTTCAAAATTTTCCAAGGAGATTCTAAATTGAGGATCCTGGCAGTTATAGTGAGAAAAAGGTCATAATTATTTTTGAAGTTTTCCTGGCATAATTATTTAATTATCAAAATTGACACCAAATGTATCAACTCAATCACAATTAGTATTCAAATAAGGTGTTCATTTATTCAAACCCTTACATTTCTTCAGGAGTTATTTTTTGTGTGTGTCTGCAATACTTGTATATATTTTGGCACTATCTAGTTTCAAGTGAAAAAAAAGGCCGAACTCTTAATTGTTTCTGGTGGGACTGACCCTGACAAGACTTTTTTTTAATCGATCCATAAAAGAAATTTTTAATGGGATATAATGTATTATTAAAGAAATTAATTTTTATATATAATAATATTCAATAAATATAAATTTTCAAACATTTAAAATTGATAATTATAAAATAAATTAATTGGGTTGGGTGGGTTTCTTATTTTTCCATTAATAAAAGCATCAACCCGACCCTAAAATTAATTAGGATTTTAAATTTATCACCATTTAAAACTGAGGTTAGAAAATTAGGCCCTAATAGGCTTTTTAATCTAGTCGGGGTTATCAGTCTAGATAGGTCCCCTGACCCATGTACTAGTTTATATATATATATATATAATCTATTTATAGATAAACATTTTACAAAAAAAATATATTATACTTTATTATTAAATCATTTACTCGGATATTTTTCTTATGAAATATACACTTTAAAAGGCCTATATTTTCTCAAATATATTTTATGAATGAAATTATAACTTACACAACCTGATAAAATTCATTAAGGTAACTTCTGAATGGGGTTAGAGTATTGTTTGAGGTTTTATAATAATACCCGATTTTTAGTGATGTAATATTCAAATCTTCTGAAAATTAAATATATATATATATATAACACAATTTTAATATATATGAGGTTTATTTTTTTGGTTTTAAGCATATTTTTCCCTTAGAACGTGATTAAATTTAAAATAAATACATGTAAACAAATATTTAAAAGAGTTTTTTATGAGTTTTTTTTTTAAATAATTTAACACATCTAGGGTAATGAAATTTTTAATTCTCCATCGAAAAGGAGGTAGGATCCCTTCCTCCTTCTCGATTTATTGAAAGTCGATTGTGGGTGTACCACCATCACTTATAATCAATGCATATCGATGATATGGAAGATGTGGGATGGGGCCGTCATCATTTTTCTAAAATAAAGGAAAAGGAGGCCTGAGATTGGATGCATATCATCTAAAATAATTATGAAATAAAAATCTCCCTACTTTCATTCCCTTAAGTCCCTATTAAAGGAAACCCCACCCCACCCCTTATCCTTACTTCAAAATTATCTCCTCCCTCTAAATCCAACACCCTTTCTCTATAAAAGAATCATTCTTTGTGAATGGTGGTTCTTGTGGCATAAGGTAAGTTCCAATTGTTTTGTGAAACATAATTTAGAGGTATTTTTTATTATTTAATTTAGTTTTGTTTATTTAATTAATTGGTTTTTTTTTACATTCTTCTAAATATGTTATTTATTTAATAGTTTAGTTAGTTATATATAGTTTAGAAATAATCGTTATTATAAGTAGTGATTAAGTATAGATTAATTAATAAATAACTAATGATTAAATAAGGATTACATATAATTATTAGATAATAATAATTAACTGGTTAATTCAAATGATTGACTAATTATTTCGGAAAAATTAATTACTAATTAAGTAATGTTTAACTAATTATTAGGTAATGAATAATTAATTATTAATAAATGATTAACTAATCCTTATGTAATGATTAAATTATGATTAAATTAAGATTAACTAATGATTAACTAATGATTAAGTAATGATTAAATAATTACTAAATAATTGTTGACTAAGTATTAAGTAAGGATTAAAGAATGAATAAGTAATGATTAAATTATTATTAAGGAATGATTAAATAGTTCCTAAAGAATTATTAACTAATGATTAATTAATGATCAACCAATGATTAATGAAGGATTAAGGAATTATTAAAGAATGATTAAATAATGATCAAAGATTGATTTACTAATGATTAAAAATGACTAATTAATAATTAACTAATTATTTAGTAATAAATAACTGATGATTAAAAATTAATTAACTAATTATTAATTAATGATTAAATAATGAATGTCAAATGATGAAACAATGATTAATTAATTACAAACTAATTATTAAGGTCTTATTAAGGAAATATTAAATAATAATTAATAGTGATTGACTAGTGATTAAAGAATTGTTATGTAATGATAAATTAATGATTAATTAGTGATTACGGAAGGATTAAATGGTGATTAAATAATGATTAACTGAGGATTAAGTAATGATTAAATAATGAATAAGTGAAGATTAAATAATTTTTAAGGAATGATTAAAGAATGCTTAAATAATGGTTAACTAATAATTAACTAATTATTAAATAATGATTAATGAATGATTAAGGAATGATTAAATAATGAATAAAGAATATTTAACTGATGATTTACTAATGATTAAGTAGTGATTAAAGACAGATTAAGGAATGATTTTGGAATGATTAAAAAATAAAGAAATAATAATTAACAAATGATTAAGGAATGATTAAAGGATGGTTAAATAATGATTAAGAAATGGTTATGTTATGAATAAATAATGATCAAGGAATTTTTAAATAGTGATTAATGAAAACTTAACTAATTATTCAGTAATGATTAAAGAATGACAAACCATCAATTAATGAATTATTAACCAATGATTAACCATTGATTAACCAATGATTAACTAATGATTAATTGGTGACTAACATTAGATTAACATAGTATTAACATAGGATGAATGATGAAAAATATGCTTAAACACAGACATGATTTGTTATTCCAATAATTTAAGTAATTCATCCCTTATTGCACATCTCTTCTATTAATGTCGATTGATATGGTTTAGATGAATGACATTATATTTATAAACCATTGAACAATACATTAGGAAAGTTAATAATTTTATTAAAAAACAATAGAGGCACCTTTTAGGATACAAGAAAATATTCTAAAATTTTGGTAGCAAAAATATTATATGGTTATTAGACCAGTACCAAAAATATTTATCACGTCGGCCTAATCATGTCAGTTACTCATTACTGATGTGAAAAATTCATTTGACTACATTTATCACATCAGTAATTATATAACTGACAATATTAACTGATTTACGTGCCTTTTCAAATAATTTTATTATGTAACCGACATGAAAAATCGGGATATATTTCTTTTTCATGTTGGTCATTATAAAACCAACATGATAAATCCCCTTTCTAACATCAGTTATATAATAAATGATGCGACAAATCAATTTTCATTTCTATTCTATATTAGTTATATATTAACCAATGTGAATAATCATCTTTATCATCTTGGTTACATAATAACTAAAGTGATAAAGAATTTAAAATTTCACGAATTATCATTCAAATCATTTTTATTTTATTGTTATCTCAGAAAAGATGACTCATTTTCTCACGCGGAATCCCTAACCATCATTTCTACGATCTGGTGGTCTCAAATATCAATTTTCCATCTTATTAGATCCTCCAGATCTGTAGGAATCACTATTTCACATTTGATATTCCCCACTCTCGTGTAAAACTCACACATCAATCCTCTCTTTTAGTCATTCAATATATCTTAATCTCTGACTATTATTTTTTTATTATGTGTAATAATATCCTAAATTTTCATCTTCTTAAATAATTAGATTCTATTGGTCTTGTCATTGTGCATTCATATATAGATATGTGTGTTCTTCATTATTGTCGATTTAAAGACATGTTTCATATATTCTATGGCGTACATTGTTAATGTTTTTGTGGTTTTTATATTTTTTTTTTGTTGGGATTTGATATTTAGTCTAAGTGGAATTATAGTAGAATTACATCTAATAAGTCTAGAAATAAATAAATGCTTGATATATGGTGTTGATTTCTATTTGGTTAACCCTGATTAAATTAGTTTTTATGTATCATGATAATTAGCACTCAATGGTGTCATTTTTTCATTGATTTATGTGAAAAGTGTGTAGATTGATTTATAATTTTATGTTTTAGTGATTATTTTAAATTCGAAATAATTTAAATTGATTTTTTAAAGATGTTTATATTGAATCTCATCTTATATTTCTGTATTTAATAACAAAATAATACTTATTTGGATGATGTTTGTTAATTATTCATTATTTATACATATACTGCCATGTATATGGATAAATTTCAATTAATGTTATAAATATATAGTAACTTAGTGATCTGAAAATTTAATATATACATACATTTCAATTTTCATGAAATTTAATATACAATATCATATAACTTTTGTATATTCATATCAACATGTTTCTTTATATGTGAGCATATTTCTACCTTGAAAATCATATATTAAATATGCAGTCTTCATATTATGAGTTACTTTCAATATAATGTTGACATTATTGGTAAATACATAATCTGAATTGTCAATTAGTTCCTTTATATATCATATTATATCCTAATAGATATATTTTCATGGAATTACACTTTTATCACATGGTATTCACACTGAAAGTGTTTTTCTCCCCATTAATTTGGATTTTTTTTGTATCAAATGAAGTAGATTGTAATATTTAAAATGTGGGTTATTACTGTGTTATATTAAAAAAGACATGTTTTCATAGAATACATAGTATGTAATATTTATTTCCTAGTTTTCATAATACACTAGACACAAATATTATATAATATTAATTATTTATATGTATATATATGTACCACATTAAAAATTCATTATTGTGTGGTTTTAACTTTGCTATATGATTATATTATATTATGAATTAATGTTTCAACTATTAATTGTTAGATATTTTATGCAAAAAAAAATCTTATCATTTAAATAAAAAAGATACCAATCAAAGAGGAAAATGAGCACATTATTTCAATTATATTCTATAATATTAAATTTCAGGTTTCATCTAAATTAATTTGGAAGATAATGAAATAAGATATATTGGTTTGACTATAATTTACTTTATAAATTACATCAATTAAAATAATTTTTGGATTTATGTATTATATTTAAACTTATCTTCCATTATTGTATAGAAATTATAATTATATTTTCAAATACGTGTATATTTGTTTTATATTTTAAAAAAAATTACTTTAAAATTATGGAATATTTGATTTAAATTTAAAATTTTCTTACATTGGAAAGAAATATATTTTTTATATTTTTAATAGATAACAATGTGTCAAATTTGGATTAAAGAAACTTTAATAGGTGATTAATATGAGGAAGGTGTTGATGCTTTTTCATAATTCTCTAAACAAAATGTTCCAAATATCAACATGTTTTTCTATCTATGATTGAAATGATTAAACATGAAGAAGTTGAAAAGTATATAGATCAAAGATCATTTAATTTTTCAAGGTTTTGATATGATTTATATCCCATTGATTTTTCATGTCCAAACTGGGTGGAATTTTGGATCTATTTATGATTATTCTTTGAAATATGATAAGTTGGGTCAAATTAAAGAAATGATTCATGATATTGAAGTTGAGTCAATTGAGAAATAATTAAAAATAGAGCATATATATAGTGATGCTGAAAACTATTGTATCTAGGTTGTACAGAATTTATTGTTTTATCAATGGTGTTAAGGTTGATTAACTTGTTGACAAAACATGGATGGAGTGACAAGAGTTTTAAATATTTTCTAAAATTATTTAAAGATATTATTCTAAAATACAATGATCTTTGATATTCACATTATAAATGGAATAAAATATATTTCCTGATGGGATTAAGGTTGAAAAAATACACACCTTTGCGAATGACTGTGTGGTATATAGAAAATAATATGAATTTCTTTCAGGGTTTTCTAAATGTGGGACATCGCATTATATGTTAAAAGACAAATCAAAAGCTATATTATTAGTTACAAAGACCCTATCCAAAGGATAATGGAATCACCTCATAATTTCTTATTTTAAATGATTATTGGAAACTTCACATGAGGAAAAATGTTTAGGATTGCATGCAGATGATCAGAAATGTGAATGAAAATTGCAGTATCCAGCTGATGGTCCATAGTGGTATAAAACTAATCACCAGTTTCTAGTTTTTAGAAATTAAGTTATATATATCATACTTCAACTATGAATAGATGGAATGAATCCATATTGAATCCTTAGTATCACATATTGTTCATGAATCATTTTATTGGTAATTTACAACTTATCTCCTAAATATTGTATGAAGTGAAAATATGTCATGTTGAGTTTAAAGATATCTAGATGAAAACAACCTAGAAATGATATTGACATCTTCTTGTCACCATTTATTAATTATCAGAAACTATCATGGGAGGAATGTATAAGGGTGTATGGTTCTTATAAAATGTAATATTTTCAACTACATTCAATGATTAAGTTCACTATAAACAAATTACCATCATATAGACATTTTTCTGAATAAAATATTAAGGGTAATAAATCTTGTCTAATTTGGGAACAATATATGTCCTATTATCAACTAAATCATTGGAGAAAAACAATATATATGGAATGTTGAATGTTTTTTTTCTATTAGTCACTCATATAAAAGATTTAAAAAATATTTCAATGGCTCACACGAATTTGATATTTCTCCAAAAACATTATCCACTGATCAATATTTTTTTGTTGAAAAACATTGATGTTGCATTTGAAAATACACATAAATCTGGTAGTGATAGAAATATTTGGATGAAACGGTGATTATTTTTTGAGCTTCTATATTGGATATATCATGATGTCAAACATAACATCAATTTCATTAATGTAGAGAAGAGTATTTATTAAAACATGGTGGGAAAATTTATAGATATTAATGGAAACACTAAATATGGGTTGAATGTAAGATTAGGCTTACTCTCAATGGGAATACATTTGGAGTTTCCTCCCACTCCTTATGGAATTCGAAAATTACTTCCCCTGGATTTTGATACCTTATCTAAGAGGGATAAAATTAAAAAAAAATCAATAACATCATGATATCGAAGTACAATAGGTAATTCTTTAAATGTAAAAAATTATGTTACTTTAAAGTATTTGAAGATGATAGATATGAAATCCCATGATTGTCATGTCATGATGCAACAGTTCCTACCAGTTTCATTGCGTGAAATATTTCCCTTCCATTTCATAATGACTATCATAAAGTTGTATTATTTATTCAATTTAATTTTTAATACGGTGATTGATTCGCATTCATTGAAAACATTGGAGAATGAAGTGGTTTCTATAATTCTTTAAATGGAAATTTAGTTTCCCCCATCTTTTTTTGATATCATGACCCATTTAATGGTTTACATGGGGTGAGAAATAATGATTTGCAGACTTTTATATATAAGTTTGATTTATCCTTTTGAAATATATATGAGTATATTGAAGGGGAATGTTAAGAACCCATATCGACCAGAAGAATCCATTGTTCAGAAGTATATTTCAGAGGAGGTTACTGAGTTTTGAACAAGAAATTTGTATACAGAAGAGAACATTGGTTTTCCTATATATCAACATAAATGAGAAAATTATGGAGGAAAGGGTATAAAATGATTTAAAATCAAATCCTTGATAGGTGAATATATAAAGAAGTTATATTAATATATATTGAATAACATAGATTATTATCATCATTATATAATGTTGCATATTAATGTGTTGAAACAATGTTATCCAATGAATAATGATATGTGGACTTTGAATGAGCATAAAATAATTTTTTTCCATGGTTTAAAGATACCATTATTGGTAGATCAGATGAATTAAAAACATTTATATGGATAGTGGTTTTTCCATCTTTAAATTGGATAACATGTTCAAGGTATGACGTTAATGGCTATACATTTCATATGAAAGATTAGGATAATATAAGTGTAGTTTAGAATAGTGGTGTAATGTTTTTCGGATAAGGAATGAATTTTTTTGAGTGTAAAAGACAAAAACTCAATATATTTATTAAGAATATATTATAGTTTCATTAAACAAATTTGTGAGGTTAATTACAATAAATTTAAGGCTTTAGTTTTTAACTGAAAATGGCTTATCAGTAACAACAATTTCAGAAACAATGAATCTGGTATGATACTAGTAAATCTGAAGAAATTGGAATGTGTAGATGACTCTTTATCATGTAATCACATGAAAACCCTATTTTCTATGTTATGGATCAATCCTATGTGTAGTGGTCTAATGTTTTACAAGGAAAAAATAGTATGTAGGTGATGATAAACTTGATGAAGATGCCAATTTATATGGGATCCAAACTTCCATGGAAAACATAACAAATAATAATGATGACCACATCATAGACATCGTTTGTTCCATATAGAAACATCATGAAAAAATAAATTTGTGAAAACAATCTTTTAGTTCATTTCTAATATTACAGGTAACATATGTTCACTTCTAATATACAATTTTAAATTTCATAAATTGATAGATATCTTAATTTGATTTTATTTATTTAATCATGTATTGTAACTAATAAGTAAAAAATTTTATTTATATTTGTTTTGTTTTGTTTTTTTTACCATGTTTACCCATAGATAACTTATCTATTAATTAATTTTTTTGAAAATCAAATATTTTATATTTAATATGTTAAATAAAGAAAAAAATTATATAAGACTATATTAAAAAAATTACTGTAAAAAAGATTTATGAGGTTGGAAAATTTTTACTATTCACACACCATTATTGGATATTTATTCATTCATTTATGTCATTTCATTTCTAATTAATATTGTTATTATTTTAGTTAACTATAAAAAATATAAATAAAATTTTGTTAAGTTGAGATTACTTTATGTTTGATAATTGTTCATTTTTTA
This sequence comes from Viscum album, assembly GCA_963277665.1. Lineage (NCBI taxonomy): Eukaryota > Viridiplantae > Streptophyta > Magnoliopsida > Santalales > Viscaceae > Viscum > Viscum album. Next base: position 1,135,703,239 of record OY728166.1, read on the forward strand.
TTTAAATTTGTATGTAATAGTTGGATTTGTATATATTTGTACAAATTGTTGTTTATTTAATTTATAGAAAAATTATAGATAAATCTGAACCACCACATACTTCTAGAGATGATGGTAATCACGCCACTAGGGAGGAATGTACACATGCTCCTACAGATGAGCCTCCTCATACACTTTTACTTGAGAAATCTTTCTCCACAAGGGGAAAAATAGTTTGAGTGTTAGTAAACATGGCACTACACATTTACCAAAACTATTAATTTACCATTATCTGGACCAAAGGATACTAGTATATTTATATGATAATGATATTCTATGAGATAAAAATTCAAAACAATTCAAAACGTTAATAGTATTATAGGGTAAAATAAATGTTAGTATTTTTTTTGATGATTGCAGAAGTGTTGACAAAGTGACATTATCACACTTTTGTGAGACCATTTTGGTAAGATAATTTTTTATTATTTTACTTATCATGAGATGTTTATTGTAATATATTTTTTTCTATTCATTATGATATTACATATCATATACCTGATACTAAAAAAGTCATAAAGAAATATTTATAATTTGATTCTGTGAGATTGAGGAATTTTAAATCATCCCTTACATCAATGTTCATTTTTGAAGACATAAATCATCTTATTCCATGTGATATATATTCATTTATAGATTAAGAAACCTGGAAGAAATTTTTTTTAAAGTAGGCAATGATAAAAAAATTTGAATGTGTAATGTTAACATTTAAATGTTTTTTATATTAATGACCATTTTAATGATTTCTTTTTTTATTTCTTATTTTACAAGAATATTGGATATCTCATCAGGATATATAATCTAGAAATATATACACTCATACAATATATATAGAAGGTTATATGTTATTTGAATAAAAAATGATAGAATAAAAACATCAAAATATGAGAGTTGATTCTGTAGGGTCTGCAGAGGTTTCCCCTCCTCTCCCCAGCTAGACATGAATAATATAATAGGGCTTATATGATAAAAAATAAATTCCTTATAGAACAGTTGAGGGTTGTAGCTGATAGGATTGTAAGATGTTAACTTTATTTATTTATTTATGTTTAATCAAATCATTATATATTGTGATTCATTACATATTTTCCCTGATATTTTATACTGGATTCTCTTGAAAAGAAGCGCACATAGAAAGTCTTTTTTGTTGAGGGTAGAAAGTATTTATTATATACAACATTAGGAATTCCTGAACACCTAGGTCATGTATGTGGATAACTAATAGGTGTATCACTATTGAAATAATTTCCACATTCACAATTTTCATCAATGGAGGATGTTTAAAAAAATAGAAACTTTAGAAGTTGATGGTTGAGTTATTCATGTGGCAATGGAGGATAAGATCAGAGCTTTGGTAAATTCCATGTTTGCTGAAATGTAATGATAGTTTCAGACTTTCGATCTAACTACTCCACCTCCACAAGAATATTTCACTCATTTAATGATCCTACTCAAATATCTCCAAATGTAGACCCCACTCCTTCTTATCTTACGCATACACCCCCTCCACCATGGATTCTCAGTTATTGTGAGTTATATGTTGATTATCCCCAGAAAATTGTTCCATATGATATTATATTTTATATTGGAGATATCATTCATAGTGTAAAGATATATATAGAGAATTATAGGGTCATTGTACATGATATTATAGATAGATTAAAAAAAATACCATATCCTTCAGATGAGGAGAGTACAGTTGGACAAAGTGTCAGTAATTTTTTATTTTTACCATCTAGACTACTTCTACATATTATATATTTATTCTTTTATTTCATTTTGATATTAATTTTTTATCATTTATGATTTTATATATTTATCTAAGTTTTTATAAGAATACATTAAAATAAAATTAATTTAGATTAGACAATAGAAAATACAAAGTATTATATCATTAGAAACATATTCTACTAGTCATGATAGATTCTATACATATTCCAATTTTATATTTGATGTATATCATATTCCAATTTAATTTGTTGTTTGTGGTACAGAAATGACTATGACTCTTTTTATAATTGTTATCAGGGATCTTGTAGCTGGAGATTTTTCGGGAATAAACACAATGGAAATTTTTTCCGTGTATATCAATTAAAAAAATATTTTTATTTAATATATTGAAAAATTAGAACCATGATTGTTATTTTTGTGGTTATTGGATGTTGGGTGTTTGTTTTCAGGAGAGAACGCATTTTATAGACTATGCTCTATCCATGGTGAAGCTATATCAAATTTTGAGAATATATTAAACATATAAGTTTGAATGTTTTAATAATTGTTTATATAATGAGTTAAATTTATTTTATTCATATTATTTTCAAATAGGTTGTTGAATTTCTATAGAGATACGACAAAAAAGAAGAGCGCCAAGAATAAATTTGTACAAGATGAGGTTGATTTTCATTTTCAATTACTATATTTTCAATATATTACATTAAAATGTAATTTTGAATTAAAATTTATCTGGAACAATATTTTCTTCAACAAGACTATATAGAAGAATGTGGATGTTATCTTTTATGATTTATGTATGAAATAATTTCAACTAGGTAAGTTATAAAGTTTCATAAGGTTATATTTATTTATAATTTTTTTGTTAATATTTCATTTATGCTATTAACTATACAAGTTAAATGTATTATTTATTATTTTTAGATTTTTGATGAACCATGACCATATTGTGCATAATATTTGAGACATTTAAAAATTGATTGGGAGAATCATTTTTAGGTTTGATTTATTTTTATTTCATTTGCAATTATAAAATTGAAAATTGAATTGTATCTTAATTTTTCTGGATTCTTTTTCTTGATTTTCTACTGCATTTTTTTCTAATGTTAATATTGTTTCTACTATGGTGAGGATGTAAAATTTAAATTAAAAAACCTTTTTATTGTCAATTATATTATAACCTATGTTAAAAAAGAAAATTTACCCACATTTTTTATATTGTTTAGGGGAAAATGATGTGAAAAAAGTGTTTTTCATATCGGTTCTAGGATAACTGATGTGAAAAAACCCCAACAAGGATTTATTTACAATGTATATTTAAATTAATTTAGGTTAAATTTCTACTTATAACATCACTTTTGACAAAGCTTCCTAATAACATATTTTAAAAAGAACAAAACTGATGTGAAAAAATAATTTTTTTCACTAGTTGAAATCAAATCCAATTCTAGATACTACAAATATATATGGATCTAACACAGATGTACCTAAGGGTAAAACCAGAAAACAATGTATTGATTTAGGCTTAGTTAGGAACTAGTGCATTATAATAGGCCTTGGTGCACACCTGGTTTTACACTCCTGGGGGATATTCCTTAGATGATTCATATTTTCATTATAAAATACCAAAATACATTTAGCAAGATTAAAATTTTTACTACAAAACATTATTATCATATTTTAGTATATAAGACTATGTTCTAAAATTTTAGGATCATAATTATTACATGTTAATGTCTCATTGTTAATAGTATTTACATAATTTTTTACAAAACCTAGGTAAGAAGAAGAGAAAACATAAAATCAATTTATTTATCAATGATAAAATGAAAATTATGTACATATAATGTGAAATGGACAAAAAACACAATAAATAACACATGTATTCCTTACAATAGACATGAAATACCTTGAATATTTTCAACAAAATAGAGTTTGTATAATATGAGTCTAACATTGGATGTAATGTAAAATCCATCTTATTTTCAAGTGGTGGCACCATAAAATGACGCTACCCAAAAAAAGAGGTATGAGAGCCACCAAGGTCAAAAAAGTGAAGTTTAGAGAGGATTTTATAGTGACCTAATGATTGAAGATGGTCAAGAATTTTTTTTAGGCTAGATCAATGAAGAGCTCTATGAGATGATTCCAACGGTGCATACGACGTCAATAATGGAGCTGAAATGAAGATGTTAAAGATTGTCAAATTTGCAGTCAAACCCTAGGTGCTATTGTACCCCTTGCTGAAGAAGGAAAAAAAATTCATGCAAATGGTCAATTTTCAGTAACTTTGATGGTCACTATTCTATCAAGCTACGTCAGTTCCACATCGTTGGTAAATCAAGACTGTGGAAATTATTTTGGATATATATTTTCCCATAAAAATCTATTTTATGTGATCGCTGAGTCGATTACCACTATTTAATCCACTCCATACAAATATTCATAGTTATATTTTAAAAATTATAACTTCATCAATGGAATAAAATAAGGACAATATCAATAATCTTGTTTCTTTTAATTATTCCATATGAAAACCAAAAATAGAGAATATTTTATATATTAATGATTTTTGGAATCAAATAGTGGATAATGCTAATCCAATTATATTGAAAGAGAATAAATCTTCAAAATGCAGTAAATCTGATATGAATATGTTATCCATTACCCCACTCATTAATGTTGAGTGGTTTTCGCTCAATCGAATGTGTGATGCTCAAAACAGACAGTGGATCAAAAAGAGTATATTCAAAAAAATCCAATGAACACGATTCTTCGGTTCTATAGTGAAAATTGGAAAATATGTATGTGAGTAAAACCATGAAGAACAAACAAAACATGATATTCCATTTTTTCAAATTGATGTACAAATATGAAACCATCATATCAGAGAAAATTAGTGAGTTCCAATGTACTGTTGATCGGTTTAATTTCATGAAAATGATTATTGATGGTGTGTTATAAGAACTTTTGATGGTTAGATCTTTACCAGATATGTGGGAAGAAATAGTTGTGTAGGTTATAAATTCAAATCTAGAAAGAAATATCACTGTGGAGATTGTGGAAGAAATAACGATGAATGAATAATCCAAAATTAATGATGAGTAATTAACACCTGGATCAGAGGATTTTATCACTAAAATACATGGTAATAAGAAGTGGAAGGGAATATGTAGAGGAATGGAACCCAATGGCCAAATTATTAAAATGGGGAAGTGAAATAGTCTTGATCGAGATATAACATGAAGTGATACCACTATGGAAAACCTAGACACATCATCAGTGAGTGTAGAAGGTTAAAGGAAAAGAAAAGGAATCAAGAAGGTAAAACCCAAAATATTGAAGTTGTAGTTGTTAATTAAGAAATCATTATTGTTTCAGAAGATAATCAGGATAGTCTTCAAATCCATGACTCAACATGGGTGATCGATTATAGCACCTCTTACCATGTCACATCATGAACTAATTTCTTATCATCTTATAGTTTATGGATTTTTGGACATCTAAATATGGGAAGTGATGGTGTATCCAAAATCACTCTTGTTGGTAATATTTTTCTAGAGACTAATATTGGATGCGAGTTTCTGTTGAAGGATACAAGGCATGTTCATGATATTCTGCTCAATCTGATATTCAGTAGAATACTTGAAGATGATATATATGTCAATTATATTTTTTTTGGGGAATGATTATTATCAAAGGTAACATGGTAATTTCTAAATGAAATAAATATATTAATATTTTTCTCAAAGATGCCAACCTATTTGAAGGATAAGTTAATACAGCCATAAAAGAAATTACTAAATAAGTTTTGCATAGGAAGATTGGTCACATGAGTGGGAGAGGAATATAAATTCTTTCCAGGAAGGATCTATTTCCAAGACTAAAAGGTACACATTTGGTTACCTGTGTTGATTTCATCATGGGAAAAACATATAGTATAATTTAATGGTTATTTACCATATAGAAAATATAATTTTTTATATTTGATTCAAACTAATGTATTCATAATGAGGAATAATTAATGGGAGTTTCTATTTATTTCATTACCTTCATAGATGATCATTTTAAAAAAAATGGGCCTTTTCATTGGAAACTAAAGATCAAGTGCAATATTTTTTTCAAGTTGTTTCACATGAACATGGAAAGAGAAATAGGTAAATAGTTAAAGTGTGTGTGAGGAGATAGTAGAGTAGACTACCATGGTCCATTTGAGGATTACTGAAGAAATTTCAGCATCAGGAAGGAAAAATTACTTCCAAATATAGATCAACATAACAATATTGTTAAGAGGATGAATAGAACAATTTTCGATAAAGTTTGTTGAATTACATCAAACTTAAAGCTTCCAAATACCTTTTGGGGGAGGTAATGAGGACCACATTTGATCTTATATACTTTTATCCATTACTTCCACTGAAATACTACTATACAAAAATTGTGTATATAGGTAATTATGTTTTATACAAACACTTGAGAGTATTTAGTTTCATCATACTTCTTCACATCCCAAATGATGAGCGAGAAAGGATGGATGAAAAAGGAAAGTAGTGACTCCTTTTGGAATACAGTCATGAAGATTCTGCATATAGACTATGGGATCCTATCATAAGTAGTATAGTGAGAAGAAAATATTTAGTGTTTCTCGAGGATCCAACAATTGATGATTTTGGGAAGCCATAAAATGCATATAAGTTGCAGTATAAGGAAATTCTATTCATTTTGGAACTAGTCTCACCATCATTATTACCAACTAGTGTGAGAGAGATACATTATACTAATGATACATCTCTACTAGGAAACATGTCTCCATCTATTTATATGTCTCCATCATATGATATTCAAGAATTGATTCCTCATGAAGCACAGTTGAGGAGATCCACCAAAGAACAAAAACCGAGTTGTAGATACTCACCACACAAGTATGTGATACTCACTAATGGGGTAAATCTAGAAATTTGTGATTATGTGATCCGGAGTTAGAATACAATGTAATGGAAGATGGACATGAAAGATGATATGAGATCCTTTTACAAGATCCACACATTATTATTGGTGGAATTACCACATAGATAGATGTTTATTAATAACAAGTGTGTGTATACAATTCAAGGAGAAGATGGTATCTCACAACCACACTACAGAGGCAAAACGTTTGTGAATGTATTCATTCAAAATTAAGGTATTAACTTTGATGAAATGTTTTCACCTGTGGTTAAAATTTATTTTATCATAGATGTTCTTGGATTAAAAGCTAGTCTTAATATCAAGGTTCAACAAATGGATATAAAGACAACATTCTTAGATGGTGACCTTGATGAGGAGATATAAATAGAGAAACCTAAGGGATTTCAGTTAAAAGGTAATGAAAACCTAGTATGAAAACTTAAGAAAATATTATATGGTTTAAAACAAGCACTGATGAAATGGTACAATAAATTCAACTCATTCATGTATAAAAATGAGTACCAGAGGATGTCTGTTGATCAATGAATTTCCATGAATTGGTTTTCTGGTGGTGATTTCATTATAATGTTTTGTTATGTTGATGATATATTGATTATTGGCACAAATATCACCAAAGATTTATAGGTTAAAGAAGGATTGGAAAAATTATTTCTGAAATTTAAGACTTGGAGAGACTACTCATATTCTTGTTATTAAGATTACTCGTGACTGGAATAATCGTAATATTTTTCTATCATATGAGTGTTACATTGAGAATTTTCTTGAATGATTCAACATGATCAAGGTGAAACCAATAACCAATCCAATTGAGAGTCACTTTAGTCTTATAAAATATCAAAGATGTTTTAATGAAGGGGAAAATTAGTCATATAAAAAGTTACTTATCAATCGGCAGTGGGTAGTCTCATGTATGCCACGGTTTTCACCATACTAGATATTGCCCACATTGTTGTCATTGTGAGATGATTATTATCAAATCCAATAAAGTACCATTGAATAGCGATCAAATGGATATTGAGGTATCTTTAATGTATATATATTCATTTTTTATGCTTTTGAAGTGATAAACTTGTTTTAGAAGGATACGCATATTCTTATATGGTTGAAGATGTAGACACAAGGAAACCCATATCTAGTTACCTGATATCATTTTTAAGTGGATAAGTCTCATGAAAATAACAAATTTAGAAGTGTGATTCCTTGTCAACCACAGAATTAGAGTATATCACAGTCACTTAAGGATGAAAGTAGATGTTATGGATGATGATGTTTTTAGAGGAGTTGGGATAGAGTCAGGAGAATTATAATATCTATTGTGATAGTTAGAGATCTATTTATCTCAAAAAGAACACAAAATTTCATTCCAATTCCAAACACATCAACATGAGATATCACTAGATCCAAAATGTGTTATAATAATGATTTTTGAACGTTGAGAAAATCCAAACTAATGGTAATAGGAAAGATATGACAATGAAGGTTCTACTAAATAAAAATATGGATGCTATAAGGAGACTGAAGGTCCATATTTTACCCTAAATTGGTTGTGAAGGGGGGGTGTGGGGTCACTCCCAATTAGTGAGAAATTAATGTGAGTCTTCTTTTTTGTGAAACTTCAATGGTTGTTTCTTCCTTGGTTGGCTACCAACCCATCCGACATTGCAGAATCATAGTAGGCAGTGGGATAAACATCAAGGGTTGATGAACCAACCCAAACCAACCCTTTATAACCTTGATTTTTATTCATCTATAAAATAGGATTAAATCCCCTAGATTTGGAATTATAAAACCACTTTGTAATTTGTTTTTTGTACCCTAAAACACTTCATCTGGAGAAGAGAAAATAATAGAAACACACCTTTATCCAATTGATATAAGAACCATTTCCAAACCATATTAAATCCTTTTGTTCTTCCATTTTTCATAAATGTTTTTTTTCTTCACTACAATCTTCCACTAACCCAATTGGCCTAAATCCTATCTGGATCAACCCAATGAGGAGAACAATATTGGATGAGGGGTCTTCTGTGGTGAAGCTCGACCGTATACTAGTGTAGGATGGGAATAGATACTCTAGGATGATTATTGAAGCTCTGATAAGAATTATGAATAACAAAAAGAATATGATTATGTTATAAATCATGCAGGAACTTTATGTGGAAGTCGTCCAATTCGACATGACCACGAATAACTAGGTTCTGATCGGCAATGGACCAATGAATATAAAGATCACTGACAACAAAATCTATGGTGATGGATTTCACACCTTCAAAAACATATTATTCATTATGTTATATATATATAATATATACTTACATTTAGGGTATCAAATATATAGAGTGAGAAGGGGTAGATCCACCCTTTTAAATGATTATATGCATGCTGCTATCGTGGTGAAGAATTTCTTGATAAAGGACATAGGTTTTGAGAACACTAATGGATCTATGAAGCATTAGGTCCTAGTGCTAAAGTTCATGGATAACAAGGTGATCTTCCACAACATCTAGATATATGGATACCAAAACACTGTATATGTGAATGCCTAAGACTAATTCTACTAGGACTGCACCATTTATTTAATGATCGAATTAATCTTCGGCAATGGGTTTTCAATATTATAAAACTGAAATCTGGTGGTAATGAATCTAGTGGAGGGACAGAGATGTGTTCTGAAAAATCAAGGCCAGATGTACAACCAAGGGCATCATGCTAATTTTCATGCTTCCCAAACCATCAAACGCATGTGTCGGTTCCCCTGGTGAAAAATAGTGTCACCTTCTTATAGTGTGTCTGAGTCCTGATGAAGGACAAGAAAAAGGGGTTGAATTTCAGAGAACATGAGGTAGAGGATTATTTAGAAAATAATTATATACACTAATATTATTACATGGTGTAATAATTCCAAATTGATGCAATAAAATCCATTTTGGTTCCTACTGATTTTATTTTGTTCTTACAATCACCTCTAATGATATATTAATCTACTTACACGTACGTTTTAGAATTTACAACTGACTTTGAATATGTTGAAGTCATTAAAAAAATTTTATTGCACATTTATATGATGAAAATTCATGTATCGTGAGGAAGAAGATTTTAAGGGTAGGTGTTGGGAGTATAAAATTTTTTTCTTGGACGACACCAACCTTCACTATTCTGATGGAGGAAAAACAATTTCAAAGAAGGATACTTCAATGTATTTATGGTCAATGGATTGGGTGACACCAAATACAAAATATTTGGGGACATTTATTTATATTTTTTTTTCGATAATTCATTATATTGTAAATTTTTATTCCTATAAATAGGTTTGTGATGTGTGGGTTGTAATATGAATTGCAATTTGAAGAAATAAAAACTATTATTTTTTTAATGTTGATTATGATCAACTGAGTCCATGTAGTTGTGTCATCCCCTGAAAAATCAACCATCAATGTATGCCCCATTATCATTGGTGTTGACTTTCTCAACATTCAAAAAAAATTCTTCTAACACATTTTGGTTCTAGTGATATCGAATGGTGATCTGTTTGGAACTAGAATGAAATTTTGGGATATTACTGAGATGAATAAAACTCTACCTATCATAATAGAGAATATAATTCTCTTAAATCTATCCCATCTCTTGTAAAATCTTCTTCATCCATATTATCTACATATATCCTTCGGTGACAGCGATATACTCCACTTATAAGGTAGAAAAGGAAACACAATTATGAAGTCTTGATTTCCAAGAAAATTATCCCCCTACAAATGATAATAGGTATCCAGATATGGATTTCCTTCTTTCAATATCTCATATCATATAATCATCAGTGCATCATTAAAAAATAGGTCTACCACTTCCAAAACATAATCAATGTCTATATGTACCTCGAAGATACCTCAATATCATACTATCCAGAAATGTTTCGTTATTTCTATCAGGTCTCAGAAAAAAAATTATTTTATCCTAAACAATAACAAACTAAAAGGAATAGTAAAGTTTATGTAAGGGTTCTGAACCCACAGAGAGCAGGAAACATGACATATAATTATTAACCAAATTTCTGGTTTCTCCAATTTTAGTTTTTATTTTATTGACATGATTAACTTACAAAAAAAATAATTTAATCCATGAAGAATGAAAAGAAGGGATCAAGGTCAATTTTAGGGTAAATGAAAAATATAATCCAATGTTTATCTTGGAATGGTCATATGAATTAGGTTTTAAAATAGTGAAAGGGTCACTAGTTTTTTTTTTATCAAACCAATTAGATCTAACTATGATGAAACTATCCCACGGTCACAGTATAACTTGTCATGACCCGTCCCTCAGGGCTCATGTCGTGACTTCCCCAAGTCATCCTTCCATTGGCTAGGGTTTGGAAACTATCAACATAAAGGCATATCCCAAAAATTGTAAGTCATTTCTTCAAAAACTTGTACACACACAGATAGGGTACACTACACCCAATAAAACATGATTGAAGAAGAAAGGTATAACCACAATTAAAATACCCCACTAAGTGTAAAAGTGAGTATTAAAAGTAAAGGGGCCAAAATACAAGCCTAATTGATATGGGGGTATAGAAAAAATAGAAAACAGCTCAAGAGGTTATCATCCAAGGTACCTACCTAAATGGTAGGTAAATCTTGTCACTGATTCTCTTTCTGTCTACCAGTCAACTCCGTACTCCATCTGTCAATCACCTCTGAGCACCGTCAAACCCTGACTCCTCAAGAATCAGTCTAGATATTCATCATCTGCATGAGAAATAATAAGGTGTGGGTCTAGACCAAGCATGGGTGAGTATAAAAATACCCAATATGGACCCCAAAAACTCTGATTCTCTCTATGAATTCCACAACGTAAAAGCCATGAAGCATGATCTCAATCACAATGAAAAAAATCAAAAGTCAACCCACACTAGGTATAACATACATACAGAAGTAAAAATGATTAGTAATAAATATAGATCATCATATTCTTTCAAGAGGCTCTACTACAAACCCACACCAGATCGGTATGCACTGAACCACACAGGATTGATGAGTGCAGACCCACACAGGATCTGACCCACACCTAATCGATAGGCGCTGACCCACATAGGATCACTGAGAGATAACCCACACTGGATCTGACCCACAAGGGATCGGTATGTTATGACCCACACAGGATCGCTGAGTGATGACCCACACAGAATATGTCCCACAAAGGATCGGTAGGTACATGCCCCCACATGATCACCCTTCATTCTCCCCATCACAACCAGCCAGTGGATTACCGAACCTTGCACTCTTGATTCGATGAGGATTCGATCCTCAATCCATTAGTCATATTTCATCTTGTAATAATTCCCACAAATAAGTAACTGAATTAACCACCATGTCATAAGTGTTCCAATGCAACAAACAACACATCAACCGGATGCTCGGTCTATAAGTTATAGATATTTTAGTGTTGAGGTCCTGATTGGATTTGTGTTTGATCCAACCTTTATGTACTCCAACATTCTTCAAAGATCAAGTGGATTATCTCACAATGATCACCTCATCCTTAAGGTTCTGGAGCTACAAATGGTTCATCAAACTGTGGTCCAGCTCATGAGATATACTCATTTAATCATAACTGGGTCGAAAGGGGTCTGGGTCCGGTCAACCCGGTCAGACTGACCTGGCCCAGCGCAAATCAACTGGGCTTGGCTTGGTTTACCTAGGTCTTCTCTTTCCCACTAGGCCATGAGCCCGGTCTGTTGGTCCATGCGCTCAGCCCGCTGGCCGCAGGCTCGGCCCACTGGCCGCAGGTCAAGCCCAACCCACCAATTTCGGCGCAGCCCATCGGGCCGAGTGTGGGGAATCTACTCCCCTCCTAAATGTCCAAGTTGTTTGGGTCTTCAATGCAGCAGAATTAGATGGCGCTCCACCACCTTGCCGGTCCACATGGACTAGCCTTCTATGAAACCCACGGACTGTGGGTCCACCCCCCAACACTGCTCAAAGACACAACCTTATTCCAAATCATGACGTTGGAGTGTGCCTCCCGACTCCAACATGGCCAGCAATAGCCAGCCACCCCATTTCCACTGTCACCCCTTCACGGCCAGAGGGTTTCGGCCACTGACTCCCTCAGTCACTGCCATCGCCACACTAGCGGAGCTTCCGCGGGCCACTAGTGATGCTTCGGTGGTGCAATTTTATTCCTACCTTCGGATATAGGCTTCCCGGGACTATGTCTACATTGTTCAGCCCTTGTTTCCACCTTTATGCCATATCTTCTAGTTTCCCATAAAGAACACAAAAAAATACTGAGATCAACAGAGGGTCCAGGCCTTGTTCATTTGGCTCACGCCCTCTATGTTAGCATAATAACTAGTGAATAATTTCAATAATGAACAACTCTTAGTTAAACAACGAAACCCCCATACCTTGAGTTCGTTGGAAGTTATTGCGGATAAAGAAGGAGTGTCCACATTTGAAGGTGCTGCGGAAAAATGAGAAGGTTCACGTCCTTTGGCACTTCTCATCAAATCCTCCAATGGTCATTGAAGCTTTGTTCTGCGTTGGTTGAAGACTTTGTTGGAGCTTTATTATAGTTTCCTCTCTTCAGTACCAAAAACCCCGACCCAAGCATTTTTTAAATAGAAGAAAATAGAATATCAACCTACCACACAATTAATGAGGTTCGTTAATAAATTTAATTAATGAACACATTAGTTCTCCCAATGGTGATGTTACAAAACCAATTGTAACCCTCCAATAAATGGTCTGACAACCCATTGGTCCCGCCATCACTACTCAACAGTTATAAAAAATGAATAAAATAACTTTTTGAGTTATTTTATTATTTTTTCTAATGTACAAAAATTATATTTTTCGTTCGACTCTTTCCGGTTGAAGTTAATCTTCCCTTAATATAATCATAGCAGAGTAGATTCAAATGGTGCCCTCGGATTTTTAATCTGAGAATCGGTTCAAAATATAGAAATCTATGCACGCACGTTTACTGAACATAAAATAAAAAAAGTTCAAAATTTTGTTCAGGTATCTCCAGGCCTTAGAATCATGTGCTGTCAATTTTTAAAGACTCGTATTAAACCCAAATAATTTTATAAAAAGTATATTGAAAATCTGGGTCTTTAAATTCTCCCCACCTTATGGACTTTCATCCCTTAAATTCATAAAAAAAACTAGGGAAACAAATGGGGGTACTAAGCACGTATTTGAGTCTCCCGCTCCCATGTGCTCTCTTGGAGGTTCCTGTGCTACCACCAAACTTGCACCAAAGGATTCGTCCACCCAAAAAGGACCCACTCCTGTCGATACCCTCTCTCCACTGGGAACTCTACAAATGTTTAGCTTGCCACAGTCGATAATGTCTAATGGATCATGCACATACCTCCTCAGCTGTAACACATGGAAAACACTATGCATCTAGTGCATCTGTGGGGGGAGTGCTAGACGGTACGCCACCTCACCTAATCTTCTAAGGATATGGAAAGGTCCAGTGAACCTCATAGATAGGTTTCCACCCCAGCTAAATATCTGCAATCCTTGTTGTGGTGAGACTCATAGGAAGACAAGATCTCCCTTCTCAAACACCACTGGTCTCCATCTCCTGTCAGCATAAGACTTTTTTCAGCTCTATGCAGTTTTCATCTACTCCTAAATGTTTTTCACCTTCAAAGTGGTAGCCCATACCAACTCAGGATCCATAAGTGTTGAATCCCCTTGGTCTATCTAACATAGAGTGGATCTGCATGGTCGGTCGTACATGGAATCAATCAGAGCCATGACGATGTTGGAGTGATAGCTATTGTTTTATGAGAACTCCACTAGTTTTAGGTGGTCCTCCCAACTATAGCCAAAATCTTGGACACAATCACGAAGCATTTCCTCAAGTTTCTATATGGTCTACTCCGTCTGACCATCTGTCTGAGGATGAAAGGCAGTGCTCAAGCGCAGCTGAGTCACAAACACCTCCTACAATCCATTCCATAGATGGGAGGTAAAATGAGCATCACGATATGAGATGATCGTAGATGGAACCCTATGAATCCAAATAATATCCTATACATAGAGGCATCTGAATCCCTCTACCGATCCCTGCTCTCTAATTTGTAAGAAGTGGGACAACTTGGTGAGTTGGTCAATGATCACCGATATGGAATTTTTGCCCCTAGATGTATGTGGTAGCCCAATCACGAAGTCCATGGAGATGAAATCCCACTTCCATTCTAGCACCTCAAGTTGCTGATTCAAGGATACTAGAATCGGGTGCTCATCCTTCACTTGCTGACAAGTGAGGCATGTCGAAACAAACTCTTCCACTTCTTTCTTCATCCCTAACCACTAGTACTGACGCTGGAGGTCCTGGTACATCTTTTCCACACTAGTATGTTCCTCCAAATGGGATGTGTGAAACTCCCTCAACACCTCCTCTCATAGAATCACTAATACCATGGTCCATCCTCAGAAAAGGATGATGTTCTTCCCACCTTGTGAAAATCTTTCAGGATCCCTTCCTATAGAAATCTGAGCACATCGGGCCTCGCAGTTAACGTACCAAAGTTGTGTCTCACTAACTTGCAGATAAAGTGGGGGAGTAACTGTCATATACTAGAGGTAAGATGCTCCATCACTGTCCATGAAGGATATCTACAATGCGGTTAGTTATTGTGTCACCTCACTCAACAACTGTATACTAGACCTCTATATTAGTGTGTTTGTTACTACAATCACCTTCTAAGGAGTGTAGACTATCTCAAAGTCATAGTACTGGAGAAAATCCATCCATTGACTCTATCTTGAGATAAATTCCTTCTGCGATAATATGTACTCGATACTCTTTTGATCAGATTATATAGTAAATCGTTCACCCATCAAGTAGTGCTGCCACATCTTGAAGGCAAAGACCGTTATTTCTAACTCCAGACCATGGGTAGTGTTGTTATTCATGTGATGTCTCAACTACCATGAGCCATAGGTGATCACTGCTCACTTCTACATCAAGACACATCCTATTTTGGTCCCTAATGCATCATAGTATACTACATAACCAACGCCCTCTTTGGGTAACATCAATAAGGTTGCACTCGTCAGTCTCTGCCTCTACTCCTAGAAACACTGATGTCACTTCTCCATCTACAATAAAGGTTCTATTTTCTTCTTCAAATATTACAAGGGTTCTAATACACTATAAATTATGGATATAAATCCTCGGTAGTGCCTAGACAATCCCAGGATACTCCGTACCTTGGTCACACACCTAGGTGGATCCCAAGAACGCACTGCCTCTATCTTTGTCAGGTCCACTACAACTCTAGAATATGTGATAACATGCCAATGTAAGTGAAACTCCCTAATCTAGAACTAGAACTTCGAGAGCTTTCCATAAATATGGTGCTCTCTTAGTGTATGAAAAACTATCTACAGGGGTGTAGCATATTCCTCCTCCATCACAGAGTACACCAAGATGTCATCAATGAAGATCACCATGAAGCGATCAAAGTAAGGATGGATGATCCTATTCATGAGTCCCATGAACACTGTCAGAGCATTGTTCATTAAAATAAGCATCTCCAAGAACTCTTAATGTCCATACCGACATCTGAAGGATGTGTTCGGTACGTCCACATCCCATACCATAAACTGGTGATAGCCTGACTTGAGTTCTATCTTCGAAAACCATCGTGCTCTCTTTAGCTGGTCGAAGAGATCATCATTCCTTGGAAGAGGATACTTGTTCTTCATTTTCACCTAGTTTAGGCATCGATAGTCCACACAATGCCTTAGAATCCCATTTACCTTCTTGTAAAATGAAATCGGGACTTCCTGTAGTGAAAATTTTGGCCTTATAAACACCTTACCCTACAATTCCTCCATATGTACCCTCAACTCACGAAGCTATGTGGGATCCATCTGATATTTTGGTTTTGATATCAGTGTAATCCCAGAGTACAGGTTGATGTAGAACCCTACCTCTTTACGAGGAGGTATTCCTAGAGCATCATCAGGAAAGACATCTGCATACTAGTCCACCACTATAGGATAACTCGGGCTCCTCTCATCGTCTTCTTTGAGGGTAAGGCTATCCAATTGATGAGTGGTCATCTGCACACTCCTCTGAGAAAGTCCATCCTGAGCTAAAAAGGTTCCCTTCTCATTGATGAAGGAAAATCCACTCCCATACTCATGGGTACACCACACATTGTGACTAAAATAGTCAATTTGAGCATGGATTGGGGAAAAATAGTCCATACCCAAGATAACATTGTAAGGCCCTGACTCTGCTACTAAGAGATCTCATCCAAATCACTCGCCTCATAGAGTAAGCTCACACTTCCGGCACCAATTTGTAGTAGTCTAATTCTCTCCTGTAAGAGTATCTAATCATAAGGATCGCGCCAATGACTCCATCGAAATCTCTGATCTTCGAACGAGAGTTTTGGAAATAAAAGAGTGATTGGAACCTGTTTCTATAATTACTATAGTTAGGGTGGAATAGAAATAGATCACACCTTGAATCATCACTAGGGCACCGTGATAATAGACCTCAACTACCTAAAGCCGATCTCATCAATGTTTACCTGCCTATTCAGGTTGGGGTTGTCCTCTTAAAAGTGGTGGCGATAGATTCTCAAATCACCTCCCACCGCATGTTGCTCATCCAGCTCCTCTTCCACGTATTCTACCCTCAGGAACTCCTCTCTCAAATATCTACCTTTACCTCGGTGTTCCCTTGACAGTCTTTTGATCATTAGTATCGTGGTCTGGGCAGTCGCGATCCATGTGACCATGCATGTTGTATGTGAATCATAGTCTGCTCCTCTGCTAAACCCCTCTTTCTCATGATTTCCACACCTCCGACCATATATATTGGGGTTTCTATTCAGAAGGTCTAGCCCTCTTGAACCTCTACGCCATCTGCCTACTGCTTTTTTCAGATGACTCGGCTACTTATTGTTCGATGGTGGCTCTCACTGTCGATTCTTACTCCGTTAATAAGTTATGCACCAATAGTTATTTCTCAAGAACCCTAGCATGCATTAGGATATTAAATGATATCATCGACGCTTTGATCTCTCATTAGAGACCCTCCTCAAATGTATGATCCCTTAAGAAAGGGTCTCATACCATGTCAGTGGAGTAGCAAGAGAGTTCAGTGAATCTCTTTGAGTACTGAGCCACTGTTAGGCTACCCTACTGTAAGTGTCATAGCTCTTAAATATGCACAAAGTGTAGTGTTGCTGGTACGAACTCCACCCTAAAGAAGCCCTTAAAGTACAACCAGTAATGGGCTGCCTCCTCATGTGTCTAGAGAATTAGGATCCACCATCTCTCTATTGTTCTCTAGAATATTATATAACCTAGGATCACCATCTGATCTGCAAGTGTCTCAAATAAAAGAAAAACATGTTCCACAGACTCCAAGCAGTCCTCACCTACATGGGGATCTATCTCTCCTTAAAACCTTAGAGGCCTCTATCTTTGGAACTCCTTCAACACACTCAATTGGCATGCAAAGTATACTAGTGGGGCTAGTTTCTACTACTTCCCTACGAGTTTTGGTTCTGCTAGTACACCACCTGAAGGTTCCATCACCTTAAGAAGACCCTACATCGTTGCCTCATCGCTCGGTGGGCCATCACCATGATCTCTCTCTAGAATACTGGATGGATGTATATGTGGAAACATCCTGAATCAAAATAGGTATGAAACAGTCAATAATTTTTACCTGGTGAGCTGACTCAAATAGGTTAAAAGAGAAACCACATTTTCAAAACACACGCAAATAGAGTTTTCATGAACCGAGTTGGAAATCATAATTTAGGGTCCTAGTGTATGGACAAGTCATTCTCCGCACCAACACTAGACTCCCCAAAATTAAACCCAATCATAATACACATAACACTATTGATCCATTGAAAACATAGACTCTTATTTCTTCTAGTATAACAGACCCCCTCTGATACCACATTGTCACGACCCGTCCCCTGATGCTCGAGTCGTGACTACCCCAAACCTGCCATCCATAAGACAAGGTCTGGCGACTAGAACCGAAAATGAATATCCTTAAAATGGGAAGGAATTTTATCAAAAACCTGAACACTCACAGACATGGTACATTGTGCACAAGTAAATAAAATGGAAGAATAAAGGTACAATAACAACTACAAACCACCATTGGGTGTAAAAGTTAGTACTGAATGTAAAGGGGATAGAGTAGAAGACAAACTAAAATGGAAGTATGGAAAAAAGGGAAAATATCTCTTGAGGTCTCCCTCCAAGGTTTCTAATTTAAGGGTAGGTGTAGCTTGTCACTGAAACTCTCCACGTCTACCAGTCAACTCTGTATACCATCTGTCAATCACCTCCGAGCACCATCAAACCCTAACTTATCAAGACTCAGACTAGATCTCTGTCATCTTTACAAGACACAACAATGTTTGGGAGAAGTTCGTGCAGGGTTGAGTATAAAAATACCCATTAGGGACTACAAGACCCCCAAGGTCTCTCAAAATTCCACAAAGGAAAAGCCACAAAGCCTGATCTCAATCAAAAAGCACAAATCGGAAGTCATATCACACCAGGTATAACTTAAGTACATAAGTACATATGATTAGTCGTAAATATAGATCATCTTATTTGGTCATGTGGCTTTACTATTTACCCATAGAGAATTGATATGCTCTCACCCACATAGGATCGTTGAGCACTGACCCACACAGGATCTGACCCACAAAGGATCGATAGGTGATAACCCACACAGGATCACTGAGCGCTGACCCACACCAGATCTGACTGACACAGTATCGGTATGTGCTAACCTAGAAAATATCGCTGAGCATTTACCCACATAGGATCTGATCTACACAGGAATGGTATGTTCTAACCCCCACAGGATCACGCTTCGTTCTCCACGTCATAGCCAGCCACTGGATTCCCGAACATAGCACGTTTGATTCTGTTAATATCTTATCCTCAATACATTGGTATTATTTCAACTAGAACTATGTCCCATTATGATACAACCCAAACAAAAACCATGTCATAAGGTTTCTAATGCAATAAATAGAGCGTCAATGGGATGCTTGGTCTGTAAGTTATAGGCATTTCAGTTATGAGGGCTCGGTAGGATTCAGGTTTGATCCAACCCGGTCGTACTTCAACATTATCCAAAGCTCAACTTTATTATCTCAAAAGGACCACCTCATCATAAGGGTTCTAGTTCCATAGATGGTTTTTCAAACAGACGGCTGGTTTAGAAGATATTCCCATTTAAGCGTAATTGGGTCGAAAGGGGTCTGGGTTTTGTACTACCTAGTCAGACCAACCCGATCTAGCCTATTGGGCCCTGCCCAAAGGGAATATTCTTGCCCCGGATCAGATGGGCAGGGTCTAGACCATTGGGTCTTGGGCTCATCCCGCTGGCCATGAGCGAGCGGGTTCATCCTAGTCCACCCGGTTGGGTGCGGCCTGTCGGGCCCTGGAACCGCCCAGCCCACTGGTCGGGCACAGTAAATCTTATCCCCTTATAAATCAATGAGCCTTTTGGGTCTTCAAAGAAGTGGCACCAGATGGGGTTTCACCACCTGGTTGGTCTGTGGGGACCGGCCTTCTTTGGAACCCACGGAGTGCGGGTCTGCCATATGCCACAGCTCGAAGCTGCGTTCTTCCTCCACGGCACGCCACCGCAGCGCGCCGCCCGACTCCAATACGACTGACAAAGGTTGGATTTACCATGTCCTCTGTGGCACTTTTAGGCACCTCCATCCCTTCGCGGTTGGCGGGTGTCAGCCACCTCCTTTCTCAGTCATCATTGCAACCGCACCGGCGGAGCTTTTCCCGGCCACCGGTGAAGCTCCAGTGGTTTGATTTTATTTCCATCATCAACTACTGGCTTCCCAAGATGGTGCATACATTAAATGGCCCTTGGTTCTACCTTGCCTCCATATATTCTAGTTTCCCACAATGAATAAAACCAATACCAAGATTGACAGAGGGTGTGGTCCTTGTTCATTTGGCCCGCACCCTCCGCGTTAACATAATAACAAGAGAAGAATTTCATAAATGAACAACTCATAGTTAAACAACGAGACCCCCCTACCAAGAGTTTTTTGGAAGTCTATGTGGATGAGGAAGGAGAGACCATGTTCGAGGGTGCTGCAGAGGAATGAGAAGGCTAACGTCTTTTGGAACTCATCGTTGAATCCTCCAATGGTAATCAAAGCATCATTCTACATAGTTGGAAGACATCATCGGCACTTCATTATAGGCTTCTCCCTTCAGTCGCAAAAACACCTTCCCATGAATCATTTAAATAGAAGAATATATGAGATCAACCCACTGAATAATTAATGAGTTTCATTAATAAATTTAATTAATGAACCTATTAATTCTCCCAATGGTGGGGTTACACAACAAAGTGTGACCAGACATTAAATTATCTGATATCCCAGTGGACCTCCCACCACTTCTCAACAGTTAAAAAGAAACAAATAAAATAACTTATTGTGTTTTTTTATTATTTTTTTGTAAATTCCAAAAATTTACTTTTTCATCTGAACCTTTCTGGTCAAAGTTAAACTTCCCTTAAGAAAACTTCAGTTCTGCAGATTCAATAGTGCCCTCGTATTTTTAATCTGATCACATGTTCAAAATATATAAATCACCTCCCACATGTTTACTAAATATACCTTAACAAATGTTCAAAAATTCATTTTGGGATCTCCGAGCCTCAGAATCACGTGCCGTCAATTTTCGCAGACTCATAATAATCCCAAATAAGTTGAAAAAATTATATGAAAAATTTGGGTCTTTGCATAACTAAAAACATAGGTTCATTATGCTTAAATTATATACAATTTTCATCATTGGATAATGGTCATTGTTCATCTCATATAGAATTAGGTTGGCTTCATTCAATTTCACTTCCCATCATCATGGTTTTGAAAAATAATGTGATAAACAGTGTTTTAAACTAATTACTGGCCCTACAGTTTCCCATGTTTTTTTATAGATTTAGCATGAATAAGTGAACCACTACTCTAGACCCATAACCCTAAGAGGGTTACCCACACATGAAAAAATTTAATGAAATCAGGGAATCGAATTGCTTGCTTAGTATAAAAATTAAATGGTTCACAAGAATGAAATCCATCCTTCAATGTTTATGAAAGTAATTTAAAAATAACATGAATGAATAAATAATTAAGAACCCAATAAATTATGAATAATTGAGAATGATAATGAATAAAATAAACAGAATGGAACTAAAACAAGAAATAATCCCATGATTAAATCAAATAAATGAAATAAAAATATAAACAAAAACCTATATATGAAGAATGGTTTGTCAAAACCCTATGGCAGCCTCTTGATAGTCTATCCTCTCTACATCTAGAATAGAATAATTAATATTTTTTTTGAAACCTATATTTATAATCCTTTGTTCCATAAAATGGATTTCATGCATAAAATAAATCAATAAATGGTAGTCCACAGGTCAAAGGTAAACAAATCCCATCAAAGATGCGCTTGAAATCATCGTTTTTTGCTGATATGTCTGAAACATACATGTTTTGTAATGATTGCATCATGTATAGTGTACAGTCCAAAAATGATTCAAGAAATGTTGGTTTATTATTATTAGTGTCATGTAAATGGTTCACTTTATCAAACTTTACATCATTTAATCATTGTACATGACATATAAAGTGTGTTTCTAGTTCGGAAATCTTCATTTTCCTCCATTTCATCAGTTTCAATCATATGATACCTCTCATGACCATCCAAAATCTTGGGAAACCATTATTAAATGGATTAATTTGGTTTTGTTTCCTTTAATAAATCATACATTAAATATTCAATTTTCATTTCTGTGTTGATCTAGTTTCTCCAAATGGTGGTTCTACAAAACAATACACAAAACGTCAATATTTTCCATGAAACTCAACATTAATCAATAAATATTAAATGAATTCATACATAAAAATCCCTAAATATATATATATATATATAATAGAGTAATCAATATCTATTTGACTATTTTCTAAATATTCTTTCCAAGATTTGATAATAATCAACTAAAAACACCAACAGTGTGAGAAATATATGGTATGGTGTGCACCATGATATAAATAAGACTTCAAACTACTAACTGATAAGGAAAATATTTCCATCTCTACTTTCTCCTCCTCATTTTATAGGGTTTTACTTATCATGAGAATAAAATTACATTAAATTGGTGTGTTAATTGGTTATTCCTTGCTCATTTTGAATGTTTTAAGAACCTTCTCGATTTATCATTGCTGATATAGCCAAATCATGTAATTTCCCTTATCATGGAAAATCTTCATACCAAGAATCTGAGTAGCATCACCCAAGACATTCATTTGAAAAGACATGTTCAAGTCCTTCTTCAACCTATCAATCAGGGTGATATATCATCCAATTATCAATATATCATCAACATAAATTAACAATATAATAAATTCACTATCAAAAAATTATTTGATTAAAACACAATGATCAACAGTCATCCTTCTGTACTCATTGTTCTACATGAATGAGTCAAATTTATCGTAACATTTCCTCAATGCCTGTTTCAAACCATATAAACATTCCTTAAGTATCCATAATAGTTTTTATTTAACTTTAACCTAATATGACTCTATTTGTTCCATATATATCTCCTCATCAAGATCACTATGTAAGAACACTATCTTTACATCATGTTTTTCAACCTCTAGGTTCAGACTATCCGAAAATCCAACAGCAACTATTGTAGAATAAATTTTAATGGTAGGAGATAAAATCATCAATGTCATTACATTTCTTCTGATAAAATCCATCCATAACTATTATAGATCTATAGAATAGTTGTGAGCATCCATCTTTTCCTTTGATTTTGTACTACAACATGTTCTTGTGTTCTTTATTTCCTTATGGTAACTATACCAAATCAAATGTGTGTTTATTTTTCAATAATCTCATCTAATTTTGTATGAATTTCTCCCATTCCATCTTTTGTTGAATCCTAATTGAATCATCATAACTATCTGGCTCTCTACCTTCAGTGAGCATCACATACACATGTGGTGTGTATCTAAGACTTGTTTGTCATTCTCTGGTGGATCTTCTCAGTTGTTCTCTGGGGGAAATCTATTATGGAATATCATATAGTGTAGACATGTCAGCAGATGGAGATATATTACCTAGTAGTGATGTATCATTAGTGTCACGTATCTCTCTCACACTAGCTATAGTTGATTTTGGTGAAACTGGTTCCATATTTACTATAATTTTCTCAGAATGAAAATTTTATATATTTTTTGGCTTCTCAAAATATTCAATCATCTGTTCTTTAAGAAACACCACATATATTATTAATGATATCCTCCTTCTAATAGAATACTAAAGTTGGTATCCAATTAATCATGAGAATATCCCAAAAAGATATACTTATTTCCTTTTCTATCTACATTTGCCCGCAAATTTTTTGGGACGTGAACAAATTCTCTGTAGCCAAATACTCTCAAGTGTTTTATGAAAAATCATTACCTATAAAAACCCTTTATGAAACATCATATTTCAATGGAACTGATGGTTAAAGGTTGATATGAATAACTACAATCCTCATTACCTTCCCCAAAAGGTTTTTAACAGCTTTTTATTTGAGATCATACAATTGAATCTCATGAGAATTGTTTTGTTCATCCTCTTAGAAACACTATTATCCTGAGGCATCTTTGGTACTAATAATTCTAGTCTAATGATGATACTCCTATAGTACTCCTCAAATATACCATGATACTCTACTTTATTGTCTACCTGAACACACTTTAACTGTCTGTATATTTCCCATTCCAACTTCACAATAAACTTCTTGAAAACATCATACCATGATATTTTGTTTTCCAAGAAAATACCCCAATTTTTTTTAATGATAATCTATGAATATAAAAAAAAATAGAACCTCCCATCCTATTAGTGCTCATCATGTAGATATCAGTGTGAACCAAAACTAAAACATTCACTTTTTTATGGTAAATAACCACTAAATGATACTCTTTGTCATGTTCCAATGAAACAATCAACATAGTTATCCATATTTGTACCTTATAGCCCTGGACATAGTACTATCTTGGAGGGAATTCTAATTACTCTATCACTTATGTGAACAATATTCCTGTAATAAACATATGATGGAAAATATTTTTTAGAGGTATTGACTTCTCCTCCACACGGTCTCGAATATATGATATAAATTTAAGTTTATTTATTGCCTTTATAAATTACCATGTTTCCATTAGTAATATTCCATTTCCCATCATCTAAGGAACTGATATATCTACCATTATCAAGCATTCTAGTTGGTATCAGATTCAGGATAATATCATAGCATTCCTCCACTCCATTAATAATAACCTGCATCAAATATTATTTTCAATTAATATATTTTTAATATATGTTAAATTGGATGACCCATAATTTCCCATCTTCATTGATCCAATTTGGATATTACCTAAGCTTGGTAATGGGTTTGTGGTTTTCTATGATGCTTCTAGGAATAGTTGGGGTTGTGTGATCGTATAGGATTATCATGAGGTAACATATAGATCTCATCATCTCTGACCACATGAGAAGAGTTAACCCACTCATTATTAAGAGATATTTGTAGTTATTAATGAAAATAAGTGTTGGTGGAACTATCATTTTAGGGAAATGTTCACATCCTTTTCTAACCATAAAAGTTAGAGATATATATTTTCTAAGAAAGGCATGTATATCATCTGGAGGTAGTATGTGAAATGCCTCTAGGAGTTTGACTTCGATATCGCATACACCCTAGGTAAATAGAATGTCATTAAATATTATCTTAGTAGGAATGTTTCTTTGCAAACTATTTTTAAATTGAAGGAAGAGTGGAACCATTGGGGATTTTTATTCAATTTCATTTGGATGCTCACTAGGATGTCATATCCATGGTTTTGACCAATATATAGTTATCAACATCTCTCATTGAATATATTCTATATAGTTGAAAATAGGATGATGATTCAAAGTAATTTGGGAAACCCCATATGGTGGAGAGATTGTTACAGGTTTTTATCTCTCTTTAGATGGTATTATTAGTTTTGGGGATCATTTTTTAATCTCAGCATCTATGAGGATATTAGTTTTATTTTATTTTCATATTTCATCATGGTTTTTTCATCTAGGAACTATGAATATGTATTATGAAATTATATTGTGATTCAGGTGGCCGGGTATAAAGTGTAACATTGCTGATTTTTTGTCATGCTATTGAACTTGCCAATAGATAAAGGTAGAGTATCTAAAACATTCTAGTTTTGTCCATCCTATGTTTGTGATATTTTTGGAAATGGGATATAGAATCTATGGACTTTTTATTTGGATTACCATGGACAACTCGAGGTAGTAATGTTGTCTGGGTGGTGATTGATCAATTGAAAAAGTAATCTCATTTCATTCTGATCAGGGAAACTTCTAAAGTTGAAGATCTAGGTAAGTTGTATGTTCATGATATTATATAGTTACATGGGGTTCTTTCACCTATTGTTTTATAGAGGGATACTAGTTTTACTTCAAGGATCTGGAGGAGTCTCTAGGAGGATATGGTGGCTCAGATTAGGTTGAGTACAACTTATAATCCATATCTAGATGGTCTGACGAAGAATTTTATTCATATTTTTGAGGATATGCTATATGCTTGTTTCTTGGATTTGTTTAGATCATGGGATATAAATCTTGGACTGGTTGATTTTTATTATAAATTTTTTTACAATTCATTGATCATATTGAATCCTTTCAAGTCATTTTATGGTCTCCCATGTCTGTCACCTCTTTTTTGTCCAGAGGTCATAGAAACTTATTTAGTGGGATGAGTATAGTTTTAAACATGTCTCTAAAGATTCACGATATATTTTTGTGTCTAGTTACAGTTCATATTCGACAGAAATATTATGTTTATAAATGAAATCATCCTTTGGATTTTTCCATAGGTGATCGAGTTTTCTTGAAATTTTATCCACAGTTGTGTAATTTTCTTCTTGGAAGATAGGGAAAATTATCGATAAAATGTGTTAAAGTATTTGAGTCCATTGATTAGATTGGGAATGTTTCTTATTAGCAGGAATTGAATGTTCTATTGAATGGGATTCATGGTTTTTTTCACATATCATAGCTCAGGAACTACAATCATAATCCCTCTCACATTTTGAGTTGGGAAGAGATTGAGTTAGAGAATGATGTTTCTATTGTTAAGCAGTTAGTTGAGATCAGTGAATATAATGTGAAAGTATTGAATGGGAAGTCAATTCTATTGGTCATAGTGTTATGGTACACAGATTATATTTTCATGATACATGGGAGTGTGAGTCATAGATGAGGGTGTGGTGGCCTCGAATCTTTACCTAACTTCATTCTTCCTCAGTACTTCTCAAGGATGAAAATTCTTATGGGGGGAGTTTGTAACATTATTTTAACTTCTATTGTGTATTTTACTTCTATTTTATAGTTTCCCTATTAAATTGGGTAGGTCATGGAACTCCCGATGATAGAGACAATTTCCAAATAAAAATAATTAAAGTTGGTGTATTTATGTTTGATTCAATTAATAGACTCTAGGTTTAAATTTATTAATGGATTTGGGGAATTCCCCAAGAGTTCAAATAATTCCTAAGGTGGTTTAGATTTTTTTTAAGAATATGTAGTTTTACATTGTCTATAATAAATTTACATGTTGTGTAAAGAGTACACTGTGTTTTTTGGCTATTAGGATGATGTGGTGATCTATGTATACACCCTGTAAGGGTTACACACCATGAAATGTTAGAATTTTAGTTTTTAATTAAAAAGGTGATGTGTTTTTAGCTTCTCTCATTCCTGAGAATTACATGATGTCTAAATGGAGTATACATCATATAACTATCATGTATAGATATTTTAGAAAGTTTCTTGGCTGATATATTTATTCATTCTTCCACAGGTCCCCCTTCTCAACCTATGTCTCTCCTATGATGATTTTTTTAGCCTTTGTTCGATCCAAATTTATTCATTTTTCATTGGATCCTCAGGGTAGTTCTGTTTCATCTCTCTAGGTAAGAAATATTTGTTTCTTATTTGTTACCATTGATCATGGTAGCACTATTGCATTACGCTTTTGGTTTTATTGATATGTGGTGATGTTTCCTTTGATTCTTTTCTATATCTGTTTTTTATCTTGTTCTGGGTGTCATTTCTATTATTGGTTGTGGTGTGTCAGGTGTTTTCTCTTGAGGTATGTGTCATTCCATCTTCTTCACCGACCCTTTTTTCAAATTGAATCAATTCTAAGAGGTGTAGATTGATTCTAGGACCTTCATTGTCATTGTTGGTTTCTTAATTATGGTTTATTTCGTTGTGGGAATGTGTGACATGAGTAATTAGGTAGCTAATTCCATATCTATCCTGTATTGGGGAACTTTATTGCTCCTATTTTTCATAAATAACTTCATTTAATGAAATGAATGATATGACTGATTCTTTCAGTATGTGTGTGGAACATGATTTTTATAAAATATGGGTTTCCCCTGGTTTTTGTAAATTAAAAGGGTTTTTCAAATTATTATGAAATGGTTTGATGAAATGGTTTTCAAATAATGGAATGATGAAATGGTTTTGAAAATAGAGAACTTGGGGTGACTTGGGTACTTAGATGAAAGGTATAATAATAAGTTTCATCCACTGTCAGGGGGTTTTTTCATGCTCCGTTCCTCTACTCTCTATTTCCATTGTTCATTGACTTGTTAGAACTATAGGTGGGTTCAGTTTCTTGGGTGTTCCTCTACTCTCTAGTCTCAATTCATATGTCGAAAGGCCTTATGAATCCACAACATTCTATATTACGAATGATTTTCCTTGGAATATTGACATAGTGTGATCCTTGGAAAGTTCCTAACCATGTTTCTTCTTGGATGATTTGGGCTAGTTTTGGTTTGTAAGGTTTTTTTGTACTGTCATGGATTTTATATGATATGTTATGGATGATTTTTTTGACATGATATATCTATTTTGTTAGATGTATATGAAATGATTTTAAACTGATTTACCTTCTTTATTAGGAAATGTAAAAAAATGAGAAATTAAATTGTTTTTCTATACATTTGATATAATAATTTTAAAATTGTATATCAGGAATTGTTTTCATTAATTTTGAGAATGCTTGGCTTATTGTTTAGAGACTTGATAGGGAACACTTCATCGAGGCCCTACTGATCTTGTTAGATCACACCCTATGTACCCCTTTCATGGTGCATAGACTTAGTCATGTATATTGATGTAGGGAAAGGCAAGAATTCATAGTGAGGTTGTAAGTTTTTTTGTAAGCTAGGATAAGGTATCTATATGGTGAGATGTTGCGGGTTATCCCACACTATCACATGGAGAATGTAGGAGTATATTTTTTCAGTTTTTTTTCTTCCTTTATTGCTTCAATAGTAACTTGGTGATTTATGTACTACGTTTTCCATTTTATCACTTCTATTGTTCTTAATCTGTTATGGAATATATTTTTATCTCCCATTTTTCTATCTACAAAGTGTATATGTGTCATTTTTTTTCTTTAGGTTGGGTGAAATTGTTCCCTCTTCTTATTGTTTTTTTCATGGTACTAATCACCATCCCATGGGGATCAAGAAAAACCTTTACGTATGTTGTGAATCATGTCGGGTTCTAGTATTAAGAGGGTATTCGGGACAATTTTTTACATGATGTGGGTGGTTCAGTTTTATGGCATGATGTGATTGTAGATGGATGGAGTGTAGTTCATGGGATATACATTTATTGTCCATGTGTTTTTGTTTTTTGACATAATTTATATGTATATATTGATGACAGAAGTTATGGGTTGACCGAGGATTTATATAAGTGACTATAGATTTATGATTTTGTATGTATAATGATATTTTTGTGAATTTCTGGTTTAGTTTAATATACGTTTGAGTTTTTATATAAATTTTTTATTAAATTTTGAAAATCAATAATGTTTTTGTAAAATATTTGCAGGTGGATAATGATAATGTTGTTAAATAGGTACATTAAAATATATTTTTTACTAGTTATGATAACCTCTTCTATATATAAGAACTGCTAAATTATATAAAAATAATTATGTTTATTTACCCTATTTTATTTTCAGTTTATTTAAAAAAAACACGTTGAAATGAATTAAAACCCAACTCTATTTATTCCAAAAACGACACAAATAAAACCCGCCACTAAAAAAATAACTCCTACAAAATGATTACTGGCCATAAAATATGTGGAATTTTTTGTAACCATTGATAAACCATGTAGTGGTGATTTAACCTACCACTAGTAGAAAATTCCCACTAATAAAAATATTATTTTTTAGTGTAATCAGGCCATAATGTGAAGGACTTAATAAAATAAGTAAATGGTTCAATAATTTTATTAATAGAATAGTTGATACAAGTCATCACTAGAATACCCATTCCCCAAAAACATTCCACCCTTCAATTAGATTACCTTATGAGATTCAAATGAAACATGAAATAACTTCTTACATAGAAGATCATCAGAAATTAGATTATTTTGAATAACAGGTGCATATAATACTTTAAAAAGATTTGAATTCTCCCCAGAATTAAAATCTAGTTATATACTTCAATATTATATATTTTATATTATCTAAGGATAGTCGTTATTAGTTCTAGATAAAATTATTTATAAATGATACCTTTATCAATTTTGGAAAAAGTACTGATAAATGTTACCTTTTTTCAGTGCTAAAATAAAATTTCTAATAAAGGGTATATTTTATCAAAATGTTTTTTATCACTAATAAAATGTACCCTTTATCTGTAATTTTTTTATTTCACTGGTAAATGACCATTTATTAGTTATTTTTTAGTAATAATAAATACTACATTTATTAGTACAAGCAAAATGAATTGGTAAATGGTATCTTTTATCAGCACTATAGGAAACATGTTGATAAAAGCTACCTTTATCATCACTTTTTTCTAACACTGATAAAAGTTGCCTTTATCAGCACTAATAAAGGGCCCTTTATCAGTTATAATAAAAAAGTATTGATAAAGGTTTCAATTTATCAGTGCTAAAAAAAGGGGTGATAGAAGATACCGTTTATCAGTGATTTTTTTTAGTGCTGATAAAAGGAACCATTTATCAGTGTTTTTCTAGCGCTTAAAAGGGTATATTTTATAAAAAATAGTACATATTATTAAAAATAATATATTATTATGTAAATGTATTTATATTGATATAAATATAATATATTTTTAAAAATATTATTTATAGAAAACTAAATAATTATTTACAAAAAATATATAAGATATTTAGTGAGAATGACTTATAAATTAACTAAAAAATAGTATTAATTAATAAATTTTTGTTCATTATTGAATAATAGTAATTGTGTTAACCACCTTATTTTAGTAAGCATAAAATCATGATTCTAATGATATTAATGAGTTTATTATTTTATATAAGTATCTTATAATCTGGGACAAAAGATACAATTTTCTAAAGTATGAGTCACCATTAAGGTTAAGACTCCATTAAGTTTTCACACCACCAAGACTGGCTCACCGCTAGACATGTTATCACCATTAGAATGGAATTTGAAAATGTTCTGAAATGACTCTCTTTTACTCGAGTCACCACCAATATGATATTTTGACAAAGTCTTAGTCACCCCAAGTGTGAAAAATTAGTAAACTGTGGACTGATTCACAATCAAGGATGTCATGACCCCAGAACACAAATTTGGAAATGTATGAGACACTACCATCTTGAACTAACATTAGAGGAGTCACTACAAGAAGGATGACCTACCTTCATTTGATTCACCTTTAGAAAAGTAAAATTTTTGCTTTGTCTAAGACACTACATGACATTTATACACCTCCAGACTCTATGGCACCGGTAGACCATGAGTCACCACCACTATTTTTAAACATAACATTTTCATTTAAATGATCCTAACAACTATAATGTGAAACTTAATGCCAAAAATATTTTTAATGATTGTATCTTAAATGATCGATATAATTCATTGAAGAGGGTGTTAATCATGGTGTTTGAGGAAGTAGGATATCCTTATTCATGTGGAAATTCCTCATGATACTATTAAGAAAAGAAACAGGCTTCCTCATGCTTAGAAATGTGAAGTGGACTGATAGAAAGTAGCGATCTCTCACTTGTTGAACACACTCATAGATCTGAACCCAATTTTAAGAACACGAAGAGATTGCATGTGACTAGGAAGATGAACTACATCATTACATCAAGAGACTTCATAGAGTTAGGAATAGAAGAGTCTATGAAAATCTATTCTACTGATGTTTTCAAGAGAACCTGACTCAAGATGTATTTCAAAATAATTTCAAGGATTTATGAGCTTCACTACATATCAAACCAATCATCTCAATCCCATCATACTTTTATATTGACTATCTTTCCTATTTATTTTTAAATTACAAGCAATATGTGATACTCTATTTATTTTCACAACTATTGCATCTTGCTAAAAACTAAATGATACTTTGATATATTATCCAATATTTTCTTATCATTTATAATCCCACGTAAAACTGAGGTAGAGGTCTTGTGTGACCTTTTATTTTTTATAATACCTTGTGTAACTATGGTAGAGGTTATGTGTGACTTGGATAGTTATATACTATTCTAAAACCTGATCCATGTTATGGATAAAAATGATTATCTTATATAAACAACTTTGTGGTGGTTAATCTGCAAGTGGGGAGGACTAAGTCTCATATTTGGACTGAACCTCTTGTATTCAAAATTCTACTAGGTGTTTTATTTTTTTTACCATGAATCAGTTCTTTATAACTGAAATTTATTTTAATCTATAAAAAATATATACTTTTATAATTTAGTATAATTAGTGTTTTTATAAGATTTTAATTAAGTAAATTGATTTTAAAGGGTTCAGTGATATTGTATATTATTTACCTGATACCTAATCAATATTCTAAGAAATATTTTTGAATGATTAAAACATATAAAAATATGTTGTTTTGGTTAACTAGTAGATTTTTAAATAAATTTGGGGAATATTTTTTATTCCATTTTTAATAGAATTTTTTATTGGGTAATCAATTCACCCCCCCCCCCCCTCTTGAGATACTCACTCGGAACAACATTTGGTATCAAAGGCTTATTTTCATTGGTATTAATGTTTTAAAAATAGTTTTATATTTGATTTTAATTGTACATTAAAGATATTAAATTTCTATTATTTATAAAGTTAACTATTTAAATGGATTCTAGACAAGAATTATCTACTACTAATAGAGCTCCATTTTTTAATGATAACAATTATTCTCAAGGGAAAATTAAAATAAAATTACATATTTAGAGTGTGGTTTTGGAAATTTAGACTAATATAGATGATAAATATTTTATACATGATACTAATAGAATGGATTGGGAGAATGCTACAAATATTTCTTATAATAATTATTATAAACCAATTAATTCCCTGCAAAATACTTTAGGAGATGATGAATTTAATAGAATATATTCATGTAAAACTACAGATAGAATTTGGTAACCTTATCAATTTCACATGAGGGAATAACAAATGTTAAAGAGATGAGACCTAACACACATATTATTAAATATGGAAAATTTAAGATAAATCATGATAAACCTATTTCTGATATGTACCTCACGTTCAAAGAAATTGTGAACACAATGATCTCACCTGGGAATCTTGTATCTAACAAGGACCAGATCATGTGGAAGTTATGATGTTTACCTGAAACATTGAGAGGCACATCTATCTCTGTTAGAGATTCAAGTGATATTAGTAGGATACCAATAAAATAGATGATTGGTAATCGTATTATTTTTGAGGAAGACATATAAGTATACTCATAAGACAATGAAGAAACTAAGAGGAAATCAGTAGAATTTAAGACTTCAACATCCATAAAAAAGATAAATAAAAACAAAAAGAGAATGTTTGAGATGTATGTTCAAGTGATAGTTAATATACATCAAAAAGGTATGACGGGATGGCTCACCTATCCATAAGATTTAAGAAATTTTATCGGGAAAAAGAATTTTTATTTGAAAGCTCAATTATAAAGGGAAATATGATACTAAAGGTAATTAAAATAAAGACAAGAAGAGAGATGATGATCCCAGAGAAGTTTTATTCTAGGAATATAAAATAAAAGGATATATAAAATCAAACAATCCAAAGATCAAGTATAATTCCACATACCAAAATTTCCTAGAGTCAGTTCTAAAATGTGTTGTGTAATATTTTTATAAAAGAAACTAAATAATTACACAACACTTTACACAGACAATGACCTCTTACCAACCTTGGTTTAAGAGAATAGATAAACCATATACTTAACAAAACCATATAGAACAAATTAAATTAAAACACTTCATGGTAACTCACACTGTAAGCTAAACAAACAACATTGGGAAACTCTATTAAACCTATTGAAAATAATTTAAATAAGGGGTGATAATTAAATATGTCCAGTAATGGGTTTTAAAACCATTGATAAATCATTTTAATAATATTATTTTGAAAATAATTTCCAAAATTCATTTATAAATATCCTTTTGAATACATTATCTGAAATTAGTTATGTCTTGAAAATACTATAAAATTTTAGAAAACACTTACGTTTAAAAATTTTATTTGATCATTTTACAGTATTTTTTTAAAAAAAATATTTAATATTATTAAAACAAAACACTTATATGAGGCCACTTAAAACATTAAAGGCTCTCTTGGAACTACCTACTCATGGAACGATGAGTTCACTCCCCAATTATTCTCCATATTTAAAACACTTGAGTACTGGTTTTTCTGAAAACATTTTACGTTTTATTTATTTATATATACTTACACTTGAGTTTTTAATTTTGAAAACATGTCACTTCATTAAAATGACTATGAAACTTATATTTATATATAAGTATGTATATACATAAATATATAAAATTTCATTGCATATCTCTTGAATGTTTGGTTACAAAAAAAATCCTTCCACAAGACAATGCATGGACTATACATGAATTAAAACATAATTTCGTGAATTAATTATTCTACTCATATAAATATTTTTTTTAAATAATCAAAATAATTAATTGTGTTCCACACATAAAATTTTAAAATCAAATTTAACATAAACACTTTCAATGAAATCCATGCACTTATTAATAGTGTAATTAAAACATAAAATTTAAATTGAATTCATGGATTTTATTATGAATGAAATGTATGTCGCTGTTATGCATAATGAATTTCCATGATTTCAGGAATAAGTGGAATCCTTGATTTTAATATAACTTGATGACATTCTATGCGCATTTTTTTGAAACATGACAATAAAAATTAAAACATGT
The DNA here is from genome assembly GCA_963277665.1 of Viscum album. Classification (NCBI taxonomy): domain Eukaryota; kingdom Viridiplantae; phylum Streptophyta; class Magnoliopsida; order Santalales; family Viscaceae; genus Viscum; species Viscum album. The sequence continues at coordinate 1,135,738,407 of OY728166.1, forward strand.
CATTAATCACTTTGTTATATATATATATACATATATATATACTATAAATTTATATTTGAAAATAAGAACTTAATCCTTCATAATAATCACATATATATACATATTTATGTACGCATATATATATATATATATATCATGGAATCAAATAATTAAATTAATGAATAAAAAAATCTTCGATACACAAAAATATCCCTTGAAATTAAATTCTTAAACATGAAGATGCTATAAAGTATTGTGTATGTATATATATATATATATATTTATAATTTTAACACATATATTCATATTACTTATAAAATAAATCCTATTACACACATAATCAATGAAATACAAATATCATTATGAAATAAATAATCCTTGGTCTTGAAATTAATACTTATATATATATATATTTGAAATTTGAATGAAAAATTTCCCTTTATGGAATTATAAGAAAAGAAAATCATAAACCATGATGTGAAAATAAATTTTTATTAACACCTTAACATAATAATAATATAGTATATAAAATTAATAATATACCCTTAAAATGAAAACATGAACATACTAGATAATCAACCTTACTTTAGATTATAAAATTTAGAAGAAATTGTACTCAAAAGAAAAATAACCCTCACAAAAAATAGGATTCATAAAATATTATTTTTGAGGATCAGGATATAAATAAATAATATTACATCTCCCTTATAGAAATAATAATTTATATAAAAAATATTTGAAAATAAATAATTTCCCATTACTAAAAATGAAACATTTAAATTTCTTTAAAAACCAAATCAACACTTGAAAACAAATCAAAACAATTTCAATTACATGAATTTTATTTCAGAAGGTGAAGAAATTCTGAAAATTCTACTACCTTGAACACAAATAAGGGACTGTAAATTAGTATCCCCCTAGTTGTAGTCGCACACAGAAGGATTTTATGGCCAAAACAAATATAGATTCCCGCTTGTAGAGAAAAATGGGATTTTAGATGAAGAAAGAAAATATAATATTGTAATAGATTCATCTATATAATAAAATCTAAAAAACAAATTAATAATCAATATAAATTAACTACTATAGAAGTATCCCCAAAAAACATGTAGAGAAATAATAAATAATGATCCTATCATGGATATATTCGATAAAAAATTGGATTGTAATAGACATTTTCAGAGCAATATTCTTTGCAGATAAATAAGACCGTATGTGAACCATCGACTTGAGTTAATAGAAATAGATTTGTGTAGAAATTTAAAGAAATATTCAAAAATAAGAAATAAAAAATAAAGGAATCCAAAGTACATAGATATGAGAGAATATGGCACCTATATTGAAAATAAGAACCTAACTCACACTAGGTTGGAGAAAAATTAATCCTCAACCATTTGGATCTTGATCGGAGACAAACCCAAAACCACTTGGAACACTTCGAAGATGCTCAGATCAACATCGATATATGGACTGACTCCACTTATAAATCTTGAAGCTCCTAGGTGCTCGACCTTGCCTACTCCAAACTCCCCTATTGGCATCGGTTGAAGTCGATGCCCACAAGATCTTATAGAAGATCTGATCGACACCTTTAAGGTGACCTCTGCATCGACCTCATGGCTTCATGGATCGACTTCTTCTCCCCAGACAAGACCCTATGTGTATTCCCCTAAACACCTTATTCTTGATTTCAGCCTCCCCTATCATCAATTCCCTTTTTTTAAAATCAATTTATCATAATGTTTTACCACTTTTTTATTTTTAAAGTAAAAAATGATATATTCTTACATAATATTTTTATAAAAAAAATTATATTCATATAAAATAACATTTATTTTATTACAAAAATATTTTTAAATTCAAAATATTTGTTTTTTATAATAATAAATTTTAATACAAATATTAAATATTTATTTATTTCAATAAATTATAACACTTTAAAAAGGTACTGAAACATAAGTATTAATGTAGATTTTTTTAACTTACATTAGATTAAAATAATGTTACATAAAATATTTGAGATTTTTAATATTGCAACATATATTACTAAATAATAATCATTTAAAATGCCAACTATAATTTCAACATTTAATTAAAATAGAATTAAAATTTTATATTAGTATTAATTTTTTAAAAATATTAAAATCATAAATTTATAATTTGATTCCTATTTATATTTTTATATCATACTTTTAAAATAAAATATATATAAAAATAAATTAATTATAATTGTATGTTAATAAATAACCTTTTGATAGAAAATTAAATATTTTCATTCAAATAAAAATAAATATAATAATAATAAATTTTTTATTTATAATCTTAATTTAAAATAATTTTGAAAACTATAAGTAATAATTATATTTAATTATAAGTATTATTAATTAATTAAAAAATTATATATTTTTAAAAATAAACCTATATCAAAAATTTTGTTTCTTGGTTTAGTTGTAAATAAATACATTTAATAAAAAAAAAATTATATTAAAATAATGAATGGAAATTATAGGATGTCACATTATCTCCCTTTCAAAAGAATTGTGTCCTCGTAAATCGTTTGTCGGACTCAAGAAAAATCTAAATCTCTGTCTTAAAAATTAAGAAACACTTCAAACAATAAACATCTAGACATGAAAACATATAATATCAAAATATTTCGATATAGTTCCTCTAATACCAATTATGACACCCCATACCCTATTTTCCAATGTCGGTGCTAAAACATGTTGTTCATTTTTTTATAAAATAAACTTAATAATTAAAAAACACTTTAATAAAAAGTGGACTTTTTCCATTCTTGGTTTCAGAGAGTAGAAAAATCATACACTTAACAAAACCGTACAAAACAAAATAAAATAAAATACTTCACTATCTCTCACACCTTAAGCGAAATGAACAACTTTGGGAAACTCTACTAAACTATAGAGAATAATTTAAACCTAGGGGTGAGCATTATATATTCCCAGTAAGGGGATTTAAAATCATTGATAATTAATTTTAAAAATATTAATTTGAAAATAATTTTGAAATTCTGTTTGAAATATCATTTTTAAGGCATTATTTGATATTAATTACAACTTAAAAATATTATGTCATTTTATAAAATACTTGCAATCAAACATTTCTTTAAATATATTTTACACGTGCCTGTCGTGGGGTGTGACAAAAAAAAATAAAACCTAAGTTAAAATTTAGTAAAGTGGGTAACCTAAGTTGTCTCCAGAGAGGAGTGCACAACAATTACGTTTGTCACTTAAATTAAAGAAAGAAGAAGAGGTTCTTTTTGAAAGTTGTTTGAGTTCAAAAATAAAGAAAGAAATTGAAAAGAAGGGTTGAACACTAATGGATGAAGAGAGTGATGGGGTCATGGTAGGATCACATTTTTTAATGTCATCATAGTCACAAAGATCATATTACCTCTCTTCCTTTTGAATGACAAATGAAAGACTCCTCGATCGGGTCATCTATCACCCTTGGTTTAAGAAGAAAATTGAACTCACTCATATGTGCATGGAAGTTCAAAAAAAATTACTAAACAACTAAGGAAATTCCCGATCGGGAATTATTGCTCCTTAGAACTCTAGAAAAAGTATACTAGTTCCACACACGTGCCAATGATCGTTAGACACTCGCCACTGAACACAATCTACTCGATCGAGACAAATTACACTAGGCGGAGGGAGATTAAAATTCTTTAACCAAAGCTATTAAAAATGAATACACCAAACTCAAAACATGGTCACATTAAGAGAATTGGGAAACACTGAGAATATATTTCATTCAAAAGAAAGATAAGGTTTTACATTTAAGCACAAAACTCCGACATTACAAAAGAGAAACTCCCCCTTCCCCGATCACTCAAAGGTTTTACCCATCTATGTGAAGGGTATTAGATTTGAAAGGGGAAGAATAGAGCATAATGAAACTAAGTAAAAAGAAAATATAAAATAAAAAGAACTTAAAGAAATGAATCCTCCAGAACATCCCTTATTGCACCTTCTTCAACCCCTTTGAATGGAAGTGAATACTCTTATTTATAGGCTTGGGGAATAGAAAATTTCCCTCCAAAATTACTCCCCCGAAAGTTTGAGTCTGGTTGTCATAGTTAATGACAGCAGTTGGGAATGGGTACTTCTTGAAAGTTGTTCCCCTATATCTCTTCTGTCTACCCACAAATTTGGAGCCTTATTTATACAGTTATGAAGGAGATATGGCCACACTACGCCGGATATTTAATTCTGTCCAGGTGACTCTTCGTATTCCAAAACACCGAGTTCCAACGCATTAATGACCTTGAAAATGAAAGAATCGGACGCGGAAATATTAATAAAAGTTGTTACTATGGATTTAATCTATCTCCATGTAAAAGTTCCGCTCTAATGGTTCGACCATTAATGATATATGGGCCCCACAATAAAATTATGCAGTTCTGTACACAATTTTCGAGGCCTGACTTGTGAGCTGAATTTGAGATTCCAAATGATGGATTGAGCTTTGGGTCCAGCATGATAAAATGAATCCCACGAGAATATAAATCCTACAAAAAAGGAATCATACAATTTTTATCAAAAATATAAAAGATATTTCTGAAATACAGAAGCTCCGCAAAACTGCTAAATTTCCAGAATTAACCAATTTCCACAATTAAGCCCATAATTCACCAAAATACTAAAATGATACAAATCAGCTCAAATTGCTTATTTGAAGGGGTTAAATCATTGAAACACATATGAAAAATTATTAAAATATTATCTCTATCAATTCCCCCACACTTAGCACTTGGACTCCCGGACAAGTCAAAATCAAAATCAAATCAAACCAAATTCGAAACACATGCCATTGAGATCCACCAATTCCACACCAAGAAATAAAAGTTTTCATGCCTCATCCATAACCATTATTACAAGATCTAAAATCATGTCATTCAATATTTTTTCCTCTTCATTTCTCCTCCCATGCACACAAGACACCTACCTCACATTAATTTTCTCTCATCTCACAAATATCACTTTTCAACAAAGTTTTTCTCATCCAACCCAATGCAAGGGTCACCATAGGTTTAAAAAACTCCTACTTCTCCACCCGATGTGAGTCAAGGAAATTTGTTTATCATGAGGACTTTTCAAGTTTGTTCTGTGGCTTTTGGTTGGTAGGATTTTTATGTGAAAAATTATGAGGCCGAATGAGGAAGGCTTGGCTCTTTTTGAAGCAAAATTGCACAATTCTAATTTTCACTCATGTATGGTATCCTCCTCAATCCACTTAGTAGAAATTCAGCTCCATCATCATGAAATATCAAGAAATTTTTAAACTTCTCAGCATTTCTTCAGCAAAAATTTCAATCTTCTTAAGCATGATTTTCTTGAAAGCTCCAGAAAAGGCACGGCTTTCTTCCTCCATTAGAATCTCCAGAAAGGCACAGCTTCTTTTATCATGAAAGCTCTAGAAAAGGAACAGCTTTCAACATAATGATTTTTCATCAGCAGAAACATATATTCATCATTTTAGTTTCTACCCAAAGTTTCACCAAATGAGGTAGCACAACACAAGACAACTTCCCCAACACTTAAGTTCAACTAGATCATGCAATTTCACTTCAAGAGCAGGTTAAAAAGGGAAAATTGGCTTGCAATGTGGCTAACCTCACTGGCTGTTCATGGCTTCTATGGGCTACAAGGATTAATTTACAAGGTAGGATAGAATGAAAGGGATTATCTTGAAAAGAGGGATTTCAAACCAAAGAAACTCCTAAATCATTTAAAACACATGTACCCCAAACCCTCAAGTTTCGAAAGGAATTAATCAAATTCCGGTTAAGAAAAGCATGGTATGGTTCTCTCAAGAAGTGAGGTGAATGAAAAGAATACACAATAATGGTTCAGAAGCCTCACAGGAAAGTTATTTCAAAGATAATGACAGTGAGATGTGGCATGGGATTCAAAAACCTGAGTACTTTTCATGAAATTCCCAAAGAATTGAACTTGAAACAAAATCATTTTCAGCATTCATTTAAGCTCAGTTTTATGGAATAAATTGGTTCACTCAATGGAATGGGATTTAAAAATAGAAATGATAATCATTTTAGCTTAAAAATTTTCAAAAACACACCCAAAACTAAAAAATAAAAACACAAAAATTTGAAAACACACAATTTTTTTTAAAACAAACAACAAATGAAAATCCAAAACTACAAAGGCTCCCTCCCCCACACTTAAATGATGCAGTGTACTCAATGCATTTAAGTGGATTTAACATGTAAGCAGATTTTAGAATGAATCACAAAATCAAGAAAGTGTAAAGGAGAGGTACAACCTGACTTATTGGTAATGCAACACTGAGTTAAGCTCTTAAGCGTTTCACACTAAAAACCTACAAGAAAAAGAACAAAAGAAAACATAAGAAATTTATTAAAAAAATGAAAATAGAAATATGATGAGAAAAGAAGGATAGATCTTTGTTTAATCCCCCAAGTGGGCCCTGGGTTTTGACTGCCTCCAGATGGGCAGTTTCAGTTGGTTATCCCCAATCTGAAGGTGGGTTGAGTTTCTTTATGATGAACCAACAAAACTTCTTCTTCACATCATGTGCTTCATCCTTTTTTTTAGGACACCATGGGTATAGTACACCAAATCCACCCCTAGGAAAATAATATACAACTTTCTTGGTGGTGCTAGGACAAAGAATGAGTCCTCATATTTCTTGGTTTCCAATTTCATAGCCTCCTCTTCATTCTCCAGTGATTTTTAAAGGTATGCTGCATCATTGGAAAAATCAAAGGGAATGTTAGAGTTTAATTATATTTGAACAAATATAAAGCATGAAGAATAAATATAAAATTCTTCCCTTTCAAAGTAAGCATCTTGCATCATTGTTTCCTTAGCCAAATCCACTTGGATTCCCTCTTGAACTTTCTCTAATAAATTATCAACATGTTTGGGGAGCTCCAACTATTCCTCTTTAAGCGCATCTTCTTTTTCTTCCTTGTCTACCAACACAATACATTAGTTGTCCGAATCTAAAAATTTCAAGAAAGGGGAGGTGATACTCAATTCAGATTCAATAAAATTAGAATATAATGATTTCAAGAAAAGATCATCTCCCTGAGGTTTCTCGGCTTCATTTGCTTCTTCAGTGGGAAGTTCCTCTTGAAGTAGAGTGGTAGCAGATGGAGGAGGGTAGTCAGGCTCCTCAACATTCTCTTCAAATTAAACCACGTTGGTGGTGTATTCCTTCAATGATGATGGATCTTATACATTATGAGGAACTGGTGGATCAAGTAGTTCCTCACACTCCTTCCAAAACTCGTCCAGATCTTGTTGATCGCCGGTACTTACTGGTTCTTCAACATCAAGGATGAGTGGGGAATACACTTCCACCAATGGATCAGGTTGAGGTTCTGGTTAAGGTTCTTGATCCAATGTAACCTTCTCTAAGGACTTCAATCTTTGATAATCAATGTTGACTTGATTCACCGTGTCCATCAGTTCTTGAAGCGAGATACCTATGACATGTCCATTCATCATTTTCTTGGCCAAAATAGTGAGTTCATCAAGATTTTGAAAGAGGGATTCCACGTAATTATGAACCATTTGTCCCTGAAACTGTGATTAATCAATCCAAGAAGAATAATTATAGTTGGAATACATCATATATATTTTTTTTTAAAGTAAAATAAATGAAAATATTTACAAAATGTTAGAATTAGATTGTTGGCACAGCCTCCCCGGCAACGGCGCCAAGTTTTGACACGTGTCGATCATGGGGTGTGACAAAAACAAATAAAACCTAAGTTAAAATGTAGAAAAGTGGGTAACCTAAGTTTTCTCCAGAGAGGAGTGCACAACAATTACGTTTGTCACTTAAATTAAAGAAAGAAGAAGAGGTTCTTTTTTAAAGTTGTTTGAGTTCAAAAATAAAGAAAGAAATTGAAAATAAAGGTTGAACACTAATGGATGAAGAGAGTGATGGGGTCAGGGTTGTATCACCTTTTGTAATGTCATCATAGTCACAAATATCATCTTACCTCTCTTCCTTTTGAATGACAAATGAAATACTCCTCAATCGAGTCATCTATCACCCTTGGTTAAAGAAGAAAATAGAACTCACTCCTATGTGCATGGAAGTTCATAAACAATTCCTAAACAAATAAGGCAAGTCCCGGTCAGGAATTTTTTCTCCTTAGAACTCTAGAAAAAGTCTAATAGTACCACACACGTTCCAATGATTGTTAGACACTCACCACCTAACACAATCTTCTCGATCGAGACAAATTGCACTAGGCGGAGGGAGATTAAAATTCTTTAACCAAAGCTATTAAAAATGAATACACCAAACTCAAAACACGATCGCATTAAGATTATTGGTAAACACTGAGAATAGATGTCATTCAAAATAAAGATAAGGTTTTACATTTAAGCACAAAACTCCGACATTACAAAAGAGAAACTCCCCCTTCCCCGATCACTCAAAGGTTTTACCCATCCATGTGAAGGGTATTAGATTTGAAAGGGGAAGAATAGAGCATAATGAAAATAAGTAAAAAGAAAATAGAAAATACAAAGAACATAAAGAACTGAATCCTCCATCACAGCCCTTCTTGCACCTTCTTCAACCCCTTTTAATGGAAGTGAATACTCTTATTTATAGGCTTGGGGAGTAGAAAATTTCCCTCCAAAATTACTCCCAAGAAAGTTTGAGTCGGGTTGTAATAGTAAATGACAGAATTTGGGAATGCGTCCTTCTTAAAAGTTGTTACCCTCGATCTATTCTGTCGACCCACAAAATTGGAGCCTTATTGGTCCATGTATGAAGGGGATATGGCCAAACTACTTCAGATATTGAATTCTGTCCAGGTGACTCTTTGTATTCCAAAACACCGAGTTCCAACGCATTAATGACCTTGAAAATGAAATAATCAGACGTGGGCATATTAATGAAAGTTGTTCCTATGGATTTCCTATATCTCCATGTAAAATATAAGCTCCAATGGTTCGACCATTAATGATATATGGGCCCCACAATAAAATTATGTAGATCTGTACACAGTTTTTGAGGCCTTACTTGTGAGCTGAATTTGAGCTTCCAAATGATGGATTGAGCTTTGGGTCCAGAATGATAAAATGAATCCCACGAGAATATAAATCCTAAAAAAAGGAATCATACAATTTGTATCAAAAATATAAAAGATATTCCTGAAATTCAAAAGATCCACAAAACTACTAAATTTCCAGAATTAACCAATTTCCACAATTAGGACCATAATTCACCAAAATACTAAAATGATACAAATCAGCTCAAATTGATTAATTTGAAGGGGTTAAATCGTTGAACCACATATGAAAAATTATGAAAATATTATCTCTATCAATATTACACTGTTTTTCTGAAAATAATACAAATGATTTTTAAAAAACCACTAATCTGAGGCCACATGAATCATTTAAGGTTTTTTTGGGCCTTCCCACTTAGAGAATGATGGGTTCACTCCCTAATTCCCTTCCATATTTACAATGTTCATGTGCCAGTTTTTTCTAAAAACAACTTGATTTTTCCTTATATATATATATATATATACATTCACTAGAGTTTTATATTTTTAAAACAAGTCACTACATTAAAATAAACTAGCGCACTTATTTTTATATTTAAGTATGTATATATAAAAATATATAAACTTACATTTCATATCTCGTGTGTGTTTTCTTATAGCCAAAACTCATGCCATAAGCCTTTTCATGGACTATACATGTATTCAAACTTTTTTCTTGAATTTCTTTTTCTACTCATATAAATATATTTTTTTCATAAAATAATCATAATAATTAATTATGTTCCATACATAAAATTGTAAAATAAAAATTTAAAATAAACACATTCAATAAAATCCATCCACTTATTAATTATAGAATTAAACTTTAAATTTAAATTGAAATCATGAATTTTATTATGAATGTAAGGTATGTCATTGATATGCATAATGCATGGCCATGATTGTATACAGATGAGACATCCTTGGTTTTAATATAACATGATGACACGCTATGGAAATTTTTTTGAAACATCCCAATAAAAATAATATAATGTCAATAATCATTTTATTCTTTATATAGATATATACATACATATATATATCTAAACTGTGAATTTAAATTCTAAATGAATAATTTGATGTTTCATAATAATCAAATATATATACATATACATATATAATCATATTTATATCATGGAATCACATAGATAAATTGATGATTAAAAAAAACACTGATACACAAAAATATCCCTTGTAGTTAAATTCTTAAACATGAAGATGATATAAAAATATTTCATATGTGTGTGTAATTGAAACACATATATTCATATTAGTTATAAAATAAATTCTATTATAACCTAAAAAATAAATAGAATTATAAATATGAAATAAATAAACCTTGGTTTTGAAATTAATACATATATATATATATATATATTAAATTTGAATGTAAAATTTTCCATGAAAAAATTAGAAGAAAATAAAATCATAAAACACGATGTGAAAATAAATTTCTATTAACACCTTAATATAATCAAAATCTAGTATATAAAATTAATCAGCAACCCATATAATAAAAATATGAACAAAATGGATAATACACCTTACTTTAGATTATAAATTTTAGAAGAAATTGTACTCAAAAGAAAAATAACCCTTAAATAAAATAATTTTTAAAAATATTAAAAAATAATTTTAACATATCTGTTACAGAAATAATAATTCATATAAACAAGTGTTTGAAAATAAATAATTTCCCCTTATGAAAAATAAAAACATTTAAATTTCTTGTACCACCAAATATACACTTGAAAACAAATCAAAACAATTTCCCTTACATGAATCACATTGTAGAAGGTAACAAAATGATAAAAATTATACAGCCTTGAACACACACCTGATACTGTAAATTGTTTCCACCCAATTGCAGTCACATACAAGAAAGATTTTATTGAAAAAACAATGATAGATTCAAGATTTCAGAGAAAGATGGGATTTCAGATGAAGACAACAAATATAAAACTCTAATAGATTCATCTGACTAATATCATCCCAACAACAAAGACAAAATCAATAAAAATTGACTAATACAAAAACATCCCAAGAAAACATCTATAGAAACAATAAATAATGATGCTAATAGTGATAGATTCGATAAAAAATTGGATTAAAATAGACATTTTCAAAGCAAATGATGTTGTAGATAAATATGACTGCAAGTGAACCATTGGCATGAGTTACCAGAAAGTGATTAGGGTAGAAGATTCCAAAAAACATACAAAAATGATATATTTGACATAGAGGAATCTAAAGACCTTAGATCTGATAAAATCGGACACCTATAAAAAAAATAAACACCTACCTCTCACTAGGTTGGTGAAAAATGAAGCCTCGACTAATCGGATCTCAATAAAAGTTGATCACCATAGGATCCTCCGCAAGATCTGATCGACACCTCCAAGGTGACCTTGTCTTCGACCTCACAGCTCATGTTCTTATCCCTAGAAAAAACCTTATGTTCATATACCTAAACACCCTATTCACAATTTCACCCTCCCCTATAATCATTTCCATTTTTTTAAATCAATTTATCATTATTTTTTATCTCTTTTCTACTTTTAAAGTAAAAAATGATATATTCTCACTTATATTTTAAAAAAAATTATTCATATAAAATAAATTCATTTTATTAAAACATTTATTTTTAAAAACATCATATTTGATTTTATAATAAGACATTTTAATATGAATATTCAATAATTTTTATTTCAATAAATTATAACACATTGTAATTGTAATAAAAAGTAAATATTATTATTTATTTTTTTAGCATACAATAGATTAAAATAATGTTACTTAAAATATATGATATTTTTAATACTGCAATATATATTACTAAATAATAATTATTTAAATTTCCATTTATAATTTCAATATTTGATTAAAATAAAATTAAAATTTTATAATAGTATTAATTTTATAAAAATATTCAAATCATAATTTTATAATTCAACACTAATATATATTAATATATCATATTTTAAAAATCAAATATTAATAAAAACAAATTAATTATGATTTTTTGTTAATAAATAATCTTTTGATAAAAAAAATATATTTGTTCAAATACAAATAAATATAATAATAATAAAATTTGTATTTTTAATCTTAATTTAATATAATTTTGAAAACTATAAGTAATAATTATAAAAAATTATAAGTATTATTAATTAATTAAAAATAATAATTAGCTTTTAAAAATAAAACCATCTCAAAATTATTTTTAACCGGTATTAATTATGAATAAATACATTTAATAAATAATTTTATATTAAAATAATGATTTCAAATTCTCGGATGTCACATTATCTCCCCTTTAGAAGAACTGTATCCTCACAATTCATTTATCAAACTTAAGAAAAATCTGAATTTCTGCCTTTAGAATTAAGAAATACTTCAACCAATAAACTTCTAGACTTGACAACATCTAATATCCAAATTTTTCTAGATCATTCCTCTGATACCAATTATGACACCCCATACCCCAGTTTCCCGGTGTTGGTGCTAAAATGTGCTATGTAATTTTTTTATAAAAGAAACTGAGTAATTAAACAACACTTTACTATAAAGTGGACCTTTTATCGGTCTAGGTTTCAAAAAATATAAAAATCATACACTTAACCAAACCGTACATAACAAAATAAAAGAAAATAATTCATTATCTCTCGCACATTAAGAGAAATGAATAGATTTTGGAAGCTCTACTGAACTATAGAAAATAATTTAAAACCATGGGTGATCATTAAATATGCCATGTAAGGGTTTTAAAATCATTGATAAATAATTTTAAAAATAATATTTTAAATAATTTCAAAATATCATTTAGAAATATCCTTTTTAATACATTATTTGATATTACTTACGACTTAAAAAAAACTGTATCATTTAAAAATTAACTAACATTAAAACATTGCTTTATACATATTCCAGTTTTTTTTTCTGGAAATGATATGCAAGATTTTGAAAACAAAGCACTGATCTGAGGCTACATGATACATTGAAGGTTGTATGGGGCCTTCCCACTTAGTAAAGTATGTGTTCACTCCCTAATTCCCTTCCATATTTACAATGTTCAAGTGCCTGTTTTTCTGAAAATATCTTATGTTTTCTTTATATATATATATACCTTCACTAGAGTTTTTAATTTTGAAAACATGCTATTGCATTAAAATAAACTATCACACTTATATTTATATATAAGTATGTATATATGTATAAATATATAAACTTTCATTTCGTATCTCTTTTGAGTTTTCTTATAGCCAGAACTCATTCCACAAGCCTTTACATGTACTATCCATGTATTAAAAATTCTTTTCATGAATTACTTTGTCTACTCATATAAATAATTGGTTTTATTAAAATAATCAAAGTAATTAATTTTGTTCCCCACCTAAAATTGTAAAAGAAACATTTAAAGTCAACACATTCAATGAAATCTATGCACTTATTAATTATGGAATTAAACATTAAAATTTAAATAGAAATAATGAATTTCATTGTGAATCAAAGGTATGTCGTTCTTATGAATAATGCATGGTCATGATTGTATACAGATGAGGCATCTGTTATTTTAATATAGCATGATGACATGTTATGGACATTTTTCTGAAACATCACAATAAATATAATGACATGTCAATAAGAATTTTATTCTTTATACACACAAACACACAGATATATATATATATATATATATGTATCTAAATTATGAATCTAAATTCTAAAGAAAGAACTTGATATTTCATAATAATCACATATATATATACACAAATATATATAATCATATTTATATCATGGAATCAAAAAATTAAATTTATGATTAAAAAATTCTTCGATACACAAAAATAACCCTTGCAATTAAATTCATAAACAAGAAGATGCTATACAAATATTGAATATATATATATATATATATGTAATTTAAACACATATATTCATATTAGTTATAAAATAAATCCTCTTATACTCCTGATAAATGAAATATAAATATAATTATTAAAATAATAAATTTTGGTTTTTAAATTAATACTAATATATATATATATATAACTATGAAATTTGAATGTAAAATTTCTCTTTACAAAATTTAGAAGAAAATAAAATTATAAACCATGATGTGAAAATAAATTTCAATTAACACCTTAACATAATCATTATCTGGTATATAAAATTACTCAAGAACCCATACAATGAAAATATGAACATAATGGATAATTGACCTTACTTGAGATTATAAAATTTAGAAGAAATTGTACTCAAGAGAAATAATTTCCCCTTATTAAAAAATAAAACATTTAAATTTTTTAACAACCAAATTAACACTTGAAATCAAATAAAAACAATTTTCATTACATTAATAGCATTGTAGAAGGTTAAATAATTCTGAAAATTATACTACCTTGAACACACACCCAATAATGCAAATTTTTTTCCACCAAATTATAGTCACATACAAAAATATTTTATGGAAGAAAACAATGATAGATTATAGCTTGCCTAGATTTATGGGATTTGAGATAGATACAACAAATATAAAACTGTAATAGATTCATCCAACTAATACCATATCCAAAACAAAGAAAAAATCAATATAAATTGACTACTACAGATACATCCGAAGAAAACATGTATAGAAACAAAAAATAATGATGCTAATAGTGACAGATTCGATAAAAAATTGGATTTAAATAGACATTTATGGACTAATAGATATTGTAGATAAATATGACCACAAGTGAACCATCGACATGAGTTAGCATAAAGCGATTATGGTCTAAAATTACAGAAACATAAAAAAATTATAAATCTGAAACAAAGGAATCTAAAGACATTAGATATGATAAAATCAGACACCTCTAAAAAAATTAGAACCTACCACTCACTAGGATTGTGAAAAATGAAGACTCGACTATTCAGATCTCAGTAAAAGTTGATCCATGCAGGAACCTCTGGAAGATCCAATCAACACATCCAAGGTGACCTCGTCTTCAACCTCATATCTTATGTTCCTCTCCACAGAAAAAAAAAATTATGTTCATTCCACTAAACACCCTATTCACAATTTCAACCTCCACTATCATCGTTTCCGTTTTTTCAAAATCAATTTATCACCATTTATTATCACCTTTTTATTTTTAAATAAAAAAATTATATATTCTATCTTAAGATATTTTATAAAAAATTATATTCATATAAAATAACATTCATTTTATTAAAGCATTTATTTTTAGAAAAATAATATATTTTTTTTATAATAATACTTTTTAATATTAATATTCAATATTTATTTATTTTTGTAAATTATTACACCTTAAAAAATGTATTAAAAATTAAACATTAATAATAATTATTTTAACATACACTATATTAAAATAATGTTACTTAAAATATTTTATATTTTTAATATTGTAATATATATTACTAAATAATAATTATTTAAAATGCCATATATAATCTCAATATTTAATTAAAATAAAATTACAATTTTATAATAGGATTAATTTTATAAAAATATTCTAATCATAATTTTATAATTCAAACCTAATATATATTTATATATAATATTTTTTAAATCAAATATTTATAAAAACAAATTAATTATAAATTTATGTTAATAAATAACCTTTTGATCAAAAAATAAACATTTTCATTCAAATAAAAATATATAAAATTATAATAAAAATTGTATTTTTAATCTTAATTTAAAATAATTTTTAAAACTATAAGTAATAATTATAATAAATTACAAGTATTATTAATTAATTAAAAAAAATATTTTTAAAAATAAAACCATCTCAAAAATATTGTTACATGGTTTTAATATCAATAAACACATTTAATAACATAATTTTATATTAAAATAATGAATGGAAAATCTGGTATGTCACATTATCTCCCTTTCTAAAGAATTGTATCCTCACAAATCGTTTGTCAGACTCAAGAGAATTATGAATTTCTCTCTTCAGAATTAAGAAACACTTGAACCAATAAACGTCTAGACTTGACAATATCTAATATCCAAATTTGTGTGGATCATTCCTCTGATACCAATTATGACACCCTAGACCCCTTTTTTTCCTAGTGTCGGTGCTATAAGGTACTATGTAATTTTTTTATAAAAGAAACTGAATAATTACACAGTACATTACTAAAAAGTAAACCTTTTACCAATCTATGAGTCGAAGAATAGAAAAGGCATTAATATAACCAAAACATACAGAACAAAAAAAAAATACATCACTATCTATCGTACCTTAAGCGAAATGAACAACCTCAAGAAACTCTATTGAACTATAGAAAATAATTCAAACCCAGGTGTGAGAATTTAATATTCATGGTAAGGGGTTTTAAAATCATTGATAAAAAATTCTAAAAATATTATTTTGAAAATAATTTCTGAAATTCCATTAGAAATATCCTTTTTGAGCCATTATTTGATATTAAATAAGACTTAACAAAACTATATAATTTTAGAAAATACTTACATTCAAACATATCTTTAAACATATTTCAGTGTTTTTCTGAAACAAAATGCAAGATTTTAAAAAAACACTAATTTGAGGCCACATGAAACACTTAAGCCTTCCCATATAGTGAAAGATGGGTTTACTCCCTAATTCCCTTCCATATTTACAATGTTCAAGTACTGGTTTTTCAGAAAACATCTTATGTATTCTTTATATATATGTACTTTCAGTAGAGTTTTTAATTTTGAAATCATGTCACTTCATTAAAATAATCTATCAAACATATATTTATATATAAGTATGTATATATATAAATATATAAACTTTTATTTCATATCTCTTGCAAGTTTTCTTATAGCCAAGACTCATGCCACAAGCCTTTTCATGGACTATCCATTTATTAAAGATTTATTTCATTAATTGAATTTTCCACTCATATAAATATTTGTTTTTCCTAAAATAATCATAATAATTTGTTATGTTCCACACATAAAGTTGTAGAATAAACATTTAAAATAAACACTTTAAATAAAATCCATGCACTTATTACTTTTTCAATTAAACCATAAAATTTAAATTGAATTCATGAATTTTATTATGAATGCAAGGTATGTAGTTTTTAGGGATAATTCATGGCCATGATTTTATACAGATGAGAAATCCTTGATTTCACTATAACGTGATGACATTCTATGGACATTTTTTGGAAACATCACAATAAAAATAATAAAATGTCAATAATCGTTTTATTCTTTATACATATATTTATATATATCTAAACTATGAATTTAAATTCTAAAAGAAGAACTTGATGTTTCATAATAATCACATATATATACATATATATATACATACACACACACACATATATATATATATATCTTGGAATCACATAATTAAATTCATGATTAAGAAAATATTTGATACCCAAAAATATCCCTTTTACTTAAATTCTTAAACATGAAGATGCAATAAAAATATTTCATATGTGTATATATATATATATATATGTGTGTGTGTGTGTGTGTAATTGAAACACATTTATTCATATTAGTTATAGAATAAATCCCCTTAAACACATAATCAATGATATATAAACATAATTATGAAATAAATAATCCTTGGTTTTGAAATTAATACTTATATATATATAACTATGAAATTTGAATGTAAAACTTACCTTCACAGAATTTAGAAGAAAATAAAATCATCAACCATGATGTGAAAATAAATTTTTATTAACACCTAAATATATTCATAATCTGATATATAAAATTAATCAGTTACCTTTATGATGAAAAACTAAACCCTAAAGGCAAGAAGGCCTTCTTTTTTATTGATTTTTTATTATCCCCCTTTCAATGGTTCTGGGGGAACCCTTAAAATTCCCATAAGTTTAGGGATTAAATGACCCATAGGTCTTATAGGAAATTTTCTAGACTATAATTACATGGAACTACTCCTCCCTAGCTTCATCATCATGATGTGAGCTCTACAACTTCATATGGTTGTTCGGGTAGGCTTCTTGTGCATGCATAGGTCAGACCCGAGGGCAATGACATACCCTCTATTTCTTCCATATATATTAGCTTCTATTCTTGTGAATGAGCCTTCTCTAAATCCACATCGGGATTCTACTTCTTATAGAGTCTACCTGGTCCATTAAGCACAGTTTCAGGTGTCCTGAATGCCTTGAGATGGCCTGAAGGCCTTGAGGTGACCAAAAGGCCTTGATGTGGCCTGAAATCCTTACAAGACCGAAGGCTTTGGGTGTCCTGAAGGACTTTAATGACCCAATGAGCAAACTAGTGGCCAGAAATCCCAAACAGATGAATAGTTCCAATTACTATTATACTGAATAGTTTTTACTACAGTTCCTATGACAGTACTTATACATTAACATAGAAATAACCCTTACACAACATAAGTTTAACAAAATATTAGTTTTTAGGATCATGCTATAAATAAATTCTTTTATCTTATACCTTACAGAAATAATAAATCATTTAAAAGATATTTAAAAATACAAAATATTCCCTTACTAATAATTAATAATTTAAATTTCTTTGAAAACCAAATCAAAACATGAAAACAAATCAAAAAAATTTCCCTTACTTGAATTGTATTATAGAATGTGAATAAATTCTAAAAATTATACTTCCTTGAACATACACATGGGAATACAAATTGGTTTCCCCCCAATTGTAGTCAAACATAGAGGGATTTTATGGCCAAAACAAAGATAGATTATACTTTGTAGAGAAATATGGGATTTTATATGAAGACAATGAATATAATATTGTAATAGATTCATCTGAATAATACCATCTCAAAAAAAATATAGATTCAACATAAATTGACTACTATAGAAACATCCAAATAAAATCTGTATGTAAATAATAAATAATGATGCTAATAGGGAAAAATTTGTTAAAAATTTGTATTGAAATATATATTTGATGTCCAATAGATGTTGCACATAAATATGACTACAAGTTAACCATAGACATGAGTTAATAAAAAGTGATTAGGGTATAAAATTCAAGAAACATACAAAAATAAGATATCTGGAATAGAGGAATCTAAACACCTTAGGTTTGAGAAAATCAGACACCTATAACGAAAATAAAAACCTATATCCCACTAGGTTGGAGAAAAACGAAGCCTCAACCATTCAAATCTCAATCGGAGACAAACCCTTACTCACTTAAAACAATTTAAATATTCTTAGATCACCTTCAACATATAGACTATCTCCTCTTATATGGCTCAAAGCTCCCAGATACTCGACCTCGCCTACTCCAGACTCCCCCATCAGCATCGTTCAAATTTGATCCCTATTTGGACCTCCAAAAGATCCGATCAACACCTCCAAGGTGAACTCAGCTTCAACATCATGGATTCATAGTTTGGCTTCTTCTCCCCAGATGAAACCCTATGGGCATGCCCCTAAACACCCTATTCACAATTTCACCCTCCCCAATCATCATTTCCTTTTTTTAAATCAATTTATCATCATTTTTTATCACATTTTTGTAAAGTAAAAAAAATGATATATTCTTGCATAATAATTTTATAAAACAAATTGTATTCATATAAAATGATATTCCATTTATTAAAAAATTATTTTTAAAAACATCAAATTTATTTTTTATAATAAGACATTTTAATATGAATATTCAATATTTATTTACTTCAATAAATTGAAAAACTTTAAAATTTTAATAAAAAGTAAATATTAATAATGTGGGTTTTTAACTTATATTATATTAAAATAATTTTACTTGAAATATTTTACATTTTTAATATTACAACATTTAATACTAAATAATAATAATTTTTAATGTCATTTATAATTTATATTTTTTAATTAAAATAAAAGTATAATATCATAATAGTATTAATTATATAATAATATTCTAATTATAATGTGATAATTCAAACCTAATATATATATATATATATATATATCATTTTTTAAAATCCTTTATTTTTTAAAAAAAATATTTATAATCTTATGTTAATAAATAAAATTTTGATAAAAAAATTTTCATTCAAATTCAAATAAATATAACCCTAATAATATTTTTTATTTAGAATATTAATTTAAAATTAATTTGAAAACTATAAGTCATAATTATAGTTAATTATAATAATTATTAATAAATTAAAAAACATCATTTTAATTTTTTTCTAAAAAAAATCATCTCCAAAATATTTTTTGTTGGATTTAATTATAAATAAATCATTAAATAATATATTTTTATAATAAATCTATGATTGGAAATTAAGGGATGTCACATTATCCCCCATTCAAAAGAATTGTGCCCACACAATTATTTTTTCAAAATCTAGAAATTTATAAATTTCTATCTTTAAAATTAAGAAACTCTTGAACCACTAAACTTCTAGACTAGACAACATCTAATCACCAATTTTTTCTAGATTGTTCCTCTTATACCAATTATTATTCCTCACACACCAGTTTCCCAGTGTCGGTGCTAAAACATGCTGTATAATTTCTTTTATAAAAGAAAATGAATAATTAGACAACACTTTACACACAAAAAGGACCTTTTACCTGTCTTCATTTTAGATAATAGAAAACCCTTACACTTAACAAAATCGTAAAAAATAAGACTTCATGAGAACTCACTCCGTATGTAAAATGAACAGCTTTAAGAAACTCCATTGAACCTATGAAAAATAATGTAAAATGAGCGGTGAGCATTAAATATACCTAGTAAGGGGTTTTAAAATCATTGATAAATCCTTTTAAAAATATTACTATGAAAATAATGTTGAAAATTCATTTAAAATATCCTTTTGAAGACATTATTTATAATTAATTGTGGATTAAAAATATTATATCATTTTTGAAAATTTTTACATGAAAATTTTTATTTAAGCATATTCCATTGTATTTCTGCAAAACAAAATATGTAGGATTATGAAAAAAACACTAATCTGAGGCCACTTGAAACATTGAAGGTTGTCATGGGCCTACCCACATAGTGGAGGATGGGTTCACTCCCCAATACCATTCCATATTTGTAACGTTCATGTAATGGTTTTTCTATAATCTTTTTAAGTTTGTTTTAGGAATATATACTTTCACTAGGGTTTTTAATTTTTAAAACATGTCATTGCATATAAATACACTGTCACACTTATATATACATATAATTATGTATATAAATAAATTTATAAAATTTCACTACATATGTCTTACGAGTTTGGTTACAAATAAAACTCACACCATAAGCCTTTTCATGAACTATCCATGTATTCAATATTATTTTCATGAGTTACTTTTTTACTCATATAAATATATTTTTTAAATTAATCATAATAATTATTTATTTTCCATTCAAAAAAAATTAAAATAAACATTTAAAATAAAACCTTTCAATAAAATCCATTCACTTTTTAAATTTAAGAATTAAACCTTAAATTTTAAATTGATTTCATGAATTTTGTTACTATTGCATGGAATGTCGTTGTTATGCATAATACATGGCTGTGATTGTATGAAAATGTAGCATCCTTGATTTTAATATTACATGATGTCATGCTATGCACATTTTTTTGAAACATGATAGTAAAAATTAAAATATGTCAATAATAATTTTATTCTATATGTGTATATATATATATATAAACTATGAATTTATGTTCTAAAAGAATAATGTGATGTTTCATAATAATCACATATATATACATACATATATATATATAATGTGTAAGTATATATATATAATGGAATATTATTATTAATTTTCTTATTAAACTAATCTTCGAAATGCTAAAATATCCCTTGAAAAAAATCAAAAAATTGAAGATGAAATAAAAATATTGTGTATGTTTACATATATATATATATATATATATATATATATATTTGTAATACAAACATATATATTCATATTAGTTATAAAATAAATCCCTTTATGTACCTAATCAAAGAAATATAAATATAATAATGGAATAAATAATCCATGGTTTTGAAATTAATACTTATATATATATAACATTAAATTTTGAATGTAAAATTTACCGTTACAAAACATAGACAAAAATTATTAATAACGATGTGAAAAACAAATTTTTATTAACACCTTAGCATAATAATAATCTGGTATATAAAATTAATCACCTAACCTTACAATGAAAAGATGAACATAATGGATAATCTACATTACATGAGATTATAAAATTTAGAAGAAATTTTACAAAAAATAAAAATTACTCTTACACAAAATAAGTTTAAAGAATATTATTTTTTAGGATCAGGTAGTAAATAAATAATTTTTTTATCCCCCTTATAGAAATAATAAATCATATATAAAATTATTTTAAAATAAATAATTTCCCCTTACTAAAAATAAAACATGTAAATTTATTTGACAACCAAATCGGCAGTGGAAAAAAAATAAAACAAATTTATCTTATTTGAATCGCATTGTAGAATTTAAATAAATGATGAAAATTCATCTTCCATGAACACAAACACGAGGATTAAAACTGGTTTTCCCTCAATTATAGTCATAGTAGAAGGATTTTATAGCCAAATCAAAGATATATTCCAGCATGTAGGTCAAGCTAGGATATCAGATGAAGATTGCGAATATAATATAGTAATAGATTCATCTGAATAATACCATATCAAAAACAAAGATAGAATCAACATAAATTGACTACTATAGAGATATCTGAAGAAAACATGTATAGAAACAATAAGGAATGTTGCTAATAGGGATAAATTTGATGAAAATTTGGATTTAAATAGATATTTTTGGACCAATATATGTTGCAGATAAATATGAACACAAGTGAATTGTTGACATGATTTAGCAGAAAGAAATTAGGGTGAAAAATTCAAGAAACAAAAAAATGATAAATCTAAAACAGAGGAATTCAAATACCTAACATCAGAAAAAATTAAACACCTAAAATTAAAATAACAACCTACCTTACATTAGGTTGGAGAACAATAAATCCCTGATCATTTGGGTCTCGGTTGAAGACAAACCCTAAACCAATCAAAACACTTAGAAGATTATCATATCACCTTCCACATATGGACTAACTCCTCTTATATAGCTCTATGTTCCTAGGTACATGACCTCACCTAATTCCAACTCCCCCATTGGCATCGGTCGAAGTCGATCACAGAAGGAACCTCTAAAAGATTTGATCAACACCTCCATGAAGACCTCGGCTTTGACATCACAGCTTCATGGCATGGCTTCCTATCCCTGGATGAAACCCTATGCACTTGCCCCTAAACACCCTATTCAACATTTCACCCTCCCCTATCATTGTTTATCTATTTTTAATCAATATTTCATCATGTTTTATCACTTTTTAATTTTAAATTAAAAAAATGATATATTTTTATTCACGATTTTTATAAAACAAATTGTATTTGTATATAAAACATTTATTTTATTGATACTTTTATTTTTAAAAACATCATATTTTTTTATAATTTTAAATTTTAATATCAATGTTCAATATTTAATTATTTCAGAAAATTATAACACCTTAAAATTTTAATAAAAAATAAATATTAATAATGTGTTTTTTAACATACATTAGAATAATGTAATTTTACTTAAAATATTTGAAATTTTTAATATTAAAACACATAATAATAAATATTAATAATTTTAAATTTCATTTATAATTTAAATATTTAATTAAAATAAAATTATAATTTTATAATATTATTATTTTTATAAAAAAAATCTAATCATAATTTTATAATTCAAAACTAGTGTGTGTATATATATATATCATATTTTAAATATAAAATATTTATAAAAATAAATTAATTATATTTTTATATTAATAAATAACATTTTCATAAAAAAAATATTTTCACTCAAATTAAAATAACTATAATACTAAAATTATTTTTATTTAGAGTATTAATTTAAAATATATTTAAAGACTATGAGTAATAATTATAATTAATTATTTGTATTGTTAATTAATTAAAACACATACTTTTAATAATTTTTTAAAAAGAAAATCGTCTCAAAAATATTGTTAGTTGCTTTTTATTATAAATAAATCCATTTAATAATATATTTTTATAGTATAACTATAATTTGAAATTATGGAATGTCACATGAAGTATGAAAGGAAATATGATTAAAAAGGAATAAGGTATAAGAAATCCATGAAAGAAACATGGGGTGCTTTAGAGGATAGATCGGGTGATTGTGACTCTCCATCTAAAGAGATGTTAGATAGATAAAAAAATATTCTTTATGACAAAGGTCAATGGGATACTAACAATTTTTAATTTTTTATCTCTGAATAATGTTGATATTTCTCATATTTCAGAAGATGAACATAATGATGATGAGATTTATAAAGATTAATTATTTGAGTATTTCAATATATTAGAAGATACTTTTAATAACATTAAAGATAAATATATAATTCTCAAAATACAACATGATTTAAATTAAAATATCAAATCTGAACTATATATTGAAAAAGGTAAAAATGCTCATCTCTTAAAAGAAAATACATAACTTAAGTTGTAAAATGAGGAGTTAAATAAAGACCTAGAAAAGATTTCAATTGGTATAGAAAATCTTACTCAGATTTTAGAAAATCTTTTTTCATAGAAAAATGTTACTGGTATTGGATATCAACCAGGAAAGAGGAGATTATCAACTAACAATTTTCTACCTAAGTCAAAACTATAAATTTATTCTTCCAATTTACATTCTAAAGGAACTAATACTGTTTTTATTTCTAAAATTATTCAATATAGTTCTAGGAAACCAATTAAAAATTATGGGTTCTCAAAGCCTTAATTTATAACATCTCTAGACCAAGTAAAATTTGGGCACTAATGTATTTCTTTGCATAAATTTTGTTTCGTAAGAAAATTGTTCGAAAACCTCCTATGAAATTTTATGGTACTTTTATAGTAGTTGTTAAATAATTATGATAGGATACTATTCATGATTCAATATCCTTATTAATGTTGATGGTGTTCATGTCAACTTTTGTGACAATGCAAAAGAAAAAATCATCGGCCTTGGCCAAATTGGTAATAATAATTCTATTTTAATTTCAAAAGTATTATTTGTTGATGGTTTCCTGAATAATCTGGTTATAATATCACAATTATATGATGAAGTTTTTTATTTTAAATTTTAAAATAGTGCATGTAATGTTTTTATTCCAAAAATTATTTGTTCTTTACTACTTTTAGAAATGAAAATCTTTATGTTTTTTATCTAAACTCTTTAGTTTCTTAAAATGTTTCTGTCTTATGTTTCTTTCAAAAAGAATATTGTATTTGGATGTAATGACCCAATGTTTTATAAATGGAAATTCACTTATTATAATTATGTCATATAATGACATTAAATCACAAAAAAAATGAACTACTAAGTACTATGTTACCTTTAACCATAATATTGTCACTTCTGTGATTTGAATTTCGAAAATCTGACATACACATTTTTTTATCAGTATGATGTTTGGAGTCCGATAAGATGAAAATAATCTTTAGTGAATAGTAACTAATCCTTATGAATAGTGATTTTACCCTTATTAATAGTAATATGAAACTTTTGAGTATTAAATCATCTAAATGTATAGTAACCTCACCCATGAATGTATAAATAAAATCTAGGCATCTTATAAGTGATAATATGACCATAATAAAATTATTGGTATTTTTGTAAGTAGTAAATAATTAATTAAAATTAATTATTTAATTTAAAATAAAATGTATTTTCCTAAAAGGTTTTCATAAATTATCAATTTTATGTCTTCTGGTTTTAAGATAATTTGTTTAATACCTTATAAATTTTTTGAAAGAATTATAAAATTAGTCAGAGATTTGAAATCTTTATTTTTCAAATAAATTATAATTTGAATTAAAAAATAAATTATTTATATTTAGAACATTATTTTTGAAAAATAGAGTTCATTTTTTGGAATCTATGCATCAACAAATGGTTACGGTGAATTTTTTGGATTTTCCTAAAATATTTGAATTTTTTATGAATACTAAAATATGATGATTCACAATAAATGACCAAAGATGAATTTCTTCATCATGCTTGAGTCATGGATGATGTAAATGGTTATTGTCTTGAACTCACATGAACATATTACTATTTTTGTCACAATAATCCTTACTATTTCTTGTCTTATGAAAAAATAATAAACTAAGGATTAAAATATTAAGAAAACCCTCCTCCCCTCCACTATAAAAACCACCCACACTACCCGATTCTCCTAACTCCTATCAAGCCTTATGCCTTCCATAAATTCAATATCCCCAAGATACTCCCCCATGTCTAGAATCCCTTGGTCTCTTTAAAAGGCCAAATCCACTCCACTTAAGAGGCTCTCAAAGGAGATAAACTCAAGTGGTAAATTCCTCTTTCTCATTCTTTTATTTTCTTTCTAGTTCTTTTCTTTTCTTTTTTCTTACCACACTACCCTTCCAAAAATAGTATGATAACTCTAGTAACATAAGCGTACTGGAATTATATTATGATAATGGGATATTTTATCATCATCACTCATTACCCCTCCATTTATACTATAAATTAAATCCCCATCCAAGTTGCATTGATTAATCACATTCAAGGATGAATAATTTTCAATTTTTATTACCGTATTTAATTATAGTCATAAACCATTTTTTTAGTTGAAATAGACTATTGATCATGTATTTTATATTATGTTTTGTTTTGGAATCATTTTGTGTACATGATGTAAAATAATAATAATAAACAAGTTAATTGTGAGCAAAATCGCCAATTTAATCTAAGAATTTATCATTAATGTTTAATATAAAGTTTCACATTCAATCAAAATAAACAAATTAATTTTACAACCATTTAACCTTATGGATGTTAAATAATAAAATATAACTTCAATTCTGGATAACCACTCTCATCATACATGTTTATCCGAACATAAATATAAGTGAACTTATCATGAAAACAAAGGAAACAGACAGACTCGAACAATGAAATTGAACCTCATAACCAATCTACATAGTTATGAATGAACTAAAAAAGGTAATACTAAATCATTTATATGTCAAATAGGTTCTATTATTATTAATTAATTATCCTAATTTGATTATTCAGGACATTAATATCAAGAGAATATCCCCATCGGACATAAGGTAAGGGATCCTCTTTTTCTCACCTTTATTAAAGAATATCCTCTATGTAATACCATTTTACATGTAATTTCTAATGACGGGGTATGATTTTTCACCTTTCTCATACTTCCCTCTTGATTTATATAATATTATAAATACCTTTATCTCTAATTAATCTCTCTTAAGTACACTGATACCATACCGATATTTTCGTAAGGGATTCTACACGAACCTCCTTTATTCCTTCGGGTTTCGCTATCATTCTTTTTGCCCAAATGAAGTTGTCTTTTCCTTTTATGAAAAAAATATACATACTGTTTATATTCTCCAAACTCATGTTTCATGATCCATCCATCATTATCTTTCAGGTATATACATTCTTTTATGTGATTCCATCCTCGATACTTCCAAATAAGTAAACCTGTTTTAAGGGAACATCACAAATCTTTACCCAAATTAAAGTGCACTCTACCATTTGTTTTAAGACGGCATTGTTTTTATAAAATTAGTATTTTTATTATTAAAAACTTCTTATTTAACTTCTGGTTTTATATAATTGATTATTCCTTTTTTTATTTTAAATGATCTTTAGTATTTTCCATAAAATTGCACTAAAATGTTTTAAGGTAAATAATTTCATAAATAATATTCTTAAATTTTGTCACTTATTTTTTACATAACATAACATGATATATGATTATGTTACCTTATTAATTTACATTTATGTTATAATCCATTTCTATCAAGGTCACTTTTATGATACACCCATTCATTAGTCTCGATAACATGAATGTGATACCCATTTCTCTCCATGGGTTCCCTTATGTTTATGTATGATTGATTCTATATGATTATTTATGTAGAAATAATATTCATGAAAATTTTAAGATGGGTTCCTCCAGATAAAACTCTAATTAATTGGATAATTTGAATCTCATGATACATTATGTGCAATTTGTTGGTGGTTAGCCTTGACTCATGCTACCATGTGCAATAGATTAGGTGGTTAACCTTGACATGTGATCCTCTATGTGAAACAAGACTTGACTCATGGTAAAGTCATGATTTATGTTTCTTAAACATTACTATGAATTCATTTTTATATTATCCCATGTTTATATGTTATGATTATATATACCATTTTATATCATTATATCATGATCTTTAACCCTTATGCTAAAGCCTTATTCTTATATTAATTTTCTTACTGGGATTTGAGCTCATCCCTTCGTTCATGTAATCCCTAGGGTACACTATGAATATGTAAGGTTACAATGGATGTTAGGATATCTCTATGAAGATTAAATAATGAAGTGTTTTTTAATCCCATGTTTTATGTTTTACATACTGAGTCTTCCAAGACACTAGATTTCACGATCCTTGTCTTGTATTCTAATGTATAATTATGCTTAAAATGATGTATTGTTATATTTAAAATTATATGGTTGCTATATTAGAAGAGGATACTAGGACATTGTAATATCCACTCACTTAGGAAGCTTACTAGGAAATTTTTAGTCAATGATCTATCAAATCTTGTGTTCCAAACTGATAAAGTTTGTAACCCCGGTCAAAAAGGGAAAAAGTACACAGTTTCTTTTCAATTAAAGGAATATGTGTCAACTTATTAACCTCTCAAGTTAGTTCATATTTATTTATTTATACCAACAAGAGTTTCTATTTTAAATGGGAATCATTATGTCAATATACTAGTAGGTTACTTTTCTAGGTATACTTGGGTGATCCTTTTAGCTCCCAAGAGTGAAGCTTGGTTTTATTTCACCTAGTATTTTTGATCAGTAGAGAACCTAAGTGAACTTATAATTTGTACCTTAGTAAGTGACCATGGATATGATTTTTAAATCATTACATTGAATATTTTCACTCCCAAAATAGCTGCACTAATATATTCTTTGCTCCTAGGACCCCAAAACAGAATGGAGTTTTTGAAAGGATAAATAGAAATTTACAAGATATAACATGAACAATGCGAAATTTGTAAGACTTTACTATCTATTTTTGGTAATAGGATGTAAATATAGACTTATATATCATAAATTGAGTTTTAATTAGATCCATTTTGAAGAATAACCCTTATGGGATTTGGAATTAATAAAATAATAAGGTTAATTAATTTATATTTTTTTTCCAACTCATTATTCTTAGAACTAAGAATAATCTTGAAAAAATTTCTTACAAAAGTGATGAAGGAATATTTCATGGATATTAGACCTCTAGTAAAGCCTATTGGGTGTTTAATAAAAATAATAAAACTATTTAAGAATCAATCCAAGTCAAATTTGATGAGATTGATCAATATGGGTCTAAGACCCACCTATAAAACCTTGAGGATGATTTATCATCTTCGAATATAAATTATAAACATTCTGATTCTTCTGTCAAATAGTTGGAAAATTCTTCCAGTTCAGATGAATTTCCAAAACTTCCTGAACCAGAACCCATAGAAAATAATGAATTGACCAGCCCTACATTTTCTCAATCGATTATAAGTCTTAATTATCACCCCTTATATACAATTTTATGAGATCAATATAGAGTTATATAGACAATATATTCTATTAGAAATCAATTTGAACATCAAGAAATATTGTCTCAACTTGAACCTATGAACATCAATGAAGTTATTAATGATGAATGTTGGGTGATGGAAATAAAATAATAATTAAATTAGTTTGAGAGAAATAAAGTGTGGGAACTTGTAGATACACCGAAGGAAACCTTGACTATTATCACTAAATGGGTATTTAGAAAAATGATTTATGAGTCAGGAAAAATAATTAGAAACAAGGACATACATGGTGTACAAGGTTATAATTAAGAAGAAGGAATAGACTTTCAATAAACCATTGCACCAGTGGCCATACTTGAATCCATTATAATCTTGTTTTCTTGTATAAGTTATTTAGATTTCTAACTTTATCAAATGGATGTCAAGAGATCATTCTTGAATATTTTAATTGTTAATATTTTTTTCCAAAAAAAACCCTATTTTACAAAATACGCAGTTTCCAAATATATTTTTTAAGTTAAAAAACATTATATGTTTTAAAATAATATCCTATATATTTGTATGGTATGATCAACAACATTCTAATTTCAAGTATATTTTCAAAAGGAATAGATGATAGTACTATTTTTTGAATGGATTTCAAAATAAGTTTAATAGTACCAATCTATGTTGACGGTGTTATTTTTAGATATTCAAGAACATCGTTTTAGTCTTTCTTTCTAAAATGATGAAAAAATGGATTTCAAATGAGTTTGATGGGTGAACATAAGTATTTTATTAGATTTAAAATCCATAAAAACAGATAAGGAATTGTTTTAAATCAAAGTAAATATACAAAAGATCTTTAAAATGTTTTAACTTGGATATCTCTAAGAGTAGTGATACATCTATGAGTGCCACCTGCAAGTTGGATCTTGATGAAATTTGGAAACTAGTGTATCAAACCAATTATTGAGGTATTGTTAGAAGTATTATCTACTAAAATACTATCTGACATGATGTAATGTTTAGTGTGTGTATGTTTTCTCATTTTTAAGCTAATACAAAATAATCACACTTTGTTGATGTAAAAATAATTTTCTAATACCACAAGTATACTACCAATTTAGGTTTTTTACTCTATAGGATAGGAATTTTATTTAGTTAGTTATTCAGATTCTAATTTTGGTGGATTTAAGTTATAAAAAGAACCTTTATAACATGTCAATTTATTTTAATGTTTGTAGTTTCTTGATGCAGTAAGAAGAAAAATTATATTTAATAGTCTACTACTAATGCTGAATACATAACTACATGTAGTTATTATACACAATTTTTTGTGGATTAAACACACTTTACTAGAATATGGATATAAATTCAAACATTTCCCCATAAACTATGATAATACATGTACTATAAATACTTCTAATAATCAATTATCACATTATATAATAAATACCATTGATATAAGACATCTCTTTTCAAAGATTAGTTTAAGAAAGTTGATATCACTATAGAATTTTTTGGTACAGAACATCAGATAGTTAAAATTTTTACTAAGACCATTATTTTTTAGAGAATTAATTATATCAAACATGATCTAGGTATAATTAATCTTGATTTATTTCATTTTTTGGGTGACATACCATTGTAGTTGACACATCATTATGATTGAAACACCATTTTGTTTGATAAACCATTGTATTTGACACACCATTACGGTTGATAAATTATTTTGGTTGTTTAACCATTGTGTTTGACACACCGTTATGTTTGTCTCACCATTGGGTTTTCACACCATTGTTTTTCATGCCTTTGTAAATTTTCTCTACCTATAATATTTTAAACCATGTAGTTTATTTTCTTATAGTTAATGTTTATTTTTAGGATTTGATATGTATATTTTCATAAGATTAAATTCAATTTCTATTTAAAATTTATAATACCTAAAATATAAAATGATAAAAATGGCACTTTTTCGATTTCCAACACACCTCTACTCTCCCACCTTTCCCTCTAGATCCCAGTACAACCTCTCTTATCCCAACTATCACCAACTTTTTCCTTCACATGAGGTTACCAAACTGATCTGCATGACAAGAATGAAGTGTCCATATAGATCTTCCCCAACATTTTTGTGATCAGATAAGAAGTGAAAACGTGAACTGATTTGTGGTGCTCTTGTTGTGCCAGTGAACCCAGGACTTTCAAAGAGTATTTTTATACATGAAAAGGAAGTAGAAGAAAACTTTTGGTTTTCAAGTAAGTGTTTTGTGATAAAATTAATTCAAGATCAAATCTTGTTAGAGTGGTTCTCTTTTAATAAGATACTTTTTTATCCTTGGCTGATATATTATTTTTTCAAATATGTAGTGTTTGGTTTTATGATGAAGAATAATATTGGATTAGAATAGATGTTAATGGACCCAATGTAATATTTTCCAAAAAACAGTGATCCAAATTCTTAGAATTTCCTCATGAATTTATTTATGAGGACTACCAAGGAAAAATTCTTGAGGATAGTGGCTTATTTATTTATGAAAAATATCATTATGATCATACTAGTGATGGAATATCTAGAAGGATTGTAGCTTTCAAACTAGATGGTGAGTGAATAATGTTGTAAGAATTTATTCAACATATTGTTTACACATGAAAGGGAAATTTTTATAATCTAATGTATCAGGATGTATAATTTATTACTCTTATGAAAATAGGACTTAAGATAAATATATGTAGGTATATTATTGTTCATTTCTCTGAAATGATCAATCCTTCATCTAGATCTAATTCCTTGATTTATCTGAAGATGATCTATGTTGTATTAAAAAGAAAAAAAATTAGTTTTAGATTATGAGGAATAATTTATTGATTGTGGTGGTTTTCTTATTTTAGGATCTTTTTTTAAGGATGAATATTAGTTGGAACCCCTAGAAGAAGTAATGGGTAGCTAAAAATGAAAAATATTATGTTAAGTATAACCCAGCAGATCATCCCACAAGAACGAGGGTGGTAATTTACCATATATTGGTTCCATATGAGGTTTTTGAGTACTCAACTAATGTAGATGAATGTATTTTAAAAGAATAAGTTAAAAATGAACCTTCTTTTGATGGAGGTAGTGAGCCATGTTTTCCATCTCAATCACTATCAATTAGTTTTGGAGATCCTAGCCCACCTAGGAGGATTCAAAAAAGATAAAATTTTGTGAAGGGTGATAAAGAAGAAACATAAGTTTATAAGGATGAATTGTTTAAATATTTCCCAAAGTCTAATAATGAAGAGGAAGATGATGAGGATGACGAATAAGAAAATGGAAATTGAAATAGAAGTGATTCTGATAATGATGATTCTGAACCTGATTGTTCACTTTTCTAAATCAAAAGGAATGATGTGGAGATACCTATAGAAATTCTCGCTTCACCTAGTAAATCTATAGAGAACCAAATTTTGCTGCAGAATTAGAGCCATATCATAAATAGAATGATGCATTTGTTAAGGGGGAGAAATATCCATCCATGGAAATATTTTAATAAATTATAGATATTGATGGAGTTAAATTCAGTCATATTGATGATGATTAGACTATTTCTTACTTAGTGATGGTGGAACAAACATTTGTAATTGCTATTGATGATCAGCATATAGCTGAATAGATGAAAAGGGACCTTGTTGATACAGAATATGGAAATAAATAGGTTGGTAAAATTGTTTATCATGATCCTATTATGGATAAGAATAGGAAGTTGAATCAGTTTTTGATGTTTATAAATAGGATTTTCATATGGTGGAATCGCTTTTTGTTGTTAAATAGACAGATGCTGAGCTAGCCAGTGCTGAACATATTATAGCTACACATAGTCTAGATGAAAAAAAAAGTGATGAGATGCATATTGAACCTATTATTATGGTAACTCCTTTCTATGTACATGTTTTTTTTAGACTTAGAACTGATTGGTTGATCCAATGACATAATATTGGAATAAATTTCATGGAATTACACAAAAATATGGTGTACCTGAGATTTAAAAAAAAGATCCTAAAGGATCACTAGTTGCCCAGGTTGATGTTTCTGAACTGCTATAAAAATTTTCTTCTAGGAGATAACCTACTCCTTCCCCTTCTATAAGTTACCTTTTTATGATGTAGTCTCAATAAGTGACTTGGAATATTTTTTTAAGAATTTTTTGTCAGATTTTGATAATTTGTTGGTGATTCAAGTACCTCTATTAAATAAATTAGTGAAAATGATATTTGATATCTGTTTGAATTAGTGATCCACCACATTCAACCTAAAATGATGCATCGCATTTAGGATATTGAGATTGAACATAATAAGATTAGTAGTGAATTGGAATCGATAAAGTCTATTCTTGAAGACAAAAATTCAACTTTTACTACCTATTTGGATGTAGTTATGAAAATCCTTGAAGATCGCTCCTTAGATACTTAAGTTATTGCACCTACAGTAGATATTGATCAGTTTAGATTTGTGGTAAAAAAAGAGTTTTATTCTTCTTTAAGTACATCATCTAGTGGAGAACATTTCATACCATTAGAGATTCTGAGGAAGTTTGAGAACAGTATAGGTCATGATCATACATTGATCATCTCATATTCCAAGTATATGAATACTGATAGAGAAAAAATAACTAAATCCATAAAATATTATCTCTCAAGGATCTATAAAAATCATACAATGGTAGAGAATTTTAAATTCCTAGTAGAAAATATGAGGATGTCCCCTATTAATCATTCCTTCAATTAACAAGTTAGGCAATTGAAGGAGTTGACTCCAGTTCTAAATAGGTTTTTGGAAGAAAATGTAGACTTCTCTAGTGCAATGGAATGAGGTGTTCAGATCATCATGTACTTCATAATCCTAATGAAGCCATTTTTTCATGTTCATGGCATCGTTGTAGTGGCTTGGGAATCCGTTACCATTATAGTAGAAGAATATTTTAGGCATAGAGTTATAAGAGATCCAACTTCACCGTTTCATTCCCAATTTCAACCTTTATCTCTTCCTCCTATACAAGTTATGAGACAGCTCAGGCTGATTATTATCAGAGTATCGGCCTCCTCAATCCATTACTATAATCCCAACTGGTGTTACCTAAACTCTACCTTGAACTAAACTTGTAGCCTCATACCAACAAAAATCCAATGAAAAAGGAAAAACATTGATGTATCATTCACACAAACCTTGATCATGATGTTGTCTTAAACATTCTGATTTGATGGGACTACTATTTTGTAATAACCTTTTGGTTGAAAAATTCTAAATTTCCTTTTATTAAATTTATTCATTAATATTTCTATGTCCTCCCTATTTTATTACTGCATTTACTATTTTTATTCTACTAATTGCATCCTTTTTTATAATCCCAAAAGGGGGATACCTCTTATGGAATATTTGTTTTTAGAACATACTTTCTTCCTTTCTCTTTGATGCCATATAGATGATTTCTCTTCCTTTGTTTTGATATTACCTTTGATATCACAATTTATGCTACATTTCATACCTTTATTTACTTATTTAATCATACCATTAATATCATGAATTTTTATCATCAAAAAAGGGAGATTATTTACTTTCTTGTTTTAATTTTCACAAAATCATGATTCTTATGATATTGATGAGTTTCTTGATTTCTTTAAGTATCTTATAATCTGAGAAAGATGATACAATTTTCATAAGTATGTGTCACCGTTGAGGTTAAGACACCAACAAGCTATCACACTGCCAAGACTGACTCACCGCAAGACAAGTTCTCACCATCATAATGAAAATTGAAAAGGTCCAAAAATTACTCACTATCACATGAGTCACTCCCAATACGAAATATTGAAAAATTCTATGTCATCGTAAATGTGAAAAATTGGTTACGTGTAGAATGACTCTCCATCAAGGATTTAATGCTTCCATAACACAAATTTTGAAAATAATGATACACTTCTTGCCTAACCTACCATCAAAGGATCCAGTGCTAGAAGGATGAACTACCGCCAATTGAGGCACCACTAATGAAGTAATCTTTTGAATAATTCTAATACACCACCATACTTTAAGACACCAAGAGAATATGAGTAACTATCACTATTAATAAACATACAATTTTCATTTAAGTTACTCTAGTGGATATATTTTTTAATTTAATTCCAAACATATTTTTAATTTATGTCACTTAAATGCTCGATAAAATGCATTGAATAGGGTGTCATACATGTTGTATGAAGAAGTAGAATATTTGGATGCACATGGATATTCATCATGCTGTTGTTGTTATGAAAGAAAGTAGACTCCCTCATTCATAGAGTTTCAAAGTAGATTAATAGAAATTAGAGAGCTCATGCTTACTAAACACACTCATAAAGATAAGCATGATTGCAAGAACACAAAAATATTTTCACTCAACTAGGAATCTAAACTACATCATTATATCAAGATACTTCTAGATGTGAATAATAAAAGGGTCTATGAAATTATATCTTATTAAAGTTTTCAAGAAAACCCTACTCAAGATTAATTTCAAAATAAGTTGATAGAGTCACAAGATGCACTTCATAAAAAACCAAGAATCTCTATCCCATTATACATTTATATTTCTCGGTTTTCTTATTTCCTTTTACATTATGAGTAGTGTGTGATGAAATATTTATTTTCACAAACATTATCCCCTGCTATAAAATGGATGATACTATGACATCTTCTCAAATCTATTCTTATCATTTATACTCCCACGTATAACTGTGGTAGAGTTCCTATATGACCAATTGTTTATTGTACTACCACATATAACTATGGTAGAGGTTGTGTGTAACCTAGATAGTTATGTACTATTGTAAAACTTGATCCAGGTTGTGGATCAAACTGTTTATTTTATATAAACATCTTGGTGTTGGGTGATCACCAAGTAGAGAGGACTAAGTTTCATCTTGGGACTAAACCTCTTGTAATCAAAATTCTACTATGTGATTTCTTTGCTTTTAACTTGAATATGTTCTGTAAAACTGAAAAAAAAAACTATAAACTAAATATATACTTTGATAGTGAACCTTAATTACTATTCTTTTAATATTTAAATTAAGTAAATCTATTTCAAAGGGTTGGTTAATATTTTATATTATTTACCTGATACCTAATCAATATTTATATAAATATAATGAAAGATTTCAACTTATAATGATCAGTTGTTTTGGTTAACAAGGATATTTTTAAACAAATTGGGGGAAAAAAATTTATACATTTTGAAAAAAAATCAATTATTGGTTACTCAATTCACCTACCCCATCATAATATACTTACTCAGACTAAAACATTTTATAACAATTGAATGACACAAAAATCTAATAAATGAAATAATGATCTTAGATAAGTTGAAAACATGACCTTAACTTCAAACATCTATAACTTTTCATATATGAGTCCATTTGGTTTCTACCACATATGAAATTAAATCATGTGAATAGATATTAAATTTGTTGTTTGGGGGAGCTTGATCATTGTTTTTTGTGGTAAAAAAGGCCTGAAATCCCTCCCAGAAATATTTTCTAGTAGGGATACCCTAATTTTTTAATATTTAATGATATTAAAACATCATTTAAGTGGGTCTTCTTATAGTTTTACTATAGAGACTGAATTTATTCTCCATGCTTACATTTATATAGATATTATGGTTTTGTAAATTTTATCATTGTTCATTTTGTAGTTTCATTTTTTTAAAATATATTCTTGTTTTCTTATATTTAAATATAGTAAATCAATTGTATAAATAATTATTTATACATATTTCTAAAAAAAAGTATTTTAAAATATATAAACCATATAAAAATAAATATTTATTATTCATATTATTTTTAATAAAAATTAAAATTATATTTACCATATAAAAATTTATTAATATATATATATAACAATATATGAAATTATTATATATAAATATGTGTTTTTCAATAAATAAATATGTATTTATGTGCATATTATAATATATTTAATTATTTGTGTGTGTGTGTGTGAAATATAAATGGGTCTGTGTCTGTGTAAATATGTGTGTATGTGTGTGTATCAATATTGTGTAAATACATCATATATAAATGTATTTTTATAAATATATCATTATCATTATCATTAAATATAGTATATAAATATATTTACAGT
The DNA here is from genome assembly GCA_963277665.1 of Viscum album. Taxonomy (NCBI): domain Eukaryota; kingdom Viridiplantae; phylum Streptophyta; class Magnoliopsida; order Santalales; family Viscaceae; genus Viscum; species Viscum album. Next base: position 1,135,776,273 of record OY728166.1, read on the forward strand.
AAATATTTATAAATAAATTATAAAAAAATATATCTAAATATAAAATTATATGTAAATATGTATAAATATGTATATGTACATATATGGACATAAAAGTAAATATTTAATGTATAAAATTTATATCAAAATATAAAATATAGTCATAATTTAAAATTTTATTTTAAAAAAAAGTTACATAAATCATATAGAATTAATTATTATCTATTTTATTTAAAATAATATCTAACCTCTTTTTCACATTATAAATATATATATATATATATACTTATACAAATGAATATATATTGTATAAATATACATATGTGTGTATTAATAAATAGAGATATTTTAATATTTTTTTCAAATATATGTAAATAAATATTGGTATATAATATATTTAAATAAATATAAGTATATATGTATCACACATGAACATGCATGTATTTTTTAGATTTATTTAAAAATAATTGTACAAATATATGAATAAAAAATATGTATATAAATATATATATATATATATATATATGAATAAATAGAAATATCATGAAATATAGAATAAATCAATCCCATTGCAGTAGTAAAGGAATTAAAATAGAAAAAGGGAGGTCCAAGGATTGAATATAAGAGTACACACATGTGAACAAGTGGATAGGTAGTGGAAAATCACTCACAAAGGGGAATTTTGTGCGCTGATAAGAGGGGGAGTGAGGAAATTGTAGGTTCCATGTAGGATGGGGGTGGGTGGATGAAAAGTGATGATAATGGTGGGGGGAATAATGGAAGGGGGAGTGAAGTACTCAAACAATTATTAATATTTTAAAATTTTATGAGCACCCAAAAAATCACTGATAAAGGTACCCTTTATCATTTCTTTTTTTTAAGTAATGACAAAGGTGGTATTTATCATTGATTTTTTTCAATGTTGATAAACATAACCTTATTAGTGTTTTTAATCGTTGATAAAGGACATATTTTAATGGTTCTTATATTAGCATGGCTTTTTTAGCTCTGATAAATCTAATTTCTAGTGATTTAATAAGTGTGATTTTTGGTAGTGATTCTTAGACTAGTGACATGAATGCATGAATTATTTAGGAGGTGTACATCCTTTTTGAAATCATCTTATTCAAATATTTTAAACATTGAATTATCATTGTAGGCATGCACTATAGTTCTGAAATCAGGTCATTGTACCACATTTTTTAGTGTCGTACTGACTACAAATATCATTATAACTATATTTTTTTCAGTTTGCAAATTTGTAGTGGGTTTTTTCAATTTCTTTTGATAACAATATTCCATTGAAAATTTCCCTAGGTTTCCTTAGAAAAATAATTCTCTTTTGTTCTTGTAACGTTTTATTTTCCTCTTAAATTATCGACTATTCATTGTGGCATGTAAGGAAGTGCTCTATGGAGCCTTTCCTTCAAAGATATTAACCTTGGAAAGAAATTTGTAATCCATACACACATCTCTCAACACAAATTATTTTTCAATGTGAAGAATTTTTTTTTATTATTCATAGGAAAAATCCTTACTCCTATTAATGAGTGATTTACTAAATTCATTCCAACTTGGTGGAACTTATAAATAAACACACAAACATGGAATGTTTATTTTAATTTAATTTCAAGGTGATGAAGTTTTTTTCTGATGGATTGGAGCACATAAATTTTCTCCAACATCGGATTGTTATCAACCATCATGAAGCTTATATATTTTGCAATAATTAATTTTCCATTACTTTCATCCCTGACTTTATACCTAAATTTTTCCACGACCCATATAACTTGAGTGGGATTAATCTTGATAAAGTAGTCATAAATAATATTTGATAATGTGTTGAGAACATTTCCTTGAAACAAAACCTCATTGCCTTCCCATTTTTCTTCATCTCACAAATGTGTTCAATTTGTTTCATGTCAATGGGAGTTCCATCTATATTTTGAGTGGTCATGTCGAGGGTAGGAGGAATGTTTGGTTCAAGAATGTTGAAGATATTTTATACAGTAAGAAGTAACTTCTTCTGTTCTTTCAATTAGAAGAAGTTATTTCCATTAAAATTGTCAAGTTTCACCATATCGTGGTTCATCACATTAAGAGATTCAGAATACATGAAACATTGAAGTGTTTTGAAATTATTGTGCATAAGTGTTTAATCCATCCCCAATTAGTTTTTGTAGGGTCACAACAGAAATGTACCTTATGGATACACACAAAGTGGTGAAGAACTTTATACAATGGTTTTTATGTTTTCCTATGAGATTATGGGTTTTGGATTTAGGTAATTATGGAGAGAAAGTGGGGATAATTATTTTTTCAAGTATTCATGAGATAATTATTTATAGATAAAAATAGATACCCAATGTACCAACTTGATCACACTAAATCATCAAATAATGTGTTCATGCATTCAAACCCCTACATTTCTTTAGGATTTGTTTTGTTTGGTGTGTGTGTCTATGTGCATTAGAATTGAACATTGGTCAGTCCTATTAGTTTTGAACTAGAAAAAACCTCCCCATTTTTTAATTGGGTCTGGCCGGACCGAACCTAAAATGACCCATTAATTAATCATCCCTTGAAAGAAAATCACAACTGGAGTTTATGTATTATCAAATAAAATAAATTTTATACAAAATCATCTTTAATAAATATAATACTTAAAAAATTAAAATTAAAATTATAATAAAACATAATTCTTTTGGGTGGGTCACTCATTAGGTCCCTAATTATAGCCTGAGTTCAACCCTATAATTAATTAGGATTTTAAATTTAGGCATGTTTAATAACCAAGATTCAAAAATTAGACCCTAATAATCCTTTTTATGTAGTTAGGCCTACTAGGCTAGACAGGTCCCCCGACCCATGTAAAAGTTTTTATATACATATATAATGTGCATATATTTAAATGTTACTCTACATTTTATATCAAAACATACAACATCACAAGGAAATATTAGATCACTTACATACCCAATAATCTTTTAGGTTTACTTTTTCAGATAATTAGGAAAAAAATATTACATATCTAAGAAAAATAAACAAATTTTCCATAAAAAATCTATATCATCTCCCAAAATTTATTCAAGCCTAGCACCCTTTTTATACATGTCCTACTTAAAAATTTTCTTCATAACCTAGAGAAAAGAAAACATAACAAATGGTGATCTCAAATTCTATATAAGGGTAACAATAGGATACATCAAAGATTACATAAGAATAACATGGTCATAATGTTTTATGAATATAAAATTTAAAAAATATAGTATTTTTATAATAATCATGTTTCATGGAATAAATCTTGGAAGTTATTTAGACATAAATAATAAAATAATTAAAGAACATAATACATGAGAGCATACATATGACATGAAATTATGGAATACACATAAGAATAGAAAATCCATAGGCAATAAAATCTACTGGGTTTGAAACACCTCCATCCTCAGTGGTGGACTTTTCCTCATATTGGAATGGGTTCACTCCCCAAACCATCATTTTATTCAAGGTTTACTACCAAGACTATCATAGTGGACATAGTACCTTACTAAGCATAGTTCACTCGTCATTCTAGTCCTATAAATCTCATGAGATTTAAATCATTAGCTAATGCATTGGAGAGATAAATAGGTCCCACCAATCACATAATCAAAACCATACACATTTTTTCCATAAGAACATAAATCAATCAATATGTAAAGACCCGGAAATTTCAAGGAAAATTGTTTCTTAATTTCTTTGGGATTTTATAAGAACGCAGTTTCTGATGGAACCTGATTCTGAGGCCCGGTGTGCCCGGAATCAATTTCTGAAGTTTAACTCAGGTACGTTCAGTGAATGAACGAGCGGGTTTTTCTAACTTTTGAACCGATGCTCGGAATCGAAATCTGAGGGCACCGATGAAACCACAGCGCCGGTAATTGCTTAGGAACACCTATTCCGGAGTTGTGTTTTCTCGGGTGTGGTTATTAAAATGATGGGTTAAGTAATGAATAAAAATAAAATTTGTGCAACCAATTTTATTTTTATATCTAAGTAGTTATATCCTATGTAAGGGAGTTAGGGTGGGACCCACTAGTTCCTAACTACCCACGTGAGGATAAATGTGAGGTGGTCCCCACACGAGCCCCTCCCCTTTAAACTTCCACAAACCCCCCATTAATTGTGTAACACACCCGCACCCCCCCCTTAAATGAAAAGTCAACTCTATTAATTAATTAATTGATTAAGTTTTCAATGTAATTAATTCGGGAATTCATTTCGAATTTCAAAAAGGTTTGGCATGAGAAATAAAATAAGGCAAAGCCGTATTTTATTAGGTTGTTTCATTGTGCGAGAAGTGTTGGAAGAGGAGAGATCAAGTCTTGGACACCTTCTTCCTCGTCGAAGAACGCGAAGAACGCACAGTCACCGACGAAGAACGCCGGCCTCCAACGAAGGACGATGAAGAATGCTGGTTCCTCAGAGATCGACGACGCGACGCCGTGTACCGCGACGCCGACGATTCTCTTCTCTGTGATGCCGACGATGCTTACGGAGCCTCGATCCGCAACGCCGTCTTCCGCGATGCCATTTCCCGCGACTTCCTTTTCCCGCGACGACCTTCGTTCGACGACTTCATCAGGTAGGGGTTTGGTTTTGTTCGTAATTAATTCCTTGCGTTCTTCGTTTAATATTTGGGACGCCTGTTATCAATTTAACGGGAGGAGGTCGTACCACCCAAACACGGCCGATCCTCCTCCCCCTTTGATGTTGTGTTAGTTGCAGCTCGAACAAAGGCGGTACGGTGCAACGGCACCACGCAGAAACAAGAAGGAACGCGGCGAAGAAGCGCGGTGGCATCGTGCCGCGCTGTTGAGGCCGAAAGAGGTCGTGGCCGGAGTCGGGCCGCGAATGAAGCTGGGCGGCGGCGGAGGGGCGCGGCGCCATCACGCCGCGCCAGTCAGACAAGGCCGCAGCCTTGGGCCGCGGCGGAGCATGGAGGGCGGCCGGACCTCTGGCCGCCGGCGCTTCAAGGGGGCGGGACCAGTAGGTCCCGCAGCAGCAACTGGCCAGCCGTTATGGCCGGCTGGATTCCGGAAGACCGGTGGTTCGTAACCCCCAGAAGGTGGTCAGGCGGTCCCCCACGTTGGGGGGCGCGGTTAAAAAAGCAAAGGGGGGGTAGTGCACCCCCCCCCCCCCCCCGCGTCCGCTCAGCGCACGGCACCCGCCAAGCCGGACCGCCCGCGTTGGGCCGGGCCGCCCGCGCTAGGCCGGACCCCTGCACCGGGTCGGGCCCGGCCCACCGGGCCATGCTGCACCCTAGTGGGCCGGACCCGGACCCGGGTCGGGTCGACCCGGTTCGGGCCAACCCAGGGGGCCTCGGGTCGGGTCAGTCCGGGCCCAAAACCCCCTAAAACCGGATAGGTTCGTTCTTTTGCCCATATATTGGGATACAGACCTCTGATTGACGTACCGTCAGTTGCGATGTGATACTTGGATTGAGACGGTCGTTTCTGTATATTACACTCAAGGTTTCGGAAAACATTAAGTATGGCTGGGTTGGTTTGAACATGAAACCAATCGGGCCCTCGGAGCGGAAACGCTTATAACTTGAGTTCCAGGCGTCCGATTGACGTGTCGTTGACTATGTTGGATTCCTCTTGATGAGACGGATCTTTTGGTATACTTCACCTGAGGTTTGGAAATAGTTGGAGTAAGGCCGGGTTGGATTGTACCCGAAATCCAACCGGGCCCCTGGAACGGAAAGGCCGATAACTTCCTAACCAGACGTCCGTTTGACAAACCATCAGCGGTATTGGAAATCACGTTGAGAAATGGTCCCTTTGATTATACCCTATGAGAGTTCGGGGTACAGTTGAGATACGGCTGGGTTGGTTCGCACACGAAACCAACCGGGCCCCTGGAACGAAAAGGCTAATAACTCACAGACCGGGCGTCTGATTGACGCGTCGTCTGTTGCGTTGAGACCCCTATGACGAGGCGGTCTATTGAGATACTTCTTCGTGGGACTTTGTGATACTTGGAGTATCGACCTGTAGCTCGTGGAGCGGGCCCTCCCGGAGACGAGCGTACGGAGTACGGAGACCGTGTAGCCGGCTGAGACCTGACGACTGCTTGACCGACTCGACTTGGAATGAGTCGACTAGCCCAGTGGATGGAGCGCCCAGTATTTGGCGACAGACCCATGGTGGATGGAGCGCCCGGTAGTTGGCCGCAGACCCGCGGTACTCGACAGGAGGAGTACCTCTGTAGGCTATTAGGGGGAGCGCCCGGTATTTGGCGACAGACCCACAGCGGACGGAGCGCCTGGTATTTGGTAGCATACCCATGGTACTCGACAGTAGGAGTACCTCAGCAGTCTTAGGTTATTGAGTAGTACCTCGGAGTCATGATAGGATCACAGTACTCGTCAGAGACGGAGCTCTTCAGCAGTTACGGTTTCGATAATGAAAATCCTAGTTTGAGCTGAGTCTATGACCTATGTGTTTACCTCATGATTGAGATGGGTCACTTGATAACTTAGGTATATGTATGAGCATATATTTAAGTAATGGTTATTCGTTGATTTCATAACCTCTATGTTTCCTCATGATTGAGATGGGTTACTTGATAACTTAGGTATAAGTATGGGCTTATACCTAAGTAAGGGTTATCTGTTGAGATTCTGATTTGTGGTTATCCTTGTTGGATTTAGAGAGACCTTGAGGGTCTCGGGGTCCCTACTGAGTATCGTTATGCTCACCCCTACACGGGATATACCCGCACCTCGTTGTGTTGGATGCAAACGACGGACAACACCGACGGAGGCCGAGCGTTTGAGGACTGGACGGTACCCGAAGGTGGACCTCACGACGAGTCAGTATCCGTGGTGGATGATCTAGGAGCTACGCTATCTGTAACTACCCTTCAGGTAGGATTCGTGGTGGACGATCCAGGAGCTGCACTATCTATACCTACCCTTCAGGTACGATCCGAGGTGGACGACCTAGGAGTTGCTTCTATTCTTCCAGCTGTTGGTCTTTTCTGTTGTACTTTCGTTCAGTTGTAGTTGTACTTTCAGTTGGGTTTGTATTCTGGCTCATTTACTTTTCAGCACGTTCTTTTGTACTTAGTGTATTACTTCCACTTATACTTTGTGGTGTTTTGTTTACTTTTATAAAGGAAATGCCTTCCCAGTTATCGGGATATACGCCTTTGGTGCTAGTCGCCAGCCCCTGGCCTATGGAAGGCGGGCTTGGGGTAGTCATGGAACGGGCCCCGAGGACGGGTCGTGACAAATTGGTATCAGAGGAGTCGGTTCTACCGTAGAACTTATAACTCTGATATTTCTTTTCTATGAAGCAATAGTGTTAAGGATACCGAGTGTGGTTTTCAGTTCAGGGAGTCCAGTATTGGTGCGGGCGGCCGACGTATCCATACACCAGGACCCTGACTCCTGATTTCCGACTCAGTGCATGAAAACACTAATTGCGTGTGTGTTTTCAAAGGTTTCCCCTTAAAACAGCTCAAACCAGGTCATATCACCAAGTATAAATTGTTTGATCGTGTCACGTTTGTTTCTTTCCGGATGCCTCCCCGCGGACGACCAGCTAGAGCCTAGAGGGATGTACGTACTGACAGCCTACTGAGCGACGAGGCTTTGGTATAGGGCCCTATTTCAGTTTAGGCACCATCGGAGGCACCAACGGTACTACCAAGCGTTGGGCCACCAATGCCACCATCCCCAGCAGCAGGCGATGCACGCCACTTGAGCGCGCTACACGAGTTCCAGCGCCAGAGGCCACCCAGGTTCCGGGGAGAGACCGACCCATAGGCGGCTGAGGATTGGATGGAGGATATGGTGAGAGTTTTCAGGATAGTGGGTACTCCAACAGACTTCATGGTGATCATTGCTTCCAGCCTTCTTCAGGCAGTAGCTGAAATATGGTGGAGCCACTTGTTCCAGTTTTGCGATAGGATGACCTTCACTTTGGGAGACTTTGAGACCTTCTTCTGGGTGGAGATTATACCAGTGACTCTACACCCCGAGCATGTTCAGGAGCCGCTGCCTTTACCGTAGGATATTTGATCAGTAGCCGAGTCATATGTAGGCAGTAGATAGATAATGCAGGGGACCAAGAGGACCAGACCAGCAGATGGTCGATCTCAGGTTTTAGGATTGGTAGTGCGGGGCACTTGGGGTGGAGTCAGAACCAGGTATGCCAGAAACGGACAATGTTTCTCCTACGTCAGGAAGGGTCACATGGCACGTGACTGTCCAACTCCCTGCACAGTTGATCCGTATGCATTGGAGGATCCACCGAGAAAGAAGCAGTGGCGAGTGCTTGAGCGACAGCCGAGCGGTGGACAAGTCAGTAGAGCCCCGGAAGCTGGCGGACAAGAGCGGGACTAGTTCCAGACATGGGACCTTTGATCTTGGTGCTTCTAGTTTCCTTGTTGTTGTTTGTGGTTTTTGTGTGTCTTTGTACTTAAGATGTAGTAATAAAAGACACTTTTCCTTGTGACGTTTGCTTCCTTTATTTTTGTGTACTAAGAGGTTTTGGTTTAAACTGTTGATTTGAACCTCACTTTTGAGATTCCTACTGGGGGAGACCCAGTGACCACACACTGATTCCGACAGTGTGACTCAACCCTTGGAGGTGAGAGTAATGGTTGGATCTCTTGGTAGTAGCGTCGAGGCCTTATGATGTCATCCATGGCATGGATTAGTACCATTCATGACAGGATTAACTGTTTTAGGCAAAGAACGTGGTTCATCCAGGGGATGAGACTGGATTTATCTTATTGGAAAAGAAGAAATATTAGCAGCTCTTGTGGGACTAGAGATGGTCCAGGCCATGACGGAGAAGGTTCAGATCATCTAGGAGCGGATGAAGACTGCACAGAGTAGGCAGAAATCATATGTTGATAGGAGACATGACCACTAGAATTCGAGGATGGCGACCACGTTTTCTTACGGGTCTCACCTCGACGAGGTCTATGGAGATGTGGCCAAGGCGGAAAGTAATCTCTGAGGTTCAGCGGACCTTTCAGGTCCTCAGCAGGTAGGCTAGGTGGCTTACCGTTTGACCCATCCACCTCAGTTGCACCAGGTGCACAACGACTTCAACGTATCTCAACTGAGGAGATACGTGCTTGACCCAATGCATATCATCGACCATGGGGAGCTGGACATTAGCGATGGGATGACTTTTTTAGGGTTCTAGTAGAGGTTGAGAATCGATAGAAGCAGGTCCTACGAGGATAGTCGATTCCTCTTGTGCGCTTTTGTTGGCAGCGCGGGAACCTCCAGGAGAGCACATGGGAACGGAAGACTCAGATGTGTGCTCAGTACCACTTTTGTTTCCCTAGTTTGTGTTATAGCTTTACGGGGATGTAAAACCCTGAGGTGGGAGTAATGTAAAGACTCGTAAATTTCAAGGAAATTTTTTTCTTAATTTCTTTGGGATTTTACAAGAACGCAGTTTCTGACGGCACCTGATTCTGAGGCCCGGCGTGCCCGGAATCAATTTCTGAAGTTTAGCTCGGGTACGTTCAGTGAACGAAGGAGCGGGTTTTTCTAACTTCTGAACCGGTGCTCGGAATCGAAATACAAGGGTATCGATGAAACCACAGCGCTAGTAATTGATTAGGAACACCTATTCCGAAGTTACGTTTGCTTGGGTGTGGTTATTAAAATAATGGATTAAGTAATGAATAAAAATAATATTTGTGCAACCAATTTTATTTTTATATCTAAGTAGTTATATCCTACGTAAGGGAGTCGGGGTGGGACCCACTAGTTCCTAACTACCCACGTGAGGATAAATGTGAGGTGGGCCCCACACGATCCCCACCCCTTTAAACTTCCACAAACCCCCCATTAATTGTGTAACACACCCGCACCCCCCCTTAAATGAAAAGTTAACTCTCTTAATTAATTAATTGATTAAGTTTTCAATGTAATTAATTTGGGAATTCATTTCGAATTTCAAAAAAGTTTGGCATGAAAAATATAATAAGGTAAAGCCTTTTTTTATTAGGCTGTTTTGTTGTGCGAGAAGGGTTGGAAGAGGAGAGCTCAAGTCTTGGACACCTTCTTCCTCGTCGAAGAACGCGAAGAATGCACCGTCGCCGACAAAGAACGCCGGCCTCCGACGAAGGACGATGAAGAACGCTGGTTCCTCAGAGATCGACGATGCGAGGCCGTGTACCGCGACGCCGACGATTCTCTTCTCAGGGATGCTGACGACGCTTACGGAGCCTCGATCCGTGACGCCGTCTTCCGCGACGTCGTTTCCCGCGATGTCCTTTTCCCGCGATGACTTCATCAGGTAGGGGTTTGGTTTTGTTTGTAATTAATTCCTTGCGTTCTTCATTTAATATTCGGGCCGCCTGTTATCAATTTAACGGGAGGAGGTCGGACCACCCGAACATGGCCGATCCTCCTCCCCCTTTGATGTTGTGTTCGTTGCGGCTCGAACAAAGGCGGCGCGGTGCAACGGCACCGCGCAGAAACAAGAAGGAACGCGGCGAAGAAGCGCAACGCCGTCGCGCCGCGCCGTTGAGGCCGAAAGAGCGGGGCCGTGGCGGAGGGGCGCGGCGGAGGGGCGCGGCGCCGTCGTGTCGCGCCCGTCGGACAAGGTCGCGCCTTTGGCCGCGGCGGAGCATGGAGGGCGGTCAGACCTCCAGCTGCCGGCGCTTCAAGGGGTCGGGACCAGCAGGTCCCGCAGCAGCAACCGGCCGGCCATTATGGCCGGATAGATTCCGAAAAACCGGGGGTTCGTAACCCCCGGCAGGTGGTCAGGCGGTCCCCCATGTGGGGGTCGCGGTTACAAAAGCAAAGGGGGGGGGGGAAGCGCACCCCCCCCCCCCCCCCCCCGCGTCTGCTCAGCGCGCGGTACCCGCCGCGCCGTACCGGCCGGGCCGCCCGCGCCGGGCCGGACCGCCCGGGCCGGTCCGGGCCGCCCGCGCTGGGCTGGACCCCTGCCCCAGGCCGGGCCGGACCCCTGCACCGGGCCGGGCCGCGCCAGCCGCGCCAGCTGGGCCGGGCCACGCTAGCCGGGTCGGGATGCACCCTAGTGGGCCGGACCCAGACCCGAGTTGGGTCGACCTGGTTCGGGCCAACCCAGGGGGTCTCGGCCCGGGTCGGTCCAGGCCCAAAACCCCCTAAAAACGGACAGGTTCGTTCTTTTGCTCATATCATGGGCTAAGGACCTCTGATTGACTCACTGTCAGTTGCGATGTGATCCTTAGATTGAGACGATCATTTCGGTATATTACACTCAAGGTTTCCGAAAACTTTGAGTATGGCCGGGTTGGTTCGAACACGAAACCAACCGGGCCCTCGGAGCGAAAATGCTTATAACTTGAACTCCGGGCGTCCGATTGACATGAAGTCAACTTTGTTGGATTCCTATTGATGAGATGGATCTTTTGGTATACTTCACCTGAGGTTTGGACGTAGTTGGAGTAAGGCTGGGTTGGATTGTACCCGAAATCCAACTGGGCCCCTCAAACGGAAATGCCGATAACTTCCAGACCGGACGTCCGTTTGACGAACCGTCAGCAACGTTGGAAATCACGTTGAGAAAAGGTCCCTTTGAGTATACCCTATGAGAGTTCGGGGTACAGTTGAGATACGGCTGGGTTGGTTCGCACACGAAACCAACCGGGACCCTAGGATGAAAAGGCTAATAACTCACAGACCGGACGTCCGATTGACGCGACTTCTGTTGCGTTGAGACCCTATGACGAGGCGGTCCATTAAGATACTTTTTTGTGGGACTTTTTGATACTTGGAGTATCGACCTGTAGCTCGTGGAGTGGACCCTTCTGGAGACGAGCGGACCCTCCCGGAGACGAGTGTACGGAGTACGGAGACCGTGTAGCCGGCTGAGACCTAACGACTGCTTGACCGATTCGACTTGGAGTGAGTCGACTAGCCCAGTGGACGGAGCGCCCAGTATTTGGCGACAAACCCACGACGGATAGAGCGCCCGGTAGTTGGCGGCAGACCCATGGTACTCGACAGGAGGAGTACCTCTGTAGGCTATTAGGGGGAGCGCCCGGTATTTGGCGATAGACCCACAGTAGAAGGAGCGTCCGGTATTTGGTAGCAGACCCACGATACTCGACAGGAGGAGTACCTCAGCAGTCTTAGGTTAGTGAGCAGTACCTTGGAGTCGTGACAGGATCACAGTACTCGTCAAAGACGGTGCTCTTCAGCAGTTATGGTTTCGATAATGAAAATCTTGGTTTGAGCTAAGTCTATGACCTATGCGTTTACCTCATGATTGAGATGGGTCACTTGATTACTTAGGTATATGTATGGGCATATATCTAAGTAGTGGTTATCCATTGATTTCATAACCTCTGTGTTTCCTCATGATTGAGATGGGTTACTTGATAACTTAGGTATAAGTACGAGCTTATACCTAAGTAAGGGTTATCTATTGAGATTCTGCTTTTTGGTTATCCTTGTTGGATTTAGAGAGACCTTGAGGGTCTCAGGGTCCCTACTGAGTATCATTATATTCACCCCCGCACGGGTTATGCCCGCACCTCGTTGTGTTGGATGCAGACGACGGACAGCACTGACAGAGGCCGAGCGTTCGAGGACTGGACGGTACCCGGAGGTGGACCTCACGATGAGTCGGTATCCGTGGTGGACGATCCAGGATCTGCGCTATCTGTACCTACCTTTCAGGTAGGATCCGTGGTGGACGATCCAGGAGCTGCGCTGTCTTTACCTACCCTTCAAGCAGGATCCGAGGTGGACGACCTAGGAGTTGCTTCTATTCTTCCAGCTGCTTGTCTTTTCTGTTGTACTTTCGTTCAGTTGTAGCTGTACTTTCAGTTGGGTTTGTATTCTGGCTCATTTACTTTTCAGCACTTTCTTTTGTACTTAGTGTATTACTTACGCTTGTACTCTCTGGTATTTTGTTTACTTTTATAAAGGCAATGTCTTCCCAGTTATCGGGATGTACGTCTTTGGTGCTAGTCGCCAGCCCCTGGCCTATGGAAGGCGGGCTTGGGGTAGTCACGGCACGGACCCTGAGGATGGGTCGTGACACATATACCAAAACCTATGAAAATAAATTGATTTCATAAACATTTCATCTTATCTATTGAGCATGGTGTTTCATTTGTTGTTAATAAGATGTCAATAAGTTGTCAATGAGAATTCAATATGTGAATGAAAGGTATTGATGAAGAAGTTGGTGAAGCCTTGGATAATTGTTGTTAATGCAAAGCATTGAATGCTACACTTGATCAATTCTCCAAGAGGATATAATTTTGATGACTGTTGAACTGATCCAAAGATCCAAGACTTGTATAAATGTGATACATTGACACAACACTTGAATAAGTCCATGAAATACTCAATTACATGAGGAGAAATAAGATTAATACATAGTCACTATGTGGATGAAGTGTTGAAGATCCATCCAATGACTTCTAACTGGATGAAGGTTGTGCATCAAAGATTACCATGCATTACGCTTTAAATGCAAGAGGAATGAAGACATGTTCCATGCATCATCCATGATTGGATTAATGTAATGTGGAAACTCTTGGAGTTGTTATTTCTACAAGAAAAGGAAGGGTGATGTTTTTAAATTCTCATTCCAAAAAGAATAGAATAAGAAGAGAAGAAGGTTCTTGGTATTTAAATATGGCATTTTATATTTGTGACTAATTCACCTAAGTAGTTATTTTTTTGTGCCTTTACCAAAAAAATGGGGCGCCATCCATGGAGACCAGCTATGGTCCTCACATCAAGACCATGCAAACCCAAGGGGTGAACACATCATCCTCACATCAAGACCATGCAAACCCAAGGGGTGAAGACATCATCCTCACATCAAGACCATGCAAACCCAAGGGGTGAACGCCTGATGTGTGTGTGTGGGGGATGGTGTTGAACCTGTGCAGCATGGGTGCTAGATGTGCGCCCGAGTATAAAGGGACGGAGTGATGAGGATTATAATCCACATAAATTCCATGCGACATTTCAGTGTGGGATGGATTTTTAAAAACACGGATGCAATCCTGGCCACTCATCTAATCTCATGCTAGATCTTAGTCGCACGATCCATCTTGCGTCTCGCGTTATAATCCCCAGTATCCGTGATTGATCCAACAACCAAGGATAGACCCGGAGGTTATCTTCAACCTCGAGAAAACCCACGAACCTCTCACTCCATCCACCGACCAGCCATGAAGCTGATCCACCTTGATAGAGCTCTCGGCCACTGTTGAAGCTCAAGCTAAGTCCATGGTGATCGTCCAAAAAAACCGAACTCATTCATGCATTTAGAAGTTGTGTGCATTCATCGAGATGAAGTGCTCGAATGAGGCTGAAGTAATGCGAATCTTCCGAGTCTAGGAAGAATGCTCCTTGATCGATTTTTCATGATGTAGATGGTTTTCATGTGTTCTTAAATGCATGAACATGATTCTCTCACCAAGAACGAAGGAGCCCATGGTTGAAAAAGAAAAAGGAAAATACTAATATTACCTGGATATCTCATTCGTGTTTGAATATATTCAAAGCCGAAGATATCAGCTATTGAAAGCTTTGGATCCCACGGTTTCTCACATAGATTTCAATAGTGATCATTGTCTATAAATATATATCCCTCTACCAATGCTCTGTTGTTGAAAATATTGAGAGAAATCTCTTATTTCTCCTAGAAACAGAGCACTATGTGAAAGGTTCCGCCCAGCCCCGATATGCGAAGGAGAGCCGTGCAACTCTTGCGCAAAGCAGATCCGTTCATCCCTTGCATGAAGAGAAGAAGGAAGAACCTTTGCTACCTAGTTTGCATGAAGAAGAAGAACAGTGCCCTCCTATTTTGCACGAAGAAGGGATCCGAGCCACTTTTTGGAGAATGGAGAATGCATGAATGATGCACACGAAGGAATATGCATGAATTGAGATACCAAGCAGTGTAAGAACAATCTAAAACCATGTAATACCCTAATTTGGGTTTGAAGTACAAATACGGATGGCGCACATTTAAGCCAAAATAAAATAACAAGTGTGTGCGCGCTAAGAACCAAAAAGAAAGAAGAAAAAGTGAAAAGATGAAAGAGGAAGTGTGTGATCCTAAAATACTACACCTAATGGGGTTTTCACATAATAGAGAAGAAAAAGATTGTGCATGCTTGAATGCATGCACATGCACAATTGAAGAAAGTTAAAAGGAAGAATCAAAGACTGTGAGCACACGTGTGTAAAAAAAATAATTAATTCCATGCACTTCATGAATGAAGCATAATCAATTCAGATGGTTCCAAGTGATATGATCCTCATTGTTTGAATAATCACATAAGTGTATGTGATTCTTGGTAAGAAAACAAGTTGAAATTTTAGTGCATTCATCTATTGCACTAAGGAAGAAGAAAGTGAGATATCCATATACAAGAGGTATTGGATCCCATGAAATCCATGCATAAAGTGAATGAAAAATGAGACTAAATCTAGACAGAGTTAAAGATTTCATTTTATCTGAGTATTCAGTAATTGAGAATCCAAGAAGGCAAACAGTGCTAATATTGTGCAACATCACTCTTGCATATTAATAATCTTAAAGAGGTTGTGTGCACCATTGGTACACATCTAAGTGAGGCTAGGTCATCATCAGAAGAAGAAATAATTGCCTGAGCATTGTTGAGACTGAAGATTTATCATAAAAGTGATCAGAAAAATTGACCGAGGCCCAAAAAACTTACAAAAGGCTGTTGAATATTCTTGAAAAGATACACAGGAAAGTGTGATTCAACAATCATGTGTGGAAAGAACGGAAGATAATCTATAGTGAAACAAAGAAGAACATAAATAAGGATGTTTCTCATGTGACTCGAGAGCTTGAAGAACCTTGTGATATTTAGGGAGTAGATTAATACTTCGGTGAGACTCTAAAGCTGGCCAGTGGGACCCTGGTAACACTGTGGAAAGAATTATAAAGAACCTCATGTGGGAGTTGGGAGAGATACAATGCGACTCTATATCAACCATTGTAATTACTAACCTAATTATAGTGGAGAATCTGTGTTGGGGAGAAAAACCATCACAACAAGGAGTATTTATTTGAACTGAACCCTATAAATCCTTGTGTTTAGTGCCTTTATATTTATAACATCATTCGAGGAAAGGCATATCGACACAAGAAGAGTGGATCGAGGCTTTAACTATCTATAGAGGTTTAATTTAAAATAATCAATTAGTAAAAAATATTAAAAGGGATCAATGATTCACACCCTCCCCCTCTCTATGATTCGCATTGATCTGGGCACTTGAGTTAGTATTAGAGCGAGGTTAGCTCTAAAAGATCTAAGGGAGTCTTTATGAAGTGTAGATTTCAAGAAATAAGTGAGAAACCTTAAATGGAGATTTCTGCAAATACTCATAAAAATATAAAGAATAAATAGGAAACAAATATGGAGAATAATCTTACTACAAATGGAGATACATCTTTTACTAAAGGTAATCTTAAAGTTACAATATGTGATAATACTTATTATTATTCAGATGAAGCTTGTTCAAGCTGTGATGATGATAGATCAACTAGTGATCTTCAATCTGTACTCAAATATCATCTGAAGAAAGTCCCTATAGAAGTGTAAATACATATTGCTACAAGCATTAGTTCTCTTCAAGATGAAATATTGCAGTTGGAAGAGGAAGCTGATGCCATGTAAGATGCATTGGCTAAAAGGGTTTCCGTATCCAACACTCTCACAAAACTAGTAAAGGCAAAGGAAGAAAAAAAATTCTCTTTGCAATGAATGGCATGCTCAATTTACTAAAGAATTGAAGGGATGTATTTGTGAGAAGGAATTATTTGAGATAGTAATTCTTGAATATTTCCATGAATTTGAAATGTCACATAAAGTTTCTATGGTTGTCAAAGCTTCTCTACTGAAAGACAAATCTAACAGGGAAA
Source organism: Viscum album (assembly GCA_963277665.1). NCBI lineage: Eukaryota > Viridiplantae > Streptophyta > Magnoliopsida > Santalales > Viscaceae > Viscum > Viscum album. The sequence continues at coordinate 1,135,793,192 of OY728166.1, forward strand.
ATTAGCTTGACATTTCATTGCAATAACTCAAAAGAATGCCTAAAGAAAAAATGTTATGAAGGAGTGTATATTCATCTGGACTATTCAATTGAAAATTTCTAGAGAACTACAAAGAGATAAAGATGAAGTAATTGATAATGCAAAGTAAAAAGGGAAACAAATCATTACATATGATAGAGAATTCGTATTTCATGAGAGGTTGTCAGCACATGATAACCCCAGTGTTTCAAAACTACTATGTGGAAGGTGCAAGAAGGCTTGACATTATGAAGACAAATGTTTAACTATTTTACCAGGCCAAATGGAGAAAATTTTACAACATGAACCATTAAAATCTACTTCACTACTGACAGAAGTGATGACAAACAATCCACACAAGTTGAAGGTGAATGGAAGTAAAGAATCCTTGCTGACAATGAAAATTAAAAATGTCAAATGGAGAGGATACATCAACATTAAGAGTACTAGACACTTTAGAGCTGCAATGAATGGAGTTCTTGGGTTTAGAGAAAATTTGCATCCCATGTGCTTCTATTATGAAGCTCACAAGTGTTCCATATTATTCCCTTATATTTTTGTTATATACATGTGCTTACATTTTAGGGAATTAAAGGTGACGGTCATCCTCAATATAAAAATTGGATGAGAAAAGTAGAGAACAACAAGTTGAACTCATTATTCAGGATTTGATAATTACAAGAAGTGATACGCATTGGAATATTATCAACATTCATATCTTCAAGCTTATTTGATGATATTCTCCACCATTAAAATTCAAAGGAAGTTCACCCCTTGAGGGTGAGAAAATATGAAAAAGATGATATCAAATATTATTTGTCACGACCCGTCCTCAGGGCCCGTGCCGTGACTACCCCAAGCCCGCCTTCCATAGGCCAGGGGATGACGACTAGCACCAAAGGCGTAAATCCCAATAACTGGGAAGGCATTGCCTTTATAAAAGTAACAAAACACTACAGAGTACAAGCAGAAGTAAAACACTAAGTACAAAAAGGAAGTGCTGGAAAGTAAATGGGCCAGAATACAAACACAATCAAAAGTACAACTAAAACTGAAAGAAAGTACAACAAAGACAACAGCTGGAAGAAAGGAAGCAGCTCCTGGGTCGTCCTCCTCGGATCCTACCTGAAGGGTAGGTACAGATAGCGCAGCTCCTGGATTGTCCACCACGGATCCTACCTAAAGGGTAAGTACAGATAGCCTCCACAACGCTCTCGCCCGTCAACATTCTCTGAGTGTCACCTCGTCTTGAAGTCCACCACTGGATACTGTCTCGTCGTGAGGTCCACCTCCGGGTACCGTCCAGTCCTCGAACACTCGGCATCTGTCTGCGCTGCCCGTCGTCTGAAACCAACACAACGAGGTGCGGGCATAGCCCATGTAGGGGTGAGTATAATGATACTCAGTAGGGACCCCAAGACCCTCAAGGTCTCACTAAATCCAAAAAAGATAACCACAAAGAAGATCTCAACAGATAACCTCTACTTAGGTATATGCCCATACATATACCCAAGTTATCAAGTAACCCATATCAATCATGAGTTAACACAAAGATTTATGAAATCAACGGATAACCACTACCCAGGTATATGCCCATACATATACCTAAGTTATCAAGTGACTCATCTCAATCATGAGGTAAACACAAAGGTCACAGACTCAGCTCAACCAGGATTTTATTCATGATGTCAAAACCACGACTGCTGGAGAACTCCTCCTCTGTCGAGTACAGTGGGTCTGCCGCTATAACCAAGCACGCCGAACTCCTCCTCTATCGAGTACAGTGGGCATGCCAGTACAACCAAGCGCGCCCCACTAACCTTGGACTGTTGTAGTACTCCACTTGTCGAGTACTGTGGGTCTGCTGCTACAACCAAGCGCTTCCCACCATGGGTCTGCCGCTACAACCAAGCGATCCCCCTCATAGGCTCCAGAGGTACTCCTTCTGTTGAGTACCACGGGTATGCCGCTACAAACAAGAGCTCTTCCGCCGTGGGTCTGCCGCTACAACCAAGCGCTCCCCCTCATAGCCTCCAGAGGTACTCCTTCTGTTGAGTACCACGGGTCTGCCGCTACTACCAAGCGCTCCTCCCCCGTGGGTCTGCCACTACAACCAAGTGCTCCCTACTGGGCTATCCGAAACACACCGAGTCGATAGATCAGCAGCCGTCAAGTCTCAGCCAGCTACTAGGTCTTCGCACTCTGCTAGCTCGTCACCGGGAGGGTCCGCTCCACGAGCTACTGGTCAATACTCCAAGTATCACAAAGTTCCACGGATAAGTATTTCAAAGGACCGCCTCATCATAGGGGTCTCAACGCAACAGACAGCACGTCAGTCAGACGCCCGGTCTGTGAGTTACTAGCCTTTTCGTCCCAGGGGCCCGGTTGGTTTCGTGTGCGAACCAACCCGGCCGTATCTCGACTGTACCCCGAACTCTCATAGGGTATGCCCATAGGGACCGTTTCTCAACGTGATCACCAACGCCGCTGACGGTTCGTCAAACGGACGTCCGGTCTGAAAGTTATCAGCTTTTCCGTTCAAGGGGCCCGGTTGGATTTCGGGTACAATTCAACCCGGTCATTATCCAACTGCATCCAAAACTTAGGCGAAGCATGCCAAAAGTTTCGTCTCATCAAGAGGAATCCAACAAAGTCGACGGCACGTCAATAGGACGTCCGGAGCTCGAGATATAAGTGTTTCCGCTCCGAGGGCCCGGTTGGTTTCGTATCCGAACCAACCCGTCCATACTCAAAGTTCTCCAAAACCTCGAGTGTAATATACTGAAATGACCGTATCGATCCACGGATCACATCTCAACTGAAGGTGCATCGATCGGGGGTCCGTAGCCCAAGATATGAGTGTTTGAACGAGAACTGCCCGAGAATAGGGGGTTCGGGCCCGGACCGACCCTGCCTGAGACCCCCCCTGGGTCAGCCCGAACCGGGTCCGGGTCTGGCCCAATAGGGCGTGGCCCGGCCCGGCTGGTTGGCCTGCCGAACTGGCGCAGCCGCGTGGTCGCTCGGCTGTCCGGCTGAGCGGAACAAGGGGGTGCAGTTGCCCCCTTGAATGAAACTGCAGCCCCCGCGTGGGGGCCACTCCTTGCCAATGGACACGGCCTAGCGCCACGTCCCTGCCTCCTCGGTCCCGCACGGTCATGGGACCAGCAGCCTGCGGCCGCGGCGGCCCTTCCCGGCGGCGCGCCGGCGGGGTTTTCCGTGGACCACCGGACGCGCTCCGGTGGTCCGTTTTGCCTGCCGTCTTCGCCAGGGGTCCTCCCGGGACCGGCTCTTCACTGCGAAAACCTCAAAATGCCCTTGCGGCCTGCTTCGTCATCGCCCGCCGATCCGCACACCAAGAACGAAGAAAGAGTGGGTTCAGACTTGTTCGTTGGTCCGCACACACTGCGTTAGCGGTTTAAACGGCTTTCGACAAATTTTAAACACATGCTGAGGATATAAATCACATAGATTTAATTGAACCAAAACCCCTACCTCAAGCGTCGTCGAGCGAGGGTTCGTCGCGGAATTGCACGTCGCGGAAAAAGGCGCCGCGGAAGGGGAATTGTCGCGTCGCGGAGAAAGGATTCGTCGGCGTCGCGTCGTCGATCTCCGAGGATCCGGCATTCTTGTCGACCTTCGTCGGAGGTCGGCGTTCTTCACGTTCTTCGCGTTCTTCGTCGAGGAAGGAGTGTTTTACGGCTTGAGTGATTTCTCCCAAACCCTCTCGCACAACCAACCTCTAATAAAATAAGACTTGTCTTATTTTATTAACACACAAGCCAACGTTTTTGAAATTCAAAATTGAAACAATCAATTAATTGAATTAATAGAAACGTTTAAACCGCCAAATTAAAAGAGGCGTTTCATAAACAGATAAACGCAAGGGTTGACTTCCAATTAATGGGGGTGCAGGTGCGTTACCATATTAAAGGAGGGGGTTTAGGAAGAAAAGAAATGGTGAGGCTCATGTGGGTCCCACCACACAAATATCCTACCCACTAGGTAGGATATTGTGGGTCCCACTCCAATCACTTATCTTAGGTTAAATAACTTCAAGTAAAATAAAAACTGGTCGCACCATTTTTATTTTAATCCATTACTTAACCCAAAAATTTAAAAACCACACCCGAGAAAACGCAACTCCGAAAAAGGTGTTTCTAAGAAAATACCGGTGCTGCGATTCCATCGGTGCCCTCAGAATTTGATTCCGAGCACCGTTTCAAAAGTTAGAAAAAACCTGCTCGTTCGTTCACTGAACGTACCCGAGCTAAACTTCGGAAAATGATTCCGGGCACACCGGGCCTCAGAATCAGGCGCCGTCAGAAACTGCGTACTTGAAAAATCCCAAAGAAAATTAAGCAAAAAATTTCCTTGAAATTTTTGGGTCTTTACATTACTCCCATCTCAGGGATTTACGTCCCCATAAAGCTTTAACACAAACTAGGGAAACAAAAGTCGTACTGAGCATGCATCTGAGCCTTCCGCTCCCATGTGCTCACCTGGAGGTTTCCGTGCTGCCAATGAAAGTGCGCAAGAGGAATCGACCGTCCTCTTAGGACCCGCTCCTGTCGTTCCTCATCCTCTACTGGAACCCTGCAAAAGCCACCCCATGGTCGATGACATGTGCCGGGTCATACTCGTATCACCTCAGCTGATATACGTGGAAGACGTCGTGCACCTAGTGCAACTGAGGTGGATGGGTCAAGTGGTAAACCACCTCGCCTACCCTGTTGAGGACCTAGAAAGGTCCGCTGAACCTCAGAGATTACTTGCCAACTTGGCCACATCTCCGTAAACCTCGTCGAGGTGAGACCCGTATAAGGACGTGGTCATCATCCTTGAACTCTAGAGTCTTCCTGTCAGCTCTATGCAGTCTCATCTGCCGTGATCCATAGGCGATCACTGCCCACTCCTACATCAGGACACACCCGAGTCCAGTCCCTAATGCATCGTAGTGAACTATGTAACCAACGCCCACAGGCCGGGCGCACTAATCAACCCAGATCCTGAAAGCTCTATTGGAAGTGGTGCCGCAACTCTGGAGAATTTTGGCACAAAAGTAAGTTGGTCATCTCCTGAGTGATCGAATGCACCCTCTTATGCATGATTCCATCCTGTGCTGTCTGGGTTTTCCTTTTCACCGACCAAGGAAAACCTCATCCCAATGTTGTAGATAAACCACAACCTTTTTTCCTAATACAGTCAATCCGTGTATGAACTTTGGATCCAATCCATACTCATACCAACATCGTAAGGCCTCGATGCTGCCACCAAGAGATTCCAACTGAAACTTTCACCTTGTGGGTCAGATCACATTGTCAGCGTAAGTGTGATTATTGAGTCTCCTCCCAAGGTATCTCTAAACGTGAGGGTCAAGTCTATGGCTTACCGGAAACTCTAGGTCTGGGACAAGATTCATGGAAGGAAGGAATGATTCGTATCAATGTCTATTACTACGGCAGCTAATAGTGGACACAGACTGCCCCTCGAATCATTCTTAGAGTCATTGGGTCACTCCCCTTGACCGCATGTAGCTACTCTCTTCCCCTTCCATCCAGCTCCCTGAGCCTGGCGATGACAACAAAGGCGGGTGGTTGTAACATGTTGAAATGTACATCACCACATGCTGCTCTCCTAGCTCTGCTTCCACGTCCGCTGCTCTGCAGATTCATATTTCCTTGACACTTCCTCTTCTTGAAACATTTTACACGTCCAAGTCTCTGAGACTGACGCCAGTTCGCATCTTCCCACTGTTAACATTCACTGGCTAAAACCGATCAGCCAAAGAACATTCAACCACAAAGGTTCTTTCTAGCACCCTAACATAAGTAGGAATGCATAGAGAAAAGAGTGCTTACTCGGATATCCTTTAAACACACCTCACTCTGAGGTCCTAGCTCTAAAGCACTGGTCATATCATAGTCATCAAGTACCAAGAACGATCGGTACGCCTCGATGATTACTCAGCTACTGAAACATCGTCCTTCCGAAACTGTATAAGCTCTAGAAAAACTCTCAGCCACCTCCTCAAGCCAGTTCTCAGCTGCCTGTGCGTCGGGCTCACCTCAGAACTTGAGGGTATCTGATGTTGGAACACGTGTAAGGCAGTAAGCCTACATGTGTTGTAACACCCCAAGATTTCATAGTGTGTTATTTCTTCAAAATAATTCAATAACTTGCACTACACGCAACACTGAGTTCAATCACACCATGACTTACAAAAAAAAAGCCATTCAAAAGAGGTTATGAATAGTATTATCTAAATTTTAAACTTTATATAATCCTTATAATTTTAGAATCCATATTATGAGTTTCTTAGATATAATGCAAGAACAAATTCATTTTCAGTATTGCACTTTTATCAACTTTTAATAGTGAACCCTTTTTAAATACAATATTTTAAACTTTTTGACTAAATGGGGACATCAAAAATTTAAAATGAAACATCCCAAGCTTCCACAGTACACTTTCTTTGAATAATACAGTAGTGTGTGTTGTACGCAACCTTGAGTTTTAACACACACCACAACCAATCAAACTAGCCGTTATGAATAGTAATACCTACTTTTTAAAATTATATATATTTTATATTTTAAAATGGACTTCATCTTTGGATTCGGAATATCGAATTTAGCCTAAGGTGAAATTTTGGTACATTTCGGATAACTTTCATATTTTGATGAATAGTGAAAATTACTAAATTTTAATTAAAAACAACTTTTTTAATCAAAATAATTAATAGTGATAAATTATGAATTTTAGTGGTTTTAAAGTATATTTAGAATATATTTTTACCATTTAATATAATGTTGGTCATTGGACATAATTTTACAATTAAACCGAACATAAACAAGTGTCAATCTTTTGATAGTTATTATCTCTTAAAAACACGCTTTTTCTTTTGACAGCGGGAATTAATTTTAAATTAATTTATGCCACTTCTGTGTTTAGAATTTAGGAAAATGGATTCCATATTTGGAATCAGGATGTTCAAATTGTGTAAATAGGTAACTTTTATTTTTAGACATTTTGAATAATTACTGCGGTAAATATTTTATTTACCATGGTTAAGGGTAAATCCGGTAAATAAGGGTTAACAAAATAATATTATAATAATACTAAATTACCCTAAAACGTGTCTTAACCCTATTGGTTGTTACATGGTAGACCATGGGCATCTTTGGGTCGATTTTGGGACCCCATGGATCCACTTGTAAGTGATAATGACACTTTATTTTAATTAAGTTAAAATGAATACAAAAATGACACAACAATATATCTTTTAGAAAAACAATTGTTACATAGGGTTATATATGTTGGATTTTAGATTATAAATATTCATTAGAAATCTAAAAAGATTTACTACATAATGATATTTTATTTATAATTTTTAGACATTAAATAATTTATTTTATTTATGACACAATGATGATGCAGTAATTACTATAATAGTGAAAAATTAAAATAATTGATATTATAAATACCCAAATAAATATAATATGAAACTTTTAATGAATTAAACTAATTTTCTAGGATAATATTATATATTAGGATTTATTTAATTGACTTTGTTCGAAGTAATCAATCTGTTATGAGTTTCACAAAAATCAACTATTGAATAGTGTCAAAATTGACATAAAAGAGTTCTTAAAACAAATATTATATTATTAATTGATATTAAATTCCTAAAAATCTAAGGCTCGGCCAAGAGAATTATATCATGATAGGTTCATCATTAATGTACCACTTGGGGGTCTCTTGGATGTATATAGTAAGTTTATTAACCATATTATATAAAAATACAAAGAGACATTGTAAAAGTGAAACTAATTAACTTAGAGTTAATACTTAAAGATAAGGTTAATATAAGTACCCAAACCTGTATAAATTATATTGGTTGAGTGGTTTTCGACCTATCCCCGCCTTACCTTTGAATAATATGCTTTGGAGCCATTAGAAACCGAATATGAATTTATTATAAATTAATATTTCTAGCTTTTCCAAAGGTGCCCCTCACCCCTCTTATAAAAGGGAACTCCTCCTTCTCATTTCTTCACACCTTCAAAGCCTTTTGGTTCGGCCAAACTCTGCCCAAATACTCTCCCAACATCCCTCACTACAACCTAGAGGCCTTAGTTTGATCATAAAGCCAACCTAAGGAGCACTTTTGATCAAATCAAAAGGAAGAACCCGAAGAAGAGGTAATGATTTCACCACCCTTCTCCAAGTTCATTTCTTCTTCCACTTCTTCTTCCTTTTTTCTTACCATTCTAAAATAATAACTACCGTATCTCACATATAATGTGATGTTATTATAAATATGGTACAACCATATTCAGTATTCTATCCACCCTTTGAATAACATGTCACCATACGTGCGTACGTACGGACTGCCGTCTCCACGTCGTGGTGTAATTGTTATTCAATATAATATTATTTGGATGGGTATAATAATGATGTGTAACTCATGTAAATAATAAATATAACATGTTAATGATTCTGTATATATGATATACCATCCATTTATAAATTATTTTAATATCAAAAGAATGATATTGTCGCTCGTGCGTACGTACGGACTACCGTCTCCACGAACGCGATGAGATTCATTCTCCATCGTATCCATTCAAGTATAATTATCATTTGATGATTTAAAAATGATGTATAAGGACTAGATATCATTCTGGATATGAATAAAATACAACAACCATGGCTTATGTAACAAAACATATAAAAGAAAATGAGTAAGTTAACTCCCGAAACGACGATAATTCTAAGATATTATTAACAAATCAATGTTAAAAGATCATATATGATATCATATTATTATATATGATTCTTGTATAATTTAATAACAACTATTTCACCATTATACAGGAGGTTAACCTACCCCAACCAAGGAAAAGTACAAGGTAAGGGTTATTTCACAATCTCTTCATTATCCGAGGTTGTTTATACGTAATAATCTACTGGGATTTCTTTATTATCCACATCTATGTTTCTTCGAAATGTATTTCAAAACATATTTATTATTTACAAGAATATGGGTTAAAGTCATTTATACCCTTGTTTGACTTTTTATAAGAGGGTTATAAAGGAATCTTTCCATCGTTTTCAAAACAAGGCCCTTTTTAACCTTTTCGACAGAATTAAGGTAAGAATGTTTTTTTTAACTTATACGGCGGGTGCGGCTATTTTCCGCCGTTATAAAATCTTCAAATCTTCCCTTACAAGCTTATAAGAATATTTCAAAGAAAATGTTTTATTTTATATAGATCTTAAATGATTTCAAAATAAAAGGAGATATTTCTTTTAAAAGAATTTTGATTTCATCTATGTCAACATCCTTTGATGGATTTTAAGATTATTTGAAGTTGATTTATTATGATACAAAACTTCTATATTGTATTGAAGGTTTTGTGATATGTTTGACTGTGGATGTGCTATTTTTATACCATTCATAGTTTATGGTGAAAGTATTGACATTTCGTATGCTAGTTTTAATACGAATGTTTATGTTATGTTTAAACCTTTTCATATGGGAATGCATTGGACTTAATATGTGACGGGTGGAGCCCGCTATAGCTCCTCGATGCATCGGTAGGTCTCATGAGACAAACTAGTGTCTTGGCACAAGGTCTTGACAAAATCTTATTTGTAGTCTTGGCACGAGGCCTTGGCTATGTGGTTATGATAGTCTGGCATTATGCATTCCAACATTATGAAAGTGGTTATTGATTTTTGCATGTGATTATTCGATTAGTAGAATATCCATGTGAATAAGTAAATGGCATTATTTCATTTTATTTATGCCATACCATGTTGAAAGTTCATATTTAAAAGGCTTTTGTTTTAGTTATACATTGCCTTAAATGTTTATTCTTATTTATGAAAGTTTCCGCTATATTGTTATCCTTACTGGGCATTTGAGCTCACCCCTTTTCTATGTTTTATTTTTCCCAGGATGTGAAGAAGTAAGTTATGAATGACCTGCAGGGATTTTATGAGGGGATTATAGTGTGGACTGTGGAAACATTATGTTGTTGTAGTAGTTTTTCATTTTATGATGTAATGTAAAACTTATGAATATATCTAGTGTTTCCAAGGCTACTAAACCAATCGGTCTTTCGAGATTTTATCTTTCTTGTGATCATGCCAATGTTATGTAATAATGCACCGACTCTGGGTAACTGGGGTCGGGGCGTTACAGTTGGTATCAGAGGAAGTTTAGTACAAACCTTGGAATCTAGATTTAGATAAACTCTGATTAGAGCACGTAGACCTAAGATGAACTTTGAGGATTAGTATAGAAGAACTTCCTAGAATTTTGGTATTGTAGAGATTTTGTGAGTTTTCTGAGAAATACATCCCTGTCTGGATACGAGCAGGTAGAGGCGGCTCTGGCACAGATGTACCTAGGGGTAAAACCCGAAAACACCGCTTTGAGCTAGACTCGAACGGGAACTGGTGCACGACAACGGGCCTTGCTGCACTCTTGGTTACGACACTCCCAGGGGATATGCTTAGGATAACTCTCATTTTCTTTACAAATCATTTTGAAGGGATTATGAGTATATACTTCCTCAAAGAAAACATTCTTATGATTATGGATTATATCCATAAATAGTTCAATTTATGTTAAGTGTTTTATAAGTATGGGATTATGTATTTTGATTCATTAACTGATCTAGTTTATGCCATTGTTTAGAAATGGCGCCCAGTAGAAGGAATGAGAACTCCAGAAATGCACATGATCCAAAGAGAAGGAAGGATCATATCTTTCATGGTCTTAAGCTAGAATTTATAAGAGAAATAGTCTCCCATGTATTATCATCATATGAAGAAATAATATCATGTATTGATAAGATAAGTAAAGAGTTTACTGAGTCCTATGGCTTTGAAGGGAAGCAAGAGAAGAAAAGGATGGAAGAGAGAAAGATGGATAAAGGGAAGAGGGAAAAGAAGAATTTTCCCATATGTGGTAACTGTGGAAAGAAACACCCTGGAACTTGCCTGAAAGGAATGGGAGTTTGTTATAAGTGTGGAGGAAAAGGGCACAAAGTACGTGACTGCAAGGGTAAGAAAATGGTTTTAAATGTACAATGCTTCATTTGCAAGGAGTTTGGACACTACGCGAACCTATGTCCTAGTCATCAGACTATGCCGCAAATGATGTTATTGGATAATAACCAAGTTATGATACTACCACAGATGAAGAGGAATGATTAGAGTTCTTATGTTGATTATGTCAATTGAGTGTTGTATCAACAATGTACGTGTTATAATAATTATGGAGTATATAAGGATTGTACTGCAGTACTATTTCATTAAGGACTTGAGATTATGTGGAACAAAGAAAAGTGACTCAATAGCAGGATAAATTTTTGGAAAATATATGGTTGAGAGAATGATAAATCATAATATAGTTCTGATACTGAGGTAGTGATTTTGGAATAATATGTGATTGTTTTGGATAAATTATATTGGATATTCTTGACTACCTTGGAACTAATTAATGATTTGTATATTCCATCATTGTTGGGGTTTAAAACATTTTTGGATTAATGAAGTATATCCAGCATTCTATATGGAATAGGGGAGCATGAATGTAATCAATAAGGAATATGGTAATTCAAGATGTTTCAGTTTATTAAAAGAATACAAGATGAAGGTATTCATATGCTATTGCGGGGTAAAAAGGATCTATATTATGTTTACCTTCCTTATAAATGTTGGACTGTGAGTTTGGACAGAAGTATTTTGGATAGTTCTAGTTTGGATTATTTTGGATTACCATAAAAGGAAAACCCGGAGGTTGGGCGGCAACCCGTCGCGTCCGGCAAGGCTGCGAGACTTGAACCCGCAACTGAAGGGTGACAAGGGTGTATCACCTACCACTGGCCCATGAGATGTCCTGGATTAAATAATGTTGTTTTTTTTAAAGATCTGGTAGATGAATTATAAATTCATTTATTTTGGAACCCTGTACGAATAGTATAAATAAATAAAAAATTACATTCTATTATCTTTTAGAGTGAAAGATGAGTTTGTGGTAGAAACTTATTAATGGATAAAACTCTGATTATAAAGTAAGTATATCTCCTTATGATCTTATCCAATCTCATAAATAAATTCCTCATCATTAATAAAAGGAACTTAGAACAAAAATGTTGTCCTAGATGGTACCTTAAATCATCACTAATTTATGGCTTTGGGATTGTTGGCCTTTTCATAGCCATTTTCTCTACCACTCTCCATCAGATAATTGATGGCTAGATTTTTCTTCCATATCCATATTTTCTTACATGGAACCCTAGTATGTGTTATTTTCGGTAATCTTCATACTTTCCACTCTTTATTTAAAATAGAGACCTCATTAATTAATTTTTCGATGTGGGATTTCAACTAAGATATTTTGAAACGTCAAAAATGTGTTATCCCAATACCCTATGTTTTGTTGAACCGATGGTATTTCAAATCATCATAGATTGATGATTTTAAGGACCTAAATTTTATACTTGTTTGTGATTGATGACCTCAATCACTACCTATAAATATTTATGTTTTTCCTCCAATTATATGTCTCTAATTTCCACCAATGTTCTCCTAATCGAGATCATAATTTGGTGGTGACCCTTTCATTTCTCTTTTCCTCATATTAAGAATAAATTTTAGTAACCCAATTTCCGATGTGGGTTTTCCCATAAAGATATTTTTTATTTTCAACCTTTTATTTTCGAAGAACAATTTCAAATTGCGAGGACGCAATTTATTGAAGGAGGGGAGAATGTAACACCCAAAGATTTCATAGTGTGTTATTTCTTCAAAATAATTCAATAACTTGCACTACACGCAACACTGAGTTCAATCACACCATGACTTACAAAAAAAAAGCCATTCAAAAGAGGTTATGAATAGTATTATCTAAATTTTAAACTTTATATAATCCTTATAATTTTAGAATCCATATTATGAGTTTCTTAGATATAATGCAAGAACAAATTCATTTTCAGTATTGCACTTTTATCAACTTTTAATAGTGAACCCTTTTTAAATACAATATTTTAAACTTTTTGACTAAATGGGGACATCAAAAATTTAAAATGAAACATCCCAAGCTTCCACGGTACACTTTCTTTGAATAATACAGTAGTGTGTGTTGTACGCAACCTTGAGTTTTAACACACACCACAACCAATCAAACTAGCCGTTATGAATAGTAATACCTACTTTTTAAAATTATATATATTTTATATTTTAAAATGGACTTCATCTTTGGATTCGGAATATCGAATTTAGCCTAAGGTGAAATTTTGGTACATTTCGGATAACTTTCATATTTTGATGAATAGTGAAAATTACTAAATTTTAATTAAAAACAACTTTTTTAATCAAAATAATTAATAGTGATAAATTATGAATTTTAGTGGTTTTAAAGTATATTTAGAATATATTTTTACCATTTAATATAATGTTGGTCATTGGACATAATTTTACAATTAAACCGAACATAAACAAGTGTCAATCTTTTGATAGTTATTATCTCTTAAAAACACGCTTTTTGTTTTGACAGCGGGAATTAATTTTAAATTAATTTCTGCCACTTCTGTGTTTAGAATTTAGGAAAATGGATTCCATATTTGGAATCAGGATGTTCAAATTGTGTAAATAGGTAACTTTTATTTTTAGACATTTTGAATAATTACTGCGGTAAATATTTTATTTACCATGGTTAAGGGTAAATCCGGTAAATAAGGGTTAAAAAAATAATATTATAATAATACTAAATTACCCTAAAACGTGTCTTAACCCTATTGGTTGTTACATGGTAGACCATGGGCATCTTTGGGTCGATTTTGGGACCCCATGGATCCACTTGTAAGTGATAATGACACTTTATTTTAATTAAGTTAAAATGAATACAAAAATGACACAAGCATATATCTTTTAGAAAAACAATTGTTACATAGGGTTATATATGTTGGATTTTAGATTATAAATATTAATTAGAAAGCTAAAACGATTTCCTACATAATGATATTTTATTTATAATTTTTAGACATTAAATAATTTATTTTATTTTTGACACAATGATGATGCAGTAATTACTATAATAGTGAAAAATTAAAATAATTGATATTATAAATACCCAAATAAATATAATATGAAACTTTTAATGAATTAAACTAATTTTCTAGGATAATATTATATATTAGGATTTATTTAATTGACTTTGTTCGAAGTAATCAATCTGTTATGAGTTTCACAAAAATCAACTATTGAATAGTGTCAAAATTGACATAAAAGAGTTCTTAAAACAAATATTATATTATTAATTGATATTAAATTCCTAAAAATCTAAGGCTCGGCCAAGAGAATTATATCATGATAGGTTCATCATTAATGTACCACTTGGGGGTCTCTTGGATGTATATAGTAAGTTTATTAACCATATTATATAAAAATACAAAGAGACATTGTAAAAGTGAAACTAATTAACTTAGAGTTAATACTTAAAGATAAGGTTAATATAAGTACCCAAACCTGTATAAATTATATTGGTTGAGTGGTTTTCGACCTATCCCCACCTTACCTTTGAATAATATACTTTGGAGCCATTAGAAACCGAATATGAATTTATTATAAATTAATATTTCTAGCTTTTCCAAAGGTGCCCCTCACCCCTCTTATAAAAGGGCACTCCTCCTTCTCATTTCTTCACACCTTCAAAGCCTTTTGGTTCGGCCAAACTCTGCCCAAATACTCTCCCAACATCCCTCACTACAACCTAGAGGCCTTAGTTTGATCAGAAAGCCAACCTAAGGAGCACTTTTGATCAAATCAAAAGGAAGAACCCGAAGAAGAGGTAATGATTTCACCACCCTTCTACAAGTTCATTTCTTCTTCCACTTCTTCTTCCTTTTTTCTTACCATTCTAAAATAATAACTACAGTATCTCACATATACTGTGATGTTATTATAAATATGGTACAACCATATTCAGTATTCTATCCACCCTTTGAATAACATGTCACCATACGTGCGTACGTACGGACTGCCGTCTCCACGTCGTGGTGTAATTGTTATTCAATATAATATTATTTGGATGGGTATAATAATGATGTGTAACTCATGTAAATAATAAATATAACATGTTAATGATTCTGTATATATGATATACCATCCATTTATAAATTATTTTAATATCAAAAGAATGATATTGTCGCTCGTGCGTACGTACGGACTACCGTCTCCACGAACGCGATGAGATTCATTCTCCATCGTATCCATTCAAGTATAATTATCATTTGATGATTTAAAAATGATGTATAAGGACTAGATATCATTCTGGATATGAATAAAATACAACAACCATGGCTTATGTAACAAAACATATAAAAGAAAATGAGTAAGTTAACTCCCGAAACGACGATAATTCTAAGATATTATTAACAAATCAATGTTAAAAGATCATATATGATATCATATTATTATATATGATTCTTGTATAATTTAATAACAACTATTTCACCATTATACAGGAGGTTAACCTACCCCAACCAAGGAAAAGTACAAGGTAAGGGTTATTTCACAATCTCTTCATTATCCGAGGTTGTTTATACGTAATAATCTACTGGGATTTCTTTATTATCCACATCTATGTTTCTTCGAAATGTATTTCAAAACATATTTATTATTTACAAGAATATGGGTTAAAGTCATTTATACCCTTGTTTGACTTTTTATAAGAGGGTTATAAAGGAATCTTTCCATCGTTTTCAAAACAAGGCCCTTTTTAACCTTTTCGACAGAATTAAGGTAAGAATGTTTTTTTTAACTTATACGGCGGGTGCGGCTATTTTCCGCCGTTATAAAATCTTCAAATCTTCCCTTACAAGCTTATAAGAATATTTCAAAGAAAATGTTTTATTTTATATAGATCTTAAATGATTTCAAAATAAAAGGAGATATTTCTTTTAAAAGAATTTTGATTTCATCTATGTCAACATCCTTTGATGGATTTTAAGATTATTTGAAGTTGATTTATTATGATACAAAACTTCTATATTGTATTGAAGGTTTTGTGATATGTTTGACTGTGGATGTGCTATTTTTATACCATTCATAGTTTATGGTGAAAGTATTGACATTTCGTATGCTAGTTTTAATACGAATGTTTATGTTATGTTTAAACCTTTTCATATGGGAATGCATTGGACTTAATATGTGACGGGTGGAGCCCGCTATAGCTCCTCGATGCATCGGTAGGTCTCATGAGACAAACTAGTGTCTTGGCACAAGGTCTTGACAAAATCTTATTTGTAGTCTTGGCACGAGGCCTTGGCTATGTGGTTATGATAGTCTGGCATTATGCATTCCAACATTATGAAAGTGGTTATTGATTTTTGCATGTGATTATTCGATTAGTAGAATATCCATGTGAATAAGTAAATGGAATTATTTCATTTTATTTATGCCATACCATGTTGAAAGTTCATATTTAAAAGGCTTTTGTTTTAGTTATACATTGCCTTAAATGTTTATTCTTATTTATGAAAGTTTTCGCTATATTGTTATCCTTACTGGGCATTTGAGCTCACCCCTTTTCTATGTTTTATTTTTCCCAGGATGTGAAGAAGTAAGTTATGAATGACCTGCAGGGATTTTATGAGGGGATTATAGTGTGGACTGTGGAAACATTATGTTGTTGTAGTAGTTTTTCATTTTATGATGTAATGTAAAACTTATGAATATATCTAGTGTTTCCAAGGCTACTAAACCAATCGGTCTTTCGAGATTTTATCTTTCTTGTGATCATGCCAATGTTATGTAATAATGCACCGACTCTGGGTAACTGGGGTCGGGGCGTTACATGTGTCACCTACCAGTACCGCTGGTTGTAACTGCAGACCAACAAGTAGTGATGTATAGCTGACACACTACCCGAAGGCACTATCTCAGGCATCGGTCCACATACCGAAGCCTCATCACTATGCGGACCATCCTCATGGTCACTCACTGGAAAACACTAGTAGCCAAGCCCACCATCCACTCTACTGATGTCTCAGCTAGGCGGAAAACTCTAGCAATCGCCTCCAGCCAGTACTCTGCTGTCTGGGAATCTGCCTCGCCTCGTAACCTCGGAGGCCACTGCTGCTAGAAATCGTGCAACGCGCTCTGCCAGCGTGCACAGTTCGCTAGTAAGGCTGGTGGCATCTGCTGCCAAACTGGTGGTGGTGCTGCTGGTACACCACCCGAGGGTGCCAACATAGTAAAAAGGGCCCTGCACCGGAGCCTCGTCGCTCGGTGGGCTGTCATCGAGTACTCTCTCGGAACTCCAACTGACTGTCTGCGTGGAGACATCCTGAACAGATGCGACATGGTCAATGATTATACCTAGTGAGCTAACCTGGTTTGAGCTGACTTTAAAAATCTTAGAAACACACACGCAATCAGTGTTTTTCGTGCACAAAGTTGGAAATCATTAGTCAGGGTCCTGGTGTATGGATATGTCGGTCGCCACACTAACACTAGACTCCCTTAAATGAAGACCACACTCAGTACCCTTAACACTATTGCTTTACAGAAAGGGAATATCGGAGTTATAAGTTTTGCGGTAAAACCGACTCCTCTGATACCAATTTTTCACGACCCGTCCTCGGGACCCGTGTCGTTACTACCCCAAGCCCGCCTTCCATAGGCCAAGGGCTGGCGACTAGCACCAAAGGCGTAAATCCCAATAACTAGGAAGGCATTGCCTTTATAAAAGTAACAAAACACCATAGAGTACAAGCGGAAGTAAAACACTAAGTACAAAAAGGAAGTGTTGAAGAGTAAATGGGACAGAATACAAACACAATCGAAAGTATAGCTACAACTGAAAGAAAGTAAAACAAAGACAACAACTGGAAGAAAGGAAGCAGCTCCTGGGTCATCCTCCTCGGATCCTACATAAAGGGTAGGTAGAGATAGCGCAGCTCCTGGATCGTCCACCCCGGATCCTACCTAAAGGGTAGGTACAGATAGCCTCCACAATGCTCTCGCCCGTCAACCTTCTCCGAGTGTCGCCTCGTCGTGAAGTCCACCACTGGATACTGTCTCATCGTGAGGTCCACCTCCGGGTACCATCCAGTCCTTGAACACTCGGCCTCTATCTGCGCTGCCTGTCGTCTGCAACCAACACAACGAAGTGCGGGCATAGCCCGTGCAGGGGTGAGTATAATGATACTCAGTAGGGACCCCGAGACCCTCAAGGTCTCACTAAATCCAACAAGGATAACCACAAAGAAGATCTCAACAGATAACCTCTACTTAGGTATATGCCCATACATATACCCAAGTTATCAAATAACTCATCTCAATCATGAGGTAACACAAAGATTTATGAAATCAACGGATAACCAATACCCAGGTATATGCCCATACATATACCTAAGTTATCAATTGACCCATCTCAATCATGAGGTAAACACAAAGGTCATAGACTCAGCTCAACCAGGATTTTATTCATGATGTCAAAACCACGGTTGCTGGAGAACTCCTCCTCTGTCGAGTACAGTGGGTCTGCCTCTACAACCAAGCGTGTCGAACTCCTCCTCTGTCGAGTACAGTGGGCATGCCGCTACAACCAAGCGCGCCCCACTAACCTTGGACTGCTGTAGTACTCCACCTGTCGAGTATTGTGGGTCTGCTGCTACAACCAATCGCTTCCCACCATGGGTCTACCGCTACAACCAAGCGCTCCCCCTCATAGGCTATAGAGGTAATCCTTCTGTTGAGTACCGCGGGTTTGCCGCTATAACCAAGCGCTCCTCCGCCGTGGGTCTGCCGCTACAACCAAGCGCCCCCCTCATAGCCTCCAGAGGTACTCCTTCTGTTGAGTACCGCGGGTCTGCCGCTACTACCAAGCGCTCCTCTGCCGTGGGTCTTCCACTACAACCAAGTGCTCCCCACTGGGCTATCCAAAACACACCGATTCGATAGATCAGCAGTCAACAAGTCTCAGCCAGCTACTAGGTCTCTGCACTCTACTAGCTCGTCACCGAGAGGGTCTGCTCCACGAGCTACTGGTCGATAATCCAACTATCACAAAGTTCCACGGAGAAGTATTTCAAAGGACTGCCTCGTCATAGGGGTCTCAACGCAACAGACGGTGCGTCAGTCGGACGCCCGGTCTGTGAGTTACTAGCCTTTTCGTCCCAGGGGCCCGGTTGGTTTCGTGTGCGAACCAACCCGGCCGTATCTCGACTGTACCCCGAACTCTCATAGGTTATGCTCATAAGGACCGTTTCTCAACGTGATCACCAACTCCACTGATGGTTCGTCAAACAGACGTCTGATCTGAAAGTTATCAGCTTTTCCGTTCTAGGGGCCCGGTTGGATTTCGGGTACAATCCAACCCAGCCATTATCCAACTGCATCCAAAACTCAGGCGAAGCATGCCAAAAGTTTCATCTCATCAAGAGGAATCCAACAAAGTCAACGAAACGTCAATCGGACGTCCGGAGCTCGAGATATAAGCGTTTCCGCTCCGAGGGCCTGGTTGGTTTCGTATCCGAACCAACCCGGCCGTACTCAAAGTTATCTGAAACCTCGAGTGTAATATATCGAAACGACCGTCTCGATCCAAGGATCGTATCGCAATTGACGGTGTGTCGATCGGGGGTCTGTAGCCCAAGATATGGACGTTTGAACGAGAACTGCCTGAGAATAGGGTGTTTGGGCCCGGACCGACCCGGCCCGAGACCCCCCCTGGGTCGGCCCGAACCGGGTCCTGGTCCGGCCTAATAGGGCATGGCCCGGCTCGGTGGGCGCGGCCCGGCCCAGCCGGTTGGCCTGCCGCGCTGGCGCGGCCGCGTGGCCGCTCGGCTGTCCGGCTGAGCGGAACAGGGGGGTGCGGTCGCCCCCTTGAATGAAACTACGGCCCCCGCGTGGGGGCCGCTCCTTGCCAACGGACGCGGCCTAGCGCCGCGTCCTTGCCTCCTCGGTCCCGCGCGGTCGCGGGACCAGCATCCTGCCGTTGCGGCGGCGCGCCGAGCACCGCCGCCTCCTGGCGGCCGGTCGGTGTCGGCCGCCGCCTCCGGCCGCCGGCGCCGCAGTGCCAGCGGGGCGCGCCAGCGGGGTTTTCCGCGGACCACCGGACGCGCTCCGGTGGTCCGTTTTGCCTTCCGTCTTCGCCAGCGGTCCTCCTGGGACAGACTCTTCACTGCGAAGACCTCAAAATGCCCTTGCAGCCTGCTTCGTCATCGCCCGCCGATCCGCACACCAAGAACAAAGAAACGGTGGGTTCAGACTTGTTCATTGGTCCACACCCACCGCGTTAGCGGTTTAAACGACTTCCGACAAATTTTAAACACATGCCGAGGATATAAATCACATAGATTTAATTGAACCAAAACCCCTACCTCAAGCGTCGTCGAGCGAGGGTTCGTCGCGGAATTGCACGTCTCGGAAGAAGGCGTCGCGGAAGGGGGATCGTCGCGTCGCGGAGAAAGGATTCGTCGGCGTCGCGTCGTCGATCTTCGAGGATCCAGCGTTCTTGGCGACCTTCGTCGGAGGTCGGCGTTCTTCGCGTTCTTCGCGTTTTTCGTCGAGGAAGGAGTGTTTCACGGCTTGAGTGATTTCTCCCAAACCCTCTCGCACAACCAACCTCTAATAAAATAAGACTTGTCTTATTTTATTAACACACAAGCCAATATTTTTGAAATTCAAAATTGAAACAATCAATTAATTGAATTAATAGAAACGTTTAAACCTCCAAATTAAAAGAGACGTTTCATAAACAGATAAACGCAAGGGTTGACTTCCAATTAATGGGGGTGCGAGTGCGTTACCTTATTAAAGGTGGGGGTTTATGAAGAAAAGAAACAGTGAGGTTCGTGTGGGTCCCACCTCACAAATATCCTACCTAGTGGGTAGGATATTGTGGGTCTCACTCCAATCACTTAGCTTAGGTTAAACAAATTCAAGTAAAATAAAAACTGGTCGCACCATTTTTATTTTAATCCTTTACTTAACCCAAAAATTAAAAAACCACACCTTAGCAAACGCAACTCCGGAAAAGATGTTTCTAAGCAAATATCGGCGCTGCGATTCCATCAGTGCCCTCAGAATTCGATTCCGAGCACCGGTTCAAAAGTTAGAAAAAAACCCGCTCGTTCGTTCACTGAACGTACCCGAGCTAATCTTCGGAAAATAATTCCGGGCACACCGGGTCTCGGAATCAGGCGCCGTCAGAAACTGCGTACTCGTAAAATCCCGAAGAAAATTAAGAAAAAAAATTTCCTTGAAATTTCTGGGTCTTTACATTATTTCATGACAAATCTTGAAATTCATATCATCATAAGAAGGTAAAACTGAGTTATTTCAATCACACTTTCATCCCCTATTCTTAATTGTATTTATCATGTCAATTAAGTGGGAGTGCATGATCGGTGGCATGATGTGATGAAAGGGGGAGCTTTATCTTTGAACTATAACTTTTTAATTTGTTTGGTGAAGTATGTGTCGGGTTTAGAATTTCATTGACAAATATAACTATTTCCAACCCTTGGGATAAGAGTTGATACATTCTGAGAATGATTTCACATGTATGGTTGTTTATGGATAGCATTTAAAACCTTGTTCATGTCTCTCTTGTTTTCTACACTGGATTAGCCCAAGTAGACATAGAGTTGATTATCTAAAGGCTCTTTGATAAGTGAACCATGTCACATCATCCCTCTCTCATAAATATTCCAAAAGATATTATTCAAATGGAGGAGGACATGTTTTTTAAGAGACCCCACTAATACCTTATCATTTGGTTTCCAATAAGGGGGAGAAAAGATTGACCCACATATTGACCCACTCAAAGCGTGCTTAAGTGATATTGACAAAAAATTACAAAGGGGGAGATTTTTGGACATGGGGTTACATTTGTTGTCAATAATATGTCAATAAGTTTTCAATGAGAAGTCAATATGTGAATGAAAGGTATTGATGAAGAAGTTAGTGAAACCATGGAGAATTGTTGTTGATGCAAATAATTGAATGTTATAGTTGATCAATTCTCCAAGAAGATATAATTCTGATGATTTTTGAACTGGTCATATGATCCAAAACTTGTATCAATGTAATACATTGTCACAACACTTGAATAAGTCCAGGAAATAATCAACTGCATGAGGATAATGAATATCCATACATAGTCACTAAGTGGATGAAGTGAAGATCCATCCAATGACATCCAACTGGATGGAGCTTGTGCAACAAAGATTACCATGCATTATGCTTTAAATTCATGAGGAATAAAATCTTGGTCCATGAATCATCCATGATTGATTTAATGTAATGTTGAAAATCATGGATTTGTTATTTCAAAAAGAAATATATGGTTGATGTTTTGAAATTCTCATTCCAAAAAGAATATAAGAAGAAGATAAGAAGGGGCTCGTATTTAAAGATGAAATTTTATATTTGTGACTAATTAGACTAAGTAATTATTGTTTTCTTCCTTTACCAAAAAGAATGAAGTAAAAGCGCACCCACCAAAGAACTAGTGCAGGGCAGCATAGGAGAGGGAGAAAATAACTACTTGAAAGAGGTATGGAGCACCGAGTCTTATAAGCCGTGAAAATTCTGCACGGTGGTTCGATGTGGGATGGGTTTTTAAAAACATGGACGCAATCCTGGCCGTCCATCAAATCTCATGCCTAATATTAGCCGCCTGATCCATCCCGCATCCCACGTTATAATCCTGGCCATCTGTGATAGATCCAATGGCCAAGGAGAGACCCCGAGGTTATCTTCAACCTCCAAAGATCCCGCAAAGCTCTCTCTGCATCTGTGAAGTAGTGATGATGCCGGTCTACCTTGATTGATCTCCCGACCACTGTTTAAGCTCAATCTAACTGCATGGTGATCGTCCAAAAGAACTAATCTCATTAATGCATTTAGAAGTTGCATGCATGCATCGAGATGAAGACTTTAAACGAGGTCGAGGCAATGCAAAGTTGCCGAGTCTAGGAAAAAAGATCCTTGATCAAGTTTTCAGGATGTAAATGGTTTGCATGCGTTCTTAAGCACATACATGTGATGATCTCACCAAGAATGAAGGAGCCTTCTGTTGAAAAATAAAAAGGAAACAACCATGATTTGTAGGATCTCTCATCCGTGTCTGAATATATTCAATTCTGAATATATTGTATATTGAATGGTTTGGATCCCATGTAATCTCAGGAGGATTTGAATAGTTATCCTTGTCTATAAATATAGATCCCTCGACTGAGGCTCTGTTATTGAAAATATTGAGAGAAAGCTCTTATTTTTCTAAGAAACAGAGCATTGCGTGAAAGTTTCCACGCATCCCTGCTACACAGAGGAGAGTCGTGAAACTCTTGCACGAAGCAGTTCCGCAAATCCCTTGCGCAAAGAGAAGAATCGTAAACCACCCTGGTTCCCGAATGAAGTTGAACATGTGACAGGTTCCTTTGAAACCTCGCCGTGTTTCGTGTGTGAAGAAGATCTTATCGGTAAAAAAACTGGTTCCTCCATTCACTTTTTGCACCTTCGCGAAGACAGAGGTGAGAACCATTCATTGGTTCTGTGATGGAGATCTTCATGCACCTTTTGTGTGAAGAAGAAAAACTCTAGCTGAGGATTCCTCCATTATTTCGAGAAGAAGGAATAACCCATGCTCCCCAGTTTTCATGAAGAATAAGAATTGTGCCCTCCTTTTTTTCATGAAGAAGGGATCCTAGACACATTTTGGAGAAAAGAGAATGCATGCATGATGAAAATGCATGAATATGCATGAATTGAGATACCCAAGAGTGTTAGAACTGAGTAAAACTATGGACTACACTAATTTGGGTTTGAAGAAAAAATATGCATGATGCACATTGATGCCAAATTAAAAGAACAAGAGTGTGTATGATATGAACCAAAAGGAAAGAAGGAAAATGGAAAAGAAGAGAGAGGAAGTGTGTGTTCCTAAAAGACTACACCCATTGGGGTTTTCACATAAGAAAGAAGAACATATTTTTGCATGCATGCACCTGCACACATAAAGATAATTAAATGGAAGAATCAAATATTGTGAGTGCATGTGTGTAAACAAAAAGAAGCAATTCCATGAAATTCATGCATGAAGCATAATCAATTCAGATGGTTCCAAGTGAGCTGATACTCAGTGTTTGGATAATCACATAAGTGTATGTGATTCGTTCCAAGAAAAAAGTAGAAGGTTTAGTGCATTCATCTATTTCACTAAGGAAGATGAAAGTGAGATATCCAAATACAAAAGGTGATGGATCCCATGCAATACATGTATGAAGTGAAAAAAAATTGAGACTGAAGCCAGAAAGAGTTAGAGAAGTCCTTTTATCTGAGTGTTCAGTAATTGAGAATCCTAGAAGGCAGATAATGCTGATATTTTGCAAGATAACTCTTGCATATTAATATTCATGAAGAGGTTGTGTGTACTATTGGAACACATCTAAGTGAGGCCATGTCTTCAACAGAATAAGAAAGAATTTCTTAAGCATCATTGAGACCAAGGAATGGTCAAATAAGTGATCAGAACAATTGAGCAAGGCTAACAGACCCTAGAAAAGGCTATTGATGATTCTTGAAGAGATACACAAGCAAGTGTGATTTAGAAAGCCTATGTGGAGAGAGAAGAGTATCATCTACAGTGAATAAAATAATAACTTAGTGAAGGAATCATATCGTGTGACTCGAGAGCTTGAAGAACCCTGTGAGATTCAGGGAGGAGAATAACACTTCAATGAAACTCTGAAACAGGCTAGTGGGACTCTGGTAACATTATGGGAAGTAATATAAAGAACCTCTTGTGGAACTCTTGAGAGATACAGTGAAACTCTTTATCAACCATTGTAATTACTAACTGAATTATAGTGGATAATATGTGTTGGATAGAATAAACAACACAATAAGGAGTATGTATTTGAACCGAACCATTTCATCCTTGTGTGAAGTGCGTTTGCATTTACAGCATCATTTGAGGAAAGGCTAAGAGACACAAGAAGAGTGGATCGAGGATTTAACCAGCTATAGATGTTTAATTTAAAAAATTAAAAATATTAAAAGGGATCACTGGTCCACCCCCTCCCCCTCTCATTGATTCACACCAATCTAGCCCCTTCAATAACATAACTCATGGAAAACAAATGGGTTTCATAAAATTCATTCCTTCATAAACATAAATAATCCAAAAAAAGAATAAGGGGTGTATCCTTAGGTCATATCCCTAATAAATTATATTTAACATCATGTAATGTAATCATATACGGAAAATGGATTTGAAATATCACATGGAATAATTCTTGAGGAAAGTAACTTTTCCATTCTCAAGTCACTTATATTTTTGAAAAACCACACACTTCTAAATGATAAAATTTTATTTGAAAATAAACATGAAAATATTTTAATTAAGTTTCAAATAATTTAGTCCATAATAAGGTGGGAAAATCATCTCATTTTGTAAAAGTTAAATGAAATTCCTTTAGTATTTTTTCCAAAAAATTCACAAAGTAACTTGTTTGGAAAATGATAAAAATTTTCCTTTAAAAATATTTAAAGAAAAGTAAAACATGGGTAACAATTTTGTTAAAAATTAATATAATAATTGTAAAAAAAATTGGAAATATATTTATTAAGCATGGATATTGTGGAGAAATATTCTACAATGTAGACATAAACATAACAATCTTGGATAATGATGAGAGCAGAAAATAAACCATTATCATTTTGGTAACTTTTTAATCAAAAGACTTATGAAATACATAACCTCACCTAGATATGTATCTCCCATAAGATTTTATGATAAGAATTATAATACATTCATGAGTAGTATATACCCTACACAAAATAAACAAGTAGTGTATAAGGCATGTATCCCACAGATTAAAAGTGAGATGAAAATCACATACAAATAGAATATCATTGATGTGTGCATTAATAAAAAGAATTGATTCTGTGTATCAGATGTAAATACAAATAAAAAAGTTAAAATAAAACATAATATAATCAAAAGTTTTTTTACACATAATCATATTATGATATAATCAATGAAGTTGATGTTTAACCCAATGAATGGAAATGGAGTTACGAACTCCCTTACTTTAAGTCCAAATAATCACGTACATTATTTATATTCCTAAATAATAAACATAGGATAATTATTTACTTTTCTGAAAACCTTTTTAATTTTTTTATTCCTTTTATATCAATTATTATCATGTTATAACGATTACTTAATTATTTAAGTTCACGTCAAACATCTTAAATATATTGAGTACTATAGTCAAAATGAATTCGGTATGATGTCTATAGTTAAAGTAATCATTATTCCATCATCTATAGAACAATAATCACGAAATAATTATATATTTTTAAATAAATTATAATTTTTAATCCATATTTCAAATATGGATATTATAAATTAACTATGTTACAATCATGGAGACGGAAGGCCATACAAACGCATGAGTAACATTTCCATTTTTCAACGATAATTTTGTAATGAAGGTAAGTATTATTTTATGTTTAAATAATTATAATAATATCATAGATATAATATTAATTCTTAAAATATATATATATATATATATCATCCATGTGATGTGGTGATGTAAATTTAATGACATCACTTTTTAGAGGTGGTAGTCCACACGTATGCACAAACAACATATTCATTTCTCATTGAATGGAAAGGTAATAATGTAAATGATATATATTATCTTTAATAATGATAAATATGTCATGAATATTATATATAAACCATAATTCAATAATTATAACCAATATCTAGGGACAGTGAAGGAAAATGAATTACATTTGTTCGCGAGATGGTAGTCCTCCATACTCAGGAACGATGAATAATTTTCCCATTCGAAATAATTGGAGATGTATATAGGTCGTTACAATAATATAATAACATAAAATTATAAATAATAATCTATAGTTATTATTTTATCATGGTTAGAGAAGTATTTATGGATGTGTATGAATAAACAAAATAGAAATGCTCGATTAAAAATGATACCTCTTCTTAGACAATTTCATTTTCTCAACAACTTAAGAACACTAAGGGTGGTTTTATTTATAAAATTATACCTCTATAATGTGGGGAGGGATTACAAGAAGATAATATGGTAGTTATTTTCTAAAAAAATTGTTTTTATGTGTGAATAAATGAGAATAAGTGGTTCCCTTTTACAAAAGAGGGAAGGAGAACTCTAATAATTTTCCAAAAAATAAAAATAATAAAAATAAAATTTTAATTAAAATGGTTTAAAAGTAATTTATTTATAATATAATATGATTATGGGTCAAAATAAACTCATATAATGAAATTTATATAAGTTTTGGTTATATTTTGACCCCCTCTTTTGGGTTTAACCCTTATTTAACCACTTTAACTCTTATTATGAAAACATGGATTTTTACTTTTTGAGTCTTAATATAGTTACTATAAAAATTTAAATTACCTATAAATGGATAATGTATGAAATTATTAACCTTATAACAATTATTTTTTGTAATTTAATATTTTTATGAATTTTATATAAATTAATAAAATTGTATTTACTATAAAATATTATTAATGTAAATTTTATAGACCATTCATTACATTGAATTTAATAATATTGCGATAAAACTTATAATTTGAACCACATATTTTATTACATCCCTTATATTTTAATGTATTCTAGGAAATTATTTTATTTAAATAATTATCTCAATTTTTTTTAATATTTCTAAAAACATATATTTGGTATTACCATTAAAAAATTTCTAACGAGCCTCTACCCAAGTTGTAGAGGCTTATCCTTGGAATCCAGGAGAAAGAGGATCAAATTTAGTTTAGTGTGAATTTCTAGGTTATTGTATCAGTTAATGTAGCTGATATTATTTGGTACTGTAGCAATCAACACTATTCATCCGATTTGGGCATTCGGGCCACCGTTTTGGGCCTACGGGTTTCAGGGCCTTCAGGACAACAAAGTCCTTCTGGACATAGAGCCTTAGGGTTTTTGTGCCTTTATGCCACCAATGGCCTTTAGGATAAAGGGATTTCAGGCCACAAAAAAAACCAAATAAGGGAAAACCACACAGGAGAGGGCCTATACGAGGATTTAGGGAAAAAATAGAAACCATCAGATCAGAGCTAACCAGATTAGAAGAATGAGTGGGTATGAAAACTTCCATTAGGACTAGTCACTGTCCAACTCTATATGGGGAAATGCTAGCTGATCATCCATGCGAGGTGGGGAGCTAAGGCACCCTCAAGATGCCGAAGCGAGGGAGGGACTATTTCAAGTGTTCATGTATTAGGTCTTTAAGTTCATGTATTGGGTTATGAATTGGCCTTTTTCCTTGGGCCAATGGGTATTTTATGTGTTCCTCTTGATCCCTTAAATGGTGAGTTAGACAAAATAAAATAAAAATAAGGTCTTCGATCCATTCGGGTCAATGATAAAATAATTACTCCATCAATATTGTGTAAGTATTTAAGGTGAGAATTTCATTAATAAAAAATAAAAAAATACCACGGTGAATATAAATATTTTATATTTAAATTTATGATATATAGTCGAATATATCCTCTGAATAAACATATATTAAAAGTTTTATAGTTAATAAAAATAAGAGCACAACATCTTTGTCATTTCGTTAAATAAAATATTATAACAGTCGTAATAACTTAAAAATGGAAACCAAATTCCATATATTCAAAGATTGAATTATGATTAATGAAAATTAATCATCTAACAAAATTGGGTAAAGTATAAAGGTCATTTTATAGTCCTTATCATATTATTTTTACACTTAATTACCGGATTTTCCCTTTACCATGGTAACAAAATATACCAAGGTTATCATTCATATTGTCCAAAAATAAAAGTGACATATTAAATAATTTTGGGCCTCTTGATTCCAAATATGGAATCAATTTTCCAAAATTCAAAACACAAAATTTTTATCATTTAACTTAAAACTAAATAAAAAAAAATCAATGAAAAATAGTTTTTTTTCAGAAAAATTCCTTTTAAACATAAAATATTTTTATACTAAATTAATCTATCAAAACAAATTTAAAAACCATAATTGGATTATTTTAAATCATTTTGAATAAATTAAATTTTAAAACTAATCTAAAATATTATTTTAATTTGTATATACTTGAATATAAAATACACTTTTTGGTAAAAATCAGTATTTTCACTATTCATTGAAAAATCAAACATTCCAGAAAATTATCAAAATTTCAACATAAAATAAATTTAATATGATGATTTAAAAAAATATTTATTTAATTAAATAAAATTACTAAAAATTTATGAATTAAATATATTTTTCTCTCAAAAATCATTAAAAATGTTCTTGAAGAAAATATATTTGATGAACACAATGACTTTAGTAAAATTTAGTGCTTAATTTTTTATACATTAATTAATAAAATATTAATTAGTATGATCATTTTATATTTAATAATTCAGTTAATAATATTCATTCATGTTAGTTTAATGACTATGTTATAATGGCCACATAATAATATTTCATTTCTCATTTTAACCTGGTGTTATGCATATTGTACACTATCAAACATTGTATTTCCTTATAAAATCTCAAGATATTACAAAATTTTAATGAGATAACTATACACAATGGTTTTATTTTTTCCCAATTAGTTTTTGTATGATCTCAGTAGAACTGTCCCTCTTTGATACATTCAAAGTGGTGAAGAACTTTATATAATAATTTTTATGTTTTCCTATGATATTATGGATTAAATATTCATATAGTTATAGAGATAAAGAGGGGATAATTATTTGTTGAATTTTTCCTAGAATAATTATTTACAGATAAAAATTGATACCAAATGTACCGACTCAATCGCATTAAATATTCAATGAACGTGTTAATTAATTCAACCCCTCACATTTTTTCTGGAGTTACTTTGTTTTGTGTTTTTGTGTTTGTGTTATACATGTGTATGGGTAAAGCCTAAAAAAAGATAATCCCATCAGTTATTCAGGTCTAGCTGGACCAACAATAAGATAACTTATTTATTAATCATGCCATAAAGAAAAATCTAAATGGGCCTTAATTTATTATTAAATAAAATCAATTTTATATATTATGAACTTTTATTAATATAAGCACTGTAACATTTTAAAAAATATAATTTAAATATAACTTAATCGGGTCAGGTGGGTTTCGTATTAGGTCCCTAATTAAATTCTGAGTTCGACCCTATTATTAATAATGATTTTAAATTTAGGATAGTTTCATAATAGACTTTACAAAATTAGGCCTTAATAGGTCTTTCTATGTATTTGGGATAATTAGGCCAGACATTTCATCTCACCCATGTGTATGTATATATATTTATATAATATGTTTGTATATATATAAATATATATACATTATACTAAAAAATATATTACAAATAATTTTTAAATCATTTACTCAAAAATATTTTTTAACAAAAAAATCACTTTACAAGGATAATATTCACTCAAATATATTTTTTTAATAAAATTATAACATACATAACATGATAAAATTTGATAAGGGAACTTCTGGATAGGGTTAGAATATGGATCAAGGATTAATAATACTACATAATTATTAATGAAGTCATGTTTGGATATACTGAAACTTGAATTCATATATACAAACATATATTTTAATATATATTTAGTTTAGGATTTAAGTGTAAACATATTTTAACCCCATAACAAGAAAAAAAAATTAAAAAATAAATACAAACACATAATTTAACCAATTTGAATTTTAAATGGAGATTGTATTATGGTTTCAGTTTCATTTTTTTGGGAACCCATTTTTTCATCCCAAGTTGTTTTTCCCTATTTTCTAAATTTAGATACTAAAATAAATATCTATATTCCCAGAAAAACCCAACAATATAATGATGTTAAAACACAAATATAAGAAAATCTAACAATTTCTAGTTCAATATTCTCTCAAAATTGATCATTATCTCAGAACCCATCAACCGAAAGTGTTATTTATATATTCTTCATGGGTACCTTCACAATCCAAATTACAAGAAAAAAACATTATTCTTTATCTTTTCTATTCTTATGTGGTGATTTACAGGATCCACATAGTCAAATTGAGTTCTTTTCTAATCCTTCTCGATAAAAATATAGAATAAAATTGCATGGTGAAGAGAAATAAGTGTATAATGGTGGATGAAGTCTATATCATTATCCTCAGGACATTTTGGAGGCATTCATTGAAAGGTGTTGGGGAACCTCCTCAAATGGCGCTCCCACGCAATTTCTAAATAAATGAGATGATTTAAATATGGGTTAGTGATGCAGATTTACAAGGATTTATAATCTTCATGAGAAAGGTTTTCCTTTAAAAAGGGAGGTAGCATCCATTCTTTATCACAACGACATACTGAGATAAAATTCATTTTAGTGATTGCCTTTTTTTATGGTCATTTTACTTCAGACTGCATCTTATCAATGCCATTGACCTACTATTTTTTCTAAGTATTACTTCTGATATAACCTCCATTTTTTGGTAGCCTTTATCACATACTCCTTGTTTTTAGTGGATCCCTCTTTTTGGACTAGGTTTAATGGTTTTTTCATTTTGGGGTTTCCATGTTAAAATATTTGGTGTTGAAATTTATTTTATGAACGTATTATCTTTCATCATTGCGCATATTCTATTGTTTAAATGGAAATAAATTTATTTAAGATGCATGTTCTGTTTATTATTGTTTATGTGTTCATCACTTGTTATCTTTACCAACATCTAGTTTCAAAGGGTTTGGTTTTTATTTCATATTTGTATGGAATCCAATTATAGTCATTTGATTTTGTTGAATGGTACCAACTACCATACGTGTCGACTAGAAATAAATGATATGCTTTCTTTCAAGTGAATACAACTTCAAGTGTTTAGTACCTAGAAGCCAGAAAGAATTTTGAATGAATAATGGGCATCCGATCAAGATATGGTTTGTGTTTTTATTCCCCAATGGGTTGAAGATAATGTGATGAACCATATTCTCAACATCTCTCATGCTAGAACTTTGTGGGAAAACCTTGAGACTACCTATTCTTCTAAGACAGAAAATAATAAATTGTTTCTTCTCAAAAAATTAGTTTTAGGTACAGAGAAGGTAATTATATTTCATACTGATTTGAGTAATTATCAAGTATTTTTTGATCAATTTTCTGGTATGGGTAATAATTTTAAACATGAGTTTTTAGAACTTTTGTTTCTTAACACTTTACCCAATTATTGGGAGAATTTACATGTTACTCTAACAAGTTTTTCTCCAAATGGTGTTGTGAAATTCAATTTTGTTAAGTTAGTTGTTTTGAATGAAGAGTTAAAGATATATACTTAGGAGAAATCCTCTTCACTTATTTTAGTCACAGAGAATAGGGGAGAAGCTAGGAAACAAATATGGGATAGAGTTGTCGATGTAAGAGAAAAGGTGGAAGAAAATTGAAAGCGTGGCCGATTGTCACCTATTGACTAGTAAAGGTTCATGTGATCTTCTAATGTGTATAGCAACACTTGGGTCAAATCCTCAGTGATGGTACTTTTAAATAGTCGATTGTTTTTAATTGATTGTATTTAGATTTGGGGTTTTGTTTGCAGATCTTTAATGAAGTGATTGATAGTGGGTGTTTGATTTAGATATTTTATAAAGATTGGGGTGAGTTCATCATTAGGTAGTTAATCATGTGATATACTTGATCCCTACTTTATATTTCATTAAATTAACACCCATGTCAGATGTTATCCTTGATTGGAATTCCTAAGTTTTAAGACTTTAATCTAAGCCTTAAATTAACTTAGGGTTCTAACCTCAATCAATACATGTTGATGGTAGTGTATTTATAGTTCCAATAATCCATGGAAACCACATGTCAAACAAAACAAGTCATTAATCCATGACATGTTAAGTCTAACATACACAATGTTAATTCAAAGAATACTCATTGAGAAAAAGATCCTAATAACTTAACATCCATAAATTATAACTCACCCCAATGATATATTTACTCATCCATTGAAATGATTAAAAATTGGGTTACAATTATTATGATGATAAATTAATAAGAGAAGAAAAATAAAGGGGTAAGAAAAGAGTGGTGCGTCAAACACACACACAAACGATAATGAGAATTAAAAATGAACTTTATATTTAATGATAAATAAAATGAAGGGAAGGGGATTCAACTGTACTTTAACTATTTTAATAACATTTATATTAAACTACAGAAGTGAGATGATAATAATAGATATTTAATAAAAAACTTGTATTAAAACAAAATTACAATGAAAAAACTTACAAGATTACAATAATGAAGAGCACAAAAGTAAAAGGAAACAAGGAGAGGTGGAAAGGTATCTCAAGTTAATACATGAGTATGTAAGGTCCTCCCAATCCTTTGTCACAACTTTGGTCATGCCAATTGATGCTTCTCTCTTCTGAAATGTCAACCCCTTTGAAGGAGAGGAGGGGGATGTATTTATAGCCCAAGGAAGTAGACTGTTTGCATTAACAATTTGTCCCCCCAATTGGATCAATGATTTGGACATCCATAAATCCTATTATAGAAAAATATCCTTCTTAAAAGTTGTAGATAATAATTTTTTCCAACCACTCTCAACATTTGGATGCATTTGGACATATAGAGCCAAAGTTATGGCGGTTTCAATAAACAATGTTAAACTGTCCATTTCTATCCATGCTTTTTCGATGACCAAAATTTGAATGGATTTTGGAATAGGAATATGCATTCAAATTTGATATAGTTATACAAAATAAGTTTCCCAACTATATCTTTTCCTTCCCACTGCAAAATCCCAGCTTGATTTGATTATCAGATCAGGGGACATGTCATGAATACTGTACTGATTGTAATTCCCGTCGAGAATGGTGGGATGAGTTTAAATGAATCATTTGGGCCCTTTTTATTTGGATTTAG
This sequence comes from Viscum album, assembly GCA_963277665.1. NCBI lineage: Eukaryota > Viridiplantae > Streptophyta > Magnoliopsida > Santalales > Viscaceae > Viscum > Viscum album. The sequence continues at coordinate 1,135,827,211 of OY728166.1, forward strand.
GCCTTGAAATTTTTATCCAAGACTCCTTACAATGTCCCCTGAACATTGGAGGAGAATAAAGGAATTTGGACTTCCTGATTAATCCCAAAAAATTAATCTTCATGGCTAGTCCAGTTTCATCACAGATTCTGTAGGCTTCTTGTACGGTCCATATGACCCTTCAAATGGAAGACTTGTCCCATGATCCCTTATAATGAAATGTTTTATATTAAAATAGGAATACTAAAAAACATGAACCATGCAATTTTTATAATTAGGGTGAGATATATAAATAAAATAGTAAAGTGACTCAATTGGAATACTTCTAAAAATGCTCCAAAAATTATACTTAGTATTAAAACATTAATATTTCACACAAATTAATCACATTTCATATAAAATAAATAGATGGAGTATATAATAAGTCATGAAAATATTAATAACATCAAATCCAACACACTTAGTCTTGTGCATGTCCTCGTGTGAAACAAATATAAAACATGACTAAATCATTTTCACTCACCAACAAATATTAAAATTTTGTTTTCCCCAATCAGGGGAGGTTTAGACAATATCACTCATCCATATTGAATTCCATCACAAGTTCTTATAGATAAAATGTTCCAAAAATAATTCAGTTTTTCATTCTCAAATTTATAAATGGAAAATGGTGGCTCAAAAAACTTACTCCTCTTAAGATGATAAAATCAATTTATGGAGCTTCACTCATTCACCAACCAAAAGTGAAAATCATAGAGTTTGAAAGAGATCTCATCTTCTATTCCTTATCATAAAGTGGACAAGAATCATTAAGTGTTTTGGAGGTTTTTTCTATGGCCATAGGATAGTAGGAGGATGATATCCTAAAGATAGGGAAAAGGGAGTAAAAAAATAACATGGAAAAATCAATGCATATTTTTTTTGGAAATGAATCATGGAAGGAAATGGAAACACATATTTATAGGGGAATAATTGTGTGAAGAAATAAACAATAGAGGAAGAAAATTTTAAGGGTATGAGAAGATGAAATATTTACAAAACACAAAACTTCTCCCAATACATAAGTGTTATTTTTTTATTCTTTATCTTTACTTTTTTTTTTCATTTTTCAAAATCTAAACTTGAAAAAGATCTCACAATCATATCCCAACCAATGAATTATCTCCCCAAGACACTAATTGTAATATTTATAACAAGATAAAATGTTTATGAAGAGTGATTCTTGACCTACCCAAGACACAACCCATTTTTTTTTTGAACTTTTTTTTGAACACTTGTCAATAACATTTACAAAATTACATAAATGAATTTACATTACATTCCCTAAAAAACACTAAATGAAAACCTCTCCCCCATAATGAAATGGATTCTTGCTCTCAAGCATATGATAACTCGTTGAAAATCAATAAAAGGGCACCCAAAAAATGAAATTCATTCCCCCCACACATAAATTTCAAAAAATTATTCAATGAAAATCCATGTTGAAATTGTGTGGGATAAGGTATCGGGCATGTCATTTTTCTATAAAAGAAGAGGGTTTTATATGATCTAAGGGGCTTTCAAAAAGAGTATTAATGTATGGTTAATGGGAGGCTCTATGAATATTATAATTCTCATAGGGTCCAAAAGTTCCTCTAACATATTAATGCACATTAAAGTAAGAAATTCATCTCAAAGGTTCACAAACTCAAGACTCACAAATGGGGGTGGAAGCAAACATTTTGAAAAGATGGCCATGGGTAGTCTTAGAATGAAATAAAATGTTGTTCCTCAAAGGTGGGTAAAATCATTTCCCAAATAAATAACTGAGCATTCAAATTTTTTTGGACACAATATTCTGTATCCAAATTTATGAAGAAACCACAAAAATTTTGAGATGAAACCATGTCTTTTGACTCCCCATAATGGTTGGACAAAATTTCAACACCGGATGGTTAGTACATATGACTCTTTTGGTTTTTTTATATTTATTTATTTATTATTATTTTTTGTTTTTTTCAAATACACACCCACACAAAATATAAATAGAAAAATAAAGGGTTTTATGATGAAAGTGGTAAAAAATGAAAGAGAGAGGAGAAAGAAGAAAGAGGTAGAGAGAGGGAGTTAAAGGGAAAGTGGTGCCCCCTGGTGTGGATTTGGCGGGTCGCTGTCTCCATCCGGTGGTGCATCAACTACAGAAGTTGGGGATTCAAGGGAAGTCTATGTGGTTATAGGATTGTGTTTCATCTCATGGTGATTCTTTAACCTATGTCCATTAACTATGAATGTCCTTTTGGAAGAGGGGTCTTGGACATGCACTGCACCAAATGGGTAAACATTGGTAATAACAAAAGGACATTACCAAAAAAAATTAAGCTTACCTAGGTGAAGACGAAATAAATAGTTGAAAAGCAATAAATTTTAATCTTCATGGAATACATTTATCATGATGTTTTTTCATTCAGTACTTTATCCTTTTCTTTGTATATATTGGAATTCTCATATGAATCAAGTCAAAGATCCTCCAGTTCACTCAATTTCAATAATCTTTCTTCACAAGATTTTTCAAAGTCAAAATTATAGGTTTTCACATCCCAAAATGAATTATGTTGGATTTCAACTGGAAGATGACACGATTTACCAAAAAATAGCCTAAAATGAGACATCCTCATGGGTGTTTTATAGGCAGTTCGATAAGCCCAAAGTGCTTCACCAAGTCCTTCAGGCCAGTCTTTTCTGGGGGGTTTTATAATTCTATCAAGCACTCTTTTCACTGATCTATTAGAGAGTTCAGCCATGCCATTTGTTTGGGGGTGATATGCAGTTAAGGTTTTATGTACAACACCTTTATTTTTCAAAAGAGATTACATGGTTCAATTACAAAAATGGGTTCCTAAGTCACATATCAAGGCACGCGGTGTGCCAAATCGATGGAATATGTGTGTCTTTAAGAACTCACTAACAGTATGTGAATCATCATTTCTAGTGGGTTTTTCCTCGACCCACCTAGAAACATAATCAACTACAACAAGGATGTATGATAATCCATTGGAAGGGGGAAATGGTCCCATGAAATCGATACCCTGAACATCGAGGATCTCACAAAAAATTAAAGGCTTTTGGGGAATTTTATTTCTATTTGAAATTGTGCCAAACTTTTGGCAAGTAGGACATGATTGGAAGAACTCATGTGAGTCCTTCAAGATTAAAGGCCAGAAGATTCAAGAGTATAAGACATTTCAGGTAGTCCTTTTTGGTCAAAAGTGGCCACCGCTAGGCATTGAGTGACAAAATTCTAAGATGGAAGAATGCTCATTTTCATAAACACATCTCCTAATTAACATGTCTGCCCTAGTTTTCCAATGTTTATTATCTTCCCCAAAATAGTATTTTGAACTACTTCTCAACTTCATTTTTTGTTATTTTGAAAATGTTTTAGGGAAAACACCAAAAAACAAGTAATTTACAATTGGGGCATACCATGGTAACATTGAAGTGACAGATGAAAGGTGCTCAGTGGGGAATTTAGGATCAATGATTTCAAAATGATAAGAATTAGAAATTCTACTCAAGTGATCAACCATAACGTTTTATTTTCTAAGTCTATCTTTGATTTCAAGGTCAAACTCTTGAAGCATTAGGATCCATCTTATTAGACTTGGGTTGGAATCACTTTTCTTGAGTAAGAACATTATAGAATAATGGTCTGTGAAGAAGATGATTTTGGAACCTAATTGATAGGAATACAATTTATCAAAAGAAAAAACACTTCTAAAATATCCTTTTCAGTTACAGTGTAGTGAGATTGAGTTTCATCCAATGTTTTTGAGGCATAATAGATGACATGGGGAATTTTTTCTCTTCTTTGAACTAGAACAGTCCCAATGGCTTTTTCAGAATCATCACACATCAACTCTATGGGTAAGGACTAATATGGGGGTTTGATTATTAGGGAAGATGTAAGAGCACTTTTGAGTTCAATGAAGGCTCTCTTGAAAACCTCATCAAAATGGAAAGTGACATCATTTTGGAGAAACTGAGTGAGTGGGAGGGAAATCCTACTGAAGTTATGGATTAATCAACGATAGAAACTAGAATGATCGAGGAATTAATGGATGTATCGAATAAAAGTTGGTTCAGGAAGTTATTAGATTACTTCAATTTTTGTAGGATCAACTTTAATACCCTATTTTGAAACTATGTTCCCCAGAATAGTCCCATTTGCAACCATGAAGTGACATTTTTCAAAATTTAACATAATGTTACACTTGACACACTTTTGAAGGACTATAGAGAGTGAATTCAACCAAGATTCAAATTATTCACCATAAATAGTAAAGTAATCCATGAAGACTTCCATGAAATATTAAATGAATTAAAAAAGATACTCATTATAAACCTCTGGAATGTTTCAGGAGCATTGTAAAGGCCAAACTACATTCTCTTATATGCATGTGTTCCAAAGGGGCAGTGAAAGTAATATTTTCTTGGTTCTGAGGTGTGATTGGGATTTGGAAGTATCCAGTGTATCCATCACGAAAACAATAGTGTGAACTTCTAGCTAATCATTCTATAATTTGATCAAGGAATGGAATATGGTAGTGATCTTTTCATGTTTCAACATTCAATTTTTAGTAATCAATGCACACACACCATTTGTTCTTCACTCGACTTATGACTACCTCACCATGTTCATTTGTGACAACAGTTATCCTGCCCTTCTTAGGTACAACTTGAATTGGACTAACCCATTCACTATCAGAAATTGGGTAGATAATACCAGCTTGAAGAAGGTTAGTAATCACTTCCCTAACTACCCCAAGGATGAGGGGATTGAGTCTTCTTTATGGTTGACTAATTGGTTTGGATGATTCCTCAATATGGATTTGATGCATCCAAAGAGTATGTTTGATTCCTGGTATGTCATCTAGGGTCTAACCTAAGGCCTTTTGTTTTCCTCTAATACATGAACAAGTTATGACTCCTTAGTTTTCATAATTGAAGTAGAGATAATGACTAGATAAGAGTGATCATGGAAAATTTATGCACATTTTAGGTGTTCAAGAAGAGGTTTTAGATCAGTCTCATATTTCATTTGTGGGTTAGACAACTCAATAATAGAGGAAGGGACTTTAGTTTGTTATGATTCATTTTACTTAATACTGTCCAAGGTGGATAAGTATAGATCAGAGTTGATGTGGGATTCAAGAGAGTTTTCAAGATCCTCTAGATTGATGGAGTCTATGAATGAGATTTCTACATCAACGTCACCATTTATAACTTTGTTAATAATGGTGAAGATTTCACAAGATCCTTTGTCATTTGAAAATGAAGAACATGATGGATTGGGGTTCAATTGACTCTCAGAAGTTTCCTCAAAAGCATGGATTGAGAATGTAGAGTGATCTTTAAATGGGTACCGAATGGCTTGGAAAATGTTGAACATGACTAGCTGGTAAAAAAACTCCATGGAAAAGATGCCTGAATAGACATCAATATTTGTTCTTTCTATCATTAGAAATGGTCATCCTATAATTAAGGGAGATCTATAATAGTTTGTCTCACCTTCCATGTCAAGGACATAGAAATCAGTAGGGAAGATAATATCATTCACACGAACAAGGGCATCCTCTATTATACCCTCATTACTAACAGTGCTTCGATTGGCCAATTTAATAACAACACCCATTGGATGTAAGGGACCTAGACCAAGGTTGGAGAAGATGAATTTAGGCATGAAATTAATTGAGGCTCCTATGTCTATGAGTGCATCATCGAAGTTGGAACATCCTATTTGGTATGGAACTATAAAGGTCCCAAGATCTTTACACTTAATAGGTATAGACTCTTTGGTTGAAACATTTTCAAAGGTCCTATGTTTCCTATTTTGAGTGCACAATTCCTTAAGAAACTTGTCATACTTAGGGATTTATTTTATGGAATCTAAGAGGGGTGTGTAGACTTCAACATGTCTAAACATTTCAAGAATTTTTGGATTGGGTTCAAAGGACTTATTTGGATTAGAAATAGCTTGAGGAAAAGGAATTGGGTTCTTAAGTGTAATGGAAGGAGGTGAGGGAATGGATTCAGATTCCTTTTCATGATTCTTTTTATTTTTAGTTTCATGGACAACATTAAAAGGGGGGTTTTAGTGCTTATCTTGGGGCATAGAAATTTTCTTTCCTGATCTAAGAGAAATTGAACTTACATTACCCTTGGGGTTGGGTAATGGTTGAACTGGTAGTTGGGAAGAATTGGGTGGTTGCTGGTGACTAAGGTGGGATGCAAGTTGACCAATTTGGGTTTCAATGTTCTTGAGGCTAGAACGGGTGAAGGAGATAAGATCTTCCACTGCACTATCCCATGGATGCTTAGAAGAATAAGCTTTTCCCAGATTGGGATTACCTTGATTTTGGTTCTTGGGAAAATGATTGTATTGGTTTTGAAATCGGGAAGGCTCACTAGGATATTGGAATCCAGGAGGAGGATTTTTCCATTGAGGTTGAGGAATAAAATGATAAGGTTGTTGGATGTTACCAACACCTTGACCGTATTGAAACTAGTTTGGGTTTTGAGGAAGGAATTGAGGGGGATTAGAAATGGGATTACCATATCTCATGTTAGGGTTATATATTGAAGAGAGGGGCTCTGAATGGGTTTGGTTGAAGTTTCTAGAAAACTAACCTGATTGTTGAGGGTCGGTGTTCTGTTAAGCATATGTGGCATTGATCTCCATTGGTCCAGAAAAATCAGATGGTTCATCTTGAAGTTGTGGACAGGTTTTTGTTGGATGAGCTGGTGAGTTGCAGATTCTATAGTTTTTTGATAGGTCCAGGAAACATTGATTGTGCAAATGATGGGGTTGGGGATTTGGTAGCCACAACTAGTTGTCACACAAGACCTGTAAGTTCACTCATCCATTCTTTCATCTTGTCTGACTCTATTGATTTATAATCTTGGGCTTGTTTGACTTGAGCATGTGCTCATGTATGTAATTGTTGTGTGTTTTTGGCCATGTTACTTATGAGATCTCTTGAAACTGTGGGAGTTTTATCAATAAGAACACCTCCACTTGTGGAATCAATGAGAGTTATATCTATAGCCAATAAACCTTGAGAGAAGTATTGGATAAAGAGTTTTTTAGAGATTTGGTGGTGTGGGTAGGTTGCAACAATCATTTTGAACCTCTCCCAGTATTCGTGGAGTGATTTATTTAGGAACTGACAGATACCACTTATTCCCTTTTGGATAGAATCAGTATGAGAAGTAGGAAAGAATTTCTCTAAGAAGAGTCACTTCATGTCATTACTTGTGCTTATGGAACAAGGAAGAAGGTAGTAGAGCAATGAATTAGTAGATTCATCTAGGGAGAAAGGGAATTCTCATAGTTTTATTTGTTTCTCATAAACCTTTTGAGGCTTCATGGTAGAGAACACCACTTTGAAATCTTTAAGATGAAGATGTGGATCCTCACCAGCTAGCCTGCAAAAATGTGGAAAAAGATGAATCAAACCCGATTTAATTTCTATGTCATCCTCTATGTTTGGATATTGAATACTAAGATGTTGATAATTCATATTAGTGGTATAAATTTTTTAAGTGTTTGTTCCCTAGGATTGGCCATATCTAATTCAATTGGCTGGACAAGGAAAGTTTCTTGAATTATTTGATTATCCCTAATGTTCCTCTTAAATTGTCAAAGTGTTCGCTCAATTTTAGGGTCAAAAAAATTTGAGGGATTATTTGGGAGGATACGGGAAATTCAGAGAGGTGTTGGAAGAAATAGGTATCTGGGGTTTTCTTTGAGTTTTTTTTGTTTATGAATTTTATGAGAAGGAAGGTTTTTCTTAGTGTTTTTTTAATGTTTTTATAAAAATTTGTTTTTTTAAAATTAACCAGAAACTAACAATACTTCAAGAACCATCCCTAGAAATGGAGCCATTTGAAATTGTAGCCGATTGACGCCTATCAACTGGTCAAGGTTCTGGTGCTCTACTAATGTGTATATCAGTACTCGGGTCAAATCCTTAGCAATGATACATTTTAATAGTCGATTGTTTTTAGTTGATTGTAATTAGATTAGAGGTTTTTGTTTATAGATCATAAATGAAGTGATTAATGGTTAGTGTTTGATTTAAAAATTTGATAATGTTTGGGGTGAGTTTATCATTAGGTAGTTAAGCTTATGATATCCTTGAGCCTTGCTTTATATTGCATTAAATTAACACCCATGTCACAAGTTACCCTTGATTGGAATTAATAAGTGTTAAGGCATTAATCTAAGCCTTGACTTAACATCGGGTTATAAAATCAATCATTAAAATTTCATGGTAGTGTATTTATGGTTCCAATAATCCTTGGAAACCACACTTTAAATAAAAAAAATTCATTAATCCATGAAATGTTAAGTCCAACATACACGATGTTAATTCAAAGAATACTCATCGAGCAAAAGCTATCAATAGTTTAACATCCTTAAATTATAACTCACACCAATGATTTATTTACCCATCCATTGAAATGATTAATAATCTAGTTATAATTATTATGATTATAAGTTGATAAGAGAAGAAAAAGAAAGGGGTAAGAAGAGAGTGGTGCTTCGAACACACACAAAAACGATAATGAGAATTAAAAACGAAATTTATATTAAATGATAAAGAAAATGAAGGTAAGGGGATTAAACTGTATTTAAACTATTTTAAGAACATTAATATTAAACAACATAACTTGGATGAGAATAAGAGATACTTAAAAAGAAACTTGCATTAAAACAAAATTAGAAAGAAAAGACTTACAAGATTACAATAATGAAGAACACAAAAGTAAAAGGAAACAAAGAGGGGAGTAAAGGTCCCTAAAGTGTAAAATTGAGTATGGAAATTCCTCCCAAGAATTTTCCAAGGCTTTGTTAGTTCCAATTGATGCTACTCTATTCTGAAATTCCAACCCCTTTGAATGAGAGGTGGGGGATGTATTTATAGCCCAAAGAAGTGGACTGTTTGCATTTCCAATCTGTCCCTCCACTTGGCTTGACGATTTAGACATCCAGATAGCCTAATATCGAGATATCTCCTTCTTCAATGTTTTCTATAATAATGTGGTCTGACTACTCTAAATATTTGGAGGAATTTGGACTTATGAAGCCAAAGTTATGGCAGTTTCAATAAACAATTTTAAACTGTCCATTTCTACCCATGCTTTTTTGATGACCAAAATATGAAAGGATTTTAGAAGATAAATATGCCTTAAAATATGATAGATTTATTCAAAATAATCAGCTGCATATATCTCCTCTTTTACACTACAAGCTATCTACTTTATTTGATGAATAGATCAGGATACATGCCATGAATACTGTACTGATTTTAAATCTCAGCCAGAATGGTGGTCTGAGTTTAAATGAATAATTTGGGGATATTTTATTTGGAGTTGGGCCTTGAAATTTTTATCCAAGACTCCATACACTGTCCCCAGAACGTTGGAGGAGAATAAAGTAATTTAGACGTTCTGATTGATCACATAAATTAAATCTTCATTGTTGTTCCAGTTTCTTCATGGATTATGTAGTCCTTCTTGTGTGGTCCATACGACCCTTAAAATGGAATAATTGGCCCATGATATCTTCTAATGAAATGTTTTATATGATAATAGGAATCCTAGAAAACAATACCCATTCATGTTTGATAAGTATAGTGATATATATAAATAAAATAGTAAACTAAATCAATTGGACTACTTCTAAAAATGATCAAAAAATTATACTTAGTATTAAAACATTAATATTCCACACAAATTATGCACATTTCATATAAAATCAATAAATGGAGGATAAAATAAGTCATGAAAATATTAATAACATCAAAAATCCAAATCAAAATAGATATAATTTTAATATAATCATTGTGGTAAGAAAGTTCATGTTAAGAAGTTTGGTTATCATCTAAAAAGAGAAAATTGAATGAGGTAAAATAAATAGATGAAAAATATTGATAGAGATGATCGTGTCACCACTACTACTGGGGGTGATCTTGTTCTTATTTATGACTCCATTAATTCTACTTCTGATCAGTCTTTTTGGGTTGTTGAAGGTGGTTTTTTTCATGTGACATCGAATAAGTAGTTATTTACATCATACAACCCATGTAAGTTTTTGGATTTTGAAGATAGGTAATGATGTTCATATTGATGTTTTAGGTATCAGGACTGTTTTTTTGGAGAACAACATATGAAGTGATCTAATTTTGAAGAATGTTCAACATGCTCTTGTGGTTCACTTAAATCATATTTCTACCATAATTTATGATGATGAATGATTATTATAAGTTTTTTTTTGATTTATAATGGAATATTTATATGGGTTCTTTCATTTTGGATCTAGGAAAAAATCTATCAGGTGTTTACTAGATTAGAGATTCTATTCCTTGTGATACTTCTTGAGTTGTTGAGTACAATGTTTCAAAAATGTTATGGAATAAGATGCTCAGTCACTATAGTGAGAAAGGGATTGGTTTTCTGTAAAAGAAAAATTTTCTTTCAGATTTGAGGAGTGTCAAATTGGATAGATTTGATCAATGTATTTCTAGAAAATAGAGTAGGGTGAGTTTTAATAGCTATCCTTTACATAGGAATTCAAAGGTACTTGAATTAGTACATTCTCATTTTTTCCTTTCAAATCTAATACCTTTAGTGAATGTCTTTATTTTGTTACAATTATTGATGAATAATAAAGTTAGCATTTGGTTTATGGTTTTAATGACATAAGTTAGGTTATCAATGTTTTTAAGAAATTTCATGTATTTACTGATTGGGAATCTGGTAATAAATTGAAATGTATTCGCACTGAAAATAGTGGAGTGTATTGTGGTCTGTTCGATGAGTATTTCAGGAAAGAAGGTATTCAGTGTCACAAGATGCCTCCCAAGACACCTCAACAATAGGGTGTAGCTGATCAGATGATCAAGAATTTATTGGAAAGAGTTCATTGTTTATTTTTAAAATAAAATTTTCCTGGATGTTTTTAGTATGAGGCTTTATTTACTACTACTTATATTATCAATTTACCACCTGTGATTTATTTACAGACAGACACTCCTGATAATTTTTTTTATGAAAAATATATTAGGTATCATCACTAGTTTTTTTTGCAAGGATTTTATTATTGTTCCTAGAGATGAGATATCCAAGATAGATGGTAATTTATGCTAGTGTATTTTTATTGGCTATGGACACTATGAGTTTAGGTACGGGTTCTATGATCCTACTTTGAAGAAACTTTTCCGAAGTTGTGATGCAGTGTTTAAATAAGATCATAATATTGTAGATGTTGATTAAGGAGAAAAATATACTTCTCCAACTTTTGATGGCTTTTTAAGTTTTGATCCAAGTTTAGATTCACATTTTCCTCATATTGGTGATTCTAAAGATCATGTTGATCTGTAGAATTATGTTTTGGGTGGACAGGTTGTAGTTGATGTTTTGGGTAAACCTTTTGTTTCTGATGATCTAGTTATTGAGGTTATTATTGAACCTGAAGTTCCACTCTAAAGATCATCAATGCATCAAACCATTTCTATTTGGTATTAACCTGATGAGTATGTGCTCTTCACTGATGGTGGGAACCCAAATCTTTTGATGAGGTGATGGAAACTGAATAGAAGAATATATAGGTTGTGGAAATGGATGATGAGATGACATCATTACAAGAGAACTATACTTATGATCTTGTGATACTATCCACAGGTAAGATATATTCGAAAAATCAATTGATTTATCAGATTAATAGGAAAAATCCAATTTTGTTCCATGATAGAAGTCAAGGATAGTTTTCAAAGGCTTTCATCAGAAGAAATGTGTTTATTTTGATGATAATTTTTCACATATTGTCAAAATGTTTTCCATTATGGTTTGTTTTGGTTATGCTGCTAGTTTGAAAATTCATATTAAACAGACGGATGTGAAGACAACTTTACTCCAATGAGATTTAAAAAAGGAGATTTATATAGACCATCCAAAGGATTTTGTTGAAATAGGTAAGGAATATCATTTATTCAGGTTAAAGAAGATCTTTTAAGGTTTTAATAAGGCTCAAAGGTAGTGGTATAAAAGTTTGAATTTTTCATTTTTCATCAAGGATTTAGGAAGAAATATTCTGATTGTTGAGATTTTAGTCAATGATTTATTGATGATGGATTTATTATACTACTACTTTATGTTGATGATATGATCATTATTTTTCATTATGCTTCTAGAATTAATAGATTGAAGAAGGTTCTTTTTAAGTATTTTTCAATGAAATACTTGGGTCCATCATGATAGATTCTTGGCATGTCGATCTCCAATGACATAAATGCCAAGATATTATGGATATATCATGAGAAATATATCGAGAAGGTTATTCAGAGATTTAATATGGATAGATATAATGTGGTTAGTAATCCTATTTCTTTATATTTTAGGATTAGTACCAGTTATTTACCTTTTACTAATAAAGAGATGGAGTAGATGCAGAACATACCTTATTCATCTGTCATTTGCTATTTGATGAATGTGATGGTATATATTAGACCTGATATAGATCATACAGGTGGTGCAATCAATCATTTTCTATCTAATCCAGGTAGAGATGATTAGAGATAAGTGACATATATATTGTATTATTTTCATGTTACTTCTAATATGATATTGTGTTTTGGAAAAGGGGAACCTATGGTTTTTGGCATTACAGATTTAGATATGGTAGGAAATATTGATTTGAGAAAGTCTAATTCAGGATATTTCATAACTTTTTTAGGGGCATATGTGTCTTGGAAGTCTGGATTGTAGATCTATGTTACTTTATCTACCAAAAATTCATATTCATTGTAGCTACATAAGCATTCAAAGAATTATTGTCGATGAAAATTTTTATCTGAGAGATCAATTTTAACAAGGATAGGAATGTTTTATTTTTTGATAGAAAAAGTGTTATTTGTTTGGGAAAGAATTATACTGTTTGTGGATGGTCAAAACATATTGATGTTCGGTATCACTGGATCTGTGACATCCTTGATTCAAGATAGTTGGAGATCGAGAAGATCCGAACTGATGAAAATGGGTTAGAAATATTGACCAAGATTTTACCCAGAGTTAAATTTTAGACTTGCTGAATAATTTTAGGGTTGGAAGTAATCCTCACTTCAGTGAGAGGGGTATTTTGTTGGGGTGCCTCTTCCAATGGTGCTCCCACACAATTTCTAAATAAATGATATTATTTTAACATGGGTCAAAGATGGAGTTTTTTAGGGGTGTCTAATCTTCATGCAGAAGATGTTCATTTAAAAAGGAAGACAATGTCTAGGCTTCAACACATCGAAATATAGAGAGAAAATTCAGTTTTTATTGCCTTTTTTTCAATGATCTTTTTTTTAACAGAACACATCTAATCTATGCCATTAATCCACTATTTTATCTTAGTATTAATTTTTATATCCCTTCCTTTTTTGGGGAGTCCCTACCTTGAACTCCTTGTTTTTAGTGGATCTATTTTTATATACTAGGTCCTAGGGTTTTCCATTTTGGGTTTTCTATGTTATAATTTCCACTTCCAAATTTAATTTTATGCACTTATTTTTTTTATCATTACACAACTGATTTTATTTGGATGGAAAGAAATTTATTTCTAATGCACGTTCCCCCTGTTATTTTGTGCACATTCATCGATTGATGTTTTTTTCCAAAAAAAGGTACCAAATGAGGGAGACTCAAAATAGAATTATACCTCCATGATAATCATCCAGTTCCTATGCTAGGTTATAGAGTTCTAGGGAACCTGCATCAATATGCTCTCCTCATCATGGTTGTCATACTAGATGAGTGTACTATTCACAATTAGTATCAAACATGATATACTGGTGGTAAAATTATGGGTTAACTCGTAGAGTCAGTGTAAGAACATTGGCTTTGAGAACACCATCGGATCTCTGAATCATTAGGAGGTGGTGATGAGGTTTTAGTCCAATAAGGATATATTACAAACCATGTATATTGATGATTACCAAGACAACCTATATGTGCATGCGTACTGCTTGTTCTAGAAGGACTAAACCATCTCTAAGTTGATCGACTTTATCTTCAGCGATGGATTTGTCGTGTTTCAGAACTGTAATCTACTGGTTTGGAATCTGGTGGAGAGGAAGAGTTGAATCTTGATAACGTAATAATAGATATACTGTAATAATATTATAAGAATCATTCTCAAAAAAATTCTCCATTATCCCCAACCTGATGTACCTCACTCTCTAGAATCATAAGAAAGTGTACCTCAGGGTGGCCATAGAAGGTGTTCTAGAGGCCATTCATCATGGACTCCTTCATCGACACATTTATTGACCCCCATATGGATTATATGGAAGGAATACATCGGAACTAGTAGCTACATATATGCCGAGTTCAATAACCATGACCACAAAGCTAGAAAGGTGGCACGCGCTATGTGGTTGGGCATGAAAACCATCGATGTGTACATATATAGGAGAAGTGTCATGAAAATAATATTAACAAAATGATCTATAGATGAAATATATCATTTTATGAGACATAAGTGATAATTGGTATTAGGGATATATTGTTCATGTTGGGGTATCAGAACTCCCTGAAAATGAAATAACCACAAACAAATGACGAAAAATGGAAGAGCACATTGATTTATATGGTTCAACAATATTACCTACGTCTACAGGGGTGGGGGCCAATTATTATTCTCTCCAGATAAAATGGTTTATCCTGCACTAATTAAAATTATAGGATCTATGATTTTTATATCATGAAAAAATAAACTTTCAAGGGTGGTTTTCCAACTTCATCTACACTTTAGAATTTCTCCTACCTTCAACTGTTCATCCATGGTCAAAGAGGTTGTTAGGTTGGTTGCTGCCTAAAATAAAAATTCCTATTGATAGAATACTTTGCACCTAAATAAATCTCCCTAATTGGGAGTGGCCTCCACAAATACCAAACTCAAGACCAAGTTTGGGTAGAATCTATACTTACAATCTCCTTTCAAATTTATAGCTTCTTTTTCAGTAGAACTTTTGTAATCATGTTTGTTTGGAAGTATAAACTTGTTTTCATGGATGGAACCAACATTATTGAAATTTGATATCTTGGTCATCATTCTATATAGTATAACATCTTCCAATTCATCCTTCCTACAGCATCAAATACATGTGTTTGTTCCCCTGGATAAAAATAGTAACACCTCTTTCCAGTGCATCTGAGTCCTGGTGAATCTTACAAACAAGGGAGGACATTAAGAAGAAATTTAGGCATATGATTTCATTGAAAAGAATATTATCCAAGAAAAGAATTATAAGCTGAAATAATTACAAATCAAATAAATAAAATCTATTTTTTTTCCAGGTGAATTTATTTTATTCTTGTAATCACCACCAGTGATCTATTTATCTACTTCCACAAGCGTTTTTGAATTTACTACTTCCATTGAATATGGTGAAATAATTACACCGATTTTTAATCCATCAAGATATGATAAAAAATCATGGATCATGAGAAAAACATGTTTATATGGGGTGTTGGAAGTATGAACTTGTTTTTTAGACCAAACCAACTTTCACAGTTCTGATAGAGGCTAGTAAATTTCAAATAAGCATAATTCGATGTGTTTAGTGTTAAAGTCTTAGGCGAAACCTAAGGTACATAATTTTTGGACTTGTATTTCTGTTCGGTTTTTTATTTTTTAAAGGTAATTATTTATTCCTAAAATAGACTTGTGTAGTTTCTTTTGTAATATCAATTTCTAATCGAAGAAATAAAAACCAGTATTTAGGTTGCAAGTTTATTATGATCACCTCTAGTGATATGCATCAACACTATTGTGTTTCTAACTAAAAAATATACCTTCAATTTA
Organism: Viscum album; assembly: GCA_963277665.1. Taxonomy (NCBI): domain Eukaryota; kingdom Viridiplantae; phylum Streptophyta; class Magnoliopsida; order Santalales; family Viscaceae; genus Viscum; species Viscum album. Next base: position 1,135,843,079 of record OY728166.1, read on the forward strand.
TTCCCCCTTATCATTGGTGTGGATTTTATCAACATAAAAAAATATTACAACACATTTCAATTCTAGTGACATCGCATCTCGATGTGTTTTCACTTAGAATGAAATTTGGGTTATTGCTTAGATAAATAGTGATCTGGCTATAACAATAGAGAATATCATTATCTTAACTTTGTAATAGATCATATAAACACTTCTTCATCACAATATCCCCTTGAAAACCTCAATTAATCTGATATACTCTTCTTCTATGGTAGATAAATAAACTCACTTATAATGTCATGATTTCCATGAAACTGCTCCCTCTTAGAGGATAATAGGTACCCAAATGTGTATTTCCTTGTCTCTACATATCCAGCCAAATTTTCATCTGGGTAAACTTATAAAGTAGTCTTATCTCTTAACAAATGTAAAAAATAGTGATATGTACCTTGGATATACCTCAATTTATAATTATACCAAAAGATATCAATATTTCTCTCTATTCTAATCAATAAAATTTTATTTTATCTTGAACAATCATAAACAATAAAGGCATGGGAATGTGAAAGTAAGGGCTTTGAACACATAATGAGTGGGGAAAATGACATAAAATTCTTAACCAATGGTCAGTTCACTCCTATTTATTTTGGATTTTATTAAAATAATTAAATGACACAAATTAAATAATCGATTGAAGGAGGAAAACAAAGAGGGGATCATGGTAAAATTTAGGGTCATAGAAAAATATAATCCTAAATCTTTCTTGGAATGGGGCTAAGACTTAGGTTGCGAACCAGTGAAATGGTTTCCATTTTGTTTTAGTCAAAACAATTGGATCTACCTATACTGAACTTATCCCACTATTAGGTTATAGTGACACAAGCCTATTACGGGGCATGGACTAAAATAATTATATTTTTCCAAGTGCAGCATAGTGGCTGACCAAAATCGTCTCTCTTGAGGGTCCTTTCAGTATCATTCAATTACATTATCTAATTCTCTTAATCTATCTCTTTTTTTTTGTTTTTTATTAATAAAAACAATTACTTATAAAGAAATATTTCAATAAGTTATACTAAGATGAAAGTCTAAACAAAATGAATTTTGGGAGAAAGTACTCGGTTTGGGGTTTATCTAGGGATTCAATCATTATTCTTCTTTATATGTTTGATTCTAGTTTGATAACTCAAAAATGAAATCTCATGTTTGAATCAATATTATTTTCCACAATATAAATAGCTTGATTTTCATGTTGTTGGGGACCTTCACCCAATTGGGAACATTTTCCTTTCCCAAGAATACTACTGAAGTCTATAGAAAATTTAGAATAAACATTAAATAAAACTCATGAACTCCTTGACCACCCCCCGGCCAAGCCTCAGGGTCAACCTCTCATTTCTGAGAGTTGGAGATCACAATGGTGGATAGATGTGGAGAGATAGAGAAAGGGAGTAATAGAGAGGAGAGAGGGAGAGGGTAATATTAAATAATTTATAATTAAAGTGAAATTAATAATAATAATAATAATACTTATTATTATTATTATTATTACTTAAGAAAATAGTTTTTGAAAAAGGAGAGAGAAAGAAAGTAAAATCACTATAAATTAAGATTTAGATATTATAAATAATGATTAAAATAATATTAATAATAATAATAGTTTTTAATTATTATTATTAGTATAATTATAAAAGAAATTAAATGGTGGAAACCAAAATAAAAATGCATTGATTTATTGAAAAAAAATCAAATTACAATTTAAATTAAAACAAAATAAAAACTAAAATAAAAAAATAAAAAGAAGAACTGAAGGGGGGAAGAGAAGACCAGTAGTGGCCCGTGCCCTGGAGGGATCCCGACTTGGCTATGGGTGTCGAGCTGATGATTTGGGAAGGAGGCAAGGTCCACCTTTTATAGTCAGAATTATGTCCTCTCAAAGATTGTGCATTGTTGGACCATTAAACTACATATTCATGAATATAACCCTTCTTCAAAGTTTCTTATAAATATTTTGGCTTTTAACCCTCCAAATGAAGCTCATTTGGACAGCAGATTAATGAGTTATTAATTTTTAATTAGCGGTTTCTTTTTCTGGACGCAGGTTCCATGAATCTTACTCCAAAAATATAACCTCCAATGGTAGCTTTAATGACTTCAAAACTCCCCCAAATTTCATGTATAGACGTACCTATGTTACCTTGTTCTATCCCAGGTAGAAGAACCTCAATTGGATGTGTGAAGGCCGAGTTATGGTTCTGTTATAGTGGTGGTGTCCATGCTATCTGCCCTGAAAAGTTCTCAACATCCTTGAATTTTTAGGACTAATAGATATTCTAATCAGCCCTAGGTCCTGAAGAGAATTTTGGAGGAAATAAAATAAGTATTATAAAAAAAGAATCACCAAATTTAGAATTATATTTTTTATGAAATGAAAAAATACCCTTGTGGTAAAAATGTGTCCAAAATCCAGAATTATAAACTTTTCACAATTGTTCGCATTTTTATTCTAAAATTAAAATTTCCCATTTTTTTAATAAAACATGTAAATACATGGGGTTTATCATTGAAAAATAATATAAAAAATACTCATTATTTGATTAAAAATATCCATATATATTTTCTATATCATATAGCTAACAACCTTGGAGAATTAAATTTAGATTCTAAGAAATTTACATCATAGTCTAATGGTTGTAGTCCTAATAAAATTGAATTAGGTTTGGATCATTCAATTAAACTTCCCACGGTCATGGTTTTTAAAAATAATGTGATAAAAAATTAACCTAATTACTAGTCCTATGGTTTCCAAAGTTCTATTTATATATTTGGCATAATTATGCGCACCCCAACTCTCAACCACAAACCTCAAGAAGACTATCCATGCATGAAATAATTTATTGAAAGTAGGGAAATTAATTTCATTCTTATAATTATGATTAAATGTGTCACAGGAAAGAAATACACCTTTTAACTTTTATGAAATTAACAAAAAACTAACATGATTGAGAACATAATGTAGAATGTGGAAAAAGATGAATGATTGAGAAGGAGAATGAATAAGAAAAAGATATTTGAATTAAAACTAGAAAAAATCCAATGATTACTTCAAAGAAAAAAAGGAAAACATAAACAAAAACCTACCTATGAAGAAAGGCTAGTCAGAAACCTATTAAATCTTCCCAGTAGTCGATCCCCTCCAAATACGAAATGGAATATTTAATCTCTTGGAAGGAAACCATGTTTTAAATCCTTGATGTTGTTAATGGGGGTTTGTGGATAAAAAAAATCAATAAATGGTTGCCTATAGGTCAAAGGTAAAAAATCATGTCAAAGATACAATGGAAATCAATGTTTTTTCTGATATTTCTAAAACATACACATCATGTAAATATTACATGACATGTACTGTGTGGCCCTCAAAAGTTTCACGACACTGTATAAATTAGACTTCTCTTCCATAAATCAGGACAAAAATGGAGTTATATTCTTTAATTGTCTCACTTTTTCCTTGAAGGCCTAGGTAAAATGGGGAATCCAATGATTCGTATCCAAAAACATGAGGTTTTCATCCATGGCATGCTTTGTATAGATCCTTGATAGATAATTTTTAATGGATTTTGTGATTTTCTATCTGTCTATGATTATGTCTTTGGAATGACCCCGTATTGGCATGTGATTAGGGCATGTATGGTGCTCAACCTTATTCAATATATCCCAAGGTATCACAGGTCCACTACTATAAGGACCACTTGACATAGCTACAATTTTCTCTATAAGAACTATTCTTAATAGATCAACATACACAGTTGGAGTATAAGGAGTATTATAATTTAAAGATGTATCCTCAAGACTTTTTATGATTCCATCCATGGTGGTAGAAAAGGTTTTCTTCAAGTACTTAAGAATAACCTTGAAAGATTCCAGGTCACTTCGAGTCCTCTTATTTCCAATGTCAACTTCTTGTATGTGATACATCATATTTGGTTGGTTATGTTGAATCTCTAAATCAAAAATATATATGAAATACTTTTCACTATGTTTTTTTAGAAGAGGAGAAAAAATTATCAACATTTCAATGAAGTAGAAAACTAATTTTTCAATAAAGTCATAAAATTCACACATTATGACTAAGTCAATTGGTATGTTAGGAATAGTTGGAGAAGCATATACATGTTTTGGGGTAGGGTTCCAATAGAAAAAAACTTTTCTAATATACCTTCATATTCAACTTGAGATATCAAAGGTCATATATTATATTTTTTATTTTAAACCTCAGGTCCACCATTCTTTGTTTTAATCCTTACAAAACAAGATTACATTCCCTATTATTCTTCTATATGTTCAACCCATCAATTTGGAATGAAAAATGTGATAGATGTAGTAGAAGGATGTACACCACTAACAGGTACAACTAACACTTCAATACTTCTCTGTTCATCTTAACTCTATGTAGCTAAGGTGAGTTCAAAAATGGAGGGTTTATCATCCATCTATTTATCAACAAGAGGTACCATTATCATATGAGCATCATTCTTTTAACCAAAAAAATTAGATTCTACTTCTATAAGGTTGTCAAATAGAGGCTCATTAGTATCCAAAACAACCAAATGAATATCACTTCTTGCTCAAAATATTGTTCCTCCTTTTTCTATTTATTGACCACATGATACTGAATAGAAACTATAAAACCCATCTTCTTAACCATAGTAGTGTTAGAAACTATCTTACAAGTTGAAATAAAGTGTCCCTTATCTCTATAAACTACTATAGCTTCGCAATGATCTCTATATATGGTTATTTATCCCCCTCAACAAAATAAACTTTTTATTTAAGATATGGATCAATTTCCTTAGACATATCTAGTTTCTCAGAAGATTTACTAGGTATAGGAAGAATCTCTAGAGGCATCTCAAAATATTTCCTTCTAATTTAGCAACATGCACCATTAGGATCATCATCATCGTCATTATCATTACTTCCACTATCTTAATCCTTTTCATTTTCATTACCATTTTCACCATTTTGTTGTTCCTCTTATTCATCACCATTCTCATCTTCATCATCAATTTTTGAAATGTTTTTGAATTGATATTCTCATAAATCCTTTGTTTCATTTTAGTTTATTTTAATTATCTTTTCTCTTTTTGATAGTCTCCTAGGTGGGCTAGGATATCCATATGTAATTGGGGAGGATTTGGGAGACAATTCAAGATCAATACCTTCATCCAAAAATGGATCTTTTTCAACCTCTTATAAAACATATTCTTCTTATTATTCATCAAAGTATTCAACTATTTAATCTGGATCAAGACTTGGATCAATAACATCCCTCAGCCTGGTAGGATGATCAATCGAGTTAAACTCATCATATAGCTTATCACTATCCCCAACCCATTGTTTGTTCCAGGGGGTTCAAGATAATATTCATCTTTGAAAAATTATCTATTGAAATAAACAAAACACCATAGTCTATAATAGACTATTCATCCTCAAATACTAGTCACATGGCCTTTAACATGATAGAAATAAATGTTGAAAAAATGAAGGAATTTGATTTGGAAGATGGTTTGATTATCTCACTCATATGAACCAAGATATATCTACATAAATTTATTTTACAACCCTCTTTTATAAGATATAGAAGGTAATAATCTTAGTAACTTAGAGTTTTTAAATCACCATTTCTTAGGGATATCATGTGATAAAAAAACATAAGGAGCACCCAACATTTTCCCATCATGATTTTAAGAAACATGTCTTCTGGTTATTTCCTCTCTAGTCAGTTATAAAAAGCCTATTTATACAAAAAAATTACAATATATTCAAGAATGGTTCCTTGTTAATACTTATATATTACTTAATGGGGTACATCCAAACACTTATCCCATTTCCCTGACAAAAAACCTATTATGTGTCCTTTTACATGACTTCGGATCTATTCAGCACAATATTGATCCAACAAAAAACTATATATTATAATATAATTCATAAACTTTCTTAGGGTAGAATGATATATTGTTTGATGAGAACCACACCAACCATCCTCGGTTATAGAGTTATTTTTTGAGATACATTTTAGTCAACATACACTTCAATTAAACTTCCATTTCATCAACAACAACTTTGTTGGAAAGATTAGTATTTACTGGTGAAACTAGAGCAAGTACACATTGTTATTTCTTCATCATCATAGAAGATCTCAATTTTGAAGGTGAAAAATCAGACTGTCACTACCATATAAGAATTAATAATGTCTCAGAATTCTCGATCAAGGGTAATCAGAAGGGATGAAAATTAAGAGGTGAAGGGTTTCACTGGGCATGAGAGATAAATATACGAGAGTATCATGTTGGGATCATGGTGTGTAGGTAGTAGGCATAATAATATTTTCATATCATTTAGGATTTTAGGTATTCTAAAATTAAAAAAAAACTGAAAAAAATTTGAAATTTGAAACGTAGGAGAAAACATATATCGAGTTATGAAAAAGACATAAACGAAAAGAAAAATAAAGTGGTCAATTCAACATAACAAACAGAAAAATTCACAAAGGCATGAAAGAGTAATGACAAGAAAACCCAATGGTGTGTCACCACAATTGTATGTCAATCACAATGTTGTGTCTCCACAATAGTATTTCAATCAGGACAATGTTTCAACTCAAAAGTTTTTCATTCATAATGGTGTGTCACCACAACAGTGTGTAAATCACAACGGTGTGTCAACTCAATGATGGGTCACAAAAATAGTGTGTCATACTAGAAAATTGAACTTAAAAAAATTAATCATTCCTAACTCTTTCTTGATATAGTTCATTCTCTTATAATTAAATGTCTTACTAAATATATTAGCAAACTGATGTTCTATTCCAATAAATTCAAGAGTGATATAACCTTTTTTAAAATAGTCTCTTAAAAAATGATGTCTTATATCAATATGTTTTGTCCTGGAATGTGAAACTCGATTCTTAAAGATATTTATTTCACTTTTTACCATGGTGTATGGGGGAATGTCTGAATTTATATCCATAGTCTAGTAAAGAATGTATCATCCACAAAATTTGTGTATAGAAACTACATACAGCTATGTATTTAGCTTCTATGATTGACAGAGAAACAATATTTTGTTTCTTATTAAAGCATGACACTAGATACTTTCCCAAAAAGTGACATTTCCAGAGGTTCTTTTTCTATCTAACATTCATCCAGAAAATCAGCATCAGAATAACTCACTAGATCAATTAATAATCCACTAGGGTAAAAAAATTATAAATTGGTTGTATACTTAAGGTGTTTCAAAATTCTTTTAACAAATTTTAATGTGACTCTTTATGGTATTCGTGACAATTATCACACCTACACACAATAAACATAATATCTGGACAACTAGCAGTCAAGTATAAAAGACTACCAATCTTACCTCTGTAACTGGTTTGATCCACTAGTTTCCCAGCTTCATCAAGACCCAATTAATAAGTGGTACTCCTATGAGTACCAGTACTCTTATTGATATCCAATTAAATACGTTTTAAAAGATATTTTGTATATTTAATTTTATTTTAAATAAGTCTTTCTTTTTTTGAGAAATTTTAAATCCAATGAATAATTTGAGTTCACCCATTAAACTCATTTTAAATTCATTTTGCATCATTTTAGAAAAATCAGCACATAATTAATTTCATGAACATCCCAAAATTATATCATAAACATAAATTTTTACTACTAAAACATATTGTGAAATAATTTTTATAAAAAATGTAGGATTATCAATACCTTAGGAAAATAATTTTTAAATAAGAATATTGTTGGGTCTATCATACAAAGCTCTATGAGATTTCTTTAAACCATTTAAATATGTAGTTAATTTGAAAAATTGATTTAGAAAATGTGGATTTTTAAAACTATGAGGTTGTTCAAAAAAATTATTCTCAACTATAAAACCATTTAAGAAAACTCTCTTAACATCTATTTGATAAATCTTGAAATATAGATGCACAACATAGTAAATAAAGATTATTATGGACTCAATTATATCAACATGTGAAAAGGTTTATTCATAGTCTATTCCTTCTTCTTGACTATAACCTTGTGCAACAAGTCAATCATTGCTTCTATCTATAGTTCCTGACTCATCACCATTTTTTATAAACACAAATTTAGTTCCAATAGTTATGTTTTCCTGGGGAGTATCTATAATTTACCAAACTTTTTTTCTTAAAAACTGATTTAAATCATCGTTCAGGGCTATTACCCAGAATTCATTATTAATTACTTAACTAATGTTCTTAGGTTCAATATGAGAAAAGATTTTTTGATGTTCAACATGATTTCATAGATAATCTCTAGTCTCAGTACCTCTATTAATATCTCCCAAAAAATAATTTAATGTATGGTACTTAATGGTTCTAATTGCTCTATAAAAAAAGTTCTAGTAATTTAAGGATTTTCATATTTATTTTCTAGAATTTTGGGAAATTATTTAGAACTAGATAATTTTTCATCTTGTTTTATAACAGAGTCAATGGTTTATAATTTAAGTTTAGAGAAGTCAAATCATCATAAATTTTTTATAAGGGGTTCTTAGTCTCATGTGGATTTGTTTCATAAAACATGACATGAAAATATTCTTCCATTATTTTGGTTTTATTATTGAAAATTCTAAAGGATTTTCTAGATATTGAATAACCAAGGAAAATTCATTCATCAATTTTGGAGCCAAACATGTCAAAATTTTCCTTAGTATTACGAATAAATACTTTGCAAAAAAAAAACTCTAAAATAATTAAATTAGGTTTTCTATTTTTCCAAAGTTCATGAAGCTTCTTCTTAAATATAGGTTAGATCAAGACCCTATTGATGATGTAGCAGGATATATTAATAGTTTTTTCCCAACAATATATTGTCAGTTCATACTCATTCAACATGTTATGGGATATCTCTTTTAATGTTATATTTCTCTTTTCTATAACTCCATTATAAAGAGGGTTCCTATGAGAATATAAGTTATTATTATATCCTTTTTGTGAGAAAAAATATTCAAAATATTTATTTTCAAACTCACGATCATGGTCACTTATTAAATTCTTAATCCTTAGGCTAGTAATATTTTATTCAAACTTATGATACTTAGTAAAGTAAGATAATTATTTAGTTTTGTGAGCTATAAAGTATACCCAAGTATACTAAGATAAATCACCTAAAATACCATAGACATAGTGCTACCCATTAATACATGAATCTAGAGATGGTCCAAATAAATCCATGTGAACCAACATGAGAGGTTGAAAAGTTTAATATTCCTTCTTTAATTTGAAATAAATTTTGTGTTGTTTCCCTTTTTGATAGGATTTACAAACATTATCATTTGGGAACTCGATATTAGGTAGATCCCTAACTAACCCTTTCATGTTTAGCCTCCTAATTGAGTGAATTTTTCAATGGACTAGTCTCATCTTCCAAATCCATGAATATTTGTGAAAGACACTTAAGTATAAAAAAATTGATACTAGAGAGTTTAAATCAATAGAATTTAAATTTTCATTTCTCAAGGAAGTAAAAATTATACCATTTTTTTGAATCATAAAAATTGCATGAATCATTCAAAAATTTAAAATGAAAAACATCATCACATAACTGAGAAATACTAAGTAGATTTTATTTTAAACCATCAATGTATAAAACTTTAGAATGTGAAAATGAATTATTGTTAACAATATGGCCTAGGTTGATGATCATCCCTTTTTCATGATCAATAATGGAGAAATTTCCACTATCAACCTTGATAAGTCTCTTGAAGCATGAATAATATTCTATCATATAACCTGAACAACAATTTTCCATGTACCATAGAATTATATAGGATTTATTAATATATCTTTCCTACAAATCAAAATTTATGAAAGAAATTAATTTGGTACCCAAATTTGTTTGGGTCCAGAAATTTTAGTAATAAAGGCATTGGAAACCCATATTTTCTTAATAGGTTTCCTAAAAACATATTGTCATCTTCTATAAATAAATGTTATATTAGGTCCCTTAGAAAAGTAGTTAGCATAAGAACACTCTAGTTTGGATTTAGGAACAAAAGTACCCTTTTCTTTTTTACTCTGTCTCGGTTGATATCCAATTACACTAACATGATTTGGTCCAACATGATTTCTCAAATTTTTTGTTAGTGTATCTCAATAATTTTTAAACCATTCAAGTTGTTTCTTGAATTTATCATTAGTGAATTTATGTTCAGTATTCTCTTTGAGCAGTTGATCATTTTTCTCTTTTTCTATAGACAGTTCAGATTTTCTATTTATAGTTAGAGAATTATGTTTTTTAAAACATTTTATTTACTATTCACCTCATTATTTTTTGTCATCAAACATTTTTTAGTATTCAAATAATTTTTCATTTGACATATTATCATTATCATGACCATTTTAAACTTACCAAAATTATGAACAGGAAGAATATTAGAAACAGTGGGTAAAGAAGATACCTCACACACATTAGTCCTAAAACACAAATTTTCTCTCTTAGGATTATCTTTAAGTGGGGAACCCAAATCACTGTAGATATCTTCTGAAGCACTCCATGTGGATTTCATAGACTTTGTATATCCTCTATCCTTATCCTCATATTTTTTCGTACTTAGTCTTTGGATAGTCAGATTTGATATTTCCTTTCCCTTTAAATTTATAGAACACAACTTTTTTGAGTCATCATCCTTCTTCCAATCTATATTCCATGTTACATTACAGTAATATTTTAGTTTGTTGTTTGGTTTTATGAAGAATAAATTCTTCATGTAAAAAATTTTAAATCTTTTTTATAGGTGATACATCTCCTCATCACCTTGAGGAGGGGATTCACAATCACTATAATTGTAATATTGTACATTATCATTCTCTTTTTATTTTTTCTGTATCGATGTAGTGGTCTTGAAATATAATAACTATATCTTAGGATCTTCATCTTCTTCAGGGGTGACCATTAACATTGTGCATGACTTTGGAATCCTGAGACATATAAATACTAATGGAAATTTTGTCAACTACATCACACTCTCGAGGTGTTCTAGAGAGCGCCTCTAACTGTATGGATCAAAAAATAAATATTTATAGAGCCCCCAAAGGAAATACAAGACCTACAAGATGTGGTGTTTTCTTAAATAATCACCTCATTCAGATCCTTAGATATTTAATGGGAAGATGTGGCATTGCCACCACCCTTGAAGCGGGGATGCTGAGTTTGATACAAGATATTTCATTTTCCAAGATCTTTGGGTGGATCAACCTCTAGATTGAAAGTGACTCGATGACTATGGTGTAAAAAATTGGGAATGGAATAACACATCTCCTTTTTCTGGTTGCTACCTATTGGGTAGAATGAAATCGTTCTCTTATCGATCTTAACTATATCATCACTCATGTTTATCAAGAGGAAATCATATTTGCAGATGGCCTGGCCAACAAGGGAATAAATCAAGACATCAACTGGTTCTAAGAACTCCCCACTAATCTTATTTTCATGCATGAAAAATATTGTAATATGACCCCATATTTTAGAATTCTATAATTATTTTTTTAATAATAATTATGACTTAGTTGTTTTGGGCCAAGGCATCGCCTTATTAAAAAATCATAAGCTTTCCAATCAACTCCTTGATTGGAAGCTTCCTAGTATCACATGATTCTATGATATAGAGAGATGTGTATCTCCATATTTTAAGTAAGCATCTTATAAATTTCATAAACCGGTCCTTGTCAGATACTAGTTTTCCATGAGAGCTCCTTCTGTTGAAAATTTCATTATACCTGTGGTATATTTAAAAAATAGGTTCATTAGGCTTCATTTTAAAGTTTTAATATTTAATATTATAAGTGTTAAGTGTCATCTATTTAACATTAATAAACACCTCATGAGAATCAAATTAGGTATCTCATATTTCATAGGTTGTTTTACATGTATATATTTTTTTAAACTCTTCATCTCATAGTGAAAAATAAGGGGAGTTCATGGATTTATAATTATTTTTATAATCTAACTTTGTTGCATCATCCCAAATGTTTCTAAAAGTATCAAGGAATAATATATTCATCTTATATAGAATAACAAATATCAATACCCATTCACTATGTATGAATTACCATTTTAATTTTCCTTTGAACATTATTGTTACCATTAAAGAAATATAGTCTATTGGTAGTAGAACCTCCTTGAAAATTATCTATTTAAAGAATTAAATTTAGAAATAAATTTAATTTAATATCTTTACATATTAACTAAAATCATATATTAAAAGAATTGAAAACTTTAATACCAAATAAATAATAACCTTTGATACCAAATGTTGGTCAGAGTAAGTAACTCAAGATGGGGGTGAATTGAGTACACAATAAAATTTCTGTTTGAAAAGGATTATTTAGAAATCCACTAAATGTTTCAATATATCCAAATTTATTAAAATATGTAGTATTATATAGATATTAATCTTTCCAAATATTTCAATAAAGATGGATTAGGTCTTAGATGAATAATATATAATATTATTAAACCCATTGAAATAAATTTACTTGATAAAAATACTATATGAACAGAAATTGAGATAAACTATCAAAGTATATATTTTGTTTATAGTAAAAACAATTTTCGATTTTAAGTTGTAAAAAAAGAAAATAATAATAAATCACATAGGGGAAATGTTGAATACCAGAGGTTCAGTCTCAAGTTGAGAGTTATCCCTCTCCAATCGGTGATCACCTTCCACCAATTAGTTTATATATAGAATAAAAAAGCTGATCCAAAACCTAGATCAGTTTTTACAATAGATTACAAACTATACAGGTCACACACAACCTCTTAAATAGTTTAACATGGGAGTTTAAATAAACTACCTATGCAATGATCTATACCTCTATTATTCGTGGGATACAAGTGTAATAAACGTTTAGAAGATATCTAGGTATCTTCCAGTTCATCACATGAGATAGTCTGTGTGTGTGTGTATATAAAATAGATAACATCACACACTACTCAAAATGTAGTAAACATACATAGAACATATCAATCTTAAAGTGTAGAGTTTAGAAAGACTCAGTCTGTTACAATGTAGATTATGACTCATTATTTGATTTGTAGTGAAGCTTGAGTCGGTTTCTCTTGAAAACTTCAAAAGAATAGAGTCTCGTCGAATCTTATTCTTAACTCGAGGAAATCAGTTGATGTGATGATATAGTTCGTGTTCATTATCTAGTATTTTAAGTAGGTGAGTTCTTCTTTATTGCAATCACGTTCATCTCAATAGGTGTTAATTTCAATATCTCAACTTGCAATCTGTCAGCTTTACCCACTATTGTGTCAAACACACTATATTCATTGGTGATTATGATTCTCCTTTTATCAAAAACAATAGTAATATATGGATGGTCTCTCCCTCCTCATACTGTATGTCTGACACACACATCAATGGACTCTATCTAAAATTTAAGAGTCAATAATTAAAATAAAAAATAGAATTAAATTTGATAATGTAGTTGTTAGATAAAATTTATTAAAAAAATATGTATAATTAAATAGTGGTAGTGGCTTAGTCTATCTGTGTCTCGAATTCAAGAAGTATGTTGTTCTGGCAGCATGAAACTGGCGGTGTCCTGGACTTATCCAAAATTTACTTCACTAGCGGTGTCCCAACAGGTGGTGTTTGGTTTGGTGGTGTCTCGTACTTGGCTAAAATTCTTTGTTGGTCGTATGAAACTAGCAGCATATTATCTAGTAGTGCCTCATCTTTTTGTTTCCCTTAAATATCCAAATTTACGTTTTGGCATCATGGATGAAGGTTTCCCCGCTAGCAGTATCTCATATAGCGATGTGTCATCTCACGGTTTCTCAACCAAAGAGAGATCTTCATGCTGGCAGTGAGTCATGGACAATGGTGACTCAAGTTGGTAGTGTGATTCTCAACAGTGTCTCATCCTTTGTAGTAATTGGTAGTGACTCGTACTTAGACAATTTCAACACCTATCTGAAATTAAATGAATACTTACAGAAAATAGGAAATTCATTCTTATCAATTGAATCGGGATTTTGTGATCATTAAAACAAGGAGGTCAACAAATATATTTATAAGTATATAGATATTTTTAAATATATTTATTTATAATTATTTAAATACATTTTTATCTATATATATATATTATAATTATTTATATATATGAATAAATATATAATTACAATAAATACATTTATTATCATTTTATAAATATATATCTTCATATATCAATATATTTATATTTATATATTTATATTTATTATTATATAAAAATGTTTATAAAAATGTTTATTTATAATTATAATTATAAATATATATTTATTTCAAAAAATTAAAAATTATAAAAAATTTATTTATTGTATTTATAATTATATATATATATAATTATATATATATATTTATTATATATGTATATATCATTATTTATATATATTTATAGTTATATTTATAAATAAATATGTTTATTTATTTATTATTCTTATTATAAATAAATATATCTCAAAAGGTTTCAGAGACAAGCAAGCCTGCGCCTAAAGATATTTATTAGAAAAGTAAGTATAACAAAGGAAAGAGAATGAATGTGGTCAAACAAATACATTCCCACATCCAAAAAGGGAAGCCTAGAGGAAGACCTAGTAGATCTGTCTCTTCCACATCCTCATCCACCATCCCAATCATCACATCCATTCCCTTGACCATTATTTTTTTGGTTTCAACACTCCTTCCAAGTTTTAGAATGTTTCCAAGCCCCTCCCAATTCTTCCTTCTCCAAATAAGAATTTTCTTTCTCCGTGAGGGTATGCTAATACCCTTCACCCCTTTACTGGGGTGGAACAATCACATCAAAGGTAGCATATACCATACCCTTGTCCATGGAATCAATGTCCTAACTTTTCATCTTCACTTTAGATTTAACAAGGGAGTTGATCATATTCTCATGCTCAACTTACTGATGAGCACACATTAGTAATGTGTCAGTATCAATGGATTTAGGATCCATTGTTTCCTCCATAGATTAACCATCAGCTCCCTATGGTTTCCCCATAGGTGTACAAGAATCACATACTAAGGCAATCACAATAGGTTTCCATATATATTGATCATCTAAAATTACAAGATTTTTAACATTTCTTTGACTGGAATAAACAAACATAGTTGGGGTTTTAAGTGGGACCAAATCCTGACTATTGAATTTCTTCCAATTCAATCCAAGACAAAGTGCATATCTGAATGATTTTTTATCCTCATACTAGGACTCGGTCTATTATGTATGACAGTGAACCTGATCAATAGAAGTATCAACTTCCTCATCAGTATCAGTCAATGTTTTAGAAGGCCCATCATCATCCAACCTGACCTTTCCAAGGTTTTCCTCAATAAAATGGTTTCTCATTTTTATGACCATTCCCTGTGAATTCGTTCAAAAATACTTGGAAGAATAACCCTTAGCAACACAATCCTCATAGAGAGTACTCATCCTGTAAGTCTATATGGTGTGTCCAACAACCATGAATTCTGCACAAAAATATGGCCACTTATCATATTCAACCATAATATAGATATCATTGGAATGGGTAGAGAGTATTACTTTGCCAATTATAGTAGATATTAGATCAAATTAGATTAACAGTCTAGCATAATGAAAGAAGTGAACGTTCTCATCCTCTATGTCAAGAAAAATCGGTGTTCCGACTGCCATGGAAATGTTGTGCAAGATCTTGGGATTCCAGAACACATAATTGATACCATAAAAAATAATCCATACCTGAGAAAAAGAATTTCTCACCCACAAGATATTGAAATCAAGAGACCATTCATGAAGATGGACATATCCAGGCCTCAAAAAAAGAGATACAAAACTCAATGTTCAAGCCTCAGATTCATTCAAAGAGAAAATGAAGGGGTAGAATCCTAGGCCCAGTGAAACAAAAATCAAGTCTAAGAATCCCCAAATAGAAGAAACCTGATGATACAAATAGTCATGATTCCAAGGAGTTTCTCTTTTAGGAAGTACAGTCCTTGCAATAAGGGATTTCCTTCCCATGCTTAATCTTTGAAAAAAAAGCCTCTGGATTCACCACCACATGAGCAGAAGATCCCCTCTTCATGATTCTACCCGTAGAAGAGTTATTATATTCTTTCAGGGCATTTAAATAACCCACCAGTTTTAGATCTACATCTCAAGATAACTAATATGTCACAGAATCCATCGAACAATCCACACCACCATCAGATCTCATGCAATGAGTGGCCAAACCAGTGGCACCTGACACACTGACACCAAAAAGCGACCCAAAAACATATAGCATGTCAGATCTCAAAGAATTATCTGTCTGAGACTCCCAAGAGTTCATCACACCTTCCCAAGCAGTGAACTCACCACCACCGGATAACGACCTACTGACACGTAGTGAGTCTGATCTCCAAGCACCCATACTTTCCGTCTGAGACTCCTGATTTACCAGTGCACCTCCCTGATCTGCGATCTCACATCCATTCATAAGAACATCGCTGATGAAATGATGAAATGGCATCATGAAACCCCATATCTCAATAAATCCATCATTGGAGAAAATTTCATGGTCCCAATCTTGCATTCCCAAGCACAACTTAAATAAATATATATATAAATATAAATAATTATAAAAATTTAATAGATATTTTTATTATATTTATAATTTTATAAATATATATAATTAAATATATATGTTTATAAATATATTGAAAAAATATATAAATATATTTATTATATATATAATTATAAATTTATATATAAGACGTTTTGGATGATGGCGAGCTAAATCGGGAATCTCTCTCTCTCTCTCTCTCTCTCTCTTCAATGATGGTGGTTAGGGTTTTCTCTGGTGATGAATCCATCCTGAAATTTGGTACTCAGTCTTATGTTTTTCTCCCAATTCTCTTTGAACATATATGCTCCAACCCTCAGTATCGATGGAGCTTCCGATGCCGATTGAGATTTGTAGAGGTTCTCATTGAAGGGACTTATTGTGGACCTCAACATCGGCAGTTCTAATGATGGTCGGGTTTTGTAGATAAGCCCTTCAAAGTCTATTGAGGACCTCGACATCAATAGTTCTAATGTCATTCAGAGAACCCCGAAGAGTCTAATGCGAATAAGAGTTTTGATAAATATTTTCCCCTTTCTAATGCAGATCGGTATTTTCATGTCAAGCACCCATTGAAACCAACTAAGTTGGTTAATTTGGAGCATCTATTGGATACTATGAAGTGGTTACAGTCGACTATCTGTGAGTGGTTCTTTCCTAGAGCACATAATGATTCTACTACTATGCTCAACTAGGTGTCCAAGAATGGTAGATTGGATTTAATTGAAGCATATCTGATGTTATTTGATACATGAATCAAGGATTATCGTTTCTTGATCATTTCATGGCTCAACTCAATCTCAACTAATACTGGATGGAAACTTAAAGATATGATGAATTAGATTATTTAGCTATGGGGCCTCGATGGATGTCACACGATGTCGATTTGAATGGGTCTTTTCACATTAATTTCCCTTCCCAAGAGTTAAAATTATGGGTGTGGAGCTATGGGTTTGTTAATATTAAGCCAATAGTACTAAGGTTTTAGTATTGGGACCCTTGGTTTGACCTATTTCAAACCAAGAAGTCAGGCGTTCAATATTGGATTCATGTTACTAGGCTGAACTAGTTCTTTTGGCATCCAGGTATTCTTTGTGATGTTTCCTTAACTATTGGAACTCAAATAAAATTTGATAAAATGACTGAGATGGCTAGGTATGGAAATTTTTCTTGAATATTAGTTGAATTTGATCTGAACACCACTCTTTTTGAAATAGATTTTTCAGTTGCTGGTGAGTTCAAATTCGAGCATGCAATTGAATATGAAAATGTACAAAATTTATGTTTCAACTATTTGTGAATTGGTCATACTAGAGAGAATTTCTATAGGGGTATGAGATGTTGTAAATGAAAGAAATTTGTGAATCTAATTGAAATTAGTAAATTCAAGTTGCCTATATTTAACAATAAGAGATCTAATCAGCACATGGAATCCTTTACAGAAAAGTGGAATGAACTAATTCCTCTGGGAGGAGGGACTGATGATATAAATAGAGGACAAGGAAGTGTATCATAGGGCAAGATAATTTCATTGCCTCCCAAGTCTTATAGGACATTTGATAACAGTGGCCCCTCATTTATTGATGTGTCCATTAGAACCAATTCAAACCTACATTCTTACACCCCCCCCATCATGTCATCGTTGTTCATTATAATGGAAATAATAAATAGGTTCATATTTTTCGGGTTCTCATCAAGATATGAGTTGTACTGACAATTTTTTGAATGTTGACCCTCATTCCTTGGGCAAGACTGAGGTCAATAGTCAACATCTTCATCATGTGAGTAAATATGTCTCATGTGACACTGAATATGAAAAGTATATCACTAATATTATTGGAGAGGATTTCATGAATGATGTTAACAGTAAGTGAAAGTATATTCTTAGGGTGAAAACCTATTAATATTATAGGGTTTCTTTCTCCCTGTATGCATTCTCTATTGGGACTCTCTTGGATGAGGTTAGAGTTTTTTATGTAGAACAATTAGTCAAGTCTTCACCAGCTATTGTTGATCAACTGAGTTCATAGGTTTCCTATCATACAATTGGTGATACATTGACAGGGATGGATGTTTCATAATAGGAGGTAGGGGAGGTGATGGTAACTCCCACAGAGACCCAAAGTGTTCCTTAGGATGTGTCCACACTTTTCCTAGGGGTGTATTTCATAAAAAACTTTCT
Source organism: Viscum album (assembly GCA_963277665.1). Taxonomy (NCBI): domain Eukaryota; kingdom Viridiplantae; phylum Streptophyta; class Magnoliopsida; order Santalales; family Viscaceae; genus Viscum; species Viscum album. Next base: position 1,135,861,907 of record OY728166.1, read on the forward strand.
GGTAGACTCTGGTAAAATTATCTTGATAGAAATATTAAATAGGTTTAACAACAGGGAAGTATTCCATAAAGAACATAATAATTTCCATTGAGATATTGAAGCTACAGGTCAACACTCAGGAACTAAGGAGGTCACTAAAAGGAGAGTTATTCCTCCTAAGGACCCTACCCCACCAGATGTCAACACTGATACTCTTGTGGATGATGTGCCATGGAAATAGCCCAAAACCTAGAGGAGGGGTATTCATCTGCGAGGTAGAGGTGGTGGTCTCTCCCACAAATGAAGAATCTCTTTTCTCCTGGGTCATGGTCTAATTTTTTTTGGAGCAGTGTCTTATCACTGATTTTCATTTTTTACCTCTAACTTTCCCCTTTCTCTTGTACATTGTTCTTTTATTTTCAATAAATTTTAGAACCATGTACTTCAATAATTATAAATAAATAATTACATATTTATTTATAATTTTAGTTAAATATATATATATAATTATAAATTTATAATAAATATATTTATCATATTTATCCAAGGAAAGTTCAAGTACCGAGTGTGCCCAGTCCTAAAAATTTAATCATTAAAATAAAATTACCTAAAAAACGATGTATGTGACACATGAAATTATGTCAATACATGAATGTGCCCAACTCAACACCAAAAAAAGATAGTCCCCAGACCCATTGGAAATTCTTGAAGACCTGCATCAGTTGACCCAAATACCCAGAAACACCAGCATTGTATTATGCATCGATGATCTGTCAGATAGCTGCTAACCCCAACAATTTTTTTGCACCCAACTCCATTGGTGGGGCTCACTGACAACACTCTACCTGAGGTCGTCATCTTTCACTATGGAAAAAATGTCCTTTATCGACGGATCATTTGTGATAGGCCCTATGACTATTGAAAATATTCATTTGAAAGAAACTATTAGTGATTGGATTCTAATCCCATCGCAAATACTATTGAATAAACATGTATTAGTTATGGGTAAACAAACTTATCCCAAATTCTATTGGTGGGCCTTCTCGCCAAAATGTGGGAATGGGTATTTGTGATGGGAACAAAATCGCATCGCAAATACCCTTGGTCATGTAATGGTAATCGCGACATGATCATTCACTCATCTCAAATACTATGTCAGAAGGTGAGTATTCGTAATGGGACCTATCACAATTAGTTTTTTAACTTTTACCTCAAGCATTTATTGCAAGAACTATTTGTGATGGGGTTCCCTTTCCAAATATTGTTGTTTCTAATAATCTAACCTATATATAGCCCCCCCATTTTTTTCCCTCCATTTTTTAATTCACCCTCATTTCCTCATTTGTTCCCTCCTTTTTCAAGTAGAAGTATACATGTTTATGGAGAAGGAAATTTTGTTGTTTTAATTGCACAAATGATACATTTTTTAGGTATTTATGTAATTTTTTAAAATTTTATTTTATTTATTTTATTTTTTATTAGATATTAATTTTATTGATTAGTTGTAATGAGATTCAATTAGAAGTAATTATTTATAATTATACGTATTTATTTCTAATTAAAAGTGATTATTTATATTTAGAAGATTAATCTATAAAAAGTGATGATCATGATCAACATGAAATGGTGGATGGGAAAACGGTAGTTGGTGATGAGAATAGTGTCAGGAAGATTCAAACTGAAATGTTGTAGTCAACTGAAATGTTTTGGGTGAGGACATGCTCATGATGATTAGGCTACAATGTGAGGGAATGGTCGTTCTATGAGCCAGCTCACTATGGAGCAGCAAAAGCCCAATGAGAAGTACTTTGTTATCTTCAACAAGAGGAATTCACAGCGAGGGTGGGAATATACTAATGATATATATGATCATGATTATGGGGGTGGTTCCAATCCTCCTCATTTTGGATGGGATATTTTCTCCCTGTGTGACCTCATCCTTTCTCTATGTCTTTTAATTTTTTATTAATTTTTTCGGACTGAGAACGCTCAAGGCCTGAACTTTCCTGGTAAATAGTTTTAATTTGTAACAATTAGTTTTAATTATCAATAAATAGCTATGATTAGTGGTAATTAGTATTAATTAATGGTAATGAGTTACAAGAGTAGTAATTTGTATGAATTAGTTCTAATTAGTAAGAATTAGTGATAAAACAAAATAATTATTAATAATTAGCGTTAATTAGTTTAAAATATTATAAATTAAAAAAAATATGAATAATAAGTGGTAATTAGAGTTAATTAATAATAAATAGAGGTAATTAGTAATAATTACCAGTAATTGGTAAAAATTACCCTAATTTGGAAAAATTAACGGTATTTATTAAAAATTAATGATAATTAGTAAAAAATAGCATCAAATACTATTAATTTGTAGTATTTATTACAAAAATAATGATAAATAAATATAATTATTAAAAAATTGCAATAATTAGTAAAAATTGGTAGTAATTACTAATAATTAGTGATAATTAGTAAAAACATTCACAAAATTTTAAAAATTAGTGATATGATAGAGAGAATCACTCTCTTGGAGTGAGATTCTCTCTCTCTTGATTCTCATGGTTGTTGTCTGGAACAAATGCTAACATATGATATCATTGACCACTATGAGTTGTGTGTTTCCTATGGCTAGGAATGTTCTCATACTACACTAATATTCCCCTTAAGAGAAGATGTCATTGTTGTCCATAATGAGTTGTTTGTTGAATTTAGTAGGTCATGTCCTTGGATTTCTTTTGGAAATGCGATTGATGATCAAGGTGATGATATTCACCAAGAAACAAATAATGTAATCATCTCTAAAGGAAACATATTGATGATTGAGGAGAATATGTATGTGAATCTCAAATTAGGTTCATTTTTAAATTTATTGTTTAATTTTTTGAGGGTTGATGCAGATCTTGAGATCTGTGGTGATGGAAATTATATTGGAGTTTGGGGTGAGAATCTCCCGCGATGTGTGGTTCTATGGGTGCGGATGATGATGCTGGACCCATGCATTGGGTGGGATGGAGACACACTGATGATTTGGGATCCTGGAAGTGTCGGGAGTTGGTCGGTCTAATGGCTTGTGGATCATCGTGGCAGCAGTGATGGCTTCGGGATGGCATGCCCGACAATGGCAATCTGGAATCTTCCGATAATGAATGGTGATGGCTAGCAGGTTACAACGACGTGGAGTGACCCATGGAAATCACAAGTGTGGTATGTGGTGAAGTGATGACCATGGTGTGTTTTTCTGGCAGGCGAAGATGGTGGAGAGAGCTTGTTGGAAGCATCATGGGGTGTGGCTAGGGAAGACCTTAGGAGGTGGAGAAGAACTTGGTCTGCAGGTTCACTCAGGATGTGTAGTGGAGACTTTGGGGTGCAGACACGTTGGATGGGATGACCTTATTGGATGGTGATAGTAGTGCGATCTAGAGATGTGGTGGGTGCAGATCATGTTCCATGACATGATTTATTTATTTTTTTGGCATCCAATACTTATTATAGAATTTGGGCTGATGTGCTGGAATTGAGGGTTTTTGTGGACCTAATGGGTCGTGCTTTTGGGGGTCTTTTAATCTCGTTATTGTTTGGTTCATTTTTGGGTCACTTCTATGTTTGGGGGTATTTGTTATACCTCATTTTTGTTTCGTTGTACTTTACTTTTTTAATAAAATTTGGAGACCATGAGCTAAAACTCATGGTGTGCACCAACTTGAGTAATAAAATTAGTATTAATAAGTGATATTTAGCAGTAATTAGTACTAATTAATGGAAAGTAGTAATAATTAGATGTAATTAGTAAAAATGAATGATAATTAGTAAAAATTAGCTGTATTAGTTAAAATTAGTTGTATGTAGTAAAAACTAACAGTAATTAGTAAAAAATTAACTTTAATTAGTAAAAAATACCAATAATTAGTATTAATTAGCGTTAATTAGTAATAATTAGTGGTAATTAGCAGTAATTAGTGGTAATTATTAACAATTTGTAATAATTAGTAATAATTAGTGATAATTATTGATAAATAGTAATAATTAGTAATAATTAGTGGTAATTACTTATAATAAGTAAAAATTAACGGTAATTATTGATAATTAGTAAAAAATAGTCATAATTAGTCCTAATTAGTAAAAATTAGTGGTAATTAGTGGTAATTAGTAATAATTAGTGATAATTAGTAATAATTAGTAATAATTAGTAATAATTTATAATAGTTAGTAATAATTTGTGATAATTAGTGGGAATTGGTAGTAATTAGTAAAAATTAGTGCTAATTAGTTGTAATTTGTAAAAATTAGTAATAAATAGTGGAAATTAGTGATATTTGGTAAAAATTAGTATTAATTAGTGATAATTAGTAAAAAAATAGAGGTAGTTAAGTATTAGAGGTAATTAGATCTAATTAGTAGCAATTAGAGGTGATTAGTAATAATTAGTAATAAATAGTAATAATTGGAAGAAATTAGTAATAATTAGTAACAATTAGTGATAATTAGTGATAATAAGAAATAATTATTAAAAATTAGTGATAACTAGTAAAAATTTGTAATAATTAATGGAAATTAGTAATAATTAGTAATGATTAGTAATATTTAGTAATAATTAGTAGTAATTGCTAGTTATTAGTAGTAATTAGTATAATTATTGGTAATTAGTCGTAATTAGTCATAATTAGTAATAATTAATTTTAATTAGTGTTAATTAGTAAAAATTAGTTGTAATTAGTAAAATTTAGTGGTAATTGGTGATAATGAGTAAAAATTAGTTGTAATTAGTGATAATTAGTAAAAATAGTGGTAATTTGTGCTAATTAGTTAAAATTTATGGTAATTAGTTGTAATTAGTAATAATTAGTGATAATTAATAATAATTAGTAAAAGTTAGTAGTAATTATTAATAATTAGTAATAATTAGTGGTAATTTTTAATACAAAGAAATAATTAGTGGTAATTAGTAACAAATTGTTTGGGGTTAAAATTCAAAATCAATTTATTAATTATTATATTGATAATTATTTTTCAAATTTTCTTGTATATCAAAATGATGATAAAATTGATAATAAATTGTGTGTATTCGGTAGTCCACCATCCAAAATTCTTAAATCTTATAATGAATATGTGGTTAATGGCTTTCAATTAAATACATGTGCATATGGGAAATAAAAAATAACAAGTAGTGGTTTTTTCTTGTGAGGATCTAATCATAGAGAAAATGAAGTTGACTTTTATGACATGTTGTATGAAATAATTGAATTATATTATCTGGGATAGAATTATGTAGTAGTGTTTAAATTTAATTTTTGCATACTAATAGAGTCATGTGGTTTCATCCACGCCATAGAATAATTGGTATTAAATATAAATTCATTATTGCATTAAATGAAAAATTTTTATTGGCTTATCAGGCACATAAAATTTATTATAAAAATTATTTTTCTATTTCAAGATATTTGAGTGATTGGTTAGGCATAATAAAAATTAATTCTAATAAAAATCAATTTATCCAATGTAAGTTTAGTTCTATTTAAGTGAAATAAATTTAAATTTTATAATAGATAACTCCAAATCCATTTTTCCTCAAAGTGACGTGAATATCAATAAAGAAACTCCATAATTTTGGGTTGATGGGGGAAACCATGTTTTTTTATGTAACAGGTGGATTTGAAATAGAAAGATATGTTTAAGATGAACCTACCTTGGATATTGATGATACTGAGGAGGAATATGAAGATATTGACACCGTCATATATGAATATGGTGATGAAGATTGACACAATTAAATAATGGTTATAATCATAAATAATATATATCCATATATAATACTTATTTTTATTTATTTATTAATAAGAGTAAAATTTAGTTTCAAATGGGCGATGAAAGTGTATTAGATATAATTCATGAGTTGGAAGATTTTGTACTACCTGAAGATGAGCCTGAGGGTATATCATCTTACCCTCATACTATTGGAGCTTTAGTCATGACTCAGAGGGGTTGTGATCTTACAATATTGATGATTACAAACCCTATCCCCGAGTGATTTCCAGGTAATCAGTTCAATCCTCGCATATAGAGGTATGTTCACTTCTATATTTTAGTTAGTTTTCATTAATTTTCATTAATTTATATATATACTGATTGTTTGATTATTTGATCTCTTTTTCAACGCTTTTCTCATATAGTAATTGGATATGGAAGTGCTATATTGCTAAATTATTTTTTTCAAGCATGGGTTTTATGAGATTAGATTCCCATTGATGTTCAGCATCATATGTTCGATCATTGGAAGGTATGTAAATATATAATAGTTATTTTGAAATTTTTTAAATTAATAACTTGATAATACTAATTATTTATTGGGATTTTGGTATCTCATTGATAATATCATGTAGGATACTATATGGGAGGCATGGGTATAGCATCCCGCCTTTTTATCACATAAACTTTCATTACATTATACATAACTGAGGATGTTTAAGGTTTAGTGTCTTGGAAACCAGGAACTTAAAACATGAAAACATAAAACATTCTTCTAAAACACTTTAAAGGCTTCTCCTCATGTTCATACTAGGTTCATTACTGCATCACATAACCTGGGAGCATACATCCAAAGAAAGGGTGAGCAGAAGGCCCAGTAAGGGAAACAAGGGAAACATTTAACATGTGAACTTGAGATACATCAACTATGTCATGAACAAGAACTTTAAGGCATGATAAAAAAAATCATGTGGAATATCATAATAAAAATAAAATTTTCATAACTTGAAGATGTGGCTACATAATTTAACATAGACAATCATGAACATATCACCAAGGTCCATCCCCAAGGTGTCATTTTAAAATTACCAAGGTTATTCACCAAGGTATCGTGAAAATTGTAATCTCTAGTGGTTACATCATTACCCAATGCATTGGAGCGCTATCAGGGCGCACCCTTAAATTTGCATTTATTATCATGTGAGCCACATATATCATCATCAAACATTTCATAAATAACCCATATAGCATAAAATAAATGGGTTTCATTTCATAATCATAACGTTTTAAAAACTTCTTTAAAGACATGATCTTTACGTCACTTTAAAACCCACAGAAAAGGAAGGTGGGTCTCATGTATGTAAATCCCAGAATTTAAAATAGAACATTTTGGTATATATGTGAATACCCATTTAGAAAAAAGAGCTTTGAGTATTCACTTAATAATATAAAATAACTTTAGAAAAAGAGAGAGACATTTTGAGACGGAAAATTCTGTAGCATAACGGCTATGTTACGAGGTTTTAGAAGACATTAAAAATAGAGGAAAAATGGGTCAAACATTCATAAATGACCCATAAAACAGTAGATGGACAGAATAAGAAGAATACATGATCATGGTAATGAAATTTCAAGGACATACCATTTGAAATGAAAAAAATGGAAGGAAGACAAAAATTAGATTTCTCTTATGAAAGTTCGGCAGCCTAACGGTGTTACTTAAACTTCAACAAAAAATGATTTGAAAAGATCAAATAGGGTCTCTCATCATGTGAACATAAGAGTTAAGTATTATAGATATAGAGATAATTCCCCAAAATAATTAAGAAGGAACTTGAAAGACTTGACATGAAAGTAGACTTTGAAAAGAATGAGAAGGGTGAAAGAATCCCCTAAAAATTCAGCAGCCTAACAGCGCCACTTAAAACTTCGAAATAATGAATTGAAGAGATCAAATGGGGTCTCTCATCATATGAACATAAGAGTACAGTATTATAGATATAGAGATCATACCCCAACATAACAAAAAGGAACTTGAAAGAATTGACATGAAATTAGAACTTCAAAACGAGAAGGGTGAAGAACCACTTAAAAATTCGGCAGCCTAACAGCGCCACTTAAAACATCAAAATACTGAATTGAAGAGATAAAATGGGGTCTCTCATAATATTATCATAAAATATCAGTGTGATAAATTTAGAGATCATACCCCAACATAATAAAAAGAAACTTGAAATACTTTACATGCAAATAGATCTTGAAAAATGAGAAGGGAGAAAAAATCCGTTACAAAAATTTCGGCAGCCTAACGACGCCACTTAAAACTTCACAAAATGAAATAATGAGAGTAAGAGGGGATCTCTCATTATATTAACATGAAAAGGAAAGTAAGAGGACTATAAAATAACATCCTCCAACATAAGAACATGGAGCATAAAAGGAATGACAAAAAAGAGATTACTTGAAATGAAAGAGAGAGGTCGGATCCCTTACCTTAAAACGTGACTCTTGAAACTCAAAGGTTTGGACCTTGAGGGCTTGGGGGCACCTTGGGAGGAATCCTTGGGAGGTAAGGAGACCATAACTTCGTTGGGGGAGAGTTGGGAGTGAAAACTAAAGGAGGAAAGGGTGGGTATTTATAGGGAAAGTGAGGGGACAAGGCAATAATGGCCAAGGGACACCTCATTAGTGGTTTTGCCAAAACCATGGGCTTTCCCATGGTATTTGCCCATGGTATTGGCCACTTGGGACACCTCATACCTTATCTTACTATTCATAATTCGACCATATTGAATATATACTTAATACATCGTTTAATGATGTCATTAAACACCCGTAACTTAAAAACTATACTTTCACTATTCATCAAAAATTCAACTTTCTCAGAATAATCACAAAATTTCACCATAACCAAATATCAATGTTCTGATTTCAAAAATGAAATCCATTTTATAAAAATAATTTTCTTAATATTTTTAATTTAATTTTTAAATAAAAACACTATTCATTGAGAATTCATTTTTTTCAGAAAAATCCCCAAAAATTACCTTAACATAATATCGATGCTCTGAGTTCAAAAATAAAGTCCTTTTTATAAAAATAATTTTCTAATAATTTTTAATTAAAAAACACTATTCACCCGAAAAAACTAATACTTGAATAATAATTTATGAAACCGTTATTTAACCATTTTATTGAATCACATTACTTAATCAAGGTTCCTAGATTATATTAATACTTTCTTTAAGTGAGATTACTAATCCATTTGGACACATTACTAATCCTAATCATAAAATCACTATTCATAATTTTCTATTCATCAAAAATTAAGTTGATCTTATTAGTCTCTAAATTTCGTACTGAACATAATTGTAGAAGACCATTTTTTGAAAATCATTACACATTTTTAATTATTTAAGGTTTACACAACCATTTTTAAAATATCATTTTTCTAAAATTCATCAAAAATATGCATATTATATTTATCTGGTCATTTGAAAATTCATAAACATCATCATAAGAAGAAATCCCAATTTTTATTTAAAACAAAGGATTACACAAGGTAGTTACAGTCTCCTTACATAGCCCCTTATCACACCAGCATAGGACCTAAGTGTAAGGTGTGCTAAGGTGAGAGAATCCGAGGGAGGCTCGGCCAACATCGCGCGAGTAGTAATTTCTATCAGTTTGAACTTCTCGCGAAGGCGATCCCGTTCTAGCTTCACACGATGAAGTTCAGCTTGGGTTTGGTCCAGAGCAAAGCCCAGTGGTGCTACCTCCTTCCCAAGTTCTGTTAGATGGGCTTCGATCGGTCCAAGACTACTGGGTGAGGCCATCGAATCTTCTTTCTATATTAATTATCCAAGATTGCTTGTATTTAGAGACAATAGTCAAAACGTTTAGTTTCCAGTGGTCATATTGACCAATGGTCAAATAACAATCAAAACCCAACAGTCTCATTTTAATTATACTAATGTTATCAAATGAAACATTTTTGTTGAGTATAAAAATAAAATAAAATAACTCATAAAATTAGGAAACAAGATTTATTTAAAATTTCGGGTCGTTACAATCTTCCCCCCTTAAGAAATTGCGTCCTCGCATTTTTTTTTTTAAAATTAGGTTTTGAAATTTCATTGAAAGTCCCACATCGGAAAAGGAGTCAGTAAAACTATTACTTTAAAAGAAAGAAAGGGAAGTACGAAGGTCTCCTGAGTTAGCCAACACTAGGATTCCATGTAGGAAAATATGGACATGGAGGAGAAAACAAAGGGTCATGTTCTGAGGGAGAGTGATAGAGAACATGATTAGGAGAAAGTTAACCATAAGAAAATCCCAAACTTATGATGTGTGTAAACGATCTTTGATTACCTAGTAGGAAACGTAGAACAACAACGTTTTTGTTTTACGTTCCTTTTCATAATTTTGAGGAATTAATTTACAACATAGAACAAGAACATAAGGAAATATATATACCTTCATATAGAGTTTCACCCTTTAATAAGTTTCTACCAAAACTAATCTTTTCTCCCAAACGATGAGCACTCAAAACTACTTGGTCTCATCAAAACACAAGAATCATCTTCTAGAGAATCACATAATCCATAAAAGATTAACTATCTATTTCTTCTATCTTTAAACATTATCAAAAACAAAAAGGGTAAGGTTAAACAACTCTTCAAAAAGGAAGAATCCCATAGGAATGGAAACTACTTTTAAATCTTCAAAGTTCCATGGTACTACCCAAAGTTCATCATAGACCATCCCATAAATAACGGTCCTTAAAATTCCTCAAAATAAAACAAACTAAGATTGAAACCCAAATACAAGAAGGATTTGATAACATAGTCTTCCAAAATAAACTTCATTGTTCATCTCCAAACAACATCAACCACTCCTAACATCTAAACTAAACATATTTTACCCAAGATAGGTTAATAATTCCCATAAGTAGCCTAAATTACTATAAGTCCACCATAAATTTATCGATTCTTCAAAATATAAGTCAACCTTACTCCTCAATGAAAATACCATAGTAATCTATTTACCTCGATCATATAGGGTCCCTAAAATAGTGAACGTATTCCAAAATAATAATCATCTTTTAATCCCCTAATCACCTCTGTTATATTAATAAGACAATCATCGCATTTCCTATCACATTGGTTTTTGGGACATGTTCTTCCATTTCCCGCCATTAACTAAGAAAAGAAACTATAATTAGGGGCTTATTTACTTAGCTAATAATCATTAAAAGGAAACTTTAAGCATAAAAGGATAAACATGTAGAATAAAATTATATCCTAACTTGTGATCCCCTAGGTTCCAATCTAGGTTATCCATGATCATATATTCTTATGTGAATCCTTATTTTGTTTTATCCTTGTTCCTTTAATAATGGTTCATACTAAGCTTATGAATTTACCAAAGCATATCCCCCGGGAGTGTCGTAACCAAGAGTGCAGCAAGACCCGTTGTCGTGTACCAGTTCCCGTTCGAGTCTAGCTCAAAGCGGTGTTTTTGGGTTTTACCCCTATGTACATCTGTGCCAGAGCCACCTCTACCTGCTTGTATCCAGACAGGGATGTATTTGCTTGGAAACCCCTTACTCAATACTCACCAAAATACCAGGAAGATTTCCTATATTTAAACTTTTCTATAGGATTCTTCCTAGATTTTTCATATCCTAATTTCCACAAATAACTAAACCATCCTTTGATACCAACTATAGCATCCCGCCTTTTTATCACATAAACTTTCATTACATTATACATAACTGAGGATCTTTAAGGTTTAGTGTCTTGGAAACCAGGAACTTAAAACATGAAAACATAAAACATTATTCTAAAACACTTGAAAGGATTCTCCTCATGTTCATCCTAGGTTCATTACTGCATCACATAACCTGGGAGCATACATCAAAAGAAAGGGTGAGCAGAAGGCCCAGTAAGGGAAACAAGGGAAACATTTAACATGTGAACTTGAGATACATCAACTATGTCATGAACAAGAACTTTAAGGCATGATAAAAAAAATCATGTGGAATATCATAATAAAAATAACATTTTCATAACTTGAAGATGTGGCTACATCATTTAACATAGAAAATCATGAACATATCACCAAGGTCCATCCCCAAGGTGTCATTTGAAAATTACCAAGGTTATTCACCAAGGTATCGTGAAAATTGTAATCTCTAGTGGTTACATCATTACCCAATGCATTGGAGCGCTATCAGGGCGCACCCTTAAATTTGCCTTTATTATCATGTGATCCACATATATCATCATCAAACATTTCATAAATAACCCATATAGCATAAAATAAATGGGTTTCATTTCATAATCATAACGTTTTAAAAACTTCTTTAAAGACATGATCTTTACGTCACTTTAAAACCCACAGAAAAGGAAGGTGGGTCTCATGTATGTAAATCCCAGAATTTAAAATAGAACATTTTGGTATATATGTGAATACCCCTTTAGAAAAAAGAGCTTTGAGTATTCAATTAATAATATAAAAGAACTTTAGAAAAAGAGAGAGACATTTTGAGACGGAACATTCTGTAGCATAACGGCTATGTTACGAGGTTTTAGAAGACATTAAAAAGAGAGGAAAAATGGGTCAAACATTCATAAATGACCCATAAAACAGTAGATGGACAGAATAAGAAGAATACATGATAATGTTAATGAAATTTCAAGGACATACCATTTGAAATGAAAAACATGGAAGGAAGACAAAAATTATATTTCTCTTATGAAAGTTCGGCAGCCTAACGACGTTACTTAAACTTAAACAAAAAATGATTTGAAAAGATCAAATAGGGTCTCTCATCATGTGAACATAAGAGTTCAGTATGATAGATATAGAGATAATTCCCCAACTTAATTAAGAAGGAACTTGAAAGACTTGACATGAAAGTAGGCTTTGAAAAGAATGAGAAGGGTGAAAGAATCCCCTAAAAATTCAGCAGCCTAACGACGCCACTTACAACTTCGAAATAATGAATTGAAGAGATCAAATGGGGTCTCTCATCATATGAACATAAGAGTCCAGTATGATAGATATAGAGATCATACCCCAAAATAACAAAAAGGAACTTGAAAGAATTGACATGAAAGTAGAACTTCAAAACGAGAAGGGTGAAGAACCACTTAAAAATTCGGCAGCCTAACGGCGCCACTTAAAACATCAAAATACTGAATTGAAGAGATAAAATTGGGTCTCTCATCATATGATCATAAAAGATCAGTATGATAAATTTAGAGATCATACCCCAACATAATAAAAAGGAACTTGAAATACTTTACATGCAAATAGATCTTGAAAAATGAGAAGGGAGAAAGAATCCGTTACAAAAATTTCGGCAGCCTAACGGTGCCACTTAAAACTTCACAAAATGAAATAATGAGAGTAAGAGGGGATCTCTCATTATATTAACATGAAAAGGGCAGTAAGAGGAGTATAAAAGAACATCCTCCAACATAAGAACATGGAGCATAAAAGGAATGACATAAAAGAGATTACTTGAAATGAAAGAGAGAGGTCGGATCCCTTACCTTAAAACGTGACTCTTGAAACTCAAAGGTTTAGACCTTGAGGGCTTGGGGGCACCTTGGGAGGACTCCTTGGGAGGTAAGGAGACCAGAACTTCGTTGGGGGAGAGTTGGGAGTGAAAACTAAAGGAGGAAAGGGTGGGTATTTATAGGGAAAGTGAGGGGACAAGGCAATTATGGCCAAGGGACACCTCATTAGTGGTTTTGGAAAAACCATGGGCTTTCCCATGGTATTTGCCCATGGTATTGGACACTTGGGACACCTCATACCTTATCTTACTATTCATAATTCGACCATATTGAATATATACTTAATACATCGTTTAATGATGTCATTAAACACCCGTAACTTAAAAACTATACTTTCACTATTCATCAAAAATTCAACTTTCTCAGAATAATCACAAAATTTCACCATAACCAAATATCAATGTTCTGATTTCAAAAATGAAATCCATTTTATAAAAATAATTTTCTTAATATTTTTAATTTAATTTTTAAATAAAAACACTATTCATCGAGAATTCATTTTTTTCAGAAAAATCCCCAAAAATTACCTTAACATAATATCGATGCTCTGAGTTCAAAAATAAAGTCCTTTTTATAAAAATAATTTTCTAATTATTTTTAATTAAATTTTTAATTAAAAAAAACTATTCACCCGAAAAAACTAATACTTGAATAATAATTTATGAAACCGTTATTTAACCATTTTATTGAATCACATTACTTAATCAAGGTGCCTAGATTATATTAATACTTTCTTTAAGTGAGATTACTAATCCATTTGGACACATTACTAATCCTAATCATAAAATCACTATTCATAATTTACTATTCATCAAAAATTAAGTTGATCTTATTAGTCTCTAAATTTCGTACTGAACATAATTGTAGAAGACCACTTTTCGAAAATCATTACACATTTTTAATTATTTAAGGTTTACACAACCATTTTTAAAATATCATTTTTCTAAAATTCATCAAAAATATGCATATTATATTTATCCGGTCATTTGAAAATTCATAAACTTCATCATAAGAAGAAATCCCAATTTTTATTTAAAACAAAGGATTACACAAGGCAGTTACGGTCTCCTTACATAGCCCCTTATCACACCAGCATAGGACCTAAGTGTAAGGTGTGCTAAGGTGAGAGAATCCGAGGGAGGCTCGGCCAACATCGCGCGAGTAGTAATTTCTATCAGTTTGAACTTCTCGCGAAGGCGATCCCGTTCTAGCTTTACACGATGAAGTTCATCTTGGGTTTGGTCCAGAGCAAAGCCCAGTGGTGCTACCTCCTTCCCAAGTTCTGTTAGATGGGCTTCGATCAGTCCAAGACTACTGGGTGAGGCCATCAAATCTTCTTTCTATATTAATTAACCAGGATTTCTTGTATTTAGAGACAATAGTCAAAACGTTTAGTTTCCAGTGGTCATATTGACCAATGGTCAAATAACAATAAAAACCCAACAGTCTCATTTTAATTATACTAATGTTATCAAATGAAACATTTTTGTTGAGTATAAAAATAAAATAAAATAACACATAAAATTAGGAAACAAGATTTATTTAAAATTTCGGGTCATTACAATGGGAGGGATATATGTGTGAATGATGCTGTCAACTTTTGCAAAAACTGAGGAGCACAACAATGTAGAAAGCGGGAGTCATAGATTTTGATCTGTCTTTCTGCGCTAACCGAACATATTACATCTCATATTAGTTTTGAGATGGATTATGTTCATATTATATGGGAGATACTTTTTAGAGTAGAGCATCATTAGTTTGACCGAACTTTAGGATATAATTGGTGATGCATCGATCATGTAGTCGTATATTCAGTACACATTGGAATCATTTTGTAAGTAATTTTTTACAAAATTTATGAAACATTAATTGTAAAACGACTTATCTTATACTCGTATCAAAAGTCTAACAGCCTGATATTATAATGTTCGATGTTTATAAGAGGATATAGAATGATCTTGTCCCTGGGGATATTAGAGTTCATTGCCAGGGTCATATTATAGTTAGTATAATTTCTTTTTTAGTTTTCAAATTAACTAAAAATATTATTTTAACTATTTTAATTTTAAATTTTAATTGAAGTAGTTGTATGATGCCACGATGTCTCAGAAACAGGCTGAGATTTAGGTCAGGACCAAGGATCAAACAACCAGTGTAGTAGGATTTGATGATGCATCATGGGTTCAGGGAACTCCATATGGCTTCAAGAAAGGCCTAGATGATGGTATCGACTCTCAATTAATGCATGGGTGTTATTATGGTACCACTACGATGTCGTCATGAAGCTCAAGAGGAACTCATGGAGAGTCATCATCGTCTACTGTACAATTTGAGGAGTGTTTGTGCCCTCAGGGTGAGCTTATAGAGACCATGCATAGGGAGCAGGAAGAGCTCTATTGAGAGTAGAAACAATAGTATGAGGAGATGCATCGATGGCAGCAACATCATGAGAAGACGATCGAGTACATGTGGCATCTGACTCCCGGTTTCATGATGAAGTTCCCTCCATAAGCTCCTCCAGCTCCTCTAGATGACCCTCCCCCTCAAGGATTTATATACTTTTTCACATAAACATTTTAATGCAAAAAAATTGCAATTTTGTTAATAATCCATATATTTACATTTCTATATAGTGTGTTTTTTATATTATTACGAATATTATGTTTTTTATTATTTTATTATTTTTTAATATTTCTCTTAATTTATAAATAATTTATTATTTTTATTATTTTATTATATATTTATTATTTTCTTATTATTATTGTTATTTTATATTATTGTGAATATTTTGTTTTTTATTTTGTTTTTTATTATTTTAATAATATTTTAATAATATTTTTATTTTTTTTATTTTTTCATTTTATTATTATTATTAGTTTTTTTAAATTTTTTTTTTATTTTTATAATTGTTTTGTGATGGGTGGTTAATTTTTTCACAAAAGGGTTTTTTATAAACCCAAATAAACTATTCTTGATGGGAAGATATCCCGTCCCAAATGGATTTTCAACATACCATCGCAAAAAAAAACTATTTGTGATGTCATTTTCTGAAATAGGTCATTTTTATGGGACCCCATCACAAATATGCTAATTTCCATTTATGTTGGATACCAAATAATCCATGCCAAAGATGTATCCATGACCTCCAGCCTCATCGCTCACACGATCGAAGTCATCCCGAGGCTCTTACCATTAGATCAGAAGAATGAAAAATGATGTGAAAGAATATATTTCCAAGGAAGTTAATCATCCAGTCACTAAATCCCAAAAAATGGATAAGATGAATTTGAAGATACTCAAATTTTTAGGAGTTTTTACCTTGTGGTGTAACCAACCAAGATTTAATTGAGTGCTTACACTCTGTAATTCAATGCGAAATCAGCAAGTGATTTTCTTCAATAATGGCCATAAAACCATTCATCATGATTATCCTAGATGTAGATGAACCAAAACGCTCATCATTAAAAAAATATAGAATAAGAGCCCCAATCATGTTTCAAATCTTTATGAACCACAATCGGAATGCACTCTTCCAAATGAATCTCATTTGATTTCAAATTACAAGAGATATTACCATCACCAGCATTCTTCATCCCATAATAACCCATAATTGAAGTTGAACAAACAAGAACCTCATAAAATGATGGGCCATTGACACCATCTTTCTTTGATGGAAAATTTGTAGTATCATTTGGATCAGTGATAGACATTGAACCCTAAAAATCTGAATTTCCATAAGAAAGTCGTGGAGAGCTCTATCAATGTTGATTATATCTCATCAAAAAATGTTTCCAAAAATAATAATAAATTAAAAAAGATATTCATAATTATATATATTTATATATTTACATAAATATGTATATATATATATATATATAAGATGTTTTGGGTTTGGGAGCTCTGCTCCAATAGAGATTTTGATAGGATCTAGGGTTTCTAACCACGTTGCTTTCACATTTCCTCAGATCAATGAGCCTGACTGGTGGAGAGAATTCTACTGTGAGAGATTTTGCATCCTCAGTTATAGTTGGAAAAGAACATTGAGTTGCTCGGATGCTGGAGGGTCTTGGTATTTGGGTTGATTCATTGTAGGATAACGGTGAGCATCATTCTGATCTAGTGTGGGGAATGAGAGCTGCTGGTTTGGGCACTCAAGGTGATGTGAAGATAGATGAGGATGGCATTCCTCAATATTCATCTACTACAGTGGATGCATGATGTTCAGATCTTGTGCGGGATATGAGATCCACTAGTTTGGGTGCTCATGGTAATGTAAATCTTGTTGAGGATGGTGTGCCTCAATCTTCGACTGTTTTTGTGGATGCATGAAGATCAGTTCTACCTGATCTGGTTTTAAATGGAATATGGGGTTCGAAAACTAGTTTTAATTTGGATTTGGCTTTGTTTAGGGCTCTCGTTCTAGGTAAATATTTCTAATGTGTTCGATGGATCATAATGAGGTGAACCCAGAATCCATTTCTGAGAGGATTATAATGGAAAAAACCCCTTATGGCATGGATCAGATTACCAAAAGGAAATAACCCTAGGAAGTTAGATTATTTGGTTTGAGGGGATTCATATATATGGGTATTTTTTTGGATTAGAGTTGTTTATCACTTCTTAAGGGATATTTTCACTGCCTCTTCTCCTCAGATGAATACAATATTTAGGTTTGCAGCTTCAGATCACTATTCTTGAAACCATGATGTCTTTAACTACATAAATGTTCCTTATACTTCAATGTATCATAGGTAAGGAAGGTGTTTTCTCATGTATGCATTAATCTACATGGACTCAATTTTTTTCCTTTGGCACCTGAGGATTTTTTTATGAAATTTATCCTATGATTTGAGCATCCATTTTCCTTGATAAATAATCCAAGAAGGTGTGATTTAGACACTTTTCCAATATATTAGTGGAGATTTACCTTAACTCCACCATCATTGAAATGATTAATCTATGTACTCCCACTGAAAACATCTATATTTATGTGTAAAATGAGAATAAATACATTTTAGGTTACTTTATCATTGTTTTTTTCTCACTTACCAAAGTCATGTAGAAAGAAAATTTATTGTTAAAAGTGTGGGATGAAGGTTCCTCTTGCTTCTCATTATCATAAGAAGTAATTTAAGGATTTTTTTATTATGGTGAAAGATCATGAAAAATGAAACTATTAGGTTCATCTAAAGGGAAAGAAAGTGATGATGAATGTGATACCCTCAGCCTGGGAGAATAGTTGCCCCTCCAATTGGGCTTATATGGTAGATGAAGAAGAATCAAGGATGGAGCACGCTGATTTGATTGTAGTGGGTACACACCAATACCTCTCTTTTAGGGGTTTGTTTCTCACTAATGTGGAAGGTGTTGTGGTGGGCGATTCTTCTACTGAGTATCTTCCTAATAGGCTTGAAAATATTATTGGAGGTGACTCTAATAATGAGTGTTTTGAACAATCTATTATTGGTTCTCAAATAATGCATGATATTTCGTTACATTCGATAGGTGGTAGCATAGGGAAAAAGAATTTTGACTCTTTTTTAACATAACAATTTGTGAAAGTGCTCGGGAAATGGAAAAATATCTTAATCTTGTACAAAGTGAAAAACATGTGGTAACCCACAATGGTAAGAAAAAATATGGATAATGAGTGTTTTCAAATGGTTCCCTCTTGAAATTCTAAAGCTTTACTTCTTTAGTTGAGTTAATAAAGGCATCTTTTCCCTAAGAACCCTTGAAAGTGGACCTTCCATTTTAGGTCATTCTTATATCTACATATGGATTTGAAACTTGTAATGAAGTAGTGGTTATCCATCATGATAGGTTTGTTGAGGATGTTGTGGATGATATATCAGTGAAAAAATTGATGGAAGAACACTATTTAATGATGGATGTTGTAGCTGAGGAGTCAAGGCCTGTTGAGGAGATAAACACTGGTGGTCAATGAGTTTTCATTTATATAGTTGTGGACAATCTTTACATTGAAAACGATGTTTCTAATGGAACTTGGAATCAAAAATCATGGAGATAGGGTTGGGATCCAAAATAGCATGGTTGAGGTTGTGGCAGGATGATCGGTATGCTACATGACGATGTGGTCAAATTTCCAAATAATCTAAGTGTCAGCCTACTCTAGATTAGAAAACGTCAAGAATAAATATTATGTTCTCTTTAATCAAAGGAAATCACAGTCATAGTGGGAAATTATTGCTGATGATGATGAATTTGATCATGATGGAAATGAGCATGTTCTTGATTTGTTGATATTCCTTATGGATGAGGGCATGCCTCTTTGTTTGATCCCATCCATCCTTGTTTTCTCTATCATCATTTTTTTCTAATAAATATTTTAGGAGTAGGTCTGCTTGCCGCCTGAACCTTTTGAGTATATAATTATATAAATATTTCAAAAGTAGTTTGGACCATGAGGTTTATATATTTAAACATATTAATAATTATATTGAAATAAGTTAATATATATATATATATATAATTATATATATATTAATATATATATATATATTAATAATTAAAAATTAATATAAATATATTTATTATAATTTGAAATATATATATACTTATATATTAATATATGTATTGTGATTTATAATAATATAAAAATATTTATTATATATTTATTTATAACTATAAATAAATATATATATATATATATATATATATATATTTGAGTAATTAAAAAATTAAAATAAATACATTTATTATAATTTCATAAATACATTTATATATTTATTAATAAATATATTCATATATTAAAAAATATATTTATTTATAATTATAATTATTAATAAGATGTTGGGGGATTACACGAGTGGTAAGGCCTCCCTGTAATCCTGCATCAGACTCGAGTGAATCTAGAATGGTGCTCCACTAGTCCTTCGGGCCATGTAATGGGCTTCATTCCTACTGGGCATTCGGGCCATGTATTGAATAGATAAATCGTCATGGGTGGGTTATCCCTTGGAGGGGCTATGGTCTACCTTTGAGGCATGTGTGTATGGTGTGTGTGTGTGTGTTTGTGTGTAATTTAGTTATACCCCAAGCATCTAATATATATAATTATAAATATATATCTATATAATTATAAATTTTTAATAAATATATTTATTATATTTATACCAAAAAGGTCCAGGATCCAGGAAGACCTATTCCTACAAAAATTTATTAAAAATAAAAGATTGTATAAGAAAGATATAATAGATGGGTTTAGACAAAGGGCACACCCTCATCCAAAATAAAACTAAAAATGTGGAGAAATAGGATCATCCATATTCTTATCATCATCATATTCCCATTCTTAGTACAATTTCTTGTAATTGAAGAGAATAAAATATTTTTCCTTGAGTTTTACCTTCTTTAGAGTGAGCTCCTTAGAAGAAGACCTGGTAGACCAGCCAAGTCCACCAGCATCAGTTCCACACCCTCAACTACAATTTTTAGGATGAAAACCCAAATTCCAAGTCTTAGTGTTTTTCCCAACTCCATCCATTTCAACCCCTTATGTGGGAGTAGGATATGACTGGTGAGAAATATATATCCACATCTTACTCTTTTGTTTGCTAAATAAGGAGCGCTATTGTACCAGTTCATCATCCACATCTTTCTACACATCCCTTTCAAATTCAGATTGACCATCAGGCATTGGTTCACCCAGCACCATAGGTTTGGAAACATCATGACCGTAGCATGCAACCAAAATTTCCCAAGACATAATGGAAGATTCAGGGAATACATGACCCCCAGAAGTACCACCTCTATTGGGGACTCCCTGATCATCATTTTTACAGTGAACATTATCCTCCTCAACCAAGGAATTCCACTCTTTCCTAACCCTGGTAACATCCATTTTGAGGAGATCTGGAGGCCTTTTAAAGGGATACACCTCATAACCCACATTATCATCATTATTCTTAGAAGAAAAGTCAGATCACATCTTCAGTTTTGGTAAATTCACAGCCTCCTTATGCTTGGTAAAACCAACTTTATTAGGTTGAATTCTAATATGTTTATAAATATTTATAAATATATAGAGATATTTATAAATATATTTATTATATATATATATATTATGTGGTTTAGGGTACAATTGAATTAAATGCACACACACCACACATACAAGCCGGAAAGGCATCCCATAGCACCCCCATGGATTTCCCACCCATCATGCCATATTTTATTCTGAACATGGACAAAATCCATGGTGATCATGCTGCCTGTTACATGGATCAAAGGCCCCCAAACAAGACCAAAGGCCCAATTTTGTGTCATGCCTTCATCATGAAAGATACATTGTCTACCTGTGTCATACATGTGTCAAAATCTACCAGCAGAAATGCACTCCCACCATAATTTGAACCCAGGTTTGATACTGGATTATGGGGAACCTTTAGAACTCAAAAAATCCCTCAACTAAATTTATTATATATATATATATATATTTAAATAATTATAAAATTATAATAAATATATTTATTATATTGAGAATTTGGGGGGTTTCATGAGTGGTGAAGGCACCCTGTAATTTTGTATCATACCTTGGTTCAAAACTGGGTGGGAGTAAAATTTCACAGGAAAGCGGTGACATAGGCATAACGCCTATAGGTGGTGATGCAAGCATGATGCTGGAAGGTGGTGATGAAGACATGATGCAGGCATACAGTGACATAGGCATGATGCAGGTATGACACTGCACTGGGCCTTCAGGCCAATTTGTGGGTCTTTGGGCCATGTAACGGGATTCATGCCCACTATTCCTTCTATCCATGTACTGAATAATTAAGGCTTTATGGTCGTGTTATATGTTAGGGAGGGATATGGCCTACCTATATTACATGTATGGGTATGTGGTGTGTGTGTGTTTAAGGTAATTGTACCCCCAAAAACCTAATATATATTTATTATATTGATCCCAGGAATGTTTAGGAATTGAACCTGCCTGACCATAAAAATTTATTCATTAAAATGAAAGTAAAACAAAAAAAGCATAGGACAAATGAAATGGAACCAATACATGAAAGTGGCCGACTCACCACCCAAAACCAAAAAATATAGTCCCTAGATCAATTATAAATGTTTAAAACCCCATATCGGTTATCTAAAAGACCCATAAACACCAGCGTTGTCTCGTGTTGGCATGATCCGACCGACATCTGCCAACCCCAAAGATCTTACACACCCAACCACATCTAAGAGGCTCACCTACATCACTCCACTTGAGTTTATCATCTTGGATTCCAAATAGTTCATGCAATGGACATATAGATGACCTTCATCTTCGACGCTCACTCAATCAAATCCATCCCTAATGCAAGCCATGGGAGGTGTCGTAATCAGCATGTCATCAGTGGGAGATGCTCACTATTAGCATCCCATACCATCGACAGCTCATGGTACCCGATATCATCACCCTCATCGGTGTCCCATACCACTACAAGTCATCTCGTAGTTACCTTCCCATCAATATGTGGTAAATATCCAACAAACATTTTAAGAAATAACATCAAAATCCATATATGGTCCAAAAAAATTTGAAAGGCCAAAAGAAAGATTGAACCCTAGGGATAAAGAAAAAAATTAAAAGAGCCATCCTACTACTAGGTTGGGATGAGCTCTCGATGTCATATCATGTCTGCATGAGGTCATTCCACATCCACATCATGAGTTCAGCATCCTCCTCACCTGAGTTTATCTCCATCAAACTGACTTTATATCCAGCATGCACCCTGGATCCCAATGTTGTTGATGCTAGTTTTCAAGCCATCCCCACCATATTCCCTTCATCATCACCTCTAATTAGATACCTAACTATCGATAATAGAACAATCCTCACCTTGATGCTTGAAAATCCCCTACACACCCTCTCCCCTTCACATAATTGGTTTTCCCATGTCGAGTTCGGGGACCTCCTAGGTCTTCATCAACCCATATCCGATCGGGAATAACCACCGTCGTTAAATCGACCTTGCTAGACACCTACTAAAGGGTCCCTATCAACACTAGATCTAACCATCGTACCGCACCCAAGACCCATCTCCACCATCAACCAGGGTTCAAACTTGTTCTCATCCACAAACCTCCTTGAAATTTTACCCTAAACACCATAATCACCAACAGTGCTGCCACCTCTCATACCTCATGCTTTTGTGGAACCAGAGCTCCACTGCCACTACTATGACTTACACCACACCAAACTACTTCTATCGGTCTACGTTATCAAAAAATATATCTTTTAAATTCTATTTTATTTTTGGATTTATCTTTTTTTCACCACTGACAACACTATTTTTTTCAATCACACCTCACATGCTCGTGTGTTCACTTCTTCTCAATGAACCCAATGAACATCTCCTATCCTATTTGTATCTATGCGCGTCTTCCACCTCCTTTATATGTATTCTCTTTATCTAAACCATAGCTTTATATATAGTATAAATAATTTTTTTGATTGACATTAATTCAATCGGATTCCCTTCCATCATCCCATTTTTGGTAGAACCCTGGGATTGGGAAAGATTTTATCCCTCTTCACCATGCTTTGATCTATTGGTTTTGATGGATTCCCATTAGAAACCACTGGTAATGAATTATATTTTAATTGGTTGTTTTATCCATTATTATCCCAAGGATCCACTATTGTTGTATATTTTTTGTTTGTGGTTTCAGTTGGTATACATTTTGATGATACTTGGTAGTATTGTGGGTTGATAAGTTATATGAGGTCATGTTGTGGGAACACAATGTGAATTTGTGATGTGGGGGAACATATGGATGGTATGTGTCCAAGATGTGGGGTGGAACTATGTGGTTGGTTAGCAGACATGTTTTGGGTAAGTGATGATGTGGTTGGTATGAGTTTGTTATTGGGGGAGTCAATTGTATGGTCGATCTATAATTATACTATAGCATGGTGATGTGACATCGTGATATGTGGTTGATGATATGAGAGGGTTTGTGTTTTTAGAAATTCCTATGTAGTGATGGAATATATTTTTAATAATATATTTTCATTATCCATAATTCATATAAAACTCGTTTTATTTTAAATAAGTAATTTTTCACAACAACCAATTTTCTTTTAATGTATTTTATTGAATTTAATAAAGAAAAACATTAATAATTATTTTATAGACCCTCTATTAGAATTAAAAAAAATTATAACAAGCATTAAAAATGCAATGCATGAAAATTTATTTTGAAAGATTCAATGTATTTAAAGTTTATAATTTATATAGTTTTATATGACTTTAAATTTATATAATTTTATAAATTTTATAGTATATTGTGTTATACTAATATAATTTAACAATAGTTTTTTATTAAATCTTTATAATTTTATAGTTTTACTCATTTATGAAATTATATATATTTATAAATTTTATAGCATATCGAATTTAATCATATAGTTTTCATATCATTTTTTTAATTATTTATACTTTTATAGTTTTAAAGATTTATAAATTAATATAAAATTATATTTTCATTCCTTATAAATTGTTATTCTTTTATACTTTAATAAATTTTATTATATATATTATAATTTTATACCATTATAAATTTTTAAAACTACATAATTTTATAATTTATGGATACTTTTATAACATATTTGTAATTTTATATAGTTTTATAAAAAAAGAGAGAGGTGAATGAACAGAAATATTGAATTTCTTATCATTAACGTCATGTTGATTTATATCAATATATAATGATATAAAATCATTGAATAGTGATTTAAAACCCATAAAATTTCCCTATAAAATATGTAAACTCATTCAAATATATTTTTGGGTAGTAAACTGGTGTTTAAGGATGAGAGAGGGCATTGAAAATTCATAAAACATAACTAAAACATATTTGTATATTTTTAATGTATTGAATAAAAATAGACTCATATGGTTAACATGCACGGATAAATAATAATGGTTTGGATAATGTGAAGTTACATTACCCGTTCCATGAACATACATGGTTTGAAAATCATGCTCAAAAATTCTTCTTGAGCGAAATATTATTCCAAATTTCTTATCCAAATGTAACCACCCTATTTCAAGATCAGTGGCATACTAAAATTTTTATTATGATATCATTATAATTTTTATCTTAATAATTTAATTTTAAATGACTGAAAGGTCATTGGACTAAAAAATCATTTATTTATAGACCCACACTACACTATTATAGTGATAGATCCGGGTAAAACCTAATGGATGGTGAGGAATGAGTTGGTGTCAATCTGTTAGTTCATTAATTTAATGAATCCTCCAAAAACTCAAATCCATTTCCTCAAATCTAATCAAATTATAGATATTCCACTACTATCATGTGCACTAGTGTCAACTCTAAGAAAAAAACGTGAACACATATGTTGTTTTAATTTATACTTCAAGTGTATTCTCAGATTCTTTAAGCTAGCCTCTATTTTAATTCATAGTATATTTTTTAAAAATATTTAAATTTTAGAATTCTAAAATCCATGTGTCAGTCTGTTATCTTCCTTTAAATATTTTCAATTTCATCCTGTAGAAAAATTCTCTACATCATCATTCACCAGTATAATTAAATACCATGAAACCTTCTAAATATTTGGCACAAAGATAGTTTTACTCGATTACCCATATTTCCTAAACAAAGAAACTATTAAAAAAATAATAGGAATTACTTTCATTCCACTTGATTCATCAGACTCACAAAAATCTCTTTTTGAAATGATCCATCTCAGGTAACCATAACCCAACACTTGAAACCTTCTCCATCACTTAGTGAAGATCCCACATTTTGAATGGATTGTTTTTGTTTTCAACTCATTGTCATTGGTTATATATGGTGTTTAATGAGGAAAAATATCTCAATACAGTCAATATGATGATGTAGTTCCAAATTTAATGGAGTTTGGATGAATTCCTCAAGTCATGATATTCTAATAAACATGTGAATGGTTTTAACACTTTGAGTTTCAAGTTGATTCATAGATAATTGTTATAGATTCATTTGATGACATTGGATTTCATGGTTGAATAATTATCCTAGTATCATATGATGGTGATTTAATTATTTTTATTTCCCAAATATCATATATTGTTTGGAGAAATGTTTTTGAAAGCCTTGTGAAGGAAAGGAGAAAATGTGTTGTGTAACGACCCAAAATATTATAAGTGAAATTTCCCTTTTGATTTAATTAAATATCTTATTTTTTAAATGGATATATAAAAAACATGAACTTAATTTGTTTAATTATATCCAATAGGATTTAAATGATCATTAAGTATCATTACCATTGATAATTTATCCATTGAATAGTGATCACCTGACTATTATAAATATAGAACTTTAAAAAATCTTTTCGGAACAGAAAAAGGATTTGATGACCATTACTAATAGGGTTGTTCCCTATGAAGCCCATTTATTTGAGGTTTTTAGGGAGATATAATTTCTGGGATTTTCACTAGACCAAGACCAAGCCATGTTCCTACAATGTAAGCTTGAATGAAATCGTTTACGGGAGAAATTCAAGATCATCGAGATAACGACCTAAACCATGTTCACTAAACAACCCCATGAAATCCCCACCATCATACAACTTTCTCTTACAGATTATGTTGGTGTAATAAAGGGATATGTATCAAGACCCTATAATTATGATTATCTACATTATTTTTGTATAAAATAATAAATATAATTTTATTTTATTATTCTTTTTAAATCACAAATAGTATTTTTTTTATTAATATTCAAATTGAATTAAGAAATATATTTTGATGAACTAATAAAAATATTTTAATAACAAATTATTATTAAATTACTTTTATTAAATATAAATGATCATATCATTTCTATGGGCCCAAATTTAATTTTTGTTAAGGTTAAAAAACTATTTTTTGTCAAAACTCGACAATTTTAAATAAATTTTGGTTTTTAATTTAAATGTAAATATTGAAATTTTAGAAAATTATTCAGATAAAATGAATATTATTTTTTTAATCAGGATGTCAGAATTATCCAATGGTGAGTTTTTTATAATTTTTAGAGACAGACGAATTTTTGGGTAAAAATTAAATACCATATAAATATATAGTGTGTTTTATGACATCATAATGGCCCAATAGTGATATAATAAACACTATAAAAGGGATATTATTAAAAATATAAGTTTTACCTTTAAAATAATTTGAATTTAGGTTTTTTTGACATATTTTATAAAGCCTTAGTAAATCCTCCAAAATGTATAATATATTTTATGATTTTATGTTCATTTCTTTTATAATGTTTCTCACCTTCACATAAAAAAGGATATTATTTTAATATCATCAGACCAAAGCCCTATAAAATAATTTTATGCACTCATATTTGGAAAAAAATGGGTATAAACCTTGGGATGGTTTTTCGTTTAGAATATATAATTATATAGATTTTAAAACATATGTTTGTGAAATATTAAAGAATTACCCACTCATTTACCATATAAACCCTCCCAAGATCACATTTATCTTCACTAAAAGTACATAGATCAATAAATTTATTTTTCTTCCCTTATCTAGAGTCCTCCCAAGGAACCCCAAGCTCACGAGAATCCCCTGTTCAAGCTTTTGAATTCACACACTCAAGTAAGGGTTCCTTCCATTCTCATTTTTATCCAAGTTTCTTTATACTGTTACACCAATTTTTTCATTTAAACGTGATGGGGCATGTTTTCACAACTCCTCCATAATTAATTTATTATTTTTAAAATATTATATACCCATTTCACTCTCATTAATCCCCCCACGTACACTTGTTACCGTACTGAAATTTCATAAGAGTTATTCCATTTATCCTCTTTCTTCAAGTTTCTTTATTATGCTATACCTTATATTTGAAAATTCCTTATCTTGAGAAATGTAATTATATGACCCTATTAATGTAAATTTCATTTATATATTATGAGATACCAATTTTTTTATCATCAACCATTTTTATGAATTTTTATGCAACGATGTTAGGCTTCCGAAATCGTACTGTGAATCTCTATTCCAAAAAAATTGTGTAGTGAATACTATAACCATTACTTATCAAGGGTGTTAACTTTTATACACATATATCTTTTTATTTAGATAATAAATGTTTTTGTTCCACACCCCTTGATCATGTAATAAATTATGAAGATTAATGAATTTGTGCTCTATGATCTACATGACACACTTAAGCATGAGAATGAAATGAAAGTGATGGGTGCACCCAAAATTATATAGCGCTCCAATGAATTGGGTAATGTTTAGTATCATGATACATCATGTTGGTATAGGGGTATATCTGATTTATTTATGTTACTTTTTCCACTATGATTTCATGTATGTTTATCCTTGACCTATGATGCAATGTTTTAAGTTGTTTCCACACTTCCATGTTATGATTATCATGCTATATCATGACTTTATGTTCATGTTTCTTTTATTATCCATTGATATGCCTATTGTCTAACATGTGTTTCCTTCATCATGTTATTTTATATTTACTCCCTTACTAAGCTTTATATCTCACCCATTTCTTATGTATGTCCTTAGGTTATCCCATGCGGTGTTAAGTGCGAAGGAATGTTGTAGTCATGTAAAGGAAGTTATCAATAATGATGTAGTATTTCATGTTTTAAGCTGTTATGTAATGTTCCTAATTTCTCAAGACACTAGACTTATCAATATTGTTTTTGTATTAAGTGTATTTTTATGTCATTAAATCATTTAAGAATGTAATAAAAATAACAGGGTCATTATAGTTGGCATCATAGGAAAATTTAGTTATTTGAGGGATTAGGATTAGAAAACTCTAGTGAACGCCTTATAGATAAGACAAGGTATATGAAAAACATCCCTAAATTTTTTTGAGTATATAGTAAGTGGTTTATCCAGAAAATAAAACCCTTTCAGGATGAGAACAAGTGGATGTGGATCTGGTATAGATGTATCTAGGGGTAAAAACCCAAAACACTACTTTGATATAAACTCGGATGGGAACTGGTGCGCGACAAAGGGCCTTACTGCACTCCTGGTTTGACACTCCCAGGGGATATTCTTTGATAAATTCATAATCTTAGTATAACACATTATTTAGGGAAATAATAATGATATAAAAATATATGTTAGGAAATAGATCATGGATAACATAGATTGAAACCTATAAATTCATATCTTAAGGAAATAAATGTAATTTATAAATTATCCCTTTAATGTCATTAGATTCCCCTTTATGTGTTTAATAGTTTAAAATACCTACCCATAATATTCCTTTGATTTTTTCCAATGGCTGGTAATTGAAGGAATCAGGCTAACAATCGATGTGAAGATCAATGTAAATACTTCCCTAATGAGATGCTCAGTCTGATGGGAGGGGGAATCGAAAACATGGTCATGATACTCTCTTAGTTAACTAAAGATTTGAATAGAAACCGAGATCAAGAGAAATGTCCACCCCCCCAGAAAGAACAAGTCGCATATGAGAATTTCATTAAAGAAAGGCCTCCTACTTTCAATGGAACATTTGATCCATCAATCACTGGATAATGCATCAACTCCATTGAGAAGATCTTCTCCATCCTTCAAATCTCCGAAAAAGTGAAGGTTATTATGGATACTTATCGTATAGAGGGAGAAGCTGATCAATGGTGGACATTAATCAAAAATACGAATCATGAGGAAGAGATTGAGCTGATGGGGTGGATGGATTTATGGAAAATGTTTTCAATACATATTTTTCTCACACCCTATGACATAATAAGGAAATATACTTCCTTTACCTTAAGTAAAAAAGACAATGAATCCATCAAAGTGTATGAGGAAAACATTACCAGTATTACATGATCCTCCCATGGATTTGTCTTTACCCCCAAATGTAAGGTTGACTACTTCTTTGTTGGACTAAAACCTAGCCTAAATAATTCTCTGGTGATCCTTGACTTTTATAACTATGAATACATTTTTTTATGTGCCCTCAAAGTTGAAAGAGAAATCGGTGAGACTCAAGGTATCACAGGGATAAGAAGAAGAAGGTGGAGTAAAATTATAACAGTTTAATAAAGAGATCTAACGGTTCCAAGAAATTCCAACACCCCATTTTACAAAGGTGTGAAAAAATGCACCATGGAAATTTCCTGAAGGGGATGACGAAATTCTTCAGGTGAGGGGAGGAAGGGATCCTAGTTGGTGATTTCTGAAAAGAAAACCATGCTACTGTGATGGAGGAAAGGAATGCTCTAGTAAACCCTCAGTGCATTGTTCATTGCTAAAAATACAAGGAAACAAGGAATTTCTCAACCAAATGCACTAAGACGAGGGTTCTAGGAGGCAACTAATAACCTCTAAGGCAGCAACAATGATCTTTTTCCATCACTACCACCGAATTGAATCCCAACAACGAAGTGGTGAAAGGTATGCTAGTTATTCATATAAGAATATAGAACATACTTTTTATTATAGTTATATTAATTATTTTATATCTCAAAATTTTATTAGTACAATCCAAACACCACCACAAATCATGGAAGTAAAGATGCTGGTGAAAATGTAAAATGGAAAAATTATATCATCCCATGTACATAACTTCTCCCCTGTCAGAATATTTGGATTGAACTTCCCAATGAACGTTATCATACCTCCCTTGGTGGAATTTTATGAAATTCATGGCATGGATTGTATTTACCTATATATATCTAACATAAATTTTTGTGAGAGGTAAATCACTCTCTATATGGAAAATCAACCCCAGATTCTATACAAGTGTAAGGAGGAGGATGAATCTTCTTTAGCACCATCATCCCAAACATGGATATTACTGCCATATAAGAATGTGTATCTTTCTGAAATGATCAAGTCTAAGGAAAGAACTATTCGCAAAGACATTCTTATTGTGAGTGAATTCAGTGATGTGTTTCCCAAGGAATTACATGGTATTCCTCCAAACAGAGATGTTGAATTCTTGATTGATCTTATACCTTTTTTGTTGTCAATATCCAAGACTCTATATAGAATGGATATTTTGGAACTTGAGGAGCTAAAGAAACAACTATAGGAGAATATAGATAAAGGGATTATACAACCAAGTGATTCACCATATGGTGCACCGGTCCTCTTCATCAAAAATAAGGATGGGTAAAAATGCCTTTTCCTTAATTATCATGAGCTCAAAAAAATCAAGATAATGAAAAAATATCCATTAACAAGAATGGATGACTTGTTTACTCATTTATATGGAGTACAATACTTATCTAAGGTAGATCTGTGATTGGTATATTACTATGTAAGGGTGAATAAGGAGTTTATCCCCAAGACTGATTTTCGTATAAGGTATGGGAATTATGAGTTTATAGAGATTCCATTCGGACTCATTAATGCTCCAAAATTATTTAGGGACTTTATAAATAGAGTCTTTATATATTACCCCATCAAATTTTTGGTACTCTTTATTGATGATTTTATAATATACTCCATAATTAAGAACTATGAGGAGCATTTAAGTATTGTGTTAAAGACCTTGTGAAATGAAAATATTTATGCTAAGTACAGGAAATGTGAGTTCAGGTTTAAGTAATTCTCTTTCTTGGGGAATATCATCACATGAAATGGAATATTTGTAGACCCTTAAATGAATAAGGCACCTGAAGGATGGTCGTGGCCAACATCTGTGATAGATATTTTTAGTTTTCTTGAATTATCTAGTTATTTTTGTCAATTTGGGAGAAATTTATCACAATTTACAAACCCTCTAACCAAGATAACTCAGAAGGGAATAAAATTTTCATGGAATAATGAATGGAAATTTATATTCAAGGACTTGAAAAGGAGGATTATCACTATTCCCATGCTCACACTAACCAAAAGTGGGGATATTTTATGGTATTCAGAGATTCTTTGAGGAAGGAAATGGGCTATGTGTTGATGAAAAATGAAAAATTCATTGCCTATGCTTCAAGGAATTTTAATTTTCATGTGAAGAACAATCTAACACATGATTTGGAGTTGGGTGTTGTGATCTTCGCTTAGAAAATATGGTGACATTATCTTTTTGGAGAGAAGTGTGAAATATATTTGGATCACAAAAGCCAAAAGTATTTATTCACAAAGAAAGAGTAGAATATGCACCAATGAAGATGGTTATAGATGATCAAATACTATGACTACTCAATTGAATTCCGTATAAGGAAAGAAAATAAAGTGGTAGATGATATAAGTAAAAAGGATCCAACAAATCTTTCACCAATGAGAATTGTGAAGGATCTTATATTCTTAGACATGAAGATGATAGACATGAGAATAATAAATAAAGGAAAATCATCCATCCATTCACAAATTATTTCTCAAACATCTCTTCTGGTAAGGTTCAAGAATGATCAGAGAGATAATGTGAGAATTTAGAAGAAATTGGAAACTATTAGAATAGGGAAATCCTTAGAGTTCAATGTAAATGAACAAGGTATTGTAATATTTGGGTCAAAACTATGTGTACCATCAAATCCTAAATTACATAAGGATTTATCAGATGATAAACATAGCTCAACCTTCTCTATCCACCCTGGAAGCACAAATATGTTTTGAGATCTCTGGGAACACTATTGGTGGGACAATATGAAGAATGAAATCACAAAATACATATTAAGATGTCTCGTAAGTCAGCAAGTGAAGGAAAAAAGGGAAAAAAGTAATGGTATGTTGCAACCATTACCCATATCTACATGGAAATTAGAAAACACCACCATGGAATTTATCACTGGGCTTACTAAGACATCTAAAGGAAACAATACTATATGGGTTGTGGTGGATCTTCTTACAAGTACTACACACTTCATTACGATTCGAGAAGATTTCTCATTAGATCAACTTGCACGGATATACATAAAATAAGTGGTGAGGTTTCATGGTGTACCACTACCTATTGTATCCTATTGAGATCCTAGATTTACCACTATGTTCTGGAAGAGTCTCTAACATGCTCTGAATATTGAGATAAACTTCATCACGACCTAACTCCCTCAAACTGAAGGCAAATATGAGTTGATTATCCAGATACTTGAGGACATGTTGAGGGAGTGCTAATTATACTCCGAAGTAGGATGGGATCAACATCTTCCTCTGGTTGAATTCTCTTACAACAACAGTTTTTAATCAAGCATCCAAATGTCACCCTATGAATCCATTTATGGGAAGAGGTTCAGAACACCTGCATGTTGGTATCGTATTGGGGAACAAAAATTGTTATGTCTTGAAATGGTTGAGGTAATGGTTGAGAAGGTTAAGACCATTCATCAGCATGTAAATACTTATCATAGTTGATAGAAGAGATATGATGAAAATCATCAACAATACTAAGAGTTTGATGTTAGAGACATGGTATTCCTCCACATATCTCCATGGAAGAGAGTAATGAGATTTGGGAACAATGTAAAGCTTAGTCAAAGGAACATCAGCCCATTTGAGATCCTTGATCTCATCAGGGTAGTGGCCTACCGACTAGAACTCCCACCTAACCTATCTCAATTACATGATGTATTCCACTTATCCCTCTTGAGAAATTAAATATTATACCCCTCTCATGTTCTCAATCTAGAGGTGGTACCATTGGATAATGACCTCTCTTATGAGGAGAAGCCTGTGAAGATCTTAGATCGTAGAGGCAAAGTTCTAAGGAATAAGACAATGCACCTGGTCAAAGTGTTGTGGAGAAAACAAAAGTTTGAAGAAGAAATGTGGGAACCATATGAGGTGATGAAACAAAGTTACCCTCATCTATTTTAATGTGGTAAATGAAAATTTTGATGGTGAATTTTCTCAAGGGGTAAGATTGTACCTACCAAAACTATTATAAGTGGAATTTACCTTTTGATTTAATTAAATATCTTATTTTGTAAAATGGATATAGAAAACAAATGAAACCCATTTGTTTTATTATATTTAATTGGATTTAAATTATCATTAAGTATCATTTCCATTGATAATATAGCAATTTAACATTTATCACACGACTAATGTAAATATAGGGTTTTAAAAATCCTTTGGACGTAGAAAAAGGAGTTGATGGCCTTAGCCAGTAGGATTGTTCCATATGAAGCCAAGTTATTAGAGCTTCTAAGAGAGATATTTTTTCTAGAATTTCTAATAGACCAAGCCCAAGTTGAAATCCAATAACTTAATCATGAGAAAAACTATTTACGGGAGAAGTTCAAGATCAACGAGATCACATCGCAAACCATGTTCACTGGACAACACCATGAAATCCCCACCATTTCACACCTAACTCTTATGAAATATACTTGTGTAATAAACGTATTTGTATCAAGACCATATAATTATTATTATGTACCTTATTTTTGTATATAATAATGAATATTATTAAATTTTGATATTGTTCTTAAATAAAAAATATTATTTTTAGTTAATATTTAAATTGAATTAAGAAATATACTTTGATGAATTGATAAATAATATTTTAATAAAAAAATTATTATTAAATTTATTTTATTAAATATAAATTATCCTATAATTTTTATGAGGCCAAATGTTATTTTTATTAAGTTTTAAAAACTTTTTTTTGTCAAAACATGTAAATTTTCAATAAATGTCAATTTTTTTAAAGTAAAAATCGACATATTTATAAATTTATTTGGATAAAATGAATATTATTTTTAAAATCGGGATGTCAAAATTATCCAATGGTTAATTTTTCATAATTTTCTAAGACAGCTGGATTTTTCGGTAAAAAATAAATACCATATAAATATAGTGTGTTTTATGACATCATAATGGACCAATAGTGATGGAATAAACACTATAAAGGGTATATTCATCCAAAAATACATTTTACCTTTAAAATAATATTATGATATATTTTTATGAATTATTTTATAAATCCTTAGTAATTCCTCCAAAATGTATAATATATTTTATGATTTTATGTTCATTGCTTTAATAATGTGACTCAACTCCCCATAATCAAGGATAATATTTTAATATCTTCATACCATGGCTTTATAAAATAATTTTTTACACTCCTCTTTGGAAAAAACCATGGGCAAAAACCATGTGAAGGATTGGGATTTTGAATATTTAATTATATAGATTCCAAAACCTATGTTTGTAAAATATTAGAGAATTCCCCCTCCCATTTCCTTTATAAACCCACCCAAGCTATCACGACCCATCCCACAGGGCCCGGAATTGACTACCCCAAGCCCACCATTCATAGTCTAAGGGTTGGTGACTAGCACCTGAAGGCTTTTTCATAACAGGGAAGTCATTGCTTTAGAGATCTGTACACACTCAAAAGGGGAAACTGAAGTTAACAACCAACAAATGTAAGGTATGACCATGAGAGTAAAGTACAACCAAAAGTACAACAGTAACTAAAAATAGTTGGTCAAAATACAAGCCCTAGAAACAAAAAATAAAGTAAAAAAGTTGTTGCATCTACCCCAGAGCTCTACCTAGAGGGTATTAGCTGTAAGTCTGAAGTCGGAGAAGAGGATCTTGACTACTACCATCACACCAAGCTCCACCAAGTACCAAACCTCCAAAGTATTCCTTAGAACGTCAGTAATCTTCACCAGACACACACGTGCAGGTGGATCTCATGCACAGGTGAGTAAAACAACTCAGTAGGGGACCCTGAGACCCTCGAAGGCCTCTTAGTAATCCACACAGAAAAACATCACATGAAATACCACAAAGGTAATATCATAAGACTGATCTAAATCATGGAGCACAAAGTAGAAGAGACAGCTCACTCTAATGGTATAACTTCATAGTTACTAGTATAGGGATAAACAATCGTAAAGCCAGATCATCCTATTTGTAGTAACTCTATTGCTGACCCGACTTGGTCACTGTATGCTGACCCATATTGGGCGCTAGATGCTGACTCATATTGGTCATTGTATGATGACCCATATTGGTCGGTGGTGCTGACCCATATTGGTCGTTGGTGTTGACCCATGTTGGTTGCTAGTGGTGACCCATATTGGTCGCTAGTGATGACCTATATTGGTCGCTGGTGCTGACCCATATTTGTCACTAGTACAGAGGTAGGAATGATTAGTTGTACAACTAGATCATCCCACTCTATGGAGTTTCTGATACTGACTTGTATTGGTTTCTCTTCTTCTTTATGTCACAGCCAACCACTGGATTCCCGCTCATAGCATGCTTTATACTAGGAAAACCACTCCTCAATATATTGGTTTTATTTCAAATAATACTAATTCCTTCAAAAATCATACCCAAGGGATCGACCTATTATAGGGGTCTCAATGCGATAGGCGACGTGTCGATCAGACGTCCAGTCTGGGAGATATGGGCACTTTTGTAAAAAGGGTCTGGTTGGATTCAAATCTGATCCAACCTAGTTCTCACATCAAACTCCTTCAAAACTCACTTATAGTATCTCAAAAGGACCACCTTGTCAAAAGGGTCCTTATTCCATAGACAGTGCATCGATCGAATGCCCAGTCTGCTAATTACACCCCGTTCCATGAAATGGGGGTGATCGTGCCTCAGTCCGACCCAGCTCGGTCGGGCCCTCCAAAATATTCCAAAGGGACCGCTTCCCAAATGGGGTCCCAACGCCACTGACGGCCTGTCAAACAGACACCCGGTTCGTCAGTTACAGGAGTTTCTTTATTCGGGGGCCGATTCGGTCTGGGCTTAGACCGACTTGGTCAGGTCGACCCATAGCATCAGGTCTTGGGGTCTACCTGTCCCCGCCCGGGTCCGGCCCATTATGGGTTGTCCCAGTTCAATAGGTTTGGCCCATTGGGGTCGGCCCGACTGGTTCACGGGGTCGGGTCACGGCTGGCCCAGCCCACCGGGTCAGGCTCGACCCACCCGCGTTGGCCCGCTAGGCCGCCAGTCTAGCCCAGTCAGCCCAGAGGTGGACCTCTTCTCCCAAATGGACCAATGAATGTTGCGTCGTCTCGTCCGACATGACATGGCATGGTGCGGGTCCGCACTACCCCATTATGTCACGGCCCGCTGGTCGTGGATGCTATCGACGGCGGTGCCTACGTGCGCTGTCGTTCTCCCGCACGACCGCCTTGGGCCGACTGCCTCTGGCAACCTCGGAGCATGACGGTGTACCACCTCACCACCGCCCATCTCCAGTTGTTGCAGGCCTCCTCTAGCCTCCACTGCCGACATGGCGTGCTGGCGGTTCTTTCTACGGGCCACCAGACGTGCTCCTGTGGTCCGTTCATGGTGTCGTCTGGGCCTATGGGCCTCTCGGGATGTCTTCATCGTTTTGAGCCCCATAAAAATTCCTTTGCACAACATTTTTTATTCCACCATGAAGAACGCACCAAGGAAAAGTTCAGTGGAGGGTCTGGGCCTTGTTGGATTCGACATGCGCCCTTCGCGTTAGCATTTTTAACTGGAGGAAAAATTAATAACAGTCAAAAGGAAGAGTAATCCCAAAATTGAAGACCGTACAACAACCCCACGCATGATTAGATGAGATGTGGGTCAACCCATTAGTTGGTTGGTCTGTGTTTGTTATATTTTTCAAGAAAGGGAAGAGAGGGAACATCAAATCACGTAAACCACCTACCTTTTATGACATTCATTGTTGCATGTTCATCCTCGAGGTTTTATGGCATTGACAAAACTTCCCGGTTCCGACCTTTGAAAGGTTTTCTTCATCGTTTGTCATTCTTCATTGGTGTGGAAGTGCATTAGAGATTCCCTTGAGAATTTCCAAATATTTCCACATTATTTTTTCCGACACGTTGAACTATTTACAGAACCACACTGTAGTGTTTCCATAATGATGTGACGTCGCATTGTTACATTGTTTCATTTATGAAACAACATCGCTGTTTTGCACCATTTAATTCACTGTTACATTGCGGAATATGGGTCATCCTTGAGTTTCATCGATGTGCCTTGTCACTACCCCACAACGTCATCGTCTTCCACACAATGGAGAGAAAATAATAGAATAATTTTTTTTAAATAATTTTATTATTTTTCTCAAAAATTAAAAAAAAACTTTTCCTCTCATCCCTCGCTGGCCGATGTTAAGTCATTTCTAGGTGAATCACGGCGTTCCATAATCAATGGTGCCTTCGGATTTTCGATCTGAGAAAATATTCAAAAGATAGAAAATCCTTCTCACAAGTTTACTGAACGTAGCTTTAAAAATGTTTAAAAATTCATTCCGGGCACACCGAGAATCAGAATCACAAGCTGTAAATTTTTGCAAACTCGTAAAAAATCCCAATTAATTTTTAAAAAAATTACATGGAATTTTCTAGGTCTATACATTCTCCCCACCTTGGGGATTTACGTTCCTGAATGCCAAACAAGGATACACAAACAGAGGGGTACTGGGCACACATATGAGCCTCTCGTTCCCATGTACTCTCCTAGAGATTCCCATGTTATCAACAAACTCACACCAGAGGAATCGACCACCCACAAAGGATCCTCTCCTGTTGATCCTCTATCTCCACTGGGTACTCTGCAAAAGTTTCCTCATCGTCAATCTCCATCTCGCCATGGTCGATGACGTGAGATGGGTCATACATGTATCTACTCACCTAGGATACATGGAAGATGTCATGCACCCTCTCCAACTATGGTGGTAGTTCCAAGCGGTACGCCACCTTGAAAATCCTCTAAAGTATCAGGAATGGTTTGATAAACCTCGGTGAGAGTTTTTTGCCTCTAACAAATCTCCGTAGACCCCATCCAGGTGAGACTCGCACGAATACATGGTCCACCTTCTGGAACTACAATGTTCACTGTCTCCTATCAACATAGGACTTCTATCATCTCTATATAGTCTTCATCCGCTCTCAGATTACCTGCACCTTCTCAGTGGTATCTTGTACCATCTCTGGTCCCATCAGTGGTGGATCTCCTAGATCTATCCAGCACAGTGCCAATCTACATGGTCATTCATACAATGCCTCAAAAGGGTCTATACCAATGGTGGAGTGATATATGTTATTGTAAACAAAATCCACCATGGGTAGGTGGTCCTCCAAACTACAACCAAAATGTAGGACACATGAACAAAGCATTTCTTCCCTGGTATGGATGGTCCGATCAGTCTGACCATCTGTCTTCGAGTGAAAAGTTGTGCTCAAGAGAAGCTGAGTATGTAGAGACCTGAAGCTTAACGTACATGGACATTACATTACTTTTGTGGAATACTTATTACATTACAAAAACACACACAAAATGACAGTAATAGTTTAGTGTCTTCAGAAACTCAGAATATAATCTTCTAATCGTGGTGAAAGATCTTCAACATCTCCCATAATGATCTTCCTTTTTTTTCTTACCTAAAACCTTTGTTTATATCCTGGGGAAAAGAAAACATAAAAGGGTGAGCTCAAATTCTCAGTAAGGGTAAATAAAAGAAATATCAATCACATCATATTCATAAGAACATAACATTTTGGAAATCTTAACCTGCAAAAAAGATCATAATATCATAACATGGAATAAATCATAGTAGTGAAATGTAATCCCAATAATCATAACTTAAAACATGAAATTTTTTTGAATACACACATAATCATAGAGAATCATTTCTTATTAGTCAAGACTCATTGACAAGACTATCTTAGTGGACACAGTCCATTTCTGAACCGAGTTCACTCCTTGTTTCAGTCCTGCTTCACTGAACCGATATAACCTGCCGTTCCAGACATGTCTATCTCAGGAGATATAAAATCTTTACCCAATGCATTGGAGGGAGATATAGGTCCCACCCATCTCATAATGATACCATTCTTATGTGTGCCACAAAATCATAAACCATACATCATAGCATAACCCATGTAATAAAAATGGGAATCTTAAACATCATGACATCATAAAACAATTCATATAAAATAATGGAATTCATAAATATATTTCCATCACAACATAATCAAATC
Source organism: Viscum album (assembly GCA_963277665.1). Taxonomy (NCBI): domain Eukaryota; kingdom Viridiplantae; phylum Streptophyta; class Magnoliopsida; order Santalales; family Viscaceae; genus Viscum; species Viscum album. The sequence goes on from OY728166.1 coordinate 1,135,902,128, forward strand.
AATATAATAATAGGGATATAAACAGAACTTTATATTATCTTATATGGAAAATAATTTTGATAAAACACTTGAACTCCATTCTTGAGGAAAATATCCTTTCTACTTCAATTTTTTTTCCTTTCTTAACATGTCATACGATTTTAAACTAAAATAATTTGATTAAAAATAAACTTGTAAACTTGTAAAGGAAGATTCTTGGAAATAATGTTTTAAAAATCCATTCATGCCGTATAAGTTAAAAAAACATTCTTCTCGTACTTTTGTCGGAAAAGTCAAAAAGTACCTCGTACGAAAAACGAAAAAAGATTCCTTTCATATCTTTTACTAAAAACTCACCGAAGGGTAAAATTGGATTTAAATAATTTTAGGTGGATGGAAATAATATTAAATATTTAGGAAACATGGATTTGGATGATAAAATACACCCCAGTAAATTCCAAAGTATAAACAATCTCAGATAAAAATGAGATTGTGATATTTCCCTTACCTTTGGTCTGATTTGCTTCGTAAGTGTCCGAAACTCCTGTATAATGATTTAAATAATGTCATTGAATTATTCCAGAATCATACTCATTGTTATGATATCATATATGGTTCACTTATGACTTTATTTCACTCGTTCTTTTGTAAATTCCATGTTAAAGAGCGTTTTGGGTAAAATCGTTTTATTTGTCGTCCGTGTTTTGACTTGTAATTATTGATATGGTTACTTAGATCATGATTACTTAAATCCAGAATGTAAAACATTATTTATATATAATATATATTCATAATATACATATATATAATGGATTGATAAATGGAAAGAAATATACTGTTCATGGAGACGGTAGGCCGTACGTACTCATGAACGCTGTTTTCGTTTCCTTATTGAGTTGAATGGAATTAAGTAGATTAAATACATATATATACACATAAATACAGTATAATTATTATGTCATATATTTAATTATTACTTATTATATATACTTTTTTATCATTCATGAATGGTTATCGTGGAGAATGAATCTCATCGCATCATGGAGATAGTAGTCCGTACGTACGCACGAGCGATGATATCATTCTCATGATCGTTGAAATGTATTGGAGTGTATGTATACTATTTCATAATCAATATCACTTTACAATATTCATATATAGTAATTATTTACACCATTATACCCATCCAAGTAAGGTGGTGGTGGAAAATAGATTACACCACGGCGTGGAGACAGTATTCCGTACGTACGCACGTGCGGTGATTTCATTTTCCGTAGGATGGATAGATGGTGAAATAGGGTTGTTTCATACTTATAATAACATATCAGTATATGAGTGATACTGATGTTATTACTTCATAATTAAACAACCTAATAAGAATAAGTGGAAGAAGAAATAAAGTTGAAAGAATCGGTAACGAACATTTACCTCTTCTTTGAAGCGCCTCTTTGAGATATCCTTTTAGGGCACTAAAATTGGTCTTTGAGGAAGACCAGAACCTATATGATGTTTCTAGGGAAGTGGAGAAGAGAATTTGGCAGAGGTTGGCCGAGCTTTAAGGCTCAATGTGGTGTGAGGAAGAGAGGGAGGAGGTGCCCTTTTATAAGGGAGGAGAGGGGAACCTTTGGAATAAATAAAAATATTATTTTATTATAAAGAAAAATTCTGTTTTAAATTGCTCCAAATTGATTTATTTCGAAGATAATGTGGGGATGGGTCTAAATAATCTCATACAATAGAATTTAGACAAGTTTAGGTTCCTATTTTAACCTTATCATTTAGATTTAACACTAAGTTAAATAATTTTACTTTTACCGTGTCTTCTTCTTTTCTTATACTATAAGGTTAATAAACTTACTATATTCAGCCAAAAGAACCCCAAGTTGTTTATTATTAATATATATAACCTTATCTAAGTCATTTTTCCGAACCTTAGATTTTTAGGAATAAAATAACAATTAATAATATAATATTTGTTTTAAAAACTATTTTATGTCAATTTTGACACTATTTAGTAATTGATTTTTTTGAAAATCATAACAGAATGATTAGTTCAAAAAAAGTTAATTAAATCAATAATAACATGTCATATTAACCTAGAAAAGTATTATAATTCATAAAAAGTCTCAAATTACATTTATTTTGGTATTTATAACATCAATTATGTCAATATTTCATTAATAAGATAATTACTGCATCATCTTTGTGTCATAAATAAATTAAATTATTTAATGTCTAAAAATTACAAATAAAATACCATTATTTAGGAAATCGTTTTAGATTTCTAATTAATATTTATAGTCTAATTTATCTTATGTATAACCCTATATTAAAAATGATATACTTATTAAACTTTGATTTTAACTATTTTAACCCTTCTTTAAATAAATTAATAATAAATGTCATAATCTTATCCAAATGGGCCTAAATTGTCATATTTTATTCCTAAGGTTGTTTTTGGTCGAATTACACTTATCTAATAGAATTAGGACATGTGTTTGGGTAATAATAATATCATTTTTACCCTTAATTACCCTATTTACTTTTAACCGTGGTAAAAAAGTAAAAAGTTACTATTCACCAAAAATTATTTTCATCTCATTGAACCACATTTTACTTACTGACATCAATCGTGTCTCTCGGATTTTTGAAATTCCACTCACAGAAGCGGTAAAATTAAGTTTTATGAAAAATTCATTTTTTTAACTACCACTTAGTGGTTTCACTATTTATCAAAAAATGAAATTTTCCAGAAAAATACCAAAAATTAGGCCTAAGCTATATTTGATATTATGAACTAAAAAATGATGTCTATTTTACCAAATTAAAAACATATTAGTTGTATTAATTAATTTAAAAAATAATTCCCGTCGTCAAAACAAATAGCGTGTTCTTAAGAGATAATAACTACAAAAAGATTGACACTTGTTTATGTCTGGTTTAAATGTGAAATTACATCCAATGACCAACATTGTATTAAATTGTAAAAATATATTATAAATATACTTTAAAACCACTCAAATTAATAATTTATCACTATTAATTATTTCGATTAAAAAGGTTGTTTTTAATTAAAATTTAGTAATTTTCACTATTCATCAGAAAATGAAAGTTATCCGAAAAGTACCAAAATTTCACCCTAAGCTAATTTCGATATTCCGAATCCAAAAATGAAGTCCATTTTGAAAATTAAAATTTACAAAATTTCAAAAATTGGTTATTACTATTCATAACGGCTAGTTTTAATAATATTTTAATAGCATATTGTTGTTTAGTGAAACTCGTTATTGCGTACCACAAACGCTATCGAGGAAGGTCTGGATTGAGTGTAATGCAAGGCAAGTCAAGGATGCATGTTGTGCAAGATCCTTTTGGTGTAGCGTACAACACAAGACATTAATGAAATTAAAAAGAATATTTTTCATAAAATCTCGGGGTGTTACATTCTACCCCCCTTAAAATGAATTTCGCCCTGAAAATTCGTCGGGGTTATAAATGGTTTACTACTAGAAATTTTCTTTAATAGAAACCCACATCGTAAAAAGGAATACCAAAACCAATCTTTAAAAACAAAAGTTTGAAACGTAACGGTTATCCAAATAAACTAATCACTGGGTTTCCACATAGGTGAAAATATGGATATGGAAGAGAAATCTAACCATCATGTTCTGATGGAGAGTGGTAGAGAACATGGCTATGGAAAAGCCAGAAATCAAAAAGCCATAAATTTGTGACGATCTAAGGTACCATCTGATTCACCAGATATAAGAGCACTAGGACAACATTTTTGGTTTTCAAGATCATTTCCCTAAAGTTGATGAAATTGTAATTAGAAGAAATACTTTCGTGATTTTGGTATAGTCTCACCACTGGTCTTTCTTTGGACAATTTCCACTTCATCTCTTATAGAAATGATGTTGAATTTGTCATTCATGATGTGTTAGCAGATCATGTGATAGAATGATGGGTCATTCCATCTGTCTTAAACAAAAGGTTAGAAAAGTTATCAAAACTTACATAAGTCCATCTATAGTGAGATTAATCATATATGGTTCCTAAAATGGACTTATACTTAATATATCATACTGCTTAATATAATAAAACTAGTTTCTACTAAACAGGGACTTCCTGTAGGCCAGTGGTTGGCGATAAAGGCCAGTCGCACTTCGGTTGTGGGTTCGATTCCCACAGCCTTGTCCGACGCGATGGATTGTCGCCCATCCTGCAGGTTGTCCTTTTTCTAAAGCTATATTACTATAACATCCCATCAATAATATCGAAAAAGGTTTTATCCCAACTTATGTCCAACATAATCCATTCCAATCTTTAGGATTATCTAAAATACTTCGGTCCAAGCTCATAGTATAAAGAAAATGATTACATGAAATGTCACATAACAATCACGTGAATGCCATCATTTATCCCCCATATATCATAAGATATATCTTGTTGGTCAAATTACAAACATGTGAATAACTTAATCATGTATTCTCTTGAAGAATGAATACCCATTGAACCTTAGTGAAAACATGAATGCAGTCAAAAGTTAACTCTTTCCACATAACAAAATCCAAAAATTCTATATACTAAAACCATGATATAACCTTATCCTTATATCAGTCATGAGCTCATGAATACGGCCAAACATTTCATTTTCTCCTTATCCCTTCATTATGCGCATATCATCTTTTTTTCCCAAAAATATCTTAATCACTTTCCATGGTTACCGGTACCATAAAATTATTGAAAACCACAATAGACCAATACATAAATATTCTAATATTCCACGATACTATATACAACATTATTTTGGAATCCCATTACATAAACACTTAATCATTCCACCACATCGTTGTCATATTAAACATCGCCAATAGTGATCGCATGTGACTTCCCTTTGTCCTTTTCCTTAAGTGGTTGCTCATGTCGATCATCACTAACCCTTGGATTAGGGCATTTATTAGCATAATGCCCCATTTCCTTGCACTTGAAGCATTGAAGTGTTGGTGGTGCGTTCTCTGCAGTCTTTTCTTTATTCACATCATTAGAAACCCTTTTTCCATTACTTCGACACCCAGCTACTCGATGACCTTCTTTTCCACACTTAAAACATTTTCTAGTCCCTTTAAGACAATCTCCACCATGCTTCTTTCCACACTTTGAGCATAAGGAAACATTCATATTCTTTTCACCATTATTATGAGATTTCTCCTTGAACTCCATATTTTGTTTCTTGTCAAAACCATGAGATGGATATGTAATACCAACTTCCATTTCTACCTTGATAGAACAACTTACAATTTCTTCATAGCTACTAAAGTCTCTTATAGATAATGACCTTAGAAGATTTGGTTTTAAGCCACTGAAGAATCGATCAACTTTACTTTCAGGTTGGATGATAAATCTAGATGCATACCTTTCAAGCCTTGTAAAATTCGCTTCGTATATACCAACAGATTCATCATCCTTTTGCTTTAGTTCAAGAAACTCCTTCTCCATCTTTGTTCGAAGAATACGAGGGAAGTACTTATTGAAAAATAAGTTCTTGAACTCGTCCCATTCCATGGAATCAATTTCATCTCTTGGCCTCGTATTCTTGATAAGATTCCACCATTGATCAGCATCACCTTCCAAACGATACACTGCTAAGATGACTTTATCATGTTCAGAACATTGAAGAACTGAAAATATCTTTTCAGTAGTACTGATACATTTTTCAGCAGCAAGTGGATCAGAAGACCCACTGAAAGAAGGTGGACGTTGCCTCATGAAGGACTCAATAGAATATTGTTCCCTTCTCTGCTCATTTGGAAGTCCAGAATGATTCATAGCTTGTGTAAGTATAGCAATAATATTTTTCACTCCATCTCCCATAACATTTGTTTGTTCAGGAGGAAAATCATTGCATTGTCCATTACATTGATCAACACGGTTCCTTCGGGTTCCAGCCATCATCTAAAACCCAAAAAGAATAGTGTGAGAGGAAAAAATCATGCTAGGGAAAACAATATAATAAAGGGGGAGTACCTTCAATATCTAACATCTTTGTTTACCGTAATTCTAGTACTATAACCTATACTTATACTTAACCTTAGGGACATCCCTAGACATACCTTATAAATATCTCTAGGGATCTCACTAAAGTTTTCGCATCCCAGTTTCCAAAGGTTGACTAAACCTTTTCTCTGATACCAACTGTAGAGACCTGAAGATTAACGTACATGGACATTACATTACTTTTGTGGAATACTTAGTACATTACAAAAACACACACACAAGGACCGTAATAGTTTAGTGTCTTTGGAAACTCGGAATATAATCTTCTAATCGTGGTGAAAGATCTTCAACATCTCCCATAATGATCTTCCTTTTTTTTTCTTACCTAAAACCTTTCTTTATATCCTAGGGAAAAGAAAACATAAAAGTGTGAGCTCAAATTCTCAGTAAGGGTAAACAAAAGAAATATCAATCACATCATATTCATAAGAACATAACATTTTGGAAATCTTAACCTGCAAAAAAGATCATAATATCATAACATGGAATAAATCATAGTAGTGAAACGTAATCCCAATAATCATAACTTAAAACATGAAACTTTGTTTCATACACACATAAACATAGATAATCATTTCTTATTAGTCAAGACTAATTTCCAAGACTATCTTAGCGGACAAAGTCCATTTCTGAACCGAGTTCACTCCTCATTTCAGTCCTGCTTCACTGAACCGGTTTAACCTGTCGTTCCAGCCATGTCTATCTCATGAGATATAAAATATTTACCCAATGCATTGGAGGGAGATATAGGTCCCACCCATCTCATAATGATACCATTCTTATGTGTGCCACAAAATCATAAACCATACATCATAGCATAACCCATGTAATAAAAATGGGAATCTTAAACATCATGACATCATAAAACAATTCATATAAGATAAAGGAATTCATAAATATATTTCCATCACAACATAATAAAATCAATATAATAATAGGGATATAAATAGAACTTTATATTATCTTATATGGAAAATAATTTTGATAAAACACTTGAACTCCATTCTTGAGGAAAATATCCTTTCTACTTCAATTTTTTTCCTTTCTTAACATGTCATACGATTTTAAACTAAAAGAATTTGATTAAAAATAAACTTGAAAACTTGTAAAGGAATATTCTTGGAAATAATTTTTTAAAAATCCATTCATGCCGTATAAGTTAAAAAAAACATTCTTCTCGTACTTTTGTCGGAAAAGTAAAAAAGTACCTCGTACGAAAAACGACAAAAGATTCCTTTCATATCTTTTACTAAAAACTCACCGAAGGGTAAAATTGGATTTAAAAAATTATAGGTGGATGGAAATAATATTACATATTGAGGAAACATGGATTTGGATGATAAAATACACCCCAGTAAATTCCAAAGTATAAACAATCTCGGATAAAAATGAGATTGTGATATTTCCCTTACCTTAGGTCCGATTTGCTTCGTAAGTGTACGAAACTCCTGTATAATGATTTAAATAATGTCATTGAATTATTCCAGAATCATAATCATTGTTATGATATCATATATGGTTCACTTATGACTTTATTTCACCCGTTCTTTTGTAAATTCCATGTTAAAGAGCGTTTTGGGTAAAATCGTTTTATTTGTCGTCCGTGTTTTGACATGTAATTATTCATATGGTTACTTAGATCATGATTACATAAATCCAGAATGTAAAACATTATTTATAAATAATATATATTCAGAATATACATATATATATATAATGGATCAATAAATGGAAAGAAATACACCGTTCATGGAGACGGTAGGCCGTACGTACGCATGAACGCTGTTTTCGTTTCCTTATTGAGTTGAATGGAATTAAGTAGATGAAATACATATATATACAAATAAATCAAGTATCATTATTATTTCATATATTTCATTATCACTGATTATATATACTTTATAATCATTCATGAATGGTTAACGTGGAGAATGAATCTCATCGCGTCGTGGAGACGGTAGTCCATACGTACGCACGAGCGATGATATCATTCTCATGATAGTTGAATTGTATTAGAGTGTATGTATACTATTTCAGAATCAATATCACTTTACAATAGTCATATATAGTAATTATTTACACCATTATAACCATCCAAGTATGGTGGTGGTGGAAAATAGATTACACCACGGCGTGGAGACGGTATTCCATACGTACGCACGCGCGGTGATTTCATTTTCTGTAGGATGGATAGATGGTGAAATAGGGTTGTTTCATACTTATAATAACATATCAGTATATTAGTGATACTTATGTTATTAATTCATAATGAAACAACCTAAGAAGAAGAAGTGGAAGAAGAAATAAAGTTGAAAGAATCAGTAACAGACATTTACCTCTTCTTTGAAGTGCCTCTTTGAGATCACCTTTTAGGGCACTAAAATTGGTCTTTGAGGAAGACCAGAACCTCTAGGATGTTTCTCGAGAAGTGGAGAAGAGAATTTGGCAGGGTTTGGACGAGATTGAAGGCTCAATGTGGTGTGAGGAAGAGAGGGAGGAGGTGCCCTTTTATAAGGGAGGAGAGGGGCACCTTTGGAATAACTAAAAACATTATTTTATTATAAAGCCAAATTCGGTTTTAAATAGATTTAAATTGATTTATTTCGAAGATAAGGTGGGGATGGGTCGAAATACTCTCATCCAATAGAATTTAGACATGTTTAGGTTCCTATTTTAACCTTATCATTTAGATTTAACAGTAAGTTAAATAATTTTACTTTTACCGTGTCTTCTTGTGTTCTTATACTATAAGGTTAATAAACTTACTATAATCAGCCAAAAGAACCACAAGTTGTTTATTATTAATATATATAATCTTATATAATTCATTTGTCCTAACCTTAGATTTTTAGGAATAAAATAACAATTAATAATATAATATTTGTTTTAAAAACTATTTTATGTCAATTTTGACACTATTTAGTAATTGATTTTTGTGAAAATCATAACAGAAAGATTAGTTCGAAAAAAGGTAATTAAATAAATAATAACATGTCATATTAACCTAGAAAATTAGTGTAATTCATAAAAAGTCTCAAATTACATTTATTTTGGTATTTATAACATCAATTATGTCAATATTTTATTAATAAGATAATTACTGCATCATCTTTGTGTCATACATAAATTAAATTATTTAACGTCTAAAAATTACAAATAAAATATCATTATGTAGTAAATCTTTTTAGATTTCTAATGAATATTTATAGTCGAATTTATCTTATGTATAACCCTATAATAAAAATGATATACTTATTAAAATTTGATTTTAACTATTTTAACCCTTCTTTAAATAAATTAATAATAAATGTCTTAATCTAATCCATGTGGGCCTAAATGGTCATATTTTATTCCTAAGGTTGTTTTTGGTCGAATTACACTTATACAATAGAATTAGGACATGTGTTAGGGTAATAATAATATCATTTTTACCCTTAATTACCCTATTTACTTTTAACCATTGTAAAAAAAAGTAAAAAGTTACTATTCACCAAAAATTATTTTCATCTCATTGAACCACATTTTACTTACTGAAATCAACCGTGTCTCTCAGATTTTTGAAATTCCACTCACAGAAGTGGTAAAATTAAGTTTTATGAAAAATTCATTTTTTTTAACTTCCACTTAGTGGTTTCACTATTCATCAAAAATTGAAAGTTTCCAGAAAAAAACCAAAAATTAGGCCTAAGATATATTTGATATTATGAACTCAAAAATTATGTCTATTTTACCAAATTAAAAACATATCAGTTGTATTAATTAATTTAAAAATTAATTCCCGTTGTCAAAACAAATAGCGTGTTCTTAAGAGATAATAACTACCAAAAGATTGACACTTGTTTATGTCTGGTTTAAATGTGAAATTACATCCAATGACCAACATTGTATTAAATTGTAAAAATATATTCTAAATATACTTTAAAACCACTCAAATTAATAATTTATCACTATTAATTATTTCGATTAAAAAGGTTGTTTTAATTAAAATTTTTTAATTTTCACTATTCATCAAAAAATGAAAGTTATCCGAAAAGTACCAAAATTTCACCCTAAGATAATTTCAATATTTTGAATCCAAAAATGAAGTCCATTTTGAAAAATAAAATTTACAAAATTTCAAAAAGTGGTTATTACTATTCATAACGGCTAGTTTTAATAATATTTTAATAGCATATTGTTGTTTAGTGAAACTCGTTATTGCGTACTACATATGCTATCGAGGAAGGTCGTGATTGCGTGTAATGAAAGGCAAGTCAAGGATGCGTGTTGTGCAAGTTTCTTTTGGTGTAGCGTACAACACAAGACATTAATGAAATTAAAAAGAATATTTTTCATAAAATCTCAAGGTGTTACAGAGTCCTAAAAGCCCCCTGTGATCCTTTCCACAACTAGGATGTGAAGCGTGCATCACAGTCTGATACTATCGTCTAAGGCACCCCATGATGTCTCAATATATCCTGAATGTAGAGACATCCCAATATCTCTACTGAACCCTTCTCTCAAATAGTAAGGAAGTGGTCCAACTTGGGGAGTCAGTCAACGATCACCCGATGATATCATTCCTTCCAAACATACGTAGTAACCCCATCATTAAGTCCATCGATATCCCTTCCCACTTCTACTCAGTTTTCTTAAGGAGTTGGGTCAAGCCTACTGGTACCTGATGCTTGGCCTTCACTTACTGGCAGGTGAGGCATCTAGAAACAAATTCTTCCATAGCTTTCTTCATCCTTGGCCACCAATACTGACGTCAGAGGTCTTGATACATCTTTATCACGCCTGGATGTACTACCAAGGGGATGTATGGAACTCTCTCATCATTTTTTCTCATAGCATCACTGGTACAAATGTATGTCCTCTGAAAAGGATAGAGTGCTCCACACCTTTATAATATCTTTCATGTGCATGGCATGAGGATAATTGAGCACATATAGTCTCGCAGCTGTTGTCTCCGAGTTCCACCTCCCTGACTCGCTGAAGAAGTGGGGGGAAACTTCCATCGACTAGAGGTAGACTGTCTCATCTCTATCCACGTAGGATATATGAAGTGAGGCTAACTGCTTTGATGCCTCATTCAGTAGCTATGAACTCGATCCCCAGCTAAGTGCATCTCCCACTACATTCCCCTTCCCAGGATTATAGACTATCTCAAAGTCATATTCTTAGAGGAAATATAGCTAACATCGCTCTTTAATATTCGGATATTTTTGTGTGAAGATATATCTGAGACTCTTGTGTTCTGAGTAAACAATGAACTGCTCGCCCATCAAGTAGTGTCACCACATCTTCAGTTCGGAGACTACTACTGCCAACTCTAAGTGGTGAATCACATAATTCTTCTCATGAAGCCTCTGCTATCATGAGACATAAGAAATCATAGCATCATCCTGCATTAGGACACAACCAGGTCCGGTTCCTAATACATAACAGTAAACCACATAGCTAGTTCCCTCCTTTGGATACCTTAGGATGGGACTGCTGGTCATGCTCTGCCTCAGCTGTTGAAATCTCTATTGGAATGTCTCTGACCACAGAAAGGGTTTTCCCTTCTTCGTCAAGGCAGTCATAGGTGATGTTACTCTAGAGAAAATGGGTACGAACCTCCGATAGTAGACTACTAATCCAAGAAAACTCTATAACTCAGTAATGATCATGGGTGGATACTAAGTAAGTACTGCCTTGATCTTCAATGGATCCACTGCAACTCCATACTTGGAGATGATGTGTCCTATGAAGTAGACCTTTCATATATGGAACATACAATTTGAGAGATTCCCATCTGAAACTCTCCCCATAGAGAGTAAGATAACACTGTCAGCATCAGTATGTGACTGCTTAATCTCCTCTCGTAAGAGAATCCAAACTCAAAGGTCGAGCTAAAATATTAGTCTGAATATTCAAGTCCCAAACTAAGTCTGCAGAAAGGAAAGAATGGCTAGCACCTATGTCGATAAGGACTACTACCAAAGTAGAGAAGATATAGATCGTACCTCATATCATCTCAGGGACATTAGGATTGTGATCCTATACTACCTATATCTTTGTATGTCCCCGTCCACCTACTCCCTGAGCTCATGGTGGACTATCTGGGGGTGGTTGTGGTAGTGCATGGGGACTCCATCCACCTCCTAATTCAGGTCATAGTCCCCTGCCTCGTCCGCCGCCTGGCTGACTCTCATGATCCTGATGTTGTCGCTACCTCGGTGGCCCCTCCACCGTCTTCCAATCATCCTTATGGGGAGATGGACAATCACAAGCTCTGTGACCCTATCCCCCATAGGAAAAATAGATCATGTCTCACTGGTGGCCCCCTCAGCCTCTTGATCCTCAGACCTTTGATCCTCCATCTTGGGGCCACCCTCCAAAAGTTCTAGCCTGTTTGGGCTTCTGCATTGTCTGTATACTACCAACTGCAGATGACTCTGCTACCTGTCATCTAGTAGGGGCTCTCACTGTCAGTTCCTGCTCAGCAAGGAAGATCTCCATCAGCAAATCTCACTCAAACACCCCAACCTTCTTCAAGATGTTGAGAGAAACAATCGCAGATATGATCTCTCATCGGAGCCCCTACTCAAATTCATAGGCCTTGAAGTAAGGGTCTCATACCATGTCAGTGAAGTATTGGAAGAGTTTAAGTAAATCTAGCTGAGTACTAAGCCATAGTTTGGATGCCCTGTTGTATATGCAGCAACTTCTAAATATACATAGAGCGTAGTGTCGCAGGCACGAAATCCTCCCCAAAAAGGCTCTCAAAGTCTGGCCAGGTGAGGGTCGTCTCCTCAGGCACATGGAATTTTGAGCTCCAACTTCATACGAACAAGCACTGAATAAGGCTAGTAGCCAAGTTCTCCATATTCTCAGTGGGTGTCTCTAATAAGAGAAAGACCTACAAAACCACCTCAAGCATGTTCTTTGCTGTTTGGGGGTCCGTCTCACCTCGAAACCTTAGTGGACTCTATCTCTGTAACTCATGAAATGCGCTCATCTGGCATGCATGATCCAATAGTAGCATAATGCTGCTCAATAGGTGGTGGTGGTGTTGGTACACCACCTGAAGGCTCCATCACTATGAGTTTTCCATGTACCGATTCCTCGTCGCTCGGTGGGCCACTATCACGATCTCTAACTAAAATCCTAGCTAGATGTCTTCATGGAGGCATCCTGTAAAAAAAAATGTGCCATGGTCATTAAGTTATAACTAGAGATCTAACTCAAGAAAGATCAAGAAAACTTTTCAAAACCCTAGAAACCAGTGTTTTCATGTAGCAAGTCAGATAACAGAATTCAGGGTCTGGGTGTATGGATACGTCAGCCACCACACCAACACTAGACTTCCTGTATTGAAAACCGAACTACACACAATATACACCATTTACTCATTAAAATTAGACTCTTATTTCTTCCAGTAGAACTGACCACCCTCTGAAGCACTTTGTCATGACCCGTCCCACGGGACCCAGATGTGACTACCCCAAGCCCGCCTTCCAAAGGCTAGGTGTTGGTGACTAGAACCTGAATGCTTTTCCCAAATAGGGAAAGCATTGCCTTAGATATCATTACACAATCAAAAGGAGAAAAATAAGTAAAAAACTAACAAATGTAATGTATGGAAATGAGAGTAAATTAAAAACACAAGTACAACTGTAACTGAAAACATTGGGCCAGAATACAAGCCCTAGAAACTGAAAAGAAAATAAACAGATGTCACATCTGCCCTGGAGATCTACCTAGAGGGTAGCAGGTATAAGTCTAAATTCTAAGAAGATAATGTTGACTTCTCTCATTTCACCAAGATCCACCAAGTCCCAAGCCTTTGAATTCTACCTTGGAGCATCATTAGTCTACACCAGACACACACGTGCGGGCGGAGCCCGTGCAGGGTTGAGTCAAACAACTCAGTAGGGGACCTCGAGACCCCCAATGTCCTCTCAGTAATCAAGAAAGGAAAAAATCCCCAGAAATAACACAAATGTAATATCTTAATCATGATCTAAATCATAGAGCACAAATAATAAGATACAACTCACTCTAACGGTATAACTTCACGATTACTGGGATAAGGATGACTAGTCGTAAATCCAAATCGTCCTATATGTAGTAACTATAATGATGACTCATATAGGTCACTATATTCATACTCATATTGTTCTCTATATGCTGACCAATATAGGTCGTTGTATGATGAACTGTACTGGTCACTGGTGCTGACTCGTATCGGTCGCTGGTGCTGACCGGTATTGGTTGATGGTGCTGACCCGTATGGGTCGCTGGTGCTAACCAATATCTGTCACTGGTGGTGACCCATATTTGTCGCTAGTGCTGAACCATATTGGTTGCTGGTGATGATGTGTATGGGTCGCTGGTGCTGACCCGTATCGGTCACTGGTGCTGACCAGTATTGGTCACTAGTGCTCACCCATATTGGTCGCTGGTGATGACCCCTATTGGTCGCTTGTGCTGACCCGTATTGGTTGCTAGTGATGAACTGTATTGTTAACTAGTGTTGACCCATATATGTTGTTGGTACATAATTAGGTATTATTATCCGTACAACTAGATCCTCCCACTTGCTGTAGTTTCTGATTGTGACCCGTATTGGTCACTCTTCTTCTTCATGTCACAACCTGCCAATGGATTCCCACACATAACATGATTGATTCTGGGAGAACCACTCCTGATTCCATTGGTAATATTTTAATCAATACTAATCCCCACAAAAATCATACCTAAGGGACGACCTCGTCATAGGGGTCTCAACGTGACAGACAGCGTGTCGATCAGACGCTCAGTCTGTGAGATATGGTCACTTTTGTAAAAAGGGCCTAGTTGGATTCATGTCTGATCCAACCTAGGTTTCAAATAAAACTAAATAAAAACTCACATAGAGTATCTCTAAAGTACCACCTTGTCACAAGGGTCCTTATTCCATAGACAGTGCGTCTATAGGATGTTTGATCTGTTAGTTACACCTCTTTCTGTGAAACGGGGGTGATCACACCTCGGTATGGCCCAGCTCAGTCGGGCCCAAAAGAATGTTTCAAAGGGACAGATTACCAAAATGGGTCCCAAATCCACTGACGGCGTGTCAAACGGACACCCGATTCATTATTTATGGGTGTTTATTTATTCGGGGGCCGGTTGGGTCTGGGCCCGGTCCGACTCAGTCAGGTCGGCCCGACGTAACGGGTCCCATGGTCTACCTGACACCGCCCGAGTCAGGCCCATTTTGGGTCAGCCCGGTTCACTGGGTCCGACTCGTCGGGGTCGGCCTGACCGGTTCGCGGCTCAACCCTCTCGTGTTGGACCGCTGGGCCGCAGGTTCGACCCATTCATCTGGACCACGTCTGCCTGAAGGCGGACCACTTCTCCCAGCTGGTCCCACGGTTGCAGGACAATTTCATCTAGTGCAACGCAACGCGACGCGTTGCCGTGCCGCCCTATCCTTCCATGGCTGCAGCCACCGACGGTGCCTACATGTGCTTCCCTTCTTTTGTGTGGCCGGTTTGTGTCGACTGCCTCTGGCCACCATGGTGCTCGATAGTGCACTGCCTCCCCCACCACCCGCTTCAGGTTCTTGTGGGACTCCTCCAGCCCCCGCTAGCCACCACCAGCATGGCACGCTAGAAATTCTTTCCGCGGGCCACCAGACATACTTCGGTGGTCCATTCATGGTGCAGTATGTGTCTATGGGCCTCTCGTGATGCAATTGTCATTTCACGGCCCACAAAAATACCTTGTCTTCACGTTCTTTGTTCTGCCACAAAGAATACACCAAGGACAAGTTCAGCAGAGGGTCTGGGCCTTTTTAGTTTCGTCCCGCACCCTTTGCTTTATCATTTTAAATAGGATAAACAATAAATAACAGTCAAAAGGAAGAGTAATCCTTGAATTTTAGACCCCACAACAACCACCCGCTTGATTAGACGAGACACAGATCAACCCGTTAGTCGGTCAGTCCATGTTCATTACATTTTTCAAGAACGTGAAGAGAGGGAACATCAAAGCACGTAAACCACCGAACTTTTATGATGTTCGTTGCAACATGTTCATCCTAAATGTTTTATGGTGTGGATGAAGCTTTCCAGTTATGACCTTCGAAAGGCATTCTTCATCATTCTTCATTCTTCGTTGGGGTAGAAGTGCATCAGAGCTTCACCTGAGAATCCCCCAAATCCTTCCTCCTTAATTTTCCCGGAATGTTGAACTAATTATAGAACCACGCCGTAGCGTTTCTATAATGATGTGACATTGTGTCGTTACGTTGTTTCATTTATGAAATAAAATTGTTGTTTTTCACTATTTAATTCATTGTTACTTTGTAGAATATGGGTCATCAATGTGTTTCATCAATGTGCCTCGTCCCCACATCGTCGATGTACTATAGCGTCACCATTCTCCATGCCATGGAGAGAAAAGAATAAAACAATTATTTTAAATTATTTTATTATTTTTCTCAAAAATCTAAAAAAACCTTTTCCGTTCAGCCCTCACCGGACAAAGATATGTCATTTGTAAGTGAATCAAGACGTTCTGTATTCAACAGTTTTCTTGGATTTTCAATCCGAGCAACGAGTCAAAAGATAATTTTTTTTCTTGAATGTTTAATAAATGTACCTTAAGAAAGTGAAAAAAAATTATTCTGGGCACATCAGGCCTCAGAATCATGCACCATCAATTTTTGGAGACTCATAAAAAATCCAAATTAATTTTTTAAAAAAATAAATTGAATTTTCTGGGTCTTTACATTCTCCAAATTTCACAACTGGCACCCCGAGGACAGTACATAAACCATTCCTTAACATGGTCATCAGGTCCTTGCCCACCAGGTACCACCAGTTGCCCCTCGGACATGTGGTCCCCACTTTGGGGCCCACCCACGTGCCCAAAAAGAACTTCTAACTAATGATTGTCCCCATAGACCAACACATGTCCTTTCTAGTGTGTGTTGTCCTCACTCACACGTGCCCTAGGAAACTTCCCAAAAGGTCACCCCTCCTGATCACTACTTCAGGCCAAACATAGTTAACTGTGGAGTTCTAATCAGGTAGGCTCCAAAAAAGGAAGGTTCACCTTGTTGACATGAGTAAAATAATATATTCATTTAACCCTTTATCATTTGGGGGTGTTACAATCACCCCCCTAGAGCACAACGCCCTCGTTGTGGGCCCTATATCTCAAACTTGGAAGTGCACCACAATTAAGGATGAGTACCACCTCTGATACCAAATGTGACAACTAGGCCCCCAGTAACGACACAAACAACTGACCTTAACATGGTGGTCAGTTCCTGGCTCGCCAAGTACCACCAGTTGTCCCGCAGACACGTGGTCCCCATTATGGGGCCCACCCACATGCCTGAACGGGTCTTCTGACTAATGACTATCCCAACAAGCCCACACATGTCCTTTCCAATGTGCTTTGTCCTCACTCACACACACTCTAGGAAACTAAGCATGCTTAACTGTGGAGTTCTAATCATGTAAGCTCTCGAAAAGGAAGGTGCACCTTTTTGACATAAGTCATATCATTTAGTCATTTAACCCTTTATCATTTGGGGGTATTACATAAGATCCCACTTCTCTTCATTAAAAATAATAAAAGTATATCCTAACTCTGTAATATCCTCTCTATAATCTTTCCAAGGCACCCCAAGCTCTCCAGAAGCCCCTCTTTATGATTTTGAAGTCACACACTCAAGTAAGGGTTCCTTCTCTTCTCATTTTTATCCAGTTTTCCTTATACTGTTACATGCATTTATTTTAATTTATATATGATGGGGCAGGTTTTAAAACCTCCCCCATACTACCCTTAATATGTTTAAATTAATACATACCCCTTACTCTATCATTAATCCCTCCCACATATACTCCTTACCGTGCTGAAATTTCATAATAGTCATTCCATTTCTCCTCTTTCTTCAAGTCTATTTATTGTGTTATGCATTATATTTCAAAATTTCTTAAGTTGATAAACTTATTTCTAATACCTTATTACTTTCCATTTCATTTATATATGATTATAGACCTATTTATATCTTTTCAACCATTTTTAAGAATTTTTCGGTCACGTCGTTAGGCTGACGAAACTGCACAACGAATCTCTATTTTAAAACAATTGTGTAGTGAGTATCATACTAATTCCCTATAAAGGGTTTCAAATTTATAAACATATAGATTTTTATTGAGGACTTACATGTATGTATTCCATACCCCTTGATCATGGAATAAATTATGATAATGAATGAATCCATAATTTATGATCTATATGGCACACTTAAGCATGAAAATGAAATGAAAGTGATAGGTGTAACCACAATTATAGAGCTCTCCAATGCATTGTGTAATGTTTAGTATCATGACACGTCATGTTAGGAAAGGGTTCTACCTAACTTCTTTATTATACTTTGTCCACTAGGATGTGTTGGAAGTTCATCCTTGACCTATAATGTAGTGTTTTAAGTTGTTTCCACATTTCCATGTTATGATTATTATGCTATATTAGGCCTTTATGCTCATATTTATTTTATGATCCATTGATATTCCTATTGTGTAACATGTGTTTTATTCCTCATGTTATTCCATGTTTATTCCCTCATTGGGATTTATATATCACCCCTTTCTTATCTATGACTTTAGGTTATTTCATCCATTGTTAAGTATGAAAGAATTTTGTGGTCATCTAAAGGAAGTTTTCAATAATGATTTTTGTATTTAGTGTTTTATATTTTTATGTAATGTTCCTAATTTCCCAAGACACTAGAATTTCTAATCCTTTGGATTCTTTTAAGTATGATTTTATTTCATTAAATCTTGTATTAATATTATAAAAAGAATAGGGTTGTTATATACTACCAATCATATTTAGGTTTGATTAGAATGGAAGATTTTTTTGGAAGGTAGGTAAGTTACAATACTTTTCATGGAAAATATGGGGATGCTAAAGTTAATCGATCAAAATTTAAATATCACGACAACTAGGAATTGTGATGAAAGTAATTGAGTGGTTTTGGAATGAATTTAATTTTGGTATAATATGGTTGAATCTTTAATGATGTATCAATTTATTTTTTATAAATCTAGATGATTGAGAATCAATATTATTGGTTTTTACTAATCATATTTTTGAGGTATCTTTGTTTCCAAGTGTTTTCAAAGTTTTGGGGCCTTAAAATTTCGAGTTTTTTATTTTTGAAGAGGAAATTTTTCTATAAATGAGTATACAAAATGTAGTTTTCAGACTACAAATCATAGTTCATGGACCCCAAAGGAGGCACACAGAATGGCTTAGGGAAATCAGTGAAGAATGATTTCCACATATCAACGCTATGTGGACCACAAAGGACACCATGAGGACTGTGTAGAGAAAATAGTTTGCAGGATACTCGTAGTTAGTGGGAGGTGAATGGTTCACAGTTTTCATGTTGTTAGCAGTTTTAGGTGGTGGTTATGGTTTTCATAAAATGTGTTCATTCATGGAATACATCATCCACTGTAAAGGAATAAAGGAACTATGCGGACTGCATAGCAGTATGTGATGAATGCTGTACCACATCAATGTTTTTGGTAAATTTGATTATCAGGTTTTACAAATATTATTTTCTTATATAGAGACCCATATTTAGATCATTTTTGTTTTAGAGTGAATATCATTAGAAAAAATCATCACTCCAGGAAAAATTTTAAGAAGTCTGACAGATTTGGTGATGAAGGATTTAATGAAAGAGAGAGTTAGCGGGGGAAAATTACATGAAGGGATGTATGTGGATTCCGTTCATGGAAAAGAGGTTTTTGGGGATTTTTATTCCTCAAAGGAAGAGGGACTACATAGCATAGGAAGTTCTTGGAAGATGAGACAGACCACTAAAGAAGCGGCGGTCCGCAGAAGGAAAGGCTGCCCGCAGAAGGAAAGTTTGTCTGTGGAATGGAATGATGTTTGTGAAGCACTCGCACAACATGGTGTAACTCATTTCATAGAGGATACTAAGTATATTATAGAGGATACATGATATTTTTTTCAATGATAAATACCACGTACATGCTATAGGTGTTTACACCTTCATCGTACATTATGAAGAAGATGGTCTATAGACATTCAATACATGTTAAAATCGCGTGATTGTAGTGATTCTCAATGAACTATTCTATAAACCAGTGATTGGGTATAATACAAAAACAATTTGTTTCGTAAATTAAAATTGTGTGTGTGGTTGGTTGATAAAAAATGAACATATAAGATAAAACACACATAGTTTTTTTGATGAAGAATTATTCATGCACCTAAGTTCATATTTGTAAAAGGAAGAAGAGAAGTAAACCAATACACAAATGTGTTGGTATTGAGTATCAAAAAAAGAGAATAAGACTCTATTTCACTATTTCATATTATTTTGTGTAAAATAAGAAGAAGGGAGTGTCAAATTTACATTCAATTATTTAGTGCATACTAATTTTTATGATTTAATATTGAGCTGATCATTATTGTTTTGATAATCACAAAGGAATTTTTTGAATCCAATAAGAAGAAGAAGAGATCTCAGTACAGTTGGTCTTGAAATTATGAAAAAAGAGAAAAGAATATAATAATATTTGGTGACTAAATTGATATTTTATGATTATAATTTGGATCTTAGAGAAATCAATATTTAGTATTTCACAACATATTCATATTATGATGACTAAGAGAAGAAGAAGATAGTGCAGTTATAAATTTTGCTGCTCGGAATATTTACAAAGAGTTTCTTGCATGTAGTTGTGAAAGTAACAAACTAAAGAAGAAGGTTATGGAAGAACAAAGAATAACTATGACATTAGACATAACTCAAATAGTGGAGGAATTTATTGGTGTTACAAACCCTTATCAACAATAATAATGCCTTCTTGATATATTGTATAAAGATCCATCCAAGTGCTATAAAACATGCACTATTTGATTATTTTCAAATTTATACACAAACACACTGTTGGATTGTTTATGTAGTGCTATATGAGTTTATGAGAAAATATAACTCATTTTAACCACATTCTAGGGATTGTTTTCTAGTGGATGTGTGGCCAAGATTATTTCCAGACCATGCCAAGGAGTATCTACTCTTACTGAGTAGCGAACCTTATAAAAATATCATGTGTTATCTTTAATTATTTCATATACACGCATGAAAAAAGGAAAAAAGAATAATATAATCAAGATCCTAATATGACTAAGAGGTATGGGGATAAAAATTCACAATTGTATTTAATAAGAAATTCTCCAACAATGATTCACCCCCCTCTCAATGTTAGGCATGCCCCAAACTATTCCTTTCACATAGCATTATCTTAACCTCCTAGATAACATAGATTGATAATAATACCATGTAAGGGCATGTCACCAACTCTATCCAACCCATACGATATCCATCATGACCTCGCTCCTACAAAAGGTGAATTAATTTTTAACCCCATTGCAAATCATAAACCGACTTTTCATCTAAAATCACCTATAAGGTTTAAATTAGCATTTTCCCCCACAACTACATATTCTCTCTAATTTGGTGTTAGATTGTACGGGGATGATTATTAGGCAAAAAAATACAATAATAAATATCATCCTCACCAGCATCATCTCCCAAATAGTTATTATTTTATTTTTGTTCCCTGAGACTTAGACCCTATATTTTCTGGATGAATTCAAAGATAACACCTACCGCCAATGGAGTAATGGTTTTCTTTATTTTAATTACCCATTTAATTCAAAGCGTGATGAAATTATTTTAGTCATTCAAATTTTGGGTTGCCCTTATTTGAAAGGACCCTTATATGTATTTATTTTTTCAGATATTAATATTAACGAATCAAATAGGATGGATAGGAATAGATAATGGATGGATTCTAATTATATGAAAAAATAGTATTAACATGGTGTGAAAAATTTCATCATGTTTTCAAAAAATTATGCATATGATGATTCTAAAATATTATTTCCATGTTTACGTTGTTGTTATTCAAAACTAATTAGTCCATAAGAGTTTTAATAAGACTTGATCTGTAACAGAATTGATCAAAGTTATAAATTTTGGAATAAACATAGGTAAAAAGAGAATGTATCTAGTGACTAGGATTACACTGAATTTTATGAATCATCTAATATGATTTTATGCTTGGAAAATGAATAAGATTGTATCATGGATGTGATAACAGGTGTGAATGATGAAGAAGATCATTTTGAGGAAACTCCATTGACAATTGAAAATGAACATTTTGATTTTCCAAAATTAATTGAGAATTTAAAGAGTTTTCAAAAATTTTTATTATATGCAGGTTTCACTAAATATACATTAATTTCATTCTAAATAAGGATGTATAATTTAAAAGTTGACCACGGATGGACCAACACCAATTTTATTGAACTACTTGCTCTCTTAAATAATATGATCCCAAAAGATAATGATCTACCTATCTGAACATATGATGCTAAAAGAATTCTATGTTCAATGGGTATGATCTTTGAAAGAATACATGCAGGTAAAAATGATTCTATTAAATTTTTCAAGGACAAAAAATCATTTAAATAATTTCTAAATTTTGGTGGTTCTCAATAAAAGAAAGATAAATTAGGTCATATTTATATTTAATAGTACATTACAATCATTCCAATGTTTAGGCACCTATGTGGAAATGATGATACTGTAATGAAATTGACATGTCATGGAGATGCCAAAAATAAATATTGGAAACATCATCACCTGATAGACTCTCCTCAGTAGAATAGAATTGATCATGAGTATCATAAATTTGGAAATGGGTCGAGAAACCTTCATCTTGTTTTATCTATAGATGGATTGAATACTTTAAATTTCAAAAGAATAACTTAATATGATTCATGTTGTCATATGTATAACTCCAAGTGTGTATTTTTATTTTCAATTAACATTAATTTTAGAAAAAAGAAAAAGAGACATTCTGTAACGACCCAATCTTTTGTAAGTGAAAATCCCTCTTGATCTAATGAAATGTCTTAATATGTGAAATAGTTATAGAACATATGAACCTATTTTGTTTTATGTTTTTGGATTTTGAAATACCATTATGATTTGTGATAGTTTCTATTGTAGACATTGAATAGTGATCACATGATTAGTATAAATATGAGATTTAACAAATACAATTTACTCAGACAAAGGAAGCGATGACCTCATCCAGTAGACTTGCCCCGCATGAAGCCCATTTTTTGAAGATCGGGAAGGAGGTGGCTCATTGGGATTTACTCTTGACCAATCTCAATCTGATCTTGAACATGTTAATCTTGAGCAGAACCGCCTATGGGAGAAGTGGAAGTTGATAGAGATTACCACTCGAGCGATGTTATCCGAGCCACCCCAAGAGTGTGTCACCATCGCACACCTCACCCTTCGGTCTTATGTGGGTGTTTTAAGGTATTATGTAACTATACCCTAGTACTTTGGTTATGTACATTATTTTTTATATAATAATGAATATACTTTCATTTTATTATTGTTACATTGTAAATAGTTTTTTTAAGCACAAATAGTATTTTTTTAATTAATATTCAACTAAGAAGTATTTTTTGATGAATTAATGGATTTTTGGATTAAATAATATTTTAATAAATTATTATTATTATTATTAAATTAATTTTTATTGAATATAAATGATCGTATAATTTTATGAATGCAATTATAATTTTTTTAAGGTTTGAAAGCCATTTTTATCAAAACCCATTATTTTTTTATAAATTCCAGTTTTTATTTTAAAAGTGAAAATTAACATATTTATAAAATTATTCAAATAAAATAAATATAATTTCTGGAATCAAGATGTCGAAATTATCCAACTGTGAATTTTTCATAATTTTCTGAGATTGTCAAATTTTTGGGTAAAAATTAAATAACATTTAAATATATAATGTGTTTTTTGACATCATAATGACCCGATAGTGATGTAATAAAATACTATAAACTTTATGTTTGGCCAATATATGTTTTACCATTAAAATAATGTGATTTTAGGTCTGTTTTATTTACTATAAAAAGCATTAGTGGACCATTCAAAACTTATTAAACATTTTGTATTTTTAAATTGTTTTCTTTGGCAGTGTGACTTACCTTCACATATGAAACCCAATTATTTTATGAATTTATGACTTTTTACTTATTAAAAAAATTACACTCCCCTTTGGTAAAAACTACGGGAAAAAACCATGGGCTGGTTTGTGTTTTTGATTAGTTTAATGTGAGGTGTCCCAAACCTAATTAATAAACAATTCCCTCTCATTTCCTATATAAACCCACCCAGGATCCTACTTCCTCCTCACTTAAAGCCTTTTTAGTTCGTCCAACCTATTCCCTCATCTCTTTAGAATCCTCTGAAGGTGCCCCAATCTCCCAAGAAGCCTCTCTCAAGCCTCTCTCGAGCCTTTGGAAGCACACTTCCAAGTAAGGGTTTTTCTTCCTTTCTCATTTTTGTCCAATGTTCTTTAAGTTGTTATGACCTTTTAATTTAAATTATTAATGTTGGGGTATGTTTTAGCACCTCCCCCATACTTCCCTCTTTATGTTTTAATGATGGTAGACCCCTTTATATCTCATTAAATGCCTCCCATTTATACCCATTACTATACTGAAATTCTGAATGGAATTTCTCTCTCCTCATTTACATTCAAGAAATTCTTTTGTATCATGAATCTAAATTCCATTAAATTTTTTGGGACATGTATCTAAATGAACCCCTTACTATCCATTTCATTTAAATATGACGATACACCACTTTCTCTCTCATCAACCATTTTTATGATTTCTTATGTCATGCTGTTATGCTACCGAAATTGCACCGCATTTTTCCAAGACAAATTCATTGTGTAGTGAATACCATGCCCATTTCTCTATCAAGGGTATTCACCTTTATGCACATTAAATTATTTTTTAAATAGTTACAAGTATATATTACACATTCTTTCATCATGTAATAAATTATTATGTTGAATGATTCAATGCTTTATGATCCTTGTGGCACATTTCTACATGAAATGAAATGTTTAAGAAGGGCATTCCCTGATAGCGCTTCAATGCATTGGGTAAAGTATATTATCATGATATGTTATATGAAATGGGTTTTTAATAATACTAAATCAAGTACAATAAGGTTTCACTCTTGCTTCACGTGAAATGAGGGTTTACTCATGCTCTATGTGCAATAAGCCTTGGATCATGCTATTTCCATGTTAAGTGTTGTTTCCACATTTCCATGTTATGATTATCATGATTTATCATGACTTTATGTTTATACTTCCCTTGTGATCTATTGATATACCTATTTTCTAACATGTATTTTATTCCTCGTGTTATTCCATGTTTATTCTCTTAATAGGCATTATAGCTCAACTTTTCTTATACAAGTCCTCATATTATCCCATGCAATGCTAAGTATGAGGGAATGTAGTGGTCATGTAAAGGAAGTTTCCAATTAAGATGTGGTATTTCATGTTTTAAGTTGTTATGTAATGATCTTAATCCCCAAAGACACTAGACCTCTTGATCATCTATGTTGTATCAAGTGAAGTTTATGTAATAAATTATGTTTAAGTGTGTAATAAGAAGAAGAGTTTTCATAGTTGGTATCAGAGGATAGGTTTAGTTATTTCTTTGGGATTAGGAATAGAAAACCCTAGGGAAACCTTAGATACAATACTAATAAGAACATACCAATGTTTTTGTGAGTATTGAGTATTTGGTTTATCAATAAAATACATCTCTTTCTGGATACGAGTAGGTAGAGGTGGCTCTGGCACAAATGAATTCTAGGTGTAAAACCTAAAAACACCGATTTGAGCTAGACTCGAACGGGAACTGGTGCATGACAACGGGCCTTGCTGCATTCTTGGTTACTACTCTCCTGATGGATATTATTTGTTAGATTCACGAGCTAAGTACAAACCATTATTAAGGGACAAAAAACCCATAGGAATATAAGTTAATAAATAGATTGAGGATAACCTATATTTAAACATAAGAAATCAAAAGTCAGGATATAATTCTTCTTTATAAGTTTATAATTTTATGTTCAAATTTTCTTCTTTAGGCTCAATGGATAAGTATTTAAGACCTTTAATTATATGTTATTTTTCTTAGTTAATGGAGGGAAATATAATAACACGTTCCAACAACCAATGTGATAGACAATGTGAAGATTACCCTAATGATATGCTTGATATGACAGGAGTGGGTGCTCAAAACTTCATGAAATTACTTGCTCTGCTAGCTTGAGTTATGAATAATAACATGAATCAGGTGGAATACCCTCCTCCTCCATGGAAAGAGAAATTTGTCGTAGAATCCTCTATGTTGCAAAGGCCTCCCATGTTTAGCCGATCTTCTGATCCCCTCCTCATGGAACAATGGATTAACTCTATTGAAAAGATATTCTCCATCCTCCAGGGCTCAAAAGAGGAAAAAGTTGTACTGGAGTTCTATCGTTTTGATGTGGAAGCTGATTAGTGGTAGATGCTGATTAGGAATAAAAAGTACCAAAAGGAAATTCATTCCATGAATTTGGAGGAATTAAAGAGGATGTTTTTCAACAAATATTTTCCTCAAACCCTCCATCTCAAGATGGAAAAAGAGTTCCTTGGACTTAAGTGGAAGGAAGATGAGTCCATCAGGGCGTATGAATCAAACATTACAAGGCATGCAAGGTATGCCTCTATCTTTGTCATTAACATTGAAAGCAATGTGGATTGCTTATTTAGCGAACTAGAGCTAAGTCTATGAAAATCATTGGCGATTCGAGACTTCGACAGTTATGAGGATATTGTTCGTTGTGCCCTCATGGTTGAAATGGAGATTTGAGACTCTCGGTGGTCTCTTTGGCCCAGTGAAAAGAAGTGGAAAATGTAGAACAACATGGGTGGTCCATCAAACAAATCCCATGATGGAAAGAAGCCTGACTTTTCCCCTTGTAGAATTTGTGGGAAGAAATATCCTGGTAACAGTCTCAAGGGAACTAGGAATTGCTTCAATTTCCAAAAGTTCAGTCATCTTTCCAAGAACTGCCAAAGGGATATGAAAAATCCCACTAATTTTGAAGAATAAAATAAGGTTCAGATCAACACTCTGTCAGTATCTTATAGTGTTACATCTTTAAGGAGCTTGGGCATTATAAAAACAATTGTCCTAAGATGAGGGTTTTCGGAGTAAATCAATAACAACCTCTGAGGAAACAAGGAACGTCCTATGCTATCACTACCACTGAGGTGGGTCCAGAAAATTATGTGGTGATAGGTATACTAGTTATTCATTCAAGAATAGTGAACTTACTGTTTGATTCTGGTTCTACACATTCTTTCATATCTTGAAAGTTTTGTAGAACAATTCGAACACCACCTCAAAATTTGGAGGAAAAATTATCTTTGAGAACAACGAATAGGGAAATCATTGCATCCATGGTTTATAACTCCTCCTCGGTTATGTTTTGTGGACTGAACCTCCCAAAAAATCTTGTCATACTTCCTTTAGTGGAGTTTGACGCTATCTTGGTCATGGATTGGTTGTCTTTATACAAAGCCACTATCAACTGTCGGGAAAGGGAGACCACTCTTCACATCCCGATGCATCCTCCAATTCTTTACAAATTCAAGGAGGAATATGAATATCCTTTAGAATAATATTCTTAACTGTGGATATTGCTTCCTTATGAGAAAGAATATCTAGATCAAATGATTGAGAAAAAGGAGAGAATCATGATTGAAGAGATGCCCATCATGAGGGATTACACTGATGTATTCCCTAAAGAGTTTCCTGGTATTCCTCTGGACCGAGAGGTTCAGTTCTCATTTGAACTTATCCCTGTATCTCTATCAATCTCAAAGACACCTTACAGAATGGCCACCGTAGAGCTAGAAGATTTGAAGAAGCAGTTACAGGAGAATATGGGGAAGGGTTTTTTACGCCCAAGTGCTTCACCGTGGGGTGAGCTAGTCCTCTTCGTCAAGAAGAAGTATGGGACAATGTGCCTCTGCATTGATTATCATGAGCTCAATAAAATCATGATAAGGAAAAAGTATCACCTACCATAGATAGATGACTTGTTCGATCAACTTTGTGGGGATAATTATTTCTCTAAGGTAGACCTTCTGTTGGGATATCACCAATTAAAGGTGAGGAAGGAAGAAATTCCCAATAATGCCTTTCGAACGAGGTATGTAAACTATGAGTTCATAGTGATTCCCTTCGGACTCACTATAAATTTTCATAAATTTAATGAATAGGGACTTTAGATATTACCTCGACAAATTTGTGGTAGTCTTTATTGATGATATTCTGATATACTCCAAGAGAAAGGAGGAACATGAGGAGCAATTGAAAATGGTGTTAAAGAGTTTGCGAAGGGAGAAGTTGTATGAAAAGTACAGTAAATGTTAGTTCTGGATGGAGTAAGTATTATTCTCGGGTCCTGTTATCACTAGAAAAGGGATATCTATGGACCCTACCAAGACGAAGGAAATTGAAGAGTGGCCCATGACAACTTCTGTAATGGAGATCCACGACTTTTTGGGTCTAGCTAGGTATTATCGACGATTTGTGAAGAAATTTTCATGATTGTAAAACCCAATGACCACGATAAAACAGAAGGGAGTAAAGTTTGTTTGGACACAGGAATGTAAATATTGTTTCAAAGAGTTGAAAGAGAGGCATATCACTGTTCCAGTACTCAAACTCCCTGCAAGTGGATAACTATTTGTGGTGTATAGTGATGCTTCTAAGAAGGGATTAGGCTGTGTGCTAATGAAAAATGATAAAGGGATAGCCTATGACTCAAGGTAGTTGAAAATCCATGAGAAAAACTATCCAACGCATGATCTGGAGTTGGAGGCTGTGATATTTTCCCTGAAAATTTAGTGGTATTATCTCTATGGGGAGAAATGTGAGAAATATACTGACCACAAGAGTCTCAAATATATATTCAACCAAAAAGAGATTAATATGCGCCAGAAAATATGGATATATATCATCAAGGATTATGACTTCTCAATCCACTACCGTCCTAGTAAGGAAAACAAGGTGGCGGATGCTCTAAGTAGAATGGATCCCGCATCTTTATCAATGATGAGAATTGAAAAGGATCCAATATTCTTAGGTTTGAAAAGGATGGACATGGGAATAATTAAGGGAGGAACGTCATCAATCCTTTCTCAAATGATTTCCCAACCATCCCTTTTAGATAGAATAAAGGATTCTCAAAGAAAAGATGTGGAAATTTAGAAAAGGGTGGAAGTTGTTAGAAATGGTAAATCCTATGATTTAAAAGTTGATGGGGGAGGAGTTGTAAGACTTGGGATGAAATTATGTTTACCATCTGATCCAGAGATAAAGAAGGATCTATTGAATGATGCACATTGCTTGACCTTCTCTATCCACCCAGGGAGAACAAAGATGTATCGAGATCGCCGAGAAAACATTTTGTGGGACAATATGAAAAGGCATATTTTCGAGTATACATCAAAGTGTCTGGTATGTAAGTAAGTGAAGTCCTGGAGACAAAAGTCTAAGGGGATGATGCAACCACTACCCATTCCAGCATTGAAGTGGGAGAACATTACCATGGACTTTGTCACTGGAATTCCAAGGACATCCAGAGGAAATAATGCTATATGGGTCGTAGTGCATTGTCTTACAAAGACAGCTCACTTTATCATGGTTCGAGAGGACTTCTCATTGGATCAACTTGTGTGGGTTTATTTCAAAGAAGTGGAAAGACTACATGGAGTACCACTATCCAATGTGTCTGATTGAGATCCAAGATTCACCTCTATGTTTTGGAAGAGTCTTAAAAATGCTCTAGATACTGAGTTGAACTTCAATACAACTTATCATCCTCAAACTGATGTCCAATTTAAGAGGACTATCAAAAAACTTGAGGACATGTTGAGAGAATGTTCAATGGACTTTAAAGGAGGGTGGGATCAACATATTCCTCTGTTTGAGTTCTCTTATAATAACAGTTTCCACTAAAGAATCCAAATGGCACCTTATGAAGCCATGTATGGGAAGAGGTGCAAAGCATCAGCATGTTGGGATGAATTTGGTGAGAGTAAGCTTCTAGGACTGTAAATGGTCGATGAAATGGTGGAGAAGTTGAAAACCATTTAGCAGCATATCAAGGCAGCCCAGAGTTAACAGAAAAGTTATACAGATAACCATCGACAAGACCTTGAGTTTAATGTTGGATACATGGTATTTATACGCATATCTATGTGGAAGAAGGTCATGAGGTTTGGAAGGAAATGGAAGTCAAGTACTAGGTATATCGGACCCTTCGAGATTCTTGATCGTGTCAGGGTTGTGGCCTATCGACTAGCACTTCCACCACCCATGACCAAAGTACACGATGTCTTTCATGTATCCCTCTTAATGAAGTACATACCAGATCCTTCACATGCACTCTCTTCAGAGGTAGAATATGTAAAAGATGATCTTTCCTTTGAGGAGCAGCTAGTGAAGATCTTGGATCGTAGAGACAAAGTTCTACACAACAAGACTACACATCTGGTCAAGGTACTATGGAGAAACCATAAGTACAAAGAGGAAACTTGGGAACTAGAGGAAGCAATGAAGGAAAAGTACCCACATAAGTTTGTGGACTAGAATGTAAAATGAATTTTTGAGGGTGAAATTTCTTAAGGGGCGAAGATTCTAATGACCAAAACTTTTGTTAATGAAAATCCCTCTTGATATAATTAAATGTCTTAATATGTGAAATGGTTATACAACATATGAAATTATTTTGTTTTATGATTTTGGATTTTAAAATACCATTATGATTTGTGACCGTTTCTATTGTATCCATTGAATAGTGATCACATGATTTGTATAAATATGGGCTTTAACAAATCCAATTTACTCAGACAAAGGAAGACATGGCCTCATCTAGTAGACTTTACCCGTATGAAGCCCATTTGTCGGAGCTCAGAAAGGAGGTGGAATCATTGGGATTCACTCTTGACCAATCTCAAGATGATCTTGAACACGTTAATCTTGAGTGGAACCGCCTATTGAAGTAGTGGAAGTTGATAGAGACTTCCACCTGAGCGATGTTATCCGAGCCACTCCAAGAGTCTGTCACCATCGCACACCTCACCCTCCAGTATTATGCGAGTGTTTTAAGGGGTTATTTAACCAGACCCTAGTACTTTAGTTATGTACATTATTTTTGTATATAATAATGAATATGCTTTCATTTTATTATAGTTACATTGTAAATAGTTTTTTAAGCACAAATATTATTTTTTAGTTAATATTCAACTAAGAAATATATTTTAATGAATTAATGGATTTTTGGATTAAATAATATTTTAATAAAATATTATTATTATTATTATTAAATTAATTTTTATTAAATATAAATTATCATATAATTTTATGAATGCAATTTTAATTTTTATTAAGGTTTGAAATCCATTTTTGTTAAAACCCATGAATTTTTTATAAATGTTGGTTTTTATTTTAAAAGTAAAAATTAACATAATTACATAATTATTTATATAAAATGAATATTATTTCTGGAATTGGGACGTCAAAATTATCCAATGGTGAATTTTTCATAATTTTCTAAGACATTCAAAATTTTGGGTAAAAATTAAATACCGTTTAAATATATAATGTGTTTTATGACTTCATAATGACCTAATAGTGTTTTAATAAAATTCTATAAACATTATGTTTGGAAAATATATGTTTTAACATTAAAATAATGTAATTTTAAGTTTGTTTGATTTATTTTACAAAGCTTTAGTGGACCCTTGAAGACTTATTAAACATTTTGTCTTTTTAAATTGTTTTCCTTGGGAGTGTGACTCACCTCCACATAAGCAACAATATTATTTTAAGAGGTTCATACTTTGGTAATATAAAATATTTTTTTCCAATCCCCTTTTTCAAAAACCAAGGGAAGAAACCATGGCCTACTTTTTGGTTTTGATTAGTTTAATGTGAGGTGTCCCAAACCTAAATAATAAACAATTCCCTCTCTTTTCCTATATAAACCCACCTAATATCCCACTTCCACCTCAATAAAATACTTTTTAGTTCGTCCAAACTCTTCCCTACTATCTCTATAATCCTCCCAAGGCACCCCAAAATTCCATGAAGCCTCTCTCAAGCCTCTCTCAAGCCTTTGGAAGCACACTTCCAAGTAAGGGTTTTTCTTCCTTTCTCATTTTGTCCAATATCATTTAAGTTGTTATGAACTTTTAATTTAAATTATAAATGTGGGGGTATGGTTTTGAACCTCCCCCATAATTCCTTATTTATGTTTTAATGATGGTATACCCCTTTATATCTCATTAAATGCCTCTCATGTACACCTATTACTAAGCCAAAATTCTGAAAGAAAATTTTTTCTCCTCATTTACATTCAAACAATTCTTTTGTATCATGAATCTAAATTCCATTACATTTTTTCGGACATGTATCTAAATTACCCCTTACTATCCATGTCATGTAAATATTATGAGACACTCCTTTCTCTCTCATCAACCATTTTTATGAGTTCTTTTGTCACGCTATTATGCTGCCGAAATTGCACCATGTTTTTCCAAGCCAAAGTCATTGTATAGTGAATACCATTCCCACTTCTCTATCAAGGGTATTCACCTTTATGCAGAATTACTTACTTTTTAAGAGTTTCAAGTATGTATTCCACATTTTTTTATCATGGAATAAATTATTATGTCGAATGATTTAATGTTTTATGATCCATGCGGCACACTTATGCATGAAATGAAATGTTTAATAAGGGTGTGCCCTGATAGCGCTCCAACGCATCGGGTAAAGTATAGTATCATGATACATCATGTGAAATGGGTGTTTAATCATGCTAATTCAAGTTCAGTGAGTTTTTACTTGTGTTTCACATGCAATGAGGTTTTACTCATGCTCCATGTGCAATGAGCATTGGCTCGTGCTAATTCCATGTTAAGTATTATTGCCACATATCCATGTTATGATTATCATGATTTATCATGCCTTTATCTGTATAATTCTCCTTTTCTCTATTGATATACCTATTGTAAAACATGTATTTTATTCCTCATGGTATTCCATGTTTATTCCCTTACTAGTAATTATAGCTCACTCTTTTCTTCTGCATTTCCTCAGGTTATCCCATGCAATGCTAAGTAGGAGGGAATATTGTGGTCATGTAAAGGATGTTTTCAATAAAGATTAGGTATTTCATGTTCTAATTCATTATGTAATGATCATAATCCCCAAAGACACTATAATTTTCAATCTTCTATGTTGTATCAAGTGATGTTTATGTAATAAATTATGTTTAAGAGTGTAATAAAAAGAAGGGTTGTCATACATACTGAAAACCAAACAAGCATGTTAATATTATTTTTATAATTTAGGAAAATGTTCCATAAGTAATTTGGGACATGTAGGAATAAAACTTGCCTTAATATGACACACAGTGTGACCGATATGACTCAAATGTGTCTATTTCTTTAAAATTGAAATTAATTTTAGTAAAAATAAAAAGTGAAATAATCAAAACCAAGAGAACAAATTTTGATAGTTTTGATACTTTAGGAAAACAACCCATGAGTAATTTTTGAGATGTATGAATCAAACACAACTGAATCAAACCCACAGTGTTACTAATATAAATCAAAGTGCCATTTTTGAGTTTAAAATTGAAATTTTAGTTCAAAACATGTGTCAATATATAAAATCCAAGAAAGCGCACTCTGATTGTCTTGATAATTTAGGAAAATAATTGATAAATCATTTTTTATGTATAGAAAGTACACACGCATTAATAAAACACATGATGTTACCATTATAACTCAAAGTGTGTGTTTTTAATTTCAATTTACATTTTAATAAAAAACATAACTAACATACTCAAAACCAAGAATAAACATTCATATTGTTTTGATACTTTATAAAAACTATCCATAAGTCCTTTTTGATATGTATTAATCAACCTCACCTTAATCCGATGCATGGTGTGACTGGTATAATTCATAGTGTGTCTATTTATTTTAAATTTAAATTAATTTTAGTAAAAAGAACATGTGACTTACTGAAAACCATGAAAACACATTCTTATTTTTTAACACTTTAAGAAAATGATTCATAAGCCATTTTCAAAGTGTAGTAATCAACTAGACCTCAATACGATGCACGATGTGACTGGAATAACTCCAACTGTGTCTTTTTATTTAAAATTCACATTGATTTTAGTAAAAAGAGTGTGTGACATAATGAAAATAGAGAAAAAACATTCTCGATGTTTTGATACATTTCTAAAATGACCCATAGATACTTTTTTATGTGAATTAATTAACTGAACCTTAATTTGATGCATTGTGTGATTGATATGATTCAAAATGTATGTTGTTAGTTTAAAATTGTCATTTTACTTCAAAACATGTCACTCAATAGATGATGAGAAAACATTCTCCCATTATCAGGATAATTTAAGACATGGATTAATATTTTAGTTGTTATGTGTATGAAGTATTATCGTACCAAACCGACACACGATGTGACTGATATGACTCAAAGTTCATGTTTCCAATCTGAAATGAAATTTTAATAAAAAACACAAGTGACATTCTCAAAAGTAAGAAAATGATTTTATGTTTATTTGATACATTAGAAAAATATTCTATAATTCATTTTTGATGTGTAGGAATCATCACTACCTCAATCTTCCACATGGTGTGATCGGTATAATTCCAATTGTGTCTATTTATTTAAATTTGACATTAATTTTAGTAAAAATAATAAGTGACATAATGAAAACTAAGAAAAACATTTAGATTATTTTTTTAATCTAGGAAAATGATCCTTGAGTAAATTTTTTATGTGTAATAATTGATTTCATATCAATATGATGCACGATGTCAACAGTATAACTCCATGTTTTTCTTTTAATTTAAAATTGACATTATTTTTAGTAAAAAGAACAAGTGACATATTGAAAACCAAGAAAACACATTTTGGATTTTTTTGATATGTTATTAAAATAAAACACACATCATTTTTTACATATTGGAATCAACCACACCTTAATTTGATCTACTGTGTGAATGGTATGACTCAAGGTGTTTCTTATCATTTTAAAGTTTACATTTTAGTTCAAAATGTGTGTCACTAAAAACCAATAAAACACACTATGATTGTATTTATAATTTAGGAAAGTGATTCACATGTCATTTTTGACATGTATTAAGTATTACAAAGTCAATATGACCCATGATGTGACCTGTATGACTCAATGTGAGTGCTTCCAGTTTCAAATGACATTTTAATAAAAAACATAAGTGAAAAAATAAAAACCAAGGAAACAAATTCAGATTGTTTTCATAATTTATTAAAATTATTCATAAGTCATTTTTTATGTGTATTAATTATAATCACCTTAATACGATGCATGGTTTTACTAGTACAATTACAAGTGTTTCTATTTATTTAAAATTGACACCAATTTTAGTAAAAAGAAAAAGTGAAAAACTGAAAACCGATCAAACACATTCAGGTTATTTTGATACTTTTCAAAAATGATTCATATGTCATTTATAACATATAGGAATGAAATACACATCAAAATGATTCATTTTGTGACTTACATAACTCTAATTGTGTATTTTTACTTTAAATTGACATTAATTATAGTAAAAAAGAACAAGTGAATTATTGAAAACCAAGAAAACACATTTTCATTATTTTGATACTTTATGTTAATGATCCATCAATCATTTTTATGTGTAGGAATCAACCAAACCTCATTCTGATACATGATGTGATCAGTATGACTCAAAATGTATGTTACCAGTTTAAAATTAATATTGTAGATCAAAATGTGTCCCTCAATAAAAAATGAGAAAAATTATTTGATTGTTTTTATAATTTATTAAAATGATTCATAAGTTAGTTTTGATGTGGTGGAAGTAGTATCACATAGAAATTAAATATTATGTGACTGATACGACTCAAAGTGTGTGTCTCCATTTTCAAATGACATTATAAAAAAACACAATTGATATACTCAAAATTAAGAGAGCACATTCAAGTTATTTTTATACATTATGAAAATGATCGACAAGTCATTTTTTAATGTGTATAAATCAACCCAACCTCAATCCAATGAATAGTGTGACTTTTATAATTCCTAGTGTGTCTATTTATTTAAAATTGACATTAATTTTATAAAAAAGAAGTGACATAATAAAAATAGATCAAATAAATTTGGATTATTTTGATACATTAGTAAAATGATCGATAAGTCATTTTTGATTTGTAGGAATAAACCACACCTCATTATGATGCATGGTGTGACTGTTATAACTCCAAATGTGTGTTTTTATTTTAAATTGACATTAATTTTGGTAAAAATAACTAGTGACATTCTAAAAACTGAGAAATAATATTCATTTTATTTTGATAATTTTGGAAAACAATTCATTTGTCATTTTTGATATGTAGGAATCAATTGTACCTCAATATGACACATGGTCTTTATGATATGACTACAAGTGTGTCTTTTTATTTAAAATTAACATTAATTTTAATATAAAAAATAAGTTACATACTAAAAATAAAAAAAACATGTTTGGATTGCTTTGATACTTCAGTAAAATAACCCATGAGTCATTTTTAATGTATAGGAATCAACCTCACCTCAAACTGATGCACTGTGTGACTGGTATGGCTCAAAGTGTTTATTATCAGTTTATTATTGACATTTTAGTTCAAAACATGTGTCACTCACTAAAAAACAATAAATCATGTTGTTATTGACTTGATAATTTAGGAAAAAGATTTATAAGTAATTTTTTACGTGTATGAAGTAGTATCATATAAAATCAGCATATGGTGTGACCGGTATGACTCAAAATGAATGTTTCCTTCTTGAAATGACATTTTAGTAAAACATACAAATAATGTACTAGAAACTGAGTAAATTCATTATAATTTTTTTGATGCTTTCGGAAAAAATCCATAAGTAATTTTAAATGTGTAGAAATCAGTTTCACCACAATCTGATGCATGGTAGGGTGTCTTTATTAAAAATTTATAATAATTATAGTAAAAAAGAACAAGTGACATACTCAAAACAAAGAAAATGAATTCATATTGTTTTGATACTTTAGGAAAACAATGAATTACTCATTTGTGATGGGTAGGAATCAAACACATTTCAATATGTTTCACAATATGAACTTTATAACTAAAACTGTGTATTTTTATTTAAAATTAAAATATTGTTATGTTTTCTTTAATATTAATTTTTAATTTAATTCATTATATTATTACATACATAAGATTTTTTTTCTTATTTAGATGTATTATTTTGTTCAGTTGAGGTAATTTTGTCACCAACTGATACCATGGATGGAAATTTCTTAGAGGGGATCTCGGGCACCAAAGATGATGAAACATTAATGTTTTTAAATGTTTGTGGATAGTAATTGTAAATATAATTATATAAAAATGGTTTGAAATGTAATTAATAGATTTTTTGTATTCAAGATGTATAATTTATTTCAATTAAATTATATATTTTTTCACAGGTTACAGGTTTTTGTTATAGTGTGATGTTACACAAACAACACATTGTTGTAGGTTAAGCCTCTATCAGCACTATTTCTAGCTCTAATAAATCCACCACTTTATTATATATCATAAAAGCACTAATAAATAGGGGAACTTTTTTAGTGCTAATTAAAGTGACTATAAATGGGAAACCCCCATTAACAGCATTGAGGACAACAACACTTTTTTTCACTGTTAAAAGTATTTTTTTCACACAATTAACACACATATTTTTTGATGTGATAAAGGATTCATACCTTATGTTCTTTAATTAAATATGATATCTTATGTTTTTTTATGAGAATAAAACTACCTAATTAAGTCTATGGATATAGGGTTCTATTGAAAAGTTCATTTTTAGAAAGTCAAAAAATATAAATTGAACACGTATGTTGATAACACTAATATAAAACCTAATTGATTTAAGATGTCATGATAAAATGGACTATATTACATAATATATGTTCGTATGAGGTATTATTCCATTATGAATTTAACTTCTTTCTATATGGGATCATTGATGTGTTTCTAGACCCAAACCTTGAAAATAGGTAGTATATCATATTTCTACTGAGAAAGGGACCTAAATGGGAAAACACTAATTATATTCAGAACCTTAGTTAAATTCTATACGAATTTAACATGTTGAATAAAAATCATTTTCATATGTGTCTTAATAGTTATTCTTGATGTGTTGATTGAAAATATTCATCCACTGGTTATTTAAAAGAATACATGTGAGTTGAATATATATTAAATATTTATTTAATTATTTGAATATTTAATATTTATTTATTCTGGATTATTCACAAGGTATAAAAATATTTAATTAGTTACGTTAATATTTTATAAATATGTATTCACTAATTTAGGGAATATAATATTTATTTAGTTACTAAAAAATAATAAAGTGATAATTATTTAATTAAATAAATAATCATTATTCAAGGCCTGATAAATATTAAGGATTAATAGAACGAGTTTAATGATCGGATGAGAAATTCCATACTAAATATTATTTCAAAAAATGTGAAATACTTCTTTCAAGGAAATAATATTTATTTTATCCATGAGTTTAGATCATCTCAAATAAATAATAATAAATTTATTATTAATTAGACGTGGGGTTTTCTTGATTTTAAGAAGATAATGAGGGCCCCTGGGTAAATTTTTACTTTTTAACCATATCACTATTTAAAACCAGTTATGACATTTTCTGAAACCACATATCATTTCTTATCATTGTGCACAAATGGGTTATAGAGAGGATTTTCTCAAGAATTAGAGATATATTCCTCCCAAAAACTCAAGATTTAAAATCAAGTGTCCTATTCCACCAGAATGATTTCATCTTTCCTTGAAGGATTCTTCTACAATCAACAATGGTTGTCGAAAGCATTAGTACCATCAATGAGAGCACCCAGAGGGTTCTACGATTATGATCAAAGGTTCGCAGAACATGTGTGGATCATTGTTAGAGGGAATCTACCCATGATTCGTCTGATGAAATAATGATATATCAA
The DNA here is from genome assembly GCA_963277665.1 of Viscum album. Lineage (NCBI taxonomy): Eukaryota > Viridiplantae > Streptophyta > Magnoliopsida > Santalales > Viscaceae > Viscum > Viscum album. Next base: position 1,135,941,281 of record OY728166.1, read on the forward strand.
TAGGTCTTACTCCTATCATCAGAAATAAAGAATGAATTTTGATGCAAGATATTTATTTATTTAAATAAATTAATTATAAATTATTTGTGAAAATATCCCCTTTTCTAGGTACCATCATTTCTATCTATTAATCTATGATTTAATTTTGTTGGTCAAAACCTTCTTCAACATGTAAAACTTTGAATTATTGGGGATTGTGAAAAAATATAAGTCAACAACTACTCAATAGGCGATTGAACTACATCCATAACCATCAAGTGGAATCATATGAGACATAAAATAATTTATAATAATTTATTATTTTTTGATCAATTATACAAAATTGTTGTTAGTTTTTTATTATAGTTTATACTCTCTTTAATATAGACTTTGATTGACATGTTTTCAACATATCATTATGATTCATTCAATTTTTATATAGTATTAAATAGATTAATAACATATGAATAATGATTTTAGATGTCATTGATAGGAGATAAGGGTTCTGGACGGTAGACATAGATACCCAACATGTGATTGTAACTGAATTTTTGTAGGCAAGAGGTTGACCATTCTGATACAATATATTATTTATAAGGAAGTCATGATGGTTATTAGTTTATGTGGTATGGTTAAATATTACTAGTGATTCTACTATAGTTCTGATTTATTATGCTTTATTCTAAGTTCTATCTTCTTCTTTTTATTCTAGTTGATGACATAATATAGAGGTAGATAGATATAGAGGAGGCCATGGGATGGACATATATTGGACATGAGTTGTTTTTTTGGACATATTTTATATGTATATATTGATGACCAGGGTTATGGATTGATTGAGGTTGTATATATATGACTGTGGATGTATAATTGTGTATGCATGAGGAGTTTATAGTGTATTTATAGTTTATTCTATTGTATGTCTAGATTTTTATACTCATTTTTTATTAATTTTTTTAAAAAAATATATTTTTTCATAATATATTTAGCTTCAGTTTATAATGAACCTCACTAAAAATTTATATTAAAATCTGTTTAGCGGTGGTTAATGATAATCTCCACTATATATAACCACTGCTAAAGTAAATAGTGGAAGTTATTTTCATTTCCCCTATTTTATTTTCAAATATTTTTTTTAAAACCACTGTGTTATGAATTAAAAACTACCAATAAGTACTCAAAAAATGACACAAATAAAAGCCACTACTAAACAAAAATCCACCACTAAATGATTTTCGATCATGAAATATGTTGAAGTTTTCATAACTATCACTTAACCATGTAGCAGTGGTTTAAAGTGTCGCCATTAGCCAAAAAAACCTTCTTCTAAGCCCACCCATTTTGTAATGTGATCATGCCATAAATTTAATTATTTAATCAAATAATTATATTATTTAATCATACTAATAATAGATAGTTGATACAAGTCATTACTAGAGTAACCCTTCCCTACAAACATACCTCCCTTCTATAAGATAAATTTATCATAATCAAATAAAACCAAAAATCCATTCTTACATAAAATAACAATAGAGAATAGATTATTCTGAATCTCACGTACATACAATACATTTAAAATATTTGGATTCTTCCAAGAATCAAAATCTAGTTCCATGATCCACTATTATGGATTGGGGTTTACTGAGTTCTAGCCTTTATCAGGGCTAAAAAAGCATTAATAAAGGGTAGATTTTATCAATACTTTTTTAGAACTGATAAAATCTACCTTTATCATTCGTTTTTTCTAGTGCTGATTAAATGACCTTTTATTAGTGTTTTTAGTTCTGATAAAGACCACTTTTATCAGCTCTAGGAAAAAACACTGATAAATTGTAACTTTAATCAACGCTATAGAAGAAGATGTGATAAAATCCACCTTTATTATTTCCTTTTTCTAACACTGATAAAAGTGGCCTTTTCAGCATTTATAAAGGGTCATTTTATCAGTGGTAGGGAAAAGCGTGGATAAAGGGTTCCTTTTTTAGTTCTAAAAAAAGATTTTCTAACAGGTTCCCTTTATTAGCACTTTTTTCTATTAATTAAAAAGTTTATATTTAATTAAAAATAGTATATATTTTAAAATATTGTATATTAATATAGAAATTTATTTATATTGACAAAAATATAATATATTTTATTAAATATGATTTATAGAAGACTAAATATGAATTTACACTTAATATATAAGATATTTATTTAAGAGTGACTTATAAAATAAATAAAAAATAACATTAATTAATAATTCCATAATTATTATCAAATAATAGAAATTTAATAACAATTGGATGGAATAAAATATCAATAAATGTATGAATGATCTATGATAAGTTGAAAACATGACTTGAACATCAAAGAGTCATAAAATTTGATCGAGGTGTCTGTTTAGGCTCTACCACATATCAAATCGATGCCTTTGAAGAGATATAAGCCATTAAGATTAAGGGTAACCTTGGTCATTATTTTTTTGAGGTAAAAAATGTCCCGGAAGGCCTATAAAACTCAGTTGTTAGTTGGGATACCGTATTTTTTTAATATTCGATGGGATTTCAGCTTTGTTTTAAAGGGTATTCTTGTAACTTTTCAGTGAAGATTGAATTTATTCTTCGGGATTACATTCATATAGATATTATGGTTTGGAAAATTTATCATTATTAATATTTTAGTTTTATTTTGAAATTAAATATATACTTTTTCCTTATATTTACATATAATAAATCAATTTTATAAATAAATATTTAAAGATATTTCAATAAAAATCAATATATAATCCATATTGAAATAAATATTCATTATTCATTTATTTTAAATTAAAAAAAATCTATTTTATTTACCTTATAAAAATGAATTAATTTATATATATATATATAGTCCTATGCATGTAATATTTATATATACATATGTGTGTTTCAGTAAAAATATATATTTATGTGTATATTATAATATATATAATTATATTTTTTATGCTTGTGAAAAATATAAAATTTTCCATGTGGTTTTAAATATGTCTGTATGTGTGTGTAATAATATTGTGTAAATACATAATATATACATGTATTTATATAAATATTTCATTATCATTTTCATTAAATATAGAATATAAATGTATTTACAGTAAATATTTATAAATACATTACAAAAAATATATATCTAAATATGAAATTATATGTGAATATGTATATATATATGTAAATATATGGACATTAATATATATATATATATATATATATATATATAATGTATGAAATTTATATCTAAATTTAAAATATATAGACATATTCTAAAAATGTATTTAAAAATAACAATATAAATCTAATGGAATTAATTATTATACATTTTTATTAAAACAATATCTAACCATTTTTTTGCATTATGAAAATATATGAATATATATATATATATACACAAATGTAAATATAATGTTTATATATACATATGTGTGTGTATTAATAAACAAATTTATATTTATATTTATATTCTAATATATGTAAATGAATATTAATAAATAATATTTTAAAATAAATATAAGTATATATATATCACACACACAAACATATATTTTATAAATGTATTTAGAAGTAATCATATAAATATATGAATTAAAAAGTTGTATGTAAATAAATAAATAAATAAATAAATAAATATATATAAATATCATAAAATATAGAACAAAAATAATCAGTGTAGTGTTAAAGGCATTCAAATTGAAAAAGGAAGGTCCAATGATCAAATCCAGGGATGTGTGTCGGTGAACAAGAGGCTAGGTAGTGGAAAAGAGATGAAAAATGGGAGTTTTGAGCAATGATTAGGGGGTGGGGTTGGGAAATCATGAGTTCTAGATGGGGTGGGACTGGGTGGCTGCAAAGTGATAACAAAGGTGGTGGAAGCACTAATAGGGGGATCAAAAAATAATAATTTTTTTTAAAAAATTAGCACTAATTGGGGGAGGATTTTAATGTCACATAGATTAAAAACACCTTTTTAGCATAGATAAAGCTAATTTTGGCACTTTTGAAAGCACAATCTATAGTTGTGCTTCTTTGACTGGTGACATGAATGCATTAATTATTTCTGAGGTGTACTTCCTTCATGATAAAACTTTCTTCAAATTTTTTAAACATTGAATTTCCCATATATACATGAACTATAGATCCAAAATCAAGACACCATACCACCTTCATTGGTGTCATGTTGACTTCAGATATCATCGCTATTAGATTTTCCTTGGTCTGCATATTTGTAGTGGGTTTTTTCAATTTCCTTCAATAGCAACATTCCCTTGAAAAATGCCTTAGTTTTCCATAGAAAACCCATTCTCCTTTGTTCCTGGAAGGGTTTCCTTTCCTCTAAAATTGTTGACTTTTCTCCATGACATTTAAGAAAGTTATTTTTGGCACATTTCCCTCAATGATATTAACCTTGGTATAAAATTTAAAATCCATACACACATCTCTCGATATGGATTCTTGTTCAATGTGATGAAGATTTTTCTATTATTCCAAGGAAAAATCCTCACTCCTATTAATGAGTGATTTAATAAATATTTTCCTCATAGGTGGAAACTTATAAATTATCAAGAAGAATTATAAAGTTTCTTGTATTTTAATTCTAAGGGAATTAAGTTCGTCTATGATTACTTGGAGCACATAAAATTGTTCAAATGTCGACTTCTTATCAACTATCTTGAAGCTAAAATATTTTTTCAATAATAAATTTATTGGTACTTTATTCCACAACATTGTACTTGAATCTGACCATGTCTCATATCTCTCCTGTGGACTTCATTTAGAGAAAGTAGTCATAAAGATTAATTGAATGTTCTTAGAATAATTCCTTGACACAAAACTTCATTTTCTTCCCATTTTTCTTCATTGTACAAACACTACCACATATTTGTGCAAGGGTCACGTCAGCCTTTATCAGCACTAAGAAAAACATGTTGATAAAAGGGTACCTTTATCAACACTGGCTGAAAGCACTGATAAATCTACCATTTATCATCTCTAAAAAATGATGATAAAAGTGTCCCATTTATCATAGTTTTTAACGCTAAAAAATGGTTGATTTATTAGCACTATTATTAGTGTTAATAATTTTTTTAATACAAAATATAATTAATTTATATAAAAATATTTTTTTATTCAAAAATAATTTTTATTTATATACATTAAATTTAAAATTCACGTTTATAATTAATATATGTTTTTTTAATACAGAAAATTTATAAATAATCTTCAAAAAAATATTTATAAGATTATAATTAAATAAATATATATTTAAATAATTATAATATTATAATAAATATTATTAAATAATAAATATATATATATTATATTTCCAAATATATATTTATAATTCTATATATTAATAATTATATATAAATAATTTTTAAATATATATACATATAATTATAATTATAAATAAATATATGCTTCCAATAAAAATTTTCAATAAATATATTGGTGTGTGAAATTGACAGGCATATATTGTGTATTCATCAATAATGTCCATTTATACATTACTCCCATATTATTATCTATGTTCTCTATATATGCGATTACTTGTTTCTATGATCTATACTTTACTAGGTATATTATTAATTCATGTTATACCCATGAATCTATTATTTTCTCATAAATACTTATAAAAATAGAATAAATATATTTATTTTATTTATAATTATAAATTTTTTATTATATATAAATACTTTTTAGATATAATTATTTATAATAATAATTATAACAATATATCTTGAAATAGTTATGAAATTAAAATATATACATTCGAGGGGATGTCGTCTCATGGTGATCCTTAGTATGGCGATTTCTAAGGTTTCCCAATGGATTTTTATTCATCTCTGGTGGTCTTCTTTGATCAACAACAGTTTTATTTGCACAGATATGCTTCCATTTTTAACATCATTGTCCCTCCTTCTATCACTCCGGTGAGGTTTTGAAGGCTGAAGAAATCAGAAAAAATGGATTCCAACATAGGGGGATTGATATGGTCAAGTATCATCTTGTTTTGTACTTCTACATTTGGTGTCAACAACTTATACTTTGGCGACTGATCTTGATATGAGGCAATTTGATTCAGACATATGTGTGTCTATGGTTCATGTCATTGTCCCTTCATCAAAGGTGTTCATGTTTCCGGTAGAGGTTGTATGCTTGGTTGGTGGTACCATGCCTTCCACTTGTGTTAGGGTACAAGATCATGATTATCTTTTTGAGTTAGATCCACTGATCACACTGAATAAGGCTGTTCTATCTGATATAATGAAGGCGGTGAAGGATTCTCATTCTTTCTTGATTTTCAAGGGTTCTGTTGATGAAGACTTACTCCAAAAGGGCAGTTGTGCTTATGTCAAAAAGAATTTCGTTTTTCTCTCAAAGTGATTGAAAATTAGTATGTTTTCCTTAATTTCATGATTTATTTTTCCCAAATGTTCCAAACCATTGAAAATTGAAGAAATGGTCGACTGTATATCGTGCATCTGGGGTTCTATCGATTGGAAGTGTGTCTCATTAAGACATGGATTTTTCATATGATATTCCCTTCGAATGATCTGATATGAGAGCATTGGGTATGAGTTTTATTTCACTCAAACCTGGTGTTATTCACTTGTAGGAATGGTATTAGAGTTTTAAAATATTAGAATTTAGTAGCTATTGTGACCAATTATAGGTTAAGGTCTACAACTTCAACTAGATTTTATGGAATCCCATAATTTTATACAACATTGCCCTAGTGATTGTAATTCCTATAAGTATGGAAAAATAAACTAAATTTTCAAGGCATAACCATTTCCCTCACTTCATGGTGGAAGTTGAGCTATGTTTAAATCCTGTCGATAGAGTTTATCTTTCAACAGACGAGGACGAATTTAGTTTGCACATTGAGTATGAGAATATGCACTATTTATATTCTATTTGCATGAGGATTGATCATGAGGATTCCAATTGAATAAGTTGTTTATTGTTTTTATATTATTCTATTCTAGGGAATGAGGAAAGTTCATGTTTTAGAAAGAATAAGATGGGTAAATCAGCTAGACTATCTTGAAAATGTGGGGTTGTGGCTTCCCCCTAGCATATATATTATTAAATGGTGGAGACTAGTTATGGTTCTTCCAACCAAATTTGTGCCTGTGGACAAGCTGATCATTATAATAAAATTGGCACAAAGATTCCGCCTAGTGGGAAAGTAAAAGATGAACCTATTATAACAGTTGTTGAAAATTTTATTGGAACTTGGGTCAAGGGGAATAATGATAAAAATTGGGCTGATATCTTTAAAGATGAGTCAAAAGTTTATAAATATGGAGTTTCTGTCAAAGTAAATGACTAAGAAGTGGATAATATGAATGAAGATAAAAATAAAAGAGTAGATGATCAATGGTTCATGGTTGAGCAGGATATTTCCTCAAGTCACCATAAAATAAAGAAAATTATAGATGTTGCTTCTCATATGAAGCCTCCAAAGAAATCTCTCATGGATACTGAGGGATTCCAGGTGGTACCTACTCAAAAAAATCATATGGGAAAATTGCACCTTCTAATGTCCTCTCATAGGACCAGACTCATGTTTCAAAAAATGTTCCTCTTACTGAGGATAGTAGTGCTCCTCTGGATTCTGGATCATTATAAGAAAATGTTTAGCAAGAAGGATCTTTTCTTCCAAAAACATAGAGAGGAGGTAGGCATCCCAAAGGTAGTGGTCGAGGGCATGGACATGATGATGGTTGATCACGAGGGTGGTCCACTAGGCATTCTACCAAGTATCAACTTACATCGGAGTAGTAAAGGCTCAGGGAGATGTATACAACCCTCCTTAATAAAAAAACACAATATGAGTGGGAGTCGGCTGATGATGGTGCAGCCTATATTTTTTTCCATTGTGATGACATTGAATCTTTTGATATGTAGATTTTCCATTTGGGTGACAGTTTTTTTGTTTTTAACCCCTTCTCTCTCATGTTTATTTGTTACTTTTCTTTATATTTTTAATAAATAGTTAGGAGCCTTAGCTTCTGGTTGTATTGACTTCATAAAATAGATACAACTATTATAATTTTATATTTATATATATATATATAATTATATACAATTATTTACAAATATATTGACTTATACTTATAATTATAAATATATATATGTAAATAATTATAACTTTATAATAAATAAATTTATTATAATTATAAAGTTGTAAATATATATAATTAAATAAATATATTTATAAATATATTAAAATATTTATAAATAAATTGAAATATTTATAATTATATGAAGAGGGTCTGAGTAAAAGTTGGAAATCCAACTCATACCCACCAAATGTATTATAAAAAGTAATTTACAAAGAAACAAATGAGAAGATGAAGGGGTCAAATGCCCTCATATATAAAAGAAGATTATGTTCATTCCTGTAACCATGATCAGATCTCTCATAATCATAAGATATTTCTCACTCTGATTATGGATTTATTTTATGGAAATGCATGGAGTACTTATCCTTAATCATTTCTTGTCCAACTGTAAGTTGAGTCTTGGATGAAGACCCGATAGAAACTTTTCATCAATTCCATCATGATGCAACACAATCATCTCATCAATGCCCTTAGACTTAGTATTTTGGGTGATGACATAATCTCTGGTATTTTGGTTGTTTCTAGGTCCCTTCTGGTTCCTCTTGATCATCATTTCCTATTTCCAAAGGGGGTTGTTCCATATTATTAATACTCATATCATTAGTAACTGCAATAATATTTGGAGCCACATTCGTATATGGGGGTTAACCGACATTGTTATCATTAGACAAAACCAACTACACATTGTACTGCCCATCCATAATCTACAGAGATATCACAAATGTAGACTTGGACTTATGAGGAAAGACCAACTTGAAGCCCTTATCAACAAAATTTTTTACTTTCACCTTCATTTTTATAGAAATTTTCAATTCATGGTGAAAATTTTTATCGACTTCCATTTGAGCAGTAGCCGTAAGATCATATTACCCATATTCATCTTCATCATCAACATTGTCCCATGTGGTATTAATGATCGGTGCTGCAATAAAACCCTACCCTTTAGTTAGTCTAACGGCAGCCTCACTTGGAGCCTGGAAATCACACTCAACCATCCCTTATATTTTACCAGTGTGTCAGCTTTGACATGGTTATCATCCCTTCCAGTAGTTCCTTTTGAAAGCATACCATCATAAGAGGTGCCATCAACCACATCCTTAGTCAGTTGAGATCTTTCCCCATCTCTCCCAGATGGTCTACCTAAATCCAAAATACTAGGTTTCCTAGCATGCTATCTGAACTTGCATTTTTTCACTAGAGTGACCAGCTTTTCTACAATGAGTGTAAACCTATATTTTTCTACATTTATCATTCAAGTGTCCAATGGATTTACAATAGCTACAAAATTCTGGTTACATCTCATAATCAATAGTGTTTGATCTGGTGTTCAGCAACAATAAAGATAAAAGATTATATCAGGGTAGAAGAGAAGTCTACCTCCACTAAAATCATTGAAAATCATCCATAGTGCATGCTCCATATCTTTGTCAAGATCAATTGGTACAATAATGTTTGAAGCAAAATCCCACAAAATTTCATAGTTCCAGAAGAACCGGCTTAATATACAAATGCAGATCAAAAGATTTCATATGGAGTTCTTGGTTTTATCTGGATCAAAAAGAATATCCCAGTCCTGGATTTTTAGAAATCCAGGCATGAGAGGGACGATTTTGTGACCCCATGCTCTATTTTTTGAGATCATGTGATGGAAAAATAATGTGATAGAACAATTTTCCAATGTAGTCCAGGTTCCATCCATCAAATCACCAACTATGAATAAGCCTTTTACGCAAGCCATAAATCATCCATGGATTCTCATCTAGTGAAATAACCAAACATGAAAGGATTGAGAACTTACACTCCTCTATTTGGTCTACCAGGATATTGGGATTCACCTTAATAACATCCAAGGAAAAAATTCTAGTAATTAGATTATGCAGAAGATTAGACTCCCCCCAATGATCAGAAAACAAACTTCGGTGTGGATCACACTTCAACTCTACCCGAACAGGACCGCCAGAGAGCGACGACACCTTTCTACGAGTGAGTCGACCCTCCCATCCCAAATTAGAAAATAGATATGAATTGAAACTCTCATGATCTAGCAATCAATCAGCCATCGGGAGATCTGACGCTATTGAACCCAAGATTCCAAAATCGACATTGAGGTCATCGCGCTCTCCCTTGCCATTGAGATCCCATGCCATCTTCATTTAAAATTATAATTGTAAATAAATATAGATATATTTAAATAATTATAAAATTATAAAAATAAATATTTTTTTATATTTTTAAATATATATAAAAAATATATTTTTATAATTTTATAATTATATAAATATAAATATAAATATATATATAATAAATATAAATATATATATATTTATTATAACTTTTTAATTACATATATATATATATATATATAAATATAAATAAATATTTATATATTTAAATAATTATAAAATTATAAAGAAATATTTATTATATTTATAATGTTATAAATATATATAATTAAATTATATATTTATAAATATATTCAAATATTTATAAATAAAATGAAATATTTATAATTATAATTATAACTAAATATATATTTTTAAATAATTATAAAATTATAATAAATATATTTGTTATATTTATTTTGATAAAATTTTAAATATAAAAAATATACTTCTTATAATTTTCTAATTATTTAAATAAATAAATATATAGATATTTGCAATTATAACTATAAATAAATATTTATTTATTTAAAAAAATTAATTATAAATAAATAAATATTTATTTATAGTTATAATTAAAAATTAATATATGTATATATGTATTTAAATAATTATAAAATTATAAAAAATATATTTATTGTACTTCTAATTTGATAAATATATATAATTAAATATATATATTTATAAATATATAAAAATATTTATAAATAAATATAATTATTTATAATTATAATTATAAATAAATATAGATATTTTTAAATAATTATAAAATTATAATAAATATATTAATTGTATATATTAATAAAAGTATAAGTATAATAAATATAGTTATTAATATTTTATATATTTATTATGTATAATTATAAATATATTAAATATTTTTAATAAAAGTTTAAAATTATAACTAAATATACATTTATTTATAATATTTATAATTTTATAAATATATTTAATTAGAAAATTATATTTTATATATATATAAATATATTTTTATTTTTATTTATTTTTCATTATAATTATAAATAAATATTTATTTATTTATTATATTTATAATTTCATAGATATAAATAATAATATAAATAAATTATTAACATTATATATTTATCAGCATTTTTTTCAATAATAAAGAGAGGCCTCTATAAATGCTAAAAAAGATCTGATAAACATTGTCTTTATCATCGTTATAATTTCAACACTACTAAATACGCCTTTTTTTAGCACTTTCTATTTTAACGTTGATAAAACATACCTTTACCAGCGATCTTTAAGTAGCGCTGATAAAAAAAATAACTTGTTTTATAAGTGAACCATAATTGTTGGCTGCTTCTCTCGCATGCCTCAAACTCTCCCAGAAGACAACCTCTGTAGTGGTCGAACCCCTCCTCTACTGTTGTGAACCCCTCCTCCACCATCGTGAACCCCTCCTCTAATTTGAACCCCACCTCCCTGGTGAACCCCACCGCTGCTAAACCCCACCTTCATCGTTGAACCCCACCTCCACCGTGAACCCATCCTCCACCGTGACCCCCTCAGTCATGAACCCCACATCCATCACCAAACCCCTCCTCTGCCACCACCAAACCCCTCCTTTTCCATCGTGAACCCCACCTCCGTTGTCGTCGCTATCTCTACTACAAAAAAATCTGCTGCCATTAAACCCTAGCACGGTCATTGAACCCCCAAGCTAAAGTATCCTCCCCCTCCCCTTTCTTTATCTCTTTCTCAAACTACATATATGAATTTCTGTCCAATTAGAATTTATATGTTCCCAAAAATCCTCCTCCCACTTCCCTTATGTTCATTAAGAGTTTCTTCACCATCAGTGTTGTTTCCCCATGCATTTTTGTAAACTGATTTGGTGAATTAGTCATTTGGTATCACATCTATCCTGATGACCTAATTATCTAAAGACTTCTAGTGATAGCTGACATAACAGTTCAACCCTGACCCATCTTACTCTATTTTTCACTCTCATGTAATATGAATGATATTATATTTAAACTTCTTTCTCACACTAAGAATGAGTATCATTAGATTTAGGTTCTATTTTATATTTTGTTTGAAATTTTGAGTTAAATAAAAATTTGAAACTTAAGATTCAAATGAGTATAATATTATTACTGGGGAAAATGAGGAGGACTCTTCAAACATGGGATTTCTCATTTGGTATAAAATTGGATATGGAAGTGCCTAATACATTGAATTCTCTAGATCATTTATCCTTTTCAAGGAGGATTCAGAATCCTTCCACACACTTAACATCTCATGTTTCTTAGCCTCATTTCATGGGTACACTTTGGCCTCCAATACTTGGAGTTCATCTTTTTGAGCCTTACACATAACCCTTGTCCCTACAGAAATGGGTAAATGTGACATTTATTCTACCCTGATTTCATGATAATGGATCAAAAATACCCATAGGAATTTTTTCCTTTATAATTCAATCCTCACTCCTCCATCAAATCTAATTATAAGGGGAGGGGGATTCTTATTAAAAAAAAAAATATTTAAAACATATTAAGGAGAAATAATGATAAGAAAATAAATATTTTTATTTATGGGGTAGAGTCTCACTCAATCCAATGTTTCATGTAATGTTTTAGTAGAAGATATTTATATAGATCAATTGGTTGGATTTATGCTGAGTGGAATAGAAGGTTTGGTTCCAGTCTCAAATGGATTTTTTGTGGGATTATGTAGGCACCATGGTAATTTAACTATAATTTCAATGCTTTTGTGGTATAATTAATGTTCATGCAGTGTAATGTAAATAATTGATACTATATGAAGGTGTATTATGACGAGGGTTTTATCATTTTACATCTTTTTGTGGATGAATTTATCTTAAATGGAATGATGAAGGAAAAACTGGAAGAGATGAATATTGATTTATCTAAAATATCCCAAATAAAGGACCTTGGTTCTGGAAAGTGGATAGTGGGGTTAAATATTGAAAGAGACTTGATGTCTATAAATTTTTTCCTAACATAGTTGGATTATATCGAGAATATGTTGAAAGTTATCATAATTAGTGAGTTAAAACCTATGAGAACTCCTTTACCATGACATTTAAAACATCCAAATGAGGAGTAACCTAAAATAGATGATGAGTTAAAATTAATAGAGAATGTTTAATATTCATTAGTTATAGCATGTCTAATGCACATCGTGGTGTGTATAAGACCTGATATCATTTATGAGGTTGTTTTAGTTAAAGGATTAATGTTGAATCTAGGGAAGGGGAACTGGAAGGTTGTTAACCAGTTTTTTATATCTCAATTGTTTCGTGGATCTAGAACTCTATTTCAAAATGGATGATCCATTAAAGGGATTTTTTGGATTTAAAATTCGTATCATATAAAGACTCGTTGTAGAGCAATACTGACCAAGAGGAATCGGTGGTAAACATCAAATTTATGATTTAAAAATTATTCTTATATTAATTGGATTTCAGACTAAGATTTTGGGTGGTTTGAAATTGTTAAAAATGATGGAAAAAGTTGTTTTATTTTTAATGTGGTGAGTTAACCCTTGTGATCTATATTTAAAACTACATTTTTTAGCCTTTGTTATTTTTTATATCAACATTCTGTGTATTTATTTTGTTAAATATTAATATCACTGAATCAAATATAAATTTCCCTCATATTATGTGAATTGGAAATGTTCTTCCCACTAACATTCTTTGATATGATGGTTCATTTGAGGGTTCATTTGGTGAGAGAGATTCTATTATGTGGTCTTGTAAACTATAGATGGATGTACCCTATTGAAGGATATAAGAAGATTTTGAAAGTGTATGTCAAAAATAGAAGTCTACTATAAGATTGTATTGAGGAGTGATATATTTTTGTGTAATTCATTGAATTCTATTCATAATACTTGTCTGGTGTGGAAAGAATTTGTATACCAAAATCTCATCACACAGGGTAGCTTGCGGGTGAAGGAAGTTCTGGAAGGGATGTTGTCACAATATATATTATAGATCAGGAGTAGGCCCACCTTTAATTTTTTCATAATAGTTTTGAGGCTTCCCCATATGGTTGAAACATGTAAAGAATTTATTAGGCTTTTGAATCCATCAAGGGATTAATTGTGAATATCAAATACACATAATGAATAGTTTATATGATAGTTTTAGAACCATATTTTTAATGAGATAGATGAGAATACGGATTAAATTTCATCACGACGTCGATGCTTAGCTGTAGTACCATGTGTGTATGTATTATCATATAATGGTTATGTAATTTATGGTTATATGTTCTATATAAATTAACTTGATGAAAATAGTAACACGAAAAATAGTGGAGTTACAATTGTGGATAAAGTGATTCATGTTTCTGGTAATAAGGATAGAAATCCAGTTTATGAAAATATGTCATACTTTGGAATTATCAAATAAATATTGGAGTTGGATTATACAATATTCCAAGTGGTAATTTTTCAATGCAAGTGGGTTGATAATAGGACTGATATTAAAATATTTGATTTGGTATTAATAAAAGATGATTTCAATAAGGAAGGGTACAAATATGAACCATTTATAATGGAATAATAGGAAGTACTAGATTTTTATATTCTAGATCTCACAAACTGAAAGTGGTCAATTATTCTGTTATTGACCTAAACCACTAAAGGGATGGATGAAATTTCAACTGAGGATGACCCATTCATTGGGACGTCACAATAATTTCACAGCATTCCCAATGTAGATGGAATTTTTTATATCATATGAGACCATAATAAAGGGATTTGGATAGTCGATAGAGGGGTCAAAACCCCTCATCCTTTTAAAAAAATAGATTTCAATAATCAAGTTATATATTTTTTTGTAATAGAAATCATGTTACCTCATGTTATTTTCTGCTCACTACTAAATTTATGAAATCTAAATTAAATGTTAAACCACATATACCAATAATGAATTCTGAACCTACTGGTAGTTCCTTTCCTAAGGCACAACATGTATCTCAAAATGCTGCTACTCGTAGTGCAGATGAACAACGACCTTAATCACATGTTGATGCTCTCAATCTTAAGGAGAAACAGGTTTCCCAACCTGTTGTTACTCTCAGTGCATAGGTAAAATGACCATCTATACATGCTAAGGATACCGCTCTAGAGGAACATATTGACTATGTTAAATATGAGGAAATGGTAAGCAATGAAGAATCAGTGATGCATAAAAAATAAGAGCTTCATTGTTTGATGGTGTTATAAAAAATTACTAAGGAAAAAATAAAAGACACTAAATTTGAGGTCAGATAGAATGCACAAGGCTAGTATGTTAACCCCAATAATTTCATTTTCAGTAGTTACATTAGAATTTTCACTTGTCAACATGTGTTGATTGATGTATATTAGTGGCACTATGTTGTGATCATGATTAATACAATAATGTGGTAAGAGATTATGGTAACATTATGATATCATTTCTTTATTTTACTAAAAACTAAAATAATGAGACATTGTATTTCTCTACATCATCCCTCATAGAGTGCACTTATAGTAGATGAATCCCATTAGAAATATGTATTAATGATTCCTAGAAGGTCTCACTGAGGAATTAGCTCAATTTTAATGAGATTTCATATTAAACATTTTGAAGGAAAAATAAACCCTCACCCACCAATTATCTATGCACACATGATAACCCAAGTATCATTGGATGCGTTTACTATCCATCACATAGATTTGTCTTTTCAGGTACATCATAGATAACAATACATTGTTTGAAGATACATTCATTCATCACTTTGATAAACAATTTTTTATTTATAAAATAGCAACTGAGTGTTGAAAATAAGTAATAGGTAGAAAAAACAACATACCCCTACTATAAAGAAATTATGGGGTACGATTCCTTTGAAAACAAATTGGTACATATTTTAAATCTACTATAATACTTTTATGTGTCATGAAACAACACCATAATTATATTCCTCTATATATATGTAGAATGATGACTCCAAATCCAAAGCCACTTCCATCCCATGTCATGTTCTATGGAAATAATTATGTGTAAATAATGATGGGATACTAATAGATGAAAACACACAAAATGTGTGGGAGAATGTGTAAGTATGAACCAAAAAATTCTTTTTCATTAAATCTCTGTTACATAACAATGATTACTTATTTTATTATATTTTCTATCTGAAATATTCATAGAAATCAACATCACCTATACTAGATTAACACATATTATCAATGACCTTTAAGTTTCCATAACAGTATGGTTTCATTAGAGGTGTGGGTTTTTGGGGTGGTACCCCAAACATATTGTGAGAAAAAAAGAGGGGGATAACAGTGAAGAAATAAAATAGATGGTAGAAAGACTATCTACACTTGAATAAAAATACCTATGGAAGAGATAGATTCTAGAAACTTTTATGGGGGGAATTAAAGAGAATAAAAAACTCAAGAACAACCATCGTTTGAAGACCTCGGTCCTCCCCAATAAACTTTGAGGTGATCCATTCCCCTTAAAGAGAACTCTTAGCCAAGGTAATCAGTGTTCTAATAATTTTTTCTCTTAAATGTGAATCACATATACAAGGATACTTTTCTTGTACTGATATTCAATAGTGTGATATTGATTATCATTTATATATATCAACACCCACCCATTGCCTTGTAGTGAGGGCTATAGTGTTCAATATCCAAAATGACATGCTACACAACAGACCACTTCGAATAGGTCATGTGAGAGTGTCAATTAGCATAAACGGTGAGTCGAGCACCGAGATACCTATTACAATCGATGAGGAAGATATTCATATGATTAAATAGGATTTTGGAACATTCATTGCATGGCCATTACATCTTAAAAAACATGTCGGCAAGGAGGAATTAATTTTCAATTTATAATTCAATCTAAAACTTTAACAATTAATGAATAAAAGGTTTTAACCAATGAATGTTATTATAGACAGAAAAAGGGAAGGTGTGAAATGAAAGACCAGATCAAACCCATCTAAAGAATCCACCAACTGATTTAGAATATCTTCTGAAAGAACCTTTACCCTTCCCATTCTATATCTTCATTTACCAGCATTGAAGGTTCATGTCGATAAAAAGTTAATAATATTTTAGTATTCCCATAGTTAATTTTGAAGAAAATATATTTGGAGAGGAAGTTGGAGACTACATTTGTGTTGAGAATGTAAATGAAATCCTTGACTATGATTGGCCAGGATCCTCAATTATAAATGAATATATGAGGCATGTTTTCATGATTTGATTTTACAAAATCTGATATACTGTGTTAATTATCACTAAATACATTTCATATTTTTGGCAGGCACATGTATCCAAAAAATGAAAGGATTTTCCCATGAATCAAAATTGGACTCGTTTGTCCTCACACCATCTCTACAGAATAACCAAAAAAAGAATTAAAAAATGATGAAATAGTGGCAGGCCTGATAAAAAGATTTAAAATGAAACTTTTGGATGATAGACTCTTATTAATACTAACGATTTTGGGGTAAAACTATAAAATTTAATCATATCAATTATATTTTCATTACATTCATTATGTATTCCTTTTTTTGTCTTTAGTAAATAATGTATACTCATTGTGGTCAATTTGGATACTCCAAATATTTATTTTCTAGATTCAATGCATGCATATCCAACAGGCTAACCACAAATGATGGAATTTGTTAATTTTGAATACACTACATAAAATATTTTAGAACTAAACATAATGATATATAATTTATATTATATATTAATGAGGATTCTGTTAAGGGAGGGTGGTGCATCAATATCGTGAAAAACAAGTAATGAGGTCGGGGGCTAAGCACGAGGACCGTGAAAAGTTCTACAACTGGAAAAGTATCAATTCATATATAATAACATTTCACTATCCAAACACATATAAAAAAAATTACTTATTATCTTCAATGTTTCTACAGTATCCAAAATAAACAAATGGAAAAGATTATTATTATTATGTTTCTAAATTTATAAGATAGATCATAATCTATAAACAAACTAACATCCCTGAGGAGGTATTTTTGCAGATAATTACTATTTAATTTTAATTATTTATTAATCCTTTGGGTATTTATATTTTTCCAATACTACTATGACTGTCAAAAAAGACTCATATTCAAAAGATAATATAGACTTTAATAGAAATGACTAGGCAATATACCTGATGGAATAATGTACACAAATAGCATGAAGATGTTACTTCCATAGAAGTAATGGATTGATTAATATTTATGTTTAATTTAATTCTTTTTAGTATTACTCACAAAATAATTGTTTTTTTATATAGGTGGATTTCTTTGTTTGAGTTGGTGTGGTTTGTTTGAATCTATTAATTATTTTGAGAGATAGGGCTTCGAGGGTGCAACTGAGATAATGAAAACAAATAAATGGGACAAGAATGTATGCAAAAATCATGAAATTATTAATTTATACTAATTATTTAATTAATTTTTTCAACATTTTAACATAAATATTTATGTTAATTTCCTTATCATTTTTATCTAACACTTATTTAGTTTTTTCCACTAATCGTTACGCTTCCCCTTGATTCAATATTCTAAGATTCTAACACTATATAAATTTGATGTTATTTGGTGTAAAAAAGTTCAATTAGTAATTCATAAGAGTGGATAAAGTTCATGTGCTCATTTTGATGACTTCTCATGAAATAATCGGTACATGATCTTCCTTCACTCTACTAGATTTTAACAAAAAGAATGGTTTTTTCACTAAGAACATCAATTAAATATGAAGTGTTGACAGTTCAATAAATAAAGGAATTGGAAAGTATGATAAAATTGGAATTTAATATTTGTTTCGAGACATTAGGATGTGTATAATTCTTCCTCACCTCAATATGACACACAATTTTATAGGTATGACTCCATGTGCTTCTTTCTATTTAAAATTGACATAAATTTTAATAAAAAAGAAAACTGACATTCTCAAAACTGAGATAACCTATTTATATTGTTTGGATACTTTATGAAAATGGTCCATAATTTAATTTTTACATATAG
The DNA here is from genome assembly GCA_963277665.1 of Viscum album. Taxonomy (NCBI): domain Eukaryota; kingdom Viridiplantae; phylum Streptophyta; class Magnoliopsida; order Santalales; family Viscaceae; genus Viscum; species Viscum album. The sequence continues at coordinate 1,135,960,591 of OY728166.1, forward strand.
GAATTAGCCTCACCTCAATATGATACACGATGTGCTCGGTATGACTCAAAGTGTCTCTTTTTATTTAAAATTGACATTATTTTTATTTAATAGATCAAGTTACATAATAAAAACCAATAAAATGAATTTATATTTTTTTATACTATAGGAAAACAATATAAGTCATTTATGAAATGTAGTAATCAACTACACCTCAATATGATGCATTTTGTGACCGGTAACTCAAAGTGTCTTTTTTGTTTAAAATTGGCACTAATTTCATTGACAAGAACTAGTGACATACTGAAAACCAAGTAAATACATTCAGATTGTTTGGATATTTTAGGAAAATAATACATGGGTAATTTTTTATGTGTATGAGTCAACTACACCTCAATATGTTTCATAGTGTGACCAGTATGACTCCAAGTGGGTCTATTTATTTAAAATTGACATTAATTTTATTAAAAAAGAAAAATTGACATAATGAAAACCAAGAAAATACATTCGGATTGTTTTTATACTTTAAAAAATATCCATGAGTAATTTTTGATATATAGGAATCAAGAACACCACAATCTGATGCACGGTTTGATCGGTATAACTAAAAGTGTTTGTTATGAGTTTAAAATTGACATTTTTGTTCAAAATGTGTCACTCACTAAAGACCAAGAAAACATGCTCCGATTTTCTTGATAACTTATTACAGAGATTCATATTCCATTTTTTACGTGTGTAAATAAGTGTCTCATAAAAAAAACATGTTGCGACCTGTATGACTCAAAATTCAAGTATCCAGTTTGAAATGACATTTTAGTAAAAAACAAAATTAGTATACTAAATTCCAATCAAACCCATTCGTATTATTTGGAAACATTAGTAAAATGATCTATATGTCATTTTTGATGTTTATGAATCAAACACATCTCAATATGTTGCATGGTACGGCTGGTATAACTCAAAGTGTCTCTTTTTATTTAAAATTGACATTAATTTTAGTAAAAAGAACATATGACATACTAAAAACGAAAAAAATGCAATCTTATTTTTTGAATAATTTATTAAAATTCTCCATTAGTCATTTTTTATTAGTAGGATTCAACAGAACCTCAATTCAATTCATGGTGTGACCACTATTACTCCAAGTGTGTCTTTTAATTTAAAATTGACATTAATTTTAGTAAAAAGAACAAGAGACATATTGGAAACCAATAAAATGTATTCTGTTTGTTTTTATAATTTATAAAAATAGTTCATGGGTCATTTTTGATGTGTTGGAATCAAACCCACCTCATTTTGATGAATGGTGTGATCGATATGACTAAAAATGTCCCTTTTTATTTATAAATGACATTGATTTTAGTAAAAAGAACAAGGAAAATACTGAAAACTAATCAAATACATTTGGATTGTTTTAATGATTTATTAAAATGATCCATGAGTCATTTTTAATGTGTATAAGTCAATAGTACCTCAATCTAATGCATCGTGTGTCCAGTATGACTCCAAGTGTTTCATTTTTTTTAAAATGGACATTAATTTAATTAAAAAGAACAAGTAACATACTAAAAACCGATAAAATGCATTCATATTGTCTTGATACTTTAATAAAATAGTCTATGATTCATTTATGACATTTAGGAATCAACTTCACCTCAATATGATGCATAGTGTGACCAGTATGAATAAATGTGTCTCTTTTTATTTAAAATTTACATTAATTTTTGAAAAAAAGAACAAGTGACATAATGAAAAATGATAAAATGCATTCTAATTATTTTGATAATTTAGGAAAATGTTCCATGGGTCATTTTGGAAGTGTTAAAGTCAACCGCACCTCAATCCAATTCACAGTGTGACCAGTATGACTCCAAGTGTATCTTTTTATTTAAAAATGACATTAATTTAAGTAAAAAAGAACAAGTGACATACTGAAAATCAAGAAAATGCATTTAGATTATTTTTATATTTTAGAAAAAAATCCATGAGTCTTTTTTGATGTATAGGAATCAATATCAACTCAATCTTATGCACGGTGTGACCGGTATGACTAAAAGTGTATGTTATCAGTTTAAAATTTGACATTTTCATTCAAAACATGTTAGTCACTGAAAAAAGAAAACACACTCCGATTGTCTTAATAATTTAGTATAGTAATTCATAAGTAATTTTTGAAGTGTATTAATTAGTCTCACATAACCATTGCATGATGTGACCAGAATGACTCAAAATGTGTGTTTTCAGTTTGAAATAGAATTTTAGAAAAAAAAACACAATAGGCATACTAAAAACTAAGAAAACCCATTCATATTTTTTGATATTTCAGGAATATCATCCATAACTCATTTGTGACATGTGGGAATCAACCCCATCTCAATGCGACCAACAGTGTGGCCAATATATCTCCAAATGTGTCTTTTTTATTAAAATTTTTCACTTTATAAATGCCTTCCTTCATATTAAAGTTTAATTTATTTCTTTATAGTATTACTAACATAATATTTATTTTCTTATATATGAAGAATCGTTTTCTTAAGTTGAGATAATTTTTTTGGCAACTGATACCATGGCAGAAATTTTTGAGAGGGAAACATGGGCATTAAAAGATGAATCATTAATGTTTTTTAATGTTTGTTGGATAAGTGTAGATTTAATTATATAAAATATTGTTTGAAATGTATATAAAAGTTTTTTTATATATACCATGGGAAGATATTTTTTTATTCATGATGTCAATTAAATGTATATAACATTTTTTGAAATTATAGGTTTTAGCTGGGTGTGATGTAATATTAACAACACACTACAATAAACATGGCCCTTATCAATGCAATATCTAGCGATGATAAAGGGGGTAATTTTTTAGTGTTTTTTTAGTGATGATAAAGGACCCCCTTTATTAGGGAAGTGATTAACAGTGCTTTTTTAGCACTTTTGAAATATTTTTTTCATGCTGTTAAAGGGAATATGTGTAGAAATGAAATGTGTTCTACTTGTTTCATGTCAATGGGTGTGCCATCCAGATTTTGAGTGTTCACGTCTAGGGTGGGAGGAATGTTTGGATTAATAATTTAAAAGATATTTAACACTATAAGAAGAAAATTCATCATGTCATTTCATTGGAGGAAATTATTCCATTGAAATTGTCATGTTTCTCCATATATTGGTTCATCACTTTAAGAGATTCAGAATCCATATTCTAGGTTCTGTCTATTTAAACCTTTTTGAATGTTGAAACTATGGTAAATTGAACTATATAATATGGAATATGATAACACGAAACTTTGAAGTGTGATGTGATCATGTCCAAAAGGGTTTAATCTACCCCCAATTTTTTATTATAGGGTCACAAAAGAAATGTCCCTCGTGGAGACTATCGAAGTGGAGAAGAACTTTATAAAACAATTTCGATGTTTTCCTAGGAGATTCTAGATTGTGGATTCAGGATTTTATGGAGAATAATATGGGAGAATTATATTTTGATGTTTTCCTTGGATAATTATTTGTAGAACAAAATCGATACCAAATGTACCATCTTGGTCACATTAAATCATCAAATAAGGCATTCATTCATTCAGACCCTCACATTTATTTAGGTGTTGTTTTGTTTTTTTTGTGTTAGACTTGTACATGGGTTAGGCCTATTTGGTTCAAACTAGAAAAAACTCAGCCCATCTGTTAATCAAGTTTTTTTCAGACCGACCCTGACACAACACATTTATTAATTGGGCCTTGAAAGAAAAGATCAATGGGCCTTAATGTATTATTAAATAAAATAATTTTTATATGTAATGATATTTAATAAATATAAACATTAAAAAATCTTTAAAAATATAATTACAATATAACTTAATGGGGTTGGGTGGGTTTCTTATTAGGGAAATAGTTAAATCGTAATCCTTGCTATATTTTTAATCAGGATTTTAAATTTAGGCCCATTTAAAAATAAAGCTTAATATATTAGGCCCTAATGTGTTTTTCATCTAGTCAGACTTATCAAGACATAAAGGACCCCTTACCCATGTACAGTTCTATATTTATATCCTGTATATATATATATATATATATATATATAACATTTTACTAAAAAATATATATTATATGTGTTTTAATTAATTTACTCAAAAATATTTTTCTTGAAAAAAACCATTTTCCAAAGCCCATATTTAATCAAATAAATTTTATGAATGAAATTATAATATACATGACCTTATAAAAGTCAGTAAAGGCACTTCCAACTGAGGTTATAGTGTGGTTAAAGGTTTAATAATTCTATTTGATTATTAATCTCTGATTTGGATTTTAATTGTATATTATATTATGGGATCAATTTAATTTTTGCGAGAACCCCTTTTTGTCATCCCTAATTGTTTTTCCATGTTTTCAAAATTTAGAAACTGAAATCAATTTCTGTATTCCCAAGAAAACCAAAAAATATAACGACATCAAAAAAATATAAGAAAATATTAAAATTGCTTGTTCAATCTTCTCTAAAACCCCCTCATTCTATCAACACCGATCAACCAAAATGTTATTTATATCTTCTTCCCAGGTGCCTTCACAATTCATATTACAAGCAAACAACATTATTAGTGGTACTTTCTCTTCTTCTGTGGCGAGTTAAATGTTTTTTATTTTCAAATTTTGTTCTTCTCCTTCTTGATAAATATATGGATGAAAACCACAAGGTGAATATAAAGAAGGGTATAATGTTGGTGGATGTCTCTACATTTCCCCTCATGGCCACTGTGGTGGTGTTCTTTGAAAGGTACCATCATGAGGGAGTCTCGTAAGAACTTTCTTCCTCTATGAAGACCTTCCAGTGTATCTATTTATCTGTTAGTTACCACAAAAACCCATAAGAGATGATTTGGGAAGTGCTGGATGCATTAGTGCATCGCGTCTTTGAGGCGGAGGCCCAAAGATCTAGTCACATAGATATGGAAAATGAAGACCTCATGGTGACCTGTGTGAGGAACTTCTTATTGAGATTTAATGTGTGCATTAACATCTTCACTATAATGTAATTTGTAAATATGTTCCTTCTCCTACTTTGTTAAGGTAATTTTAACAACATCTCTTCTAGAAATACCTTCACTCAAAAGGTGTTTGCTATTATGAGACTTTGGGAGGCCGATGCTTTAAACATATGATAGTTAATCGGTAAAAAATTCAATAGCTTCTTCAAAAAAATATTGTTCTACAATAAAACCTTCTGGATGACTTTGATTATAGACATACCCTTTCAAAATCTTCAAATGTCATTCAATGGGGTATATTCATCTGTAATGGACAGGACCGCATAGTGGAACCTCTCTAACCGAGTGAACCATTAGGTGGACCATTATATAAAATAATTATGGTGGGAATAACATCTATAATTCACATAATATAACTGCAATCTCTTTATTCATGATGAGTAACTTTGTCGGGTATACAACATTACTACATATGGATTTGAAAAAGATGTATAGTATGATTAATGTATGTCATACATTTTGAGGAATAAATGAACAGAAAGCAACAAACATTAAACATTATATCAAAACACTACAATCATGTGATTTAAATCCTTGTTACATAATTATCCATTGACATGAAATTCTTAACATTTTATGAATAACCCTGTGGAAATTTTTCACTAGTAACGAAAATAAAAAATTGAAATTTTTCTTGCCTAGATAAAGTGTAATTTGATGGAGGAAGAAAAGTCTACCTTTTACCCTTCATTTGTGCCAACTCTTCACTTATCTTCATTTAAATCATGTCCAACCTACACATGATTAAATCTTTCATTTTTTCAGGAAATTTTAGTAATTTTCCACTAATGATATCAAATATTTTTTTTCTACATGCGTGACATCTTGATTTTTTTTGAAATACATACAATTTCAATATAGTAATTCAAATAAAATTAATATCTTCTTCCAACAGGATTTTGTATTGTTTTTCAAAAATGTTTTACCAAAAATAGTGTCAATATTTTTATCTTTTTTTTAAAGTTGATTTCCCATTACTGGAGACAGTGTTGTACCTTGTTTGATATTCTCTTCGAATGTTGTCATCCAAGATCAGAAAATGGGACACCCCAAAATTCATTTAATGTTATAGCCTGATAAATTTTCATAAGTGAGGAAGTAATTTATAATTCCATAAAACATGGACCTAAATGTGAATTATTCACTTCTATGAGCATTATACATTATAACTCATGTATCCCATATGAATTTATGTTATTCAATCAATGGATCCAAATAGAAATCAATATCATTACTAGGTTTCTTTGGCCCAGATTTAAACAGAGAAAACATAATTTATTTGGGCTTTATGCATAACCATAGCGGAAAGTTATAATTTACCAACATTATGGTCCATGTACTATGAGTTCTACTCTGTACACTAAAAGGATTTATTCTATCTATAGACAACACAAGACAAATGCTTCTCAGCTCTTCTCCAAATTTAAGAAACTAGTAATCAACTTTCTTCCACTGGGAGAATCAACTGGATGATATAGATTCCCATATTTAATTATTGTATATTCATTACATGTTAATTTTCTTGTGGTTTCCTAAAAGTCATATACTCTTCTAGACCATGGAGTGATAGGAATGTACTATAAAAATTTCTATGGACTTGATTCATTTTCTTGTATTGATATATGACACAATTAGGGTATTTTAGGAGTGATTCATGGTCCTTGAGAAATAATATTCAATCATTTGGAAAAGAATGTATTTTTGTAAATATTATTCCTATTGAACATAACATTAATTTATCATTATATGTTCAGCATGGTGGTTCATTTTCTTCTGATAGCATATCTTTCAGAAGTCCAAGTAGTTCTTCAAATCTAGTGTCCCTGCATCCACTGCTAGATTTAAAATTATATAACTTTAATATAGATAAAAATGTTGTGTATTTTGTACAATAGTATACAATATTTTCTTGGAATAACTATTTAACTCCTTAAACAACTTTGGTAAATCACAAAGGTCATTTTAAATTTCCATTTTCATTTTTTCCATGAGATCTCCATCATCTTTTTCAAAGTTATTCATATCAAATGATTCATAAATCATAGTATCATCCCAATTGATGTAAAAATTTATTTTTTTCCCCGTGTTTAGTCCAACATTTATATCTTTAATCTATTCATTGAAAAATAAAATGTTTTTCTAACTCTTTCAGACTAATTTTTCTTTAATAAAAACTACGTAAACAAGGATATACGATTTTAGAAGGGACTTTTGCTTTCTCTCTTCCAAAATTCATGAACACTTTAATTCCATATACATATTAATTTTTCAAACTATTAGTGTTCATCCATTTTTAGTTCATATCCATCCTATTGTGTTCATAAAACATAAATTTTATACAATATATAAATAAATACACATAAGATATTCATTATAGAAAGTGTAAGTTATATAAAATACTAATAAGGGGTACTCAATATTTGAATGTTTCAAAAAAATTTAGTATGTTGAAAAAAATGGGTAATTGAATTTAAAAAATAATAATGTATCCACATAAAATCATTCTTAAACACCCTAAACAAATGAAAATATAATATAGGATTTTAAGGAGTAATAAGAAACTCAAATATGATAAACAAGATTAATAAACACTAATTCAACCAAATAGATCTGTGGTTTCATGGATTGAGGAATAACACTAATGGTAAAAGTGAGAGAACAATCATTATTTTGGTATAATTTTTATGAATTTGGAAATAAAGGAATACATCTTGGTTTGAGGGGATAAATACTTTAATGAATAAAAATATTGATCATTTCTACTAGAATATTTGAGCACCTAGATATTCAAAATCCAACAATAAGGGATATTGGAATTTAGAAAAATAGTGGGAGATATAATGTAATCATTAATGACATCATAATTAGTAATCATTAAAATGAAATAAATATTTTTGATTTTTATAGATAATGGATTATTATATGACAACATCACTTTCATTATGATATAAATTAGAGAATGATAATATCATATCCAGTGAAAACTTATAGAAGCAGTACAAACACTAACACATTATACTATATGAATAATAGAAGTTAAATTTGTTAGAATCTCTTATACTTGATTATCAACAAAATAGAGAGAGTGATGGAGAGAAGGATTCCTATATAAGGCACATAGATGATGCATCATATTTCTAATGAACCATGTTATTAGTCAAGTCTATCATATGAAGATATAGTATAAGGACATGGATAGATAAACTATATTGAATAATCTTAAAGAATATGATAATGGGAGGGAGATAATGGAAGATAATAAATGATATTATCACTAAACTTTATATGTGTAAACCGAAATATGGATAGTGTAATGACCCTAACCAGAATTACATAAACAACACTAGGTTAGATAATAATATAACCTCTAACACATATCAAAGTCACTAAAGGACGGTTTAAATATTGGGTGTAAAAACCATAAATTGGAGGTGGTACCCCCCCCCCCCAAATAGAAACAATTAGTATCAGAGGTCAAACAAAATTCTAGCATGACCCTTGGGGTCACTGGACATGCAGACCCAAAATCATCATTACCCTATATAAGAATACATGTTAGACAAAAATCAATGGAAATAAATGATTCAATATATATACACACACACATATATGTCACATATAAAAACTCACTTATAGTCTATAATAAATATAAAATATATAAAAACTTGTTGTTAAAACATAATTTGAACTAAGGGTACCATAATGATTCCAAAATTGAATGCTTGATGTGATAAAACCTCATGTGCTTAACTGGGGATGGACCCTCTACATCTAATCCATAAGAAAACTGAGGACCATGGTGAATTCTAAGAGGAACTAGATCCTATGATACATATAACCAATCAAGGAACATACATCACTCCACTAACATGGTTCCTAAAAAATAGCATTTGAAGTTCCATGTAAATTGATGTGTCTATAAAAGGTGTTAGTATATATATATATAATCATTTGGGAACCAACAATGTGCCTCAAATCAGTATTAAATTAAAAATAATATGCATAAAAATTTATACACATTAATATAAAATATACAAAAAAATTATTTAGTAATAATATATAAAACATAGAAGTAAAACAAAGATGAATAAATCCAAGGTTCAGTGTGACATAGAACAAATAACTCTATATATCTAGGGGGTCCATACAATGGTAGTCAATCAAACAATCAATCATAGAAAAATCATTCTATTCATAATCTAAAATCAAAATAGTATACAATCACTAGAACAAAAATAATGACATTCTCGAAGAAGAAATCAAAAATGAAACCAAAAATACACAAAGAAAATCAAAAAGACTATTTTTCTAGGTTGAAGAAAATTTGAAACCCTCATCAGAAAACATAACTATAATCGAAAACTAGATGTTGGATGAGATGTTAAACCAACTGGAGGAATTCAAGTGGTGTGATTTGAGCTTTGATTCACTAAGGAGGATCGTCGACCGCAGGTGGATTATGCAGAAATCTTCTGATATCATGACGGGTTTGCAAAATGGTTGGGTTTTTTTAAATAGATCATGACACTTTTATCAACACTTAAGTAATAAGAACTGATAAAGTTAGGTCTTTATCAGTGATAAAAAAGTGCTGATAAATTAAATCATTATCAACGCTAAAGTTAGAGTGCCGATAAATATTCATTTTATCAGATATTTGTTTAGCACTGATAAAGCCTCATCTTTATCAGCACGAAAAAGTGCTGATAAAGTTACTTTTATCAGTGATTATTACATAATCATTGATAAAGGATTTATAATTCTAATTATAAATAAAAAAATTGTAACTATTTATATATACTTAATAAATATATATAAATATAAATATAGAAAATATATTCCTTTTTAAATATATTTATTATAATTTTACAATTATTTATTTATAATAATAGAACTTTTTTAAAAATTTATATTTATATCATTATATATATTTATATAATTATACAGATATATATTTAATAAATATATATAAATATAAATATAGTAAATATATTCATTATTTAAGTAAATTTATTATAAATTTAAAAATTATCTAAATATATATAATTAGTTATTTATAATAATATAAATAATTTTAAAAAAATATTTATTTATTTATTTATAATTATAAATATATAACTGTATAAATATATTATATGTACATTTATAAATAAATTAATTTACAAATATATTTTTGACATTACTAATGAATATATAATGTAAATCACATAAATATTTTGTAATATAAAAATCATATTTATATACATTAAGGTATATCTATATATTTAATATATACATTTTAATAACATTAATTACCATTATTATCTAATAAATAAAATTTTTAATTATTAATAATGTATAATCAATTTATTTATTTTTATCAATAATTATTTAATTAATAAAATTTGTATTATTTTTTTAATAAACTAATTTTTAAATTTATATTTATTTAGTTATATAATTTTATTTATTCGGACCTTTATCAGTGCTAAAAAAGTGTTGATGATAAAAATATTTATCAACACTAAAAATAATGCACTGATAAAGGGTACCCTTTATCAGTGCAAAAAATAAATCCTTGATAAATGGTACCCTTTATCGATGCTAAAAGTAAAGTGTTGATAAAGGCATCCTTTATGAGCACTAAAAATAAATCACTAATAATGGTTCACTTTATCAACACTGATAAAAGGTTAAATTTATCAGTTCTTTCTTTAGTATTGACAGAGATTCCATTTATCATTGCTTTTTTAGCGCTAATAAATACCATCATTGTTAAACACGGGTTTTTTAGTAGTGGGGGTTCTTCTCATTCTTAAGAAGGTGAGAGGAAGAATTCAAGAGAGAAGGCTATTGTTCATAATGATTCTTAATTATTGATTAATGATGCACAATGGATAAAACCATCTATTTATAGAGCTAGAGTTTATGTTAAAATATTATTTAATTGTTTTCCAACCCTTAAATAATATTATAATATTTAACAAACCTCGTTCCATATAGTCTTATTATTATTATTATTATTATTATGGTTTTCTCTAATTCGTGCAATGATAAATATTATTTTACCATCTTATAAATTAACATTAATCATCGAATGCAATCTTAGTCCACTCAAACTCCTCAAAATTTATTGAATATATGAATAAATATTTAATTAACTTAAATAAATGTTTTATTCATAAGATAATGAATAAATATATATTAAATATTCAATAAATAAAATAATTATTTTATCCACAATCCATCAAATAAATATTTATTAAATATTCATATTATCAAATGATTTTTTATTAATTAATAAATAATTATTTATTACCTTGCAAATATTAGCAGCCAAAAAAACATGAATAAAATTATTCCTTTTCCTTGAGAGTAATATTTACTCTATTAATTAAATTCAAAAATAATATATTCCATATCAACAGAAACACTTAGTTTGTGACCCACTAGGGTTCTTTCTCATTAGCATTAGGTTGGATTTACTAAATTTTGAGATTACTATCTAGTAATGGGCTAAGACATCATAGAGAAAGAATTTAATGTTGCAACAACAAAAACCACATAAAAATGCTCACTGTGTAATATAATACTTTTATCTCAATATCTCATCAAGCAGGTCGCACATTTGTGTCATCAACCTATATACTTGATACGTTTTTATTTGAGTATCTAAAATAAATTTCATTACACCATGGAAATGGAATTTATGTGACATTTATATTTTAATAAAAGGGCCAAGATATCAAATTCCATAAATATTGAAGGTAAAAACCCTTCCTTGGCTTATCTTTTAATAACATGTGATTCATGATATATCCAACATACCATAATTTCTATAACATAAGGAGTGATAGTTTTTAAATTAATATAAGTTAATGTGTCATTAAATTCATTAAAGAAAATATTAATGTACAAGGAATATTACACATGAACATGTTGGGGTTCAACCCATTTTTGGAATTAATGGTTCCTTTAAATGGGGAAACATTTTAAAGGGAAACGCACATCAAGGAAGCATGATTTTAATTCACACGAAGACACATTTTTGACGTGGGAAGGAGTGCCTATAAAATGGAGGCACCATCCATGATTTATCATACACAATACCAAAAGCATAAGGGTGCACATGCCGCACCAGCAGAGGGAAGAGGCTTGTGAAAAAATTGTGGACAACAGTTTCGAGTATGGGTGGCTGTGGGAAATGGAGAACTGGGTTGTGCAATAAGGTGATACAACAATGGAACGTGTTTTGGATTGATCTCTGAAGGGTGAAGACTTATCATAAAATATTATCAGAGAGGTGGAAAATTGGTATTGGGGTGTGAATTTCACATAAGTTTTTCTACATTGTATTTGTAATTCATGTTTGGGATATTGCATGGATTATTTTTATTCTCTCATTTATAGTGAATATTCTCAGAGTTTCCCCATGGTTTTTTAATACTCTACAAGGAGGATTTTTTTATGTTAAAATTTGGGTCCCCTTTATTATTCTACTATTTGGTTTGGCGCATCAATTACATAGGTGATTATCAAAAAAAATTTGTTGCCACAACTGAGTTTATTTTGAAACCAATCATATTCTAACCCAACATATGGAATCAGAGGAGGTTATTTTTGTCTCTTGCTGATTAAATATGGTTGATTATCACCATGGTATTCCTGCCCATATTGAACTATTTAATAGGAAAAATGATTTTACACTTTGGAAGTAAAGAGTTAAAAATATTCTGGTCTTTGGGAAGAGAACATAGGAATTGAATAAAAAATTAGATAAACTGGAGACAATGAGCATTGGTTATTGGAAGGATATGTGAAAGTTGGCAGCAAGCACGATTCAGACATATTTGGGTGATAATACACTAAGGGAAGTGATGAATCTGGCAGATCTAGAGGAGATCTGGGTGAAGCCTGAAAGCATGTATAAATAAAAATCCCTCACAAGTAATTTAAATTTGAAGAAAAGATTGTATCGTTTGAGAATGATAGAGAATGGATATTTAGGTAACTATCTGGACAAGTTCCCCAAAATTCAGACGGAGCTATCCTCAGTGGTGGTCAATATTGATCATAAAGGTAATGTGATACCTATTGAAATAGAAGAAGAAGACAAGGATTTTCTTCTTTTGGGTTTGTTTCCTGATTCATATGATAATCTCGTCACCACACTATTGTTCGGGAAATATACACTGAAGTTGGATGATGTGATTTCGTCTTTGTTGATGAACGAAACTCAGTGAAAGAAAAATTGTGGTGAATCTTTAGTTAATAGTGGTATTTTGGTTGTGGCAGATGGACACAGTAGTTGGAGTGGTCGGTCAAAGACAAGAAGAAATGTCAAGTGCTTCTTTTTCAATAAGGAGGTTCATGTGCAAAGACACTGCTATGAATTGTAAAATAATCAAGAGGAAAATAAGGTGCACGACACTAATTTTGAGAATACTGGCATAATTCTTGTTCAGGGAGAGGGTGATTTACTTTTAGTTGGCATTGATTGTCGCAGGTGGTATTTGTACACTAAATGGGTGGTTGATTTAGCAGTATCGTGCCATATTTCACCAAAGAGGGGACTATTTCCTTCATATAAAAAAGGTTACTTTTGTATATTGAAGATGGGAAGCATAGATTTTTCTAATATCATTGATTTTGGTGATATTTGTATCACTATAAATATAGGTTTTACACTAACATTGAAGGATGTGCGACATATGCCATGTATACACCAAAATTTGTTATTTGTTTGTGCTCTTGATACTGATTAATTCAGGAGTTCATTTAGCGGTGGAAGATGGACTTTTTCTAGAGGATCGATGGTTTATGCATGAGGAAAAATGGATGACACTCTTTACAGGATAGATGTAAAGGCATGTGGTGATGTGATGAATCCAATTGCGAAGAGGAATTTGTCAGATATGTGGCACAAGAGATCATCGTGCGTGAGTCAAAGACCATTGACTAAGTTGAAGAAGGTTTGGAAGATGAAGCATGTCCGGTCCGATGTTTCATATCTTAAACCTAATTCATTTTCTTCAGAGAGTGCCACTATTAAAGAAATAATGAAAATCAAAGATTGGGATGATGCGCTGAGAGTGTTTGACTGCTCGGAGGTTGTTGAGAAGAGGGAGTGAGTAATTCATCCAGGTGCTTTAGATCATGTGGTGATCACAATTATGGGGGATACAGATATGATTGATTATGGTATTAGAGATGAAGACACAGATATGATGAATACTTTGGCATTTTGATTTATTTTATAGGGGGATCTTTTAGGTTTCCTTCAAAGATGAAAGTGGGGGATGCCATATTTTATCCGAAGGATGATTGTTGGTGTGATACTAAATAGTTTTCTTTACAACAAAGTTTGTTGGATGTGATCATCTTCTTTGATGGGATGAATGGGGAGATTGTCTGGGTTCATCCCATTTTTGGAATTAAGGGTTCCTGTAAATGAGGAAATGTTTTAAAGAGAAACGCGTATCAAATCTTCATGACTTAATTTCATGCACAGACACATTTTTTATGCAGGAATGAGAGCCTATAAAATTGAGGAAGCGGGCATGATTTATCATACACAATACAAAAAAGCATAGGGGCGCACACACAACACTAGAAGAGGGCAGAGGCTTGTGAAAAAATGTGGAAAACAGTTTTGAATGTGGGTGGCAGTGGACAATGGAAAATTGGGTTGTGCAACAAGGAGTTACAACAACGCAGTGTGTTCAGGTTTGATCTCTGAAGGGTGACGACTTGTCACAAACTATTATCATAGAGGCAGCGAATGCATATCGGGGTGTGAATTTCACATAGGTTTTTATACGCTGTATTTTAATTCATGTTTGGGATATTTCATGGATTAATTGTATTCTCTAATTTATAGTTAATATTCTTAGAGTTTCCTTGTGGTTTTTTAATCCTCTCCAAGGAGGTTTTTTTTCACGTAAAAATCTGTGTCCCCTTTATTATTCTTCTATTTTTTTGGCGCTTTGTTTACATTGGTGATTCTAAAAAAATTTTGTTGTCGCAACTGAGTTTATTTTAAAAACAATCTTCTTCCGACCCAACAGAACATAGATATAAATATCCAAATACACCAAAACATTTGGAAATCCAACTGGCAATTTTGTTCCCATAATCTACCCTATTATAGATTATCAAGTGTGAACTTCATAAGAATAAGTCTCATATATTTATTTGTAATTTCACCTGATAGTCAATACACCATATTCCCTATAAAAAATTATCCAAATATAAAAATATATTTAAGAAATATCATTATATCATCTCAAGATTTTCATTATAGTGGGGAACTTCTATGACATTTTGAATGTGAGATAGGATGTAGGAAATTATCACATCAATTTTATACAGAAGAAAAATCAATATGTGAGAGTATATTTATATTAATATACACTTATTTGAATGTAATTGTAATCCAAATTACAAATTAGTTCGTTATATGGAACCAACTACAACAAAGTCCCACTTATAATAAAGCCAACTGCTAATGACCGGCTAGCCTCACATGTAAAACATAATTATACTAAGTATGTATATAGTAGTTAGGATAACCAAATTTCCATGTATTGGGTTGGTAAATAAACATCTATATACATCCAATCTATTACTACAACATTAGCATCTTAAGAAAATCCCTCAAGTAGTGATATAACTGAGTGTCCATATTTTATTCATATGTAAAAGTATTGAAATAATGACTAAATCCATAGTCAAATATCATCATAACAATGATAATGATATTTCTTTTTCATTAAACCAAAATTAGAAAAAGACGTTCCTAAAACCACCCCTTAAGTTACATCTGAACCCACAACATACTCGGATATTGTAGATATATCAACCCCTGGAAATAATATTTTTTTCTTACATATTACCTTAGACTTTTCTATGATAAAAGATCAAATTGAACTAAGTGGTGACAAGTGTTTCATTCCATTGATCACTAGTATCCCCTCTTCTCTGAACACCATGTTCACCTATTGTGATTAATGCATCTGTAATATCAAATGTCAATATGACCGATAGTTTGTTTTTGTTAAAGAATGGGAAAAATAACCCATCAAAATACAAAGGAAAATTCAAGGAGGTCTAAACCAGTGCAGCCCAAGGGCATCCCCTTGGAAAAAAATTAATACACTCAAAGGGAACCGATCCCAAATTGTATAAAACATTCAAGGGATCCTCTAAAATACCCTCATAGGAAAGCGCATCCGTAGTAAAATTAGCATATCTCCATATATGAGAAACCATGAATCCCTGGTCAGTATGAATTTAGCAGATTCTAACAAAATAAATCATATTCTAAAGAGTATCAGCTTTTCCAAGAAAGACCCACACCAAAATCTACGAATATGATTCAATTTCATAAATTTGAAACCCATACCCCTATCAAAGCATAACTCCAGAAAGAAAAGAACACACCTCCACCCCAAAGGAACTCCCCAGACCATAAAAATTATTGAAAGAAAATATAAAATGACCCATTTTTGTCTCGGGGTAAACCACCCCCTATCATATGCCCATTAATATACGAGCCATCCACATTAATTTTGAAACTGCTCTAGGGTGGGTCCATTTAATTTAACATCCTTGTGAACTCAATGTAACCATTGGATGGTTACGAAAATTGAAAAGTTGTTGGTAATTTTCTCCACCTTTAATAATTGAACAAAAATCATAAATGAGGGATTTCATTCTCACCTGGAGATAAGAAACCAGGGGTCATTTTTCTAGCCTCTCCCTATTAATCAACTCCCAAATAGTCCAGTAAATGGATATAAAAACCGTGTTATGGATCCTGATCTCCATATTCTGATGTTCTGAACCCAAAAACCAACTAGAAAGGAAGTATTTGATAGCAACGTTGTCTCTACCAGATGACCCCCGATAACCCATATCTGTCCATAAACTAACCACCCAATTTCTATAAATGAAAAAGTGAAACATTAATTCGATATATAAATTTACACAACAAAAACATCAAGAAGTAATGGAAATACCTTTCTTCTTAACGTTTTCCTTTGTCAGAATTTCTTAGTTCCTCACCCTCCAAACCAAAAAGTTCATCTTCATTGGAAACTCCTTCAACCATAATCCTGAAGCCCACTCATAATGAATAGTATCATTACGTAAAAAATATCTATAGTCATGGACATTGAATATACCTAAGTTGGACTCCGTAAAACAACATATGTCCACCTCCTCATTAACAAAAATTACTTTGAAGAAATCCAACTGATCATTGTTCAAAATAACCCCTAACAGATTCAGGTAATTTATTGCTTCCTTAAAATTCATATTTGGAACCAGAACCCATAGGGAATAAAGTTTCTCCCCCACCCAGTTATCCCTCCATAGGTTAATGTCTCCCTGACCAACCACCCAACACGTCGCGCCCAGAAGAACTTCCAGGTGATTCAACGAACCTTTGGCCAGCATCGATTGTTTGGAACCACCCCAATCGTCCTAATGGTTACAATATTTATTTTTTATAATAGTGCCCCATATAGAGTCCCCCGTGATAAAATCCCGTGCAATCCACGCCTGCATGGCTTTCATGGATTCTGTGACATGCCATAAGTCAGTGCCTGCTTCCTCAATCGATTTAGCCAAGTATCTCCATGACTCCAAATGATGCATGCCCAGGGAATTATCATTCCATAAAAAATTATTCAGGACCCTCTCCATCTGAGAAATATACCCTTTAGAAGGACTAATTATTGATATAACATGCATCAGAATACAGGACATGACACTATTGATCAGAGATACCCGACCACCAAAGGAAAAAAATTATTCTTCCAATTGAGAATCCTCACTATATTTTCTATTAATAATATCATTAAAGAATATATTATTAATTCATCCATTGGAAATTAGGGACTTGAGGTAAACCATAGGAATCTTATTCTTTTGGATTCTGCGAATATCTTGAATATCCCTGGATCATCTTCCTGAATATTTGTTAGAGATAAATACACTTCTCTTCCTTGAATTTTTCCAATGACCGCTTAAACCACCGAAGATTTCCATGACCTTCATAAATCAATGAAGTGTCATCTGACTTTCTTTAATGAAGATAAGGATATCATCTCAGAAAGTTAAATGAGAAATAAAACCCTTCGTAGTTGGAATATGAAATAGGATAATCCTTCTTTCGTCCATACACTTATGCATGTTAGAGGAAAGATCATCCTGAGAAATAATGAAAATAATGGTGGACAAAAGGTTCCCTACCGCATCCCCCACTCACTCTTAAAGAAGGCAAAATATTTCCCCATAAGAGAGATAGAAATCCATTGGGATGATTATAAACAAAAACATAGATCCCAAACAGACTCATGGAATCTAAGTTTCCTCATGGTCCAGATAATGAAACTCCATTCCAACTTATCTTATGATTTATCCATATCTAGTTGGATGAAAAAATTGGTGTTGACCACTCTTTTACTATCATCTTACACCATTTACTTATCAATTCCGATCTCCCTTGAATACTTCTACCTTTAACAAAGCCATGTTGTTTCAGAGAGACAACAGGTGGTACCACTATATTCAATATTCTAGCAATCAGACTGGCCAAGATTTTATATGAAATATTACATAAACAGATGGGTCTATACTGATTAATGAAGGAGGGGTCCTCGAATTTTGGGATAAGAACTACTCTATATGAGAAATAAGTCTTGTTGATAGAGCCCCCCCTAAATAATTCTTGAATCTCTTCAACCACATGAGCTCATACAAAGTGGAAGCCACCACATAGATGGCCTCCAGAAAACCATCTGGTCTTGGGGTGTTATCCATAGACATGCTACAAATAGTATCCCATATCACCTCAAAATAGGGAGAAAAAATTAAAAATCATTATCAACACCATCAATCAACATAAGAATTCACCACATAAAGATATCTTCATCCTTCGGGATCCCCAGATCTGAGGCATTTCCAGGAGAAGCCCCTGTCAGCATAATTTGAAAATGTTCTAACACTAATTTCCCCACCACATCAACATCTGAAGAATATGATCCATTCTATAGCTTGATACTGACCTTTATTTTTTTCCTCTCCTTTACAAAAGACTAAACGAAAGAACTGTTTTAATCTCCATCCTTAAGCCATCTAATTCTATATCTTTGTTTATAAACCCTTTCAATCTCTAGTAATCATTCATCCAAAAAGTTTCATTTCTCACATAAAATCATAAAGGTTCTTTTATCCCATCTATCTCCCAACTATCCCTCTAGCCTATGAATATCAATTTGTAATAATTAAACTGAATTATCCACTACCAGGTTATTACTAAGCCACCTAAAGATGTCTGATTTAAGATGCCTTAGCATTCATGAGAGACCAACCAATGCCCTCCTATACTCCTCTTGTGCCCATGACCACTTCATCATCAACATAAAACCCTCTACATGGGTTGAGTTAGAATAGTACATGAACAAAAAATTATCATAACCATAACATAGTAATTCAATCAGCAATGGGGCATGATCATAAGAAGATCGAGTTAAGTGAGTAAAGAAGATCAAGAGAGAAAATCAAGACCTTAAAGATTAGATAAATATATATCAAGATAACTCCAAAAATGACTGTGACCCTTTAAATTTCTACCCCACGTATATTTGAAACCATTGTTGAGTCAATAAGATTTTCCTTATGACTTTTTGATTCCTTCTTGTTTTGAAAATCACAAACACCTTATCTTAAGGCAAATTTCATTTTACCCCAGTTTTACTTCTATAAGGAAAATTTCCTTCCTCAATGAAATTTACCCTTGACCTAGATTTCATTTTTCATATCATAAATTTTTTAAGTATTAAATTCAGATTGTAGTCCAAAACCTCGGAATCATATAATACTTATATATGAGGTATTTTGTTTTAGGATACAAATTCCTGTTATGATTTTTTATGAAGTTCTACTCTGAATTCCCTGTTACAAACTTTTATGAAGTTCAACTATGAATTCTGATTACGAACTTATATAAAATTATAACTACAAATTCTACTGAACAATTCTGATTACGAATTCTCATTACGAATTCTGATGATGAATTCGGATTATGAATTCTCATTACGAATTCTGATGATGAATTCTGATTACGAATTCTCATTATGAATTCTGATGATGAATTCTGATTACAAATTCTCATTAAAAATTATAATGAAGAATTATGATAACAAATTCTCATTATGAATTCTGATGATGAATTCTGATTACGAATTCTCATTACAAATTCTGATGATGAATTCAAATTACGAATTCTCAGTACAAATTCTGATGATGAATTTTGATTACGAATTCTCATTACGAATTCTAATAAAGAATTCTGATTACGAATTCTCATTATGAATTCTCATTACGAATTCTGATGATGAATTCTGATTACGAATTCTCATTACAAATTCTGATGATGAATTCTGATTATGAATTCTGATTACGAATTCTGATGAAGAATTTTGATTTCAAATTCTCATTACAAATTCCTGAGAAAAATAGAATCTGAATATCTTAGTATTACAGACTCTAAATTCACTTTTACCTACATTCTGAACTTTAACCTTTTCCATTCTGAATGTTCATTTTCTCCATTCCGAATATCACTGTAGTTATACTTACACTTGTTTTATTACAAAACGATGTCGTGATTTCAGTTATTGACTAACCGTTGTTTGAGTGGCACATGTACAGGTCCCTCTGAAATTCAAGGAAGAATATGACCGTTGGAGGAGGGAAGCGACCGTTGGAGCTTCACCTTTAAATAGGAGCTCATTTGAAAGTCGACAACAACTTTGACACAACTTTGACATTTGTGATTACATGTTGTTGAAGTGATTTCTAGAGAGAGACGCTCTTATCAACTCTCAAGCTTCATGCAGAAAGTTTGAATGACTTGTTAAAACTTTACCTAGTGCAGATTTTCTTCGTGCAACTCCGATTGTTGTTGTGTACAATCTAGGGCTTCTGAGGATAAGAAGACAGAGGTTCCAACACCTTGAAGTTGATGGCTTCCTTACTGAGTAAGACAGAGGTTCCGACTACCTGATAGTTGAGGGCTTGCAGGGATAGCAAGACAGACTCCGATCTTTGTATTGAGGGATTACCCTAGTGTAGGTAAGACAAACTTTCATGAAAGTATAAATCAAGGGACCTCTTATCCAGGGTTGTTGGATACCCTTCTCTTTGGGTCAAAAGAGTTATTGTTTGTTACTTGTAGTTTGAATACTTTGTTTTTCACTATGTTTGTATTGTTAAGGAAAGTATAACTTTCATATACTTCCTTACCCTTGTACTCTGACATAGTTAGATTCTATACACTTTAAGGTAGAATCTTCACCTTTGTAAACTTTAGTTAAGTTTCATTTTAGGAATTACTTTTCCGAAATCTAGCAAGTCTTTAGAACATATAGAGGTCTTGTGAATTATCATGTTTAACCTTGTTAAACATAATCATCCTCAAAATTACCGAAGGGAATTTTTAAAAGGTAAAATTCACCCCCCCCCTCTTGTATCTGAGAATCTCATTATTATTTTGATCCTATGTTTGGTATTATAGAGTATATCATACTTAGTCACATACCATCCTAACAACCATTAAATCCAACATCCAACATACCTTTGTTAGAAATGAAGTGTTTAAATTTCAGCATACCATTGATAAATTCCCTTACCCACCTTTCTTTTCTATGGTATCAATAGTGGTGTTGAAATCCCCTTCGATGAACCATTGGACACCGAGTGAGTCAAATAAATCCAAATAATCCCAAAGAGCTCTTCTTCCCTACACATAACTATTGGCATAAATAAAGGAAAACAAAAATTTTGAACCTGTGAACAATATCTTCAGGGTAATACTTTTATCCATGGAATGAATCATGTCCACTGGAAAATTATTTTTCTAGAATATCTAAATATGATTATTCATAGGGTAATAACGAAATTGAAAACAAAATCCCATTTTCTTTTCAAAATAGATGATTTGACTTCGATCTAGTTTTTGTTCAATAATAACAGCCGTTGAGATATTAGACTTCTTAGATTCATAAGCTATAAGGGAAATCTTAGCCCGTACCCCCAATCCACGAGATTTCCAAACCATCACAGAAACCAATAGAATAACTGGTTCTTTTCCCTATGGCCAAACTTACCTGTTTTTGGGACAAATAGTCTCTTATAATCCTACCTGTACATTGAATAAGTAACTGGCCTGGAAACACCTTCTGATGAGAAAACATTCCTCAGAGAAATAATTTTCTTCTTCAAGGTACTATTTGTATCCTCTAAAAAAATAAAATTTATTCCTTGATGAAGCTGGTGGAAAAGCTGGTACCATGTCTTCTTAGAATAAAAAAACAAAAACTATATGTTACGGAAAACTCTAGGAGGCACGAATTTCCTTCACCATCCATTCAAAGAAATATCTTCTCGAAGTCGCCTCAGTATTGCCCGATGGACAATGCAAAGTGTCCATCAAAGAAGGTTTTAGGGTTTTGGAGAAAGGAGGGAAGAAATCAGAATACAAGAATATGGGGATAACTCTCTTGGAATTCTCAGAATAACCCTCGCAATATCTATATCTTATCCACCATCTACCTTTGACACCACCATTGCTTGAGGAAATTTCGTTGAGAAATCTGTAGGAACCACTTGGATTGAATTGCATGGGACCAACAATAACCCTTCAGGACGAGGCTGAAAATCCCTCGACAAATAGCTGCCAGTCGGGACCCCCTAGAAAATCAGAGGCTTTATTAGACACGTGTCCAAAAATATTTAAAATTTCAATGTCCTTTTTGAAAACAATGTCGCTCTCCACCACCGTTGAAGTAGACGACAACCGATCTATCGACGTTTCCAAAATGCTTCTTCTCTCCTCCACCACTGAACAAGATTGTCACCGATCCTTCAGTATAGTCAGTACAACCAAGGAAGCTAGAGAACTCCTCTTACCATCAAAAGCAACATCTTTCCCTATCGAAGGGGAAGACATACCACCTCAACCCCTTGAATGTTCAAGAGCACCGCCCCTAGGCCTTAACTTCTTTTTCCACAAAACATCATTGAATTCCCTCGAAACCCAAAGGCTAAGAAAAAAATTGGAGTAGATTGAAAAACCAAATTATACCCCCACATGAAGTCTGAATTTATAATTATTTTATTGTTAATTAAATGATGATATTTTAATATGTGTTTTCCTATTAAGAGTTTGTTTTGTGAGCTTTTACACAGCTAGCGAGGGGCGCACTTCCCATTCCATCTCCACCGTCCACGTGCCCCTCCTCCACTCTTTATGTGTGGCTCCTCTTGAGGTGTGATGACACTGCTTCACCATGAGACAGGAGAATATTGACTTGGCTAAGAGAAAGAGCATCACATAGATTAACCAAGAGAGTGAGAGTAGAGGTTAGCAGTCGCGAGCACGAGCGTGAGGGAAACACTTCGACGGTGGTTCTTGACGGGTTCTCATGTCTTCGATTCGGCCTGTTTCTTGGCCGAGAGACCGCTGTCGTGGATGATTTTCTTTTTCCTGAGGTGCGCTGAGAGAGATACAATTTGGGGATTTCTTGTTTTTCCTCCAAGTTAGATCGGAATGCAAGGGAAGCCAGGGTTCTTCGAATCGACATCTTCCCAGGTTCGGCCGAGACAGATCAGAAGGAGAAGACCAGCGCACCTAGTATTCAGATGATTCGGGTCTCTCTAGGACAACCCTCTATTGTCCATTTGGTTCGCCGGAAGAGGCAGAGGTCGCAGATGTCGACCACTAAGAAGATCGTACTTTCCATTCTTGAAAACGGAATATGTAGAAATTGTTTTGTGTCATGCGGACCTGGATGGCTGTGACTACGATTGCAATGGAGCGGCGACGACCACCAGGACAGTATGGGCAGCAGTGGAAGCGACTCATCCGTAGAAGCGCCTTGGACAACGACATCATGTGTGGATAGACGTTGTTATTCCTAGATGGCCACATTCTCAAGGACAGAGGAATTGGTTCATGGATACGAACCTGGACAGCAACATGGATCATGGAGGATTAGAGCTGCTAGACTCCACGATGAAGATTTCAGCACCTTTTCACAAGATTTTTCATCGATAAGGTGACACCGAGCCCCGGTAAGGGGGTCTCAGTACTGGTATTGTTTTTTTACTTGTTGATTTTTGTAAGCTTTGTTGTGCTTGTTTATTCTTCACATTTTATTTCTGTTTTCTATCCAGTTTAGCTTGTGTGTTGTTGTCCTTTGTTTCCTCTTGTATTCCTTTGTTTTTTCATAGTGAAAAACCTGTGATGATCTTGCCCTGTGCATGTAGGTCATATGGCCTAAGCACGTAAATCCTTGGTGTCCCTTTTACTGCTTTCATTTCCTTTCCGCATTTAATTTGATCTGTAAAATTGATGAATGAGTTTGCCGCTTCTGGAATATTAATTCAAATATGTTAGTTTTGAATTTAATAATTTGATGTAATTTACACTACCCAATTCATGCTAGTATTGTTGTTTACTGATTGTATTCATTTTGAATAATTTATTCCTAATGTTATGGAATTTCAACTCAGACATTATATGTTTATCATATTTCATGTAATAAATTGTATATAAGCATTGTTTATGCATTTCAGATTTTGACGAATCAAAACACCCAATAGTTATTGGGCTATTATGTGGGGACTACCTCCCGCACAGGGGCACTCCCTGCAATAAAGTGGTATCAGAGTCTAATTGGGTTTAAGTATTTTTTGTTAAAATTTGAAATTGATTGTTCATTGCTTTTAAATTTTTTGTTAGTGGCTTTTACATGTTGCAACATGCTTTGTTATTTTGTTCAGCTAGGTCGTTATCTCTCTTAGGTTGTAATTTCATTCTGTTGCTGGTACTTTGATTCCTCGTTTTTTTCTTTCCATTTTCTTTTACCTATCTGAGCCTCAAAAGATGCCTCTTGGTAGTTGCTAACTATGTGTGTATATGGTTTCAGGGTAGGAATGATTACTAAGTGAGGTTTGACTATGTTTGAGAGCTGGTTAGCAGTAAGGTCTTGGCAGGTTCTTGTGTCTCTAGTGTCCACCTTTTTCTTAGGAGATGTTCTTATGTTAGCTCCATTGTGTTCCTCCGCATCCTTTAGGACTGTTTGCTCTGGGTATGGTCCCATTGCGAGTTTGGTGTTTAGGTTTGGGTAGCTTGTGGGTACAATGTCGCTTGGTTGGACACTAAGCCTCTTTCTTTACTGTTCGACCCTGTTTAGTGGCTTTGTTTGGTTTCTCGGGAATCGTGTGACATTAGTAAGTCTAGACTAGGATGTGTGGACCTTTAGTGGATTGTTTTCCCCTAGTTTCTAGCTGTCTCCCAACCTTTGTTCTCACGTTTTAGAGCTGTCTTATGATGTTGAGACTGCTTGCATGTGTCCTTGCAGTTTCCCCTTTTTGTGAGGAAGTCTCTTTTTGGATTTTGTTTAGGTGGTCGTCTCCTATGGGGGAGATTCTGAATCCATCGGTTGAGGATCTTATGGTGCCTTGTGTTGAAAGTCCAGGCGGCGTGTCTCAGTTTTAAAGCCGACGGTTCTTGGTCCTTTGGTCCTGATATGTTTTTGTGGGTTCAGGTGGAGACTCTGTTGGGATGTTTCACTTACCATGCATGTTTTCTCAATGTTTCTCTCTCTTTATGCTCCTCTTTGCATGATTGCACTATTCCATTTCTGATTTGCAATTCTATGTGAATTTATCTGAGTTTTGGTTTTCCATGTTTTGTGTGAGGATGGTACTGCTCTATTTATTTGTGTTCTGCAGGCATAGGTGAGTTAGTTTGGGACCTGTTGGCATGTGATTTTTTGGTCTGTGATTTCCTCATTGGCATCGTCTCAGAGTGCGACTCAGGTAAGTGCAGGTATGAAACTTTGTCATGCAGTTGTTTAGAATTGTTTAGATATCATTCAACTTTGGGAAACATGTATCACAGCTGATACATGGTTGGAGTACTGTTTGGGTCATACCCCATAGGTTGTTTTCTTTTTAGAATATGCCCATGTTGATGATTTTAGGTGGTGCAGAATCATCACGTGGTTTGGTTTTAATTTGCAAGGTGGAGCGTGTGATGTTGTTCCATATTAAATATGTTCATGCATTTAATTTCCAAGGTGGAGATTTATGAATTTGTAATTATTTTATTATTAATTAAATGCTGATATTTTAATATGTGTTTTCCTATTAAGAGTTTGTTTTATGTGATTTTACGTAGCTGGCAAGGGGTGCACCGCCCATTCCATCTCCACCGTCCACGTGCCCCTCCTCCACTCTTTCTGTGTGGCTGCTTTTGAGGTGCGATGACACTGCTTCACCGGGAGACAGGAGAATATCGGCTTGGTCGAGAGAAATATCATCACTTAGATTAACTAAGAGAGGGAGAGTAGAGGTCAGTAGCTGCAAGCGTGAGCACGAGGGCAACACTTCGATGGCGGTTCTTGACGGGTTCTCATGTCTTCGATTGGGCTTATTTCTTTGCTGAGAGACCACTACCGTGACCGATTTTGTTTTTCCTGAGGTGCACTGAGAGAGATCCAATTTGGGGATTTCTTGTTTTTCCTCCAAGCCAGATCGGAATGAAAGGGATCCCATGGTTCTTCGAATCGACGTCTTCCCAGGTTTGGCCGAGATAGATCAGAAGGAGAAGAGCATCACACCTGGTATTCGGCTGATTCAGGTCTTTCTAGGACGACCCTCGTTTGTCAATTTGGTTCTCCAAAAGAGGCAGAGGTCGCAGATGTCGACCACCAAGAAGATCGTGTTTTCCATTCTTGAAAACGGAGGATGTAGAATTTGTTTTGTGTCATGCCGACCTGGATGGCTATGACTACGATTGCAATGGAGCGACGACGACCACCTGGAAAGTGTGGGCAGCAGTGGAAGCGACTCATCCACAAAAGCGCCTTGGACAGCGACATCATGTGTGGATAGCCATTGTTATTCCTATATGGCGACAAGCTCAAGGATGGAGGAATTGGTTCATGGATACGAACCTGGATAGCAACATGGATCATGGAGGATTAGAGCTGCTAGACTCCGCGACAAAGATTTCAGCACCTTTTCACAAGCTTTTTCATCGATAAGGTGACACCGAGCCCTGGTAAGGGGATATTAGTCCTGGTATAGTTTTTTTCCTTTTTGATTTTTGTAAGCTTTGTTGTGCTTTTTTATTCTTCGCATTTTATTTCTGTTTTATATCCAGTTTAGCTTGTGCGTTGTTGTACTTTGTGTTCTCTTGTATTCCTTTGTTTTTTCATAGTGCAAAACCTGTTATGATTTTTCCCCGTGCATGTAGGCCATATGGACTAAGCACATAAATCCTTGGTGTCCCTTTTACTACTTTCATTTCCTTTCTGCATTTAATTCGACCTGTAAAATTGCTGAATGAGTTTGCCACTTCTGGAATATTAATTCAAATATGTTAGTTTTGAATTTAATGTGTTGATGTAATTGCCACTGCCCAATTCATGTCAGTGTTGTTGTTCACTAATTGTATTAATTTTTAATAATTCATTCCAAATGTAATGGAATTGAAACTCGGACATTATATGTTTATCTATTTGCATGTAATAAATTGAATATAAACGTTGTTTATGCATTTTGGATTTTGACGAATCAAAACACCCAATAGTTTCTGGGCTATTATGTGGGGACTGCCTCTTGCATAGGGGCCGCAATATGAAGCCTTCATGAGATTTAATGAGCTACCAAGAAAGGTAATATCAATGACAGATTCATCTCCACATATAAATAGGTATTAACCACATCTTGTAGTGTGTTCGTGTTCACATACAAGAAAAGAAAACTCCCCAAGGAGTCTCCCACTGCCGACAAGATTGATCAATTATAAAATGGTAAAGGAATACCCAATAGCTTAATATGCACTATAGTGATTCAAGAATACTTAACGTAGTTTCATTCCTAGGACATCCTCGATAGCATGATCTACCGAGAACCACATCTTCTCTCCTCCCGATCCAAAGTATGCACAAAATATTCATTGTTGAATACATGGATACAAATAGAAAACCTATAAAGTTCAGAAACTTTCATCGGATGATTAAAACCAAAAGAATCCACCAAGAGGCAAAAGATATCCAGCAAAAGTTTATTCGGTCCAAAGTAAGCCACCATAGAGAGCAAATGGTAATCTGCATCATCTTACAGTTCCTTCCTTGAGACAACAACCACATGCACTCCATCCAATCTCTCTACACATCTATGATCCATTTGAATTGATGTAATTATAGGTAAATAATAAATAGACTAGAAATAAGAAACAACATACTTGAAAGATTTCATCTTGGGAACCCCATCCACAAGAGAACTATTCACTCCACTTAAAGGAATAACCGCCATCGGAGACCCTTTCTTTGAAGATGAAGGAGGAACACCCACAACTGTAGAAGGATCCACTAGGACCTAGGAACCCATAGCCATAAAATAACTCACCATTCCCCTCCTTGACACAACTATCTCAAATGTTAGTACATATCAAGGAACATGAGATGAATTCCGAGCACTTAATCTTGTGAAATTATTTTAATCTTCATAATCTCATTCTGTGGCCATGAATGTTATACTGGAAGGATTATATGCCAAAAAAACATGGTATTGAGTTGTTTTATATTTTATTTTCTAATACTTTATTAATATATGTAATATGAAGAGATTTAGAAAACCCATGGATCTATTTTGATGATCTTTTTTCCTTGAACACTATTTCTACTTTAAGTCACGCACAAATAAATATTATTACTTATTCTCAACAAACTGTTAAAACACAAAAAAAATCACATGTTAGAAACATATTTGTCTTGAAAAATTATATCACTCTAACTAACCAATTACAGATATATGTCACTCATTTTTTTCTAAAAAAGATATTATATGATCACTATGCATTATTGATTTATAAAATAATTTATGCAATCTATGTATCTTAATGGAATTAATTGATTCCATCAACCATTTTTAGTCATTCCTGTTGTAAATATACCATAGGTTATCCTTTTTGGTCATGACATATCGAAATCTTCCATAAGGATTCCTCTAGATGAGGTTGTATCAACATTTAATTAGCCAATATGATGATCATGATCATATGCTTTGACAAGTAGAATTCAAAAAGGGTTTTAGTTGTGATGAGTTGTTAACAAGTTTTTTAATAGAATAAAACTTTAAATAATAAAACATGCTTTATTAGTATTTTCTTGTATCATCTATGTCCAGTTTCTATTAAATACTAATTAGAAACCTGAAGTCATATAAACATTCAAAATTTGGAATCCCTAAATCGTGATTCATGGAGTCCATTACATGAATTTATACACACCTCTCAACCTTAGCATATTAACATTTACTACTTATTTGTTAACATATTTATTTTAAAAGAATAATATATGTATCATCCACCATGGTGAACATAAACCACCTCTTTGATTATATATATTGATACATAGTATGTGTCTCTGGAACTACTCCATCCACTAAGCTTAGTGGAGTTCAATATTGCTATGAAAACATATGTGAATCTAGAGCCTTAACCAATAGAGATTAATTACGATAACAAAATTTATTCTAAAATTAAATAATGTATATTCATTTCTATCCATACACTAAGATAAGTTTTATTTGTAAAACAAATTACAATATTGAATCAATCCAATCTGGAAATGAGAAACATTGATCTCCCCTTTGATGATATACGAATCTCTCTTTCTTTTCTCTTTTTGAGTTCAATATATAACCATTCTATTCTTTCTCATTTTATATATTTAAAAAAATGTATGTGGTAAGTATATTGTATTTAATATATAATTGGTGAAAAGAAACTTGATGAATATACCTTATGTGGATGCAACTACATTCTTCTTCAATTCATTGTAATTTCTTTTCGAGTGACCATTCAAAATACATAAGAAGAAAATAACCTCCTATTCATTATTATACTTTTTAATATTTGGTCTCTTTGAAGGATGACATAAAAAATATTTTTCATTTAGATTATCCATAGGATATTCATCCTTGTGGTTAAAAATTTTCACTAAAAGGGGTGGAGATATAGGTTTCAACCAATCCATGTCTACTTGGTGAGCGACTTATCCATTTAATTTATCTAGTTTTTGAAGAATAAGGATAATCTTGGTGGTAAGGATAATAATATTATATTAATGGATAATTTTTATCCATGTGGAAGTCTAATTTTTCTAACTGATCAATATACCACATTATTTTGTAATCAGGATCAGTAGCCACATTACCTTTCTCTAATTTACACTAATATGGTGCATTTAGAATCTTATTTATTTCTAGTATTTCATTTTCATTCTAAATAATATGGAGGTTTGATATTATGGTGTAAGATTCCAATTCTTTATATTGTATTATCAACTCATTGAACATAGTTGATAATATAATTCTAAAAAAAATCCTCAACATATCACTAGTAGATATCCTTTTCACCTTTTCTCATCTACAAGAGTTTTAGAATAGGAAAAGGGGGTTACCGTACATAATATAAAATTTATAATAATAATACAACACATAAATGATTATACCATATCATAAATTTTTTATTTTTTAGGACATACCTTGAATTAAGGAATTATTTCACTACTTTTGTGGTTTTTCATTCCATTTTTAACAATAAGTAAAATAGGTGATTAGTAATTTACTTGATTAAAAATTATTTGAAAAATAATAATTATAATTTTATTAATTTTAACACTATTTTATCAAGTCCCAAAAACCATCACCATTAAACTCATAATATCTAGTTGTTGGATATTATGTTGAAAAGGATTCATATGACCCTTTGTATAACCCCAAAGAGGGTAGGTCAAGGTATTTGAAAGTATTTAGGCAGGAAAGTCTTTGATAACCAAAGGATTGAAGCTCCGTTTTCGATTGACTAGACTCAACAATCCTGAAACCCCAACTTAGATTTCCTCAAAACATTCAACCAAGTTACACCATGTCTAGGTTGAGATACTTCTCTTGATGTTAGATGGTTAATTCAACCCATAACCCTACGATAAAAGTAAGTGTCACAATGAGGTTTGTTCAAACATTTAGTTTTGTGGATTTAATTATTAATCATGTAATAGAAAACAAAGTCTATATTAATATATATTTGAGGGATTTTAATTTATTATGCAAAATTTTTATCTTAGTTTATCCTTTACATGTCATGTTAATATGTAGTGGATTTTCCCCCACTCAGCTTCTTCCTATTTCTATTTATTTTCCTGCTACCTTCATGTTACTTCTCATCTAATAGTTTAATACAGATATGTCTATATTATGGTTGTTTCTATTGTTGGTTGTGTGAAAAATAGAAACAATAACAACTTAGAGACAAACCTAAAATAATTATTGGAACTACAGGGAGACTTTGATCTATTTCATTGAATGAATTAATATTAATAAACTTATATACATGAAACATTATGGTTTTAGTTTTTTCTTAACATTAGAAATGCATAGTTATATTCCTCAACTCAATGTGGATTTTCCCTTTCCTAACTTCTCTTTATTTCTATTTATATTACTCTTCCATTCAAGTTACTACTCTTCTAATGGATATAGACATAGATTCCCATATTATGGTTGTTTCTATTGTCAGCTATGTGCCAACTGTAAAATAATATCAACTTTGAGACAACCCTAAAATATTTTTGTTATAATTGTGGGGAGTTTTTGAGATATAATGTCTACTGTATAAATCCATCAAATAGAGGTTAGTATCAAAACATGATATTTCAAATTTTAGGTTTTAAAATTTTGTATTTAATGAAAATAAGGGAAAATATTAGTATAAGTTGGTCTAATTTCCAGACCTAGAAGTAGAATTTTACATGGACTCCGTAGATTTTCCCAAGGGAGTGTCATCTCATAAGAATGTAATGCTTTAATATTTCTTACATCACCTCCATCTTATGGCACCATTTTCAATTTTTTCTTTTTTCTTTATTCTCTTTGGTAGTTGCATTCTTCCCTTATTATCTTTTATTAACCATCTGGAATGTATCTAAGGTTGTTTTTTTACAAACTCAGTTCCATTTGTTATGTTTAATTTTATTTATTTAATATGTATTATATCATTCATTTATCTTTCATATTATATCTTCATATACTTTTTGAATGTAATATTTCATTAATTCCTTCAATTTTGAAATATGTATATATCATATTCATATTTTCCTTATAGTTTCTTCATTCTAACTATCTAAAATTTACTTATAAACATAAATAACTAAATAATTTTCATTTATGGGTATTAATGACACCTAAGATGAGTGTAGTGAATGGTTCATTAACATATCCTCAATCCTTTCCTTCTAATATTTGTGAGTTCTTTGTAAAATTTATATTTTAATATTCCTTATATCATTATTTACATATCATGCATTCCATACACCAATTTATGGGGATTTTTTCATTCTTTATCATCATTTTTTATGTGTTTCTATTGTGTTTTGTTCATTGTAATATGATTTTTTTTCAATGTAAATTTGTTTCTATTCACTATCAGTATGTGGTGAATTTTTAATATATTGAATTTTCTAAATACCTTTTTCTAGTTAGTATCTTATGTTCACTATTTTTTCATGGTTGGCATGTTGTGTCCATTATTAGTATATTGCGTTCACTATTAATATGCTGCTTCCACTATATATTTAATCCACAATATTTGTGTTTATATAAACATTAATTATATTTTATTCACTATTATTTTTTCATTATTAATATGTTTTTTTTCTACTACATATTTTTTTTCATATGTATGCATTTTTTAACTGTATATATTTTCTTATTCACTGTTATTAATTTGTATTCACTATTAGTATATTGAATTTTCTATATTTTATTTTTTATGAACTAAAAACATATGAACTTGATTCATATGACAGAATACACTAAAACAATATTCTAGGATAAGTGTATGCATCTTCTAGTTATGCGTTACATTAGGAACATGCTAGCGACTTTAATTTGAAGATAAGGTGGTATTTACTAGGTGAATAATTAAGAGTCAAAGATGGATAACACATCACTTAAGGTATAAATTATTTATGATCTTCATTCCTATTATTTATGATTATGTAAAGATAGGTTGATCATATAAATGGGTTTTCATTCATTTCCATTGTTCATAGGACGAACCCCTAAAACCAATCAATGGTATCAGAGATGTATTACTTACTGAATCAATGTTTTTATTTATCTGTTAAATGAAGACCAAATTTTATTAATCCTAACATTATTTCTCCCTCTGGGAATTATTCTATATGATAACGTAATGTAGTGAGAACCACTCAATGTTATGTTAAGCAGTTGATGTAATATGGAGTGGAAGGCACATCTTATGTTAAGAAGTTAACATAAGGTGTGTCCTTACTATGGGAAAATATAGTATCATGTTTTTATATATAAATTCATAAATTTATTTATATATTTGATGTATATTCTCATTAAATAATTAGGTAGTTTTAATTAATTTCTTAGATTAGTACATCTTTGATATATTATACTTTTATGGTTAAACTATATTGAACTCAAATTTTAGAGAAAAAACTTAGTTGTCATTATGTACTAGAAGTAATTCATATTCATTGGAATTTGTTACATATTTTAGTCAATAGTATGTTATTTTTCAATATCCATTTTAGGTTTTTTTCAATAGTTTTATTTAGTAACCCATTTTTAGTTTCCATTCCATAAGGAAAAATTTGTACATCCTAAAATGTTGATAAATTTTGTTTCATATAGTTTAGATTAGTATTTTACTTAATGTTACATTAATATAAGGAAATATTTGAGTAAAATTATTTGTTTGTACCTAATGAAATGTCTACCCAAATTATGATTCATCTAATAAGGACATTTTTAATTTTTTTCTAGGTTCAACAAGTCCGATAATTTTACAATTATTATGCACCTAAAACTGGATTCTCCTACTTCCAAATGGACGTTGCATGACTTTTTCTCTGTTGTTTTGTTAAAATAAAGAAACTATTATTTATAATAGTTAAAAACTATTGTTTAAATTATTCTTTATTTTAGAAAAATTTCCATATTGTATTTAGAAGTATAATTTTCCATAACCATTATTTAAAATTATATTGATTATATGATTAATTTTTTTAATCTACATATATCTCTCAACATTTAATGGAAGACAAATTGTGAGGCTTAAAAATGGTGAGATTGGGCTCATGGGTTTCATTGTAGTGAGGGATCTGGGGTTGTGAAGCATTTTCAAGAATTATTTGATTTTCTAGGTTCTTCCTGGGTTTCTATTAGTGTGACTTTGACTAAACTCCAATGAGTTCATCCTCATCCCATTTGCGAGCATCGTATTTGGTTTTCATAATAGTTTTGGTCAAAAACAAAGATTTTAATTTTCCTTTAAATTTGTTTGAAGAATAATCTCAGGGTGAGTATACCGACTATGGTGGTGTAGAAGCATGGGGTCTCACCGTCACTTAACTATATGCAAGGTAATCTTGTGTTAGGTTAGGACCACCAAGGCATGGTCACTTACAACATTTTCTATTTTTAGAGATGTTTTATTGTTATTAATTAATCTTACAAACTTATTGAGTTTATCAATATTTATATTTCAATATACTTTTATATCATTTCAATCCTATATTCATTGCTTTTTCAATAATAAATTCATACATTATATACTACATGAAATTATAGTATGAATTCCATCAACTTGTAGTTTAATATTTCTCTCACACCTCTTCAACATTAACAAATCCCATATATTTTTATGCATATAGTATGAATACAATTGTTTGAAATCACATACAACTTTATGAATACTTTACGCATACATTGATTTAATTTCTATACAAATTTTCACATAAATGAACATATATAGTTATATAGAATGATTCCACCAACATGTGTTGCCACCAATCTTCCTCTATTTCTTTGTGTCATAAGAATCCCACTCACTTAATTTCTTCTTCAAATTTCCTCACTCACTCCCAATGGGTGACATAGGTTTCATAGATCATCACCATAATTTTTTTATTATTTGTAAGAAAATTTATAATTAAATGATCATGTCATGAAAATGAACGTGTTTGGTACTAGTTATTTATAGATCAAAATTGATACTAAATGTACCAACATGATCACACTGAATCATCAAAGAAGGCTTTCATTCATTCAAACCCTCACAATTCTTTAGGAGTTATTTTTTTGGTGTGAGTGTGTGTATTCAAATTATAAATGGGACAATCCTATCTGATTTTAAATGGTAAAAACTTGGCCCATATGTTAATCTGATCCAGCCACACCGACCTTGAAATGTCTCATTTATTAATCGGGCCTTGAAAGAAAATATCAACGGAAATTAATGTATTACTAAATAAAATAAATTTATATATAATAATATTTAATAAATATAAATGTTAAAAAAATTAAAAAACATAATTATAATATATGCTAATCACCTTTGGTGGGTCTTTTATTTGGTTACTAATTAAATCCTAAACCCAAACCTATTATGAACTGGGATTTTAAATTTAGGCCTATTTAAAACTATGATTACAAAATTTGGCATGAATAGGCCTTTTAACATGTCAGGTTTATCAGTCCAAATAGGTCCCCTGACCCATGTACAGGTCTATATATATATAGTATGTTTATATATAAACATTTTACTAAAAAAAATATTTTATATACTTTTTAAATAATTTATTAAAATATATTTTTTATTAAAAAATCCATTTTCCAAGGCCCATATTTACTCAAATATATTTTATGAATAAAATTATGACATACCTGACCAGATAAAATTCATTAAGAGAACTTCTAAACGGGGTTAGAGTTTGGTTTTAGGTTTAATAATACTATATTATTATTAATCAAGTCAGGTACGGATGTCCTAAAACATGAATATATATATATATATATATATATACACACACAATTTTAATATATATTTAGTTTCAGATTTAGGTTTTAAATATATTTTACACTTGGAACATGATAAAATTAAATAAATAAATATAAACATGCATTTAAACTAATTTGGAATTTAAATGGATATTATATGATGGGTTTAGTTACATTTTTTAGGAACCACTTGTTTTCATCCCTATTTGTTTGTTCATGTTTTGTAAATTTTGAAAATAAACCAATATTTGTAGTCCCAAAAAAACCAAATAAAATAACGATATCAAAACACAAATATAAGAAAATATAACAATTTTCAGTTCAATTTTCTCTCTAAACCCTTCATTCTCTAACATCCATCAACCAAAATCATTATTTATATCTTTTTATTTGATTCCTTCACAGTCCGGATTACTGGGAAAAAACATTATTATTGATCGTTTCTCTTCTTCTATGGGATATGTGTAGTCAAATTTTTTTATTTCTTTCTTCTTATCGATCAATATATGGATGAAAACTACATGGTGAAGCGATAAACTGGTATAATGGTGGTCGATGTCAAGTTTTTTTATATGTTTTTTTGAAAAAAATTAAACTGTGTAAGTTTATTTTTTTAAATGAGTATTAAAGTTGGTAGGGTCACTGCTGCATTTCTGCCAAAAAAATATTGTTTTTATATTTATTAATTTATTGGTTTGAATGTTATGTTTTATATAAATATTGTAATAAATCACATATATAGGGTATTATTTTTCATTTAAATTAGTTAAATTCTAATTTTTTTCATTATTTGATAACTATAATATTATTATTCTTTATAAATATATACATTATGATGACATGTATTATATTTTTTCCACACTTTATGATCTATTATGTTTACCACGTTCTTCTGATATTTGACTATTATTCCATGTTTGTATGTGATTTCTTATAATCATTCCATTTTTTTCCATTATATGTCTCCAAGATATACCATATAGTAAAAGTATGGTGAGGTCAAGGAGAAAGTATGGATATGGGAATAAAAGACTATGTTGTTGTTTTTATCATGTACCCAATTCCCCATGATGTTGGTCCTCAAGATTGTTGGGAGTATTATATGGATTTTTATGATAATTATGATGTCATAATATGTATATGAGATCTAAGTAATTAAAAAATATTGGAATAGATATTATTTATTATATTTATGATATTAGTTTTATTTTTAACTACTTTTTAGATGTTTAGGATATGTTTTAAATTATTTTTAGATTGTTTTTATAGTGTATATTTTATAAGATTTAAAAGTTTCCTACTTAAAATTTAATAAAGTTTACTATGATTCAATTAGTTGACCTTGAAAGCTTATAAAATATAAAATATGGATAAAATATTAATAAAGACTGAAACAATGGATAAACATGTAAAAATGAATGATAATAATAAATATATATTCATTTCAATATACATAAAACATATACATGAATAGGTACAATCAATGTCTATGGGGTAGAGATTCTACCCCACATGGTGGTCTGTGAAGGGTATTTCCATATCGAGATCACCGATCTCCATGATGGTGTAGATTCTGATGAACTAGAGAAGGCTGATCCGAAGACATTATAATTTCTACCATCACATGCTCCAACTATGTGTCAGTGGGAGGAGGTGTAAACTGAATTTAGTGATGTTCTCTCGATACTTCTCCCACTAGATTAGTATAAGGACCTCCCGTCATCACAATGGGGAACCAAGCCTGTGATGGATTTCGACCCCAAGACTAGGATGGATCTAGACCCCATGTTGGAGAGAAAAATTGATATTCTATAAAGAAAGATGGATCTCATGCCTCCTGATGCACATCCATAATCGTTTGAGGCTAGAATGTTAGAGGGGCGACCTCTACCAATGGGACAGGTGAGGGATCACATACAGGATGACATTGTCTATGTTATCGTCATGGCTCCTTATCATCAGTAGATACTGGAGGAGGTTCTTGTTTTGGAACCTCCACTCTCGGTGGTGGTCGATTAAAGATGCTCTTGTGAATTGCATCATAAGCTAGCCTCAACACTAGTTTTGTGGCATAGATCACTACAGGGCTATCAACCCACTCCTCCTCGGGATCAGTCATGTGAAATAGATACTCTGAATGGGAACAATGGAAATAGATTCAAAATTAATTAGAAATGATTTTAACAAACAAAATAATGGAAACTTATTGACTTATGATATCATAAAGCACTCTGTCGTGCTGGGTGAGATACATTATAGACATCATTCTATACCATATCTCATACTCAAACTTCTTTGAAAGATATAATCACATTGTAGGTATACCCTAGATATGATGCTCTTCTCAAATACCCTAGAGGTCAAGAAAGTAAGCATGTTGTTGGTGTCAGTCCATGTCTTACCTTCTTGTCAGCTTCAACTCATGAAGATTATGTGTTTGTGAAGATGAAAATGGAAATGGTTGAACACAACCAAACTAGCACATTATTCTATTAGGGTGGTTCCACTCAATATTATAAAAGTGAATGAGAGAAACTACATCCCTATATTCATGAATTCAAACAGTGCAGTATGCTGGAAACTGATCCAATATAGACCTATATAGAATCCATGTAATCTGAAATGACATGTCGGATTTTTCAAAAACTTTCCTTACTAAAAGACAAAATTTATGGTATTATTAAATTTTTTAGTCAATGATAATCTATATATACTTCCCTTTTTATGCAGCAGACTATCTAACTTGAGATGGTATACACCCAAATGGTGTGTCAGAATCTTTTCGAAGTTGTGTTTCTAAGTCCACTTGTAAAATTCCACATTAAAAGTGACAAATAATATTAAATTAAATTCAATAAGTCCTACTATCATCAGAACACAATAGAGATGAGTGATCATACTAGCTTCCACATGGAGCATCATGTTGTACATCTATAGGCACCGAATCTCCCGCAATATCACAAAAGATTATAGGGATGTGATCACATGCCCACATCTGAAGAAAGATGACACATACCCCGAGATCTATGTGGTTTGTGAAGCATGTCATTCAAAATTCCATGTATGTGTAATCCAATAAGGAAAATCCCTAGCTATGCATCCTTTCCTAATTAAATTCCTCTAGTATGTCTAGATACATCATGTGCACATGATTCCCTGAGCGATCAACACACATGGTCCATCCAATGATCTGTAATATGTGTGAACAGGAATGACGCATGACAGCCTTCTTTTCAGCATCATCAAGTAAATGCCAAAAGTGCATCTCAAGCCAGGGCATAGATATACACCATCCATCTATAGCCTTAGGGTCATCCAAAATTTAAATTCTTAGCAATATTTAAACAAGTTCATGCCAGTATGCAATAGGGGGGTCCAATAATGGTTTTCCCCTAGATATTAATACCGAGAAGGACTGCGACATCCTCAAGGGTGATGGTGATCTCTCCCTCAGATAAGTGGAATGTGTGTGTCTCTGGTCTCCACCTCTCTCAGAGGGAAGGAATAAGGTGATGGTCATCAAATGTGAAATTAGTTATTGAAACACTGTAGAAAACATCATTACAGAGTTATGGTATAATGGTGGGTGGAGTTAGCCTATGTTGAAATCTATAGGCTTGACGCACCCTGATCTGTCGAACCACAACACCCTAAAGTTTGGACTGGGAAATATGATCAAATACCCAGTGAGTATCATAGTATCCTCCATTTGTATGTAAAAAATGAAATGAGTTATAAGTGTAAAATCTAAATATAACATTATGTTTAGTAAAATGTTATGAATTGTATAATTCAAGACATTTGATTCTTATTAACATTGTTTTATGAAGTTATTTTTTATCAAAAGAAAAGGGAAAGTATTCATGTTTATGAAAGCATAGTTGTAAAGTGTTTTTGGGATATATTTTTATCTAGAAAAGGGGGTTTTTTAAGATATGGTTTTATATGTTCATAAATATAAACATGTTATCTTTTTTACATAAATGTTTATTAAAAAATAATGTGATTTGTAATTTATGTATAATTTCCCACATGATGGTATGTTTCATGATTATTTTCTCACATTAATGATTTCTTCTCCTTCTTCACCTTTTTCTCCTTCTTCACCTTCTTCACTTTCTTCACCTTCTTCACCTTCTTCAAATTCTTCACTTTCTTCCTCTTCTCAGTTATGGAATGGGTTTAAATCATCGTCGTCATCATTGTCACTACTCTTTCTAAATTGTTGTTCATTCCCCATTAATTCTGTCTTGAAGTTCATTTAGGGTTACCGAATCAGCTGTACTAACCACTGTTGTTGGTTGTGTACTATAATAATCTTATTCCTAAGTTTGAGTAACCTCCCCATAGTATTAAACACTAGAAAACAAGACTCTATATATGAAAAATGTTTTCTAATTAAGATTCTGATAGTGTAGCTAATTTTAACAATAATGGTTTATCATATAATCTTTATTATACTAAAATTTTAGAACATTTTTTTTATCCTAAAATATGATACTATGGATTTTTTATATAAAATATTATTAGAATATAAGTCACAAAATGTTTCTGAAACTGAGGTAAAAAGTAGACAGAACACAAAATCAGTTCAATTATCATTGATAAAATTAAAATTATTTTCATATAAAGTAAAATGGAGAAGAAAAACACATTAAATAACACTATATAATTTAAAATATAATAATATCATCATGGATAAAATACATCATTGTTGTTGAGAGTTTGAACTTGAACCATCAATGTTAGGGAATCATTTCTTCTTATGACCTTCTTGATGACACATGCTACATCTAAAACTTTTTTATTGTTCTTGAGGCCATTCCATATTATTCTTAATCTTTTTAGCCTTTTTATCCCATGGTTACACTACCGGTTGATGTCATGGATCACTATCAGTTGGCCTTCTAGCTTTGGGAAATATTTAAACTCCCCAAAATATTTCCATGGTGTAGTATAATAGTTAGAAATGGTGTCTATCTAGTACATTGGATCAAAATATGCTTCACATGATATGTTCACAGAGGCACATGCTATGATGGAGTGTGTACATGAAAACTGTAAGGCCTAAAATTTTCCATATTGACATTTCCTCACTTCCAATAATACCACCATTTTTTCACTGATGTAATTTATGATGGTTTTTGAACACTCTTAAACTTCAAATTGAGGGAATTAATGGTGGAAAAGGAATACATTATAACCATAAGATTTTTAATTGTTCTTTTAAATCTCACATTGAAAGTGAATTTCGTACCTTATCCCCTACTTAATCCCATATGAGCCTAGTTTTTTTCTACCAACGAAGTACTTCATGCAACAATAAAATGTCTCCTAAACTAGTTTATTTATAGGTAACTTGCTAAGCCCCTTGAATACACCATTGATTAATTCCACAATATTGTTTGTCTTGTTTTTTTACATATTCCCCCCTTCATATTCCAATGTCCATTTTTCTTTTGGAATCCACATCATATAATCATATATTTCTTGATTATCCTTGTAGATTTGTGTAAAATTTTCTTCAAACCTCTAATGATCCTTCTCATATTCTAAACAAAAGTTATTATATTTTACATAAATTGATTTTATCTTTATGTTGAAATAGTAAAAAACAACTAAGACAATGTCTACCAGGCCTCATTATTTCTTTCTTCATAGGTTCATTAGGGAATGTTTTCCACACATTGCTAGTAATGTGTATGATATAGTGTTGATGATGTTAATTTTGGGGTCTCCATGAATTAGGTTCTGCACTAATTACCTCATTGATTTATCGAAACTAATTAGATATCGAACATACACCCCAAATGTCAGATAAATGGTTATTGATACATGGAAAAATAAACTCCATGATTCATGGATTTCCTTATCCACAACGGAAAAGGAAAGTGGTAGAGGTAAAAGGTTCCATATTGGGTTTTTGAAATCAACAATACACCCTTATATTTTCTATATACAAATGTTCCATCAATCTATATAAATGGTTTGCTAAAATTAAATACAGAGATGATAGGGAGGAATACCTAGAAAAACCGAAGAAATTGAACAAGAGATTGTTCAAGTTTATTATCTTGAGACATATGATCATTCATATAAAGATGGAAGGCAACATGGTTGTTGTGTTTCAATATGTCTAGAAATTTTTGGAAACACCCAATACGAGTAATCCCAATTACCATAGACCTTCACAATATCCTCGTATTTTCCATCCATGACTTATTATAAGAAATATTATAATTGAATGTTTTTTGTATCCTCTCTTGAATAAGAATTATCGAAACATCTTCGCATGACCTAATCATCTCAATGAAAAAGGATGATAGAAATTCAGTATCTAATGAGGTATGATCTGGCATCAGGTATGGATAAATGCAAGTATAAGTTGCCTAAATCATTGAGATTATCCAACCTCCAAATGCAATGTCTGGAATCTCCCTCAAGAGGATTCAAAAACCATTCCCATACTTTTGACATTATATTAGGTATTTTTATTCATTGATTCTTGAACTATATATCTATAGTGCCTCTCAATGTGAGATCTCTTTAGTGTATTTTTTAATTCATCTTTACTTAGAAATCCCATATAATCTATAAGGTTTTTTATATCTCACTAAAGCTATCAGTTACAACTCTAGGAAACTCAGTTGAGGGTGTGAGAAAATTGCAGTTAAATTCAGGAACATGTTTCATTGCTTTTGACCAAGATGAAAAGAGTGGTTGATGATTTATTTTAGCTCGAGGATATTGTAAAACTATTGTATTTCTAGAAACATACTCCCCAACATCTGTTTCACCATCCTCATAAGCATCGTTGTCACTATCTATTCCATCATTATGAAAATATGCATCGGATGTTAGATTGACATGAATATATAAGAGATCATCTAGTCTTTCCTCTTCTGAAACATTTTGAATAGGCTCAATTTCATTGGGTGGATGTTAAAAAACTCTTATAAGTATATGTCTTATTACAACTGGAAGTTTTTATTGTACAGTAGAAACAACAACATATAACTCCATCATAGTACCATCAAACCATTGGGAAAATAAATTTATTTTTTAGACCCAATGTGCATCAACAACCAATGGATAAGAAAGATTCCATAGTGTAGCATGGAATTGTAAATGTCTATAGCTCCTAGACTTGATCTCTTGATCAAGACCCAAACCTAAGAAACCATG
The DNA here is from genome assembly GCA_963277665.1 of Viscum album. Classification (NCBI taxonomy): domain Eukaryota; kingdom Viridiplantae; phylum Streptophyta; class Magnoliopsida; order Santalales; family Viscaceae; genus Viscum; species Viscum album. Next base: position 1,136,003,736 of record OY728166.1, read on the forward strand.
AATTCTATCTTGAAGTTCACTTAGTACTACACAATTAGTTGTACTAAGCATTGTTATTGGTTGTGTACAATAAGAAGCTCTTTTCTTAGTTTGAATTACCTTCATGTAGTATTACACATCACGAAACATGAATCTCTACATAAAAAATGTGTTTTGATCAAGATTTTGATAGTGTAACTAATATTGACAATGATGGTTGAGAATATAATATTTATTATACTGAAATTTTAGAATTTCTTTTTATACTCTAAAATATGATGCTAATGTTTCGTTATATAAAGGTTTATTAGAATATAAATCACAAAATGTTTTGGAAACCAAGGTAAAAAATAGAAAGCATAAAATCCATTAAATTATAATTGATAAAATTATAATTATGATCATATAATGTGAAATGGAGAAGAACAAAGACATAAAATAACACATAAATTATTTACAACAAATAAACAAATAGTGACATTTTTTTTAATATAACATTGTTTGGATGAGGTGAACCTAACTTAGGATGTGAGGTAAAATATATCTTATTTTAAATTGGTAACTTAAAAACATCTTTTAAATTTATGTACATAACTTTGGAATTTGGAAAATATTTAGGCCTTCAAATAACATATCTTAGATGTTATATTAGATGTTATTAAAAGTCTGAAATATTTTCAAATTTATAAAGTTATGTACACATATTTCGAATATGATATTAAGGTACCAAGTGAAAATAAGATGGATTTTACATCACATCTGATGTGATGCTCATCTCTTCCAAACCATGTTATATAGAAAAATGACAAGGTATTTCTTCTATGTTGTAAAGAATTCATGTGTTATTTAATGTGTTTTCTCTTCTCCATTTCACTTTATATGATTATAATTATTATTAGCTAATCGTTATATTTATTCATTTTTAATCATATTTTATTCATTAATTAATCTACAGTTATTCATTCCTAATAATAATAATTATATATAAACTATATAACCTTTATGATACTAAAATTTGAAAACTTTTTCCTATATCCTAAACTATGATAATAATGTTTCTTAGTATAGTTTTTACATAGTTAATAATTCTTTAATAACTATTTAATCATTAGTAATTTATTCATTAGTTAATCATCCTTCAATCACTCTATAATCATTTCTTATTCAATCATTAACCATATGACATTAATTAGTTAATTATTATTAGATAATATTTATATGTATTCATTTTTTAATCCTAAGTTATTCATTAATTAATCTATACTTAATCATTACTAATAATAAGTATTATTTCTAAACAATATATAACAAATTAAACTACTTAATAAATAACATATTTAAAACTAACTAAAAAGAATTCAATTATTAATAATAAAATCCATTATTTAATGTCTTGGTCGTAGTCCATTTAATTTTATATCATCATAATTATCATTTTATCATTGACAAATATACTAATTTGTTTTTTATTTTCTTAGGTATTTTAGTCATTTATAAATAAAATATGAATCATCTAAAGAATATTCCATGTGAGTGTCAAACCATGAATGCAACAAGGCATGTTTTCATGTACCAGGTTACCTGACTCAAGCCCACAACACCTTTTCATAATTGTTACTCCTAGGAAAATATATGCAAAATCCACATCCACTTGTTTATATCTAGACAAGGATTTTATTGCATGGATAACCACATAATATTTATACTACCAAAATTTTAGAACATTTAATATTAAGTAATTTATTATTTAGTTTATACTAAATCATTACTGATTATAACTATTATTTCAAGATAAATATAACTAGATAAACTATTTAATAAATAAAATATTTAGAACTAAATAAACTACTTATAAATTAAATATTTATAACTAACTAAAAATAATTCAATAAAATAAATAAATAAATTTAAATTAAATAAAAAAATACCTCTAAATGATGATTTATAAAAAAACTAAGACTTTTTTTAGACCACTAAATCCACCGCACATGAATTGGAATTTTTATATAGAGAGAAGTTTGGAATATAGATAGATGAGGGAAAATAGAAGTGAGGATAAGGGGGTAGGTTCCCTTTTAAGGGGAGTTAAGGGAAAGGAAGTAGGGGGTGACGCCTTTCGCCTTTACATTAGGTGAAAGTCGACACCCCTGATGGCATGTTTCACTTTATATTTAGGAGAAAAGTGGTAACCCCCCCCCCCACTAACTTTTCCTTGTCATCAATACGAGGAAAAGGAGATAGAGGGGGGAGCTGATATCGGCCCTTCCACCTTTAATACACATTTTTTTAAAAATAACCTACATTTTTTTTAAAAAAATAGAAAAAAATCAAACAATGTATCTAAATTTCTCCTCATGGACACTATGGAAGATTTATTCGAAAGGTACCATCATGACGGAGATTCAGAAGATATTTCAACCTTCCTAAATACTATCTAGCACCTTTCCTCAACCACCGATGATTGCTCAGACCCAAAAGAGCTGATTTGCGTAGTGCAAGATGCCACGGCGCACCGCGTCTCTATGGAGGTAGTCTAGAGATCCACCCATGACGGTTCTGAGGATGAAGACATCAAGGTGACCTGTGCAAGGAATGACTACCAAGATCTCTTCAAATACATAGCCTCCGACTAGCATCAGTCCCATGACCAGTTTCCCAATTACAACCCAGAAAACCACCATCCAACAATGGAGGACTTCAAGACCTGGGTCAACACCTCTGTCACCTTCCATGAGACATGAATGAATGGCTTCGAAAATACCATTGGAAGCACCGAGGGCAACATCTGAATAGATATGAACACCTCTGTAGAGCCCATGAAAAATGGACTCACCATGGTCGATTGATTCTCCTCCATGTGGGGTTTTTTAAGGGTTTCCAAATTATTTTTTTATATAATTTGGTTTGGGTCCCTAATAAATTTAAAAATGGGACCTGAGAAGCATGAACCCCAAGGAAGAAGCGTGAATGGGGTTCACGCTTCCCATTCCTCCAATAGAGAATACTTAACCTCATCCACACTTCCTAGTCATGGTGAAGAATGTGTAAACCTTATTCATGCTTCCTCTGTAAAAATCATGAAGAATGATTGAATGGGGTTCACGCATCCTCCCAGCTGAACTCTATAAAAGGATCCCCCACCCAAATCACATTAAACTCCCCTGATATTTATTGCAAATCCCTATATAAAATCTTTCTTAATATATATTTACTGCTTTTAAGAAGTTAAAATTTCTATTTAAAATTTTAGTTGTTTAATTGTGTTTATTTATTTATTTTTGTATGGTTTATTTATTTAATATGTGATGTATAAAAATTAGTGTATATGAGTATGGTTTTTTTAAAATCTATTGATGCTTGTATGAATGTTTAAATTAGTGTCTTTTTTATGATTTAATTTCTGAATGAGTTATTGTTTTTTGTATGATATAATTCATATCGAATGTTTAAGAATTTTAAATATGGTGTGTCTAAAATGTAATTTATATTTTTGGAAAAAAATTATTTTAAAAAATTTATATATTTTTAATTTAAATGGAGTGTTTAATATATTTATATGTATAAAAAATATGTTATTTTAAAAGTAATATAAATCTAAATTATAATATTGTATACGCTAGTATAAATTTTCTTTTAAAAATGTATATATTTTTAATTTAAATGGTGAGTTGAATATATTTATATGTATATTAAATATGTTATATTTAAAGTAATATAAATTAAAATTATAATATTACGTTTAGTTATATAGTTTATTAAGAATATATTAATTTTATTAAGTATCTTATTTAAATTTATTTAAAAATATATTGATTTTTTTTGTTAATAGTATAAAAAATTATATAAATAATAATTGTAAATTATATTAAGTGTAAATAATTTTTATTTGAAGTATTAAAGTATTAAATAAAATTAATTAAATATTGGAAAGTAGAAAAATGGGAAAAAATTATATATATTTAATTTAATTAAATTGAAAATAACATAAGTTTATATTATTTTAATGGTTTTTGTGTAATTGTAAATTATATTACTTTTATTTACCACTAATAATAATTTTAATCAATAAATTTAAATTATATTAAGTATAAATAATTATTATTTTAAGTAATGAAGTATAAAATATATTTAGTTATAATTTGGAAAGTAATAAAATGAGAAAAAAATATTAAGTACAAATATGCAATTTTATAAAATTCAAAAATAACATAACTGTTCAGTATTGTAATGGTTGTTATGTAAGTGTAAATTATAGTAGTTTTAATTAAATTTATTAAATGTTATTATATATATATATACATAAAAATTGAAATGTTAAATTTTTGGAAAACAAGTGTAGTTATGAAATATATATTTTCTCTAGTAATAGGTGAAATTATATAATATGTATAACCTAATATATATAGAAAAAAACATGTTAATATTATTGTGTAATGACTAATCTTGGGATTATAGACCAATTCATAATTGAAATTTCATATCTTTTTTTGTATGTGGTTATATAATTTTAAATAATTGCATTTTTTCTGCATTGATGACATGTGAGTCATACCTCGCTGAGTATGTAAGGACCTATGTGTTCACTTAAAGAAGTTATGTATTTCATGCCCCTATACCCCCTCACATACATGTGAGTATATTTTTAATTAAAAGGAGATTTAAAAAGAGGTGTCCCTGAAGAGGCATTCAAGAACATGCCTTCCACAAGAGGCGTTCGACAATAGGCATTGATATTCGAAAGGAGATGGGTGGTTACATAAATATTTGATATTAGATAATATAGGACTGATATAGTGAATGAAATTATACATTAGTATGAATTATCTATTGAGGAATCAATATATGATGTGGGTGAGTGTGATGTGGATAATGAACCTTCTAAGGTTCCTATGATAGATAGGAATCCATGGAAGGGTGATGTGGTGAATGAACCTTCTGAGGTTCCTATCAGAGACATGCATCCATAACATCCACCATTTTTTGGAAATCATCCTTCAATATTGAGTTCTTTAGTTGAAGAAATTTCATGTGAAAAACATTTTGATTTGGATGTCATTACACCTGCTTCTAAATTCCCTTGAATTATAGGGAATAGATCTACATCAAATGATAATTACTTCTATGTCAAATAAGAGTTTGAAAGTAAATATTCCATGAAAAATGTGATAAAAAACACCACATAGAGTTTCATTTCACATATGTAGGTGAGGAGTCGAAAAAGAAAAAATATTTCATTCAATTTGAAAAATATGGGCCAGAATGTAAATTCTGATTAAGGGAAATATATTATAATTTTTTTTCATATTGGAGGATAACCAAATTAGAAGTCCCATACACTTGTTTCCATCCATGCTTTTCATATGATCACTCTTCACTTAATGAAAAGTTTATATCAATTTTTATTGTAGAGATGATACATACATATCAAGATATTCCAGTTTCCCTTGTTCATGATAAAATTCAAGATTTATTTAACTATAATATATCCTACAAAAAATATTGGAATGAAAAATAGAACACAATTGTAAATATGTATGGTGATTGGGATGAATATTAAGAAATGTTTCCACAACTTATTGATTTTTTGTCTCTCACCAATCATATTATTTATCATTTGGATACTATTGAGTGTGTTTCCCAGAATCACTGAGTTGATCAATCAAAGGTAAAGTTAAATAGGATTTTTTGGGCATTCAGGCCATGCATCGTTAATTTTCCCTATTATAAACAATTCATTCAAGTCGATGGAACTTTACTTTATGGAAAGTATATAAGTGTTTTACTCATTTCTACCACACATGATGGTAATAATGTTCCTCTACCACTTTCATTCACTATTGTTAAAAAGGATAACTTTGAATCCTGGGGTTGGTTTTTGGTATGTGTACTCATTCATGTCACACAAAACCAGAGAGTGTGTCTGGTATATGATCATCATCAAGCGATTATAGAGGCTTTAAATAGTGATGGGGTTTTTGGATAGAGACGAATTATTATAATCGATATTCCATTAGACATAGTTCAAGTAATGTGTATAATAATTTAAGAGATGAGGTAATAAATAAGGTGATCCTCAAGTTGGGTATGTTTTTCTAAAATAACTTTTTTAAAAGAAAATTTTATATCCTTTTTTGTCACACCCCGACCTTTTAAATTATTTTATCTTATTTTTTTCCTAGCTTTGGTTAGTCTTTTCAAGGTGCGGGTTGGGTGCATGGTTAATGTTTTTTAACATTTTATCTTTTTGGTGAGTTTCGGATCAGTCCACAGGCACCACACAGTTGGCAGTAACCATGCGGTCAGCCCAGATTCCCCTGTAGTTACCCAATACTTAAAATAAATTAACATTATCAGAATGAAATGACTTAAATTATTGAGATATAATAATAATAATATTTTTGTGTTGATTAAAATGTTTTTCTTAATTAAAATTGTTAATGATATTATTATCATTAAAATGGTTATAAATATAATTATTATTTGGTTGCTATTAATTTTTTTATTATTTAAAATAAAATAAATAAAATTATCACTATCATTATGATTATTTTTATTCTTATTATTATTATTAACATTAAAAAAATTAATGGAGTTATGATTAGAAATTTTATTTTTAATTATTATAAATTTTTCCATTACAATTTTTTTTTATTGTTATTTAATTTGTTATAATTATTATCATTATTATTATCATTATTATTTTTATTATTAATATCTTTTTTTATTTGTTATGGTTATTAATTTTATTTTATTTTTGGGTTTTAATCATCCCATTTTTTATCCATCACACTCACACCACTCACCCCATTAACTCCCACACACACCCCACTCTTTCAACCATTAATTCATTGTTTTTTATTCACTCTCTCTAATATCCTTGTCTTATTTTATTTATTTTTTTTCTTCTCCCCATTATCTCCCTCTCTCAAATCACACCTCCCCACTTTCATTTATCTCTCAATCATTACCCCTCTTTCTCCATTTATTTCTCCTTTTTTTAATTCCTCTCTCCACTCACCTCTCTCCAATCACACCTCCCCACTTTTATTTATCTCTCATGCATCACCCATCTTTATCCATTTATTTCTCTTTTTTTATTCCTCTCTACACTCAAGTCTCTCCAATCACACCCAAACCTTTTTCCTTTACCCATCATGCACCACCCTTTCCCATTAATTCCTTTATTTTTTTATCTATCACTTTTTTTATCCCTCTCTCCACTCACCCCTCTCTCCAATCACCCCTCACTCCTCTTTTTTTATCCATATCGCATCTCCCCCACTACCTCACTCTATTAATCATTTTTTATTGTTTTTTTATTTCCTCACAACTCTCTCCATGCTTCTCCCTTTCTCCCCACTTATTCCCTCTTTTATTTTACCAATCACGCTCACCCCGTCTCCCTATACTTCCTCATTCTCATAATTCATTTTTTATCCATCATGCACTCATCCATCTTCACACTCACTCCTATCTTTCCCTTACCCCCTTCATACATGCCTCCTCCCATCCGGGGCTCCTTCCGGTAGCCGCTCCTCCCTCTGGCGATTCCTTCTGGTGAGTTATCTTCCCCTTTCTCTCCTCTCCTAACTCATTTTTTTGGGATTTCATGTGGGGTTTATTGTTTTATAAACCCTAAATGTTAGGGTTAATATTTATATCACGTTTACTTTGGATTTAGGGTGTGTGTTTTGTCCGCAGGGCGTCGTTTTCCCCCCGTTGAAGTTTCATTCCAATCGTACAAGGTTTCAGTAGGTGTTTCCAAGTTTTTCTTTCTTGAAGTCTTTCTTTTGATGTTTTCCTTTTCAAATAAATTTATAAACTAGTTTCTCAACTCTATAAAACCCTTTTTTAAATGATTATAAATTTTTTGAATTTATTTGACTTGTTAAAAATAGGTTTTAAATGAGTTTTAGTGTAAATTGCTTAGTTTTATGTTACCTAGAAAACTTTTCTGAATTGCTTATGTTTATTTAAGAAGGAATGGTCCCTTATGAAATTTATCACTGTTATTATGTTGCAACGAAATTGTTTATTAATTAACTTGGCTTGGTTATGTTATGACTTAGTTATTATGTTAGATCTCTTTTGTAAGGGTTTAAATGGATTCATTATTTTTATTTGGAGTTCCTTTAAAATAATGTGGGCAAGTGGTGATTTTTTAGGGAATGGATTTAAAATATTTTCTTGGTGTGCATTTGATTTCAAAATAGGATTTCAGGATTGTATGGTTTAATGTTGGTATACCCTACTTGACGTTTTAAAATGTGTTGGAAATGGTTTAAAGTCTTTTTTTGGATTGTATTATGTTCTATAAATAAAGTAGGTGACCAGTTGTGGTTTTAAGGTAATTGGTGTTTTCTTGGACGTTTTGTTTTCTAAATGGATTCTATTTTTCAAATAAAGTCGGTTCCCTTGAGTGGTTTATAAAGAGTTTTTTAAATGTGGTTTTGTAAAGTGTTTCTTTAAGTGTTTTGGAAATCATGGTATATAATGTGTTCTTTAATGTTTGGTCATTTGGTTTGAGACATGTTTTGGTGTGGCTCAGAAAAGAGTAAAATCATGTTTGATAATTGTGAAGTGTTTGAATGTGTGTTTAGAACTTAAGGGCATGTTTAGCATTGTAAATGTAAGAGTGGTATTTGGAATATATTTTGAATAAATGTGTGTGCTCGGTTGGAAACATTAAACATTTTCTAAAATGTTTTAAAGTTTATATGTTATAGCAGCCCGGTTGGAACCTTTTTTTAAGGTGAAATAACTGAATATGTATATGGGGCTCTCCTGTTTAGTGTAACCCTTTATGGGTTAATGTATAAGAAGTGTCCATGTTTGGGGTAGGCAAGTGTTGTGAGATGAGTCACATGTGCTAGTGCCTCCGACTTACACAGTATTACTATAACCACCATGAGTTCCTAGGCGTCTTATAAATTATCGAGTGACGGTTACTCACCAGCCCTGATAATATGGGCTGGTGCCCCTGGTAGATAGAGAGGCTAGGTGGGATTTTCTGCTGATTTTTTCATGAGGGAGATTAGTGGGTTATAGAGTATGGGGATTCACCATACTCCGGCAGGTGGTTCCGAACCGAGTGCATACAGGGGTTGTCTAGGGATGTTCAGGATCACCCATGGTTACAGCTTGTTTTTCTTGCTTATTTTTCTATTACACTGGTTTATTTTCAACTTGTATTTCTTGTTTATATTATTCTACACAAGTTTATTTTCATCAAGTATTATTTACCTGTCTCCATTTTGCATAGCCCTGATATCACTTGTTTGGTTTTATTTATGAAGTGGTAAACTGTTTTTGAAATAATATATGGTGTGAGTTGGTTATCATAGTGGGAAATAGGCGTTATTTTGATTAAATGGTAAAACCATATTTTTATAATTTTATTTCCAAACTTGTGACATCGGAAAACTTTGGGTAAGAAAACACTTGGATTCAGTGGTTTACTATTGGCATCCCTACTGATCATTTTTATGCTCATGCCTATCCCTTACCATTTCAATTACAGGTTCAACTGTTGTTCAAGATTTTTCTTTGTGGCTGCTCGTGTGGGAGTAGTTTTGGGCTTGTGGTTGGAGGTGACCAATGGGTCACACAGAGATTGTTGTATCAGTGTCTTGTTTCCAGTTTTTTTCTTTTTAGTGGTACTTTGTATCTGGATCAGTTATTTGTTTATTTAAGATTAAGTTTTTGTTTTACTGCATGCTTTGTCTGTTCTATTTATTTATCTAGTACTGGTTTTATCTCTTGGGATTAAATCGTTCTATCATGTATACTTTGATGCCCAACACTGGTTTCCAGCCTGTGGGGATCGAGAATGCCCTTCGGGCCATGTTGTGGACTGGCTCGGGTAACTGGTTCAGGGTCGACCCGGGTTGGTTCATGGCAAAATGGTATTAGAGGAGGCCCTTGTTAATTGGGGTGTTTGGTAGATGGATATTTTAACTTTCAGGACTCGGGAGGTAGGTACGGGAAGGGCGTCATTAACCCTTGCTCGTTATGAACCTCGAGTCACTAGGGGTAGTTTGGGGTTTGAGTCTTGTGTCCCTGTTTGGATTGAGGGACGACAATGAAGGCAAACTGATGTCACGTCGCGACCTCACATGGAGAAGTGACCCATATAGAGTCCAAGTGCATGGTTTATGTTCCTCCAAGTTGTTGACACTTACTTGGGGCGTGGTCCACTACCATGTCACTGGGTTAAGTGCAACTGCTAGTTTCTCATTCTGGTGGTTCTTTGTAAGTTGTACTTCGTTTGGTTCTGGTTGGTGAAAGTGTTCTTTTGGAAATGAAAGTGGGTATTTAAATGAAAAAGTTTTCTCTAAAATTATTTTAAATTGGTAAAGGGAGTTTTAAAATTGGAATCATTTTAGTAAATGTTTGGTTTTCGATGACGAAAGGATGTGTCCCTTGGTACTCTTTATGGAAGATCACATGTGTGTGGGTGTGTATGATAAGTGTGTAGGGGAACTTTTTTATGGATGATGTGGATGAAATTTGATAGACACACATGTGATGGTCCATAGGATTCCTTGGGTGTCTTTTAATATATATAAAGGTTTTGGAAATTTGTTTTTCCTTGAGGAGTGGATTTTTGGATTGTGAAAAGTGGTTTTGGAATTTGAAAAATGATCATGGGATAAGACAGTTCTGAAATTTAAATGAAAATGGTGATTTTGGAAAGGAGGGTTTTGGTTGTGTTTATATTTGATTGGCTTCCAGGACAGTTGTCTTGGGTTGGAGTGTTATTTTCAATTGTTTTTTGGCTTGAGGAATGTTTTGGTTTTGTGTTTCTTGTGTTGTTCGGAGTATGCCGCCCAGAAAGGTCCCTAGTGTTGTTGATGAGTCATGACCAAGTTTCAGTTCTTTTAAGTTTCACCAGCCTTTGAGGTGTTGGAGGTCTATTAGAGGTGGTGGAATGACTTTAGGGAAGTAGAGTGTGTCTTTGGGTGGTTGGTAACTCCTTAGGTTGTTAAGGTTCGTGCCATTTTGGGTTTGTTTAAGGGTTAAGTTTTGGACTAATGGAGGTTGGTTGTCTTATCATCGTTGGATTTTGGGAAGTAGTTAGTGATAATTGGTTTTTGTTAAGGTTCTCTATCTAGTGAGGAGTGTGTGCATGAGGAACCTTCCCTAAGAGGTTATCTTTGTTGATCCTGAATCCTAGTTTGACAGGATTCATTCAGGCGTGCTATCAGTATGGCTAGTTTGGGCATTTCAAGTCATCAGGTCGCATCCCTCCAAAGCCCTGCCATCGTTGTGGCTATTCGGGTCACCGGGTAAAGTTTTGTGGGATGCATCGTTTGAGGAAGGATTTCTAATAGGGGGATTCTAGTGTCTGACTATGAGACATAAGATGCTTCATCCATCAGATCCCCAGCCTCAGGTCTCGGGGTGAATCTCGCGCATAGTCAGCGTGTCAGAGGCATGTGATACCTTGCTTGGTTCTTTATCTTTCGTCTTGGAATATAGAAATTCAGGGTTTCCTTGTTCTTGTTTTCCTATGATTGTAAGCTCATATTTTGTAGTTATAGTGTGATGAACTTATCCTTTTGTGATCATAGTAGTTGCATTCTTATAAATGTGACCTCTAGAATTGTTAGTTTTTTTAAAAAGTGTTTTTGGACCATGTGTGGGTTTGTCTTGGTTTTATTAGTGATCGTTTGAAGATGTTAGGTGTTGAAGAGTTTTATATTGGTGTGGGTAATTCTTGGTTCTAGTGGTGTTGTTATAGGGAATTCCTTATTTCGGTGCCCCAGTATATCGAGTGGCCTTGTAGTGGTTTTCCGTTTGAGTATCAATTGTCCCGTTTAGCTCATGTGGAGAAGTCAGTGGGTTTGGTTGGGAGTTCTTGTGTTTCCCCCTCGGGGTGCTGTGTTTTAGTTCTAAATTCTTGCGTTAGGGGAATTATTCTGGTGGGGAGAACTCTCTCATGTCCTCCCCTTGAATTGTGTAATGGTTTGTCTTTGAGTTGGTTAGGTGTAACTTGTAGAGTGAATAGTTATCTCAAGGCTTATTTTTTCTCCAATGGTTTTGGTCAGGCTTTGACATGAGTTTTGGTTGTATTTCAGCTGTGTGAATTTCTGGGGGTAGAAAGTTTTGTGGTGGGAAGAATTGTCACCCCCAACCTTTTAAATTATTTTATCTTATTTTTTTCTTGGCTTCGGTTAATCTTTTCAAGGTGCGGGTTGGGTGAATGGTTAATATTTTTTTTACATTTGATGTTTTTGGTGAGTTTCGGATCGGTGCACGAGCACCACACGGTTGGCGGTAACCGTACGGTTGGCCTGAATGCCACTACGGTTACCCATTACTTAAAATAATAAAACATTATTAGAATGAAATGAATTAAATGATTAAGATATAATAATAATAACATTTTTTTATTGATAATTTTTTTTTAATTAAAATTGTTAATGATCTTATTATCATTAAAATGGTTATTTATTGTTTTTTATCACCATTATCTCCCTCTCTAATCACACCACCCCACTTTCATTTATCTCTCACTCATCACCTCTCTTTCTCCATTTATTTATCTTTTTTTATTCCTATCTTCACTCACCTCTCTCCAATCACACCTCCCCACTTTCATTTATCTCTCATGCATCACCCCTCTTTCTCCATTTATTTCTATTTTTTTATTCCTCTCTCCACTCACCTCTCTCCAATCACACCCCAACATTTTTTCTTTACCCATCCCCATAAATTCCTTTATTTTTTTTATATCACTTTTTTATCCCTGTCTCCACTCATCCCTCTCTCCAATCACGCCTCACTCCTCTTTTTTATCCCCATAAATTCCTTTATTTTTTTATCTATAACTTTTTTATCCCTCTCTTAACTCACCCCTCTCTCCAATCACGACTCAATCCTCTTTTTTATCCATCACGCATCTCCCAAATTATCTCTCCCTTTTATTCCTTTTTTATTGTTTTTTTTATTTCCTCACAACTCTCTCCACACATCTCCCTCTCTCCCCACTTATTCCCTCTTTCATTTTACCAATCACGCTCCCCCCCTCTCCCTATACTCCCTTATTCTCATCTTTATTTTTTTATCCATCATGCACTCATCCCTATTCTCCATTATTTCTACACACTCACACCTATCTTCCCCTTAACCCCCTCATGCATTCCTACTCCCATCTGAGTCTCCTTCCAGCACCCGCTCCTCCCTCTGGAGATTCCTTCTGGTGAGTTCTCTACCCCTTTCTCTCCTCTCCTCACTGGTTTCATGTGGGGTTTATTATTGGCCAAACCCTAAATGTTAGGTTTAATATTTATCTTGTGTTTCCTTTGGATTTAGGGTGTTCGTTTTGTCTGCAGGGTGCCGTTCTTACCACCATTGAAGTTTCATTCCAATAACACAAGGTTTTGGTAGGTGTTTCTAAGTTTTCTTTCTTAAAGTCTTTCCTTTGATGCTTTCCATTTCAAGTAAATTTATAAACTAGTTTCACAACTCTATGAAACCCTTGTTTAAATTATTATAGTAATTTGGAATTTATATGATTTGTTAAAAATAGGTTTTAAATGATTTCTATTGTAAATTTCTTAGTTTTATGATACCTAGAAAACTTGTTTAAATTGTTAATGTTTATTTAATAAGGAATTGGTCCCTTATGAAATGCATCACCATTATTATGTTAAAACGACATTGTTTATTAATGAACATGGTTTGGTTATGTTATGACTTAGTTATTGTGTTAAAACACTTTTGTAAGGGTTTAAATGGATTCAATTTTTTTATTTGGATTTCCTTTAAAATAATGTGGGCAAGTGGTGATTTTTTAGGGCAAGGATTTAAAATGTTTCCTTGGTGTGCATTTGATTTAAAAGAGGATTTCCGGTGTGTATGGTTTGATGTTGGAATAGCCTAATAAATGTGTTAAAATGTTTTGTAAAGGGTTTAATGTTTTTTTGGATTGTTTTATGTTCTATAAATAAAGTAGGTGGATAGTTGTGGTTTTAAGGTAATTGGTGTTTTATTGGACGTTTAGTTTTCTAAATGGATTCTAGTTTTCAAATAAAGTTGGTCCCCTTGAGTGGTTTTTAAAGATTATTTTAAATGTGGTTTTGTAAAGTTTTTCTTTTAGTGTTTTGGAAATAATTGTTTATAATGTGTTCTTTATGATTTGAACATTTGGTTTGAGACATTTTTGGGTGTGGGTAGGAAAAGAGTAAAATCATGTTTGATAATTGTGAATTGTTTGAATGTGTGTTTAGAACATAAGGGCATGTTTAGCGTTGTAAATATAAGAGTGATGTTTTCAAGATATTTTGAATAAACTTGTGTGCTCGGTTGGAAACATTAAACATTTTCTTAAATGTTTTAAAGTTTATATGCTATAGCATCCTAGTTGGCACCATTTTTTAATGTGAAATAACTGAATATGTATATGGGGCCCTCTTTTCAACTGCAACCCTTTATGGGTGAATGTATAGGAAGTGTCCATGTTTGAGGTAGGCAAGTTCGGTGAGATGAGTCACACATGGGAGGGCCTCCTACTTACATAGTATTACAATAAAAACCATGGGTTCCTGGGTGTCTTATAGATTATTGAGTGAAGGTTACTCACCAGCCTTGATTAGATGGGTTGGTGCCCCTGGTAGATAGAGAGGCCTGGTGGGATTTGCCTCTGATTTTGTCGTGAGGGCGATCAGTAGGTTATAGACTATGGGGTTTCACCATACATTAGTAGGTGGTTCTGAACCGAGTGCATCCAAGGGTAGTCTATGGATATTCAGGATCACCCATGGTTACAGCTTGTTTTTCTTGCTTATTTTTCTTTTACACTAGTTTATTTTCAACTTCTATTTCTTGTTTATTTTATGCTACCCTTGTTTATTTTCATCTTGTATTATTTACCTGTCTCCCATTTCAACAGCCCTGATATCACTTGTTTGGTTTTATTTATAAAGTGGTAAACTATTTTTGAAATAATATATGGCATGAGTTGGTTCTCATAGTGGGAAAGAGGCATTATTTTGCTTAAATGGTAAAACCTTATTTTTATAATTTTATTTCTAAACTTTTTTAATCAAAAAACTTTGGGTAAGAAAACACTTGGATTTAGTGGTTTACTATTGGCATCCCTACTGATTATTTTTGTGCTCACACCTATCATTTACCATTTCAGTTGCAGGTTTAGCTATTGTTTAGGATTTTTCTTAGTGGATGCTCCTGTGGAAGAATTTTTGGGCTTGTATTTTGAGGTGTCCAATGGGTCACATGGAGATCGTTGTAGCAGGGTCTTGTTTCCAGTTTTTTTCTTTTTAGTGGTACTTTGTATCTGGATCAGAACATTCTGCTGCGTGCTCTTACTATTATATTTATTTATCTTTTCTTAGTTTTATATCTTGGGATTAAATCATTCCCTCATGTATACATTGATTCCCGGCACTGGTTTCCAGTCCGTGGGGATCGGGAATGCCCTTCCGGCAATGTTGCGGACCGGCTCAGGTGACCGGTTCAGGGTCGACCCGAGTTGGTTCATGACATTTTTGATACATTATTTTATTATGTTTTTGGTGTATAATCCCCATCAGGAAAGTATAGATTGATGTCTTGAATAGATTCGAAGGGATAATGAAGATTTTTAGGAATATATGATACAGATTTCAAAGAAAAAATGGTCATTAGTATGTGATAGTGATAGGAGATATGGCCATATGACCACTAATACAATGGAGTGCATAAATTAGGTCCTCAAGGGTGTGTGAAAACTGCCAATCACAAGGTTAGTGAAAAAGACATCTTAAAGATGTGTGCATTACTTTTTTTAGTAGTCCCAAAAGGGATATCAGAGGATGGAAAATGGAATGTGTTTTACTTAGCATTTCCAAAGTGACATTGATCATATCCTATATGAGGCTTCATAATGGAGTTTTCTAACCTTTTATTGGGAAAATAGGAGCTTTCAGTTAAGAGAGTGCTACGACTGGGATACATGCACTAGTGGTTGAGTGCCTGTGGTCATATTGGATAATAGGTATTGCGATTTTGGAAACTTTCAGGCATTGAGGTATCCCTATGCACATGTGTTTTCATCTTTTGGTTTGGTAAATATATCATGGGAGCCATATGTTGACTTGGTGTGTCACATGAGCACTTTAGTTAAATATTATAGTGTATATTTTATTCTTGTTGGTGACTTTCATTCGATAACATTTTCTATTGATCATCTGACACCATCCTTAATATTTACAGGTTTTGTAAGTTAGTTTTGTTTTAATTTATGATTCTTTCAATTTCTATCATTTTTTAAATTAGTGGATTCAAATAACCAAGTTGTGCTCGAGAGGAAGGCCAAACTCTACTCAAATAAAAATGATATGGATTTTCCTAAACAATGAGGAGGGGGACTATGATATAATATTTGTCACGCAGAAGGATGTAAACATAAGAGAAATCCCCAAGTGGCAGGATAGAGCTCTGAAACCCTTCATCCATGATGAAGTCTGTGTATTTTATCATGAATGTTTATATTTTATTTCATATGTGGACATTTCAATAAAGAATATTTTTATTTATGAATTCCCATTTTTTACATGTTTCATCACTATTGATTTATATTAAAATAAATTAGAATAAATTAAACTTCATTTGAGATTAATGAAACAAGAATTTCATAATCTAATCCAATAACATTGCCAATATATATCTGTCTATGTGTTTTTTATTTTTTTAGTTTTAAAAAAATATTACAATTTTTATTTAATTCACTGTAAAATTAGTAAGGATTATATCATTTTTTAGATGGAAGGTCCTCCATTTATCACATCCTAGACTACTCATGTTTCAAGGCATGTTTTAAAGGGACGTCTTATGCCTCCTTTGATTTTATGGAGATATCATCATTTCCATCATTCCATACCACTTCCTACTATCATTACCCATATTCAACATGCTGGATTCTATGGTGTAGGATTGTGTAACTTCACCTTTTTTAACCATCAGTTCATTTATATTCTCATAGATAGATGAAGGCCATATTCCCATACATTGCATTTTATAGAGGGTGAGAAGACTATTACGCTCTAGGATCTGTCCATTATATTGGTCCTCCCCATCAATAGTGCACCTGTGACCGGCTGATTCGGACCAAATTAGTTTGATCTTGTTCATATATTACTAGGAATAGAGGACCAAAGTGATGGTAGGACCGTCATCAGTAGTAGATTATGCATTCCATTATTATACCATCACTTCACACATATAGTAGAGGATGATAACGAGATCACAATTTTATGACTTTCACATGATTATATTTTGAGGATGATCTATGGAATAATTTTCATTGATCACCCCACTAAATTTGTACATTTGATGTATTTACCTTTACTGGATGATTTAGAACATGAAATATTGTATATATGGGGGGGGGGGTCTTCTTGTCTTACATATATATATAGGGCTCTAAGTAGTGTATGTCACATCAATAAGTTGAATATCATAGGATGTATTCTTCTTTTATAGATGTGGGTATGGGAGCACATCCCTCACTTAGTACCACATGCTCGTGAGGAATTTCCTACAGATATTGTAGCAAAGTCTCCATGTTGACGATGATATGTTATTCATTACTCTAAATTTATAAATTAATTATATTACATTCTATCATGAAATATAACTATAACAATGTTATCTATAGTTAGACTTAGAGACATCAACATTTAGATATCGCCAGACACAATGTCCATGCCTACAAACATATGTGGGACAACTTTCAGCCAGATGATGTAATTGATTATTATTTATTTTAATAAATATTTATTTTTTACTTTAGATATCTTCATTTATTAATTGATTATTCATTTTTTTTCTTTAAGATTACATGGATGATATATAACGATGATATCTTCTAGAGTCTTCCATAATATTGTACAATTATTCTTGCTACCAACTCCTGCATGGTACCATTAATTAATTTTCATATTGTTGTGTGGCATCATACTGATCGAGTTATGAGGCAGTTCAAATTCCTCCAACCCATTCCTGACCCGCATAGTGAGTTACCTTCACTGCATTCCCTCATGATGTCAGGGTGAAGATACTTTTATTGGATGAGATATCATGCCACATATATTTATATATGGGATAGAATAAAAGATTATGGATTATGAGGGTTTGGGAAAATAAATATTCATTTATTAGATCAGATGGATTATAAATCCTAGCATTGTAGGTCCCCAGTCAGATTTCTAACATGGTAAGTATGAATTTATCATGAGTTGGTATTAATTATTCCTTCAAGTGTTGAAAATATCATTAATTATCATTACTTAATAGTAGAAATTGTTCTCATAGAAGAATACTATCACTCGTCTCCTTCATATATCTGATCCAGTAGAGGGAGGTGACAACCTTACTTGAACATGATCTGTTCTATAGGTTCGTACTTCCCTATCTGATACAACAATCAAGACAAGGCCCAAACCCTGGATGAAGAATTATTACCTTATAACCAGAGAGTGATTAATGGCCAGAGTTCTCTCAGGACCTTTGAGCCGCCGAGGATCGTTCTTAGCTTTTCACCTAAATGGGCTAAGGTGGTTGTGGGGTTCTCTGACAGGTAAAAAAATGATTCCCGAAAGTAGAGGGAGGCACTTTTTGACAGATATATTTTTACAGCGCTGTGGTAGAGTTGATTCCTTTCATGGAAAAGATTTATCATGTTTCTTTCTTTGATCCTCCACACGATTATTGGGATACTAATCCTAATATAGATTTACTATGGGTTAAAAAAACTGTTATGGATACTGATATTCCACAGGAGGAGGGTATTCATCATGATCAGTCAGATTCTTATCCCGCTTCTCAGTCACACCCAAATGAGGATATAGAATTTGATTTATCTGAGCTAGATGCTTTATTACTCCCTACTATGTAGACATCCGTATCACTACATCCAACTTCTTCATATGTTGGCAAGAGTTCCATCCAACATCCACTATCCTTAGAGGAATGACAGGGTATAGGTGGTGATACTGTACATCCACCGTCTGTTACACAGGAGGATGTGGAGGTTGTTGTTGATGATGATATACAAGAGTATTATATTCCAGAGTGGAGTCATAGACAAACACGGTGTAGATGCATCCATTATAAACCTGACTATTGGATAGAGGATCATCTGGGTCAAAAGAATACATTAGGTTGATATTATATTTATGATACATGTTGTATGTTCCTTACTATTATAATTTATAGAGTTCTGTTATTTTTTTAATAAGTGCCTTAATATTATCATATTATCTACCAAAATTAATAATTACTATGTGTTATTCATGTAAATACTTAATGGTATTATCTATATATGTATAATAAATAATATTAATAGATTAATTAATAAATATTTACAATATTAATTATTTTTCATTAAAAAAATACTCTAGATGAAAAGATCCATGAACTTGAAGAAATCTTGAAAAATATTATTGATCTCGATGATTATAAATTGAATGTAAAATTATAGAAGATCCTGTAAGATGAATCTTTGTCAAAAAATTAAGTTCCATGAAGAATAATTTGAATGAATACGGAATATTTTTGAAGAGTAGGTTATTATGATTGGTGATAATAAAAACCAAAATATGAGATGTATGGAATTAGAAGTTCATTTTGATAATTTTGAAAAGATACATATTAAGACTTTATAAAAGAAGAAGATAGTTTCTACTAGTACATAATCTTCATCGGAAGATTTTAAGGTTAAAATTACTCCATCATGTGATAAAATTATGGTCATTATAAAAAATATTGATATAATATTCTTCCAGAATAAGAATAAATCCTTAAGAGGGTTAATATTTCATCATCCATGAAGGATAATAAGGAAAAAATCTCCCCAAAAATCAGAATGTACTGTGAATAAATCCATGATACACAAATATAAATCAGAACAAATGTTCATATGTGAATCATGAATACTAGAGGAATTGAACCAACTTCATTGATAAAAGTTCAACCTTCCTATTCACATTAAAAAGTAAAGAAGATCCACCATATTTTTTTAATCATTATTCATTTTATCTATTCTTATGCTCTAATAAATTGATAGTGAACCAATTTCTCAGGGGTAGAACATTAGAAGTAGTGAGTTCTATCAATTCTAGATCACAAATATTAAGAATTTATTATCCTTGAATTTTTCCTCAATTGATTTTCAAATACAAATAAGAAAGAGTGTCTTCATTGAGTAATTATAAGAATGTGTTAGCATATCCAAGACAATAATTATTAAGAAGATATCATCATGGTTTGATCATATTTTTTGGTATCCTAAAGAATTAGTATTGAATAATATAATCCTTGGTGAAGTTATATATGTTTTCAAATATGGACAGTTATAATTCAAAGATGAATTCTAGTGTATTATCTATATTCAAAAATCTCAAAAAGTATTATTAAATACATCCACCATTATAAATATTTTTTTTATTGTTTCCATTAAGGGGGAGGTAAATATAGAAACATGAAATTACTACCAGAATTATAATGTCAATTAGAATCAAATTGAATTACTGTATAATGTTCAGGAAGATCATGTTATTGAAAGAGGTCTATTTTTCAAAATAAATCTATCTTTGTTAACAAAAAAAATAAACTCAATAGAAAGGGGTTATGATTGAATTAATCAATGATATAGGAAAATTTGAATGGATACACTCAAAGTTCACTTATCCTTCTTATTCCACTTCAATGTTTTTGATCTATTTGTTAAAGTGAGTGCATGAGTTTTAGGCTGATTATTATAAAAAACGTTTCATATCTCATTTAATATCTTCATCCTGAAATAAAATTGGTTTACCCTGGATAATAAGTACATGAGTACTCATTTCAGGTGGTATCATGATAAGTTGGTAAAATAAAACATTGTTTCCCAAATAAAATCCTATTGTTTTCTAGACTAAGTATTTCTCAAGTAGACATAGTGTGAAATAATGGATGACACATTTCTTAAATATGAACTGATGCTCTTTTACCTTGAAATTTTTACTTCCTTTTAATATACAATAGATAAAGTGGAATTAATGTTTTATAATGTAAAGTGGAGATATTAACATATTGAAATATTCAGTTAGAAATAAATTTGGATGTATGGATCTGCTATAAAAATTGATTAACAAACACTTCTGGCGATCAAGCAGTGCACCAAGAATCAAACCAGTTGATCAAAATGGACATGAACATTATTATAAATATTTTTTTATTTAATTAATATGTGTTTATATTTATTTATATTTTATACATATTTATGATTTTTTAATTAATATGTATTTATATTAGATTATTAGTTAAAAATATTGATGATGATTTTAATTAAAAATTTTGGAGGATGCATGAACCATGTTCACACTTCCTTCATAAAATTCATGCAAGAAGCATGAATGGGGTTAATGATTCATATGATCCTCTTTTTTTAAAATCTGGGAAAATGATCCCATTTATAAAAAAATTAAAAAAACCATTAAAAACACCCACTATGATTGACTCGAAATTTGCAGTAGCCACTGCCTTCTAGATAATATCATCCCAAAATCTATCTGGATCGACCAAAAAAGGAGGACAATCCTAGAGGAGGGGTCATCAGTGATGAAGTCTGGCGTCATTTTGGAACAGAATCATAGCATAGATTCTAGGTTGATTAATGAAGATCTTATAATAATTGTGAAGAAAAATGATAATCCATTTGTGTTATATGTTAAGTAGGGAGTTTATGAAGAGGTGTTTGAGTTTGACTTGATGATAAACAATCTGATTCTGATCAGAAATGGATCTATGATGAGGAAGGTCACTGGGAGAAAAAGATTAGATGATGGATTCCCCACCTTTGAATCCCCTACATTCGGTATACTACAAAATATAGAGAGAGGGAGGGAGGGAGGGAGGGGGCAGATCTATCTTCTGAAATCTTTTGATCCAAGCAGCTGTGGTGGAGTAGAATTTCCCAGCAATAAAAAAAGGTATCTATAATACCATAAGATAACTGAATCATGAGGAGGTGGTGAGGAGGGTTTTGGCCAAAAAAGTGATCTTACACAAGTTCCAGATCAGCGGCTACCATGAAACCGTCTACATGAATGCCAACTTCCAATTCCATTGGGACTACACCCTTTCTGGGACGATAGACTTTATCTTCAGTGACAGCTCTACCTTGTCCCAGAACTGCAATCTAGTGGAGTGGAAGCTGGCGGAGGGGCATAATTGTGTGGTGATATATTAGGGTCAGATGGACTACAATCATCCAATGGGAATCGTGCTATATAATTTCGCCATCATCCCCGATCACATGTACCTCACTCTCTAGAACCACAAGAAGACGTATCTCATGTGTCCATGGAAGGTGTTCTTGAGGACTGTTTTCATGGACTCCTTTATTAACACCTTCAATGACCCTTTCAGATAGATGTTGTAGAAGGATGACTTCATCACCAGCATCTGATTCTATATAGAGTTTGACAACTACGGTCTCAGTGTTGGGAAGGAGGCACACTTGATATGGTGGTGTGTTAAAACCAACAATGTGTATCAGGCTCAGGGGTTCACGCTATAGAGATTCTTGGACGGTGACATTAGGGTCGCCCCAGCTAGAGTGTCTTACTTTTCTAGGATGACTCCCAGGTAGCGAGAAACACTGTACATCCTTGAGGACCTTCCATAAGAACTAGAAATGGAATTTGTGGAGATTTCTTTGGTGCCTACCCCCTCCCAATATTAAATCTTTTTAATTGTGCATATCTCTATATGTAATCTATGGAATCATTTACATAAGGTTTTGAGTGAATAATTTTTATCATTATAAAAAAATTAAATCATAACATAATATTAATTCTGAATAAATAAAATATTATAGTCATGATTACCAGTATTGAATATTATTAAATATTTATCCTATCATGATTGTTTTTATTGATGATATAGTATGTGATGACGTCCTAACATCACATGTCTCATTAAAAGATCATATCAATTTATTAATATGATAAGAACCAAGAATTGTTATGAAAATATTCTTATTGATATTTTATATAGGAGAAATATTTCATTTTACTGGATGAAAATGATATAGTCTATTGGGTCTAGATGGATTATAAGTTTTTGAGTCTTCTTCTCATGAACTGAATCACTCATAATCTCAAGAAAAGGAGATTATGATAACTTGACCCTCCAGTACGAAATCCACATTCATTTGGGTCATTGTATTTTCACATCTATGGATGTGTGCAATGATTCTTTGACCCTAAGATTATTATTAATTCATATCATGAGTCATATGTTTTGATATATTGTTGTAAACTATGATAATATATGTTCATAGTGAAGTTAGGTATGATTGGTGCATCATGATTAATATTGTATTATTGAATAATGTATGTTCGTTAATGAAAGATGATATATCAGGATATTTGATGAGAATAAAACTTCATGATTAAGTCTATGGATATGTCATTCTATTGGAAAGTTCATTTCTAGAGAGCCAAAAAATAGAAATCGAACAAATATGTTGATGACACCAATATGAAACCTACTTTATTTTAGATATCAAGATAAAATGGACTGTATTAAAAAAAATGTTCATATGAGGTTGTATGTCATTATTATGTAAAATTATTTCTCTATGATGTATTTGATGTGTTTCTAGACATTAGCCTTGATCTTTTGACAGCGTATCCTATTACTACTGAGAATGGGGCCTGGAGGGTCAATCACTAAGTTTATTCAGAACCTCAAATAACTTCTTTATAAATTTAACATATTGGATAAATATTATTTTCATACGTGTTTTAATGGTTATTCTTGATGTGTTGTTTAAAAATATACAACCAATGGTTATTTAAAAGAGTATACGTGAGTTGAATATTTACTAAATATTTATTTATCTATTAATTATATATTTAATTATGTGAATATATAATATTAATTTATTATAGATTATTTACAAGGTAAAACAATATTCACATAGTTACATCATTATTTAATAATTATGTATTTACTAATTCAATGAAAATAGTATTTATTTATTTACTAATGAATAATATAGTGATAATTATTTAATTAAATAAATAATAATTATTCAAGGCCTGATAAATATTAAGGATTAACAAACGAAGTTTAATGATCCAATAAAAAATTTGATATGAACTATTATTTGAAAAAATATGAAATTATTTATTCAAAGAAGTAATATTTATTTTATTCATGATTTTAGAGCATGTTAAGTAAATAATAATAATTTTATTATTAATTAGACATGAGGTTTTCTAGAGATTAGGAAAATAGTGAGGGACCTTCGGTAATTTATTATTTTTTAACCATAGCACTCTTTAAACACCATTATGACATTTTTTGAAACCCTAGCCAATTTCTTATCATTATGCCCAAATGAGTTCTAAAGAGGATTACCTCAAGGTTTAGAGGGATCTTCCTCTAAAACTCTCTCAGGAATGCAAATCAACTGCCCTCCTCCACCCGAATGATTCTTTCCCCCCTTGAAATATTTTGATGAAATAAAAAATAATTCACTAAAATAATTATCACCATCTACACAAGAACACATAGGATTCAATGATGATGATCAGTGGTTCATAGAATATGTATGGATCACCATTAGAGGGAATCTACCCATGATTCCTCTAACACAATGAAGGTATGATAATAGGTCTTCATCTAGTCATCGACAGTGAATAAATAAATTCAACACAAGATATTTCTTTATTTAAATAAATTAATTATAAATTATATGTTAGAAGATCCTCTCTTCTTGGTATCATAATTTTTGTCCATTAATGTTTAATTTAATTTCATTAGTCCTGACCATCTTTATTATGTACATCTCATAATTATTGTGCATTATGAAAAAAATTGGAGTTAGAAACTACTGAATACGAGATTCAGCTAGATTTGGAACCATAAAGTGGTATTAGAGCAGACATATAATAATTTATAATAATTTATTATTCATTGATCAATTATACATATCTATTGTTAGTTTTTTTCTTCCAGTTTAATCATTCTTTAATCTGGAGTTTGATTGACATCTTTTCGACATATTAATATTTTTTGTTCAAGTTTTATATGTTTGTAAATATATTAATAAAAAATTATGAATTATTGGAGATTTCATCGATAGGTTCTAAGGGTTCTGTCTAGTAGACATGGGTACTTGATGTGTGATTATAAGTATATGTCGTGTACTACGGTTCTTCAGTCATGGATGTGTTATGAGATACATTACATGTAAAGATATTAATGACATGTGGTTTTTCATTAAATGTATTAAACATACTCCATGTTGACTATGTTATCTTGACATGTGGGTTTTCAAATTACATGACATGTAGATGGTGTACACATCATGTAGTCTACATGGTTTCACAGTTAAATTCACAGAAATTATGTGTTCAAAAATGGATCACACGTATGACACATGAGACTAATAGGTTGTAACATTAATGATAAACATAATGTACAACTGGAGTATACATCATATGACTCATTAATCTATGCATCTGCGAAGTACTCTGATTTGTTAAGTGAGTTTCACAAATACATGGAATGAAAAACATATGATGTGTAGCTCATTAGTACACATCGTATATCCCAATCAAGATACACACTAACTCCCTAAGCATTTATCATGAGAATATGGTAAGTGAAAAACATGACATGTAGACTGTTAGTACATGCCGTGTAGTCTCCCAAGAATGAAAAAAATTAAATTACTTGGGGAGTAAATAATTTCAGTATTAAGAACCAAACTATATGGTTATCAAATGGTATGTTGTATATGTGATAATGTTTTATTTAATTAGTAAATGATATATTAATTACATTTAATCATCCATAAAAATTGGTAAAGCTATTCATAAGCCAAAATTTCTATAAATTATGGGTACCATCGATACTATTCAGATGAAAATTAAGAAAAAATGAATTAGTTAACTGAATTAATTCAAGAGTGTTTTTATTAATAATAATGAATGAATTGATGTGAATGTTATCTAGTGTACTTTTTTTTATTTATTGATATTTTGTGGGTGAACATGAGCTTAGACCACCCTGGTTATGTGTTTGGCCTATTTAATTTATTATTATTATTTGGTTTCTGTAATGATTTATTAAATTAAATAATTGCCTATGTGTCATTATCATTCTCTCTTTATATAATGGATTTCATGCCCATATATTCTTTTTTGTAAACCCCCATTAACCAATCCTTTTTTCTCCTCACCTAAATGTGAGTAAATTCATTTGTAATGGATAGAACACCTTTGTGAGTGAAGGTGGTTCTTGTTTGAAGCTGAGGTGAAACCAATCTAGGAGGTACATCATAGCATAGGTGGAATGCAGAAACTTGAATCAGGCATGGTTCCAAGAGTTTTTTCCCTAAGTTCAAGTGTTAGTTTAACATCTACTGGATAAACTAACCATTATAAAAGCTCATTGTCATTCATATATTTATTTTTATTCCATCCAGTTTCATGGATAATAATTTATGTATTCACAATCATTAAACAAATTAATTAACAAGCATGAATGATGGAATTGAAATAAAATCAAAAAAATATGTTTAAAGTGCATCTAGATAAGTTTAATCACTTATGTAAAATCCACTTAACATTAATTTACTCCTAAGGATAGAGAAAATTTAATAATAAAAATATCATAAAGTTTGAGGATATATGTTTTTTTGGATTAATAGAGTCTGGGTATAAATGTATTAGTGGATTCGTGGGGTTCTCGCAGAGTTCTGATAATGCCTAAGGTGGTTTATCTTTTCCTGTAAGAATATATGGTTTTCATTGTCTATATGAAATTTAAATGTTGTGTAAAGAATATAGGGTGAGTAATGGTTTTTAGGCTCATTTCATGAGATGAATACACATCATGAAGATTTACACACCGTGTAATTGCGACACACCATTTAGGGTTAAAATATCAGGTTTTAATTAAAATGGTGATGAGTTTTTTGGCGTATCGAAGTTTATAGGATTACATGAAGTTTAAATAGATTAAATGTCGTGTAAATGTCATGGATAGTTATTTTAGGGTGTTTCTTGGTTGATATGTTTATTCATTATTCTACATATCTCTCCCTTATCGACATAAGGATATCGTCCATAAATTTTATGAACCTTCATTCAGTCCTGATTGATTCTTTTGGCATTGGATCATCATGGCAGTTTCGATGAATCTCTTTGGGGAAGTGATCCTTTTTTCTTCTTGGTTTCCTTTGATCATGGTATCACTGTTGCATTACGTTGTTGTTTCAACTAATCCATGGTGATGCTTATTTGATATTTTTCTAGATCCATTGTGTGATCTTATTCTAGGGGTCATTTCCTTTGTTGGTTGTGGTGTGGCAGGTGTGGATTCTTGAGTTATGTGATGTTTTCTCTTCTCTACTAACCTTTGTTAAATTTAATGAATTCTAAGAGGTGTAGATCGATTCTGGGGCCTCCATTTTCATTTTTTGTTTTCCTATTTTTTAGTGAATTCCACTATTGGAATGTGTAACTTGAGTTTTAAGGTAGGTACTTCAGTCTCTAACCTATTTTGGTAAACTTCATTGGTACTATTTTTGATAAATTGTTTTATTAAATGAAATTGAATGATATGAATTATTTGTTTTGTGTGTGTGTGGAACTATGTTTTTATAAAAGATGGTTTTCCCCTCATTTTAGTAAATGGAAAGTGTTTTTCAAATCATTGTGAAATGGTTTTATTAATTCTTTTTCAAATCATGAAATATTGAAATGGTTTGAAAAATAGTGCATATTTGAAACCTTGGGTACTTATGTGAAAGGCATGGTAATAGGGAACATCCACAGTCTAGGGGTTTTATAATGGGTATTTCTTCTACTCCCTAGGCCCATTGTTCTAGGGACTTGTTAGATTTATTGGGGGTTTCAATTTCTGGGGAGTTACTTGTCACGACCCGACCCTACCCGGGCTCGAGCCGCAACAACCCCAAGCCCGCCTCCATAGGCCAGGGGCTGGTGACCAGCGTCGAAGGCACAACAACTCGGGGAGGACTTTTCCTAAGTACTTGTACACACCCACACGCAGCACACTTAATGCAAAAGTGCAGAGTAAAAGGGAAGACAAGTAAAGGAAAGGGAAACTGCTATAAATAAACCACAGAGTGCATCGACCACTACAAGTACAAAGTACAAGATGAAAAGAAAAGGGGAAAAACACGCGCCCAAATGAAAAGTGCCACAACACGGCACCAGGTAAACAAAAGGAACAGCTGATGGGTCTCCCACCTGGAACCCGGATACGACCACTGCACGCGGTCCAAGCTACCAAGCTCCTACGCTCCACCGAAGTCACGCTCCATCTGTCCGTCGTCTGCAAGGGAACACCAAGTACGGGCAAAGCCCAAGCAGGGGTGAGTATAAAAATACACAGTAGGATACCCCGAAGGCTCGAGGGAGCAACAAAAGAAGGTACCTAAGGGTGAGCAGTAGAGCGAATAGGAAATTAAAGGGGTACAACAGAGAGTACAGTAAAGAGTCCAGCTCAACCCAACAAGAGGAAGGAAGGTAGACTCTTCCAGACACAAGGAGCTGGAAACGGTGAGAAGATGAACTTCCCGTCGAGTCTTCGCTACCTATAGCAGGAGAGTAGACTCGTCCAACCACGAGAAGCTAGACACGGAAATCACGTGGCATACCTCGTATGTCTTCACCTTTCCTGGAAGGAGAGTAGCCAAAACCCAAGGAGTGGGTACCAGAAAAAGGTATATACATATCCTTATGATCAGCGAGAAGCCCGAAAAACGTCGTAAGGGGATCTCCTTCCCGTAGCTCATCCCAAGAAAAGTGAGTCGCCTACAGTCCCAGAAGTAAACACCATCATAGATGCCCAGCATCCCGCATGTCTATCCTAAACCGCAAGCCAAGGGGCTCAATCACCACACCTTGACACTATCCACTTTGGGCGGCACTGACTCACCCGCACAGTTTTAGATCGCGTCACAAGAACGCGTCTCGGTGGGGAAAGCGCCCCTCGAACTTGAGAGTTCTAGGGAAAGTCAAACCACACTTCGTCACTACCCTACAGTCGAGAGGTCTCCTCAAATTCAAAGCCATTCCATCACCGAACCGTACAACCAAGGGTCCCGATCTGGTAATCACGGAGGAAAGCCACAGGCTAGCCTAGTAGAAAAGACTGAGCCTGGAATGCCAACAGGTGTCCCACTGCCCATCCCTACTGGAGTTTAATTCATAACCAGATATCGGGTGACCCACTGCCCAGCCCTGCTGGAGGGTAAACCATAATACATCATCCGGAGACCCACTGCCCAGCTCCGCTGGAGGGTAGACCATAATAAGATACTGGGTGACCCACTGCCCAGCCCTGCTGGAGGGTAAACCATAATACATCATCTGGAGACCCACTACCTAGCTCCGCTGGAGGGTAGACCATAATAAGATACTGGGTGACCCACTGCCCAGCCCTGCTGGAGGGTAAACCATAATACATCATCCGGAGACCCACGGCCCAGCTCCTCTGGAGGGTAGAACATAATAGGATACTGGGTGACCCACTGCCCAACCCTGCTGGAGGGTAAACCATAATACATCATCCGGTGACCCACTGCCTAGCTCCGCTGGAGGGTAGACCATAATAAGATTCTGGGTGACCCACTACCCAGCCCTGCTGGAGGGTAAACCATAATACGCCATCAGGCGACCCACTGCCCAGCCCCGCTGGAGGGTAGACATGGAATAAGTTGACAGGCGACCCACTGCCCAGCTGCGCTGGAGGGTAGACCTGGAACTAGACGACGAGCGACCCACTGCCCAGCCCCACCGGAGGGTAGACCCTAAGAGGTCATCGGGTGACCCACTACCCAGTCTCTGCTGGAGGGTAGACCCTAATAGCGTCGGGTGACCCACTGCCCAGTCTCTGCTGGAGGGTAGACCCTAAAAGTTAGTGAGAAACCCACTGCCCAGCCCTGCTGGAGGGTAAATCCGAAGAAGTCGATGAGTAACCCACTACCCAGCCCTGCTGGAGGGTAGAACTCAGATCTGCTCTAGACATCTCCACTAGAGGGAACAACACTGGCTAACTGAACACGGAGTGGGTATCGTGCAACCTCCCAACTCCAGAACAACTCACCCAAAAGAGGTGTAGCGTCTGCTCCAACACTGGGTGTCACTAGCACCGCTACCGGCCAATCCATCGCGAGCGAAACCAGGGGGAGGCCACTCAACTCTGCTGGTCAAACAAACGAGCACAAAGGGACCCTCTACGCCGCGAGAGGTCCAAGTACGCAAAGAAGAACCTGACACACACATGGGGAACACACAATGTGTGGCCCCATCTCAACCCCAAATGAGCGCACAACCATCCTCAGGTACAAACAACCACACGTACCTCCAAGCGCTCTCGTATACTCCCGGAGTATACCTCGTTCCAGCCCAAAGTCTATCGTGCACACGGCCCCCAGCGTCAACGCGAAGGGGTGACGTAACAACTCCACTTCAAAGGCCCAGGCACGACCATCCACATCTCGTGAATCATTTACATCACTCTCCCAAGAGTGCGCGATCACACGCCATGGGTCCGCTATAGACAAAGTAGGGCGAACCACCACTGGAGCACCTTCCATGATCCACATTTAATAAGATCACATATAAGGCTCCGCAGAACCAAACGGATCACACCATTGTAATCATCGTGGAAAAACATGCGAGATCGACTACTTACTCGCCTCCAACGGATACCCGACGGAAAAGTCACCAACACCGTCTCAGGCCCGAACGACGTCCCGTGATCCCGAGCCTCAGCCCCAAAAACAGTCGGGCGCATCGCACCATTGCGATCCCCTCGGTAAAACACACCAAAAGCACTACTCACTTGAGTGAAACAGATATTCGGAGGAAAAAAAAGATGCATCCCGGCGCACCGCACACGAGCAGTGCCACGTGGGACCTGCAACCCAGTCCTGAAACTCCACGAATGGATCGCAACGTTGCGATCCTCTCGAAAAAGCACACAATATGGACTACTCACTTGTCCAAACGGTCGATCGATGATAAAGATGGAAAATCACCGTCGACGCCCAAACATCCCTCGTGGGCCCCGCACCATCGTGCCGAATTTGAGCGGGTGGATTGCACCATTGCAATCCCCTCGGGAAAACACCCAACACTGACTGCTCGCACGCCCCGAACGGACGTCCGAGGAAAAAGTCGCTAAAAGTTACACGCAGCTCAAAAGATGGGCCGTGGGGCCTGCGCCTCAACCTTGGCCTCAACGCCTGAAACCACCCTGGAAAGCTCCGCCTCGGTTCCAGGGTCCCAACAAAACTGACGGTGTTTAAATCGGGCGTTGGACGCGTCTGGGCCGTCCAAGACAAAAATCTCGGGGATTACGCTCGTCCACTTAAGGACACGTCGCACCTCCGCGGCCCCTCGTTTCGGGAATTAAAAATTCCCAAAACCATCTCCAAACATTCCCATCGACGCAAGGTCCATGCTTCCACTGACGGCGCGTGAAACGGACGCCTGTAGAGAAAGCTACGAGCGTCGGAAATTCCAAAAGGGGGGGGGGGGGTAACCCCATTGGGCCGGACCGGTCCGGTCCGGCCGGTCCGCCCCGCTCGAACCGGCCCGCACCGGCCGGATCGCTGGGATAGCGGCCCGACCGCCTCCCCCATGTCACCCCGCCTGTGCCGCGCGGGCGGTTCATCCACCGACCGGCCGACAGGCCGGTCGGCCTTCCACGCGGAGACCCGCGTCGCGCAGGTCTCTGTCCAGCTGCGGGGTCACGCGCCCGCGACCCCGCTGTCTCCTCTCGCCGGCTCCCGCAACAGGCGCCCTCAGCCGGCGAGCCGAGCCGCCCCACACCGTGGAGGTTCCACCCAGTTGTCCGGATGGCCGGCCGGCCTTCTGCCGCGCCCGCTGCCGCGCCGGCTCCCCGGAACCACCGTCCGCCGCCAGTATCCGCAGGAATTCCAGATTTCCGGCCGGAACTTCCCGGGACTGCCCCGGGCACCCCGGGACTCGGATGTTCGATCCGAGAAGAGCGTCGGAAACCCTAGAACATTCTCTACGCGACTACATGCTTGGATCAGAGATTGGGAAGAAATTAGACACTAAAATTCGAATTCAAATAGGGGTTCAGGATTTAAAATGCAAACGAACACCACCTACCTCGCTGGGCTTCGCCCGGAGCTTCGTGTCGATCCGCCGGCACCACCGCACCTTTCCGGAGTCGCCTCTCTAGAGCTCTCCTCACCAGAGCTGCCTTGCCGCAAGTGGATGGGGAGGAGGGTTTGAGGATGAAGAAGAAGAAGAAGAAGGGGGGTGGGGGTGTTTAAGTACAAATCACTTAAACGCCCGCCCGACAGCCCCGAACCTGAAATCCCAACGAGGTTGGGATTTAGCCTCCCCTAGGATAAGAACCACACTCTGAGTGCAACGGCGGTCTTAGA
Source organism: Viscum album (assembly GCA_963277665.1). Classification (NCBI taxonomy): domain Eukaryota; kingdom Viridiplantae; phylum Streptophyta; class Magnoliopsida; order Santalales; family Viscaceae; genus Viscum; species Viscum album. The sequence goes on from OY728166.1 coordinate 1,136,036,179, forward strand.
ATTTTATTCCGAGAACCCGTTCAAAAGTTATTAAACTTAGCGCCCGAGGCCGCCAAATTACGAAAACGCCCCTGGGGCCATTTTTCACAGACGGCCCGCGCCCGTGAAAATTATACCCCTACTAGGGTAAAAGGAATGCTCTGAACTCAACGGTGCCCTCGGTTTTCCAATATGAGCCACCGTTTAAGAGATACTTGCATTTTTCCATTAAACGAATTAATTTATTTATTTAATCCGTTTAACATTCCAGAAGCGGGCGAGGGGTCCAAACGTCCTGCGCCGACAAGTTTTATGTCGTTCTTAGGGTAAAAACCCCATTACGGACCCATCCGTACACTCGGATCTCTAATCCAAAACTCTATTTAGGAGTTATCCCATTTATTTAGTGTTTCCAGTGTAAACACACTGAAAATTTAATTCTGGCCACTCTGGGGCTTGGAATCGCACGCCGTTTGAAGGCGATGCTCTGGAATATCATCAAGAATATTACAAAGTCTTTCGTAGCAAAAACCAGGTTCTTAAATCATTCCCTCATTCAATATTTGCGTCCCCGAAAAGCAAAACTAGGGAGTAACACAGGGTACTAAGCCCACACCTGGCTTTCCCATACCCAGAAGAACCCACGCACAGCTCTGCGTCACTGTACATAGACCAAAGGATTGATCTGGTCACGCTAGGTCGGCCCTTTCCAATGTCGTGCACCCACTCCAGACTTTGGGGTTAGGGCAAGGTGGTAGGTTACCTCTCCATCCCTTTGCGCAGTCTCAAATGGCCCAAAGGCCCTCGTGGGTACCTCACCTCCCCGGTCAAACCTCTACGTCGCATGTCGCGACTGGAATCACCGCCCGCACCTGAAACAAGGCCCAGTGATTCCCTCCTTCAGAATATCCATATGGTGAAACACCCAAGGATATCTGGTCACGCAAGGTTCCACAGTCGATGCTCTCTTACATGCTCAAAAGGTGAAAGAGTCAACACCATCGACTAAAGGAAAAGGTCTCACGCCTCTTTCCTTACCAACACAGGGTTACACCCGACGCCCTGAGTCACCCTGGTAACACCTCAAACAAGGATCAGGGAGAAATTCCTTTCACACGCAGAGCCTAACAATTCTACTGCAAAAAGTAGAAGAGTCACAAGGGGTACCTCTCACCATCCCATGCTCTGCAGGATCGTAGAAATCCAAAGCTCACGGCTGTCCGTGGTCCCAACCGTCAGCTCCCGGAGCCTGACGTGGACCGCCTAGTGGTGATGGGGAGATCTCGTAACGTTGTCCCCCACCTCCATCTCCTCCCGCTTCTCTGCTAGCACCACCTCTCTGGCCACTACTCCGACCACGGTGTTGCCTCTGCCGTGGTGGTGCGCCTGCTGCCTGCCCGAAGATCTCAACAACTCGGGTTGGGCAGTCTCGTGCCAAGTAACCTTGATCGTCACAAGGATAGCACCAGCGCTCTCTGGACTGCCCTGGTGTTCTCCGGCACCACTGTGGTGTACAACCACAGTACAGAATCCACTCACGGAAGGGAATCCTCGGCTGAGGCCCTGCGCCTTTTCTCCACAGTGGTATACGACCACGTCTCCGAAACCGGCAGTAGGAAGGCCATCTGCATCGAGGTCCTGTCCTCTAGCGCCTGCTAGCTACGGCAGACGTCCCGGATCCGTCGCTCCCATTGCCACTACCAACCGCAAAACATGACAGGAAGCCCTATGTCACCAGCACCTGCTCTAGCACCCCGACACATGTGGAAATTCCCAAGGGTACTATGATAGCACGAATCTCTCAGTGGAGACCCTGCTCAATCTTCCGCGCCCGGAAGTTGTCATCATGGACCAAGTCCGGGTAAAAGCGTGCACGGTCTCCAAAACTAGCCGCGTACTCAGCCACCATCATGCCTCCCTGCTGAAACTGCAGGAGCTCCCGAATCCGAACAGAGCACAAGTAGGAGGGGAAAAACTCTTCAGGGAGCAACAACTGAAAGTTTTCCAACGAAAGCGACGACTCCTCAAGAAACTAAGTCACCCGACTCCACCAACACCAAGCTGCTCCACGAAAAAGGTTGGCTGCCAAAGCCACTCTCTAATCTGTCGGTGTCTGCATAAGCCTAAAGAGACTAACCACTGCCTCGAGCCAAACCTCTACTGCCTGAGGGTCTGGCTCACCATCGTACCTCAACGGTCTCTTCCGCTGGAACTCACGGAGAGCGATCAACCTGCGCTCAAGCTCAGCCTGCTCTACTGAAACTATCTGCTGCTCAACAGGTGGGGGTGCTGCTACCGGCCCACCCGGAGAAAAGGGGCTCGCATGATGGGTCCTGGACTGAGGCCTCGTAGCTCACAGGGTCGTCGTCATGAACCAAAGCTGGTATCCTGGCTGGCTGTCCTCACGGAGACATCCTGAATATTATCAAGGAGTGCCGCGGTCAGATGAGCATATATGTATATACCAACAACAACAATGATGGGGAGCTGACTCAAGAAGGACAGTCAAGACTCGGTCCTATGTGATGCACAAACAAATTTCCCTGCAACAAGTGTCTCAGCATGCCGAATCGACAAGCGGGTTATCAAGGTCCTGGTGAATGGATACGTCGGCCGCCGCACCATCACTGGACTCCCTGGCCTGAGAGCCGCTCTCGAGAAACGTTAACACTATTTCCCTAAATCCCAACCAATTCCTCTTTTAGGGACGTCCGCACAATGTCCCAAGGAACGAACCTCCCTTTGATACCACTTTGTCACGACCCGACCCTACTCGGGCTCGATCCGCAACTATCCCAAGCCCGCCTCCATAGGCCAGGGGCTCGCGACCAGCGTCGAAGGCACAACAACTCGGGGAGGCCTTTGCCTAAGTACCTGTACACACCCACACGCAGCACACTCAATGAAAAAGTATAGAGTAAAAGGGAAGACAAGTAAAGGAAAGGGAAACTGCTATAAATAAACCACAGAGTGCATCGACTACTACAAGTACAAAGTACAAGCTGAAAAGAAAAGGGGAAAAACACGCGCCCAACCGAAAAGTGCCACAAACCGGAAACAGGTAAACAAAAGGAATAGCTAACGGGTCTCCCACCTAGAACCTGGCTATGACCACCGCACGCAGTACAAGATCCCAAGCTCCTACGCTCCACCGAAGTCACGCTCCCCCTGTCCTTCGTCTGCAAGGGCACACCAAGTGTGGGAAAAGCCCAAGCAGGGGTGAGTATAAAAATACTCAGTAGGATACCCTGAAGGATCGAGGGATCAACAAAAGGAGGTACCGAAGGGTGAGTAGTAGAGCGAATAGGAAAGTAAAGGGGTACAACATAGAGTACAGTAAAGAGTCCAGCTCAACCCAATAAGAGGAAGGAAGGTAGACTCGTCCAGACATAAGGAGCTGGAAACGGTTAGAAGACGAACTTCCCGTCGAGTCTACGCTACCTATAGCAGGAGAGTAGACTCGTCCAACCACAAGAAGCTAGACACGGAAAGCACGTGGCATAACCCGCACGTTTTCACCTTTCCTGGAAGGAGAGTAGACAAAAACCAAGGAGTGGGTACCAGAACAAGGTATATACATATCCTTATGCTCAGCGAGAAGCCCAAACAACGTCGTAAGGGGATCTCCGTCCTGTAGCTCAGCCCAAGAAAAGTGAGTCGCCTATAGTCCCAGAAGTAAACAGCATCATCGATGCCCAGCATCCCGCACGTCTACCCTGAACCGCAAGCCAAGGGGCTCAATAACCACACCTTTACACTATCCTCTTTGGGCGGCACTGACTCGCCCGCACGGTTTTAGATCACGTCACAAGATCGCGTCTTGGTGGGGAAAGTGCCCCTCGAACTTGAGAGTTATAGGTAAAGTCAAACCACACCTCTTCACTACCCTGCAGTCGAGAGGTCTCCTCAAAGTCAAAGCCATTCCATCACCGACCCGTACAACCAAGGGTCCCGCTCCGGTAATCACGGAGGAAATCCACAGGCTAGACTAGTAGAAAGGACTGAGCTTGGAATGCCAACAAGTGTCCCACTGCCCAACCCTACTGGTGGGTAATTCATAACTAGATATCGGGTGACCCACTGCCCAACCCTGCTGGAGGGTAAACCATAATACATCATCCGACGAACCACTGCCCAGCTCCGCTGGAGGGTAGACCATAATAAGATATTGGGTGACCCACTGCCCAGCCCTGGTGGAGGGTAAACCATAATACATCATCCGGCGACCCACTGCCCAGATCCGCTGGAGGGTAGACCATAATAAGATACTGGGTGACCCACTGCCCAGCCCTGCTGAAGGGTAAACCATAATACGCCATCAGGAGACCAACTGCCCAGCCCCGCTGGAGGGAAGACCTGGAATAAGTCGACAGGCGACCCAATGCCTAGCCGCGCTGGAGGGTAGACCTGGAACTAGACGACGGGCGACCCACTGCCCAGCCCTGTTGGAGGGTAGACCCTAAGAGGTCGTCGGGTGACCCACTACCCACTCTCTGCTGGAGGGTAGACCCTAATAGCGTCAGGTGACCCACTACCTAGTCTCTGCTGGAGGGTAGACCCTAATAGCGTCGGGTGACCCAATGCCCAGTCTCTACTGGAGGGTAGACCCTAAAAGTCAGTGAGCAACCCACTGCCCATCCCTGTTGGAGGGTAAATCCGAAGAAGTCGATGAGTAACCCACTGCCCAGCCCCGCTGGAGGGTAGAACTCAGATCTGCTCTAGACATCTCCACTAGAGGGCACAACACTGGCTTACTGAACACAGAGTGGGTATCACGCAACCTCCCAAGTCCAGAACAACTCACCCAAAAAGAGGTGCAACGTCTGCTCCAGCACTGGGTGTCACTAGCACCGCTACCGGCCAATCCATCGCGAGCGAAACCAGGGGGAGACCACTCAACCCTGATGGTCAAACAAATGAGCACAAAGGGACCCTATACACCGCGAGAGGTCCAAGTATGCAAAGCAGAACCTGGCACGCACGTGGGGCCCACACAAGGTGTGGCCCCATCTTAACCCCAACTGAGCGCACAACCATCCTCAGGTACAAACAACCACACGTACCTCCAAGCGCTCCCGTATACTCCTGGAGTATACCTCGTTCCAGCCCAAAGGCTATCGTGCACACGACACCCAACATCAACGCGAAGGGGTGATGTAACAACTCCACTTCAAAGGCCCAGGCACGACCATCCACATCTCATGAATCATTTACATCACTCTCCCAAGAGTGCGTGATGACACGCCAAGGGTCTGCTACAGAAAAAGTAGGGCGAACCACCAGTGGAGCACCTTCCATGCTCCACATTTAATAAGATCTCGTATAAGGCTCCGTAGAACCAAACGGATCACACCATTGTAATCCTCGTGGAAAAACACGCGAGATTGACTACTTACTCGCCTCCAACGGATACCTGACAGAAAAGTCACCAACACCGTCTCACTCCCGAACGACGTCCTGTGATCCCGAGCCTCGGCCCCGAACACAGTGGGGCGCATTGCACCATTGCGATCCCCTCGAGAAAACATGTCAAAAGCACTAATCACTTGAGTGCAACGGATATCCGGAGGGAAAAAAAGATGCATCCCAGTGCACCGCACACGAGCGGTGCCACGTGGGACCCGCAACCCGGTCCCAAAACTCCACGAAAGGATTTCACCATTGCGATCATCTCGAAAAAGCACACAAGATGGACTACTCACTTGTCTAAACGGTCGACCGATGATAAAGATGGAAAATCACCGTCGACGGCCAAACAACCCTCGTGGGCCCCGCACCATCGTGACGAATTTGAGCGGGCAGATTGCACCATTGCAATCCCCTCGGGAAAAATCCCAACATTGACTGCTCGCACGCCCTGAACGGACGTCCGAGGAAAAAGTCGCTAAAAGTTACACGCAGCTCAAAAGACGGGCCGTGGGGCCCGCACCTCAACCTCGGCCTCAACGCCTGAAACCGCCCTGTAAAGATCCGCCTCGGTGCCAGGTTCCCAATGCAACTGACGGCGTTTAAATCGGGCGTCGGACGCGTCCACGCCGTCCAAGACAAGAATCTCGAGGATTACGCTCGTCCACTTAAGGACACGTTGCGCCTCCGCGGCCCCTCATTTCGGGAATTAAAAATTCCCGAAAACATCTCCAAACATTTCATTCGATGCAAGGTCCACGCTGCGGCTGACGGCGCACGAAACGGACGCCCGTAGCGAATGCTACGGGCGTCCGAAATTCCAAAAGGGGGGGGGGTAACCCCCTTGGGCCGGACCGGCCTGGTCCGGCCGGTCCGCCCCGCTCGAACCGGCCGGCTCACTGGGACAACGGCCCGGCCGCCTCCCCCAAGTCACCCCGCCCGTGCCGCGTGGGCGGTTCTTCCACTGACCGACCAACAGGTCGGTCGGCCTTCCACGCGGAGACCCGCGTCGCGCGGGTCTCTTTCCACCCGCGAGGTCGCGCTCCCACGAGCCCGCCGTCTCCTCTTGCCAGCTCCCGCAGCCGGCGCCCTCAGCCAGCGAGCCGAGACACCCCACACCGTGGAGGTGCCGCCCAGCCGACCGGATGGCTGGCCGGCCTTCCGCCGCGGCCGCTGCCGCGCTGCCTCCCCGGAACCACCGTCCGCCGCCAATATCCGCCAGAAATCCAGATTTCCGGCCGGAACTTCCCGGGACTGCCTCGGGCACCCTGAGACTCGGATTTTTGATCCGAGAAGAGCGTCGGAAACCCTATAACATGATATACGCGACTACGGGCTTGGATCGGAGTTCGGGCAGCAATTAGACACTAAAATTCGAATTCAAAGAGGGGCTTGGGATTTAAAACGCAAACGAACACCGCCTACCTCGCTGGGCTTCGCCCGGAGCTTCGCGTTGATCCACCGGCACCACCGCACCTTGCCGGAGTCGCCTCGCCAGAGTTCACCTCGCCGGATCTGCCTCGCCGGAGGTGGAGGGGGAGGAGGGTTTGAGGATGAAGAAGAAGAAGAAGAAGAAGGGGGTGGGGGTATTTAAGTACAAATCACTTAAACGCCCGCCCGACAGCCCCGAACCCGAACTCCTGACGGGGTCGGGATTTAGCCTCCCCTAGGCTAATAACCATGCTTTGAGCACAATGGCGATCTCGGAATTTTATTCCAAGACCCCTTTCAAAAGTTATTAAACTTAGCACTCGAGGCCGCCAAATTATGAAAACGCCCCTGGGGCCATTTTTCACGGACGGCCCGCGCCCACAGAACTTATACCCCTCCTAGGGTAAAAGGCATTCTCCGAACTCAACGGTGCCCTTGGTTTTCCAATCCGAGCCACTGTTTAAGAGATACCTGCGTTTCTCCATTAAACGAATTTATTTATTTATTTAATCCGTTAAACATTCCAGAAGCAGGCGAGGGGTCCAAACGTCCCGCGCCGAAAAGTTTTATGTCATTCCTAGGGTAAAAACCCCATTACGGACCCATCTGTACACTAGGATCTCTAATCCGAAACTCCGTTTAGGAGTTATCCCATTTATTTAGCGTTTCCAGTGTAAACGCACTGAAAATTTAATTCCGGCCACTCTGGGGCTCGGAATCGCACGCCGTCTGAAGGCGCTGCTCTGGAATATCATCAAGAATATTCCAAAGTATTTCATAGAAAAAACCGGGTTCTTAAATTACTCTACTCTCTAGGATTGATGAATATGTATAGAGTATTGATGTATATGTTATTTTCTATGTTAGGTACAATTTTCCTAGCTATCCTACCATGGTGTGATCCTTGGGGTGATGTTACCCATATTGCTTCTTGGCTTATTTGGGTTGCTTTTTGTTTTTAAGGTTTTTTGTAATACCATGGATTTGAAATGATATGTTATTCATGATTTTTTTTGAAATGATATATTTGTTATGATATATGTATATGAAATTGTTTGAAACTGAATTACCTAGTTTATTTAGAAATGTGGAAAAGGGGTAAATTAATTTTTTTCATACATTTTCTATAAAGACTAATAAATTTTACATCATGCTTTGTTTTATTTAAAGTTGAGAATGTGTGCATTATTGTTCAAAGACTTGATCAAGAAAACATGGGTGAGACCCTACTGATCTAGTTAGCTCACACCCTATGTACCCCATTAGTGGTGCGTAGACCTAGTTATGTATTTTGATGTAGGAAAAGGAGAGGAACCATAGTTGTGTACAAGGATTTATATTAGCTGGGTTTGGGTAAATGGATGGTTAGATGGTGTGGGTTTTCCCATGCTATCACATGGAGACTATTGGAGTTGATGTTTTAGTTTTTTTATCCTATTTTTTTAGACTTGTCTCTTACCTTTACAGTTGTATCACTTCGGTTATTCTTAATATTTTACATAATGTATTTTTATCAAATGTTTTCTCTCTCTAATATGTGTATATATATTCCATTTTGTTACTTCAGGTTGGGTAAATTTTTTCTCTCTTCTAATTGTTTGATGTCTGGGTGCTAGTCGCTAGCCCGTGGGGATCAAGAACACCCTTTATGTGTGTGGAAGATTGGGCCAGGTTTCCGTATTGAGAGGGTATCATGGTTGGTTCTTTACATTATGTGGTCAGTTCCAGTTGATGACAAAATGTGGAGGTTGATGGATGTTGTGGAGGTCATGCAATGGAAGTATATTAGCCATGGGTTGTTATTGTTGAACATATTTTATATGTATATAATGATGACTGAGGTTGTATATAAATGATTGTGGATGTATAAAAGTTTATGTATGATGAGATAATTGTGTATTTATGGTTTAGTTTATTGTATGAATGAGTTTTTAGTTTCATTTTTTAATTTTTTTTTACAAAAAAGTATATTGTTTATAATATATTTAGTGGTAGATTTTGATAAATGCTTTTAAAAAGTATATTAAAATATATTTATCGGTGTTTAATGATAATCGTTTCTATATATAATAATCGCTAAAGTATATAGAGAGTATTATGTACATTTACCCTATTTTATTTTTGGTTGATTTTTTAAAAAAACCATGAATTAAAAACTGTCGTTAAGTGCTCAAAAAATAACACAAACACCCACCACTAAAAAAGAAAAATTTCTACTAAATGAAATCCGATTATGAAATATCTTGTAGTTTTGATAACTATTTTTAAACCATGTATTCACGATTTAAACTACTGCAAGTAGAAAAAAAAACTTCTCATCCAACCCTTTTCTGTAGTGTGATCATACCATAAATTGAAGGATTTAATCAAATAAATATAAGGTTCAATAATTTTATTAATAGATAGTTGATAAAAGTCACCACTATAATACCCATTCCCCACAAACATGCCTTACTTCAATAAGATAACATTATCAGATTTTAATGAAACCTGGAATAACTTCTTACATAGAGGATTAATAGAGATTAGATTATTCGAAATCTCAGGTTCATATAATGCATTTAAAAGTGTAGAATTCTTCACAAAATCAAAATCTAGTTCCATGCTTCATTGCTACAGATTTGGTATTATCTAGTTCTAGCCTTTATTAGTTCTTGCTAAAAGCAGTAATAAAGATCACCTTTATTAGCACTAGTAAAAAGTGCAGATAAAGGGTACCTTTTATCAATACTAAGATAAAATTGATTATAAAGGATAGTTTTTATCAGTGGTTTTTAGCGCTAATAAAAGGTACACTTTATCAGCAATTTTTTCTAGCACTGTTAAAATGAACCTTTATCAGTGCATTTTTAGTGGTCATAAGTACCACTTTTATCAGTGTTAATAAAAAAGTGATGATAAATGGTACATTTTCTTAGTGCTATTGAAAAAATGTTGATAAAGGAAACTTCTATCAGTGTTTTTTGCTAAAATTGATAAAAAGAATCCTTCATATTCACTAATAAAGGGTCTTTTTTTGAGTGATAGAAAAAATTATTGATAAAGGGTACCTTTAATATGTTCCAAAAAGGGATTGTGAAATCCAACCTTTATCAGGGTTTTTATTTTAGCACTGATAAAATGTACCCTTTTGTTAGTGTTTTTTTCGAGTTCTTATAAAGGTTATATTTCATAAAAAAAAGTACATATTATTAAAGATCATATACTAGTATATAAATGTATTTATATTGATATATATATAATATTATTTATTAAATATGATTTATAAAATATTAAATATTCATTTACACTTAATATATATAAGATTTATAAAAAATGGATAGCACATTAATTAAAAAATAATATAAATTATTAACTTTCTAATAATTATTGAATAATAGTCATTTGATAATAATTAGATGACATAAAAAATTAAATAAATGAATGAATGGTTTTAGATAATTTAAAAACATGACTTGAACTTCAAACATCCACAACTTTTCATCGGGGTGTCTGTTTAGGTTCTATGACATTTGATATTGAAACCTATGAAGAGATCTACACCATGTTGATTGAGGGAGCCTTGATCACTATTGTTTTTGTAAAAAATTCTTGGAATCCTTCCAAATTTGATTTTTTTGTTGGGATACCCTAATTTTTTAAAATTAAATGGGATTTAAACATCATTAAAGAGGTTATTCTTATACTTTTTTTGTGGATACTGAATTTATTCTCTAGGATTACATTTATTTAGATATTATGATTTGGAAATTTTACCATTTTCCATATTTTAGATTTATTTATAATTAAATATATGATTGTTTCATTATATTTTCGAAAATAAAAAATCAATCGTATTAATAAATATTTAAACATATTTTTATAAAAAATTATTTTAAAATATAAAATACATATGGAAATTTTTTTTATAATTCATTTTATTTTGAATAAAAAAATAAACATTTTATCTAACTTATAAAACTGAATTAATATATATATATATATAAACCTATACACGTTAGTTTTATATAAAAACATGTCTCTTTCAATAAAAAAATATATATTTATGTGTATATTATAATATATGTAATTAGTTTTGTGTGTATGTACGAAATATAAATGTGTATGCATGTGTGTAAATATGTGTGTGTGTGTGTCAATAGTGTGTAAATAACTCATATATAAATGTATTTCTATAAATATATAATTATCATTATCATGAAATATATTATATAAACATATTTAAAGTAAATATTTATAAATACATCATAAAAAAATTATATCTAAATATAAAATTATATATAAATATGTATAAATATATATATGTAAATATATATACATTTAAATATATATATATATATAGTGTATGAAATTTGAATCCAAATATATGATATATAGAAATATTTTAAATATGTATTTAAAAATAATTATATACATCATATGAAATTAATTATTATCTATTTTAATTAAAACAATATCAAACCTTTTTTCACATTATAAAAATATGTGTGGATATATATATATATATACTTATAAAAATGTATATATAATGTATATATATACATATATGTTTATTAAGAATTGTATATATGTATATATTTATATTTTAATATATATTAATTAATATTAATATATAATATATTTAATTTAAAATAAGTACATATATATCGCACACACAGAAACATATTTTTTATAAATGTATTCAATAATAATAATATAAATATATAAATAAAAAATATGCTTGTAAATATATATATATATATATATAAATTTTCTGAATTATTGAAAATATCAAGCTCGATGCAATGGTAAAGGCATTTAAGTTTGATAAGGGAGGTCCAAGGTTCGAATCTAGGAGTGTGTGCGGGTGAATAAGAGGTTGGGGAGTGGAAAAGCACTGAAAAAAGGTCATTCAGAGCACTAAAAAGGGGGAGTGGGGGAATCATTGGTTCCAAGTGGGGTGGGGTGGGTGTCTACAAAGTGCTGAAAATGGTGGTGGAGCATTGATAGGGGTGGAGTTATTAAAAAAAATTATTTTAAAATATTATTAGTGCTTAAAAAAAGACTGATAAAGGTAGTCTTTAGGAGTTCTTTTTTTAATCTCTCATAAATGGATCCTTCATCAATTGATTTTTAGCACTAAAAAGGGATGGATTTTAATAGCGCTTATATCAAAAACTCATTTTTAGCATTAATAAAGACAATTTCTAGTTCTTTTGAAAGTGTTTTTTGTGGTAGTGCTTCCTTGACTGGTGACATGAATGCATGAATAATTTCTGAGGTATACTTCCTTCAGGATAACACTTTATTAAAATGTTTAAAACATTGAATAATTCTTGAATACATGCAATGTACCTCTAAAATAAGGCCACTAACCGACTTTTTTTAGTGTAATATTGACTTTGGATATCATCACAACTAGATTTTCTTTTGTCTGCATATTTTCAGTGGGTTTGTTCATTTTCTTTCGATAACAACATTCCCTTGAAAAATTCCCTATTTTTCCATAGACAAATCATTCTCCTTTCTTCTTAGAAGGGTTTCCTATATTATTAAATTATTGAATTTTTTTTAAGGCATGTAAGAAAGATATTTTTGTCTCTTTTCCCTCAATGATGTGAATCTTGGAATCAAATTGAGAATCCATACACATGTCTCTCAACATGGTTTGTTTTTCAATGTGAAGATGTTTTTGCAATTATTCCTAGGAAAAACCATACCTCCTTTTAATGATTGATTTACTAAATTATTTCCTCATAGGTGGGAACATAGAAATAAAAAAACTTGGAAGGTTACTTTTATTTTAATTTTAAGGGAATGAAGTTTGTTTCTCATGACATGGAGCACAAAAACATACTTCAATACTAGATTATTATCAACCATCTGGAATCAGTGATATTTGGAAATAAGAAATTTACTAGTACATTATTCTATATATTTTTACATGAATTCGACCACATCCCATATCTCTAGATTGGGAATCATTTAGAGAAAGTAGTCATAAATATGATTTGATAATGTGTTGATAACATTTCCTTGACAAAAAACCTCATTTTCTACCCATTTTTATTCATTGAAAAAAATGTGTTTTACTTGTTTCATGTTAATGGGAGTGCCATAAATATTTTGAGTTGGCACATAGATGGTGGGAGGAATTATTGGTTCAGAAATTTTAAGGATAATTAATATTATAAGAAGAAACTCCATCTGGTATTCCAATTATAAGAAGTTATTTCCATAAAAATTGTCACATTTGACCATATATTGGTTCATCAATTTAAGATATTCAGAATCCATATTCTAGGTTTTTCTTGTTTAAAACCTTTTGAATGTTGAAACTATCTAAAACAAGACAATAAAAAATAGAATATGAAAATATAACACTTTGAAGTGTGATAAGATCACTATCCAAAAGGGTTCAATCTACCCCCAATTAGGTTTTGTAGGGTCGCAACAGAAATTTACCTCATGGATACTATCAAAGTGGTGAAGAAATTTATACAAAAATTTCTATGTTTTCCTATGATATTATAAATTGAGAATTTAAGTAGTTATAATAAGTTAGTAGGGAGAATTATTTTTTGAAAATTTTCATGGATAACTATTTATAGATCAAAATAGATACCACATGTACCAACTAAGTCACATTGAATCAATAAAAAATTTGTTTATACATTCAAATCCATATATTTATTCAATATTTTTTTTGTGTGTGTGTGTGTTTGCATTAGAATTATACAGGGATTAGGCCTATCGGGTTGAGACTGAAAAAAAGCTAGGCCCATTTGTTAATCGGTTCTATTCAGACCGACCCTAACATGACCTATTAATTAATCGAGCCTTGAAATAAAATCTCTACATACCCTAATATATTATAAAATAAAATAAATTTTATATATAATTATATTAATAAATATTAAATTTAAAACATTTAAATAATATAGTTATAATATATCTTAATCTTGTAGGGTGGGTTGCTTATTCATTCACTAATTAAAGCTTGAGCCCGACCCTATTATTAATCAGTCTTTTCAATTTAGGCTTGTTTAATAACCATGCTTAAAAAATTAGGCCCTAATAGGTCTCTTTATCGAGTTAGGATTATTATGTTAGAAACGTCCCCTGACCCACATACAAGTTTATATATTTAATAAGTATATATATAATTATGACCCAATTTTTCCATCAAAACATACAATGTCAAAGGGAAATATTGGATCACTTACATAACCAAGTAAATTTAGGTTTAGATTTTTAGAGAATTAGGACAAAATATTACATATATTATAAAAATAAACAACTTTCCTATAAAAATATACATCATATCCCAAAAAAATCAAGCATATCACCCTTCATATACATATCCTACTTAAAACATTTCTTCATAACCTGGGGAAATTGAAATATAAGAAACAGTGAGATCAGATTCTCAGTAAGGGTAACCATAGGATACATAAAATATTGTGTAAGAATAACAAGATAATAAGGTTATATGAGCATAAAATTAGTAAATTATACCCTATGTATCATAATATTGACTCATATAATAAATATTAGAAGATTATAGGATATAAATCATAAAATAATAAAAAAAACATAATCCATAAGAGCATTTCATAAGACAAGGAATTATCGAATACACATAAGATTAGAAAATACATAGGAAGATAAATATCATGGGCTCAACAAAAAACCGTCCCCAGTGGAATCCCTTTACTCATAGTGGAATTGGTTCACTCCCTAAACCATTATAGTAGTCAAGGTTTACTCCCAAGACTATCATAGTGGACATAGTCCCTTAATGAATCGAGTTCACTAATCATTCTAATCCTATATATCTCATGAGATATAAATCATTACCCATTGTATTGGAGGGAGATATAGGTCACACAAATAACATAATTAAAACCATAAATATGTGCGTCATAAGAACATAAATCACTCAACTTACAAGAAACTATGAAAAGAAATGGGTTTCATAAAAATTTCATCATAATAGAACCCATGGAAAAGAAATGGGTTTCAGAAATAACATGCCACAAAAAAAAGAAATTATTCAAGGAAATAATAAGGATGGTATCCTTGGTTCAAATCACCATAAAATTATAATTAACATCAATTCATATCATCTTATATGGAAAATGAATATGAAAGACCACATGAAATAATTTTTAAGGAAAATAAATTTTCCATTTTAAAATCACTTCCATTTTTTAAAACTGCACACTTATAAATGAAAATATTTTATTTGAAAAAAACGTGAAAATTTTTAAAGGAAGCTTAAAATAATTTATCTGACATTATGGTAATAAAATCTTCTCATTTCATATAAGTTAAAAAAAGTCATTTCGTATTTTCTTCATAAAAGTCACAAAGTACCGTGTTTGGAAAATTATAAACATATTACTTTAAAACTATTTTTTAAAAAGTTAAACATGGATAAAAATGAATTTAAAAATTAATAATATATTATTAAAAACCTTTTTGAGAACATTTTTATAAAACATGTACATGGAATAGAAATATTCTCCAAGAGATACTTAAACATAAATAATCCTGAATAATGATGAGATTGTGAAATAAAACCTGAAAACTGTAGTAACATTTGAATCATAATCCACATGAAATAAATAATTTTATATGGATATAAATATCCCATAATGTTTCATGATAATAATCATAACACTTTAATGGGAATTATATAAACCACACAAAATAAATAACCATTGTGTAAGGCATGTTCCCTACAGAATAAAAGTGAGATGAAAATCCCTTATTGATATCATATAATTGAATTGAGCATTAATCAAAATAATATATTATCTTAATCAACTATAAATACAAATAAAACAATTTAAAATAAAACATAATATAATAAAAAGTCATTTCACACATTCTCTTACCATGATATAATCAATGAAGTAGAATTTTAACCCAATGAATAAAAATGGAGTTAATAAATCCATTACATTAAGTCCATATCATCAAACATGTTCTTTATCTTCATAAATAATAAAATTAGGTTAATTATTTACATTATTGGGAAGCTTTTTCAAGTTAATTATTCTTTTTATATCAAATATTTTCATGTTATAACAAATACTTAATTATTTAAGTTCAAGTTGGACATTTTGACAATAGTTAGTACTTTAGTCAAAAATGACTTCGGTATGATGTATATAGTCAAAGTGGCCATGATTCCATAATATCCATAATAATAACCATGAAATAATTATAATTTTTATAATTCAGTTATAATTTTAAATACATCCATCAAATATGGATATGAAAAATAAACTATGCTACAATCATAGAGACGGAAGACCGTACACAAGCATGAATAACATTTCCATGTTTTAATGATCATTTTTGGAAATAAGGTAAGTAATATTTTATCCCTAAATAATTATAATAATATCATATATATCATATTATTATTTAAATATACTTATATATATCATCAATTTGATGTGGTGATGAAAAAAAATCACATCTCTCTGTGGAGGTGGTAGTCCACACATATGCACAAACAACGTTATCATTTGTTTGTGCATGGAAAGGTAAGAATGTTAATGATGTATATTATTTTTTAAAAATGATAAATATTTCATTAATATCATATGAAAAACTTAATTCTACAATTATAACCGTCCTTAAGAGGAGGTGATGGAAAACGAATTACATCGATTCGTGAGGTGGTAGTTCTCTATACACACGAACGATGAATTCATTTCATATTTGATAGAAGTGGAGATGGATATAGGTCACGCCAATAAAATAATAAAATATCATAATATAAAGGATACTTGAGTTATTATTTTAACATGGTTGAATACGTATTGATGGATGTGGAAGAATAAACAAAACAGAAATGCTCGATTAAAAATGATACCTCTTCTTGAGATAATCACATTTTCATAACACCTTAATACTACTAAGGTTTGTTTTCATTAAAACATATTACCTATAGATAGTTTTTAGGGATTATATGAAGATATTTGTTTTGGAATTTTCTAAACCAAATATTTTTTGAAGTTTAAATAAATGGGAACTAGTGGTTCCCTTTTACAAGAGAGGAGAGAGGTTCTCTTGGAATTTCCAAAAATATTAAGTATATAATAATTAATTTTCAATTAAAAATGGATACAAGGTGAGTTATTTCTAATTTATGATGATTATGGGTATCAATACACTCATAAAATATAATTTATATAATGTTTTACTATATTTGGACCCTTATCATTTGGTTTTAACTATTATTTAACCATTTTAACTCTTACCATGACAACATGATTTTTAACTCTTTGAGGGATAATATAGTTACTATAAAAAAAATAGGACCTATAAATGGATGATGTATGACATGATAAACCTTATCCTAGTAATTTGTATGATTTTAAGATTTTTAGTAATTTTATATCATTTTAAAAAATATTATTTAGCATAAAATATTCGTAATGTATATTTAAAGACTAATCATTACTTTGATATTAATAATATCACGAAAACACATATAATTCCAAGAATATTTTTTATTACAACCCAAATATGTCAATGTATTCTATAAAATTATTTAATCAAAATAATTATCTCAGATTATAATTATTTTAATATTTTTAATAATGTTTATTTGATATTTCCATTAATAAAATAATTATTGCATCAACATTGTGTAAGCATTTAAGGGAATTGTTTATTCACTAAAATTTAAAATAAATTACCTTGATGAATATAAATATTTTATATTTCAAATTAATAATTATAGTTGAATATAACCTCTAAATAACCTCAAATTAAAAATTTAATAGTTATTAAAAATAAAAGTGTGACATCTTTGACTTTTCATTAAATAAAATATTATAAATGTCATAATCACATAATAATGGAAACCAAAGGCCCTATATTAGAATCCTGAATGATTGTGGAAAAACATTAATCATCCAACAACATTGGGTCAAGTATAATGGTGATTTTTTAGTCCTTATCATATTATTTTTACCCATAATTACTAGATTTACCTTTTATCGTGGTAACAAAATTTACCAATATTGATATTCATATTGTCCACAAATAATATCAAACTATTTAATAAATTAGAAAATTTTGGTTACAAATATGGAATACATTTTTCAAAATTAAAAACATTGAAGTTGTAGCATTCAATTTAAAATTAAATCAGCAAAACACAATGAAAAATAGTTTTTTCGGAAAAATGCCCCTTTAAAACATAAAATATTTTTATACGAAAATCATATATAAAATACATTTTAAAAATCATAATTGGATTATTTTAAATTAAAATGAATTAATAAAATTTTAAAACTAATCTAAAATATAATTTTACTTTTTAAATACTTTAAAAGAAAATACAATTTTCATTAAAAATCGGTATTTTCCACTATTTATGGAAAAATAAAAACTTTCAGAAAAATTGTCAAAATTTTTCAAAATGATAATCTAGATATGCTAATTTAAAAAATCATATTAATTTAATTAAATAAAATTTATAAAAAATGCAGAAATTATTTATATTGTTCTCCCACAAAATCAATAAAAACCATTCATGAATAAAGTGTATTTGACGACACTACCACAAAAAAGGGTTTTCACAATGCCACCCTTTAACTGTGTTAAAAAGGGTTGGTAATGGGGGAGACTTTAAATAGATTTATGTCTCTATGAAGACTTTCCAACACCTCTCCTCATCTTTCGATGACCACACACACCCAAAAAGTACAAATTTGAGCAGAGGTGGGTGCAGTGGTGCAACCCGTCATGGAGATGACGGCCTAGAGTTCCACCCTCAATGGTTCCAAGGATAAAGACATCATAGTGATATGAGCAAGGAATGACTTCCAGGATCTTTTCCAATACATAGCCTCCAACATGTGGTGGTCTTGTGACCATGTACCCAGTCTCGACCCCGTGAACCACCATCCAATGATGGAGGACGTCAAGACCTGGGTCACTACCACCGTCACCCTCCACGAGACCTGTATGGTTGGCATCAACACCACTAGAATTACTAGGGAGATCATTAAAATTGATCAAAATTCCTCCATAGAGTTCATGAAAAATGGCCTCACTGAGTTTGACCAATACTCCTCCATGTTCCACTCAAATCAGATCTATAGATGCCACCTCCTTCAGAAGAATAGTGGCCCAGATCCTATCTGGATCAACTATATGAGGAGGAAGATCTGGGAGGAGATAAACCCTGAAATCATGGTGGAATAGGATGAGATTAGATATTCAATGAGGATTAATTAATCTCTACAAAGAATTTCTAAGAATAATTAGAAGTCGTTTTTGTTGTACATCATGTAGGGCATCTATGTAGAGGTGGTTGTGTTTGACTTAACCATGAAGAACCTAGTTTTGATCAATGATGGACCCATCAAGATGAAGGTCACTGACAGAAAAAGCTATGGAAAATGATTCCCCACCTTCGAAACCCCAACTATCAGTATGTTATATATATATATAGAGAGATTTATTTTCTCAAATGATTCGATGCATGAAGTTGTGGTGGTGGAGAATTTCTTAGCAGAGAACATAGGTTTCGAGAACACTGCTAGAGCTCTAAAGCATCAGGCAGTGGTGCTGAGGTTTTAGGGTGAAAAGTTGATCTTCCACAACTTTCAGATTGATGGTAACCAAGAAACCCTCTACATGCAGGTGACCGTGTTTTCATGACACGTCAAATTGATTATGATTTTAAGGTTGATTTATAGTCTTGGGTAGAACCTAGGTCATCTCTCAAGGAGCATTGATAGGTTTAGAGCATATGTTTTTAATAAAAATTACTTAAATTGGAGGTGGCTTTGAAAACAATTTCTAAAACAAAATGACTTAATTTAAGTAGTTTAAGAGTTGAAAAACAAGTGGATTTCGTAAAATATAAGATAGGTATGTGATCATTTCTAAGTTACTACAACACATGAGGAGTTCCTCATTCTTAATTTATTATTAGGTTTTAGTGTAATCCTTTGCTTGAGGGTTAACCAAGATCTTGGGTACCCACAAGCCTCTTAAAATGATGCGATTAGAACTAAACCTTGACATAAAAATCGTGTAGTAATGTTACAGCCCCTTAGCATTCTTTATGGTTTGTAAAGGAACATTTAAATCTCAAATGTTTGGGAAATAAAAGGGTTCCTATGTTGTCCAATAGGAACAACACAAGACGCACACTTTAAATTGCACACCGATCGATTATGAAATAAAATGTGTTTCAATTAGATGCATAAAAAAAGTTAAGATACATATAAAAGAACAATTCCAATCTACAATATACACCAAAATAGTAGAGAATTATGTGCCAGAACTCCCTCTTCATGTGTGTAGCTCCCTCGCAATTATCACCCACCGCTTAGCTCGACATTGGGAGGAGGAGGAAGCTCGAGTGGAACTCCTTCTTCATCCTTGACCCCCCTATGAGGATATGGGCCTCCAGAACTTCTTTGATGAGGAGAGGAATCATTTGGTACTCCATAATGGAAGAAATTCACCTCTGGTTCGAACTTGCAAATGGGGATCCCACGGTGCCATTTTATAGGAAAATTGGAAGGTAGTTTTAGGCACACAGATTTCATCAATCCACTTGTACCACAGGTTTCAAACTTCATACAGCCTTATCTCACTTTGGAAAAAATAGAAAAGTTGTATCCCCACCTCTTGGATGTCTCCACTGAAATTTTGGAACCATTTGGACAACTAAAGCTCTAGATATTAATAAAATACAGAACACCACATTTGACTTGGTCTATATTTGGTGGCTTGGTCAGATCAGTTCGTATAGGCCCCATAGAAGCCGAATCAGGATTGGGTTCCTTAATATGAAATCTATCCTATTAAATTTTGGACAGGCCAACAAAATTTAAGCCCATTTGGATGCATGGATTTCGTGTACTATGCAAAAAAGTGAACAAGTGTCCATGGATCCATGCAATTTTGGCCCATTTTTCTTCCACTTCATCAAGGGCCCTCCAAATCACCTCCACCTACAGTGAAATAATAAAAACAAGTAACATTTCCCATTCTAATATTGGTTAACATTAATTAATTGATTCAAACATAAAGTTAAATTTATTATTATATTTGGAATATTCATTACAAAACTAGTTTAAAACAACGGTGTAAGGGTGGAATAAAACAGTGAATCGTGGTTCGATCACACCCCCACACCTAAACATTCACACTCCTGGGAAAAGTCACATATCTGAATAAAATGATGCACATATATATATATTTCCAACATCATGAAGATTTAACATTTGAGGAAATTTTAATTCACCTAAGTAATGTGATCAATGCATGAACCACACCAAGGAGTTCTTCCTAGTGAAAGAAAGAAAAAGATGTCTCATAAATCTTATCCTAGTGAAATTCAAAAAGATTCATGATACCAAATTGAGAAAGGAATTACAAAGTCAACCATGAAACTAACTCTCCATGTGTGTGTGTGAAAACCATTCCATGCTATTCTTTCCGCTTGTTATCCAATAAATATAGGTTATTTTAACATTTTTCAGCTTAAATTATTTTTTTCCACCAAACCTGCCCTATATCCTTTGTAATCATATTTCAAGACGCACTCAATTAATAATTCCCAGAAGTCAAACCATAAGCTCCTGACCTAGATATCCCCATATTCTACACATTTCATCACTCCTCTCATTTATTGTATTTTTTTTGAAGTTGCATTTGGAAAAAATCTCACACTCATCTCTTAACCCTTGTTTGATATCCTCACAACACTAATTGAAATAGTTATAACAAGATCAAAGGTTGAAGAGGGGTGGTTTTTGACCTGCCCAAGACACAACCAATTTTTTTATGAGGGTGTAAAATAGTCATACATTAGGTACACACGCATAGGTCAATCTGGTATAGTAATGAAACAAATCGGATAAGGAACGAAAGTATGGAAATATCATTTAAAGCTGAAAAATATTAACCCAACACATATTTATCTTATATTAAGTAAGAAATATTCACACTTTGTGGTTTGGTGCAAAAATTTGTGGAGATATTGGTGACATAGTTTTCCCAAAAACTACTCACACAAGGGGCATCAATCATCTCAAAGGTTTCACATAGATACGACCATTTATATCATTGACAGAAAACCAATTCACTAAAAGAAAATAACTCCCTAATGTTAAATTCATACAAATATTCTTTTTAGCCTTAGTTAAGGTATTTTTTACATTACCCCCTTTATGGTCACCAAATCATTGAACTTAGAAATTGTTGATGGGGAAAAATAAGAATACCATAAAGTAGTCTAAAAAGAGAAGAAAGGAGAAAAGGATGAAAATTCCTAACTAACCCAGGAATGTACCCATCCCCCCCCCCCACACCTAGGGTATGTAGTGTCCTCACTGTAGTAAAAGAGAATGTGGGAAGGAAGGATAAGACCTGGTGGATGTCATTCATAGTTTTATTCTTGAACTTGGAGTTCCTCCATCGGGGAATCCAGAATGGCTTCATGAAAGTGCTTCAGCCGCTGCCCATTGACAGTGAAGGTTTTCTTGGTTTCTTCATTTTGAACCTGAACAACACTAAATGGAGAGACATTAGTAACAATTTATGGTCCAAACCAGCAGGAACTAAGCTTACCAAGATGAAATTTCAGCCTTGCATTGTATAGGAGGACCTTCTACCAAATTTGGAACTCTCAATGAAGGATAAGGCGGCCATGGGAAGCCTTGGTTCGCTCCTTATAAATCCTGGAGTTCACATAAGAATCTCTACGCTTGTCTTCTAGCTCATGTATCTCTAACTTCCTTTGATAACCTGCATCAGAAAGGTTAGAATTGCATTTTTTAATGGCCCAGTAGGCCCGGTGCCCAATCTCAACAGGGAGGTGACAAATCTTTCCAAAAACAATCCTATAAGGTGACATTCCAATGGGAGTTTTAAAAGCAGTACGGTAAGCCCATAATGAATCATCGAGTCTAAGAATCCAATATTTCCTGTTGGGTTGGATCATTTTTTCAAAAAATTGGTTTACCTTTCTATTTGACACCTCGACTTGACCATTAGTTTGTGGGTGATACGTAGTAGATACTCGATGACCGACCCCATACCGACACAAAAGTGACTGCATTGTTCGGTTGCAGAAATGAGATCCCTGGTCACTGATGATGAACCTAGGTAATCCAAACCTACAAAAGATACGAGTTCTCAAAAATTATACAACTGTTTTGGAATCATCTGTCCTTGTGGCAAGTGCCTCTACCCATTTTGATACGTAATCAACGGCCAAAAGAATGTACAAGTTGCCAAAAGAATTGGGAAATGGACCCATAAAGTCACTGCCACAAACATAAAAAAAATTCATGAAAGAGCAAGGGTTGTTGTGTCATTTCATTCCTTTTAGATACATTCCACATTCTTTGACAATGAGGACAAGATTTACAAAATTCATGGGCATCTCGAAAAAGTGTTGGCCAAAAGAGACCATAATCAAGAACTTTGCGAGCAGTCCATTGGGGACCGAAGTGGCCCCCACAAGCAAGAGTGTGGCAGAATCTAAGGACAGACTAAAACTCACTATCGGGAACACAACACCTAAGGACAAGATTGCTACATGTGCGCCAAAGGTAGGGGTCATCCCAAATGTACCAACGTGACTCATGTTTTAGACGACTGGCTTGGTTTTTGTTGAAATCAGTAGAAATGAAAGATGAAACCAAATAATTTACAATTTCATCATACCAGGGAATAGAATCTTTCACTTTGTACAATTTCTCTTCAGGAAACATGTCATTAATGGGAATACAGGGGGATGAGACAATGTCTGAGGATGGGAGGATCCTACTGATATGGTCTGCCACCACATTCTCTTCTCCTTTTTTATCTCTAATTTATATATTGAATTCCTGAAGTAGGAGAATACAACGAATAAGATGTGGTTTGGATTTTGGTTTCTTTAGGAGATACCAGAGGGCTGCATGGTCTGAGAAAATGATTACTTTGGACCCTAGAAGATACGACCTGAATTTATCCAAGGTAAACACAATGTAAAGAAATTCTTTTTCAGTGGTGGTGTAGTTTTCTTGGGTAGGGTCCAAAGTACGTGAGGCATAGGCAATGACATGTGGAGCTCGATTGACCCTTTGTGATAAGACTGCCCCAATTGCATTGTTAGAGGCGTCACACATGAGCTCAAATGGTAAATCCCACCGAGGTGGTTGGATTACCAGGGGTGATGTGAGACTCCATTTTAACTTATTAAAAGATTCTTCACATTCCTTATCAAAAACAAATTCCTTTTCTTTTTGGAGTAAGAGGGAGATGGGGAGTGAAATCTTACTAAAATCACAAATTAAATGATGGTAAAACCTAGCATGACCTAGGAAAGACTACACATCACGTATGTTTTTAGGGAATGGTAGGGAAGAAATGACATCTAATTTCAATTTATCTACTTGGATACCAGCCCCAGAAATTACATTTCCCAAAACTATACCTTGTCTCACCATGAAATGGAAATTATCATAATTTAATACAATATTCTTTTTAATACAGTGACATAGGAAGGAACCAAGACTACTGAAACATTCATCAAAAAAGGATCCATAAATAGTAAAATCATACATGAAAACTTCCATGCAATTCTCTAGGTAATCCAAAAAAATATTAACCATACAATGCTGGAAAGTACCCGGAGCATTGCACAGGCCAAATGACATCCTTCTATAGGAAAATGTGCCAAAGGGGCAAGTGAATGTTGTCTTTTCCTGATCCTTCGGGGTAATATGGATCTAAAAGTATCTAGAATACCCATCAAGAAAACAGTAATGGGACTTTCCCACTAGCCTCTCTAGAATTTGGTCAATGAATGGCAAGGTGAAATGTTCCTTCCTAGTGTGTTGGTTTAGTCGGTGATAATCTATACAGACACGAAAACTATTCTGCAGACGAGTTGGAACCAATTCATTGATTTCATTTTTAATTACCGTTAGGCCGGTTTTTTTAGGAACTACTTGAATGGGACTGACCCATTGGCTATCAGAGATGGGGTAAATGATTCCAGTAGCCAATAATTTTGTTACTTCCTTTTTAACTACTTCTAAGAGGTTTGGGTTCAGTTGATGTTGTGCCTGCCTCACTGGTTTAGCCTCATCAATTAATAAAATATGATGTGTACAAATTAATGAGCTAATACCAGGAATGTCCACAAGTTTCCATCTCAATTCTTGTTTATACTCCCTCAAAAGTTCAAGCAGTCACCATTCATGCTCACGAGGGAGTGAACTAGAAATAATGATGGGCAACTTGTTTCCATTCTCAAGATATGAATATTTTAAATCTTGAGGCAGTTGCTTTAGTTCCAATTCAGGTGGATTTTGGATTTATGGGAGTGTGTGTGAAAGTGAGAGGTCACTAATCTCATCTAACTTCTCAATGGTATCATCCTCAGATGAGGAATTAGCTTTTACAAGCGCAACATTATCATCGATGGTCATGTGATCCTCCGTGTTCAAGAAATTATCAATTAACAAACATGCATGACACTTTTCTAGACCACTACAGCAATCAATGCATGATTCATTTCCAAACATTTCAATCAATAAAGAAAACTCATAAAGGGGATTAGGGGAAACAAATGAAGTGATTTTAGGGGAAGGGAGTACATCAATTGAAATTACTGAGAGAGAGGAATGTTCTTCTGAGGGGTGCTTCATGGCATCAAGGATGTTGAAATGGACTATGTAACCACCAAATTCCATAGATAATGTACCATTATGGACATTAATTATGGCTTTGGAGGTTTTTAAGAAAGGTCTCCCCAATATAATTGGGGCGTGTACATTCATCCTATCATCATCCATTTTTAGCACATAAAAATTAGAACGAAATATTAAATTTTGAACCCACACAAGAATATCCTCTAACACACCAGAAGGGTGTGATGTACTCTGATTTTCTAGATGAACAACTATTCCTATGGGCTTTCGTTCTCCGACCTGCAAAGAAGAGTAAATAGAGTGAGGCATCACATTAATAGAGGCACCCAAATCAAGAATATCATTAGAAAAAGAATACTCCCCTATGGTACATGGAATTGAGAATGTTCCAGGATCACTGCACCTGATGGGAAGCGATGGTTGTATCAATGTTGAGACATTCCTCCCCAAACATACCTTCTCATCACCATGAAGCCTCCTTAGATGTGTACACATCTCCTTTATAAACTTAGCATAATATGGAATTTGATTCACGACATCAATCAATGGAATGTTAACATGAATTTTTTTGAAAGTCTCCAAGATTTCTTTATCAAGTTCAGTTCCCTTTTGTTTCCTTGGTTGGGTGTCTCTTTGGGGAAATGGAAGAGGAATGCTTAGGCTTGGTAACTCATCAATAGAAACACTATTTCCTTTTGTAGGACTTCTATCAAGACAAGGTTCCACCTCATTTGAAACTTTTTCAGTGGTTGGGATGGTGGTTTCCTTAAGATAGGATGACTCTAATGGAGGGTTCATTTGGATTTTAAGTTGAGTTCCACTCCTAAGGGTGATGGAACTAACATTTCCCTTATCCATATGGTTGAATAGTGGTTGAGATGGTAGTTTACCAGACCCATGGCCTTGGATTTCACCCACTGAGTTAGCTAGTTGGCCTAATTGGGTTTTGAGGACTTGTATGGCTGCTTGGGTAGTTTGTTGGAACTGGAGATTATTGAAAGCCATTTATTTCATCATATCTTCTAGGCTAGGCTCGAGTTTTGGAGGGGGTTGTTGGAAAGGCCTTTGGGGTGGTTGAAAATTTCTGGGTGGTGTTGGTTGATGAATACTTTTCCCTAGTTGGTTCCATGGTTGATGAGACTGGTTTGAATACCATCATTTCCTGTAGGCTTGGTTGTCTTTCCACCCAGGGTTGGATGGATAATAAGGTTCTTGCCTAATGGGTTGGTTATAGGGGCGTCCTGGGAATATTGCCTCACAACTCTCAGAAGTTTCTCTCAGTTAGGGGAATTGGTCAGAATAGTGGGTATCAGAAGAGAATATACCACAATGTATGAGAGGAGGATATTGGAAGTTCCCTTGGGAAAGATCAATTTTTCGTAGAAGGGTACTTACGTCTTCAAACTTTGTGTCCACCTTCTTCTCGAATTCAGTACTTTGCACCTCATGGACACCTTGAATGGGTACACTGGACCTTGAACTGAATTGTTGAGTGTTCTGTGTCATGGTCTCAATTAGGGTCCTTGCAGTGATTAGGGTTTTATCCACTAGTGCACCACCTACAACAGCATCAATCATGTTACGATCTATTGGAATTAAACCTTCATAAAAATATTGTATTAAAAGTTGATCGCTTATTTGGTGGTGTGGAAAACTTGAACATAATATTTTAAAGCATTCCAAATATTCATGAAGGGTTTCTCCTTGAGATTGTCTTATCCCATATATTTATTTTCTTATTGTTTCAGTTCGAGAGGCTGGGAAGTATTTTTCAAGAAAAAGTCATTTCACGTCCGCCCAACCTCTAATAGGTGAATTAACATAATACAACCAATATTTAGCCGTGTCTTCTAATGAAAATGGAAATTCCCTAAGTTTTACTTGTTCTTCATCCACATTAGCAGGTTTTAATGTTGAAAACATAGTATGAAATTCTTTTAAATGCTTATGTGGATCTTCTCCAGGCAGTCCATGAAATCTTGGTAATAAATGAATTAAACCAGATTTTAGTTCAAAATTGGGTGCCTCACCTTGTAATTGAATGTATGTGGGTAGGATATCAACATCAAGTGAGGTTAGTTTTTTTAGTGTTCTATTATTTTCATCAATTTTATACAAGTGATGTTCATTTTTAACTTTGGTTTCAGAAGAAGAAGAAGGATCAAGAAGAATTTTAAGATTTGATGTCTCCTCCTTCAAAGTGTTGTCTTGTGTGTCTCAGTTTCGTTGATGTAAAATCGTCTCCAGTTCCGGTTCGAAAGATTTTAGGTCTCCTGGAGTAGAACTCATCATACATATAACTTACACAATAAGTAAATTATAACACAAAAATAAATGCAAAGGTAGAAGATAAAACAAACAAATATTCACAAAAATTACAAAAAATTTATCAAAAACACGCACAAAAAACCAAAGCGCTCCCTGGAAATGGTGCCAAAATTTGACCGTGTTGTCATGAAATGTCAAATTGATTATGATTTTAAGGTTGATTTATATTCTAGGGTAGACCCTAGGTTGTCTCTCAAGGAGCGTTGATAGGTTTAGAGCCTCTGTTTTTAATAAAAAGCACTTAAATTGGGGGTGGCTTTGAAAAAAATTTCTAAAACAAAATGACTTAATTTAAATAGTTTAAGAGTTGAAAAACAAGTGGATTTTGTAAAATATAAGATAGGTATGTGATCATTGCTGCAGAACATGAAGAGTTCATCATTATTAATTTATTATTAGGTTTTAGTGTAATCGTTTGCTTGAGGGTTAACCAAGATCTTGGGTACCCACAAGCCTCTTAAAATGATGCGATTAGAACTAAACCTTGACATAACAGTCATGTAGTCAAGTTCCATACCCTTATCATGCTTTAAGTTTTGTAAAGGAACATTGAAATCTCAAATGTTTGGGAAAGAAAAGGGTTCTTATGTTGTCCAATCGGAACAACACAAGACGCACACTTTAAATTGCACACCGATCGATTATGAAATAAAAGGTGTTTCAATTAGATGCATCAAAACAAGTTAAGATACATATAAAAGAACAATTAAAATACACAATATACACCAAAACCGTAGAGAATTATGATTCGGAACTCCCTCTTCACGTGTGTAGATCCCTCGCAATGATCACCCTCCGTTTAGCTCGACATTGGGAGGAGGAGGAAGCTCGAGTGGAACTCCTTCATCATCCTTGATCCCCCTATGAGGATATGGGCCTCCAGAACTTCTTTGATGAGTATAGGACTCCTTTAGTACACCAAAATGTCAGAACATCACCTCTGGTTCGAACTTGCAAATGGGGATCCCAAGGTGCCATTTTATAGGAAAATTGGAAGGTGGTTTTAGGCACACAGATTTCATCAATCCACTTGTACCATGTGTTTCGGCCTTCAGACAGACTTATCTCACTTTGGAGAAAATAGAAAAGTTGTATCCCCACCTCTTGGATGTCTCAACTGAAAGTGTGGCACCATTTGGACAACTAAAGCTCTAGATATTAACAAAATACAGAACACCGCATTTGACTTGGTCCATATTCAGTGGCATGGATAGATCAGTTCGGATGACCCCATTAGAAGCCGAATCAGGATTGGATTCCTTAATATAAAATGTATCCAATTAAATTTTGTATAGTCCCACAATATTTCAGCCCATTTTGATGCACGGATTTCATGTACTATGAAAATCAGTGGACAGATGTCCATGGATCCATGTAATTTTGGCCCATTTTTCTTCCACTTCATCAAGGGCCCTCCAAATCACCTCCACCAACATTGAAATAATAAAATCAAGTAACATTTCCCATTCTAATATTTATTAACATTAATTAATTGATTCAAACAAAAAGTAAAATTTATTATTATATTTGGAATATTCATTACAAAACAAGTTTAAAACAGCGGTGTAAGGGTGGAATAAAATAGTGAATCGTGGTACGATCAGTAGGCCTACCGCCAGTTCTATCAGGACTGCACAATTTCTGGGATGATCAACTTCATCTTCAGCGACGGCTCTGCCGTGTTCTAGAACTACAATATGGTGGTGTAGAAGCTGGATGAAGGGAAGAGATGCATTGTGACGGATCAGGGTCGGACGGACTTCAAGTAGCTGATGGGCATCATGCTCCAGAATTACACCATTCTCCTCGACCCCACGTACCTAACTCTCCAGAATCATAATAAGGAATAACTCAAGAAGCCATGGAAGGTGTTCTCTAGGACCATCATCATGGACTCCTTCATCGATGCTTTCATTGACCCCACCAGATGGATTCCATGGAAGGACGACTTTGGCACCCGCAACTGCTTCTACGCAGTGTTCAAAAATTGTGGCCCGACATCAGGAAGGAGGTGGGTGTGACTGGATGGGGTGGGAAAACCATCAATGTGTATCATGACTGGGGGTTCTAACGTGGGAGATTCTTGGATGGAGAGACATGGGTTGCCCCAGCCAAAGTTTCTTACTTCTCTAGGATGACTCCCAGCCAGTGAGAAACACTGCAAAGCCTTGAGGTCCTTCCACAAGAACTAAAAATGGTGGGTTTTGAGAATACCCGTGCAACTGGACCCACCCCTAATTAAATATTTTTTATCAACCATTTCTCTAAACATAATCTATCTAAGAATTTAATGGAGGCACTACTACACATATGGACTTTCAGAAATACTTAATAAAGGGGTACTTTATCCGTGCTAGAAAAACACTGATAAAGGACCCCCCCCCCCCCTTATCAGTATTTTTTAGCGCTGATAAATGACTATCCACCTACAATGTGTTTTTATATAACACCACACACAAAATAAAACCTCTAATTTAAACAGCACACCAAGAAAAAAACATTCTATATACATTTAATTGACATCATGAATACAAAAATGTCCACCCAAGGTATATATAAATAACACTAATATTTACATTTCAAACAAAAAAATTTATATAATTACATTTAAAATTGTCCAAAACACATTCTAAAACATTAATATTTCATATTTTGATTCCCATGATCCCCTCTCAAAAATGTCTACCCATAGTATCGGTTGCCTAAAAAATCATCTCTCTCTGATAAAAAGATTCCACCAATATAAGAAAAAAACTATTTTGTTAATAATACTAAAAATAAATAAATTATACATTAATATGAAATAATACATCAATAAAATGTCAATATTTAATATAAATGACACATTTGGAGTTATACCGGTCACACCGTGCATCCTATTGAGGTGGGGTTGATTCTTACACATTATAAATGGGTTATGGATCATTATCTTAAAATATCAAAACATTATGAATTACTTTTCTTGGTTTTAAGTATGTCACTTGATGTTTTACTCAAATTAATGTGAATTTTAAATAATGACACATTTTTATTTATACCGGCCACACCGTGCATCGTATTGAGGTGCTTTCAGTTCTTACCTATCACAAATTACTGATTGATCGTTTTCCTAAAGTATCAAAACAATTTGAATGTGTTTTATCGGTTTTCAATATGTCAATTGTGTTTTTTACTAAAATGTCAATCCAAATTGGAAACATGAATTTTGAGTCATATCGATGGTATCCTATGTCGGTTTTACATGAGAATGCTTGATAAATGTTAGAAATAACTTATGAACTATTTTACAAAATTATCAAGGCAATCAGAGTTTGTTTTCTTGGTTTTTAGTGAGTGACACATTTTGAACTAAAATGTTAATTTTAAATTGATAATGGACAGTTTTAGTCATACAGGTCACACCATGTGTCAGATTTAGGTGAGGTTGACTCCAAAAAATCAAAAATTACTCATGAATCATTTTCCTAAAGTATCAAAATAATCTGAATGTTTTTGATCATTTTTTAGTATGTCACTTGTTGTTTTTAGTTAATTTAATGTCAATTTTAAATAAAAAGAGACACTCTGAGTGATACTGGCCACACCATGCATTGTATTGAGGTTTTTCTGATCCCTACACATCACAAATGACTAATAGATCATTTTACTAAAATATAAAAATAATATGAATGTATTTTCTTGATTTTTAGTATGTCATTTATTATTTTTACTTAAATTCATGGCAATTTTAAATAAAAAGAGAAATTTTGAGTTATACTTGTCACATCGTGCATCGTATTGACGTGAAATTTAGTCATACATGTTATAAATGACTCATGAATTGTTTTTCTTAAATTATAAAAAAAATCCAAATGTGTTTTCTAATTTTTTAATAATCCACTTATTCTTTTTACATAAATTAATGTCATTTTTAAATAAATACACACTTAGAGTCATACCGGTCACACTATGTGCCATATTATGGTTCTATTAAATCCAACATTTCACAAATTACTCTTGTATCATTGTCTTAAAATATGAAAACAAGACAAATGCATGTTCCCGATTCAAAATATTTCACTTGCAGTATCTACTTAATTTGATGTCAATTTTAAATAAAAAGAGACACTTAAGGTTATGTCTTCCAGACCATGCATCATATTTAGGTGTGGATGATTCCTACATGTCAAAAATAAATTATAGATCATTTTATATAGTATCAAAATAATCTGAATATTTTTAAAAGGTTTTTAATTTGTCAGTTGTGTTTTTTTACTAAAATGTATTTTCAAACTGGAAACATGCATTTTGAGTCATACTGGTCACATTGTGTGTCAATTTGATGTGATAATTCTTCATACATGTCAAAAATGAATTATTTATCATTTACTTAAATTATCCCAATAATCAGAGTTTGTTTTCGTATTTTTTTGTGAATGACACAATTTGAACTAAAATGTCAATTTTTAACTGATAACAGACACTTTTAATCATATTGTTCACATTTTGCATTGAATTGAGGTGTGGTTGATTCCTAAACATCAAAAGTTACTCATGGATAATTTTCATTAATTATAAAAACAATATGAATATGTTTTCTTGGTTTCAATATGTCACTTGTTCTTTTTTTCTCAATTAAATGTTAATTTTATATAAAAATACAAACTTAAAAGCCATATTGGACACAACGTGCATTAGATTGATGTGTGGTGGATTCTTAAACATAAAAAATGACCCATGGATCATTTTACTAAAATATCAAAACAATACTAATCTATTTTCTTTATTTTGATCATATCACTTGATCTTTTCACTAAAATTAATGTCAATTTTAAATAAAAAGACACACTTTGAGTGATACCGATCACCTGTTATTTTTTATCAGTTTTGAGTTGGTCTATTGATCTGATACCAACTATATTAACCCATAAATTTCATATATATATATCACATCTTATTTGATTAATATTCCTTACATAATGTCACGAACCGAATCTGGTCACCACCAAAACCGGCACCAAACCCAGCCCATGACATGACCCGAAGGGCGTTCTCTATCCCCATGGGCTGGCACAAGTGCCTGGGTATCATTAATTTAGGTTTGGGAATGATTTACTCGAGTATGAAAGCATAAAACATTAAAAAAAATCCATAATATAAATCTGAAATTTTTGAGCCATACAAGACTTACGTAAAAACCAAAACTGAGTACAATGGTTTAAAGATTATACAAGTGGTCCAAATAAAAATAATTATAGCATCAAGACAGTCCCATGGACTCCACACGACTAGGGGTCATCGCCCCCAAGCTATCTCCACAACTCCGTACCAAGAATGGGAACTAACACCATGAACCGCCATCACCCTTAGCCTTTCCTTTACCTGAATCAAACATAACCAAGTCTACTTACACCCAAGGGGTGTAAGTTGGGTGTGAGACTAAGCCCAGTAGGATACCACCCAATGATTCCAAAGAGTAAGAAATACAATGTGAAAAAGCAAGCAGTTTTCAAACGCAAGGAAAAGTAGTGTTAAAATTTCAAGAAATGAAACCTCAAATTGAAAATAGTTTTCAATCCAAAATTTTCAGAATATTAACACATTAAAATAAGAATGTTATATACAGTAATTTACTTCCAAACACACCCTAAGAAATGGGTAAATACTACAAATCCAATGAGCAACAACATTGGGAACACCCCTTGGCACTAGGTTGTCTTGGGACCTATGTACCTCGTACCTCGGTGTAAAGTAACCATAGAAAAATCCTTTCTCGTGCACGAGCCACTAGTAGGGAACACACCCATAACCTAGTGGTCCCCAATAATCATCCACATAGTTTAGTTAGAGTTGTCGTTATCCAAATGCTAGGTGAAACAGGGACAAAACCCATCCAGTCCACTAGCCGTACTAGTACAAGTCCGCCCCACCTAGGTACCCGAGCTTCCCCTTTTGTGCTCAATCAATTCCAGCATGCATCATAAATTTTCATATAAAACACCATTACTGGTAAAACACAACCAATACAGTATCTATCACATTTTATACCACTTAAAACATGCAACAAAACACTTAGATTTTTCATAAAACAATTCCTCAAAATCTCGTAGTGTTTCGGACACAAAACTCCTTATAGACCTCACTTTCATACTATGTGCACATATTTAAGCTTCCAAAACATAAAGGGAATCCTACTGCATTTCAGTGAAAACACAAAATCAGTTTTAGGGAAACCCCATATGGTTCAAGAAACGACATCATTGCAAAGTCTCCATTTTTACACAACACAAATCTTAGAATTTCATGTGGTTCACAAACACCATTAAAACCAGATTTTTCAGTAACAAACACAAGGTACACTCATTAAAAACAGTATTTTTATCCCTATTATAGTTCAATAAAATAAACTATTTACTTTTATGGTAGCCCCAATTAAACTAATAAAACATTTCTATGAAAAACCCCCAATTTCACATGAAATTGGCCTTTAGGATTCATTTTAAATACAAACACCACTAAAACTATATTTTTCAGAAATAATAAAATTTAATAAGCATGAAAATACCATAAAAACAGTATCCAATTCACAAAGATTTCATACACAATGGAATCACCTACCAAAACCAAGGAAACCCTTGAATCCTTTGTGCGAAAACTCGAACGCACCACCGCCGCACCTCAAGGAAGGTAAACCAGACTTAAAACCAGAATTTTAGACCATAAAACACAAGATAAAACCTTAATTTTTAAACCCTACTTCCTGGACAAAAGGATCCTCAATGATAATGGAAGAAACCCTAAGTAAATTGGATGTAACTCTAAACAAATTGAAAGAAGAAAGGAGGAGAACAACTTACTTAAAATATTTTGTAGAAATCACCCCCCAAAAATACCAGTAGATGATTTCAAAAATACTCAAAACTTCTATATATGTTCTAACAAGAATAGTTAGATCATTTCGGAATTTGAATGGGGGAAAAAGAGTAAGAATCTAAGGAGTTATGAAGGAAACAAATTACCTTTATAAATCTGCCCGAAATTTGAGTTCTTCAGAAGTTTCGACCTAAACCGCGATGCAAATGAGCTGAAACGAGTGTGGGAGGATATTGGACGCGCGGCTGGGTTCAAGGGGCGTGTTTGTGGCTTGGAATCACCGAAAAAACCTTAAAAATGAAAAGGTTATTAATTAATCAAAATTTATTTTTAAAACTAGAATTGGGCTTTCAAGAAGGCCCAATCCCTTAAATAAAAACCCCAATCCACCTTGGTTATGGATTTCCAAATGCTACAAATTTTAATTGTGGTGTTAATATATCAGGGTAGGAAATTTAGGAGTTGTAATGATTTAAAAATATTAAAAATTGAATAAGTTATAAGAGAAACAATATTTATTTTTAAATCTGGAATTGGGCTCACGGTTTGGCCCAATTCATGAAAACTCACCTATTTTCCATAAAAACTTTGGAAACCCCCCAAAACAAAGAATTAATGGAAATTAAAATAAAAATAAATTTAAAATAAGCTATGTATGTGACAATTATCCCCACCATAAAAACTGTCCGCCCCGGAAAGTCACACTAAGGCCAAAGCAATAACCAAACCCAACTGAGAAACCAAGAGGTACTCTCTTGCCAGGTTTCTCCCCCAAAGGCCATAAAACCTCCAGTGATCAATGAAGGAAGGAATACTCTCACAAACATGAATTACACCACATTACAAAAAGAATCAATCACATTCAGGCTTTATCCCAAATGAAAACCCCTCAAACACAATCTGAACAATACTCAATCAATTTACCCAAATAAACAACAACATCGAACAAGGTTACACTTGCCCTTCTATAACTAAACCATTTGTCACTCTCCAATATCAATGTTTAACAAAGTAAGATGTATGTAGTTAGATATCTCCAAATTATAATACCTAATTTCCATAAAAAACCAAGGAAAAATATGATTTACTCGTATGAAGAGACACAAATGGGCTCCCCACTGTAAGAGACAACTTAATTTTTTTCCCGAGACAGAATCAAGACACTAATAGGGGGAGGCCCAAACAGACTCCCTAGTACAAAGGGTATACATAAATTAGAAATTTAGAAAATAATATACATGATACCCACAGTGGATATTCCCACCATAAGAACCAACCATCTTAACCGACCGGCGTGAGCCGACACGAAAAGATCCCAAAATTATGGAGTTGGGACGGTCACACGGTTAGTCTGCACAGTTTGGAAAACTGTGCGATACTATGTGGATCCTTATATCTGAATGGTTATTTTTTTTTCATGGTTAGAAATAACCATGTGAAAACCGTTTGCTCAACTTTTCTAGCCAAATTTCCAACCATTCTCTAAAGACTCAATGGAAACCAACGTGGGAGGGAAAGACATTAGGAAATGACATGGGTACAAGGCCCTCTACCTATTTCCACCGAATGAGAACAACAGAAGGAAGATGATAAAACCGTAGGTTTAAACACTTTCTATCTTTCACACTGAGGATATGAAATTGTACAAGGGTTTAAACAACACTGGTGTTTCCCCTGACTACGTGCCAGCTTTTCTCCGGGACCTATGGCTGGAGCTCAAAATATTGAAGCATCGTCGGCCATGCAGTTAGGCTGTTGAAACCCCTATGTGGAACTTCTTCTTTCAGTTCCACAAACAAATACACCTCATACCCCGATGGGTTCATCAAGACATAACAAACTTCACAACCCACTTTACCCAGAAACAGTCATTTCACTGAAACAAGAGATCAGAAGATGCACACACATCGCACCTTGTTTCTTGGGGTGAGAAACAACATAAGGGAAAGACACATATAAACACCTTCCTCTAAGATATATGATTTGATGTTTTTACCAAGGGAGACATAATCCCAACATAACATAGAACCTTAGAGGATTGTGTGACCTTCACCTTTATGGTCAAAAGAGAACACAACATCACAATGCGTCACCGAACATGACCCTGGCGATTGATAGAAACAATACATGGAACATTACCATATTCAAAGTCCCTAAACAACAGATAAGTCCAAAAAGTGGACACAATATCCTATCATGACCGAAATCTCAAAATTGGTGGTTTAATAATAACTCTTTCTTTAAAGAAACTATAAAGAACCCAAAGGCCCTCTTAGACACCATCAAGACACTCATCCATACTAACAACGAAAGAACACTCCCACCTTTGATGAATCAGAAAACTTAAGAAACTAAGGTCCCTTTCAACCTTCCACAAGCACTATCCCACTACAAGAGGATCCAAAAATCAGCGAAATGAATGGGTGTAGACTCAATAAAAAAAGTTCGATAAAATATTCTTTATATTAATCAACTAGAGGATTTTCTAATGGAGAAACAAAACGGGTTGCACTTCAGTTGTGCATTAACCCTTAATGGAGGCGTACCTTATCCAATGAGAGAACCCAAGGACCCAACCAGGATGGTCCATTTGTCAGAACATGCCACAAACTAGATCCAAACACATGAAGGGAACCACCGTAAAGGTATCCCAGAAAAAAATTCAAAAGAGACCACTAACCATCCCTGCAACACAGCTTACCGACCAAACACAAACCCAAAACATAGTTCAAACAGAAGGGGTTCTTGAA
Source organism: Viscum album (assembly GCA_963277665.1). Lineage (NCBI taxonomy): Eukaryota > Viridiplantae > Streptophyta > Magnoliopsida > Santalales > Viscaceae > Viscum > Viscum album. The sequence continues at coordinate 1,136,073,605 of OY728166.1, forward strand.
CTCAAAACATCCCACAACATCAACATTTTCAGAAACCCATAATACAAACCATACCAAACTATTCATCAAGACATCATGTTTTTCTTTAAAACCAATTCTTTGAAAACAAACGGTTTAGCAGTAAGCGTATCCACCAATGGTACCCCATGGGACTCACACATGCATGTTTTTGTGCCACACCGGGCACCCTCCTCATATCCATCCCAGCACTCATCCAGTCGTGCCATCAACCATCCATCATCCCATATAACCCCATGCATGTGGTCACTCATGGAAATACCAAAGGGTAAAACAAAAATTCCTTCCACTTTTCAAAAACAAAATGGTCAACCAACCCAACCTTTTTCTCAAAACTGCTAACAATGAGATCAAAATCCCAATTCACATCTTACAAAAAATTTCATAAGGACACAACCATTTAGAAAAGAATCCATAATTCAATAAAAACACATATTCATTCCTTTCACAATCATTTCAAAACATTTAAACCCATTTCAAAACACTTCTAATTTCATGAAAAACACAATTTCATAAATCAAAACATTCCATATTTATTTGAAAATCATTTCACAAAAACTTTACACTTCTTAAAACCAAGTCAGTTTAAAACCAAAGTTCCATGATTTCAAAACTAAAGAACACAAGACAATGCGAGAGGAAACTAGTTTCAGTGGGTAACTTGGACATATGGTTGGCAGACATATTCCAATCACTTCACTATCACAGAGAGTGTTCTAGGGAATATCCCCAGCTCCACATGGCTTTCCAGTCCCTGTAAGCTTACTGAGACCATTAACCCAACTCTCTTTTCATTTCCCCTAATCATCATCAGACCAATAAAACCAAAAGACATAGATAAATCAATACTTCCCATGGTTACTTGAATCCCGTCATGAGGTGTGCTGGCCAGGAACACTACCCATGACTGAAATTTCAAGTCCCAAAAATCCTAGCTCTAGACTATGATGACTCTTCCCCAAATGACATGACCCAAGAAGAGAACCTCCTCTGATACCATTTTGTCACGAACTGAATCTGGTCACCACCAAAACCGGCACCAAACCCAGCCCGTGACATGACCCGAAGGGCGTTCCCTATCCCCATGGTCTAGAAAAAGTGCTCGGGTATCATTAATTTAGGTTTGGGAACGATTTACCCAAGTATGAAAGCATAAAACATTAAAAAAAATCCATAATATAAATCTGAAATTTTTGAGCCATAAAAGACTTACGTAAAAACCAAAACTGAGTACAATGGTTTAAAGATTATACAAGTGGTCCAAATAAAAATAATTATAGCATCAAGACATCCCCATGGACTCCACACGACTAGGGGTCATCGCCCCCAAGCTATCTCCACAACTCCGCACCAAGAATGGGAACTAACACCATGAACCGCCATCACCCTTAGCCTTTCCTTTACCTGAATCAAACATAACCAAGTCTACTTACACCCAAGGGGTGTAAGTAGGGTGTGAGCCTAAGCCCAGTAGGATACCACCCAATGATTCCAATGAGTAAGAAATACAATGTGAAAAAGCAAGCAGTTTTCAAACGCAAGGAAAAGTAGTGTTAAAATTTCAAGAAATGAAACCTCAAATTGAAAATAGTTTTCAATCCAAAATTTTCAGAATATTAACACATTAAAATACAAATTTTATATACAGTAATTTACTTCCAAACACACCCTAAGACATGGGTAAATACTACAAATCCAATGAGCAACAACATTGGGAACACCCCTTGGCACTAGGTTGTCTTGGGACCTATGTACCTCGTACATCGGTGTAAAGTAACCATAGAAAAATCCTTTCTCGTGCACGAGCCACTAGTAGGGAACACACCCATAACCTAGTGGTCCCCAATAATCATCCAAATAGTTTAGTTAGAGTTGTCGTTATCCAAATGCTAAGTGAAACAGGGACAAAACCCATCCAGTCCACTAGCCGTACTAGTACAAGTCTGCCCCACCTAGGTACCCGAGCTTCCCCTTTTGTGCTCAATCAATTCCAGCATGCATCATAAATAAATTTTCATATAAAACACCATTACTGGTCAAACACAACCAATACAATAGCTATCACATTTTATACCACTTAAATCATGCAACAAAACACTTAGATTTTTCATAAAACAATTCCTCAAAATCTCGTAGTGTTTCGGACACAAAACTCCTTATAGACCTCACTTTAATACTATGTGCACATATTTAAGCTTCCAAAACATAAAGGTAATCCTACTACATTTCAGTGAAAACACAAAATCAGTTTTAGGGCAACCCCATATGATTCAAGAAACGACATCATTGCAAAGTCTCCATTTTTACACAACACAAATCTTAGAATTTCATGTGGTTCACAAACACCATTAAAACCAGATTTTTCAGTAACAAACACAAGGTACACTCATTAAACACAGTATGTTTATCCCTATTATAGTTCAATAAAATCAACTAGTTACTTTTATGGTATCCCCAATTAAACTAATAAAACATTTCTATGAAAACCCCCCAATTTCACATGAAATTGGCCTTTAGGATTCATTTTAAATACAAACACCACGAAAACTATATTTTTCAGAAATAATAAAATTTAATAAGCATGAAAATACCATAAAAACAGTATCCAATTCACAAGGATTTCATACACAATGGAATCACCTACCAAAACCAAGGAAACCCTTGGATCCTTTGTGCGAAAACTCGAACGCACCACCGCCGCACCTCAAGGAAGGTAAACCAGACGTAAAACCAGAATTTTAGCCCATAAAACACAAGATAAAACCTTAATTTTTAAACCCTACTTCCTGGACATAAGGAACCTCAATGATAATGGAAGAAACCCTAAGTAAATTAGATGTAACTATAAACAAATTGAAAGAAGAAAGGAGGAGAACAACTTACTTAAAATATCTTGTAGAATTCGCCCCCCAAAAATACCAGTAGATGATTTCAAAAATACTCAAACCTTCTATATATGTTCTAACAAGAATAGCTAGATCATTTAGGAATTTGAATGGGGGAAAAAGAGTAAGAATCGAAGGAGTTATGAAGGAAACAAATTACCTTTATAAATCTGCCCGAAATTTGAGTTTTTCAGAAGTTTCGACCTAAACCGCGATGCAAATGAGCTGAAACGAGTGTGGGAGGATATTGGACGCGCGGCTGGGTTCAAGGGGCGTGTTTGGGGCTTTGAATCACTGAAAAACCCTTAAAAATGAATAGGTTATTAATTAATCAAAATTTATTTTTAAAACTAGAATTGGGATTTTGGGAAGGCCCAATCCCTTAAATAAAAACCCATATCCACCTTGGTTATGGATTTCCAAATGCTACAAATTTTAATTGTGGTGTTAATATATCAGGGTAGGACATTTAGGAGTTGTAATTATTGAAAAATATTAAAAATTGAATAAGTTATAAGAGAAACAAAATTTATTTTTAAATCTGGAATTGGGCTCACGGTTTGGCCCAATTCATGAAAACTCACCTATTTTCCATAAAAACTTTGGAAACCCCCCAAAACAAAGCATTAATGGAAATTAAAATAAAAATAAATTTAAAATAAGCTATTTATGTGACACATAACATATTGATCCATTCCAGAATAGTTTAGGTATAACGGTTTGGGAAACATGAAAATATACAGAACTAGTTTCTAAGAGTCTCTCATTAAGTTATTATTTACTAGAAACATTATTAGACATACCATTTCTAAAACCATTATTAATAAAATAAGGATATGATACATAATAAAGGGCAATCATAGATGATACATAAGTGTAAACAAGGGATATATCAATGATCATATAAGGATAGAATGATCTTAAAGATGTTCAAATGTGATATTAACATTAGAAATTCATACCCTCCATATCATAGATCATAATCATGACTCATGGATAAAATCATGGTATTTAATAAGACATGAATCTTAAAGGTTCAAAGAATATTATAAACTAAAAACATACACTTCATGTCATACCAACCACACTGTGTATCAAATTGAGGTGAAACTGATTGAGATCCAGCTGATTATTACACTATTAAGGAACATATTCATGAAAGATCTTTTGGAAATTCATAATTTTCATTAAACTACTGATAAATCATACTTTTCATTCAACATGTCCTCCCTTTTATGCCTTGTATCAGATAAATGAAAGTAAAGTATAGCTTCCCAAAGGATCATTAAAAAACTAAATTAGTATTAGATAAAAATGATAAAGAAATTAACTTACAAATAGTACATAAAATAATGACAAAATTAATTAATTAAATGCGTAATAGGAATTCAACTATATACATTCTTGACCCACTTCCTTATTTTCATAATCTCTTTTGTATCCACGAATTCCAATCTCTCACGAGCATGATCAATTTTGAACAAACCGCCCTAACTTGAAAAAAAGAATCCACCTGTATTAAAAAACAATTCTTATGTGAGTGATACTAAAAAGAGAAAATTAATCATAAATATGAAACAATCCACTATTTATATGGAAGTCACATCATCATCTTATTTGTACAAATTCTTCTATCAGTTATGTTGCCCATTCGTTTTTGAGAACATCTATATCATTTTGTGAATATGAGTTCTTTTATAGTCCTAGTAGTACTAAAAAAAATATATATACATAAAGGATTCATAAATATTTTAAATGAAATAGTAATTATCTTCTAAAATACCTCTTCAATGATGATATTTTTTATGGAATATGATATTTGTCATAAATTTACCAACATAGTAACCACAATCATTTCCATTGGTTTGTTTTAGACACTACGGAAACATTTTAAAGAATAAGTAATTTGTTTTGATATTTTTTTAGATAGTAAAATCTTATTATATATACTCTGATAATTATCTAGATGTAGAACTTTTCTTATTTTTCTTCCTTATCCCTCGGCCTCATTCCTTGGTTTTCACAATAGTGATGCACCACACTATAATAATAGAATCCTTATTAAAAGATAATATAAATTATATAACATGATATTTAGTTCTAAATTTTTGGATGTAGTGTATGTAAAATAATCAAATCCCATCGTGTGTGGATGGTTTTTTGGATATACCTACCATAAATCCAAGAAATAAATCATTGGAGTATCCAAATTTACTATAATGAGCATTCAATACTTCCTAAAATCACAAAAATGAGTAAGTAATGAAAGAAATGAAAATAAATTTGATATTATTAAATTGTAGAGTATTACCCCTGCATCATTAGTACCAAATAGAGTATTTCATCCAAAAAAATTCAAATGATTTGATCATACCTGCCACTATTTCTTCCTATTTTTTGGTTCTATTTTTTCTTGTTCTATAGAGGTGATGTGAGGACTAATGAGTCTAAACTTTTTCCCTTCAGAAAATCCTTTCAATTGTTTTTCATATATACAACTGTCAAAAATATGAAATGTATTTAGTCATAAATAACACAATATATTAGCTTTTGGAAAATAAAATCCTCAAAACATACTTCATGTATACATTTACAACTGAGATCCATATCTATTCATAGTCGAGGATTTCATTTGCACTCTCAACAACAATGAACAATTGATCTTTCTCTCTGTACATATTTTCTTCAAATTCAACTATGTGTCTGTCACTACATTTTAACATTGTATTCATATGATTCTTCAATGATAGTAAATGTGGGAATAGAACGGGTGGGGTAATGGTGCTTTTGATAGATATTTTTGATCATATGGTTGATCCTTTCGATGATTTTGAGGTGGTTTTTTGTTTCATTCCCTTAACTTTGTCTATCTATAATAACATTTATCTGTTCATACCATTTTTAATTAATTTTTAAAGATTTATATTGAAAAGTAAAATGTAAATGAATACCTCTTTGTCGGAATGTTTTTTTAAATATGTGATGGGCATGCAATGAATATTCCAACAACTTTTTTGACTGTATTGATATTATCCTCAAGAATTGGAATAGGTAGATCTATGATTGGCTCATGGGAACCACTGATCAACACTTGCTCATGGCCTGTTGGAAGTGGTCTGTTGTGTAGCATGTTCTTTTGAATATTGAACACCATATCCCTCACCACAAAGTGATAGGTAGGTATTTATAGATATAAATCATAGTCCTTATCACCTTGTAGAATATCAGTACAGGAAAGGTATCAATGTCTATATAATTCACATTTCACAAAAAACAACTATTAGAAAATGCATTACCTTTATGAATAAATCTCTTTAAGGGGAATGGCTAGACGCATAGCTGGTGTGGGGTGGTGAGGGATCTCTACGTGGTGGCTATTCTTGAGTTTCTTCATCTCTTTGAATCTCTATCATTAATGTTTCCATCATCCCTCTCTACCATTAGAATTTTCCTTCAAGGGTATATATTATTTCTCTCATCTATTTTATTAATTCACTTTTATCATCCTATTATTTTTTTCTCAACATATGTTCATGGTGTCACACCAAATACCGCACCTCTAACACAACCATACTATTCTGGATGCTTCAAGTCCACTAATAGTTTGTGTTCATCTAGAACAGGTGTTGCTGATTACTGTTACTATTTCAGATAGAAAATATATAAAAATAAATTTCCATTATTAAGTAATAGAAATTTAAAGAAAAACAAATTTTTATTATTTAATACTTACAAATGTTTCCAACAATTTTTTTTCTGTTTTCATCTATTAGTATCTCGTCTTTATTTACACATTCCTCCTTCCATAGCACATGGCATGGGATGGAAGTGTCTTTAGACTTTGTTTCATCAATCTGTATATAAATATATGGAAATAATTATGGTTTTTTTTCATGTCAAATAAATGTATTATAGTAGATTTAAAATACATGCCAATTTTTTTTCAAGTGAAGCATACCCCGTCATTACATTACATTAGAGGTATGTTGGTTTTTATACTCATTCCATATTTCCAGTACTCAATTCCTATTTCAAAATAAAACAGTTTCAATCAAATTTGTTAATACATGTATCTTCATATGACATATTATTGGCCATTATGTGCCTGAAAAGACACATCTGCATGATGGCTAGTAAATGAATCCCAAACTTCATGGGTTATCATGTGATAATTGATAACCAATGGGTACAAGTTTGTTTTCCTTTCAACGTCTTTAAGATGATGTCTTATTAAGATTGTGTGAAATCCTCTCAGAATCCTTCCAGCAAGAATTAATACATACTCTTTATGTGATTCAGCTACTATAAATAAACTTTTCAATGGATTATGAAGATTTAGTCAATCTTTCATTATTATTATTTTAGTAAAATACACAAATTGTATCATAATGTTACCATAATGTCTTCCAACATCACTGTCTTCATCCTGGGCACAACATGGTTCCATTAATCTACGTCAATCAGCACACATTTATAAGTGACGATTCCAATATAACTATTGAACATGGACTTATTTAGGATAACATGTTGACCCTGTACATTACATACCACCTCAAATGTGATGCCTGTGACTTTAACCTTAATGATTTTTTCTAAAACTGTCAAACTACGCACTCCTAGGTTTTCTGCAATTCCAGTCCTTCATCACCTACCACTTCCTTGAAATCAAAATCATCAATATGTTTATATGATGAGGTATAATTTTCATGTTAATATGGTCATTGTACCTCTTTAATGGGATTATAAGATGGTTGAGAAACATGTTGTTCCTTAGGAATGGGAGAACCAACACATGCATAAGTTTGTTCATCTATACTGCGAGAAATAACAGGTTGACAGACCTATTGTTCCTTGGGATTGGGAGAACTGTCACGTGTGGAATTCATTATCTACCAAAGTGGTTTAACATTTAATTTATAGTACATAAATACATCCAAAATGGATAATAATATGAGGTAACATGAAAAATATTACAAAAATGTGACCGGATTACTGAGCTCTCTTTTTCTTTTTTAAAGACTAAAGGGATTTGACCCCTATATCAATGATCCAAATCCCTTCATTATGGTCTCACACAACATAAAAAACTCATACATTGGGACCACTATGAAAATATTGTGACGTCTAAATGAAAATTTCATCCTTAGTTGAACTTTCATCTGACCATTCAGTGGTTTTGGTCGATAACAGAACAATTGGCCACATTCTTTTTTTGGGACATGGAACATAAAATACTTGTATTTCCTATTATTACATTATAAATAGTTTTTCTTTGTACATTTCCTTACTAAAATCAACTTTCACAAATCCAAATTTATCTATTTTTGCAACAGTCCTATTATCAACCCAATAGAATTGAAAAATCATCACATGGAATGTTGTATACTCAAACTCTCATATTTTTTTGATTGTGAAAAATTATGAAATATTCTCATAAATTGTATTTTTGTCCTTAGTACTAGAAACATGCATCGCTTCATCAATGATAGTAAATCCACTGTTTTTCATAGTACTGTCTTTATCATTATCATGTGTATAGAACATATGACCATTAATTAAATATCCATTGTAAGATAATACATACACACCTATTCCTTCAACTATCCATCAAAGTAATTATGAAATTGAATCCATATTTTCATATGACTCCTTAAAATATGGTCCTAAAACCATCCTATAAATTATTGATTATGTGTATTTTATATCTATATTTCTTCCCTTAATGTATTCAAATACCTAATAATTTCTTTGTGGGTTTAAAAATATGGGGAATACTTAAAAATATTATGAAAAACATTAAGGTGGGACAAATCCCGATCTCTAATATTGATTTTGAAAATATCTCTTCTAGAAATTTTTTCATCCACAAGCTGGACAATGTGACAAAGTTTTAATAGACCAATGATTTCCACATCGGACACGTATTTGATATAAAATTAAACTACTTCCTCGACAATATATCACTCTAAAATACAACCCTATTGATGAATTTTATTTTTGACATACCCTTTCAAAATCTTCATATATTTTTCAATGGGTTACATCTGTGTATAGTGTACAAGACCACATAGTTGAATCTCTCATACCAAGTGAACCAGTATACAAATGAATTTTGACGGGAAGAACATTTCCAATTCATATAATATGATGGAAATTTATCTTTCTATAGTCATCAATTTCACTGGGTCTATAATTGTTGTACATGTAGCTTTGACTATGAAATAGAGCTTAGTTAATGTATGATGGAAATTCTTGGAAAAAAATGCAACGTAAATCTATAGGCATTAGATCTTTCATGAAAATATGGAATTCATGTGATTTCAGACCCTTTAACTTCAAATCAGTCACTAAAATGATGTTCTTAATATTCGATGAGTACCCCTCTAGAACCTTTCTATTATTCAAGAATTTGAAAAACTGATATATGTCCTACCTGGAAAGAGTGTAAGTAGTTGGAGGAAGAAATGTTCATTTTTCACCCTTTACTGGTGCCAACTCTTCTTGTATTCCCATGTCAACCATGTCCAACCTAACCTTAATTTTATCATTTGTTTTTCCGAGTTCATTTAGAAATATGTCTATGATATTATCACATAAAATTTTTCAACATGTATAATATCAAGATAATGCCTAAGGTATAGACAATTTTAGTATGGTAATTCAAATAACTGATCTTTTTTGCAACAGGTGTTTGTAAGGTTTTTCAAAAACGGTGTGCCCAAAGCAGTGTCCAGAACTTTTACTTTATCAAACAACTGATCACATATTAGTGGATATAGTGTTGTAAATTCTTCTCAACTTTCATCAGATGATGTCATCCAAGATCAGTAATTATGTCATCAGGGTAGAAATCTATGATGCCTTAGAAACATGGTTTTCAATGAATTTTTCAACCTAATTGATTGTGTACATTATTTGTGGATAGGATACCCTTGAGTTCCTTTAATGCTATATCCTGAAAATTTTCCATAAGTAGGAAAGTCTTTTATCATCCCTTACAACATGGATCCCTCCATTAAATCTTCATTTCTATAAGCATCATACAACATAACACCTGAATCCAAAAATAATTTCAAATCTTCGATCAATGGATCCAAATAAACATCAATGTCATTACTGGGTTTTTTTGTCCTTCTATAAAAATAGATAAAAAGATTTATTTTAATTTCATGCATAACCATGGTGTAAAGTTATAATTTACCAACATAACCATCCATGTAATGTGAGTGATTATTTAAAAACCAAAAGGATTAATTCCATCTATGGATAACGCAAGATGAAGGCTTCTCATCTCATTTCCAAATTCAGGATACTCATGATCAATTCTATTTTACTGAGGAGAGTATTCCAAGTGATGTAGTTTCCCATATTTATTTATTATGTTTGTGTGTCACGTCAGTTTCCTAGTAGCCTCCCCACTTCCATATAGGCATCTAAACCATAGAATGATTGGAAAGTACCATACAACTTTTGTAGGACTTGATTCATCTTTCTTTTATCGAGAAGCACCACACTTTAGTCATTCTCTATGTGGTTCTTGGTCCTTGAAAAATATTATACAATCATTCAATCCTATGTTTATTCTTTCAAATATCATACCCATCAAGCGTAGCATTCGTTTGGTGTTGTACGATCATCTTGGGGGCTCATTTCCTTCTAAGAGAATTTCATCCAAGAGAGAAAGTAATTTTGTAAAATTGGTTTCACTCCATCTGTATCCTGCTTTCAAATTATACAACTTCTATATGTCTAGAAATGCTATATATTTAGTGAAACCACCATACAATGGTGTCTTTTCAAAACTCTTTAACTACTCAATCAATTTTGGGTAATCGTGATGTTCATATTCAATTGTCCTTACCATTTCTTCAATACGGTCATCATCATAATTCACATGTTTAATCACGTCCTCGATATGGTCTTCTTCATTGTCCACACTTGTAATCAAATCTTATAATACATAAAACATAGTGTTATCCCAGCCATTAGCTACATTAGATTTTTTTCTATGTTTATTCCAATATTTATAACTTCAATCTATTCCATGATAGATCAATTTTTCTTCCAACTCCTCTTGGCTAACATTTCTTGAATAAAAACAGCATAAACACTGACAAAGGATTTGAGAAGGGCCGTATGTATGATCTTATGCAAACTTGAGGAAATATTTTACTCCATCTTCATACTCTTTTTTCAAATGATTGAAATCCATCCATTCTTTATTCATATCCATACTATTTGATTCGGTGATATTAATATTCAAAAAAATAAATAAACAAAAGGTTCCTTTCAATTAAGGGGAACTCAAAATTTGAATGATAGTTATTATTTCATTTCATTTCTTAGGAATCATCCCCTTAGAAGCTAACACCAAATTCCTTTAAAAAATATTTATAAAATCACATTTTAAATCCCATTAAAAAAACCATTTACATAAATTCCTATTTAAAATAACACCCCCTTTTTAAAATGAAACCATCCTTAAATATTATTTCAAAACATTCACACCCCTTTTTGAATTTTATTCAGGTGAGTTGAAAAACACTTGGCATTAAACCTAAGTCCATTCCATGGGTTTAAATAATTTTAAAGATATTTAAAACCAAAAAAGGTTTTTTTGAACACATATACTTTTTAAGAAAAATTTCAACACACTTGAATCATTTTAAAAGATCCACTTAGGAATTTTCACAAAGACATAAATCCCAATATAGGCACTTTATAAATGAAACATGAATTAAAAATAACATAAATTTTATAAAATATAAAGTTATAAAAGGTTTATCATGTCACTCATGAATAAATAGTATGAATCCTATAGTTTACTCTCATAATACTACTGAGGAGTGAATAAGTGATAGATAAAGACATAAGTCTCACTTGAACATAAAGTCACATCTCTTCAAAGTGGGGAACCATCTTCCACATGATGTTTGGATCATATACTACCTAATATTGATCCTTGAAATATAGTATATTAGCAAAAATGTTCCCCTTCTTGATTTTATACATTAGGTCAATGTTAAAGGACTATAGGAACTCAAACCTTCTTTGCTGTCAATGGTTAATTTCACTTTGTGATTAAATATATTTCAAACAACTGTTAGTGTATTCCAATAATATATCATACTAAAGATAATATCAATAACAAATCATGGAAATCACCACTATTTCCATATATACTAAAGGATTTTGGAAGTTTCTTTTATGTCACTTTAACTGTCTAGACCCATAAGAAACCACATGGCCATCAGGGACTGGAACTATTCAAACCCTGACTCTAGATATATCACAATATAATCCATAATCATTACCCAACTCATTATTGGTTAATATTAGTGTTTTCATCAATCTCCCATTAATATGTTCGAATAATCTCTAGTGAACATCTATATGTAAAAGAACCATACCACATTCTTAGTTAAGGAATTATTAGTGCTTCCAATTAAGAAGAATCATGGTTGAACCTCTAGCAATAACTAGAAATTACCAACCAATTATACACTATTTTAATTAGTCATTTAATACTATCAAAACAAATTGGAGTGGGTCTTCACTACTACCTTGTATAATAGAGGCCTTCGATATATAGATTTGGGTTTTTGGGTGATGCATCAATAGAATCACCATAACTAGGAAATCAGCTAGTGAGTTGGATTAATCATCACCATGGTCTATCCAATGAAAAGATCTTGGTTATAGGATGATTCATCAGAGAGGTGAACCATATAGATTGTCATATACTCAGTTATAACTGTACAAACCTAGAATAAGGAAGACCTATTCCAAATATTGGTTCCCATAGTTATGACTCAACACTAAAAATTACATTGTTGACTAATGATTGGGTTGGTCTTCGAGTTGGGATCTTTTCCCTGGAGATGTTTTCGGTATGGGCTGGGGTTGGCCCTTCAAGGTGCACTAAAAACATACATATTTTGATCCGAGCTCAGGGTACTTGAGTTATATGAATTGTTCTAGGAATCATATTATTTATTTATCTTCAACAGTAAATTCATCTCAAAACCTAATCAGTAAGTGGATAAAGTACTTAAAAATGTTCTAACCTGTGCATGAAGTGGTCAGGATAAGCCTCCATGAATATTTTCATCAGTACTTCATTAATTGTTTCCCTATTTTTCTTCCTATATCCATTCCCCCTATTCTTCCTTAGTCTTTTTCTACACATATCTCCATTTTCAAATTTTTGAAGTGTCATATTTTTCATTATTTTACTAATCCAAATCTTATAGAGAATCGTTTTCATGGTATGTGGATGGTGGAATAGTGGATGAAAGTAATTACTTTTGATTAAAGGTAATATCGTTTATTATCCATGGATATAATAATATCTATAATATACTCCTATAACATGGACATGAAGGTTGATGATTATGGGTGACAGTATGATGAGATGTTGGTGAAATTATAATGACCCAATCTCAAAATAGATGAACTAGTTCAGTACTACCCCAAGAGTGTACATCGATTCACTAGGGATGGTTCCAATCACTTAGTGTATTGGTTTAGTATATGGGGCACACTTTTTCCACTTTGAGTAAATTGATAAAATATAATTGAAATATCCTAATAACCAACATGAAACATTAATATGGAATAAATTATCAAGAAAAATAAACAATAAATTCCTCTATAATTGTATAAAAATATAAAAGAAACACCAACATCAAAATATGAATGTAGTAAGAAATAATAAACCATATCCATATGTAAAAAGACAATGAAAAACATGTGAAACTATACTGAAAAAACATATATAAAAATATATGGGTTATATTATATGACATGATATCCAACCATACATGGCCCCCATTCTCAAAATTACATAATGAACAAACCAATTCCTATTCAAATAAACATCAATTGGGCTATAAACATCGAATAGCAAACCATATACATATTGAACCAAAAATGTAATTAGAAAATTGTAAGAATTCTCCTAGTGGTAGAACCTAAAGAGATGGGTTCATGGAAAAGGTGGGTTCGTAGAGGAGGAGGGATTAGTAGTAGAGGTGGGGTTCATCGGTAGAGGTGGGGTACACGAAGGAGGGCTTCGCTGCAGTAGGATTTGGTAGTAGAGGAGGAAGAGGAGGGCTTCGCAGTGGTGATGGAGGAGGATGAAGAGTTAGCGGCAGAGGAGGAGGAGGTGGAGGAGGATGAGGAGGGCTTCGTAGTAGCGGAGGAGGGCTTCGTAGTAGTAGAGGGTGGATTCACAGTGGTGGTGGAGGAGTAGGAGGAGGAGGATTTGGCGAATGAGGAGGAGGAGTCAGCAAGGTTCGGCTACCACAAGAGATTGATTCATGCGATAAGAGGACGAGGTTGTTAGGTTTTTTTTTATAAAAGTGGACAATCATTTACAAGTACTACCAAAAAAATGCTGATAATGGTATGTTTTATCATCATTAAAATAGAAAGTGCTGATAAAACATCTATTTATTAGTGTTTAGTGATGATAAAAGGTGTCTTTATGAGTACTAAAATTTTAGCATTGATAAAGATCACATCTATCAACACTTTTTTAGTTCTAATAAAGGCTTATCACTATCAACGCTAAAAAACCGCTGATAAAACTATACTGATAATAAATTATTTATATATTTATATTTAGTTATAAAATCTTATGTTTAATAAATTTATATTTATTTATTTATAATAATAATGATACATAAATATTTATTTATTTATATTTAAATTATTAATAAATATATATATATTTACAATTATAAATTTATAATAAATATATTTATTATATTTATAATTATATATAATTAATATCTTTTTTATAATTTTATAATTATTTAAATATATCTATATTTATTTAGAATTATATTAGTATATAACCATTATAATTTTATAATAATTTAATAACTATAAATTTATATCTAAATATTTTAAATATATATTTGTTACATATTTATTATAAATGTATATTTATTACATATATATTTTAACTATAGTTATAAATATTAATAAATTTATATATTTTTTTAAATACTTATAAAACTCAAATAAATATATTAACTACATATATTTTTTATAATATCATAATTATTTTAATAAATAATTATGAAATTTAAAAAATATCTATTTATTTAATATATTTATTTCAATTTCATAAGTATTTAAATAAATAAATATATTTATATATTTATATTTATGACTATAAAAAATATATCATTTATAAGTATAATTATAAATATAAATGATATATTTATTATAAATATATTTATTATAATTTGATAATTATTTAAATATAAATATTTATTTATTTAAATAATTATGGAATTATAAAAATATATATATAATTAATATATTTATTTTAATTTCATAAGTATTTAAATACTTATAGATTTATTTCTATTTATGAATACATATAAATAAATAAATATTTATAATTATAATTATAATTATAATAAATATATTTGTTATAATTTTATAATTATTTATATATATATATTATCTATAATTATAAATATAAATATTTCTATATTTTTATATATTTATAAATATATTTCTATAATTATATATATTTATAAAATTATAATTATTATAATTATATTTATTATAATTTTCTAATTATTTTAATATATATATATTTATAATTATTATGATAAATAAATATATTTATAAATATGTTTTTATAATTATAAATATATTTATATGTATGTATATATATATATATATATATATATGGATTTTTTTTAAAGAAGGGATCATTTTCTCATGTTTATGTAAATTTGGATGCCTTTTTGGACAGATAGACCTTGGGAAAGAACTCATTTATTGGATGCATGTTCTTCCCAAGGGTGTTAAGCCATAGTGCCTTGAGGATCTTGTTGGGCACATATCCTCTCTCTTGGGGTTCTATAACTGGAGGTGTGTCTCCCTAGGTCAATTATTTTTCCATTATCATTTTAATTTGGATGATCTTATTGCCCATGTATGGTCCTTTGGTTCTCTTTATTTGAAGCTCGGGACATTGTGTCTCTGTGAATGGACTCTAGATTTTTATCTATAAAAGGCTAAAAACTCTTTTGAATGGGTATGGCAGAGATTATATGGTCTAAATTGGATTCTATGGCATCCTAAAAGTTTACATGACATTGTGATGGTAATTGTTGTGCCCATTCGGTTGTATAAGGAAACTGAAAACATCAAGTATGGGAACATTTCAAGAATGTTGGTGGAGATTGGCATTTTCTCTACTCTTATTGAGAAGGTGGCCCTCTCAAACCCACTTTATGACAAGAATATAACTGTAACGTCTGAAAAATATCTAAAAATTTTTCATCTATATTGTTCTGTTGGTCATCTGATGATAAATGTAAGAAGAAGCCCAATGAGAATGTTCTCTTTTAAGGATAAGAAGCACTCTACCCCCTCAAATCTAGAAGAAAAAATGGACCCAATGAACATGATCTTAGGGCAGCAGCTGCTCAACCTTTGGATGTTGTTGTTGAGAAGTTTGATCAATAGATGGTCCATGCGGGTATTGATGGAGATCAAACAATCTCCCTTATTTTCTTTATAGCCCCTCACTCTGTTGAACCTTTGGTGGCGGACTCAGACCATAACACTACTCAAGATGCACCTAATCCTAATAAAGTTAGAGATGATAAGGAGGGATAGACTACGTGCAAGAAAAAATCGTGGGCTGAGATTGCTGCTGAAGTGTATGATCTTGTTGTGCAGGAGCACCCCTCATTCGGAAAAGGAAAGAACAAAATAGAGATTGATGTTTCCCCAGATTTTAATGAGGGACTTCCTATGGTGGACTCACATTCAAAAAGGGGTGGTCCATAAGCAGTTTGGTATCAAACCAAGACATGGAAATGAGGTTGCCATCCAAAAAATGGTGGCCCTAGATGTGGCAGAGATGAATGGGTTGGGAGAGGCCAGGCTAAGCTCACTCTAAAGAAGGTTAAGCTCAGGGAAAAGTACTTCGTACTTTTCTGTCAGAATAATTCACAATCGAAATGAGAATCTACTGATAATATCTCAAATCATGATTATGGGGGTGATTCTAAGTCTCCTCTTTTATAGTTTTTTGGATGAGGGCTTTCCTTTGTTTAACCCCATCCTCTTTCTTTCTCATGTTTTATCTTTAATTTTCAATAAATTTGGTAGAACTGGGTTCTCCTGGCTCTTGGACCTATTTTGATATATATATATATATATATATTTATTTATTTATTTATAAAATTATAATAAATGCATTTGTTGTAATTTCATAAAAAAGTGTATATATGATTATTAATATAATAAATATATTTATCATTTAAAAAATTACAATAAATATATATATTTATTTATATTTATAGTTATAAATAAATAAATATTTATTTATAATTATAATTATAAATCAATATTTTTAAAATGTATTTATATATAATTATAAATATAATAAAAAAAATTTCATTTAAAAAAATTATTGTAATTTTATAATTATTTAAATATATATATATATATTTATATAATTATAAGTATAATTATATTTTAAAAATTAATTATATATAACTAAATATGTATGATTATAAATATAATAAATATATTAATCATTTAAATATATTGATCATGATTTTGAGTATATTTATGAGAACATAATAGCTTCATGGGAACATGAATGAATCATAAACACCGAGTAACGTATAGATCTCATAAGAAACAAGTCATCATATATATAAACAACAAGAATAGTAATGAGGGTGTAATTTATAAATCAACATTCATGATGAATTCATAACATATGAACATCAATTATATTCATGCATCAATTGAGAAAAATCATTGGAAACATATATTTATTTAATGGTGTTTCACATGTACCCCTAACTCTCTTAGTCTCCTGTTTACTTTTTTTAATAAATTTATAGGGCCATGGGATTACCTATGGTCCGAACATTTCAATTATATATTTATAATTATAAATATAATTATACATGTTTAAAAAGTATTTATATATAATTATAAATATATATTTAAAATTTATTTACATATAATAATAAATATATAAATATAATAAATATATTTATTATTTAATGAAATTTATTTTATATATTAGAATTATTAAAAATATATATTAATTATAAACATTATTTTTTATTCATGGTTTAAAAATAAACATTATTTTTTAAAATAAGTATAATAATTTTATATAAATTAATAATATTTTTTATTAAAAACATTTATCAGTGAAAAAAAGAGCTCTGATAAAGGGTAGATTTATCAGCGCTTTTAGCTAGTGCTAATAAATGTCCCCCTTTTATCATCTCTTTCTGATTAGCACTGATAAAAGCTGGTTCATCCCTTGCCCGGATCAGTGGTACTGAGGTTTTGAGTGAAGAAGTTTTATTATTATAAAAAAATGAAATCATAACATAATGTTGATTCTCAATAGGTAAAATAATAGTGAAACAATCTAAGTGTAATGACTACCAATATTCATTCTTTTTGAATATTAATAAATCTTTATCACATCATGATTGTTTTTATTGGTGATATAGTATGTGATGATGACATAACATCACTTGTAACATTAAAAGATCATATCAATTTATTACTATGATGAATGTTTGTTTCATCATGTCTAAAAATCTACTTAGATGAAAAATGTTCACCTTAGACCTGATCTCATAGGAAAGTGTATCTTGAAAATGCCTTTCCCTGGATATCTCATCAGTAGCTAAATATGGCGCAAAGTGTTGTAGGTTGGTGAAATGTTCTGTGTAGTCCATCACTGGCATGTATTCCTGTGTCTGATGCAAGAACTCATGATCCTTCTCATTCCTTAGCTTCTCTAGATAGAAGTGGCTCCCTAAATTCAGCCCAAATTCCTTCCAAGATAACTCCTCTTACTTCCCATCCTACTCTAGAATATCCCACTAATTCTTGGCGGGTCCACATATCATATAATTAGTAAGATTCACCCTCATATATATGGGTGTCTAGAGGTATTTGAAGATCGTCTAGACTGAATCAATCCATAACGCATCTACCTAGGTTCCTCCCTCCTCAATGAAAATAGGAATATGTTGTAGCTGGAGCTATCTTATCATATTAGACATCAAATGCATGGTGCGAATAGTCTCCCTTTCCATAAATCGCATGACCGTCAAGATGTTTTCATGAAGATGAACATTCATTTTATCCTTGGGAGTAACATGAAGCTTAATTTTAGTAGTTTTAGGAGCGCTCTGATTTCCACTCTCCTAATTATCAACTCTAAGATGACGAGGTGGAATTTTCTCTACAAGACTAACACACTCCTTAGAAAACTAGCAAAAAACAAAGTCAACCTCAACAAGTGACAAAATAGAGAATCACTATTCTAGGTATCTCTAAACATGGATTAAAAGTGTTTTATCATGACATAATAGTTCATTTCATTTTATTTATCAAATATACCAGGCATGTCATACTATAGTTCATATAGGAAATTATATGACACAAGTAATAAATATGTCACTATCATGAAAAATTCATTTCAATATATATCCCTATGTGCCTATCAAGATGCATGCATACCCATCTCACACCATACTAGGGCACATGTATAAATCTCAAGAAAGAATAACATCACAAAGTAATAACATCACACAACATGAAAATCAATCAGGTTGAAATAACATCAACTATAACATGAGAACTGTATAAACAAAAATACCATCCCTAGGAACTTGGATTTTACCCCATACATGAGTTAGAAACTCCCATAAAAAAGCTCATTAACATGTCCAAAAACATTAGTCACTTTTCTATATTTTTTCCAAATAGTAAGCAATATAACTGATAATCCTGCTACTCTGATATCACTTTATAACATCCCTGAATCTAATACTTTCTCATGTGAAAAAATCAGGTTTTTTACTAACCTCAAGAGCACCTCCCTATATGCCAGAGGCTTCTGACTAGCAGTGGGGGTATGATATGTATAGTTTAGAGACTATACCCCCAAGTATAGTGTAAAAAACATTAGAATAATCAATAATAATAAATATTAGAGTAATATAAAACATTGGAAAAATTATAGCATAGATCTGATAAAATAAACAGTGGAACAAATAACCAATAATGATGAATCATATAATTATAGGATGATATTTATATAAATATAAAATTTAAAAAAACAAAAACAAAAGATTCAGTTAACACAAAATAATCCCAAAAGATCACGGTCGTGAACCCCATGTTAATCCCATGTCTAAACTCTAGTCCATCCAGCAAGCAAAAAAAGAATCACCAACAAGGTCCCTTTCTTATGTCCCAACATGCATCCACGTAATCTTCTTAGGTAGCAAATGGTGTATCGAATAGGGTATGAGTAAAACTCATTAGTTCGACACCACCATGTCTAAATATACCCAGTTTGATAATAATTGTGTGTAATAAGAGATAAACAAGTGTATGGATTAATCAGCTAATATAATACATCAATCTAACTACTTAAATAGAATAATATAATGTGTATGATCATGTAACAAAACCATTACACCATATCCATATATCTATGGAAAAATCACACAAATTAGGTCCAAGTCTACTATATAAGCATTGCAGCATGGGACTAGGCATAACCCGCTCAGTATAAGAATTACAGCATGAGACTGGGAAGAACCTTCTCAATATAATCATTATATAATGATAATGATAATATTCCACTCAATATAATAATTACATCATGGGACTAGTAAAATCCTACTCAATATGATCATTACAACATGGGATTAGGGAGAACCCGCTCAATATAAGCATTACAACATGGGACTGGGCGGAGCCTTCTCAATATAAGCAGTACAATATGGGATAGGGAAACTTCTTATCAATATAATCATTCTAGCATGGGAATGGGATATCCCACTCAATATAAGCATTACAACATCAAATCATCAAGTTATAACATGAAGGATATCAAAATATCACATCATAAGTCTCAATGGTTAATTAAGAAAATTACTATTTTTTCTTTCAACGACACTTTCATTTATATCTCAAATGATCAACAGTCATATCGATAAGAAATAGTCATTACCTATGTATTCTATATCAAGAAATAACCTGAGGCCTCATATCATGCAAAACACTCTTTAAACCCTTAGCCAAGTTCTTATTATTAAAAGTTTTTCTCACCCCTTGGGTATCGATAAGCCAGGTTGTATCAATAATTAAATCCAAAGGGATCCAATAAATATTCTAATCCATGATTTACCATAGATAAACTGATCAATTAAATCACATGTTATGTTGGTATAATCACAATATTTTATATAAATCACAATTAAATAGACCATAGGGATAGGTTTAAACACCAACATTTATCAGAAATTTAGCCACACCAACAATGGGTAACACCAGTAAAAAAAAGGTGATGGGGACCAATAAAAGAAACATAGATCACACAACATCTAGGTTAAAATAGATCCAACTATGGTCCAAATATTTCCACCGTAATGACGGAGAACAACATAAGTGAGGGGAAAATATAACAGAACAAATCACCAGGGATTAAATATAGAAATGGAATGTATTAAATGAAGGGAAGTGACCCAAAATCACCTAGAGCACCTTAGGTTTCGATAGGAGGAAGGATTTCATTGAAATAATGAAATAATCAATCACATAGCATGTTAAAACCCACTAGGGATGAGACATACATGATTTGTAACCATTTCAGGTTGTGTATTTTTTTAACTAATGAGATATTCCAAAACAATGTGTTGCATCGATTTAAAATTTAAGCCTGATCAACTTTTATATGGTGTGAATGGTTTACATGACATGTAACCACTTCAGGCTATGTACTAGTTTATGAAATTTTACAGTGCATTTACACATCATATAACACGTTCACGACATGTAAATGTTCAGTGGATTGTTCTAAGACCAGTTTATGCATATGTGCCCCAAACACCTCCTAACCATTATAGAAAATGAAAAACCCTCATAAACAATTAAACATGATTATACCTGGACTCCATTAATTCAAAAAACATACATCCCTAAACTTTAAGTCATTTCCCCGAACAAATTCTCTTTGTCTTTGAATAAGACTCATCCACCAATGTCCAATGAAAAATTCAATGAGGGACGAACCTGAAAAAAGATATGATCTTACAAAATTTATATCTAAATAGATAATTATATGTGAATATGTATAAATATATATGAGTGTGTGTGTAAATATATATACATATAGATATATATGTAATGTATAAAATTTATATCTACATATAAAATATATAAAAATATTTTGAAAATGTATTAAAAAACAATTATATAAATCATATGGAATTAATTATTATCTATTTTATTTTAAAAATATATAACCATTCTATTAAAATTATCAAAATATATTAATATATATATATACATACTTATAAAAATGTATATATAGTGTTTATATATACATATGTGTGTCTTTTAATAAACATATATATAAATATATATTTATATTCTAATATATGTAAATGAATAATAATATATAATATATTTAAATAAACATAAGAATATATATTTATATCACACACACAAACATATATTTTATAATTGTATTTAAAAATAATTATATAAATATATGAATAATAAATATGTATATGAATAAAAAAATAGAAATAAATAGAAATATAAAAAAAATATAGAACAAAATAAGTCTGGTGTCATGGTAAAGACGTTCAAATAGTAAAAGAGAGGTCCAAGGATCAAGTATAGGGGCACATTCTGGTGAAGAGGAGTCTCAGCAGTATAAAATCACTGACTAAGGGGAATTTTGTGCATTGAATAAGGGTTCCAAGTTAGATGGAGGTGGGTGGATACAAAGTGATGGAAAATGTGGGGTGAAGATAAAACATGGGGTGGAGAGCTCAAAATAAATTATTTTTTTTTCAAAATATCTCATCTCTTTTTATAGCAATGATAAAGGATTAATTTTAACAATTCATAGATTAAAAATACTTTTTAGTGCTGATAAATCATGTTTTCAGTGCATTTGAAAGCATGATATGTAGTAGTGTTTCCTTGACTGATAACATGAATGCATGATTTATTTCTAAGGTGTACTTCCTTCCTATAATACCTTTCTTAAAATGTTTTAAATAATGAATAATCCTTGAAAAAATAAAGTATAACTCTGAAATTAGGCCACCATACCACCTTTGTCAATGTCATATTGATTTTGGATGTCATCACAACTACATTTTCTACTATTAATATATTTTTAGTGGGTTTTTTCAATTTCTTTCAATGGAAAATTTCACTTGAAAAATTCCATAGTTTTCTATAGACAAATAATTCTCCTTTGTTCTTGGATGGGTTTAAATTCTTAAAAATTATTTACTTTCCTTCATGTAATGTAAGAAAGAGCTTTATGACACCTTTCCCTTAATGATATTAACCTTGGAATCAAATTGTTAATCCATACACACATCTCCCAACATGGATTATTTTTTAATTTGAATAATATTTTGATATTATTCTAATGAAAAAATCATCACTCCTATTAATGATTGATTTTATAAATTCTTTCCTCATAGGTTGAAACTTAAAAATAATCACACAGACATGAAATGTTTCTTGTATTTTCATTTTATGGGAATTATGTTTGTTTCTGATGACTTGAAGCATATAAACTAGCTCAAACATCGACTTGTTATCAACCATCTTGAAGTTACGATATTTTTTAATAAGAAATTTATTGGTAATTCCTCAAATTTTTACATGAATTTTACCATTTTATATATCTATTTAGTGTACTTCATTCAGATAAAGTAGTCATAAATATTATTTGATAATGTGTTGAGAAATTTCCTCGACACAAAACCTCATTGTCTTCCCATTTTTCTTCATTTTACAAATGTGTTCTATATGTTTCACGTCAAAAGGAGTTCCATATAGATTTTTATTGGGCACATTGAGTGTGGGAGTAATTTTTTGTTCAAGTATGTAAAATATCTTTAACAATGTTGGAAGAAACTACATCATTTCATGCCATTGGAAGAAGTTAGTTCCATTGAAATGGTCACGTTTTACCATATCCTGGTTCATTAATTTAAGATATCTTAAATCCATATTCTAGTTTATAACTATTTAAACCATTTTTAATGTTAAAACTATGGTAAACCAAACAATAACAAATGAAATATTGAAACTTAATACTTTTAAGTGTGATGAGATCACCATCCAAAAGGGTTTACTTTTCCCTTAATTAGTTATTGTAGGGTCGCAATAGAAATTTCCCTTGTGGATACTATCAAAGTGGTGAAAATCTATATAAAACAATTTCATTGTTTTTCTATGAGATTATAGATTATGTATTCAAGTATTTATACAGAGGAAGAGGGGATAATTATTTCATGATGTTTTCCCAGGATAATTATTAATAGATCAAAATTGATACCAAATGTACCAACTTGATTACATTAAATCTTCAAATAATGTGTTCATTCATTCAAACCCTCACATTTTTAGGAGTTTTTTTGTTGCGTGTGTGTGTTTTTATCTTTTTATACTTGTACAAGGGCTGGGTCTATTTGGTTCAGACTGAAAAAAAAATCGATCTATTTGTTAATCAGGTCTGGTTGAACCGAGTGTGAAACAACATGTTTACTAATCAATCCTTGAAGGAAAAGTTCAACGAGACATAATGTATTATTAAATAAAATAAATTTTACAAATAATTATCATTAAAAAATATAAATTTTAAAACATATTTAAAAATAAAATTATAATATAACTTAATTAGGTTGGGTGGGTCGCTTATTTGGTCACCAAATAAAACTTGAACCTGACCTTGTAATTAATAAGGATTTTAAATTTAGGACTGTTTAAAATCAATATTACAAGATTATGCCTTAATAACCCTTTTTATCTAGTTGAAATTATTAGTCCAGATAGGTCCTCTGACCCATGTATAGGTCAATATACATATAATATGTATATAAACATTTTACTACAAAAAATATTATAAATACTTTTTAAATAATTTACATAAATATATTTTTTTATGAAAAAATCTTTTTTGCAAGGCCCATATCTACTCAAATATATTTTATGAATAAAATTATAACATACCCTACCTAATAAAATTCAGTAAGAACACTTCCAAATGGGGTTAGAGTTTGGTTCAAGGTTTAATAATACTGCAATATTATTAATGAAGTCAATTTCAGATATCCCGAATTTTAATATATATATATATATATATATATATATATATATATAAACACACAAAATTTTAATATATATTTAGTTTTTAATTTTGGTTTTAAACATATTTTACTCTTGGAACATGATAAAATAAAATACCTAAATAAATTTAAACACAAATTAATACCGATTTGGATTTTAAATGAATATTTTATTATGGGTTTTGTTTCATTTTTTTGGGCACCTCTTATTGTCATCGATTGTTTTTGTTCATGTTTTCTAAATTTAAAAAGTAAAATCAATATCTTTAGTCCCAAACAAACAAAATAATGACATCAAAACATAAATATAAGAAAATATATCAATTTATAGTTCAATCTTCTATCAATACCCCTCATTCTCTAACACCCATCATCCAAAATCATTATTTATATATGTTGAGATTCATCACATTTATTGATGAGAGAGGGAAATTATTAACAAGGATATTTATATGAAAATTAATTGGGGATTTTCTCCCAACATTAATGGATATTTAATTCTCAATATTAATGGATAGAATAATGGATTTTAATTGCATTAATTGGTGATTATGTACTTGGTGTCTATATAATGAGGATGCAGCAAAAAATTTTAAGGGTGTACCCGCAAGATGTAGTCGACAAGAGAGGCTAGAGAAGGGGTTTATATGTCTACGGTGTCCCATGTGACCTGACAACGGAGACACAATTATATTGTATGTGTGGAGAGGTTCTTGGAAATATGTTCAATATTTCATCCACAAAGAGAAATAAGGGAGATACCGCGTCGACGGTAGCATGTGAGGCACGTCGTCGTTTAACAAGTATGGAGCAGCGGTGATGCAATTGATGATCGAGTCCACATGTCGAAAGTCTTCTAGATAGCAGTGATCAGATGGCGTGTCCCGATTCATGATTGATGTTACATCATGATGGTGAGATCATCCAGGTGTCGCAATCTGGTGCGAGGCTAAAGCATGTTCGGGTGAAGTTCTCAGAGGTAGTGATGTTTCATCGATATAAGGGGGACGTTTTTTCACAGATCTTCCAATACATGGTGTTGGTGGGATGAATAGTCATAGATAAGATATAGGTGTATCTGGGAGTAATTTTTACATATATTTTTCTACACCATCATTGTAATTCAAGTTTTGGAATTACTTGGATTATTTGAATTCAATGATTCATAATGGATATATTTGGGAATTTTCAAATGGTTTTTTAATCCTCTGTATGGGAGGGTTTTTTCATGTTAAAAAATCATACATGCTGATTTATATATTCTTCTTATATTACTTCCATATTTGTTGGGTTTCTCATGATATTTTTGGTAAGAAGTTTTCACCCCATAATTGGGACTCTCCCCAACAAGTGGTATCATATCTGATGGTTTGGGAATTATTTTTTGGTGAGATTTTTGTGGAATATTAGTAGAGGATTGTAGATGCATGTGTGATGAAAAATAAGGTTTGGAAATTATATCAGGCTGAGAGAGGTGATGCACAATTCGGATTATGGTATATTGAGTAGGGGGCATGTTTTTCCTAAAGGTGCTATTATGGGGTGATCACAATTATGGGGGAGCTAGATGTTTCTGTTTCTTGTCTTGTTTAGCAGGATAATTTGAATATAAATGTGACGAATATTTTGGTGTTTGGTTTTCTTTTTATAGGGGGGGTGATATTTTTGTATCTGAAGTTCAAAAGGACATCATTATATTTATGTATTTGATGATGGTTGGTGTGATACTGGCCTATTTTATTTCCCAATGGGATTGTTGGGTGTTTCCATTCATTGATGTGTTGAAGGGGGAAATTGTTTGGATTTAAAAAAAAATTTGATGAGAGAAGAAACTTATTAATAAGGATATTTATATCAATATTAATTGAGAATTTTCTCCAAGCATTAATGGATATTTAATTCTCGATATTAATAGATGGAATAAGGTATGTTGGTTTCATTAATTGGTGATTATGGACTAGGTGTCTATATAATGATGATACAATACTATATTTCAAGGGTGTCCCAGCAAGATATAGCTGGAAAGGGAGACTTAGGAAGTAGATGTCTTTTTTGTGGTGGCCTATGTGACACGACGATGGTGACACAATTATCTTGTACATGTGGAGAGGTTCTTGGAAAGAAGTTCAAGATGTCTTCCACTAAGATCAATAAGGGAGCTACTGCATCAACAGTAGCATGTGCAGCACGTCAGCGTTTAACATGTACAAAATAGAGGTGATGCAATTGATGATCGAGGACATATATAGAAATTATTCCTGATAGTGGTGGTCAGATGGTGTGTCCCGGTTCATTATCGGTGATACATCATGATGGGGAGATCATTTGGGTGTCGCAAGCTGGTGCGAGGCTGTCGCATGTTCAGGTGAAAATCTCCGAGGTAGGGATGTTTTTTCGATAAAAGGGTGATGTTTTTTCATAGATTGATCTTCTGATACATGGCATTGGTGGGATGAATAGTCAAAGAGAAAGAAGATGTGTATCAGGGTGTTTTTTTCACATAGTATTTTCTATTCCATAATTGTAATTTAAGTTTGAGCATTACTTGGATTCTTTTTATTATCTGATTCATAATGGATATATTTGGGAATTGCCTGGTGGTTTTTTAATCCTCTCCATGGGAGAGTTTCTCCACATTAACAAATACTATGTGCTCATTTATTTATTCTACTTATATCGCTTTCATATTTATTGGGTTTCTCATGATATTTTTGGCAAGTAATTTTCATCCAAGAATAGGGATTCTCCCAAATAATATATTCTTCCCCAGTGACTTCACAATCCAGATTACCTAGAAACAACATTATTATTGATCCTTTATCTTATTCTATGGGATTTGCGTAGTCAAATCTTGTTATTTCCTTCTCCTTTTCGATATATATATAGAAGAGAAATGAATGGTGAATATAAATAAGGGTATAATGGCATTTGGTGTCTCTACCTTTCTTCTCATGGACACTGTGGCAGAGTTCTACAAAAGGAACCATCATGAGGGAGACTCAAAATATTTTTTCGCCTCCGTGAAGACTGTCTCGCACCTCTAATCAACCACCAGTGACCGCATGAACCCATGAAAGCTGATTTAGGCCTAGCTGGATGTCGCGACATGCACATCTCTGAGGCTTCGGTCTAGAGATCCACCCTTAATGGTTTTGAGGATGAAGACCTTATGGTGATCTTTGCAAGGAATGGATTCCAGGAGCTTTTCCAATATGCAGCCTCCAACTTGCAGTGGTCCCATGACCAGTTCCCTAGTTTTTACCCCACAAACCACCATCTAATGATGGAGGACGTCCTGACCTAGGTCAGAACCATTATCACCTTTCCCGATACCTGCATGGACGGCTTCGACAACACTGTTTGCAGCAACAGGGAGATCATGCAAATGGAGCTGAACGCCTTTTCACAACTCACAAAAAACAGGCTCTCCATGGCCGAACGATACTCCTCTATGCTCGACTCGAATCAGATTCATAGCCACCACCTCCTTCATGAGAACAGCGACATGACACTAATATGGATCGATCAGATGAGGAGGATGATCCTAGATGAGATGAAGCCAAACCTCTTATTGGCACATGGTGGGATCAGAGACTCCAAGATGATTAATGAAGCTTTACTAAGAATTTCTAAGAACAATGAGAAGGTGTTTCTGTGGTATTCCAAGTAGGGAGTCTATGTGGAGGTGGTCCAGTTCCACTTGAACATTAAAAACCTAGTTCTGGTCAGCGATGGACCCACAAAGACTAAAATCTCCTGCAGAAAAATTTACCATGATGGATTCCCAATCACAACCACCAAATAGGGTTTTATCAGCATTAAAAAAATCTTTTATCAGTGCTAAAAAATCACTGATAATCATGGCACTATTAAAATATTCTATTCTATTAGTGCTAGAAAAAGTTCTGATAAAAACCCCTTTAATAAACACTAAAAAAAGAGCTAATAAAAGGTTCCTTCATCAATGATTTGTAAACTCTATTAGAAACACCTTTTATCAGCACTAAAAAATCATTGATAAATATAAAAAAGAATTTAAAAAAAAATATACAGTTCAATGGGTGAAAATTTTATTAGCACTCAACCCCCACCCCATCAGCGTTAGGCAGCTGCTCACCCCCGCCTGCACCCCTTGCCTTTGCTGGGTTTCGATCCTAAGACCTCCTCCCCATGAGCTCGGGACACTGCCACTCACCTATATCATTTTTTATTTCATTTTATGATATATCTATATATTTATATACATTTCATTACATTTGTTATCCATATATATATATATATATTTATTTAAATACACATATAAATTTTTTTTGTGTGTGTGTTTATAAATACATAAATACATATGTTTATATATGTGTGTGCATCTATAAATATGAAAATTCATATTTATATTTATTTAAATATATTATATTTTAGTATTTATATACATATAATAGAATACATAGATAAAAATATATATGTTTTTCAATACGCACATAAATATATTTATATAAATATAAAGATTAGATATACATTAATTGTATATGTATGTGTATATAAATATTCATACATTTTTATTTTAAATAAAATGGGTATTATTTTTAATTTATATATGGTTAATATATTGGGAAATATATTTTATATGTAAATATGTTTATTTATTTATTTATAGAATTAAATTTTTATGGGTGAATATGTAAAAATAACATATATATATATATATATATATTGTTATATATTTGATTGTAAATAATAGTACATTGTGAAAAACAATAAAATTGCAAATCCATAATATCAATATGAATGTAATCCCTGAAAATAAATTCAATCTCCACCAAAAAAGGCAATAAGACCCCCTTAAATGAGGCTAAAATTCCATCTAATGTTAAAACATTTGGGTATCCTAACTAAAAACCCAGTTTTGGAGGCCTTCTAGGCCTTTTATGGCCTTGGAAATGTGATAGAGGTTTAACTCTCTCATTAAGGGTGTATATCTTGTCATAGGCATTGATTTTATGTGTGGTAGAGATCAAACAAACACTCAAATCAAAGGTTATTGTGGTTTGAAGTTTGAGTTACGTTTTTAACTTATTTTCGATATTTTATTATTGTATAAATTTTTTTATATTCAAATTTTTATTAAATGACTATTACTCAATAATTATTAGTAAATTATAAATTAAAAAATTATTTTTAATTATTTTATATGTCATTTTCACTAATTATATTATATATTAAGTGTAAATGACTATTTAGCTTTATTTAAAACATATTTAAAAATATTTTTTTTATTTATATCGATATGAATATATTTATATATTAATATATTAATTTTTATGAAATATAGTTTTTTTAAGTATACTTTTATCATCACTTGTAAAAAATCATTGATAAAGCTTCTAAAAACACTGATAAAGGGGGTCATTGTATCAGCGCTAAGAAAGCGCTGATAAAGGGGGTACCTTTATCAGTGCTAAAAAATCATTGATAAAGGGGTCATTTTATCAACGCTTTTTTTAATACTATTAAAAGTTCCCTTTATCATTGTTTTTAGCACATATAAAGGTACCCACTTTATAAGTGTTTCATTAGCGTTGTTAAAGGGTGGTGCTATGAAAACATGTTTTTATGCTAACCTTCAGAACCCCAATAATCGGTACGTTATATATATATATATATATATATATATATATATATATATATATATATATATATATATATATATATTTGTGTGTGTGTGTGTGTGTGTGTGTGGATGGGGAGGGAGGAAGGGAGGGGGATTCATTCCTTGAAATGATTCTATGCACGCGGCTGTGGTGGTAGAGAATTTCTCAGTCAAGAACATTGGTTTTG
This sequence comes from Viscum album, assembly GCA_963277665.1. Lineage (NCBI taxonomy): Eukaryota > Viridiplantae > Streptophyta > Magnoliopsida > Santalales > Viscaceae > Viscum > Viscum album. The sequence continues at coordinate 1,136,104,539 of OY728166.1, forward strand.
AGAACACCACAAGATCTATGAAGCATCGGGAAGTAGCGCTGAGGGTTTAGGCCGACAAGGTGATCTTCCAAAACTACCATATCAACAACTACCAGAGAACCCTCTACGTGCACACCTACCTTTAGTTCTACTGAGACTAAATCATCTCTAGGATGATTGACTTCATCTTTGGTACTGGCTCTGCAGTGTTTCAGAATTGAAAGCTGGTGGTTCGGAAGCCAACGGAAAGGAAGGGTTGCATAGCAATGGATCAGGTCCAGACAGACTACAAGCTAGTAATGGGCATCATTCTCAAGAAGTGCACCATCATCCCCGAACTCATGTACCCCACTCTCCAGAACCACATGAAGGTGTACCTCGGGTAGCTGTGGAAGGTGTTCTGGAGGAACATTGTCATAGACTCCTTCATTGATTCCCTCATTGACCCCATTGGATAGATGTTGTGGAAGGAAGACTTCTGCACCAACAACTACTTCTATGCTGAGTTCAACAACCATGGCCTCGACGGTGGGAAGGCACCACATGTGGCGTGGCGGAGTGTGAAAACCAACGATGTGTGTCAGGCTCAGGGGTTCACACCATGGATATTCTTTGATGATGACACCTGGGTCACCCTGGCTGGAGTGTTGTACTTTTCTAGGATGACTCTCAGCTAATGAGTGGTGCTGCAAAGCCTTGAGGACCTTCAATAAGAACTAGAAATAATGGTTTTGGGAAATGCTCAGGCAGCTTCCCTCACCCCGGCATAAATCTTTCTGATCGATCATAGATCTATACATAATCCATGGAAGAATTTAGTTATGTTTTTTGGTGAAGATATTTTATTATTATAAAAAACAAATCATAACATAATTTTGATTTTGAAGATGTAAGATCTATTAGTGAAACAGTTACACTATCATGATTACCTGTATTGAATATTAATAAATCTTTATCAAATATTGGTTTTTTTATTGATGATATAGTATGTGATGATGTCCTAACAATGAATTTCACATTAAAAGATCATATCAATTTATCAGTATGATAAGAACCAAGAAGTTTCATTACATTATTCATAAAGATGAGTTCTATAGCCAGAATATATCAGTTGATGAGACACAAATGATACAGTCTATCGAGAATAAGTCTTTCAGACTTCTTCTCATGAAGTGCATCCTTGATAATCTCAAGAAAGAATATTATGATAACTTGACCCTCTGGTAGCAAATTCACATTCACATTTGTCGTTGTATGTTCTTATTTATGGATGCGTATAATGATTTTTGACTCTAAGATTATTATTAATGCATATCATGAGTCATGTGTTTTGATATATTGTTGTAAACTATGAAGACATTTATTCATGGTGAGGTTAGGTATGTATGATGCATCACAATTGATATTGTATTGTTGAATAATGTGAGAAATATTTTCCTATTATGTTCTTTAATGAAAAATGATATATCAGGATCTTTTGATGGGAACAAAACTACCTGATTAAGTCTATGGATATGACGTTCTATTAGAAATTTCTTTTCCAGAAAGTCAAAAAAAATAGAAATTGAACACATATTTTGATGACACTAATATGAAACCGGCTATATTTGAGATATCATGATAAAATAGACTATATTACACAATGTATATTCATAGGACGTTTTATGTCATTGTGACATTAACTTACTTCTCTATATGATATTTGATGTGTTTCTTGATACTAACCTTTAACTTTATGTAGTGTAGCCTATTGCTACTGAGAAAGGGGCCTAGAGGGTCAGACACTATCTTTATTTAAAACCTTAGTTAAATTATATATGAATTTAATATGTTGGATAAATATTATTTTCATACATGTATTAATTTTTATTCTTGACGTATTGATCGTAAATATTTATCAACTAGTTATTTTAAAGAATATATGCGAGTGCAATATTTACTAAGTATTTATTTATCTAATAATTATTTATTTAATTATGTGAATATATAATATTTATTTTTTTTGGGTTATTCACAAGGTAAAAAAATATTTATTTAGCTATATAAATATTTAATAAATATGTATTCACTAAATCAATGAATATAATATTTATTTATTTATTAATAAATAATACAATGGTAGTTATTTAATTAAATAAATAATCATTATTCAACACCCGATAAATATTGAGGATTAATAGAGCGAGTTTTATGATTCAATGGAAAATTTCATTTTAAATATTATTTGAAAAAAAATATGAAATTATTTATTCAAGGAAATAATATTTATTTTATTAGTGATTTTATAACATATCAAGAAAATAATAATAATTTTATTTTTAATTAAACATGATGATTGTTGGAGATTACGAAAATAATGAGGGCCCTTTGGTAAATTATTATTTTTTAACACTATCACTATTTAAACCCAATTATGACATTTTTTGAAATCCTTTCCAATTTCTTATCATTGTGTACAAACGAGTTCTAGAGAGGTTTCCCTCAATCCTTAGAGATCTCTTCCTCTAAAAATATCTCAAGAATGAAAATCAAGTTTCCTCCATCACTTGAACAATTCTTTCTCACCTTGAAGGATTCCGCTTTAATACAAAATGGTCACAAAAAGCATTATAACCATCCATGTGTGTAGCCAAATGATTTCTCAACCATGATCAAGGGTTCACAGAACACGTGTGGCTCAACATTAGAAGGAATATACCCATGATTCCTCTAACACAATGACAATATGACAATAGGCCTTCATCCAATAATTGAAAATTAAAAAATAAATTCAACACAATATATTTCATTATTTAAATAAATTAATTATAAATTGTATGTTAAAAGATTCACTCTTCTTAGTACCATCATTTCTATCCATTAATCTTCAATTTAAATTCATTTTCCATGACCATCTTCATCATGTACATCTCAGAATGCTTGTGGATTATGAAAAAAAATATAAGTTGGAAACTAATTAATAATAAATTCCACTACATCTAGAACCATCAAGTGGTATTAGATCAAACATATAATAATTTATAATAATTTATTATTCACTGATCAATTATAAACAATTGTTTTTAGTTTTATTCTTCCCATTTATTATTTCATTAATTTAGAGTTTTTTTGACATGTTTTCAACATATTAATATTATTTTTTCAAGTTTTATGTTGTCTTAAATAGATTAATAATAGATAAATAATGATTGGAGATGTCATTGATAAGTTCCAAGGGTTCTAGTCGTTATACATGGATACACGGTGCATGATTGTAAGTACATGTCGTGTGTTGAGGTTCATCACACCTGTATGTGTTGTAAGACACACAACATGTTGAGAGATTAATGATACATGGTGTTTCATTAAATTTATTAAACATACCATATGTTTATTAAGCTATCCAGTCATGCGGTTTGTCGGAATACATGACATGTAGATGGTGTACACGTCATGTAGTCTACACTATTTCACAATGAAATTCGAGAAAATCGTGCAGTCAAATACATGTCACATGTAAAACACATGATACGGGTAGGCTGCAACATTAATTAGATAAAAAATGTACAATTGCTGTACACATAATTTAACTCATTAATCCATACATCTAGAAAATACTTTGTGTTGGTAAGTGATTTTCAAAAATACATGGAAAGTGGAACACACGACATGTAGATATTTAGTACATGTCATGTATCCCAACCGAGATGCACACCAAGTCCCTAAATTATTTATCTCGAGAATATGGTAAGAGAAATGCACAATTTGTAGCCTGTTAGAAAACACTGTGTAGTCTAATAGGAATGAAAAAAATTAAATTACATGGGGTGTAAATAATTTCATTATTAAAAACAAACTTATATAGTTAAAAACTGGTATGTTGACTATGAAATAATGTTTCACTGAATTAATAAAAGATAAATTAATTCTATGTAATTATCTACAAAAAATGGTAAAACTATATATATGCCAACATTTGAATAAATGATGTATATCACCAAGACTATTCATATGGTCATTAAGAAAAAATGTATTAATTAATTGAATTAATTCAAGTGTTTTTATCTTTATAATAGAGAATGAATTGAAGTTAATGCAAGATAGTGTACTTTTTTTTATTTATTGCTAGTATTTTGGTAAACATGAGCTTATACCATCCTAAGTAGGTGTTTGGTATATTTAATGTATTATTATTGGACAACTTTTGTAATTATTTGTTAAATTAAATAATTTCCTTTGTGTCATTCCCCTTCTCTCTTTATATAAGGGAATGTCTTACCATGGTTTCTTTTATGTAAACCCCCTTTAACCAATCCCTCCCTCCCCCGACCTACATGTGAGTAAAAGCTTATGTAATGGATGGAGCTTCCAAAAGAGTGAAGTTAGTTCATGTTCAAATATGAGGTGAAACCAATGTAGGAGGTACACCAGAGCATAAGTGGAATACAACAACTCGAATCAGGAAAGTTTCCATGAGTTTATTCCCTAAGTTCAACTATTATTTTATCATCTTATAGATAAACCAACCATTATAAAGGCTTATGGTCATTCTTCTATTTACTTTTATTCCATCCTATTGCATGGGTAATTATTTATGTATTCTCAATTATTAAATAAATTATTTAACATGCATGAAAGATAAAATTAAAATAAAATTTAAAATATTTTTGTAAATATCATCTATATATGTTTAATAAATGATGTAAAATCCACTTAATACTAATAATAACATAATAATATAAATGGGAAGTTTACACATAAATATTAAAATCCCTCAAATCAAATATTATGTCAGATAAGACTTCCATTACCTGAAAAATAATGCAACCATTGATAATGATGTGTGAAGGATATCCACACATAATGATATCCACACATTTATTTTGAATGATTACATGAACATATGTGGATTTATGTGCTGATAATGGAGTGGGGTCTACTTCTCTATCTATTGGATACAATTACCTCACATTTCCAAAATGACCTATCTTAGTTTTAGAACTATAATTTTTTGTTTAGTGTTACCAAAAATATCATCTTATTTTCTTTCCATGACCTGGATGGATTTATTTTCAATTTTGGAAAAATATAATGTGACTTTTATAAAAAAATATTTTCTATGGTATGACACATCAAAATAATGGTATTTATCTATTAAATACAATAACAAATAATTGTAAATTGACAGTGAATTAAGATTGTATGCATCATTTCACACCTAGTTGTGTCATCACTATCTAGGTTATGTAAAATATAATCATTTGAAAAAGATCTATAAAGATGGTTACCTAAACTATTTTTTTATAAAAAACATGAAAAATGCCATGCTTTCTTACAAAGTGGAATGGAAAAGACACCATTTGAAGAAAAATGTGAAAGGGATACATAGATTCTAGAATTGGTACATATTAATGTGTGTAGTCCTTCTTTCCATAGAAACTAGTGGTGGGTATTCTTACATCATTACTTTTACTAATTACATAAGTAGATATGGCTATGTTTAGTTGATTATGTATAAGTCTTCATCTTTTAGGAAATTTAAAGAGTTAAATAATTAAGAAGTGAATCAACATAGTAAGTAGATAATGATTCTTGGATCTTTTCATGGAGGGGAGTATCTTAACTAATAAATCATAAAATTTTATTGGGAGTGTGTAATCCTATCCTTAATCACATATCCATATACAATCATACCTTTCTTAGCATGGAGAGTTCAATGATGAATCATGAAATTCATTAATTATCCTTTTGGGGATATACATTAAAAACTACATCATACACACTAAACACTGTACCAACCAAAGTGGAAAACAATATCCCATACCAATTTTGGATTATAAAGGAACCTGTGTTTTTACCTTCATGTATGGGGATGTGAATAATTTTTTACGGTATTAATAGGGAACAAACTAGAACCTAGAGGAATGTCATGTATCTTTATATGATATCCTAATGAAAATAAAGGACATTACCTATACAACCATTCAGAAAAAATACTTTGAGTTGAACTACATACCACCTTTCTAGAGAGGGAACACATCCTAATAAAGGATGGTGGGATAAAGTTTGACTTTGATGAATTCAATGCTCAAGATACACAAGAGTTTTTGCAAGAACGGATCCAATATGTTCATGTATAATAAGTTATTCATGAAACCCAAGTACTGTTTAGGATCACCAATGAGGTTACATAACCAGTGATGTTAATGAACCTATTTCCAATAAAGTGGTAGTAGACAACATATAATATAAAATATGGAAAGAATCCATGAATTCTAAATTGGAAACCATGTATCAGAACCAATTATGGGTTCTAGTTGATCCGTTAGTTGATGTAAATAATTTTTTGTTAAAATGGTTATTCAATTGGAAATTAGACATGGAAGGTAAATTGAATACCTATAAAGAAAACCTAGTGGATAAAGGGTTTAAAAAATTCTAATGTATTTACTATATTGAAAATATTTATCTAGATTCTATGTTTAAATCCATCAGAATTATACTTTCCATAACCTCTTTCCATGACTTTGAGATTTTGAATACAGATTTCAAAAAAAAAATCCTTAATGAGAATCATTATTTAGATGTCTATGTGATACCACCTCAAGGGTTTATGACTCCATGAATCTCTAATAAGATATTAAAGTCATAGAAATTCATTTATGGATTAAAGAAAAAATCTAGTTCACAGAATATTCAGTTTGAAAAACCCACAAAATATTTTGGTTTCATAAATAAGAAATGCGTGTCCTGTTTTTACAAGAAGCGTATTGGGAGTATGGTAAAATTTATAGTAGTATATATTGATGATATATTACTTATTGAAAATGATAAACCCATATTCCATTCAGTTAAAGACTATTTAAAAAATTGTTTCTCTATGAAGGACTTGGGTGCTGTATTATATATTTTTGGAATCATTTTCAATCATGATAGATCCAAAATTCAACTTGGACTAAGTTGAGGTACATATATAAACCAGATACTATAGAAATATAGTATTGAAAAATACAAAGGGGGATTAGTTCTAGTGTCACATAGTATACATATATCTAATAAAATGAATCCTAAAACTCAAAAAGAGAGAGAGGGAGGGATAATTTTAAAGATCCCATGAACTATTGTGACAAGATATATCATGTTGGGCATTTTATGCACTATGGTTAATGTCACATATGTTTTAAGAGTGGTAGGTAATTATCAAGTTGATCTAGTAGAATAGTATTGGTCTATTGTTAAGGCTATCCCTAAGTATGTTAGCTGTACTAAAAATAAGTACTTGGTACATAAGATAGTTGAGGATAAATTTATCAGGGGATATACTGATGCGAGTATCCAAAAAGACAAGAATAATTTGAAGTCACAGTTGGGATATATCTTTAGTTTTAAGAGAGGAGCTATGAGCTGGAAGAGTTTAAATCATCCATTTTTTCACCGATTCTAAATCATATTCCACTTACATTTTGGCTTCTCGTATATCCAAATAATTAGTTTTGAATCAAAAATTTACCAAAGAGATTGATGTGGTGCTTAGGTGTAAAGATTCTATCACTTTATATTGTGATAATACTACAATGGTGGATCTCTCAAAGAAGCCAACGTTGTATCAAAGGATGAATCACATACTCCAAAAATATTATATCTTGAGGGTTTTTTCTTATAAGAGTGATTTCATGGTGAGAAGATGTGAAATACCCCTTTACTAAAGCCTTATCTCAGAAGAAGCATGAGTATCATGAGAGAGATAATAGACTGAAAGATTATTGCAGTTGAATCTAGTGAAAGTGGGAGTATATGGGAGTTGTTTCCCAAGAACCGACTTCTTCATACTTTATGATTACCTGTATTCATGTATTTCTAATATTAATAAATTTTTATCACATCATGACTATTATTCAGTGTGACATAGTATGTGGAAATGTTCTAAGTATACATGTCATGATAAAAGGCAATAATAGTTCCCTAATATGATGAGAACATAGAAGTTTAATAATAGTTTTATTAAATATAATTTCTTGGGTAGTATGATTTAATTTAATGTGACACAAATAATATAGACTATTAGGGATATTGGGCTCATATTTCATTGATAATTCTTCTCATGATGTTCTTCCCTAGTAATCTTAGGAAATCTGATTATGAGATCTTGAACCGCTAGTAGGAAATCCATATTCATATGTATCGCCGGATGTCCTTATCTGTGGAATTTTGTAAGTATTATTATACTTTAAGATTGTTATTAATTCATATCATTATTAGTGAACTTTGATGTATTGTCATAAACCCCTGAAATATATGTTCATTGAAAAGTTTAGTATGTTGGGTGCGTCATGATTCACATTTTTTAATGAATAATGAAATATAGTATTTGACACTTCTATTATTTATTTAAAGATGATATATTAATCCCTTTTATGGGAATATAATTCCATAATTAAGTCCATAGACAGGTAATTCTATCTAAAATTTCATTTATGAAATTTCAAATAATGAAACATCGATCACATAGGTTGGTGACACTAGTATGCAACCTGTTTAATGTGAATTCCATGGCCAACAAAATTTTTCCACCAAATATTGACAAAAGAGAAACCCAAAACCTAGATAGGATCTTTTCATATTAAATTTATAATTAATTTATTTAAGATGTAATAAAATTTTACCTCATCTTATGAACTTTATTTGAAGAATATATTGATCTTCTAAAAACACATTTTCAGATTATCTTTATTATGTTTTAAGGATCCAAGTATAGAATCCCTACAGTAGTGATCCACACATGATCCTTTGATATTTGAGTGATGCTAATTTATTTTTGCATTTTAGCATGGTGAATCAATCATCATTCATTTTTAATCTTCATCATTTCATGATCCTTTGGGCTTGAAAGAGTTATTCTCATTCTTAAGAAGATGAGTGGAAGAATTCGAGAGAGAAGACTTTTGTGTGAAATGATTCCCAATTCTTGATTAACCTTACACAATAGACATAACCATATATTTATAGAGTTAGGGTTTATGTTAAAATATTATTTAATTTTTTACCGACCCTCAAATAATATTATAATCTTTAACAAGCCCCATTCCATATAATAATAATAATATTTTTTATATCATTTTCTAATTCGCGCAATGATAAATATTATTTTACCGAATTAGAAATTAATATTTGTCATTAGTGTGTCTCATTTATTATGGTTGATGGGATCTTGGGGATGTTTTATGGAGAGTGGGATATAAGGTCTTGTAGTATATGACCTTTCCACCCAGAGTTCATGAGTTTGTTGTATATTGTTTCAGTTGAGGCTGATGTTATTTCTTTTGTTGTTGATCTACTTGATATTGTTTGGGATTTTCTAGAAATTTCCCCAGATGATTTGGCTAGGATTCCTCCAAAGAGGGAGGTGGAGTTTAGAACTGATCTAGTTCCAGGTACACAACCAGTTTTGATACCTTTATATCATATAACACTAATAGAGCTACAAGAGTTCAAGATTCGATTGAATGACCTGATGGAAAAAATATTTTTTTTCACCCGTGTGTTTCACCTTGGGAAACCCCAGTGATCTTTTCCAAGAAGGAATATGGTTCACTCTAATTAGGTATAGACTATAGAAAGTTGAACCTAGTAATAGTTAAAAAAACTTCATTTTCCACGTGCAAATGATTTGTTTGATCAATTAAAGGAAGAAAAGTGGTTTTTAAATATTGATCTTATGTGGAATTATCATCCTCTCTGAGTTCAAGAGTGTTAAATACCAAATACGAATTTCAAGAGCAGCATGGAAATTTCAAACATCTTGTTATGTTATTTTTTCTAAATAACACTCCAATAGTTTTTATGGACTTGATGAATTAGATATTCCATTAAAATCTAGAAATTTTGTGTGTTAGTTTTTTGCGGATGATATTTTGGTTTACTCAACATCCTTGTGTGAGAAGGAACGCTATTTGGGTTTGGTTTTAAAAATATTAAGGAGTCACAATTTATATTAAATGCTTTCTAAATGCAATTTATGGACTTAATAAGTGTATTTATCAGGGAACATTATTTCTGATCATCGATTATTAGTTTATCTTGAGAAGGTAATTATTGTCTTTCCATGGGATGAACCATAAAATGTATTTGAAATTTAGATCTTTCTTGGCCTTTATAGATAATATTGATATTTTATCAATGATTTCTCAAAGATTGCATCACCTTTGATTGATATTACTAGGAAAGGGGTGAAATTCATATGGTTTGTAATGTTTTAGTCTTCTTTAAATTAGTTGTAATGACCTCCCACATCATCTCTTATTTTGATCTTATTTAATCCCGAAAATGGGTATGTAATTTTTTGTGATGTTTATGGTGATGGTTTAGGTTGTGTTATAATGTATGATTATCATGTGGTATCTTATTGATCTCTTCAGATTAGACCATGTGATAATAATTACCCTACTCATGATTTAATTATTTTTGCAGTTACGCATGCTCTTAAGTGTTAGTGGCACTATATTTTTGGGGAAGAGTTAATAGTATTTTATGAACACAAGAGATTGAGAAATATATTTTCTCAGAAAGACTTTAATCTTAGATAGATCTTGTGGGTGGAATACCTATATATGTTTTACTTTTATATCACCTACACCCTAGGGAAGGGAATGTCGTTACATATGCTCTTAGTAGGGAAGTGTCATCGAAAGTTGTTTTGTAATTAAAGAAATGATAGAACCTTATAGATATTTTCACTAAATTGCATATAGATTCTTAGGAGGATGTTTTAGGAATGTTTTTTTAGAAATTTTATGTTATCATAATCTCTTATTGACTCAATTATATAGATTCAATAGTAGGATGATTATTTTAGAGGAGTTCAAGAAACCCTATATGGTAGGGAGACCATTTCTGCTTGGTCTCTCTCTTCAGATGATATTTATAAGGACTCGACATTATTACATTACATAATCTTGACTTAGACAAGAAATATCTTCCTTTTACATTGATGATCTTTTCAAGTTTAGTTATTTAGAAAATTGGGACATAATACATTCATAACATTACACATTTTTACATAGTGGATACCATAAAAACAGTTTCAATTTTTTTTCAAAATATAAAACATTAAAGCTTAAATAATGATTTCTTTGACTAGTCTTCAAACATTTAACATGGATTCCTTCGTTTTCTTACTCATCCTTATAACCTGTTAAAAACATTTAAAAACTTTGTATGAGCACAAAATCTTAAAAAGGGATATAAAAGAAATAAATAACACATTAGTCCATGAACACTTGTAACGTATGAAATCATTTTCAAAAGACATACTTGTCACCCATATATACTTAATTTTTGAAAAATGAGATTTACACATGATCCACACAAAACCTAAGAACATAAATAGAATCATAAAGGAATATTGGGGAATTACTTACAAAATCTTGTAACCCTCTCAGCCACCTTAATATTTGTAACCCTCACGGATACCTTACAATTTGTGTAACCATCGCAGTTACACTTGGAGAAACCATATGGAAGACCTCCAACTTACACATAACCAATTAATTGGAGGTAAATATAGGTCCCATAATTTATCATAAATAATGACCAAGAACCATAAAATAATCATAAAACATGAATAATAGCATAAAAACATTGCTTTTGAATTTTGTAAAACAGAATTTTAAAAGAAGATTTTAACTCAAAAGTCCCTTATAAATATCACATAATTGAAGTAAGAATTAATATAGTATATTGAATATGTATAAACAATATAAAAACATATAATTAAACATATTATATACAAAACCAATCACACAAACAGTTTAAATACCACATAAATAATGAAGTATAAGGTTAACCCAAAGGATAGAAATCAGGTTAAGAATTCCCTTACCCCGAGTTTTTCTTACTTACAACTCATTTAAAACTCTTGTATAATAGTTAAAATATTTTTATTAACATATTAAATAATCATATCCATATTTATAATACCTTATATGATCATTTCATTACATATTTTCACACTTTAATTGTTAGTATTTTGTTCCTTGAACTGTTTTGGGTGACTTCTTTACATGATTTTCATGATCGGTTCATAATGGATTGTTCTTGTAGATTGAAATGAAACTCCAAAATTGGAATGGATTAGTATATAAATATTTCCAGAACCATAACTTATACCACTTAACATTTTGATTTCTTACATGATGATGATTTAGAAGTTAAAACATTAATGATGTCCATTTAGATCATTTTAGTGGTTCTTTGATAAAAACGACCTCATTTTGTTTTATAAATTAAAACCATGTGTAAAAAAGAATTACAGAACCATGAATGAGAAATAATACATATATTATAACCCTTTTCAACCATAAAAAGTGTTTCATGACCAGTCTTGAAGTAAGTAAAAGACTTTGAAATCACATTATCCACGTTGTCAGTAAATCGACACATCACGGATAGTGTTTTAATTCCTTGAATATGTGGGAGAGGGGAAGAATAATGATGATGAATTTTCATTGAACATGAGAACATCTAGAATATACATGATTTATGGATCTTCCATTCATCTTGGGTAAGATGATTTGAGGAATGAAAATAGGGGAACTCAAAATAAAAGAATAGTTGAGAAATCCCATACAAAAAATTCGGCAGCCTAACGGTTATGCAACATGGTTTTAGAAAACAATAAAAATAGAGGGGAAATAGGTCACTCATCCCAAAATTAAACATAATACAGAATAGATAAATAATAATAATAAAATAAGAACATGTTATGCAAAATTGAAAGTTATACCACATAAACGAGAACTTGAATGGAAAAAGAAAGAAATTAAGAATTTTCTTAACTTGTAGAGTAACTCCTAGAACATGAATGTTGGGACCTTGGGGGCTTGAGGAAACCTTAGGAGGACTAATAGAAACGTAATGAGGCCAAATATTTGTTGATGAAATTTTTTGAATGAATTTAATGAAGGAATGGGTTTTCATTTATAGAAAAAGTGAGGGAATATTTTAATAATTTCCAAGGGACACCTCAGTAGTGGTATTTGCAAAACCATGGGCTTTACCATGGTATTTTCCCAAGGTATTATCCATTTGGGACACCTCACATCTTATTTTATTGTACACAAGTCGAAGAGATTTATTACATCATTATTACATCATTAATGATGTCATTAACACACCAAAACTCAAAACTGTATTTTTACTATTCACCGAAAAATCAACTGTTTCAGAAAAATACCAAATATTCACCCTAATTTTTTTTTATGTATAGAATTCAAAAATGAAATCCATTTTTTGAAAATAATTTTATATATATTATTAATTTAATTTTTAAATAAAATCATACTTAATTCAAAAATTAATAATTTAAAAACTATAACTACTTTTATATCACATTGAAAAATTATCCAATATGTCATTACCTTAAAGCCTTACGAAAATAAAATAATATTAAAATTTACTATTCATTAGGGTCATATTACTATTCATATTACTATTCATAAGGTTATGTTTCAATTCACCAAAAAAACAAGTTGGTTCCATTAGACTCCAAATAACATACTAAACACAATCATAGATGGCCGTTTTTCAAAATTCAAAACATAGAAGTAGTAAAATTATGTTTAGAGTCTAGTTATAATTATCTACATAAAACCAAGTTTCATACATTTCAATTTATTTTTAGAAAACCTTGGGGTGTTACATTCTCCTCAACTTTTGGAAATTGCATCCTCAAAATTTTATTTACTTATTAAGCAATTGAGGGTAGCATTCTCTCCTAGCATTTTCAGACTCCCATGTTTCTTCTTATACAATGTGGTTTCTCCACAAAACCCATACCTGGTAGATTACCATATTCCGTAATACATGTTCTCGTTGATCAAAAATCTGAAATGGTTTCTCTTCATAACAATGGTTCTCTTCCACCTGAACTGCTTCTAGGATCAAGACATATGATGAATCTGGCACATACTTCCTCAATATCAAAACATGAAAAACATTATGTACCTGAGACAAACTCAGAGGCATTTCTACTCAATATGAAACTATTCCAAATTTCTCTAGGATTTAAAAAGGACCGATGAACCACGGACTTAGCTTCCCTTTCTTACCAAAACACATCACACTTTTCCAAGGAGATATTTTAAGGAAAACATGGTCACCTACCTCGAAAAATAATTCTTTCCTTTTTTAATCTGTATAACTTTTCTGCCTACTCTGAGCTATCATCATGTGTTTCTGGATCATCTTCACTTTCTCAGCCACTTCCTCTACTAATTTTTTCCCCATAAACATCCATTCACTAACTTCATCCCAAAAAGCTGGAGTCCGACATAGCTTCCTATACAAATCCTTGAAAGGTGCTATCTATAAACTGGAATGAAAACTATTATTATAAGAAAACTCAACTAATGAAAGATTTTGATCCCAAATTCCCTGATAGTCCATTGAACAAGCTTGAATCATATCTTCCAAAGTCTGAATCGTTCATTCTGAATACCCATGTGATTGAGGATGAAATGTTGTACTAAAATTTTATTCTATGCCTACTGAATCTTGAAGTCCCTTCCAAAAGTTATAAGTAAACTTGGGATCCTGGTCAGATACATTGGAAAGAGGAACTCCATGTAACCAGAAAAACTCCTTGAGGTACAGTTGATAAATCTGATCCAAAGACATTGTATCTCGAATAGAAAGAAAATGTGCAGATTTTGTCAGCTGATCAACAATAACCCAAATTGCTTTGTCACCAAGAGAATTCTTTGGTAGTCCCCCCAAAAAGTCCAGGTATACATTCTCCCATTTCCACTCTAGCATTGGAAAATGTTGAAGCATCCCTTTCGGTAACTACTTCTCTTCTTTAAGCTATTTACATGTCAAGCATTTCACCGTAAAATCAGCAATATCTCTTTTCATTCCATCCCAACAATAATACTCTTGAAGGTCTCTGTACATCATAGTACTTCTAGGATAAAATAAAAATGGAGAACTATGAACTTCACACATAAAATATTTTTTTAATTTAGAATCACTATGCACACACAACTTTTTTCCAAATCTTAAAAAACAATCTTTATCAAGGTTAAATTCTAGGAACTTACCCATTTTAACCAATTCTAAATTTTTCTATAGCTCACAGTCTTCCTTCTGTGCTTTCTTAATTCTGTCTGATAATGAAAACTATAGTGGAACCTAAAACAAAACAGAGTTATTTCCTACACCAACAACTTTTAAGCCATAATTCATCAAATCATTAATCTAGGGATCATTTTCCAAACATAACATGGTTAGTGAGGCATGCTATTTTGGAATTAAGGTGTTCACCACTTTTTTTCTTTCCCTAGATGGTAATTAATTGTGCAATCATAATCCTTTATCATTTCAAGCCATCTTCTCTTCCTCATGTTTAATTCCTTCTGATTGAATATATACTTCAGACTTTTATTGTCAGTATATATTTGACATTTGGCTCTGTATAAATGATGCCTCCAAATTTTCAAAGCAAAAACCATAGCTTTCAACTCCAAATCATGTGTGGGATAATTTAACTCATGAGTAATAAGTTTTCTTGAAGCATAAGTAATTACCTGATCATTCTCACTACTAGAAAAGGGGGCAGTGGAGGCCCCCTGACTCGGGCGACCGCCATTGGCGGTCGCTATAGCCCACCATTAGCGACCGCCAATGGCGGTCGCTAACCTCCCTAAAAATATTCGGGGGGTTTCTGCCCCCCCCCCCCCCCCCCCCGCGCCCTCTCGATCTCGCCCTAACCCGATCGCCGCCCTCCCTCGCGCCGCCCTCCCCTCCCCCGCCGCCCGGCCTCCCCCGCTGCCCGGCCTCCCCCGCCGCCCGGCCTCCCCCGCCACCCGGCCTCCCCCGCCTCCCGGCCTCCCCCTCCGCCCGGCCTCCCCCGCCGCCCACCCTCCCCCGCCGCCCGCCCTCCCCCGCCGCCCGCCCTCCCCCGCCGCCTGCCTTCCGGCCTCCGGCCGCCGCCCTCCGCCTTCGGGCCTCCGGCCGCCGCCCTCCGGCCTCTCGGCCCTCCCCCCCACCCCGGACGGCACCCGCACCCCGGACAGCCCCCGGCGCGCACTCTGGACCGCCCCCCGCACCCCGGACGCCTCCCCGCACCCCGGACAGCACCCCCCCGCGCACTCCGGACCGCCCCCCGCACCCCGGACGCCTCCCCGCACCCCGGACAGCACCCCCCGCGCACTCCGGACCGCCCCCCGCACCCCGGACGCCTCCCCGCACCCCGGACAGCCCCCCCCCCCCCTGCACTCGGACACCCCCCTCCGAACCCGGACAGCCCCCCCGCACCCCGGACAGCCCCCCCCCCCTGCACTCGGACACCCCCCCTCCGAACCCGGACAGCCCCCCCGCACCCCGGACAGGCCCCCCGCACCCCGGACACCCCACCCCGCACCCCCGACAGCCCCCCTGCACCCCAGACAGCCCCCCCTCCCCCGCACCTCGGACACCCCCGCACCCCGAACACCCCTGCCCGCACCCCTGACAGGCCCCCGACACCCCGGACACCCCTCCCCGCACCTCGGACAGCCCCCCCCCCCCCCGACCCCGGACACCCCCCCCCCTCGCTGCCCGTCCCCCTTCCCCTCACCGCCTCCTCTCCTCCAGCTCCCCGCCGCCGCCGCCGCCCGTCCCCTCCCTTGCCGCACCGCCTTTGGCTCCGGCTCCCCTTCGCTGCTCCTCTCCCTCGCAGCACCGCCTTCGGCTCCCCTCCCTTTCAGGTTTGTAGCTCAATCAGGTAACATGAGCTTTCAGTTACATTATTATTTTATCAATGGTTCATAAACAAATGATTAATATTTATTTTGAATATAGTTGATTTGAAAAATGTAAATGTAATAAGTATTGTGTAAATGTTTGTTATACAGATATTATTATGGATAAGAGTTGGAGTGATCTTCCAAATCGAACGTCTAGAGAATATTTCAATGGCATTATGCAGTTTATTGACTTCACGAGAGGATTTGAAAGTGACTATATTAGTTGTCCATGTAGAAAATGTGCTAACAGATATCAATTCACACGAGATACTGTGAGGGAGCACCTTTTCTTTAATGGATTTCTGAAAAATTATAAGAGTTGGACTCGTCATGGAGAAGAATATGTTCGTTGTCAAAATACAGATGCAGCTCAGATGGATGTTGATGCAAGGATGACTGATCCAATGCATGAAATGCTTACTGAAATGGTACGTGGGTTTGATCCTGAAGGCATTGACATCCAGAATCTTGAGACCGGTGAGATAAATCTTCGCTCTGGTGCAGATCGTGATTCGAGGAGGTTTTATGAAGTACTTGATGATGCGAAAACAGAATTATATCCTGGATGTACTTCTTACAATAAATTGTCGTTCATCGTGGAGTTGTTGCATTTGAAGACTTTGAACAATTGGTCAGACACATCATTCGACATGCTTTTGGTTTTATTGAAAAAAGTTATTCCTGTCGACGCTAAGATTCCTGAGTCGTATTACTATGCTCGTAAGTTGACAGAGAACTTAGGTTTTACATATGAGACTATAGATGCATGTGCAAACAACTGTATGTTGTTTAGAAATGAAACTGCTCATTTGGATATCTGTACGGTTTGTGGCGCTTCCAGGTGGAAAGAGAACAGGGGAAATAAGACTCATCAAAGTCAGATTGCGATACAGGGGAAACCGATTGCCGTAAAGCAAATGCGTTACTTTCCCCTTAAACCGAGGTTGAAAAGATTTTTTATGTCATCTAAAGTTTCTAATTTAATGAGATGGCATGCAGAAAGAGTTCATGAAAGTGACATGTTAACCCACCCGGCAGACTCTCATGCATGGAAGGATTTTGATAAGAGACATCCCGACTTTGCTAAAAATGTTCGTAATGTCCGATTGGGATTGGCAGCAGATGGTTTCAATCCATTCAAGTCTATGGTTGGTGCAACTCATAGCACATGGCCCGTGGTGTTAGTTCCATATAATCTTCCTCCGTGGCTTTGTATGAAGCAACAATTTATATTACTTTCCACTCTTATTGATGGACCTAAAAGTCCGGGGGATAAGATTGATGTTTACCTTCAGCCATTGATTGATGAGTTGAATGAATTTTGGGGCGATGGTGTGATGACTTATGACTACGAAACGAATGAAATGTTCAAACTGCATGCAGCTTTATTGTGGACAATCAATGACTTCCCAGCTTATGCAAATTTATCAGGCTGGAGTACGAAAGGGGAATTTGCTTGCCCTTGTTGCAATAAAAGTAAAAAATCTGTATGGCTTAAACATTCCAAAAAATGGGCATACATGGGTCACAGGCGTTTTCTCCCTCCCCAGCACAGGTTCAGAAAGGACAGAGTGGCATTTGATGGTTCTAGAGAGTTCAGCCCAGCACCAAAGATCATGACAGGAGTCGAAATGTTATCGCAGATTGAGGAAGAAAACATCCGCACGGTATATGAAATTCAGGATTTGGTGGCTCCTCCAGTACGTAATATTCGTGCTGCGGGTAGGCAGCGCAGTCACAATTGGAAAAAGAAAAGTATTTTTTATAGTCTTCCGTATTGGAAAACTAACATGTTGAGGCATAATTTGGATGTCATGCACATTGAAAAAAATGTTTGTGATAACATATTGTGGACCATTTTAGGTGTCAGTGGAAAGTCAAAGGACCATGTTAATGCACGCCGTGATTTGGAAGAAATGGGTTTAAGGAAACAGTTGCATTTACAGTTAGCTGAGGGAAACAAGGCATATATGCCTGCTGCACAGTATTCGATGACTACAGAGGAGAAAGAGACATTTCTTTCCATTTTGAAGATGGTCAAGGTGCCTGATGGTTACTCTTCTAATATTTCAAAGTGTGTGAATCTGACGAGCAAGACATTGCAAGGGTTGAAAAGTCATGACAATCACATATTACTTCAGCAGTTGATTCCAATCGCAATTTGTGATTGTTTATCCCCCAATGTTGTTCAGCCCTTGATTGAGATGAGTAATTTTTTTAGACAGCTTTGTTTAAGAAATCAACGAATGAGTGATTTAAAAAGTTTGCAGGACCGAATTGTACTTACGCTTTGTCACTTTGAGAAACTTTCCCCCCCCCCTCATTTTTCGATGTTATGGTCCACTTAACAGTGCACCTAACTGATGAAGTAATGGCTGCTGGTCCAGTGCAATTCAGGTGGATGTATCCTATTGAACGGTATTTGAGTACATTGAAAAGATTTGTACGCAACAGAGCTCGTCCAGAGGAATCAATAGCCAATGGTTATTTGATGGACGAGTGTACTACCTTTTGTGCAGAATATCTTACGGATGTTGAAACAAAATTAGATAAGCCCTCTCGGATTCATGATGGTCCAGTTGGAGAAGGAACCACATTTGATATGGACAACATCGAGTGGATACAAGCACATCGATATATCTTGTTCAATACTCCATCAGTTGCACCATTAATGCAGTAAGTATCTTATCAATGTGCTTGTATAACTTTTACATGTTTTCTTTGCATAAGTTGATCTTTTAAACATCGCGTAATCATTTGCAGGAAACACATTAATTAGATAAAAGAAGAGATGCATCGTGCGACTGAGTTGCAAATTCAACAATCTCATTATGCGGCATTTCATGATTGGTTCAAGGATTATGTATGTATAAATTGATTTTCATTATGAGTGAAGTATTAAACTAATTCTTTCTGCATATATCAGTATTGATTTTTATAAATTATGTAGGTTCGTAAGCTGAGGGAGTTAGGGGACCCCACGTTACCTGAAGTATTTATCCAACTGGCTGAGGGTCCATCTATAACCGCTCGTCGTTATAAAGCTATTGATGCTAATGGTTTTCGATTTCGCATTAAAGATGTTGATGACAAACGAGCAACACAAAACAGTGGAATCGGTTGTCCCTTTGTCGATTCTGGTTATTACTATGGTCAATTGATAGACATCATTGAAGTTGTATACACACACGGTTTGAAGTACATATTGTTAAAGTGTAATTGGGTTGATCCAGTGCGTGGATGTAAAGTCGATCAATATCAGTTTTCATTGGTGAATTTTAACTACATGTTATACAGAAATAATGAACGAGTTGAGAATGAACCTTTCATCTTGACATCACAAGCGGAACAAGTATTCTTCGTTACTTTGCCTTCGGATCCAAGTTGGCAAGTTGTTGTCAAAATGTCTCGGCGAGGAGTTTTTTTATTTGAAGAAGATGAACCCGAGACTGTTCCGTTTGTTTACCAACAACTTGATCAACATACCGTAGTTCAACGTGAAGAAGATATTTATTGGGTCAGAGCGGCTGTTGAAGGAGAAACGGTCGATTTTCATGCTTAATGAAAGGTATAATTTTTTTCCCGCTATTCAGTAGAATGTCCTAGGATATCATAAATTATCTAATCATTTTATAAATCCTTATAAGTTTTAATCCTCACTTTTGTAAGTTAATTCAGTCATAAATATTTAGGTTGATTAACTTTCTGATTTTTTAAAATTCATTCACAACTAATTATTCAATCCATTTTTTGTTTGATTAACAATTGTACAAGTTTGATTTATTAAGAACAATCCAATTTATCTTTTAAACACTTTGGACTCATTACTGATATTTTGTATGATTGCAGACATGTCAGGGGAAGAGGCAGAAAATCCACATCATCCATCTGAGGCATCTACGTCTCAGGGTCGAGGTATGTTTGACAGTCATTATCTATATTATTTATGTAATTAACATATATATATATATATATAACATTTGTCAATTTATATATAAAATTGTTTTCAACAGGATCAGACTCGGCTGCTTCTTCCTCTCGCAGGAGAGGCCCTGGTCGTGGCATATTAGCATGGAATTCCGACACGACGATAGATGTTTCATTTGATGAGGTATTTCATCCCGTGGGACCGAATGCCCCGGCATTTATTCGTCAGCTGGGTCATATCATACGTGACCCACATCGATTTCCATTGACCACGCGTGATTGGGCTTCTATCCCTCAGGACACATTAGATCGTCTATGGAGGGAGGTTCAGGTAAGAAAATAATTTTACTTTATTTTCTATTTATAAATAATACTAATATGTTTGATTATTTTCATTATAGCAAAATTTGAAAGTATGCCCTGAAGAGTTTCGGCCCGTGTGTATGAGCAAATGCCGTAAGCTGTGGAAAGATTATAAAGGCAAAGTGAAGAGGGACCACTGGGTACCAAATGTGGGTGCCCCTGACATTTTGGAAAAAGTCCCGAGAGGTGTCCTCCCGGCTCAGTGGCGTGACTTGGTTGCATATTGGTCTACTGAGGGTGTTGCGGTTTGTATATTAATTATTTTGCTGTATATATATTTTCAAGAATATGTGATTTGTTTGAAATTTGAATGAATTGAATGTAGGAGGTGTCAACACGCCATTCGGAGAATCGAGCGTTGCAGGGACCAGCTCACAGGCTCGGGACTCGTCACGTGTCTCAGATCCAACATGAGGTATATATTATTCACTTTTTAATTAATTAATTAATATGGTTTTGTGTTTATATTCTTTTAATATACAGTTGCGAGGGCAAGGTGCAGCAACTGATAAAATGTCGGTGTGGATAAGGACTCGTGATCGCTATGATCCAGAGGTTGCAGCATTGATAGTAAGTGTCTGTACTTACCAATAATTACATAAATCTTTATATTAACATATATATATTTATATATATTTAAATATTTCACAGGATCAATTTGAAGCTGAGTTAGAACATCTGCCAGAGGACCAGCGACAGCTTCCCATGCGACGGGATGAGATCTTTCATCGCATTATTGGTCGGGACGGGCATGGCTATAGTTTGACCTATGGAGCAGGGATTCCTCGTTCTGTAGTGTCACGCGCTGCGGTTGTCGGTCCTGTTGTTGCTCATATGACACAGAAGATGTCAGATTTTGAGGCACGGCTGCGCGCTTCCGAGGAGACAAATGCGCAATTGACAGCTGAGGTAAGAGCACTGCGGGAATATGTGCGTCGAGCTGATGGTACAGGGGATCATACGACGCAGGTATATACTGTATTTATTTATTTAATTTAAATTATTTTTGTTATTAAAATATTTATAATGTTTATTTGTTGTAGGCACCTGGTCCACCAGAAGGAGGTAACAGTGATGGCAACGCGTGACGCACCATATATTCACGAGATATGTTTTTTGTTTTTACTGGTAGGGTTGATGTACTGTATTTATTCATTTAAGTAATGCATTATTACCATCCATGGTGGTCTTTTAAATATTTTATACACATATTGAGTTTTTGATCAGATAATCTTGAATGATTCTACATTTGAAAAAGTCGAAAAACTAATTCCAACAGATCAATAAATCTGATATTATAGATTATGTATTATCCAATATATTTTTTATAAATTTTTGTATGGTATCGATAAAAGAAATATATATTAATTAGATGTTATCACTTTTATTTTTCACTTTTGTAATCAATGGGATGACCTTTGCACCCCCGGAGAGCCCCCCGCACCGCCGTACAGCCCCCCGCACCCCCGTACAGCCACCCGCGCACCCCCGTACAGCCCCCCGCACCCCCGTACAGCCCCCCCGCACCCCCGTACATCCCCCCGCACCCCCGTACAGCCCCCCGTACCCCCGTACAACCCCCCGAACCCCCGTACTGCCCCCCGCCACCCCCGTACAGCCCCCCCCCCCCCCCGTACAGCCCCCCGCACCCCCGTACAGCCCCCCCCCCCCCCCCCCCCCGCACCCCCGTACAGCCCCCCGCACCCCCGTACAGCCCCCCCCGCACCCCCGTACAACCCCCCGCACCCCCGTACTGCCCCCCGCCACCCCCGTACAGGCCCCCGCCACCCCCGTACCGGCCCCCGCACCCCCGTACAGCCCCCCCGCACCCCCGTACAGCCCCCCGAACCCCCCGTACAGCCCCCCGCCACCCCCGTACAGCCCCCCGCACCCCCGTACAGCCCCCCCCCCCCCCCCCCCCCCCCCGCACCCCCGTACAGCCCCCCGAACCCCCGTACAGCCCCCCGCCACCCCCGTACAGCCCCCCGCCACCCCCGGAGAGCCCCCCCGCCACCCCCCTACAGCCCCCCGCCACCCCCGTACAGCCCCCCGCCACCCCCGTACAGCCCCCCGCACCCCCGTACAGCCACCCGCGCACCCCCGTACAGCCCCCCGCACCCCCGTACATCCCCCCCGCACCCCCGTACAGCCCCCCCCCCCCCCCCCCCCCGCACCCCCGTACAGCCCCCCCGCACCCCCGTACAACCCCCCGAACCCCCGTACTGCCCCCCGCAACCCTCGTACACCCCCCCCCCCCCCCCCCCGCACCCCCGTACAGCCCCCCGCACCCCCGTACAGCCCCCCCCCCCCGCACCCCCGTACAGCCCCCCGCACCCCCGTACAGCCCCCCCGCACCCCCGTACATCCCCCCGCACCCCCGTACTGCCCCCCGCCACCCCCGTACAGGCCCCCGCCACCCCCGTACAGGCCCCCGCCACCCCCGTACAGGCCCCCGCACCCCCGTACAGCCCCCCCCCCCCCCCCGCACCCCCGTACAGCCCCCCCGATTGTGTCGTTTTCAGCAGCGCGGCGCGCGCTGAAATGGCGCGTCGGGGGGTCAAAACCACCCGAACGACCTCCGAATGCCACGAAACCGTACGACAACATCCGGGGCGTCAATTGTGAAATGGTCGGCTAGACGGCACCTCATTCGGAGGTGCCGTGCGACCGCGGCGGCCGGAAACGCGTTTCCGGCGCCGTTAAACACCAAAACGGCGTGCGGCGGTCCGATTCGGAGCAAACGTGCTCCGAACGACCTGAAACCGCACGGGGACGACAGGAATATTATTCCTGAGATGCAGGAGGAGGCCGCACGTCCATCGGACGTGCGGTGCGCGCGGCACGCCCGATTGTGTCGTTTTCAGCAGCGCGGCGCGCGCTGAAATGGCGCGTTGGGGGGTCAAAACCACCCGAACGACCTCCGAATGCCACGAAACCGTACGACAACATCCGGGGCATCAATTGTGAAATGGTCGGCTAGACGGCACCTCATTCGGAGGTGCCGTGCGACCGCGGCGGCCGGAAACGCGTTTTCGGCGCCGTTAAACACCAAAACGGCGTGCGGCGGTCCGATTCGGAGCAAACGTGCTCCGAACGACCTGAAACCGCACGGGGGACGACAGGAATATTATTCCTGATATGCAGGAGGAGGCCGCACGTCCATCGGACGTGCGGTGCGCGCGGCACGCCCGATTGTGTCGTTTTCAGCAGCGCGGCGCGCGCTGAAATGGCGCGTTGGGGGGTCAAAACCACCCGAACGACCTCCGAATGCCACGAAACCGTACGACAACATCCGGGGCGTCAGTTGTGAAATGGTCGGCCAGACGGCACCTCATTCGGAGGTGCCGTGCGACCGCGGCGGCCGGAAACGCGTTTCCGGCGCCGTTAAACACCAAAACGGCGTGCGGCGGTCCGATTCGGAGCAAACGTGCTCCGAACGACCTGAAACCGCACGGGGACGACAGGAATATTATTCCTGAGATGCAGGAGGAGGCCGCACGTCTATCGGACGTGCGGTGCGCGCGGCACGCCCGATTGTGTCGTTTTCAGCAGCGCGTCGCGCGCTGAAATGGCGCGTTGGGGGGTCAAAACCACCCGAACGACCTCCGAATGCCACGAAACCGTACGAAAACATCCGGGGCGTCAGTTGTGAAATGGTCGGCCAGACGGCACCTCATTCGGAGGTGCCGTGCGACCGCGGCGGCCGGAAACGCGTTTCTGGCGCCGTTAAACACCAAAACGGCGTGCGGCGGTCCGATTCGGAGAAAACGTGCTCCGAACGACCTGAAACCGCACGGGGACGACAGGAATATTATTCCTGAGATGCAGGAGGAGGCCGCACGTCCATCGGACGTGCGGTGCGCGCGGCACGCCCGATTGTGTCGTTTTCAGCAGCGCGGCGCGCGCTGAAATGGCGCGTTGGGGGGTCAAAACCACCCGAACGACCTCCGAATGCCACGAAACCGTACGACAACATCCGGGGCGTCAATTGTGAAATGGTCGGCCAGACGGCACCTCATTCGGAGGTGCCGTGCGACCGCGGCGGCCGGAAACGCGTATCCGGCGCCGTTAAACACCAAAACGGCGTGCGGCGGTCCGATTCAGAGCAAACGTGCTCCGAACGACCTGAAACCGCACGGGGACGACAGGAATATTATTCCTGAGATGCAGGAGGAGGCCGCACGTCCATCGGACGTGCGGGTGCGCGCGGCACGCCCGATTGTGTCGTTTTCAGCAGCGCGTCGCGCGCTGAAATGGCGCGTTGGGGGGTCAAAACCACCCGAACGACCTCCGAATGCCACGAAACCGTACGACAACATCCGGGGCGTCAATTGTGAAATGGTCGGCTAGACGGCACCTCATTCGGAGGTGCCGTGCGACCGCGGCGGCCGGAAACGCGTTTCCGGCACCGTTAAACACCAAAACGGCGTGCGGCGGTCCGATTCGGAGCAACTGTGCTCCGAACGACCTGAAACCGCATGGGGACGACAGAAATATTATTCCTGATATGCAGGAGGAGGCCGCACGTCCATCGAACATGCGGTGCGCGCGGCACGCCCGATTGTGTCGTTTTCAGCAGCGCGTCGCGCGCTGAAATGGCGCGTTGGGGGGTCAAAACCACCCGAACGACCTCCGAATGCCACGAAACCGTACGACAACATCCAGGGCGTCAATTGTGAAATGGTCGGCCAGACGGCACCTCATTCGGAGGTGCCGTGCGACCGCGGCGGCCGGAAACGCGTTTCCGGCGCCGTTAAACACCAAAACGGCGTGCGGCGGTCCGATTCGGAGCAAACGTGCTCCGAACGACCTGAAACCGCACGGGGACGACATGAATATTATTCCTGAGATGCAGGAGGAGGCCGCACGTCCATCGGACGTGCGGTGCGCGCGGCACGCCCGATTGTGTCGTTTTCAGCAGCGCGGCGCGCGCTGAAATGGCGCGTTGGGGGGGTCAAAACCACCCGAACGACCTCCGAATGCCACGAAACCGTACGACAACATCCGGGGCGTCAATTGTAAAATGGTCGGCCAGACGGCACCTCATTCGGAGGTGCCGTGCGACTGCGGCGGCCTGAAACGCGTTTCCGGCGCCGTTAAACACCAAAACGGCGTGCGGCGGTCCGATTCAGAGCAAACGTGCTCCGAACGACCTGAAACCGCACGGGGACGACAGGAATATTATTCCTGAGATGCAGGAGGAGGCCGCACGTCCATCGGACGTGCGGTGCGCGCGGCACGCCCGATTGTGTCGTTTTCAGCAGCGCGGCGCGCGCTGAAATGGCGCGTTGGGGGGGTCAAAACCACCCGAACGACCTCCGAATACCACGAAACTGTACGACAACATCCGGGGCGTCAATTGTGAAATGGTCGGCCAGACGGCACCTCATTCGGAGGTGCCGTGCGACCGCGGAGGCCGGAAACGCGTTTCTGGCGCCGTTAAACACCAAAACGGCGTGCGGCGGTCCGATTCGGAGCAAACGTGCTCCGAACGACCTGAAACCGCACGGGGACGACAGGAATATTATTCCTGAGATGCAGGAGGAGGCCGCACGTCCATCGGACGTGCGATGCGCGCGGCACGCCCGATTGTGTCGTTTTCAGCAGCGCGTCGCGCGCTGAAATGGCGCGTTGGGGGGTCAAAACCACCCGAACGACCTCCGAATGCCACGAAACCGTACGACAACATCCGGGGCGTCAATTGTGAAATGGTCGGCCAGACGACACCTCATTCGGAGGTGCCGTGCGACCGCGGCGGCCGGAAACGCGTTTCCGGCGCCGTTAAACACCAAAACGGCGTGCGGCGGTCCGATTCGGAGCAAACGTGCTCCGAACGACCTGAAACCGCACGGGGACGACAGGAATATTATTCCTGAGATGCAGGAGGAGGCTGCACGTCCATCGGACGTGCGGTGCGCGCGGCACGCCCGATTGTGTCGTTTTCAGCAGCGCGTCGTGCGCTGAAATGGCGCGTTGGGGGGTCAAAACCACCCGAACGACCTCCGAATGCCACGAAACCATACGACAACATCCGGGGCGTCAATTGTGAAATGGTCGGCCAGACGGCACCTCATTCGGAGGTGCCGTGCGACCGCGGCGGCCGGAAACGCGTTTCCGGCGCCGTTAAACACCAAAACGGCGTGCGGCAGTCCGATTCGGAGCAAACGTGCTCCGAACGACCTGAAACCGCACGGGGACGACAAGAATATTATTCCTGAGATGCAGGAGGAGGCCGCACGTCCATCGGACGTGCGGTGCGCGCGGCACGCCCGATTGTGTCGTTTTCAGCAGCGCGTCGCGCGCTGAAATGGCGCGTTGGGGGGTCAAAACCACCCGAACGACCTCCGAATGCCACGAAACCGTACGACAACATCCGGGGCGTCAATTGTGAAATGGTCGGCCAGACGGCACCTCATTCGGAGGTGCCGTGCGACCGCGGCGGCCGGAAACGCGTTTCCGGCGCCGTTAAACACCAAAACGGCGTGCGGCGGTCCGATTCGGAGCAAACGTGCTCCGAACGACCTGAAACCGCACGGGGACGACAGGAATATTATTCCTGAGATGCAGGAGGAGGCCGCACGTCCATCGGACGTGCGGTGCGCGCGACACGCCCGATTGTGTCGTTTTCAGCAGCGCGGCGCGCGCTGAAATGGCGCGTTGGG
The DNA here is from genome assembly GCA_963277665.1 of Viscum album. NCBI lineage: Eukaryota > Viridiplantae > Streptophyta > Magnoliopsida > Santalales > Viscaceae > Viscum > Viscum album. The sequence goes on from OY728166.1 coordinate 1,136,132,230, forward strand.
GGGTCAAAACCACCCGAACGACCTCCGAATGCCACGAAACCGTACGACAACATCCGGGGCGTCAATTGTGAAATGGTCGGCCAGACGGCACCTCATTCGGAGGTGCCGTGCGACCGCGGCGGCCGGAAACGCGTTTCCGGCGCCGTTAAACACCAAAACGGCGTGCGGCGGTCCGATTCGGAGCAAACGTGTTCCGAACGACCTGAAACCGCATGGGGACGACAGGAATATTATTCCTGAGATGCAGGAGGAGGCCGCACGTCCATCGGACGTGCGGTGCGCGCGGCACGCCCGATTGTGTCGTTTTCAGCAGCGCGTCGCGCGCTGAAATGGCGCGTTGGGGGGTCAAAACCACCCGAACGACCTCTGAATGCCACGAAACCGTACGACAACATCCGGGGCGTCAATTGTGAAATGGTCGGCCAGACGGCACCTCATTCGGAGGTGCCGTGCGACCGCAGCGGCCGGAAACGCGTTTCCGGCGCCGTTAAACACCAAAACGGCGTGCGGCGGTCCGATTCGGAGCAAACGTGCTCCGAACGACCTGAAACCGCACAGGGACGACAGGAATATTATTCCTGAGATGCAGGAGGAGGTCTCACGTCCATCGGACGTGCGGTGCGCGCGGCACTCCCGATTGTGTCGTTTTCAGCAGCGCGTCGCGCGCTGAAATGGCGCGTTGGGGGGTCAAAACTACCCGAACGACCTCCGAATGCCACGAAACCGTACGACAACATCCGGGGCGTCAATTGTGAAATGGTCGGCCAGACGGCACCTCATTCGGAGGTGCCGTGCGACCGCGGCGGCCGGAAACGAGTTTCCGGCGCCGTTAAACACCAAAACGGCGTGCGGCGGTCCGATTCGGAGCAAACGTGCTCCGAACGACCTGAAATGAGATTATTTCTTGAATCGAAGTTTTTAAATTATTATAGCACAATGATTTGATATTATATATATATTAAATATATATTAAATATATATTAAAACATTTAAAATATATTATATATATATATATTTAAAATATTGTATTTAATTGTATATATATATATATATTTATAGCACAATGATTTGTATTTAAAATATTGTATTTAATAGTATATATATATATTATAGCACAATGATTTGTATTTAAAATATTGTATTTAATAGTATATATATATTATAGCACAATGATTTGATAGTATATATATATATTAAATATATATTAAAACATTTAAAATATATTATATATATATATATTTATTTATTTATATTCAATTCAATAAAAAAAATTTTAAATTTTTTTTTTTTAGAATAGCGACCGCCATAGGCGGTCGCTATAGGTGCCCGGCAGAGGGCCTTCAGCGACCGCGACCTGCGGGGCACCTATAGCGACCGCCATTGGCGGTCGCTAAAGGCCTCTAGCGACGAGGCAACAGCGACCGCCATTGGCGGTCGCTAATGGGCTTATATATAGTAGTGTCTGCATCAAAACACAACCAAGTCCCTTCAAAGAAGCATCATTGTAGATGGAAAAATCGCCATTTCAGGAAGGCAAGGCCAAAACCAGAGCATTTAGCAATATCTTCTTTAGTTCATGAAAACAAACATCACATTCTTCTATACAAATAAATTTAACCCCTTTTCTATGTTAACTTAGTTATCGGGCTAGATAACCTTGTATTGTTCTTAACAAACCATCTGTAATAACATGCTAACCTAAGAAAACTACAAATATTTATAACATTTGTGGTTCTTGACCATTCATAAACCACTTTTGTTTTGAATGGATCAACTATTATTCAATACTTATTTATAATGTTCCCAAGAAAATAAAACTGTTGTAACCAAAAACCACACTTGGTGAATTTTCCATACAGTGTCTTTTCATTTAAGGTTTGTAAAAAAACCCTTGGATGTTTTTCATTATCCACTTTATTTTTAGAACATACAAGATTTTCATCAATAAACACAACCACAAACTTATCCAAGAACTCATGAAATACGCAATTCATAAGATTCATGAATATAGAAGGTGAATTAGTGAACCCAAATGTCATAACAAAAAATTCATAATGCCCATATCTAGTATGAAAGGTTGTTTATGAGATGTAATATTCCTTCACCATCAGATGATGGTGTCTGGATCTCAAGTCAATCTTGAAAAAGTACTGAGCTCCCTAGAGATTATCAAACAAGTCATCGATATGAGGAAAAAGATACTTTTTTTCTATAGTGATTTTATTCAATGCTCTAAAATCAATGAAAAGTCTCATGGAACCATCTTTCTTTTTAACAAAAAAAATAAGAGAACCCCATGGTAAAGTGCTAGGATGAATGAAATATTTATTAAGAAAATCCTGCAACTAAAATTTTCAATTCAAGAAGTTCTATTTGACCCATACAATAAGGGTATTTTGGAATTGTCATAGCCTTAGGAGCTAAGTCAATTGTGAATTTTACTTCCCGATTGGTTATGACACCAGGTAAATCATCAAGAAAAACATCATGTTATTCATTTACCACTGTTACATCATTAATCTAAATAATTCCCTTGTTTTCGACAATATGAGTAAGATAACTTTCATTTCCATCTTTCAACAGTTTCTCAGTTTCCTAATATGTTATCAATTGTATGGGTTCTTTCTTATATACAAACTAAAACTATTTCTGAAAAACAACTTCTTTAGCTCTACATTCAATCTTAGCGTGATAAACTAAAAGCCAATCCATTCCCAAAATCATATCAAACTTGACTATGGGTAGAAAAACATGGTTTGTAGGTAAATTATTTCCACATACAACAATAGAAAGATTCTTATAATTACTCTTTGCTATAATATTTCCCCCTGGTGTTTTAACAACAAGTTCATACTTCATTTGTTCAGGTGATACATCCAATTTACCTAAAAATTATCAGAGATGAAGGAATTTTTAGATCCTGTATCGAACAAAACTTTAGAAAAATATGAGTAAATGAATAGAGTACCTGATACCACTTTGTTGGATGGACCGACATCTGCTAACGTAGTTGCAAAGGATCTCACTACACCTTTCAGCTTATAGTCTGGATTCTTTGCATCATTCAGATCTCATTTTAGGTAGGCATTTTCATAGTGACCCATCTCACCACATCTAAAACAATTAACATTTTTATTATTAGGATTAGTCTTAGGATCATTTTCATTACAATCTTGGGACATATGTCTAAACTTATCAAATTTAAAACACTTTCTAGTTTTGCTAATACATTCCCCAGGGTGCTTCTTGTCACAATTTTCAAAAACAGGAAACTGGATTTTTGTACTATGAGATTTATTTTGTTGATTCTTACCCATCACTTGCCATCTGGACCTCTTTTTCTCCTTGTTTCCAATATTTCATGTGATCATATGCAAACTCCATATCTAGCCTCCCTACACATCGGATAAGTTTCTCATAACTTTGGAATTCACGGTAGGCCAATTCCCTTTGATACCTTGGCTACAGTATTTAGTAAAAGTGGTTGATTTTTCTATCAAGATACTGAATAAGATTTGGAGAATACCTCATCAGTTGGGTGAAATTCGCTTCATACACAACCACTAAATATTCCTCCTTTTATTTCAATTCAAGGAATTCCTTCTCCATCCTAATTCACACCACCTTAGGAAAATATTTTTCAAGGAAAATACTTTTAAATTTATCCCACTCTAAGGCATAAATATCCTCTATATCCTTGATATTATTTACCATTTACCACCACTGATCTTCTTCACCTTAAAAACTATAAATGTAAAGACTTAACTTTTGATTATCTGAACATCCCATAACATCGAATATCTTTTCAACCGCTACAATCCATCCTTCAGCCACTATTGGGTCAAAAGATCCATTAAAAGCAGGAGGGTGTCGTCTCATAAAATGTTCCACTATTGTCATATTCTATTTTGGTAACTCTATTTTTTCTTTTTCATGGATGCCACCACTATTTATTTCTTTCATTATCTGATCCATTACTACCCCAAACTACTCGGTTTTAATCCCTACTATTTCGGGCTACAAATTTGGAAAGATGTCGTTCTGCCGGTGCCTCTCCTCTTCAATTTCTCTATTTCTTCTGTGGACAACCATTCTGAACAATAATATCTTAGACAAAGCAACACAATAATCTTTAAATTATATAACATTTCAAATTAATCATAGAGGAAAAATCATTTATGGTATTCATTCAACATCATCATAAACCCTAAAGTTATCTAAACCATCCACTGATGCCAACTATAAGGACTCGACATTATTAGATTAAATAAAATTGAATTAGACAAGAAATAAATTCCTTTTACATTGAGTATCCTTTCAAGATTATATCTTTAGATAATTGGTACATAATACGTTCATAACATTACACATTGTTATAGAGTGGATACCATAAAAACAGTTTCCATTTTTTTCAAAATATAAAACATTAAAGCTTAAATCATGATTTCTTTGACTAATCTTAAAACGTTTAACTTAGATTATTTATTTGTATTATTCATACTTATAACCTGTGAAAAACATTTAAAAACATGGGATAAGCACAAAATCTTAGTAATTTATATAAAATAAAGAAAGAACACATTAGTCCATGAACACTTGTAACATATGAAATCATTTCCAAAAGACATTATTGTCACCCATAAATACTTACTTTGTGAAACATGAGATTTACACATGATCCAAACAAAACATAAGAACATAAATAGAATCATAATGGTATCCTGGGGATTTACTTACATAATCTTGTAACCTTATCATCTACCTTAATATTTGTAACCCTCACAGCTACCTTACAATTTGTGTAACCATCACAGTTATACTTGGAGTAACCATACGACCGACCTCCAACATACACATACCCAATGCATTGTAAGGAAATATAGTTCCCACACTTCATCATAAACAATTCCCAATAACTAGAACATAATCATAAAACAGGAATAATATCCTAAAAACATTTCTTTTGAATTTTGTAAAACTGAATTTTAAAAGATGATTTTAACAGAAAGGTCCCTTATAAATATCACATAATTGAAGTGAGAATTAATAGAGTGAATGGAATATGTATAAACATTGTAAACACACGTAATTAATCATATTATATACAAAACCAATCACACAAACAATTTTAATACCAAATAAATAATGAATTATAAGGTTAACACAAAGGATGAAAATCGGGTTAAGAATTCCCTTACCTCGGGTTTTTTATACATAAAACTCATTTAAACCTCCTGTATAATAGTTAAAAGAGTGTTATTAATATATTAAATAATCATATCCATATTTAAAATACCTTATATGATCATTTAATCACATAATTTCACCCTTTAATTGTTAGTATTTTGTTCCTTGCATTGTTTTGGGTGAGTTCTTTACATGATTTTCATGATAGGTTCATGATGGATTGTTTTTGCCGATTGGAAATGAAACTCAAGTATTGGAATAGAGTATTATTTACATTTTTCTAGAACTATAAATTATACCATTTATCATTTTTAATTCTTACATGATGATGATTCAAAAGTTATAACATTAATGATGTTTGTTAAGATCATTTTAGTGGTTCTTTGATAAAAACAACTTATTTTGTTTTATAAATTAAAACCATATGTACAAAAGAATTATAGAAGCATGAATGAGAAATAATAAATATAGGATAACCTGGTTAAACAAAAAAAATGGTTTCAGGACCAATCTTGAAGGAAGTAAAAGAATTTTAAATCACATTGTCCACGATGTCGGTAAATCGACACATCACGGAAGGTGTTTTAATACCTTTAATAAGTGGGAGAGGGGAAGAAAAATGATGTTTAATTTTCCATGAAAATGAGAAAATCCAGAATATACATGATTTCTGGAGTTTCCATGCCTCTTGGGTAAGAGGTTTTGAGGAAAGAAAAGAGAGGAACTCAAAATAAAAGAATAGTTGAGAAATCCCATACTAAAAATTCAGCAGCCTAATGGCGATGCAACATGGTTTTATAAAACATTAAAAATGGAGGGAACATGGGTCACTCATCCAGAAATGAATCATAAAATAGAATATATAAATAATAATAAGGAAATAAGAACATGGTATGGAAACTGGAAAGTTATACCATGTAAAAGAGAACTTGAATGGAAAAAAGAAAGAAATTGAGAATTTTCTTACCATGTAGAGTAACTCCTAGAACTTGAAGGTTGGGACCTTGGGGGCATGAGTAAAACACAAGAGGAAAACTAGGGAATTAAGGAGGCCAAATCTTCGTTGAGGAAGAATTTTGAATGAATTTTATGAAGGAATGGGTTTGTATTTATAGCAAAAGTGAGAGAATATTTTCATAATCTCCAAGGGACACCTCATTAGTGGTATTTGAAAAAACATGGCCTTTCCCATGGTATTTAACCTTAGTATTCACCACTTGGGACACCTAAAATCTTAGTTTACTTTACACAAGTCTACCAGATTTATTACATCATTAATGATGTCATTAACACATCGAAACTCAAAACTGTATTTTTAATATTCACCCAAAAATCAATTGTTTCAGAAAAATCCCAAAAAATAACCCTAACAATTTTTTGACATATAGAATTAAAAAACGAAATCCAATTTTTGAAAATAATTTTAAAAATATTATTAATTTAATTTTTATATAAAATCATACATAATTCAAAATTTAATAATTTAAAAAACTCTAACTGCTTTTATATCTCATTGAAAAATTAACCAATATGTCATTACCTTAAAGCCATAAGAAAATAAAATAATAATATAATTTACTATTCATTAGGGTCATATTACTATTCATATCACTATTCATAAGGGTATGTTCCTATTCACCAAAAAACAAGTTGGTTCCATTAGATTCCAAATAACATACTGAACACAATTATATATGACCATTTTTTGAAATTCAAAACATAGAAGTAGTAAAAAAATTAGAGTCTAGTAATAAATATCTACTTAAAACAAAGTTTCATGCATTTTAATTTATATTTAGAAAACCTTGGGGTGTTACAATATTCTTAGTTTTAGGGATCATTGTTTCATCCCAACATTCATGAGTAGATTAGTCTTATTTTATTATCATGGTTCATCATGGGTAATTCATCCAAGCACTACAAATATGTATTAGGACATGAGACGATGATTCTGGTGGCCAGGAATGAAGCATGGAATTTTTGATTTTTTTTGACCCACTATTACAATTTCCAATAGATAAAGGAAGTGCATCTGAAACCTTCTAGTTTTCTCCTTCCACATCTAGTGACAGTTTGGAAATGGGATAAGGTATCCATGTAATTTTTAGTTAGATCCCCATTGACTCCCCGGGGGAGGAATTCTATCTGGGTGGTAATTGATCTGCTGAAAAATTTAGTTCATTTTATTCTGACTAGGCAATCTGATAATGTTGAAGATCTGGGTTAGCCATATATATATATATATATAAGATTGTGAGGTTATATGGGTACCTTCTTCAGTTGTTTAAATCATGGAACCTAGGTTTACTTCAGGGTTCTGGAGGAGTCTCTAGGAGGTGATGGTGACTTAGGTCAGGTTGAGTACAAATTTTCATCTATAGTCAGATGGAAAGATGATGAATTTTATTCAGATTTTGGAGTATATGCTATATGCATATGTCTAGGATTTTAGTGGATCATGGGATAGCCATCTAGAACTGGTTGAGGTTTCCTATAATATTTGTTATCATTTTTTTATCAGAATAGATATTTTGAGGATTTTTATTGTCACCCATGTACGTAACCTATTTATTGGGATGTGGTGGGTGACTATTCTTTGGTGGGAATGAGTTTAGTTCAATATATGTCTGTGAGAATTAAAGATATATTTTACTGTCTTGTTATAGTGTAAAGTCGATAAAAATATTATGTGGATCAATGGCATCTCTGTTTGGAGTTTCTCTTAGGTGGTTATGTTTTCTTTAAAGTTTCTCCATAGTTGTGTCACCATCATCTTGGAAAAATAGGGAAAGTTGTCCTAGAGATATGTTGGACCATTTGAATTCAATTAGTGGTTTGGGTAGGTTGCTTATCAGTTGGAATTTTGAATTCATTTGATATGAATTAATTATATTTTCTACATATCATTTCCCAGGAACTACCATCCCAATCTCTCTCACATTCTGAGTTGGGATTGATTTAGAGCTATATGTTTCTATTTTTGAGAATCCAGTTGAGATAATTAACTTTCAATTGAAAGTATTTCATGGGAAGTCTATTTTTTTTTGTCAGAGTGTTATCGTGACACGAATTAGATTCTCATGAATCTTGGTAGTGTGAGTCGCTAATGAGGGAGTAGTGGCCTCGACTAATTACCATAATTCATTATTCCATATGACTTCTCAGGGATGGAAAGTCTTTTTGAGGAGAGTTTGTAACATTGTATTACATACTTTTATGTATTTTCCTTATCTTTTCTATTTTTCCTCTTGAATTGGGTGCATCTTTGGACTCCCAAGGATAGAGAACATTTTATAAGAAAAATGTCCTAAATTTCAATGGTGTGTGTTGTTTGAATTAATAGAGTATGGGTATAAATGTAATAATGGATTTTTGGGGTTCTCTCGGAGTTCGGAAAATGCCTATGGTGGTTATCTTTTCATGTAAGAATCTATAGTTTTCATTGTTTATAGGAAATGTACATGTTGTTTAAAGAGTACACGGTGTGTAATGGTTGTCAGACTCATGTCGTGAGCTGAGTACACAGCATGAATGATTACACACTATGTAAGGTTTATTCATCATGTAATGTTAAAATATAGGTTTTTAATTAAAAATGAGATAATTTTTTTGGCGTATCTGATTCCATAGGATTACACGATGTGTAAACAAATTACATGTCGTGTAACTATAATGAATAAGGATTTTAGGGTGATTTTGAGCTGATATGTTTATTAATTCTTCTAAAGATCTCTCCCCTCTCGACCTAGGAATCTCCTACGGTGATTTTATGAAACTCCATTCAATCATGATTGATTCATTTGGAATTGGATCATTAGGTCAGTTACACTACATCTCTCCCGGTAAGAGATCCCTTTTTATTCTATGTTTCCTTTGATCAAGGTATCATTGTTGCATTATGCTATTATTTTTATTGATTCATGGTGATGTTTCATTTGACTATTTTATAGAACTGTTGAGTGATCTTGTTTTGTGGGTTGTTTTCTATGATGGTTGCGGTGCATTGGGTGTGTGTTCTTGAGGTATGTGTTGTTTAGTCTTCTCTTCCAACCCTTTTGTTAAATTGAATAAATTCTAAGGGGTGTATATTGTTCTAGGGCCTCCATTTTCATTTTTGGTTTCTCAATTATGGTGGAATCCACTACAAGCATGTGCAACCCATGTTTTAAGGTAGTCAATCCTATCTCTAGCCCATGTTAGTGAACTTCTTTGGTCGAATTTTTGCAAACTTGTTTTATTAAATGAAATGGAATAATATGACTTATTTTTTAGTGCCTGTGTGGAACTAGGTTTTTATAAAATATGGATTTCACCTTGTTTTAGTAAATAGAAAGGGTTTTCCAAAATAATTATAAAATGGTTTTATTAAATGGTTTTTGAAGCACGAAATAATGAAGTGTTTTGGAAAATATAGCACATTGGAAGCCTTCAGTACTTAGGTGAAAGGTATAGTAATAGTACCCATACACAATTGAGGGATTTTCTTATGGGTCTTTACTCTAATCCTAATGCCTGTTTTTTAGGGAATTATTAGACTTGTTGGGGGTTCACTTTCATGGTAGTTTCTCTACTCTCTATGTGTCATGACCTGCCCCTCAGGGTCCGTGTCGTGACTACCCCAAGTCTGCCTTCCATAGGCCAGGGGCTGGGGACTAGCACCGAAAAGGAATATCTCTATATCAGGAAGGAATTTCCTTTAAACTTGTACAAACACACATTCCCAGAACACAACAAGAAGTAAATAAAAAGTAAATAGCTATAGTAAAAAGTATAATGAAAGTAAACAGGTCAGAATACAGGCCCAACTGAAATGTACAATTACAAATTAAAAGAGGAAATAACTCCTGGATCATCCACCGAGGATCCTACCTGAAGGGTAGGTACTGATCGTCTCCATAGAACTCCACATCATCCTGTATCCTCCATGAACTGCCTGATCTTGGATCCCTCAAGTCTCACCCCAGCTGCTCGTCGTATACACAAGACATAACAAGGTGTGGGCGAAACTTGTGAAAGTGTGAGTATAACAATACCCAATAGGGACCCCGAGACCCCCGAAAGTGTCACAGAATTATACAAAGGAAAACCACAAAGCATGATCTCAATCAAAAATCACAAACCAATAGACATAGGTCAAACTAGGTATAACTTAAGTACAAAATTACAGATGATTAGTAATAAGGCTAGATCATCTTATTCTGTTAAGAGGCATTGTTGCTGACCCACACAGGATCGATAGGTAACTTACCCCCACTGAACCACACATGATCGATAGGTAACTAACCCCTACTGAACCACATATGATTGATAGGTAACTAAACACCGCTAACCCACACAAGATCGATAGGTAACTAACCCCCACTGACCCACACTGGATCTGAACCACACAAGATCGGTATGCGCTGACCCACACAAGATTGCTGAGCACTGACCTACATAGGATCTGACCCACAAAAGATCGGTATGCGCTGACCCGGAAAAGATTGCTGAGCGCTGAACCACACAGGATCCGATAGATGCTGACCCACACAGGATCGATATTCTTTCTTTATGTTACATCCAGCCACAGGATTCCACGCACCCGATGAGCTCAAGTTTCATAGAATCTTCCCCTTGAGATATCGGTCATACATATACTACCACTAAGATCCACAAATTAGTAACCCAAAGGACCACCATGTCGTAAGTGTTCCAACGCGACAGACGATGCGTCAATCGGACACCCGATCTATGAGTTATAAGCATTTTAGTTCAGGGGGCCGATTGGACTCGGGTTCAATCCAATGCGATCATAATCGAACTGTTTTCAAAACTCAAGTTGAGCATACCAAAAGGACCATCTCACTCCAAGGGTCCCATCACCATAGACGGTTCATCAAACTGATGACCAGATTTTAAGAGATGGCCCATTCACTGTTTCTGGGTCTGGGTCTGGTCCGACCTGGTCAGATCGACCCGGTCCGGCTAGGCTGGGCCGCGGTGGGCTCAGCCTACTGGGCCGCGGTCCAGCCCGACCTGTAAGAGGGGTGCCCGATCCACCAGGGGGTGGCCTACATGGCAGGTGGCCCACTGGGCGGTGACCCACTGGGATAAAGACTTCATAGAGCTGGCATAAGTCTTATACTGACAGGAGATGGATACCGTTAGAGCTTGAGGAGGGAGACCATGTCATCATATGGTTCTCACCCTGATGAGGATTATGAAGGTTTTTCCAGGGCAGAAAACTTTCTTTGAGGTTCATCAGACCTTTATATATTTTTAGTATAGTCAGCGAGGTGGCATACTGCCTAACTCTTCCCCCACAGATGCACTGGGTGCATAATTTCTCCCATGTGATGTAGCTGAGGAGATACGTGCATGATCCATCTCACATTATCAACTAGGTCGAGTTGGACTTTGACGATGAGACAACTTTTACAGAGTTCCCGGTGAAGATAGAGGTTCAATTGGAGTGAGTCCTTTGTGGACGGGGGATACCTCTAGCGCGAGTTTTGTGGCAGCACAGAAACCTCCAGGAGAGCATATGGGAGTGGGAGGCTCAAATTAATGCTCAGTACCCTCTTTTGTTTGGTTTGACTTGTTTTAACTTTTAGGGATGTAAAACCCAAAGGTGAGGAAAATGTAATATCCCATAATTTCTGTATAATTTTTTTTATTTATATGAAATTATTTCAAGACCGTGAAATCTGAAGGTACGTAATTACGAGGCTCGGAGAGGCCGGAATGATCCGTCGAAAAAATTTTAACATTAAAATATCATGCATTAGTGGTTTTCTTGAAAAAGAGGAATAACTCTTAAATGGGTTTCTGGATCAGAAATATGAGGGAATCGTTTCATTTAGGATAGTAGGTTTACCCTAGGTATGAATTAAGTTTAGTTGGCATAGGCCTCCAATTGGAAAAACCATAAATGGCTTAACCATAAATAAATTAATTAAATATTTTTGTTTTATTTTTCAAATTCTTATAACTCATGAACAGTGAATCATATTAAAAATTGGAGACCACCGACGAACTCGTGATAGTATTATTTCCTCAGTATGAAAATAACATTGGCCGACATGGGCCACCAGTGGAAGTTAGTTTTTGGTCGTAAATAAAATAATTAAGTGACAATTATTTTATTGTAAAATCCATAAATTCTAAATGGTAACTCAGATTGAAAATATGAGAGTACTTTTGAGCTCAGGAGGGAGTGTTCTCCTTAGGCGGAGCCTAAACTCGATCGTAGCAAGTCGAGATTTACTGTTATAAATTTTCTAAACATTTTTGCAGGTACGTTCAGTAAACGTACGGGTGGTGTTTTATCTCTTTACTCGTTGCTCGTATTAAAAATACAAGGGCACCGTTGAATCCACAACGTTGGCCGCGACGGAAGGCAGGACCCGATCCGGTGGGTCTTGTATACCATTTACAGGTGCCACATGGCACCACCGCTGTGTAGGAGTTCAACGGCCTCTGGGTAGTTTGGAAGACTAGGGGAATCCCCCCCCACCCCGTGTTGTCTAGGGAGGGTCGCGCCTCAGGCATCCGGTCCGCCTGTCCAGCGGGGAGGCGGCCCGCCCTAGCTGACACCTAGAGGGTGATTCCCCCAGTCTTCTGAATGGCCCAAAGGCCATTCAGCTCCTCCGCAGTGGCGGCTCCACATGGCACCGCCAGGTGGTAAGTAGGACCCGCTGGAGGTGGTCCTTCCTTTTGTGGTTGACGGCCGGTGTGTCGTCCGCCTTCCTCTAGTTCACTGCGGCTGAATAGCAGCGGCCTGAGTCCTCTAGGGCGCTGGTGTGTCGCTTCCTCCATCCACCATGACTGACAATCCATGACCGGTTCATCCAGCGGTGCGGGTGCACCACCTCCTCCCTTGTGGTCAGTTGGTGCCAGCCACCGCCTTTGTCCCTGTCGGCACCGGTTGCCGACACCGCCACTCCGACGGTCTTCCATGGAGAACAAAAAGGGTATCAAAGGTAACTAAGGGTTTGGGTTGTGTTCGTTAGGATCACGCCCTTCGCGTTAGTTCATAATCTTGTGGGAGGATAAAGGATTCAAGGAATTCACTTAAATTAAAGAAAAGCAAACCCCTAATTCATAACCCCGTTCGAGAACATCTATGATTGATGGTGGATTGGTGATCTTTGTTCTCTCTAAAGGATTCCAGCGACGCTGCTTGCATGTCATCCTTCAGTTCGGGGTTTCAGTATTGATCGTCACCACTCACCGGAACCAGCTTCGTCCTCCAAGGGTTGGTCATCTCGGCACTCCTTCACCACTTCGTTGCTTGGAAAAGTTTTGCTGACACCTCTCCCCAAGCTCTATATAAATATGATAGGGGGAGGGTGTCTGAGAGTGCTGAGAATTGATGGGGGATCATTAATTAGGAATCTTCCTAGTTCCCCAACATTGTTGTTACTAATATTGAATTTTCAATCCATTTAATGGTTTGACTCATCGTTGGTCCCACACTCCGCTTGTCTGTTAGGGAAAAAGATAACAAAGAAAGAAAATAAAATATCAAGTTGTTTTATTATTCTCTTAAAACTCCCAAAATATAACTTTTTCTCTAGATCTACTATGGTCAAAGTAAATCCTTCCTTAATCAAATCCCAGTACTACCGATTCAACGGTGCCCTCGTATTTTTAATTCGAACAACGAGTCAAAATATAGAAAACACCTCCCACGCGTTTACTGAACATACCCGAATTTTTTTTAGAAAATTAATAATAGACACCCTTGAATTGTACCCATCAAGGTTAGGCTTAAACTAAAAAGAAATTGCCCCCATGAGCTCAATAGTACTCTCATATTTTCAATCTGAGTTACCATTTAGAAGTTATGGATTTTGTAATAAAATAATTGTCAATTAATTATTTTATTTATGTCTAAAAACTAAATTCCACTAGTGGATTGCATCTGCCAATGTCATTATCAGCCTAAGTAAAGCATACCCCCATGAGTTTAGTGGGGGTCTCAGATTTTCAATTTGATTCACTGTTCGTGAGTTATAAGAATTTGAAAAATAAAATAATTTTATTTAATTATTTTATTTACGGTTATGAAATTTTCAGATTTTCCCATTAGAGGCTTGTGCTAACTAAAGCTAAGCCCCGCCTAGGTTAAACCCGCCATCTTGAATGCAATGATGCCCTCAGATTTCTGATCTGGAGACCCATTTAAGATTTATTCCACTTTTTCCTGAAAACCACTCATGCATGCTATTTTAAACATAACATTTTTTTGACAGATCATTACGGGCATTACGAGCCTCGGAATTACGCACTGTTAGATTTCACAGTATCGAAATAATTCAATATAAATAAATAAAATATTCAAAAATTCTGGGATATTACACTAGGCTTGATGCATATGTCTAGACTCTTGATGTGTACATTATGTTCTATGTTGGGTACACTTTTTCTAGCTATCAAGATGTAGTGTTATCCTTGGTTTGATGTTACCCATGTTGCTTCTTGGACAATTTGGGGTGATTTTAGTTTGTAAGGATTTGTTTTACTACCATGGATTTGATATGATATGTGATGCATGATTTGTTTTGACATGATATATCTGGTGTGATATATATATTAAATTATTTGAAACTAAATTACCTTATATATTTGTAAATGTAAAAAAGGGGTAAATTAAATTGTTTTTCCATACTTTTGATATAAAAACAACAAAATTGTATATCATGAATTGTTTTATTTAAAGATTAGAATTCTAGGATTTTTGTTCAAAGACCTGATAGGGATCACTTGGACGAGACCCTACTGAGCATGTTAAATCACACCCTACATACCCATTCAGTGGTGTGTAGACCTGGTTATGTATTCTGATGTAGGGATTGGAAAAGAACCATAGTGAGGCTAAAAGGTTTTTTATTAGTTGGGTTTGGGTAGCTGGATGGTGAGATGGTGTGGGGTTTCCCATTCTATCACATAGAGACTATTTGAGTAGTTGTTTTAGTTTTTTTATCATCCTTTGTTGTTGGACTTGTCTCATGGAGATTTTTATGCTACCTTTTCAAATGTATCACTTCTATATTATTAATATTTTATAGAATATATTTTATCATCTATTGTTTTCTCTAATATGTGTATATATGCCATGTTTTTTCTTCAGTTTGGGTGGAATCATTCCCTCTTCTTATTTTTTGATGCTCTGATTCTAGTCGACAACCCATGTGGATTGGGAATACCCTTTAGGTATGTGGAATATTGGGTCGGGTTCTAGTATCGAGAGGGTATATGGGTCGGTTAGTTACATGTTGTGGTCAGTTCTAGTTGATGACATGATGTGGAGGTATATGGATGCAGCGAAGGTCATGGGATGGACGTATATTAGTCATGGGTTGTTGTTGTTGGACATGTATTATATGTATATAATGATGACTGAGGTTATAGGTTGACTAAGTTTACAGGTTGATTGAGGTTGTATATAAATTGTTGTGGATGTATGATGGTTTATGTATAATGAGTTCATTGTGCATTTATTGTCTAGTTTATTGTATGAATGAGTTTCAATATGCATTTTTTTATTATACTTTGCAAAGAAATATTTTTTTCATAATATATTAAGCGGCCATTTATGATAAACGCTACTAAAAAGGTACATTAAAAAATATTTAGTGGGAGTTAATAATAACCATTTCTAAATATAACACCCACTAAATTATATAGCGACAATTATGTTCATTTTACCTATTTTATTTTTGGTTTATTTAAAAAAAACACATTATTTAAAACATTCAAAAAGTCCTCTAAAAATAACTACCATTAGAAAAATAAAAGTTTCTCAGCCCACCATTTTTGTAGTTTGATCATACCATAAATTGATGGATTTAATCAAATAATTATATGGTTCAATCATATTATTAATAGATAGTTGATAAAAGTTGTCACTAGAATACCCCTTCCCCACAAACATGCATTGCTTAGATAAGATAACCTTATCAGATTTGAATGAAACCTGAAATACAGTCTTACATAAAAGATAAACATATACTTGATTATTCTAAATATCAAGTGCATACAATGAATTTAAAAGATTCAAATTTTTCCTAGAATCAAAATCTAGTTCCATGCTTCACTTCTATAAATTTGGGATTATCTAGAGCTAGCCTTTATTAGTGATAGCTAAAATCCCTAATAAAGGTCACCATTATTAGCGCTAGTAAAAATCACTAATAAAGGGTGCCTTTTATCAGTGATAAAATAAAAATGATGATAAAGGATAGTATTTATCAGTGTCTTTTTAGTGCTGATAAAAGGTACCCTTTATCAGTGATTTTTTTAGCACTAGTAAAATGACCCTTTATCAGTGCCTTTTTAGTGCTAATAAAGACCACTTTTATCGATGCTTGAAAAAAGCATTAATAAATGGTACATTTTATTAGCACTACAGAAAAACTATTGATAAAAGAAACCTTTGTCGGTGTTTTTTTTCTAACACTAATAAAAGTGGCCTTTATAATCAATGATAAAGTGTCCTTTTATCAATTATATCAAAAAGTGCTGATAAAGGATACCTTTTATCTGTGCTAATAAATTTCTGATAAAATCTACCCTTTATCAACGCTTTTATTTTAGCACTCATAAAAGATACCATTTATTAGTGATCTTTTCGAGCACTTATAAAGGGTATATTTCATAAAAATATTTTATATTATTTAAAATAATATATTAGTATATAAACGTATTTATATTGATATTAATATAATATATTTTATTAAATATGAATTATAAAAGACTAAATATGCTTTTACACTTAATATAAAATATATTTAGAGAGAATGGATTATAAAGTAATTAAAAAATAATATTAATTAATAATTTTCTAATAATTATTAAATAATAGTCATTTAATACCAATTAGATGACATAAAACTTCAATAAATGAATGAATGATCTTAGATAAGATGAAAACATGACTTGAACTTCAGACATTCATAAATTTTCATTCAGGTGTTTGTCTGAGTTTTACCACATATAAAATTGAATCATACAAAGATATCTATATCATGTTGATTTGGGGGATTCTTGATCACTATTTTTGTGGTAAAAAAGGCCTTGACTCACTGCGAAATTGATTTTTTAGTTGGGATACCCTAATTTTTTAATATTCAATGGGGATTTAACTTCTTTTAAGAGGGTCTTATTATACTTTTTGGGTTGATACTTAATTTATTCTCTAGGTTTACATTTATATAGATATTATGATTTGTAAATTTTATCATTTTCCATACTGTAGTTTTATTTAAAATTAAATATATTCTGGTTTCATTATATGTACATATAATAAATCAACTGTATAAATAAATTTTTAAGCATATTTTATAAAAAAATATTTTTAAATATATAAATCATATAGAAATAAATATTTTTTATTCATTTTATTTTAAATAAAAAAATAACCATTTTATTTACCTTTTAAAAATACATTTATATGCATATATACCTATACAAGTAAGTTTTATATAAAAATATGTGTGTGTCAATGAAAAATATATAGTTATGTGTAATTATTTTTGTGTGTATGTGCAAAATATAAATCTGTCTGTGTGTGTGTAAATATGTGTGTATGTGTGTGTATCAGTATCGTGTAAATACGTCATATATAAATGTATTTATATAAATATATCATTATAATTATCATTAAATATAGAATATAAACATATTTATTGTAAATATTTATAAATACATTAGAAAACATTTATATCTAAAAATAAAATTATATGTAAATATGTATAAATATATATATATATATATATAAATAAATATATTTAAAATGTATGAAATTTATATCTAAATATACAATATATTGAAATATCTGAAAAATGTTTTTAAAAATAATTATATAAATCCAATGGAATTATTTATTATCCATTTTATTTAAAACAATATCTAACCTTTTTCAAATTATAAAAATATATGGATATATATATATATACTTATACAAATGTATATATAATGTTTATATATACATATGTGTGTATTAACAAATGTATATATGTTTATATTTATATTCTAATATATGTTAAGGAATATTAATATATAATATATTTAACTAAATATAATTATATATATGTCTCACACATAAACATATATTTTAAAAATGTATTTAAAAATAATTATATAAATATATGAATACAAAAGATGTATGTATATATATATATCCTAAAATATAGAACAAAACAATTTTGGTGCGTGGTAAATACATTGAAATTGGAAAACGGAGGTCTAAGGATCGAATCTAGGGTGTGCACAGGTGAACAATAGGCTGAGCAATGGAAAAGTGCTGAAAAAGGGGCATTTTGAGTGCTAACAGGGGGAGTGGGGGAAGCGTGGGTTCCAAGTGGGGGTGGGGTGGGTGGATAAAAAGTTCTAACATTGGTGGTGTGAAGTTATAATAGTGGGTGGATTACTCAAAAAAATATTATTATTTTTAAATTTTATCAGTGATTAAGAAACCAATGATAAAGGTGGTTTTTATCAATGCTTTTTATAAGCACTAATAAATAGATCCTTTATCATTAGTCATTTAGCACTAATAAAGGATAACTTTTAGTGGCCCTTATATCAACATCATTTTTTTAGTGATGATAAATCCAATTTCTAGCACTTATAAAAGTGTGATTTTTGGTAGTTGTTCCTTAATTGATGACATGAATGCTTGAATTATTTATGAGGTGTACTTCCTTCATGATGTCAATTTCTTCAAATGTTTAGAAAATTCAATAATCCTTGCAAAAATGCACTATAGATCCAAAATCAGGACACCATCGCATCATTTTTAGTGTCATATTGACTTAGGATATCATCACAACTAGATTTTCTTCATTCTACATAGTTTTAGAGGGTTTGTTCAATTTCTTTTGGTAATAATGTTTCCTTGAAAATTTTCCTCATTTTCTATAGACAAATCATTCTATTTTATTCTTGGAATTGTTTCCTTTCTTCGTAAATTGTTGAATTTTCTTCATGGTATGTAAGAAAGATCTTTTTGGCACCTTTCCCTCAATGATATGAATCTTCTAATGAAAAATTGAATCCATACACATGTCTCTCAACATGATTTATTTTTCAATGTGAAGAAGTTTTTTTTTATTATTCCTAGGGAAAAACATCACTTCTATTCAATACATTTTTTATTATTATTTTAAAAAAGAAACTTTTTGGTTAAGTGGGATCCAAAAAATCATAATTCCATGCATTGGACCACAAAACATTAGATTCAAACATCAATTTTCAATTTTCAAAATTCAAAAATAGAACTGCATCACTACCTCAGGCCATGTCTTGCTTCGTGTTGTGAACCCTGACAGAAAGAGAAGCCATCATAACATTAGGTCACTGGTGAGGAATGATCATTGGAGTCTAATTTCATCATTGTAAAATCACCATCGTCGTTTAAAAACACACAAAATGATCACCAAAAACTCAGAATCATCATCAATGAACATTGTTAAGGGGGAAAGCACCACTACCGTCGTTGAGAACCAAAACCGATCACCATAAACCATCAAAACCATGAAAGGATTTATTCAATCCATCACAAAGAACAAACCCTCGAGGAGCCCAGGGAAAGAGACGAAACAACCATAGTGAATCGTCTCATGAAACACAATCGACAACTCGGACCTCACATCCCAAAACTCCTCGAGAACCACCATGTTAAACCGACTAGGGGAAGCTTGGTGGAAACCAAGATCCAGAGAAAATAATGGAAAAAAAGGCATCAACAACGGGATGAAACTACCTCCATGACCACCAAACCCAGCCTTTAGAGCCACCACTAGGAGAAGAACATCAAGAAATTACATCATCAAGGAAGAACACCAAACAGAACCATACAAAATTTCGAACCCTATATATCACTAAGAGAGAATGGATCACACTCTGAGGAGAGTGAGGGGACATCCTTGACATACACAGTGTCAAAAATCATTAGAAAAAGAAATGTGTCCAGATCTAAGGCCAGGTTTGAAATCCCTATACACCAGATATGTCTCTAATGTTGCTTCATGATGAAGTGAAGAAGAAACTACTCTTATGAGGGAACCCTGAGAGAAGATAGTTCAGAAAGAGAGGCTGCCACAGGATTTGAGACATGTGAAAAATAAAGAAGGGAGTGTTGGTATGAATATGAATATGATGAAGTTGACGAGGAGGAAAACAAATAGATCAATAAACGTTGCTACATCATTGGGGAAGAAACCCTTAGAAGGAGATTAAGCTCACTTAGGATAGAAATCCAAGAGATAATGGAGCACATAAACTTACTCCAATACTATCTTGTTATCAACCATCTTGAATCTATGATATTTTGAAATAAAAAATTTACTTTTACTTTATCCCCTAACTTTGTACATGAATTCGACCATGTACCATATCTCTCAAGTGGACTTAATTTTGAGAAATTAATCATAAAGATGATTTGATAATTTTTTGACAATATTTCATTGATGGAAAACCTAATTTTATTCCCATTTTTCTTCATTTCATAAATTTTTTCCACTTGTTTCATGTCAATGGGAGTTCCATACATATTTTGAGTTGGTACATCAAGGGTTAGAGGAATTCTTGGTTCAAGAATGTAAAAGATCTTTAATATTTCCAAAAGAAACTCCATCTGGTCTCTCCATTAGAATAAGTTATTTCTATCAAAAGTTTCACATTTTTTCGTATCTTGGTTCATCACATTATGATATTCAGAATCCATCTTATTGGTTTTTTTATTAAAAACCTTTTTAATGTTGAAAATATTTTAAACATAATAATAGAAAATAGAATATAAAAACTTAACACATTGAAGTGTGATGATATCACAATCCAAAAGGGTTTAATATACCCCCAATTAGGTTTTGTAGGGTTGTAACATAAATCTCCCTATTGGATACTATAAAAGTGGTGAATAACTTTATACAACAATTTCAATGTTCTTCTATGAGATCATAGATTTTAGATTTAGGTAGTTATAGATAGGAAGTGGGGATAATTATTGTTTGAAGTTTTCATAGCATAATTATTTGTAGATTAAAATAGATTCTAGATGTGCCAACTCGGTTGCACTGAATCATCAAATAAGGTGTTCATACATTCAAAACCTCACATTTATTCAGGATTTGTTTTTTGTGTATATGATACTTATAAATTGGTCAGGCCTATATGGTTTAGACTGGAAAAAACCTGACCCATTTGTTAATAACGTTTGGCTGAACCGACCCTAACATGACTCTTTAATTAATCATGCCTTGAAAGAAAATCTCAATTGGACATAATGCATTATTAAATAAAATAAATTTGATATATAATGATATTTAATAAATATAAAAGTTAAAACATTTTAAAAAATATAATTATAATATAACTTAATCAGGTCAGTTGGGTTACTTATTAGGTCACTAATTAAAGAATGAGCCCAACCCTATTTTTAATCATGTTTTAAATTTAGGCCTATTTAATAAACGAGATTAAAAAATTATCCCCTAATAGGCCTTTTTTATCTAGTAGGGATTATCATATAGGACAAGTCTTGTGACCCATATAGAGTTCTATATATATATAATATGCATATATATAATTGTGACGCAATTTTTTTCCATTAAAACAAACACCGTCAAAAGTAAATATTGGATCACTTACATACTCAAGGAACTTTTAGGTTAAGTTTTTTAGAGAATTAGGAAAAACTTTTACATATCTTAGAAAACTAAAAAAATGTACCATATAAATATATATCATCTCCCAAAATTTCTTCAATTCTATAACCCTTATTAGACATATCATACTTAAAACATTTCTTCATTACCCGAGGAAAATAAATCATAATAAAGGGTGAACTGAGATACTTAATAAGGGTAACCATAGGAGACATCAAATATTACGTAATAATAACATGATTATAAGGTTATATGAATATGAAATTTGAAAATTATACCATGTGTATCATAATATTGAGTCATGGAATAAATCTACTCAGCTCATAAGACGTGAATCATAAAAAAATCAAAGAACATAATCCATGAGAGCATTACATAAGACATAGAATTGTGGCATACACATAGGAATAGAAAATCCATAGGTGGATACATCTCTTGGGATAGACACACCACCATCCCCACTAGTAGCCCTTTCCACATAGTAGAATGGATTTACTACCCAATCCATTATAGTAGTCAAGGTTCACTACCAAGAATATCGTAATGGACATAGTCTCTTACTGAACCGAGTTCACTCCTTGTTCCAATCCTCTCTATCTCTTAAGATATAAATAATTATCCAATTCATTGGAAATAGATATAGATCGAACCAATCAAATAATGTAAACCAAACATATGTGTTTCATAATAACATAAATCATTCAACATACCAGAAACTATGAAAGTAAATGGGTTACATAAATATTTCATCATAATAGAACCCATGGAAAAGAAATGGATTTCATAAACATCATTTCATCATAAACATAAATAATACAGATAAAGAATAAGGATGGTATCCTTGTTTCGTATACACATTAAATAATAATTAACATCAAGTAATGTCAGATTATATATAAAATGGATTTGAAAGATCACATGGAATAATTCTTGAGGAATATAACATTTCCATTTTAAAATCACTTCTATTTTTTTAAAATACACTCTTATAAATAGAAAAAATTACATTGAAAATAAACTTGTAAATGAAGATTCATTGAATTGAATATGCATGAAGGTGGTAAAATCCTCTCATGTTGTATAAGTTTATAAAACATTCCCTTCATATTTTTTTCAGAAAAGTCACAAAGTATCGTGTTTAGAAAATGATAAACATATTCCATTAAAAGCATTTTTCATAAAAATAAAACATGGGAAAAATGAATTTAAAAATTCATAAGAAAATAGAAAAAACTTTTTTGAAAATATTTTTATAAAACATGTGCATGGAATATAAATATTCTCTAATGGATGCTTAAATATAAACAAGCCCAAATAATGATGAGATTGTGAAATAAAACTTTACCATTTTGGTAACATTTGAATCATAAGACATGTTAAATAAATAACTCTATATGGATATGTATTTTTCAAAACATTTAGTGATAATAATAATAATAATAAGACTTTCATGGGGAATATATACCCCACACAAGAGAAATAATTAGTGTATATGGCATGTGTCTCATAAAATAATAGTGAGATGAAAACCCCTTACAAATATCATATCATTGGAGTGAGAATTAAAAAAAAAATTATTATGTGTATCAATTATAAATAAATATAAAATAATTGAAAATAAAACAAAATATAATCAAAATTCATTTCACACATAATCTTAGCATGATATAATCAATGATGTATAATTTTAACCTAATAAATGGAAATGGACTTAAGAAATACCTTACTTTAAGTCCGAATGATCACAGAAGTTCTTTATATTCCTAAATAATAAACCTAGGATAATTATTTAATTAATTAAGAACCTTTTTCAAGTTGATTAACCATTTAATATAAATTACTATCATTCAATAACAATTACTTAATTATTTAAGTTCACGTCGAACGTTTTGATGATATTCGGTACTCGAGTCCAAAATAACTTTGATATGATGTATATAGTAAAAGTTGTAATTATTCCATAATATCCATAATAATAGCCATGAAATAATTATCATTTTTGTAAATCAATTATACATTTAAATACATCCACCAAATATGGATATGAAAAATGAACTATGTTACAATCATGGAGACGGTAGGTCGTACGCTCGCATGAGTAACATTTCCATTTTTCAAATATCATTTTAGAAAGAAGGTAAGTATTATTTTATCCTTGAATAATTATAATAATATCATATATCTAATATTAATTTTTTAAATATACTTATATATATCATCCATGTTATATGGTGATGAAAAACAAATCACATCACTTCGTGAAGGTGGTAGTCCACACGTACGCACAAATGATGTTATCATTTTTATTGTGCATGGAAAGGTAATAATGTAAATGATATATATTATTTTTAAAATGATAAATATGTTATGAATATAATATATAAATGTTAATTCCATCATTATAACTATTCTTGAGATACGGTGATGTAAAACGAATTACATCGGTTCATGAGGTGGTAGTCTGTCGTACACATGAACGATGAATTATTTTCTTATTTGATATAAGTGGAAATTGATATATATAATTATACTAACATAATAACATATCTTCATATATAGGATACTATATTTTTTATGTTAACATGTTTAAATAATTATTTATGGATGTGGAAGAATAAACAAAATATAAATTCTAGATTAAAAATGATACCTCTTGTTCGGACAATCTCCTTTTATTAACACCTTAAGACTACTAAGGGTATTATAATTTATAAAATAATAACTCTAGAACATGGGGGGAAATTAAAGGAATATATTTGGGTTGTAACCGGATAAACTAAAATGGTTTTGAAGTTTCAAGAAATGATAAGAAGTGGTTCCCTTCTATAAGAGAGGAGAGAGGTGCTCTTGGAATTTCCAAATATATTAAGTTAATAAAAATTAATTTCAATTTATAAATGGATCCAAAGTGATTTATTAATAAGATAATATTATTATGGTTATAAATCCACTCATCCAATAAAATTTAGGTAACTTTTGACTATATTTTTACCCTTATCTATTGGTTTCAACCCTTATTTAGCCTCTTTAACTCTTACCATAACAATATGAATTTTTACCCTTTGAAGGTTAATATATTTATGATAAAAAAACCAATAACCCATAAATGGATAATTTATGATATGATAAATATTATAAAAATCAGTTTTACAAATTTAATACTTTATAAAATTTTATATCATTTAATAAAATATTATTTACTATAAAATATTCTTAATATCTATTTTAAGGACTATTAAATACTTTGACTTTAAATATTTCAATATAACACTTATAATTTGAAAAACATATTTTATTACATCCCTAATATGTTATTTTATTCTATAAAATTCATTAATCTCAATAATTATTTCAAATTATATTTAATTTAATATTTTTAATAACATTTATTTGATATTACCATTAATAAAATAATTGCTGCATCAACATTATGTAAGAATTTAATGTGATTATTTCATAAATAAAATTTAAAAATAAATAAATACGATGAATATAAATCATTTAGATTTAAAATTAATATATATATTCGAATACATCTTCTAAATAACCTCATATTAAAAATGTTATAGTTATTAAAAATAAGCATGTGACATATTTGATTTTTATTTAAATAAAATATTATAAATGTAACATTCACTTAAAAATGGAAACCAAAGGCCATATATTAGAAACTTGAATTATTATGGAAAAAAATAATCATCCAATAAAATTGGAAAAGGTATAAGGGTCATTTTATTATCCTTATCATATGCTTTTTACCCTTAATTACCCGATTTACCCTTTACCGTGGTAATAAAATTTTCCAAGGATGCTATTCATATTGTCCATAAATAAAAAATGACCTATTTACTAAATTTGTAACTCCTTATTTCAAATATGGATTACATTTTTCAAAATTCAAAACACAATAGTTGTATCATTTATTTTAAAATTAAATTGGAAAATGTAATAAAAACCAATTTTTTAGAAAAATACCCCTTTTAAACATAAAATGTTTTTATAATAAATTCATGTATAAAATCAATTTAAAACCATAATTTTATTATTTTAAATAAAAATTAATAAATTAAATATTAAAACTATTATAAATATTTTTTAATTTGTAAATAATTGAAAATAAAATAAAATTTTCAATAAAATACTACCACAAAATGGGTTCTTACAGTGCCACCCTTTAACAGATGATGTTACTCATTTATTAATAACATTTTTTCTACTATATTTAGTAATTTTCATGTAAAATTTCATAATTGTTGTGAAATACCCATGTTTTAATTCTAAATATAATTTTTGAACATTATTTGAATTAATCCAATCAAGTTAGTTTGCTAGTTTAATAATAAATTTTACACTGCTTATCCATATTTTATGATTCTTGTTTTTTATGGTTAATTATTCAATTTAGTACAAATAATTAGAGTAGAGTTTGTCCAAATAATATATTTTAAGGGTCATATGGACAATACAAGAAGGCCCAAATAATATGTGATGAAACTAGACCATCCATGATGATTACATTTATTTGCTCAATCCAGAAGAAATTTTTTTTATTATACTCCATAATAACTTCATTAATACCAAAAATAATAATGGATAAAAATTTTAAGTCCCAACTCCAAAAAAACGGGGCCCAACATATGTTTTTATTTCCAACCCACCATTCTGTCTGGAATTTAAAACTTGTACAAAATTATGGAAATTTCTCCTAATATAGAAATCAATTTGAGATGATAATTATCAATGTTAATTAAAATATATAGTTGGCCAAATTTTTATAATAAATGGTTTGGAACTGAGGTAATATTCCTATTCAAAAACGCATTCACATTAGGACCATCTAAAAATTATGTACTAAAATGGACAAATTAAAATTGTTTAATCAAAACAACATAAATTTGGATCCTAAATTCCAATGGTTGTAAATATTTTAGGGTATAATTTAATCAGTAATATATACAACATTTAATAAGAATATTTCTCCATATTATGTTGTCTAGAGTATCAAATTACTTATCCAACTGGAAGGGAAGATTTGGAAAGAAAACAGTCAACCAACTTGGGTTATAAATCCATTCCCCTATTCTTCTTATAAAGGGTGGGAATTTTAGAATAGATGAGGATACATTATCACGAACAAATACTTTTCAAATACTTGGTAGGACCTTCCAAACTCATGTTTTCACTTGATATACCCTTCCTCCTCTCTCTTTTTCATGTTCTTCTGTGTTCCTTTCTTTTGTAATTGAATAATATGTTTTAAAATTCATTTCAATTTTAATAAAAGTTTCTTATTCATATTCTATTTTAATCAAAAAACCTATGATATTAAATATTATTGGACTTTAAGTAGTTTAAATCAAGTTGAAACTTCTTTCTTTCTTCCACTTTCTCATTCAATCTAAAGTCTGTGTTTAATTCTCATTATCATTTGTGTGTGTGTTCGACACGCAACTCTTTTCTTATCCCATTCATTTAATTATTTTGATAATTAATCACCATAAACACATATTACCAGATTTCTAACCATATAAATTGATGAGTAAATATATCATTGGGTTGAGTCATAATTTGGAGATATTGGTTGTTTGATATCTTTTGCTCGATGAATATTCTTTAGGTTAACGCTGTGTATGTTGGACTTAAAATGTCATGGATTAATGACATGTTTTGTTTAACATGTGGATTATATAGATTATTAGAACCATAAATACACTAACATAAACAATTTTTCATTGATATTATGACCCTTAGTTACGTTATGGCTTGTACTAAAGCCTCAACACTTGGAAATTCCGATAAAATTCATCTTGTGATGTGGGTATTAATTTAATGAAATATAAAGAAAATCTCAAGGATATAATAAGATTAAATAACCATTAATGAAATCTCCCCAATTTTTATAATTTTTTTAAATTAATCTAAATAAATCTATCATTTAATTTTATCTCTACAAACAAACCCCATTAAAAGACAAAACACAAAAATAATCAACTATAAAAAAGGTATCATCACTGAGGATTCAACCCAAGTGCTACTATTCACATTATCAGACCAGCAGACCATTGAAAGTTTGATAGGAGACAATAGGTTGTCCTTCAAATGAAACAGTTACTAGGGATGGTGTGTTAATTAGTTTTTAGTTTTTTATATTTTTGTAAAAAAAAAAAATTAAAAACATAAACAAAACAAAAATGGAACAAAACACAAAGAAAAACTCATATTCCTCATCTTTCAAAACTTATCTAAATTCCCTATATCCTCCCAAACAATCCCTCAGATATTTTGACCATAAAATAGATCAAAATCTTCACCAAATTATGAGAGACATTAGATATAATCAAATTACTCGAGATCCAATCATTATCCAACCTGTTGAACTAGATATGGTCAATCCTAGTGAACAATCCCTTATGGGACTAGTTTCCCCTGATATAAATTACCAACACCTTGGTATTCAATATCTAAAAATTGAGGTTGATTTAGAACTCAAATTAGGATTGATTCATCTTCTACCTCATTTCCATGGTCTATCTGGTTAGGATCCACATCTACAACCCAACGAGTTCCAAGTTGTGAGGTCTAACATGAAGCCTCAAGGGGTTTCTGAAGAAAAAATCAAACTTTGAGAATTCCTTTTCTCCATAGATTACTTTGAAAAGTTAGGGCTCAATTACCTCCCTCCTAGTTCCATAAGCACATGGAATGACATAAATAAACTCTTATTAGGTAAATTCTTTCCTTCTTCTCATTCTTCTTATATTCAAAATAAAATAATGGGTATCTGTCAATTTCCTAATGAATCAATCCATGAGTATTGGAATATGTTAAAAAAGATTGTTTTAATGTACCCACATTACCAAATCCTAGAAAAACTCCTGATAAAATACTTATATGAGGGTTTATTGTATGTGGAGTGAACTCTCATTGATGATGCAAGTGGGTTTCTCTTATTGATAAAACCCATGAAGCTGCAAGATATCTCATAAGAAACATGGATGAAAAAACATAACAATTATATACTAAAGAATATGCTCAATTTAGAAAATTCTAAGAGAAGAAATCAATAAAAAAAATAAAATGAGTAAATAGATGAGTGAACTTATAGGTCTTGTGTGACAACTAGCAGTGGCTACCAAAGACCCAACCTCATCTTCTCCACAATGTATGTTCCCTGGACCCATAAAAAACTATGGAATTTGTATCTCACTAGATCATCCAAAAAATTCATGTCCATAACATCAATAGGATCCATATAATGAATTTATTCTAATGGATATCAATGCAGTATATGCTCATAGAAATACCAGTGATCAAAAATCAGGTCAGTTCATTAGAAACTTCAATCAACCCCCCTCTAAGCCTTTATCTTCTACCAATAACCTAGGATTGAGGTATATTAATCCCATTTCTCATCCCCCTTAGTTCCATCCTCATAATCCAAACCAATTCCAATATAGTCATGGTGGTCGTAACTTCGAACAACCTTATCCTTTTGTTCCTAAACATTAAATGATCAATCCTTCTCTTGCTCCTCCTGAATTCCACTATCCTAATGAGCCTTCCCAATTCCCAACCCTATATAAGCACTTTTAGAAGAACCAAAATTAAGGTAATCCCAATGTGGGACATGCATCCTTTTTCAAGTAACTATGGGAATTCACTAGGGAAGATATTTCCTTCTTTATCCATTCTAGCCTTAAAAATATTGAAACCCAAATTGGTCAACTTTTTATCCAGAAAAAATAATCCAATTTTTCCCAACCCCCATCTCAACAATTTCCCAACCCCAAGGTTAATTTAATTGCAATTTCAATTTGATTAGGAAAAAAATTTCCAGACCTCATGATGGATCCTCAAATAAACCATTGAATTTTGAGCTTAAAAATGAAAATAAAACAAAACTAAAAAAATAACCTGACGAAACTCCATCACCGCCTTTTATCCCTATAAGTAACCTAATTATTTTTCCTCAAGTTGTATCAAATATAAGAAAGTCCTTTGAACCTGATCCAGAAATTCCTAAGATGTTTAGATGTGTTGAAGTCAATATTCCCCTCTTAGATGCCATCAAACAAATCCCGAAGTATGAAAAATTTCTTAAAGAGTATTTCACCCCATAAGATACAACTTAAGACAAAGGATATTGTTTCAACCCAGCATTCCTTACCCATGAAATGAAAAAAAAATTAGGGAAATTTACTGTTCCATGAAAAATAGGGAGTTCCAACTTTGATTATGCACTCATAGACCTAGGATACTTGAATATTTCCATGCCCAAATCCATCTTCACCAACTGTGGTATAGGTCCCTTACACCCAACTGTTGTTGTCATCCAGTTATCCAATCTAAGTATAGGTAGTCTGTGGGTAATAACTGAGGATTTCATTATCTGATTTGATAATCTTATCTTCCAAGTTGGTTTATATTTCCTGGACCTAGAAGGTTAGATGACCTCTTCTCAATCTACCATAATTCTAGGAAGATCATTCCTCATAACATCTAGAAGTAAGATTCAAGTCCATGAGGGAATCATATCCATGTAATTCGGTGACCTGCTGGTCAAGTTCAACATTTTTCAATCCATGTGATACCAATATGAGGATCAATCTTCCTTCTCAATCCCTAATTTTTAAGACACTTTTGAGATTCAATTTATCTCTATTCCATAATGTTCAACATGTTATAATTAGAGTGGAGCTTGTGAAATTTTCACCATGATTAACCAATTCATAAATGGGGAAGTTTATATTGACATTTCATTCATAGAATCCATCAATCTAGAGGATCCTGAAAACTCTCTTAAATCCGATATCATCTCTAATCTTGAATATTCACCTTGGAAAATATTGAGGAAAATAAACCAGAACCAACTAAAATGCCTTCCCCTATACCTAGGTTGTTTTGACCATAAATTAAAGATGATACTGATCAAAAAACTCTTCCTATACAACTGAAATATGCATTCCTTTTCCATGATCACACTTATATTTTCATTGTCTCTACCACACTTATAAAAATTGATGAGTCCAAACTAGTTCAAGTGTTAGAATAAAACCAAAATGCCTTAGGTTGGAACCTAGATGAAATGTCGAGAATCAACCCTACTATTTTCATACATCAAATCCATCTTGAGGAATCATCCAAACCAATCATACAACCACAAAGATGATTTAATCC
The DNA here is from genome assembly GCA_963277665.1 of Viscum album. Classification (NCBI taxonomy): domain Eukaryota; kingdom Viridiplantae; phylum Streptophyta; class Magnoliopsida; order Santalales; family Viscaceae; genus Viscum; species Viscum album. The sequence goes on from OY728166.1 coordinate 1,136,163,246, forward strand.
ACTCATAATTAAGGTATTTAGGGAATATATTACCAAGATTATCCAGGTTGTTATTATATACACAATTTCTGATAGTGAATGGGTTAGTCTAATTCAAGTGGTAACTTAGAAAGGTGGGATAACTCTTTTTGAAAATGAACATGGAGAGGTTGTCACAACTCAAGTGAAAAAAATGGTTTGTGTGCATCGATTATTGAAAATTGAATTCCAAAACATGAAATGATCACTACCCTATTTCTTTACATGATCAAATTCTAGAAAGATTAGCTAGAAAGTCACATTACATCTTTCTTGATGGATAAATTAGATACTTCCAAATCTCAATAGCACCTTAAGACTAAGGATACAGTTTCCACTTAACCCTTTGGAAAATATGAATAAAGGATAATTCCTTTTGGCCTTTGGAATACTCTTGCAACGTTCTAGAGATGTCTGATGAGTATCTTTTCAGAATTCATTGAGCACTACATAGAGGTGTTCATGGGTGAATTTAACATTTATGGCATGTCATTTGAATCTTACTTGCATTCACTCTCTCTAATCCTTCAAAAGTGTGTCAAATGTAACCTTGTGCTGAATTATGAATAATGTAACTTCATGGTTACTAATGGGATTATTATTGGGAACATAATTTCACAAGATGATATTCAATTGAATCCTACTAAAATTGAGGTGATCCAATCTCTTCCTAAACCAATAATATTTTGACACATTTGTTTATTCCTTAGTCATGCTGGCTTCTATCGGTGGTTTAACCATACCATCAGTAGTATTTCACTCCCACTCACTCGGATACTCCAAAATGATGTCACATTCCATTTCAATGAAGATTTTCAGAGATAATTCATTGAACTCAAATATGTTCTTACATATTCCACAATAATCCAACACCCAGATTGGTCCTTACCCTTTTAACTAGTGTGTTATGCTTCTGATTGGTCCATTGGGTCCATTCTTGGTCAAAAAAGATAAACTATTCCTCGTGTCATCTATTATGCCTCAAAACATTGGAAAAAACTAAATCTCACTACATTGTGACTGAGAAGGAACTTTTTTCTATGGTTTTTAACTTAGATAAATTCTAACCCTATCACTTAGGTGCCAAAATCATCATATTCCCAGACTATTCCTGCTATAATGTTCTTACTCAAGAAAAGTGATTCTAAACTATAGAAAATATTATGGATCCTAAAACTCTAATATTTTGACCTTCAAATCAAAGATATACCAGGAAAAGAAAACCCTATGGTTGTTTATTTGAGTAGAATTTCAAATTTTTCTCATTCATAAATCATCGATCCTTAATTCCCTACTAAGCACTTTTCATATCTCACTCTAAAGTCACCATGGTTTGACCAATTTTAAATTACTTGGTCTATGGTATTTTTCTTGGATTTTTTTAAATAGCACAAAAAATGAAGTTTAATGTGAATAAAAATACTATTTTTAGGAAGTTAATAAACTTTTGGAACACTATAGATGACATGGTAATTAGGAGATGTGTTGATGAAGATGAAAATTCCTCTATCTTATAATTATACCACTCACTTCCCAAAGTTAGACACTTTGGACCACAAAGAACCTCATAAAAGGTCCTATACTCTAGATTCTTCTGGACTTCACTCTTCAATGACTCACTTGAGTTCTTTAAATCATGTCCCACTTTAAAAAAAATTGGAACAATTTCTAAAAGAAATGAAATTCCCCAAAAACCTTTAATTTTTTGTGATATATTCGATGTTTGGGGCATAGATTTCATGGGACCATTTCCCCCTTCCAATGGATTCTCATATATTCTTCTAGCTATTGAATATGTTTCTAGGTGGGTCAAGGACAACCCCACTAGTAAGGATGATTCACATATTGTTAGTGAGTTCCAAAAAACCCACATTTCCCATCGATTTGGAACACCATGTGCCTTGATAAGTTACTTAGGAACACATTTCTATAATCGGACCATGGAATCTCTTTTGAAAATTAATGGGGTTGTACATAAAACATAAATTGGTTATCATCCAAAAACAAATGGAATGGATGAACTTTCTAATAGATAAGTGAAAAATAGTGATTGAGATAATTTTAAAGCCCACAATAAAATACTATCCTAAAAGACTTGTTGAAGAACTTTGGGATTATTAAACTTTCTATAAAAAACCCATTGGGATATCTCCATTTCGGATAGTTTTTGGAAAACCATGTCATTTACTAGTTGAAATCTAGCATAAGTTATTTTGGGTTGTCAAAACTTCTTATTTTGATTGTGAAAAATCTGGTGAAGACATATTGTTGTATTTAAATGAACTGGAGGAGCTTTGACTAGATTCTTACGAGAATTCCAATCTCTAAAAAGAAAAGTCTAAGGTAATACAATACAAACACATCCAATGAAAGGTATTTAATAAATGTGAAAAGGTAATTCCCTTCATCTCTTTATTTCAACTTCACCTAAGTAAGATTAATTCTCATTGGGAAGGTCCTTTTATTATTACTAATTTTTATCCATTTGGTGTAGTGCAAGTCCAAGACCCAACTTCCAAAATGAAATTCATGGTTAATGGATATCGGTAAAAGCATCACCATGAGATGAAACACATCCTAGGAACCACATCTACTTTCATTGGATCCCCAATTTCTACATTTGACCCACCACTGGATGGAGATGGCGGGCCACCAAATCCAAACCAGGGGAAACTGTTTCCCTTTAACTTCTCTTCTCTCTCTCTCTCTCTACTTATTCTAACTCTCCCATTCTCTTTTTTTACCTCTTTCCTTATCAAGATTTTTATTTACTCTTTCTCTTTTTTGTGGGTATATCTTTATGATAAACTAAAAAAACCAAAAAAAAAAAAGAAACAAAACATTCATAATTACTCACATTATGCTTTTTAAGTTTTTTTCAACCCTTTTGGGGAGTCCAAAGAGATGTTTTAATCTCAAAATTTTTGTATTTTAATCATAAATTTGGATATGGAATCTTGTGTCAAAACTAAAAAATATTGAATGCTTAATTTTTTATCGGGAATATAATTATTCCCCAACTATGAGGAAAAAAATTAGATGTCATTCCAGGGCCACCTATATCCATCATTTCATTTTGTATGTTTTTCACCCCCGATTGTGAGTCTTGAGTTTGTAGACAGTCATGTTAAATTTCTTACTTTGGTGTGCTTTAATATGATAGAGGCATTTTATGAACCACATGAGAATCACATTAGCCAAATATCCTCCCATTAACCTTAAATTAATCATCCTTTTGAAATCCACTTCAAGCCTATGAAAACCTTTTTATTGATAGCCACATTAAAATCCCAATACATTGTCCCACCCAGTATCAACATGGAATTAAATTGCACAATTTATTGAAATTTAAGTATTCGAGGAAAGGATTTCATTTTGGGTTTCCATTTATTTATCTTCAATGTGTTATCATATGTTTTATGGAAATCATATATTTCATTATTAGGGAGAGGTTATTAATTAGTGAGTTGGGGGAATGGATTTTCATTTATGTAATTTTGTATATTTTATTGAAAATTGTTCAAAAAAATTGAAAAAAATAAAAAAAAGGTTGTATATTGGGCAGGTAAAAATCACTCATCCTTATCCATTTATATTATTAAAATATTACAATTAATGTTGTGAGGAGATTAAACATGAGTTGGGAGATGATTGAGATATTTTTTTCAAGTTTATATTTGGAAAAAATAAAAAAAAAAGAAATGAAAAGAAAAAAAGAACACTTGTGTTATATATTCTTGTGTCATTGGGAGAAGTTTTGTGTCTTGTACATATTTCTCCTTTTCATACCCTTCAAATTTTATCCATATATTTTGTTCCATCCTTCACACAGTCATTCCCATGTAACTATGTGTTTCCATAACCTTCCATGTCTTATTTCAAATTGTGCATTACTTTTTCCATGATAGTGTTTTACCCATGTTTTCCTCTCTATTAGATATTAAATTCCTACCATCCCATGGCCATATAAAACCCCTTAAAAAATAAATATTTATATTTATTAAATTTAGGATAGGGGATGGAGTATGAGAGATATTTCAGGCTCTAAGAATTTCACTTTTGGTTGGTGAATGAATGAACCTCCATAAATAATTTTTTATCATCTTGAGAGGAGTGAGTTCTGAGTACCCACATTTTTTATTTCTAAATTTGATCATAAAAAATGAATAGTTTTTGGAATATTTTTTCTATAAAAATTTGTGGTGGAATTCAATATGGATGAGTGAAATGATCTAAACCTCCACTGATTGGGGAAGACAAAATTTTAATATTTGTTGGTGGGTGAGGATGATTTTTTTATGTTTTTATATTTATTTCACATGAGGACATGCACAAAACTAAGTGTGGTGGAGTTTATGTTATTAATTTATTAATAACTTTTTTTCTATTAACTTTAGAAATTTTCATGAAAAAGTGCATAATTGGTGTGAAATACCCAGGTTTTAATACTAAATAAAACTTTTGAGCATTATTGAAATTAATCCAATCGATTCAGTTTAATATTTAAATTATAACTATAAAAATACTTATTCAAATTCTATGATTATTATTTTTTAGGGTTCCTTATTAAATTTCCTAAAAATAATTTGGCTAAAGTTTTGGCCAATTCTTCCATTTGAAGGGTCATATGGTTCACACAATAAGGCCTAAAGAATCTGTGAAGAAACCGGACCATCCATGATGATTGAATTTTTGGGCTCAATCGAGACACCCAAATTTGATGAAACTCAAGAATATATTTTTGAATACCCAAAATAATTATGGATAAAAATTCGGAAGACAAAATACAATAACAATGGGGCCAACATATGCTTTTAAGTACAACCAATAATTCTGTCCTGAATATAAAACTAGTACACAATTATTGGATTTTCTCTTAATATAGAAATCAATTAGAGCTTATAATTTTATGTGAGAAATACAAGATATGGGAGGCAGACTTTATAGAATAAATGGTTTGGATTTGAGGGTATATTACTATTTAAAAACTCATTCACATTATGGCATTTTAAAATGTCTAGATTGAAATGGATAGATTAAAATTATTTAATCAAACTACCATAACTTTGGATTCATATGTCTAATGACGACAAATTTTAGAGGGTGGACTTCAAACATTCATATATACAACTTTTAAGAATAATATCTCTCTAGATTTAGCTGTCTTAACTATCAAATTGGCGATCCAAGTGGAGGAACAGATTTTGAAATCAAACAGTTCACCTTCTTGGTCTATAAATACATTCCCCTCTTCTCCTTACAAAGGGTTGGAATTTTAGAATATAGGAGTAGAAATTGGCACGACCAAATCCTTTATAGAGCCTTGGGAGGACCTTCCAAACTCAAATTTTAACTTGATACACCCTTCCACCTCTCTTTGTTTTCATGTTCTTTCATGCTCCTTCTATTTGTAATCAGTTAATCTATTTTCAATTTCATTTCAATTTTAGTGAAAATTTATTATTTATATTATCTTTTAATCATCTATCCCATGTTCTTAAATATTAATGGTCTTAATATAGTTTAAATAAAGTAAAAACCCCTTCCATTATTTTTCTTTCTCATTCAATCAAATGTTTGTGTTTAATTCTCATCATTATTCATGTGTGTGTGTTTGACGCACAACTCTTTTCTTATCTCATTATTTTTGTTTATTTATAATTAATCACCATTAACTTATATTACCATATTTCTAACCATATCAATGGCTGGGTAAATATACCATTGGTTTGATTCAAAATCTGAGGATATTAAGTGATTAAGAGTTTTGTCTCAATGAAAATTCTTTAGATTAACATTGTGATGTTGAACCTAAAATGTTATTGATTAATGATATGTTTTGTTAAACATGTGGATTACATGGATTATAGGAACCAAAAATACACTACCATAAATAATTTTTGATTAAGATTAAAACCGTATGTTAAGTTAAGGCTTGCATTAATGCCTCAATAGTTGGGAATTCTGATCAAAGTCATTTTGTAAAGTGGGTGTTAATTTAATGCAATATAAAGCAAAGATCAATGATATCATAATCTTAAATACCCAATAATGAACTCATTCAATTTTTTTTCAAAATTTTAAATAATTCTACATCAATAAATCATTTCATTTTATCTCTGTAAACACCCCCAATTAAAAAGACAAATTACAAAAAAAAATCAACTATTAAGAAAGTATCATAGTTGAGGATTTGACCCAAGTGCTGCTATACACAGTAGCAGAGCACTGGACCCTTCAATGGTTGATAGGATAAAATTATTCATTCTTCAACAATTCTACAAAAAAGTACTGATAAAGGGGGTACCATTATCAGTCCAAAAAAAGCACTGATAAAGGTACCCCCTTTATCAACACTTTTTTTAATAGCTTTGATAAAGGGGTCTTTATCAGCGTTTTTCTTACTAGCTCTTATAAGGGGTATATTTCAAAAAATAATTATATTTCATTAAAAAAATATACTGATATATGAATATATAAATATATTTATATTGATATAAATATAATATATTTTTTAAAATATGTTTTAGATAAGTATAAATAGACATTTACACTTAATATATAAGATATCTAGTGAAAATGGATTATAAAATATTTAAAAAATATTAATAATTAAAAACGTGGTAATTATCATCGATTAATAATCATTTCATTAAAATTAAAAGACACAAAAAAATCTAAAATAAGTTCAAAATGTAACTCAAACTTTAAACAGTCATAACTTTTGATTCGAGTATCCGTTTTAGCTCTACCACATATAAAATTGAATCTTATGATGATATCTACATGATGGTGAAACCAAAAAACCATTTTTCATATTTTTTTAATGCCAAAAAAATCCCCATAAGGTCTCTAAAATTGAGTTTTTAGTTGGAATACAAAAATTTTGTGACATTTGATAAAATTTCAGCCTCATTTCAGCGGGTGTTTTTGTCATTTTTCAGTGGGGACTAAATTTATTCCTAGGGATTACATCCATATTGATATTTTTGATTTGAAATTATATTGTTTTTTACAATTTAATGTTATTTATTATCAAATATATAACAATATATACATATTTAAACATATTTAAACATAAAAATTTAATTTTATAAATAACTAATTAAACATATTTACATATAAAGTATATTTCTCAATATATAAGCCTTATAAAATCCATTTTATTTAAAATAAAAATATATGAATATTTATATACCTATATAATATGTGTGTGTGGGTGTGTGGTAGTGTGTTTCTGTATTAACAAACATATATATATTATCTTTATATTCAAACATTTGAATATACATATGAATATATAATATATGTAAATATATATAAATATGTATAATTATACTTATAGATAGGCATATATATTATATGTATAAATGTGTATTTATGTTGTATATATGTATTTATTTATTTATTTATCAACAAACACAAAAAGACAAATTTTATAAATGTATTTAAAACTAATCTTATAACTTTATATTAATAAATGAATAAATATAAGGATAAAAAAATATAACTAAATATATATATATATTAATATATGAATAAATATAAATATATATAACTATATATATTAATATAAATCTATATTAATATACGAATAGATATAAGTAAATGTATATATATATAAATAAATAGATATATCATTAAATGGAGAAAAAAACAAGATAGATGAGTGGTGAAGATGTATACACGCAAGGGATAGGTCTCTAGTTTGAATGCAAGCAGAGGTAGGGATGTGCGGGCGGGTGAAGGGGGGTCTAGCGCTATTAAAGGGTGGGTGGGTTTGCCCAGCGCTGCTAGAGGGGGTGTAAGGGGCATGGGCGGGGCTTTCGAGAGCTGTAAAATGGGGGGTCAAGCAGTGTTAAAAGGGGGAGTCTCAGATTTAAGGTTTTTTTATTTTTATTTTTTTGACATTTATCAGCACTTTTTTTAGCATTGATAAAAGGGGACTTTATCATCATTTTTAACGCTAATAAAAAGGACCCCCTTTTAATAGCTCCTTGATTATCAGATCTTTTTTATCACTGAAAAATGTTTTTTTAGTTCTAATAAAACCTTTTTTTGTTGTAAAAATCTATGTTTTTTCACTATTCATTTTTTAAGGCAGGGTCAAATACCATAGAATAAAATAAAAATCTATACAAAGGAAGTGAGACAATGGGGTCAGACAGAGTCACTTCCCTCATCAAAGATATTAAAGACCAAGTTTATTTCTAATATTAGAACCAATCTTTCTCTCTTCTTCTTGAAGGTCATTCCAATTTATACTCCATCCACGCTCATGACCCTGAATTCTAGAATATCTCTCTTCTAATATTATTACCTATTAAAGGAGGATTTCTATGTCTATGTCATCAGATTCAGATTTAATAAATGGTAGAAATCATCCTTTGGTGCATCCCAATCTGCCCATCCCCACCCCCTGCCACGACATCTTGGATGAAGACCTCGCTTCCAAGTTTTAGTTTGTTGTTGGGAGTCATTTGGTAATTCCTTTCCTGAGTCAAAGTCATCACACACAGAGGAATAATTCACCTTATTTTCAAGCATCACGTTTTCAATTAAAGTGTCAACTCCTTGATCATCAAGGGACCACCCATCTATAACTTTTCCAGCATCCTTGTGAAGTGGGGGCACACCATCATGAGAAGTTCCTTGGGGTAAATTCACTGCATCCAATTGGGATAGAGGAGGTAACTGATGGTTCTCAATGTAAATGTGAGAAATATTTAAAGTTTAAACAAATATGGTAGGTTCCGAAATATCCTTGTTGATGGATTGGATAGAAGATAAAACCTGTGTATGTGTTACCTTTACAGTTCCATGCTCATCAATGTCACATTGGAAGTTTGTGTCACTACAAAGTGAAGACAAATACATTTTAATGGATTCACCCTTATTAATTTTCACACTAATGGAATGTACATCAGCATTGTGGGTGGGGTCCTTGGATTTTTGGAAACTACCAATTGAAAACCATCATTATAAACAGTCTTTTTATTACCCTTTATTTTAGTGTTGACAGTCAGTTCCTGCCTCAAATAAAAATCCACCCCTTCTTGAACTTTTTCCTCAAGATCTAAATGTTTCTTATCTTTCTCAAAATCAATGTATGTCCATGAAATAGGCTTAATAGTCCCTGGTTCAATGTTCTGTTCTATGCCATGATCACTGGGAGGTTTATTGACAACCACATTCCCTTGTATAAAAGTATAGACCACACTATAAGTTCTGTTTGTATGAGAATATAACATACTAGGGATTTTTTGGAACCCCATTACCAGCCCCTTGTTTGAAAATATCTATAAAAGATAAATTCCCAAGATTTTGGGTTTTATCAGCATTGATTTTCCATCGGTACAATTTTTTTCTTCATGGGACCATGCCATCTTGATTGGTATGCACTATCCGATCTTCACATAGTAGTAACATGTACATATTTCATGAAAATGGTGCATTGTGTATTCTTATGATAGATTTAAAAGGAGTGACCAATTATAAAACTGAAATAATAGAATTCTGGTAGCCATTCAAACTGGATTTTTAGTTCTATTTTGAATTCACCAGCGGTCAAAAAAACTATATCGATCAGATCCTGTGAGAGATCAAGTTCAACTAGTGCTCTGGCATAGCAACCATATCGCACTCTCTCAGTTTACTTTTCTAGTTTGATCGGTATTCCAATAGAAGAGAAAACAACATACAGGAATCAAGGGTGCTATAAGAACCAATTCAGTCCATTGATCCAAATCTATGCTTGAAAAATGGTATTCCTTGATAAGTGTGGATTTGAAAGAGGATCCCATTCTTGTAGCAAGAGGTAATCTGGCTTCAAATGAATTGGACCAATACCCCAAGCCAAAAATTTATATTCTCTTGACAAGAATATAGCATGATATAGGACCTTAACTATTGAAATTATTGTCCATTCTTCAAACCCCTAGTGCTGCTGAAGTCGATCCTTGATGTCTTCATGTTTCCATGGAGCTTTGTTCTGTGTCGTTGAGACACTAACCAGCAGATAATGCTGACATATATCGATACAACCTTCATGAAATTTAGGGTTGGACTCTATAAAAGAGACAGTCCCATTACAAGTGATTATTTTCTACAATGACACCAAATTTTAGTTGGCAAAGAATCAATTTGAGGTTTTAGGGTTAGAAGAACTAGGGGGACTCACAGTATTCGTCACTTCATTCCCAGGTAAGGCGCACACCTATACTTCATTGTCTATGTTGGCCCCTTTCTTCATAGGGGGGTGAAGAAATATTTTGGATCAAAGTAGAAATGGAGAGCCACCATGGATCAGGGATTCACCCAAGATTCTTTGTCACGCTTCTAGGAAGTGCTCTCCATACTCATACGATTAAAAGCTCTATCACAATTCATTGAAAAATCAAAAAATTTAGAAAATTATCAAAATTTCACCATAACCAATTTTTTTTATGCTAATTTCAAAAATGATATTTATTTCATTAAATAAAATTTCTAAAAAATTTATAAATTAATTATATTGTTCTCTCACAAAAGCAATAAAAACATTCTTGACCCAAATGGTCCAAAGGCCTTCATATTTATTGAATTTTTGATAACCCTCCTTTCAAGGGATTAGGGGGAACCCTTACAAGGCCCGTAGGCTAAGTGATTACATGGACTATAGTATTAAGAGGCATTAAATGACCCAAAGGTAATAGGGAATTCAACAAGACTATAACTACACAGAACTTCCCCTCCCCAGCATCTACATCGTGATGGTAGCTCTCCATCTTCGCACGGTCGTCTGGATAAGCTTCTCGTGCAACTACAGACTGGTCCTGATGGCATATCCATACCCTCTCATTTTTCCAAATCCATTGGTTCTGCTTTGGTGAGTGCACCTGCTCTGAATCATCCTTTAGGCTTCTTTTTGTAGAGTCTCTCTAGGTAAACTGCATATGGCCCAAAGGCCTTGAGGTGGCCCGAAGGCATTAAAGGTGGCTTGAAAGCCCTACTAACTTGAAGACCTGGGTAGCTTGAATGACTTAAGGACTCCAATCCCAAACTGGTGGCCCAAGATGAATAGTTTTGGCTACTATATAACCAAATTGTACTTGCTATAGTACTCACACTATGCCTGCTACAGTGACTACTACAGTGCCAGCTACAGTACCCAAAAATATGGCTCCACCTAGTTTCAAACATTGGTCTTGTGGATTCACTTAAGGATACATCACCCACTAGGCTGAGGCTCATGTGCTATTCTTAAAGAAAGTATATTTGATGAATAAAATGATTTTACTAAAATTTAGTGATTAATTTTCTACGAATTGATTAATAAATTATTAATGAGTAGGACTATTTTATATTTAATTATTTAGTTAATGTTATTCATTCCTGTCAATTTAACATCTTTGTTATAATAGTCACCTAATAATATTTTGTTGTTCGTTTAAACTCAGTGTTTTGTATCTTATACACAATCGAACATAGTATTTCCTTCTAAAATCTTGACATATTATAGAAGTTTGACGAGATCATTGTCCAAAAAGATTTAATATTCCCCCAATTAGTTGTTGTATGATCGCAATAGAAATATCCCTCGTTGATACTATCAAAGTGGTGAATAACATTACAAAACAATTTTGACGATTTCCTAGGAGATTATGGATTGTGGATTCAGGTAGTTTTGGAGAGAAAGAGGGGATTATTATTTTTTAAGGTTTTATTGGGATAATTATTTATAGATCAAAATTGGTACCAAATGTACCAACTCAATCACATTAAACCATCAAAGAAGGTGTTCATTCATTAAATCACTCACATTTCTTCAATATTTGTTTTGTTTTTTGTGTGTGTGCATGTGTTAGACTTGTACCTAGGTCATGCCTATCTGGTTTGAATTGAAAAAAAAACAACCCATCTGTTTATTAGGTCTTTCCAAACCAACCTCAACACGACTTCTTTATTAATCAGGCCTTGAAACAAAATCTCAATGGGCCTTAGTGTATTATTAAATAAAATAAATTTTATATATAATGATATTTAATAAATATAAATGTTAAAAGATTTTGAAAATATAATTATAATATAACTGAATCTGGTCAGGTGGGTTACTTATTAGGTCTCTAATTAAAGCTTGATCCGGACCATATTATTAATATGGATTTTAAATTTAGGCTCGTTTAATAATCGAGCTTAAAAAATTAATCTATAATAGACATTTTTATCTAGTCAGACTTATCGAGTTGGAAAAGTATCAAGAACCATGTAAATGTCTATATATATAAGACGCATATATATAAACATTTTACTAAAAAATATATATTATAAATACTTTTTAAATAATTTAATATAATATATTTTTTATGAAAAAATATTGTTTACAAGGCTCATATTTACTCAAATATATTTTATGAATAAAATTATAAAATATACACAACCTGATAAAATTTATTAAGGGCACCTCGGAATGGGGTTATAATATGGTTCAAGGTTTAATAATACTACACAATTGTTAATCAAGTCATGTTTTGATATCCTAAAAATTGAATATATATATACACACATACACACAAAAACACACACAATTTTAATATATATTTAGTTTGGAATTTTGGTTTTAAACATATTTTACCCATGGAACGTGATAAAATTAATTAAATAAATAAATATAAACACACATTTAAATCAATTTGGATTTTAAATGGATATTATATCATTCAGTTTCATTTTTGTGAGCACCCCTTGTTTTCATCCCTTGTTTTTTGTTCATGTTTTATAAATTTAGAAACTAAAATCAATATATCTCATCCCCAAAAAACCAAACAATATAATGATGTAAAAACACAAATATAATAAAATATAACAATTTCAAGTTCAATGTTCTCTCAAAACACCCTATTTTCTCAACACCCATCAACCAAAATCATTATTTATATCTTATTCTCGGGTGCCTTCAGAATTCAGATTGTTGGGGGTGATTTAAAATCTCAACAAAATATTTATTTTTGGGGGGTGATTTAAAATCTGAATATTTTTTTTAATTGTCCTACAAATTAGGATCTCATTTTAACTGCATTTAAACCACGTGAAAGGTTGAAAAAAAGGTGGCCTATAAAATACATGACAAACAATAGAGGAGGCACGCCTTTTGAAGGTTCCAAAGCCCTTTCATATTGGAGTGGGGCGTTGAGGGATTCACAATGCTGAGGGCTTGAGTAATGGTGAGCAGTGCACGACATGGCTGCAAGAGGAGAGGGGAACCTGAGATCACGGAGATGGTTGAAATAAAGCACAGAGTGGAGTAGAGATTGTTGCGCCAATTGAAGTGTGTGATTTGTGAGACTTGTAATTTTTATTTAACAATAAAATTATAGATTCTTGGGTGGAGTAGGCTTTCGCCAAGCCACGATAATTTTTGTGTTTTTATTTCGCAGCATCTAAAAACTCTGACCTAACATCTGGTATCAAAGGGAGGTTATCCGTTCTTTCTTGCTGAATAATTATGGGAGATTCATGTCCAAAGATTTCTGTCCATATTGATATGTTTAATGGGAAAAATGATTTCACATTATGGAAGCAATGGGTAAAAAATATTTTGACTCGAGAAGGGACAGTGAAAGCATTGAAGAAAAGATCAGAGAAGCCGGAGAAGACTAGCCTTGATGATTGGAAAGATATGAGAGATTTGGAAACGAGCACCATTCAATTGTATTTGGAGGACAATACACTATGAGAGGTGATGAATCTAACAGATCCATAGGAGATCTGGAAGAAGCTGGAAGCCAGGTATAAATCTAAATCTCTAACAAATCGTTTATATTTGAAAAAATGATTGTATTGTCTTCGAATGTTAGAAATCAGAGATTTGGGAAACCATTTGGATGAGTTCACCAGACTCTTGATGGAATTGTCTTCTCTGGCGATCAAAACTGATGATAAAGGTAATGTGGTGCCTGTGGAAATGGAAGAAGAGGACAAGGATTCTCTCTTGTTAGGTTCTTTTCCAGATTAATATGACAATCTCATCACTACATTGTTATTTGGAAAAGACACTCTGAAACTGGATGATGTTATTTCATCATTGCTAATGAACGAGACTCGATGAAAAAACAACGATGATGGATCATCAAGTAATAGTGGAATCTTTGAAGTGACTGGTGGACGTAACTATCATGGAAGGTCGATAGAACGAAGGAATGGTTTAGGGAGTAGGAGAGATCGCAGTCAATCAAGACCAAGAGGAGATTTTGTATGCTGGGAGTGTGGAAAAAAAGGTCACATGAGAAGAAATTGTGAGAAGTTATGTGAGCGAATTAAGAAAGAAGAAAAAGAAGCTGAAACAGTAGAAGAAACAATTGAGGTGAATACCGTGACTCAAGATGAGAGGTATGCTAGTGATTTATTGCTTACAACTGTGGAATATGTGGATGATTCAGATTGGATTTTAGATTCTGGTTTCTCTTATCATATATGTGCAAAAAGGGAATGTTTTCACAGTTATGAGAAGTATGAAGGTGATATTGTGAAAATTTCCAACAAATCAGAAAGTCGAATTGTTGGAACTGGTACGATGTGAGTTTGTATGTTTGATGGGGTTATTCGAAGACTTTATGATGTGAGTTATGTACCTAATTTGAGAATGAACTTAATTTCTTTGGGTATGTTGGATTCCAAAGGTTTTAGGTTTTCTACTAGCGGTGGAGTTCTCAAAGTGATGCAAGGAGTAATGACCTTGATCAAAGGGAAGAAAGTTCAGAATCTATACAAGTTGATTCATGCAGGTGAATCTTTTTTGAGGCCCCAGAGTACCATTACAGGTGATGTTCAAAAGGATATGTCTTCAAATGGATATTTGAAAAGGAATGTGACATTTACTTTAGTTGTCTGTGGCATGGTGGAGCCACGACATTCTGTTCATCATATTTGAGCATTTGTACACCTGTTATGGGTGTGGTGGGTCATGCCAATATTGGGCATGACATTAATGGTAAAAATTGATGATGATGGTGAACTATTCAGATTTTTAATCACTGTGGAGATTTTTTGGGGGTGATTTAAAATCTCAAAAGAATATTTATTTTTGGGGGTGATTTAACATCTTAATATTTGTTTTAATTGTCCTAAAAATTAGGATCTCATTTTGACTGCATTTAAACCACATGGAAGGTTGAAAAAAAGGAGGCCTATAAAATGCATGACATACAATAGAGGAGGAAATCCTTTTAAAGGTTCCAATGCCCTTCCATATTGGAGTGGGGTGTTGACGGATTCACAACACCGAGGGCTCGAGTAGTGGTGAGCGGTGCACGATGTGGCTGGAAGCAGAGAGGGGAACCTGAGATCACGAAGACGGTTGAAATAAATCATAGAGTGGAGAAGATATTGTTGTGCCCATTGAAGTGTGGGTTTTTTGAGACTTGTAATTTTTATTTGAGAATAAAATTACTGATTCTCAGGTGGAGTAGGATTTCTCCGAACCACGGTAATTTTTGTGTTTTTATTTCACTGCATCTAAAAACTCTGACCTAACACAGATTACCAGGAAACAATATTATTATTGATCTTTTTCTCTTCATATATGGGATCTTTATAGTCAAATTTTGGTCTTGCTTTCTCCTTCTCTATAAACATATGGAAGAAAACTTCATGGTGAAGAGAAAGAAGTGAATAATGGTAGTCGGCATCTCTACACTGCTCCTCCTGGCCACTATAGCGGCATTATTTGAAAGGTACTATCATGAGGAAGACTCAGAAGAAAATTCCACCTCCATGAAGACCCTCCAATGCCTATCCTCAGAAGTCAGTTCCCACAAGAACCCAAAAGAGATAATTCAGGTGGAGCTGGATGTCGCGACACAATGCGCCTCTAAGACGGCGGCCCAGAGATCCACCCCCAAAGGTTCCGAGGATGAATACCTCATGGTGACCTGAGTGAGGAATGACTTCCATGTGATCTTCCAATATGCAGCCTCTGACCTGTGGTGGTCCCATGACCATTTCGCCAGTCTTGACCCTTCGAACTACCATCCAACGATGGCTGACGTCAAGACCTCGGTCAACGTCACCCTCACCTTCCACGAGACCTACATGGACGGCTTCGACAACACCACTAGTAGCACTGGGGAGAACATGAAAACAGGGCCAGCCCTAGGGAAAGTCCAAAGAGCCCCTCGGCTAGGAAAATTCTCAAGAAAGAAAAATAAAATACAAATAAAGGGCATTAATTTTATCTTTTTACTATATCTCTCAATGCATTTAGGGTGACATTTCTGATATTGTTCTGGGGCAACAAAAATTTTCAGGCCACTCCTGCATGAAAATAGAGATGAATGCCTCGACGGAGCTCACGAAAAATGGTCTTGCCATGGTTGATCGATACTCCCCCAAGCTCGACTCGAATTAGATTAGAAGTCACGGTCTTCTTCACACTTGCTGGGAACATATTGTGGGGGCCAATCCCAATTAGGGGAGACTTTGTAGCGGGAGGATAAACTATCGGCAACAATCTTCCTTGGTCAGCAGCCAACCCAACTGGCATAGCAGCCTTCATGGATGAGCAGCAGGCGGTGGGAAAATTTTCATGGGTATATGAGATACCCACCAACCAAAGGAGAAATATAGATTTATTTTCCTCTATATAAACGGGATCAAATCCCATGAGTTTTTAAGAGATAAATCTTCTATGTCTGGGTGTGTTGTAAATACTCCGACGAGACAAAGATAGTGAATAGAAATTAGACCTTATTTCCCCTGTGGATGTAGGCTTCAATGTCGAACCACATTAAATTGTGTTTTCTCCATTTTGATTCTCATTTTGTGTGTTTTTATTTCCACACACCTCCATTGCATCCCCAAAAAGTTGTATCCAAGGGAGCCGGAGTGGTCAGAGTTGAAACAGAGAACCAACAGCAAGTTTTTCGGTGATTGAAAAATTGAAGTTGGTCATAAAATTCTTCAGTGTCCATATTCCTAAAGAATACGATGAGACGATTCCAATGGCACAAACGACATTGAAAATGAAGCTGAAACAAAATAGGCAAGCTCGGTCAAAATTTGGTCAAAACCGTGGGTGAACAGTAACCCCATGGCAGAGAAGACGGTACTATTCACACTACCGGTGAATATTCTGGCGAGCTTTCGGTAGCTGCTCTGGTGTGCCATGTGACCACCACGTCATTGCCACGTCTGCAAACAATTTGGACCGTCAAACTCATTTTGGAAATAGTTCGGCCAATCGGTGTCTGATTTCAATGATCCAAGAGTCCAATTCGACTATTTCAACTGTTCTAGATGCATCTGTATAGTTAGTTTTTCAAACTACTCACTCCATTAGGTTTTTTCGGGATGGTGAATGGTGATCGCATTTTGCGACAACGATGATGGATGGTGTAAAAGCGCTTCCAAAATTTGATGGTCAAAACAATTTCAGATTATGGAATAGCATAATAAAATATATTCTTGTGGATCAGGTCATGATCAAACTATTGATCAGAGAAAATCCTGATCCAATTGGTAAAGATGATTGTGAAGAGCTTGAGATGCAGGTCGTCAACACAATTTGAATGTGTATGGAGAATGAGGTAAAGTACTCAGTGTTGGATGAGACCTCACCAAAGGAGATTTGGAAGAAGTTGGAGCAGCGGTATATGGTGAAGTCTCTTACCAAAATGTTATTCCTGAAGAAAAAATCGCACCAGTTGCACATGGATGATGGAAAAAATTTGTTGGATCACACCAACGAATTCAAAAAGACCCTAACAAAATTATTGGGGCTTGAGGTGAAGGTTGGAGAGGAAGAAAAAGCACTTTTTCTTTTTTCATCACTACCAAGTTCATTTGATGGACTTTTGACTACATTTATCATGGGGAAGGAAACATTGAAGCGAGACGAGGTGATGGTGTCGCTTCAAGATTCGGAGGCATTTTGAGGACCGACGACGCATTTAGGTGAGAATATTATGGTGATGTGAGATGATCAACATTGGAGGAGCCGATATCTAAAGTGGTGAGGTAAATAATGGTGGACCAAATCTATGGGATGTGATCCTAGCGAAATCATGTATTTTGGGTGTGAGAAAAAGGGTCACTATAGAAGTGACTGTGGAGAGCGCAAACATACATTTATAGGAAAAAGAAAGTAGAATAGAATGATGTGAACATCATAGAATTATCAGCAGATGATGAAGTATATGTGAAAATGGGAATATTTCACTCATATGAGAGAGTTTAATGGAGAGAAGTACAGTGTTATTGATCACATTTTCGAGCGCGTCAAATTAGTTTATTTTCACTAGAATTTCAGCAGTATAGCAGAAACCCTAGGTCATCTCTTTACGGAGCGTTGGATTATTAATTTTAAAAGGATGTTATGATTAAGAAACTAAAAGTGGAATGCAGTTTTATAAAACTTGGTTTTTTTTCTTTAAAGATAAAAATTGAAATTATTTTATTACTGAGAGAAACCGGTTAGAGAAATCGTGATCAACGTGGATAGGTATCCATTGATGCTCAATCTGTAATCGCTCTCAAGGGATTGGGAAGGATCATTAATTCCTTGATTTATACACACTGAAACCAGTATGGTATGTGAGTTCTTACCGGGTTACTAGCTAGGATTTGATTGATCAACGATATTGATTATCGATGACCGCTCAAAATCAACAAACTTGAATCGATGTAAAATCAGAACTCAATCGAGGCATCAGATCAACAACATGTTGAGATGAACACATTTATTTCAATTATAAAATATTACACAATACAAGAACATGAATATTCATGGTATCAAGCTTCAAGAATTTATTAACTGACATAATCCATTCCCACACTCATAAAAGGGAAGGGGTGACAAAAGAGGCAATCGTACTCAAATCATCATAAGATCTGATTTATGCATAGAAGCATGAGGATTATTGTTCCTTTGATTTATATTTGATCATACCAGAATAAAAAAAATTAAGAAATTATAAATGAATATAAATTGACAACAAACCTGGAAATTCAATTACCTTATAAATATTACAAGCATGGAGCTCGAGATAACAACAAAAGACACCCCCAAATTGATCACTAGAGGTTTAAATGTACATGGGGGAGAAGAGGGAGATCATAGATGATAAAATATATCAGGTTAGAATAACCTTTACCCATGGCTATGTAACCTGAGATAATTAGTGAGAGGAGTGATCTTATGGACAAAAACATCACACTTTCCACAAAATAATTCAATTGTCTAAGGGATTAGGTCACTATCCAAGACAAACTTTTTAATCCTTCTTTATCCAGATGGTTGACTAAATAAACACATTAAATTTTCATTTAATTTGGTGTATAGGTGATCCTTTTAGTTATCTATCCATGGGATGTAGAATCATCCCAATTGTATCTCCACTGCCTGAGTTATGGCCCAAATACAGAAGGATGGTCTAATCTAGCCCACCCAGAATTTCTTTACATTGTGGGCCTATTTTGCACCTCCAAATAGACGGATTGGACTTCATGATCTTATAGAGAAATTTATACGACATTTTTTTCATTAATAATCCCATTTTTAGCTCAGTTGGATTCACGGATTGTCCACAGTACATACTAATTTCCACATGCATGATTGGTCTCTCACGCAGTTTGGCCCATTTTGCTTGAATTCCATCACGGGCTCTCCAAATCACCTCCTCCTACAATGTAAACACTAAAACAAGTATAATTTCCCTATAAAATAGTGATAAACATTAATTCATTTAATTAAACATACTTTTCAATTTATTAATATATTTTTAAAATTTATTACAAAACCAGTTCAAAACTGTGGTGTAAGGGTGGAATTGAATAGTGAATCACTATGAAACACACCCCCACACCTAAACATTTTCACTCCTGGAAAAAGACACATATCCAAAAAAGGATGCATTTATATATTCCCAACATCATTAATATTTAACATTTGTGGAAATTTTAATTCATTAAAGTAATGTGATCAATGCACAAACCACACTAAGGAGTTCTTCCTAGTGAAAATGGAAAAAGATGTATCATAAATCATACCACAATGAAATTCAAAGAGATTAGTGATCCTAAATTGATCAAGGAATTCAAAATTCAACCATGCAACTAACTCTCCATGTGTGTGTGTGAAAACCATTCCATGATATTCTTTCCACTTTCTATCCAATAAATATATGTTATTTTAAAAAATTTCAGCTTAAATGATTTTTTCCACTGAACCTTCCCTACATCCTTTACAATCATATTTCAAGACGCACTCACATAAGAATTCCAAAAAGTCAATCCATAAGTTCTCTACCTAGATATACCAGTATGTTTAACATTTCATCTCTCCCCTCATTTATTATTTTTGATTTTTTTCATAAGTTTCATTTGGAACAAATCTCACTCTCATCTCTCAACCCTTGTTTTATCTCATCAAGACACTAATTGTAGTAGTTATAATAAGATCAAAGGTTGAGGATGAGTTGTTTTTGACCTTTCAAAGACACAACCTAATTAGTTTTTGTTTTTTTAGTGCATGGAGGAGTCAGATATCTGGTACACACGCATAGGTCAATATGGAAGAGTAATGACACAAATCAGATAAGGAACTAATGTATGTAAATATCATTTTACGAAGAAAAATATTAACCTAACTTATATTTACCATCTATTAAGTAATAAATATTCACACTTTGTGGTTTAGTGAAAAAATGTGTAGAGATAGTAGTGATACTGTTTTCCCAAAAACTACTCATAGAAGGGGAATCAATCATCTCAAAGGTTTCACAGAGATATAACCATTTATATCATTGACAGAAAACCAATTCACTAAAAATTACTCCCTAATATTAAATTCATGCAAACATTATATTCCATTGCAGAGACATGTTTTCATAAAATGTTAAATCAACATGGATTCAAAAATTTCAACATGCAGTTTCAGTAAGTTCCATGATTTGGTGACCATAAGGGGGGAGTAAAAATTCCATAAAGAAGGTGAAAAAGAGAAGAAATAATAAAGACAATGAAAATCCTAATGAAATCAACAAGCTTGGGAAAAGTGAAAATACCATAAAGAAGGGGGAAAAGAGAAGAAAGAATAAAGATGATGAAAATCCTAATGAACCTAGGAATGTATCTACCCCCACACCTAGAATGTGCAGTATCCTCACTGTAATAATTGGGAATGTGAGAAGGAAGGATAAAACCTGGTGTGTTTCACTAGTATTTTGCTTCTAGAAGGTGGATTTCCTCCACCGAATTCTTTTGGAAAATCTTCATATAAGTGTTTAGGTCATTTCCCATTGATGTTAAGACTTCTTCCACTCTACTCATGAAAAATATATTTTTCACCAAAAGGGTAAACATTAGTAATAGTAAATGGACCAATCCATCAAGAACGAATCTTACCTGGGTGGAGATTTAGCGTGGAATTGTACATGAAGACCTTCTCACCAATATGGAACTTTTGATTATGGATAATGATATCATGGATATCCTTTGTCTTCTCTTTATAGATTCAAGAGTTCTAATATGAATCACATTTAATTTCTTCTAACTCTTGAATCTACAGCTTCCAATTCTCACCTGCATCTGAAAGGTTCATATTACATTGTTTAGAATCCCAATATTAATGGTGATCTACCTCTACAAGGAGGTGATAAGCCTTTACAAACACAATTATATATGGTGACATTCTAATTGGGGTTTTAAAAGCTATATGGTATTCCCAAAGTGTTCCATCCAAGTGCAAACTCCAATATTTTCTATTGGGTTGTACCGTTTTTTCCAAGATTATCTTAACTTCCCTATTTGAGATTTCTTATTTTCCATTAGTTTGGGGGTGATATGTAGTGGAGACTTTATGATCAAACCCATACTTACGAAGAAAAATTTTCATTTTGTGATTGCAAAAATGTGAACCCTGATCACTAATTATGAATCTAGGCAAACCAAACCGACTACAAAATTGGGACCTTGAAAAATCAACAACATCTTGAGAGTTGTCGGTCCTGGTGGCCTTTACTTCCACATATTTAGAGAAATATTCCAAATCTGATAAGATGTACACAAATCCAAATGAGTTTGAAAAAGGCCCCATGAGTTCAATTCCCCATGCATCAAAAATTTCATAGAATGACATGGGTTGTTGGGGCATTTCATTCCTCTTTGAGATATTCCATGTGAATTGACAATGACTACATGACTTCAAAAATCGATGGGAATACCTATAAAATTTTGGCCAATAAATTTCTGATTCAAGGACCTTCCGAGCTGTACATTGAGAGCTAAAGTGGGCCCCACATGCCAAAGTGTGGTAGAAGGTCAAAATCGAGGTGAACTCATGGTCAGAGACAAACCAACAAACTATTTTCTCACCACAAATTCTCCACAAATATGGGTCATACCAAATGTACCACCAGGAATCATGTTTAAGTATCTGATATTGGGAAGTTATGAAATCAGTGGGGACCCTAGATGTTGCTAGAAAATTCACAATGTCTTCATACCATGGGGTAAGGTCAACAAAATCACAAAGGCTCTCATGAGGAATGAATTCTCCAATGGGGAAGGATGAGTAAGCATTATGGTCCAGGGTTGTAGAAATCCTACTAATGTGGTCATCTACAACATTTTCCACCCCCATGTTATCTCTAATCTCTTGTTCAAACTCTTGGAGGAGGATCATCCACTGTAAGAGACGTAGCTTAGCTTCAGGTTTCTTTATGATAAATCAAAGGGAAGTATGGTCAGAAAACACAATCACTTTTGACCCAATAAGAAATGAATGAAATTTTTTCAAGGAAAATACAATAGAAAAGAGTTATTTTTCAGTGGTTGTGTATTTTACCTGGTTAAGTTCAAGGGTACATGAGGCATACGCAATTACATAAGGAGCCTTCTCAAACCTTTGTGATAAAACTGCCCCAACTGCAAAGTTAGAGGCATCACACATAAGTTCTAAGGGGAGATCCCACCTTGGTGGATGGGTGATGGGAGGTGATGTGAGACTCTTTTTTGGTGACTTTAATGCATCCTCACAATTTTTTTCAAACAAAAAATCAGAATCTTTTTGTAATAATAGGGACAATGGAAGTGTGATCTTACTAAAGTCTTTAAGGAATTAACGATAAAAACCATCATGAACCAAAAAAACATTGCACCTCACAAACACATTTTGGATATAAAAGGGGCAAAATTAATTCAATTTTAGATTTATCAACTTGAATTCCCTTATTTTAAATGAAATTCCCAAGAACAATCCCCCTCTCAACCATGAAATGACATTTATCATAATTTAAGACAAGATCTTTTTCAATATAGAGGCGGAGGACATAACCTAGGTGTTCCAAAAAAATAAAAATAAGAACCATGTACTATGAAATCATTCATAAATAATTCCATACAAATCTCAAGGTACTAAGAGAAAATACTCAACATACATCAATGAAAAGTACGAGGAGCATTACATAGACTGAATGACATCCTTATTTGTGAAAATATGCTGAATGGACAGGTAAATGATGTATTTTCTTAATCCTCAAGGGATATATGGATTTGGAAATAACCCGAATATCCATCAAGGAAACAATAATTGGACTTACTATCCAACCGTTCTAAAATTTGGTCAATAAAAGGTAGAGGAAAGTGGTCCTTCCGTGTGTCTTGATCCAATCGACAGTAGTCAATACAGACTCACCGACTATTTTTCACACATGTTGGAACCAATTAATTCCTTTCACTTGACACAACTGTTATTCTTATTTTTTTAGGCAGAATTTTCACTAGGCTAACCCATTTACTATCATATATGGGATGAATGATCCCAAAATCAAGTAATTTACTGACTTCCAATTTTACCACTTCAAGGAGATTGGGATTCAACTGGGATTGATATTGTCTTATGAGCTTAACATTATCATAAAAAATTATATGGTGCATACAAATAGATGGGATAATCTTGGGAATATCAGCCAATCTCCATCCTATTTCCTTTTTACACTCTCTCAAAAGGTTGATTAGTTTTTATTACTACTGTGGATAGAGGTTATTTTCAATAATGACAGTCAATTGGTTAATACCCTCAAGATATGAATATTTTAAATTAGAATGAAGTTGTTTAAGTTCCAACACCGGGGGTTTTGGATTGAGGGAGGGTGTTTTGGGGGAGTGAGGTCCATCAAACTATCTATCTGCTCATGTTTATTCTCTAAGGATATATAATCTATTGAAATGAGATTTTCAGAATCATCGACGGTCATGGGTACTCATAATGAACACACTCATCAATTAAAGCACAAAATTTACACTTTTCAGAACCCAAAAAACACTCAAAACATGAATCAAAACTCAAATCATCCAATGGTGAAGAAGGGGAAAATGAATCATATTATCAATTGAGGAGATAATTTTGTGTGTGTATATCATTTTAGATAACTTCTATCAAATAGACAGGAAGATTGGAGTGCTCTTAAATGGGGTGTTTCATAGCTTCAAGGATGTTAAAACTTACCCTTTATTCATCGAACTCCATGGACAACATATTGTTTTAAACATTAATGATCATATTTATTGTTTTAAGGAATGGAATCCAATGTATGAGAGGATCATGTATTTGGGTTCAAGTATATTCCATCTCAAGAATGTAGAAATCAGTAGGTAAGATGATATTCTTTACTCTTACCAGGACATCCTCAATCACTCATGTTGGATGTGTAGTACTCTAGTTGGAAACTTTTATGACAATGCATGTTGGTTGAATCTATCTAACCTATAGAGAAGTATACATGGAGTAAGGCATTACATTAATGGAAGCACCTAAATCTTTCATAGAATCAGAAAAGAAATCCTCCCTTATGGTACATGATATCATGAATGTGCCCAGATCCTTGAATTTGGTTGGCATTTCTGGTTAAATCAAGCCCGAGACATTCCTTCCTAAGTCGACTCTCTCATTCCCCTTCAGCCTCCTTCTATGGGTACAAATATCTTTAAGAAATTTCGCATATCGAGGAATTTTTTTAACTACATCTAATAAAGGAATGTTAACTTAAACCTTTTTAAATATATACATTATTTATTTATCAATATCATTATCAAAAATCTTCTAAGATTTAGAGATTATTTGGGGGAAGTGAAGAGGAATGGATTTTTCATTTGAATCATCAATGATAATTTCATTACCATTTTGATTTTTTTTATTCATTGGAATCTTTTATGGGTGGAGAAAGAGTGTTTTCAAGAGGGGGACATACATGTTGAGTAGAATCAGTATAAGGAGAAACTTCTTTACCACTACAAAGTGTAACTTTACATACATTACCTTTTTTCTTTGGATTGGAAATGGGTTGGGATGGTATTTTTCTAGAACCTTGCATCTTAAGCTCATTTATGGTGTTTTCCAATTGAACCATTTGAGTTTTCAGGTCTTGAATAGCTGATTGTGTGGTTTGTTGGAATTTTATGTTATGGGTTTCTATTTTATTCACCATATCTTCGAGGCTAGGTTCATATTATAGATGGGGATGATTGTTTTAAGAATTTTAAGGATAATAAGGTTTCATACCTTGGAATTGTTGATACCAATTCTACTTGGGGTAGATTGAGTTTCCTTCTTGCTGATACTCGGGTTGTGCTTGCCACCCAGGTTTCGGATTTGGCCTGAATGGTTTTTGCTTAAAGGGAGGTGCTTGTTGGAATGGACACCTTGGGAATACAGCTACACCAGTCTCTGGTTAATCTTTAAGTTGTGGGCACTGGTTAAAAAAATGAGTATTGTCAAAACAAATACCACAATGTAATAGAACATGAGGATATTGTGAGTTACCTTGTGATTGACCTAATTTCCTTGGAAGGGTATGCATCTCACCAAGCTTGTTATATACATTTTATTCTAGGGATGAATGACTTACCTCATGAACTCCTTGGGTTGGTGAAATAGATCTTATACCAAATATTTGTTCATTTTGATCCATATTGGCTATTAAGCCATGAGAAACTGAAGGAGTTTTATCAACAAGGGAACCACTAGCTGTTGCATCAATAATTCCACGATCCATGGGGATAATTTCCTCATAGAAGTATTGAATTAATAGTTGTTCAATAATCTGGTGGTGGGGTAATCTTGAGTAGAGCCGTCTGAATCTCTCCTAGTATTCATGAAGGGTCTCTCCTTGTGATGGAATAATTCCAAAAATTTGTTTTTTTATTGATGCAATTTGGCTGGTAGGGAAAAACTTATCTAAAAAGCGTCTTTTTCATTCATTCAAGCCCCCGATTGTGGTAGGAAAATAGTATATACAATATTTTCCTACGCCATCAAGTGAGAAAGGGAAGGCCCTAAACATAATTAAGTCCTCAAATACAATTTTGGGTTTAATGGTGGAGCACACTATGTGAAAATTTTTAAGGTGTTTATGTGGGTCCTCACCAGGAAGGCCATATAATTTGGAAAGTAGGTGGATGAGGCCCAATCTCATATCAATTTTGGATGCTTCCTTAGGGTATTGGATGTACGTAGGGTGGTACTCCACAGCAGGGGTGGTCAGATCTTTTACAGTTTGATTATTTATAGCCATGATTTCTAGGGTTTTATTTGGTTTAATTTTTATTGGTTTATGACCACTTGAGGTTCCACAAGTGGTTACTTAGTTTTATATGATTGACCTACTCTAGATTCCTTGATTTTTTTTGTAAAGTGTATTTTAAATTTTAGGTTCTTTTTCAAACAGTTTTTCTTTTCCTCTTTGGGTTATGAAAATAAATTGCAAATTTTGTTTGATTTTATTATTTTCTATGGATAAAAAATGAACATAATAATGGTTAAATAAGAATATAATGTTATACTATATAATTAGAGAGATATATAGAGACATAAAAAAAGATATAGAGAGAGAAAACTCACAACAACAAACAAAAAAAGACAAAAACAATCAAATGGGTGTGGGGTATTGAAAGGAGTACTAATTAAGAAGTAAAATAAATAAATAAAAGTAAATAAAGAAAAAATGATCTTATATCCCAGGAAAAAATGCCAAAAATGTATTTTGTTTTCGAGCATGTCAAATTAGTTGTTTATTTTTAACTAGAATTACTGCAGTATAGATGTAACCCTAGGTCGTCTCTCAATGAATCCTTAGATCAATAATTTTAAAAGAAGGTTCTGATTAAGAAACTAAAATGGGAATGGGGTTTTATAAAACTTTGGTGTTGTTTCTTTAAATATAGAAATTAAAATTATATTACTATTGAGAGAAACCGGTTGGAGAAATCATGATCAACCCGAGTAAGTGTCCCTTGATGCTAAATCTGTCATTATTCTAAATGGAATGGGAAGGATCATTGATTCCTTGATTTATACGAAATGAAACCAGTTTGTTATGTGAGTTATTACTAGGTTACCACCTAGTATTTTACTGATCAATGATATTGATTTTTGGTGACCGCTTAAAATCAAAAAACATGAATTGATGTAAAAGAGAAACTCAATCAAGGCATCACATCAATAATGTGATGAGATAAACAGATTTGTGTCAATGATAAAATATTCCAAAAGAAAATAAAATACATATTCATCGTTTCAATCTCCTGGAATTTATCAACCTACATAATCCATTCGCACATTTATGAAAGGGAAGGGGTGAAAAATAGGCAATCACATTCAAATCATCACAAGATCTGGGTCATGAAAATAAGCATGAGAATTCTTGTTCCTTTAATTTATATTTGATCATACCCTAATAAACATAAATTAAGATGTTATAAATGAATAAAAATAGACAACAAACCTGGAAATTTGATTACCTTATGAAGATTACAAGCATGGAACTCGGGATTACCACAAAGGACACCCCCCAAATTGATCACTAGAGGTTTAAAGTACATGGGGGATAAGAGAGAGATGATCGATGAATAAAGATCTCAAGTTCGACTAAAAATTACGCATGGTTTTGAAACATGATATAATGAGGTAGAGGAGTGATTTTGTGGACAAAAACATCACACTTTCCATAAAATAAGTCAAGTGCATAAGGAACTAGGTCACTGTTCAGGACAGACTTTTTAATCTTTATTTATCCAGGTAATTGATTGAAAAAACATGTTAAATTTTCATATAATTTCTTGGAGAGATGTGTATTTGATTTATATGTCCATGGGAGGTGGAACCATCCCAATTGGATTTTTGAGGCCTGAGTTATGGCCCAAATACAAAAGGGTGATCTAATCTGGCCTGCCAAGAATTTCATCACATTGTGGACCTATTTTGAGCCTCCAAATGGACAAATTGGGCTCCATGATATTCTATAGAAATGTATCCCACATTTTTTCCATTAATACACCCATTTTTATACTAATGGGATTCATGGATTATCCATAGTACTTATTAATGTCCAAATGCATTTTTGGGATCTCGTGCAGTTTGGTCCATTTTTCTTGAATTTCATCACGAGCTCTCCAAATCACATCCTCCTACAATGTAAACTCCAAAACAAGTTAAATTTACCTATTAAATAGTTATAAACATTTATTCATTGAATAAAACATAAATTAAAATTTATTATTATATTTTGAATATTCATTACAAAACCAGTTAAAAACAGCGATGTAAGGGTTGAATTGAATAGTGAATCGCTATGTGATCAGTTATTACTATAAAAGATACAGGCACATGAAGCAAGAATGGAATTTTATAAAAAGGATGAACGATTTGAATCAAAATATAAAAGAATAATAATGGGTTTTGGATTTGGGAACTCAGCGCACATATGTATGATGAAAGGTGCTTTTCAAACTTTTCTACAGGTACAAGATTCGGTGAGACTTGGTGATGGGTCAACATGTGAGGTTCAAGGAGTCAGGATGGTGAAATTAAAGACACCCAATGTAGCAGTTCATAAACTGGATGATGGTAAATTCATTCTGAGGATGATACGGAACTAGGTATCATTAAGTAGACTCGATGCGAAAGGGTTCAAGATTTCCATAATATGTGGAGTGTTGGAAGTATCCTATGGGGATACGGAAAAGATTACTAGGAATTAGTCCCAAGGGTTGTATCATTTAATGGGGACCAAAATTATCCCGATATCAATTGAAGATAGTGTAAGTTTCTTGTCATCTCTCCTGAAGAAGCATGTTCTATTCTCCAATGAAGATTTCAACACCTGTAAGGAGACTGTAGGTTTAGCGTCTACCCCAAATTGGTCGTGAGGGGGAGATTTGTGAGAGACACTCCCAATAATGGGAGACTTTGTAATGAGATGAGAAACTATCAGCAATAACCTTCCTTGGTTGGCATCCAACCCAGTCGTAATAGCATCCTTCATGGACAAGAATTAGGTGGTGGGATGTTTTTCATGGGTAGATGAGCTACCCATCAACCAAAGGAGAAATATGGATTTATTTTCCTCTATATAAATGGTATAAAATACCATGAGTTTATAATACAAAAATCTGTTTTGTATGGTTGTATTGTAAATAATCAAATGAGATGGAGAGAGTGAATAGAAATTAACCCATGTTTCCCCCATGGATGTAGGCTTCAAATCCAAACCACGTTAGATTGTGTTTTCTCCGTTTTGATTCTCGTTTTGTGTGTTTTCATTTCAATGAACCTCCACTACATCCCCAACACCTATATAGATCTACTGGATGAGGAGGGCGATCCTAGAGTAGATGAAGCTCGGCCTCGTGGTGGTGCAGGATGGGATCAGAGATGCCAAGATGATTAATGAAGCTCTGCTAAGAATTCTGAAGAATAATGAGAAGTAATTTTTTATGTATTTCAAGAAGGGAATCTATGTTGAGGTGGTTGAGTTCGAATTGACCGTGAATAACCTAGTTCTGATCAGTGATGGACCCACGAAGACAAAGATCACCGGCAGCAAAATCTACGGTGATGGATTCCCCACCTTCAAAACCCCAACAGTCAGTATGTAATATATATATTGAGAGAGAGATAGAGAGGGAGCCAAGATTAATTCTCTAAAAAATGATTTCATGCATGGATCTATGGTGGCGAAGAATTTCTCGGCAAAGAACATTGGCTTCGAGAACACCACCATATCTCTGAAGCATCAGGAGGTGGCACTGAGGGTTTAGGGTGACAAGGAAATCTTCCACAATAGCTAGATCGACAGCTACCAAGACACCCTCTACGTGCACACCTACCTCCAGTTCTACCAGGGATACACTATCTCTGGGACGATCAACTTCATCTTCGTTGATGTCTCTTCTATGTTCCAGAACTACCAGATGGTGGTGTAGAAGCCGGTGGAGGGGTAGAGCTACATCATGATGATGTAGGTCCAGACAGACTACAAGTATCGGACGGGCATCGTGCTCTAGAATTTCACCATAATCCCTGACCCCATGTACCCCACTCTCTATAACCACAAGATTTGTACCTCAGGTGACCATTGAAGGTGTTCTCAAGGACTGTCATGATGGAATCCTTCATCAACGCCTTCATCGACCCAGCTGGATGGATACTGTGGAAGGATGACTTCCGCACCCACAACAGCTTCTACATAGAGTTCAACAACCATGGCCCTGGTGCTAGGATGGTGGAACGCGTGACATGGAGGGGGATGAAAACCATCGATGCGTATCAGGCTCAGGGGTTCCTGCCTGGGAGATTCTTGGATGATGACAACTGGGTCTCCCTAGCTGGAGTGTCGTACTTTTCTGGGATGACTCCAAGCCAGCGAGTGGCACTGCAAAGCCTTGAGGACCTTCCATAGAAACTAGAAATGGTGGTTTTCGGTAATGCTCTTGTGGCAGCCCCCGCGCATGCATAAATATTTTTGATCAGCCATAGCTATATACATAATAGATGGAATAATTTACTTGATGCACTACTACACATATGAATTGTCACACCGCAAAAAATAGACTTTAAACGTGCTAAAAAAGTTATGTTAATTGCCTTGATAAAAAGTAGTTGCTATTTATCAATGCTAAAAAAGATACTAATAGAGGTCTAGACCCCTCTAGTGAGTTGTTTATATAACACCACATTCAGAATCAAACATGTAATGTAAACAGAACACCCAGAAGTAAACCCACTATATTTCATTTAATTTAAATCATCAATACAAAAATATCCACTCATGGTATATACAAAAAAACACTTCTATTTAAATTTCAAATAAAATATTTTACATAATTACATTTTCAATTATCCAAAAAAAATTATAAAACATTAATATTTATTTTTTTGACGCACATGATCCTCTCTCA
Organism: Viscum album; assembly: GCA_963277665.1. Taxonomy (NCBI): domain Eukaryota; kingdom Viridiplantae; phylum Streptophyta; class Magnoliopsida; order Santalales; family Viscaceae; genus Viscum; species Viscum album. The sequence continues at coordinate 1,136,194,473 of OY728166.1, forward strand.
AAAATGTCCACTTATGGTATCAGCAGTCGAACAAATCATCTCAAACCAAACAAAAAATTCCATCTATATAAGAAAAAAAATATTATTTTAATAATACTATAAAGAAATAAATTAAACAATAATATGAAAGAATACATTAATAAAATTTAGATATTTAATAAAAATGACATCTTTGGAGTTATACCAATCACACCATGCATCCTATTGAGATGAAGTTGATTCCTACATGTTAAAAATGAGTTATCGATTATTGTCTTAAAATATCAAAACAATATGAATATGTTTTATCAGTTTTGAGTATGTCACTTATTCCGTTACTAAAATTAATGTCAATTTTAAATAATGACACATTTAGAGTTATATCAGCCACATCATGTGTCGTATTAAGATGATGATGATTCCTACCCAACACAAATTACTGATTGATCATTTTCCTAATGTATCAAAATAATCAGAATGTGTTTGCACATTTTTCAGTATGTCAGCTGTGTTTTTTTACTAAAATATAATTTTAAACTAGAAACATGCATTTCTGAGTCATACTGGTCGCATAGTGCATCATTTTTATGTGAGGCTACCTTATACACATCACAAATGACATATAAATAGATTTCTAAATTATCAAGAAAATTAGATCACATTTGTTTGGTTTTAAATGAGTGGTACATTTTAAATTAAATATCAGTTTTAAATTGATAACTGACAATTTTAGTCATACCGATCACATCGTGCATCGGATAGAGTTGTGTTTGATTCCTACACATCAGAAATGGATCACGAATCATTGTACTAATTTATTAAAACAATCTAAATGTGTTTTATCGGTTTTCAGTATGTCACTTGTTGTTCTTTACTTAAATTAATGTCAATTTTAAATAAAAATGGATACTTTTAGTGATACCGGCCACATCATGTGTCGTATTGAGTTGTGTTTGATGCCTAGACATTAAAAATGACTAATATATCATTTTTCAAAAATATAAAAACAATCTAAATGTGTTTCCTCAGTTTTTAGTATGTCACTTGTTGTTTTTAATTAAATTCATGACAATTTTAAATAAAAAGAGACACTTTGAGTTATACCGCCCACACCGTGCACTGTATTGAAGTTCGGCTAAGTCATACACATCAAAAATGACTCATGTATCATTTTATTAAAGTATTAAAACAATTATAATGTTTTTTCTTGATTTTCAGTATGTCACTTGTTCGTTTTACATAAATTAATGTCAATTTTAAATAAGGACACACTTGGAGTCATACTGGTCACACCATTCACTATATTGAAGAGTGTTTGACTCCTACACTTTACAAATAACTCATGTATCATTTTCCTAAAATATCAAAATAATCCAAATGTGTTTTCCCATTTCTCAGTATGTCATTTTTTGTTTTTACTTAAATTGATGTCAATTTTAAATAAAAAGTGCCACATTGAATTATGTTGGCTACACCATGCATCATATTGAGGTGTGGTAGATTCCTATACATCAAAAATGACTTATAGATCATTTTCTTAGAGTATAAAAACTATATGAATATATTTTCTCAGTTTTCAGTATGTCAGTTGTGTTTTTTACTAAAATGTCATTTCAAACTAGAAACGCGCATTTTGAGTCATATTGGTCGCATCGTACATTAGTTTGACGTGAGACTACTTCATAAATGTCAAAAATAAAATATGAATTACTTTCCTAAATTATCCAGACAATCGAAGCTCGTTTTCTTGGCTAATAGTGAGTGACATGTTTTGAACTAAAATGTGAATTTTAAAATGATTACACACACTTTTTGTTTTATCGTTCACACCGTGCATTGAATTAAGGAATGGTTGATTATTAAAGATCACAAATAACTTATGGATAATTGTACTAAAGTATCAATACAATATGAATGTTTTTGCCCAATTTTCAGTATGTCACATATTCTTTTGGCTCAATTTAATGTCAATTTAATATAAAAATAAAAACTAAAAAGTTTTAACACTCACACTATGCATCAGATTGAGGTGTGGTTGATTATTACACATCACAAATGACTCATTGATCATTTTTCTAAAATATAAAAATAATATGAATGTGTTTTCAAAATTTTTAGTATGTCACATGTTCTTTTTACTAAAGGTAATTTCAATTTTAATCAAAAAGACACACCTTATGTGATACTGGTCAGTGGTTATTTTTCTCAATTTTGATTAGGTTTGTTGCTCTTATACCAATTATATTGACCTAAATATTTCATACGTAGATATCATATATTAATATATTAAAATTACTTACATAACATAATGATCCAAGCCAGAATAGTTCAGGTATAGTGCTTTTGGAAACATAAAAACATAAAGAACTAGTTCATAAGAGTCTCTCATTAAGTTATTCTTTACTAGAAACCTTCTTATACATATATTTCATAAACTATTCTTAATAACCTGAGGATATGAAACATAATAAATGGTGATCATAGATTCTCAATGTGTTTAAAAAAGGGAGACATAAATGATCATATAAGGATAACATGAGCATAAAGATGTTAGTAGGTGATATTAACATTAAAATTAATACCTTGCATATCATAGATCATACTCATGAGTCATGGATCAAAGAATGGTATTTCATAATACATTAATCTTAAAGGATCAAAGAATATTATCAACAAAAAACATACACTTAGAGTCCTACCAAGCATAGTGTGTATCAGATTGAGGTGTGGCTGATTGTGCTACGGTTGATTAGTACATTGTTCAAGAAAATATTCATGACAAATCTTTTGGGAAGTCATACTTTGCATTCAACTTATTCTCCCTTTTTTTCTTGTTGTAGATAGTTTAAAGGAAAGTATAACTTCCCAAAATATATTTTAAAAAACTAAATTAGTATTAGATAAAAATGATAAAGAAATTAACTTACAAATAGTAGATAAAATGATGAAAAAATTAATTAATTAATTAATTAATAGGAATTAATCTTTATAAATTCATGACCTATATCCATGTTTTCATTATCTCAGTTGTAGCCTTGAAGTCCAATCTCTCCCGAGCATGATCAGTTTTGAACAAACCACCCCAAATCGAACAAAGGAATCCACATGTATAAGAAAACATTTATTATGTGAGTAATACTAAAAAAAGTAAATTAAAAATAAATATTAAACAATAAATTACTTCTATGAAATTCACATCGTCATGATATTTGTTTACATTATTCCATTCAGTATGTTGCCCATTCATTTCTGAGGACATCTATAGCATCTTGTGAATATGAGTTTTTCGACATTCATACAAGTATTGGAAAAATTTAAATACACAATGGATTAATAAATATTTTAAATGAAATTGTAATTATCTTAAAAAATAACTCTTCAGTAATTCTAGTTTTTTCATGAAATATAATCTCTCTCATAAATTTACAAACATAATAACTGAAATCATTTCCATTGGTTTTTTTCAGACGCTACTAAAACATTGAGTAGAATAAGTGATTAGTTTTGATTAGTGTTTGGATAGTGAAAGCTTATTATATATACCTTGATACTTATCCAGTTGTAGAACTTATCTTCTGTCTCATCCTTAGCCTCTAGCCTCGTTCCTTGTTTTTCATGATAGTGATACACCACCCTATTATAAAAGAATCCTCATTAAAAGATAATATAAATTATATAACTTGATGTTTAGTTCTAAAATGTTTAATGTAGTGTATTAAATATTTAAAAAATCCAACATGTGTGGACCAATTTTTAGATATCCATGCATTGAATTTAGGAAATAAATTTTTAGCGTATCCAAATTTACTACAATGAAAATCCAATACTACCTAAAATCACAAAAAGGATTATGTAATGAAAGAAATGAAAATAAATTTGATATGATAATATTATATAGTCTTACACCTTCATCATTGGTATTAAATAGAGTCTTTCATCCAAAATATTTCTTTCAAATGATTTGATCAGACCTGCCACTATTTCACCCTTTTTGGGGTTCTATTCTGTCCTGTTCTGTAGAGGTGGTGTGAGGACTAAAAAGTCCAAAAAATTTATCAAGGGTAAATCCATTAATTTTTTTTTCATATATATACTTTCAAATAATATTAAATGTATTTAGTTATAATTAACACATTATATCAGCTTATGGAAAATCAAATCACGAAAACATACCTCATGTATACATTTTCAACTAAGTCGCCTATCCATTCATAGTAGAGTATTTTAGTTGCAATCTCAACACCAATGAAGTCTTGATCTTTCTCTCCATACATATTTTCTTCAAATTTAACTATATGGTCGTGACCATATTTTAACTTTGTGTCCACATGATTTCTTAATGATAGTAAATTTGGCTATAGAACGAGTGAGGTAATGGTGTTTTGGGTTGATATTTTTGATCAGTTGGTTGATCCTTTTGATGGGTTTGAAGTGGTTTTTCGTTTCATACCCTTATATTTGTCCATATATAATAACATTCATTAGTTTGGACTTTTTTTCATTAATTATTAAAGATTTATATTGAAAAGTAAAATGGAAATTAATACCTCCTTGTCGGCATGTTTTTTTACAATATGTGATGGACATGCGATGAATGTTCCCACATATTTTTCCACTGTATTAATATCATCTTCCTAAATTAGATCATTTAGCTCTATGCTCGGCTCATAGGATACAATAATTGACACTCGCACATGACATGTTAGAACTGGTCTGTTGTGTAGCATGTCCTTTTGAATATTGAACACCATATCCCTTGCCAAAGGTGATGGGTGGGTGTTGCTAGATATAAATCACAATCATTATCACCCTATAGAATATCAGTATAGGAAAGGTATCATTCTCTGTATGATTCAAATTTCATAGAAAATTTTATTATAACATTTATTACCTCTGCTAAGACATCTCTTTTAGGGGAATGTCTTGTAGTATAGCTAGTGTGGGGTGTGGCTGGATCTCTATGTGGTGGTTGTTTTTGAGTTTCTTCTTCTATTTTACTATCCCTTATTAAATTTTTCATCATATCCCTCTTATATTTTAATTGTCCTTCAAGGTTAGATATTCTTTCTCTCATCTGTTTTATTAATTCACTTTGATCATACTCTTGTTTTTTTCTCAAAATATGTTCAAGGTGTCACCCCAAAACCCCCACCTATGACGCATCCATACTATTCTGGCCACATCAAGGCCACCAATAGTTAGTGTTCATCCAGAACAGGTGTTGTTGATTCCTGGTACTATGTCAGATAGAAAATATAGAAAATTAATTGATCATTGTTATGTAATAGCGATTTAAAGAAAAACAATTTTTTATTATGTAATACTTACACATGTTTCCCACACTTTTTGTGTGTTTTAATCTATTTATATACCATATTTATTTACATATTTCTCCTTTTATATCACATGGCATGGGATGGAAGTGGATTTGGATTTCGAGTCATCAATCTGCATATAAATAGTGGAGCATAATTATGGTGTTGTTTCATATCATATAAAAGTATTACAGTTTATTTAAAATACGTACCAATTTTTTTCAAGTGAAGTGGACCACATCTTTACTTCATGGTAGGCATATGATAGTTTTTATACTCATTCATTATTTCCATAATTCAGTTGTTGTTTCATAAATAAAAAATTGACATTGAAAGTGATGAATACATTTATCATCAAACAACATATTACTGGCCACAATGTACCAGAAAAGACACATCCGCACGATGGCTAGTAAACGCATCTCACACTTCTTGGGTTATAAGGAGTTCATAGATAATCAATGGTTACATGTTTATTTTCCCTTAAAAATATTTAAGATGATGTCTTACTAGGATTGTGAAAAATCCTCTGTGAATCCTTCCAATAAGCATTAATACATATTTCTTGTGGGATTCATATACAATAAATTAAATCTATAATGGATGATAAAGAGTAAGTCAATGTTTTCTTATTTTATTTTTTAGTAAAATAAAGAAATGATATAATAATATTACAATAATATCTCCCCACATTAGTGTCTTTATCCCGAGCACAACATGGTGTCATGAATCTATGTCAATAATCACATGTTTTCGAGTGGAAATTCCAATATAACTGATGAATATGGAATTTTGGGGTTAACATGCTAACCCCACACATTCCATACCACCTCGAATTTTATACCTTTTATTTTCACCATAATGATTTTTACTAACACTATCAAACTAAGACACTTCTATTTTTTCTTCAACGTTATTCCTTCATCACCTACTATTTCCCCATAATCAACATCATAAATATTTTCCTATGAATTGGTAGCATCGACATGTGCATATGGTTGTTATACCTCTAAATTGGGAGCCATAACATGTTGGGAAACCTATTGTTCCTCAAGAATGCGAGAACCAACAAATGTATAAGGTATTTCCTCTACACTGCGAGCAATATCAGGTTGAGAGAACCATTCTTTCCTTTGGATTGAGAGCAATATCATGTGTAGAAGACATTATCCATATAAGTGGTTTAAAATTTAATTTAGAGTACATAATTTAGCAAAAAATGGATAATAACATTAGGTAATACGATGTATATTACAAAAATAATTGTAACCTGATTATTGAACCCTGTTTTTCTTTTTAATACTGAAGGGATATGACCCTTATATCAATAATAAAAATACATTTATTAGGGTATCCTATGACATAAAAAAATCCTTCTACATTGGTACTACTGTGAAATGATTGCGACATCCCAATGAAAGGGTCATCCTCAGTTTAATTTTCAGCTGACCCTTCAACAGTTTTGGTTGATAACCAAACAATTGACCAATTTTGGTTTTCTGGATCTGGAACATAGAATACTTGTACTAACTATGATTCCATAATAAAAAGTTAATATTTATACCCTTTATTACTAAAATCAACTTTCAAGAATCCCAATTTAGTTATTTTAACAGTAGTACTATTATCAACCCACTTGCATTGAAAAATCAGTACTTGGAATGTTGTATAATCCAACTCTTATATTTTTCTGATGATGCCAAAGTATGAAATATTCACATAAATTATATTTCTATCCTTAGTACTAGAAACATGCATCGTTTTAGCCCCAAGTGTAACTCCACTTTTTTTATAGAACTATTTTCATCATGCACTTTTGTACATAATGTATAACCATTAATTATAAAATCATTGTAAGATAATACTTAAAAAAAATTCCTTCCTCTAGCCATAAAATTCATTATAAAAATAAATCCATATTTTCATCTGAATCCTTAAAAATATGCCCATTAAACCATCCTATAAATTTTTTATTATATGTATTTGATATCCATATTTCAGCCCTTGATGGGTTCAAATGCCTAAGAATTTATTTTTGGGTTTCAACATGTGGGGAAACCCCCAATATTTTATTAAAAATGTAACGGTGGTCCTACTCCCGATATATAATATTTATTGTGATGAAATTTATTCCAGAAACTCCTTCACCCTAAAGCCACCTGGTGTGATGAGATTTTGGTATTCCAATGTTTTCCACATTGGACAAATATTCAGTACAGAATTCAATAGCTTCCTCAAAAATATATCTCCCTACAATACAACTGATATAGATAATATTTTCATTATTTTTCATGTGTTTTTAAGGATTTAACCCCTAAATTAATCAATTTGAGCTTATTTTCATCGTTTTAGTATTTTTGTAATTTTTTGGCTTACTTGTGAAAATTGGTTAGTTTTGGAAATTTAACAGTTTCAAAGAGCTTCTGTATTTCAGTCATATATCTTAAAATTTTGATCCAAATTGAGTGATTAATTTTTTTAGTCTTACTTGTTGCATGGGATGTAAGTTTGGTTTCTTGATCAAGATCCAATTCAAAATCGATCGGCCAAAAAAATAATTGAAGTGGAAAATTTTTTCTGGCTGATAGAATGGAGCCCACAATATTTATTGAGGAATATCTCAACCTCAATATTTCTAAATGAGCTTATTCCAGTAGGAGAATAAATAGAACTCATATCCTCATGTTTTAATAAATTTTATGGATAAATTCTCTAATTAAGGCTTCCTTTTCAATCAACCAAAAGGAGGAATGTAACGACCCAAAGTTTCATTAATGGAAAATCCCTCTTGATCTTATTAAATGTCTCTTTATATAAAATGTTTTTATATAATGTCAACTCCATTGGTTTTATGATAAGAATTGTGACTGTTACTTTTATATCCATTGAACAGTGATCACATGATTAGTTTAAATATAGGGCTTTAACACATCATATTTTACTTAGACAAAGGAAGCGATGGCCTCATCCAGTAGAATATCCCCATATGAAGCCCATTTATCAGAGCTCGGAAAAGAGTTGGCATCCTTGGGATTTTCTCTTTACTAAGCCCAATCTGAGCTTCCCCATGTCAAGCTCGAACGGGACCGTCTACGGGAGAAGTGGAAGTTGATAGAAATTAGCACTCGAGCGATGTTATCCAAGCCACCCCAAGAGTCTATCACCATCGCACACCTTACCCTTATGTCTTATGCGGCTGTTTTAAGAGGTTATGTAACTAATCGATAGTACTGTGTTCATGTACATTATTTTTTTATATAATAATGAATATAATTCACTAGTGGAAATACGGGCTTTAACGTCGTCGTAATAACGTCGGTTTTTTAAAAACCGACGCGAATAGTATATGCGGGGAATTTTTGGCGTCGGTTTTACACAAAACCGACGCCAAAAATAATTATGTTTTTTTTTTCGCGTCGGTTTTTCTAAAAACCGACGCGGAAAACCTCTTCGACCGGATTTTCCGCGTCGGTTTTCATGAAAACCGACGCGGAAAATATAGTCGAAGAGGTTTTCCGCATCGGTTTTTCTAAAAACCGACGCGGAAAATCCTGTTTTAATCGGTTTTCCGCGTCGGTTTGTAGAAAAACCGACGCGGAAAACCTCTTCGACTATATTTTCCGCGTCGGTTTTCATGAAAACCGACGCCGAAACTCATAAAAAAAATATATTTCGCGTCGGTTTTAATGAAAACCGACGCGAAAAGTCTTTTAAAAATATTCACGGACAGAAACCCTCATTTTGTTCGTCCGTCGAAATCGAGTTCCGCTGCGGCGCTTCGGACTCCCGACGACCTTCGAACTTGATTTGCGATCTTGAACGGCCATTGTTGAAGGTTTTTTGTCGTCTGCACGATTTTGGGTATGTGTTCTTCCTATTTATCTCTTGTTTCATATCCCATTGTTTATTTCTTTATCAATAACCCTATTTTGCGTGATTTGGATTATTGGTTAGATTTTAGTTGTAATTTATCATTATTTTTTGTTTGTATTATCATTGTTGGTGTAGATTTGATATTGTTTGTTTTTGGAAGTAATTATACCGGTCGCAGTTTGGATTTAACATCTCAATTCGGGTTGAATAATTATGTAAGATTTTATATTATGTTGGATTTTAAATAATTATGTAAGATTTTATTTTATTTTATTTCAAACTAGATTAAAAGGGGCTTTAATTAAAAGTTAGAAATTTTGTAAGGTGAGTAGTGGCCTAATTAGTATTTGTATACTCATGTTTATCTACATTTCAGTTTTAGGATCTTATCCAGTTCTTTTTCCCTCTTAGGATGCATTCTGTTTCAGTTTGGGTTAGTGATTAGTGGGGACTTGAGCTCAGTTATTGTTTTACTTATCAAATTATCCCAAGTGTGCCTATTATAGGTTTTTTACGGATTTATTTAAATAGAATATGTGTAAATTTTTTCCATTTAAATGATGTTTTTACTACTTAAAATTATGGTTAAAAGTGTATTGAATTACTTTTGTGAGGACTAGGTGATTTAGGAGATGAAGTGTATTGAGGGAATTAGTTTATATCTATTTATAGTTATTCTTTATATTATTTCTACTGATTCAAATTTTGTGTTGATGTATAACCTATGGATAGGTCATTTCAGATTTCTGATAGAAATATGATGTTAATTACACTATGATTAATGGGTGAAATCATACCTAGTGATTGTTTTAGATGCCTATAATGCTTATTGTTAGTCTATGAGGATTAGGTACTCCCCTCAAGTATGTCATGGTCTAGTTTAGGTGTTTAATGGATAGATATCTTGGGTTGGTTCATGAAAATGGTATCAAAACCAAGATTTTTCAGAGGGTTTGGGTTTCCAAGTTCCCTTTGTTATTTGGCATTATAATGTTATTATGGATATAGGTTATAAAAAATCTAGTGCTACACATTGGGAAAAGTGTCATAATATCTTTTCCATTTGAATCCTTGAGTGTTTATGTAATTCTAGGATTTATTGTTGGATTTTGATATTGATTTTGATTGGTTTTATGTGTTTGATATAAAAATGATGATTGAATTACCAATGATGTGTAATCTATTTGGGGGTTCACTTAATATTGGGGTGATGGTGGATGAAGATTTGTAGCTATAGGTCTATCCCCCATAGTTAGGCCAACCATATGGAGCCCTTTTGAATAGTTTTAATGACTCTTCAAATCCCACAAGTAGTTTTGTTAATCGAGTTCCACATGTGTGTTTTAATACACATTGTTTTAAATAAGGATAGTTATTGCACTATTTTTCACATTAAGTTTTCCATGATTCATTCATGTTACATCAAATGAATAAAAAAATAAATATAGTGTGATCAATAGTAGTCATAGTGAGAAATCATATTATCTTGTATGTCATTCATATAATATTTATATCATGGAACTTTATTTTCAAAAAATGAAACCTTTGATTTAACCATTTTGTCCTTGTATTTCAATATAACACACATGTATATAATATTAAAATTAACTGTTTACTATATTTGTAAACGTGTTTCATATTTGATGTCTTTTATCTGATTATCAATAGTTTTTATGGAATATGTTTTTGTTTACAATTTATCTGATAGATATTTAAATGTTTTTATGTTTTAATATATTCATCAATTATATTGTGATATCAGGTATTAATGGATCATAATTGGATTTATCTACGAAGAACTACTAGTGAATATGAAAGAGGAGTTGACAATTTTTTGGAATTTGCTAAACGGCATAATCAAAATATTGATTTGATTTTCTGTCCATGTGTGAAGTGTGTAAATATGAGAAAGTTAAACTTCAGAGAAATCAAAGATCATCTCATTTGTTATGGTTTTAGCCTTAATTATACACGTTGGATCTTGCATGGTGAAAGAACTGAAAATTCAACATCCAATGTTGATGACGATATTCATAATGAGGCAGAGGATCGTATTGAAGAATTAATTCATGATTTAGGTGTTGAAACCATCGAAAAAACACCAACTGTTGAACGATTGTATGGAGATTCTGAGAAACCATTATTCCCAGGTTGCAGTAAATATACAGTGTTATCAGCAGTTTTGAGATTAGTTAACTTAAAAGCAAAAAATGGGTGGAGTGATAAAAGTTTCTCCAGTTTACTTGAGCTTTTAAAAGAGCTTCTTCCAGAAGGCAATGGGCTTCCAGATTCCAATTATGAGGCGAAGAAAATATTATGCCCAATGGGATTGGGGTATAAAAAGATACATGCTTGCCCCAATGATTGTGTACTATATAGGAAAGAAAATGAACATTTATCAAGTTGTCCTACATGTGGAACATCGCGCTATAAGATGGATGAGAAAGTCAACTCAGATTCATTTTCAGGTGATGTCATGTAACGTTATGAAAAATCAATTTTTTTACTTTCCAATGATATCATCCAATATTTTTTTCAAACAATTCTGATAATTCAATTCTGGTTTATTTTTAGGTACCAAAATCAAAACTCCATCTAAAGCATTTTGGTACCTTCCAATTATTCCTCGTTTGAAGCGTCTATTTGCAAATTCAAATGATGCAAAAAGGTTAAGATGGCATTCAGATGAGCGCATTTCTGATGGTAACTTACGTCACCCGGCCGATTCACCACAGTGGAAGAGTTTTGATAAAAAATTTCATGATTTTGGAAGTGAAGTTAGAAATCTCAGAATGGGATTGTGTACTGATGGAATGAATCCATATCGGAGCCTCAGTAGCCAACATAGTTCATGGCCTGTTTTGCTGGTACTTTACAACTTGTCCCCACATCTATGTATGAAGAAAAAATATGTTATGATGAGCTTGATGATTTCTGGACCAAAACAACCAGGAAATGATATTGATGTGTATCTTACACCATTGATTGAGGATTTAAAACTGCTATGGGAGAAAGGTGTTACAGTTTTCGATGCATACAAGAAAGAGTATTTTCTTTTGCGTGCTATGATAATGTTCACTATAAACGACTTTCCTGCGTATGGAAACTTATCTGGATATAGTGTTAAGGGACATAAAGCATGTCCAATTTGTGAAGAACAAACTTCATATTATCAATTGCAGAATGGAAGAAAGACAGTGTACATGGGACATCGAAGATTTTTGCGAATTGATCATCCTTATCGTAGATTGAGAAAAGCATTTAACGGTTTACAAGAATACAACCTCCCCCCTCAACCATTGTCAGCTGAAGAATATTATGACAGAGTGAAAGATATTGATTCAACATTCGGAAAGAGAAAAAGTTCTGGTTTACAAAAACATATCTGGAAGAAGCAGTCTATTTTTTTCAAACTACCTTATTGGAGATTTTTAGAGATAAAACATAACATTGATGTTATGCATGTTGAGAAAAACATATGTGATAGTTTGATTGGAACTTTGTTAGACATAAAAGGAAAGACAAAAGATGGATTACATGCTAGATTGGACTTGATGTTAATGCGAATACGTTTGGAGTTAGCTCCCGCTGTGAAAGGAAAAAGAACATATTTACCTCCGGCTTGTCACACATTAAGCAAGATTGAAAAGATGAATTTTTGTCAGTGTCTTCATGGTATTAAAGTACCCAGTGGTTTTTCTTCAAATGTGAGTAATTTTGTGTCATTGAAGGATTGTAAATTAATAGGTATGAAATCACATGATTGTCATGTGTTAATGCAACAAATTCTACCAGTAGCAGTGCGTGGTATATTACCGAAAGCTGTCAGGAAGACAATCATCAGGTTATGTAATTTCTTTAAATCCATTTGTAGCAAAGTCGTTGATCAAAATTTGTTAGATTTGTTGGAGAATGAAGCAACTCTTATTCTTTGTCAACTAGAAATGTATTTCCCACCCACATTTTTTGATATAATGGTTCATCTATTGGTTCATTTGGTGCGTGAGATAAGAATGTGTGGGCCTGTTTATTTAAGATGGATGTATCCTTTTGAAAGATATATGAAAATTTTGAAAGGATATGTTAAAAATCCTTATCGACCAGAGGCCTCTATTGTTCAAAAATATGTATCAGAAGAGGTGATTGAGTTCTGTACTGATTATTTGAATGAAGTGGAGCATATTGGTCTCCCTCTATCTCGACATATGACAGTTGACAGAGAAGGTAGAGGGGTTCGAGGCTTAAAGGTAAAGTTCATTCCACGTGATGAAGTGATGCAAGCACATTTATACATTTTGAACAACACAGATGAGGTTCAACCATATATATCCTCACATATTGCTGAATTAAAGTTACGATATCAGAAAAGAAATGAAAAGTGGTTGATGATTGAGCATAAGAAGACATTTGTTTCATGGTTTAAAGAGAAAGTCACCTCAGATATATCTGTATCAGAAACATTGAAGTGGTTATCAGGGGGACCATCTTTTAATGTGATCACTTGGTCTGGTTTTGATATCAATGGCTACACATTTTACACAAAAAACCTGGATGACAAGAGTACCGTTCAGAATAGTGGTGTGATGGTATTCGCTGAAGCAGTGCATTTTTCGAGTGCCAAAGATAAAAACCCAATTTCTGCATCAACATCATATTTTGGAGTTATTGAAGACATATGGGAAATTGATTATATTAAATTTCGAGTCACTATTTTTAAGTGCAATTGGGTTGATAGTAATAGTGGCGTGAAACATGATGAATATGGGTTTAAACTGGTTGATTTGAAAAGATTTAATCACAATGAGGAACCATTTATCTTGGCGACACATGCAAAACAAGTATTTTATGTCATTGATCCGTCGAATGATCAGTGGTCAGTTGTTTTGCAAGGGAAAAGATATCATTTGGGTGATGATGATGATTCTGATGATGCTAGTGATTTACATGAGCGTTATTCATCTATTATGCAATTTTCAGATGATTACAATGAATATAAGACAGACATAGTGCATGCAGTACGTACCGATCATGATGAAGGGACGTGGGAAAACACTAAATTAGTCTCCTAATTTTTCTGGTAAATATTTATATTTTGTGTCTATTTTTAAAACTTACAAATGCATGCCTCTATTTTTACATATTTATTTTTCATTTCCTTGTTTCTAATTATTCAGTTTTCTAATGATATGCAGGTACCCAAAATTTCATTACACTTTCTAGTAGCAATGTCAAATACAGATAGAGATGAGCAGTTACCGAGGTATATCTATTTTGACATATTATTAAATATTCAGTAATATACATATTTAATGAAATAAAACTGTTAATTTATTAAAAAAAATTGCAGGACTACTGATGCGTCCTCGGCGGAGGAGACTTCTCCAGTTACTACTGAAAAATCAAGTTCTCTAGTTGGTAAACGTGGTATTACACGTTTACCAAAACTATCACTCGCTCGTGATGATAACAAATTACACATCCGTTTTGATGATAATAATAATGCAGTTGGCCCAAATGCAGTTCAGTTTGTCAGTTATATAGCGATGCAGAGCCGTTGCAGGATTAGTATTTTATATCCTGATTGGAAGTCAGTGGACAGGACGGCGAAGCAACAACTTTGGGAGGCCGTGACGGTAAAATATCTTTATTTATTTATTTTATCTCATTTTTTTAATATTATATAGTTTAAATGACATATTTTATTTTTTCAATTACAGATGACATTCAATTTTGAGGAAACCAAAGAAATTAGGAAAAGACATCTCTCTTTAGCGGCGGTTCGATGGAGAGATTTTAAAAACAAACTGACGAAAGATTATGTTTTTGGAAAGAGAAGGTTTGAAAGCCCATGTCTTAAGTATCCATATATAGATGAAGAAACATGGAAGCGATTTGTTGACAGTCGTCAGGAAGAGAAATTTCAGGTATTGTAATTGTTTTATATTTTAAAATTTATGCTATATTTTCCTTATTACTAATGTGTTTATTTTTATGTAACAGGCCTCCAGAAGATCTCATCAGGAGATCCAGTTGAAAAACGTATACCCTCATACTTTATCACGTGGAGGATACTCGTATTTGGAGCAGAAAATTATTGAAGAAAAATTTGAAGCATTAAGAGCTCGATCAAGTAGTGGTTCAGAAGAGGTCCAGTATGGTCCTCCATCTCCTCCCACTCGCCATGAGAAATGGAAACGAGCAAGAAGAAAAAAAAATGAACAATATCTTACAGACGAAGCTCATCAAGTGGCTGATAGAATTGTAAGTAAATATTAATTCTTTGTTAACAATTTTCCTTTTTTATAATTTATAAACACTAATATAAATTTTTTATTTTTCATTTCAGGATGAACTTCAGGAGAAAGAGACACAGGGCTCTTTTATCCCTGAGGGTAGGATGGATATCCTAGCCACTGCTTTGGGAAAGACTGAACACCCCGGCCGTGTTAGAGGATATCAGGCGGGTGTTAGTATTCGGAAGGTTTTTGGTAAGAGTAAGCAACCAAGAGACCCGGAAATTGAATCCTTAAAAGAAGAGCTGCAGGATATGAAACGGTCTATGGGTGATCAAATTCAAGCAGCAGTACAGAAGGCTTTATTAGAACACTTGGCAAGACAGTCACAGTCTGCTCATCCTTCCGAGGTATATTATTTACTGTTAACAATTTTTCTTTTCTATAAATTATAAACACTGATATAACTTTTTCATTTTTCAACATTCTCAGCCTACTCACTCAGACTATCATGCCTCATATGCTTACCCAACACCGTCTGGGCAGCCTTCCGAGGTATATTATTTAATGTCATCAATTTGTCTATTTTATAAATTATAAACACTGATATAACTTTTTCATTTTTCAACATTCTCAGCCAACTCACCCGGACTACCCTGCCTCATCTGCTTACCCTGCCCCGTCTGCGCAACCATTTGAGGTATATTATTTAATTTAATTTTTAATCAATTTTTCTATGTTAAAAATTTTAAACACTAATATACCCTTTTCATTTTTCTGACTTCTCAGCCTGCTCACCCTGACTACCCTGCCCCACCTGCTAACTTTGAGCCTCCACCTCCTCCATCGGATCAAACCTTATATTGTGAGTTGTTTGCGGGAGATCCTCATGTACATATTGTTGCGTTAGGACAAGTGTATTTTTTGGGGGACTCGGTACATCATCAGCCTATGCAGATGGGTCAGGTTAGAGTATCAGTACTTTTTATTATAGATCCTACTGCTCTACTACCATTTCCTACTGCGGAGATCACCAGTGTTGGGGAATGCATGGGCCATTTTTTACTTTGGCCAACTGCACTTCTTCGTTATATTTCACATGAGGTATGAGTTTTTTTAACTAGTAATTAGAAATGATTCCAAATTACTTATAATGTTTTCTGACATTTAACTTATATAGGAATATCTGAAAGCAAAAGAAACTGTACAAATGCAGCAAAATGTTCAAAAACAGTCGGCTGTAGATACTTCTGATATTTCTTCTGGGTTGAAAAGATTATCTCAGTGCTCTTCTTCCTTGAATTTTATCTATGAGTTTCGGATGACGCCCGATATATGTGGAAGAAATTATAAATTGAGAATATTGAAAGAAGATATCATGAATTTAGTTAATTTTGAAGAGATCGGGCTGAATGTGGTGCAGTTGTTTTCCATGTAAGTAAATTGACGTCTGAATTGCTATTTCTTTACTAAAATATTGTTATGTCATTGACTAACTATGTTTTCTTTTTAAATTAGGTATCTATACAGGATTCTTTTACAAAATGAAACTACAAGCATTTATAGCTTTATAGATCCAGAGTACATTTCCTCGGAAGTCAAACATGTGAAAAATGATGACAAAGTTAAATATATATCCGAGAGATTATCACAAACAGAGATTCAGTGCTGGTTTTTGCCATTTGTTGATAAGTAAGAATATCAACATAATTTTGAACTCATGATCATTATAATGTCATTAATTATGAACTTTTTGTATTATAGGGGGCATTGGATGTTAGGTGTATTTTGCCCAAATGAATGCACCTTATATTGGTTTTGCTCTTTATTAGGAAAAGTGCGTAAAACGTTTTCCAACTTATTAAACAGGTAAGTTGTTTTTTTATTTTTAGAAGTTTGTTATGTTTAATTTTAATTGTTTACACAAGTTTTATTAGTTCTTATATAAAACAATGCAGTTCATGGAAACATTTTACAAATGAAAAGAAACCAACGAAAATCAAATATGTGGAAGTACAGGTAATTAGTTTTTATATTTTTGTTATATATTGGGTTTCATTATTAGTTAAATGTTTTATAACTGCAGTGTCATCGTCAAAATGGAAGCGTTGAATGTGGTTATTATATTCTACGATTTATGTACGAGATAATCACAACTGGGGAAACTACTGATTTTCATAAGGTTAGTTGTATTAACTTTTTTATATATTTTCATCCACTTTCTTCTATTTATTAATTTCATATCATTCAATATTATTGTAGGTATTCAATGATTCACAGTCATATTCTCAATCTGATATGATTCATATTCAATCTACTTTTGCGGACTATTTGTTAAGTCTGATTAAGATTTGAGGTATGTATACTAATATTTATAAATAATATTATATATGGGTTTAAAAAACTAACTCTTATGATATATTAGGTGTTTGAACCTACTAATAATCAAATGAATGCTTCAACAATAACAAACAATGAGCATGTCATATATTTCAGGTACGTGTATTTTAATTCTGATTTACTGAGTTTTCTCAAGTGCCTCTGCAAAAACTGTTTTATTGAATCTACTAATAATCAAATGAATCCTTCAACAATAACCAACAATAAGCATGTCGTATATTTCAGGTACGTGTATTTTAATTCAGAATTAGTTATTATATTTCTTTTCATTGTTATTTCTTAAAATCATTTGTCTGTACAGTGACAAATCTGTAGGGTGGTACTTGGATCATGAACATAGAGATTCGTATAGCGAAATAACATTCACAAACACTAAAAATTGTCTCCCTTGAATGCACAGCAATATCTTCTAGGCCTTTTTATTTTTTATGCAAATAAATATCGAAAAATGATTGCCGAGAAGCATATCACATAATACCTGAAACAACGCTTAGTGGGTTTGCACAAAGATAAAATAGAAGGCGTCAATTTTTAAGGTATGTTTCTTTATGTATCTTCAATCTGCATTTGATTTCAATTTTCTAACCTATTTTTTGCACTCAAATTTATTTCTCTGTTATTCCATAACTTAAACAAATAACAATAGTGAATAGGTAATGCACGTCTATACAGAGCAAATATAAAAACCTGAGGTTGGGGGTGGTGGGGATTCTATGGTGAAAAGACACCCCCAACATCTTCAGTGGGGGAGGTGAGGAAGAGGTTGCATCGGCTGAGTGTTCCTGGAATTTTGATCATTTCATTTTGGTAATTTACTTTGTGAAAAAATGAATGATTCAAATAAATTACACATTTTCATTTAATGTTTATTCATTGCACTAATAACTTGGATTGATTTTTTCACTCGTTTCATTACTGTTTTGACAGGATTGGTGCTATCTATGGGAGGAAACTTACAATGATTGATACTGAGTATGGTTAGATTAAGAAAATGCACCATGTAGGTACGTGTATTTTAATTCTGCTTTACTTTGAGTTTTCTGAAGTACTTCTGTTAAAGCTGTTTAATTGTTTTTGTATACTTCGTTATTTTTTTTCAGGGTTCCGATTTGTTTGGAGGAGAAAATATATGTATTTTATTTAAAAAAAAAAAAAAATTTACGGCGTCGGTTATTTTAAAAACCGACGCCGAATAATTTTAAAAAAAAATTATTTACGGCGTCGGTTTTTTTAAAAACCGACGCCGAAAGGGTTTTCCGCGTCGGTTTTTAGAAAAACCGACGCGGAAAACGCGGTTGAAAGCGGGTTTCCGCGTCGGTTTTTAGAAAAACCGACGCGGAAAATCCGGTTGAATGCGGTTTTCCGCGTCGGTTTTTCTAAAAACCGACGCGGAAAATCCTGTTCCAATCGGTTTTCCGCGTCGGTTTTTCTAAAAACCGACGCGGAAAACCTATTCGAATATATTCTCCGCGTCGGTTTTTTAATGAACCGACGCGGAAAATAATGTCTACATGTAGCTTCGGCGTCGGTTTTATAAAAAACCGACGCCGAAGCTCATAAGCGAATTATTTTTCGCGTCGGTTTCTATGAACCGACGCGAAAACGCTATTTTTAACGTCGCCTATAAAGACGTCGGTTTATAACCGACGTTAAAAATAAAAAAAAACCGACGCGAAAAAGTGTTTTTGCACTAGTGATTTCTTGTCATTATTGATACATTGTAAATAGTTTTTAAAGTACAAATGGTGTTTTTAGTTATTATTTAATTAAGAAATCTATTTTATTAAATTAATGGATTTTTGAATTAAATAATATTTTAATAAAATATTATTATTATTATTATTATATTAATTTTAGTATATATAAATGATTATGTAATTCTATGAATGCAATTATAATTTTTATTAAGGTTTGAAAGCGATTTTTTTCAAAACCCGTGAATTTTTTATAAATGTCGGTTTTTATTTTAAAAGTAAAAATTAACCTATTTAGAAAATTATTTAGATAAAATAAATGTTATTTTTGGAATCAGGATGTTGAAATTATCCAATGGTTAATTTTTCATAATTTTCTGAGACAGTCAAATTTTTGAGTAAAAATTAAATACCGTTTAAATATATAATGTGTTTTATGACAACATAATGACCCAATAGTGATGTAATAAAATACTATAATCTTTATGTTCGGAAAATATATGTTTTACCATTAAAATAATGTAATTTTGGGTTTGTTTGGATTAATTTTCAAAGCATTAACGGATCCCTCAAGACTTATTAAACACCTTGTCTTTTAAAATTAATTTCCATGGGAGTGTGACTCACCTCCACATAAGCAACCCTAATATTTTAAGAATTTCGGACCTTGGAATTATAAAATATTATTTTTCTCTTCCCTTTTCCAAAAACCATGGGAAAAAACCACAGGATGGTTTGTGTTTTGGGTTAATTTAATATAAGGGGTCCCAAACCTAAATAATAAAGAATTCCCTCACCTTTCCTATATAAACCCACCCAAGATCCCACTTCCTCCTCACTCAAAGCCTTTGGAGTTCGTCCAACCTCTTCCATACTCTCTCTAGAATCCTCCCAAGGTTCCCCAAGCTCCCAAGAATCCTCTCACAGGCCTATCTCTAGCCTTTGGAAGCACACTTCCAAGTAAGGGTTTTTTCTTCATTTCGCATTTTTGTCCAATTTTCTTTAAGTTGTTTTGCCCTTTTAATTTCAATTATAAATGATGGGGTATGGTTTTGAACCTCACTCATACAGACCTCTTTATTTTTTAATGAAGGGATACCCTTTCTCTCTCATTAAATTCCTCCCATGTACACCTGTTACTATGCCGAAATTCCAAAAGGAACTTCTCTCTCCTCTTTTACATTCAAGCAATACTTTTGTATCATGAATCTAAATTCCATTACAATTGTTAGGACATGTATCTATATGACCTCCTTACCGTAAATTACATGTAAATATGATGAGGAACCCCTTTCTCTCTCATCAACCATTTTTATGAATTCTTATGTCACGCCGTTACGCTGCCGAAATCACACCGATTTTCTAAGCCAATGTCATTGCGTAGTGAATACCATGCCCATTTCTCCATCAAGGGTATTCACCTTTATGCACATTTACTTATTTATTGTAAAGTTTCATGTATGAATTCCACATTCTTTTATCGTGTAATAAATGGTTATGTTTTATGAATCCATGTTTTATGATCCATGTGGCACACTTATGCATGAAATGAAATGTTTAAGAAGGGTGTGCCCTTATAGTGCTCCAATGCATTGGATAATATATAGTATCATGATACGTCATGTGCAATGAGTGTTGACTCATGATAATTCAATTACAATGAGGTTTTACTCATGCTTTTTGTGAAATGAGGATTTACTCATGCTCCATGTACAATGAGCCTTAGCTCATGCTAATTCTATGTTAAGTGTTGTTGCCACATTTCCATGTTATGATTATCATGCTTTGTCATGCCTTTATGATCGTGTTTTTATTATTCTCTATTGATATTCCTGTTTTCTAACATGTATTGTACTCTTCATGTTATTCCATGTGTACTCCCTTATTGGGCTTTATAGCTCACCCTTTTATTATTCATGTCCTCAGATTATCCCGTGTAATGATAAGTACGAAGGAATGTAGTGGTCATGTAAAGGAAGTTTTCAATAAAGATGTTTTATTTCATGTGTTAATTTTTTATGTAATGATCCTGAGCCCCAAAGACACTAAAACTCTCAATCTTCTTTTTTGTATCAACTGACGTTTTATGTAATAAATCATGTTTAAGTTGTAATAAAAAGCAGGGTTTTCATAAGGAAGTTGAAGATTCTCCTCGGGAAGAAAAAGTATATTAAAATAATTCAATCACAAATTTTACTAAATGTGTCCAATGTATTTTAAATTTTTATGGTATATATCCAAAAAAATAGAACAACTTTTAAGAAGAGGCCTTGGTGAGTTTCTGAGGATTGGTGGGATGAACAGAAGAGAAATTATGGAGGACAGCTTCTAGAAGAAATTTTTGTGTTCTTAATTTTCCCTATTTTCTTTCTTTTTAGTTTTTTAATGGCTTCCTCTTCCCCATTATTCATGGATTCCATTTACATGGAGGGGTGAGCCTTTGAGTTATTAGGGAAAGAGAGGTTTTACCTTTTTTAATGTGTGAGTTGATGCACTTAATTTTATGAAATATTTTCTCTCTTTTGCAAAGTTAGTGTCAAATTCTAATAATGGTTTCTATTATCAAGTACGATAATATTTGGTTTTAGATTATGTTTTTGTTATTTATTTGGTCAATGATAATTTTCTACCTCCATTAGGTTTTAATATATATTCAATGGAATAAATCAGGATTTAGTGGTGAAGTACTCGGCGATCATCAGTACATGTGGGACGGGTAGTGGATATACTTGGATGGAAAATTATTTTTTTAAATTTTCAAAAGCCTCTTTTTAGGGGTGAGTGGTAACCAGAACATAGAGAGCGGGATCCAAACATAGATATGAAAATATAAAATTCAAAAATCAAAAGATGTTGCTGAAATCACATCACCAAACCAGCGCCATCATGAGTCTACACAGGCGTCATCACCGTTCTGACACCACCATCGTCGTCCCATCCTATCACCACAAAAGATCATCGTCGTTATCACCATCCGATCACTGGAGATGTCCACCCAGCTAATTTAAACATTTACACCTTAAAACCAAATAACCACCGAAATCCGGAGAAACCCATTTTGTCGCTGTAAAACATCAGACAAGAACAATCACTGATTTACACCAAACAAAATCAATAAAATCAAAAGAAACAACTGCAGAATCCTTTGAGTCGTGACCAATCGAGACCAAAACATCCATAAAAACGTCACTGCCCTACTTCTGCCCAAATCAGAAAACCTTACAATGAAATCAAACAAACACAGACGGATGAAACCTCAGAATCAACTTCCGCATCAATGTTGGGACATTTCAAATCCTTCAAGATAGACAGAACAGATCATGGAAGCTGAATATCCCAAAATCACAAACCACTGATCCTATAAAGAGAGAAACCATCCATCACACAAACAAACCAGAAAAACTGAAACCAAGATGACTGCAAAGAAGAAGGAAGTAGAAGAAATTACCAAAATGCCGAATGGAGGTCCGTCCACCCAGATCATGTTGCTTCTGACTAGTACGAACATGGAGACCATAGCGAACAACCACCATGCACCCCAGAGATAAGCGGAGTCCTCAGGCCGCGGATCTAGAAACAGGTCACGGACCGAAACCGTGCCACCAATGGAGACCCTATCCAGTGAGACGGAGTTGGGAAAGAGTAGGCCAGCAACGAAGCAAGGGTCGAGACCACTGATCCCATGAAAATCTACTGTAAGAGAAAACCATCTAAGCTCTCTGCGCGCAGGTAGGTTCGCTGCGTCAAGCCGGGGAGAAGAAGGCGGCGATGGGGGTAAACCCTAATGCGTTGTTCCCCTTACAGGCTCCTCCACCCCCAAATAATTCACATATAGGAATGATATTAGTATTTACTTGAGATATTAGCACGGTTTACTCTCACCGTCAATATTTGACTAAGGGAGTGATAGGAAATGATCTTGAAACTTTTATCAGCTTAGTAGTAGAGGATTGGATAAATTGGAACTATGTTAGCATTGCAATTGGAAAATTGATCCATATCTGATCTCTCAATTCATATCACTATTTTCAATATCATTATTAGTAAAAAAAATTCAAAATTTTTATTCATTTATTAATTTTGTTTTTGTTACTTTAATTTTTTTTCTAACTCAAATAATTTCCAAAAAAATCTCCTCTTCTTTAATAAATTTAAGGTGAAAGCTTGATTGTTGTGCAGTACTCTCTGGAGGCAACCTAGGTTGACCACTATACATCATTTTAACTTAAGCAATAATTGTTTTTGTCACACCCCATGATAGGAACATGTCAAAAAACCCTCTGGATGAATTCTATTTTTTACATACCATTTTAAAATCATCATATACCATTCAATGGGGTACATCCATCTATAGTATATAGAACCACATTTTCAAATATCTCTCACAAAGTGAACCATAGAATGAAACATCATATTAAATAATTTTTTCGGGAAGAGCATTTCTAATTCACATAATATGACAAAAATTTATCATTCTATAGCTGTCAATTTTTTCAGTTTTGTATATAGATTTTAAGAAGAAACATAGCTTGGTTAATTTATGATATAAATTCTTGGGAAAAATGTAATGTAATGATATAGGCATTATATATTGCATCAAAACATGGTAGTCATGTGATTTTAGACCCTTTAACTTTAAATTAGTCACTGACATAATGTTCTTGATATTTGATGAATACCTCTATGGAAACTTTACATCATTCAAGAAGTTGAAAAAATTATATATCTCCTACTTGGAAAGTGTTTACGAAGGTGTAGAATGAAAAATTTTGTTTTTCACCCTTCACTGGCACAAACTCTTCTCATATTCCCATGTCAATCATTCCAACCTTGCCTTATTTTCATCTTTTGCTTTTCCAGGTGCATTTAATAACATGTGATGACACTATCACATACATTTCTTTTTCAAAATTCATAACATCAAGAAAATGTCTTAGGTACAGACAATTATAGTATAGTAATTGAAAAAAAACTGATCTCTTTATCCAGCTGGTTTTTGTAAGGTTTTTCAAAAACATTTTACCAAAATTAGTGCCAACATATTTTACTTTCTCAAATAGTTTATCACATATTAGTGGAGATGGAATTGTATGTTCTTATGAACTTCCATCAAATTATGTCTTCCAATATTGGTACTTATGTCGCCGGAGTAGAATCGATAATGTTATAGACACATGGATTTCGATAAATGTTTCAACCTAATTTTATATGTACTTGTTCGTGGATGTGACATCCTTGAGTTCCTTTAATGTTATATCCTGGAAAATTTTCATAAGAAGGATAGTCATTTATCATCCCATATAACATGGATCTCAACACGAAATCTTCATTTCTATAAGCATCATACAACGTAACACCTGAATTCCACAATAATTTTAAATCCCTGATCAATAGATCCAAATAACCATCAATATCATTACTCGATTGTTTTGGTCCTGATATAAGCATTGATAACATGATGTATTTTTGTTTTATGCATAACCATGGTGGAAATTTATAATTTACTAATGTAACAGGCCATGTACTGTGAGTACTACTTTAAAAACCAAAAGGATTCACTATATCAGTAGATAATTCAAGATAAAGGTTTCTTGGCTTGTTTCCAAATTCAGGATACTCATGATCAGTTATCTTCCACGTAGGAGAGTATTATAGGTGATGTAGTTTCCCATCGTTATTTCCTGTGTCTGTGTGCTGTGTTAATTTCCCTACACTCCCCTCACTTCCATATAGGCACCTAAACCTTGGAATGATTAGAAAGTACCATAAAACATTCAAAGGACCAGATTCATCTATCTTGTATCGAGAATCACCACACTTTGTGAATTATCTAAATGATTTTTGGTCCTTGAAAAAAATTATACAGAAATTCAATTAGGTGAGTATTTTTTCAGAGATTGTACCCATTAATCATAGCATTCATTTGGAATCATATGTTCAGCTCGGGAGCTCATTATCTTCTAGGGGAATTTCATTCAAGAGAGAAAGTAATTCCATAAAAATGGTGTCGCTCCACCCATTTATTGCTTTCAAATTATATAGATTTAGTACGGATAAAAATGATGTATATTTAGTGAAACCACTATACAATGGTTTCTTTGCACAACTATTTAACTACTCAAACAATTTTGGGAAATCACTAAGTTCATCTTCAACTATCCTTGTCATTTACTCAATGTGATATTCATCATCATTAACATCTGTAATCACATCCTCGATATAGTATTCTTCATTTTCCACACTTGTAATCATAGCAAATGATACATCAAAAAAAGTGATATCCCAGCCTCTAGCTACATTCGCTTTTTCCCTGTGCTTATTCCAGCATTTATAAATTTGATCTATTCTGTGATAGATCAAGTGTTCTTCCAACTCCTCTAGACTAACTTGTATTGAATAAAAAATATTGTAAACATGGAGAAAGGATTTGAGAAGGATCATATGTATGATCTTTTTCAATCGTGATAAACTCTTTCACTCAATCTTCATACTCTTTTGTCAAATGGTTAGCATCCATACATTAATTATTCATATACATCCTATTTGATTCAGTTATATTAATATTCAACAAAATAAATACACAAAGGGGTCATTTCAAATAAGGGTAACTCAACATTTGAGTGATATTTATTATTTCATTTCATTACCTAGGACTCATCCTCTTAGAAGATAACACCAAATTCCATTGAAAACTATTTATAAAAAGACACTTGAAATTCCATTAAAAAACTAACCATTTACAAAAACATACTCTTTAAAATAACAAACCCTTTTTAAAATAAAACCATCATTAAATATGATTTCAAAACATTCACATCCCTTTATGAGAGTTGTTTGGGTGAGTTAACAAACACTTGGCATGCAACCTAAGTCCATGCCAAGTGTTTAAACCATTTTAAATCTATTTAAAAACAAAAAATGGTATGTTCAACACATATAATTTCTTAAGAAACATTTCAAAAAACATTAATCATTTTAAAAGTGACACATAGGCATTTTTCACAGACATACATCCCAAGAGATGAACTTTATAAAGGATACATTAATAAAAAATAGACAATAATTTATATATAAATCTATAAAAGTTTTATCATGTCTCTCGTGAATAAATAGTATGAATCCTATAGCTTACTTATGTACTACAACTAAGGGATGAATAAGTGATAGATAAATACATAACTGTCACTTGAACATAAAGTCACATCTTTTCAAAGTGGGCAACCATCTTCCACTTGATGTTTGAATCATGTATTACCTAATCTTGATCCTTCCAATATAGTACATTATAAAAAAATTT
This sequence comes from Viscum album, assembly GCA_963277665.1. Taxonomy (NCBI): domain Eukaryota; kingdom Viridiplantae; phylum Streptophyta; class Magnoliopsida; order Santalales; family Viscaceae; genus Viscum; species Viscum album. The sequence goes on from OY728166.1 coordinate 1,136,221,264, forward strand.
CCCCTTCTTGAGGATATACATTAGGTGAAAGTTAAAGGAAAATTGGTACTCAAACCTTCTCCGCTATTAATGGTTCACTTCAATTTTTGATTAAATATATTTCAAACACTTTTTAGTGTATTCCAAAAATATATTAAACTAAAGATAATACCAATAAAACCTCAGGGAAATAACCACAATTTACAAATATAAGAAAGGATTCGTGAATTTTCTCTTATGTATCCTTAACTTTATGGACCCATAATAAAACACATGACCATTATGGATTGGAACTGTTCAAATCCTAACTCTAGATACATCATAATAGAAGACATACTAATTACCCAGCTCATTATTGGTTAATATTTGCCTTTTCATAAATCTCCCATGAAGATATTAGAAGGATCTATCATGAACATCTATAAGCAAATGAACCATACCACATTCTCAGTTAAGACCTTCTTAATACTTACAATGAGGAAGAATACTAGTTGAACCTCTGGTAATAACTAGAAATTCCCAACCAATTTCACACTATCTGAATGAGCCTTTTACTGCATGAAAATCTCATTAGGGTGGGTCTTCAATAATTCCTTGTATCATAGAGACTTCCCATATGTGGATTTGGGTTTTTGGGTGGTGCGTCGATAGTAACACCATAACTATGAAATTAGATGGTGAGTTAGATTAATCATCATCATCAAATAGGATTCAAAAATATCTTGGTTATATGATGATTCATTAGGGATTTGAACTATATACATTTCCATAAGCTTAGTTATGACCTTATAAACCTATAATAAGGAATACTTATTCCAAATATTGGTGTCCATAGTTATGACTCTATACTAAAAATTACATTGTTGAGAAATGATTAGGTTGGGCTTCGAGTTAGGATCTATTCCATAGATGTGTTTTTGACATGGACTGGGGTTGGCCATTCAAGGTTCACCAAAAACATAAATATTTTGATTGGAGATCAGGGTACTTGAGTTATATGAATTATTCTAGGTATCATAGTATTTCTTTCTCCTCAATGGGAAATTAATCTCAAAACCTAATCAATAAGTGGATCAGGTACATGAATATGTTCTACATGGTGCATGAAGTGGCCACGATAGGCCTCCAAGAATAGTTTCATCATTACATTATTAATTTTTTCCCTATTTTTCTTTCTATATCCATTCCTCCTCTTCTTCCTTAGTCTTTTTCTCCACATACTTCCATTTTCACATTTTTACAGTGTCCTATTTTTTAGTATTCTACTACTCGAAATCTTATAGAGAATCTTTTTCATGGGTTGGGGTTGGTGGAATAGTGGATGAAATTATATTACTAGATGGGTTAATTCCTTTGGATGATAACTAATCTTGTTTATTATCCATGGATATAATGATATCTATAATCTACTCCTCCAACATTGACATGAAATTTGATGATTATGGGTGACAGTATGATGAGATGTGGGTGAAAGTATAATGACCCAATCCCAAAATAGTTGGATTAGTTCACTACTACCCCTAGAGTGTACATCTATTCACTAGGGCTAGTGCTTATCACTTAGTTTATTGGTTTAATATGTGGCACACAATTTTCCCACTTTGAGAAAATTGATAAGCTATAATCTAAATGTCCTAAGAACCTACATGAAACATTCATATTCCATAAATTATCGACAAAAATAAACAATAAATTCATCTATAATTGATTAAAAATATAAAAAAAACACCAACATATGTATATGAATGCATTCGGAAATAATAAACCATATCCATATGTAAACAGACAACGAAGAACTTGTAAAACTACACTGGAAAAACATAACTAAAAATAGGTGGGTTATATTATGAAATGATCTTAAAACAAACATGGCCTCCATTCTCAGAATCACCTAACAAAAAACCAATTCCTATGCCACTATACATAAATTGGGCCACAAGTATCCAATAGCTAACCATGTACTTATTGAACCAAAAATGTACTTAGAGAATTACAAGAATTATCAAAGTGGTAGAACATGAGGAGATGGGTATGTGGTGAAGGTGGATTCACAGAGGAGGAGGGATTCACAATAGAGGTGGGGTTTTGTGGAAGAGGTGGGATATGTGGACGATGGATTCGTGTTGGTAGGATTCGGAAGTAGAGGAGGAGAAGGGGGGCCTCATGGCGATGATGGAGGAGGAGGAAGAGTCATATATCGAGGAGGAGGAGGAGGAGGAGGAGGGGATTTGCAACAACAGAGGAGGGCTTTGCAATGGTGGTGGAGGAGGAGGAGGATTTGGCGACTGAGGAGGAGGAGGCAGCAGGGTTTAGCTTCCACTAGAGCTTGGGTTGTGCGATAGGAGGAGGAGGTTGTTAGGGTTTTTTTATAAAAGCAGAAAAACATTTTATCAACACTAGCAAAAAAACACTGATAAATGTTTGTTTTATCCATTCTAAAATAGATAGCACTGTTAAAACATCCCTTTACCAGTTCTTTTTTAGTTTTGATAAAATGTGTCTTTATCAGTGCTAAAAATTTTGCACTAATAAAGACTGTGTTTATCAGTATTTTTTTAGCACTGATAAAGGTCTATTTTTATCAACACTAAAAAAGAACTGATAAAACTATAATTATAATAAATTATTTATATTTTTATATATATTTATAAAATTATATGTATAATAAATATATATTTTTTATAATAATAACTATAAATAAATATATATTTATTATATTTATAATTATATAAAATTAATATATTTCTTATAATTTAATAATTATTTAAATATATCTCTATTTATTTAGAATTATTTTTGTATATATCTATTATAATTTTATAATAATTTAATAACTATAAATTTATATACATTTTTTATAAATGTATATTTATTACATATTTATTATATATATATATATTTATTACATATATATTTTAATTATAGTCATAATTATAATTAAATGTGTATATATATATTTAAATACTTATGAAACTAAAATAAATATATTAATTAGATATATTGTTTCATAATTTCATAAATATTTAAAAAAATAATTTGGAAATTATAAAAAATATATCTAATTAATATATTTATTTCACTTTTATGAGTATTTAAATGTATATCTATATTTATTTATATTTATGACTACAAATAAAAAAAATATTTATTTATAATTATAAATATAAATATAATAAATATATTTATCATAATTTTATAATCATTTAAATATAAATATTTATTTATTTAAATAATTATAAAATTATAAAAAATATATTTAATTTGTAACACCCCGATACTTTATAATATTTTCATTTTTAAATAAATTGAAATTTTTTTCTTGTTTTTTTATACAACACTGTGTTAAGCATACGCTACACAGAACAGTGTGTTGGCTTGCGTTACACGCAAGTCCCAATTTTACTAAACAACAATATATTAATAAAATATTATTATTTAATATAATATATAACCTAGTCGTTAAATTAGAGGTTATGAATAATATTAAAAATATTTTTAATTTTATTCCATATAATTTTAACATTCATATTAAGTTTTTCTTAGTCATAATATAAGGACAAATTCAATTTTTTTTGGATAAAATAAGTATTTTTCAAAAAATGTAGTTTTGCTGCCTTTTGATTACGCACCCATTTTAAATCAAAAATTTGTCACTTTTCTATATTCAATTTGAAAAAATAAACTTCTTATTTGGATGTGGGATGTCAAAATTTAGTTTGGATAAAAAAAATTTCTTTTTTATAACCATCATATTTTAATGAATACTGAAAAATACTAAATTATAACTAAAAACGCCATTTTTAATCGAAATAATTTATAGTGTTAAATTATATATTTGAATGGTTTAAAGTATAATTATATTATATATTTATAATTTAATATAATGTAGTTCATTATAATTATTTTCACATTAAAATTATATATAAACACATGTCAATCTTTTGATGGTTTTTACTTTTGAAAAACTTGTTTTCTCGTTTTGACAATAGGGATTAATTTTAAATTAATTATTGAAACTTCCATATTTTAAATTTTGAAAAATGGATTCAATATTTGGAATTAGTGGGTCCAAATTATGTTAATAGGCTACTTTTATTTTTGGGCTTTATGAATAGTAATTTTAGTAATTTTTTTATTACTGCAATTAATGGTAAATTGGGTAATTAAAGGTAAAATAAATATAATAAACTACCTTAAAACCTATAAAACTTCTATTGGATGACTAAATTAGACCCTTATAATCTATATATTGAAATTTAACCACTTAATTTCCACTTTCCCAGTAATATGACATTAATATTATTAAAATCAATGAATGTGACAAAATGTCGCACTCTCATTTTATGTAAGTATGTTAATTTTAATATAGGGATGAAAAAGATATAACATCAACTATAGATATTATATGGAAATATAAAATAATTTCCTACATCATAGAAATTTATTTATAATTTTTTGATATTAGATAATTACCATTAATGATGACACAATAGTGATGGAGAAAATATTCTATTTATAGAAATATCAAATAAATGGTTTTGAAAATATTAAAAGAAATATAATTTGAATTAATTAAGGTGCTCCAAGAATTTTATAGGTTACTATGACATGTTATTAGTATATTTAATTTTTTTTCGAAGTTATAATCTATTTGGTTTTTATTTAAATTCATATAAATGAATAGTGTTAAAATTGACACTATTGATATTTTATAAAAATAACATTTTATTAAATTATTTAAAAATCCTAAAAATATTTAAAAATTAAAAAATGATTATTATAAGCTATATAATTTCATATAGTAACCAATTATGGACAATTTACCCCACATATGTAAATATTTATAACCATTTAATATTTAGAATATTATTACACAATTAAAATTAAATAGATAAAATAAGTATAAATCAAAATGATAAGGTTTACAATTAAATCAAAACATGTATAAATTTCATTTGTTTAGATTATTTTTACCCATATTAATATTATTTTATAAATAATCCACTTTGGTGTCATTTTATGTTTAAAATTAATTTTTATTAATTTAATAGTTTTGGTATTTCCAAAGGTGCCCCTCCCCTCTCTTATAAAAAGGCGTATCTCCTTCTCTTTTAATGACACATATAAAGCCCTTTGTATCCGAAAAAACCTTCCCATTTCCTCTCCCAAAATCCCTGAATTCATCTTAGAGGCCACACTTTGGGAATACATTCATACTAAGGAGTCCTTTTGGGCATACGAAAAGCAGATACACAAAAAAGAGGTAATTGTCTTATCACCTCTTTCAAAGTTCTTTTCTTCTTCTACTTCATCTTCCTATATTGTTTATATATCAAATTAATAACTCCATTTTCATCCATATACTAATATTTTTTTATAATCATGGTACAACCATATTCCCCATTTCATCTGCCATACAAATAACAATATCACCATGCGTGCGTGCATACATACGGCTTATCATCTCCACACAATGGTGTAATTTTTTATTCAACACTACTTTAATTTGATTGATATAATTATGAGTATAATGGATATAAATAATTAATATAACTTGATAATTATTCTTCATAACTAATATTCCATCTAATTCCATACCATTTAACCATCAACCTAATTATATTGTCGCTCATGCGTACGTACGACCTACTGTCTCTATGATGCAGTGAGATTCATTCTCCATGTTAACAATTAAAGAATGGTTATAAAATTTATAATATGTGTAAAAATAATAATTATGAACTTAATATATTTATTTATATTAATATAATACATCCTATTCATAACAAACACGACTTTCATGGCCAAACATTAATGGGAAAATGAAGTAGTTAACACCCAAAATAATGGAAATATTGAAAAACTATTACCAAAATGATATAATAGGATAGTATATGATATAATAAATATGTATATGGTTATATTATAATTTAATAACATACTTTAACCATTATATAAGAGGTTAACACACCCTCGACTAACAGAAAATATGAAGTAAGGGTTAATTTCACAATCTCATTATTATCTGAGACTTCTTATACATAAGTATCTAATGGGAAATCCTTATCATCCATTTCCATTTTTCCTAAAATATAATTCAAAATATTATCAAAATTGTTTAATTTAATTTTTACCCATGTTTTACTTTTTACAAAAAAAATTAAAAGGAATCTTTCTGTTGTTTCCCAAACGAGGTACTTTATAATCTTTTTGAAAAAATTTAGGAAATAATATTTATTAAAAATTATATGATGCAAGCAGCTATTTTTCACAATTATGATGCCTTAACATTTTTAATCTTTCCATAAAATATTACAAGGTTATTTAAAAAACATTATTTTATAATTTAACATTCTTTTAAATGGTTTCAAAGTATAACAAGATATTTCTTTTAAAGAGTATTAATGATTTTGTAAGATTACTTTCATCAATGTCAATATATTTTTTTAGATTTTATAATTAATTGTGATTGATTTAGTATGATACAATCTTTCATATTTTATTTAAGGTTTTATGATATGTTTTACTATGGATATACTATTTTGATACCATTCATGGTTTATTGGTAAAGTGTTAACATTTTGTATGCTAGATTTAATATGAATGTTTATTTTATGTTTCACCATTTTTATAAGAGGAATGCATTAGACTTAGTAAGTGATGTGTGGGGTCTGATATAACCCTTGATTCATATGAAGGTCTCTTGAAACAAACTAGATATTGAATTGGTCGAGGCCTTGCCCCTTTATTTTCATATATGGATTTGGATGAGTCCTTAACAATTTATTTTTAGATATCTTGGATGAGGCCTTGATAGTATGTTTCAGATGTCTGGAATTATGAATTCCCTCATTATGAGATTAGTTATTAGTATTAGATGTGATTATTCTACTATTAAAATATCCATGTGAATGTTTAAATGGAAGTATTTTATTTATTATTTCCATATTATGTTCACTTTATGTTTAAAAGGCTTGTGTTTTAGTTTTATATTTACCTTAAAGTTTATAGTTATTTACGATAGCTTATACTATATTGTTTAAGCTTACTAAGCATCTGATCTCACCCCTTTTATGTGTTTTATTTTCCGAGGATGCTAAGAATTGTTTTATGATTGATATGCATAGTTAACCTAGAAGAATAATGGAATTTATAAAGAAGGAACTATGTTTAATATTATGCTTTAAATTGTAATGAATGGTTCATGATTAATATCTATTTTCCAAGACTTCTAAACTGATCAGTCCATAGGTAATTGATTCCTTGTAATCATGAAAATGTATTAAAATAATTCATCGGATTCAGGCTTCTGGGGTTAAGGAATTATAGTTGGTATCATAGAAATTTTAGCAACAAACTTGGAAATTAGATTTAGAAAACATATATTAGGAATGATAACTCTAAGATAGTCTTTGAGAATAAGAATAGAGGAATATCCTAAACTTTTTTTAATGTAGATATTATATGGGTATTCTTAGAAAATACATCTCTATCTGGATACTACAATTGGATGTGGTTTGGGAAAAAATGTACCTAGGAGTAACAACTCCAAAAAGGTGTTCTAGGCCTGACTTGGGGTAACCTGGTACATGAAAATGGTCCTTACTATGCACCTCATTTGACAATTCTGGGGGATATGCTTATGATAATCCACATTTTATCTACAAACCATTATAAATAATTTAAAGTTAAATATGTCCCCAAATAAACCACGTATATTATTACGAGATTAGAAATGAATAAAATTTTCAATTTCTGTTAATTGTTTTACTAATTTATAATTATACATTCAGATTTATAACCTAATATAGTGTATTCCAGGTTTTTGAAAGAGCATCTAGTAGAAGAAGTGGAAATCGTGTCAACGCACAAAATCCATTTAGGGATTTCCCAACTTTGTAGGATAATGATTTTGGAGCAGGAGATGAAACTAGTAATGAGAATATTATAAGTATACTAGGACAGTTAACTCGGGTTATGACCAATAAACTTTATAGAAGATATTTCATGCTTTGAGGAATAACAGAAGGGAAAAAATTATCATGTCATTTTATTGTCTCCCAGGAGATTCCGATAAATGATGGTCATTGATTAAAAACACACAAAAAAAGTATTAGGAAATAAAAAACATCGAATGAGGGGAATTTAAAGAACTATTATTTTAAAAATACTTTCCTCCTGAACAATGAGCTGATATAGAGGGGTAATTTCTATGTCTGAGGCAGAAAGAGGATAAGAATGTTGCAAATTATGAAGCTAACTTCACAAGGTTATCAAGGAATCATACAGACTACATATGTAAGCCAAGAAGTAAGATTGATCGATTATTTCATGGGTTAAAACCATTACTCTGACAAGAACTTGTCTCTAAACCATTCCCATCATATGAAGATATAGTATCATATGCTATCACGATAGAGAAATAATTTTCTAAGTCTTATGAATTGAAGGTAAAGAAAGAGAAGATGAGAATGGTGGAGAAAAAATACAGATAATGGGAAGAAGGTAAAGAATTATTTTCACACATGTGATAATTACTTAAGGAAACACCCTAGTTCCCACTTAAAAATAAAAGGAGTTTTCTTGAAGTGTGGTGGTAAAGGCCAGAATGCTCATGATTGTAAGAGAAATAAAGAAGTTGTAAATGTGCAATGCTATAATTTTAAATAAATGGGACATTATGCAAATGATTGTCTAGAGCATCAAATAAATATGACTGAGAAGAAGAAAATATATCAAGGTAAAGCTTATGTTGTTACTACAGTCAAAGTGGAATAATTAATGTATGTATGTTTTTGAATTCAATAATTATGATATTATATTTTTGTTATAAAAATAATGTGATATATAAGGATTATACTTCAGAACTTCTCCTTTAAGGATTTGGAATCAGGAATTATTTCATTAATTCTTTTGAGGTTATAAATGTATTTTCCAATAAGAGATACATTACATTGTTTGGGGGAATTTGATGTAATGATTGATTTTGGAAATTTAGATACTTTTTTGGATTGTGAATCTGGACAAGAGTATTTTGTAAAAGTCTTAAGGTTGGAAGGGGGTAAGTTAAACTTTGGATATTATTTTTTGAGGCTAAAGTATGATTTATTGGGCTAAAATTCTTGGTTTTAGTAACTATTTAGGGGATTAAGGAAATACTCATAGCCATATAATTTATCAAAAGTGCTTTAGGTGTAAAAAAATCATTTTGAACATTAATTTCTAGGTGTAAGGGATGAAGTGAAAATATATCTAAGTAGAACAAAATGATGAGATTATGCTTATGACATGGAAATAAATAAATTAAATTCTTTCCTAATAATTTTTCCCAAGGAAAGATCTTGAAACCAAAAATGTTATCCTTGTAATTTTTTTAATGAATCAAATTATCCCTTAGATCAATTCATATTTCTATCTTTTTGATTCCTAACTTTCTCCTCATCGTATTCCCTATCACCCTCCATCAGAACATGATACTTAGATTTTTCTTTCATGTCCATATTTTCCAACATGGAACCCTAGTATGTGTTATCTCTAGTGACCTTCGTACTTCCCTTTATTTATTTTAAAATATAGGTCTCATTAATCCATTTTTTGATGTGGGATTTCCACAATGATATTTTAAAATGACAAACCCCTAATTTTCAATCCTGAAATTAAATTGTGAGGATGTAATATATTGAAGGATGGGAGAATTTAACACCCTGAGACATATTAATATTTTCATTTATAAATAAATTTAAATAAATTTATTTTTTTTTATGCAACACCATTTTAATCTTACTCTACATGCAATAATGAGTTGGATAGAATTACATTTAAGGCACAGTTTTACCGAACATCAACATATTAATAAAATATAATTATTTAATATAATATATAACTTAGTCGTTAAATTAGAATTTAAGAATAGTATTAAACTTATTTTTAATTTTATTCTATATAATTTTAAATTTCAACTTATGTTTTCCTTACACATAATATAAGAACAAATTCAATTTTTTTGGATAAAATAAGTATTTTTCAAAAAATGCAATTTTTCCACCTTTTGATGGCCCATCCATTTTAAATACCATATTTGAAACTTTTATATATTCAATTTTACAAAACAATATTATTATTTGGAATAAGGACATCAAAATTTAGTTTGTATATATTTTTTATGTTTTTTTGATAACTTTCATATTTTGATGAATAGTTAAAAATACTAAATTTTAATTGAAAACAACTTTTTTAATAGAAATTATTCATAGTGATAAATTCTAAATATGAATGGTTTTAAAGTATAATTAGATTATATTTTTATCATTTAATATAATTTGGGTCATTGGAATTATTTTCACATTAAAATTAGATATAAACACATGCCAATATGTTGATGGTTTTTACTTTTGAAAAACTCATTTTCTCATTTGGAGAATGGGGATTTATTTTCAATTAATTACAGAAAATTATGTTTTTAAAATTTTTAAAAATGGATTCCATATTTGGAATCATTGGTTCCAAATTATGTTAATAGGAAACTTTTATTTTTGGGCTTTATGTACAGTAACATTAGTAATTGTTTTATTACCATAGTTAAGGGTAAATCCGGTAATTAAAGGTAAAATTAATATAATAAATTACATTAACACCTGTAAAAATACTATTATATGACGAAATTATACCATTATAGTATATGGTTAGAAATTTAATCACTTAATGACCACTTTTCCATGAATATGACATTAATATTATTAAAATCACTAACTATGACAAAATGTCACACTCTCATTTTATATAAGTATATTAATTTTAATATAGGGATAAACATGATATAACATATAATATATTTATTATTTGGAAAACTAAAATAATTACCTACTTCATATAAATTTATATATAATTTTTAGAGATTAAAAAATTACCATTAATGATGATACAATAGTGATGCAAAAATTATTTTATTAATAGAAATATCACATAAATAGTTTTAATAAAATTAAAAGTAATATAATTTTAATTAATTAAGGTTCTCCAAAAAGTTTCTAGGTTACTCTGACATGTTAGTAGTATATTTAATTTTTTTTGTTTGAAATTATCTTCTCTGTGGTTTTTATTTAAAGTCAAATAAATAAATAGTGTCAAAATTTACACTATGGATATTTTATAAAAATAACATTTTATTAAATTGTATAAAAATACTAAAAAAATTTAAAAACTATAAATTTAAAATTTTAAGGTCTCAAATTTTATAAATTATCCAATTACGGAAAATTTACCCCACATAAGTGAATATTTATAACCATTTAATATTTAGAATATTATTACCACAATTAAAATTAAATAGATTAAATTAGGATAAATCAAAATGATAAGGTTTATAATAAAATAAAAACATGATTAAATTGTATTTGTTGAGTGGACCTAGACCCATCCTCATCTTATCTTATAAATAATTTACTTTGGAGCAATTTTAATTTAAAAATTAATTTATATTAATTTAATAGTTTATGTGTTTCTAAAGGTGCCCCTCCCCTCTCTTATAAAAGGGAACATCTCATTCTCTTTTAATCACAGATCTAAATCCCTTTTTCTTAGCCAAAACCTACCCATTTACCCTCCCAACATCCCTAACTTAATCCTAGAGGCCACACTTTGGTCATAAATCCATCCTAAGGATTCATTTTATGCATACCAAAAGGAGATACCCGAAAAAGAAGTAATTGTTTTATCACCACTTTCAAAGTTCTTTTCTTCTTCTACTTCTTCTTTATATGTTGTTCCCATATCAAAGTAATAACTCCAGTATCATACATATACTGAGATGTTTTTATAATCATGGTATAGTCATATTCTTCATTTCATCTGTCATATGAATAACAATATCACCATGTGTGCATATGTACGGCTTACTATCCCCACACCATGGTGTAATTTTTTATTCAACGCTAATTTAATTAGATGGATATAATGATGAGTATAATGGATATAAATAATGAATATAACATGATAATGATTCTTAATAACTAATATACCATAAAATTCCATACCATTTAACCATCAAAGGAATGATATTGTCGCTCGTGCGTACGTATAGCCTACCATCTCCACGACACGGTGATGTTCATTCTCCACATTAACAATTCAAGAATGATTATAAAATTTATATGATGAGTAAAAATATAATTATTGTAACACCCCGAATGATAAAGGGTTAATGGATAAATGATATGACTCATATCAACGAGGTGCACCTTCCTTTTCGGGAGTCTGTCTTATTAGAACTTCATAGTTAAGCGTGCTTGGTCTGGAGTAGTGATCAGGATGGGTGACCTTCTGGGAAGTTTCCCCGGGTGTGTGTGAGTGAGGGAAAAACACATTAGAAAGGACATGTGTTGGCCTGTGGGGATAATCATTAGTCATATGACCCGTTCGAGCACGTGGGTGGGACCCAAGATGGAGACCACATGTCTGCAGGGCAACTGGGGTACATGGCGGGACGAGACCCGATGGCCATATTAAGGCGGGGTGTCTGTGTTGTCACTGGGACCCGGTTGTTACAATTGGTATCAAAGGAGTCAGTTCTACTGCAGAACTTAGGACTCTGATCTTTTTTGTGAAATAGTAGTGTTGAGGGTACTAAGTGTGGTTTTAAGTTTAGGGAGTCCAGTATTGGTGCAGTGCTGGCGTATCTATACATCAGGACCCTGAATATTGATTTCTGACTCAATGCATGAAAAAACCGATTGCGTGTGTGTTTTCAAATGTTTTTTTAAGTCAACTCAACCAGGTCAGCTCACCAAGTATAAATCTTTAACCATGTCGCATATGTTTCTTTAAAGATGCCTCCCTGCGGACAACCAGTGAGAGTCCCAAGAGTTATACGCATAGATAGACCACCGAGCAACGAGGCCTTGGTGCAGGGCCCTTTTCCAATGGAGGCACCAACGATACTACTTCCCGTTGGGCCACCGATGCCACCAGCCCCTACAGCAGACAATGCATGCCCCTTGAGTGCATTGCACGAGTTCCAGCACCAGAGGCCACCGAGGTTCAGGGGCGAGATGGACCCACAGGAAGCTGAGGATTGGTTGGAGGCTATAGTGAGAGTCTTCAGACTAGTAGGGACACCAGCCGACTTCATGGTGATCCTAGTTTCTAGCCTTCTACAGGAAGTGGCAGATAGATGGTGGAGCCTGATGCTCCAGGTGCATGATGAGATGACACTTCTTTGGGAAGACTTTGAAAGCCTATTTCAGGCGGAGTTTGTTCCAGTGACTCTCTGTGCAGTGCGTATTCAAGAGTTACTTCATCTGTAGTAGGGCTGTATAACGGTAGCACAGTACTCAGTAAGGTTCACCGACCTCTCGTGCTACTCCACCGATATGGTACAGGACCCATTTTTCAGGGCCCAGACCTTTGAGCAGGGGCTCAGGCGATAGATAAGAGCTTTGATGATCTCCCTTAGCATCCCGACACAGGAAGGGGTGTTGGAGAGAGCCCTATTAGTGGAGAGTTTCCTTGCTGAGCAGTCTCCAGCAGCGAGACCCACCACTAGTCGACATGCAGTGGAGTCTTCTGCAGCTAGCAGTAGTCATATGTCACAGAGGTCCAAGAGGACCAAACCCACGGGTGGATGACCACATGACTTAGGATCCGTTGTGTTGGGCACCCGGGGCAGAGACATACATGCCAGGAGTGGGTGGGGTAACTCAGGAATCGTCCAGGGTCACATGGATCATGACTGTCTGACTCGCTATTCGGATGATCAGCAGACAGTCGAAGGACCACCCAGGCAGAGATAGAGATTCGATTGAGGTGGTCTGCAGGGAGCAGGCAGACGTGGTAGAGGAGATGGTTGTGAAACTGGATGTGGATGACGTTTCGAGGTGTTACCGCCACCACCACCAGAAGGTCCACCCCGACCATAGAGAGCAGGTGGACATGGGAGATCTCAGCTCTAGGCAGCTAAGGCTTATGATCACGATGCTCCAAAGATGATTCTAGGTATGATTTCTGTCTACTCCACCATAGTTGCAGTTCTTATAGACACAGGTTCCAGTCACTCTTTCATTGCCATTTCCCTCGTTCAGAGCTCGTAGATTCTGATGGATCCTTTGGCTCGATCCTTACAGGTAGAGACTCCTACGGGAGAAGACGCGACAATTATGCACTGGTACCGACAGGGTGAGCTTACTCTAGGAGGTGAGTGCTTTGGCTGGGATCTCCTAGTAGCAGCGTTGAGGCATTACAACGCCATCTTCGGTATGGACTGGTTATTTACGGTCCATGATCAGATCGATTGTATTAGACACAAAGTGTGGTGTGTCTGCAAGGATGAGATCAGGTTCACCTTCACTGACGAGAAGGGAGTCTTTGTAGTGAAGAATGGACTTTCCTAGAGGAGAGTACATCTAATCACTCATAATTTGGCTTGTCTTACCCTCAGAACAGTTGATGTAGAGAGTCCGAATTATCTGGTAGTGGTGGACCAGTATGAGGATGTTTTCCCTGATGATTTTTCAGGTCTACCTCCTCATAGAGATGTGGACTTCTATATTGAACTGTACCCCGGGACAACACCGATATCTACACCAGCATATCAGATGGCTCTCGCTGAGCTTCATGAGCTTTGGGTACAACTGGAGGACTTGTAGGGGAAGGGATTCATCCGGCCCAGCATTTCTCTCTGGGTAGACTGATTCTGTTTTCCAAGAAGGTGGATGGAAGCTTGAGGCATTATGTAAACTACTGTCGCCTAAACCAGATGATAGTGAAGAACAAGTACCCACTATTGAGGATTTCTGACCTCTTTGATCAGTTTAAGGGAGCTTGGTGGTTCTCAAAGATAGACCTCAGATTTGGCTATCACTAGCTCAGATTTCGAGATGAGGATGTACAGAAGACGACCTTCTGATGTCGGTATGACCACTACGAGTTCTTGGTTATGCCATTCGGAATAACCAACACTCCATCAGGGTTTATGGGACTCATGAACATGATATTTTAGTTGTACCTCAATCACTTTGTCGTAATGTTCATTGATGACATTATGATCTACTCGACTACTGAGGAGGAGCATGCCTACCATTTGCAGGTAGTACTGAACACACTCTGAGAGCAAAAACTTTATGGTAAGTTCTCAAAGTGCTAGTTTTGGATCCGAGAGGTACAATTTTTAGGGAATGTCATCTCAGAGGCTAGAGTTGAAGTGGATCCAGTGAAAATTGAGGTTCTGCATGCTTACGAGCCACCCAGAAGTGTGAAGGAGGTACGAAGTTTCCTAGGTTTGGCGGGATACTACTGGAGATTCATTCCAGACTTCTCCAGAGTTGCAGCACCACTATCAGCCTTGAAGAAGAAGTGGAAACCCTTCGTGTGGTCAGAGAGATGCCATCAGAGATTTTAGGATTTGAGGTAGAGGCTAACTAGTGCCCCCAAATTAAGGCTTCCAAAGGAAGGCATAGGGTACGTAGTCTACTGCGATGCATTAGGGACCAGAATCGGGTGTGTCCTAATGCAAGATCAAGCAGTGATCACGTATGGTTCTCGGCAGCCTAGAAAGCATGAGAAGAACAACAATACCCATGACCTGAAGTTAGTTGTATTGGTCTTCACCTTGAGGATGTGGAGACACTATCTGATGGGTGAGCATTTTACCGTGTACTCTGATCATAAGAGTCTCAGGTATATCTTATCTCAGAAGGACCTAAACCTGAGACAACGGAAATGGCTTGAGTTCCTCCAGAACTATGACTTCGAGATATTCTATACTCCTGGAAAGGGGAACGTTGTAGTAGATGCACTCAGCAGGAGGTCTGGTATACAGCTTCTAGGCGAGGCGACGGAGCAGCTAGCTGCTTTACAGATATCCTTTATGGATAGAGATGGAGCATTTTTCCTTCAGTCCCTTATAGTCACTCCCCCACTTCTTCAGTGAGTCAGGGAGGCACAACATGGGGACACTAACTGCGCGACATGATATGCTTAGATATCCATAGGGAAAGCACCTAATGGATTTTTATGAAGGTTGGGAGCACTTCATCATCTTCAGAGGACGTACTATGGTACCAGTGTCACTTGAGGAGGAAGTGTTTAGGGAGTTCTACACATCCCCTTTAGTGGTACATCCAAGAGTGGCGAAGATGTACCAGGACCTTAAACAATAGCACTGGTGGCCAGATATAAAGAAAGAAGTTGCAGAGATTGTCTCTTGATGCCTCACTTTTCAGAAAGTGAAGGTGGAGCACCAGGTCCCAGCAGGCTTGGTTCAACCTTTAGAGGTCCCAGAGTGGAAGTGGGGTGAGATATTCATGGACTTCGTGACAGGACTTCCACGTACATCCAGGGGTCACGACTAGATTTGGGTGATCATTGATCGACTCACCAAGTCAGACCACTTCCTACCGATCAGATAGAAGGGTTCATTAAAGATCTTGAGACACCTCTATGTGCAAGAGATTGTGCAGTTACATGGAGTACCTTCGACGATTGTCTCTGATCGTGATGTACGATTTACTTCCTGGCTATGGAAGGGGTTGCAGGAGGCTTTCGTGACGAAGCTTCATCTGAGTGCCACCTTCCATCCTCAGACAGATGGTCAGACTGAGAGAACCATTCAGACCCTCGAGGACATGCTATGTGCTTGTGTCCTCGACTTCGGTTTCATCTATGAGGAACACTTACCTTTGGTGGAGTTTACATACAACAATATATATCACTGCACCATAGGGATAGCACCTTTTGAGGCGTTATACGGGCGACCTTGTAGATCACCCTTGTGCTAGACTGTCCCAGGGGAGTAAGCACTAGTCGGACCATAGATGGTATGAGTTACCACAGAGAAGGTTCAGATCATCCAGGAGAGGATGAAGACTGAACATAGCAGACAGAAGTCATATACTGGTAGGAGATAGAGACCTCTGGAGTTCGAGGATGGAGACCACGTCTTTCTATGGGTCTCACCTCAATGAGGGTTATGAAGATTTGGCCAAGGCAGAAAGTTATCTCCAAGTTTCATTGGACCTTTCCAGGTCCTTGGCAGAGTAGGCGAGGCAGCTTACCACCTAGCTCTTCCACCTCAGTTGCACCAAGTGCACGATGTCTTCCATGTATCTTAGCTAAGGAGATACGTGCACAACCCTTCTCACATCATTGACCATGGAGAGATGGATATCGACGATGGGGAGACTTTCACGGAGGTTTTAGTGGAGAGTGATGATCGAAAGTAGCGGGTCCTACGTGGATGGTCGATACCTCTGGTGCACGTTCGCTGGTAGCACAGGAACATCCATGAGAGCACATGGGAGCGTGAGGCTCAGATGTGTGCTCAGTACCCCCACTTGTTCCCTTAGTTCGAGTTGTAGCTTAAGGGGATGTAAATACCAAATGTGGGGAGAATTTAAAGACCCCAAAATTATATGGAATTTTTTTTAAATACATAGAAATTTTATGAGTCCGCGAAATTTGATGGCGCATGATTCTGAGGCCCGGTGTGCCTGGAATCAATTTCTAATGTTTTGTTCAGGTACATTCAGTAAACGTATGAGCGGGTTCTTATAACTTTTTTACCGGTTCTTGGAATTGAAATCTGAGGCCACCGTTGAACTCGCAGTGCCGGTATTCACTTAAGAAAACTTTCACTTCGACGGCAATAGGTCGAGAATAAAAGTTAGTTTTTGGGTTTTTGTGGAAAATAATAAAATAAAGCGAGCTTCACTTTATTTTTATTTGATCCACCATTTGGGTGTTTGGAGGTGGGTCCCACTGGATCTATAACCTCCTTGTGGAGGTTGTAAGTGGGGACCACCATGCCATAACCTCCCATTAGAGGTTATGGTGGTGGGGACCACCATGCCTCAACCTCCTCTTCATGGTTAATGTGGTGGGGACCACCCGAGACCACATAACCTCCCAATTTGAATATTAGGTGTGGGGACCACCCGACCCCTATTAAGTGGGAGGAGAGGCGAGGGGTCGGGCCATGTTGGTTTGGGCCGCACCCTCCATGTTTAGGGTGGTAACATTTGGCTCATCATAAAGTAAGAAATATGAACTTCAATTATTTTACAACCTCCGCAACGAATCCTTTCCAACCAAAGTAGAGAATAAAGAAAGTATTATTACTCAAATAAACTCCATACCTTCATCATTGGTTGATGACGGAGTCGTGGGGAAGAAGATATAGAAGATCATCATTTGTCGCATCTACCATACACTTTCAATCCCAAGCTCGTGTGTCGGTTTGTTGATGACTATGAGGAGGGAATTCGGTCGTTGAAGACCTCCCACGTCGGTTGCCTCTGAGGAAGAAGTCAAAGACGCTCCTTGCTGGTGTTCTTCATTGGAAGAACGCATTCTCCATTCTCCATTGGGAGATGGGGTTCTTTGTTAGAGAACTCTAATTCTCCCAAGCTCTCTTCTCCCCAATATTCCACCCAAATTCCAAAAGTGAATAGAAAGCCCCTCTAAATAATAGATTGTCTATTATTTTTGTTTGTTGAGTTTAAAATTCAAATTGTAGCATTTAATTAAAAGATATGGCTCAATTTATAAAATGGTAGGATTTGGCATAATAAATTATGCATTGGATAAAATAATTAAAGGGGAGGTGGTGGCACCATAAAAGAAAACAACCCCTACCATAGTCGGGAAGCACCTTAGTGACGCGGCAGTCCCACTATACTCGATAGAGGAAGAGTTCTCCAGTAGTTGGGGATTCGACAGTGTGACTGGGGATGTTCCTTGATACTACCCCTAGAATAAAATCCTAGTTTGAGCTAAGTCAGTAACTTTTGTTTTTTCCTCATGATTGAGATGGAATACTTGATAACCTAGGTATATGTATGGGCATATAACTAAGTGGGGTTATATGTTGATTTCATACTTGTGGTTTATCCTTGTTGGATTTTGTGAGACCTTGAGGGTCTTGGGGTCTCTACTGAGTATCTTTATACTCAACCCTGCATGGGCTATGCCCGCACTTCGTTGTGTTATTGTTACACCCCCGAATGAAAAAGGGTTAAATTACTAAATGATATGACTCATGTCAACAAGGTTCACCTTCTTTTTCATGAGCCTACCTGATTAGAACTCCACAGTTAAGCGTCCTTGACCTGAAGTAGTGATTAGGATGGGTGACCTTCTAGGAAGTTTCCCAGGGTGTGTGTGAGTGAGGAAAAAGCACACTGGAAGGGACATGTGTTGGCATGTGGGGACTGTCATTAGTCATATGACCCGTTCAGGCACGTGTGTGAGCCCTAGGGTAGGGACCGCGTGTCTTCATGGCAACTAGTGGTGGTATCAGAGGTGGTACCCAGCCTTAAGTGCGGTGCACAGCCTGGGTTGAGATGTAGGGCCCACAATGAGGACGTTGTGCTTTAAAGGGGGGTGATTGTGACACCCCAAAATGAAAAAGGGTAAAATTACTAAATGATATGAATCATGTCAAAAAGGTCCACCTTCCTTTACGAGAGACTACCTGATTAGAACTCCACAGTTAAGTGTTCTGGTCTTGGATTAGTGATCAAGATGGGTGACCTTCTTGGATGTTTTCTAGGGTGTGTGTGAGTGAGGAGAAAGCCCACTGGAAAGGACATGTGTTGTCCTGTGGGGACTGTCATTAGTTAGATGACTCGTTCAGAAATGTGTGTGAGCCCTAAGGCGGGGACCACGTGTCTTCAGGATAACTAGTCGGTGGGGCCCAGTTGTTACATCACTGGTGGTCAGGTATGAAGAAAGAGGGACCACGTGTATTTGGGGAAACTAGTGGGCGGGGCCCAGTTGTTACATCACTGGTGGCCAGGTATGAAGAAGGAAATAGTGGAGTTTTTCTCTCGATTCCTCACTTGTTAGCAAGTGAAGGTGGAGCACCAGGTCCCAGCAGGCATTGTTCATCCTTTAGAGGTCCCAGAGTGAAGTGGAATGGGATATCCATGGACTTAGTGACAAGACTTCCACATACATCCAGGGGTCACGACTCAATTTGGGTGATCATTGATCGACTCACCAAGTCAGTCCACTTCCTACCGATCAGAGAGCAGGGTTTAGTAGAGAGCTTGGGATGCATCTACGTGAAAGATATTGTGTGGCTACATGGATTACCTTTGATGATTGTCTCCGATCATGAGAACGGTTTACTTCTCGTCTATGGAAGGGGTTGTAGAAGGCTTTCAGGATGCAGCTTCGTCTGAGCACCACCTTCCATCATTAGATGGATAGCCAGACTGAGCGGACCATTCAGACCATTGGGGACATGCTACGTGCTTGTGTCCTAGACTTCGGTCGTAGCTAGGAGGACCAATTACCTTTGGTGGAGTTTTCATACAATAATAGTTATCACTCCACCATAGAGATGACACCTTTTGAGGATTTATATGGGAGACTTTGTAGATCACCCTTGTGCTGGACTGACCCTTGGGAGTTGGCACTAGTGGGACTAGAGATGGTAAGATCTACCACAAAGAAGGTGAAGATCATCCAGGAGCAGATGAAGACTACACAGAGTAGACAGAAGTTGTATGGTGACAAGATACGGAGACCTCTGGAGTTCGAGGATGGCGACCATGTATTTCTACGGGTCTCACCTTGACGAGGTCTACAGATATTTGGCCAAGGTGGGAAGTTATCTCTGAGGTTCATCAGACCTTTCCAGTTCCTCAGTAGAGTAGTCGTGGTGGCTTACCGCTTGGCTCTTCCACCTCAGTTGCACCGGGTGCACGACGTCTTCCACATATCTTTGATGAGGAGATACGTGCACGACCCTTCCCAAATCATCGACCATGGAGAGCTGTAAGTTGATGATGGGATGAAATTCATGGAGGTTCTAGTGGAGATTGAGGATTGATAGGAGTGGGTACTACGTGGATAATCGAAACCTCTGGTGCACGTTCGCTGGCAGCACGGGAACCTCCAGGAGAGAACATGGGAGTAGGAGGCTTAGATGTGTGCTCAGTACCCCAACATGTTCCCTTAGTTAGAGTTGTAGATTAAGGGGACATAAATCCCTGAGGTGAGGAGAATTCAAAGACCTAGAAATTATGTTGAATTTTTTTTAGATACATGGAAATTTTACGAGTCCGCAAAATTTTACGGTGCGCGATTCTGAGGCCTGGTGTGCCCGGAATCAATTTCTAAAGTTTTGTTCGGGTATGTTTAGTAAACGTATGAGTGGGTTCTTATAAATTTTGAACTGGTGCTTGAAATTGAAATATGAGGGCACAGTTGAACTCGCAGTGCTGATATTCTCTTAAGAGGACTTTCACTTCGACGATAGTGGGTTGAGAAAAAAAGTAAGTTTTTGGGTTTTCGTGGAAAATAATAAAATAAAGTGAGCTTCAATTTATTTTTATTTGAGCCGCCACGTGGGTGTTTGGAAGTGGGTCCCACTGGATCTATAACCTCCTTGTGGAAGTTAGAAGTGGGGACCACCAGTCCATAACCTTCCATGAGAGGTTATGGTGGTGGGGACCACCACACCTCAACCTCCTCTTTATGGTTAATGTGGTGGAGACCACTCGAGACCACATAACCTCCCAATTTTAATATTAGGGGTGGGGAACACCCGACCCCTATTAAATTGGAGGAGAGGAAAACTTATCAACCCCCTCCTTAATGTGTAGGAGCCTCTTGATCTTCCTCCACCTTAAAGTTTCCAACACACCCAATTAATGGGGCCAAATCCTCCCATTAATTTGATTGTGCCAACAAATGTTTAGTTTTCTTTTTGAAATCTTAAAAACGAAATAATAGATTTTATAATCTATTATTTGGTATATATTTTCTTTTTGGGGCATGTCATCTCAAAGGATGGAGTTGTAGTGGATTCAGTGAAGATTGAGGCGGTGCTTTCTTGGGAGCCACCCAGGAGTGTGACGGAGGTGACGGACGGACGTGGAGTGATGAAGAGCCTATCTGTACCTACCCCTCAAGTAGGATTTCCCGGTGGATGATCCAGGAGTTGTTTTTCCTTTTTCCAGTGCTTGTAATTTCATTTTCCTTGTACTTTACAGTTGAGCTTGTATTTCTCGCCCCCTTTTACTTTTCAACACTCTTTTTTTATACGGTTTTATTTAGTGTTTTGTTTCTAGTTCATACTCTGTTGTGTGCATTTTCAAGTTATAAAGGCAATGCCTTCCCAGTTTTGGGATTTACGCCTTTAGTGCTAGTCGCCAGCCCCTGGCCTATGGAAGGCGGGCTTGGGGTAGTCACGGCACGGGCCCCAGGGGATGATTTTCCTTGCGGGTTGGGTTTTATTTTTGTGGGAAGATGTGGGGTGTTTGTTTGATTTTTCTTTCATATTTTTTTATTGATAATTCTTTGAAATTCAAGAAATAATTGAGTTGCTTTCTACCACCCTAAATGCAGAGGGTGTAGGCCAAATCAACATGGCCTGACCCCTCTGTTGTTCTTGTTTTTGATGTTCTTCGGGATAGCGATGAAGGCGACGGAGGCAACGGCCACGATACCTGTGGACTCTGTAACTTGCACCGCCCACGCGATGCTCCGGCACCCCGGGCCAAACCGCACCGCCCACCAGCTTCCGAGCCACCCCGGCTGTGCCGCCCACCAGTCGCGCCCCCCGCGCCGAACCAGCCGAGTCGCGCCATACCCCAGCTGAACCGGGGGGACTTTAACGGAGGTTCCAATAGATATTGAGGATCGACAGCAGTAGGTCCTATGTGAATGGTCGATACCTCTGGTGCACATTCCCTGGTAGCACGAGAACCTACGGGAGAGCACATGGCAGTGGGAGGCTCATATGCGTGCTCAGTACCCCCACTTGTTCCCTTAGTTCGAGTTGTATCTTACAGGGACGTAAATCCCTGAGGTGGGGAGAATGTAAAGACCCAGAAATTCCATGGAATTTTTTTTTATATAGATGGGAATTTTACAAGTCTGTGAAATTTGACGGTGTGTGATTCCAAGTCCTGGGGTGCCCAGAATCAATTTATGATGTTTTGTTCGGGTATGTTTAGTAAACATACGAGCGGGTTCTTATAACTTTTCAACCGGTGCTTGAAATTAAAATTTGAGGGCACTATTGAACTCGCAGTACCAGTATTCGCTTAATAAGACTTTCACTTAAACGGCAGTTGGTCAAGAATAAAAGTCAGTTTTTGGGTTTTCGTGGAAAATAATAAAATAAAGTGAGCTTCACTTTATTTTTATTTGAGCCGCCATGTGGGTGTTTGGAGGTGGGTCCCACAGGATCTATAACCTCCTTGTAGAGGTTGGAAGTGGGGACCACTTGGCCATAACCTCCCATGAGAGGTTATGGTGGTGGGGTCCACCACGCCTCAACCTCCTCTTCATGGTTAATGTGGTGGGGACCACCCAAGACCACATAACCTCTCAATTTGAATATTAGGGGTGGGGACCACCCAACCCCTATTAAATGGGAGGAGAGGAAAACCTCTCAACCCCCTCTTTAATGTGGAGGATCCTCTTGAGCTTCCTCCACATTAAAGTTTCCAACACACCCAATTAATGAGGCCAAATCCCCGCATTAATTTGATTGTTCCAACAAATGTTTAGTTTTCTTTTTGAAACCATGCCAATGAAATAATAGATTTTATAATATATTATTTGGCACATATTTTCTTTTTGGGGAGAAGAGAGCTTGGAAGAAAAGGAGTTCTCCAATGAAGAACCTCATCTTCCAACAAAGAACGAAGAACACGTTCTTCCAACGAAGAACGCCAACAACAATATTCTTCAAACTTCTTACCCAGACACCTACCGACGTGGAGCGTCTTCCATAACCAATGTGTGAGCTAGGTATTGGAAGTGTGTGGCAGAAGCAATGAATGATGAAAACACTTTCTTCTTCCCCGCGACTCCATCGACGGTCAACGAACAAAGGTAGGGGTTGTTTTCTTTTATGTGTCATGTTCTTCTTTTCTTTCAAAACAAAGAATGAGGATATGTTTCCTTTGACGGGTGAGTTGTTGTCCATCGTTCTCCTTCTTGATGAGCTAAGTGTTACCACCCTAAACGCAGAGGGTGTGGGCAAAACTAACAAGGCCCAACCCCTCCACTATTCTTGTTTATGATAATCTTCGGCATGGTGACGTAACAACGAAGCGGCGTTGAAGGCGACGAAGGCAACATGCAAAGGCCGCGCTTCCCACGGCCTTCGTGAACCGTTCTGCGTTCCGGATGTGTTGTTCTCTGGGCCGAACCATGGCCCACCGGCTGAGCCACCTCAGCCCGCACCGTCGCAGGCCTCCCGCACACCCCGGCCTAACCCCGTCAGCCCACGCTGGTCCGAGCCGCGCCGAACTGCGCCATCCCGAGCTGCATCGAACCGCGCCATCCTGGCCTCCCAGCCGCCCGCTGACCTACCTGGCACCCTACCCAGCTGCTTGTCGGCCTGGCCACGGCCTTCTTGGATGCCTACCGGCTCGCCTGACACCCTGTCCGACTGGCCGCCGGCCTACCCGGCCACCACCCGGCCTGACCGGTCGCCTCTTGTGTGCCCGACTGAACCCCGGGCGCCCCGCATGCCCCGGGAGCCCCGTGATGCCTAAGATGTGACCCCCCTCATGGCACCCTGGATAAACCGGCATGGCCGCGCCCTCCGGGCCGAGCCACACCGGGCCGTACCCTCACGACACTTTGGGCCGAACTGGCCCCATGCCCGGGTCGAACCGCCCACGTGGCCTGCTGGGCTGGGCCCAGTGGGCCAGGCCGAACCTAACAGGCTGGCTTGCCCAATGGGCCAGGCCAGACCCCACAGCTCAAACCGGGTCGACCCAGACCGGTTCGGCCCAGACGGGGACGGACTGGAACCAGGCCCACTACCGACTCTTTACTTTCTTTGGCCATGTCTTTGGCACTTGAAGATCATTTGAAGAACCGTCAGCGGCGCTGGTTTTCTTCGAGCATGACTGTCCCTTTGAGTATACCCCACTGGTGTTCGGGGTAATGTTGAGATACGTTCAGGTTGGATCATGCATGAATCCAACCGGGCCCTCGGGACTAAAAGGCTAATAACTCAAAGACTGGGCATCTGATTGACGCGTCGTTTTTTGCGTTGAGACCCCTACGAGATGGAGGACCATTGAGATACTTCTTCATGGGACTTTGTGACAGTTGGAGTATCAACCAGTAGCCCGTGGAGCAGATTATTTTGGAGACGAGCGAGCATAGCGCAGAGACCTAGTAGCTGGATGAGACCAGACGACTGCTGACCAATTCAACTCGGAGTGACTCGACTAGCCCAATCGGGAGTGCCTTGGTGTCGCGAAAGACCCACAGTGGGGAGCACCTTGGTGTCACGGTAGACCCACGGTACTCGACAGGAGGAGTACCTCTACAGGATATGAGGGGGAGTGCCTCTGTGTGATGCAGCAGACCCATGGTGGGGAGCGCCTCTGTGTGATGCGGCAGACCCACGGTACTCGACAGGAGGAGTACCTCAGCATTCCAAGGTTAGTGGGAAGCGCCTTGGTGTTGCGGTAGGCACATTGTACTCGATAGAGGAGGATTTCTCTAGTAACTGAGGTTTCGATAAAGTGACTGGGGATGTTATTTGATTCTACCCCTAGAATAAAATCCTGGTTTGAGATGAGTCAGTAACTTTTGTGTTTTTCTCATGATTGAGATGGATTACATGATAACTTAGGTATATGTATGGGCATATACCTAATTGGGGTTATCTGTTGATTTCAGACTTTGTAGTTTATCCTTGTTGGTTTTATGAGACCTTGATGCTCTCGAGGTCCCTATTGAGTATCATTATACTCACCCCAGCACGGGCTATGCCCGCACCTCATTTTTTTGGATGCAGACGACGGACAGCGTTGACCGAGGCTGAGAGCACCAGGACTGGATAGTACCCGGAGGTGGACCACACGACGTGACTATGCATAGAGGATATGGATGGACGTGGAGTGTTGTGGAGCCGATCTATACCTACCCTTCAGGTAGGATTTCCTGGTGGATGATCCAGGAGTTGTTTTCCCTTTTTCCAGTACTTGTACTTTCAGTTTCCTTGTACTTTACAGTTGGGCTTGTATTTCTGGCCCAATTTTTACTTTTCAGCACTTATTTTGTATACAATTTTATTTAGTGTTTTTTTCTAGCTCGTACTCTGTTGTGTGCATTTTCAAGTTATAAAGGAAATGCCTTCCCAGTTTAGGGATTTACACCTTTGGGGCTAGTCACTATCCCCTGGCCTATAGAAGGCGGGCTTGGGGTAGTCACGGAATGGGCCCTGGGGAACAGGTCGTGACAATTATGAACTTAATTTCTTTCTATGTGTGAATAAAATACATCTTATTAATAACAATCATGACTTACACGGCCGAACTGGAATGGGAAAATGAAGCAGTTAACACTCGAAATAATGGTATTATTGAAACACTATTAATAAAATGATATAATATGATCATATATGATATCATAAATATGTATATGGTTATTTTATAATGTAATAACATACATTAACAATTATACAGGAGGTTAACACACCCTCAACTAATGGAAAGTACAAGGTGATGGTTAATTTCACAATCTCTTTATTATCCGAGATTTCTTATATGTAAGGATCTACTGGGACATCTTTATCATCCATGTCCATGTTTCTAAAAATGTATTTCAAAATATTATTAAAGACTGTTTAAAGTCATTTTTACCCATGTTTTACTTTTTAAAAAATAATTAAAAGGAATATTTACATATTTTTTCAAATGAGGTACTTTATAACCTTTTTGAAAAATTTAAGGAAAGAATGTTCTTTTTAACATATATGCTGAAAATAGTTATTTTTCGCTCTTCTAACACCTTAACATTTTGAAGTTTTCCTTACAAGATTACATGGTTATTTTAAAAAAAATATCTTCCTTTTATAATTTCACATGCTTTTAAATGGTTTCAAAGTAAAATGAGATATTTCTTTCAATGAGTATTCATGATTTTATTTGATTATTTTCATCTATGTCAACATCATTTGTTGGATTTTATTAATAATTGAGGTTGATTTAGTATGATATAATCTTCTATATTGTATTTAAGGTTTTATGATATGTTTTACTATGGATGTTCTATTTTGATACCATTTATGGTTTATAGTTAAAGTGTTAACATTTTTTATTCTAGATTTAATATTAATGTTTATGTAATGTTTCACCCTTTTCATATGAGGAATGCATTAGACATTGTAAGTGATGGGTGGGGCCTGATATAGCCCCTCGATGAATTGGTAAGTCTCATGAGACAAACTAGGTATGGAATTGGTCGAAACTTTCTCATTTATTTTCATATATGGATTTGGATGAGGCCCTAACCATTTATTTTTAGATGTCTTGGTTGAAGCCTCAATAGTATGTTTCAGATGTTCGCCATTATGAATTCCCTCATTATGAGATTAGTTATTGATATTATATGTAATTATTTGACTATTATAATTTCCATGTGAATGTTTAAATGGACTTATTTGATTTATTCTTTCCATATTTCTTCAAGTTTATGTTTAAAAGGCTTGTGTTTCAGTTTTATATTTGCCTTAAAGTTTATGGTTATTTACGATAGCTTCTGCTATATTGTTTAACCTCACTGAGAATCTGAGCTCAAACATTTCGTATGTTTTATTTTCCTAGGATGCCAAAAAGTGTTTTATGATTGATATGCATGGTTAAGCTAGAAGAATAATGGTTTTCTCAAAGAAGGGATTATGTTGCATATTATGTTTTGAATTGTAATGAACAGTTCGTGTATGAAATCTATTTTCCAAGACTGCTAAACCGATCGGTCCTTCAGGACTTGATTCCTTATAATCATATAAATGTATTAAAATAATGCACCAGCTCCTAGCTTATGGGGTCAAGGTGTTACATAATTAATATATTTATTTTAATTTCATAAGTATTTAAAATATATATATATATATATATATATATATATATTTATTTATTTTTATAACTATATGTAATTATTATATTAATTTTAATTTTATATGTATTTAAATTTTTATATATTTAATTATATCTATGACTACAAATAAATATTTATTTATTTATAATTATAATTACCAATATAATAAATATATTTATTATAATTTTATAATTATTTACATGTATATTTTTTATAATTATAATTATAAATATTTGTACATATATATATATAAAAATATTTTTATATGTTTATTAATATATTTATATAATTATATATATTTATAAAATTATAATTATTATAAATATATTTATTATATTTTTCTAATTATTTAAATATATATATATATTTATAAATATTTGTATATAATTATAAATATATATATATATATTAATATATAAATATATATATTAATGTATAAATATATATTTATAAAATTTTAATAAATTTATTTATTGTCATTTTTAAAAAGTATATATATAAATATTAATATAATAAATATATTTATCATTTAAAAAATTACAATAAATATATATATTTATTTATATTTATAGTTATGTATAAATAAATATTTATTTATTTATAATTATAATTATAAATAAATATGTTTAAAAGGAATTTTTATATAATTATAAATACAATAAAAATATTTATCATTTAAAAAAATTATTATAATATTTTAATTATTTAAATATATATATATATATATAATTATAAATATAAATATATTTTAAAAAATAATTATATATAACTAAATATTTAAAATTACAAATATAATAAATATATTTATTATTTAAATATATTTGTTAGAAGATAATAGTTTCATGGGAACATGAATGTATGATGTACACCGAGTAGTGTATATATATCATAAAAAATGAGTCATCATATATATAGACAACATGAATAGATGATGGTGTATTGTATAAATGAATATTTAATGAAGAATTCATAACATATGAACGTCAATTATATTTACGCATCAAGTAACAAATTCATTGGAAACATATATTTATTTAATTATATATATATTTATATTTATTTATTTACAATTATAAATATATATTTAAAAAGTATTTATATATAATTATAAATATATAAATATATTTATTATTTAATGAAAATTATTATATATATTTTTGAATTATTAAAAAATATATATTAATTATAAACATTCTTTTTTATTCAATGTATAAAAATAAACATTATTTTTTAATATAAATATAATAATTTTATATAAATTCATAATATTTTTTATTAAAAAAAAAATTCAGCGCTAAAAGGAGTGTTGACAAAGGATAGATTTATCAGCACTTTTAGCTAACACAGATAAATGTCCCCCTTTTAATAGCACATTCTGATTAGCGCTGATAAAAGTCGGTGCATCCCTTTCTTGGATCTGTGGTAGTGAGATTTTGAGTGAATAAGTTTTATTATTGTAAAAAAACCAAATCATAACATAATGTTGATTCACAAGAGGTAAAATATTAGTGAAACAATCTAAATATAACGATTAATGGTATTCATTATTTTTTGAATATTAATAGATCTTTATCACATCATGATTATTTTTATTGATGATATAGTACTTGACGATGTCCTAACATCACAAGTTACAATAAAAGGTTATATCAAATTATTTCTATGATGAGTGTCTGATTCATCACATCTGAAAAGCTACTCAGATGAAAAATGTCCACCAGTGACATGATATCAGAGCAAACTTCATCCTGAAAATGTCTTGCCCTAGATATATTATTAGCAGCTAAAGATGGTGCAAAGTACTGTAGGTCGGTGAAATGTTCAACGTAGTCTATCAATGACATGTCTTCCTGTGTCAGATGCATGAACTCATGAGCCTTCTCATCCCTCAATGTCTCTAGATAGAAGTGGATCAATAACTTCACCTCAAAGTCCTTCCAAGATAACTCATCTTACTTCCCATCTTACTCTATAATATCCCACCAATGTTTGGAAAGTCCATAGAGCATATACCACAGTAATCTTCACCCTCATATCTGTGGGTGTATCAATGTGCTTGAAGATTGTCTAGACTAACTCAATCTAGAACTCATCTACCAAGGGGCCTCCCTCCCCAATGAACATAGCTAGATGTTGTATTTTAAACTCTATTATCATCTCAGACATCGAAGGCATGGAGCGAATAGTTTCCCTTTCCATGAATCACATGACCCTCAATAAGTTTTCGTGAAGATGAACATCCATTTTATCCTCAGGAGCAGCATGGAGCTTCAGTTTAGCAGTGTTAGGAGCAAGCTAATTTCCACCCTCCTGATGCTCAACTCGAAGATGACATGGAGACATTTTCTCTACAATACAAACACACTCCATAGAACACTAGCTAAAAACAAATTCAACCTCAACAGGAAACAAAAACATTGAACCACTACTCTAGGTATATCTAATCATGGAATAAAAGTGTGTTAGCATGACAGAATAGTTCATTTGATTATATTTATCAAATATACTAGGTATCTTGTACCACAATTCATATAGGCAATTATAGGACACAAGCAATAAATATGTCACTATCTTGAACAATGCATTTCAATATATACCCCTATGTTTCTATCATGCATGATGCATGCATACTCATCTCACACCATACCATCCAACGCATATAAATCTCAAGAAATAATAACATCACAAAATAATAACATCACACAACCTGTAATTCAATTAGGGTGAAATCACATCAACTATAACATGAGAACTGTATAAACAACAATCCTATCCCTGGGCACTTGGATTTTCCCCCATACATGAGTTAGCTACTCCCATAAACATGCTCATTACCAAGTCCCAACACATCATAGTCTCTTTTATATATTTTTTCCAAATATTAAAGCAACAAAAAAGAAAAACATACTGCTCTGATACCACTTTATAACATCCCTTGATCCAAAACTCTCTCAAGTGGAAAAATTAGGTTAGTTACTGACCTCAAGGACACCTCCTCATATACCAGAGACTTCCAACTAGAATAGGTCATGATATGTATAGTTTGGAGACTATACCCCTTGGTATAGAGTAAAATACAGTGGAATAATCCATCCTAATAAATATTAGAGTAACATAAAACAATGGAAAAATTATATCATAGATCTGGGAAAATAAAAGGTGGAACCAATAACCAATAATGATGAATCAAGTAATGATAGACTGAGATGTATATAAATGTAAAACCAAAATTAATATAAAAAAGAATTAATTGACACTAAATAATCCCAAAATATCATGGCTCGTAACCCCATGTCGTACCCATCTCCAAATTCTAGCCCATCCAACAAGAAAAAAAAGAATCAGTAATAATGTCCCTTTCCCTTGTCCAAACCTACATCCATGTAATCTACACCGGTACCTAATAGTGGCCCAAATAGGGTATGATTAAAACTCAGTAGGTCGACACCACTATGTATAAATATAATGAGTTTGATAATAAGTGTATGCAATACACGATAAAAAAGTGTATTGATTAATCAATTAATATAATACATCAATCAACCTACGTCAAAAACATACTTGAATTTCTCTGATCATATAACAAAACCATGCCACCATATCCATATATCCATCTAAAAATCACAAAAATTAGGGCCAAGATAGCTATATAAGAATTGCATCATGGGACTGGGCATATCCCACTCAATATAAGCATTACAACATGATGCTAGGAATAATGTGCTCAATATAATCATTACAGAATGGGAATGAGAAGATCCCACTCAATATAAGAATTTCATCATGGGATGGGGAAATCCCACTAAATATAATCATTATAGCATGGGACTATGGAGAACCCGCTCAATATAAGTATTACAACATGGGACTGGTCAAAGCCTTCTCAATTTAAGAAGTAAAGCATGGGACTGGTAAAATCATTCTCAATATAAGAATTACAGCATGAGTATGAGAAGATCCCACTCAATATAAGCATTACAACATCAACCCATCTAGTCATAACAATAAGGATATCATAATATCACATCATAAGTCTCAATGGTTAATTATGAAAATTACTATTTTTCCTTTCAATTAATCTTTCATTTATATCTTAAATGATCAATAGTCATATCAATAAGAAATAAGTAATTAACTAGGGACTCTATATCAAGCAATCACCTAAGGTCTCATATCATGCTAAACACACTTTAAACCATTAGTCAATTTCTTATTATTCAAAGGTTTTCTCACCCAATGGGTATCCAAAATCCAGGTTGCATCAACAATTGAATCCAAAGGGATCTAATAAATATTCTATTCTATGATTCACCATAGATCAACTGATCAATTAGAGCACATGTTACATCGGCGTAATCATAATATTTCATATAATTCACAATTAAATAGACCATGGGGTTAGGTTTAAACCTCAACCTCTATAAAATATTTAGCCACACAAACAACGGGTAACAATAATAGAAACAAAGGAGATGTAGATAAATAAAATAACCCCAAATCATAAAACATATAGGTTAAACTGGATCAAACTATGGCCCAAAGACTTCCACTGCAATGATAGAGAACAATGGAAGTGAGGGGAAAA
Source organism: Viscum album (assembly GCA_963277665.1). Taxonomy (NCBI): domain Eukaryota; kingdom Viridiplantae; phylum Streptophyta; class Magnoliopsida; order Santalales; family Viscaceae; genus Viscum; species Viscum album. Next base: position 1,136,253,686 of record OY728166.1, read on the forward strand.
CCAAACAGAACAACTCACTAGGGACTGAATGCAGAAATGGAATGTTCAAAATGGAGGTAAGTGACCCCAAATCACCTAGATCACCTTAGGATTAGAGAGGAAGAAGGGATGCACTGAAAAAATGAAATAATCTTACACACGGAAGGCTTAAAATCACTAGGGTCGAGACTTTCATGATGTGTAACCCTTTCACGACGTGTATTTATCAATTAATGATATATGCCAAAAAAATGAGTCACCTTAGTTTAAAATTTAACCCATATCAATTTAAACGATTTGAATGGTTTACATGACATGTACCACTTCATGCCCTGCACTAGTTCACGACATATGCCTATACATTTACACATCGTGTAACATGTTCATGACAAGTAAACATCCAATGGGCAGTTCTTAGACCAATTTATGCATAAGATCCCCAACCACCTCCTAACCTTTCCAAAAAAATGGAAAACCCTCATAAACCATTTAACACGTTTATACCCAGACTCCATTAATTCAAACAAACATATATCCCTAAACATTCAGTCATTTCCCCCAACAAACGCTCTCCGTATCTGGATAAGAATTAGCCACCAAAGTCCAACAAAAAACTCCAAGGGGGACATACCTAGACAAAAGATAGGATCTTACAAAATTTATAAATAAATATACAATTATATGTGAATATGTATAAATATATATATCTGTGTGTGTGTGTGTAAATATATAGGTATATAAATATATAAGTGATGTATAAAATTTATATCTAAATATACAATATATAGATATATTTTAAAAATTTATTAAAAAATAATTATATAAATGATATGGAATTAATTTTTATCTAATTTATTTTAAAAAATATCTAACCATTTTATTCACATTATAAAAATATATGAATATATATATACATACCTATACAAATGTATATATAGTGTTTATATATACATATGTGTGTCTATTAATAAACAGATGTATAAATCTATATATATATTCTAATATACGTAAATGAATAATAATATATAATTTATTTAAATAAATATAAGTGTATGTATATATATATCACGCACACACAAACATATATTTTATTTAGGTATTTAAAAATAATTATATAAATATATGAATAATATATATATATATATATCATAAAATATATAACAAAACAAGCCTAGTGTAGTGGTAAATACGTTCAAATTGTAAAAGGGAGGTCCAATGATCAAATCCAGTGGCAGGTGTTGGTGAATAGGTGGTTCGGTAGCATAAAAGCACTAACAAAGAGGAATATTAATCATTTACTGGGGGTCCAGGATGGATAGGGGTCGGTGGCTATAAAGTGCTGGAAAAGGTGGGGTGAAGAACTAATAGGTGGTGGAGAGCTCAAAATAATTAATTAATTTTTTTTCAAAATTTATCAACGCTTTTTTTAGCACTGATAAAGGATGAATTTTAACAATTATTAGATTAACAATACTTTTTAGTGCTAATAAAACCAATTTCAAGTGCTTTTAAAAGTGTGATATGTAGTAGTTCTTCCTTGACTGGTGACACGAATGCTTGAATTATTTCTGAGGTGAACTTCCTTCATGATAACACTTTATTCAAATGTTTTAAACAATGAATAATCATTGTAGAAATGAACTATAACTCTGAAATCAAGACACTATCCTACCTTTTTTTGTGTCATATTGACTTTGGATATCATTACAACTATATTTTCTTATTTCTACATATTTTTAGTGGGTTTGTTCAATTTCTTTCGATAACAAAGTTCCATTGCAAAATGCCCTATTTTTACATATACAAATCATTCTAATTTGTTCTTGGAAAGGTTTCCTTTCTTTATAAATTATTGGCTTTTCTTCATGGAATGTAAGAAATAACTTTGTGGCACCTTTCCCTTAATGATATTAACCTTGGAATGAAATTTTGAAGCCATACACATGTTTCTAAACACAGATTCCTTTTCAACATGATGAATATTTTTCTATTATTCCTAGGAAAAAATCCTCACTCCTATTAATGAGTGATTTACTAAATTATTTACTCATATGTGGAAACATTGAAATAATCACACAGACTTGGAAAGTTTCTTGTATTTTAATTTTAAGGGAATTATGTTTGTTTCTGATGACTTGAATCACATAAACTTACTCTAACACCGGCTTGTTAGAAACCATCTTGAAGTTAAGATATTTTGTAATAAGAAATTTATTGGTACTTCCCTGACTTTTTAATTGAATTCAACCACATCCCATATCTCTTGACTGGACTTCATTCTGAGAAAGTAGTCATAAAGATGATTTGATAATGTGTTGATAACATTTACTCAACGCAAAACCTCATTGTCTTCCCATTTTTATTTATTTCAAAAATGTGTTCTACTTGTTTTACGTTAATAGGAGTTCCATCTAGATTTTGAGTGGGAACGTTGAGGGTGGGAGGAATGTTTGGTTTAAGAATTTAAAAGATTTTTAACACTGTAGGAAGAAACTTCATCATGTCATGCCATTGGAAGAAGTTATTTCCATTGAAATTGTCACGTTTTACCATATCTTTGATCATTACTTTAAGATGTCTTGAATCCATATTCTAGGTTATGCCTGTTTAAACCGTTTTGATTGTTTAAACTATGGTAAACCGAATAATAGAATATAGAATATGAAAACTTAACACTTTGAAGTGTGATGAGATCACTGCCCAAAAGGGTTTAATTTTCCCCCAATTAGTTGTTCTAGGTTATGCCTGTTTAAACGTTTTTGGGAGGTTTGCTTATTTGGTCACTAAATAAAGCCTCAACTCGACCCTAATATTAATTAGGCTTTTAACTTTAGGCCTATTTAAAACTGAGATTATAAATTTAGGCCTTAATAATCCTTTTTATCTAGTTGGGCTTACGAGGCTAGACAGGTCCTCTATCCCATGTAAAAGTGTGTGTGTGTGTGTGTGTATGTATATATATATATAATATGTATATAAACATGTTACTATAAAAAATATTATAAATAATTTTTAAAGAATTTTCTCAAATAAATTTTTTTATGAAAAAATCCATTTTCCAAGGCCCATATTTACTAAAATATATTTTATGAATAAAATTATAACATACCATATTTGATAAAATTCGATAATAGCACTTCCAAACGGGGATAGAGTTTGGTTCGAGGTTTAATAATACTACATGATTATTAATCAAGTCAGGTTCGGATATCCTAAAACTTTAATTTATATATATGGACACACATAATTTTCATATATATTTAGCTTCGGATTTAAGTTTTAAACATATTTTACCCTGGGAACATGATAAAATTAAATAAATAAATAAATATAAACATATTTAAACCCATAGTCTCTTTTATATATTTTTTTCCAAATAGTAAAGCAACATAAAATAAAAACCTGCTACTATGATACCACCTTATAACATCCCCCGATCTGACACTCTCTCATGTGAAAAAATCAGGTTAGTTACTGACCTCAAGCACACCTCCTCATATTCCATAGGCTTCCGACAAGCAGTGGGGGCATTATATGTATAGTGTGGAGGCTATACCCCATGGTATAGAGTAAAATGTAGTGGAATAATCCATCATAATAAATATTAGAGTAACATAAAACAACGAAAAAAGTATATCATAGATCTAGGAAAATTAAAGGTGGAACCAATAACCAATAATGATGAATCGTGTAATGATAGACCGATATGTATATAAATGTAAAACTAAAAGTAATATAAACAAAACAATCAGTTGACACTAAATAATCCCAAAATATCACAGCCCTGAACCCCATGTCAGACCCATCTCCAAATTATAGTCCATCCAGCAAGCAGAAAAAGAATCAGCAATAAGGTCCTTGTCCCTTGTCCAAACCTGCATCCATGTAATCTGCACCAGTACCAAACGATGGCCCAAATAGGGTATGAGTAAAACTCAGTAGGTTGACACCACCATGTCTAAATATAACCGGTTTGATAATAAGTGTATGTAATACATGATAAACAAGTGTATTGATTAATCAATTAATATAATACATCAATCAAACTACTTCAAAACCATATTAGAATTTCTTTGAGCATGTAACAGAACCATTCCACCATATCCAAATATCCATGGAAAAATCACACAAATTAGGGCCAAGCTAGCTATATAAGAATTGCAGCATGGGACTTGGCATACCCACTCAATATAAGCATTAAAACATGAGGTTGGGAATAATCTTCTCAATATAATCATTATAGAATGGGAATGAGAAGATCCCACTCAATATAAGCATTACATCATGGGATGGGGAAAAGCCCACTAAATATAAGCATTATAGCATGGGACTGGGGAGAACCCGTGTAACATCCCAAGTAAGTAATGAATAATATATTTTCTTATATATGTCTATTTATGAATTAGATAGAGTTATAAGAGGTTTAAAATGAGAATAAATCCAATCTTAAGCATGGAATACTCTAATATTTTTAAAAGATTGTTTTACCACCTTTTGAGGGAGAACCATTTTTAAATCTGTCTGTTGAAAATTTTATAAGCTCTATTTGTCAAAATAAACTTATTATTTAGTATTTGGACATTTAAATTTACATTGGATAATTTTTTTGGTATTTTTCTGACAATGTTCATTTTTTAATGAATAGTGAAAAATACTGCAATTTAATTCAAAACCGCTTTTTCATCTAATTTACTTATATGGATAGATTATCTTTTTAATTAGTTTTAAAGTGTAAATAGAATATATTTTTACAATTTAATACAATGGTGGTAATTATAATTAATTTCACTTTGGAATTGGTCATAAATAAGTGCCAAACTTTTCATAGATATTGTTTCAAAAAAACCCGCTATTTGTTTTGACAACGGGAATTATTTTTTTAAATTAATTATTGAAATTTTTATGTATGGAATTTGGAAAAATGGATTCAATATTTGGAATCCGAAGGTCCAAATTATGTAATTAAGACTCTTTTTTTTGATATTATGAATAGTAATGATGGTAATTATCTTTAATTATCGTGATTAATTAGTAATTGAGTAGTTAAAGATAATAAAATAATATCATAATAATAACAAATGACCCAAAAATGTGTCATAATTCTAATTTTTGTGTCATGTACGACCATGGGATTCCTTGTGAAAAACTTTGGGACCCCATGGAATCACTTTTGGGTGAAAGTGACACTTTATCATTTTATTTTTAAAGAAAGGAGAATATCACTAAAGAATGCAGCACCCGAGTAAAACATTTTTAGTTTTGTCTGTGTAAATGATCTCTCAGACTATAAATATTCATTGGAAATATAAAAATAATTCCTACATCATATTATTTTTTTTATAATTTTTATATATTAAATAAATTAATTTATTTATGACATCATGATGATGCAACAACTACCTCATTAATGAATGATTTAAATAAAATGAAAAGATAATGTAAAATATAAGACTTACACTTGTCAAAAACCTTTTGGATGAGTTAATTTCGAACCCTTATCACCTTATCCTCAAAATATATCAATGTGGAACCTTTAAAATCTGAAACTCATTTTAATATAAAGTAACATTTCTTGACTCTCCAAGAGTGCCCCTCCTCCCTCTTATAAAAGGCCCCCACCTCTACCTCCTTACCCACACCTCTCAAGCCATTGGATCGTCCAAAATCAGATCATTTTATCTCTCCACATCCCTCTCTTTATCCTAGAAGCCTTAACTTAGGCATAAAGCTCTTCAAGAAACCCTTTTGGTACAAACCAAGAGGAGTTACCCGATTTAAAGGTAAAGTCTTCTCTAATGTTCTTTTATTTTATTTTGCTTCTCCAACCCCCTAAACTCTTTTTATTAATTTATTTTGTAAAAAAATTAGTATATTAAATATACTAGTATGTTGTTATAATAATTATTAGAGCTACACTTACACACACCTACATCTAATGTTTGAAGAGAATACTGTTTCTGTGGATGGTGAATTTCTGCCTCACGAAATGATGATTGTTCAATATTCTTCTAACACCTTCAAAGGTGTCCATTAAGATGTCACTATATTTATATATGATATATAATATGTTTATTTTTTCCTTAATCTTCTATATTTTTACATTTATGGCATACCTTAACGGTTTCCATTATGGGTAAACGCGATATCTTCATTTTAGGAAGTGCGGACTACCGCCCCCTCAAAGTGATTTGATTCGTTAATGCCATATGTGGGATGTATAAAGGATGGAGTTAATGATATTATATATGATATTATACTCGAATTATAATATACCTTTATATCATTATGATTCCATTCCATAAAATATGAAATAGAAATGAAAGTAGCGTTCATGCGTACGTACGGCTTACCGTCTCCAAGAACGGTGAATTTCATTTCTTACCTCTAAATGTTATGTAATATTATAAATTCATTTATATACTGGATATATATGATATATATGATATCTAGATCATGAATATAATTCTGGATATAATGGTTATTTTACCACATGAACAACTTGTAATTATAAAGAGTTTATTTTTGACTCAAGTACCAATGATCGACAAAACAACCATTATTAGCTTAAATAATTACATAGTGTTCATAACATGGTAATAAGTGATATAAAAGTAATAATGAACTTGAAAAAGGTTCTTAAGCAAGTAGAAATTATCTCAAGTTTATTATTCAGGATGTTAAAGAATGATCGAGTCAAGTCAGACACGAGGTAAGGGACTTCGTCTCAATCTCCTTTAATTGAGACATATTTTGTTTTATACACAACTTTATTTTATATGATGTATAAACCCCTTTGAATTTTACATTTATTCAAAAGGAATCTTTTTTATACAATGCATTTTACTAAATGACAAAAGGGAATGTTTTTGTCGTACGTATGCGGCAACAACGACTTCTCCGCCACCGTGACCATTATTTGAGTTTCGGCTTCCTCTACAAGCCATAAATTTTTTTAATGAAAATAAATACCATATTTTAATTTTCTTTTATTTTGGTATTGAAAATGGTTTTGATAATGTTTTTATTATATCAATGTGTTTTTGATATCTTGTGATTGAAATGTGGAAATGTTATGTTTCCTTTATACATGTTTTATGTGATACGATTATGTTATGGTTCTTGGGCATTGTTTATGAAGACAGGTGGTTCCATGATAAACTAAGGGCGGGTGAGCCTGATATAGCTCTCCAATGAATTGGGTAACGTGAAGGAGTTAAACGCTAAGGTTTCTCCGAAGAGATTCAGGGAATATACTGTGATGGGTATTCCAAACGTAACCATGAGGGTTACTCCCTATGTAAGAATGTTATGAATTCCTCCAGTTACCTTTATATCTTATGATTTCTATGATTTATTCATGATTTGATGAGGTATGTTAAAGTACTTATGTTTTATAAGTAAAGTATGATTTCATTAATTCTTATGTATACATGGACTAATGTTTTCATTTCTTACTTTTATATCCCTTACTGATATTTTTATGCTCATCCCAAGTTTTTGAAAAAAAATTCACAGGTTAAGGGAAAGGTACATGATGTGATGATAGTGTCAAGGAAGTGTCATGAAAGAATCCATGTTTTGTTTTAAATATGTTTCCTTTGATGGGAAAATTGGATATTGTCTTTAATGTAACCACCTTGTTTAAATGTGGAATGTAATGCATGATTTATGATCTAATTCTCTAAAACTCTAAACTTGAAAAGATCCTCAATGTGTAATCTTGTAATAAATCAAGATTAAGTAATGTTTAAGGCACGGGGCCTTATAGTTGGTATTATAGGTCGGTTTAGATAACTTTAGGAGTTAGAATTCTATTAAATGATTATCCAAAAATATTTTTTTATGGTAAAATTGAAATGATATAGCATTTGAAGATTACCATGTTGCTTCATCTAATACATGTTTGTTCAGAATGGTTTTCCGCAGAGGAAATAGGGAAGTGGAGCTAAGAAGGCATATAAAAGGAAATGGCCTTCCGAATCAGCATCCTGAGATGGTCAGAATTGGAACTGAACTGTTTGTTACAATAATGGCGCAGTTGACTCAAGCGATAAATGGTGGTGGTATCCATGCACGAGATCAGCCAGATCAACCGCAGAGGAACATGTCTATGGTGGAACATTTCATGAGGAAACATCCCCCATCATTCAGAGGATCAACTTACCCTATGCTAGCTGAAGGGTGGATTAAAGCACTGGAGAATATTTTCAATGTCATGGGGTGTTCATACAATAAAAAGGTTAGTCTTTCAATTTACCGTTTGGAGGGTGAAGCAGATCAGTGGTGGTCGATGGATAAAAATATCAGGTACGCATATGAGATTGATGCTCTCAACTGGGATAAATTCAAATGTATGTTTCTTGAGAAGTATTTTCCTAATGTTGTTCAACATAGGATGGAAAAACAATTCTTGGAATTGAGACAAGAGGAAGACTCAGTGGATGCTTATGAAGAAAGGTTCACTCGATTGGCAAGGTATGCATCAAATTTTATCTGAGACCTTGATTGTAAAATCAATCATTTTTACTCAGGATTAAAGCCAAAATATCAAATAGATTTAGCTTCTCGTGAGTTCAAGAGTTATGAAAAGCTTGTTCGATGTGCTGAGAAGGTAGAAATGGAGTTTTCTGATGATCAAGTGTTCTATAACAACCAACAGAAGAAGAGACCGAGGTGGTAGGAGAAAGGGAAGAATTCTTCAAAAAGGTCTGATGGTAAGAAAACTAAGTTTCCAGTTTGTGATAAATGTGGTAAAAGGCATGCTGGAAAATGTCTTCTGCATTCTGGAAAGTGCTATCGATGTGGTAAGATGGGACATAAGGCTCATGACTGAACTGAAAAAGATCATGGTGATGGTAAGACCAAATTTGATTTACAGTTAGTGGAATGTTTCAAGTGCAATGAGATGGGTCATTATGAAAATGAGTGTCCAACAAAGAGCTCGAGTGATGGGAAGCAGTTAGACTACAAGCAAAAAGGGGTGGTGAAATCCTTTGCAAATAATTCAACAGATGTTGGGCCATCAAATGAAGTGGTATCAGGCACTTTGTTTGTTTTTTCAGATTATGTCAGTGTGTTGTTTGATTTAGGGTCTACACATTCCTTCATCTCTGAAAACTTTTCAAGTAAAATGGGAATACCATCTCAATAAATGACTCCTGAACTTGTAGTAAAAACACCTAGGGGAAATGTTGAGGCAAAAATAATTTATAATAATCTTCCTCTCCTTATCCGTGGAAAGAACCTACTTGTAAACCTTATTGTTTTACCTCTAGTAGAGTTTGATGTTATCCTGGGTATGGATTGGCTCTCTATTTACCATGCTAAGATTGACTGTAGAGCTAAAGAAGTTTCTTTTCAGAAAGACTTTCATTTTGTGTACAAGAATGAACCCTTACTTTTGATAACATATCAAGAGTCTGAGAAACTTGTAAAAGATGGAAATGAAAGTTACCTTGCACATATTGTTGAAAACAAAGGAACTGTACAGATTAATGACGTGCTAGTGGTAAATGAGTATCCTAATTTGTTTCCTGATGAGTTTCCTGGAATAATACCAGATCGGGAAGTTGAATTTACTATTGACTTAGTTCCTGATGCTAATCCAATTTCAAAACCCCCTTATTGAATGGATCAAATTGAACTTTTAGAGTTGAAGGAGCAATTTCAAGATTTATTAGAGAAAGGTTTCATTTGACCTAGCACATCACCATGGGGTGCTTCTGTTTTATTTTTTAAAAAGAATGATGGTTCAATGAGACTTTGCATTGATTATAGATCCTTTAATAACATCACTATTAAGAACAAATATCCTTTGCCTCATATCGTTGATTTGTTTGATCAGCTCCAGGGAGCTCAGTATATTTCAAAGATTGACCTGAGATCGGGGTACCATCAGTTGAAGGTAAAGGAAGCAGATATTCCGAAGACCGCGTTTCTTACAAGATATGTCCATTATGAATTTGTAGTAATTCCTTTTGGGCTAACCAATTCACCTGCTGTATTCATCGACCTTATGAATAGAATTTTCCATGAGTTCTTGGATAAGTTTGTGGTTGTTTTCATTGATGATATTTTGGTGTTTTCTAAAAGTAAAGAGGAGCATGAAAGAAATTTAAAGGTTATTTTTCAAACCTTAAATATAAGGCCCTGTGCCTTAAACATTACTTAATCTTGAGTTATTACAATATTACACATTCAGGATCTTTTTAGGTTTAGAGTTTTAGAGAATTAGATCATAAATCATGCATTACATTCCACATTTAAACAAGGTGGTTACATTAAAGACAATATTCACTTTTCCCATCAAAGGAAACATATTTAAAACAAAACATGGATTCTTTCATGACACTTTCTTGACACTATCATCACATCATATAGCTTTCCCTTGACCTATGAAAAACATTACAAAAACTTGGTATGAGCATAAAAAGCTCAGTAAGGGATATAAAGGTACGAAATGAAAACATTAGTCCATGTATACAAAAAAAATAATGAAATAATAATTTACTCATAAAACATAATAACTTTAACATACCTCATCAAATCATGAATAAATCATAGAAATCATAAGATATAAAGGTAACTTGAGGCATTCATGACATTCTTACATAGGGAGTAACCCTCATGGTTACGTTTGGAATACCCATCACAGTATATTACCTAAATCTCTTCAGAGAAACCTTAGCGTTTAACTCCTTCACATTACCCAATGCATTGGAGAGATATATTGGGCTCACCCACCCTTAGTTTTTCACGGAACCACCCGTCTTCATAAACAATGCCCAAGAACCATAACATAATCGTATCACATAAAACATTCATAAAGGAAACATAACATTTCCACATTTCAATCACAAGATATCAATACAACACATTGGTATAATAAAAACATTATGAAAACCATTTTCAATACCAAAATAAAAGAAAAGTAAAACATGGTATTTATTATTCATTTTAAAAAAAAGTTATGGCTTGTAGAGGATGTCGAAACTCAAATAATGGTCACAACGGTGGAGAAGTCGTTGTTACCGCATACGTACAAAAAAACATTCCCTTTTGTCATTTAGTAAAATGATTCGTATAAAAAATATTCCTTTTGAATAAACGTAAAATTCAAATGGGTTTATACATCTTATAAAATAAAGTTGAGTATAAAACAAAATATGCCTCAATGAAAGGAGATTGAGACGAAATCCCTTACCTCGTGTCTGACTTGACTCGATCGTTCTTTAACCTCCTGAATAATAAACTTGAGTTAATTTAAACTTTCTTAAGAAACTTTTTCAAGTTAATTATTTCTTTTATATCACTTATTACCATGTTATGAACACTATGTAATTATTTAAGTTAATAATGGTCGTTTTTTCGATCATTGGTACTTGAGTCAAAAATAAACTCTTTATAATTACAAGTTGTTCATGTGGTAAAATATCTATTATATCCAGAATTATATTCATGTTCTAGATATCATATATATCATATATATCCAGTATATACATGCATTTATAATATTACATAACATTTAGAGGTAAGAAATGAAATGCACCGTTCATGGAGACGGTAAGTCATATGTACGCATGAACGCTACTTTCATTTCTATTTCGTATTTTATGGAATGGAATCATAATGATATAAAGGTATATTATAATTCCAGTAAAATATCATATATAATATCATTAACTCCATCCTTTATACGTCCCACATATGGCATTAACAAATCAAATTACTTTGAGGGGGCGGTAGTCCGCACTTCCTAAAATGAAGATATCGCGTTTACCCATAATGGAAACCATAAAGGTATGCCATAAATGTAAAAATACAGAAGATTAAGGAAAACATAAACATATTATATATAATATATAAATATAGTGACATCTTAATGGCCACCTTTGAAGGTGTTAGAAGAATATTGAACAATCATCGTTTTGTGAGGCAGAAATTCGCCATCCACGGAAACAGTGTTCTCTTTAACCATTAGAAGTAGGTGTGTGTAAGTGTAGATAGAATAATTCTTATAACAACATCCTAGTATATTGAAGATACTGGTGGAGTTACAAAATAAATGAATAAAAAGAGTTTAGTGGGTTGGAGAAGCAAAATAAAACAAAAGAACAATAGAGAAGACTTTACCATTAAATCGGGTAACTCCTCTTGGTTTGTACCAAAAGGGTTTCTTGAAGAGCTTTCTGCCTAAGGTAAGGCTTCTAGGAAGAAGATAGGGATTTGGAGAGATAAAATGAGCATATTTTGGCTGATTCAATGGCTTCAGAGGTGTGTTTAAGGAGGTAGAGGTGGGGGCCTTTCATAAGAGGGAGGGGGGGCACTCTTGGAAAGTCAAGAAATGTTACTTTATATTAAAATGAGTTTCCGATTTTAAAGGTCCAACATTGATATATTTCGAGGATAAGGTGATAATGTTTTGAAATATACTCATATAATAGGTTTTTGACAAGTGTAAGTCTTAGATTTTACATTATCTTTTCATTTTATTTAAATCGTTCATTAAGGAGGTAATAGTTCCATCATTATGGTGTCATAAATAAATTAATTTATTTAATGTCTAAAAATTATATAAAAAAAATACTATGATGTAAGAAATATTTTTAGATTTCCAATTAATATTTATAGTCTAAGATATCATTTACACATACAAAACTAAATTTTTTTTACTCAGGTGATGCATTCTTTAGTGATATTCTCCTTTCTTTAAAAATAAAATGATAAAGTGTCACTTTCACCCAAAAGTGATTCCATGGGGTCCCAAAATTTGGAACAAGGCATCCCATGGTCATCCATGACATAAACAGTAGCATTATGACACATGTTGGGGTCATTTTTTATTATTATGATATTATTTTATTATCTTTAACTACCTGATTACTAATTAATCACGATAATTAAAGATAATTACCGTCGTTACTATTCATAATATCTAAAAACAAAAGAGTCTTAATTACATAATTTAGAACTTCTGATTCCAAATATGGAATAAATTTTTCCAAATTCCAAACATAGAAATTTCAATAATTAATTTAAAAAAATAATTCCCGTTGTCGAAACAAATAGCGGGTTTTTTTGAAACAATATCTATGGAATGTTTGGCACTTGTTTATGCCCAATTCCAAAGTGAAATTAATTATGATGACCACCATTGTATTAAATGGTAAAAATATATTCTATTTACACATTAAAACTAATTAAAACGATAATCTATCCATATAATTAAATTATATGAAAAGAAAGTTTTGAATTAAAATGTAGTATTTTTCACTATTCATTAAAAAATGAACATTGTCAGAAAAATACCAAAAAATTATCCAATGTAAATTTCAATGTACCAATACTAAATAATAAGTTTGTTTTTACAAATAGAGCTAATAAAATTTTCAAAAGATAGATTTAAAAATGGTTCTCCATCAAAAGGCGGTAAAACAATCTTTTAAAAATATTAGAGTATTCCATGCTTAAGATTGGATTTATTCTCATTTTAAAACTCTTTAAACACTATCTAATTCATAAATAGACATAGATAAGAAAATATATTATTAATTACTTTCTTGGGATATTACATCCTTCCCCCTTTAGAAAATTGCGTCCCCGTAATTTATTTACTTATCGAATAAGTGGGGGTATTTATCCCTCGTTGCATTTTCAGATTCTCATGTTGCCTCTTCACTCATGTGGTTTTTCAAAAAAACCTTTACTTGATGAATCACCTTATTTCATGACACTTGCTCCCTGTGGTCAAGAATCTGGACCGGTTGTTCCTCATAAGATAGATTCTCTTCCAGCTGAACTACCTATGGACTCAAAACATGAGATGGATCTTGCATGTACTTCCTTAACATTGAAACATGAAAAACATTGTGTACCTGAGATAAACTTTGAAGTAAAGCCACTCGGTATGAAACTGATCCAACTCTCTCCATAATTTCATATGGTCCAATGATCCTTGGACTCAGTTTTCCTTTCTTACCAAATCGCATTACACTTTTCCATAGTGATACTTTGAGAAAAACATGATAGCTTACCTCAAAAGAGAGATCCTTCCTCCTGTTGTCCGCATAAATTTTCTACCTGCTCTGAACTGTTCTCATGTGTCTCTGTATCAGCTGAACTTTTTCTGCCAACTCTTCTACCAATTCTAGTCCCATCAACTTCTGTTCACCTACTTCATCCCAAAAAGCTGGAGTTCGACACCGCTTCCCATATAATGCCTCAAATGGTTCCATCTGTATACTGGAATGAAAACTGTTATTATAAGAAAACTCAACCAAAGAAATATGTTGGTCCCAACTTCCCTGATAATCCATCGAACAAGCATGTAGTATATCCTCCAAATTCTGAATTGTTCATTATGACTGCCCATCTGATTGAGGATGAAAAGTTGTACTAAAATTTAATTCAGTACCCAATGACTTTTAAAGTCCTTTACAAAAGTTAGAAGCAAACATGGGATCATGATCAGATACGATGGAGAGGGGAACTACATGTAACCTGACTATCTCTTTAAGATACAAATGAGAAAGTTGATCTAGGAAAAAAGTATCTCGTATAGCAAGGAAATGAGCAGATTTAGTCAAGCGATCAACAATAACCCAGATTGCATTATTACCTTGAGGTGTCTTCGGCAATCCCACAACAAAGTCCATGGATATATTCTCCCATTTCCACTCTAGCACTGGTAAAGGCTGAAGCATCCCTTTCGGTAACTGCCGCTCTACTTTAACCTGTTGACAAGTCAAACACTTCATAGTAAAATCAGCAATATCTCTTTTCATTCCGTCCCACCAGTAATACACTTGTAGATCTCTATACATCTTAGTACTGCCTGGATGAACTGGAAACGGAGAACTATAAGCTTCACATAGCAACTCTCTCTTCAACTGTGAATCACAAGGTACACACAATCTCTTCTCAAATCTCAAAACAAAATAATTATCAATGTTGAATTCAGGAAAATTACCCTTCTGAACCAGCTCTACCTTTTTCTGCAACTCACTGTCTTGCTTATGTGCTTGCTTAATTCTGT
Source organism: Viscum album (assembly GCA_963277665.1). Lineage (NCBI taxonomy): Eukaryota > Viridiplantae > Streptophyta > Magnoliopsida > Santalales > Viscaceae > Viscum > Viscum album. The sequence goes on from OY728166.1 coordinate 1,136,268,699, forward strand.
TTGATAAAGAAGATTTCACTGATACCTGAAACAAAACAGAAGAACATCCTACACCAACAAATTCTATGCCAAAGTTCATCAAGTCCCTAACCAAAGGATCACGTTCCAAACATAACATGGTTAATAAATCATTACTTTTTCGACTCCAAGCATCAGCCACTTTATTTTCTTTTCCTGAATGGTAATGAATTGTACAATCATAATCCTTGATTAATTATATCCATCTCCTCTGTCTCATGTTAATTCTTTATGAGTGAATATATACTTCAAAACTTTTTTGATTGGTATATATTTCACACTTTACTCCATACAAATGATGTCTCCAAATTTTTAAAGTGAAAACAACATCATCTAATTCCAAATCATGTGTAGGGTAATTTACCTCATGAGTTTTCAACTGACGTGAATCATAAGCAATTACCTGATCATTCTGTATTAGGATGCAACCAATTCCTTTTAATGAAGCATCACTATAGATAACAAACTCCCCATTCTTGGAAGGTAGTGCCAAAACTGGAGCATTCACTAATCTTCTTTTCAGTTCTTGAAAACAATCATCACATTCTTTTTTCCAGAAAAACTTAACACCCTTCTGAGTTAGCTTAGTCATTGGACTAGATAACCATGAAATTTTTTTAACAAACCTTCGGTAATAGCTTGCCAAACCAAGAAAACTATGAATCTCGGTTACATTTTGTAGGTATTGGCCATTCTTCCACTACCAATGTTTTTGTAGGATCAACAGTTATCCCATCTTTAGAAACAATGTGACCAAGGAAAGAAATTTGTTGCAACCAAAACTCACACTTGCTGAATTTCCCATACAATTTCTTTTCTTATAAGGTTTGAAAAATAACCCTTAAATATCTTTCATGCTCTTCTTTACTTTTAGAAAACACCAAAATATCATCAATGAAAACAACCACAAACTTATCCAAGAACTCATGAAAAATTCTATTCATAAGGTCTATGAATACAGCAGGTGAATTGGTTAGCCCAAAAGGCATTACTGCAAATTCATAATGGTCATATCTTGTAAGAAACGTGGTCTTTGGAATATCTGCTTCCTTTACCTTCAACTGATGGTACCCCAATCTCAGGTCAATCATTGAAAAATACTGAGCTCCCTGGAGCTGATCAAACAAATCATCGATATGAGGAAAAGGATATTTGTTCTTAACATTGATGTTATTCAAGGCTCTATAATCAATGAAAAGTCTCATTGAACCATCTTTCTTTTTAAAAAATAAAGCAGGATCACCCCATAGTGATGTGCTAGGTCGAATGAAACCTTTCTCTAATAAATCTTGCAATTTCTCCTTCAACTCTAAAAGTTCAATTTGAGCCATTCGATAAGGGGGTTTTGAAATAGGCTTAGCATCAGGAACTAATTCAACAGTAAATTCAACTTCCCGATCTGGTATTATTCCTGGCAACTCATCAGGAAAAACATCAGGATACTCATTTACCACTGGCACATCATTAATCTGAATAGTTCCTTTGTTTTCAACAATATGTGCAAGGTAACATTCATTTCCATCTTTTACAAGTTTCTCAGCCTCTTGATATGTTATCAACAGTAAGGGTTCATTCTTGTACACAAACTAAAAGTCTTTATGAAAAGAAACTTCTTTATCTCTAAAGTCAATCTTAGCATGGTAAATAGAGAGCCAATCCATACCCATAATAACATCAAACTCTACTAGAGGTAAAACAATAAGGTTTTCAAGTAGGTTCTTTCCACGAATAAGGATAAGAATATTCTTATAAATTCTTTTTTCCTCAAAATTTCCCCCAGGTATTTTTATCACAAGTTCAGGAGTAATTTCTTGAGATGGTATTCCCATTTTACTAGAAAAGTTTTCAGAGATAAAGGAATGTGTAGACCCTAAATCAAACAACACACAGAAATAATCTGAAAAAACAAAGTACTTGATACCACTTCATTTGATGGCCCAACATCTACTAAAGTAGTTGCAAAGGATTTCACCACACCTTTCTTCTTGTAGTATGACTACTTCCCGTCACTCAAGCTCTTTTTCGGACACACTTTTGCATAATGACCCATCTCATTGCACTTGAAACATTTCACTAATTGTAAATCAAATTTGGTCTTACCATCACCCTGATCTTTTTCAGTGCAGTCATGAGCCTTATGTCCCATTTTACCACATCGGTAGCACTTTACAAAATTCATAAGACATTCCCCAGCATGTCTTTTACCACATTTATCACAAACTGGAAACTTAGTTTTCTTACCATCAGAAATTTTTAAAGAATTCTTCCCTTTCTCCTACCACCTTGGTCTCTTCTTCTGTTGGTTGTTATAGAACACTTGATCATCGTAAAACTCCATTTCCACCTTCTCAGCACATCAAACAAGCTTTTCATAACTCTTTAACTCGTGAGAAGCTAAAGCCCTTTTATATTTTGACTTTAATCCTGAGTAAAAACGATTGATTTTACTAACAAGGTATCAGATAAAATTTGGAGCATACCTTTCCAATCGAGTGAACCTTTCTTCATAAGCAGCCACTGAGTCGTCATCTTTCCTCAATTAAAATAATTGTTTTCCCATCCTAAGTCGAACAGCCTCAGTAAAATACTTCTCAAGAAACATACCTTTGAATTCATCCCAGTCAAGAGCATTAATCTCATCAGCGTCCCTGATATTTTTAACCATCGACCACCACTGATCTGCTTCACCCTCCAAACGGTAAATTGCAAGACTAACCTTCTGATTTTCTGAACACCCCATTACATCGAAAATCTTCTCCAGTGCTTTAATCCACCATTCAGCTAGCACAAGGTCAGATGATCCTCTGAATGATGGGGGATGTTGCCTCATGAAATGTTCCACCACTGACATGTTCCTCTATGGTTGATCTGGCTGATCTCATGCAGGGATACCACCACCATTTATCGCTTGAGTCAACTGCGCCATTACTGCAACAAACTGTTCAATTCCAATTTTGACCATCTCATAATGCTGATTCGGAAGGTTATTTCCTTCTGTATGCCTTCCTAGAACTGCTTCTCTATTTCCTCTGCAGAAAACCATTCTGAAAAAACATTTCTTAGATGAAGCAACATGGTAATCTTCAAATGCTATATCATTTCAATTTGACCATAAAAAAACATTTTTGGATAATCATTTAATATAATTCTAACTCCTAAAGTTATCTAAACCGACCTCTGATACCAACTATAGGTCCCCGTGCCTTAAACATTACTTAATATTGAGTTATTACAAGATTACACATTGAGGATATTTTCAGGTTTAGAGTTTTAGAGAATTAGATCATAAATCATGCATTACATTCCACATTTAAACAAGGCGGTTACATTAAAGACAATATTCACTTTTCCCATCAAAGGAAACATATTTAAAAAAAAACATGGATTCTTTCATGACACTTCCTTGACACTATCATCACATCATGTACCTTTCCCTTAACCTGTGAAAAACATTTCAAAAACTTGGGATGAGAATAAAAAGCTCAGTGAGGGATATAAAGGTATGAAATGAAAACATTAGTCCATGTATACATAAGAATTAATGAAATCATACTTTACTCATAAAACATAAGCACTTTAACATACCACATAAAATCTTGAATAAATCATATAAATCATAAGATATAAAGTTAACTTGAGGCATTCATAACATTCTTACATAGGGAGTAAACCTCATGGTTACGTTTGGAATACCCATCACAGTATATTATCTAAATATCATCAGAGAAACCTTAGCGTTTAACTCCTTCACATTACCCAATTCATTGGAGAGATATATCGGGCTCACCCGCCCTTAGTTTATCATAGAACCACCCGTCTTCATAAACAATGTACAAGAACCATAACATAATCGTATCACATAAAACATGTATAGAGGAAACATAACATATCCACATTTCAATCACAAGATATCAATACAGCACATTGATATAATAAAAACATTATGAAAACCATTTTCAATACCAAAATAAAAGAAAAGTAAAACATGGTATTTATTTTTCATTTAAAAAAAAGTTATGGCTTGTAGAGGAAGACGAAACTCAAATAATGGTCACGGTGGCGGAGAAGTCGTTGTTGCCGCATACGTACGACAAAAACATTCCCTTTTGTCATTTAGTAAAATGCTTCGTATAAAAAAGATTCCTTTTGAATAAATGTAAAAGTCAAAGGGGTTTATACATCATATAAAAGAAAGTTGTGTATAAAACAAAATATGCCTCAATGAAAGGAGATTGAGTTGAAGTCCCTTACCTCGTGTCCGACTTGATTCGATTGTTCTTTAACATCCAGCAACCATGCAGCTTTGTACGTGGCAATGCTAGCTGATCAGCAATGCAGGTGGGGAGCTAAAGGAAATCAATAATGCAAAAGCTGGTGAGGGGCAGTTCTAGGGTTGAGTTCATGCTTTATTTAGTGACCCAATAATACTACACGATTATTAATCAAGTCAGAATGAACTCGACCCTATTATTAATTAGGCATTTAAATTTAGGTCTGTTTAAAACTGAGATTACAAAATTATGCCTTAATAAGCCTTTTTTCTAGTTGGGCTTTTCAGGCCAGACAGGTCCTCTGACCCATGTACAGGAACATGTTACTACAAAAAAATATTATAAATATTTTTTAAATCATTTACTCAAATATATTTTTTTATGAAAAAATCCATTTTCCAAGGCCCATATTTACTAAAATATATTTTATGAATAAAATTATAACATACTAGATTTTATAAAATTCGGTAAGAGAACTTCCAAATGGGGTTAGAGTTTTGTTCGAGATTTAATAATACTACACGATTATTATTCAAGTCAGGTTCGGATATCCTAAAACTTTAATATATATATATATATCTGTGTGTGTGTGTGTGTGTGTGTGTGCAAACACACGCAATTTTAATATATATTTAGTTGGGGATTTAGGTTTTAAACATATTTTACCCTGGGAACATGATAAAATTAAATAAATAAATAAATATAAACACATTTAAACCAATTTGGATTTTAAATGGATATTATATCATGGGTTGAGTTTCATTTTTGTGGGCACCCCTGGTTGTTTGTTCATCTTTTCTAAATCTAGAAACTAAAATCAATATCTGTAGTTCCCAAAAAAACTAAAAAATATAACGACATCAAAACACAAAAATAAGAAAATCTAACAATTTCTAGTTCAATATTCTCTCAAAACCCCTCATTCTCTCAACACTCATCAACCAAAAGTGTTATTTATATCTTCTTCCGGGGTGCCTTCACAATTCAGATTACCAGGGAACAACATTATTATTGATCCTTTCTCTTCTTCGTGGGATCTGCGTAGTCAAATTTTGTTCTTTCCTTCTCCTTGTCGATAAACATATGGAAGAAAACTGCATGGTGAAGAGAAATAAATGTATAATGGTGGCTGGCGTCTCTACCTTGCTCATCATGGCCATTGTGGGGGCATTCTTCAAAAGGTACCGTCAAGAGGGAGAGTCGGAAGAGCATTCCGTCTCCGTGAAGATCCTCCAGCGCCTCTCCTCAGCCGTCGGCGACCGCACGGACCCAAAAGAGATGATTCAGGCGGAGCTGGATGCGGCGATGAAGTGCGCCTCTAAGGTGGCGGCCCAAGGATCCACCCTTGACGGTTCAGAGGATGGTTCTAAGGATGAAGACCTCATGGTGAATCGAGGGAGCCAGGATTCATTCTCTAAAAATGATTTCATGCATGCAGCTGTAGTGGCGGAGAATTTCTCAGCAAAGAACATAGGTTTCGAGAACACCGTCAGTGCTCTGAAGCATCAGGCGGTGGCGCTGTAGGTTCAGGGTGACAGGGCGATCTTCCACAACTACCAGATCGACGGCTACCAAGATAACCTCTACGTGCACGCCTACCGCCAGTTCTACCGGGACTGCACCAGTTGAACCCAAGTATACTTAGAGTTGATTAACTGAAGTATCTTTGCAAAGATATCCATGTGACTTCATCCATCCCTCAGAAACAGTCAAGATGATATTCTTTAGAGGGAGGTGAAAAAGTTATTGACATATCAACATAAAACCATTTCATTTTGTTTCCTGAAGCCTTAAAGAATTGTTGTTGATTCAAAGAATTGAATGCTACATTTGATCAGTTCTCTATGACGATACAATCGAGATGACTGAAGAGCTGGTCCTAGCATTGAACCCCTTGATCAAATATCTCTTGTTTTTCGAGCATGAATTCAAATGAGTGGTTGTTCATGGATAACATTGAACCCCTTGATCAAATAACTCTTGTTTTCCGAGCATGATTTAAAATGAGTGGTTGTTCGTGGATAACATTGAACCCCTTGATCAAATATCTCTTGTTTTCTACACCAGTTGAACCCAAGTAGACTTAGAGTTGATTAACTGAAGTATCATTGCAATGTTTTCCATGTGACTCCATCCATTCCTCAGAAACAGTCAAGAAGATATTCATTAGAGGGAGGAGAAAAACGTTATTGACATATCAACATAAAACCATTTCATTTTGTTTCCTAAAGCCTTGAAGAATTATTGTCGATTCAATGAATTGAATGCTACATTTGATCAGTTCTCCATGATGATACAATCCAGATGATTGAAGAGCTGGTCCTACCATTGAACCCCTTGATCAAATATCTCTTGTTTTCCGAGCATGATTTCAAATGAGTGGTTGTTCATGGATAACATTGAACCCCTTGATCAAATATCTCTTGTTTTCTACACCAGTTGAACCCAAGTAGACTTAGAGTTGATTAACTGAAGTATCTTTGCAAAGTTATCCATGTGACTTCATCCATCCCTCAAAAACAGTCAAGAAGATATTCTTTAGAGGGAGGAGAAAAAGTTATTGACATATCAACATAAATCCATTTCATTTTGTTTCCTGAAGCCTTAAAGAATTGTTGTTGATTCAAATAATTGAATGCTACATTTGATCAGTTCTCCATGATGATACAATCCAGGCGGTTGAAGAGCTGGTCCAAGCATTGAACCGCTTGATCAAATATCTCTTGTTTTTTAGCATGATTTCAATTGAGTGGTTGTTCATGGATAACATTGAACTCAATGATCAAATATCTCTTATTTTCCGAGCATGATTTCAAATGAGTGGTTGTTCATGGATAACATTGAACCCCTTGATCAAATATCTCTTATTTTCTACACCAGTTGAACCCAAGTAGACTTAGAGTTGATTACCTGAAGTATCTTTTCAAAGTTATCCATGTGGCTTCATCCATCCCTCAGAAATAGTCAAGAAGATATTCTTTAGAAGGAGGAGAAAAAGTTATTTACATATCAACATAAAACCATTTCATTTTGTTTCTGGTAATAGGGAAAAAATTTGGCCCACGTATTGAAAATTTATAAAGTGTGCTTCATCCATTGACAACAAAATACAAAGGGTGAGATTGATGTGCATAATAGTTGCATTTTTTGGTCAATAAGAATTCAATATGTGAATAAATGATATTGATGAATAAGTTCTGGAAACCTTGAAGAATTGTTTGTTGATTCAAAGAATTGAATGCTACATTTGATTAAATGAATAACTTCCTGAAGCCTTGAAAAAATGTTGTTGATTCACATAATTGAATGCAACATTTGATCAATTCTCCATGATGATACAATTCAGACAATTGAAGAGTTGATCCTAAGTTCCAATATCTTGTATCCGTGAATGATACATTGACTACACCATCGTGAAAAAGACCATGCAACACTCAATTGCATGAGGAGCAGGAAGATACATCCATTGATCTTAAATGGATTATGTTAAACAACTTAGATGATTACTTGTGCTGATCCTCAACATCCATGACATGTGTTAAACGGAGAAAACATCACCCAAAACCTCATCCTTGGATTGATTTTATGGTTAGTTCTTTATTATTGAAAAAGGAATGTTTTTCTAATATCTGCATTATGAAATGAAATTGAATTACTATTAATGATAAGTAAATGAGTTTTCATTTTATTTATATTATTGATTATTTAATTAATATTTACTATATTTATTAATAAACATTGATGTCTCATGTGTTTTTAGTCGGTATATACATGTTTTAAAAAAAATCATTTAGCCTTTCTGTATGATGTGTGAACGGGGTTCACGTATCCTGTAAAAACTTAATAAAGGATGCGTGAACGGGGTTCACGTATCTTGAGAACCATTTTTAAAAATATTTTGAACCCTAACCCATTTTGGCAAAAAAAAAATTCAAAAACCCACAAAAAAAATTCCCCTAATAAAATTAAATAAATAAATAAATATAAACACATTTAAACCGATTTGGATTTTAAATGGATATTATATCATGGGTTGAGTTGCATTTTTGCGGGCACCCCTGGTTGTTTGTTCAAGTTTTCTAAATCTAGAAACTAAAATCAATATCTGTAGTTCCCAAAAAAAACCAAACAATATAACCACATCAAAACACAAAAATAAGAAAATCTAACAATTTCCAGTTCAATCTTCTCTCAAAACCCCTCGTTCTCTCAACACCCGTCAACCAAAAGCGTTATTTATATCTTCTTCCGGGGTGCCTTCACAATTCAGATTACCAGGGAACAGCATTATTATTGATCCTTTCTTTTCTTCTGTGGGATCTGCGTGGTCAAATTTTGTTCTTTCCTTCTCCTTGTCGATAAACATATGGAAGAAAACTGCATGGTGAAGAGAAAGAAATGTATAATGGTGGCCGGCGTCTCTACCTTGCTCATCATGGCCACTGTGGGGGCATTCTTCGAAAGGCACCGTCAAGAGGGAGAGTCGGAAGAGCATTCCGCCTCCGTGAAGATCCTCCAGCGCCTCTCCTCAGCCGCCGGCGACCGCACGGACCCAAAAGAGCTGATTCGGGCGGAGCTGGATGCGGCGGCGAAGCGCGCCTCTAAGGCGGCGGCCCAAGGATCGACCCTCGACGGTTCGGAGGATGGTTCCGAGGATGAAGACCTCATGGTGACCCGAGCAAGGGACGACTGCCAGGTGCTCTTCCAATACGCAGCCTCCGACCTGCGGCGGTCCCGCGACCAGTTCGCCAGTCTCTACCATCCAACGATGGCGGACGTCAAGACCTGGGTCAGCGCCGCCCTCACCTTCCACGAGACCTGCATGGACGGCTTCGACAACACCGCCGGCAGCGCCGGGGAGAACATGCGAATGGAGCTGAACGCCTCCACGGAGCTCACCAAAAACGGCCTCGCCATGGTCGACCAATACTCCTCCATGCTCGGCTCGAATCAGATCCACAAGCGCCGCCTCCTTCACAGCGGCCCGGAACCTATTTGGATCGACCGGATGAGGAGGAGGATCCTGGAGGAGATGAAGCCCGACCTCGTGGTGGCGCAGGATGGGAGCGGAGACGCCCGGACGATTAATGAAGCTCTGCTAAGAATTCCGAAGAACAGCGACAAGGCATTTGTGCTGTACGTCAAGCAGGGAATCTATGCGGAGGTGGTCGAGTTCGACTTGACCATGAACAACCTGGTTCTGATCGGCGATGGACCCACCAAGACCAAGATCACCGGCAGCAAAAGCTACGGCGATGGATTCCCCACCTTCCAAACCCCAACAGTCAGTATGTAATATATATAGAGAGAGAGGGAGCCAGGATTCATTCTCTAAAAAATGATTGCATGCATGCAGCTGTGGTGGCGGAGAATTTCTCGGCCAAGAACATAGGTTTCGAGAACACCGCCGGAGCTCTGAAGCATCAGGCGGTGGCGCTGCGGGTTCAGGGCGACAAGGCGATCTTTCACAACTGCCAGATCGACGGCTACCAAGACACCCTCTACGTGCACGCCTACCGGCAGTTCTACCGGGACTGCACCATTTCCGGGACGATCGACTTCATCTTCGGCGACGGCTCCGCCGTGTTCCAGAACTGCAAGCTGGTGGTGCGGAAGCCGGCGGAGGGGCAGAGCTGCGTGGTGACGGCTCAGGGCCGGACGGACTACAAGCAGCCGACGGGCATCGTGCTCCAGAATTGCACCATCGTCCCCGACCCCGTGTACCCCGCCCTCGAGAACCACAAGAAGGCGTACCTCGGGCGGCCGTGGAAGGTGTTCTCGAGGACCGTCGTCATGGACTCCTTCATCGATGCCTTCATCGACCCCGCCGGATGGATGCCGTGGAAGGACGACTTCGGCACCCGTACCTGCTTCTACTCCGAGTTCAACAACCGTGGCCCCGGCGCCGGGAAGGGGGCGCGCGTGACGTGGCGTGGCTTTAAAACCATCGATGCGTATCAGGCTCGGGGGTTCGCGCCGGGGAGATTCTTGGACGGCGACTCCTGGGTCGCCCCGGCCGGAGTGCCGTACTTTTCTGGGATGACTCCCAGCCAGCGTGCGGCGCTGCAAAGCCTTGATGACCTTCCGGCGGTTTTGGAAACTGCTCTGGCGGCAGCCCCCCGACCCCGCTGAAATCTTTTTGATCGGCCGTAGCTGTATACATAATCGATGGAAGCATTTACTTGAGGTTTTGAGTGAACAAGTTTTATTATTATAAAAAAACCAAATCTTAACATAATGTTGATTCTCAACAGGTAAAATATTAGTGAAACAATGACTACTGGTGTTCTTGCTTTTTGAATATCAATAAATCTTTATTAGATCATATTGTTTTTATTTATGATATAGTATGTTATGATGTCCTAACATCACTTGTTCCATTAAATGGTCGTATCAATTTGTCGCAATGATAATAACTTAGAAGTGTTTTGATAATATTCATAAAGATAAATTCTATAGCCGGAAGACATCATTTGACGGGACGCAAACAATAGAGGCAATGGGGGATAGAGAAATTATTAGTCTTTGAGACTTCTTCTCACAAAGCGCATCCCTAATAATCTCAAGAAAACACTCATAAAAACTCTCTCTTGAATATGGTGGGAAAACCGCCTCACTAATACCGCTCAAATAAACCGGTGATGATAAACCGGATGAATGTGATGATAGGATGATCTTTGGAAGAGGGGAGAGACTCCTTTTACAGGCCTCCTCTCCCCTTTCGCCGCCTTCTCTTGCTGGATGATTTGGTGGGGGTTTGGCCACCCACCACCGACCCAGCCCACCCCCTTTGACAAAGTGGGGGCGACACCGTCCATGGAAAAAAATTCTACCAACACATATCCAACTTGGATATTTGATCGAGAACTAATCACATCTCCACATCCTTTAAATCTGTCAAACAAGCTGCTCACGTCTCTGTGAGACCGCTCGAGGATCTGCACCATCAGAACTTATCAGAGTCAACCGCCTTCGTTAGGAAATCTGCCATATTTTCTTTAGTATGAATTTTCTGCATATCCACACTTCCTTCCTCCACCACATCTCAGACAAAGTGATACTGCACCCCAATGTGCTTCGTCCTGGAATGAAAAGATGGATTCCTTGCAATGTGCAAAGCGATCTGACTGTCACAAAACAATGCAATCTGCTCCTGTCTGTGCCCGAGCTCCTCCAGCAACTTTCTCATCCAAATTGCCTCTTTGCAAGCCTGTGTAGCTTCCATGTACTCCTCCTCCATTGTGGATAAAGCCACAACTGACTGTAACTTCGAAATCCAGCTCACAGCTCCTCCTGCAAGAGTAAACACGTAACCAGTAGTGGATCTCCTCCTGTCAGAATCACCTACAAAATCTGAATCAACATAGCCTCTGATAGTGAAATCTGATCCTCCATAACATAATGCTTCATTTGAGGTCTCCTTGATCTATCTCAAGATCCACTTCATCGGGCTTCAATGCTCCCGTCCTAGATTCACCATGTACCGACTAACTCCTCCCACCGCATGTGCAATGTCCGGTATAGTACAAACCATAGCGAACATCATACTTCCCACTGCTCATGCATACAATACTCGAGAAATTTTCATCCTCTCTACTTCACTACTAGGGCTCATCGTGGAGGATAACTTGAAATTAATTGGAAGAGGGGTAGTCATTGGCTTACAATCTTGCATGTTGAAGCGTTTCAAGACTCCCTGTAAGTAACTCTTCTATGATAGCCAAATCTTCCCATTATTTCTCTCTCGATAAATCTACATCCTAAGAAACTTGTTTGTTGGTCCCAAGTCCTTCATATCAAACTTCCTAGCCAACCGTGCCTTCATCTCCTGAATCTGATCATTGTTGGGGCCTATAACCAACATGTCATCCACATACAAAATAAGAATGATGAAATCATTACCATCTGAACCCTTGAAATATGCACACAGATCTGAATGAAGTCTGTTGTATCCAAGGCTCATGATATAGGAATCAAATCTGTTGTACCAACACATCGGTGCCTGTTTGAGACCGTACATAGATTTGTTCAACCTAAAAACCAAGTTCTCTTTGCCTTCTTCTACAAAACCTTCCGATTGTAGCAAATAGATCTCTTCATCAAGATCACTCTGGGGAAAAGAAGTCTTCACATCCATCTTCTCTAGATGTAATCTATATATAGCACACATTTCCATAACTAACCAAACAATCGCCAATCCAACAACAGGAGAAAATATTTCATTGAAATCAATACCTTCCTTTTGAGAATATCCTTTGACCACCAATCCTGCATGATATCTTTCCACCTGGTCCTTTCCATCCTGATTGATCTTAAAGACCCATTTTTTTTCCAACAGCCTTCCTTCCATGAGGTAATGGAACAAGATCCCAAATCTTGTTTCAGTGCAGGGCTTCAAGTTCCTCCTGCATCACTGCCATCCATGAGGATACATCTGGACTATGGGTCGCCTCCACAAAACAAGATGGATCTCCATCCTCTGTCAATAACCAGTACACAATATTGCTCTCAGTATCATAGTCTGAGTGCCATACTGGTCCTCTTTTCTCCTGAGTTGACCGTCGTGGTCCAGACTCAACCGGTACATGATCATCGTGCTCTAGTAATACCTCATAGAAAACCAATTCTTCCTTGGATTTGTTCTCTATATCGACTATTGTAGTTTCTGTATTATCCTTCTCCGTGTCTTGATCAGTTTCCATTTTCACCATATCTTCTACAAAAATTTCATCTTTGCTGATGATAAATTTGCGACCAGTGGGGTCCCACAAACGATACCCCTTCACACCATCAGTGTACCCCAAGAAGATACATTTCCTGGATCTCGAATCCAACATCGACCTTTCCTGTTCATTAAACCATGCATATACAAAAATTCAAAAAGTTTGTAATCGAGAACAGTCAATGGGTTTACCAGTCCACATCTCTATCGGTGTCTTCAGCTCAATCACCATTGAAGGAGATCGATTGATCATATAACTGGCAGTATTCACTGCTTCTGCCCATAATGTTTTGGAACATCCTACAGTCTTCAATATCATCCTTGTTCTATCTAACATAGTTATTTTCATCCGCTCCACCACTCCATTCTGCTGAGGAGTATACACCACAGTGAACTGTCTCCTGATTCCTTCATGTTGAAAAAAAGTATCAAACTCCTCGCTTGTATATTCTCGACCATTCTTAGTCCTCAGACACTTGATCTTCTTTCCAAAGTCAAGCTCCTTCCTCGCTTTGAATGTTTTTAAGACACATTTTCCTTCCTCTTGATTGGGTACATCCAACATCTCCTGGGATAATGATCAATAAAGGATACAATGTACCTTTCTCCTCCCAGGGATATAACCGGTGCTGGAGAAACATCGGAATGGATCAACTCTAAGATCTCCTGACTTCTTATTGTTGACGTCCCAAACATTAACCTGTTTTGCTTGCTCAAAGCACAATGACCACATACTGGTAAGGATACCTTTGCAAGACCATGAAGAAACTTCTGATCCACAAGAATCTTCAGGCCTCCTTCTAACATATGGCCAAGCTTCTGATGCCATAACGTCATCAACGCTTCCTTTGACGTAGTTGATGTAACACTTATCTCTTTCTCCTTGTATGTTTTACCCATAAGCATGTACATGTTCTTAGAGATCTTCTCCACCTTCATTACCACAAGCGTGACCTTAACAATTCTTATCAATCCATTCTCGGTGCGATTCTTGCATTTGATGCCATAAAATTTTCCCAAAGACAATATGTTCTTCTTCAGGCCCTTCACATGATGTACTCCTTGGACGATACGTACTATTCCATTATGCATCTTCAGTTTGATGGTACCAACTCCGACGATCTTCAGGGTGTGATTGTTCCACATGTGCACAAGTCCTTCTGGGTTACTTTCATACTGGTCAAACTATTACTGTCGAGACGTCATGTTCTATATTTCTCCAGAGTCGATAATCCATGCATCATTGTGATTTTTCCTACTTACAGTAGTCATCACCACTTCACTAACTAGTATATCTCCATTTCCAAAAGTACTTTCCACATTCCTCTAAGAGCTATTTTCACCACTCTTATTATTCCAAAAATTCTTCTTGACGTGCCCCTTCTTGCCACAATTGAAACATGTGACCTTATTCTTATTACTCCTTGATTTGGACTGGCCATGATTTTGGCTCTCACTGGAACCATGCTCCATCATCATTCCTCTCTCCATTGACAGAGCGTCTTCTTGGTGCGAACTGTCCCCCTTGTTCTTGCACCAAATTTCTTTTTCAAGAACCACGGCTGCAGGATCATTGAAGGATAGCATATCCGTCAAGATATTTTTGGTTTGGCCACCAACCACAAACCCGGCCCACCCCCTCTGACAAACTGGGGGCGGCACCGTCCGTGGAGAAAAAATCTACCAACAAACAATGTGCTGTTAATATAACAACACACCCAACCAAAACCTGCAGGTATATATAACACACCCAACAAACAATGCTATATATATTTAATTGACCTTGTGAATACAAAAATATCCACCCAAGGTATATATATAAAACATTGATATCTACATTTCAAACAATGTTTTATATAATTAAATTTACAATTATCCAAAAAAACAGTTAAAAACATTAATATTTTCTATTTTGACACCCGTGATCCCCTCTCAAAAATGTCCGCCCATGGTATCATTTTCTAAACAAATCATCCCAACTCAACCAAAAAATTCCACCTATATAAGAGAAAAATATTATTCTAATAACACTATAATGAAAAAAATTAAACATTAATATGAAAGAATGCATTAATAAAAGGTCATTTTTTGATAAAAAAGACACATTTGAAGTTATACCGGTCACATAGTGCATCGTATTGAGGTGGGGTTGATTTCTACATGTTACAAATTACTCATGAATCATTGTCCTAAATTATCAAAAACAATCTGAATAGGTTTCCTTGGTTTTCAGTATGTCCCTTGTTCATTTTATTAAAATTAATGTCCATTTTAAATAAAAAGAGACACTTTGAGTTATACCAGCCACACCGTGCAATATATTGAGATTAATTTGATTCATACACCTCACAAATGACTTATAAACCACTGTAATAAATTATCAAAACAATATGAATGTGTTTTCTTAGTTTTCAGTATGTTAGTTGTGTTTTTTTCACTAAAATGTCATTTCAAACTAGAAACAAGCATTTTGACTCATACTGATCACATCATACGTCGATTTGATATGAGAATTCTTCATACACATAAAAAAGGAATTAGTAATTTCTATACTAAAATATGAAGACAATCGAGTTTTTTTATTGAATTTTAGTAAGTGACACATTTTAAGCTAAAATGTCAATTTTAAACTCATAACGAACACTATTAGTCATACCGGTCACACCATGCATCGGATTGAGGTGTGGTAGATTTCTACACGTCATAAATGAATGATGGATTGTTTTCCTAAAGTTTCAAAACAATTCGAATGCGTTTGCTCAGTTTTCAGTGTGTCACTTGTTCTTTTTACTCAAATTAATGTCAATTTTAAATAAAAAGACACATTTTGTGTTATACTGGTCACACAGTGCATCGTATTGAGGTGGGGTTGATTCCTAAACATAAAAAATTACTCAGTCCGAGTGTGTTTTCTTAGTTTTCAGTATGTCACTTGTTTTTTTACTAAAATTAATGTCAATTTTAAATAAAAAGAGACACTTTGAGTAATATCGACCACATTATGCATCATATTGAGATGAGTCTGATTCTTACACATAAAAAATCACTTATTCATAATTTTCCTAATGTAAAAAATATAATCCGAATGTGTTTTATCAGTTTTTAGTATGCCAGTTTTGTTTTTTTCTAAAATGTCATTTCAATATGGAAACATGCATTTTGAGTCATACTAGTCACATCGTGGGTTGGATTGATGTGAGACTGCTTCATAGACATAAAAAAGGACTTAAAAATATCTTTCTTAAATTAATAATATAATAGGATGACATTTTCTTGGTTTTCAGTGAGTGACACATTTTGAGCTAAAATATCAATTTTAAAACAATAATGGACACTTTTAGTCTTACATGTCACACCGTGCATCGGATTGAGGTGTGATTAATTACTACATGTCACAAATGAATGATTAATAATTTTCCTCAAGTATCAAAACAAACTGAATGCGTTTTCTTGGTTTTCAATATGTAACTTGTTCTTTTTTTACTTAAGTTAATGTAAATTTTAAATAAAAAAGACACATTTGGAGTTTACCGACCACACTGTGCATAATATTGAGGTGGGGTTGATATCTAAACATTATAAATGACTTATGTATTGTTATCCTAAATTATCAAAACAATACGAATTTGTTCGCTTAGTTTTTAGTATGTCATTTGTTCTTTTTACTAAAATTAATGTCAATTTTAAATAAAAAGATCACTTTGAGTCATAGTGGCCACACCGTGCATCATATTGAAGTGTGGATGATTTATA
Organism: Viscum album; assembly: GCA_963277665.1. Taxonomy (NCBI): domain Eukaryota; kingdom Viridiplantae; phylum Streptophyta; class Magnoliopsida; order Santalales; family Viscaceae; genus Viscum; species Viscum album. The sequence continues at coordinate 1,136,285,463 of OY728166.1, forward strand.
CATGTCAAAAATGACTTATATATCTTTTTCTTAAAATATCAAAAAAACATGAATGCGTTTTCTTATTTTTCAGTATTATAGTTTTATTTTTTTACTAAAATGTCCTTTCAAACTGAAAACATGCATTTTGAGTCACACCAGTCACATCGTGTGTCGGTTTGATGTGAGACTTCTTCACACACTTCACAAATGACCTATGAATCACTGTTATAAATTATGAAGTCAATCATATCATTTTTTCTTGGTTTTTAGTGAGTGACATGTTTTGATCAAAAAAATCAATTTTAAACTGCTAATGAACTCTTTTAGTCAGACATGTCATACAGTGAGTCGTATTGATGTTTGGTTGATTCCTATACATCATAAATGACTAATGGATCGCTTTACTAAAGTATCAAAACAATTCTCCGTGTTCCAGAACCATAAGCTGGTGGTGCGGAAGCCGGAGGAGGGGTAGAGCTGCGTGGTGACAGCTCAGGGCCGGACGGACAACAAGCAGCCGATGTGCATCGTGCTCCAGAATTGCAAAATTGTCCCTGACCCCATGTACCCCGCCCTCGAGAACCACAAGAAGGCGTACCTCGGGTGGCTGTGGAAGGTGTTCTCGAGGACTGTCGTCATGGACTCCTTCATTGACGCCTTCATCAACCCCGTCGGATGGATGCCGTGGAAGGACGACTTCAACACCTTCTCCTGCTTCTACGCAGAATTCAACAACCGTGGCCCCAACGCCAGGAAGAGGGCGCGCATGATGTGGCGGGGCGTGAAAACCATCGATGCGTATCAGGCTCGGGGGTTCGCGCCAGGGAGATTCTTGGATGGCGACACCTGGGTCACCTCGGCTGGAGTGCCGTACTTTTCTGGGATGACTCCTAGCCAGTGAGCGGCACTGCAAAGCCTTGAGGACCTTCCATAAGAACCAGAAATGGCGGTTTTGGAAACTGCTCTGGCGGCACCCCCTCGACCCCGCTTAAATCTTTTTGATCGGCCGTAGCTGTATACATAATCGGTGGAAGCATTTACTTGAGGTTTTGAGTGAAGAAGTTTTATTATTATAAAAAACCAAATCTTAACATAATGTTGATTCTCAAGAGGTAAAATATTAGTGAAACAATGACTATTGGTATTCATGCTTTTTGAATATCAATAAATCTTTATCACATCATATTTTTTTTATTTATGATATAGTATGTTATAATGTCCTAACATCACTTGTTCCATTAAAAGGTCGTATCAATTTATCGCTATGATAATAACCTAGACGTGTTTTGATAATATTCATATAGATAAATTCTATAGCTGGAAGACATCATTTGATGGGACACAAACAATAAAGGCTATGAGGTATAGAGAAATAATTATTCTTTGAGACTTCTTCTCATGAAGCACATCCCTAATAATCTCAAGAACCTAGATTATGATAACTTGATCCTCCAGTCAGAAATCAACATTTATAAGTGTCATTGGAAGTTTCAATCTGTGGACGTGTGTAAAGGTTCTTTGACTATAAGATTATTGTTAATTCATATCACGAGTAATGTGTTTTGATTTATTGTTGTGAATTATGATGATATATGTTCTTGGAGAAGTTAGTGCATCATGATTGATATTATATTTATTAAATAATATGGGAAAGGATTTGTCCCTTCCGTTCTTTAATGAAAAATGATATCTAAGGCTCTTTGGTGACAAAAAAATTTCTTGATTAAGTAGATGGATATGGCTTTCTATTGACAAGTTCATTTATGGAAAGTCAAAAAAATAGAAATTGAACTCATATGTTGATGATGTTGGGATTGTAAATGATTGGACCACCGGTGCAGTGATAACTGTGAGATAAAATAAAGTGAAAAATGCTGAAATAAAAGGGACACCATGTGTAACGTGGGAAGCCCACCAAATGGAAGGGGTAAAAAACCGCGGGCAACTAGAAGGATCACTATGGTGTAAAAGTGGGTACACACCCCCTCACTTATTACAAGGAGAAAACACTCGTAAAAAATCTCTCTTGAATATGGGGGGGAAACCGCCTCACTAATACCACTCAAATAAACAGATGATGATAAACCAGATAAATGTGATGATGGGATGATCTTTGGAAGAGGGTAGAGACTCCTTTTATAGGACTCCTCAACCCATCCCACTTCCTTCTCCCACTGGATGATTTGGTGGGGGTTTGATCAACCCAACCCACCCCCTTTGACAAAGTGGGGGTGACATCATCTGTAGAGAAAAATGCTACCAACACATCTGCCACTTGGATATTTGATTGAGAACCAATCACATCTCCTCATCCTTTCTATCTTTCAAACAAGTTTCTCATGTCTCTGCGAGGCCGCTTGAGGTTCTGCATCATATGAACTTATCAGAGTCAACCTCCTTCATTAGGAAATCTTCCAGATTTTCTTTAGTATGAATTTTATGCATATCCACACTTTCTCCACCACATCACGGACAACGTGATACTACACCCCAATGTGCTTCGTTCTGGAATGAAAATATGGATTCCTTGCAAAGTGCAAGATGCTCTGAATATCACAAAGACACTTATAAAGGTCTAGACCCCTCCAGTGAGTTGTTTATATAACACCACATTCAGAATAAATCCTGTAATGTAAAATGAACACCCAAAAGTTGACCCACTATATATATTTAATTAACATCATCAATACAAAAATATCCACTCATGGTATATACAAAAAAACACTGCTATTTACATTTCAAATAAATTTTTTTACATAATTAAATTTTAAATTATCCAAAAAAAATTCTAAAACATTAATATTTATTCTTTTGACTTACGTGATCCTCTCTCAAAAATGTTTGCTTATGGTATCAGTAGCCGAACAAATCATCTCAACCCAAACAAAAAATTCCATCTATATAAGAAAAATAATATTATGTTAACAATACTATAAAGAAATAAATTAAACAATAATATGAAAGAACACATTAATAAAATGTAGATATTTAATAAAAATGACATATTTGGAGTTATACCAATCACACCGTGCATCGTATTGAGGTAAAGTTGATTCATACACGTTACAAATGGGTTATGGATTATTTATTTAAAATATCAAAACAATCTGAATGTGTTTACTCATTTTTGAGTATGTCACTTGTTCCTTTACTAAAATTAATGTCAATTTTAAATAATGACACATTTAGTGTTATACCGGCCACAATGTGCATTGTATTGAGATGCTGATTATTCCTACCCATAAAAAATTACTGATGGATTGTTTTCCTAATGTATCAAAACAATAAGAATGTGTTTTCTCATTTTTTAGTATGTCAATTGTGTTTTTTTACTAAAATATCATTTCAAACTGGAAACACACATTTTTGAGTCATACTGGTTGCATCGTGCGTCATTTAGACGTGAGACTACTTCATACATTTCACAAATGACTTATGGATTGATGTCTTAAATTATCAAGAAAATCAGATCATTTTTGTTTTGTTTTGAATGAGTGGAACGTTTTAAATTAAATATCAATTTTAAATTGATAACAGACACTTTTAGTCATACTGGTCACATCGTGCGTTGGATAGAGGTGTGTTTGATTCCTTCACATTAGAAATGGATCATGAATCATTGTCCTAATGTATCAAAACAATCTAAATATGTTTTATCGGTTTTTAGTATGTCACTTGTAGTTCGGTTGAGTCCTACACATCAAAAATGACTCATGAATCATAGATAAAAATGATAAAGAAATTAACAAAAAAATAGTAGATAAAATTATGACAAAATTAATTAATTAAATAAGTTATAGGAATTCACCTTTATACATTCTTGACCTATTTCCTTATTTTCATTATCTCAGTTGTAGCCTCGAAGTCCAATCTCTCCCGAGCATGATCAATTTCGAACAAACTACCCCGAATCGAACAAAGGAATCCATGTGTATATGAAAACAATTCTTATGTGAGTAATACTAAAAATAAGTAAATTAAAAATAAATATGAAAAAAATACAATACTTCAATAAAATTCATATCTTCATTCTATTTTTTTATAATCTTCCATCATGTATGTTACCCATTCATTTCTAATCACATCTATATCATCTTGTGGATATGAGTTTTTTCGACATTCATAGTGATACTGGAAAAATATAAATACACAATGGACTAATAAATATTTTAAATGAAATTTTAATTATCTTCAAAAATACCTCTTCAATAATGCTAGTTTGTTCATGGAATATGATCTCTCTCATAAATTTACAAACATAATAACTACAATCATTTCCATTGGTTTTTTTCAGAAACTACTGAAACATTGAGGAGAATAAGTAATTATTTTTTATATGTGTTTGGATAGTGAAAGCTTATTATATATAACATGATACTTATCCAGTTGTAGAACTTATCTTCTTTCTCTTCCTTAGCCCCTGGCCACTTTCCTTGTTTTTCACGATAGTGATACACCACCCTATCAGAAAAGAATCCTCATTAAAAGATAATATAAATTATATAACTTGATATTTAGTTCTAAAAAATTGGATGTAGTGTATTACAAATTAAAAAATTCTAACACGTGTGGACCATTTTTTAGATATCCATACACTGAATCCAGGAAATAAATATTTAGAGTATCCAAATTTACAGCAATGAGCATCCAATGCTTCCTAAAATCAAAAAAAGGAATAAGTAATGAAAGAAATGAAAATAAATTTGATAGGATTAAATTTTATAGTCTTACACCTTCACCGTTGGTATTAAATAGGGTTTTTCATCCAAATGTTTTTTTCAAATGATTTGATCAGACCTGCCACTATTTTACCCCTTTTGGGTTTTATTTTGTCTTGTTATGTAGAGGTGACGTGAGGACTAACAAGTCCAAAATTTTTCTCATGGGTAAATCCATTTTTTTTTCATATATATGATTTGAAAAAATATGAAATGTATTTAGTTATAATTGACACATTATATCAGCTTTTGGAAAATCAAATCATGAAAACATACCTCATGTATAAATTTACAACTAAGTCACCTAGCCATTCATACACTACTAGGAAATTGAGCTATATCCACTCCTATAAATACATGGATTAAAAAATATGTGGCTACACCCCCACAATTTTCCATGGCTCTATGGCTGAATACCCCAGACCGTTCATTTCTTCTTCCTTCCGCTCGATCCTTCCTCCACAAAACCCCTCAACAGCCCGATGCCCTCCCTGACGCCTCCTCGCCGTGACCAGCCTCATCCAGAGAAGTTTCTCTAAGCAGCCTCCCCACATCCTCTCTTCCTTCCCGACGCCTCCTCGATGCCTCCTCCCCGACGGCTCCTCGCCAACATCCCTCAATACCCACGACGCCTCCTCGCTGCGACCCTCCTACCCACGATCCTCCTCCTCCAGTGAAGCTGCTCCGAGCGGCCTCCCCACCTCCTTAATTCCTTCCTGACGGCTCTCCCCCACACCCCTCAACACCCCAGACACTGAGGTGGACACCCCCCACACGCTATCATCAAGGTATTTGAAAATTTCTTTGATTTCGTCTGTTCTTTCTTGAATCTAAAACTAATACTAGATGTGGAGTGGACTGCAGAGCTATGGTAGATGGTCTTGTTCTTTTTCAATTAATGTCTTGATTTTATACTATGTGTTGTCTTTCTAAACACCATAATTTCTATGTGGCGCAACTGAAATTCCAAAATAATCAAATGAATTGTTATCACCTTGCTTAAGGTAGTCCTGGAAACCTAAATTTATCATCCTATACTGTTTAACTTGATTTGAGCCACCCCTTAGGGTGAATCACATTTAATTTCCCATAAGACATATAATTGAATTTAAATTGAACCTCTAATTGAGGTCTATTGAGTTAGTCCCTATTATTGAATTGTAGCGTGAATCTAAAAAAGGTAAAATGGTAAACCTATATTCATAGGAATGTGTTCATATTTTTTATAGACTGAGTTGTCATTATAAATTAAATTCCCAAATGGAATCAAGTGAATTTTAAAATTGTATGGGTTACACTATCCATGACCATCCATCCTAACATGGAAAGTCTGATACAAGTGTTCTGACATAAAACACCATGTATGCGATCATTGATCTTTTGAAATAAAATGAATTATAAATAGAATTTCATTACGTTGTAGGCGACATATGGATTCATAGGTAGAATTAATTAGATGATATCACATGAAGAGTGGTCTTAAATTATGCCACACGTGACACTTGGGTTCCCTATATGGAATATCGAGGATGGTATCAGAGGGAAGTGCATTACATTATGCATTGAGTGACACTTGGGTTCCCTATATGGACTACCAATGACAATCTTAGGATGCGATGAAATTACACCATGCATTGAAAATACTTGAATTCATATGAGGATTAAAATATATGGACTTGTATGAGGATGGGTTTACAGTGCACTAAATAAATATTGCGGTTACTTAAGTTAAATGCCTTGGATTGGCCAAAATTTAAAATTAAATTAATTTGACGACGTGTATTCTAGTTTAAAGAACATACTTATATTTGGTCAATGATTCACATTCATGGAGAACTTTCTTATTTCCTTCATTCAGTTCTAAATTCCATGGGTGTTATTCATCCCTTATGTAAGTATTAAAATATATGAGCCTAGTTTCCCAGACAATATTACAATTTTATAATAATTAATAAATGTTCATACATATTCCTGTATAGGATGAAGCGAGTTTTTTAGATGGATGTTCTATGGGGAACCATGAATGACATGGTTTATTTCTTTATCTCCTTTATCATTTTAATTTTACACCGCTCATTGTATATTCATAGATTATATCTTCCTAAAAACCATTGATGGTGGGCTAGTGAGTTTATCTCACACCCTATTCGAGCCACCGATTGGTTCTCGAACAGACTCCATGGATATAGACCTCGAAAAAGGGAAACATCAAGAAATGGATGTTTGATTTTATATAATATGATGGATTATGTGAGAAGAGGACCGAACCAATACTCAAAATTCTATTTGAGATAACTTTTGATCTTTTTTTATATTGTTGTATAACAAGTTACATTTCCCCTACTGCTCTAGTTCCCTTATATTCTCTAATTATGCATATCATAAAATCATGATGTATTTTTTATATGATGCTATACATGGGTTTTTTATTATTTATGATGTTATTCCACCATTTGGAATTATTATTATGGATACTATGCTTCATCAGTAGTATGTGCATCTGATCTTCTATTTTATCAGTTATTTCCACCGTGTGGGGGTGCAGTGGGGGTGCGGGTGGGGGCTGGGGGAATTGGGGGGGTGGGGTGCAGGGGGAATTGGGGGGGGGGGGGGGGGGGCTGGGGGGATGTGTGGGTGGATGTCGGGGGGTGTGAAGGGAGAAGCAGGGGGGTTCAGTGGGGTGAAGGTTGGGGAGGTGGGGCTGGGGTGCAGGAGGGGCTGAGGGATGGGGCTGGGGGCTGGTGCAGGAGGGGCTGTGGCTGGTGGAGGTGGAGAAGGGGGGCTGGGGGACTGGTTCGGGGGGCTTGGGGGGGGGGCTTGGGGGTGATGGTTCAGGTATGGGAGGGGGATGGGGTACAGGAGGGGCTGGGGGCTAGGGCTGGGGGTTAGTGCAGGAGGGGTTGGGGTTGGGGGCTGGTGCAGGTGGGGGAGGGGGGGCTGGGGTGCAGGAGGGGCTGGGGACTGGGGTTGGGGGCTGGTGTAGGTGGGGGTGAGGAGGCTAGGTAATAGTGTAATTAACCTAATGAAGATAAGAACATGGGAATCTTAGGGAAGAATGAAGTTGTTGATTGGGCCTGTAACAACTTTTGGTTTTATACCTGTTAATGCCTTTTGTTTTTCTATGAAACCGTGTTATATTTTTGTTATAGTAATTATTGTGTTAGCCTATTTGTTTTTCAATAAATTTGATAAACAATTTTAGTATTGAAATGTTAATGACTTTATTAAACAGAGAGGCATGTAATATGATATATTCCCTTCCTTATTTCTCATATAATATTAAATTCATGTTAAACACTAGTTTAAGTTATTTCAAATATTTTAATATCTGATAAGTTAAATGTTACCTATTTCTGAAAATCTCTGTATAAAAAATTTTATAATTCAAGAATGGAATTAAAATATTTTCCTACAAGATATAAATACATTGGGGAGGGTCAATCCCATTCTTATATATAAGAAGTCGTTATATCTCATTTATTTTCTCACTATTTTCTTATAGGTGGTTTCTTATAATGAGGCCGGTTCTATTCACCACCATCAAAGATAGTGAGTTCAACATTGGATTTGGGTAAGGTTTATTTCTTTTTTATTCTTTGGCCCAATTTTAATTATGTATTTTTTTGATTTTTGGGTTCCTTATATTTTTTTAGTTCGTTTTGGATTTCGTTGAAGTGGAATTGAGTCACCGTTGACGAAGGCTTACATGTGTATGAATAGGTTGGCATATACATATATAAGTCCCCCCTTTATATATATTTATTCATGGAAGAATTAATATATATATTGGGGCTAGGTGTGCATATATATAAATATTAAAAATGCATACATGTGTAAGTGTAAAGGGGTATATGTAAGTATAAACATATATCTAAGGACCCCCTTGTGCATATTTGGCCATGAAAATATATACATAGGGGCTAGGTGTCCTTATATATATGTGAATTTTCATATTCCTACAAGAGGAAAAAAGTAAGATTCGAGTTGTCATCATCAAAAGAAATGTGTCTTGAGGTTGAGGTAGGTTCCCACTACTTAAACCTTTAATTTGAATTTTATAATTGCCTGGTTGTTTTAAAACATGTTTCCATATTTTCTTTATTGTTTTAAAAAATGGTTTTCAAATAACCACTAGCTTTTTCAAGGAAGAATATTAATATATCCATTGATAATGTGCACATATATGTTGTAGTGAACCTAAAAATAATTATTAATAAATTTATTATACTTATATTAATGATTCATGGGATTATGCTGATAAATATTTAAGAAACAAGGAGCACTCCCCCTCATAATTAGATCCCTTCAAGATGAAAAGATTTTAATTTTGAATAGAATATTGTTTGAGTATGAATATGGATCAATGAAGTGTGAGTACCCATGTTTTAGGAATCTGAATCATTGGTTAAAACATGGGAAATAATTCTCTTGAAGTCATGGGAATCCATTTTACTAGCGATGTGATCTTATACTTATAGAGATGTTGGCACATGAATTATTGAAAAGTATAAGATTTATTATGTGATAATAATAGGATGATTCACCTTTCCTAATGCATCATAATCCCATCCTTACTCATGAAATGAGCATGGAATTCCTTGGGTGATGAGCCTCAAGTTCATTGGGTGATGAGCCAAAAATACCTCAGGTGAATATCCTATAGAGGATGAGTATCATTGGGCATCAACTTCAGGGATTGGTGAACCCGTGAAGAATTCCTTATCCTTAAAAATGATATAATGAGTAACATAGGGCATATTAGTCATCATAATCCTAAAAAAAATACTCAAATTTTGATTCAAATTATCTTATGGAATTCCAAGAAATAGATTTGATAGGTGAGGTTCCCGAACCATTGCTAATAGGTGTAGGTGTAGAATAAGTTCCCATGATTCTACTAAAACCCTTGATCATCCAAACATGGAAATTTCATACCTATATTCTGATGAAATGACTTCTATCACTCTCACCTACTTTCCCTTATGGAGATCATGCAGTAGAGGGTTATCAATACATTGGTCAACCACTATGAGTAGAAAGAAATCATACCCACCAGGAAAATGGATAGGGATGATCTAGAATCCATGGTTCCACATTAAAACAACCAATAGAAAAGACCCTACATGGGGGGACTGACAGGGGGAGGGGGGTGTCCAAGAGGGTCTGCTGGGGGGAAAGGGGGTCTGCAAGGGGGGGTTGTGCAGGGGGGAGGGGTAGGGGGTCTGAGTAGGATAAAACCTCATGTGGTTATTTAGACTCCTTCATCTTCTTCCTACAAATCAATTCCACAACCTCCCTAGCCTTGGAAAAATAGTTGTTCACTGTATAAGGGATATCAGAGTCCCCTGCTAGTACCAAACTTGCTCTCCCCCTCGACAACAACATGCCCAATGAATTGATAGATTCACCTATGGTACACCCATCCATCCATTTGTTTATTCTTATTGAATTTTCAACTTGTATACTGAATACTTTTAGTCATTTTTTCACCTATTCTTTTCAAGTATTTGAGGATGCCTATAAGTCACAATTAAGCATCATAATCCTTGATGACATTGAGAGTTAATTACTATCAATTTCAATGCAATACTACTATTGTTCCTTTCGTTTGATAACCTATGTGTTGTTTTTTTAGTAAAGGATTTTGGAGTACATTGCCATTAGACCTCATTTTTCCAATATTATTTCTCAAACACTGATGGTCCTTTTGAAACATCTTCCTCCCCATTCATTATTCTCATCCACTTTATTAGTATAAATCATTCCGAATATATCTTTATGAGGTTTTATTTATCTCAATGTCTTCACAAGAACTAGATTTCTTGTGTGTATGCTTTCGCATGATAGGCTGTGTCTATGGATAGGGATGCATGCTATGAAGAGAACCAGCAACAAAACATAGCCCATTCTTATGCATGTGAGCACATATATAAGGATACTCTTGTTCTTGGCTTGACACCTTTGAGGTAGAGTCCCTCTTCTAGCCTCTTTAATTCAAGAATTTTTTAAATTGCATTTAGCTGCCTTCTTGATTCCTACTTGTTTATATTAAATTGAAATTCTTGATCAAGTGTTAGTTAAAATAATTGTTTCGTTTTATAAATAAGTCATGGTTTTGTAATGAAACCCCTCCAACAGAGGTGCGCTGTCTGCTAAAACTCACAGTGGTAGTTTATTCTTATATATCTTGTTTGACATTATTACATTTATGTTTTCCATTTTAATCCTTACTCCTCTCATTTGAGACACCACGAGCATCTCCAAATATTTTTTTGACTCACAGGGGGGTGTGTAGGCTAGGGGGGATGGGGAAATCTAGGGGGTGGTGCAGGCTAGGGGGTGTAGGGGGTGCATGGGGGCTGTGCAGGCTAGGGGGCTGGGTGGAGGGGGAAGGTGGCAGGGGGAAGGGGGCAGGGTGGAGGGGGGTAGGGCGCAGGGGGCAGGGGGAGGTCTGTAGGGCAGGGGGTAGGGGGCAGGGGCAGGGGGGAGGTCTGTAGGGTAGGGGCAGGGGGGAGGGTTGAGGAGGGCAGGGGGCAGGTCTGTAGGGCAGGGGGCAGGGGGTAGGGGCAAGGTCAGGGGGAGGTCTATAGAGGAGGGGGAAGGGGGAAGGGTGTGGGTGGAGGGGGCAGGGTGGAGGGGGGCAGGGGGCAGGGGGGATGTACGCAAGGTAGGGGGGAGGGGGGAGGTCTGAGGGCAAAGGGCATGTGGGAGGTCTATAGGGTAGGGGAGGGGGTGGGTGGAGAGGGTAGGGTGGAGTGGGGTGGTCTGTAGGGCAGGGGGCAGGGGGTGGTCTGCAGGGGGGTCTGTAGGGCAGGGGGAGGGGGTGCACGGTGGGTGGGGCAGTGGGGTAGTGGGGCAGTGGGGCAAGGGGGTGGGGCAGGGGGGGTGTAGTTAGTCTCTATAGGTTTCTTTAATCTTAGATAAGGTTGAATAACCATTACAATCCATCTCTAACTCCCCCATTTCTTCATGATTAGGTTTCTCCAAATATGACCTCCTATTTACAATAGATTTCTTTCACTAAATCATGGCTTGATATTAGTTGCAACAAATAAGATTTTGTATGATACCATTATTTATTATTGGTATGGCTTTAACAGATTTTATTTTTAAAATCCATGCCATTATGTCCACTTTTTTTAATTATAGCTTATACAGATAGATTTGGATCCTGCAATCTGTCCTCCTTTTGGTGGGTTGATTCCACTACCACATTGCATGAATTTACCTATACATAGTTAGATTCAATATGATATTTTAAATTACATATGATATATCCAAATATACCACATTTCATCAAGACTCTGTAAATAGATATTGCTTTCTTTGACATTTAGGTAAACTATGAACAATAAACAACCACTTTTGTGATTCTTATTTTACTAAAAATAACATGATGTCATGTTTTCAATGCAGGAAAAAATTCCAAGAGATCATATTGATCAATAAAAGCGCGTCACATATTACGGTATCTTGAAACATTCAATGTTACTAATTTCTCTTATTATACAATAACTTTAATTTATTTCCAGATTTATGTTTCTATTGTACTATATGGTTGTCGATGTATAAACCAAGTCTTTTTGTGCTAGGCAAGGATAAAGGGGGAGGGGTGTCCAGCATGGGTGGTGTGCAAGGGGGCGTCTGCAGGGGGGAGGGGGCAAGGGGGGTGGGGGGCGGGGGGTGCAGGGGGGGGGGGGGGGGGTCAGCAGGGGTGGTGCAAGGGGGTCTAGTAGGGGGGATGCTATCCAGGGGGTAAAGTAGGGGGGCTGTTGTCCAGGGGGTCCAGCAGGGGGCTACTACTGTCCAGGGGGGGTCCCGCAGGGGGCTACTACTGTCCAGGGGTGTCCAGCAGGGGAGGGGGCTGCTTTCCAGGGGGGTTGGGGCTGCTTTACAGGGGGTCCAGCAGGGGGGGCTATTGTCCAGGGGGTTGGGGATGCTCTACAGGGGGGTCCATCAGGGGGGGATGCTGTCCAAGGGGGTACAGTAGGGGGGGCTACTGTCTAAGGGGGTCTAGTAGGGGAAAGGGGTGTGCAAGGGGGTGTGTAAGGGGGTGCAAGGGGGTGTGTGGAAGGGGTTCAAGGGATGTGTGTGTGTGGGGGGGGGGTGGCTGTTGTCTAGGGGGGATGATTTTTTTATTAAATGGGAAGGGTTTTTGCCAAAGTTTCAAACTATGGTTAAAAACCTATAGCCACGGTTCATTTAACCGTGGATGGTATTTCCGTGGCTATAGGGCCAAACCTATTGCCACGATTTCAAACCGTGGTTATAGGTTTGGCCCTATAGCCCTAGCAATACCAGCCAGGGTTCAATGAACGGTGGCTATAACCTATATCCCTGGTTTTTGGGCTTATAGCCTCGGTTTGGAAACTGTTAATATAGCCTAATTTTATAGTAGTGATAGTAGAGGATTTCAGTTTCACTATCAACACCAATGAAGTCTTGATATTTATCTCCATATCTATTTTCATTAAATTAAAATATGTGGTTGCAACCATATTTTAACTTTGTGCCCACATGATTCCTTAATGATAGTAAATGTGGATATAAAACGAGCGAGGTAATGGTGTTTTGGGTAGATCTTTTTGATCGATTGGTCGATCCTTTCGATGGTTTTGAGGTGGTTTTTCATTTCATCCCCTTATCTTTTTCCATCTATAATAACATTCATCGGTTCGGGAATTTTTTCATTAATTGTTAAAGATTTAGATTAAAAATTAAAATGGAAATTAATACCTCCTTGTCGACATGTTTTTTACAAGATGTGATGGACATGTGATGAATGTTCCAACATATTTTTCGACTGTATTAATATAATATCCATGAATTAGATCATGTAGATCTATTCTCAACTCATGGGTTATACTAATTGATACTCACACAAGACCTGTTACAACTGGTCTGTTGTGTAGCATGTCCTTTTGAATATTGAACACTGTAGCCCTTGCCAAAGGTGATGGGTGGGTGTTGTCAGATATAAATCACAATAATTATCACCCTATAGAATATCAGTATAGGAAAGGTATCAGTGTCAGTATGATTCACATTTCATAGAAACATTTATTAGAAAATTGATTACCTCTTCTAAGATATCTCTTTGAGGGGAATGTCTTGCCGCCTAGCTGGTGTGGGGTGGGGTTGGATCTCCATGTGGTGGTTGTTCTTGATTTTCTTCTTCTCTTTTAATATCCCTCATTAAAATTTTTCATCATATCTCTCTTCTATTGGAATTTTCCTTCAAGGGTAGATATTCTTTCTCTCATATGTTTTATTAGTTAACTTTGATAATACTCTTTTTTTTTTCTCAAAATATGTTCGGGGTGTCACCCCAAAACCCCCACCTCTAACGCAGCCATACTATTCTAGACACCTCAAGGACACCAATAGTTTGTGTTCATCCAGAACAGGTGTTGTCGATTCTTGGTACTATTTTAGATAGAAAATATAGGAAAATAAGTGATCATTATTATGTAATAGATATTTAAAGATTTTTTTATTATGTAATACTTACACTTGTTTCCCACACTTTTTGTGAGTTTTCATCAATTAGTATCCCATATTTATCTACATGTTCATCCTTCCATATCACATGGCATGGGATGGAAATGGATTTTGATTTTGATTCATCAATCTACATATAAACAGAGGAACATAATTATGGTGTTATTTCATGTCACATAAAAATATTACAGTTGATTTAAAATATGTACCATTTTTTTTCAAGTGAAGTATACCCCATCCTTACTTTATGGTAGGAGTATGCAAGTTTTTTTGATCATTCATTATTTCCATCATTCAGTTGTGGTTTCATAAATAAAAAATTGTCATTCAAATTGATGAATACATTTATCATCAAACAACATACTAATGGCCACAATTTACCAGAAAAGACACATCCACATGATGGCCAGTAAATGAATCCCACACTTATTAGGTTATCAGGAGTACATAGATAACTGATGGGTACATGTTTATTTTCCCTTAAAAATATTTAAGATAATGTCTTATTAGGATTGTGCAAAATCCTCTGTGAATCCTTCCAGTAATCTTTAATACACACTTCTTATGGGATTCATCTACTATAAATGAAATCTATAAGGGATGATGAAGATGAAGTCAATGTTTCATTATTTTATTTTTTAGTAAAATAAATAAATGATATCATAATATTACTATAATATCTTCCGACATCAGTGTATTCATCTCGAGCGCAACATGGTTCCATGAATCTATGTCAATCAACACATGTTTTTGAGTGAAGATTACAATATAACTGATGAATATGGACTTTGGGGGTTAACATTCTAACCCCACTCATTCCATCCCACCTCGAATTTTGATACCTGTTACTTTCACCTTAATGATTTTTGCTAACACTGTCAAACTACGACGCTCCTGTTTTTTCTATGAAGTTATTCCTTCGTCACCTACCATTTCCCCAGAATCAACATCGTCAATATGTTCCTATGAATCAATATCATAAACATGTTCATATGGTTTTTGTACCTCTACATTTGGAGAAACAACATGTTGAGAAACCTATTGTTCCTCAGGAATGAGAGAACCAACACATGTAGAAGGTGTTTCCTCTAAACTACGAGCAATAGCAGGTTAAGAGACCATTTTTTTCCTCAGGATTGGGAGAAATATAATGTATGGAAGACATTATCTACATAAGTGGTTTAACATTTAATTTAGAGTATATAAATTCAGAAGAAAATGGATAATAACATGAGGTAACAAATGTATATTACAAAAAAATTGTAACCTGATTATTGAACTCTCTTTTTCCTTTTTAAATACTAAAGGGATTTGACCCCTCTATCAACAATCCAAATCCCTTCATTATGTTCTACTCTAAAATAAAAAACACCATCTACATTGGGACTACTATGAAATTATTGTACCATCCCAATGAAAGGGTCATCCTCAGTTTAATTTTTATCTCACCCTTTAGCAGTTTTGGTTGATAACAGAACAATTGACCACTTTTGGTTCGTAGGATCTGGAACATAGAATACTTGTACTACCTATGATTCCATTATAAAATGTTCATATTTATACCCTTACTTACTAAAATAAACTTTCAAGAATCCTAATTCATCTATTTTAACAGCAATCCTATTATCAACCCTCTTGCATTGAAAAATCAGCACCTGAAATGTTGTATACTCCAACCCCCATATTTTTTTGATGATAACAAAGTATGAAATATTCACGTAAATTAGATTTATATACTTAGTACCAGAAACATGCATTTCTTTAGCCCCAACTATAACTCCACTTTTTTTATTGTACTATCTTCATCATGAACATTTATACAGAATGTTTAACCATTAATTATAAAATCATTTTAAGATAATACATAAAACATTTTCCCTTCATCTAGCCATCGAATTAATTCTAAAATTAAATCCATATTTTCATCTGACTCCTTCAAAATATGTCCATGAAACCATCCTATAAATTTTTTATTATGTGTATTTTATATCCATCTTTCATCCCTTGATGGGTTCAAATTCCTAAGAATTTATTTGTGGGTTTCAACATATGGGGAAACCCCCAATCTTTTATGAAAAATATAAAGGTGGGTCTACTCCTGATCTATAATATTTATTGTGACAAAATATCTTCCAGAAATTTCTTCACCCGCAAGCCACCCGGTGTGATGAGATTTTGGTATACCAATATTTTCCACATAGGACAAGTATTCGGTATAGAATTCAACAAATTCCTCAACAATATATATCCCTATAATACAACTAATATAGATAATATTTTCTTTATTTTTTGTGTGTGTTTAATGATTTAACCCCTTAAAATTAATCAAATTGATCTTATTTTCATCATTTTAGTATTTTTTGTGATTTTTTGTCTTAATTGTGAAAATTGGTTAATTATGTAAATTTAACAGTTTTCTAGAGATTCTGTATTTCAGTCATATATATTAAAATTTTGATCCAAATTGAGTAATTAATTTTTTTAGTCTTACTTGTTGTATGGGATGTAAGTTTGGTTTCTTGATCAAGATCCATTTCGAAATCCATTGGCCCAAAAAAATAAATGAAGTGGAAAAAATTTTCTGGATGAGAGAATAGAGCCCACCATATTTATTGAGGAATATCTCGACCTATATTTTTTCAAATGAGCTTATTCCATTAAGAGAATAAATAGAACTCATATCCTCATGTTTGAATTAATTTCATGGATAAATTTTCTCATTAAGGCTTCCTTTGCATTCAACCAAAAGGTGGAAGTTGAAGACTCTCCTTGGGAAGAAAAAGTATATTTCAATAATTCAATCATAAATTTTACTAAATGCGTCCAATATATTTAAAATTTTGAGGTTATATATCCAAAAAAAATTAGAAAAACTTTTAAGAAGCAACCTTGTTGATTTTCTGAGGTTTGGTGGGCCGAACAGAAGAGAAATTTTGGAGGACAGATTCTGGAGGAAATTTTTGTGTTCTTCATTTTCCCTCTTTTCTTTTTTTAGTTTTGTAATGTCTTCCTCTTCCCCCTTATTCATGGATTCCATTTACATGGAGGGGTAATCCTTTGAGTGATTGGGGAAGGAGAGGTTTTCCCTTTTGTAATGTTTGAGTTCATGCACTTAATTTTATGAAATATTTTCTCTATTTTGAAAAATTGGTGTCAATTTCTAATAATGATTTTTATTATCAAGTATGATCTTATTTGGTTTTAGATTATTTTTTTGTTATTTCTTTGGTCAATGATAATTTTCTACCTCCATTAGGTTTTGATCTATATTCAATGGAATAGATCATGTTTTAGTGGTTAATTACTTTAAGATCATTAGTACATGTGGGAGGGGTAGTGGATATTCTTGATTGTTTGAGATAAACAAGACCCGGTCAGAAATTGCCAAAGTCAAATGAGGGTATTCGCTACAAATCCTTCACAAATAGGAATGAGATTAGTATTTAGATGATATCTTAGCATGATTTACTCTCACCATCACCATTTGACTAAGGGAGTGATAGGAAATGATCATGAAACTTTTATCAGCTTAGTAGTAGAGGATTGGATAAATTAGAACTATGATAGCATTGTAATTGGAAAACTGATCCAGATCTGATCATGCAATTCATATCACTATTTTCAATATCTTTATTTGTAAATTTGTTTTCAATATTTTTATTCTTTTATATCTTTTGTTTTTGTTACTTTAGTTTGCTTTCTAACTCAAACAATTTCAAAAACAATCTCCCATTATTTTTTAAATTTAAGGTGAAAACTTGATTGTTGTGCACTCCTCTTTGGAGACAACCTAGGTTGACCACTATACTTCATTTTAACTTAGTAAATAATTGTTTTTGTCACAAACCATGACAGTAACATGTAAAAAACCCTCTGGATGACTTCAATTTTTGGCATACCCTTTCAAAATCATCATATACCATTCAATGGGGTACATCCATCTATAGTATACAGAACCACATTATCAAATCTCTCTCACCAAGTGAACCATAGAATGAACCATCATATCAAAGAATGTTAGTGGGAAGAGAATTTCCAATTCACATAATATGGAGAAAATTTATCTTTCTATAGTCATCAATTTTATCAGTTCTGCATATAGATTTTAAGAAGAAGCATATCTTGGTTAATTTATCATAGAAATTCTTGAAAAAATGAAATGTAATGATATAGGTATTAGATATTGCATAAAAACATGGTAGTCATGTGATTTTAGACCCTTTAAATTTAAATCAGTCATTGAAAAAATGTTTTTGATATTTGATGAATACCCTTATGGAACCTTTACATCATTCAAGAAGTTAAAAAAAATTATATCTCTCCTACTTGGAAAGTGTGTAATCATTTGAAGAAAGAAACATATGTTTTTCACCCTTCACTGGCACAAACTCTTCTCATATTCCCATGTCAACCATTCCAATTTTGCCTTAATTTTATCCTTTGTTTTTTCGGGTGCATTTAATAACATGAGATGACACTATCACATACATTTTTTTCAACATGAATAACATCAAGAAAATGTCTTAGGTATAGACAATTATAGTATGGTAATTGAAAAAAATGATCTCTTTTTCTAGCTGGTTTTTGTAAGGTTTTTCAAAAACATTTTACCAAAAGAAGTGCCCAGATATTTTAATTTCTAAAATAGTTGATCACCTATTAGTGGAGGTGGAATTTTACGTTCTTATGAACTTACATCAGATGATGTCTTCCAAGATCGGTACTTATGTTTCTAGGGTAGAATCTACAATGTTATAGAAACATGGATTTTGATAAATGTTTCAACCTAATTGACTATGTACTTGTTCGTGGATGTGACATCCTTGAGTTCCTTTATTGTTATATCCTAAAAAAATTTCATAAGCAGAAAAGTCATTTATCATCCCATACAACATGGATCTCAACATGAAATCTTTATTTCTATAAACAACATACAATGTAACACCTAATTCCTAAAATAATTTAAAATCCTTGATCAATGGATCCAAATAAACATCAATATCATTACTCGACTGTTTTGGTCCAGATATAAGAATTGATAACATGATGTATTTTTGTTTCATGCATAACCATGGTGGAAATTTAAAATTTACCAACATAACTGGCCATGTACTGTGAGTGCTACTTTAAAAACTAAAAGGATTCACCCCATCAGTAGATAATGCATGATAAAGTTTTCTTAGCTCGTTTCCAAATTCAGGATACTCACGATCAATTATCTTCCACTAAGGAGAGTCTTTCAAGTGATGTAGTTTCCTATCTTTATTTCTTGTGTCTGAATGCCATGTCAATTTCCCTACACTCTCCTCACTTCCATATAGGCGCCTAAAACATGGAATGATTGGAAAGTACCATAAAAAATTCATAGGACAAAATTTATCTATCTTTTATCGAGAAGCAACACACTTTGTGAGTTATCTAAATAAGTTTTGGTCCTTGAAAAATAGTATACAGTCATTCAAGTAGGTGAGTATTTTTTCAGAGATCATAACCATCAAGCAAAGCATTCATTTGGCATCATATGTTCAGATCGGGAGCTCATTATGTTCTAGAAAGATTTCATTCAGGAGAGAAAGTAATTCCATAAAAATGGTTTCACTCCATCCATTTCCTACTTTCAAATTATATAGCTTTATTATGACTGAAAATGATGTATATTTAGTGAAACCACTATACAATGGTGTCTTTGCACAACTATTTAACTGCTCAATCAATTTTGGGAAATCACGAAGTTCATCTTCAATTATCCTTTTCATTTCCTTAATGTGATCTTCATCCTCATTAACATCTGTAATCACATCCTCGATACATTATTCTTCATTTTCCACACTTGTAATCATAGCAGATGATCCTTCAAATGCAGTGTTATCCCAGCCTCCAACTACATTTTCTTTTTCCTTGTGCTTATTACAACATTTATAACTTTGATCTATTCCATTATAGATCAAGTGTTCTTCCAACTCCTCTATACTAACTTATATTTAATAAAAAGAGTCTAAACATGGACAAAGGATTTGAGAAGGGTCATATGTATGATCTTTTTCAAACATGATAAACTCTTTCACTCCATCTTCATACTATTTTTTCAAACGATTAGCATACACACATTATTTATTCATATCCATCCTATTTGATTGAGTGATATTAATATTCAACAAAATAAATACACAAAATGGTTCTTTCAAATAAGGGGAAATCAACATTTGAATGATAGTTATTATTTCATTTCATTGCCTAGGGCTCATCCTCTTAGAAGATAACACCAAATTCCATTGAAAACTATTTATAAAAATAAACATGAAATACCATTAAAAAACTAAACATTTATAAAAAATAATATTTAAACTTACACACCCTTTTTAAAATGAAACCAACATTAAATATGCTTTCAAAACATTCACATACCTTTATGAAAGTTGTTTGGGTGAGTTAACAAAAACTTGGCATGAAAACTAAGTCCATGCCAAGTGTTTAAACCATTTTGAAGCTATTTAAAAACAAAAAATGGTATGTTCAGCACATATAATTTTTAAAGAAACATTTCAAAATACATTAATCATTTTAAAAGAGACACTTAGGAATTTTTCACAAAGACATAATTCCCAATAGAGGAACTTTATAAAGGATACATTAATAAAAAAAATTGTATATATAAATCTATAAAAGGTTTATCATGTCTCTTGTGAATCAATAGTATGAATCCTATAGCTTACTCCTGTACTATAACTAAGGGATGAATAAGTGATATATAAATACATTACTTTCACTTGAACATAAAGTCACATATCTTCAAAATGGGCAACCATATTCCACTTGATGTTTGAATCATGTATTACCTAAACTTGATCCTTCCAATATATTACATTAGAAAAAATGTCCCCCTTGTTGAGGATATACATTAGGTCAAATTTAAAGGACAATAGGTACTAAAACCTTCTCTGCTATAAATGAGTCATTTCACTTTGTGATTAAATATATTTCAAACACTTTTTAGTGTATTCCAAAAATATATCAAACTAAAGATAATAACAATAACACTTTAGGGAAAGCACCACTATTTAAAAATATAAGAAAGGATTTGGGAAGTTTATCTTATGTATCCTTAACTTTATAGACCCATAAAAAACCACATGACCATCATGGATTGAAACTGTTCAAATCCTAAATCCAGATACATCACAATAGAAGACATACTAATTACCCGGATCATTATTGGTTAATATTGGTATTTTCATAAATCTCCCATTAAGATAGTAGAAGTATCTCTCATGAACATCTATAAGAAAATGAACCATACCACATTCTCCGTTAAGGCCTTTTTAGTACTTCCAATGAGGAATAATCTTGGTTGAACCTCTGGTAATAATTAGAAATTCCCAACCAATTTCACACTATCTGAATGAGTCTTTTACAATGCTAAAATCTCATTAGTATGGGTCTTCAATAATTCCTTGTATAATAGAGGCTTCCCATATATGGATTTGGGTTTTTTGGGTGATTTTTCGATAGCAACACCATAACTAGAGAATTAGCTGGTGAGTTGGATTAATCATCATCATGAAATAGACTTATAAAATATCTTGTTTATATGATGATTTATTCGGGATTTGAACTATATAGATTTTCATAATCTTAGTTATGACCTTATAAACCTATAATAAGGAATACTTATTCCAAATATTGGTGTCCATAGTTATGACTCTATACTAAAAATTACATTGTTGAGAAATGATTGGGTTGGGCTTCGAGTTGGGATCTATGCCCTAGATGTGTTTTTGACATGGACTGAGGTTGGCACTTCAAGGTGCACCAAAAACATAAATATTTTGATAGGAGATCAGGGTACTTGAGTTATATGAATTATTCTAGGTATCATAGTATTTCTTTCTCCTCAACGGGAAATTAATCTCAAAACCTAATCAATAAGTGGATCAAGTACATGAACATGTTCCACCTGGTGCATGAAGTGGTCAGGATAGGCCTCCAAGAATAGTTTCATCATTACATCATTAATGTTTTCCCTATTTTTCTTTCTATATCCATTCCTTCTCTTCTTCCTCAGTCTTTTTCTCCACATACTTCCATTTTCACATTTTTACAGTGTCTTATTTTTTAGTATTCTACTACTCAAAATATTATAGATAATCTTTTTCATGGGTTGGGGTTGGTGGAATAGTGTATGAAAGTATATTACTAGATGGGGTAATTCCTTTGGATGATAACTAATCTTGTTTATTATCCATGGATATAATGATATCAACAATCTAATCCTCCAACATGGACATGAAAGTTGATTATTATGCATGACAGTATGATGAGATGTGGTGAAATTGTAATGACCCAATGTAAGAACCCGGTTCTTATTCTTGAGGTACGAGTTTCTTCCTTTCATTTTTCCTTAAGTGTTTTGAGAAAATAAGGAAAATGGGGAAAAATACCAAAATTTGTGGGTACATGCCATGTAATTTTCCACATGCTGTGTACTTTGGCCGTTTGGGATGAGTATACAGGGCGTGTAGGCCTATCGGTGATGAAGGGTGTAAAAAATTAACTACACGCCAAGTACTTAGTATATAAACGTCATGTAATCAGTCAGAAGGTGAACAATAAGTAAGTGGGAATAGCCACCAGTAGAGCGATAGTATATTCCGTGTACTTAGAAATATACATCGTGTAATCATGTCGACGGATGAACAGTGTGGCGGTGAAAAGTGGCCGACAGAGGAACAATTAAAAAATGGAAAGTACACGCCGTGTACTTGAGAGTACACGCCGTGTATTTTTGTTTTTTTTATAAACCAGCTGTAGCCTCCACTTTCAATAGAGGATTATTAGAACAACGGGAAGCCATGGGATAGATGACCGAATCTTGGAAGAGCTCCTGACTGAACACCGGGACTTTGATTCCTTCGTCGATGATCACATTTAGGCCGCGCGGGTAATCCCTTCTCTCTCCTTGTGTGTTTCTTTCCAATTATTTATTGAGGTTAAGTTATTTGAGTTTGAATGGTTTAAAATTTATACCATATCTACATTGTTCATGGACTATTCAGGAGGCATCATTCACTTATATCGATCAGTGGAGATCGAGGAAGGTGGTCTGGTGTTTAATTCCAATTATTGTGTGTTTTTGTGTACCATGGTGCTACGCACCCATGTTTGTGGTGTCATATGGATAAGTCCTTGACTGATAAAATACCTATAATTGCATAGGTAATTTAATGAATATGTATAAACTATTGTTTGGGATCACTGCCTTGATCTAGGGCCACCATGTGGGTGCGTTTCCCTTGTTTAGCCGATTGGCCATGATACCCGTGGGTATGTCATGATTATAGAATGCTTTCAGTTTTCTAGAGAGAAAATGTATATACATTGCTTGTTTATGTGTTGGGATCATCCCAGATACTTGCTTAGCCTGAGGGAAATGTTTCATTTAGCCTGAGATCAAATTTTCTCATGCCTTTGGGCAGTAGCTTCTGTGCCTATGGGCGACACCTCGTGCGCTTGAGGGTAATATTCTTTATGCCTATGGTTAGTCACCAACGAGTTTTGATTCGGATTACATGAGGGTAAGTATTTTCATGTCTACGGACAAAGTTTACTTTGTATATTCATTATGGTGATTTATTATGTTTTACCTTCCAGGCTAAAGCACAAGCTTGGAATTAACAAATGATTAATAAAATGGAAATTTAACTCGTAGAGATTGTTACTTTTGAGTACTTCCTAGTTTACTGCATTTTATTACTACACACTGTTGTTGAACATTTTCACTGATAGCAGGGCATGGGCCTTTGGGGGTTGCCTACTGGGATTTATTTCTCACACCCTGTTTGGGTCATGTATTGGGCCCAAACAGATTATATTACTGCAGGTGTGTACAAGGGAAAGAGTCCCTATACAGGCACTTGATTTTTGCAGAGGAGTGGGAGAGAATGGGGCTGATCTTAGGCTTGTGATGCGGCTGAGTTCCTGCCACACTGTTTTGTTTTACATTTTTGTACTTGTACTTTGTATTGGATTATTATAGATTGCAGTGTATCCTGATTTGGCTGCTTTCCTAGACTTAGATACATAATGCATCATCATATATATGACTATTGTTATATTTTGCTTTAGTAATTTTATCTATTTCAGTTGGTTAATGTTTACTGCTTCCACTTTTGTATGTTTATATCTATTTCTGTTGCGCTACACTTTGACAAATGAGGGCACAGTTTCCCCACTATCATACCTAGGCCCTCGCTGCTAGTCGGCAGCCTCTGGAGTTTGGGGAAATGCGCTTGAGGTTATATGACCAACCAAGTTCGGGGAACCCATTGTGTGGCACCTGGATCCGAGATGTTACAAAGTGGTATCAGATGAGGTTTTATTTTCTCTTGACTTAATGTTTGGATCCTATAGTCAGGGATAAGATGGAATAGGTACTTTGTAATAAGTTGTGCCCGGGAGTAGCTAACTCATGTATAGGGAAAAGCCAATATACCTCGTGTTGTAATTTTGCTGATTTTTCACTTTTACAGTTGATCTGATTTTCAATGTTGGGTGACGCACTTGTGGTGTGTTGTTTATATTTTTATACCTAGGTTCTATTTAGTCACAAACCGATGAGATGAGGGTATTCCATCTCATGAATCATTTAGGAACATGTTATAATCACATGTCATGCATAGTTCACATGCCTTGTACTAGTAAAGGCATGTTGTCGTGATAGTTTCCTGGATAAAAATACCTGCTATTGGATAGGGTGTTGTTATGTATGGTTTTCTAGAATAAATGCCAAAATTTGGTTCTTGAGGAGTATGGGCCCTCATTGACTGGAATTTGGTGGATCATTGACTTTTTTACTTTGTTTATAACATGAATAAGATGCCAATCTTTGATTCGCGGGGTGTATGGGCTATCAAGGATCAGAATTTGGCACTTAGGTGTTGGTTTCAGTGTTTTTTTGGGCTCCGGAGAAGTTTCTGAGGCTTACTGTCTGGAAAAACCCAGAATAGACGCCCTGTAGTTTTGACTACATGCCATGTACTCTTCTATTTGGGAAGAAAGTTAAAATTTTTAAGTACACACCGTGTACTGTATATACACGTCGTGTAGTTGCTACCCGTTTCATAGGCTGTGTAGGTAGAAATATGAGATAGTGAAACTTTGAGGGAACACGCTGTGTACCGATTGTACACACCGTGTCATGTTGACCCTGTGTCTGCCCGTGTAACTAACAACACAGATGGAGGAACCTTATATTAAAAATGCCGTGTCAATGATGAACATTCCGTGTAGTTTAACTTGGAGAACCAGTCGTGTAACTAACAAACACGGGTCGATGTTACCTCTTCTTGGAAACACCGTGTACCTGCGGGACATGCCGTGTAGTCTTGACCGGTGAGAGACCATGTGGACTTGGCCGTGTGGCTGGGAAATGGGGTGGTGTACACGTCGTGTGCGGGTGTAACATGTCGTGTAGTGTCAGCCGAGTAGCCAGCCGTGTCACTAACAACATGGCCAGTTGGAATCTATGCCATACACGCTGTGTCCATTTGGAACATGCCGTGTAGTGTGAGTTGTGTACCCGACCATGTTGTGACCACATGGTTCAGTGAATCTCATCTTGTACACACCGTGTAGTCCTTATACACACCGTGTAGTCTCATTCGTAAGAGAGTTGTGTGGCTAAGCAGTGTACAAGGACTCAAGTAGGGGAATAAAATTCAAGCATACGCCATGTGTGTGGACAACACACCGTGTTAGTGGGGTGTTACATGACTAGTTCTGGTAGAAGTATAGGCCAATGTGAAAGACTTGAGGGAACACGCCGTGTAGTTCTTTTACACACTGTGTAGTCTTGTTTTGTAAAACTTGAATGTTTTTTATTCCCTGTTCCCTTCTTATATTTATTGTTCTTAGTCCCTAATAATCATAATCTAAGGCTTGTGTTTGACCTTGTAGAGTCATGCCGCCGAGACGACGATGAGTTGGTAGGACATGGGCTACCAATGGATCCTCCAGCAGAGCCAGATGCAGCGCCAGCCGTTATACCGAACATGGGTACTGATGTGCTATTCCGTGAAGGCTTCATGCGGCTCATGCAGACCTTCCAGGGATAACCACCGGCTACCACATATATGGTAGAGATGACACATATATTCTAGTAGCAGCATCTGCCTATGTTTTCAGGGGACCATAGGCTGTAGAGTCTTGGCTGGGTTCTATGCAGACTATCTTCGAGCATCTTGAGATGCCTCCCGGGTGGAGGGTCAAGCTCGCTACTTATATACTGTGTGATTCTGCCAAGAGGTGGTGGGATGTTACCACCCAGACCGAGCATCATTGGGACATGGCATGGGAATATTTTCATGCAGTCTTCTATGAATTTTTCTTTCTGGAGACGCTAATGGAATATCGACCTTGAGAGTTCATGAATCTGCAGTAGGGCGCCATGTCAGTGATGGATTATTCTGCCCGCTTCACTGAGCTACTGCGTTTTTCACCTGTTCTGGTGGGTGATGTGATGTTGAGGGCTAGAGGCTTTGAGGATGGTCTTCGGTATGACATCCGTGCACTAGTTTTGATGATTTTTTTCATCTATGTCATTATAATTCATTATTCTCGATTGAGGTTAATCTATTATAATACAATATTCCATATTGCATTTAATGAGTTATGTTTGACTGTGGATGTGCTATTTTTATAACATTCACGGTTTATGGATAAAGTATTGACATTTTGTATGCTATTTTTAATACAAATGTTTATATTATGTTTAAACCTTTTCATATGAGGAATGCATTGGACTTAGTAAGTTATGGGTGGAGCTCGCTATAGCTCCTCAATGCATCGGTAGGTCTCATGAGACAAACTAGTTTCTAGGCACAATGCCTTGAAAAAATCTTATTTGTAGTCTTGGTACGAGGCCATGACTATGTGGTTTTGATGTTCGACATTATGCATTCCATCATTAGGAGAATAGCTATTGATATATCATTTGGTTATTCGACTAGTAGAATACCGATGACTATGTTTTATTATGGAATTATTTACTCAGCTCATATTCCTGCCACAAAGTGTTCGTGTTTATTATTTTTAAAGGCATGTGTTTTCAATTATTCACCATGCCTAATGTTTATGTTATCTCCTGCTATATTTCTTACTCTTACTAAGTGTTTGATCTCACCCCTTTCTCATGTTTAATTTTACCAGGATATAAAGAAGTTAGTTATGAGTGACTTTCAGGAATAATCTTGGAATCTTGGATGTTTTTAATGGAATAAATTAGTGTTTTTTTCAGGTTGTAATGTTGACTTACGTATGTATCTTGTTTCAATACTACTAAACTGATCGGCCATTAGGAACATGATTTCTTGTAATCATGCCAATGTATTAAAATAATGCAATGGCTCCTGGATTCTGGGGTTGGGACGTTACAATTGGTATCATTGAAAGTTTAGTACAAACCTTGGAAACTAGATTTAGATAAACTCTGATTAGAGTACATTACCGTAAGATATAATTTGAGGATTAGTATATAAGAACTTCCTAGAATCTTGGTAATATAGAGATTTTGTGTATTTTCCATGAAGTAAATCCATGTCTAGATACGAGCAGGTAGAAGCGACTCTGGCACAGATGTACCTAGGAGTGAAAAATCTGACAAAGAGTTTTGGGCTTGACCCGGGGTATCCTAGTACACGACAATGGGCCTTGATACACTCTTGGTTACAACACTCCTGGGGGATATGATTAGGATAATTTACATTTTCTTTACAAACCAATTTAAAGGATTTTAATATAAGATGAGAATAAATGACCTTGGTTATTCCTAAGGTGTTTTAAATTGAAAATAAGGTGTCATGATATTTTCAAAATGATTTTATGACTATTATTACTCACATAATGATTTTTGGTTTTAGTCAATGGCTGGATTCCAAGGATGTCATATTAATTTTGAGAATGATGTACAAGGTTTGAAATGTGGTGGAAAAGAGCAACAAAATGAAATGTTGATAGGCATAAAAGATATCGTGTTCATGCTGAATCAGTTTTCCAAAAATATGATCAACAATATATATATTAACCAACTCCTGGACTCAACAAAGAAGAGAAAAGTGGTGAATAATAAGATCTACATCAGTGAAAACCATGGAGAAAAGAAATCTCATTTTCCATCATGTGGGAAATGTGGAAGGATACACCTAGGAAGGTGTCTTAATGGAACAAGTAAATGCTTTATGTGTGGGAAAGGACTTAAAGTAAATAATTGCCAAGGAAAAATGAAGGGTACTATAGAAGAAAATAAAAACAGTCCCAAGAATACATTTATAGTCATTTTCCGTAAAAGTAGGGGACCTTGCCATTACTTGAGTGAATACCCTATTCTATAGGATATCCTCTTGGTCAAGGAAGAAGCTATGTGGAAATAAATAGATGGATAAATGTTTAAAAAGTATTAGTGCTCTTTATTGATGGGATTACTTTGGAAGACTTTTCTCATGTAATTGTAACCCTGAAGTTTGTCATGTGAAAATTATATTTGAGGAATAATTATTTTTTATATTTTGGATATAGTTATAAAGAATAATTTGGTTTTATATGATATTTGAGTTTGAGGCAATTACATGTTATTAAATTTTGGAATGAAAATGCGAGGTGTGAGATAAAATTTGTGATGAAATTATGTTATAGTTATTTTAAAGAATATATCTCATTTTTGGGAATATTATAATATTATATAGTTTTTGAAAAAGGATAACACACAGACCATGTGACAAACCGTCATGTTAGACAAAGTTGCAGTAATCGAACCCAGAACCATAGTGTTATTGGGATTTATCGCCTACCACTAGACTACGTGAAGTACCTGATTAGTGTGACTAATTATTTTAGTTAAATGATTTTATTGATCAATAATAAGTTGATTTGGGATCTTATGTCTTTTAAAATGGATATCCTTAGTATATGAAAATGATTTGGTGATTATGTGATAAATTTTATTTTTGAAGACGTTCACTCCATTGGGAATACTATATGCCTAATTAAAATAGAATACTATGGGATTTCATTTGAAGATTAATGGTGGGTTTTATTACCTATGTTTTTATTTTTAATTTATAGTGATTTAGGTTATTTATGGGAATGATTAACCTATAATAGAGAATATGTTATTAGGTTAATTAATTTTAAGTATGTGACTTTAAGAGTAGTCGATATTATTTGAAGATACAATTTAACGTGGAAGACTACGTAAGAAAATTCTTCTGAGTTTTGGGTTTCAATATTAGTTTGGATTATATTGGAAGATTTTATGGACAAATGTTTATTGAATGTTATTTATTGAACTTTGGGTATTGTTGGTTTAAATTTAGAAATTAAGATTAGTATTTCTTTCTCTAAGGTATTATCCTTTTTGGGGATCATCTGATCTTTTACTAACCATTTTGGTTTTGGTTAATCTCTAAAGAAAAAGAAAATATATATTTCATCCATTGTGGATTATGTGATTCTCTATAAGTTGATTCTATCACTTCAGGTGTAACCAAGTCATATTTAATACTCATCATTTGGATTGAAAGATGAGTTTGTGGTAAGAATTAGAGGAAGGATGAAACTCTACTAGTCAAGTATATTTTTATTTTCTTATTAAATAAATAAATTAATTATTAAACTTTAGGGAAGGTGTTTTAAAAGAAAAAAATGTGTTATCCTAATGCTTTATGTTTTGTTGAACCGATGATATTTTAAATCGTCATAGATTGATGGCCTGGAGGCCCTCAATTTTACACTTATTTTTGATTGATGAAATCAATCACTCCCTATATATATTTACATTTTCCCTCCAATTATGTGTCTCTAATTTCCACCAATATTCTCCTAATCGAGATCATAATTTGGTGGTGACTTTTTCATCTCATTTTCCCTTTTATTAAGACTAAATTTTATTAACCCAATTTTCGATGTGGGTTTTTCACAAAGGTATTTTTCTATTTTTAACCTTTTATTTTAAAAGAACAATTTCAAATTGAGAGGATGAAATTTATTGAATGAGGGGAGAATGTAACACCCCAAGATTTCATAGTAAGTTATTTTCTTTAAATTCAATAGCTTGTGCTAAACACAACATCGAGTTCGAGCGCACCACGACTTACCAAACTAGACGTTAAAAAGCGGTTATGAATAGTATTAAATGGATTTTGAATTTTATATATTCCATATAATTTTAACTTATGTATTATGTGTTTCTTAGATATATTATAAGAACAAATTTAATTTTTCAGATAAAAAATGTATTTTTCAAAAAAATTCAATTTTACCACATTTTAATGGAGAACCCTTTTTAAATCCAATATTTGACCCCTTTTCATATTCATTTTGACAAAATAAAATTATTCTTTAGAATCAGAACATAAAAATTTACTTTGAATGAAATTTTGGTGTTTTTCTAATAATATTCATTTTTTATGAATAGTTAGAAATACTGTATTTTAATTCAAAACTGCCTTTTAATCTAATTTATTTATATGGATATATTACATTTTAAATAGGTTTTGAAGTTTAATTAGATTATATTTTTACCCTTTAATACCAAGTTAGTCATTATAATTAATTTCACTTTGAAATTATACATAAACAAGTGTCAATCTTTTGATAATTATTGTTTCTTAAAAACACACTATTTGGTTTGACAATGGGAATTAATTTTAAATTAATTAATACAAATTCTATGTTCTGAATTTGTTAAAATAGAAATAATTTTTGAATTTGGAATATCAAATATATCTTAGGCTGAATGTTTGGTATTTTTCTGAAAAACTTCAATTTTTGATGAATACTGAAACCACTAAGTAGTGGTTAAAAATCCGACCTTTTCATTTAAATGTAATTTTACCACTTCTATGAACTGAATTTCAAAAATCTGAGATACATGGTTATTATTAGTAAGTAAATTGTGGTTCAATAATATGAAACTAAATTTTTTTGAATAGTAACTTTTGACTTTTATTTATCGCGATTAAAGGTAAATAGAGTAATTCTAGGTAAAAAGAATATTATAATAATACAAAATTACCATAACACTTGTACTAAACTTATTGGATGAGTAATATACAACAATAGGTATCATTGTGTTGATTTTGGGACCCCATGGAGCCACTTAAGAATGATAATGACATTTTACTTTAATTAACTTAAAGTAAAGACAAAAATGACATTAACAAATTTCTTTTAGTATATCAATTTTTACATGTGGTTATATGAGTCATTGTTTCAACTGTAAATAATAATTAGAAATATATAAATATTTTCTACATTATAGTTATTTTTTTTGTAACATTTAGACATCAAATAAAATAAATTGTTTATGACACCATAGTTATGTAGTATTTACCTCATTAATAAATGATTTAAATAAATAAGATTATTAATATTAAAATAATATCTAAAACTTGTCCAATTATTATTGGATGATTTTACTTGGGACATGAGTAATCTTATATTTGACTTTAATTAGTGTTGGAACTTTAGAAACCGAATATCACTATATAATAAAATAATATTTTCACACTTCCAAAAGAACCTCTCCTCCCCCTTATAAAAGGACACCACTTCTAACCCATTACACACACCTCTCAAGCCCCTTGGATCATCCAACCCTTGAAAAAATAATCTCTAAAGTTCCCCCTATTCCTATTATAAGACTTACTTTAGGAATAAGGCATTTCAATAAGCCCTTTTGGTTCAAGACAAACAAAGTTACCCAAATTAAAGGTAACACTTTCTCTTAAATTCTTTTGTTTTATTTTGTTTTATTTTACTACTCCAACCCCCTAAAATATTTCTATTCCTTTATTTTATAACAAAACCAGTATCCAAAATATACTAGGATTTTTTTATGAGAATTATTCGAACTACACTTACACACACCTCCATCTAATGGGTGAAGAACATACTGTTTCTGTGGATGGAAAACTAACGCCTCACAAAACGATGATTGTTTGATTATCTCCTACCGCCTCTCACGGTGGAAATTAAGATGGAACTGTATTTATATATGATATATATATTATTTTTATATTTTCTTTATGCTTCTGTATTTTCTATTTATATCATTATTTTATGGTTTCCATTATGGGTAAAACGTGATAATTTAATTTGAGGAAGTGCGGACTACCGCCCCCTCAAAATGATATGACTCATTAATTCCTTATGTGGGATGTATGAAGGATGGATTTAATGATATTATATATTATATTATACTAGAATTATAATATACCTATGTATAATTATGTTTTAATTCCATTAAATTACAAAATAGAAATGAAAATAACATTCATGCGTACGTACGACTTACCGTCTCCATGAACGGTAAATTTCATTTCTAATCTCCAAATGTTAGGTACTAATATAAATACATATATATACTAGTTATATAACATTTATATGATATCTAAATCATTTATATAATTCTTGAGATAATGTAATTTGGACCACATGGAAAAAATTGTAATTATAACAAGTTCATTTTTTACTCAAGTTCCGAACATCAATAAAATATCCAATATGAAATCAAATAATTAACTAATTGTTATAACAAGGTAATAAGTGATATAAAAGGAATAATAAAACTGAAAAATATTCTTAATAATGTATAAATTAACTTAATTTTATTATTCAGGAAAAACAAGGAACATGCAAGACAATTCGGACTTGAGGTAAGGGGTTTCTTATCTCACTTTTAATTCCGTGAGATTTCCATTGTTCTCCACTTATTTATTGCATGTGGTGTATTGTGTACTTCCAATTGATATATATTATCATGATTATCTTTATATTCATGGTATTTGGTGATTCATTTTATTCTTATTAACTTTAGTTCATATGAATCGATTAATTACAACGTGGTAAGGAGTTTTCATCTCACTTCTTATTTCCATGAGATTCATGCTATATTGGCCACTATTTCCGTTTTTTGTAGTGTATGTACTGCCACTGATTATATTCTTGGTGTAATATAATTTAATTTATGAGTATTTACATATTAATTTTATGATCCTTCTTTCATGGGGTGTATGTTTCATAAGTTACCAAATCTTTAAGGGAATTTCAAATTTCAATTTCCATTCATTAGGATTTACAAATACTTCATTGATTATTTTACTCGAAGATTATGTGTGGAATAAATATTTATTATTTATGTAGTAATTTCAACTCACCTTTCCGTGGATATACTTTTGATACACATAATCACTCCATTGATAAATTCTCAATTCATTGATATGAACCTGATGAGAGTAATTTTAACTCAATCTCTATTCATTGAGTTAAACATCCAATTCATTGGTATTGTTTTTACAAGAATATGTGTTAATGTTCTATGATTTATTTACACTGAATATCCAATCATATTTAGTGTATTTATATTTTTCACACATAATTATGTCATTGATTTATCCTTAATCTAAGGATACAGTCTTTATAAGGGTTTTCATCTCAACTTACATTCCATTGAGTCGTCTTTGTTGTTATACGCCAATTCAATTTTATTTGGTGTATATAATGTAGTTTTACAAAGTATATCATGAATCCCTTTATTCTCATGATATTATAAAGTTTTGGTTACCTAAATTATTTTTATTCAAGTGTCTCTCATTTGGTTTGGAACTCTAACTAAAATATCATTTTAAACGCTTTAAAGATTTATTCTTCTAAATAGTTCTCATTAATGTCCAGGTTTTAAAAATGGTTTTAAGGATTTATTTATATGGACATTAATTTTTTCAAACTAAAATTCCTTTTAAAAGTTTCAAATTAGTATGGGACACTTTGATTCAAAAATCTATTTTAAACGACTTATTGATAAATAGTGGAACTTTTAAATGTTTTCAAGAAAAAGGGGATATTTTTCTCAAATATTTTTGATGATTTTTTTCATCTATGTCAATATCCTTCATTATTCTTTATTGAGGTTAATCTATTATAATTAAATCTTCCATATTTTATTGAACGAGTTATGTTTGACTGTGGATGTGCTATTTTCATACCATTCAGGGTTTATGGATAAAGTATTGAAATTTCGTATGCTAGTTTTAATACGAATGTTTGTGTTATGTTTAAACCTTTTCATATGAGGAATGAATTGGACATAGTAAGTGATGGGTGGATCCTACTATATCTCCTCGATGCATCGGTAGGTCTCATGAGACAAACTAGTGTCTAGGCATAAGGTCTTGACAAAATATTATTTGTAGTCTTGGCACGAGGCCTTAAATTTGAGGTTATGATATCCAAAATTATGCATTCCATAATTATGAGATTATATATTGATAATTCATGTGGTTATTCGACTAGTAGAATACCCATGACTATATTTTATTATGGAATTATTTATTCAGCTCATATTCCTTCTATAAAGTGTTCATGTTTATTATTTTTAAAGGCATGTGTTTTCAATTATTCACCATGCCTAATGTTTATATTATCTTCCGATATATTTCTTACTCTTACTAAGAATTTGAGATCACCTCTTTCTCATGTTTCATTTTCCGAGGATATGAATAAGTTATTTATGAGTAAATTTCAGGAATAATCTTTGAAGCTTGGATGTTTTTAATTGAATAAATTAGTGTTTTTTTTCAAGTTGTAATTTTGAACTTATGTATGTATCTTGGTTCCAAGACAACTAAACTGATCGGTCCTTCGGAACATGATTCCTTATAATCATGCCAATGTATTAAAATAATTCACCGACTCCTGGATTCTAGGGTCGGGGTGTTACATTCCATATCCACTATGCTGCTTAATTTAGCCTTCTCTATTTTTACTTCTTTACTGTATAACTCAGAAATTAGTAAATTAACTTTTATAGTTAGTCTTGTATAGATTTTATAACTATCTTGTCTTAGTATAATAGATTCAAAAGAGATTTTAATAACTGATATTAAGATTGTTGAGAATTAATCAATCTTCTTGGAAGTTATTTAAATAGTCAAACCCTTAAAAAAGTATAACCTTGATTAACTGGGATGTATTTAATTTTTGGGGAAAAATTTTAGAAATAAATTTTATAGAAATTTTTTATAGTTACTCAATTCACCCCTACCCACTTGAGTAATCTACTCCGACCAACAAGATGATTCTTTGATGTTTGAAAAAAGTGAGGTGATCCAACATAGCATGAGGGATTGTTTTAAAGCCTTATTTATCATGAAAACTTGAAACTTATTACCTTAGGTACTTGAGTGGGTAGATTCTAGAGGGATATACTCTTCGACCGAGAGCTCTTTGGGTCTATTTGGGTTTCTCTTCGGCGACCCTATGGATCTGATGTGACTACAATGCGATTTTAGTGGCCCTATTACGGGCAGAAAGGCATGACATCAGTGTGGATCTAATGGACAATTGAGGCTTGGTTCATGTGGTGGGGGAGATCATGGTCAGAGTTTAGTTCGGGGGTCTCGACATTACAAATGGGCGATGATGATTCAGATGGGATGCCAGCGAATTCAATCAATAGCGATGAGGGTTTAGCATGGCATTGTGTGGTTGTTGTATTTGGGGTTCCAGATAAGAAATGATGCTTCAAATAGTGTTTAATTTCAGCATAATTCAGTAGTTATGAGAGTTTATTTATTGGAATCAGTGTTGGTCACATTGAATCAACTTCGAGCGGTATTGCAGGTTTCTCTTCTATCGACTCTTGTACCAGATTTGATGGTGGGATCATTTTGCTTCATTTTGGTATCTTTTTCTCTAGTGGGGGTTCTAGATCTAGTGGTGGTAGAGGTTTTTGGATTTATGATGCACCTTTTCACTGATGTAGACGCTTATATTATGCACGTATCATTTTCTTCAGTTGCTTCTATGCTGTGCTTAACAGATGCTCTAGTCACCTTTACGATATACATCTCAGTTTCTATAATTTCCTCTATGATACACTTCTAGCCGCTCAAGTTCCATTTTTTTCTCTCTCTAGGTGATTTATTTTTACGATTTGGTCATATTATGGTTTGATTTCTATTTATTTTTGAAGGAATGTTGGATTTTAGATGTTAATGGATCTTACTCTAAGGCGGCCTTATCTAATGTTGTTTGAAGTGGTGTGGGGTTTCCAGATGTAGTTTATATAGTGGTCATATAGATTATGGGTGTTTCATCCTCACAGTCTATAAGGCCTTTAGGGCATATCATGGACATTGGGATATATGATGTGTTGATGAAACCAGATAGACTCTATAAGGAACATGCTCCAGATGAGGGTTCAGAATAAGCACATTCACTAGAGTAGAGCTAATAAGATTTTTAAGAATGAGAGGGTATGGAAATTTCCATTGGTACCAGGGATGTGAATCTCAGCACATGATTTCTAGATGAATATTCATGCGAAGGTGGAGAGATAACATAACGATATTCATGCCAGGGAGGAGAATTTTCATGTAATTATAGTTTGGGACGAATTCATCTAAGACCTTCAGGTCATTTTTTTTACTTTAGGGTTCCCCATCAACCCTGAAAAGGGGGATCATAAAAAATGAATAAAATATATGGCCTTCAGGACATTCAAACAATGTCTTAGATACTAGGTGGTATCCAAGGTCAAGTGATAAGCTAAGTTATAGGGAAACCCTCCCAAGCTTGTACCCTTATAGTTATGAAGGGACTTTATCTAGGGTGGATAGTCATGATGAAACTCTTGATATTCCATTATTGTATTTCTGTTAGTTTGGGATGAGTCTCTAGCTAGTGGACCATATGTGTATGATAATAGATTATGGTATCACTATACACTTGATTATGAATTTAGTGTAGAATGAGGATCTTAGATGTTCCCTTCATTATTTCCAAAGGTTATCTCCCCATGATGCATGTTAAAATATTTTATTATAAATTTTTATTTATTTATGTTATCTTTAAAATATTATACTATTCTTTTATTGAATAATTTTAATGACCAAAATATGTTCTTCTATTAATAAAGTATCACTTTTCTCTCAATAAATGTTATTATGTTTTACAATGTAAGTGCATAGAATGGCTTTTCAATTTCATAAGATCTTTACAAATCATGTGTTGATATGAACCAGTACAATTACTAATAGTAAAGTATGGGAAAACACATACTAGAAACCAATAACACTTTATTTAATTATTTAAGAATGTTATATTAAGTCTAAAAAAACCTAATATAATACCAAATATTACAGTGGGATGACTAATATAGGATAAATAAATTAAAATATAAAAATTTGGGTCCACTCGATCCCCTAGAATTATCACACCCACAAAAAACACTATAATAGAGAAACAAAGAGTTAGTAATACAATATTCATTTTTGGAAACGGTATTGAACCTTGATAGAATAGAAGTGAATAATGAAGTGTAATATTGATGGTTCATTTATAAGGGAATATAATCATTTGTATTTATTATTATTAGTCAATATGGTTGATGGAAATTATGGCCATTAGTCAATAAAATACTTGGTCTTTAATAATGTTGGTTATGTAGACACATTTAAATGATTGTCAGTATTGTTTATTGATATAATCAAAATTGTATTATTTTCAGAGACTATACACATATTATATTAAATGTGTGATTTATATAGAAGTTTAAATTAAATTTATTTCATGAAATAAACTTATAAAATGTTTTCAGAATGATAATATATTTTAATGAATCCCTTTGAAATTTATATAATGTTCATATTTTTTATTTTTATACTAAATAATTAATTTTCATTTAAAGATTATATTCAATTAAAAGGTAAAATTATAATTCAAAGATAATTATTTTGATGAAATAAAAATATTTTTTGGACAGAGAACATCAAAATTATCTTAGGGTGATTATTTGGGAATTTGTAAAAAAAATTATTTTTTTGTTTGGAAAAGTGAAAATTATAGCTTTACGAGTACTGCGATTTTATAAAATCATTATTATGTCAACATGATTAAAAATATTATGAAACATGTTATTTAATAAAAATTGAATTTAATATGCATAAAAATGAATTTATAATTGTTAAATTAATTTATAAATTTATACATTACTTTTTTGAACCAAATTTTTTATTTTTGAAATAAATATAATATTTTGATTCTATGTATTATTTGGGTATCTGGAAGAAATGGTTTAGTTTTGGAAGGAATTTATCATAAAACCACAATATATCAATCATTAATGGTCTAGAAAAATGGTTTTAATTCAATTTTCCCACAAGTGGTTGACTTATACGATAAAATAATAAATATTTAATCTATTAAAACCCATCCCTCCTCATGTAAATATACCACAAATTTCCTATTACTTTCCACTAAAAATTAAAACTCCATGAAGTTATGGTCATTTTACCTCCCAAATAGTCCCTAAAAGGTTCCCTTAATGTCTCATGGTTTCACCCTCAAGTTTTATTAAGAAAATATTTAAGGTAAGGGAATTATCCTCTCCTTACTTTTCATTCAAGTTCCTTATTTTTTGTGAATATTCTTAATTTGAAATCATATTTCTTTTTATGCACCTTTGATCATCCAATTAATTCTCAAAAGTTGTTTTATCAATGAGACACCTCTATTATATCTAATTATTTCTTTAACATAATCTTTTTTTTATTTTGTCGTGTAGTTGAAATCAATTCATGAAATTATATCTTTTTCTGAAATATTCTTATATTGTGAATACCCAAATCTCTTTCTTAAACATTGGAATTCACCTAGATGTAAATATAAAATATTGACTCAGGGATTTAAATTTATAAAAATCACATTTCCTTTTCATTGGTTAAAAATGATATAATGTTCAAGTCTTTAACCACTTATGCACTCAATTTTTTCATATGAAACCCGTTTGTTATTCTCCTCAGGTTTTTAATAAAATGATTTAATATGATCAATGTAGTTCACATGAATTAATAAATTTTAAGTTTGATCCCTAATAGAACTTTTATTCATCTGTTAAATAATTAATCTCTAGATATCACATATGATAATATTTTGAATAAGATTGGTAATTATGATTTTTGACACTTTGGTGATAAACCTTGGTGATATGCTTATGAATCTCTCATTTTTTATGTTGTAGAAACATTTACATGTTATGATTCATGTTCTTTATTTTATGATATGACTCATGTTTATATGATCAAGCCTTATTTATATGAATCTTTTTCACATGCTATGTATATCCTTTATTTATTCCCTTATAGGGATCTATGCTCACCCATTTCTTTAATATACGTTCCCTTGATATGAGATCCAGTAAAAGTAACATAAGAAAAACCTATAAAGGAGTATTTCAATTGTATTAGAATAATGTTTAATGTTTAATGTTTTTTCATATATTATATTCCAATTTCCAAGACAATAAACCTTAAAATATACAATATATTATTAAATGTCGTACCATGTAATGAATGTTTTATGAAATAAAAATGTGGGTCCCCATAGTTAGTTTCAAAAGATGGTTTAGTTATTTGTGGAAGTTTGGATTAGAAAAAATTAGTAAAATCCGTAGAGATAAGTCTAAATATAGGAAAACATTTTGGTATTTTGGTTAAGTATTAAGTAAGTGGTTTCCAAGAAAATACCTTCATATATCGATACTACATGTGGATGTGAATATAGAACAGATCTACCTAGGGGTAATAACTATGAAAATAGTGTATTGAGCTAGACTCTATTGTGAATTGCTGCACAATAGGGGCTTTACTACACACCAAGTTTGACAGTCCTTGGGGGATATTCTTTTGTTAATCAAATACTTGTACAAAAAATTATGAAGGATATATAGATAATGTAAACATTTTATTAAGACTGAAGTATATCATCAAAGAAACTTGTATAAGAAAATTTTAAGATTAATATTTTCGTTAGAATTGTTATTATAAGATTACCAATAGTAACAAATTTCTCACGTAGGCTTTCCCCATCTATAAGAAAATGGCAGGAAATTGAATTAATCTTGCAGAAAACAGATACAACAAACAGTGTGATGATGAAATTTCAAATATGGGTACTGTTGGAGTTGAAAACATCATAATGATGATGAATTGGTTAACCCAAGTCATGAAAAAAAATTCCAAAACTGTATAGAGCTTCCTACATCACCAAGGGAAGGACAACTAGCAGTTGAATCCTTCATGCATCAACAACCACCCCTTTTTAGTGGAACCTTTGATTCACTAATCACGGAATAATGGATCAACATTATAGAAAAGTTATTTTATGTAATCAATTATTTGAAGAAAGATAAATTTACGTTTGTAATATATCACTTAGAGCACTATGAGAAAAATATTCATTTGCAACATGGTATTTGCGACAGATCAGGGGCCCATCGCAAATAACTATTATTTGCGACCAGGGGGGGGGGTAAAAACCCATCTCAAAAGGTTTGATGTGAAATGCGCGCCAAACCGCAGGCAAGGGTATTTGCGACAGGTTCCTATTCCTATCCCAAATACCTAACGATGATTTTTAGTATTTGCGATAGGATACTTGTCCCGTCGCAAATACTCTATCGACAGGTACCCACTTGCGATGGACCCTCTCGAAAATAACATTTTAATAGCCCATTGTAATTAATGCGGGGCAGAGGGCACTTGCGATAGGCCCCGTCACAAATAATCTATCTTATATATACCACCCATACGTTTTTCCTTTTATTTTACTCCTTTCTGAAGTTCTCTTTTTATCTATTCTGAAAAAGTTTCCACTAAATTTTTTCATAGTTTAAAATTTTAAATCAGAGCATAATCTGCGACTTTAACACTCCAAAAGTTTCAGTTTCAAGGTATTTATCAATTTTTTTTAGTTAATTTATTTTATTTTAAATTATTTATGATTTTTGTAAATTGAATGTAATTTAATTAAATTAGA
Source organism: Viscum album (assembly GCA_963277665.1). NCBI lineage: Eukaryota > Viridiplantae > Streptophyta > Magnoliopsida > Santalales > Viscaceae > Viscum > Viscum album. The sequence continues at coordinate 1,136,326,532 of OY728166.1, forward strand.
ATTAGATATTTGTTTTTTCAGTATTTATTTTTATGAATAGTTATATCTAAGTGTCAGTAAGTAATAAATTGAAATAATTAGTAATAAATTGAAATAATTTGTAATAAATTTAAATAATTAGTAATAAATTGAAATAATTAGTAATAAATGGTAATAAATAGTAATAATTATAAATAACTTGCAATAATTAGAAATAATTGGAAATAACTAGGAATAATTAGAAATAATTATGAATAATTAGAAATAATTAGTAATAATTAGTAATAATTTGTAATTATCAGGAATAATTAGTAATAATTAGGAATAATTAGTAATAATCCGGATTAATTTGTAATCATTAGGATTAATTAGTAATAAATAGGATTAATTAGAAATAATTAGGATTACTTAGTACAAATTCATAGTAATTAGTATTAATTAGGATTAATTAGTAGTAATTAATAGTAATTAGTAATAATTAGTAGTAATTAGTATTAATTAGTAATAATTAGTAGTAAATAGTAGTAATTAGTAATAATTAGTAGTAAATAGTATTAATTAGTAATAATTAGAATTAATTATTACTAATTAGTAATAATTAGTAACAATTAGTATTAATTAGTATTAATTAGTATTAATTAGTAATAATTACTAATAATTAATAATAATTAGTAATAAATTGTAATAATTAGCAATAAATTGTAATAATTATCAATAAATTGTAATAATTAGTAATAAATTGAAATAAATTGTAATAAATTGTAATAATTTGTAATAATTAGAAATAATTAGTAATAATTAGAAATAATTTCATGACCCCCTCCCACCAAAGATTCCCTCCTGAGCTGGCAATGGTGAAAGGTAGATAATGACCCCCGAGTCCCGCCTCCAGTAGGCCCTGGGGTGGCGACTAGAACCAAGGGTATGAGTTTTCACAAATATGGGAGGAATTAACCTTTTTTTATTATTTAAGATCAGGAAATAGGACATGTCAACCACCAAAAGAAAATAACAAGTGTATAGAAATAAACCCAAACCAATCCCACATGCATGTTTAAATAGTTCTGAAAAAAGGTACAAGTAAAAGAAATCTCAAAAGTACAATACCAAAAGAAACAAGTGTACAAAAACTACAACAACTCCAACTGTCCCAACTAGTAGGGTCTCGCATGACCCTGGTAGTCCTCCTGGAAACCTAAAAGTAAAAGTAGGGTGAGCATATAAGTATACTCAGTAGGGAAACCTAAAGATCTCGTGCATAGGTGGGGAGACATCCTAATGTCCCGTGATAACAACAGAAGAAACATAGCAGGGAAATATATCCACCCAACCTCACCATCCAAACTCACCAAAAACACAATCACAACAGGTAGTAGTAGTATAAGAACAAGAGTATTGGGTACCCCGCACCCCTTCCCACTAGTTAGCTGTTCTTCCTAACGACGAACATCGTGACGCTGCCACACTCTTCCCGCCTACACACACATGGGCCTCACAACCACGCATCCTGCCCACACACACCCGGGCCTCACAACCACGCATCCCATGCGCACACACCTGGGCCTCACAACCATGCATCCCGCCCACACACACCTGGGCCTCACAACCACGCATCCCGCCCGCACACACTTGGGCCTCATCCCGAAGATCTTTGGGAAAAAAAACCTGCCCGAAGAGTCTTGATCCAAAACCACCCCAATCGAAACCTACCTAAATGGTCTTAGGTGTAAGGTCGCCTCAAGCCATCACAACCTAGGGATGAAGGAGCAGGAAGGAGCTAGTAACTAAGGAAAAAACACCCTCTCCCATAAAATGGGAGTGTTCGACACTAAGTGCTCAACATGGGTGGGGTGCGATAAAACACAAAAGATATAGATACATATATGTATACCAATCACACAGCCCAACCTATGGCTTCTAAACAGAGAAACTGAGCACATTCCTCGACACTGCTACTATGAAGCATGCATACAACAAACAACCCCAACCCAATTTAGGTTTTCACATTTCATTAGAATTAGTTTATTTAGTTCCTTATCTACTAGGCAACCAACTGCAACCAACCATATCAATCGTTCAAGAAACATATCCCTGCCATCCACAAATCAAGTTAAGAAAACACAAGCAACACAACAAGTCCCTTCTTATTGACCAACCAACCCCATTGATTATTATCTCCATTCTATTACTATGAACCACCATTCATTAACTCTTCCACCTTTTATTTATTATTCACAACCCATAGTTCGTTCACATTCAAACACATCCTTGCAGCCCCGCTGCCAACAACCATAACCATAATCACACCGAAACCCATACATCATTATCCCTTTAATACCATTTATCGCAGCCCCGCTATAACATTCACACCAACCCACAACCAAGCCAACACCCACATGTTCATTATTCCATTTGTTCAACTGGGGTGATCATACAAGGTTTCCAGATTTTAAATCAGCCAACTTTACATGATTAACAAAATTTCAACATTCAATGAAGTTTCCATCCACAAAAACAGTCTAGAAAGATAGGGAAACATTTAATTGCACAAGAAAAGTCCCCCAACGACCGTGATTTTCAGTAGGCAGAATCTGATTCAATTCACAACATAATATCACAAGATATAAATAATTTAACTACATTCACAAACTTCCCATCCCCGTTATATAAGATAGTTATAATCTTTATTAAACCGGTTCAAATGTGTTTCACGTAAACAAGAGGACACCCACCCCGCATGATGCACAATCTAGAGAGACGAAGGTAAGATCCCTACCTCAATAGGTTCTGATCACAACGCTCCCCCGGATCGACTTTAGAAGACGTCCGTTGGCGTTCATCACTTCTGTCAAGTCCCAGAAAAACCTCCTCAGGTGGAAGTTGGAAAGTAAAGGCCAAAAGAAATATAATGGATCCAAGCTCATAAGTTCTTCCTCATCGTTACGATCCCGTGACCGCTGACAGATCGTAAATCAGAGATCGAATGAAGAAGTTATGGAAGAAAAGGAGCCTTCGAGTCTCTTGGGAGAGCTCTACTCAGAGGAATGGGGAGGAGCGGGGTGAGTTGAAAAGGAGGAGGGTACCCCTCCTTTTATAGGTGAGAAAAACAAAAGTACAAGGTGTGTACTTTATGGTAGATAGCGTGTACTCTTCCATTTCACATGGTCACCACGCGGCTTCCAACACGGCCTTTAACGCGGCACGTGGCCGTTGATTGGTCAACACACGGTTTGACGGTAACACGTACGCGGGGAGGGACTACACGGTGTGTAGTATGGGGTAGATGGAATTTACCCATTTATTTCACACGTCAAGGACATGGCCTTGAACATGGGGTATAACCGGCGAGGGGGTACATGACGTGTACTCACACTGCACGACGTGTAGTTTCAAAATTCTGGAAAGTGTGGGAAAAGTCAATTCTACCCTCCAGAACACTTCGTGACCTTCATTTTGACAAAGGAATGGGCCAGAGGGGTCCGATCCATTACATTAGATAACTCTTAAAACATTCTCATCCCCAAGAATTCAAAAAAAAAACCCAGAGGAATCCCAACAGGATACCTTTTAGGGTTCTTATTATAATTGGAACCCAACCAACAACCCTAATCATAGGTGTTAGGAATTCCCTCTCCTATGTCGAGATATTATCCGCTTTAGGCGGCACTGACTCACTTGCACGAGTTTAATCGTATCCGCATTAATGCATCTCGATTAAGGATTGGGCCTTCCCACTTCCATATATTAGCATTTTCTTCCAACTTACACTGCTCCCAACACCGTACAACCCAAACATCGCCTGAAAAAGTGGTTTGGGGAAAATTCCTTCTCCTATGTCGAGATATTATCTGCTTTAGGCGGCACTGACTCACCCACACGGGTTCAATCACATCCGCATTAATACGTCTTGATTAAGGGTTAGGTTTTTCCCTTTCCCTACACATCCGGACATGTTACACATTTCCAGGGAACAAGGAATCAAAACATCTCACAACTGACAAGCCAAGCATTCCATATATCAAAGGCACATAGTATAACATCAACACAAAGCTCAGAAGAACAAGGGAAAACACAAGTCAAAACAACTCCGGGTACTGAGCGTGCATTTGGGCCTCTTTCTCCAAAGTGCTCTCCTCGAGGCCGCCATGCCTCCACAACACACGAACCAAGGAAATCATTCGTCCATGTAGCACTTTCTCTTTACGATCCTCAATTCTGACTGGTCGTTCCTCAATGGTCTCATCGTATCCCATATCAAACTCTCCCCAGTCAATAATGTGAGAGTCATCATGTAAGTATCGACGAAGCTGGAAGATGTGGAAGACGTCATGAACCTTCTCCAACTGAGGTGGCAGGGCTAGCTGATATTCCACCTCACCGACTCGCCTCAACACCTCAAAAGGTCCGATGAACCTAGGTGAGAGCTTGCTCCCTTTCCCAAACCTCCGCTGCCCCCGTCGAGGGGAAACCTTCAAGAACACATGATCCCCCACCTCAAACTCCAAGGGCCTCCTCCGAAGATCAACATAATAATTCTATCAGTCCTGATCCACTTTCATCCTCTCACGTACAATCTAGACTTTCTCTGTGGTGCTCTACACTACCTCTGGCCCAAGAGCACCTGTCTCACCAACCTCTGCCCAGCAAATGGGTGAAAGACATGGTCTTCCATACAGAGCCTCAAACGGTACCATGCCAATAGTAGAGTGGAATATGTTGTTGTAGGAAAACTCTACTAAAGGAAAGTGTTGTACCCATGATCCTCTGAAATCTAGAACGTATGCTCGCAGCATGTCCTCCAATGTCTGGATAGTCTGCTCTGTCTGCCCATCGGTCTGGGGGTGGAAAGAAGTGCTAAGGCGTAACTGGGTGCCAAAAGCATGTTGTAACCCCCTCCATACTCGTGAGGTAAATCGAGTATCTCGATCCGATATGATAGTCTTCGGAACTCCATGAAAACGCACCACCTCATCTACGTAACTCTGTGCTAAGGTACTCACCGAGCCTGACTCCTTAATTTCTAAGAAGTGAGATGATTACGTCAGTCGATCCACCACTACCCAGATAGCATCATAACCACCCTGAGAACTAGGTAGTCCTATAACGAAGTCCATTGAGATGTCATCCCACTTACACTCGGGGACATCTAAAGGATGAAACAAACCACTGGGAACACAGTGTTCAGCATTCACTTGCTGACAAATAGGCATTTAGCAACAAACTCCGCCACTTCCCGTTTCACCTCGGGCCACCAAAACTGTTCCCTCAGGCCTCGATACATTTTTGAAACTCCTGGATGTACCGCCAAGGATGAGCTATGGAACTCACAGAGAACTCCATCACGCATCGCCTCTGGAACAAACAACCTTCCATGAAAAAGAATCAAATGTCGGCTATCCTCTGACCATCCTTCTGGAGCATTTCCCTAATCGACACGATCCCACATTACTTTCACCTCGGAGTCCCCCCACTGAGACTCTTCCACCTGCTACAACAAGGAGGACTGCACCGTCATCTGAAACAAACATCCAGTAACACCTTCTACCCTTGTATCCAAGTGCAAGGCGGCCAAATCTCCCATTGCTTTCCAAGAATCAGTGGATTCCCAAACCACTTCCTTATGCGACTTCATTCTCAGAATATCGACCACAACGTTTCCCGTACCTTCAGTTTAAGAGATCTTGAAGTCATAGTCTTGGAGGAACTCGACCCATATCTGCTGCCATAAGTTCAGGTCATGCTAAGATAAGATATAATGCAGGCTCTTGTGATCTGAGAAGACCACAAAGCGCTCCCCAAAAAGGTAATGTCGCCACAACTTCAGTGCAAACACTACTGCTACAAGCTCTAGATAATGGGTGGCATAGTTACGTTCGTGAGGACGTAACTGCCTAGACCCATAAAAAATCACTCCCTTCTTTTGCATCAGCATGCACCCTAGACCAAGGCTAGAATCATCACAAAACATCTCATACAACAACCCTTCCTCTGGAAACCTGATCATGGAAGCACTGACCAAATTCTCCTTCAGGTAGTCGAAAGATTTCTAGCATTGCTCGCTCCATAAGAAGACCTGGTTCTTCCTAGTCAAAGCTATCAATGGAGCAGCAACTCGAGAGAAGTCTGAAACGAACCTCCGATAGTAACCTGCTAACCCCAGGAAACTACGAACTTCTACCACGCTCTTTGGTGCTACCCAAGAAACAACTGCCTCCACCTTTGACAAGTCCACTGACACTCCATGTTGAGACACCACGTGCCCAAGGAAGTGTACTTCTTGCGTCAAGAACTTACACTTCGACAATTTCCCATAAAGCTGGTGGTGTCTAAGGACTTCCAAGACTTCCCTGAGATGCTCAACATGCTCCTACTCTGATCTTGAGTAGACCAGGATGTCATCGATAAACACAACGACAAACCGGTCTAGAAACTCTCAGAAGACAATGTTCATAATTCCCATGAACACAACCGGTGAATTCGTAACTCCAAACGACATCACTACAAACTCGAAGTGCCCATACCTACACCTGAAAGCCGTCTTTGAGATGTCATTGTACTTTACCCTCAGCTGATGATATCCAGATCGTAGATCAATCTAAAAATACCAACCTTCTCCCCTCAGTTGGTCGAAGAGACCATATATCCTTGGAAGGGGGTAACGGTTCTTGACCATTACCTGGTTCAACCTTCGGTAGTCTATGCATAGCCTGAGACCACCATCTACCTTCTTCACGAACAAAACTGGAGCACCCCACAGTGATACGCTGGGTCGAACAAAAACCTTCTCCATCAGATCATCAATCTGAATCCACAACTCCCGCAACTCCGAAGGTTCCATCCGATAAGGGCCATCGAAATCGGATGGTCACCAGGCTGTAAGTCTATCCCGAACTCAACGTCACATCAGAGGGGGGGGGGGGTAGAGTCACAACCCCCTCAGAAAAAAAACATCGAGGAACTCCCCAACAACATCCTGGACATCCATCATCTTTGTATCAGCTAGAACCACTGATAACCCACCTAACAAGGAAAGGAGAGGCTCCACGCGTTGGCTTCCCACCTGATAGCTCCTCTCGCCAAAAAAGGATACATGTTTCCCATAAACATTGGAGAACACGACCCTTCTTCCGAAGTAGTCAATAACGGCACTAACAAAAAACAACCAATCAATTCCTAGGATGACATCGTATGGCTACATCTGTAATAGAAGAAGGTCCCCACTAGATCTATGTGGTCCCAACGTCAGCCCACATCCTCGGCCAACACAAGATACGCTGTTCTGGCCTCCAACTAGTGTACTCAGCACCAATGGTACAGAAAGTCTATCGACGTCTAGTCCCAAAGAATGTGCTAGAACAGGTGAAACAAAGGAGTGTGAAGCTCCTAAATCGAACAAGGCATAAATGAGAGTGCTGAACAAACAAATCGTACCTCGAACCACCTCTGGACCTACAGGAGTTGTCAGCTCTGCTGCGTGCAACTGTCCATGCCCAGCTCCTCTGCCTCTCTGATGTCGTCCACCTCCCCAACCATGCTCTGGTCAAGGTCCCTGAGGAGCACCCTGAGGTCGGCCTCCTCCCGAAAAGTATGCCCTCGGAGGAGCATGGTACCGCTGCTGCTGGAAGGGCCTCGCCGGAAAATGGTGCTGCTGAGGTGGGCGCTGAACCTGCCCACCTCCACCATACTGAGCTCGGGTCAGGTGCCGACTCTGAATGTGCCTGAAACCTCCAAAAGAAAAACACTTCAGTCCTAGGCTTGTGAAAAAGGGACAAGGACCTGAAGATCGGAACTGGAATTTCTGGGGTCTGCTCCCCACTGGCCTGAACCTGGAAGGTCCCGTCGTAGGATACCTGCTGCTGACTGCCTTCCCCTTCGATGAACCTAGTTGGATCCCCTCACGTGGTGCACCTCCCTGCAAGTGCATCCTCTCTACAACCTCTGCCTTCTTCTGTACTGCCAAGTACATCGGAAGGGTGAAGGGGGTGACATCATACTAGAGTGAAGGATGAAGCACCTCCTCCAAACGTCTCGCCCGAGACTCCTCATCTGGAAAGAGATCCGGAGAAAAGCATAGGAGATCCTTGAACTTGATCCCCAACTCTCGTACTGACATACTCCCCTGCTGAAGGGAGAGTAACTCCTGCCACTTCTCCACCTTGATCATGGAAGAAAGGAATTCCTCTCGGAATTCCTTCTCAAAGTCAGCCCATGGAACCTCTGTCTCTGTCCTCTCTCCGAGGTAGAGCATCCACAACTGACATGCCGCCCCTCTCAGCTGACTGATTGCCAGGGGAACCCAATACTCCCTCGAAGCAAGAATCAAGGTAAAAGCGATCCCTATCTCTTCAATCCACCCCTTCGTCTCCGTATCTGAAGTACTACCCTCGTACTTCTTGAGGGTCTGTCGCTGGAAAGAACAGAGAGTCCTCTGCCACTGGTCATCTTCCTCCGCTCGGTCAATCCTCAACTGATTGACCTCCCGAATCTGCTGGGCCTCAGCCGTCTGAGCCACTCGGGGACGACGTCCAGGTGCCATAGCTATACGGTAAACAAAGATCGCCTAATCCCAAGTAGTAAGGAAATTTCTCAGGGTTTCATTTTATCATTTTATTTCAATTTCTTTCCCAGAACACCCAAATCAAGTAAAACACAATCATGATGATGCATGTACCTTCACTAGGGTCTCTACCCTTCAATCAATGTAGTCTCACTTGGTCGTTCGGTAGGCTTAGAGTCCTTGCATCGGATCATGGGGGGCCCTAAAATCCCATGTCCTAGCCGGTCTTCCCTGGCCTATGTCACGCACCAAGATTAACCAACACTGTTTCCCTACCATCCCATGCAATCCTCACTGTGCCTAATTGCAGACTCCATCCTATCTCTCAAAAATATCCCTCTGATACCATTCTATCATGACCCCCTCCCACCAAAGATGTCCCTCCTGAGTTGGCAATGGTGAAAGGGAGATAATGACCCCTGAGTCCCACATCCAATAGGCCCCGGGGTGGCAACAAGCACCAAGGGTATGAGTTTTCACAAATATGGGAGGCATTACCCTTTTTATTATTATTTAAGATCGGGAAATAGGACAAGTCAACCACCAAATGGAAAAGAACAAGTGTATAGAAATAAACCCAAACCAATCCCACATGCATGTTTAAATAGTTATGAAACAAGGTACAAGTAAAAGAAATCTCAAAAGTACAATACCAAAAGAAACAAGTGTACAACAACTACAACAACTCCAACTATCCCGACTATTAGGGTCCCGCACGGCCCTGGTAGTCCTCCTGGAAACCTGAAAGTAAACGTAGAGTGAGCATACAATTATACTCAGTAGGGAAACCTAAAGCTCTCGTGCATAGGTGGGGAGATATCCTAATGTCCTATGAGAACAACATAAGAAACCTAGCAGGGAAATCTATCCACCCAACCTCACTAGCCACACTCACCAAAAACAGAATCACAACATGTAGTAGTAGTATAAGAACAAGAGTATTGGGTACCCCACACCCCTTACCACTAGTTAGATGATCTTCCTAATGGAGAATGTCCTAACGCTACCACACTCTTCCCACCCACACACACCTGGGCCTCACAACCATGCATCCCGCCCGCACACACCTGGGCCTCATCCCGAAGATCTTTGGGAAAACAAACCTGCCCGAAGAGTCTTGGGCCAAAACCACCCCAATCGAAACCTACCTGAAGGGTATTAGGTGTAAGGTCGCCTCAAGCCATCACAGCCTAGGGAAGAAGGAGCAGGAAGAAGATAGTAACTAAGGGGAAAACACCCTCTCCCATGAAATGGGAGTGTTTAGCACTAAGTGCTCAACATGGGTGGGGTGAGATAAAACACAAAAGATATAGATACATATATGTATACCAATCACACAGCCCAACCTATGGATTCTAAACAGAGAATCTGAGCACGTGCCTCGGCACTGCTACTATGAAGCATGCATACATCAAACAACCCCAACCCCATTTAGGTTTTCACGTTTTAGTAGAATTAGTTTAATTAGTTCTTTATCTACTGGGCAACCAGTCAAAACCAACAATATCAATCGTTCGTGAAACATATCCCTGCCATCCACAAATCAAGTTAGGAAAACACAAGAAAAACAACAAGCCCCTTCTTATTGACCAACCAACCACATTGATTATTATCTCCATTCTATTACCATGACCCACCATTCATTAACTCTCCCACTTTTTATTTATTATTCACAACCCACAATTTTTTCACATTCAAACCCATCCCTGCAACCCTGCTGCTAACCACCATAACCACAATCACACCGAAACCCTTACATCATTATCCCTTTAATACCATTTATCGCAGCCCCGCTATAACATTCACACCAACCCACAACCAAGCCAACACCCACATGTCCATTATTCCATTTGTTCAATAGGGGTGATTACACAAGGGTTCCAGATTTTAAACAGCCAAATTTACGTGATTAACCAAATTTCCACATTCAACGAAGTTTCCATCCACAAAAACGGTCTAGAAAGATAGGGAAACATTTAATTGCGCAAGAAAAGGCCCCCAACGATCATGATTTTCAGTATGAATAATCTGATTCAATTCACAACATAATATCACAGGATATAAATAATGTAACTACATTCACAAACTTCCCATCCCCGTTATATAAGCCAGTTATTATCTTTATTAAACCGGTTCAAATGTGTTTCACGTAAACAAGAGGACACCCACCCCGCATGATGCACAATCTAGAGAGACGAAGGTAAGATCCCTACCTCAATAGGTTCTGATCACAACGCTCCCCCGGATCGACTTTAGAAGACGTCCGTTGGCGTTCATCACTTCTGTCAAGTCCCAGAAAAACCTCCTCAGGTGGAAGTTGGAAAGTAAAGGCCAAAAGAAATATAATGGATCCAAGCTCATAAGTTCTTCCTCATCGTTATGATCCCGTGACCGCTGACAGATCGTAAATCGGAGCTCGGACGTAGAAGTTATGGAAGAAAATGAGCCTTCGAGTCTCTTGGGAGAGCTCTGCTCAGAGGAATGGGGAGGAGAGGGGTGAGTTGAAAAGGAGGAGGGGACCCCTCCTTTTATAGGCGAGAAAAACAAAATTACACGGTGTGTACTTTATGGTACACATCGTGTACTCGACCATTTCACACGGTCACCACACGGCTTCCAACACGGCCTTTAACGCGGCACGCGACTGTTGACTGGTCAACACACGGTTTGAGGGTAACACATACACGGGGAGGGACTACACGACATGTAGTATGGGGTACACAATGTGTACCCATTTATTTCACACGGCAAGGACACGGCCTTGAACACGGGGTATACCCGGCGAGGGGGTACACGACGTGTACTCACACTACACAGCGTGTAGTTTCAAAATTCTGGCAAGTGTGGGAAAAGTCCATTTTACCCTCCAGAACACTTCGTGACCTTCTTTTTGACAAAGGAATGGGCCGGAGGGGTCCGGGCCATTACAAATAATTAGAATAAATTGTTAATAATTATTAATAATTAGTAATAAATGGAGAAAATTCATAATAATTATAAATATTTAGTAATATTTACTAATAATTATAAATAATTAGTAATAATTATCAATAATTACATTAATTAGTAATAAATTGTCATAATTAGTAATACTTATTAAAAAACTGTAATAATTAATAAAAAATTATAATAATTAGGATTAATTAGTAATAAATATGATTAATTAAGAATAATTAGGATTAATTAGTAATAATTAGTAATAGTTAGAAATAATTAGGATTATTTAACAATAATTAGTAATAATTAGTAATAATTAGAATTAATTATCAATAACTAGAAATAAATAGTAAAAAACTGTAATAATTAGAAATAATTAGGAATAACTAGTAATAATTTGTAATAATTAGTAATAATTAGGATTAATTAGTAATAATTAGTTTTAATTAGTAATAATTAGTATTAATTAGCAATAGTTTTGATTAATTATTAATAATGAAGATTAATTAGATATAATTTGTAATAATTAGTAATATATAGGATTAATTAGCGATAATTTGTAACAATTAGGATTAATTAGTATTAATTAGTAATAATTTGTAATAATTTGTAATAATTAGTAATAATTTGTAATAAAAGTAATAATTGTAATAATTAGTAAAAAATTGTAATAATTAGAAATAAGTTGTAATAAATTTTAATAATTAGTAATAATTAGTAATAATTGGGATTAATTAGTAATAATTAAGATTAATTAGTAAGATCTAGGATTGATTAGTTGTATTTAGGATTAATTAGAAATAATTAGGACCAATTAATAATAATTAGGATTAATTAGTAATAATTGGGACTAATAATTAATATTTGGGATTAATTAGTAATAATTGGTATTAATTAGTATTAATTGGGATTAATTAGTACTAATTAGGATTAATTATCAATAATTAGTAATAATTAAAAATAATTAGTAATAATTAGAATTAATTAGATATAATTAGGATTAAATAGTAATAATTTATATTAATTAGTAATAATTAGAATTAATTAGTAATAATTTAGATTAATTAGTAATAATTAGGTTTATCTAATAATAATTAGTATTAATTAGTAATAAATAGGATTGATTAGTAAAAATTAGGATTAATTAGTAATAATTAGGATTAATTTGTAATAATTAAGAATAATTAGTAATAATTAGTAATAATTAGTAATAATTTGTAATAATTAGGGTTAATTAGTAATAATTAGGATTAATTAATAAAAATTAGTCATAATTTGTAAAAATTAGAAATAATAAGTAAAAATTAGTAAAAATTAGTATTAATTATTATAAATTAGTAAAAATTAGTAAAAATTAGGATTAATTAGTAATAAACCATAATAAATTCGAGTACATTGATAAACTGGCATAATTTACAGCAGATTGGTGACATTACTTTTGATCAACGCGTCATATCATTGCAACTTTCTCCCATTGAAATTAGTATGAAAAATCTACTCGGACATACATCACAGTAGATTTTTTATAGCCATTTAAGTTGGAGATGTTGGATCGATAGTATGATAGATATGATACTAATTGTATTGTCAAACTATGGTGTAGATACTAAATATACAAGGGGGGGTGTGAATTGTATTATTTAAAAATTCCTTAAGGAAATTTTGTATAAACAAAATTCACAACACCTCTAGGTTCTAATAACTTGATTGAATCCGGGAATAAAACTTAACAAAATTTTACAACAACAAAGATTCTACCATAAAGCGTATAGAATCCTATTTAATCAGAGTACAAGTATACAGAAGTATAAGATAATTATACATTCCTCAACAACCAAAATTACAGCGAAAAAAAACATAAAACACTACAAGTAACAAGTAGTAAATAATTTAACCCAAAGGGAAGGGTATCCAACAACCTTGGATAAAGGCCCCTTGATTTATAATTTCAAGGAAGTCTATCTTACCCAAACCCAGGTAAGACCTAAATCCAAAGATCAATATCTATCTTGCTATCCCTGAAATCCCTCGATTTGTAAGGAAATAGGGACCTCTTACTTCACAACCCAAAGTCTCTGATTTTAAGAAAATCACACCTCTGCACAAAGCAATTATGCACGAAGAAACATTTGAACAAGCCGTTCAAACTTTCTGTATGAAGCCTGAGAGTTTATAAGAGCCTCTCTCTCTAGAAATCACTTTAACAACATGTAATCTCTAGATTCAATAACTTGTTATAAGCTCTTTCAAATGAGCTCCTATTTATAGGCACGACTCCAACGGTTGGCTCCCTCCACCAATGGTCATATTTTTTCTTGAATTTTAGAGGGACCTGTACATGTGTCACTCAAACAACGGTTAGTTAGTAACTGAATGCACAACATCATTTTATAAGAGTAAGCAAGAATATGGTTACTTAAGAAAATTCAATTTTCGAATGTAAGTAAAAATGAATGTTCAGAGTCTAACCAAAAATACCTTCAGTATCTATAATATAAGGATATTTGGATTCTATTTTCTAAGGAATTCAGAACCTGAATATTATAGAATTTTAGAGTCTAAATATCAAGGAAATTCAGAATCTGAATTTACAAGAATTTGGAACCTGATCTAAGAAGGTTCAGAATCTGAATTCATAATAATTTGGAGTTTTAACTCAGAATAGTTCAGATTCTAAATTCAAAGAATTTAGAGTTAGAACTCACAAGAGTATAGATTCCGAATTCAGAGAGTTCGGAACCTGAATTCGGATCCTGAAAACAGAATGATCTATATCTATATATTATATGATTATGAGGTTTTGGATACAAAACCGAATTTTATACTTAGAAAAAATGAACAATGAAAAACATGGTAATGATAAATTTCCTTGGGAAAGGAAATTTTCCCTACGAAAGTAACACATAGGGTAAAATGAAATTTTCTTTAAGATAAGATGTTTTTGATTTTCAAAATAAGAAGGAATGGAAAAGACATAAGGAAACTTTATTGACTCAATAATCTTTCCAAACATGAAGGAATAGAAAATTCATAAGGAAACATTATTCACTCAACAATTTCCCCATTTTTGGAAAGAAAAAACATCCTTACAAAAAAGAATATAATGACTTAGAAAATATTTTTCTAGACTTTGAAAATAAAACATATCTCCCTTAACACATGAGCCATGATGAATATGACTAAATATCCCTTAAGCTTTGGAACACTAAGAATCGTATTCTAGATTTCTAGAATGAGATTTTTCATTATCTTGAATATGGAAATCTTTATAATAAAAAAATCCCCCTTAAATAAACTCCCCCTTACTTAGGGATATATCTTCTTTTCTTATAATTATTTTTCCTTTCTCCCCCTTTGTGATTTTCCAAAATAAATTTGTGGGAATGGAAAAGAAATTATGATACCTGAAATATTAGTACAGAACATCTAAAAGACAAGCAACCAAATATTTCATTATGATAGGAAAAATTTATACAAGAAAGAAAAATACAAAAAAAGATCGGATTGGTTCTATCATCCTTCCTTTTCCTTGGGAATCAACTTTTTCACAATGGTTTTCAGCTTTTTGAGATCCTTCCAATCTTCCTCACCTCGCTTTAGAATCTGATCCTGATACTCAGCTTTCATTTTTAAAGCTTTGATTCTATATTCCTAAGCCTTCAGAGCCTCTTCCTGATCCTTCAAGTCTTCTTCCTACTTGACAAGCTTTTCTTCTATCTCAATCCTTAGATCTATTTCTCTATTCTAGCTTTGGGAAATAGATTACTGTTTCCCATTCAAATATTTTACTTCTTTCAACCGAGTATTCTTCTCAAGAGTTAGTTTTTTCTCAAAGCTACTCGTGAAATCCTTGATCTTACCATATTAAATGCCAAAAGTCTCCTTGACACCATCTTAGAACTAATAAATTTCTCTCACATCTTCAACTATCTTCTTTGACTAGCCAACCATTTTCTTACAGGACCTTTTGAGGTCATCATAGTTAATGAAGAAATTATTGAACTCAGCTTCAAGCTTTAAACACTTATCCATCACCATGGATACTAAATCCAATTTCTAATTTAGTGTGTGTTGAAGTATCTAGCATCTAGAGTCTATGCTTGGAAGAATCGGAATAGTCCCAACAAGATTCTTCAACGACTGAACAACAAAATCATGTCCAAGGGATGATGATTCTGAATCTGAAACTTTTCTAGGTGAGGGATCTTTCTCTAGCTCAGCAAGTTTCCTCTTTGAATATCCACCAACTTCCTTATTCTTTATCACAACTTTAGTAGGTGTATCAACAACCACATGTTTACCCTTATCAGTTTTTGGAATGGCTTTCTCATCTAGAGATTTATGTTCACTGTCAGACAACTGACCAATATTATCTTCATCTATGTCTTCTTTCTCATCTCTTGCTTCATCATCATCAGGATGAATGAAGTCATGATTAGAACTTTCTTCCTTAGAGAGATTATTAACTTCATCTTCGCCCTTCTTATCCTCTAATTTCCCATATTTCCTAGGTGTAGCTAACTTTGAGGATTTTGCTTCAGAGGTTTGGATTCATAGCTTCTTGGATGGACTTTCCTTCTCATGGAAATCTTCAACCTGCTTAATCAAATATGTGGTGTCACCACTAACTTATTCTCCCTCTTCTTCTTCTACTTCTTCTACTACTTTTTCTTTGACCTTTTCCGGAGTCACATACATTTTCCTGGAGTCATGAGTAAATCTTATACCAAGAAATATTATTGTACCAGAATGATCTCTAATTCTTTCTCAGTATCCCTTAGAAGGGATTACACTATCTCGGCTTTAGTCATCTTCTTCTTTAACTTCTTTTCTTTATCTTGCTTTTCAAGATCCTCAGCTATCTTCTCTTTCAAAGCATTTGATTCTGAAGGATCCAAGAAAAACTATGGATCCCCTACTTTCCTTTTTTCCTTGTCTTCCCTCCACATAGCTACTACCTCATCTGGATAGGCTTTTTTTCTTCTCAGGCTTTGGAGGTGTGGATTGGAAATCCTTAAATTTTGGGGTTTTTCCTTCCTCTTCTACATTCTTTAATTTCCTCTTCTTTCCATCCTTTTTGGATGGTTCAACCACTTCTTTTTTCTTCGGAATTTCTTCAGATTCTTCTTCATATAGGTCATAAAATTCTCTGGAATCCTTAGAAAAATCGATGTTCATCCTCTTTAGAGTATCATCACTAACTAGCATGACTTTTCAATTCCATGGCTTTGAGCTACACGGAATTTTAAAAGATTCTAAGCACCAAACAATTAACTTGGAAAGAATATATAGATACATGATTATCTAAGCCTTCAAGTTTCCATTCTTAATATTCTCAATCGTAATGAGAATATGCTTGACCAGATTGATCTTCCTTAGAATTACCAAAAAATCCAAGATATACATGTCACTTTTGTTCAATGTCTTTGTCACCTTTTCTCAGAACGATGAATCCTTGAACCAATAATTCGAGAATCAAATAGTTTTTAGACAAGTGAGAAATCTTCAGAGTCTTGACATCTGTAAGATCAAGGGACTCCATAGATCTCACCTTAACAAAGCTTCCTTTGACATCAGCAAAATTGTGAGAACAGAACTCAGCTTCCCCTCTGTATGGAACACCAACCAAACTGGCTGCCTTAGTATATTAAAGAGAATAAGTATTTCCATAAATCTTGAATGAAAACAAATCTCTACCTTATTTCTTAAATAAACTGACTAAACCATAAAACTCAGTTAGCAAATCTGGATACACTAAATCTTGAGCACCTGGATTTGATATGAAAACACTCTCCCATCAATTTAGCTTAATGTTTTTCGAGATAATTGAATCATACTTGTTGAAGAAGTTCAGATGCACCGACCTTTTTCTATATACCTACCAGTCCAAGATTGGCTTGATAGTAGACATATCTTTCTGAGAAGATTCTTATATAGACAATCAGAATTGAGAAACCCTTGAAAATACGGAATGAGCTTATGTAGAAGGTCAGAACTTCAGCATGCGAGAGCTTGAGAATTGGTGTGGGACAATCATCGGGGGGTCCTTTATATAGGCCTTTGATGCGACAGTTCATCTTTCAGAATCAATATAATGGATTAAAATCATTCTGATCAGATCTGATGGTTGATATGATAGCTACAAGGAAATCTTGTATCTGATCTTTTGATTTTTAATTAATAAAAACATTCCGATTTAAGGAAAAGAGAATCTGAAAAATTTAAAACAAAAGAAACTACCAGAAAGTAAAGGATGATTACAAAAACTCAGGAAAGGAAACATAACTTTCAAATTTCCAAGAAGATTATTCATATTGAGGAAAAAAATTTCTTGATGAACTTTAGAATCTAAAAAATTTTGATTACGAAAAAATTTGAAAACAAAAATTTCCATTACAAAAATTTTGAGTACGAAAATCTTCATTACAAAAATTTTAAGAATGAAAATCTTCATTACAAAAATTTTGAGTACGAAAATCTTCATTACAAAAATTTTGAGGATGAAAATCTTTATTACAAAAATTTTGAGTTTGAAAATCTTAATTACAAAAATTTTGAGTACGAAAATATTCATTACAAAAATTTTGAGTACGGAAATCTTCATTACGAAAATTTTGAGTACGAAAATATTCATTACGAAACTTTTGAGTATGAAAATCTTCATTTTGAAAATTTTGAGTACAAAAATCTTATTACAAAAAGATTTAAAAAAAATGAATACAAAAATTTTCATTATGAAAGATTTGAAAAATCTGACTACAAAAATTTCCATTACGAAAGATTTGAAAAATCTAACTACAAAAATTTTCATTACGAAAAATTTGAAAAACTAACATGAAAATGTACTCCCCCTATGAAAAGGAGTTTATTAATGTAAGGATATTGGTTTCAATAGAATTTTAAAAAGGAAGATAACCTTATGATTATTATTCCTAACTTCTGTTTACTGTATTAAAATCTATCATAGGGTAAATATTTTGTGAAAATATTAGCAAGTTGATCTTGTGTTCCGATAAATTGAAGAATGCTATCCCCTTTTTGTGTGTGATCCCTAAGAAAGTGATTCCTCATATCTATGTATTTTTGACGAGATTGATATGCATTATTTTTACTAATAGAAATGGCATTAGTATTATCACACAAAATTTGTGCTTTGGTAAAACTCATACCATAGTCTATGAGTGTGTGTTGCATCCACAATACTTGAGCACAACAACTTCCAGCTACTACATATTCAACTTCTAAAGTGGAAAGTGCTACTGAGTGTTGCTTCTTACATGAATAATAAACTGATTAATCTCTAAAGAAATGACAAGTTTCGGATGTACTCTTCTATTTTGTGTTGGGCCAAAAAGATCCATATGCACTAAATGTAATGCATCAGTGGTTGAGACTTCACCGACTGATTTAAAACTTGATTTATGTTTCTTACTATATTGACAAGTATCACAAACTTTTGAAGAATCAAATCTAAGCTCTGGTAGATCCTTAATTAGTCTTTTCTTAGATATTTTGCATAGGTTCCTAAGGTTACAGTGTCCTAGCATTCTATGCCACAACCAAGAATGATCTTCCATTTCACTAAGGCAAGGTAGATCTTGGTTCCTCAGGTCTTTTAAGTTTAGTGTGTAAACATCCTCTTCCTATTGGAAGAAAGTATAAACTCTTACTTGGAAGTGTGTACTAAGAACTTGTCATTCCTAAAATTCACAAGGTAACCTTTATCACATAATTGACTTATGCTAATGATATTGTACTGAAAACCCTCAACAAATAAAACATTTGAAATCAATGTTTTTACAAGAAGAACGATGTTACCTATACCAATAATTTCTCCCTTAGCATTATCTCCGAAAGTTACTTTCCCTGCTTTCATCTTGATAATATTTTCAAAGTAGTTTTTGTTATAAGTCATATGCCCGGAACATCCACTATCCATGTACCAAGTATTTCTATTGGTACTTTCTTTATTTTCCCAAAAAATAAGAATGTTAGACTTTTAGAATCCAAACTTTCTTGGATCCGGAATTGATAGACTATAAAATTTTGGGTATCCACATTTGTTTAGAAAAATAATCTTTATGAAACCTAATAGATTTAACATTATTAAAAGAACAATTTTTTTCCAATTCCCACCACTTTGAAATTTAGTACAAAAGGGGCTCTAGATGGCATAAAATAGTTGTTTTTGAAAACATGTTTTCTGTGAGTATAACCTACTCCAGTAGTATTTCTTTGAGGTTTGATTTGAGAACACATCTTGTCAAAATTTTCTTTACGAGAAGTAAAGTTTGAAAGAAGTTTATTAAGGGAATATATTTCAAATTTTAGTCTTATAACTAAATTCCTATCCTCAGGAATTATTTCCTTAGAGTTATATTTTTCCTCAAAAACATTTATTTTTAAAATAGCATTCTTAATATCTTTAGAAAGTTTTCCATTTTCAGAATTTACTTAATTAAGGTATTTAGAAAGTTTTTCTATAATCTCATCCTTATCTTTATGATCTCTAGAGAGGTCTGATATCTCTTTTGTGAGAACTTATTCTCTAGTATTTTCCTTGTCTAATTTATTATAAATTTTACAATTTTTTGCTTCTAACAACTTAGAAAATCTAGATACTTATTTATAAGAAGGTATTTCTTCATTATTTGAAGATGGAGTATCTTAATTATAAGTAATATCTTCAGAATAATAATTCTTATCAAGAGATAAATTTGTTAAAGCCTCAGTAGAGCATACCTTGGCCGTAAGACAAGTATTTGGGAAAGAAGTAGTAGTAATGAATCTGATATTTTTCTATGCTGATGATTCATATTCAAAATATTCACTTCATGAAGAGTCTCCATAGCTATCACTCCAAATATAGTTTTATTTAAGACTTTTCTTGTGCTTCGAACGATATAACTTCTTATTTTTTCTATCTGAATTCCTTTCCTTCTTTTCCTTCTTTTTTAATAGAGGGTAATCAGGTCTGATATGACTTGCTCTTCTACATTCATAACAAGTAACTTCCCCATCTTTCATTTCTTTATAGTCTCTCTTCTTGAACTTATTTTGGAAGTTCTTCTAAGCTACTATCTTATTCATTATTTGAGCAAGATTAGCTAATTCATTCTCATAATTTTCTATATCACTAGATTCTGAAAGAATAGTAAATTTCTTTGACTTTGATCTAGTTACTATTTCTGGAGTCTTGGGTTTCATATTTTTAGAAGTAGTTGTAAAAGAAACTCCTCCATTCCAATTCTTCTTTTTAACATTATCAGCATCTCTCTTCATTATAGTCTCATACTAAAGAAGAGTTCCAAACATCTCATCTAAGGAAATATGGGTGAATTTCCTGTTCTCATCAATTACTGTCCTCTTGGATTCCCATTCATTTAGCATAATGTATATGATCTTATCTACAAGGACCTCATCATACAAACCTTTTTCTCCCATAGACTATAATATATTCCTGATATTCATAAAACTAGTCTGAACTTTTCTTATAGGTTCTCCATAAGGAAAGTTAAAGCCATGGTATTCATCTCTCAACATAGATCTTCTTATCTCTATAACATTATGAGTACCAAAATGTGTAACTTAAAGTTTCTTTCAGATACTGTTTACAACTTTGCATGAAGATATTTGACTATAGATATTCCTAGTCATGGAACACAACAATGTATTTCTGACTCTGAAATTTTCTTAATATTCTTATTTCTCCTGATTAGTAAAAGTTCTCAATTTTATATCAGGAATATTATAGTCTCCTATCATCATTAGGTAGTTATCAAATCAAGTGTTAATAAAAAAAATTCTTCATCCTATCTCTCCAATACTCATAATCATTTCCATAAAAAATAGGAGGTCTGGTAGGATTTAGATTGTCAATAGAACCAACATTTAAACCTGCCATCTTAAGGAAAATCATTCTACACAAACTTGTTAGTAATAAAAGTTTGTAAACAAAAGAAAATATTCTTTAGTAAGGAAAATAAAACTAGAGTATCTCTATGAAAAATATGAATCCAAACTTTATGGGTCCGAAAAACTGATTCTGAAAAATTGAAGAAGAAGATTTCTCTTCTGAATCTAATCGTGGGATTAATTTGGATTGAACCAAAAATCTGAAGCTAATTGTTGGATTGGTTCAGGGTAAAAGGTCACCTCCTTTGATACCAATTGTTAGATTGATAGTATGAAAGATATGATACTGATTTTAGTATCAAACTATGGTGCAGATACTCAATATACAGAGGGGTGAATTGTATACTTTAAAAATTTCTTAAAGAAATTTTGTATAAACAAAATTCACAACACCTCTAAGTTCTAATAACTTGATTGAATCCGGAAATGAAACTTAACAAAATTTTAAAACAACAAAGATTATACCTTAAAGCGTATAGAATCCTATTTAATAAGAGTACAAGTCTAAGGAAGTATAAGATTGTTATACTTTCCTCAACAACCAAAATTACAGAAGAAAACAAACATAAAACACCACAAGTAACAAGTAGTAAATCTTTTAACCCAAAGAAAAGGGTATCCATCAACCGTGGATAAAGGCCCCTTGATTTATACTTTCAAGAAAGTCTGTCTTACCCAAACCTAGGTAAGCCCTCAATATGAAGATCGATATCTATCTTGTTATCCCCACAAGCCCTCGATTTGTAAGGAAATCAACACCTATGACTTCACAACCTGAAGTCTCTGATTTTAAGGAAATCACACCTCTGCACAAAGCAATTATTCATGAAGAAAAGATTGAACAACCCGTTCAAACTTTCTGCATGAATCCTGAGAGTTTATAAGAGCCTCTCTTTCTTGAAATCACTTCAACAACATGTAAGCTCTAGATTCATCAACTTGTTATAAGTTTTTTCAAATGAGCTCATATTTATAGGCACGACTCCAATGGTCGGCTCCCTCCTCTAACAATCATATTTTTCCTTGAATTATGGAGGGACCTGTACACATGTCACTCAAACAAAGGTTATTTAGTAACTGAATGAAAAACATCATTTTATAAGAGTAAGAAAGAATATGGTTACTTAAAAAAAATCAATTTTCAGAATGTAAGAAAAAATGAAAGTTCAGAGTCTAACCAAAAATACATTCAGTATCTATAATATAAGGATATTCAGATTCTATTTTCCAAGGAATTCAGAACCTGAATTTTATAGAATTCCAGAGTCTGAATTTCAAGGAAATTAGGAATTTGAATTTACAAGAATTCATAACCTGAACAAAGAAGGTTCAGAATCTGAATTCATAAGAATTCGGAGATTGAACTCAGAGTCAGAACTCATAAGAGTTCGAAGTCTGAATTCAGAGAGTTTGGAACCTGAATTCAGATCTTGAAAACAAAATTCTCTATATCTAAGTATTATATTATTTCAAGGTTTTGGATAAGAAACCAAATTTTATACTTAGACAAAATGAACAATGAAAAACATGGTAATGATAAATTTCCTTGGGAAAGGAAATTTTCCTTATTAAAGTAACACATAGGGTAAAATGAATTTTTTTAAGATAAGGTGTTTGTGATTTTAAAAACAAGAAGTAATGGAAAATTCATAAGGAAAACTTTACTCAACAATCTCCCCAAACATGAAGGAATAGAAAAGTCATAAGGAAACCTTATTGGATCAGCATGAGAAAGTTGCAAGGTGGTGAGCCATAAAGAAAAGAGGCTCTTTTGCCTGACGACTCACCACCTTGAAACTTTCTGTTACTAAAATCAATATGAAAAGTATGCTCCGATGTGTGAATATTCATTTTTGTATGAATGATCATGGAGAGTAGCACAGAGAGGCCTCCCTTCTCTCCATCCTCTTGCATACAAAAATGGATATTTTTACGTCGAAGAAGAGTTTTCATTGTGATTTTAGTCGTAGAAAGTTACAAGGAGATGATTCATCAGGAAAAATAGTTACCATAAATCTGTTGGAAATCGTGCCACTGGTAATTAAAAATAATTAGTACAAAATACTTCAAAATAAAAATAATTAGTGTTAACTAGTATAAATTTTTATAAATGAGTGTAGATTAGTATAAAATCTTAAAAAATAGTATAAATAACTATAAATAATAAAAATTATTATAAATATATATAAAATAGAATTTAATTGTGCTCTATTTTTTTGGATAGTGTTTATATAATATATAATTATACAAAATAACTAATTATATCATATTTTTTTTGAAAAATATTGAACGAGGAAGTAATAAATAGTCATTATTATATGATCTTTATTGGATAAATCAATACCAGAATTAAAATGGTTCTAGTTAAAATCCTGTATATATTGAGGGTGTTCAATCTTACTTATTATTTTCATAATCGAAACCAAAATTTGTTTCAGAAGGGATAATTAATTTTCCTTGTAAAAAATGTGCTATGAGGATGTATGACTCATTTGACAACGTTGGAGGTCATTTATTGCATTTTGGTGTTCAACCAAATTATGTTTTTTTTGGTATGAACATGGGGAATGTAGTTATAGAGAAGGTACTAATAATTTGGTTCCAGATCTAGCATAGTTTCAAAATTTAGTACATGATGTGGCGGGTCCATCTGTTCAATAAAACGAAACTCAGGATGTCATTGATTTAACTATCGAGTTGGAACCACCCCATTTATATGAGTTTTTGAGGTCTTGTGAGGATGCATTATATCCTGGTTTCAAGATAATAAATTTTGAAGTAGTTGGTAATTTTATGGCTATTAAATTAGATAATTTAATGTCAAATAGTTGTTTTGATCAGATATTATCTTTGTTAAAAACACTTTTATTGGAAGGAAATGTGTTTTCTACAAATTTATATGAGGGAAAGAGGCTGGTTCGTAATCTGGGTCTTGTTTTTCATAAGATTCATGCATGTTCAAATAACTGCAGATTATATTATGGTGAAAATGAGTCATTGGATAGATGTTCTACATATGGAAAATCAAGGTATAAAGAATCTCAACCAGGGAAATCTGGATTTATTCCTATAAAACAATTGAGATATTTTCCACTCACACCCAGATTGAAACATTTATTTATGTCTCATAACACAAAATCATTGATATGATGGCACAAATCCAACATTTGAACTTGTGAAATATTAAATAATCCCTATGATTATGATTCATGGAAACATTTTTACCAATTTCATCCATCTTTTTCATTAAAATCCCAAAACTTGCGATTAGGTCTTTCTACTGACGGGTTTTGTCCATTTAGTTCTTAGGGTAGTCAGTATTCATGTTTTTCTATCTTTATAACTCTATGAAATTTACATACATGGATGTTGATTAAGGATACATGTATCTTTTTGACCTTATTAATTCCAAGACATCCAAAAAAGAATATCGATGATTATTTGAAACCATTTATTGATGAGTTAAATTTACTGTGGAGTAATGGTGTAAGTATATATAATATTGCTGCGAAAAAAATCTTCTCACTGAAAGATGCATTGATGTAGACAATTAGTAACTTCTTACCATATGAAATGTTATCTAGAAGAGTACACGTGGTCAAAAACAATATCTGTACCGTTTGAGAGATGGAAAATCATTTATCATTTTCAATGGAAAAACCTTGTTTTTTCGACTGTCATTGCAGATTTCTTCCAACTGATCATCCTTTTTAAAGAATCAAGTATCATTTTAGAAGAGGATGAGTTAAAAAATATGGTCCTACAACAATGATATCAGGTACAGAGTTAAAATAAATTTTCCCTTCATTACCTCCCATCGCATTATGACCAACAATAAACCAATATAAAATTAATGGGTTTGGAAAAGATTATAATTGGATAAAACAAATAATTTTTTGGGATTTTACATATTGGTCTGATTTGTTGGCCCGTCACATGTAGTATGTAATTCATATTGAGAAGAAATATTTTGATTATTTATTTCATACAGTTCAGGATACACCAGGTAAGACCAAAGATAATGTAAATGCATGATTAGATCTTTCCCAAATTTGCAAGTGACCAGAACTTATACTATTTGAAATTGTCAGATCATGAAGTTAATGAATCCAAAAGCAGCATGTACAATTTCTAGAGATATTAACTTATTATTTTTTAATTGTATTTCATATTTGAGACTTCCAGATGGTTATGCTTCCAATTTGGGAATATGGGTTAGAAATGGTCATATTAAGAGATTGAAAAGTCATGACTATCATGTTTTAATGGAAAGACTTCTACCAATTGGATTAATAGGTTTGTTAAATCCTATTATTTGGCACGCGCTAACAGACATGTAATATTTTTTTAAGACATTTGTGAGTCAAATACAAAATACGATGCAGTAAGAAAACTATTAGAATAAGTCATTTTAATTTTATGTAAACTGAAAGAAATATTCCCTCCAGTTTTATTTGACTCAACGAAACATTTGATATTACATTTTTTGCATGAAAAAAATGTGGAGGTCTGATACAATTATGATGGATATACCCAATCATTATATTCATGTAAAAATTGAAAAAAGTACGTAACAAAGCATCAGTTGAAGGCTCAATTAAAGAATATTATTTGTAAGAGGAAATTTATTTTTTATACCCTCATTACTTTAATTCTGAATATGCTTCAAAACACAACCACATGAGCAGTAACAAGGGAAATGATGATGATGACATGATAAATCCATTATTAGTTTTCAATTATCCCAAACCTCGGTGGAGTTCATGAACAATGGATTTTAGATGATGAACATCACATAGATCATACATATATTCTTCTCAAATGTGAAGAAATGACACCATTTGTACTGTGAGTGCTCATATAACTTATTGTATAATTTTTGTAATAGTACATTAATATTATTTTATTTATAGGTTATAAGATAATAATATCAAGAAATAGATTCCACAAATTATAGTATCTGCTCTTGAAGAACATCGCCAATTTCATTTCCCTACTAGTTTCAAAAACTGGTAATATAAATTATTTTTTCTTTCACTTAAAAAATCATTTTAATACTTTTTATAATGATAATTATTTTACAAATTTTCAAGTATCTCAACATGCTGATAAAATTGATAATCAATTGTGTATTTTGAGTAGTACACCATCCAAAATGGTTAAATATTAAAATTCATATGTGGTTAATGGTATTATATTTTATACAAGTGCATATAGGGAATTAAAAAATAATTAATAGTGGTGTTTTATTGAGAGGATCTCATCATAGAGAAACTGACATTGAATTTTATGGAATGATGGAAGAAATCATTGAATTGTGTTATCTGGGAAAACATTACATAACGATGTTTAAATGTCAATGGTTGGATACTGTGAAAGGCTTGTGAGTTCATCTAATCTATGGAATAGTTGATATTAAATATAAAAGTTTTCTTGTATTAAATGAATCATTTTTATTGGATTATCAGGCACATCAAATATATTATGAAAATTATTGTTCTACTTAAAGGGATTTGGATGATTAGTGGAGCATAATAAAAATTAAATCTCAAGAGAATTAGTTTACTGAAAGTGAATGTGGTTCCACTGATGTTCACAGAATTAAATTTTTTAAAGAGACTGCTCTAAATCCATTATTTTCACGACAAGAAATGAATATTTTTGATGACACCCCAAAATTAAGGGATGATGGTGGTGATGATGATAATGATATTACAACTGAATTTGAAATGAAGAGAGATGATAAAACTGAAACTAATATAGAAATTGGTGATGCTGAGGAGGAATATGAAGACATTGACATTTACAACTATGAAGATGGGGTTGAAGATGAATATTGACACAGTTAAATACTTGTTATAATCATATATAATATATATAACTATATATAATAGTTGTTTTAAACTTTTTTCAAACAATAACCACTTCATGTTTCAGATGGACGATGATTTGTATCATCTTTGCAGGAGGCCGATCTACCTTTGGACAAGCAGGTTGTCAGATCATCAGACCCACAAACTGCTATCAATTCAGGGGGTACTCGAAGGGGGTGTGGTCTTTCCTGACTGATGATTCCTGACCCTATCCCAAAGTGACATCCACATCTTGAGTTAGATCCTTGAACAAAAAGGTATGTTTATCTATTTATTTTAGTTAGTTTTCATTAATTTATTTATATTTTAATTGTTGGGTTAATTGTTATTTTTCCACATATTTACACATATAGCTATTGGAAAATGGAACCATATACTGTGAAATTATTTTACTGATGCATGGGTGTCATGGGATCGGATTCCCATTAATGTACAACACCGCATGTTTGAGCATTGGATGGTATGTAAATAAATAATATTTATTTTGAAATTAATATAATTAATATCTTGATTTAATAATTTTTTTTGTAGGGTTTATGGTATCCCATTGATGAGAGCATGTGTAAGGCTATCCAGAAGGCATGTTAGAGTGCTATGCTTCCGCGTTGCACTCAATTTTTTCATAATTTGAAAAGAAAAGCAATGGAGAATGCCAAATTCATAGAGTTTGATGAGACATATCACATCCACTGACCTGATTATATTTCATCTCAGGTTTGGGATGGATTATGTACACACTGGTTGAGTAGGCAGTTTTAGAGTAGATTATCAGTAGGTTGACAAAATCGAGGGAGACAGGAGGTAACACATCGAGCAGGTAGTCGTACATTCAGTACGCATAGGGAGCATATAGTAAGTATATATATTTTTTATATATTTTATATAAATTTAAATGTAAATGGTTTATTTTTTATTCATATAGGGTGTTGCATATCCTGATATTATAGAATATGACGTTTATAGGAGGATGTACAATGATCTAGCCACTAGAGAGATTTGAGGTTCTATCCAGCGTCCAATTATGGTCAATATAACATTTTTTGAGTTTCAAATTTAAATACTAATAATATTTTAACTATTTTAATTTTAAATTGGAATTGAAGGAGTCATTTAAGGCTGTGACATCTTAGAAACATGGTGAGAGTTAGGTCAACACCGATGGTCAGACCAGTGCCCCTGATTTGATAAGGCAACATGGATGAAGGAGACCATGTATGCCTTTACGAAATGTCGAGTTGTTGGTATCGACTCTTGATTGATCTCTGGGGGTTTTATGGAAACTCTATGATGTGGGGGTCCAGCTCGAGAGGAGATAACATAGTGACATCATCATCTTATACATAGTATGAGGAGCTATTGGGATCTCAAAGTGAGCTTATAGAGACTATCCATTTGAAGAAAGAGGAGATGCATCAGTGGTAGTAGAAACAATAGTAAGAGTTACTATGATAGAAGAAACAATAGTAATAGGAGATGCAGGATGAGATGATTCAATGAAGAAATTAGTAGGAGCAGTAGTAGATGGAGTACATGGGATGTCTGACTCACAGATTAGGGATGGAGCTCCCTCTACCATCTCCTCCAGCTCCTCTAGATGACCACCCCGCTCAGTGATGTATTTCTTTTATAATAAAACATTGGAATGAATTTTTTTTGTAATATTAACTATTTAATGTTTTAAATAGTGTGTTTTTTATAATGTCTCAAATATTACAGTTTTTTATTATTTGTTTAATTTTTTATTATATTTATTATTTTCTTAATTAAGATATTTTTATATTTTTGTGAATACCGAGGTTTTTATTATATTAATAATATTAATATTATTATTTCATTAATAATAATAATAATATGATTATATTATTTAATTATTTTATAATTAATTTTATTTTATGAATATTAATATTATTATTTAATTTATATTACTATTATAATATTGTTACTAATCTTATCTTATAAATAATTTTATTGTAATAATATTAATATTATGATTTCACTTATATTAATATTATATTATTATTAATATTATTTATTTTATTTATTTTTTCAATTTTTCCAACTATTTGCGATGGGACCGTCACAAATACTAATTGCAATGATTCATCACAAAACTTTTTTTTTATTGTCAGAGTATTTAAGATAGTCCATCAAGAATACTAATTGTGATGGTCCCTTGAAAAGATGTTTTTAAAAAAGTTTGGAAAATTATTTGTGATGAGTGGATGGCCCATCACAAATAGGTTTTTAAAAACTCATCGAACCTATTTGAGACGAAGTCATTGACTATCGTAAATAATAACATTTTTTGATGGTTCATCTCAAAAATATATATTTACGATTCCCTTTTCCACAACGGGCCATTTTCGAAGAGATCCTATCGCAAATCTCCCGTCACAAAAAGCCTTTTTTCTAGTAGTGGAGAGAGAAGTTTATCAGTGGTGGAAACTGATCAAGAACATGAAGATAAGGTTTGAGGTGGAAAACATAGGATGTGAAGGCAACAAAATGGTCTCTTTCATCAATTATTTTCCTCATACCCTCAAGAACAAAATGGAGAGGGAATTCCTTTAGTTAAAACAAAGAGAAAATGAATTATTGGGGACTTATGAGATGAAATTTACAAGGATTTCACGTCATGCTTAAATATTTTTCATCGATTTTGATGGGAATATTGATCGATTATTTGGAAGACTGTGACCCCAACTATGGAAATATTTGGAAATCCAAGACTTTTGGAGTTATATAGATTTATTATGATGTGCATTCTAATTTGAAATGGAGTTTAGAGTTTCCTAGGGGAATCATGGATATAATTATAAAAAGAGAATATTGGAACAAAATTTTGGGATGAATCTGAATTAAAATAATGTAAAGAATACCATGTGAAACAAATGAGGGATGGAGCATTTGGAAAATTGTTTTAAAGAATGTGTAAGGTACTACAAGTGTGGAATATATGGAATTATTTCTTAAAACTATCTTGGATATATAAAGATTAAACATATTAATTCCAATGACAAAGGAAAGATGATGCAAGTACAACATGATATACAATTATTCAAATGTGTGGAACTTGGGAATTTCACAAACCATTATCTAGATCAGAAGATAGTACTGGGAAACCACTATCAACAACCACAATGGAAAAGGGAGAAATGGTTATGCTTTATCAAATTTGTTAGATGAAATCAAGGATCAGAATAATGATATGTATAGTACACTCATCATACACTCAAATATAGAAAGTAAAATATTTGATTATTTTTCTACACATTGTTTTATTTCATTAATGTTTTCAAATAACATCAAGTTAAACCCTACACTTCTATTGGTAGAGTTGTCTGTTAAAAATCCTAGAGGAAATATACAAGCATCAGGGATATATAGGGATTCCCCTATTAACATTGGTTAGTAAATTTAATATGAAAAATTGGAAATCATTACAATGGTGGGCTTTTAAATAATACTTGGGATGTATTGGTTTTCAAATTATAATTTCAAGATCAACAGTAGAAGTAAGGATATTTTAATAGTATTAAAAGGAAAACCTCTAATCATCTTCAAAGGAGATGTTTTCTAGCCCAAGTATTTCCAAGAACCACTTTATTTCTCCTTCTTTATGTAAATGATTGGTGAGGAAGAGGAATAAAGATAAAGACTAAATATTAGAGATGTTCCCATTGTTTTATAATACATTTATTTATTTCCTGAATAGTTATTAGGACCTCCCCCCAAATTAGAGGTAGATTTATCAATTTATCTAATACCTAGATCCAATCCAATATCAAAGACCCCAAATTAAATAGAATATGTGGAGTTAGAGTAATTAAATAAGAAAATTCAAGATTTTTTGGAGAAGGGTTTTGTCCAACCAAGTGTATATCCTTAGGGAGAACATGTTCTCTTTTTAAAGAATAAGGGTAGATCAATGCACATGTGAATTGATTATAGAGAACTTAATTGAATCATAGTGGGGAAAAAATATCCACATACAAGTATTGATTATTTTTCAACCTACTTTATAGAGATAAATTATTTTATAATGTTGATCATCTATTCAATTATCATCAATTTAGGTTGAAGAAAGAATGTATCCCAAATATTTCCTTCCAAACAATATATGGACATTATGAGTTTTATGTTATTCCATTTGGCTTGGCTAATGATCCTACCATATTAATAGATTTTATGAATAGAGTATTTATGAACTACCATTATAATTTCATTGAGGTATTTAATAATGATATTTTGATACATTCTAAAATCTGTGAGGAGGATAAAGATCATATAAGGGTTATATTATTAACTATGTTGAAGGATAAGTTGTTAGGTAAATTCAGAAAAAGTGAGTTCTAGTTACAATTATTTTAATTATTGGGAAAAATTATGCCTTGTGAAGGAATCTTAATGGATCCATTAAATACAATTTCCATATAGGAGTGTCTATATCCTACAATTATAACTTATATTTATAGTTTCCTTATTTTATCAAGATATTATAAAAATTTTGTGAAAAAATGTTCATGGATTTTTAATAATTTGACAAAATTAACTCAAATGGGAGTAAAGTATATCCAGAAAAGAAGTATGAAAAAAGTTTTCATGAACTAAAGAAGAGGTTGGTTGGTGAACATCTGCTAACTTATCCCTCTAATGGGTAATGATTTTTCATTTATTGTGATGAATCATTAAAACATCTTGGATGTTTACTTATGGAAAATGAAAAGGTGATTCCTTAGTCATCATGATAATTAAAACATAGTGAATATAATTATCCTACCTATGATCTAGAGTTTGAAATAGTTATATTTGAATTAATGATATGGAGACACACTCTTTGTTGGAAAAAATGTGATATATGTACATGTCACCAATGTTTGAATTATATATTTACATATAAGGAGCTCAACATGTGGAAGTAAATATTATTATAGATAATCAAGGACTATGATTGTTTTATTAATGACTATCCTAGAAAGGAAAATAAGGTAACTGATGCTCTTAGCATAAAAAACTACCACTCTATCAATGATAAGGATTGAAAAAGAACATATATTTATGGATATGGAAAGTACTGATCTATAAATGATATTAGTAGAAAATACATCATACCCAGCCCAGGTGATTGCCAAACTATATATCTAAAAAGGATTAAAGAGGAAGAAAGGGTTGATTTGGGACTTAAAAACAAGTTGAAATTAGTGAAGGATGAGAATCTTGATGATTTACATATTGATGAATATAGTTTATTATGGGTTGGATTTGGACTTTATGTGCCTTCATCACCTGATATATAGAAATAGCTATTGGAAAATGCACATAAATCATCCTTCTCCATCCAACCTGTAAGTACCATGATGTATTTTTATCTTAGAGAGAACTTATGGTGGGACAATATGAAGAGGGAGATCACAAAGTATACCTCAAATTGCTTGGTATGTCATCAAGTTCAAGAACAAAAACATAATTCAACGGAGAGTATTAAACCATTTACCATATCCACATGAAAATAGGGGAAAATCACCATGGAATTCATCACTAGTCTATTGATGAAATCCAAAGGAAGTAATGTAACATGGGTTGGGGTGGATCGAATCACCAAGACCACCCACTTCATCACTTTTTAAGAATATTTCTCCCTTGAAAAAATTTCAAGATATACATAAAAGAAGTGGTGAGGCTACATGGGATATAACTTTCAATCCTTTCCAACCATGATTCAAGGCCTACTTATAAATTCTAGAGTTTTCTTTAAAATGATTTAAAAATTGAATTGAATTTTGGTATGGAAGATCACCCCCAAAATGATGGAAAATTTTAAAGGACCATTATTACCCTTGAAGATAGGTTGAGATCCTGTTCAATGGAATATAAAGGTGGATGGGATCAATATCTCTCATTAGTTGAGTTCTCATATAAAAATAGCTTCCAATCAAGTATTCAAATGACCCCATATGAAGCTATTTTTGGGAAGCAATGTTGAACTCCTACTTTTTGGGATGAAGTTTATTAAAAAAATCTACTTGTACTTGATCTTGTGAAAGAGATGATAAAAAAGGTTTAAGCAATCCAACAACACATAAAAGATAATCTAAGTAGGCATAAGGGTTATCATGAAAACCATATAAGGGATAAGGATTTTGATGTTGGAGACAAGGTTTTCCTTTGAATATCACCATGGAAGACATTCATGTAGTTTTCAAATAAAGAAAAACATAGCCCTAGGTATGTTGGACATTTTAAGGTACTTGATCACATAGGTGCAGTGACCTATAAACTATCACTTCCACTAATTATTTAAGTTAATTATGTCATCCACATATCACTTTTGAGGAAGTAATACTTTATACTACACATGTACTAAATCAAGAGGTGGTACAAATGGAGAATGAACCCTGTTATAAGGAGAATATGATTAAGATCTTGGACCCTAGTGACACATTTCTACGCAATAAGACAACTCACCTTGTGAAAGTTCTATGAAGTAACCATAAATATGATGATGAAACATGAGAATAAAATGAAAAAAATGAGTCAAAATTACCCTATTGTATTCTCAAGCAAGAATATGAGTTGAAATTTTGGGGAAAAAATTCTTGGGGGGGGGGGAATGTAATGACCTGATTATTTTTTTCTTCTTTTAATAAATTATATATTTCCCATCAAAAATTTTATTATTTCTTAAAATTGAAGCACATAGAACTAATTTTAAATTTCATAAAAACTTTACACATCATGTGCTAATATGAACTAGTGAAACTAGGAATAGTAAATGAATGGAAAAAATAAACTAGAAACTAGAAACACATTATTTATTTATTTAATAATGTTATATTCAGTCTACAACAATACCCAATATAATACTGAATATTGAAATAGGAATAATAATATAGGTTAGATAATGTAAAATATAAAAATTCAGGTTTCCTTGATTGTAAGATCCATAATTTTTATGGATTTGAATCAAAAATTATTTAAGGTACTCTTTTTCCCTTTATTTGAGTACTTTTTGTTTGGGTTATAACATTGGGTGTGTTTGGGTGGAATTTTGAGAAAAATGAAAGAAAAAGGCATGTTCATGGTTGGTGCACGGTTAACAAAAACTATGGGTCCCAGACCAGATGTCCATATAAACCAAGGTAGAGGGGATTATCATGGTTTGCAAATGGTTTGGAAAATATTGCAACCTATAATAAGTAACCATGAACCCCTAATAAAAGAGGTGCATGGTTGGTGCACGGTTAAGCAAAACCATGTGCCCATCCTACCTAATCCTGTGTGAGAATTAACTAATCCTGAAAATTATTTTAAAAATTCCCTAAACCCCAAAACTCACCCATCTTGACCCCCATTCAACCCTAGGAGGTCTTTCACGAATTTGGAGCTCATAAAATGAATTCCAAGCCATCATGAACACCGTTCTTCATGAATCGAAGCCTAGATCGACGATCTTCTCTTCTCTTGGAAAGTAGATCCTATCCCGTTGCATTCCCATTCATCCACCTTACATCCATCATTCTTTAGTTTTGAATTAATCTTATCTTTTGATAGATCTAGATATTTATTTTGTAAATCTTGATCTAGGATTGTGGATCTAGATTTAGAATTAAGATATATTGTTTTCTTTAATAATTATTTAGGGTTTTGAGATTCTAATATAGAATTACATCGTTGTGCCACTCAATTTTTGAGGATTTCTATTGGGTGATTATTCATTGATGATTTGAGGTAGGTGGGGTGTAATTCAAATATCATAGTATTATTATCAATTACATGTATGTGATTATATAATTTCTAGAGTTTGTTTAGCGATTGGAATTCCAAATTGAATTAATTTATGTGGTCAATTAATTAATTGGGGAATTAGGGATTTGATTGAATAATGGAAATTGTGGAATAGGGATAATTAATTGGAAAATTAATTATCAAAGTATTGAATTGGGAAATTGGAGATAATTAATTGTTGGGTTAATCATCTAATTTTTGAATTGTAAATTGTGAATAATTAATTGGTAGATTAATTATTAGATTTTGAGTTTATGAAATGGTTAATTAATTGTTAAATTGATTAATGAAGATATGTGATTAATTAATTGGTGAATTTATTAATGGGAAGGAAATTATTAATTAATTTTTGAATTAATTAATGATAATTAACATTATTAATTAATTTTTTGAATAATTAATGAACTTGGATTAATTAATTTATGGATTAATTAATGGAAGTAGTGGTGGTTAAGTGTGATAATAGGATTAATGTTGTTTAATCATGGTTCATAAATGGGGTGTTAGAAAAGATGATCTATGCCAATGATATATATTCATGGTTGATAAATTATGTGTTATACATGACGATATATGCGAATGAAATTTATGAATGCTTGGTAAATGGGGTGTTAAACATGATGATACATCAGTGATCTTTATGCATGGTTTCTAAATGGGGTGTTAGAAATGATGATCTATTCCAATGAAGTATAAGAATGATTTAGAATTGGGGTGCTAGTCATGATGTTATATGCCCATGATATATATGCATGATTGATAACTTAGCTTCTAGACATATCTTTTTACACCCAAAACATTGTCATTGGATTGTGGTAATTTGTTGTTATAAAAATGAAATATGAATTGAATATAAAGAATGGTTTAGTTCCAATGTGGGCTGAATTTGGTAATGAGGTATGGGTGTCCTCAGGAACTCAGTGGTCTTTGTAGTTTAATAAATATTAATTTATTATTTAATTTTTTTTACTTATGAACTATAATTATTTCTTTATAAATCTGCATACACTTGTTATTGACTGGAATTGTTTGAGACACCGTTGGTGGTGACCTACTGAGTTGTACTCACACCCTACTCGGGCTGCCTGATTGGTACCTGAATAGATTTCCTGAATGCATGACAAGTTAGTTGAAAGGAGCTCGTGTTAGATGACTCAGTCCGGATGGATCATGGTTGAGGGATCTAGATGTGGTTCAGGACCTACTTGGGAGTCATCAGTGTCTTTATTTTTAGTTTCGTTATTGTCACTTGGAATATACATTAGCATGGAATGTTTTCCACTTTAGTTGGATATTGTATTTCCCGGATTGATTATCTTTATATATTAGTACTGTTTATGGTCATATATGATTCCACTATTTTTTATTTATTTCCACTGGTGTATTACTCTAATTAAAATGTGTTATAGTCTCCCCATGATGAACTTATTAGACCCTCACTGCTAGTTAATTGCATATAGTGTATGGGGGAGGGGCACATGAGGTCACGTGACTGACCGTCACGGGGCACCGGTGTGTGGCACCTAGGGCGAGATGATAAAAAGTGGTGTGAGAGGCCATTTTGCTTTTCTTCATTTTTTACTATTTGGAAAAGGTAGAAAAGAGGATAACAAGGGTCGAGCCTTGGTAATAAGCTTGTGTGTGGTAGTTGAAAACCCATGTATGGGGTAAAACCCAAGTAATCAGGGTGGGATTGTTGTTATTATTGTTTTCTTTTACAGTTGAATATTATTTCACCATAGGTGACACACTTATTGTGTGATGTGATTATTGTTTCTGAAAATTGTTTTTTAAATTCTTTTGAGGATTGAATCATTACCCAAAATGGCATGAAAATTTAGTATGGATACATAATTCTAGGCACTCAATATTGTTTTGTGACATGCATCATTGTAGGTACACATGGGAAAATGGGTTTTGTGTATGTTTTTAAACATGAACTATTTTCCCATGATAGTGAAATTGAACCAAAAAATGGTTTATAAAAATAATTGAAAATTTTAAAATGATGAAAAATTTGAATAAATTGGTTTCTAAAGGAATTTGAATACTAAGAATGAGAATTCCCTTTTATAACCAATACATAGGTGTTGGATGGTTAAGGTTAGTGTTAGCGGATTTATTTTGACCACATGGAGAGATTTGGGGAAAATAATTATTGTGACTTATTATAATTTTCCTCTTATGTAAATGTTTTAAAGTTGTGTTTTGATTCCTAAGATGTGTGTTTTTAATTGTAGAGATATGCCTCCATGATGATGCTTTTTGAGTGGAAGATAAGAGTTTATGGATGGTAATTCTCTACTAGTAGTGGAACCTGAGGCACCTATAGTGTTGGGTGAGGAAAAAGGGGATAAGTTCCAATAGAGCGTATATCACTTCATAAAATTCATGGTAAGATACCCATGATGGGTTTAAAATAGTATGTATGACCTACCTAGGGAGTTTTACTTGCATCACCCTTAAAATTTTACAAGAGAGGATTGACCTCAGGGAGTTGAGTTATATATTGAGTCTATCCAGACTATACTTGACCATTTGGAGACACCTTTTGAGTGGAGGGTCAATTTGGCCACTTATATACTAGGAGGATCAGTGAAGTACTGGTGGGATGTCTAGTATTTGACTAGATAGGCTGATGGTATGTTATGGAAGGAATTATTGGAGAGGTTCTTGGAGAAATTATACCCAGAGGCACTGAGGCAGGAGAGAGTAACTGAGTTCATGAGGTTGAACCAGGGAAGTATGTCCATGATGAACTATAATGGATGCTTTACATATTTCCAGTGATTTTTTCTATCATTGGAAGAAGATGAGGTGACATTAGTAAAATAATTTCAGGATGGTATTAAGGGTGAAATTAATTCCTAAGTGCATATATTTAGGCTGAATTAGTTTTCAGAAGTGGCGAATCAGGATCTCATTATTGAGGGGAACCTAAAGGAGTCTTCCATTGGTGGACATGTGGTTTCTTGGGGATGATCTGGAGGTATGTACTCTGAGACCAGGAAGTGTCTTTATGAGAAATTTAGCCAAATTAGTGGTAATAAGAGTGCCTATTCAGGGAGATTAATTAATAAGGAACTTACCCCAGTACTTTTCCACTATTACGATAAGCTGAGAAACTACCATAAACATTTTCCTCGACCACCAGTAGGGAGAAGAGCATAAAAAAAGATGGTACATCTACAGAGGTTCTTTAAGAACCCATGACCGGGAGTTAGTAATGGAGGAGATAGAAAGAACTAGGGTATATGAAGGGGATGTTCTGCAACATATTAGTATGGAAGCTAGAGTTATATTGGATGAGGTGTTATAGGCAGTGGATGTGGTGCTTCTAGGAAAGAGTTCCCATATCAATAATGTGGCTCAGATAAGGGAATTCATACGTATCATATAGAATAGGGGAAGAAAAAGTACATGCAGTTCAACCTACACTTGTGGATAGTGAGGACGGAACATCAACATTAATAGGTATTATTATTCTAGATTCTACAGTAGCTCATGCCTTATTTGATATTGGTTCATATCATTCCTTTATATCTAAAAAACATGGTAACTATTTGAGAATGTCGGTGGAGTGTGTGAGCGGGATAATGAAAATAGATACACTATTGGGAGTATGGTCTAGAGACATATGTATGTTGAAGGGAAATTCTCTTAAAGTTTCAGAGTATCATTTTATATGGGATATCTATATCCTTGACATGTCTAGCTTCAACCTAATTATGGGTATGGACTAGATAGTAGCATACAAGGCCCACATAGATTGTTAAAGGATGAGAGCTAATTTTATATCTCCTAAGGGTGACCATTATATTCATTGTTGGGAGTGGGATCTCTAAGAAGGATGAGAATGAAAAATTACTTAGAAATTTGGAGATATCACTACCTAGATTACTAGTTTATTGTTGGATGATGGTTGCATAAACCATGATATATTTCCAATAGTGGTGTAATATTTTTAGGATGTTTTACCTAAAGACTTATCAAGGATTCCACCCGAGAGTGATGCGGAATTCAATATTGAGCTCATGCCAAACACTGAGCCAGTATCTATTACACTATATATAATGGAACCAACCAATCTACAAGAACTCAAGACTTAGCTGGAGGAGTTGGAGGATAAGGGATTTATTTATTTGAGTACATCTCCTTGGGGATAACATAGGTTTTTTTGCAAAGAAGTATGATAGGACTTTTCACTTGTGTATTGATTAATAGAATTTTATCAATATGAATATAATTAACCAGTATCCTCTTCCACATATCGATGATATATTTGACCAGTTTAAAGGATCTTGTGTGTTCTATAAGATCGACTTGAGATCAGGTTATCATCTGCTGAGAGTTCGGACTTATGATACACTGAGGACTAATTTCATAAGTAGTTATGGCCTTTATGAGTTTTTTGTAATGAAGTTTGGGTTTATTAACACACTAGTAGTGTTTATGGTTTTGATGAAAAGAATATTCCATCCATACCTAGATCATTTTGTGGTAGTGTTTGTGGACAAAATCTTGGTGTAATCAAAGACTCAGGACGATCATGCCCAACATATGACATTATTCTGAGTACACTAAGAGAGAATCATATATAGTACAAGATATCTATTTTTAAATTTTGGATTGATTTGGTACACTTCTTGGGAAATATCACCTGGAAGGAATGTGTGTAAGTGGACCCAGAGAAGGTTCAGATAGTGGGTTCTTTGTAGAATCTCAAGAAATTATTCGATATCCATAGATTTCTAGGGTTAACTTGATATTATCAGAGATTCATCTAAGACTTTTCCCATTTGGTATTGACACTTTTAGGCTTAACCAAAAAGGGTATAAAGTTTGATTGGTCGGAATCTTGTGAGAAGTTCTTCCTAGAGTTGAAAATGAATTTGAAATCTACAAAGATATTGATCCTACCTGATCTAGGTGAGGAATATATGGTGTATTGTGATTCATTTGGGATCATTCACAGAGTTTTAGCGAGGCAAGTAGATCAAGTTGTGGTGTATGGGTCTCAAAATTTGAGGACACCTGAATGGAAGTACCCAATTCATGACCTCAAGTTGGTAGCTGTCATTTATGCTTTTAATTGTTGGCTGTATTATCTGTTGGGTGATAATTTTATGGTGTTTACGGATCACAAAAGATTAAGGATCATCTTATTGTAATGATATTTGAATCTCCAACAATAGATATGTGTCGAGTATATGAATTCAATTAATTTTGAGATAGAACATATGCCTGGAAATGAAACATTGTTGCTGATTCATTAAGAAGGAAGACATAGACTTGATAAGTTTAGGTGCCTAGTGCTGAGTGGAAGATAATGAATATTCTAGATGAGATTCCTATTGTAGTTCAGGAGAACCAATAATAGATAACTCTCATATCAGTTTCAGTGGAATCATCACTTTGGAGTTGGATTAGAGAGAGGAAGTATGAGGATTTTGAGTGATTGAACATGAGGGAAATCCTTGAAGGTGGGGAGTAACCTTCATATTGGATCATAGATGA
Source organism: Viscum album (assembly GCA_963277665.1). NCBI lineage: Eukaryota > Viridiplantae > Streptophyta > Magnoliopsida > Santalales > Viscaceae > Viscum > Viscum album. The sequence goes on from OY728166.1 coordinate 1,136,367,095, forward strand.
GGATGCGATCATATTTTTTAAGAATAAGATTTTTGTGCCTATGAGAATGTGATATGAGATAATAAATGTATTTCATTCCTCTAAGTGGGTGGTACATCTGAATGTGAACAAAATGTACCTTGACCTACAATGATAGTTTTGGTGTCTGGGCATGAAAAAGAAGATATATGGGTTCATGAAATGATGCTAAAATTATTAGTAGGTGAAGGTAGAACATCAATGACCTGGAGGTTTGCTATAGTCATTAACCATTTTGTAGTGGAAGTGAAATCAAGTGACAAGTGGACTTTTTGGGGGGTCTCTAAAAGATGGAAAGGAAGAATGCTACTATCTAGGTTATTGTGGATCCACTAACAAAAGTAACACATTTCTTGCCTATATAGGTGAATATCTCAGTGGGGAAGTTGGGAGATTCGTATGTTTAGGAGATAGTCCATTGCATGGGGTTCCATGGACTATAGTTTTAGATTGTGAATCCCATTTCACTTTATGATTCTAGAAGGGATTATATAATTTTCTTGGAAAACACGTATTATTGAGTATGAATTTTCACCCATAGATAGATGGTAAATCAGAGCGTACTATAAAGGTACTTGAGGATATGTTGTGGGTGTGTGTTCTTGACTTCAGTGGATCTTGGGAGAAGAACTTGGATTTAATGTATTTTATCTATAACAATAGTTATCAGGAAACTATACATAATGGAACAGGAAGAGGATATTTATGGTAGGATATGAAAATCAGTGCTATGTAGGGTGGAGGTTGGTGAGTCGGAGTTGTTGGGACTGAGTCTCATATAGGAGACATTATAATAGGTTCAACTGATATGGAAACGTATGGCTATGAATCAGAGTTGACAGAAGTCATATGTTGATAGACAAAGATGACCCCTAGAGATTACAAAGGGTAATCATATATTCATTAGGGTGTCTCCAAGGTTGGGTCACCATAGGATATGGAAGTAGGGAAAGATAGTTCCCATGTTCATTGGGCCATTTGAGGTAGTGGAGAGAATCAGGATGATGACATACTGATTGAATCCTTCACAGAAATATATGGAATTGAATGAGGTTTTCCATGTGTTAAAAATACATAGGTATCACCCCGACCCTTCTCATGTGATCGATGTGGATGATATTTATTTGGAGATAAATGCATCTTTTGAGGAGCATCTAATACATATATTGGATCATAGTGAGGAATTATTGTGAAGAAAGACTGTGCCAATAGTACGTGTATTATGGATACATGGTCATGTATAGGAGGAGATACAAGAAATGAAAGAAGATAAGAAAAATTGTCAAATATTTTTGGCTTAGAACCTTAGATATTATTGGGAGTATAGCTCGAGGACGAGCTATTATAAGGTGGGGATATTGTAATATCCTGACCTTTTTTGGAGTTGACTCAGACTAAATTTTAGGTACTCATTTATCCTTATTTGAGTACTTTTTTGTTTGGGTTATAAATTGGGGTGTGTTTGGGTGGAATTTTGAGAAAAATGAAAGAAAAAGGGATATGCACAGTTGGAACACAGTTAAGGTAAACCGTTCACCCCATCCTAGTTAACCGTGTGAACCCAGGAAGAGGGGTTTCGCATGGCTGGTGTACAGTTTGGAAAACCTTGTGCCCTAAAAGATGTAATTGTGCACCATATGTGAATAGTTGGTGAATGATTAGGGAAAAAAATTCACCCTATCCCATATAACCATGCAAGATAATTAATTAAGCCTGAAAAATAGTTTAAAATTTACCCAAATCCCCAAAACTCACTCACTTTGACCTCCATTCGACCCTTTGAGGTCTTTCAAAATTTTGAGATCTTAAAAAGAATTATAATCCCTCATGACCACCATTTTTATCAAATCTAAGACTGGATCAAATATATTCTCCTCCCCCGGTAAGTGGATCCTATAATATTGCTTTCCCATTCATCCTCTTTACTTCTCTCGTTATTTTTGTGGGAAGTAATATTCTATTTCTCTAGATCAAGATATAGATTTGGTAAATCTATTTCTAGGCTTGTGGGTCTAGAATTAGAGTTAAGAGTTATTGTTTTTTTAATCTTTATTTAGGATGTTTCAATTCAGATATATATCTATGTCATTGTGCCACTCAATTTTTGGGAATTTATGTTGGGCAGTTATTCATTGAATATTTGAGGAAGGTGGTTTATTATTCAAATCCCATACTATTATTATCAATTATGTGTAAGTGATTGTAGAACTTCTATTGTTCATTTACTGATTATAATTCCTAATTGAATTAATTAATGTGGTAAATTAATTAATTAAGTAATTGTGGATTTTATTGAATAAAGGAAATTTTGGAATAGGGAAATTAATTAGGGAATTAATTATCAAAGTATTGAATTGGGAAATCAGGGATAATGAATTGTTGAGTTAATCATCAAATTGATGAATTGTAAATTAAGAATAATTAATAGGTAAATTAATTATTATATGTTGAGTTTGTGAAATGGTTAATTATATTTTTAATTGATTGATGAAAGATATATGATTAATTAATTGGTGAAATAAATAAGGGGATGTAAATAGATAATTAAATTTTGAATTAAGTGATGGGAATTGATATTGTTAATTAATTTTTTAATTAATTAATGAAATTAGATTAATTAATTTATGAATTAATTAATTGAAGTAGTGGTGGTTAAGTGTGATAAGAGGATTAATGTTGTTTAATCATGGTTTATATATGAGGTGTTAGACATGATGATCTATACTAATGATATATATGCATGGTTGATAAATGGGGTGTTAGACATGATGATCTATGCTAATGATATACAAGCATTGTTGATAAATGAGGTGTTATATATGATGATCTATGCCAATGATATTTATGAATGGTTGATAAAAGAGATATTAGAGAAGATAATCTATGTAAATGATGTAAATGTATGATTGGGAATTGGGGTGCTATACATGACGTTCTATGCCCATGATATATATACCTGATTGATAACTGAGGTGATAGACATGGAATTTTACAACCATAAAATTGGAATTAGATTAAGGTTCTAAGTGGTTTTAAAAATGAAATATTTATTGAATATGTAACATTACTGAGACCCATCATGGTCCAAAGGAGGTAATGAGATATGGGTGTCCTTGGAAACTTAGTGGTATATGATGTTTTATAATGATTAATTGATAATGTGATAATTGTTTAATTATGCATTTTAATTATTTCCATATACAACTTCATAAATTTGTTTTTGATTGGATTTGTTTTAGATATTGTTAGTGGTGGCCCACTGAGTTGTAATTACACCATACTCAGGCTGCCTGATTTGTGCCCAAATAGATTTCAAGGATGCGGGACATGTTAAGGGAAGGGGGACCATGTTACATGGATAAGTTAGGAGGGAGCATGTTGGAGGGATTTGGATGTGGTTTAGAACCCACTTGGTAGTCATCATTGCCTTTATTTTTAGATTCATTATAGAAACTTGACACATCTATTATCATGGCATGTTTTCTACTTTAGTTGGATATCATATTTCCTTTATTGATTAGCTCTAGATATTAGTATTGTTTATGGTTATATATGATTCCACTTTTATTTATTAATTTCTGCTAGTGTATTACTACGATAAAAAGAGGGTATAGTCTCCCCATGAATGACTTATTAGACCCTCACTACTAGTTGGTAGCCGATGGAATAGGGGAGGAATGATTGTGGTCATGAGACTGACTGACTCAGGGCACCAGTGTGTGGAACATGGGTTTGGAAGTTACCTTAATACCCTAGAATCATCACACCCTCAAACAACACTATATTAGGGAAACAAAGAGTTAGTAATATGATAACCATTTTAGAAATGTTATTGAACCTTGATAGAATCGAAGTGAATTATGAAGTGTAATAATGATGGTGTATTTATATAGAAATATGATCATTTTTCATTATGATTATCAGCAAATATGGTTGATGTAAATTATTACCATTAGTAAAAAAATATTTGGCCTTTTATAATGTTGGTTACGTAGACACATTTAAATGACCTTCAAGATTATTTACTGATGTAATAAAAATTGAATTATTTTCCAAGACTGTAAGAATATTATATTAAAAATATTTTTCATGTATAAGTTTCAAATAAAATTTATTTCATGAAATAATCTTATAAACTATTTTTTAAATGATATTCTATTTTAATGAATCCCTAAGAAAATTTTTAGAATGGTCAAAATGTTTATTTTTATATTAAATTGTTAATTTTCATTAGAATGTTGATTTTTATTTATAAATTAAAATTATCATACATAGTGAATAATTTTTATGAAATGAAAATCACTTTTATACTCATAATATCAAAATTATGTTAGGGTTATTATTTGATAATTTTCCTAAAATGATGATTTTTTTTGGCAAAAATGTGAAAATTTCAACTTTACAAGAATTTCAATTTTATGACATTTTTATTTTGTCAGAATGATTAAAAATTTTATGAAGAAATTTATTCAATAAAAATTAAATTTAACAATTATAAAAATTAATTTATGAAAATTAATTTTTATTTAGAAATTTATACTTTAATTTTTGGATAAAAAATGGATTTTTGAAATAAAAAAGTAATCTTTGGATTCTGTATAGAAATTGGGTTGGGTGGAAGGTATGGTTTAGTTTTAGAAGGACTTGGACATCAAAACACAGTATCTCACCAATTAATGTTCCATAAAATTGGTTTTAATTCAATTTACCCACAAGTGGTTGGATTATATGATAAAGTAATCAGTATTTAATCATTTTAAACCCACCCCTCATCTTGTATAAATACCACACATTTCTCATTAATCTATAATAAAAATTCAAAATACATGATGTTTTAGTCATTTCCCCTCTAAACGATTCCCTATAAGGTTCCATCAAGGTCTCAAGGTTCCACTTTGAGGTTTTAGGAATCAAATATTCAAGGTAAGGGAATTCTCTACTTCTTTTTCATTCAAGTTCCACCTTTGTATGAATCTTATTAATGTCAAATATTCAATTTTTTTCATGAACCTTTGAACTTACCATTACTTTATAATTTTAATTTTATCAATAGGATACCTCTATTATCTCTCATTATGACTTTTCCATAATCCATTTTGTATACCATTATGCTTCCAAAATTAGTTGATGAAATTTTCTCTTTTAATAAATATTATTATATTGTGATTTTTAAAACATCTCACATACCAATAATATTTACCATATATGTAAATATAATATTTTTATTTTGGGATTTTCATTTATGAAACTGGAATTCACTTTTCTCTGGTAAAAAATTATGTAATGTTAAAGTATTTAATCCCTAATGTACTCAATGTTTACATATGAAACCCATTATCTATCCTCCCCGGGTTAATGATGAAATGATTTATTATGATAAATGTGGATCACATGAATTAATACATATGAATGGTGTTCCCTGATACCTTTATAATTCATTATGTAAAGAATTAATCTTTAAAGATGACATGTTTTATGATACATCGGGGAATAATCATGGTAATTATGATTTATGACACCCCAGTGATAAACCTTGGTGATATTATTATGAATTTATTGTTTTTATATTGTAGCAAAATTTACATGTCTTGATTCATGTTACATCTATTATTATATGCCTCATATTCATATGATCATGCCTTATTGATTTTCCACTTTATGGCATGCTAAGTATCTATTTTATGTTTTCCCTTATTGGACTTTATGCTCAGCCCTTTCATTGAATTATATCCTCCGGAGATGAGATATAGTAAAAATAAAATAGGAAGGACCTATAATGAAGTCTTTCAAGTGGAATATAATAATGTATAATGTTTTATGTATTTTTATGTATTATATTCCTTCTTCCTATTCACTAAACCTCAACACATCCTCTGTAATATTAAATATTTTACCATGTATTGAATGTTTTATGAAATAAAAGATGTTCCCCTATACTCCCCCTTTATGATATATTTTTAAACAAATTTTTTAAAATAAAAACCCTTTCTATAAGATTTCATAAATGTTTAAAAAAATTCAATTTTAATTTTTCTTCAAACATTCATGTATGGTTTCTCAAAGAAAGAGAATTTATAGAATACTTGGTGGGATCCTATTGGGAATCATATCACACAATAAAATGTCCTGGACCCAAATTCCACTGAATGATGACCCATGCTCGGTTGGGAACATGACATCAGCACATCTCCTTGAACGCTAGAGGCTTCCAACTACCTGGGAGGGACTAGGGTGTGTTTGTGGAGAGACTATTCCATCTTATCAGAGTGCAATATAATAGTAACAATCATACAGATCAAATAGTGGAATATTATATAATTACTGAATATAAATTATAATATAAACATCCTAGATGGAAATATACAATAATCCCAAAAGTAATATCATATACAATAATGATCATTTCATGTGTCTACAAATAAAAAAAAGGTATACAAGCATCAGTACAATACCGACATCAAAAATAAAAAAATGACAAAAAAATACCCTATAAAATATCATCATCATCTACTCATTCCCATGCTCCCCTACACCTAAGAAAAGCACAAAGTCAATCATTGAACAATGGGAACTTTCCCAGGTCCCTACCTGCATCCATATAGTTTGTTCGAGTACCCAACAAAAGCCTGAACAAGGTGTGTGATACAATCCTAGTAGCTCACCACCGATGGTGTCTATAAAAAATAATGGCTATTCAATAAAATTTAAAGTAAAGTGCATAATATAATAGGTATGGCAATATTGAAAGTAATGTTCCCAAGGAAAAAAGTAAACAAACAAGTGATACCAAACAACCATAAGAGGATCCCTAAAAAACAAGTGTCAAAATCCTACCATTGGAAATCTGTAGAGTAAAAATAATTAAATATAATGTCCATACATTATATACAATAAATAATATCATCCAGATCCACGCCGTATAACCTGTATATCAAATTTACCATGACTGAGACATATAACCAGAAGTGCCACTTTTACCACGGATGATCCATATAATAAAAATTATCACATTTCTCATAGCCATGACATATATTAATAAGTTTTAGACTCCTTGAGGTAGGATCCATAGTGTAGAGAACCAATAAATTCTCATCAAGTCAGAAGATAATATCGATGGAGACTCAGTTAGACTTAAATTGGGGTCCAAGGATCATGTCAAAAGACCATATCCATTGCATGCCCAAACAAGCTAGATCCAACGGGTAGTATGGCCCAAGGAATCCCATAGAATCAAGACAAAGGATAAATCTAATCTAAGGCATCCATTACCACTATCAAGATCCAAGTAGTAACATTCAAGGAATCCTATGGATTCAGGATCAATGGTATACCCACCAAGGTTTCCACTACCATCTCAATTCATCTCATTCATTCCATAAATTCATATTTCATAAAAGTTCACCATCAATTATTTTAACAACTCATATATCAATTCCTTATAAACCACTTAATCAAAATCATAAACATACAAAGGAGGAAATATCCATCTCTTAACAATAAATTCTTATAAATTCAATTCATTACATTCTTCCTCTAACTATGAAATCACAAAAACTCACCCCATTGGTGGTATAATAAGTTAAATCATAAAGTAACATCCCATGGGTGTCCTAGGTTGGGCATAAAAACTCCAACAAGTCTTAAGGAACTAGTGGGAATCCCTAATATGTTCCAGTACATTCAAATTAACTATTCAATTAAATTTTGGGGCCACATCAGACGGTATGGTGTGATGAACAAATAAAAATAGATCTATAAAGTTCCAAACCATTTAAGAAAAGTAAATAACACCTACCATTGGTCTATAGTATAGTTATGATAAAGTATATATCTCTTATTCGTCTTATATTGATAGAAAAATGAAGAAAAACGAAGAAAATAAAAATATGTCATATTAGCTCGAACCTAAATAATTATGTCAAGACTAAGAATAATGAAGAACAACACAAAAGGAATGTAGTACTCACCCGCATAAATCTAATGAGACTGATGATGGTAGATTACACCTTTGAACAGAGGAATGAGAGAAAAGACTATGAAAAGGCTTCAATAGGAGCTCTCCTATAGTGTGCTTCTATACACAAAGGATATAGAAAAAAAATTTGGTTATAATATATTTTAAGGTAAAAAGATTAATTTTTAAAAAAATATATAGGCGACATGGTTTGGATGCACGGTTAGACAAACCATGTTCCTTTTATTATGCTAAGAGGCCACCCACATGGTCAATTCACATGTTTTTCAAAACAATTCGAAAATAATTCACATTGGATTTGATAAAAATTATAGGTGCCTTACATAGGAATGTGCCTCAATTTACACAATTTCCTCAAACCTTGTGGGATCCTAATGCCCACTTTTTAGGCCTCACACGGTTTGTCAAACTTTGTGTCTTGTTCTGCATGGTTTCAACTAACCATGCTATCTACCTAAAAAAGGTTGGTTTTGGGCTCTGAATAATCCCCAAACACCCCTGTTACACCCATTATCACATTGGGTACTCAAAAGAGGTTGTAAAAAAGCATTTAAACTAAAAATAAAAATATTGAAACCTCATACGAAAACCATAGATCTTACAATATTCCCCCTTAAGTCAATCCATCCATGAGTTTTTCCTCTAAAGGGTGGTCAAGGATCACCTAAGAATAACTTGGGCCACTGATCATGTATGTTGGCCTCCACCTACCCACTCAAATACTATAAACTATTGTGCTGACATAACACCTGTACTAGAGGAACTGACCTTCTTCATAGAACCATCATGACCTTGTCAATGACAAAAATCAGATGCGCCTTGAAGTATGAATCTACATATTACTCCACCTCATATAGATGTAAAGTGTGATATGGGTTTGAGTAATAATGTCATAGATGAGATATGTGTATGGTTTCATAAATGGACCAATACCTCTGAGGTAAATACAACTGAAAGGATACTAGCCTGACTTTCTCTAGAATCTGGAATGACCCGACATATCCCAATGAAATCTTAACATGTATCCCAATCATTTGTGTCCCAAACTCAATTAGATAATTAAAAAGAACCAATCCCAAAAATTGAAATCTAAAGGTAATCTTTGATGATTAGTGTAATATTTTTATCAAGAATGTATAGTATCTATATGCTTTCTAATCAATTGGACCTACTTATAAGTCTCCTCCACGAGACACAGTCCTAGTAAATATTCCTCACCTGCCTATAAATATCATAGGGTAAATAAGAATGGACTACCATACAAATAATCATAACATGACATATATAATCTCTAGATAACTATTATTGTATAAGAATCTCAACAAGTGCATATGCCTCTTAAAATAACCCCAAAAATCTAACACAAATTCAAGGAACATGTCCTCAAAAACATGTATCGTATGATCTAACTAGCTATGAGTCTGAGGGTGTTATGTCATGCTCAAAATCACTTGTGTACCCAATTACCTCAAAAAAATATACTAGAAATAAGATGTAAAATGGGAATCCCTATCTGAAATGATAGTGTGGGGGACCCCGTGAATTCATACAATATCACATATATACAACCTCCAAAGCTCATCAACATTCAAGGTCTACTTGATCAGTAGGAAATGTGAAACCTTCATTATCATTTCAAAAAAAACCCAAGAAACACCACTACCTTAAGGACTCATCAAACATATCAAAAAATCCATTACATTAACATACAATTTCCAATTGAGAATAAGTAACTACTGCATAATTCTGGATGCTTAATGGTGTTCCACATTCACCTACTGACTGGTAGAATAGCTCGTAACAAAACTAGCTACCTCATATTTCATAACCAACCACATGTATTGCCGATGTAAATCATGATACATCTTGGTGATGCTGGGATAAACCTCAAAAATAAAGGCATAAAAATCCCACACCATATCCTTGTGTATGTCTAGTGAAACCCATATGTGGCCATGTACATGCATGATCTCATCCTCACTTATGGTCCAACTAGGAGGTGTTTCTGAAATTGTCACTCTCATGTATGACTAGGACCTTATAATCCAATAGCTGCTTTATCCCGACTTTATCCATTAGGGTAGAGGTCATAACTAAGGATGACAGAAAATTCTTCCACTGGCTGTCCATCACCTCCAAGGGAATCTCAGAAAGTAATTACTTAAGCATTCACTCACTACTGAATTTTTGAACTGCCTATATCTGAGTCCTCATTCTCAATGCATTAGAAATTACACTTCCATTTTCAAGTGTATATGAAATCTTGAAGTCAAAATACTATAGGCACTCAACCCAACTTTGAGGCATCACATTCATATCACACTATTTAAATATATACTTGAGGATTCTATGGTTCTTGAACACCAAAAAATGATCTCCCAATAAATACTACCTCCAACGGTGAAAATCATCAAAAACATCAGCTAACATAATATAATGCATCGGGTAATTAATATCATGTGGCCTCATCTTCTGAGACCCACATGCCATGAATCTATCCACCTACCTTAGAACTACTCCAAGTTTGATACCTAATGCATCACAATACACAATGTATCTTCTTCCCTACTCTGGAAGAATAAGGTCTATTTTTGAAATAGATCTCCCTATCAACCCCGGAAAGAATGTCTCATTGGTATATATCCATAAAAACTTCACACCCTTCTTATTCAAGACCTTCAATTGTGCTGATAAGAGTGATAAGTACTCTATGAAATGACTATAATATCCAAATAGCCCTAAGAAACTCCATATATCAAAGATGTTATTGGTAATCTCCAAGAAACTACAAATATCACCTTCTTTGGGTGTACTAATACTCCTTTCTATGAGATAATAGGAATTAATAAGTGAATATTAACTATCCATAAGTGTAACATTGTGAGATTATCATATAAAAAATTCTATATCAGTATAACCAAAATGAGATCAAGATGTTTGGCATGATCATATTGATTATTAGAATAAACAATGATATCCTACATGAAAGCCACTATAAACAAATCCAGATAAGGATGGAAAACTCCATTCATCAGTTCCATGAAAACTATTGGCACATTCATGAGACCGAATTACCTAACCAGATAATCATATAGATGATACCTACTATGAAAATCTATATGAGGTTTGTCTGTAGGTCTCATAAACACATGAGGATATCTGGAACATAAATCAATTTTCAAGAACACCCAACCTCCTTTGAGATGATCAAATAGGTCATCTATCTGTGATAATTGATATCATTTCTTAGCCATTTTCTAGTTCAGTTCTCAATAATCCATAAATAACCTAAGGGTACCATCAATATTTTTCACAAAAATAAATGAAAAACCCCATAGATAATTACTGGTTCATATAAACCCCCTTGATTCGAAATCCTCTAGCTACCTCTTGAGCTCCTGCTTCTCATGAGAAGTAGCAAAATGTCACTTCCTGCTACTAGAATTCAATCTACTAGGCCTAGAGACTATACTGCTATGCTTTTCACCGCAAATGTACCTCAGGTTCTGTTCTATAATTATTGAATGATTTACTATCTAAGTAATCATCATCAACTTGTACACTTTGACTTGAGATAGAACATAAATTCATAGATGTTCCTCAAAGCGTCTTTCCCTCAATATCTCATCAACAAGGTATGCAGGTGCAAAATACTAGATCTTTTTAAAGAGTTATGAATACTCCATAACCTTCATAGCGCCCTTCTCAAGAAGCATAAACTCACTAGACGAATATGATCTTAGAGTCTCAGGATAAAATTAGTCATAAAACCTAGTTTTGAAATCATCCCAAACCATATATTACAGCATGTCACCCTAGTACAAAATATCCCATTAGTTATTTTCTTCTCTACATAGTATATAATTCATGAGCTTCAATATCCTCTACATAGTTGTCTCTAGATGATAAAATATCAATAGAGTAGTCTCATTCCATATCTTATTAGCCCATGGACCTCTATCCCTCAAACGTGAGGGAGGATGATGTTGCTAGAACACTTGCGTTAGCTCATCTTTGGACAAGGTAGGGTGTAGTGATCCCTAAAAAGTCTGTATAAAGAAGAAAAATCCCTCACGAAACAGTGCCTCAACACTTGTGTCTGTTAAAACCACTAGTACCATAGTTGGAACTATGGAAGGATCCAATGTTATACCATGTCCCACCACCTCTATAGCATGGTCATTTCCACCCTCCTAGCATAGGTCTGGTGGTATTCATTGTGGCATGTCTCTGTAATTCAAAACACATACCTCAGAAAGATTTAATATCAAAAGTTCTCAGATCAAAGCATATGATAGGTAAAAACCTTCCTATAAATCAGTCACACCACACAGCCTACTCCTATATCTAGAATTGGTAAAAATGAACAGTTATAAAGGTCACTAGAGACACTACCTAATTCCCACTAAAAAGTTGGGTCACAATCATGTCTCTGTTTCAATGTTTTCAATTTTCATTTCATTTTCATATTTATTTCACATAAAATTATAAATGGTTGAATTAAATGGTTCACCACATCCATTACATAAGGTCCCATACTCCTCATGAACTAAAATATGGCATCCACCAAACTTGAACCATAACACGTTCTAGTCCACGCAACTCTTGGTCCATAATCAATATGCCATAATTGGCTACTTAGGGTGTTTGTTGTAGCCTAATCAGGAAAACACTTCTTAGGTTTTGGTAGGAACTCTAAGTACCAACTATTTTTTCCAATTCTATATAAAAAATAACTATCAAAATAGTAGGCATATCACACAATTCACATATCACAATATCCGGATAACAAGCGATGCATCCTATATGGCATGACATAATGCATGGAATGTGATTCCTATAAAGTGCCTAAAATGATGAATGAATTGGAATACCCTCATCTCACCGATTTGAAACAAAATATAACCTAAAATTATATCAATTATCACACAAAACTCAAGTTCATCACACAACGGTGGAATCAAATCAACTTTAGTATTCAAAATTCTAAAAACAACAATTTCTATTCAAGGCAATTTGGATTTTTACTATTAATGGGTTAGCTACTTCTATGAACAACTCATTACAAAATTATAATTCCTTCCCATACCTTTATATTTTATCCTAATATTAAATCAAACCATAAAAATAATTCTCTAATACCACTTTGTAATGTCCCAAATCTAGATTCCACTGAATGGTTCCCTGAGCCCAGTTGGACACATGGCCTCAAGCACATCTCCCAAAATACTAGAGGTTGATGACTAGTAGTAAGGGTGTCTATGGGGATACTATTCCCTCTTATTAGAGTTTAACACAATTATAGAAATCAAATTGATCAAATAGTATAAGAAGATACAATAACTAGATATCATACATAAGATAAATATACAAGAAGGAAATATACAATAATTGTAGAAGTAATCTCATATAGAATGATGATAGTGTCATGTGTCTACAAAGCATCCTAAATTAGTATACTTGAATTAATACAATATAGGTATCAAAATACCAAAAAATATATAAATTAACTATCCCAACTAGCATCATGAGACTCTGCTTAGTCTCATGATCCCTTGCTCCTAATCATAGTACAAAGTGAAGAATCTAACTATGGGAGCTTTCCCCAATTACAAACTTCATCCATGTAGTCTATTTGGGTACCCAAAGATGGCCTAAATAGGGTGTGAGATTAAATCCCAGTAGGTCACCAGCCAAGGTGTCTATAATAGATCCTGGATGTGCAATACAAGATAAATTAGAGTGCATAATATAACAGGTATGGATGTACTGAAAGTAAAGTGCCCAAGGGAAAAAGTAAACAAACAAGTGATACTGAAAAATCATACCACTTCCTAGAAAAACATTTATAAAGATCCTATAATAAGTTATGTATAAATAAAAAGGAATTAAAAACCAAGACCATGACATATACACAATATATCATATCATCAAAGACCAGTCCATATAACCTATATATTAAATCAAACTCATCCATGCCATATAACTAGAAGTGTCAAATTTACCATGGTCAATCCATATAATTAGAAGTTTCCCAATTAACATGGCCATTCCATATAATTAGAATTGTAAAACCCCTTGGGGCTGGATCAAAGGTAAAGAGAACAAAGGAATCCTTGTTAAGTCTCCGGAGCATCTCAATGGAGACTTAGTTAGACTAGAATTGGGGTACAAAGATCATGTCAACATATCATGTCGACTATGATACCAAAAAAGCTAGATCCATGGGGTTTCAGGTCCCACAACATCCAATGGAATCAATACCCAAGGATAAATATATTCCAAGGAATCCACTACCACTATGAATATCCAATAAGTAACATCCAAGGCATCTGATGGAGTTCAAATCAAAGGTATACCCACCAAGGCACCCACTACCATCTCAATTCATCTTATTCATTCCATACATTCATATTTCATAACATTTCATAATCTACGAGTTTACCCACTCATATAAAAATTTCATATATAAACAGTTTAATCTAGATATCCAACATAAAGAGGAAATATCCATCACATAACAATCAATTCATTTCAATTTAGTTCATTACAAGATTCCACTAACTAGGAAAGAAAAAACACTCACCCCATGGGTGGTATAATAAGTGAAATCTCAGAGGTACACCCCATGGGTGACATTGGTTAAACAAACAACCTCAAATAAGTCTCCAGAAAATATTGGGAAAACCTAAAATGTTTAAATACATTAAAATTAATTATTTAATTAAATTTCAAGGTCGTCATGGAAGGTCCAACATGCTTAATAATAGAAACCTGATCTATAAAGCACCAAAACATTTGGGAAAAGTATAGACCACCAACCATAGGTCAATAGTAGTGTGATTGTCCAGTATCTATCTTTGATTTGGCTTAGATCAATAGAAAAAATAAGAACAATAGAAGAACATGAAAGTAGGGAATATTATCTTGCACCTAAATAACTCCATAAAAACTAATAAGAATTAATTAGGAATAAAAGGAATGGAGTACTCACTGGTATGAATCTAATGAGACCAAAGTTGCTCGATTCCAAGTTCCGATGGAAGAATGGGGGATAATCTAATGAAAAGGATTAAAGAGGTTATCTCCAATGGTGTACTAATATCCACAGAAGAGAATGAAAATAGAAATTAGGTTATAACATATTTTAAGGGAAAATATTAATTTTACCAAAAATATCTAGGGCGTATGGTTGTCCAAACTATGTTCCAACTGTGTTCCCTATGATGTGCTTAGGGGGCACCTGAACGGTAACTATACATGGTTTTACAAACTAGGCATTTTGGATCTGATAAAAATTATAGGTTCCATACATGGGAAAGTGCCTCAATCCGCACATTTTCCTCAAACCATACGGGATCTTGATTCCCACTATCCCAACCTCACATGATAAGTCAAACTGTTTGACCTATCCTGCATGGTTTTTACTAACTGTGTGGCCTACCAGATTTTCCCAAAAATGTTGGATCCGAGAACCGAAGAATCCCCATACAACCCTGTAACACCCATGATCACATTTGGTACTCACATTAGGTAGTAAAAAATAATTTTAGTTAAAAATAAAAAGATATGCACCTCATACAAAAAACCCAGGATCTTATACACCCTACACACACACTTTGGGGTGTATGATTATTAAAGCTTCTTATAGGTCTGGTCATTGATCTCATTCATAGGTTTTGATGATGTATCAAGTGTGAGGCTACGGATATGGTGACATACAAAGGGTTTTTATGTTTCATGGAGTTATTTTGATTGTATTTTTTCTTTTATCACGACATAAATAAGTCTTTTATTATTTCATGTGTTAATTTGGTGACCATATTTTATCATAGATGTTATGATTAATTATTAACTTATTTATGAAAATTATATAGAGTTTTTTTATTTTTATATTATAAAGGGAAAACCAATCCCTCTTTTTGTATGTCACCCTTGTCACTAATTTTCAGACCATGGAGATCAAGAGTACACTTTTCAGTCTTTATAGAATGATAATTTGAGTATAGTGTCAAGTTACTAAGGCTAGTATATTATAGATATCATCCCCATGTAACCAATCTCTTGGAGACACATTAGTGATAAAATCATGGATAATACATGGGGTGAGATATGGGAAAGAAAATTTATTATATTTAAATTAAAATACTTATTATATTTATATTAATTAATATTTTGGTTTTAGATTATCATTAATTTCACTAATGGTTAAACCACAATGGATGCATGTTTGATGAATTTAAGGTAACTGGGGATAACATATATTAATGACTTATATATTGGCTGTACTAGAAGAGTTGGCATAGAGTTAGAGGGTATACCAACCCTCAATGATTGTCTAGTTACATGGTACCATAATATGACTACCTAATAGAAGAGTAATTAGTTTGATGTATTATTGAAATATAATGGTTTTGATTGAAAATTATTATGGATTTTATTAACACTATGATTTTTATAGTTAAATTTTATTTTTCAATATTCTTCAAAAAAAAATACAAATGTTCAATAGAGTATATGCATACATTGGGATGGATGAATATTTAGGATCATGATATAAACAGACTATTTTCAAGTGAAACGAACTTTTATTTCATTATTTAATACTTCAATTATAATGAATAAGTAAGACAATTTTGCAACTGTAGTTTAGCTTTAATAAATTTTGGTTATTAATATAGTATTAATGAATTTATTTTCTTACATTCATTGATATATGCAGTAGAATTTGTTGAACATTGAAGGACACAAACCCCAATAAATATTTTATTTATCAAGAATAAAAATGAAATATGGAAGTGTTGTTAATGATAAGACACTAGAAACTATTATAATAAATAATGATTACTTTTAAATTTATTTTCAGTTTCTAAACTGTATATGTAATTCATATTTTCAATATCATCATCTAGTGTCTATTGATGAGAAATAAAATAAAAACATTGGAACCAATAGTAATTTGGGATAGTTGTTAGGTTAAGAGAACCATGGGATCATCATCTTCTAACCTTAGAAGTATACTATCCCCACTAGGTGTTGGCACACTTCAATAAATTCAAATACCTTTGTGAGTTTTGAGTTTCAATTTTAATAGGATTGGTTAGAATTAGAAGATGAAAAAAATATTAGTTTTGGAGCATAAAAGATTCAAATGAACATTGAAAAATTCATGAAAACTATGATGGTTATGTTTCTATCACCACCCTCATATAATAGTTTAGTTATTGATACATGTATATAAATGATATACTCATTATTTTATGACATGGGTGATTGTGATGATGACTCTAGTGGTGATAAGGGTGATGAACTTCTTGAATATGATGATAATGAAGTTGTTAGAGATGATGATCCTAATGATGAGGTTCATGATCACCATTACGGTATGTTGGTTTTAGGTGTAGTAGAAGCATATTGTGGTGGGTAATATATTAAAATTTATTTTTCTATTGAATTTTCCAAAACACCGAGTGAGGATCTTGCATGTAAAATTTATAATTAATTTATTTATATTGGAAGAAACGAATACCTAAGCTGAGTATTCATTCATTGATGTGGATAATGATTGTCTGAAAAGACCCTTTTATTTTTTCTTTTTCTCACTATGAGGATCCAAGGATAGAATCCCTATAGAAATGATCCACACATGATCCTTTTATCTCCATGTAATTCTAATTGATCTCTAGGTGCTAGCGTGGTGAAGCGATTAACTTGTGTCATTCATGTTGATCGGTCAACCTTTGATCTTGAAGTAATCTCCATTTCATTTATCATTTTTGAGAGGTAGAGAGGAGTAGTTGAGAGAGAATTAATTATGAGAAACAATTATCTATTTTTTATTGAATACCCTTCTTAATAGACATAACGATCTATTTATAGAGCTAGGGTTTAGGTTAAAATAATTATTTATTTACATGATAACACTTAAATAATATTACAAACTTTAATAAACCCCAATCCAAATAATAATAATAATATTGTTTTCTGTATCATACCAACTTACACAATAATAAATATTATTTAATTGGATTGTTAATTAATAATTGTCACCAGATACGGTCTTGTTCGCTTCAACCTCCTGTAGAATTTATTAAACACTTGAATAAATATTTAATTTAAATATTTCATTGATTAATAAATTTTTTTTGATCAATAAATACATGAATAATATTATCCCTTAGTATCGAGAATAATATTTATTCAATGAATTAAATTCCAATAGAATTTTATCGATATCACTAGAACAACTTAATGTGTGACCCTCTAGGATTATTTTTCATTGGAATTTTGTGGGTTTGCCTAAAGTCTAAGATTCTTTTATAGAAACAAGTCAAGGAACCCAAGAGAAAGAAATTTATTTCACAATGATAAAAACCGCATAAAAACACTCATTGTGTAATATAATCCCCTTCTCATAATATTTCTTCAAGAAGGTTGAACATCCATGTCACTAACCTATATTATTGGTAAATAATTATTTGAATATATGAAATAAACACATTTTTACTACATGGACATAGAATTTAGGATGACATTTCTATTCCAAAAAATGGTATGAGACATTAGCTTCTATAAATAAGGAAGGGAAAAATCATTCTTTGACTTATCCATTAAAGAAATTTTAATCATGATTCACCCAATGTACCCTTCCTTGCTGTGAACATATGTCATCACTGTTTCCATAAGAAAATATAAATGATTGAGTCATGACATGAATTAATGAAAATATTAAAGTATAATGACTATTACACATTCTCATATATAGGAATATTCTATGACACAAAAACATGAATAATTCTTACTGGCAGGTCAGTTATGATAGTCTTCTATTTTTGAGATTACTAAGTAAAAAATTCATAAGAAGAATCGTCATACACTTATGAGTACTCACGATACATAGTTTAGGTACTATGTTTCCCATCGTAGTACATTATCCAACCACATAACATTATTTAAGAATATATTCATAGAAGTTCAAAGTGCTCATCATATCAGAGAATTTTTATGACCTTATAAATGTATTCTATACTCTAGGACATTACTAATTTATATTGATGTAGAAAAATGAATAATATATAATAATAAGTTTTATTAATATTCAATACATAAAATATATATGTAATAAAATTAAAAATAGTTTATCCTAAGACACCAACTCCAACAAAATCCCACCTAGAATAGAGATGACTGCCTACAAATTTAGTCTTCTAGACCTCACATGATAATTATATTTCTTGTAAGTTAAAGGTTTAGTCAAGGGTTCTGCCACAATGTATTCTATAGAAATATTAATCACTACAACCTCAGCTCTTTGAGAAAAATCCCTCAAGAGATGATACTTCTGAAGTATGTGATTAGTTCGCCGATGTGACCGTGACTCTTTTGTAAGAGCTACAACTGTAGTATTATCATAGTAGAGTGAGATAGGATATTTACAATTAGGTACCACACCAAGATCTTGGAAGAAGATACACATCTTCTTTATATACCTTAGAAACTACAATGTACTCAGACAACTACTACAAAACACCCTTTTAACAGATCTAGGAGGAGTCTTTATCAGTGTAAAAAAACAATTGACTGCCAAAGTAATGTTAAAATATCTCCTTTATAATAAATAGAAAGTAACATCGATAAAAGAACCCTATATTAGTGATAAAAAAATGTTGATAAATGGGGCCTTTATCAGTGCTTTTTAGCACTGATAGAGGATGCCTTTATCATCGTTTTTGTTTAAAACCGATAAAGGGGTGATTTACTAGCACTGATAAAATTTGTAAACTTTTTTATGTGACCCCACCTTTCTAAGCGCTCACGATGCCCCTTTCTCAGTGCTACCTATTCCCCCAACTTCCCATCACATACCCCCACCCATTTAGTAGTGATAGATATATTATCACCCACTCATATGTTTCTGTACACGTTCAAAAGTCCTTCCTTATACAATGTGAATCCTTTACCTTTCCCTAACTTGTTTTATTTTTCATTTTGGGTTATTTTTAGTTTATATATATTTATATATATATTTTAGAAGTGTGTGATATATAGACACACACACACATTGATAACTAGTTAAATATATTATATATTAATATCCATTTAAATAAATTAGAATATATACGTTTATTTATATAAATAAATATTTATATATAAACATTATATATACATATTAAAGAATTTTTAGAAGGTAATTAGAATGGATAATATTTTAATTTAAATAAAATGAATAATACATATTTATTTTCATATGGTTTATATATTTAAAAATATATTCTTATATAAACATGTATTTTTAAAATTGATTTTTTATAAGTAAATATAAGTAAATATTCATATATTTCATTATAAATAAATCTAAATTACCAAAAAATATAAAATTTAAAAACCATAAAATATTTATGATCATAAAACCTAGGAAAAAATTCTTTCCCCACTGAAAATGGAAAATAATACTCTCTTAAACAAAGATGAAATATTATCAAATATTAAAACAAATTGGGTATCCCAACTAAAAGATCAGTTTTGGAGGCCTTCTAGGCCTTTTTTGTCCTTGGAAAAATATTTTCTAGGGCTCTTTATGTCAACAAATTTTGTATATATTCACAAGATTCAATTTGATATGTGGTAGAGCCTAAATGGATAGATAAATAAAATGTTCTGTATATTTTAAGTTCAAGTCATGTTTTCAACTTATCATAGACCATTCATTAATTCATTTAATATTTTTGTCTTACAATTGTTATTAAATGACTATTACAAGACAATAATAAGAAAATTAGTAATTAATATTATTTTTAAATTATTTTATAATCAATTTTCACTAAAAATATTATATATTAAGTGTAAATATGTATTAAAACTTATCTAAATAACAATTAAAAAAATATTGTATTTATATTTATATAAATATAAATATATTTTAATTTATTATTCATAATGAAATATAATATTTTATGAAATATACCCTTTATTTGTGTTAGAAAAAAGCCATGATAAAGTGGGTCCTTTATCAAGGCTAGTAAAAAAGAAATGATTAAGGCCCCATCATTTATCAGCACTTTTTTACTAGTGTTGATAAAGAATCCCTTTATTAGTGCTTTTTTATAGCACCAATAAGGCCCCCTTTATTAGTTCTTTTTTATTATCCCAAAAAAAGGGCCTCCTTTATTAGCACTTTTTTTCTAGTTCTAATAAATTCACCTTTATCAATGATTTTTATTACAATTAATAAATGGGACTCCTCTATAAGCTATGTTTTATTATCACTGATAAAGTTCTCCTATATCAGTTATTTTTTTAATTGATAAGGAATATACTTTAATAGGGATTTTTTAGCACTGATAATGGACCCCTTTATCATTTATTTTCCTAGAACTAATAACAGGGGCCTTTATCAATGATTTTACCTAGAACTAATATATTCTAGTGGTGGAAAAACCCAAATTTTTTGTTGTGGAGTCTGTTGTAGAATATGGGATCACAAACTTCTTTGAGCTCCTCCAGCTCACAACACCTCCATTGAAAGTGAAGATGTATCCTATTTGTGACTTCATTTCATCTTGATCAGTTTTAAAACTAGAATCTTCATATCCCTTGATGACTAGTTCTTTATATCCTCCATAAACCTGTAACATATTCTTAGTATGCCTCATATACTTAAGTATAGCCTTGACTACAATCCAATTGTGTTCACCCATGCCATCTTGATATATTTTCTACCACACATAATGCATAAGCAACATATAGCCTAGTACATAGCATAAAATACATGATTGAACTAATTTTTGATGCATTTGGAATCATTTACATCCTATTTTATTCATCATATATATGAGGACACATTTTCATGGAATGATGAATGCCATGTGATGCTGAAAATAGTCCCCTCTTGGATTGTTCTCTACTGAATGGCTTCAATATCATGATAATTTTTTCACTTTGACTTAGTCTGAGCAACCTCTTGGATCTATCATGATGGATCATGATTACAATAATATATTCTACCTTTCTCATGTCCTTTATATATAATAATTTCCTCGACCATTCCTTAATAGGATTTTAGAATAATATTTTATTTCCAATGAGTAATATGTCATCAACACATACCACTAAAACATTTATATACATAAGCATCACAATCATTATTTGTGAAATCAAATTCCATTAAGGATTCATCGAAATGAATGCACCATTCCCTAAATTAGTTCTTTAATCCATAAATGGATTTTTGAAATTTTCATATCTTATTGGCATCCTTTAGAGTCACAATCCATTCATATTGTTTCATATATAAATCTTCCCAAAGGTTACCATTAGTGAAATCTATTTTGAAATCCATTTTATAAATATCATAGTCATGTTAAGCCTCAATATAAAGTATAATTCTAGTGGATATCATTGAAACTGGTGGAAATGTTTCATCATATTCAATACCTTGATTTTGTTTAAACCCTTTTTAAATTAGTCACGCCATATAGATACTAACTTTTCCTTTAATTTCTAGTTTCTCCTTGAATACCCATTTTAAACCATCAAGATTTACAAACACAGAAGGATCTACCAAAATATAGATTTTGTTTTGGTACATGTTAACCATTTCAGAATTCATATATTCTTATCAACTGGCAACTTCTGTTCCACTTACAACTTCCTTGTACATTATAGAATCATTATTATCAACTAATAAAGAGTTTCCGACCCAGGTGACTAGGAAACCACACCATTGTAGTTTTCAAACATCTCTTGTACTCTAACATAGTACTTGTGTCTATAGAAAAACTTATTCTTCCACAAATCTTTTTGTAATCTATTCCTATACCAACTCTTATGCACATTGATCCTCAACTTAATCAAAGTCTATATCAGTCACATAATCCCTTTAAGGATGTACTCCCTCTCAAGGTATATGTAATGTATTTCTACTATTTTTTTTTCTTGGGTTCATATAGGTAATATCCCACTGTTTATTTGGGTTACCCTATTAAGGTACACTTTGTGCCTTAGGGTGCAAGTTTTTTAATTGAATAGGTCTTAAACAATTCTTACCAACCCCACACATGTAAGTATGATAACACAGGTTTCATTCCAGTACATAAATGGTATGGCATACCATCTCCCACTTTAGTTGGAACTTGGTTTCGTATTTGTGAAACTATTTTTAATGCATATCCCTAAAAGGATATAAAAAGAGACACATGAATTGCCATTTGTCTCACCATATCAATCAAGTTGCGATTACTCCTTTCACTAACATCATTCCACTGAGGAGCCCAAGGAGGAGAGAGTTGAGATGGGATCCAAAAATCTAGTAAGTAATAAATTGGTTTTTGATTAAGACATTCTACACCATGGTCTGATTGGAGTTTTTAAATATTCTTAACAAGATGTTTTTCAACTTCATTCTTGTATTCCTTCAATTTACCAAAATATTCTGACTTATTCTTCATTAAGTATAAATATCTACATCTACTAAAATCATCATAAAATATTCTAAATTATTAGTATCCACCCCTTTCCTCAATGTTAAATGTTCCACACACATTTATATGAACTAATTAAATAATCTGTTTTTCCCTTTCACCTTTTCTACTAAAAGAGGATTTTTCATTATACCTTATAAACATGCATGACATATACCAAGTTGTTTTAGTTTGAAATAATATAAATATATATCTTGATATAAGTTAGTCAAACACTTTTCATTTACATGACCTACCCAGGTCATCACAGAGCATTTATGATCCACGAAGCACCCTTCATGTACACATGATCCACATGCTAAGGCAGGATCACTGTACCTCGCGAAGCACATTGCTTCCCAACATCTTTCTTCACAATGCACCTTTGCTCCGCGGGGATTTGCTCCGAGAATGAACTTCCACTTCGCGAAGCACCTCCCATTTTCACCTTCTCCCCATGCTAAGGCTAAGGCACCCCACTTCGTGAAGCACACCCCTTCACAAGTGCCCTCCGCCATGCGGAGCGACAGAGTTTCACAAGGCCCCTACCTATGGACCCCTTTGCTTGGAAAATCCTTTTACCATGAGACCCTCCAGGTTTGCATGATGTGACTTGAAAGTCCCCTGAATGATACCACCCATTTCTTTTCTTCGCCTAATGCTTCTTCGCATTGGAACACTAACGACTATTTCTTCTTTGCATATCCATGCTAACGTGGACCCCTCAGTGGTTTGCTCCATGACACCCCCTTAGTACGGCTTGCCGATTCCTTCCCTCCCACAAGGAGTAGAGGGTACCGGTTATGTAAGTCCTAGGGGTGCGGAGCAAACCCACCTCGTCCGAGCTGTAGGACATTAAACTACCAAGCATCATCATCCTAGCACATGAAATTAAACTGTGACCTAACCCCGTCCCTCACATGCAGGGTCCCCCCGCCTCAGGCATTCTTCACTCCCCTAGTCTCCAAAAGGAATGATATCCCCCTTCTTGGAGTGGAGGTTGTCCACAGGGAAGGGAAACCATCTTGGTGTAAGCCTTATCTTCTCTTGCAGGAGGTATCACCCCTGATCCTCCTCACTTTATCGGTTCCAAGTCCAGTAGAGAGCATGATAGGGAATGAGGATCCTCCTTTATTCAGTCCCAAATCCCTATCTCGCTGCACTTTGTCTCAATTGGGCCTCCATCTCCAAGTAAGTCCCAATCTCTCTCTCCTTGGGCTGCTCCCTATGTAAGCCCCACTCCACATCCCACGGACTCACCTTTCGCGACATGATCATTAAGTCTCTGCTACCTCTTGTTTCTCATACCGAGCATGAATCACATGGGCGTAGACTAAGCATCGACCATGACAACACCCTCATACCGCATGACATTAAACTGTATCTCACCCCGTCCCACGTGACATTAAACTCTACACCCGAACTACAGGGACTTTGATCCATGTCAAGGCATGGTACGTAGGAAGCCTCCACGAGGTTCAATCCCAACAACCATTGGCCCCGACCATCTTTGTGTCGGTGCACCAAGCCCCATTAACACCTTGGGAAGCCTAGAGTGTAAGACCCACACCATCCAAAACTACAGTGACTTTGATCCATATCAAGGCATGGTACGTAGGAAGCCTCCATGAGGTTCAAGCCCCAACACCTTGGGCCGTCTCAAAGTGTAAGCCCCACACCATTCTGAACTACGGGGACTTTGATCCATGTCAAGGCATGGTACGTAGGAAGCCTCCACGAGGTTCAAGCCCACCACCCAATCGTTCCGACTCCTCTTCACGTCGGTTCTCCCCCACACCACATGGCGTTAAACTGCACACCTGAACTATGTGTTCTTTGATCCATGTCAAGGCATGGTATGTAGGAAGACTCCCTGAGGATCAAAACCATCATCCACCTAGACCAAGGTACTTATTCACATCGGTTCTCCGACACACCATCTCGATCTATGGGGAATTTGATCCATGTCAAGGCATGGTACGTAGGAAGCCTCCATGAGGTTCAAGCCCAACACCTATCGGACCCCCAGTCCATCTTATTGTCCGTTTTCCGACACGCACCATTCTAAACTACGGGGACATTGATCCATGTCAAGGCATGGTACGTAGGAAGCCTCCATGAGGTCCAATCCCACCACCACCCGGTCGTTCTAACCTCGTTCACGTCAGTTCAACCACATATAGAGGTAATCCATTTCACCCCTTCAGCGGCAAGCCGTTGTCAACCTCATTTTATGGTAAGCCATCGCTAGATGAACTACGAGGACTTTCATTCCCTGCCACAAGAATACGTAGGAAGTTTCTTTGAGGCTCAAGCCCAAAAGAATCATCCATCCTGATTCTTACCTGGGACGCCACATCCCAGTGAGACCATGCCACCTCATTCCCTCCCACAGCTTTGGGAAGCCGTCCACATGTTGGCCCCAATATCGGTGTTCCCTCCAAGGGGGTTCCTCCTCCTGATCCACTCTAATTAGTGTTCTGATTGGTCTGATTCGTCTCCGTTGGACGTTAAACTTGCGGCATACCCCGTGTTAAACACAGGAAGCTTAGGAAAACCTCAGATACATACCTATGGCATATGATTCCCCACATTCGATCTGGGATGTCTTGGGATTCCGTGCCATTGAGAATTCCTATAATATGGGACAGAAGAGAGACACACCAATCCCCATCATCTAGACACGTCAGTGATACCCCAACGTGACTACTCCCCTAATAGAAGGTTGCTTCCCTGACCAGACCCCTTGGAATGTCCTGACAGAAGCAATGTAATTAACTAGTGTCCATGAAGATATGGCACCAGGAAGAGTTTCACAAACAATGTATTAAATCTATGAGGGAGATCCGGACTAGGTGACGAGTTCCTAGTAGGAATCCATAGAAGGAAGAACCAAAATCCCATCAACCCGTTTCAATCAAGGAGAAAATGTCCCTGAACAAGAAGTGAATGCTGCCCGCCTTTGGAATGCAGGAATGCGGGGCAACAAAAGCTGTGCCTGTCGCACTCAAGCAGACGGATGCGCGCGTCGAGTCCTGCCAAGAAAATTGTGGGCCTGCCGTGAAACTCACTAGAAGTTGGGGAAGTAGAATGTTGGGCATTCCATTCTGCAACGTTTCCAGCATGGATCCCTCTTACCAACCATGGATGGTGGAATGGCACTGAGGAACTGGTTGTTGATTTCTTTTCCTAGCAGTGTTAATGAGTTAATCTCCCTGCTTCCAAGAATCAGGTTGCTGCCATGGGAACACGATCACTGCCTGGACGCCTACACAGGGGCAGGGGCAACGCCAGCACAACCGCTCTGCGCAGATCCACTGCTGCCGCAGAGGCATCTGCGTCCACGACTGTGGGGTGCCCATGCACCATCTCCCCATCAGAAGTCATCCAATGAAGGGTGATTAACAACCTTGTACGTCATTACGAGGAGGAGGGAATAATACCAACCCGAGATATGGACCACCTGGACCTAGAGGCATCAAGGCCCCACCATCAACGCCGCCCCCGAGGGCCGCGCAGGGAGCCACTGCTCCCCACCCCAATATTCAATCATTTTAGGAGCCTTTCACGGGAGCGTTTTGATGACTCCCGACCTTATGCTGATGAGGTGGGTAATGTCCGGCCCAGCCCAGTCGAAGTCTCAGTCCAGGGGCTCCCAGTGAGGGCCTCCACCCAGCCGCATCAATGCGGCTGCCCGACCTTACCAGAGGAGCAGGAAAGCTATGCACCTTTGCCACTAGCACCAACTCGCCTGACCTGACGACATCATCAGGCACGAGTTGAGGATGCCCGCCAAGGGGTGTCAACGTCGACGACTACTATGGCCTGAGCCACTGCCGACGCATATCATCAAGTCCCTACGCACACTGAGCAACAACACTCTTATTCCCAACTGGGATCGAGGCCCCAATCACCCCATGGGCAGGCTGGGCTGACTCTCCTGGTCACAGGAACGAGAGGGGGTCGTTGTGAACCAACCCGCAACGATGCCACCCCGTACGGAGGTCCTCCCCATACGTCCACCACTGAGAGCGTGGGTGTTCCCTGCTTCGAGGCTCGACATGGATGTCTGCCCCATGCCACCCCAAATCTGAATGAAGGTCTACCCTGTGGCAGTGACGTTTGGTACAGAAGCCTCTCCCATGCCCATCACACCATGTATGAATCCCTTACTCCTGCCCCCAACAATCGATTTGGAGATGTTACCCATACGGTCTCTCTCCAACGTGGGGATCCTCCCTACACCATCTCCGATGTTGGAGAAGGTCCTCCTTGCCCTGAAAACCGGAGGGGTGAAGGCCAGCCTCGCTCCACCCGCACAAATCATGGAGGTTGTCCACATGATCCTTCCGGTTTCGGCAGGGGTCTTTCCCACTCAGGTTTTATTCATGGAGGTCCTCCCCATGTCCCACTCAACATTTGTCCCGGTGCTCCTCGCACCTTGGCTATCTCAAGTGGAAGTCCTATTCGCCCTGGCACCAGCGCGGATGAAGGACCACATGTCAGAAATCAGCCCTGTCATGAAGAGCCACCCAAAGGAAGAAAGGCGGGTTTTCGCCACCATAAGAAGAATACTGGTAAGGCCCGGATGGAGATCAAATGGGTACACTTCTTAGACTCTAAAGTAGTGTGCGAATTAGCTCAGGAACCCTCCCCTCACTCATCCAAGTCTAGGGACGGGGCAAGGATGAGGCACATCAGCCTGGTACTCCTAGAATGCGAGGTCCATAGGATTCCCACCTCCCTCCGTAGGTTTACCCAGGAGGATGAAAGTCTGGAAACCCCGAAAGTTACGGTTGTGAAGTCACCGCCATCATCGCCAGAAGTGCTTTATACCTCAACAAGAGATCACACAGAGCTATTCTGGGGACTAATGGTGGGCGAGTAGCAACGCGACCCACCACCAGCAGACCTAGACCCTAAGCCAGGAACGGTGTCTGTCAGCTCATCCTATCGTGATGTAGCAGCCAGGTCACTATACTCTTCGGAGGACAGCCCAAGAATCGGCGGCCAGTCAGCCCGTTCACCGTATTCTCCACCGGCCAACCTTCTGTCCCAACGGTCTGCCTCAGTACCGCTGCCAGTTCCTCAACCAACCCCAGTTGGTGAGTGGGTAAATCGAGGTCTAGACCCTGAATTTGAGCCGAGGAGCTTCTGGAGCATCCTTTTAGCGGAACACTTCCCCGAGAAATTCTGGTTCTTGGCAGCACTAGATTTCTGCATACCTGAGTCCCTCACCCCAGAGGAAGTTGAGTGTTTCTGCTACACCCTCTGGGCGACGCATTTTTGTCTCCGTCATCCAAGGAGCCAAACACATTTTGAAGACATCAGTGAGCAGTGCTGTCTAGTCGATCTGGCCACAATCTCAGTGGCCCAGAGCTCTAAGTCACCATGCCGTCGTGAGGCCCTCCAGTAGCAATGCATTTAGAGTATTAAGGTACTCTGAAAAATCATCAGGGAAGCAACCCAACACATGAAAGTCTATGGCTTGGGGTAGTATGTTGTCCTACTCTTCGGCCCTATCCGACGACAGCCTGAATCGCTATGCGATATTGAGGACATGCCACGGGAAGGTTCACAGTCCACATGGATGACATAGTGGACAAGGAGAACGAGCTGGAGTTTCTCGATGGAGACTGACCCCCTGAGAGTGTGCAACCACCATTGGACCCATCAGGGAGGATTACCCATCAGAAGAGGAACCTCCTATGTCTCCCAGATCCCATCGAGTCATTAGTACTCAGCCGAAATTTCAGTAAGGGGAAAGAGCATGTCGGAGCCGTCAAGCACTCTGAACCGTCCGCCTTAGTGTAGAAGACGGAAGAGGATCCAGAGAAGGATGCGTTGCGCCAACAACTTGCTGAAAAAAAGAGGTTGGGTGACGAACTCCTGGTTGAACGTGCGATAGAGCGAAGAACCGACTATGGAGATCCTAGGCCGGGGCAGCCAAGGCAGGAACAACTCCCCCCCAGTGATATTCCTCTGGGAAACTTTGATCATGTCGCTCCCACTAACAGGGATGAATCCAGAAATCATGGGAAGAGGGCGTTTTATGTCTCACCAAACCCTCCCGAATGGCGAGGCAATCCGAGGAATCCACCCCGAGGCCCCCCAATTGCCCCGCAGGCCATCCCACCAGTCGCTCCACGAGACGCTGAACCCATATACCATGTCGAAGAGCCCGACAATGCACTCGTGGTTTGGGATCCCCGTCAAGATAGGGACCCCCTCCCAGATGATCCTATGGCAGCACTCATATCCCACCTCGAGGCATTGGAAATGTGTTAGGTGGAAATCCCACCGGATGGCAAGCCATACTCGGCCTGGGTGGATGATATGCCGGCACCTCTGGGTTTCAAGAATCCCACTTTTCCCCCCTTTAATGGGACATGGGAGCCACCACAACATCTGGCCCACTTCAACTCTAGGTGTGGGAATACGTTGGGGACTCCAGTATAGCAGGAGGCCTCTAAGATTCACTATTTCATTCAGACGCTAGAAGGGCCGACATTCGTCTGGTACAACCATCTCCCCGTCAGATATGTGACCAGTTGGGAGGACCTTCGTAGGCAGTTCCTATACCAGTTCAGCTCTAACACCTAGAAAACAAGCATCTCGAACCTCTTCAAGTGCAAACAAATGGATGATGAGTGAGTCATGAATTTTATCGCCCGGTGGAAGGGGCTCACATACTCCCTTGACATGCCACTGACTTAGGATAAATTACTGATGATGTATGTGGGAAATGTCAATATGGAACCGGTTCCCTCCCTGATTACATAGAATTATCCTAGAGGGTTCTGAGACTTCTCGGATAATGTCCAACACCTCGAAGAAGCCCTGTAACAGGCTAGGAAGGCACAACCATTGCCCCCTGCAATCCCAGCAAGGAGGGATTCCAGAGCCGAGCCCACCGCGAAGGACCAAATAGAAGCCCCCAGGCAGCTAGGGTTGCTACCAGTATCACTAGCCCCGCTACCTCACCGAGTTCCTCCACCTCAGGCACCACCTATGGCCCCGCAGCATCCTCAAAATCGGCAGGTGCCTCCGCATAATGCACCGCCACCACCCAGGTGGGACAATCAGGGTCCACCTCCTTAACAGGACCCTCCGGCTCCTCGTCAAGGCCAGGCTCCAAGGGCTCCCTATCTGGAAAGAAGACACCATACTTACTCGTTTAGCTAGAATCAGGTCCCTGGTTACTTCCGTAGTGCACTAGAGCAGAGGATTGTATGCTTTCCTGAGTGCAGAAGGCCGACAGAGGAGTATCTCACCGATCTCCCCAACTACTGCCCCTATCATAGGATTCTGGGGAACACCCTCAAGTAGTGATATGTGTGTAAGGACTGGATCCAAGACTAGCGCGATTAAAACGTAGTTAGGCTGGGCCCCGCTCTAACACAAGTGGCGGGTGTCTTTGTAAGGTCAGAAAGTTTTAGCGATGGAGAAGGTGAGTGGCAGCAGGTTCCCACCCGTGGATCCCAGAAGTAAGATGACTGGATAGCTCCTAAAATAGTTTCTCATGCCCATGAAATCATTCAGGCATGGCTGAATCAGCTGGATCCTTCAGAAGCTGCAACCGCCACCTCTGCATCATCATCTCAGCCGACCTCTTCCTAGAAGAGCCATCATCGGCAGCGCAAGAAGAATCAACATTCCCCGCCGATGCCATCATCATACCGAACTCTTGGTGACTTCATGCCCCATGAAATGGGGATCCCTCCCAGAATCCTCTTAGTGGAGGATGATTCTTCGAGTGACAGTCAAGGGTACGCTTCAGTTAACACCGTCGAGTTGGTAAACCCTTATATGACTCCCGACGAGGGGGAACGCCAAGCAAACCTCCCCAACGTCCCCAGCTGACGCCAACGTCAGCGGAGCTGTGACTACATGGGTCATCGAGGCCCACAAATTGGAACCTCTAGCCAGGCCGTGCATACCACCGAGACTAGCCAGCATGCCCATCGCAGAGCTCAGCACACGCAACCTTTTCATCCGGTGTCTTCAAGACTGCCTCCACCACTATTTGTGCTACTAGATTAGGCAGAGCCACTTCAGCCATACCGCGACTAGCTTCTCCCCGCTACAGGTCGACCTCAGGCACCCAGACCTCATTTGATAGCTAATCTTCATGCTTCGACTAGTGAGCATCGGGATATTCCCAGCACCAGCCAGTCGTTGTTCCATCCAACAGGGCCCGTCGTGCCTCCAATCCCCGAGCGACCTCCTGTAAGAAGAATTTCATGCTTGGAACGGAAGTATGATGTTATCAAGCAACTTTCCCGCATCCCAATGAGTATTTCCATCCTCAAATACCTATGCTTATCATCAGATATGCGTGAGTCCCTCGCTGAGGCTTTATGGAGCCCCATCCAGTTTGAGACGGAGGTAGTAGCGGAAAAAGACTTTCATGCTGAAGAATTTGAGACTGTCAAATGCCAGACCATCATTTCGTTCTCTGGAGAGGATGAAGGCTCCCCCATACAGGGGCACATCTTCCCGCTCTACATCACCGACCAATTTAATGGTGTGGAGGTTCGTCGTTGTCTCGTTGACACCGGCTTCGGGGTAAACCTTATCCCGACACAGACACTGAAGATGCTAGGGTTATCTAAAGATGACCTGACTCCCTCTGATTTAAGAATCCCGGGATATGATAGGATAAAGCAGACCCCGGTCGACAAGATCCATTTGAAGACCCAGTTCGGTGGCGTAGTTTCCAGTACAGAATTTATAGTCGTCTCCCAGAACAACACGTATAATGCATTGATGGGCAGGCCATGGCTCCACCTGTATGCGGCAGTCCCCTCATCATATCTCCAATGCCTCAAGTGCTCCTTTAATGGTCGAGTAGGAGTACTCCAAGGAGATGCATCTTATTTCGCCTCTTGTGATGCCCGTTATCTGGATAGTGACTATTACAAGAGCAAGGATAAGCAGATTCTGGCAAGTGAGGTTGAGCCCGCCACGGTCACCAGTTACCCCTGGGCAGGTCTGGATGACGCCAAGGTCTTCCAAATCCATCTATTGAAAGCCACAAACCCCAACATGGGGAAATTATTTTTTGTTTCAGGTAAAAGAGGAAGGAATATTCCCAAGTCCAAGCGATGGTGGGAAATCACCTCATAATCCTACACAAACCAGGCTCAGGTGATACCAGAACCTCCTACCCCTATATGGTATCGGGACGTCCGCCCCATGGAAATGACAGTACATCATACGTGTCTGTTTTTCCGGGCTGTGATTAACTGGCTAAAGATGACGTGCTACTACTGCTTTGATATCATCAAAAGTGGCCCCCTAGGCCAAAGACTAGATGGGATTGGATTGACTACCTTCATCACCATGGTCTCAGCGGCGCGTGAATCTCCTAATGCGTTGTCCACTACTGTCCAGGCTGGTACCAGCCTCCCGTCAGGTTCCTCCGACCGTGGGAAAGCCTCACCCACTGGGAATCCCTCTTCTGCAATCGAAGAAGAGAATTGGTAGGATTCTCCACCCACCTTTGGAGAAGGTGTCTCTACCACGGTCGATGAACTGGTACGGGCGAACCTTGGTAGCGATGAAGATCTGAGACCCACATTGATCAGTGCCACCATGCCGCTTGAGGAGAAATAGTAGTACGTGGACTTCCTTAAATAGAACCGTGACATGTTTTCCTAGAGTTATAATGAGATTCCAGGACTATATCCACAGGTAGCTATCCACCGCCTTAGTCTCCCGACAAACCATCATGGGTTCAAGAAGACTCCCAGAAAGATACACCCTTCTCACGGTGCCATGGTCGTGGCCGAAGTTGACAAGCTCATCAGATCCAACTTCGTCAAGGAGGTCCATTACCCCATGTGTCTAGATAACATTGTGCCAGTAAGAAAGAAGAATGGGCAGATCAGAGTCTATATCGACTTCCAAGATCTCATCTGTCACTATCCGAAGGATGATTTTCCCCTTTCGGTGACAGAATTGTTGATCAACTCTAAGGCCGGTTTCCAAGCCCTCGCCTTCATGGATGGATACTATGGATATAATCAAATCCAGATGGACCCCGAGGATAAAGAGTCCATGGATTTCAGGGTTCTCCAAGGTACTTTTTGTTACCAGGTTATGCCCTTTGACCTGAAGAATGCAGGTGCCACCTATCAGCGGGCCATTCATCACATATTCAAGCCAATCCTCGGGAAATTGGTGGAGTGCTATGTGGATGATCTGGTGGTCAAATTTCTCTGGTGCCAGGACCATCTCAAGGACCTTGAGAAAGTGTTTTGTTTCCTCCATTCCTACCAACTGAAGGTGAACCCATTGAAGTGTGCCTTCAGTGTCAGTTACAGGAAGTTTCTTGGATTTGTTGTTAGGTACTGAGGCATCGAGATTGACCCAGAGAAGATCAAGGCGATCATCCAGATGCCTCCTCCAAGCAATATTCGTGAGCTTCGAGGTTTTCAAGGCCTCATAGCCTATATATGCCGATTCATTGCGAGTTTGGCTGGAAAGTGTAAGACATTTTCAAGGCTCATGAATAAGGGAACCACCTATGAATGGGACGAGGAGTTCCATTCCTCCTTCGAGGATATTAAGCAATATTTTCTCCATCCATCGGTCCTGATGCCACCTGTCACTGGAAAGCCACTGATTCTCTATGTCACTGCCCTGGATCCATCTCTCAGTGCCCTTCTCACCCAGAAGAACAATTAGGGGATAAAGAATAGCCTCTACTACCTCAACCGCATGCTCCTCGATATGGAGACCAGATACTCACCCATCGAGAAGATCTACCTTGCGCTCGTATTTGCTGTACAGAAGTTGCGACATTACCTGTAGCACCATGAGGTATAGGTGGTCTCCCGGGTAGACCCACTGATGTACATTCTAAATCCCCCCATGTTGACCGGCCGTCTAGCACGGTGGGTGGTAATCCTTCAGTAGTTCGACATCAGGTTCGTGCCTCAAAAGGCTATCAAGGGGAAGGCATTGGAAGAATTTCTAACTGCCCATCAAACCTCCGCAGATCAGTCACTAGACATGGATTTTCAAGATGATGCAATCCTCTCAGTCGATCATACCATCACATATTGGAAGATGCACTTTGATGGTGCCTTCCAGAGTCCTACCGGTAGGAGGATCAATGATCCTAGGCTCAATAGAGTGGGCCTGGGTATCGTCTTCATTACCCCGAAACAAGCTATCATGCAGTACTGATTCCTATTGTCAAAAGGTTGCACCAACAATGAGGTAGAGTATTAG
The DNA here is from genome assembly GCA_963277665.1 of Viscum album. Taxonomy (NCBI): domain Eukaryota; kingdom Viridiplantae; phylum Streptophyta; class Magnoliopsida; order Santalales; family Viscaceae; genus Viscum; species Viscum album. Next base: position 1,136,401,787 of record OY728166.1, read on the forward strand.
GCTCTTATCACTGGCCTCGAGCTGGCCCTTGAGATCGATGTGCCCCATTTTCATGTGAAAGGGGATTCCGAGCTGGTCATCAAGAAAGTCCACTATGGCTATGTTGTCATAAATCCAGAGCTCACACCCTTGTTGGAGTGCACCCTCCATATAATGGTCTAGTTACCCTCTCGGCCGGAGGTTATCCATTTCCCTCGGTCAAAGAATGGTTGAGCGGACTCTTTGGCCAGTTTAGCTACATCACTTGCAGAGCCCGAGCAGGATGATCTGATTATACATGTGGAACACTGGAGATTCATTGCCCTCGTCACCCCATAGGATGACGATAGTCTACAAGCAAGCCATCTTACCACCAGATCCTCCATATTAGGACTGCTAGGCTCGTTAGATCCAGTGGTTGAAGCGACTCCTGACTGGAGAGCCCCTTTTGTCGAGTATCTCCAAAATGACTGCCTCCCGACTGATCGGGACGAGCATGAGCAAATCCAATGCCGTGCACTGCAGATTACCCTCCAGAATGCTCCCAGTCTTGACCAGATCCTCTATAAATGCGGTTTCGATGGTGTTCTCCTCCGTTACATCCAAGGAGTTGATATTCCATAGGTCATGCAAGAGGTTCATGCCAGTTCCTGTGGTGCCCACCAGGCTGGGCCGAAGCTGTCCCATCAGATCTAGAGACTGGAGTACCTCTGTCCCTCTATGGTCCATGTTGTATTGAGTTTTCCAAGATATGTCACGCGTTCTAAGTGCATGCTAACTTCCTGCATCAGCCACCATAAACTATCCACCACACAAAGTAATCTTGTCCATTTGCGGTGTGGGGACTTGATGTCGTGGGACCATATCCACTAGAAACAGCCCGCCAATGCAGGTCTATCCTGATCGCCACAGATTTCTTTTCCAAGTGGGTAGACGCAATTCCGCACAAGGAAGTCAAGGCTCGTTCCATCATTGACTTTGTGAGTTCCAATATCATCCACCAGTTTGGATTTCCTCACGCCGTCCTCAACGATAATGGCACCAACATCCGAGAAGCCGAGCTGAAGAAATTGTATTCCAAGTACAATATCCATTCGAACCATACCTCCCACTATCACACACAGGAAAATGGAGAGATTGCAGCGTTCAACAAAACCCTCTTGAACATTTTGCAGAAAATGGTTGGTCAGAACAAGAAGAGTTGGTCGGACAATCTCCCCAACACCCTATGGGCCTATCGAACGATGACTCACAATTTCACCCAGGTGACCCCATATTCCTTGGTGTATAGAGCTGAGGCTATCCTACCCATCAAAATACAACTACCTTTGTTGCGCATTGTAGTCTATGACCAGCAGGCACCAGATAAGGTGGCCGAAATCCATCTAGATAAATTGGATGCACTTAACGAGAGTAGGCTCCGTGCCTCGCACAATCTAGAAAGATGCCAGAACAAGATGGATAGAGCCTTCAACAAGAAGGATCACCTCCAAACTTTTCTACAAGGCGACCTGGTACTGGCGCTCCGAGCGCCAATGATCCCTGGAAAGAAACCACCCAAGTTGGAGCCCAAATGGGAAGGACCTTACATAGTCCACAGGGTTTGACCCAATGAAGCATACTCCTTGGTGACCAAGAATGGTGATTGTATAACTCCTCCCACCAATGCCAAATTCCTCAAGAAATACTTTTCCTAAGCCCCAATGGTCCTACACAAACTTAAACTGGATGGTCCTGCACGACCCTAAATGGCACAATTGTCTTGCACCACCTTAAAATAGACGGTCCTGCATGACCCTAAATGGCACAATGGTCCCGTATGACCTTAAGCTGTCCAATCTTGCATGATGTTAAACTGCATCATGAGGAATACATGTGTCTTGATTCCCATCTCTATGGGATACATAGGAATGCTTAGAAGCCTCGTTTTGAGGCCAACCACAAACTCTTCTCTTCAATTACCCCATGGTTATAGCTTTCTTGGAGTATCCTCACATTATATGGTATACGATTCCTTAGCCCCACTCATACAAGGATTATAATGGTCGCACCATGTGCCGACTCCTGTTTTTATATCCTCCCACGTCTTCACCGCACGACTTTAAACTGCATGGCCTTAGAGAACTACGTGTGTCTTGATTCAGATCCTTATGGGATACGTAGTAATGCCTGGACATTTCGTCTGTTGGCCCAGAACAAACATCGGAATCTTCCCCCTGGGTCAAAATTTATGTCAAGGGTGGAATTTTTCCCCAATTCACATTGAGCTAACCTCGATCTGGCCGTACGTCCATCTCTATAAGGACGTTCGCCTCTTTGATATATGGGTAAAACTATGCATCACCCACTCCTTGACTGAGATTATATCACTTTCCCTATCCGAAAGGGCCCCTGAATGGTATGGATGATAGACCTAAGGGCTCTCTCTTACCACTTTGGGCCAATGCCCTCGAGTATGTCGAGCAAAAAGCTGATACATGCTCCACGTTTCGAATATGGTCAGCGGTTGATGCTCAATTTTTTCTCCTGAATGGTCACTATAGAGACACTGTGTATCGAACATGGTCAAGAGTTTTCCTGGATCATTAGGGCCACGCCAATATGTCCCAAACATCAAGTTTAGTGGTTCATTTTCCCCTGTTGTATCTCCAAGCGACGAACTCCCTCTGGTCAGTGCCAACTATTAGGCCCCTTAGCCTTCTCAGGACCATGGACCAGGTTCTCTCTTACGGGATTGTGCGGTGTGGTATGGGATTATGTCCTCATTCACGTTGGGTTGCTCACCATACCATAAAAATCCCCAGATGAGACACATTATTCTCTCCACATCCTCACTTCCAGATGTTAAACTACAAGTTGGTCAGGCCTTCTGTACCGAGGCACAGCCACAGGCCCCTTGGCCTTTTCGGTCCCCTGACCCAGGTTCTCTCTTATGGGAATGTACGGTATGATGTGGGATTATCTCCTCATTCATGTTGGGTTTTCCGTGCCGCACCCCCCCCCTCGTTGGGTCATCTTACCCTCGAGTGCCTTTGAGAACTAAGTGTGGCTTGATTCCCATCCTTATGGGATATGTAGGACCACCCGAATGTCTAGATTTCGGGTCCAGCCCCATCTCCCGGAGATCTCCATTTCACCTTGGCCCCTTGGCCTACCCTTCCCCGGAGAGGAGAGTATATGGCATGGCGTGGGATTATGTCCTCGTTCACATCAGGCTTGTATCGACCACACCGTGTACCTCTCCCTCCTGAACACCCTCGTCACCCCTTTTCGGTGGTTCACCAATGTGCCTAAGGGTACTCTGGTTTAGTACCTGGAATTTCGGACTCTGCTCGGACATACTTCCACCCACTTTTCAGGCTTTGTGTTCCCCTTCATCAGGGATTTCATCACCTTTCACACCCGACAGGACCCCAAAAAATGGAATGGATACCAAACCTAAGAGCTCTCTTAATTTCACGGGCCAACGCCCCCGAGGGTTTCATACAACAAATTGATACAAATCCCGTGTTGCGAATATGGTCAGTAGTTGATGATCATTTGTTGTTCCCACCAGGCTAACGTGATATGGATACTGTGTTTCAAACACGGTCAACAGTTATCCTCCATCGCCACTCTAACCCCATTAAGCCCAAAATGTCAGCTACATGATTCACATCCTTCTCCACCTCATCATGTCCCAGTAGACCTTTGGAACTCTTAGTACTATTCCTTAGTGTGCATCTGCGTCTTAGGAGGACCAAAGCCGCGATAGGGGATCTGCACCAGTTTCCATTTGGCATGCATTCCAAGTACTGCAAAAGACATCTTCCTCCCTTGTTTCCCACACCGAGTTTAACTCATGTGGTCTTAGGGATCGGGTTGAGTTATGCACTTACTTGGAGGATTTTTGCTCCATCTATGGTCCGATATCTAAGACCATAAACTAATATCTCGTTCAGAAATACGTATGGATTGATTCCCATCTTTATGGGATACGTAGGACAACCCATAAGTCTCGTCTTCGGGTCCAGATCAGTTGGGAGTTGGTTTCTCTTGTCCCTTTCCCTCATTCCCCTATTTGGGCCCCTTGGCCCAAAGTTTTTCTCTCGGAATTGCGTACGGTGTGGTATGGGATCATTTCCCCATTCATGTCGGGTATGTTTTATTACACCGTACACATTCCCCACCTAGCATCATCTCTACTACATCTACACTACAAGATGTTAAAACGCATGCCTGGTCCTATCACATGACCTTAAACTGTGACATTATCGTCCTGGCTGCACGATGAAAAACGGAACTGCATCGTGATGTCCCCACCCAAGGGGACACCATGTTTGGTATTGGGCACACACCATACCATTTTTTAATGCCTACTACAACTTGATTCTTGTGGAGATTCTAGGTCCTGCTACCCTAGGCCTCCCGCTTCACAAAAAAAACCTCTCACTTCTATTGGTGAGTGGGCCACGCCCGCACGCCCCTTTTTCCCTGACACTGGTACCTTACCGTGCCACCTCCAGAACTACATGCATCTTGATCTCCATCCTCATGGGGTACATAGGAACGCCTATGAACTTTGCCTCAGGCCCAGCTCAACTCTCGTTTTTGGTCCCTCAACCTAAAACCTCTCCGAGGAACACGTGGTGGTCGGAACCCCTGGTTCTCATTCACATCTGGTATTTGTAGTTACACCACAACGTGCCTCCCATGTTTCCTACCATCTATGGTCCAAGATCTATGACCCTAAACTAAGATCTCCTTATGGGAAGGGTCTACACTTCCTCTATCTAATACGTCTTGTTACCGTATTTAGATGCATTTTCATAAAGAGCCCAAAGTGTGAGATTTTCATGGGGACATTACCCCCGTTTCATGTCCAAGCTTCATGAGCTCGCTCTTTGGATCCTCATACTCTTCCACATCCGAAGGGACCCCCTAACGGCCTGGTCCCATGCCACATCGGCTCACCTACCGTCCTGGGCCAACACCCCTAAGGATCTTTGACGACATTTGCAACAGGTCCCATGTTTCAAACATGGTTAATGATCGACCCTCATATGTTTGTACCCATTCCCGGCTAATGCGATGTGGATTCTGCGTTTCCGCCACAATCAAAAATTATCCTTCATCGTCACGCCACCACCATTTTGGTCCATATTTCGAGCATCATGATTCACACATTTCCACTTCCGCATGTTCAAGTGGAATTCTGACATACTCGCCTTTATCTCTTCGTGCGTTTAGGTGCGCTTCATGGATGGGATAGCATCATTGGGCTAGTATCCACCGAGTGTCCCTTCATCCTAGCAAGCCTCTTCCTGTGTCAGGAAAATCTCTCCTCTACTTTTTTGTTTCCCACATCGAGCACGATTCACGCGGGCTTAGTAGTTTTGGTAGGATGTGTACCGGTGCGGCCAGGCTTCTCATTACCCCACATGACATTAAAATGTGATTATAGAACTATGTATGGCTTGATCCCCATCCTCATTGGGTACGTAGAAACGCTCGACCACTCTACTTCAGGCCCAACCTAATTCTCACTCTTGGTCCCTCGACCTGAAGTGTTTCTTTTGGGGATACATGGTGTGATTTGGACTCCAAGTCCTCATTCATGTCGGTTTTATAGCGACCGCACCACATACTCCCTGGGATCTTCCCTTTCACTCCACCTCCTATCGTATGACGTTAAACTGAAGGAGTCCATATGTCCTCAATGTGTGACACTAAACTGCGGTTCTACCCTGAACAAGTTCAGGATGCCCCATGTTAGTCATGGGATGCACCAGAGCCTCTTCCAGAGAGTATTTAACCTCTCAATGTTGGTCTATGAATACATTGTACCTTCATAACTATGTAAGACTTGATTCCCATCCTCATGGGATACGTAGGGACACCCCTGTATTTTTCCTAGGGTCCAGCCCCATGAATCGTAAAGTTCCGTTCCTCCCCATTTCCGACCTCCTGGACTGACCCCTCGTGGGGAACCATGTAACTGTAATTTTAACCCCCGAACAACTTCGGGATTCCCCACAATGACATTGGGAAGTGACAACCCCCTCGCGAGGGAGGCCCTGTCTGAAAGAAGTAATGATCCATGATCAAACTGATGTGTCCATCCAGTGTGCTTCCACCACGGTGGCATAATTTCAAGAGTGTTGGATTCTGTTTGAACAAACCCTCACTCCATGTTCCACACTTTGTGTGCCCCTTATTCGGACCCTCATCATCTTTCATTTCTGGAGGGACCCCCTAACAGTATGGATGCTTAGCCTATGGCTTGCCTACTATCCTGGGCCAACGTTCCGGAAGACTAACAGATGTCATTTGAGAAAGGTCCCATGTTTCGAACATGGTCAACGATCAACCCTCATTTTCTATCCCTCCTCCAGGATAATACAATAAGAATACTGTGTTTCAAATGTGGTCAAAAGTTATTCTTTATTGTCATGCCATCCCCACAATGTTACGAATCCTAGGTATCATGATTCACACTTCCCATTCCCATCTTTGTGGATCGATTTCAGCGACCCTGGTGTTACACCGTTCATGCACAAGAGCACGCTAGGAAAACGGTATTTTGTCTGTTCTGAGAACTTCATTCTCCAGCCAGGTCTCTCCCATTTCTCGGAAATCCGGAACGGTTGTCCAAACCCTAGATGCCCGAAGCTTGGTTTTCACTCCTACGTTTGGATGGGGTGATGAGGTAGCCACCCATTGTTTCTCACATCGGGATTGACCCATGTGAGCTTAGGTAATGGTCACTGGATGCTCCGCAAACATCATAAGGGTGAAATAAACCAATGTAAACAACATTACTCGTGCATGCTATGGAATTCAAACAATCAAAGAAAAAAAGTACTTTTAAAGGGTTTGTAATCATTACAGTACCCGGGGGTCGACTCCGCCCATGGACGGATAGACCTCGTCGAAGGAACGTTGCAGCTTCTCCACCCTCTGGCTAGTGGCATCAAGGAGATGCTGCTGCTTGTTCAACTCCCACTCCTCCTCACCGATGAGAGGGAACAATTCATTGTCCGCAATCTGGGTTCACTCCACTTAGGACCGGATGGAGAACATCTCCACAAAATCTTGCCTCAGGCCCTCTCATATTCTTCTAGTTGGTCCTTCATTTGTGATATCATCTTAGATTGCACATTGAGGGAGATCAAGTTCTCGTCCACCCGATTCTGCAGCCGCTAGACCTAGTCTTTATCCTTCTGGAGACTTTTGATGTTCACCACCTTCCTCCGCTACCAACCCATGCCAAGGCCATGATCGTACTCCCAAATATTATCCTCCACAAGATCTCGGATGAGCATGTGAGGACGTCGGGCATCCACTCCCCCAGCGCACAGTCGCGCAGTCGTGAGCGAAGATTGTCCATATCATTCAACCATATCGCTTGGGGGGTGTCATTGTTGAAGTGCATGATCATATTACATGATCGGTGGTGGAATATTTTGTTGTCCTCCTCATCAGAGGTCATCTCGTACCAGTCGGCATGATTGGTGGACTCGTATGCAGGGAATTCCCCTAGGAACTCCTCAGCTGGGTCCACGTCTGGCGTAGGATCAGGCGTGGCAGGGCCTGAATCGTCTGGTTGATCCTCATCATCGCAACCCACCTCGATGATCTCAGGTGAAGTCCCACTAGCACCCCCACCGATGATTAGGAGCGCTGCAGTTCGGTCAAGCTGGATGTTCACCTCCATGACCATCGGCATGCCCTTGGGAAGGGCACTACTAGAATCCTCGACCAACTTCGCCGCAGAAGCACATACCAATTGAAGGAATGTACACGCCAAGAAGGGGACATGAATGCCAGTTAATGTGGTAAAAGGATGGAAGTTTTGAATGCAGTAGAGAAGACTTATAGAGGTCAAATACCTGGTCTCTCTCTTGGGCTGATGTCGTCGGAACCCCGAGACGTGCCCCCCCGTATATGGTTGGTAGGTCTGGAGACTCTAGGGGAGCCGACTAGACTGTCCTAGCCCTTCCAGATGCGGAGGTTGATGCAGCCACGGGCATGAATCCTGAAGGTCCCGCATCGGCGCCCACTGAGGGGCAGGAATGAGGTCTATGCACAAGGTCCTCTTACACATTACAATCGTTGATAAGGAATCCAGAGTAACCTAAGGGTAGGCTCTGAAGAAGGAACTTGGAATTTTACATTGAGAGCCTCCGAAAAATCTTTGAGATCTGAGGACTGGCTGCCGACTTCACCCTCCTCTAGCAGACTCTCCCAACCAGCCTCATCTCCCCAGGAGGACTCGTCCGATTCGTCCGGCAGGGGGAAGCGCTCCCTCAGATTAGTGGCCGATAGCTGCAGAGGGACCGTGCGATCCAACAACACCCTGACTCGGTCTTTCATCGGGTTCAGGGTGCCCTGGGAATGGATGAAGTTTTCCATCTCAGCTATGTATTTCTCTGCCTCCGCCTGAGATACTACAAATCCAGCTCTAATTGGGTCAATCCCCGACAAGTCCATCCCAAGGTGGTTGAGGTGCTGCCATAACTCAGATGGGCCGAAGAAATTGCTGTTTGACTTCCCAGATTTCCCAAGCATCCGGGAAGATAGCAATCTACAGTATGTCAATGTGGCGTAGCCATTTCCCCAGGGCCTGCGTAGAAATCCTACGGAACCCTATCAGTGGATGCCCCTCTGGATGAATTTTTTCCCTTGGGACCACCGGCTCCACTGCCGATGCCGGATCCACTAGTCATGCTCCCTCCTCAACTGGTGCGGGCGCCACTGCTATAACAGCCTCACCACTACAAGATTACCTTGTTGCCTTCCAGCCTCAACACCGAGAACAAGGAAGCTCACTCTCGCTGACCAAGATGGTTGGCTGCTTCAGCATCTCCTCTGTATAGGCCGCCTCCCAGCTCCAGGAATATTCTTTTATCAGTCCAAGGACGACGGTCAGTGGATGCAATACATTCCGTATCTTCCCATCTTCCCATGTCAACATGAGCCACATCTGCCTCATCACACACGGGTGATCCTCCTAGCGCACCCCCAGGTAGACCTGTGGGGTCAGCCGCTGTAGGCACCAGAATTTCCTAATGAACTGGTGTGCGGTGTATGGCTCGCAGAGGCGCTCGCGATCCACCCTGGCCACCAAGACTCCACCTCGAAAGGCCAGGAGGTAGACTCAGTGCTCTTCCATTCCCTTTCCATCATCCGTTAAGGCCCCCGTTGGCAGTGATAATAGATGGAAATTGAATTCCTCCACCCTCCACACCCAGTTTAGAACCAATGGTGCAGTCAGCTTGGTCGGAAAGCTCCCCGCGGCATTGAAGATTGAGGGACGAAAGTTCGACCTCGGATGTGAGATAGGGTTTGGATATTCATATATCCCCCTAATATATGCCGTAATCCACCCGTAAAAAAGGTGGAATGGCCCGTATACCCTATATGGCCTTTTCCCTTTGCTGATGTGCCACAACATCTTGTACAACTTGGCAAGCATAGGGATCCCCATGTTGACTCGCCATCCTGTCACCAAAGTGGATTCCATGACAAAAGTGTTTGGACACACTCCCATGTTTGGATCCCTCACTGGTAGGATCCAAACACGGATAAGGGCTGCGATGAATGCCACCAGCCTGACTATTGGCCGTTGTTCAGTGCTGACACTGAACCCCCAGGTCTTCCACTGGCTATCCTCTAACAGCCGCCGGTATGAGTTTTCCTTACTCCGGGCACCCTTCGGGCAAGTTCGAGGCCTCACTGGGAACTGCCTATTTTCTGGGAAGTTCAAGAACTTATTGAACTAGTTCTTGAAGTGGACATCCCTCACTGCCTCCTTATCCAACTCGATCATGAGCTCCATCAATGTCATCGCTAGACGTGACATCTGCTCCAGATCCTCCCATGCACCCATGGCAGGGAGGAATTCGTCAAACATCACCCCCAGTATCAGGACCCTTGAGATCTGATGCACGTCCCATAGGCTTATGCCAACCTCCCTGTGATGCAGGTGAAAGGTATTGATCCCCGATGACCACCGGCTCAACAAATCTAGAATTAACTGCTTCGGCTGGTAGATATGGAACTGGGAAGCCCAAGATGCCTTATACAGGCCCACTCTCCTCAACTATTTCTAGAAATCCTTGCACAAAGTGCCTACCCTGTAGGCCCAAGCCCAATAGTCCATAAAGTTTCTGCCCTGGTGCAGGTCCCATTCCTCGGACCACCCCTTCTTCAGGTTCCCCAGCACCGCCTTAAGGATAGTTCAGTATAGTGGAGGGGACATCTATGGCTTCAATTCCCCCCGTAGACATTGTTCAGATGATTGTATAGGTAGTCGGCGATGACAGGTGTGAAATCCTCCCGGGCATGACCATCTGGCGCCCTGAACCATCGGTGCTGACACGACGTGCTCTAGAACCAATATGCTCGCTCATCCCTACCTACTGCAGGGATGAAGACGACATCCCTTAGCCCGAATCCATACAGAGGCAACCTCCTATACATTAGATAGTTATTCTGGATCTTCGACAGCAGCCCCACCAAATAACTATGGTCCAATTGGCTCCGAACTAGATCTCCTAGCCCCAGGTTGTTCGCCATTTCGTCCCTCCGGGCGGCATCCGCATAGACCCCCTGGGAAGCTTCTTGATGGGCCATTCGGTTATGGAACTTGGACATTTGGTTGGATGGTTTTAAAATATATTTCCACTATAATCTTTTTTTCCTAGGGTTTGTATAGGTAATATCCCATTGTTTATTTGGGTTATCCTATTAAAGTACACTTTGTGCCTTAGGGTGAAAGTCTATTAATTGAATCGGTCTTAAAAAATTCTTACCAACCCCACACATGTAAGTATCATAACACAAGTTTCATTCTAGTACATAAATGGTATAGTATAACATCTCCCACTTTAGTTGGAACTTGGTTTTTTATTTGTGAAACTATTTTTAATGCATATCCCTAAAAGGATATTGGAAGACTCGCATTGCTCGTCATTCATCTCACCATGTCAAGCAAGTTGTGATTCCTCCTTTAACTAACATCATTCCACTAAGGAGCCCAAGGAGAAGAGAGTTGAGATGGGATCCAAAAACCCCGTAAGTAATAAATGAGTTTTTGATTAAGATATTATACACCATGGTATGATTGGAGTTTTTAAATATTATTAACAAGATGGTTCTCAACTTCATTCTTGTATTCCTTCAATTTACCAAAATATTCTGACTTATTCCTCATTAAGTATAAATATCTACATATACTAAAATCATCATAAAATATTCTAAATTATGAGTATCCACCCCTTTCTTCAATGTTAAATGTTCCACACCCATCGATATGAACTAATTAAATAATCTATTTTTCCCTTTCACCTTTTCTACTAAAAGGGTATTTTTTCATTCTACCTTATAAACATGCATGACATATACGAAGTTGTGTTAGTTAAAAATAATCTAAATAAATATCTTGATATAAGTTAGTCAGACACTTTAAATTTACATGACCTACCTGGTAATTCTATAGTTGGTTTTGGAATGAGTCAAGTGGAGTAACTTTTTTATAGATTTCTATTACATGGTTCATGTAAACCGAAATATAAAGACTATTATTTAAATGAGATATACCATAAAAACACATTATTAATAAAAGAAAAAAAAATTATTCCCCAATTTGAAAATAAATACATCCTTATCAAGTCTGGATATAGAAATAATTTTTTTGGTGATGGGTGAAACATATTACCAATGCTTCAAAATCAAGATCATTCCACTCAACAACGTGAGGTGGTAGTCCCCTATATTCACATCAACAAGTTTTTTTCCATTGGATACTCATATATCTACCTCTCCTTGGTCAATTTTTCTAAATCTAATGGGTTCATATATTTGAATACACATGTGAGCACCAAATTCATAATCTAATATCCAATTTGTAGAAATAGATAAATTTCAATTGATAAAAAATTCACCTAAAGCTTCCCCTTACTTCTTTGGTTGGGTGCAATTTTTCTTCCAGTGGCCCTTATTTCCACATGAAAAAATAGCATCCTTCCCATTTAATTCCCCATGATCTTCCACTTCTTAGAAGGGAATGAATAATACTTGGTCTTAAATATCATCTCTTTCCATTTCCATTTTTTCACCATATGAAGCAAAGGATTTTCATGATTCATCTCCTCAACTAATTGGAAAAGAAGAGAGAGAAGATTTGGAAGAGACATATCAATGATATTCTTATTGAAATTCAGAATAAAGATGTAGAAGCTACGATGGAGTGATTATATAATGAGATTGATTACAATTTATTTAGGGTGTTTAAAACCTTGATCCTCTTTGTTGGCACCAATATTTGGAACAAAGAGAAGGCCCCAAGATGGCCCCACAGACTGCATCACGAAACCCCTTCGCGGAATCCCCCAACACCACGGCCGTCGCGGAGCAAAGAAGGCGGACAGCTCTGCAAACTCACTTGAAATTAGTGACCTCTGTTTCGGTGCGGATGTGCGTCGGGTTACGCTGTTCCGCCAGGACGCGTTCGCGCGTGCACCCGTCAACCCGAGGGGATGGGCGCGCGGCTTGTGGTCCCGCAGTCCCGCTTTCCAAAGGCGGGCGGCATCCGTCCCTTATTCAGGGGCGTCTGCTCCTTGATCGAAATCGGGATGATGGGATGTCGGCTCCTCCTTCCGTGGACGTCTCCTCGGAACTCGTCGCCTAATCCGGGTCTCCCTCATAGATTTAAGAATGTTCATGAATCTCGTTCCCGGCGCCATGTCTCCATGGACACCGGTTAATTACGCTGCTTCCGCCCGGACGCTCCAAGGAGTCTGGTCGGGGTAGCAACCTGCGGTGAGGAGACCGGGTGGCTCTGGGTGTCGGGGGCGTGCCTTAACACGGCGACTCTGCATGTCTGCCTTCCGTCCCTAATAGGGCTTCTCGAAGGCGTGATGGCCTGAGGCATCCCGCACTGGGTGCGGGGAACTGTGTTACCTGAGGTTTTCCTCAGCTTCCCATGTTTAACACGGGGTATGCCGCGAGTTTAACGTCCAGCGGGGACGGCATCGAACTGATCAACACGAGGAGTGGACCAGATGACAGAACCCCTTGCGGGGAACCTCCGACGCTGGGGCCAGCACATGGGCGGCTTCCCGAGTGAAGTGGAGTGGAATGAAGTGGCATGACCCCACCGGGATGTGGCGGCCCGGGTAAGGATCAGGATGGATGATGGAGTGAAGAGCTTAGACCCCGTAGGGGCTTCCTACGTACCGCGCGTTAGCGCGGATCAAAGTCAGCGTAGTTCGGACATACAGTTTAACGTCATGTTGGACGTCGGCAAGCCGACTCACAAAGAGATCGAGGCCGCCGGGCGGAGGATTGAACCGAACCACCTCGCACAGAGGGGGATGGAACGGCCGGGTGGATCACAGTTTTACGTCATGCTGGACGTTGGCAAGCCGACTCACAAGGAGATCGAGGCTGCCTGGAGAGGGATTGAACCGAACCACCTCGCACATAGGGGGATGGAACGGCCGGGTGAATCACAGTTTTACGTCATGCTAGACGTTGGCAAGCCGACTCACAAGGAGATCGAGGCAGTGGGGAAGCACAATGGAGATACACACGTGCAGTACCTCACAGAGGCGGATTCATAGGTGAATCAACGCGAGCGTGAACCCGGGAGGAGTCCACTGATGGACGAACCGACGTAAATACGACCGGGACGACCAGGTGGTGGGCTTGAACCTCGGAGAGGCTTCCTACGTACCCTTTTTAGAAGACAGGGATCAAAGTCCACGTAGTTCGTTCTGCTTGCAACACTCTACCCCCGTGGGCGAAGGCCACTCCAATCCCGACATCCCTTCAGAAACGAGCGGGTGGGGGTCACATCCAAACCGGGGGGACCCTGCGTGCGAGACACGGGATCAGGTGATGCGGACGGTTTAACGTCTTGCCGGACGAAGTACAGTTTAACGTCGTGTGTTGAGGACGAAGCGGACGGTTTAGCGTCTTGCCGGACAAAGTACAGTTTAACGTCGTGTGTTGAGGACGAAGCGGACGGTTTAGCGTCTTGCCGGACGAAGTACAGTTTAACGTCGTGTGTTGAGGACGAAGATGCTTGGCAGTTTAACGTCTTGCAGCGCGGACGATGGTGCAGTTTAACGTCGTGCGGGACATAAATGCCTGGCAGTTTAACGTCTTGCAGCGTGGACGTGGCACAGTTTAACGTCATGTTGGACGTATGCAGTTTAATGTCGTGCAGGACGTTGAAGCCGCCGATAGGTCCGTGTCACTTCGCGCAAGCCTGGAGGGCCGCACGGAAAGACAACGCATAGTGCGGGCACCCGGGATGAGGGTCATCGGGCGCCACGCAGGCGGGTACCCAAAGGGGGTCAAAGGGGGCGACCCTGGCGGCTTGCGCGCAAAAGGGGAGCTTTGCGCGCAATACCGCGGGTCGGCGCGCAAATGGACGGGCTGGCACGCAATGGGGCCAGCACTTTGCACGCGAATGATAGAGATTGCGCGCACCGGGCTTCGGATAGCGCACGGGGGCAACGGCTCATTCTTTAATCGAATGGCCACTTTGAAAATGGGGGGTGCGCGCAATCGAGTTGGATTGCGCGCACCCGGGGGCAATTACGCGCAAGAGGCTTCTTTTGCGCGCAAATGACTTTGAGTGAAGGGTTATTCAAAAGGAAAGGAGCCAAAGGGATTGCGCGCGAAGGCGAACCCCAAGGCTTTCTTGCGCGAAAGAAAAGAGGTTACCTGAAGATCGGCATTGCGCGCGGAAGGGGTTGGATTGCGCGCACGAGAGACCTTTCGAATTCTGGCAACCTTCAAAACGTCGGGGGTCGCCTTATATTTATAGGCAACCCCGGGCGCGGAATCCAGTTCGCGGGCGCGGAATTCCCTCCGCGGGCGCGGAATCGGGCCCGGCGCGCAAGGGAGTCGCGCGGGCCCCGAGCGCGCAAAATTGCGCGCCGGCTCAGCGCATTACGCGCATCCCGGGAGGTTTGCGCGCGGCTCATCAACTTTGCGCGCAGGTCTCCAAAATTCCGCGCAAGGCCTCCGGGCCCTCCGAAACGTGCTTCCGACTCCAAATATGACCTCGCTTTCCGCATCCGGAGCTTTGTTTGGGAACAACGTACTTTTCCGGCGTCTACAAAAGCCCCCCCTCGGAATCTGATCGCTGAGAGGTCGCAACGATCGGGTTCTGAGGGAGACGCCGGAATGCCGAAGTCCTGGGTGGCACGGGACAATGGCGCGCAAAAAGGGGCGTCGGGCGCGAAATTCGCCGGTGCGGTCGCGCAAAGCGCTTTCCGCGCGGCGCGGACTCCCGGCCTTGCCTATAAATAGGGGCCCTGGGTCCCCCGCACCGTACACTGGCCTTCCGCGCGATAAGCATTCGAGCTCTCGTGCGCGAAATTTCCTTTTCCGGCGCGGAATTCGCCCGCTCGTCGCGCAAACCTGTCCGGAATTCTTCCTGCTTTTGCGCGAACACCCGGGGTTTTACGCGACGAACTTCCTGATTGCGCGCCGTCCACTAGGATTGCGCGCCAACTCTCAAACTTCTCTACCAGCCTCGTCCGATCTCGCACGCTTCATCCCTTTACCCTCACGACTTCCGGAGCTTCTGAGATGGCCGCGAATCAAGGAAATGAGGGGGATTCCGCCACTCGCAGAGCTGAGATGGCGACGAACGAGGAGGTCTACGGAGCCAAGGAGATTGTTTCCAACAATCAATCTTTGTTCGACTTGCTGACGCCGGCCCAGAAGACATATCCACTGTCGGACAACCTGCCGCTCTGGAACTTCGGCATCCTAGATGAGGTTCCGTTGCCAGGGTTCGAGGTTGATGCGCCACGGACCTGGGTGACTCGGGAGGACAAGCTTCCCCGCTATAACATCACCAACAATGGGCATCCTGCCAGGGAGACCAGACACTTGGATGTCTATGTCCTGAACCCGAGGACGTGAACCATCGTCGGAAGTGAGCCTACTGCGGAGAACTCTCCAGCCCTCTACTCGAGCATATATCGCCAGAGTGTCACTGACGACACCAAGGGCTGGCTGAAGGACTGGGACTTGCGATCTGGGGGCAATTTCACCAGTGAGTGGGCTTGGGCGTTCTGGGTACGCCACACTTGCGATCACTTCGCGGAGGAGCTGCGGTACATCAGCCTGTTTGAGGCGGTGTGGACGTCGCAGTTCCACTTCTACCAGCAGTCCGAGCTCGGGCCGGAGCTGTTCACCCGCTGGTCCCCGGATACCAACACCTTCCATCTTCACCATGGGGAGGTCGGCATCGGTCTCTGGGACATCCACTGCATCGGAGGTATCCCGCTGGAGGGTTACCAGTATGATGAGTTCCTGCCTCCGAAGAACACCTGGGAAGACAGGTCACGGACTCCCATTCTGACCTGGCATCTGCTTGACCTGGCTACGCAGCGGCTCGGGATCAAGGACTTCCAGAAGGACGTAGCCTACAAGGAGTGGTTCGGCCAGTTCTTGGAGCATGACCCGGCGGTCAAGATGCCAGGCAGGGGGAAGCGGTGCCCGACCGCGGCTCAGAGGAGCCGGAACGGGTCGTAATGGCGGGTCCTGGAGACGGGCGACTACCGCTCATGGGGGTACCGCGTCATCGAGGCCCGGGACCCAAATGTCCGGTATGCGGCGTTCCTGGCCGCCTTTCTGAGTGGGTGGCTCCTGCCAGTGCGGGACACGAGAATGGGCGTCCGCCCGGCGACACTGGCGATGGCGGGCGCTATGGCTGCCAACAAAAGATACAACCTCGGGGTCCCAGTACTGGCGAAGCTGTATGCCATCATGGGACGCATCTCACGAGGGGGGTCGCCACGAAGGATCTGTGGGCCCTTCCAATTCTTCCACGGCTGGGTGGCTGCTCACCTTGGTGGGTACACGTTTCCGAACGCCATCATTCCTCCGGGAAACGGCCTGCGACCCTCCCTGCTGAACATTGCGGGGGTCGCTCCGATGACCCTAAGTGAAGAGGGCGTGAGGATTCGGATTGGCAATCACGCTAATTTCAACTTCAGCCCGTTCCCCACTCCCGTCGGCCAAATGATCGACAACGGGCAGGGTCCGCTGGAGAAGCACGAGTACTTCCTGAACATGCGGGGCGGGGTGCTCGTGGCTCGGATTGACGGGAAGGTGATCTGCGAGCCCTACGTGCCAACCCGGTTCGCCAGGCAGTTCGGGTGCCTTCAACGGATGCCGAAGAGGGTATTCACTGCTGTCCGGGAGGAGACGAACCCCGGCGTCCTTCGCCAGATGTGGATGATGTTCGTCGCCTTTGGCTCTGGCTACGTCATCACTCTCCCTCCTACCGGGGTCGACGCAGGCCTGGCAACCGAGTACGCCGAACACTGGGCCATTGCGTACCCCGAGGGGCTTCTACGGAAGCCGGTTCGGCGGCTCGAGGTCACCCGTGCGGAGACCGGGCGTCAAGGAAGGAGGCGAGGCGCCGTTACATGGGGGAGAACGGAGGCGCGCCAAGCAGTGGAGCCGGCGCGAGCAGGGACTTCGGCGGCGGGCACATCGCAGGCTGCCGCTACGACCTCGGCGCCCAGAGAGGGGGCATGTGCGGTGGTCGAAGAGCGGCCTGGGAATCAGGTAAGGCGTCTGCTCGAACCCTCCCACGATGCAGTCTTCCCGGCGCTGTGGTCGGCCTGGATGACCCTGCGGCAGTCACTGGGGACCGACGCCATCTGGCGAAAGATACTCAGAGAAGGAATCCATCTGCCAGAGGTCGGGCGCCTCCATATCACCGACAGGGTGGACTTCAACCGGCAGTATGCGTATCTGACGGCCATGGACGAGTACGCGCGCCAACGTGGTCAGCGTGCGGAGCCATCCCTTCTGGTGAAGGTGATGCTCGGTCTAGAACCCGCTCCAGAACAGATGCCGCCGGCGGAAGATGACAGTAGCAACGACTCCGAGGAAGAGGAGGAGATGGGGGAGGATGAAGGCTCCGAGGGAAGATCCCATCAGGGGAGCCCGCGGGAGAGCGGCGAGGTGGCCGGCTCTGACAATGTTGATGTCACTGAGCTCCTCGAGGTCCGCTTCTATCCCTACTCAACCTGCTTCATCCATTCTCTTATGCGGCTTCTAACCCATTTCTCCATCTTTCTCAGGAGCGCACGGATGTTGGTCAGGCGTCCTCAGCGGGAGTAGGAGAGGTGCCAGCAGGACAAGGCGGGGGCCAGACGCCCATTATTGAATTGACAAGCGCTGAAAGGTCCCCTGCTGCAACTGTTCCTGCGGCGGCCGGGGCAGCGGAAGATGACGCTCTGAACTCCCGTAAGTCTCCTTACTTTACTGCTGGTGCTTGCCATTGACGATCCGTGACTAACCATGGCATGCCCCGCGCAGTGATCTCAACACTGGAGGATCGTCGGGTTGCCGAACCCGGGCCATCCACGAGTGGACCGGCGGCAGACACGCCGCCTGCTCCGGAACAGACTTCCCGCACCGAGCTGGCCCCACCAACTGCTGATCAAGGGGCTACGGACGTCGGCGGTGCTGACATCGGAGAGAGGTCGGGGGCTGACGAGGGTGTCAACGCCGCTGGGGAGAGAGAAGAAGGTCGCCCAGATGTTGGGGAACCTATCCCCCATGAGGACATCCCAGGGGCGGACCCTGCAGCAGACCTGCTGGCTGCCTTCCCTGCCTACCGGCCTGCCGACCCCGAGGAGATGGACGACTCAGACGCGGAGGCGGTCGAGGAGAGCCGGATAACGCGCCGCAGGGGGTGGAAGTGCATCTAGCGCTTCCTCAAGCGAGACCCATCGGAGTGGCTGGGGCGCATGGGATCACTTCAAACCTGGCTGCGCTTCCTGTGTGCCGGGGGAGCTGATGCTCAACGCCTCCATCTGACGGTCCGTGATTTCATGGCCGAAAAGATGCGCGAGAGCTGCCGGCGTGCCGACGTCGCACAGAGTCGGGACATGTCGGAGAGCACGCGGGCGCTCCTCGCGGCGGAGCAGGAAGTCCGGCGTCTCGAAGGGCAGGCGGCAGAGAAGGAGGCCTTCGTCGCAGCGTGTACTGAGCTTGTGGAGAAACTATCGGCCCAACTGATCGACGCCCAGGTACAGCTGACGGAGGCGGGCCAACAGATGGTCACACTCCAAGTTGAGCGGGAGCGTGCACAGGCCAGGATCGACGAACTGCGTGCTGCTACCGCCGACGAGGAGAGGGCACGCAGAGAGCGAGAAGCATCCCTGGAGGCCGCCAGCCAAAGGGTAGCGGCGTTAGAAAGACTTATCTAGCACGCTAATACCTAGGGGCTTTGTTTTTGCCATTCCCAGAATATTTTGCTTCCGCTCCTCAATATTTCGATCCATTTTGTATGAACCAATATATTTATCTGCATCTTTTGGCTTAACATGCTCGACCACAATTCATTGTCTTGCGGGAGCGTTAACCAAGCTTCAGGCATCCACAATTGGGCCTGGATTTCTAGAGAAAAGAGGGAGATCATTCCTAGGAAAGGAGACCTCAGACCTAATCAATGTATCATCCCCCAACTCGTTCCAACACACGAGCGGGACAACGCTAGGGGCGTTGAGATTTTATCCGAACATAGGGAAATGAGAAAGGGTGAATCGCGCGTCCCGAATTCAGAAATCCACAACGGTTGGCCTTCCAGGAAATGCCCAAGACGGCAAGTGGACAATGGATCAATCGACCATACTACTGCGATAGACGGACCGAAGGTCATCATCCATATGGCAGGAGGCGTATCACATGTCATCATCAATGCCGCTTTGGGGGTTCCTTCAGGCACAAGGGTGGAAATCCAGATCAACAGGGCATGCGAAGCGTGGGGCGAAGTGACGATTTGTTCGGATAGAATCCAACGCTCTCAAAATTGCGCCACCGTGGGGAAAGCGTATTAGGCGGATGCATTAATCTGGCCGTGAATCACCCCAATTCTCAGACAGAACCTCTTTGACGAGGAAACCGTTGCTTCCCATCATTGCAATGGGGCATCCCGAGCTGAATCGGGGAGAATATCACAACTGCACCACTCTACCCGAAGTCAGGCCAGACGGCCGGCGACGAGGAGGGGCGGGACTTGGCGATCCCTGAGGCTGGACCCGAGTCGAAATGCCCGGGCATTCCTACGTACTCCATCAGGCTGGAGATCAAGCCATACGTAGTTCTTGAGAGGCAGTTTAACGTCATGCAGGACGTAGAATCCCATTTGGGGAGATCTTAGTTTAGGGTCGTAGAGCTCGGACCATAGGGGTAGATCTTAGTTTAAGGTCTTAGAGCTCGGACCATAGGGGTAGATCTTAGTTTAAGGTCTTAGAGCTCGGACCATAGGGGTAGATCTTAGTTTAAGGTCTTAGAGCTCGGACCATAAGGGGAGATCTTAGTTTAAGGTCTTAGAGCTCGGACCATAAGGGGAGATCTTAGTTTAAGGTCTTAGAGCTCGGACCATAAGGGGAGATCTTAGTTTAAGGTCTTAGAGCTCGGACCATAAGGACCTCAAAGTACGCCACATCGTGGTCCTATCCCCTGGATATGCGAAGATGCACTGAGGGATAGTGTCAAGAGTGTCGAGATTTTTCCTGGTCAGAATGGGAGGTGGAAAATGTGATGTGAATCATGCGTCCATTCACTCAAGGACTGGGGGCACCGGCGTAACGATATGGGAGTACTGCCAACCGTGGCGGAAGAGAAGCATCAATATCGCACTAATCGTTGATGGAATGAGGCAGCAAACGAGCATCGACCTCTCAATCGCAGGATTCATATCGATTTGCTGCCCGAGGCCATTGGGGGCACCAGCCCGAGTCGGTGGGAGAGCACTGAGGCATTGTGTCCAAACCGTTCACGGGGGCTCCACCCAGGGCGTAGGCGATGGGTCCGAATGAAAGGGAGCACGAAGCCTGAAAATGGAAGGAACCTGACCAAGCTAAACCTAACCCTCCTGAAAATAAACCAGAGTACTCTTGACGCCAGTGGACCACTGCAAGGGGTCGAGGGACACGCCTTGAGGGTGTCCTGAAGGCGGCGGACTCCCCAGAGAAGGGGGGAATCTTTAAGAGGTGGGGGCTGGACCTGAAGTTTCAAACATCCGGGCGTTCCTACGTATCCCATGAGGATGGGAATCAAGCCACACGTAGTTCTTGAAGCGCGGCGCAACACAATCGGGCACCAGCGCGGGGAAGGGTGCGGGTCTGACCCTCGCACACAGAAGAAGCGGTATTTGATATTTCTTGTTTGTCCTTAAAGATGGATGGTTTTTCGTGCAGCGACATGCCTGTGATTAAGGAATCCCTGGCGTTGCCACAATAATCAAGCCATGAAAGGCATTGATGAATGGCGTGGTTAGTAACCAGCGCCCAACGTGAGTGTCCTCTGAAGAGAACATCACAATGCAGTTCCGTTTCTCGTCGGGCGGCCAAGACGATCACAGTTTACGGTCGTGTGGTAGGACCAGACAACACAGTTTAAGGTCGTGTGGTTCAGACCATGGATGAATCCGCTTATCGCGATACGGCGGACTCAGCGGAGGTGGGAACATACCCAGCCCTGCGGTCACGCACGATTCCAGGAGAACGATCCTGGGATAGGGGCCTGTGTATGTCCATCACCCGAGGGGAAGAGATGCTAGCCTCCAGATATACTGGGCCCAAAACGCGATTGTTCGGGCGACTCCTTCCTCCTTATGGGGACGAGGGTCCAGCTATACATGGCCCTTAGGGAGGACATCAGCATATACCCTTGGTGCTCAGATCGTGGGAGCCTCGACAGACACCGTTATCCTGGTTGGCCTGCCTAACGTGTAAAGGTGTACTGAAGGTCAGTATGAAGAGAGTGTCGAGATTCCACTACAACGCACAAAGGCGGAGTGTGATGAGGACCGTGCAACCAATGTTCGGAGCCTAAAAGAGCCGACATGGCGATCAAGGATGTCGCTGACCATATTCGCAACACAACATCCGATCGCGTCAGCCCAGAACTGGGCAAGCAAACGAGCATCAACCGCTCAATCGCAGGATTCATATCGATTTGCGGCCCAGGACCCGCCGGTAAATCGACCCGGAGCGGTAGGAGAGCACTGAGGCATTGTGTCCAAACCGCTAACGAGGATCCCTTTGAGTGAAGGCTCGAACAAGAGGAAGCGCGCGGCCCGACAAGCAACACGGGACTTGCCAGGATTGCATCCGACACTACGGGTCATAGACCAAAGTACCCAAAACATGTTAACAGATCACCGGAAAGGGTCGGAGGACTCATCCTGAGAGCAACCAAAAGACAGCAGATCCCCGTGATCAACCAAGAGACGGGGCTGGACCTGAGACACAAGCGTCCAGGCGGTCCTACGTATCCCATAAGGATGGGAATCAAGCCGTACGTAGTTCTTAAGGGGCAGTTTAACGTCATGCCGGACGATGAGGGGTGTGAGGTAGTCCTACACACGGGGGAGGCGTATGGCGCGGCCAGCAGACCAACGTGAACGAGGACATAATCCCCCGCTCACGCCACACGCCTCGCACAAAAAGGAGGGGAACTGGGGCCAGAGGCCCAACGCGGGATAGAGATTCCCGAGAAATGGGGCTGGGCCTGAAACATGAATGTTCAGGCGGTCCTACGTATCCCATAAGGATGGGAATCAAGCCGCACGTAGTTCTTGAGGGGCAGTTTAACGTCATGCAGGACGATGAGAGAGAAAAAAGGGGGGAGCAGAAGGCATCCCCAAACGTGGGGGGCGTACAGCGTGGCGAGCAAACCGACGTGAATGAGGGCATAGCCCCTGCGCTCACACCATACGCCGCACACCCAGAGACAACTGGGCCAAGGGCCCGAGATGGGATGGAAATTCCCGAAGGATGGGGCTGGGCCTGAAACATGAATGTTCAGGCGGTCCTACGTATCCCATAAGGATGGGAATCAAGCCACACGTAGTTCTCGAGAGGCAGTTTAACGTCATGCAGGACGAATGCTGAACAGTTTAACGTCTTGTAGCTCGGACGTAGTACAGTTTAACGTCGTGTTGGACGAATGATAAACAGTTTAACCTCTTGTAGCTTGGACGAGGTACAGTTTAACGTCATGTTGGACTAAACACTTGGCAGTTTAACGTCTTGCAGCGCTGACGATATGCTAGGCAGTTTAACATCGTGCAGCTTGGACGTATGTAGTTTAACGTCGTGCAGGACGTCGGCACACTCAGACAAAGTACTGCATGAGGAACCTAGCGTTGGTGGGAGGAGTGACACGCTCACCATCCATAGTCGCTAGGGAGTACGCGCCATTGGGATCAACTTTGTGGACGACAAGAGGTCCCTCCCACTTGGGCTCCAACTTGGGTGGCTTCCTGCCGGGGATCATTGGCGCTCTTAGGGCTAGCACTAGGTCACCCTGCAGGAAGGAGCGGAGGCGAACCTTCTTATTGAAAGCTCGAGCCATTCTGCTTTGATGCCTCTCCAAGTTGTGCAAAGCGCAAAGTCTATTCTCATCCAGTGCTTCCAACTCGACTAGGCGGGCTTCAGCAGCTATGTCCAGCGCTTGCTGGTCGTAGACCGCAGTGCGCAAGGATGGTAACTGGATCTCGATGGGCAGGACGGCCTCAGCTCCATACACCAGGGAATAAGGGGTCATCTGGGTGGAATTGCGAGTCGTCGTCCGATAAGCCCAGAGGGCGTTGGGGAGCTTGTCCGGCCAACTCTTCTTGTTCTGACCAACCATTTTTTGCAGAATGTTAGAGAGGGTTTTGTTAAACGCCTCGATCTGTCCATTCGCCTGCGCATGATAGCGAGATGTATGGTTCGACCGAATGTTGTACTTGGCGTACAACTTCTTCAACTCGGCTGCTCGGAAATTGGCTCCGTTATCCGTGAGGATAGCGTGAGGCACTCTAAATCGATGAATGATGTTGGAGGTCACGAAGTCAGCGATCGAACAGGATTTGACCTCTCTGAGCGGAATCGCCTCTGCCCATTTGGAGAAGAAGTCCGTGGCGGTCAGAATGAACCGGCACTGGCGAGCTGTCGCCGGCGGGTAGGGTCCCACAACGTCCATCCCCCAGACTGAAAAGGGCCAAGAATACCTGGTGGTATGGAGAGGCTCCGGCGGCCGATGCACAAAGTTCGCATGAACCTGGCACGCATGGCACCTCCTGGCATACTCGATGCAGTCATGGATCATGGAGGGCCAGAAGTATCCCAACCTCCGAATCTGGTGGGACAGCTTCGGCCCAGTTTGATGGGCGCCGCATGAACCAGCATGAACCTCTTGCATGACTCGTGGGATCTCAAATCCCTGAAGGCAACGGAGGAGAACACCATCAAATCCACGTATGTAGAGGATCTGCTCCAGGCCGGGACTGCTCTGGAGGAAAAACTGCGATGCGCGACGTCGAACTCGCTCGCGCTCGGCTCGATCCGGCGGGAGAATGCCATGTTGGAGGTACTCAACCAAAGGCATCCTCCAATCAGGGGCTGGTTCGACTGCCATATCTGGGGTAATCGGGGCTCCGAGCGTAGGGGCAACCGCGGTGAGATTACATACCGACGGGCCGCGATCTCCCTCCGGGATAACGGGAGCGATGAGCCTGCGGTGCGTCACGCGGACGGTCAGGTTATCCTGTTCAGGCTCTGCAAGTGACGCAGCAAGGCTGGCCAAGGCATCTGCTCGACCGTTCTGCGACCGGGGAATAAGGACAATTTCTGGCCGAGAAGGGAACCGGGCCATCAGAAGGAGGGTGCACTCCAGTAATGGCACAAGTTCCGACTTCCTGACAACATAGTCGCCATTGATCTGCTTAACAACTAGCTCGGAGTCCCCTTTCACGCACAGATGGGGCACGTCGATCTCGAGAGCTAACTCGAGACCGGTGATGAGGGCATGGTATTCCGCCTCATTGTTGGTACAACCCTCTGACAACAGGAAAGAGTACGGCAGTACGGCTTGCTCCGGGGTAATGAAGACGATGCCCAAGCCCACTCTGTTGAGCTTAGGATTATCGAGTCTTCTACCGGTGGGGCTCCGGGAGGCACCGTCAAAGTGAATCTTCCAGCATGGACCGGCTCGATCGACCGAGAGGATGGCCTCATCAGGAAAGCCTAGATCCAGCGGCTGATCCGCGGAGGTTGGGTGAGCAGCCAGAAAGTCTGCCAATGATTGCCCTTTGATGGCCTTCTGAGACACATACCTGATGTCGAACTTCTGGAGAATCACAGCCCACCGCGCTAGACGGCCAGTCAACATAGGCCGGCTCAGGATATATTTCAACGGGTCTACCCGAGAAACCAACTGTACCTCATGGTGCTGCAAGTAGTGCCGTAATTTCTGTACGGCAAATACGAGCGCCAGGCAGCTCTTCTCGATGGGGGAATACCTAACTTCCGCATCCAGGAGCATGCGACTGAGGTAATAGAGGCTATTCTCTGTTCCCTCATTGTTCTTCTGGGCGAGAAGGGCACCCAGGGACCGTTCCAGGGCGGTCACATAGAGGACCAGCGGCTTCCCGGATACAGGCGGCATCAGAACTGGAGGTTGCAGCAGGTACTGCTTGATTTCCTCAAAAGCGGTCTGACACTCTTTATCCCATACATAGGTGGCACCTTTCTTCATGAGCCGAGAAAAGGGATTACACTTGCCGGCCAGATTCGCGATGAATCGGCGTATATAGGCTAAGTGGCCTTGGAACCCTTGCAGTTCCCGGATGTTACCTGGGGGAGGCATCTGGCTAATCACCCTGATCTTCTCTGGGTCGATCTCAATACCCCGGTATCTTACCACAAATCCAAGGAACTTTCCGGAGGTGACCCCGAAGGCGCACTTCAACGGGTTCATCTTCAGGCAGCGAGACCGGAGGAAGCTGAACACTTTCTCAAGATCATTGAGATGGTCCTGACGCTGGCACGATTTGACTACCAAGTCGTCGACGTAGCATTCCACCAGTGTGCCGAGGATTGGCTTGAATATGCGGTGCATCGCCCGTTGATAGGTGGCACCTGCATTCTTCAGGCCGAAAGGCATGACCCGGTAACAGAAGGTACCTTGGGGGGCCCTGAAGGCAGTGAACTCCTCATCCTCAGGGGCCATCCGAATTTGGTTGTATCCGGAGTATCCATCCATGAAGGAGAGGGCTTGGAACCCTGCCGTGGCGTCAATCAACAGCTCTGTCACTGGAAGGGGAAAATCATCCTTCGGACAGTGGCGGTTGAGATCGCGGAAGTCGATGCAGACTCTGATCTGCCCGTTCTTCTTCCTGACCGGCACAATGTTGGCCAGCCATTTGGGGTACTGGACTTCCCTCACGAAGTTGGCTTTGATAAGCTTGTCAACTTCGGCCTCAACCATGGCACCATGGAATGGGTGCATCTTCCTGGGAGGCTGCTTGAACCCGCGATGGTTCGCCGGGAGACCAAGGCGGTGGACGGCTACCTGAGGATCTAGCCCCGACATCTCGTCATAGCCCCAAGCGAACACATCACGGTGCTGCCTGAGAAAGTCCACGTACTGCTGCCGCTCCTCAGAGGGCATGGCGGCACTGACCAATGTGGGTCTCGGATCTGCTTCGGTTCCAAGGTTCACTTGTACTAACTCATCGACCGTGGCGGAGACGCCCTCCTCAATGGCTGGGGGTGCATCTTCCACGTCCTATCCACTCGGGGAGGGATCGTCCACGGGAGAGACTGCGTTGGCAACTGCATTGGGGCTACCAGATCCTACTGGGCCGCTGGTACTGGCACGGGCGGTCGCGGTCATCTCATCAGGAGACTCACAGGCCGTCGAGACCATGGCTACGTCCAACCGTTGAATCGGGAGGACGTAAGCGTCATCCAAGCTTGCCCAGGGATCACCTGCAACAGCGACAGGCTCGACCTCACCTGCCAGGATCTGCTTATCCTTTCTCTTGTAATAGTCCGCGTCCAGATAGCGGGCTTCACATGAGGCAAAAGG
Organism: Viscum album; assembly: GCA_963277665.1. NCBI lineage: Eukaryota > Viridiplantae > Streptophyta > Magnoliopsida > Santalales > Viscaceae > Viscum > Viscum album. The sequence goes on from OY728166.1 coordinate 1,136,428,664, forward strand.
AGAGGCATCTCCCTGAAGCACGCCTACTCGACCATTAAGGGAGTATTTGAGGCATTGGTGGTATGATGAGGGAACCGCCGCATGAAGGTGGAGCCAGGGCCTGCCCATCAATGCGTTGTACGCAGTGTCTTGAGAGACTACCATGAATTCGGTTTTGGCAACCAAGTCACCGAACTGGGTCTTCAAACGTATCTTGCCGACCGGGGTTTGCTCGGTGCGGTCGTACCCCTGGATCCTGAGGTCGGAGGGAATCAAGTCATCCTCAGACAACCCCAATCTCCGGAGCGTCCGAGTTGGAATCAGGTTAATCCCGGACCCCATGTCGACAAGACAGCGCCGGACTTCAAGGCCATTGAACTGGCCAGTAACATACAGCGGACGAATGTGCCCCTGAATAGGAGGGTCTTCATCCTTACCAGAGAACGAGATAACTGCCTGGCATTCGACGTCCTCAATCGTTTCGGCGTGAAAGGCCTCTGCAGCCGCAACCTCTGTCTCAAACTGGAGGGGGATCTTCAGGGCTTCAGCGAGTGCCTCGCGCATCTCAGATGACATGCACAGAGCCTCAAGGATGGAGAGTCTCACTGGGATGTCGGCCAAGTGCTTCAGGACATCATACTTTTTGGCCAAGCGCGAGCCCCTGGTTGCAGGAGGTTGCTCTGCGGTTGGAAGCGTGACGGGCCTTGCCGGTTGGGCCGGCGGCCGACTGGTGCTTGGCGCATCTCGCTGTTCATTGGTTGAAGCCCGGGAAATGGTCACCGTACTGGGGTCAGGAGGTCGGGATGGGCTCGTGGCAGGGCGGAGCTGATCGCGACGCGGCTGAGGCGGTTCTGCCTGATCTCATACCACAAACAGTGGCGGAGGCGAATCCGTCATCCCCGGATGGGGGGGCTGCGCACGCTGAGCTCAGTTTTGGGCCTGCTGCCTAGTCTCAATGGCGTGCACGGCCTGGCTAGAGGTACCAACTGCTGTGCCCCGGCGACTCCTGTTGTTGCGGCTCCTCCGACGGTGGCGACGACCGGGGACACTAGGGAGGTCCACCTGGTGTTCTTCAACGTCGGGAACCGAAAAGGGATTTACCAGCTCGACGGTATTAACCGAAGCATACCCAATACTGTCATCGGACGAATCATTCACCACTGGGCGGATCCGAGGAGGGATCCCCATCTCCGGGGGCATGAAATCGCCGAGAGTGCGGGATAGTGGCGGAACTGGCGGGGCGCGCTCTTCCTTCTTGCGCCACCGCCGTTTGCTCTTCTTGGAAGAGGCAGGCTGGGACGACGATGTCGAAGCAGCACCCACAGATTCTGGGGGCTCAGGCTGATTCAAGCGCGCACGGATGATTCCATGGGCGTGAATGATCGTCTTGCGGGCCATCCAGTTTTTATACTTCTGGGATCCGCGGTCGGAGACCAGCTTCCATTCGTCCTCGTTGCCGCTATCGTCATCTGATCCCACGAACACGCCCGCCACTTGTGCTGGAGCTGGGCCCAACCTGATTACATTGTTGTTAATCTGGTCTTGGAGCCAATCCTTAAACACATAGCACCGCTGGATGGTGTGCCCCAGGGCCCGATGGTAGGGGCAGTAGCGGGGGTTATCCGTGAGATGTGCCTCCTCTGGCCTCCAACACTCAGGCTGTCGCACAATCCTCTGCTCCAGGGCGCTCCGGAAATAACCGGGGACCTGATCCTCGTGAAATGAGTAGGTCAGGTATCGCGGGCCCCTGGGAGCGTGGTCTTGACGAGGGGCTAGAGGGGCCTGCCGAGGAGGTGGACCCTGATTATCTCGCCTGGGTTGCGGCGGTACATTACGCGGAGGGGCCGGCCGGTTATGAGGCTGCCGCTGCTGGGCCGGGAACTGAGCCCGTGGAGGCGGATTCCTGTGAGGCTGTGGAGCTGGTCTCACCGGCAGCAGCTCCAACGGCCTGGGAGCCTCTATCTGGGCGACAACAGCGGGCTCAGCCCTGCTGGCTCTCCTTGCAGGAATCATAGGAGGCAGCGGGTGTGCCTGGCTGGCCTGTTGCAGGGCTTCCTCAAGACGTTGAGCTTTGTCTGAGAAGTCCCTGAACCCTCCGGGGTAATTCTGAGTGATCAAGGAAGGGACCAGCTCGGTCTTGACGTTCCCGATGCACATTGTCAGCAACTGCTCCTGAGTCAATGGCATGTCAAGGGAATACGTGAGACCCTTCCATCGGGCGACGAAGTCCGCGACTCGCTCGTCAGGCCTCTGCTTGCACTTGAAGAGGTCTGCGATACTCGTCTTCCGGGTCGTGGAACTGAACTGGTAGAGGAATTGTCGACGAAGGTCCTCCCAGCTAGTTATCGACCCGACGGGGAGCTGGCTGTACCAGACAAATGCTGGCCCTTCCAACACCTCTGAAAGTCATCGATCTTCATATTGAGGAGAAGAGATTCACGTCGGGTTCACCATTTTTCTGTTTCGGTGCGGATGTGCGTTGGGTTACGCTGTTCCGCCAGGACGCGTTCGCGCGTTCACCCGTCAACCCGAGGGGATGGGCGCGCGGCTTGTGGCCCCGCAGTCCCGCTTTCCAAAGGCGGGAGGCATCCGTCCCTTGTTCAGGGGCGTCTGCTCCTTGATCGAAACCGGGATGATGGGATGTCGGCTCCTCCTTCTGTGGACGTCTCCTCAGAACTCGTCGCCTAATCCGGGTCTCCCTCATAGATTTAAGAATGTTCGTGAATCTCATTCCCGGCGCCATGTCTCCATGGACACCGGTTAATTATGCTGCTTCCGCCCGGACGCTCCAAGGAGTCTGGTCGGGGCAGCAACCTGCGGTGAGGAGACCGGGTGGCTCTGGGTGTCGGGGGCGTGCCTTAACACGGCGACTCTGCATGTCTGCCTTCCGTCCCTAATAGGGCTTCTCGAAGGCGTGATGGCCTGAGGCATCCCGCACTGGGTGCGGGGAACTGTGTTACCTGAGGTTTTCCTCATCTTCCCATGTTTAACACGGGGTATGCCGCGAGTTTAACGTCCAGCGGGGATGGCATCGGACTGATCAACACGAGGAGTGGACCAGATGACAGAACCCCTTGCGGGGAACCTCCGACGCTGGGGCCAGCACATGGGCGGCTTCCCGAGTGAAGTGGAGTGGAATGAAGTGGAATGACCCCACCGGGATGTGGCGGCCCGGGTAAGGATCAGGATGGATGATGGAGTGAAGAGCTTGGACCCCGTAGGGGCTTCCTACGTACCGCGCGTTAGCGCGGATCAAAGTCAGCGTAGTTCGGACATACAGTTTAACGTCATGTTGGACTTCGGCAAGCCGACTCGCAAAGAGATCGAGGCCGCCGGGCGGAAGATTGAACCGAACCACCTCGCACAGAGGGGGATGGAACGGCCAGGTGGATCACAGTTTTACGTCATGCTGGACGTTGGCAAGCCGACTCACAAGGAGATCGAGGCTGCCTGGAGAGGGATTGAACCGAACCACCTCGCACAGAGGGGGATGGAACGGCCGGGTGAATCACAGTTTTACGTCATGCTGGACGTTGGCAAGCCGACTCACAAGGAGATCGAGGCAGTGGGGAAGAACAATGGAGATACACACGTGCAGTACCTCACAGAGGCGGATTCATAGGTGAATCAATGCGAGCGTGAACCCGGGAGGGGTCCACTGATGGACGAACCGACGTAAATACGACCGGGACGACCAGGTGGTGGGCTTGAACCTCGGAGAGGCTTCCTACGTACCCTGTTTAGAAGACAGGGATCAAAGTCCATGTAGTTCGTTCTGCTTGCAACACTCTACCCCCGTGGGCGAAGGCCACTCCAATCCCGACATCCCTGCAGAAACGAGCGGGTGGGGGTCACATCCAAACCGGGGGGACCCTGCGTGCGAGACACGAGATCAGGTGATGCGGACGGTTTAACGTCTTGCCGGACGAAGTACAGTTTATCGTCGTGTGTTGAGGACGAAGCAGACGGTTTAGCGTCTTGCCGGACGAAGTACAGTTTAACGTCGTGTGTTGAGGACGAAGCGGACGGTTTAGCGTCTTGCCGGACGAAGTACAGTTTAACGTCGTGTGTTTAGGACGAAGATGCTTGGCAGTTTAACGTCTTGCAGCGCGGACGATGGTGCAGTTTAACGTCGTGCGGGACGTAAACGCCTAGCAGTTTAACGTCTTGCAGCGCGGACGTGGCACAGTTTAACGTCATGTTGGACGTATGCAGTTTAACGCCGTGCAGGACGTTGAAGCCGCCGATAGGTCCGTGTCACTTCGCGCAAGCCTGGAGGGCCGCACGGAAAGACAACGCACAGTGCGGGCACCCGGGATGAGGGTCATCGGGCACCACGCAGGCGGGTACCCAAAGGGGGTCAAAGGGGGCGACCCTGGCGGCTTGCGCGCAAAAGGGGAGCTTTGCGCGCAATACCGCGGGTCGGCGCGCAAATGGACGGGCTGGCGCGCAATGGGGCCAGCACTTTGCGCGCGAATGATAGAGATTGCGCGCACCGGGCTTCGGATAGCGCACGGGGGCAACGGCTCATTCTTTAATCGAATGGCCACTTTGAAAATGGGGGGTGCGCGCAATCGGGTTAGATTGCGCGCACCCGGGGGCAATTACGCGCAAGAGGCTTCTTTTGCGCGCAAATGCCTTTGAGTGAAGGGTTATTCAAAAGGAAAGGAGCCAAAGGGATTGCGCGCGAAGGCGAACCCCAAGGCTTTCTTGCGCGAAAGAAAAGAGGTTACCTGAAGATCGGCATTGCGCGCGGAAGGGGTTGGATTGCGCGCACGAGAGACCTTTCGAATTCTGGAAACCTTCAAAACGTCGGGGGGTCGCGTTATATTTATAGGCAACCCCGGGCGCGGAATCCAGTTCGCGGGCACGGAATTCCCTCCGCGGGCGCGGAATCAGGCCCGGCGCGCAAGGGAGTCGCGCGGGCCCCGGGCGCGCAAAATTGCGCGCCGGCTCAGCGCATTGTGCGCATCCCGGGAGGTTTGCGCGCGGCTCATCAACTTTCCGCGCAGGTCTCCAAAATTCCGCGCAAGGCCTCCGGGCCCTCCGAAACGTGCTTCCGACTCCAAATATGACCTCGCTTTCCGCATACGGAGCTTTGTTTGGGAACAACGGACTTTTCCGGCGTCTACAACCTCGCCATGAAGCAAGGGAGGAAAGACGCTCCATGAATGAATTTGACGTTCACGCCGCCGCCGTGAAGCAACACAGGTGGGACGCTCTGCGACCCCAGTTGATATTCGCGATCCGCCACGAAGCCCACCATCCCCTCTTCACACCGCGTGTGCTCCGCTCCGCGGCGCCTCTTGACTATAAATACCAGTCTCCCCCTGAGCTCTCTATATGAACAATCCGACATTTTGGCTTCTCATCTCCTGAATCGTGAAGCACTTTTCCGCTCGGTGAACCATGAGTTGTGCGTGGTACTTCTACTTCACAAAGTGCCTCCCCATTGCCTCATTTTGTTCCCCTCTTCCGAGAGGGATGCCTTTCGCAAAGCCTATGGGCTTTCGCGAAGGAAGGGGATCCCTAAGGGGACCTGGGACATTGTTGAGCATTTATTCTTCATGAAGCACCCTTCATGTACACATGATCCAAATGATAAGGTAGGATCAATATACCTCACGAAGAACATTGCTTCCCGACATCTTGCTTCGTGAGGCACCTTTGCTACTCGAGGCTATTATCTGCAAATGCCCTTCCACTTTGTGAAACACCTCCCATTTTTAACTCCACGCCATACTAAGGCTAAGTCACCCCTCTTCGTGAAGCACACCCCTTCGCAAGTTCCCTCGGCCACGCGGAGTAACAGAGTTCCACAAGGCCCCTGCCTATGGACCCCTCTTCTTGGAAAATCCTTTTTCCATGTGACCCTCCAGGTTTGCACAATGTGACTTCAAAGTCCCCTAGATGATACCGACCGTTGCGTTGCTTCGCCTAATTATTTTTCGCATAGGCACACTAATGGTTATTGCTTCTTCGCATAACCACGCTAATGTGGACCCCTCGATGGTTTGCTCCGTGACACCCCCTCAGTACGACCTTGATGATGCATTCCCTCCCACAAGGAGAAGAGGGTACCAGTTATGTATGTCCTAGGGGTGCAGAGAAAACCCACCTCGTCTGAGCTGCAGGTCGTTAAACTACCAAGCACCATCGTCCTCAACACATGACGTTAAACTCTAACCTAACCCTTTGCCTCACACATATGGTCCCCCTGCCTTGGGTATTCTCCACACCCCCTAATCTCCACAGGGGATGATATCCTCCTTCTTGGAGTGGAGTTTTTCTGCGGGGAAGGGCATCCGTATTGGTGTAAGACCCTATCTTCTTTTATAGGAGGTAGAACCCCTGCTCCTCCTCACTTCCTCGGTGCCAAGGCCAGCAGAGGGCATGATAGGGAATGAGTCTCTTCCTTTATTCGGTCCCAAATCCCTCTCCCACTAAAATTTGTCACCATTGGGCCTCCATCCCAGAGTAAGTCCCAATCTCTCTCTCCCTAGGATACTCCACGTGTAAGCCCCACTCCACATCCCACAAACGCACCTTTCATGACTTGATCGTCAGGTCTCTGCTGCCTTTTGTTTCTCACACCTAACATGACTCATGTGGGCTTAGAGTAAGCATTGACCATGAAAACACCCCCTTCCCTCATGACGTTAAACTGTGTCTCACCCCCGTCCCACATGACATTAAACTGTACACCTGAACTACGGGTTCTTTGATCCATGTCAAGGCATGGTACGTAGGAAGACACCACGAGGTTCAAGCTCAACAACCATTGGCCTCGACCATCTCCGTGTCGGTGTGCCAAGTCCTGTTAACACCTTGGGAATCCTAGAGTGTAAGCCCCACACCATTCTGAACTACGGGGACTTTGATCCATGTCATGGAATGGTATGTAGGATGCCTCCATGAGGTTCAATCCCACCACCCGGTTGTTCCGAATCCTCTTGACGTCGGTTCGCCCCCGTCCCGCATGACGTTAAACTGCACACCTGAACTACGTGGTCTTTGATCCATGTTAAGTAATGGTACATAGGAAGCCTCCCTGAGGTTAAAAATCATCATACACCTGGACCAAGGTCCTTATTCACATCGGTTCTCCGACACACCATCCTGAACTATGGGGTCTTTGATCCATGTCAAGGCATGGTACGTAGGAAGACTCCACGAGGTTCATGCCCAACACCCATTGGACCCCCGGTCCATCTTCACATTGGTTCGCCGACACACACACTTTTGAACTACGAGGAATTTGATCCACGTCAAGGCATGGCACATAGGAAGCCTCCCTGAGGTTCAAGCCCACCATCACCCAGTCATTCTAACCTCCTTGACATCAGTTCAACCTCATCCAGTGGTAATCCATTGCAACCCACTTCAGAGGTAATCCGTTGTCAACCTCATTAAATGGTAATACATTACTAGATGAACTACACGGACTTTGATTGCCTACCATGGGGATACGTTGGAAGTCTCTTCGAGGCTCAATCCCAATACCATCATCCATCCGGATTATTACCCGGGCCGCCACATCCCAGTGAGATCATACCACCTCATTCCCTCCCATAGCATTCAGAAAGCCGCCCACATGTTGACCCCAATATCGATGTTCCCTCCAAGGGGGTTCCTCCGCCTGATCCACTCTAATCAGTGTTCTGATGAGTCTGATCCGTCTCCACTGGACGTTAAACTTGTGGCATACCCCATGTTAAACACAAGAAGCTAAGGAAAACCTTAGATACATGCCTATGGCATATGATTCCCCATGTTTGATGTGGGATGACTCGGGCTTCCGTTCCCTCTAGAAGCACTATAATATAAGACAGAAGAGAGACACACCAATCCCCAGTGTCTAGACATGTCAGTGATGCCCCAGCGTGACTACTCCCCTAACCGAAGGTTGCTGCCCTGACCGGATCCCTTGGAATGCCCTGACAGAAGAAGCGTAATTAACTGGTGTCCATGAAGATATGGCACCGGGAAGAGATTCACGAACAACGTATTAAATCTATGAGGGAGACCCGGACAAGGTGATGAGTTCTGTAGTGGAATCCACAGAAAAAATAACCGACATCCCATCATCCCATTTCGATCAAGGAGAAAACGTCCCTGAACAAGGAGCGAATGCTGCCCTCCCTTGGAAAGAAGAAATGTGGGGAAACAAAAGTTGCGCCTATCACACTCAAGCCGACAGATGCGCATGCCCCAGAGAAAGAATCGGAAACAGAAATGGTGAACCCGACGTGAAGATTGTTCTCCTCAAAATGGATATTAGTAATGCTCGGGGAATCCATGGATTGCCAGGTCACCGGATCCAGCCATCCGGCGCCGAGTCCTGCCAAGAAAATAGCGGGCCTGGCGTGAAACTCACCAGAAGTTGGGGCAGTAGAACGTTGGCCATCCTGTTTTGTGACGTTGTCAACATGGATACCTCTTACCGGCCACGGAATATGGAATGACGCTGGGGCAATGGTTGTCTATTTCTTTTCCTAGCAGTGTCAATGAGCTAATCTCCCTGCTTTTAGGAATCAGGTTGCTGCCATGGGAACACGATCACCACCCGCCCAACTATGCAGGGGCAGGGGAAATTACAGCACATCCACTCTATGCAGATCCACAGCTGCCACAACAGCATCTGCATCCATGACTGTGGGGCACCCATGCCCCATCTCCCCTTCAGAATTCATCCAACGAAGGGTGATTAACGACCTTTTATGTCATTATGAGGAGGAGGGTATAATCCCAACCCGGGATATGACCCGCTTGGACCTAGAGGAATCCAGGCCCCGCCGTCAATGCCACCCCCGAGGGATGCGCAAGGAGCCGCTGCTCCCCACCCCAACATTCAATAATTTAGGGAGCTTATCCCCAGAGTGCTTTGACGACTCTTTGCCTTACGCTGATGAGGTGGGTGACATCCGGCCCAGCCCGGTCAGAGTCTCAGTCCAGGGACTCCCAGTGAGGGCCTCCACCCGGCTGTGTCAACGCCGCCGGCCGACCTTGCCGGAGGAGCAGGAAAGATATGCACCTTCGCCACTAGCACCGGCTCGCCTGACCTGACGCCAGTGTCAGGCATGAGCTGAGCATGCTCGCCAAGGGGCATCAACATCGATGACTACTATCGCCCGAGCCACCGTAGACACATATCATCAAGTCCCTGCACACACTGAGCAGGGGTGCTCCTATGCCCAACTGGGATCGAGGCCCCAACTGCCCCACGGGTAGGCTGGGCCGACTCTCCTGGTCACAGGCACAAGCGGGGGTCATCGTGAACAAACCCACAGCAATGCCACCCCATACAGAGGTCCTCCCTGTACCACCACCACCGAGAGCGTGGGTCTTCCCTACTTCGATGCTCGACATGGAGGTCTTCCCCGTGCCACCCCTAATCCGAATGAAGGTCTGCCCCATGGGAGTGATTTTCAGTAAGGAAGCCTCTCCCATGCCCATGACACTAGGTATGGAGCCCTTCCTCCTACCCTCGACAGTCGACATGGAGACGTTACCCATCTAGTCTCTCTCCAATGTGGGGATCCTCCCTAAATCCTCTCCACAACTGGTGAAGGTCCTCCTCGCCCCAGAAACTGTAGGGGTGAAGGCCAGCCTCGCTCCACCCGCACCAACCATGGAGGTCCTCCCCATGATCCTGCCGGTTCCAGCGGGGGTCTTAGCTACTCAGGTTCTATTCATGGAGGTCCTCCCCATGTCCCCTTCGGCATTTGTCTCGGTGCTCCTCGTACCTATGCTATCTCAAGTGGAAGTCCTCTCCTCCCTGGCACTAGCGTGACTGAAGGACCACATGTCAGAAATCATCCCTGTCTCAAGGAGCCACCCCGAGGCAGGAAGGTGGGTCTTCAACACCACAAGAAGAATCCTGGGAAGGGCTGGATGGAGATCAAATCGGTCTTCTTCTCAAACTTTGAAGTAGAGTGCGACTCAGATCAGGAACCCTCCCCTCACTCATCCGAGTCAAGGGTTGGGGCAGGGACAAGGCACATCATCCTGGTACTCCCAAAATGAGAGGTCCATAAGATTCCCACCTCCCTCCGTAGGTTTATCCAGCAGGATGAAAGTCTGGCGACCCCGGACGTTACGGCCGTGCAGTCACCGCCATCATCGCCAGAAGTGCTTTCTACCTCAACAAGAGATTACAAAGAGCTATTCTAGGTACCAATGGTGGGCGAGCATCAGCGCAACCCACCACCAGTATCCCTAGCCCCTAATCCAGAAACGATGTCCGTCAGCTCATCCTATCACAATGTAGCGGCCAGGTCACTATACTCTTCGGAGGACAACCCAAGAATCAGCGGCCAGTCAGCCTGTTCACTGTATTCTCCACCAGCCAACCTTCCGTCCTTGCTATCTGCCTTAGTACTGCGACCAGTTCCTCAACCACCCCCAGTTGGTGAGTGGGGAAATCGAGGGCCAGACCTTGAATTTGAGTCGAGGAGCTTCTGGAGCATCTTTGCAGCAGACCACTTCCTCGAGAAATTCTGGCCTGTGGCAACACAAGATTTCTGCATACCTGAGTCCCTCACCCCAGAGGAAGTTGAGTGTTTATGCTACACCCTCTGGGTGAAGAATTTCTATCTCTGTAATCAGTTCCTATTTTATCCAAGGAGCCAAACGCATTTTGAAGACATCAGTGAGCAGTGCTGTCTAGTCGATCTGGCCACACTCTTAGTGGCCCAGTGCCCCGAGTCACCAGGATGTTGTGAGGCCTTATAGCAAAAATGCGTTCAGAGTATTAAGGTACTGTGCAATATCATCAGGGAAGAAACCCCCCACATGCAAGTCCATGGCTTGGGGCAGTATGCTGCCCTCCTCTTTAGCCCTTTCCGATGGCAGCCTGACTCACTATGCGATATTGAGGACATGCCCCAGGAAGGGTCATGGTCCACATGGCTGAAATAGTCGACAAGGTAGACGAGCTAGAGTTTCTCGATGGAGACTTACCCCTTGAGGGTGTGAAACCACTGTTGGAACCATTGGGGAGGATTACCAGTTAGCAGAGGAACCTCCTAGGTCTCCCCGCGCCCACTGAGTCGTTAGAACTCGACCGAAATTTCAATAAGGGAAAAGATCATGTCAGAGCCATCAAGCACTCTAACCCATCCTCCTCAGTGCAGAAGATAGAAGAGGACCCCGAGAAGGCCGCGTTGTGCTAGAAACTTTCTGAGAAAAAGAGGTTGGACGATGAACTCCTGGCTGAATGCGCGGTAGAGCAATGACCCAACTATGACTATCCTAGGCCGAGGCAGCAGGGGCAGGAACAACTCACTCCCGACGAGATGACTCCGGCCAAACCTGATCATGACGCTCCTACTGACAAGGATGAAGCCGAAATTCATGCCATGAGGGCGTGATATGTCTCACCAAACCCTCCCGAACAACGTTGCAATCTGAGGAATCCATCTCGGGTCCCCCCAATTGCCCTGCAGGTCGTCCCACCAGTCGCTCCATGAGCCGCTGAACCCATCTACTGCGTCTAAGAGCCTGGAAACGCACTCATGGTTAGGGATACCCGACAAGACAGAGACCCCCGCTTGGATGATCCTATGGAAACACTCATAGCTCACCTTGAGGAATTGAAAACATGACAGGTGGCAATCCCACTGAATGGAAAGCCATACCCGACCTGGGTAGATGATATGCCGGCAGCTCTGGGTTGCAGGATTCCCAACTTCTCCCCATTTAATGTGATAGGGGACCCGCTGCAACATCTGGACCACTTCAACTTAAGGTGCAGGCCTATGTTGGGGACTCTAGCATAGAAGGAGGCCGCTATGCTCCATTGTTTCGTTCAGATGCTGGAAGGGCCGACATTCGTCTAGTACAACCAACTCCTCGTCGGATCCACGACCAGTTGGGAGGACCTTCACAGGAAGTTCCTCTACCTTTTAAGATCTACGACCTGAAAAACAAGCATCGCATACCTCTTCAAGTGTAAACAAAGGTCTGATGAACGAGTCGCGTACTTCATCACCCGGTGTAAGGGGCTCACATACTCCATTGACATGCCACTGACTCAGGAGAAATAACTAACTATGTGTGTGGGAAATTTCAGGATGGAACTGGTTCCCTCCTTGATTACTCAGAATTATCCTGGAGGGTTCTGAGACTTCTTGGATAAGGCCCAGCACCTCGAAGAAGCCCTGCAACCGGTCAGGCACGCACGTCTGTTGCCCCCTGCAATCCCAGCAAGGAGGGATTCCAGAGCCTAGCCCGCCGTAGTGGCCCAAATAGAAGACCCCATGAATCTAGAGTTGATACCATTAGCACTGGCTCTACCGCCTCACTGAGGCCCTCCACCTCAGGCACAACCTCTGGCCCCGCAACATTCTCAGAATCGGCAGGCGCCTCCGCGTAATGTGCCGCCACCACCCAGGCGGGACAATCAGGGTCCACCTCCTCGACAGGTCCCTCTGTCTCCTCATCAAGGCGAGACTCCAAGGGATCTATATATGGAAATAATACACTAGACTTACTCGTTCAACAAGAATCAGGTCCATGGTTACTTCCAAAGTGCACTAGAGTAGGGGATTGTACGCTTGCCTGAGTGTAGAAGGCTGACATAGGCGAATCTCACAGATCTCCCCAACTACTACCCCTATCATTAGATACTGGGGAACAACCTCAAGAAGTGATATGTGTTTATGGACTGGATCCCAAACTAGGTTGATAAAAATATAGTCAGGCTGGGCCCGGCTCCAGTACAAGTGGCAGGTATCTTTGTGAGGTCAGAAAGCGATAGCGATGGTGAAGGTGAGTGGAAGGAGGTTCCCTAACACGGATCATAGAAGTACAATGACTGAACAAATCATAAAATTGTTTCTCATCCCCATGAAATCATTCGAGAATTGCTAAATCAGTCAGAGCCCTCAAAAGCTGCGACCACCACCTCTGCATCATCATCTCAGCTAACCTCTTCCAAGAAGAGCCTGCATCGGCAGCGTAAGAAGAATCAACGTGCCCCACCGATTCCATTTCTGTCCCGCACTCTCGGTGAATTCATGCCCCCTGAGATGGAGATCCCTCCCAGAATCCACCCAGTGGTGGATGATTCTTTGAGTGACAGTCAAGGGTACACTTCAGTTAACACTGTCAATTTGGTAAACCTCTATATGACTCCCGATGAGGGGGAATGCCAGGCGAACCTCCCCAACGTCCCCAGCTGACTCCAACGTCGGTGGAGCCATGACTACATAGGTAATTAAGGTGCACCAGTTATCACATATATCCAGGCCTTTCATGCCACCAAGACCAGACAGTAGGCCCAATGCAGAGCTTAGCACGCGCATCCCTTTCATCCGATGTCGTGAGGACTACCTCCACCACCGTTTGTGCTACTGGATGAGGCAGAGCCACTTCAGCCGTACCATGACCAGCTTCACCCCACTAAAGGTCGACCTAAGGTTCCAAGACCTCATTCAACAGCTACTCTTCAGGCTTTGACCTATGAGTAGCGGGATATTTCCAGCACCATCCAGTCATCGGTCCAGCCGACAGGGCTCGCCGTGCCTCTAATCGTCGAGCGGCCTCCTGTAAGAATAAGTGCGTGCCTAGCGTGGAAGTATGATTTTATCAAGCACCTTGTAGGCATCCTAGTGAGACTTTCAATCCTTGAATCCCTCTTCTTGTCTTAAGATATGTGTGAGGCCCTCGATGAGGCTTTATGGATCCTTATCCAGTTTGAGATGGAGGTAGCAGTGACAGAAGCCTTTCATGCTGAAGAAGTTGAGACTACCAAATTCCAGGCCATCATTTTTTTCTCTAGAGAGGATGAAGGCTCTCCCATATAGGGGCACATCCTCCCACTGTAAATTACCAGCCAATTTAACGACATGGAGGTTCACCGCTGTCTCGTTGACACCGGCTCCGGAATCAACCTTATCTGGACACGGACCCTACAAAAGATAGGGTTATCTGAAGATGACCTGACTCAATACGATTTAAGAATCCAGGGATATGACAGGACAGAGTAGACCTTGGTCGATAAGATCCGTTTCAAGACCCAATTCAGTGTCCTAGTTTCCAGTATAGAATTTATGGTAGTCTCCTAGGATACCGCGTATAATGCATTGATGGGAAGGCCATGGCTCTACCTGCATGCGGCGGTCCCCTCATCATATCACCAGTGCCTCAAGTACTCCCTTAATGGTCGAGTATGTGTACTCCAAGGTGATGCATCTCTTTTCTCCTCTTGTGAAGATCGTTATCTGGATGGTGACTATTACAAAATCAAGGATAAGTAGATTCTGGAAAGTGAGGTTGAGCCCACCACGATCACCAGTGACCCTTGGACAGGTCTGGATGACACCTATGTCTTCCCAATACATCGATTGGAGGCCACAGACCCTGACATGAAGCAATGCTTTGTTGTTTCGGGTACAAGAGGAATTCATATTCCCAAGTCCAAGTGACGGCGGGAAATCAACTCATACTCTTACACAAACTAGGCTTAGGTGATCCCAGAACCTCCTACCCCTATACGATATCGGGACATCCACCCCATGGAAACGGAAGTACATAATACGTGTCTGTTTTTCTGGGCTACGATTAACCAGCTCAAGCTGACGTACCACTACTGCTTTGATATCATCAAGCGTGGACCCCTAAGCCAATGTCCAGATGGGATTGGATCGACTGCCTTCATCGCCATGGTCTCAGCCGCGTGTGAATCTCCTGATGCACTGTCCATTGCTGTCTAGGCTGGTACCAGCCTCCCGTCAGGTTCCTACAACCAAGGGGAAGCCTCACCCGCAAGGAATACCTCCTCCACAAGTGAAGAAGAGTATTTGGAGGATGCTCCCCCGCCTTTGAAAAAGGCGTCTCTTCCACGGTTGATGAACTGGTACAGGTGAACCTTGGTAGCGAGGGAGATCTGAGACCCACATTGATCAGTGCTTCCATGCCCGTTGAGGAGAAGAAATGGTACGTGGACTTCCTTAAACATCCCCGTGACGTGTTTTTTGGAGTTACGGCGAGATTCTAGGACTATATCCATAGGTATCCATCCACCGCATCGGTCTCCCAACAAACCATCGCGGGTTCAAGCAGCCTCTCAGAAAGATGCACCCTTCTCACAGTGCCATGGTCGAGGCTGAAGTTGACAACCTCATCAGAGCCAACTTCATCAAGGAGTTCCATTACCCCAAGTGGACAGCTAACATTGTTCCAGTAAGAATGAAGAATGGACAAATCAGAGTCTGTATCGATTTATGAGATCTCAACCATCACAGTCTAAAAGATGATTTTCCCCTTCCAGTGAATGAATTATTGATCGATGTTACGACCGAGTTCCAATACCTCTCTTTCATGGATGGTTACTCTGAATATAATCAGATCTGGGTGGCCCCTGAGGATGAAGAGTCCACGGCTTTCAGGGTTCCCCAAGGTACTTTCCATTACCATGTTAGGACTTTCGGCCTGAAGAATGATGGTGCCACCTATCAGTGGGCCATGCATCACATATTTAATCCAATCCTCGGTACATTGGTGGAGTGCTATATGGATGATTTGGTGGTCAAATCTCTCCGGCACCAGGACCATCTCAAGGACATTGAGAAAGTGTTTGATTTCCTCCATTCCCGCCACCTGAAGATGAACCTGTTGAAGTGTTCCTTCGGGGTAACTTCAGGGAAGTTTTTTGGATTTGTTTTTAGGTACCAAGACATTGAGATCGACCTAGAGAAGATCAAGGTTATCAGCTAGATGCCTCCTCTGAGCAATATACGAGAGCATCAAGTTTTTCAAGGCCACTTAACATATATACACTGATTCATTGTGAATATGGCTGGAAAGTGTAAGCCTTTTTCTCGGATCATGAAGAAGGGCACTGCCTATGAATGGGATGAGGAGTACCAGGCAGCCTTTGAGGAGATTAAGCAATATTTTCTCCAGCCTCTGGTCTTGATGCCACCCGTCTCCGAAAAGCCGTTGATTCCTTATGTCACTACCTTGGATCGATCTCTCGGTGCCCTTATCCCCTAGAAGAACAATGAGGGGACTGATAATAGCCTCTACTACCTCAGCCACATGCTCCTTGATATGAAGACCAGATACTCCCCCATCGGGAATATATGCCTTGTGCTCGTATTTGCTGTACAGAAGTTGCGACATTACCTGAAGAACCATGAGGTAAAGCTAGTCTCCTGGGTAGACCCACTGAAGTATATTTTGAATCGCCCCATGTTGATCGACCATCTAGCATGGTGGGTGGTAATCCTCCAGCAGTTCGACATCAGGTTCGTGCCTCAGAAGGTTGTCAATGGGTAGGAATTGGCAGACTTTCTAGCTGCCCATCCAACCTCTGCAGATCAGTTACTGGACTTGGATATTCCTGATGAGTTAGTCCTCTTAGTCGATCATACCATCCCATGTTGGAATATTCACATTGATGGTTCCTCTAGGAGTCCCACCGGTAGGAGGATCAATGATCCTAGGCTCAACAGAGTGGGCCTGGGTATCATCTTCATTACCCTGACACAAGCTATCCTACCATAATCATTCCTATTGTCAAAAGGCTGCACCAACAATGAGGCAGAGTATCGTGCTCATATCACTAGCCTCGAGCTAGCCCTTGAGATTGATGTGCCCCATTTTCATGTGAAAGGGGATTTTGATCTGGTCATCAGGCAAGTCAATGGTGGATATGTTGTCAGAAAGCCAGAGCTCGCACCCTTGTTGGAGTGCACCCTCCATCTAATGGCCTAGTTTCCTTCTCGACTAGAGGTTACCCCTGTTCCTCAGTCACAGAATGGTCGAGCGAACGCTTTGGGTCTTTTAGCTGCATAACTTGCAGAGCCCGAGCAAGATGATCTGATTATACATTTGGCATACCAGAGAGTCATTGCCCCCGTCACCCCAGTGGATGACGATGGCCTGCGAGTAAGCCATCTTACTACTGGATCCTCCACGTCAGGACTGCTAGGCTCGTCCGATCTAGTGGTTGAAGCGACTCCTGACTGGAGATCCCCTTTTGGCAAGTATCTCCAAAATAGATGCCTCCCGACTAATTGGCCCAACCGCGAGCGAATCCAATGCTGTGCGCTGCAGTTTACCCTCTAGAGTGGTCCCAGTCTTGACCAAATCCTCTATAAATGTGGTTTCAATGGTGTTATCTTCTATTGCATCCAAGGAGTTGAGATTCCATAGGTCATGCAAGAGGTTCGTGTCGGTTCCTGTGGTGCCCACCAGGTTGGGCTGAAGCTGTCCCATCAGATCCATAGACTGGGATACTTCTATCCCTCTGTAATCCATGATTTTAATGAGTTTTCCAGGATATTTCATGCATTACAAGTGCATGCTAACTTCATGAATTGGCTTCTAGAACCTCTCCACTCCACAAAGTACTCTTGGTCATTTGCGGCGTGGGGACTCGATGTCATGGGACCATATCCACCGGTGACAGCTCTCCAATGCAGGTTCATCCTGACCGCCACAAATTTCTTTTCCAAGTGGGCATAGGAAATTCCAATCAAGGAAGTCAAGGCCCGTTCCATTGTAGACTTTGTGAGCTCCAATATCATCCACCAGTTTGGAGTTCCTCATGCCGTCCTCACCAATAACGACACCAACTTCCGAGCAGCCGAGCTGAAGAAATTGTATTCCATGTACAATATCCATTCAAAGCATACCTCCCGCTATCACACGCAAGAAAATGGATAGATTTAGGAGTTCAACAAAACCCTCTCCAACATTTTGCAGAAAATGTTTGGTTAGAACAAGAAGAGTTGGCCGGACAAGCTCCCCAATGCCCTCTGGGCCTATCAGACTACGACTCACAACCCCACCCAGGTGACCCTGTATTCCCTAGTTTACGAAGATGAGGCCATCCTACCCATCAAAATCTAGCTGCCTTCATTGCGTACTGCATTCTATGACCATAAGGCGTCGGATAAGGTGGCCGAAATCCATCTAGATGAATTGGAAGCACTTGATGAGAGTAGGTTTCGTGCCCTGCATAATCTGGAAAGGCACCAGAAAAAGATGTCTAGGGCCTTCAACAAGAATGTTCTCCTCCACTCTTTTCTACAAGGAGGCCTGGTACTGGCCCTCCGAGCGCCAATGATCCATGGTAGGAAACCACCAAAGTTGGAGCCCAAATGAGAAGGACCTTACATAGTCCACAGGGTTTACCCCAATGGTGCATACTCCTTGGTGACCATGAATGGTGAGCATATAACTCCTCCCACCAAGGCCAAATTCTTCAAGAAATACTTTGCCTGAGCCCCAATGGTGCTGCACAACCTTAAACTGGAGGTCCTGCATGACCCTAAATGGAACAATGGTCCCACATGACCTTAAACTAGACAGTCTTGCCTGACCCTAAATGGAACAATGGTCCCTCATGACCTTAAACTGTCCAGTCCTACATGAAATTAAACTTCATCTTGAGAACTACGTGTGGCTTGATTCTCATACTTATGGGATACGAAGGAACGCTCAGACGCCTCATTTTGAGCCGAGCCCCAAACTCGTCTCTTCGACTATCCCCCCTGGGTATAGCTTTCTCGGAGTATCCTCGCATGATATGGTGTAGGATTCCTTAGCCCCACTCATACAAGGATTAAAATGGTCGCTCCATGTGCCGAATCCGGTTCTTCTATCCTCCCACATCTTCACTGCATGATGTTAAACTGCATGACCTTTGAGAACTATATGTGGCTTGATTCCCATCCTTATGGGATATGTAGGAACACCCGGACATTTCGGCTGTTGGCCCAACCCAAATGCCAGAATCATTCCCCCGGGTTAAAATTTATGGAAATGTTGCACTTTTTCCCCAATTCACATCAAGATAACCTCGATCCATCCATCAATCCCGCTCCCTAGAGATGTTCGCCTCTTTGAGGGATGGTTACAGCTATGCTTCACCCACTCCTTGACTGGGATTCTATCACTTTCCCCATCCAGAAGGGCCCCTGAATGGTATGGATGCTAGGCCTTAGGGATCTCTCTTACCACTTCAGGCCAACGCCCTCGAGGATGTCAAACAACAAGCCGATACACATCCCACGTTTCGAATATAGTCAGCAGTCGTTGCTTGTTTGTTGCTCTTGAATGGTCATTATAGGGACGCTATGTTTTGAACATGTTCTACAGCCGTCCTGGATCATTAGGGCCACCCCAAGATGTCTCAAAAATCGATTGTAGTGGTTCATTCTGCCCCGTTGTATCTCCAAGTGACAAACTCCCTCTGGGCAGTGCCAACTATCAGGCCCCTTGGCCTTCTCTGGACCCCGTCCCAGGTTCTCTTTTATGGGATTGTGCGGTGTGTTATGGCGTTATGTCCTCATTAACGTCGCTTTGCTCACTGTGCCGTACACATCCTCGGATGAGACACCTTATCCTATCCTCATCCTCACTTCACGACATTAAACTGAAAGTTGGTCAGGACTTCCTGACCGAGGCTCAGCCTCAGGCCCCTTGGCCTTTTCGGGCCTCGACCCAGGTTCTCTCTTATGGGAATGTATGGTGTGATGCGGGATTATCTCCTCATTCACGTTGGGTTTTGTCGTGCTGTACAGCCACCTCATTGGGGTATCTTACCCCTAGGTGCCTTTGATAACTACGTGTGGCTTGATTTCCATCCTTATGGGATACGTAGGACCATCTGAATGTCTAGACTTCGGGTCCAGCCCCATCTTTCAGAGATCTCAATTTCACCTTGGCCGCTTGGCCTACCCTTCCCTAGAGAGGAGAGTATATGGAATTACATGGGATTATGTCCTCGTTCACGTCAAGTTGTAATGACCACACCGTGTACCTCTCCCTCCAGAACTCCCTCGTCGCCCCTTTTCGATGGTTCACTAATGTGCCTAAGGGTACTCTGGTTTAGTACCTGGAATTTCAGTCTCTGCTCGAACATGCTTCCACTCACTTTTTAGGATTTTTGTTCCCCTTAATCTGTGCTTTCATCACCTTTCACACCCGACGAGACCCCCAAAAACGGCATGGATACCACGCCTAAGGGCTCTCCTACCATTACAGGCCAACACCCCCCAATGATTTCAGACAACAAATTGATACAAACCCCTCATTGTGAATATGGTCAGCAGTCGATGCTCAATTGTTGTTCCCACCAGGCTAACACGATATGGATACTGTGTTCCGAACACAGTCAAAATTTATCCTCCATCGCCACACCAACCACATTTATCCCAAAATGTCAGCTACATGATTCACATCCTTCTCCACCTCATCGTGTCCAAGTAGAACTTTGAATCTCTTGGTACTATTCCTTAGTGTGAATCTGCATGTTAGGAGGACCAAAGCCGCGATAGAGGATCCGCACCGGTTTCCATTTGGCATGTGTTCCAGGTATTTCAAAATACATATTCCTCCCTTATTTCCCACACCGATTTTAACGCATGTGGGATTAGGGATCAGGTTGAGGTCAACACTTACTTGGAGGGTTTTTGCTCCATCTATGGTCTGATCACTAAGACCATAAACTAAGATCTTGTTCAAAACTATGTATGGATTGATTCCCATCCTTATGGGATACGTAGGACCACCCAAACTCATCTTCTTTAGGTCCATCTCAGTTGGGAGCTGGTTTCTCCTTCCCTTTTCCCTCTTACCCCTATTCGGGCCCCTTGGCCTGAGGTTCCCCTCTCAGAATAGTGTACGGTGTGGTATGGGATCATTTTCCCATTCATTTCAGGTATGTTTTATTACACCATACACATTCCCCACCTAGCATCGTATCTGCTACGTCTGCGTTGCACGACGTTAAAATGCATGCCTGGTCTTATCACATGACCTTAAACTGTGATATTATCATCTTGTCCGCACGACGAAAAATGGAACTGCATCGTGATGTCCCCACCTAAGGGGACACCATGTTTGGTATTGGGAACATGCCTTACCATTTGTCAACGCCTACTATGGCTTGATTCTTGTGGCGATGCCAGGGCATTCTACTCTAGGCTTGTCGCTTCACAAAAAAAAACCACTCACCTTAAAGTACAAACAAGATTTATCAAATTCTACTTCTCTTGGTGTGAGGGCCATGCCCACACGCCCCTTTTTCACTGGAACTGGTACCTTACCGTGCCACCTCTAGAACTACGTGTATCTTGATCCCCATCCTCATGGGGTACATAGGAATGCCTGTCCACTTTGCCTCAGGCCCAGCTCAACTCTCATTTTTGGTCCCTCGACCTAAAACCTCTCCGAGGAACATGTGGGGGTCGGAACCCCCGATTCCCATTCACATAGGGTATTTGTAGTTACCCCACCACCTGCCTCCCATGTTTCATACCATATATGGTTCAAGCTATACGACCCTAAACTAAGATCTCCCAATGAAAAGGGACTTGAATCCCTCTATCTAATATGTCTTGTTTCTGTATTCAGATGCATTTTGACAAAGATCCCGAAGTGTGGGATTTTCATGGGGACATTCCCCCCGTTTCATGTCCAAGCTTCATGAGCTCGCTATTTGGATCCTCAACCTCTTCCACATCTGAAGATAACCCCTAAAAGCCTGGTCCCATGCTGCATCATCTCACCTACCGTCCTGGGCCAATGCCCCTAAGAATACTTGACGACATTTGCGATAGGTCCCATGTTTCGAACATGCTCAATGGTCGACCCTCATATGCCTGCCCCCATTTCAGGCTAACGTGATG
The DNA here is from genome assembly GCA_963277665.1 of Viscum album. Lineage (NCBI taxonomy): Eukaryota > Viridiplantae > Streptophyta > Magnoliopsida > Santalales > Viscaceae > Viscum > Viscum album. The sequence goes on from OY728166.1 coordinate 1,136,450,290, forward strand.
TGTATGCTGTGTTTCCACTACAGTCAATAGTTATCCTCCATCATCACACCACCATCATTGTGGTACAGATTTTGAGCATCATTATTCACACATTTCCACTTCCTCATGTTCAAGTGGAATTCCGACATACTCGGCTTTATCTCGTCACATCTTTAGGTGCGCTTCATGGATGATATAACATAACTGGGCCAGTATTCACCTAGCATCCCTTCGTCGTAGCATTTCCATTCCTGTTTCGGGAAAATCCCGCCACTAATTACTGTTTCCGACATCGAGCACGACTCACGTGGGCTTAGTAGTTTTGGTAGGATGTGTACAGGAACAACCTGGCTTCTCATCATCCTGCATGACATTAAACAGCGCTTTAAGAACTACATATGGATTGATTTCCATCCTCATGGGGTACGTAGGAATGCCTGACCACTATGCTTTAGGCACAGCCTAATTCTCACTCTTGGTCCCTCGACCTGAAGAGTTTCTTCCGGGGATATGTGGGGTGATTTGGACTCCGAGTGCTCATTCACATTGGTTTTATAGCTACCACACCACATACTCCCTGGGATATTCCCTTTCACTCCACGTCCCATCATATGATGTTAAATTACAGGAGTCCATATGTCCTCAATGCACGACACTAAACTTCTATTCTACCCTGAACAGGTTCAGGATTCCCCATGTTTGTCATGGGATGCACCAGAGCCTTTTCCAGAGAGGATTTCACCTGTCAGTTTTGGTCTATGATTACACTGTGCCTTCAGAACTATGTACAACTAAATTCCCATCTTCATGTGATACGTAGGGACACCCCAATATTTTGCCTGGGGTCCAGCCCTAGGAATTGTAAAGTCTTGTTCCTCCCCATTTCTGGCCTCCTGGCCTGACCCCTCGCGGGGAACCATGTAACTACAATTTTTCCCCAAAAAAGTTCGGGATGCCCCACAATGACATTGGGAAGCGACATCCCACACACTTGGAAGGCCCTGTCTGAAAGAAGGAATGATCCATGATCAAACCGATGCCTCCATCCACTGTAATTCCTCCACGGTGGCATAATTTCAAGAGTGTTGGATTCTTTTCGAACAAACCCTCCCTCCACATACCACGCTTTGTGTTCCCCTTATTCGGACCCTCATCCTCTTTCATGTCTGGGGGGACCCCCTAACAGTATGGATGCTTAGCCTATGACCCGCCTACTGTCCTGGGCCAACGTTCTGGAAGACTAACAGATGGAATTTTCCACAGGTACTCTATTTCGAACATGGTCAATGGTCAAACCTCATTTGTTATCCCCACTCCGGGCTAATACAATTAGAATACTGTCTTTTGAATGCAGTAAAAAATTATTCTTTATTATCATGCCACCCACACAATGTTCTGAATCCAGGGTATCGTGATTCACACTTCCCATTCCCATCTGTTCGGATCGATTTCTATTCCCCTGGAAATACACCGTTCGTGCACAAGAGCACGGTAGGAAAATGATAATTCGGCTATTCTGAGAACTTCATTCTCTAGATAGGTCTCTTCCATTTCTCGAAAATCCGAATCAGTTGTCCAAACCCCAGATTTATAAAGCTTGGTTTGCACTCCTACGTTTGTATTGAGCGATGAGGTAGACATCCCTTGTTTCTCACATCGTTCTTGACCCACGTGAGCTTAGGGAATGGTCATTGGATACCCCAAAAACATCATAAGGATGTAACAAACCAATGTAAACAATGGAACTCGTGCATGACAAGACATTCAAAAAATCAAAGCACAAAAGTATGTTTAAAGGGTTTTTAATCATTACAGTACCCGGTTGTTGACTCCCCCCATGGACGGATTGACTTCTTCGAAGGAACATTACAGCTCTTCCACCCTCTGGCTGGTGGCGTCCAGGAGATCTTGTCGCTTGTTCACCTCCCGCTCCTCCTCAGCGGTGAGAGGGCACAATTCGTTGGCCGCAATCTGGGCCCGCTCCACGTCAGCCCGAATGATGATCATCTCCCCAGAAGATCACCTTAGGCCCTCTTCGTCGTCTGCCAGCTGGGCCTTCAGTCATGATATCAGCTTAGATTGCGCTTTGAGGGAGGTTAAGTGCTTGTCTGCCTGATTCTGCAGCTGCTGGACCTCGTCTTTAGCCTTCTGGAGCCTCTTTATATTCACCGCCTTCCTCTGCTGCCAACCCATGCCAAGGCCATGGTCTTACTCCCAAATAATTTCTGCCATAAGATCTTAGATGATCATGTGAGGACGTCGGGAATCCACTCCCCCAACGCACAGTTCGCATAGTCGTGAGTGAAGTATGTCCATATCATTCAACCATAGCGCTTGGGGGGTTTTATTGATGAAGCGTGTGATCAGATTCCATGATCAGTGATAGAACATTTTGTTTTCCTCCTCATCAGAGGCCATCTCGTCCCAGTTGGCATGATTGGCGGCCTCGTATGTAAGGAATACCCCAATGAAATTGTTGGCCGGGTCCACGTCTAGCGTCATATCTGGCGTGACGGGGCCTGAATCGTATAGTTTTTCCTCATCATCGGATCCCACCTCGATGATCTCAGGCGTAGTCCCACTGGCGCCCCCACCGGTGATCGGGAGCACTGTAGTTTGGTCAGGCTGGATGTTCACCTCCACGAGCATCGACATGCCCTTGGGAAGGGCACTACTAGAAGCCCCGACCAACTTCACTGCAGCAGCCCAAGGCAATTGAAGGACTGTACACTCCAAGAAGGGGACGTGGATGCTAATTAACGTGGTCAGGGGATGACAGTTGTGAATGTAGTAGAGAATACTTACAGAGGTCAAATCCCAGGTCTTGCTCTTGGGATGATGTCATCGGAACCCTGAGACGCGGCCCCCCGTATATGGTTGGCAGGTCTGGAGACTCTAGGGGAGCTGCCTCGACTGTCCCAGCCCCGCCAGACGCGGAGGTTGATGCATCCACGAGCGTGGATCCGGAAGGTCCCACGTCAGCGCCAACTGAGGGGCGGGAATGAGGTTTATGCACAAGGTCCTCCTTCATAGTACAAACACTGATAAGGAATCCAAAGTAACCTAAGGGTACACTCTGAAGAAGGAACTTTGGATTTTACCTCGAGAGCCTCCGCGAAATCTTCGAGATCCAAGGATTAGTCGCTGACTTCGTCCTCCTCTGACGGACTCTCCCTACCAGCCTCATCTCCCTAGGAGGACTCGTCCGAATCATCCAGCTGGGGGAAGCACTCCCTCATATTAGTGGACGACAGCTGCAGAGGGACCATGCGATCCAACAACACCTTGACTTGGTATTTCATCAGGTGCTGGGTGCCTCAGGAATGGATGAAGTCCTCCAGCTCGGCTATTTATTGCTCCGCCTCTGCCTGAGATACTGCAAAGCCGGCTCTAATAGGGCCAATCCCTAGATAGTCCATCCTGAGGCAGTTGAGGTTCTTCCATAACTCAGATGGGACGAGGAATTGTCGGTTGACTTCCCAGATGTCCCAGCCATCCAGGAAGATGACATTGTCCATCATGTCAATGTGGCGTAGCCGTTTCCCCAGTGACTGCGTAGAAATCCTACGGAACCCTCTTGTTGGCCGCCGCTCTAGATGACTCTGTTCCCTTTGGACCACCGGCTCTGCTGCCACTTCTGGACCTGCTACTACTGCTCCCTCCTCAACTGGTGGGGGCGTAGCCACTACAGCAGCCTGTCCACTATAGGATTCCCTTGTTTCCTATCAGCCTTGGCCCCGAGATCGAGGAATCTCACTCTCGCCGACCATGATAGTTGGCTGCTTCAGTATCTCCCCTGGATAGGCCACCTCCCAGCTCTGGGCATATTATTTTATCATCCCAAGGATGACGGTCGGCAGAGGAAATACATTCTGCATCTTCCCCTCTTCCCATGTGAATATGACCAATATCTGCCTCATCACACATGGGTGATCCTCTTAGTGCACCCCTAGGTAGACCTGCGGGGTCAGTCGCTGCAGGCACAAGAATTTCCTAGAAAACCATTGTGGGGTGTACGGCTCATAGAGGCACTCACGGTCCACCTTGGCCACCATGACTACACCTCGAAAGGCCAAAAGGTAGTCTCAATTCTCTTTTGTTCCCTGGCCATCATCCTTGAAGTCCCCCGTTGGCAGCGGGAATAGATGGAAATTGAATTCCTCAACCCTCCACACCTGGTTTAGAAACGATGGTGCGGTCAGCTTGGTCGGAAAGCTCCCCGCGACGTTCAAGATCAAGGGACAAAAGTTCGACCCCAGAGGTGAGATGGGGTTCAGATACTCATAGATCCCACTAATGTGCGCCGCCATCCACCCGTACAGAAGGTGGAACAGCCTGCATACCCTCTATGAACTTTTACCCTTGTTGATGTGCCACAACATCTTATACAACTTGTCGAGCATCAGGATCCCCAAGTTGACCCACCCTCCTATTACCAAAGTGGATTCCATGACAAAAGTGCTTGTCCACACTCTCATGTTTGCATCCCTCACTGGTAGGGTCCAACCACAGATAAGAGCAGCGATGAATGTCGCGAGCCTGATTATTGGATGTTGTTCAGTGCTGACACTGAACCGCTAGTATGCATTTTTATTAATTGGGGAACCCTTTGAGAAAGTTAGAGGCCTATTCAGGAACTGGATGTTTTCTGGGAAGTTCAAGAACTTCTTGAACCAGTTCTTGAAGCGGACATCCCTCACTGCCTCCTAATCCTCCCCGAGCACGAGCTCCTTCAATGTCATCGCCAGACACGACATCTGCTCCAGATCCTCCCACGTACCCATGGTCGAGAGGTATTCATCATACATTTCCCCTAATATCGGGACCCATGATATCTGATGCATGTCCCATAGGCTGATGCCAACCTCCCCGTGATACAGGTGAAAGGTATTGGTCCCTGGTGACCACCGGCTCAACAGCTCCGACATTAACTACTTCGGCTGGTAGATATTGAACTGGGAATCCCAAGCTACCTCATATAGGCCCACTCTCCTCAGCTCTACCCCTAACTCCTCTCATGAAGCGCATACCCAGTATGCCCAATCCCAATCATCCGTAAAGTTTCTGCCCAGGAGCAGGTCCCATTACTCAGACCACCCCTTCTTCGGGTTCCCTAGCGCCGCCTTAAGGATGGTTCGGTATAGTGGAGGGGACGTCTCTGGATGCAATTCCCCCCCCATAGACATTGTTTAGATTATTTTATAGGAACTTGATGATGACATGCATGAAATCCTCCCGGGCATGACTGTCAGGCACCCTGAACCATCGGTGTTGACACGACGTGCTATGGAACCAGTAAGCTGGCTCATCCCTACCTGTAGCAGGGATGAAGATGCCATCCCTCATCCCGAAGCCATACAGATGAAACCTCCTGCATAGAGGATAGTTCTTCTGGTTCTCTGACAGCAGCTCCACCCAAGAACTATGGTATGAGTGGATCCGAACTAGCTCTCCTAGCCCCAGGCTGTTCGCCATTTTTTCCCTCCGAGCAGCATCCGCAAGGACCCCCTGTGCAGCTTCTTGATGGGACATTCGGTTCATGAACTTGTAAGTTTGGTTGGATGGTTCACGAAGATCGTTCTAAAAGTGTGTTCGTGAAGGCTGCTCGTGAAGACTGTTCGCAGGGTGCTGCTTCGGCGTTCAAAGTCGGATCACGGAGCGCAAACGCAGAGTCAAGGACTCATTGTGCGCCACTAAGACCTGATTCGCAGAGATCACTCATGAAGTATGTAGAGCATCACGAATCAAGAATGCAAGAAGACAAGATCGCAGATAAAGGAAAGGAAAAAATAGAGGGTAGGCCCCATATTTATAGGAGATAGCCGTTAGAGCTTCACGGCACGTCCAGTCCGCGTGGAACTTCGCAGCGTGCCTGGCCCGCGCATCCCATGTTCACCTCACAGGACCTCTTCGCGGAACCACACTGTGAAAGACAGAGGATTTTTGGCGATTTCCCTCAAACTTCGACCCTTGATCTCTCCACGGCTCCACGTCTGAGGGGGGTATTTGTTGGCACCAAAACTTGGAATGAAGAGAAGGCCCCCAGATGTCCCCACAGACTGCTTCACAAAACCCCTTCACAGAGTCCCCCAACAATAAGACCGCCACAAAGCAAAAAAGGAGGACGGATCCGCGAACACACTTGACGTTCGTGATACCGCCGCGAAGTAATGGAGGTAGGATGCTCCATGAAAAAATTTGACGTTCGCGATGCCGCTGCGAAGCAACGCAGTCGGGACGCACTACGACCGTAGTTGACGACCGCAATCCGCCACGAAGCCCACCAGCCCCTCTTCATGCAATGTGAGCTCTGATTCACAACTCTTATTGCCTATAAATACCAGGCTCCCCCTGAGCTCTTCAGATGGAAAATTTTTCCTTTCGGATTCTCATCTCCTGAATCATGAAGCACTTTTCCGCTTAGTGAACCATGAGCTGTGTGAGGTACTTCTACTTCGCAAAGTGCCTCCCCATTGTCTTGTTGTGATTCCCTCTCCCAAGAGGGATTCATTTCGTGAAGCCTAAGGGATTTTGCGAAGGAAGGGGATCCCCAAGGGGACCCAGGTCATCATGGAGTGTTTATGCTTCGCGAAGCACCCTTCATGTACACATGATCCACATGCTAAGGCAGGATCACTGTACCTCACAAAGCACATTGCTTTCCAACATCTTACTTCACGAGGCACCTTTGCTCTGTGAGGATGTGCTCTACGAATTCCCTTCCACTTCGCAAATCACCTCCCATTTTCACCTCCGCCCTATGCTAAGGCTAAGGAACCCCACTTCGCGAACCACACCGCTTCACAAGTTCCCTCCGCCATGTGAAGCGAAAGAGTTCCACAAGGCCCCTTCTTATGGACCCCTCTGCTTGGAAAATCCTCTTCCCGTGTGACCCTCCAGGTTTGCACGATGTGACTTCAAAGTCCCCTAGATGATACCAATCATTGCATTTCATCGCCTAATTCTTCTTCACTTAGGCATGCTAAGGGATATTGCTTCTTTGCATAGCCACGCTAACGTGGACCACTTGATGGTTCACTCTGAAACACCACCTTAGTACGGCCTTGTCGATGCCTTCCCTCCCAGAAGGAGCAGAGGGTACCCGTTATGTATGTCCTAGGGGTGTGGAGCAAACCCATCTCATCCGAGCTGCATGATGTTAAACTGCCAAGCACCATCATCCTCAAAACATGACGTTAAAATGTGACCTAACCCCGTGCCTCACACACAGGGTCCCCCCGCCTCGTGAATTATCCATGCCCCGTAGTCTCCATATGGGATGATATCCTCCTTGGAGTGGATTTTGTCCATGGGGAAGAGAATACATCTTGGTGTAAGCCCCTAGCTTCTCTTACAGGAGGCATCACCCCTGCTCCTCCTCACATCCTCGGTGTCAGGGCCAGCAGAGAGTGTGATAGGGAACGGGGCTCCTCCTTTCTTCGGTCCCAAATCCCTCTCCTGCTGCACTTTGTCTCCATAGGACCTCCATCTTGGAGTAAGTCCCAATCTATCTCTCCCTTGGCTGCTCCACACGTAAGCCCCACTCCACATCTCACAGACGCACCTTTCACGACGTGATCATCAGGTCTCTACTGCCTCTTGTTTCTCACACTGAGAATGACTCACGCGGGCTTAGAGTAAGCATCGACCATGAAAACACCCCCATCCTACATGATGTTAAACTGTATCTCGCCCCGTCCCGTAGGACGTTAAACTATACACCTGAAATACAGGGACTTTAATCCATGCCAAGGCATGGTATGTAGGAAGCCTCTACGAGGTTCAAGCCCAATAACCATTGGACCCGACTATCTCTGTGTCGGTGCGCCAAGTCCCATTAACACCTTGGCCAGCCTAGAGTGTAAGCCCCACACCATCCTGAACTACGAGGACTTTGATCCATGTCAAGGCATGGTATGTAGGAAGCCTCCACGAGGTTCAATCCCCAACACCTTGGGCCGTCTTAGAGTGTAAGCCCCACACCATTCCGAACTAAGGGGACTTTGATCCATGTTAAGGCATGGTACGTAAGAATCCTCCACGAGGGTCAATCCCACCACCCGGTCATTCCGACTCATTTTCACGTCGGTTCGCCCCCATCCCGTATGACGTTAAACTGTACACCTGAAATACATGGTCTTTGATCCATGTCAAGGAATGATATGTAGGAATCAACCCTGAGGTTCAAAACCATCATCCACCTAGACCAAGGTCCTTATGCCCGTCGGTTCTCCAACACACCATCCCAAACTACGGGGTCTTTGACCCATTTCAAGGCATGGTACGTAGGAAGCCTCCACGAGGTTCAATCCCAACACCCATCGGACCCCCTATCCATCTTCACGTTGGTTCGCCGACATGAACCATTCTGAACTACGGGGACTTTGATCCATGTGAAGGCATGGTATGTAGGAAGCCTCCCTGAGGTTCAAGCCCACCACCACCCAGTCGTTCTAACCTCCTTCACGTTAGTTCGACCTCATCCAGGCTGTTGCACCCCCCTTCAGCATTAAGCCATTGTCAACCTCATTCGATGGTAAGCCGTCTCTAGATGAACTAAGCGGACTTTTATTCCCTTATATAGGGATACGTAGGAAGTCTCTTCGAGGTCCAAGCCCAAAACCATCATCCATCCTGATTATTACCCAGGATGCCACATACTGGTGAGACCATGACACCTCATTCCCTCCCACAACATTCGGGAAGCCGCTCATGTGTTGGCCCCAATATCCGTGTTCCCTCCAAGGGGGTTCCTCAGCCTGATACACTCTAATCAGTGTTCTAATCAGTCTGATCCATCTCCGCTGGACGTTAAACTTGCGGCATATTCCGTGTTAAACATAGGACGATGAGGAAAACCTCAGATACATTCCTATGGAATATGATTCCCTACGTTCTATGTGGGATGACTCGGGCTTCCGCGCCCTCAAGAAGCCCTATAATAAGGGAAAGATGAGAGACACACCAATCTCCAGTGTCTATACATGTCAGTGATGCCCCAACATGACTACTCCCCTAACAGAAGGTTTTTTCCTTGACCAGACCCCTTGTAATGTCTTGAGAGAAGCATCATAATTAATTGGTGTCCATGAAGATATGGCACCAGAAAGAGTTTCAAGAACAACGTATTAAATCTATGAGGGAGACCCGGAATAGGTAACGAGTTCTGAGGAGGAATCCACAGATGGAAGAACCGACATCTCATCATCCCGTTTCGATCAAGGAGAAAACTTCCCTGAACAAGGAGTGAATGTCGCCTACCTTTGGAAAGCGGGAATGTGGGGCAAAAAAAGAAGTGCATGTCGCACTCAAGAAGAAGGACGCATGTGCCCCGACAAAAGCATCAGAAACACTCTTGGTACTCAATGTAGCATTAGTCCTAACAATGTGAGTCCCACTTGGGTAACCCTCTCCCAGTTTTCTCTAAAAAGAGTTCCTTGGAAATCTCAAACCATTTCTATCTTTCTAACTCATAGTAATGACCACTTAGGAACTCAATCATTCTACATTCATCCATTTTTTTTATGAGACTTCATGAGTTCACTATACATATACAAAAGGATCAATCCTTGAATGTTGATCATATCTCTCAAAATGTTTTTTGTAGATAAGTAACTATTCATCACTGAAATCATTGGTAGGCGGATTAGGCATTGATAATTATAGTGTGTTAGATTTTCATTCATGGTGTAGCACAACCTAAAGGAAACTCAACCACTCTTTAAAGTTAATGCTAGTGCAGAGGTAATCTTTCTCCAATATTTATTTTAGGGATAATGTGGATGATGTTCTTTCCATTTTATTCTACCATTAAAGAGAATATTACTTGTAATTTTTATTGATTAAAAATTTCATGATACATAATATATTAATTGGTTTTTATTAAATCACCCACTATTTAATCAAGTCTCAATAGCCCTCACCATTGAATTCATAATGTATATTTGTTATATCATTCTATTTCAAAGGATCCATATGTCCCTTTGTATAACCATAATGAGGGTTGTTCAAGCTACTTAAAGGTATTTAGGTAGGAAGGTCTTTGCCAAATATAGGCTTGAACCTCCTTGATCCATTGAGTTAACACCCCTATTTCCATGACCCGTCCTAGTAGGGCCTGTGCTATGACTACCCCAAGCTAGCATCCAAAGGCTAGGGGATGGTGACTAACACTGAGTAGTAATATCCAATAAATTGGATGCATTTTCCTAAGTAACTATACACACATACACGAATCTCCAAGCCCAAATGCTGAAATGTAAAAACACTAAGTAAAGAATGCATGGATACTACTAAGATACCAAAAATAGAGAAAAAACGGTAGAATACTGTAATATAAACTAGTCCAGAATATAATCCCACCAAAAGAAGGAGTCTATAAAAGTGAATAAAAAAGTTCTTGAAACTCATCCGTAGGAAACCATACATGATTGGAAAGGTAATGGTCAGCTGTCTGAAGCTATAGGAGAACACCCTGGTCTATCTAAACTCACCAAGAACCGTCTGCTCCTAGTCCTCATGGAACTCCATAATAAGGCCGATCCTCTGCACAAGACACAACATAAGTGGGAAAATACTATGCAGGGGTGAGTAAAACAATAATCAGTAAGACACCCAAAAAACACAAAGTAAAATACCCCAGAGGAAACATAACTAAAAAAATATAGTTATCTCAAAATTGGTACATGTCTATAGCACATATAGTAAGAACATCCAGATATACTCATAAAAGTTTCCAAGCCTAAAAGGTCTCATCCAATGTTAGTCATATTGGTTTGTTTGTTGCATTCTCAATCCGAGAGATCTCACTCCTCAAACTATCTAATTGTAAGCATGTATAATGGGTTTACCAAAAGTACCCAAGAGAAAACGATGTTCTCGAAAACATAATCAGTTTCTTTGAGACATACAGTCTCACTAATACATTGAGTTTCAATAAGACAAATTTTTTTGGTAATACACAAGGTTTCGGTAAGACACAATGTTTCGGTAAGACACAGAGTTTCAGTAATACACGGAGTCTCGATACACAGATAGGGGTTCAATTGTGCCTAGGGATCACTAAGGGGACTCCTGGCCTTTTTGGAAACATAATCCTAGATAGGGGAGAAGTGTTTGTGTAAATATTTGTTCACACTAGCTCCAAAAACCCTATCTAATGTAACATGAAGAGAAGTGAGGACCACCGGGCCTCTCAGTACGATACATGCTCCAACTCGCTGAGTCAACTGTTGAAGCTCAGCTAAGACAACTCACTTCGGAACACGAGTAATCATCTATGATGGGAACTGTATCTAAGGTCGAACCATAATAGGAATAGACAAAGACAAAGCTCTAAAACATATCTAGTCTAACTAAAAACCCACAAATATATCTCAAAAGGACCACCTCGTTACAAGTGTATCAATGATGTAGACAGCTCATCAAACTAACGCATTGTTAGAATGTTATGGATTTTTTACTTATAATGTCTGACCTCGGTTTTGTCGGGGTCTGATCTGACTCATCAGACTCGGCCTAGACCGGTCTGGTCTGGTATGACCTGAACCTACTGAGCCCTCAGGGCTACTAGAGTAGCCCGACTCTCCTTGGTACAACCCACCACTTGTGGGTCACCTTTTCTCGGCGCAGATGGCATGTCCTGACCACATGCTCCACCTGATACCGTAGTGCTGCAACGTCCCACGTGGTCAGCCCATCTCTACCACGTGCACCCCGAACACTACGCCTGTCCCAATATCTCTCCACCAACATTGTCTCTACACATCCCTCCTACCACATACGCAACCTCCTCCTCAACGCATCCCTCAGTCAGATTCTTCGATCCAACGTCGCACCCTTCCATGTTTCATCTATTCCGGCTTCCCCGCCAGCGTAATTGCCCCAACGGCTCACTATCCACCTGAATTGGCCCCCTGGACCAACACCACCACTCACATGGACTGGCCGGAGCCACCTCCGTGCAATGTTGCCTTATGCCGCTACCCTGAAAAAATCATGGGTATTCTTCACTTTCGCTCCTCTGTTGTTCCTTTACAAGGTTAGAACTTCAATCTTGGATCATGGTGCCAGGAATTGTAGGAGAAAATGATCAATCTTTCCCAAAGGGGTTTCAAAGAATGGGGAGAATATGAAGCACACACAATGAATGTGAGATATTGAGGGTAGAGAATAAAGTAACATGAAAAAACGAAGAATGTATCATAGATTTTGTTCACGTCGGCCGCAATTTGACCTTGTTAGAAGGAATAATGAAGAAATATAATCACGAAGACATATCACCCATCAAAACCCCACAATTTAATAATCACAAAAGAATGACCGAACCTTGGATCAACCTATTCGTGGGTTGTTATGCATTCATTTTCGAGTTTATGAACATGGAAAGAATCGTAATGAAGAAACTCGCTACACCAATTTGGTTCGATCACAAATGAATAATGGTTGTCATGTCATTATCATGGTCAAGATCCCTTGAATATGAGGTTAATCATTCTTGATTGGATAGTCCATCAGTGTTCATTGGAGAGAGATCTGTCTCCCTGACTCATAGGATTTCATGGGTTATTTTGTAACCCTGGTTTCCTGATAATAGGAAATATTAAAATAAGACCAACAGTGCACCAAATGTTTTTTATTAAATTATTTTAATGAAGTTTATGTCCAAAAACTATCTTTCACATCCAGCCCACGATAGCCGATTTTAGGACTTTCCTAAAAAAACACCAAAATTTGAACTCAAAGTTGATATCTTATTTCCTATCAAAGTTACCATTCATGATTTTTTAGGATTCTAAAACAAAAGATTTTTTTAATTATTTTATTTACAATTTCATCCTTGATGACGTTTCTTCAGATGAATCACACTGACCAATGTTAGATCATTCCTTGGGTAAATATTATTCTAAGATCAATGGTGACCTTATATTTCTGATCTGAGAGCTTGTTTAAAAGTTATTTTATATTTGTTAGAAAACTTATGTGCACATGATGTTAAAAGCTTAACATTTTTCAAAAAATTATTCCAGGAACCCTGTGATTTATAATCACATTCCATATTAGTGCCTGGTATCGTAATTTTTCCAAATAACTTCTAAAAATAAAATTGGGAAAATCTTAGTTATTAAATTCTCCCCACCTTATAAATTTTTACGTCCCTAAAATCCAAAACAAAGTTCTACTCAAAAAATTGAGGCTACTGAGAATGAATATGAGCCTCCCTCTCTCATGTACTCTCCTATATATTCCTGTGATACCAAAAAACAAGAACTATAGTAATCAAATCCCCATGAAGGATCCCCTCATGTCGATCCTTAATCTCCATCGGGTACTTAGAAAAATTCACCCCATCATCACGGTCCAGATCACCCCTGGAAACAACATGTATTGAATCATACATGTATCTCATTAGTTGATACATGTGGAAGTTGTTGTGTACCTGGTACGACTATGGGGGTAGAGCCAAGTGGTACACCACGTCACCAAATATACGTAGTATCATGAAATGACCAGTGAATCTCATAGATATCACGCTGTTCAAGAATAAATCTTCATATCCTGCATCAAGGAGTTACCTGAAGGAACACATGGTCTCCCTATTCTAAACCAAAGGCCTTTATTGCCTGTCAGCATAAGATTTATGATGGATACGTGTAGTCTTCATCCAATCCTGGATGACCAGAACCTTCTTTGTAGTTGCCTACACCAACTCCGGGTGAATGAGTGCCAACACTCCTAGGTCAGTCCAATAAAGTGGTGACCTACAGGGCCAGTTGTACCAAGACTCAAATGGTACCATACCAATGGTGGAAGGGTAGATATTTTTATATGAAAACTCCACCAGAGGTAAGAAATCCTCCAAACTATGGAAACGACTTAACATGAAAGCCTGAAGTATTTCCTCCAAAACCTGAATGGTCTGCCTAGTCTGGCAATCAGTCTGGGGGTGAAACACTGTGGTCATTGACAAATGAGTCCCAAGAACCTCATGTAATCCCTTACACAATTGGGATTTAAAGCAATAATCATGATCTAAAACAATCATCAATGGAACTCCATGGAGTCAAACTATCTTTTGCACATAGAGGCATCTCATGGTCTCTACTGAACTCTACCCCAAGATAGCTTGGAAGTGGGATGACTTGGTGAGTCAGTCAACGATCACCCAGATAGTATTGTGTCTCCTCAACATATGTGGTAAACCATCACAAATTCCATTGTTATTCCATATCAATTCCATTATGACACCACAAGGGGTTGAGTTAAACCTAGTGTAACCTGATTCTCAACCCCCACTTGTTGAAAAGTAAGGCATCCATACAAAAACTCTACAACTTCCTTCTTTATTCCTATCCACCAAACTGTTGTTAGAGGTCCTGGTACATAATTTCCATAACTGAATGTAATGATAAAGGGGATGCATGAAACTCCCATAGAACCTCCTCTTGCTACACCACAGGTATCGTCATACATCCTTTGAAAAGAACATCATGCTCCCCTATTTGGAATATCCATCTGTGGCATTGCTTGTTGAAATTTGAGCACATATATCATCGTAGTGGGTATCACTAAGTTGCACCACCCTAAATGTCCATAATATTGGAGGGGTGACAACCATTTACTAGAGATAATATACTCCATGTCTATCCACAAAGGATATCTATAATGTGGATAACTTCTTTGATGCCTCATTTATCAACTGTAATCTAGAATATATATTGAGAGCATTTGTAGCCATGTTCCCCTTACTAGGAGCATAAAAAACTTCCAAGGAATAGTCCTAGAGGAACTATATCCATCTAGTATATATCATTTTATGATCCTTCTTGGATAATATATAATCGAAACTCCTTTGGTTGAAGTAGACAATAAAGCACTCACCCATCAGGTAGTGTCACCACATCTTCAATACGAAGACTAATACTGCTAACTCAGGATCATGGTACACATAGTTATTATCATGTGATTTCAATTGATATGAACCCTAGGAAATAACTAATTACCGCTATATCAGGACACAACCATGCCCACTTCTTGATGCATCACATAACACTACATACTCGACACCCTCCTCTGGAAACCTCAATATGGGAGCACTCATTAAACTCTACCTCAACCTTTACTGGATCTAGGACTAACACTTAATATGATTCCTGTGAAGATGGTGCTCTCAAAGTGTGTCCAGGACCATCCTCCAGTGTCTCAGGTTCTTCTTCTCAGATTTCAAGTATACTAGGATGTCAGCAACGAAGTCCACCTAGGGATACCCATGGAAAAACACTTGGTCTCTTGAATCCCTTCATCTATAAGTCCTCCAACTACACCCTCATCTCACGAAGCTCTACGGGAGCCATCCGATATGATAGTGTAGATATCATTTCCATCCTGTGGTGTAGATAAATGTAGAAGTATAAATATTTGTGGTGAGGTAAACCTGGAACATTTTTAGGGAAGACGCCCTTATACTCCTCCACCACTATAAGAAACTTAGGACTTATAACATCCACTACATAGAGGGTAAGTCTAGCCAACTAATGAGTAATTTTATGTACCCTCCAATGCATGCGTCCATCCTGAGTTTCAAGGATTTACCTTTATATGATAAAAAGGAAAATATGTTTCTATTACCATGGATGAACCACACGCTTTTGCTAAAAAATCCATATGAACATGAATTGTGGCCACTAGTCCATACCAAAAATGACATCCTAAGGCCTCGATGCTATTACCAAGAGATCCCAATAGAAAAACTATCCTTTAAGAGTTAGGTAACACTATTGGATCCAGTGTGTGATCATTGAGTCTCCTCTAGTAGGTTACTCTAAGCATAAGGTTCAAGTCAATGTTTTAACCAGATTCTCTAAGTATAAAACAAGAAAATTGGAAAGAAAGGAATTATTAGAACTAGTTTCTATCTACTAAAACTAAAGTAGAAAGGAAACGATCATACCTTGAACCAGTCATGAATTCCTGGGGTTATAAGACTTGAAATATTGAAACTGTAACCTCCCCTATCCTCTATATCCTTGAGTCTAGTATGGACTTACTGGGGGTGGTTGTGGTAACACATCAAAATGCTGGCCACCTCCTACAGTTTCCCCAGATTCTCTAACATGTTTTCTACATGAAAGATCTATCTGCTCTTAATGCTGCCTCTTCCTTAGAAGTTCATCAACCACTTCTCTGAATGTAGCCTGAACGGTGGAACAATATCGCATGGAATTTCCTTTTCTACACAAATCATATAAATTCCTCTTCCTCGAGGAACTAGCTTACCCCTATAACTTCCAAAAAACTCAAATTCTGTAGACTACGTTGTTCACCTACTATCGGTAGGTCCAGCTAACCCTGCATCCAATGGGATCACTACCTTTAAATCCTATGATATGCTCTTGAACCCTACATATCATCATACATCACCAAAAGAGCCATGCACGACTTATTATGGAAAGCTACATCCACCTAAACCATTATAGGTGGGTATGCGAACTGATCAAAAGGAGAAAGTGCCACCTTCAGACCATTCGAAAGAAACAAAACACCTTGAATGGATCCACTCAGGGAGGCCTCATAAAAAATTGGGTTGAACTCCCAATCCTACTGTAGAAATGTAGCTAACTGGAATCGTGAATAAATCCTTTAAGAAAACAAGATGTATCATAGTCAGAAGAGTATACATGGTGAGCAGACTAATGGACATAGAAAACAAAACCCATTCCTATATGATGAATTTAGCTTAATTTTTCCATGAAACCAATGTTTTAATGTATTGAGTCGAAAAGAAGATGTATAGAGTCTTAGTGTATGTATATGTCAGCCGCCACACCAACACTGGAGTCCCTGGCCTAAAAGATGAACTCGAAACATTTAACACTATTGTTCCAAACCAATCTCATAGACTCCTGATCCTAAATTATAACCAATCCCACTCTAATACCACTATTTCATGACCTGTACCAGTAGGGATTTTTCCATTACTATCCAAAGCCTGCCTCTAATGGTCTTGGGCTGGAGACTAGCACCAAGTAGGCATATCCCACAAATGGGAAGAATGTTCCTAAGTACCTATACACACACACAAATCTCCAAGATAAAATGATGAAATGTAAAAACACTAAGTAAAAAATTCATGCATACTACTATGATACCAAAAATAGAGTATGATATTATTAAACTAGAAAGAAAATAGGGCCATAATACAATCCCACCAAAAGAAAGAGTCAATAAAAGTGAACAAAAAAGTTTCCGAAAATCAAATGTAGAAAACCCTACCTAAATGGGAAGGTATTGTTCAGATCTCTGAAGCCGTATGAGTACACCTTAGTCTTTTTGAACTCACCAAGGCACTTTCTGGCCCTTCTACACCTAGAGCTCCATAACAAGGTTGATCATGTGCACAATAAATGACATGTGTGGGAAAAGCCCGTACATGGGTGAGTAAAACAATACTCAGTTGGACACCCCAAAAACACGAAGTAAAATACCACATAGTAAACATAACTAAGAAAATATAGTCAGATCAACATAGTTGTATGTCTACATAACATATAAAAAAATACCCAGATATACTCATAAAATGATCCAAGCCTCAAAGGTGTTATCCATTTCTAGCCATATGGTTTCATTCATAGCATGCTCTATCCGAGAGATCACACTCCATGAGATATCCGATAGTAAACACATAGAATAGGTTAACCAAAAGTACCTAAGAGAACACGATGGTCTCTACAAGTTATGTAGTTTCCATGAGACATCTAGTTTCTCTAATATGTAGAGTTTTGATAAGACATAGTGTTTTAGTAAGACATAGAGTTTCAATAAGACTTGGAGTTTCGGTAATACAATGAGTCTAGATACATAGAGTGTTGATACATATATTGGGGTCCAACCATTCCCAGAGTTCACTAGGGGGACTCCTAGCCCTACTGTTGTAACATCACGTTACATTTCCAGGTACTTTTGATGTTTCTAAGCACCTCTATTTTGGATTAGTGACTTGGGGGTGTGTTTGGGTGAACTTTTAAGTAAAAAAAGGGCAATGGATTGTGCATGGTTTACGCACGGTTTCAAAAACCATGCGACCAAAACATGCCAACCAAGAAGCAATAGACAAAGAGGTACGCATAGTGTGCACACAGTTTGACAAACCATGCGACCAAACCATGTAGACTATGCATCTATGGATTGTGAGGTCCGTATGGTGTGTGCATGGTTTGAAAAATCGTGCGCCTCTACTCAGGTAAACCATGCACATAGTTTTTAATTCAAAATTTTTCTTTTAAAACCACCCGAACCCCCGGGACTTCCATATTTTCGACCTTGGATTGGGATTGACTCATTTTAGGTCTTTCTATAGCCTCCTAGAGATATTCCAAGGTGATCCGAACATCTTTCTTCGAGATTAAAGGCTCAGATTGAACATCCGCTCTCCTCCTGGTAATTGGATTTCATCCCATTGTGTTTCTCATTTATTCCTCTATCTTTCCTTGATCTTTTCATGAGAGATTTCCTTTGCTTCCATGGATCTAAACCTATGAGCTGAGGTATAGATCTAGGATTGTGAATCTAGATCTAGTTTTTCAAGATCTTGATTCCTTCGGTCTTAATTTTGGTTTTAAGGATTTAGATCTAGATTTTGATTGACGTCGTTCTGCCACTCGGTTTTTGGGGTTTCTCATCGGGCTAACTCCCATCAATAAATCGAGGTAGGTGGTTCCGTTCCAAATTACCAAATTGATTATCATTGTATTTCCTTGATTTATTTCAATTGTTTATTTAAATTAAATTTCTCAAGTTTCTTTCAATTAAATTGATAAAAACTCAATTCCATTGATTTGAGATATTTGAAATGGTTTTGGCAAAGAAATTTGGGAAAAACCCTAATTCCATTGAATTGGGTGTGTTAATGGAAAATTGGTCGATTTAAATTGTTTAATTTAAATTGTGGATTTGATGGAAATGTTTTCAGTTAAATTATTGAATTTAATTGTGGAAATGAAATTTGAAATGATGTAATTGGTTTTGAATGGATTTAAAATTGGTGAAAATGGATTAAAATGATTTGATAGAAACCCAGTGGTTTTATCTTGTGAAAAAGGAATGTTTTGAATAAAAAATGTTTTGGTTTTAAATGGAATGAAATTGGAACTTTTGAAATGGAAGAATGGGATTGATCATATTTTAAGCATTCTTAAAATAGTTCACCCATCATTTAAGAGCTCATGCAAGCCTTAGGTAGTTAGTGAGTTATTTAGATTTTCTCTACGCTACAACAACATTCTAAAACTTACATTCAGCGGGTCACATACCTAATGGGTTGGTGACAAGTCTCCTTTGGCCATTGTCATAGGGACGTGTGTATACACATTTTGCTGAGTTCACATAGAGAGTGCGGAATCCTATAACTAGTTAATACTATCGTACCTTTTGGAAGATGACCATGTTGCTCGCTTGTTTATTTATATTTGAGATATAAATGTATGACAATGATTTTGAACTGCCTTATATTCTTGCTGAATTTATATAAACTATTTTATATAAATGTTTTGCTTATGCCAATGTTTTAGAAATATTCCATCATTTGTAAAGTATTTTCTTAAAATATTTATTTACATCATTTGAAAATGTCTAGAATATTTTTCTGGAATATTCTTTGAATTTAAAAACCTAATTATTTGAAAATTGAATGCTTTTATTTGGATAATCTATATTTGGCATCTGTTACGGAATCTTTGGTGGTATACAACTAGGGTTAGGCTCACACCCTTAATTTGCCTTCGGGTTTTTGTAGACTTTCTCCTTCCAGAATCAAGCAAAGGGAAGGGACCTCTTGGAGGTGGATATAGCTGTTGAACTTTGGTCTTAGTGAGTTGTGTCCTTAGGGACCTTGGGGCTATTTTCCCATTTTTAGTACTTGGGTTGTAGTACTTTGGGCTTTTTGTGCCATTTTATATTCTAGTACATTACTCCTGGTGGAGTTTCTTTTGTAATGAATACTATTTATTTATGTATTTTTTTCGCATTCTGGTGGCAGAAATCATTCCCAATTGCGTATTGTGTGATGCCAGGTACTAGTCACCAACCCATGGGGATCAGGAACGCCCTTCGGGCTATGTCAAGGTTGGATTGGTTATCGGGTTACCAGGGTACCCAGGCTGCTTCGTGACAAAGTGGTATCAAAGGGAGGTTAAGCATCTTGCCTTGATGATAGTATACATTTGAGTATTCTTGTTGGGACGTAGGAGGTAGTTGTGATTGAGTGCCTGGCCATCTCTGACCACAATGAACCTTAAGTCACTAGGGTTGGTTAGGGAAATACAACTTGTGGATTAGTTCTAGTATTTTCCCTTCTTGGATTTGGATAGAGTGGAATCCAATTCTTGTTATCCCTTCATTTAAGAATAGTTTTCCTTGTTACATGGTTTGGGTTTTAATCTATATCTTTTTATGCTGTGTAGCACCATGCCTCCGAGAAGACACAGAAATCAGATCCAAAAAGTGGCTGCTACTGAATCTCAACAAGCGAGTCCTATTGTGGATCCGAGAATGGTTGAGGTGATTGTTCGCACTATCCAAGCTATAGGACAGGCGCCACCTCCAGTTCCTGTTCAGACTCCAGTTGTAGATCTTCCTACTGATATTCTTCGACGTTGTTCTCAAGAGTTCCTATGCCAGAAGCCACCAGTTTTCAAAGGCTCCACTGATCCTCAACATGCTGAGGAATGGTTGAGAAATATTGAACGTCTGTTTGGTTTCTTAGAGACACCTGATGAGATCAAGGTGAAGTGTGCCACCTTCATACTAGAGGGACCATTTAGGAGATGGTGGGACACAATGGTGACGGCTGGGAAACATGAGGGTCTAGAGTGGAAAGACTTTATGGTTCTTTTCACTAACCATTTCTATCTAGAATCAATGGTGTTGGCCAAGGCTATGTAGTTTTTCAAGCTTGAGAAGGCCAACAAAACCGTGACTGAGTAATCAAATCGCTTTTTTGAGCTGGAACAGTTTGATCCTAAGATTGTATCTAATGAGATGATGAAGGCTCAATGATTCGAGTTGGGACTTCAACCAGATATCCGTTCTCAGGTTTTACTACTGAAGCTACCCACTTATGATGATGTGCTGGATAGGGCGATGATGGTTGAGATGGACTTGGTAGGAAAGTCAGGGTTGAAGGAGGTTCTTTTCCCTCCTAGTGACAGTGTGGGTTCCTTTAAAGTAAAATAGAAGAGTGAATTTTCTCATGGAAGTTCTCGATAGCAAAGTCATCCCAGATCTCCGGTAGCACCAGGAGGGGCTTCTTTAACATGCTATTAGTGTGGGAACCTAGGTCATTCTAAAAGGGTTTGCACTGAGGCACCCAAGAACTGTAGCTCATTCGGATGTTTAGGGCACCTACAGAGATTTTTCCATCACTTCTCTACTCCACGTGATGGAAAATTATCATTAGCACCTCCAAATACTGTGGGGAAATCTAATGATTCACGTACAAAAGGGTTCCAGCCACTGGAATCCAGAACAAAGCTTCTTCATGTAGTGGATGCACCTCCTGAGGTAGCTGATGTTGGTCCTACAACTGTGAGAGGTACCGTTGCTATATCTTTGACTTTAGTGAAAACTCTTTTTGATACTCATGCATCTCACTCTTTTATTTCAACCCATCTTGTTAATCTTCTTAATCTGCCTATGGAACTTTTATCTTGTGCGATGGATATTACTACACCCCTTGGTATATGAGAGAGAAGGGTCTCTGTAGTCCTGCTTGTGTCTTCCCTTTATCAAATGTTGATCATGTTTGGAGTTTCATGGTTCTCGACATGAAATCTTTTGACGTCATATTTAGGATGGATTGGATCATTGCCAATAAAGCCCGAATCGATTGTTATCTTCAACTGGTCTACCTTACTACACCCAGTGGTGTGCCTCTTGTTTTTCAAGGATAATGAGACCCAAGGTCAAGCAGAGCTGGACCCTCTTATCCAGAGTTGGGGAAAGTTATATCAGTGTTTTATTTTTATCTAGAGAGAGTTTCATTGTGTGGTGATCTCCCTCCAGTCGTCGCTGAGTTTCCCTATGTGTTTCCTTATGACTTATCTGGTTTTCCACTAGTTAAAGAGGTCGACTTTTCTATTGACTTAATGCCTGTTACTCAACCAGTTTCTATTCCCTCTTACCAAATGGATCTAGAAAAACCGAAATAACTGATGTCTCAGTTACACAATCTTCTTGATAAAGGTTTTATACGCCAGAGTGTGTCACCTTGGGAAGCACCGGTTCTCTTCTCCAAGAAGGTTGATGGTTCTCTTCGCTTATGTGTTGATTATCGAAAGCTCAATCGAGTTACGATAAAGAAAAAATATCTATTACCATGAATTGATGATTTTTTTGATCAATTGAAAGGGGAAAAGTGGTTTTCAAAAATTGATCTTCGCTCGGGTTACCATCAGTTGAGGATAAAAGAATCTGACATTCAAAAGACCGCTTTTCAGAGTAGTTATGGCCATTATGATTATCTTGTTATTCCCTTCATCCTAAAAAATGCTCCTTCAGTTTTCATGGCTTTGATGAACAAGGTTTTTCCATGAGTATCTAGATACTTTCGTGGTAGTCCTTGTGGATGAAATTATTTTCTACTCCATGTATGAGGAGGAACATCTGCATCATCTGAGAACAGTTCTGAGTATTATAAGGAATCATCGACTTTATGCCAAGATTTCAAAGTGTGATTTCTATATTTGGGAAGTTAAATTCTTGGGACATGTCATGTCAGAACAAGGAATATCAGTTGAACCTGAATCGGTGAAGGTTGTTATGACTTGGGAGCAACCACGAAATGTTTTTGAGATTCGGAACATCTTGGGCTTATCAGGATATTATCGCCAGTTTGTTAAAGACTTCTCAAAGTTAGCTTCTCCAATGACTGCTCTGACTCGAAAGGGAGTGAAGTTTTCTTAGAATGATAAATGTCAGAGTTCTTTTATTGAGCTAAAGTGTCTCTTTGACTACTCCACTGGTGTTAACTCTTCTTGAGGTTGGGATAGGTTATGTGGTCTTTTGTGATGCATCGAGTTTAGGTTTAGGGTGTGTACTCAGGCAGGGTAATCATGTTGTTACCTATGGATCTCGTCATCTTAAGCCTCATGAGAAGAACTATCCTACCCATGTACTTGAACTTATAGCTATAATGCACACACTTAAGTGTTGGATAAATTACCTTTATAAAAAAATGTTTACTGTGTATTCAGACCACAAGAGCTTGAGTTATATATTATCTCAAAAATATTTGAATCTCCACCAAAGGTGTTGGGTAGAGTACCTGAAATATTTTTACTTTGACATTGCCTATACCCTGGGGAAAGGGAATGTAGTTGCCGATTCATTAAGTAGGAAAATTCCATCACAGGCTGTGAAATAATATTCAGAAGATTGGATTTTGATGGCTCTTTTTGCTCAGTTGCATATTGGAGTTCAGTGGAAGGGGAATGGAGTTTCTTTAGCCAGTGTTCAGTTGACTTCTAGTCTCCTAGATTTAATTCTTCAGGAGAAACAACTGGATGATGAATTACAAAGCATTAGGGACTCTCTTTTTGGTGGGGAGACTGACACTCATTGGTTGTTCTCCAAAGAGGGTGTTCTGTGTCATCGAAACCGTTATGTTCTGCCGTTAGAGTCAAGTAAGTATGTGATGGAGGGTTTCCATAACTCTCAGTGGGTTGTGCACCCGAAAACCATGAACATGTTCTATGATATGCAGGGATAGTTCTGGTGGCCAGGTATGAGACGAGACATTACTGAGTTTTTATCTCTTTGTTATACATGCCAACAGGTGAAAGCCGAGAACCACAAACCTTTGGGTTTACTTCAACCACTTTCAGTCCCTACATGGAAGTGGGATGAAATCTCTATAGACTTTGTGCTTGGGTTACCTCAAACCCATAGAAAGAAGAACACGATATGGATTGTGATCGACATATTGACTAAGTCAGCTCACTTTATACCTATCGAGATACAACCAAAGTTAAGGATTTGGGAAATATCTATGTGAAAGTGGTTGTTCGTTTGCATGAAGTTCTGTTGGCTATAGTCTCTGATAGGGATCCTCGATTTACTTCTTGATTTTGGATAGGCCTTCAAGAGGCATTAGGATATCAGGTTCATTTGCACATGGCCTACCATCCACAATCAGATGGCCAGACACAAAGAGAAATTTAAACCCTTGAGGATATTCTCCGCGTTGTGTTATTGACTTAAAGGGGTCTTGGGATGATCATCTGGGGCTAGTTGAGTTTTTTTTATAACAACAGCTATCAGTATGCGATTAGAATGGCTCTTTTTGATACATTTTATGGCCTTCCTTGTAAATCTCCTTTATTTTGGTCGAAGATTGGTGAAAGCTCTTTATTAGGACCGAGTTTGGTCCAAGAGATGACAACTAAGATCCAATTGATTCATCAGAAAATGTTGACTGCACAGAGTCGGTACAAGTCTTATGTTGATCGTCACCGTAAACGTTTAGAGTTATCATTGGTGACTAGGTGTTCTTGAAGGTTTCACCCCGATTGGGTCATCGACATCTTGAGAGGCAAGGGAATCTTGCTCCTCGTTTTGTGGGACATTTTGAGGTTATTCGTCTTGTGGGGAAAGTTTCTTACCATCTAGCTCTACGACCCCAGCTGATGTCGATACATAACGTGTTCCATGTATCACAGTTTCGAAAGTATCTCTATGATCCATCTCATGTTGTGAGGTGGAGTGATCTTGAGATTGAAAAAAATTTATCTGTGACTGAACGACCAATTAGGGTTGTTGATTCTGAGACCAAGGTAATTCATGGGAGAACGATACCTCTGGTTCATGTACTCTAGCAGCATGGTTCTGATTCTCATGAGACGTGGGAAAGGGAGTCACTAATGAGAGAGCAGTGGCCTCATCTTTTTGACGTGGTGGTTTCTTCATAGGATTTCTGGGGACAGAAAGATCTTCTGGTGGGAAGGTTGTAACAACACGTTATGTTTCTAGGTACTTTTGATGTTTCTAAGAACCTATGTTTTGGAGTAGTGACTTGGGGGTGCGTTTGGGTGAACTTTTAAGTAAAACAAAAGGGAAATGGCTTGTGCACGGTTTGACAAACCGTGCGACCAAACCGTGCCAACCAAGCAGCACTGGACAGAGAGGTACGCATGGTGTGCACATATTTTGACAAACCGTGCCACAAAACCATGTGGACCATGTATCTCTAGACAGTACGGTCCACACGTTGTGCGCACGGTTTGACAAACCGTGTACCTCTACCCAGGTAAACCGTGCACGTGGTTTTTATTTCCAAATATTTCTTTTAAAACCACCCAAACACCCGGGACTTCCATATTTTCGACCTTGGTTTGGGCTTGAATCATTTTAGGTCTTTTAAAATCCTCCTAGAGAGATTCCAAGGTGATCCAAACATCTTTCATTGAGATTGAAGTCTCATATTGAAGATCCGATCTCCTCATGGTAGGTGGATTTCATCCCGTTGTGTTTCTCATTTATTCCTCTATCTTTGCTTGATCTTTTCATGGGATATTTCCTTTGCTTCCATGGATCTAAACCTATGAGTTGAGTTATAGATATAGGATTGTGGATATAGATCTAGTTTTGCAAGATCTTGATTCCTTTGGTCCTAATTTTGGTTTTAAGGATTTAGATCCAGATTTTGATCGACGTCATTGTGCCACTCGGTTTTTGGGGTTTCTCATTGGGCTAACTCCCGTTAATAAATCGAGGTAGGTGGTTCCGTTCCGACTTACCAAAATTGATTATCATTGTATTTGCTGGATTTTTTTTCAATTGTTGATTTAAATTCAATTTTTCAAGTTGCTTTCAATTAAATTGATAAAAACTCAATTGCATTGAATTGAGATATTTGAAATGGTTTTGGCCTAGAAATTTGGGGAAAACACTAATTCCATTGAATTGGGTGTGTTTATGGAAAATTGGTTGATTTAAATTGTTTAATTTAAATTGTGGATTTGATGGAAATGTTTTCAGTTAAATTGTTGAATTTAATTGTGGAAATGAAATGTTAAATGATGGAATTGGTTTTGAATGGATTTCAAATTAGTGAAAATGGCTTAAAATGATTTGATAGAAACCCAATGGTTTTATCTTGTGAAAAAGGCATGTTTTGAATAAAAACTATTTTGGTTTTAAATGGTATGAAATTTGAACTTTTTAATGGAAGAATGGGATTGATCATATTTTAAGCATTCTTAAAATAGTTCGCCCATCATGTAAGATCACATACAAGCCTTAGGTAGTTAGTGAGTTATTTGGATACACTCTACACTACGACAACATTCTAAAACTTACATGCAGTGGGTCAAATCCCCGACGGGTTGGTGATGAGTCTCCTTTGGCCAGTTTCATAGGGACGTGTGTATACACATTTTTCTAAGTTCACATATAGAGTGCGGAATCCTATAACTAGTTAATAATATCGTACCTTTTGGAATATGACCATGTTGCTCACTTGTTTATTTATATTTGAGATATAAATGTATGACAATGCTTTTGAACTGCCTTACATGCCTTCAGAATTTATATAAACTGTTTTATATAAATGTTTTGCTTAACCCATTGTTTTATAAATATTCCATCATTTGTAAAGCCTTTTCTTAAAATATTTATTTCCATAATTTGAAAATGTATAGCATATTTTGTTGAAATATTCTTTGAATTTCCCAACCTGTTTATTTGAAAATTGAAAGCTTTTATTTGGATAATCTATATTTGGCATCTGTTACGGAATCTTTGGTGGTATTCTACTGGGCTTAGGCTCACACCCTACTTTTTCCTTTGGTTGTTTGTAGAATTTCTCCTTCTAGAATCAAGCAGAGGGAATGGACCTCTTGAAGGTGGATCTAGCTGTTGAACTTTTGTCTTGATGAGTTGTGTCCTTAGAGACCTTGGGGCTGTTTTCCTATTTTTAGTACTTGGTTTGTAGTACTTTGGGATTTTTGTGCATTTTTGTATTCTGGTAAATTACTCCTAGTGGAGTTTCTTTTGTAATGCATACTGTTTCATTATCTATTGTTTCGACATTCTTATGGCAGAAATATTTCCCACTTGCATGTTGTGTGACGCCAGGTGCTAGTCATCGACCTGTGGGGATCAAGAATGCCCTTCGGGTTACGTCAGGGTCGTCTCGGTTATTGGGTTACCAGGGTACCTGGGATGGTTCGTGACAGCTGGAAACATCATCCTATATAGGGAAGTAGTGATCATGTAAATATTGGGAACACCGGCTCCACAAAACATATCTAAAGTAACAAAGAGAAAATTTAGGACCACCGGTCCTCTCAGTATGATACATGCTACAACCCGCTGAGTAAACTGTCAAAGAAGGGATGATACAACTCACTTCTAATCATAGTTCATCCTCTATGATGGGAATTTTATCCTTCAACAAAACCTAACAGTAATAGACAAATAGAATGATTCAAATATCTTATAGTCCAACAAAAAATCCACAAAGTTATCCCAAAAGGACTGCCTCATTACAAGGGTCCCGAAACCACATATGTATCATAAAATAGTTTCATCGTTTGAATGTTATGCCAGTTTTACTAAAAAGGTATAACCTGGGTAGGATCTAACCCATATGAACCAGCCTAGCCCGGTTCATTCCTACCTGACTCAACCTTCTAGGCAGCTAGGTCAGCCCACTAGGCTAGCTGGACCCTGACCTAGCCCCCCTGGTCTATCCTGCCGCATGTTGGCTGGCTTCACTCTTCGCATGCGGTCTGCCTTCACCACGTGCCCCAGATAGTGTTGCAGGGCCACCACATCCCATGCAATCATCCCACCACCTTTGTGTGCTACCCACACACTGTGGCGACCCTATGGCCTTATCACTTCCACATGCTATATGTGTCTCGCCTACTTTGTACGTGGCCTCATCACCACCGTGTCCCTAGGTCAACAGTATGGCCGCCTACCGCGACTCCAATGTGTACCCTATCATGTTCCGTCTCTGCCGACCACCCCAATGGCGGCCTCACCCAACCAGATCGCTATCCTCCTAGAATGGCCCCCTTGATCCACACTATTGCTTTCCTGGATCATCCAAAGAATCCACCTCCATCCACCACCATGTGCTACTGCCTTGTACCACTTCCATAGAAAAATTTCAATGTACCTTCACTGTCAGACCTTCGATGTTTCTTTAAGGGGTTGGATCGTTGATCTCAGACCATTTCACCCTGAATTGAGGGCACAATAATCAATCGTTCGGAAATGGGTTTCAAAGAATGGGGAGGAGATAAATAACACACAAATAATTTGAGAGATTTACGGGAAAGAATAATGAGACAATAACACCCGAAGAATGGATCTTAACCTTTGTTCGTGCCGGCCTCGATTCATCAGTTTTAGAAGGAAGAATGAATAAATATAATCATTCAGATATATCACCCATCAAAACCCCACAATTTAACTATCCGAAATGAATGACTGAACTGCATATCAACCTATTCATGGGTTGGTCTCTGTTCATAATTGAATTTAATAATGAGGAAGGAATAAAAATGAAACAATTCCCTACCTAGATTCAGTTTGATCTTTTATGAAGAAATGTCCTCATATCGTTACTGTGGTCAATATTTTTCAAATCTGTGGTTCGGCGTTCATGATTTTCCAGCCCGTCTGTGTTCATTAGAGAGAGATCAATCCTCTTTCGTCAAAGGTGTCCTAACCCTAGATTCTTGACAATTGGAAATACTAAAAGAAGACCAAAACTACATCAAAAATAATTTTTATTAAATTATTTTAATGATGTTTACGTCTCAAAACTATCTTTCATGACTGGCCCATGCCGACCAATGTTATGACTCACCTATGGAAAACCCCACATTACTTACTCAATGGTGGTATCATTGTAATGGCTCAATGTTTTTCAATGTAAATACCATTCTTATAAATATGTCATAAAATCACATGAAAACAAAACATAATGAACTACTAAGTGATAAGTGACCTTTAAACATAAGTTTATCACTTCTATATTTTGAATTTTAAAAATCTGACATACACGTTTGTGTTCAAGATGTTTTTTGAAGTCTAATAAAACAAAAAATAATTTTTGGTGAATAGTAACCTACCCTTATTATTAGTAACCTACCCTTATGAATAGTAATATGACCCTTATGAATAGTTAATTTTCCAAAAAAATATTAACCTTACCCATTAATAATTAAATAAAATGTTGTCATCTTATAAGTGAAAGTTTGACCATAGTAAAAGTAATGGTATTTTTGTAAGTCATAAATAATTAATTATAATTAATTAATTTAAAAGAAAATGTAATTTATGAAAATATGTTAATAAATTAAAAAATATATTCTTTATAGTTTTATGATAATTTTATAAGACCTCAAGTAATTTTTGGAAGCATTATAAAATTAGTTTTAATTAAAAAAACAGTATTTTCAAGAAAATTATGATTTTAATTAAAAATTAAATTAAACATATTTAGAAAATTATTTTTAAAAAATGGACTTCATTTTTGGATTCTAAACATCAAAAAATGGTTGGGGTGAATTTTTGGGAATTTTTTTGAAATACTTGAATTATTGATGAATAGTGAAATACCATAATTTACAAAATAAGCCAAATAAGCTAATTATAGTGTCATGTGTGATGTTCTTCTGATGTTAGCCCACTTGGTTCGGGATCACATGATAAAATTAATTTTCCTGGTCAAGGAATACTCACCATTCCTTTTCTTCTGGAGAAATAATAATCTAATGAATTTTATATAAAGGAAACCCCTCTCCCCTCCACTATAAATACCACCCTTCACACCCTCATTTCTTCCCACCTCCAAAGTGTCAAGCCATATCTAAACTCTACCCAAGAATCTTCCCTAGCCGCTCTTCCATGACCAAGATATTTCGATCTCATCAAATGACCAACCCTTGCTTTCTTAAGGAGGATCTCATGAGGAGGATTCAAGAGGTAATTTCCCTTCCTCTTTCCTTTAATTCCCTTTCAATTTCAAGTTCTTTTCTTATTCTATACCCACCTATATTTGTCCAAATTTTATGGTACCTCCAGTATCATACATATACTGGAATTATATGATACTAATGGGATATTATACCATCCAACCTCTTTATCTTATTCCTTTTATTTTATAAAAGAAAACGTTGTCCGTGAGGTGTTAATCAATCACCTCCAAGAACGACATGTCTTGTTTTTCCATTTCTACCTTCATATCTGGTCATGAAACCATTTTTATTGTTCCAAAAAATATTATATATGTATTATGTCCTATTTAATGTTCAGTAACTAAATTATGTACATATTACTAAATGATTAATCAAAACAAGTTTGTTTTGGTCAAAAAACCACCCAAATTAATTCAAACAATCATCATTTAATTCTTAACAAATGATTCATCCCCATGGTATACAATATAATTCATTATAATATCATTTTAACTTCTATAATATTATTAATAACATGTAATATATTTTCTGGATGATTATCCATGTTCTACATGAACATCAATTCATGAATACATGTGAACCGCTCAAGAAAACCATAAAAATGAACATTCCCGAAAAATGTTTTTAAACTCTATAACTCATAAAAAGGCCCATAAAATAACATAATGAAACCCAAATGAACCATATTCATATATAAAAGGTTCTTTAATTTCTAATTAATGAATATAATGTCATTATACATGACATTAAATAGAAGGAATCATTCAAATACAAGTTAAGGGGAAATTCTCAAACCCAATTTCATCCTTTGGGTTCTCCCTCTTTCACTCCATTTTTGATATGGTTACTCCTTTAAAATAATTTTTTAATCTTTTTATTTTCTATTATGGGATATACATGTTCTCCCCTGTATTTTATTTCAAACAAAATGTTTTCCAAAATAACTCTTCTTTCAGAAACACAACTTTTACTTCTCACTAAAGGTGGATGGTTTTTATATCAACTATGTTATTCCCTATTTCTTTTGGGAACCCAATGTTTATGAATATGTTCTTATGAGATGAAACCCATTCCATTACATGGGTTAGTTATGTTCATTTTTTAATTACATTCATTGTGTCATGCATGATAAATGATAATGTTATCATGTGACAGGTGCGCCCAGAATTATATAGCGCAATATGAATGTTTAAATGTGTAGGGTGTGATCGGAATTATACAACGCTCCAATTAATTTGGTAAATTGATGAATCTCATGAGTTAATTTAAAATTATGTGTGAAAAGGATTCTATCTTTGTTCACAAGTATGTGTGGTAGTTAACCACTAAGACATGATGTTTCATTTTTATGCATTTCCACATTTCAAGTCTTATATTTATGCTTCCTCTCATGTTCATGATCCTTTTCCTATGTTATTATAATGCTCACCCCATTCTATATTGTTCTTATCTATCCTCTTACTAGGATTTTATCTCATCTTTTTTTGATGTATATCCTCAGGTGACTACATGTACTAAGTATTGGTCAAGTGGTAATAAGAAGCTAGAGAAGAAATGTTTATGCTTGATGTTGTAATGGTTATGTATGGTTATAGTTTGGACAAGTCACTAAACCTATCGATCCTCTATGGATAATAATATTATTTTGTTTTTCATTAAAATGATTTAATAGTAATTAAATAAATGGATGGGTCTTTATAGTTTGTATCAGAGGAAAGGTTTAGTTAATTTGGGAATTAGGATTAGTGAACCCGAGAGAAGACCTCTAGGATGAGACTAAGTACAAATATGCACAAAAAAATATTTACAAAGGGATCCCATATGTTATTATTTTATTATAACTTGTTTAAATTAATAAGTTATTCATGAATTGTTGACTTATGTTTTTTTATAACCTATTCTATTTTAAAAAATGGTGGGAACCCAGAGAAACCAGGCCAACAACTCATGCGAGGGCCAATTCAATGATTTCCCGAATGACATCCCCAATGATTTGGGAGGTGGAGTTCAAAAATTCATGGTGATGCTTACCCAATTATCTCAAGTTATGAACAATATCCATAATAATGGGGAACATCCTCCTTCAAAAAAGAGGGAGCAACTGGCTATCAAATGTTTTATGCGGTAATGATCACCAACGTTTAGTGGATCCTCAAATCCACTAGTCATGGAACAGTGGGTCAACTCCATGGAGAAGATCTTTTTCATGCTTTACTATTCTAAGAAGGATATGGTGACACTATCCATTTATCATCTAGATGGAGAGGCCAATCAATGATGGGATTTGATTAAGAACACCAAGCCGAGGGAAGAAATTGAAGAGATAGAATGGAAAGACTTTAAGATAATGTTTCTTAACAAGTATTTCCCAAGAACTCTTCCCACAAATATGGAGAGAGAATTCATCAAGCTCAGGAAAAAATAAGAAGAATCTATCACAACATAAAAAGTGAATTTCACAAGGATTTCAAGGCATGCTTTGATTTTTATTATCAATAATGATATCAAAATTGATAGATTCTTTAGTGGATTAAAAGCACACATTCGAAAGGCTCTTGCAATTCGAGACTTTGGGAGTTCTAAAGAAGTTGTTATATGTTCTCTAAAAGTAGAGATGGAGTTTGGATAATGGTCCCACATCTATGGTGATAAGAAACGAAATATGAAGTTTCAATCTAGAGGATCTAATGATAAAGGTGGGAAGAAAACTTAATGACCCACATGCCAAAAATGTGGGAAGTTGCACCATGGGAACTGCCTCAAAGTGATGGGGAAGTTCTTTTAGTGTGGGAATGAAGGAAAACATGCTCAAAGAGTGTTGAAAATACATAACAAGGAAGGACAATGTGGTGGAAGACAGGGGAGAACCACTGATGGTTCAATGCTACAACTGTAGGGAGCTAGGGCACTATGAAAGACAGTGCACTAAACCTCAGGTTCTCGAGGGTAATCAATGAAAAAATCCACCAAATCCAAATGAACAAGGGAAGGATTATGACATTATTACTGCGGAAGTGGATCAAGATAATCATGTCATCCAAGTTACACTTTCTATTCACTCAAGAATGGAAAAAAGACTTATTTGATTCTAGTTCTACACATTCCTTTATATTATGCAAGTTTTCTAGAACTATAAAATCAAAGTGTCAGAACCTTGAAGTAGGGATATCTATAAAAGAACCATGTGGTGAAATAATTGAATCCCAAGTGTTTGACTCTTCTCCTATTAGCGTATGTGGGAAGATTCTTTTAGTGAATCTTGTAATACATCCCTTGGTAGAATTCAACGCTATAATGGGAATGGATTGGATCTCGTTATATAGATCACATATAAACTATCGGGAAAAATAAATATCTTTTCATATTCCAAACCATCCCATGAAACTATAAAAATGCAAGGATGATCATGAATCTCCATTTAAAAATCTATCATATGTGTGGGGGTTGATTCCCTATGAAGAAGCATACCTCGCCCAAATGGTCGAATCAAAAGAAGGTGCCAACCTTGAGGGAATTCCCATCATGAGGGAATACAATGATGTATTTCTCAAAGAGTTACCTGGAATTCCCCCAGATCGTGAGGTAGAGTTATCAATAGAAATCATACCCATAGCTACTCCTATCTAAAAGTGTCCCTATAGGATGTCTCCTATTGAACTGGAGGAGTTAAAGAAGAAGCTTCAAGAGCATCTCGACAAAGGGTTCATACACCCTAGTGCATCACCTTGGGGTGCGCCAGTGCTCTTTGAGAAGAAGTAGAAGGATGGAACAATGAAGATGTGTATTGATTATTAGGAACTCTACAAGATCACTATAAAGAACAAGTATCCTCTTCCAAGGATTGTGAATTGTTCAATCAGTTAAGAGGAGCTCAATACTTCTCAAAGGTGGATCATCATTATGGATATCATCAGTTAAAGGTGAAGAAGGAAGATATAAAAAAGTCTACCATACGTACAATGTATGGGCACTATGAGTATTTGGTGATTACCTTCAAACATACTAATTCCCCTGCAATTTTCATGGATTTGATGAATAGAGTCTTTATAAATTACCTCGAAATTTTTTTGGTAGTGTTTATCGATGATATTCTCATCTACTCCAAGATCAAGGAAGAACATGAAGAACATCTATGAATTATATTGGAAACATTGATAAAGGAGAAGTTGTATGACAAGTTCAACAAGTGTGACTTTTGGATTAAGAAAGTCACTTTCTTGGGACATGTGATCACAAGTTTGGGAATTTCTGTGGACCCTTCAAAAACAAGTGTGATTGCGGAATGGCTTAGGCCCTCTATGTCATGAAATCCGTATTTTTCTTGGATTATCTGGGTACTATAGACATTTTTTGAGAAATGTTTCACAATTTTTTAGCCCTCTAACTAAGTTAACAAGGAAAGGGGTGAAGTATGTCTGGATGGAAGAATGCGAGGGATGCTTCAAGGAGATAAAGAGAAGGCTTAACTCTGCCCATGTACTCACACTAATGAAAAGTGGAGAATGTTTTGTGATATACAGTGATTCTTCAAAGAAAGGCTTGGGTTGTGTGCTCATGAAAAATGAAAATGTGATAGCCTATGCCTCACGATATTTTAAGATACTTGAATAGAACTACCCGACACATGATCTAGAGTTGGAAGTTGTGATTTTTTCCTTGAAAATCTGGCGGCACTACTTTTATAGAGACAGGTGTGACATATACACCGATCATAAGAGCCTAAAGTATATATTCACTCAAAAGGATATCAACATGAATTAAAGGAGATGGTTAGAGCTAATAAATGATTATAATTGCTCTATTCACTATCATCCTGGAATGTTGAACAAGGGAGCTGATGCACTAAGAAGAAAAGAACATGCTACTCTATCCATGCTGCAGATTGAGAAAGACTCTATCTTATTGGATATGAAAAGAATGGATTTGGAAATCATAAGGGCATGTGGTACATCCTACCTTGCTCAAATTATTTCTCAAACATCCATCCAAGAGAAGATTATGGAATCACAAAGGGATGATGTGGAGATACAAAAGAGAGTGAATGCATTAAAAGAAGGGAAGCTTCAAGAGTTCCATATCAATGATGATGGTGTGATTCGGTTTGGAATGCGGCTTTGTGTGACTTCATCACCTGGGATAAAGAAGGATATATTGGATAATGCACATAGATCAACATTATCTATCCATCCTAGGATTACCAAGATGCACCGTGATCTTCGAGAATACTTCTGGTGGGACAACATGAAGAAGGAGATCGCAGAATATATCTCAAGGTGGTTGGTATGTTAGCAAGTTAAAGCAGAGTGACAAACGTCCAAAGGGTTGATGAATCCATTGCCTATACCCATGTGGAAATGGGAGAATGTTACAATGTAATTTGTCACGGGTCTTCCAAATACGTCGAAGGAAAATAATGCAATATGGGTGTGGTTGACCGGCTCACAAAGATTGCCCATTTTATCGCAATTCGGGAAGATCTATCACTTGAAAAACTTTCAAAGATATATGTGAAGGAAGTGGTGAGACTACATGGTGTTCCACTCTCAATTGTCTCTGACTGTGATCTGAGGTTCACATATAAATTTTGGAGGAGCCTTCAACATTCATTGAATACTGAATTAAATTTCAGCACGACCTATCACCCCTAAACCGATGGCTAATCTGAATGGACTATTCATACACATGAAGATATGCTAAGAGCATGCTATCTAGAATTAAAAGTTGGATGGGATTATAATCTCCCATTGGTTGAGTTCTCATACAACAATAGCTTCCACTCAAGTATTTAGATGGATCCATATGAAGCTCTGTATGGAAAGCAATGTAGAACTCTAACCTGTTGGGATGAAGTTGGAGATATAAAGCTACTTGGACCTGATATTGTGCAAGAGATGACAGAGAAGGTCCAAATCATCCAGAAACACATCAGGGCTACTCAAAGTCGACAAAAGATCTACGTTGACAACCATGAAGGGACTTGTAGTTCAACGTTGGAGATAAATTCTTCCTTCGAATACCACCGTGGAAGAGATTCATGTAGTTTAGAAAGAATGGGAAGCTAATCCCAAGGTACATTGGCCCCTTTGAGATCCTTGACCTCATAGGAGCTATTGCCTATCAACTTTTACTTTCACATAATATGTCTCAAGTTCATGATTTTTTTTCAAATATCACTCATGAGAAAGTAGATACCTGATCCCTCAAATGTACAGAACTCAAAGGTGGTATATCTGGGAGATGATATCTTCTATAAGGAGCGTCGAGTAGAGATTATGGACCGGAGAGATAAGGTTATACACAACAAGACAACCCACCTTGTCAAAGTGTTGTGGAGGAACCATAAGTTTGAAGAATCTGCATGGGATCCAAAGGAGGTGATGAAGGAGAAGTACCCTCACTTGTTTGCATAAAGTAAAATTTCGAGGGTGAAATTTCATAAGGGGGAAGAATGTAAGAACTCAAAGTTTTTCAATGGGAATTACATTCTTATAAATATGTCATAAAATCACATTAAAACAAAACATAATGAACTACTAAGTGATAAGTGACCTTTAAACTTATGTTTTTCACTTCTATGTTTTGAATTTTGAAAATCCGACATACACGGTTGTGTTCAAGATGATTTTTGGAGTCTAATAAAATAATAATAATTTTTGGTGAATAGTAACCTACCATTATGAATAGTAACATACCCTTATGAATAGTTATTTGACCCTTATGAATAGTAAATCGTCCAAAAATAATATCATTCTTACCAATGAATAATTAAATAAAATTTAGGCATCTTATAAGTGACAGTTTGACCATTGTAAAAGTAATGGTATTTTTGTAAGTCATAAATAATTAATTATAATTAACTAATTTAAAAGAAAATGTATTTTATTAAAATATTTTCATAAATTAAAAAATATATTCCTTATAGTTTTAAGATAATTTTATAAGACCTCAAGTAAATTTTGAAAGCATTATAAAATCAGTTTTAATTTTAAAAAAACTGTATATTCAAGAAAATTATGATTTAAATTAAAAATTAAATTAATCATATTTAGAAAATTATTTTTGAAAAGTGGAATTAATTTATGGATTCTAAAAATCAAAAAATGGTTGGTTTGAATTTTTGGGATTTTTCAGAAATACTTGAATTTTTGATGAATAGTGAAATACCATAATTTACAAAATAAGCTAAATAAGCTAATTATAGAGTCATGTGTGATGTTATACTGATGGAAGCCCACTTGGTTCAGGATCACATGATAACATTACTATTTTTTGTCAAGTAAGACTAACTATTCCTTGTCTTGTGGGGAAATAATAAACAAATGGATTTTATATTAAGGAAACCCCAATCCCCTCCACTATAAATACCACCCTTCACACCCTCATTTATTCACACCTATTAAGCTTCAATGCTTGAATAAAATATGCCCAATAATATTACCTAGACCTTTTCTAACTTCCCAGAGCTAATTTTCTCATCAAAAGACCAACCCTAGCTTCCTTATGGGGGATCTCAAGAGGAGGATTCAAGAGGTTACTTCCCTTCATCTTTCCTTTAATTCTCTTTCAATTTCAAGTTCTTTTATTATTATATCCCCATATATATTTGTCCAAATGGTATGGTAACTTCAGTATCATAAATATAATGGAATTATATGATACTAATGGGATATTATACCATCCAACCCCCCTTATCTTCTTCCTTTTATTTTATAAAATAAAACGTTGTCTGTTAGGTGTTAATCAATCACCTTCAAGAACAACATGTTTTATTTTTTCATTTCTACCTTCATATCTGGTCATGAAACCATTTTTATGGTTGAACCAGAATATTATATATGTATTATGTCATATTTAAAGTTTTTTAACTAACTTATGTACATATTACTAAAAGATTAATCAAAACAGGTTTGGTGTGGTCAACAAACCGCCCAAATTAATTCAAACAATCATCATTTAATTTATATCTAATGATTCATCCACATGGTATACTATATAAGTCATTATAAGATCATTTTAGCTTATTTAATATCATTAATAACATGGAATATATGTTCTGGATGTTTATCAACACGAACTTCAATTCATGAATACATGTGAACCGCTCAAGAAAACCATAAAAATGAACATTCCCGAACAATGTTTTTAAACTCTATAACTCATCAAAAGGACCATAAAATTAAATAATGAAACCAAAATGAACCCTATTAATGTATAAAAGGTTCTATAATTTCTAATTAATGAATATAATGTCATTATATAATACATTAAAGAGAATGAATCCTTTAGGTACAAGGTAAGGGGAAATTCTCGAACCCAATTTCATCCTTCGGGTTCTCCATCGTTCACTCCATTTTTTATATGGTTACTCCTTAAAAATAATTTTTTCATATTTATATTTCATTTTCTGGGATATAATTTTTCTCCACTAGATTTTATTTCAAAAAAAAATGTTTCCCAAAAGAACTCTTCTTTCAAAAATACACCATTTACTTCTCACTAAAGGTGGATGGTTATTATATCAACTATGTTATTACCTCTTTATTTTAGGAAACCAATGTTTATTAATGTGTTATTATGAGATAAAAACCATTACTTTACATGGGTTAGTTATTTTCATTATTGATATATGTTCATTGTGGCATGCATGATAAATGATAATGTTATGATGTGACGGGTGAACCCAGAATTATATAGCACAATATAAATATTTCAATGTGACGGGTGTGCCCATAATTATTAAGCCCTCCAATGAATTGGGTAAAGTGATGAATCTCATTAGTTAATGTGAAATTATTTGTGAAAAATATTATATCTTTGTTCTCAAGTATATTTGGTAGTTATTTACTAAGCCATAATGTTTCATTTTTATGCATTGCCACATTTCAAGTCTTATATTTATGCTTCCTCTCATGTTCAAGATCCTTTTCCCATGTTAGGATAATGCTCACACCATGCTATATTGTTCTTATCTATACTCTTTCTGGAATTTTAGCTCACCCATTTTTTATGTATATCCTCAGGTGACTACTTGTACTAAGGAGAGGTCAAGTACCAATAAGAAGCTAGAGAAGAAATGTTTATTCTTGATGTTGTAACTGTTATGTATGGTCCTAGTTTTCCCAAGACACTAAACCTTTGGATCCTCTCTGTATAATACTATTATGTTGTTTATCTTCAAAATTATGTAATATTAATTTAAGAAATGGCTGGTTTTCAATAATCATATTTCCAATCTGAGTTAATGTTCATGGGTAATTATGATTTTAAAATAAAATAATTTTATTAACAATTACGTATTTGGTAACTTTTTCTTCAGATGACCCACACCGGCCAATGTTTGGTTGCTCCTAGGATAAAGCCACTACTATGTGCTCAAATGTGCGCTCAAATTTCTTCTATGATCACCCATTTAAGAGTTATTTTACTTTTTCAGAAAAGGCAACCCCATGTGATATTAAAAGATTAACATTTTTCAAACAATTTTTCCGAGCACATAGGGCCTCAAAATCACATTCTTTCTCAGTGTCTAGTCTTATAATTTTACCAAAAAATTTCTAAAAATAAAATTAAGAAAATATGAGTCATTAAACCTATCCATAAATCCCAACTTTGATTTCCTCAACACTTACATCCAAGTTAAAAGAAGTCTAGATAAGTCTACTTCTCTTCATCTAACTGGTTATGTCAACCCATAACCTTTATAATAACTTCATGTTAAAAGAAAGTATCCCAACGAGGGTTGGTAAAGCACATAATTTCAAGGATTTATATCCTAATCATGTAATGGATGTCCAAGTCTGACTTAATATTTAATTGTGATATTTTATTTCATTATACATAAATTTTATCTTTCTTTATCCTTTTCATGTATTGATAATATCATGTGGATGATACTTAATTAATTAACCATGCTGGATAAATAATTTATGAATAATCCATTTATTTAAATTTCCCTCTTTTCAAATTATTGAATTTTTTCACGTGATCATGATATTTCATTCATAAAATAAATAACTGCATAGACAGAAATAGGTAAATTTTTAATTAACTCATTAGAGATATTTATCTAATTATTGATTTAATGATCTGACATTAAAATCAACCTATAAACTATAAGAAATAACTCCTCTTTCTTGTCTTTTCTTGAGTTACAACATTCCACCTATCTACTTGTGTAACACCTGGGTTTCCATCATTGTTGTTTCATCTTGAACATCCTCCACACTCCTTGGGTAACTCCATTAATTAAAAGTATTTATAGCTCACATAGAGTTGAGGGGAACCAAAGGATTGGTAAAAGGGGGATTACATGAGTATACTTGGATAGACAAGTCTTACACAATAATGGAGGGAGATATGAATCACATAACATCATATTAAATTTAATAATAAATAATTTTAAACCCTTGTAATAAATTGAATTAAAACATCCAACACATACACAGGTCTTGGTCAATAACATGAACTATCATACATGCAACATATATGAAAAAGTAAATGGATAACATTACTTATGATTCATTATTTATTTATCAAGATAAAAACACTTCAATTAATTAAATGATTAATTCTATTTCATCTTAATAACCATCAGAATCCTCTTGGAGATAACTTTTATAAAGTCATTAATGGAAAATAAATGGTAGAACCAATAGATTTAGATTTATTAAAATTAATTAATTGAGTTTTAGATTTATTACAATAAATTAATTGAGAATTAAAAATTATTTAAAACCCATATTAAATTGTCAAACATTGAAATTGAAAATTAAAGCAATGTGGTTTTAATGTTTCAGTTGCAAATTTAATGTAATTTAATTCTTCTAGTAATTGGGAGACTACATGGAAACTACTATCCAACTACACACTGTGTACCTCTATTTCCATGTATTCAGGTCATATGTCTGGGGCTTAAGTGTGTTCACTTAGCTAGAGTACACAATTTGAACATTCTAGATACACATCATGTATCCGCATTCCGTATGCCTGAGATACTCACATGGGTATTCGATATGTATCTCAATGGGATCATATGGTGTGTACGAGATAACTATAATCCATGCTATCCAAATTTCTTGTGCCTATTCCAACTTCTGAAATATTCAATATGTTCTTTGGGGAGAGACTACACAACATGTGCCACTACCAATACATTATGTATCTCTAATTCCATTTTCCTAGATAACTTGGCATGTATATTAGACATACGAATTGATAAAATACACAATGTGTACACTGTATACACATAGTGTATATCATAAATTCTATAGGTTTTCTGTCTCACGTGGATTTACCATTTATAATGACCACAAATATTGCACGATTTATGCTGCTAAATCATGTAGACTACACAATGTATACACCGTATAAATTCCATGTAATCCAAAAACCGTGTTTTAGGTTGGTCAGTCAACACATCATATACACCATTTATAATATCATAGTGGAATTTTTTGTATCTTTTGACATGGATAGGTGAAATGTACAAGGGTACATGGAACTTATTCTGACTACACATCATGTAACCTTATCTTATAGGCCAAAAATTGGCAGTTCCCAATGGAATCTCCAATCATTATTCATCTGTTATTGGATAATTGAAAAAATGAAACACTAAACAAACTTTATTAATATGTCGATAGCATTTTAAATCAAATTTGATTAAAGAAAAAATAATATGAAATAAAAATTCAACCATGATTATGTATGGATAAAAAATCAAATAAATTTTTATAAATTTAAACACGACCGCTCTAATACAACTAATTGGTTCTAGGTGAAATAGAAGTGTATGGTGGTGGGCGATATATTAAAATTTATTTTAATGTTGAGTTGCTCAAAACACAGAGTGGTGATCTTGTATATCAAATTTATAATTAATTTATTTATATTAGAATAAATGAATACCTAATATAAGGATTATTTCTTTGATGTAGATGTTGATAATACAAAAATACCCTTTAAGTTTTCATTTTTTTCACTATGAGGATCCAAGGATTGAATCCCTCTAGAATTGATCCACATGTGTTTTGTTGATCTCTGAGTAATTCCAATTGATCTCTAGGTGCTAGCATGGCTAAGTGATTTTCTTTCATTATTAATTTTGATCACTCATCCTTCGATTTTGAATGAATATCTCTTTAATTTCTCATTCGTGTGAGGGAGATAGAAGGAGTTGAGAGATAATTCATTGTGTACAATAATTCTATATTTTCAATTTCACATCCTATATAATGACATAATTGATTATTTATTGAGCTAGGGTTTTGGTTAAAATAATTATTTATTTGAATGTCATTCCACAAATAATATTATAAACATTAATAAACCCCATTCTATATAATAATAATAATATTATTTTATGGTGTGGACTAACTTTAATAGTAAAAAATATTATTTAACTACTTTGTTAATTAATAGTTTCACAAGACACAGTATGGGTCCATTCAAGCTCCCCCATAATTTATTGAAATCCTTAATAAATATTTAATTTAAATATTTCATTCACCAATAAATATTTTCAATCAATTAAAACACGAATAAAATTATCCCCCAATATTGAGAATAATATTTATTCAATTAATTAAATTTAAATAGAATTTAATCACAATCATCAGAAAATCATAGTGTGTAACCCTCTAGGATTCTTTCTCATTGTAATTAGGTAGTCCTACCTAATGTCGATGATTACTATCTAGAAACAGGTCAAGGCACCCAAGAGAAATAACAAAATGTCACAATGATGACAACCACACAAGAATGCTAACTATGTAATATAATCCCTTTTACACAATATCTCATCAGGAAGGTTGATCATCAATGTCACCAACCTATATTGTTGATATGTATTTCTTTAACTATCTAAAATAAACACATTGTTACTCCATGAACATGGAATATTGGGATATGGCTATATTCTAATCAAATAGTCAATATATCAGCTTCCTTAAAGATGGAAGGGAAAAATCCTTCCGCGACTTATAGATTAATGATATGATAATCACCAAACACCCAATATAACATACCTCACCATGAACACATGTCATTAATGTTTTCTGTAGAAAATCTAGTGCATGAGTCTTGATGTGAAGTTATGACAATTTTGAACTCTAGAGGCCATTACACATGCTCACATATAGGAATATACGATGACACAAAAACATGTAGAATTCTTAATGGCAGTTTTGTTGTCATAATATCCCATCTTAGAGATTACCTAATATAAAATTAAGGATATGAAGCCTCAGACACTTATATGTACTCACACTTGATAGTCTTTGTAATATGTGTCCCATCATTGTACGTTATCCAAATAAAGATCATCATTTACGAATATTATCACAACCCTTCAAGGTTATAATCATATTAGGGAACTGCTATGACCACATTAATGAGACATATAATCAAATAAATTATTACATTAGAGTCATGAAGGAAAATGAATGATATTTAATAAAAC
The DNA here is from genome assembly GCA_963277665.1 of Viscum album. Classification (NCBI taxonomy): domain Eukaryota; kingdom Viridiplantae; phylum Streptophyta; class Magnoliopsida; order Santalales; family Viscaceae; genus Viscum; species Viscum album. Next base: position 1,136,493,715 of record OY728166.1, read on the forward strand.
GTTTTATTAATATTCAATAAATAAAATATACATGTGATCAATGAAAAAATATTTGGTCCTAGGAAACAAAATGAAACATGGTACTGATGACCAAGATAATAATGGTGACTATGATGATTATTTTTTGGAGTTACATATCGATCTTCTCTATTTACGACATCATATCTGTGAATATTTTTCTCTTATAGATGAAATATCTTGACATACTACAACTCAATATTTTTTTATATCATTTTGTTTTTAACAATAAAACTATTTGAATGTAAAATATATATTATTTTTACTATTTGGAAATTTTATTGTGAATAGAACATATATGTTGGGTAGCTTCTACTTTGAATGTTATAACTATGTTTATAAAGGGTGAGTTATAGGTTGGCTATAATTATAGTGGTTGGTGTGAGGCCTATACCATTTGTTTTCAATAACCATTAATTTAGGATTACTCTAATAGGTCTATAACAATGGTTATAATAAACCATTGGTATAGACTAGTTCTGATAGGTATATTAATTGTAGTTTATTAAACCATTCTATAGGCTATACCAATAGTTTCATAACCTATAAAAATGGTTTGAAACCCTTGTAATAACCCTTCTTTTTATTATCCTATGGTCCACCATGAACAAAATGTGAATTTTGAGATTGTTACAAATATGAGAGACTCAAAAAAAATTCAAATATCTTCCCAAGGATATTTTAAAATGGGTAGATTCATGTAGAGTCATGTGTTTCGACCATTTCCCTCTTTAGTCTAGAAGATCATGTTTCTTGTTCCACTTTAATGACATCACACTTTGATAATGGCTAATATAACTTTTTTCCCATTAGTGTGATAGTTTTATGTCCTCCTAAAAGACTACTATGATAGATATCCCTCAAAATATCTTCTTATAATGAACTATTCAGAAAACATAAATGATCTTTGAAAAATAAGAAACCATTAATTTACATAATTGGGAACATTATCAATGTATTTTGTTGTGCTGATAAAGGATGTATTCATCAGTGCTACACACATCACTGATAAAGGCCATTATTAACTATTTAAGAATTCCAAAAGCGATACAAATAGCACTATATAACAGCTAATAAAAATCATAAAAATTTTAAATTGGAGAAATTTTAGACATCTTTATAAAGGATAATATATTTAAATTGCACCATTATTTAAATACATATTACATTTAAGAATTTTAGTAAAATACAATTACATTGATTTAAAATTAATTTAAAAATAAAAATAATTACAACCAATACAAAAAACTATCATATAATTCCTTATCTAATGATAAAACCAACATCATAGAGAAGAAGTATTTGAATATAATAAAATACAATTAATATTTTCATAATAATACATAAATAAAAAAATTATATTTGTAATGTTATATAATCCATCATCTATTTCAATTCAAATGATATTGGGTTACTTCATATAATTCAAAATAGAATATTTGTTATTTTTCTAAATTATCATGATAATCTATGTGTGTTGATTGGTTTTAAGTATGCGACTCATTTTTTGAACAAAAATGCCACTTTTAATTGAAAAAACGCATTTTAAGTCATATTGGCCACACTGTTTGTTATACTCACTGAAGGTTAATTTGTATGCATCAAAAATAAATTATAGATCATTTAAATAAATTATCCAGAAAATATGAGGGTGTTTTCTTAGTTTTGTGTATGTGATGTGTTCTTTGAAGTAAAATGTCATTTTAAATGAAAACATTAACTTTTAATCATAATGGACACATTGTGTCTCAAATTTATGTGTTGTTAATTCATAAAAGTTAAAAATATACTATTAATATTTTTACTAAAGTATCAAGACAATCCAAGGGAGTTTTCTTAGTTCTAAGTTTGTGATGCACATTTTGAACTAAAATGGAACTTTTAAATGAAAACATAGACTTTCAGTCATACCACCCGCATTGTGTGTCAGATTAATGTGACATTAATTCATACACATCATAAATTATCTATACATTATTTTCCAAAAGTATCAATATGGTAAAACTATGGCTTCTTAGTTTTTAATAGGAGACATGTATTTTGAACTAAAATGTCACTTTTATATAAAAACATGTCATTATAGTCATCCCGGCCACATCGTGTGATCGATTGAAATGAGGTTTCTTATTATAAGTAAAAATTAACATTAAATAATTTTTATCAAGTATTGTGATAATATTATTACATTTTCTTAGGTCTAATTATTGGACATGTGTTTTGAAATAAAATGTCACATTAAAAAAACATGAACTTTCAATCCTATCAGTCACACCATGTATCGGATTTATGTATGTTTAATCCCTATTTTTTGTAAATTAATTATATATCATTTCACAAAGGAAATCAATTCAATCACAATGTTATTTTTCCGTTCTTAGTATGTGATGTGGGTTTTGTTCTAAAATTCCAATTTTAAATATAAAAATTAGGGATTTAGTCACACTAGCTAGACCATGTATCATATTACTATGTGATTAATTTATACACATAAGAAATGAGTTATAGATAATTAATAAAAATAACTTTTAGTTCATTTAGTAAATTATTAGTATTTGACATGCATTTTGAACTAAAATATAACATCATCGACTTTCAAGGTACATTTTGTTTTTCAGTTATGATGTATATTTTGTTTTGTATCCCCTGGATGTGTTTATTATGGGTAGAGGCATATTGGATATATATATTTGAGTTTGTATTTTTGTGTGGGATACATGATGGATGAAGAAAGATCACTGGATAGTCGATAGGGTGCACCGTCCAGTCGATGGTGCTGGTAGTGGTACATTCAATTTTGTAGATCCCACCGGCTTGCCGGTGGTTCCCAAACAAGAATATAATTAAATTATTTTTTAATGTAATCCAATTTTAGACTAACCCTCACCCTAATTAGAGAAAATTATGACCATAACCTCCTATATATCTCTATATTGGTGCTCTACTTTTCCTCTTCCTCTTATATTGGGTGCTTAAAGTATAGATTGATCTATTGGCATCATTCGAGGTAATATCTATCCATTCTAAGACCAATTCTAATTTTTATCGATAATTCTTCATGGATACAATCCATTTGGTCTATATCTATGAATCTTTATCCAGATATAATTTATTTTTCATGCTTGATTGATATATCAATGTGGAATTATGAGAATAGGTGACCTATCCTTGATCAATGATAGATATTCCTTTGTCAATGAAACTCTTTTTGAAATTTGATATAGATTTCATATCATGGAATTATATTATCATTTAATACCAATTATAAAGACTATATTATGATGGATTGTGACATATTTTAGTGAAGATTAGTGTGAAGGTATGATTTGGGTGTCGTCCCTTAATGACTCTTGGAAATTCGTATCAACTTGCTAATGGCAGGAATTCCTTACCATATTGGGCCTTTATATAAAGTTATTTGGAGTGATTGGTTGTATATGTTTTCTTAGTGTAGAGAAACATTCATGATATGGTATATTAGTATGAATGGATATCTTATGAGGCCTTTTTTTATATATTGTGTGATCCTATATATGTTTCACATTGTATATAATTATTTCACATCATGGGGAATATTTGTTATGCCATGCTTGTTTATTTCTATATTGTGCCTTAATTGTGTACTTTACATATTCTATGGAATATTTTCATGATATATTGGTTATTTATATGTCATACCTTACATGTGGATTTGTGTATATCTAGTGTAATCTCTATTTTAGTATTTAGGTTGATAGGTTGGCTTGGAAGAATTAGCTAGCTCCTTTGAGGGGGAGCATGGATAAAATGTCTCATTGATTATAGATCTGAATAAAGGATGGATTGATCTATATCTTGAAATGTGATGAGACTATGGGAGGATAACACCATACACTATTGGAAGATGGTCCATATTATGATATAATGTGTTGATGGGGAACATCGTTGTATATGTGTACAGTTCCATTGATTTGGGAATGTAATAATGTTCTATATCATAGGAGAGTAGGTATCCATGATTCATGGGTATAAATTGACCTTAAAGGAAGGTGTATATTTATTCCTTAAAAGAGAAATGTGTATTGTCCTTAAATTTTGGACAAAGTCACATTGCATGATCTAGGTCGTAAAATAATTACCTATGAAATACTTCAATCATGTAGATGAAGTAGGTACAACCACGACTCATGGAATCTTGGTTTGCACATGATCTCTTTGTATATGATCGGATGCATTCTTGTATATACATTTAACTTTATATAATTACATGAACCACTATATACTTGTAAAATTGTGTTAAGGACACATTGGTGGTGTCCTATTGGGTTCATTATCACACCCCACATGAGTATCTCAGTGAGCATGAAAACTTCATAATCAGGGACCGAGAGAATGGTAAGGACCAAATAGTAGGTTTCTAGGGATCTTGGAGTTACTAGATGGATACAATACTGAGATGGACTATGGATAGCATTTACAACATCTTTTATAGATTTTACTCTAGTTATATTTCTTATAATTTTTACCAATAACACTGGGGGTCCATTTGGTTATTATAATATAACTTTACCCAACATCTATTATAGAATCATAATTATGATATTTTCACTTATGTTTAGTTTTCTTATGTATATGTTGTTAAATTATGGTGTATGGATATGATTACTAAGGTTATATTATCCTTATGACATCCCTATACCCTCACCTCATGTTTCAAACTTCTTGCGTATGAGGAGACTAATATGAGATCTTGTGGTACATTGAACCAGACCTAGTGATTTGGGTTAGGGTGTCACATAAAATTTCATTTTAAATGAAAACATAAACTTTTATTCAAAAGGTTATCACCATTTGTCAAATTGAAATGAGGTTAATTCCTACACATCACAAATGAATAAGTAATAATTTTTATAAATAATAATGAAAAAGTCCTTTTACTTTGTTTTGAGTATGTAACACATGTTTTGAATTAAAATGACGCTATTAAATGATGAAAAAAATATTTAGTCATACTAACCATATGATGTGTCATATTAATGTTTGATTAATTCATAAATATCATAAATTAATTATATATCCTTTTTATAAAATAATAATACAATATTATTGAATTTTCTCATTTTTGAGTAGTGATGTGTGTTTTGAACTAAAATGTCAGTTTTAAATTAAAATCACACACCTCCAGTAATACCAGCCATTCCATATGGAATATTGATGTAAGATAAATTCATACATTTCAAAAATGAATTACGGATCACTATTATATATTATCATGAAAATACAAGAATTTTTCTTCATTTTGAGTATGTAATATTATTTTTGAACTAAAATGACACTTTAAAATTAAAACATTCATTTTTATTTTTAATGGATCTCACCATGTATTAGGATTATGTGAGGTTAATTTAAATATTTCATGAATTAATAACCGATAATTTTCCTAAATAATCATTATTATCTGAGCATGTTTTATTAGGTTTTAGTATGTGATATGTGTTTTTGAACAAAAATGTAACTTTTAAATTAAAAATGTGAAATTAGTGTACTCTATGAGATCCATATGAATTAGTATCTCTATCACATTAAAAGAGATATTCCAGAAATAAACTCTTCATATAATAAAATTTAGTTATGTGGTATTTTAGGGCTTAAAGATATTTTAATACGTAATTTCACACTACATAAAATGTATATCAAAATATACAACCAACAATATCATAAGGGTTTTTTCATATTCATGTCATAGTATACAAATGACTATTTATTATGGAATTTTATTTGAATCATTTCCACTATCTTTGATAGTTATGGGAACTAAATGATAATGGATATCATTCAGAAATAATTTCATTTTTATCTATCATCAACCAAACATTTTATAAGTTGAAATGGACAGGAGATCAATTTTTATTAGTGTTTCGTAAATTGACTATGAGTTATAATCCGAGAATACAGTAACTAGTAACATAAAATTTAATACATGTATAGTTTATTAGATCCCTTGGGATCCAGATATGGATACTACTTCCATGAGATGGAGGTAGGGCTTTATCTTTCATACTTGGAAGAAAATACCTTACCATAAAGATCTCTATTTTTTTTATTTCACCTTTTCACTATGTGGTGATAACACACCATGGTGAGAAAATAAATCACACCCAAAATTATGGTGATTCTATTGCTCATGGATACCTCCAGAGGAGGGACATATTATGGGAACCTCTTAGTGATGTTCATAAAACCCATATGATGATGGTTGAATATAGTGTAGTGGCAGAAATGGTGTAAGTTACAAATTAATAGATTCTAAATTTACATTTTATATATGATTTAATTTTTATTACAATAGTGATATTGGATATAGGTTTATTTAATTTATTCTAATATTTTTAAAAAGAGTTTTTAGATCCATTGAAACCTGGTAAAAAATGAGCAAAAATACCTAAAATGATTAACTTTTAAAATAACATAGGATTCAAATATCACATGAAAAAAGTTACTATAAATATAGTTCTCAAATGAAACTCTATATATTAAATCTCATTCCAAATAAAATGAATAAATATTGATTCTAAATTCTCCCTCTATAACTATAACATAAAATGATATGAGAATTAATAAAATTTTTAGTAGATAAACCAATAATTCATGCTCTATAAAACATAATATAATTATAAACTTGATATTAAATCACCTCTTAGTGATGTATGCAAACATTAAAAAACCATATAATATGTCTAATTTTTTTTAAAAGGTTGGGGCCGAAGCCTCAATTCATTATTTGAAAGCAAAGACCTCTTTAGACTGGGTAGAGGGAGACCCATTACATATCCCGAAGGCCCAAGGCCAAGTGTCCTGAATACAAGGCTTGAAAGCCCATTTGTTTAGGCCCAACGGACCCCTCGGTGAACAGTACTGCTACAGTACCCGTGCTGCTACAGTACCTTCTACAGTACCACCACTGCTACAGTATCTGCTACAGTCCCTCCGCCGCTACAGTGCTTCCGCTGCAACAGTCCCTACTACAGTACTTGAGAAATTTTCCCCTGCCCGGATTCGATCCTGGGTCTTTTGGATGCCAAGCAAGAGCCTGTACCACTAGGGTACAGGCTCGTTGGCACATATAATATGTCTAATAATTATTATTAAAATCAAATTATTTTTTGAATATGTTGAACCATGACAACCCTAGTTGTAATTAATATTTATATATATATATAAATGTTTAAAAGATATTATAAATGAAAATATACTTAACTTTAAAAATATCTCTTCGGGGATTAAATATTGTGTATTGGAGATGATATGTTTTATAAATTTAAAAATTTAATTACCATAATAATTTTAGTTACATTATTTTGGACACTACAAAAAATTGATAAAATAAGTATTTTTTTGGTATGATTTTTGACTATGAAATATTATTGAATATACTTTAATACTTTCCCATTTGTAGAAATCCATTGGATTCTAGTGTGTATTGGTCTTCCTCATACTATTGTGTTGATGAAATATAAACACTACCATATCATCAAAAAATAATTATTTAAAAATACTATAAAACATATTATATTACATTTATTTGTTAAATATTGAATATATTTTATGATGAATTCATAAGAGGAATCAGGTGTGGCCAATTATTTCGGTATAAATGCTTTGGATCCAAAAAAATACATTGTGGTGGAATCCAAATTTATCACAACTATATTCTAGTGATTCTTAAGAAAATAAAAAGGAAAATTCAATGGGAAAAAATGAAAATAATTTTTTTATGATTAGATTGTAAAGTTTTAACCAAAAATTAAAGGTATTAAGAAGATCCCATCACCTTTTATTTTCTTTTCAAACGATGTGTCTAATTTTATTTCTCTTACTAAAATTTCTACTTTTTCTATTGAATTTTTATGTATAAGTGACATGAGGGATCACACATATTTTTTGTTCACTAGGTATTCCATTTATATTTTTGTGATATAAATACTTGTAGAAAATATTAATTTTATCAAACTAAAATTAACATAGTTGATAAATTATTGGAAAAATATCTTAAAAAGTTCACTTCATGTATATATTCATAACTAAGGCTCCCCACTATTAATTCTTTACAATTTTATATATGTTCTAAATATGAATGATGTCAGTACTGGCCTACATATACATTTATTTTTTAAATTTAATAGAGGCTATATTGTTATCTTAAAACATTGTAATGTCATGAACATGAAAAATTAATAAATGTGGTAATGAATTTTATGGGGTGAAGGTAATCATGGAAGGTCCTATCATTTTATTAGTTGATATGTGGATTGTCTTGACTCTATATTCAATTTCTACTTATATAATAACATTACATTGTTTGGAACATTTTTTATTAATTTTAAATGTTTTTTCATATAAATTTAATTTTAAAATAAATACCTCATTATGGTCATGTATATTTATATGATTAAAAACCATGATATGAATGTTCTAATAATTTTTTTTGTGTAAAAATAAATATCATAATGGGGGATAGGTAGTCTAAATTTTTTTATTTTTCTACTTGAATCCATGATATCAAATTATATTTTGGAAGAAGATTATTATACAAAAAATCATCCTGGAAATTTTTCATTATACCAGTCACAAAAAATAGATGAGTGAGTGGTGATCGATATAAAATATATCAATTTCACCATGTACAATTATAGTATAAGAAAGGTATATGTGGTTGTTTGATTCACATTTAGATGATGTTGTTTTGAAATAATTGATTACCTTATGTAAGGTATGACTTTGAGGGGAATGGTTAGCCTAAAATCTGGGGGAGGGGTGGATCTTCATGTTATGGATAACAAGGTTTTGATTATTCTCATTAATACCATTTAAGAAACTGATTTATCACATCAGTACATAAAAAATATTTTTCTTTTAGAATATTTTTTGTTCCTAAATGTTATACATTTTATAATCTATATCCACCTATTTATTTTCTTTCTCAAAGTATGATTTATATGATACACTAAAATAAAAATCTATAACATGGATATATTGTTATTGGTACTTCAAAGGAATTTAATTTCTTCATTTATTAGGTATACTAAATATTGATTTTTATGTCTAAAACATTTAAAAATACTTGAAAATAAGCATTCATTGTTATGTAAAACTATTTCAAATTAGAAAAAAAATTATTATGATATACTTACACATGATTCCCATAATTTCTGTTTGTTTTCATCTAATATTTTTCCCTTTATATTTACATAATTTTTATTCCATAACACATGATGTGGGATAAAGGTGAATTGAGATTTTGAATCATCAATCTGCATATAAATAAAATAACACAACTATCTTTTTGTTTCTTATCAAATAATAAAATTTACTATATATTTAAAATAGATAAAAAAATTTATTCATGTAAATAATATATTATACTTTATTTATGGTCAGGGAATGTTTGTTTTTATGCAAATTGTTTATTTTATACACTCTTTAATAATATCAAAAATAATTTTTTTTTGAATGAAAGCAATTAATACATATAATATCAAATAAAATAATCTAAAAAATAATTCAACTTAAAAACTTCTACCTTATAATGGAAAATGAAACAATTCAGGTTTCTTGGTTTATGATTTGTGCATATATAATTAGTGGTTGTTGTTTTAGTTTCCTCTGAACATCATTAAGAAACTTTTTCATAATAAGTGTATGAAATTATGAATGATTATTTCTAGTGACCATCAGTATAAATTTCCTCTAATATAAATGTACCCTACAAGGAAGAAGAGAAAATCTACATTTTATTATTTTAATATTCAGTAAAATAAAGAAATTATATCCTATGATAAATATGTTACTTTTTCTAATAGGGGTATATCTATTGGTAAATATATATTTCATGTTGGTAATGTTTTCACCAACAAATCTGTCCCTATCACTAAATTATTGGTAAAAAAATCCATTTCTTAATAATATTCTAATGATAAAATATTTCTGTTATAATAATAATAATACAAGAAATAATATATATGTTGGTAAATATGTTTCACAATAGATTCATATGAAAAATTTATTTTTGATAATATTTTTGCAATATTTATCTTTACATCCCTAACATTATTAAAATTATTTTTTTTCTAATATTATTATCAATACCATAATTAATACATATTTTTAAATTAAATTGTAAGTAACATATTATGTGTGTTTATTCCAATATTTTTTTCTAAATGTTATAATAAAATTTCTAATCAAATTATATATAATATATTTATTATATAATAATGATAAAGTTAGCATATATGAAACTCCAATAAAATGAGGTGTTATTTGGAAAACAAATTCAAAAAAAATTTAAAACATGTTCACTCTCTAATGAAAGACCCTAATCTACAATAAACATGTAACAAACATGTTTAAACATGTTAAAACTCTAAGGGAGCTTATATGAAACTCCATAAAACTGTATTTGTAATATGTTTCTCTTATAAATTAGTTTCGACTTTCTTGGTTCTCACTTGCAATGGGGTCAAAACATGTTGGAAAACCACTCATTCATGGCATGGAGATAATGGAAATGATAACCTATAACAAGATCATGTTGATTAGATGAAGTATATCATCCCTAATTTTGGACATAGGTGTCTAGAAGTAGCTAATCATCCCTACTCATGTAAGATGGTCCCATTTCTTGAACATGAGGATGGAAGTAGTTTATCCTAAATATCACACTAAAAGAAATAATAATATTCATATAAAATAAAATAAAAGTAGAGTAGATGCCTATAAAATGAAATAGAACATGAAATAAGAAAATTTAATATTTGAGTCAAATATGATTATGAATCATACTTATTTCTTACATATTTTCTAAAAATTAAAAAATATAAAATGAACTTTTTTATTACTATTTTGAAATAATATGATCATTTTCAAACATGAATCTTTCATGACCTCAACATGAAAACCCCTCAAACTAGGCTCCAAATCTGATTGTGTGAGCACTCAAAGGGCTTTACTAATCCCCATGACCTAAAAACCTACACCATAGAATCCAAAAAATGACTTGGGGGAATGATTTTATCAACTTGAAAAACCAACATGGCATACATATAGAGTATTATAACATGAAATAGAATATTCCATAACTATAAACCAATAATGGTAGTGATATAACTCATTAAATAACCCAAAACCAAGGTACTTTCCAATAAAAAAACCAATGAAAATCCAAACTACTGATATATACTATGTGTCATACATTGGAAACATCCCAATATATTACCACTATATACCCATTCCCAACTAACATGAAACCCCAACTCCTCACTAAGGTGCCTTTCCCAGTAATAAATTAGTCAAAACAAGGTTTACAAACCCCTGGGGAGTGTGCATGGTGTGAGAAAAAAAATCATAGTAGGACCGCACCCATGTGTTCTATATAAAGTCTATGTAAAATAACACCTATATTCTCAATATATGGAAAACATACAATAATAAAATAGTTTTGACATTTATATCAAATTCATGGTAAACAATTTCCCATTTTCATTGTTATAAATCATATTCTATATAATATAGGTCAAATCAAATTTTCAAATAAACTAATTATAAAAGCACGAATCATTTTAATATTAAGTCCATAAAAAAGCTAATACAAATAATGAAAATAAAAATCGACATCAAAACTAGGATAAAATATGTCCGGGATGGCTACGTATCCCATACCTCAATGATAATGTCAAGAACTACTGTGAAAAAAATAAGTCCCTAGAACAATAAGGCCTAAGTAATGGAGGAACACCACATGGTAGAGCCCCATATGGAATGAAAGAAACAATCACATAGAACACCAAGTCTTAGATAATAAAAAGAACACTGCATGAGTGAACACCCTATAGAAATAAGTTTAAGGAAAAATAATAGATTCCCATCCAAGTTACATAAGTCTCCCATGTTCTATATAGGTCAAAATATATCAAGGGATCATATAATTTCAAAAAACAGTTTTCAAACAACCATTTTCCCATAAAAATCATGATTTGAAAACAAATTCAAAAAACTATTTCATTGTTCCTCGAAAAAATAATTCTTTTACCAAAATAAGGGTAAACCCATATTTTGTAAAATACTATTTAAAAATATATATCAATAAGATCAAGGATCATGCCATTCAAATTTTGAAAACTATTTAGAAAACCAGAGCATGTGGGGTTCACAAAAAAATACTATAGATGGAACCATCTACCTCAAACTAGGGTTTTCACAATAATAATAATGGGATATACACACCAAAAGGAAAGGGAACAAACAAGAAAGAGAGGGGATTCCCTAGACATCAATTCCCATATCTTACAATATAGTTTCAATAAAAATAGGGTCACTGAAGAAATCATGAGATCACATACCTCATAGTATAAAAAATACACACCCAACCATGATCCAAACTTTAATAACCAAACCCAGAATGGATCTTAGACATATCATATAATAATAACAACCTTACTAGATCAAGGGGACAAAATCACCCAAGGAATAATGAGCATCCCAATATCTTAAAAAAATCATATGATTTAAAAACCAAGGATTGGAATTATTAATGAAGTCTTAATATAGAATAAAAAGGAGTCAAATTTGGATTAAAAACCTCTTAAAAAATATTCCTTATTTTTTCCCTCAATAAGAGTAATGTCTTCCACAAAAAAACAAGTAACCACTTCGGAGGATTGAATTTACAAAACATATGAAACCATGATATAATGGAGGTTCACCACACCAATATTTGTCTTGATTTAACCACACTATGAAGCTTTAAACACCCATCAAACACACTATTGTGCTAAAAACTTGTCTGTATGGGTTTGTCTATGGCCTCTATGACACCGTGGAATGGCCTTATTGGTCATGGTGCACATGACCACCACTAACTTTCCATACCTGGGACTATGCTCAACACTAGGAATGGTGGATCACCTTGTGTTATATAGGTAATACCTAAGATAAAAAATGAATTGGACTATAATGTCTTCTTGATTTTTTACCTAGAAATTTTTAGGTATATGGATATCGATCTTATAATTTCTCATTAAGTTCTATTATATTTTTATGCTCCCAAATAACCTCATTTTTTATCTACTAAATTCTTTTTGATTGGATTTCAGTTCTATAATATTTTTATCTATATTTTAATTTTCCCAAAATTATATAAGTTTGAGTTTCACAACAATATTTTATTTAGGTGAAATATTATTCTCTAAAGTATTCAAGACTTTTTGATGAGTTTGGAATCACTGTTAAAAATTGATTTCATAACATAACATTGGTATCCAACCCTATTTTTATAACCCCATATTTATAATGAATGTTATGTTTGCAAAATGAAATTTTTATGAGGAACATTATGTTTGAGTACGTAATGATATGTTAGAAACCTCATGTTTGTGATGAACATTATGTTCAGGAATATAACTTTTGTTAAGGAACCTAAAATTCAAGTAATTAACGTTTGTATGTACTTAACGTAAGTAACATAACATTGGTATCATACTTCACATTCTAAAACTATATGTTTAGAATCAACCAATAACTAATAACCATATTTATGGATTTATCCTCATATAGAGAAACCCCATATTGAATTAGTCATCTGTGGGATTTTGAATTTTGAATTTGTGATATTTCTTCTATGATTTTACTAGAGTAAATATATCAATAAAATTATTCAAATAAAATTTTATAAGTTATTAATAAATGGATTAATTAATTTCTACGAATAATGGAAGTTATGATGTTTTTGATGATTAAATTTTGGTTTCATACACAGAACGATTTTTTAATATCATGATTTATCTAGTGGATTTTCAGGATCTGTTTGACCAAAATTAAATCAGCTTAATTATTTAATTTTCATGTGAAAATGTCTTCAATGAAGTGTTGATCTATTTTGCCAAATTTTTTTCATTTAATAGCAATAAAAATATCAATATCTTTCTAAAAATATACATCATATATCTCTCATTAAATATGATATTATTATTTATGTTGTAACATGTTATTTCTATCAATGATATATTTTCTATAGTTTCTTGATGATTTTTAATATACTACAATGGGTTCACCCTACTACTAAGACGTTTTTTTTCTATTGCTGTGTTATCTAGATATTCTCTAAAAAACACATAAATAATTCTTGAGTAAATTAATTGGAAGTTTTTTATATATACCTATAAATATCTCGTTGTTTTCTAGTCACATCATTTGCATCTGAATGATTTTAAAGAGTCCTTATCCAACCAAAAAAAAATATTTGTTTGATCAATCAGGTGATTTAGTATTTTAGGGGTTTTTTATTTTAATATTTTAAATACTTATTAAAAGATTTATAAGAAGTTGTATTTTATTTTTATCAACTATCAAGATCCCATGTAAAAGGATCTTCTATTGAAAATCACAATGCTCTCAGAGAGAGTGTTGATAGTGTGGACTAAGTGACCTTTGTGCCCTGAAACACTATAAAAAATAATGAAGTTATTTTATTTTATTTTATACAATATAATATATTTAATGAAAATATAACTATGTCACATTCAAACTTTCAAATGGATATTGGTTTAAAATTATTGAAGTGTTTTTAAAAGGAAACAATTCCCCCAATCTTGTCTTTATATTATTCCTGAATACAGTTGATACGAATGGGATGTTCTCATTTGAATATTTATTTTAATCTCTAATAATCCTGAGTTAAAGATACAATTAAAGAATAATTTTAGTGGATAATCTAAAATAAGACTTGTCTATTACAATGAATCCATATTTCAATGGTAGAAATTATGGATATTGAAAAGATCAAATGATTATATATTTAAAGAATCTTATTTTTAATTTTTATTTAAAGGTTGTCAAGCCATATTAAATTCCCAAGTATGAACTATATAGATGGGATGCTACCAAATATAGTGAATATGATATATATTGATGATAAATGAATGATATTTTTTAAATACTTTTTCTATATGAGTTTAATCATGTATCTTGATTTTATAATATATATAAAATGTGGTGGACAATGACAATTTGTTATGAAGGGACTAACAATGTGAGGTAATTGAGATGCAATAATTATAAATTAAATTATGATACATTAGAATGCATAAAGGTTAAATTATTGCTAAATGAATGATAGATTTACTGAAATAGTCATTGTTATTTATTCTGTCGAAATGATTTTGTTTTATAAAGACATGATCTGATATTTCTCACAGTCTTACCATCTAGGTGGAATAGAATATCATAAGATATCATAGAATAAACTCATGAAAAAAATTTAATGATAAATTAATTGACTGGTACTCCCATAATGTATAAAATTGAGATAATAACTGACGAATAATTTCATAGAATGGTCAAAAAGAAAAATAAAACACATAAATATTATTTTCCAAAAAGTTAAAAGAAGTCAAAAGTGGATGTTGTATTCGATGATGATTCATGTTTTTAAAATTCTTGAGTGTGACTTTCCCACCTAGGTATAAGACTTAATAAGTTTTATTAAAGTAATAAAGGCTCTATGAATTCCTTAAATGATTATAATAATAATTATTTCATTCTAAAATAAATTATATTTTATGTATGAAAGTATTTGGGACATATCAAACTTTATTGTACATAGCTAAATGAAAGGATAAAAATGGAAAGGAATAAAAAACATAAAATAAGTGCTGTGTGTGAGTAAAAATGTAAGAAGGCTACAAAGCCTACCTAGAGTATATATAAAGACTCTAAAAGTTCTTCAAGTTTTTAATTTGAGAAAAAAATGAAACCATAAAGAAAATATGTGATTTATAGATAAATAATATGATGTAAAATCTTAATAATATTCTATTTATGATTATGATTATGAAAACTACTCTAATAACAGATTAGTTCAATATTGTTCCATGATAGAATAAAAATATGAATATTGGAATAAAATTCACAAACATCTAAATAATATTTACAATTACAAAAAATGTAATAAAGATACCATGTTAAAACAACACCTATAATAAAAATAAAAATTAATAGAGTCTAATTCAAACAGTATTATTCATGAAAATAAAACTAAAGAGATACTAATATAAGGACAATATTTTAAGTGTATTAATAGTGTGTTTATTAAGGTATTTGAGTCTTCAAATAAGATTTTAATAAATAATCTTTATAAGATAGATTGATTTGTTATTTGTAATAAGGGTGAAAAACCCAAGCTGTATAGAAATTATTTTTTCCCTAGTTCACAGAATCACAATATGTCAAGTGTTACATATTTTTATTATAGAATTATAGGACATAATGATAATATTTTTTTGTTAAATAATAATTATATTAGTATTGTTAAAAAATATTATATTTCTAGAGAATCATCTAAAGTTAGTTCTCACGTGATTTAAAATATATGGTTTCTCATGTCTTTGCTCGCTGGAACGGTAGGACCCAAGATAATTTGGGTGAAAAAAATAGTTTTCATTGATATTTTTTGTGTGTGAAAATGCACATATATAGAAATGAAATATGGTATGTGTATAGTGGTTATTAAAGACACATGAGTGAAGAATTATCCAATTTCCATGCAATATAAAATGTTGACGGAGTTTAGTTTAACTTTGATGACATTGCTAATAGAAATATAATTGGAGTTAGATTAGTTGGAGATCCAAACTCTATCATGATCAATAAGTTTCTCTATATTCAAGGGTTAAATCATATTATGTTATATATATATCAACTATGTGATGATGGATTTATGATTTATTTTTATAATAATTCTTTTTTTATCTTTAAGGATAATATTTTTCTGTTTAGAAAACCTAGAACTGAAACTATTTACAGTTTGTATCATAGTTCCTTTTATGAATGGAAATTTAAATATTTAAGTTCTAAAATATGTTAATCCTAGATATGCCATAAAAGGATTTTTCATTGTTATATAATATCATTATAAACATTATTTAAGAAGAAATTAGTTTCTGGTATGCTCAGTCTTATGTTTGATGAGAAAAAACTTTGTGATTCATGTTAAATTATAATGAAATATAAGTCATATTTAAAATAAATTAACAAGGTTGCTATATATATATATATATATTTATAACTCAACCAAATTTATTTTTTTATACCCACTCGAGTAGAAAGCATGGCTGGTGGATTATTTGTCTTTGTGTTAGTTGGTGATTTTTTTTTTAAATTTGGGTGGGTTTACTTTATGAAGTTTAAAAGTGTATTTTTTTGGATTTTTTTGAGTTTTTATATTCTTATTAAAACTAAAAAAAGATTTAAAAATAATTTCATTGAGAATGGATCATATAAGAGAATTTTATAATCCATAATTTAATTATGTTTTCTAAAATTTGGTTATTAAATATATTTTTTCTATGGTAAGATCAACTCAATAAAATGGGATTATAGAAAAGATAAATATAACTACACAATAAATGGATATAAATATATTTAATGAATATTTTTTACATTCCTATTTTTGGGAAAATATTTTAATGTTACTTTACATATTATGATTAGATTTTAAATTAGAATTATTATTAAAAATAAACCTTTTTTGTTATGGAATAATAGAAAACCTAAAGGATAATACTTTAATGTTTCTGGATATAAGTTTTATATCCTCAATACTATGAAAAACCATGGTAATCTTGATCCAAAAGATGATGAAGGAATATTTATTTGGTATTATACTACTTCTAATGTTTATATAGTGTTTAATAAAAATTCAAGGATAGTTGAAGAATATTTTCATGTGAATTTTGATGAAAGTGATCTATTTGATCACAAAAAGATACTAACACAAGAAGTAATTGATTATATAAACAACATGATTCTTAAATTTTAAAATTATAAGTTTGAAATAAAATTAGAAAATGATCATGGACAGTCTAGTTATAAATAATATGAAATTGAGAAACCTGAAAGTGGTTTTCCTAGAAAAACTAGAACATTGAAATATCACCCTTAAAATATTATTATAATAGATATAGATGAAGGATTTAGGACTAGTATAAATTTTGGAATCTTAGTTCAACTATATTCCTTTATATCCTAGTTTAATCCGATTTATTTATAAGAAGCCTTCGATTATGAGTGTTGGATGTTTTCTATAAAATAAGATCTAAATTAGTTTAAGAGGAGAAAATATTGGGTATAAATTAAGACTCATGGACCATCCTATAATAGGAACAAAATAGGGTTTTAGGAATAAACAAGATGATCGAGGTGTAATTACAAAGAAGAAGTCTAGGATAGTTACCAAGGGTTTCAATCAATAGGAAGGAACAGAGTATTGTGAAACATTTTCCGATATTTATGGGATTGAATCCAATTGGATATTTTTATCCTATGTGTCTTATATGAAATTTTAATTATACTATATGGGTGTTAAATCTAATTTTCTAGTTTGTTATTTATTATAGGAATTTCATGTTGGACAACCCCCATGTTTTGAAATTCCTCACTTTCAAAATTTTATTTCCAAACATATGAAAGATATCTATGGTCTTAAAAAAGAACCAATGGATTGGTATAAGGGAATGGGTTATTTTCTTATATAATTTTTTTTATATAGGTTTATATGACCATGCTCTTATTAATATAATATATTATTATGATATTTTTTTAGTCAAAATTTATGTTGATGATGTTTTTTTAGTTCAACTAATCAAAAGATTTATATTTATTTTACAAAACTTATGAAAAAAGAGTTTGAAATGGGTATGATGAGAGAATTAAGTTTATTTCATAGATTTCATATCAATCAAAATTATTTTGTATTTTTTAAAATCAATGTAAATATATTTTTTATTTATTGAAAAAGTTTTGTCTTAAAAATAGTAAGCTATATACAACTACCATGTCTAATAATGTAAAACTGGATTAAGATAAAGCTAGTAAATTAGTTGACAACAAGTTTCAAAGATTTATGACTGGTCAATCGTTGTATCATACTATTAGCAGAGTAGATATTATGTTTTATTTTTTCCTTTGTGGAATATTTCAATAAAATCCAAAATATTCTCATTTAATTAACGTTAAAAGGATTTTTAGATATTTAATAGGGACTATTTATCTACCTTTTCATTATCTAAAAACCAATTGTTAGTATTTAATTTCATATTCAAATGAAAATTTTGGAGGCTATAGATTAGATAAAAAAGAATCTCAGGAACCTATAACTTTTTTGGAAAATCCCCACTTTTTTGGTTTAGTAATAAGAAACATACAATTGTATTGTTAATGGCTGAAGCGTAATACATATGATCTGGTAGTTTGTATGCACAAGTATTGTGGATTAAATAGAAACTTCTAGTATTTGGACTTAATTTTGATCGTATTACTTTATTATGTGATAATAATAATACTATAAATATTTCAAAATAATCTAGAGATCTATTCTAGGACTAGGAATATTGATATTAAACATCACTTTTGAAGGGATCATGCCTACATAAGGGATATTTTTCTAGAATTTGTTAATACTAAATATTATCTTACTGATATTTTTATTAAACAACTTCCCACTACTATTTTTGATTTTATAAGGGGGATTTATATTTATTTAATTCTAAGTAAAGATTTTAATATTTTTGTTAATATATATTTAGATTAATAATTTTTTAAGATACATTTTAAATATTTTTTAAATATTTATTTATTTTATTATTTATTTGGTCTTAATTTATTTTATTAAAATTTCAGTTTTCATAATTTATTTTTCAAAACTATCTTTTCATTTTAAAAAATATGAAGGATTACACTGAATTATTGGCTTGAGAAACAAAACCTTCACCTAAAATCGTTAGTGTTAATTCTTATCTCTGTCATACAATTTAACAAATTCCATTTTGACCTCTTGAAATTTCATTATCTTGAACAAAAGTTTTTATAAAGCCTAAACCATCTACTGCATCAAGTGATGGTGAATATAGATCAGGTAGATGAGGCCAGTCCTAGTGGTTTGAAGAGGAAAATATCTTCTAGTTAAGATAAAAATGTGACAGAGTGAAAGGTTGTGGACATCAAATGGATACTTGAAACAAACTTGATGTTGAATCAAATATTAGAATTTCGTGTAATAGAAATCAAGTTTAATGGAGGGAATTTTGAGTATGACATTGAGAGATAGGTAAAGGAATTTTATAAAAATACCAAGTATATCTTTGGTGAAAGTGAAGAAGTAATCTCTTTAAAAGCTAACAATAAAGATTTTTTGATATCATTAGTTAAAATGGATGAAGTATTTATGTTAAATCATAAAGGAATTTATATTTCAGACTTAGATCAATTGGAGATGAAGTTTACAAGTCTAAGTACATAATGTACTTTATTTTAAAGGAATATTAATTCAAGAATATGATGGTCAAGAATTCAAAAGATGACCAGAAGGTGTTGGTTGATCGTACAACGATTCACTGTTTTATTCCACCCTTACACCGTTGTTTTAAACTAGTTTTGTAATGAATATTAAAAATATAATAATAAATTTAACTTTATGTTTGAATCATCTAATTAATTTTAATCAAAATTATAATGGGAAATGTTACTTGTTTTTATTATTTCAATGTAGGTGGAGGTGATTTGGAGGGCCCTTGATGAAGTGGAAGAAAAATGGGCCAAAATTGCATGGATCCATGGACATATGTCCGCTATTTTGAATAGTATAAGAAATGTGTGCATCCAAATGGGATACATTTTTTGGTCCTGTCCAAAATTTGATAGGATATATTTCATATTAAGGAACTCAATCCTGATTCAGCTTCTATGGGGCCCATTCGAACTGATCTGTCCAAGAAACCAAATTCGGACCAAGTCAAATGTGGTGTTCTTTATTGTATTAATATCGTGAGTTGTAGTTGTCCAAACGGTGACAAACATTCGTTGGAGACATTCAAGAGGTAGGGATACAAATTTTTTATTTTCTCCAAAGCGATATAAGACTGTATGAAGGACGAAACGCGTGGTGCAAGTAGATTGATGAAATCTGTGTGCCTAAAACCACCTTCAAATTTTCCTGTAAAAGGGCAGCAAGGAAACCTCATTTGTAAGTTAGGCCAAGGAGTGAAGTGCTTCCAATTTGGAGTCCTATAGGAGTCTCCTAATAACCTTGGAGGTTCTGGAGGGCCCTATCCTCATAGGGGAATCAAGGATGAAGAAGGAGTTCCACCCGAGCTTCCTCCTCCTCCCGATGTCGAGCTAAAAGTTGGATGTTCATTGTGAGGGAGCTACACACATGTAAAGGGAGTTCTTATGCATACACTAGCTACTTGTTTGGAGTAATTTTGGTGTTTAAACATTTAATTCCATTTATTTTATATTATTTCAGATTTGAATGCTTGATTTGATGCATGTGAGTGTTATGCTCTTAATTTCTAACCGATCGGTGTGAGGTTTTGAGTGCGTGACTTGTGTTGTTCTGATTGGACATCACAAGAATCCATTTAATACCCACCTTATTGATATTTCAATATATTTTGGAAGCTCTTATTCTATTCATAATTACTGGACCTTGACAATACGATTGTTACGTCAAGGTTTGGGTCCTTAAAGCATTGAAATAAAAGCATAGGAATTAATCGGGATTCCAATTAACACCAACCAAAGAATTACTCTAAATCTAAAACGAATCTCTATGAACAATGAACTTGATATGTTTGTAGTGAAATCACATCGACCCTTTTATCTCATATTTTTCAAAATCCACTAGGTCACTCAACTATTAAGCTATTTCAACTAAGTCATTGTTTTAAACTCTTTTCAAAACCACCCACTCTCTTAGACATTTTTATTAAAAATACACACTCTAAACCTACCAACGCTCCTTGAGAGATGACCTAGGGTCTAACCTAGACTATAAATAAACCTTAAAGACATAATCAATTTGACGTGTCACGACAACGCGGTCAAATTTTGGCACCGTTGCCGGGGAGCACTTTGGTTTTTTGTGCGTGTTTTTGATAATTTTTTTTGTAATTTTTGTGAATATTTTTTTGTTTTATCTTCTACCTTTTCATTTATTTTTGTGTTTAAATTTATTTATTGTGTTGGTTCTGTGTATGAAGAGTTCTAATCTAGGAGACTTACAAACTTTTGAACCCAAACCGGAGAGGATCCTATATCAACGAAACCGAGACATACAAGACCACACTTTAAAGGAGGAGACATCACATCTTAACATTCTTCTTGATCCTTCTTCTTCTTCATCTGAAACCAAAGTTAAAACTAAACATAACTTTTATAACATGGCTGAAAATAATAGAAAACTAAAAGAACTAACCTCACCTGATGTTGGTATCCAACCCACTTACATTCAATTATAAGGTGATGTACCCAATTTTGAACTAAAATATGGTTTAATTCATTTATTACCAAGATTTCATGGACTGTCTGGAGAAGATCCACATAAGAATTTAAAATAATTTCATACTATGTGTTCAACATTAAAATATTCTAATTTGGATGAATAACAAGTAAAACTTAGGGCATTTCCATTTTAATTAGAAGACACAGCTAAAGATTGGTTGTATTATGTTAATTCACCTATTAGAGGTTGGGCGGACATGAAACGACTTTTTCTTGAAAAAAACTTCCCAGCCTCTCGAACTGCAACAATAAGGAAAGAAATTTGTGGGATAAGACAATCTCAAGGAAAAACCCTTCATGAATATTGGGAACACTTTAAAAGATTATGTTCAAGTTTTCCACACCACAAAATAAGCGATCAACTTTTAATACAATATTTTTATGAAGGTTTAATTCCAATAGATCGTAACATGATTGTTGCTGCTATAGGTAGTGAACTAGTGGATAAAACCCCAATCGCTGCAAGGAACCTAATTGAGACCATGACATAGAACACCCAACAATTCAGTTCAAGGTCCAGTGTACCCATTCGAGGTGTCCATGAGGTGCAAAATACTGGATTCGAGAAGAAGGTGGACACAAAGTTTGAAGAGGTGAGTACCATTCTACAACAACTTGCTCTTTCCCAAGGGAAATTCTAATCTCCTCCTCCCATACATTGTGGTATATGCTCTTCTGATACCCACTATTCTAACCAATGCCCCCAATTGAGAGAAACTTCTGAGAGTTGTGAGTAAATATTCCCAGGATGCCCATATAACCAACCCATTAGGAAAGAACCTTACTATCCATCCAACCCTGGGTGGAAAGACAACCAAGCCTATAGGCAAGGGGGTTATTCAAACCAGCCTCATCAACCATGGAACCAACAAAGGAAAAGTAGTCATCAAACACCACCACCTAGAAATTTTCAACCACCCCAAAGGCCTTTCCAATAACCCCCTCCAAAAACTGAACCTAGCCTAGAAGATATGATGAAACAAATGGCTGCCAATAATCTCCAATTCCAACAAACCACTCAAGCAGCCATACAAGACCTCAAAACCCAATTAGGGAAACTAGCTAACTCAGTGGGTGAAATCCAAAGCCATGGGTCGGGTAAACTACCCTCTCAACCACTTTTCAACCCTAGGGATAAGGGAAATGTTAGTGCCAACACCCTTGGGAGTGGAAATCAACTTAAAAACCAAATAAACCCTCCATTAGAGTCATCCTCTCCTAAGGGAACCACCATCCCAACCACTGAAAAAGGTTCAAATGAGATGGAACCTTATCTTGAGAGAATTCCTATCAAAGGAAAGAGTGTGTCTATTGATGAGTTACCAAGCCCAAGCATTCCTCTTCCATTTCCCCAAAGAGCCACCCAACCAAGGAAACAAAAGGAAACTAAACTTGATAAAGAAATCTTGGAGACTTTCAAAAAATTTCAGGTTAACATTATATTGATTGATTCCGTCAAGAAAATTCCGAGATATGCCAATTTTCTGAAGGAGATGTGTACCCACCAAAGGCGAATTAAAGGTGACGAGAAGGTGATCCTAGGGAGGAATGTCTCAGCATTGATACAACCATCACTTCCCACCAAGTGCAATGATCCTGAAACATTCTCGATTCCGTGCACCATAGGGGAGTATTATTTCTCCAATGCTATGCTTGATTTGGGTGGTTCTATTAATGTTATGCCTCACTCCATATACACTTCTTTGCAGGTCGGTGAACTAAAGCCCATAAGAATAGTTGTTCAACTAGAAAATCAGAGTACATCACACCCTTTTGGTGTGTTAGAGGATGTTCTTGTGAGGGTTCAAAATTTAATATTTCCTACTGATTTTTTTGTGCTAAAAATGGAAGATGATAGGATGAATGGACATGCCCAAATTATATTGGGGAGACCTTTCTTGAAAACTGCCAAATCCATAATTAATGTCCATAATGGTAGATTATCTATGGAATTTAGTGGTGACATAGTCCATTTCAGCATCCTTGATGCCATGAAGCACCCCTTAGAAGAACATTCCTCTCTCTTGGTAAATTCAACTGATGTACTCCCTTCCCCTAAAATCAATTCATTGGTTTCCCTTGACCCCTTTCTGAATTTTCCTCTTTGATTGAAATTTTTGGTAATGATTCATGTGTTGATTGTTGTAGTGGTCTAGAAAAGTGTCATGCATGTTTATTAATTGATAATTTCTTGAACACGGATGATCACATGACCATCAATGATACTGATACGCTTGTAAAAGCTAATTCCTCATCTGAGGATGATACCATTGAGAAGTTAGATGAGATTAGTGACCTCTCACTTTCATATACACTCCCATAAATCCAAAATCAACATGAATTGGAACTAAATAAACTGCCTCAAGATTTAAAATATTCATATCTTGATAATGGAAACAAGTTTCCCATCATAATTGCTAGTACACTCCCTACTGAGCATGAATTGCGACTGCTTGAAATTTTGAGGGAGCATAAACAAGCATTGGAATGGACACTTTTAGAAATTCATGGTATTAACCCATCAATTTGTACACATCAAATTTTATTAACTGATGAGTCTAAACCTGTGAGGCAGGCACACCGTCGACTGAACCCAAACCTCATAGAAGTAGTTAAAAAGGAAGTAACAAAATTATTGGCTTCTGGAATCATTTAACCCATCTCTAATAGCCAATGGGTCAGTCCTGTTCAAGTAGTTCCTAAAAAAACTGGCCTAACTGTAATTAAAAATGAAAAAAATGAATTGGTTCCAACTCGTGTGTAGAATAGATGGCGTGTCTATATAGATTATCTCTGACTAAACCAACACACTAGGAAGGACCATTTCCCCTTTCCATTCATTGACCAAATGATAGAGAGGATAGCAGGGAAGTCCCGTTACTATTTTCTTGATGGGTATTCTGGATACTTTCAGATCCATATTGCCCCCGAGGATCAGGAAAAGACATCCTTCACTTGACCCTTTGACACATTTTCCTATAGAAGGATGCCATTTGGCATGTGCAATGCTCTGGGTACATTCCAGCGATGTATGGTTAGTATTTTTTCGGATTACCTGGAGAATTACATGGAAGTTTTCATGGATGATTTTACTGTTTATGGATCCTCTTTTGATGAATGTTTAAGTAGTCTTTGTTCCATCCTACGTTGCTGTATTGAAACTAATCTTGTATTAAATTATGAGAAATTCCATTTCATGGTGCGACAAGGTATAGTTTTGGTGCATGTCATTTATGGGGATGGTATCCAAGTAGATAAATCGAAAGTGGGTGTCATTTATTCCCCACAATTCCCTAAAATGTACGTGATGTGCGGTCTTTCCTAGGTCATGCTGGATTTTACCTTCGTTTCATTCGTGATTTTAGTAAGATTGAACTTCCCCTCTCCCTCTTACTCCAAAAAGAAAGATATATTGTTTTTGATAAAGAATGTTAAGAAGCTTTTAACAAATTAAAATGGAGTCTCACATCACCCCTGGTAATCCAACCACCTCAGTGGGATTTACCATTTGAGCTCATATGTGACGCCTCTAACTATGCAGTTGGGGAAGTCTTATCACAAAGGGTTGATCGAGCTCCACATGTCATTACCTATGCCTCACGTACTTTGGACCCTACCCAAGAAAACTACACCACCACTGAAAATTAATTTCTTTCCATTGTGTTTGCCTTGGATAAATTCAGGTCATACCTTGTAGGTTCCAAAGTCATTGTGTTCTCAGACCATGCAGCCCTCCGGTATCTCCTAATGAAAGAAGAAGCCAAACCACATCTCATTCGTTTTTATGCTCCTCCTTCAGGAATTCAATCTAGAAATTAGAGATAAAAAAAAGAGTAGAGAATGTGGTGGCAGACCATATCTGTAGGATCCCCCCATCCTCGGACATTGTCTCGTCCCCCTGTATTCCCATTAATGACATGTTTCCTGATGAGAAATTATACAAAGTGCAAGATGTTATTCCCTGGTATGCTGAAATTGTAAATTATTTGGTAGCATCTTGCATTCCTACTGATATCAACAAAAACTAAGCTAGTCATCTAAAACATGAGTCTCGTTGGTATATTTGGGATGACCCCTACCTTTGGCACACATGTACCGATCAGGTCCTTAGGCGTTCTGTTCCCGATAGCGAGTTTCAATCTATCCTTAGATTCTTCCACACTCTTGCTTGTGGGGTCAACTTTAGTCCCCAATGGACTGCTCACAAAGTTCTTGATTCTGGTCCCTTTTGGCCAACACTTTTTCAGGATGCCCATGAATTTTGTAAATCTTTTCCTCATTATCAAAGAATGGGGAATGTCTCTAAAAGGAATGAAATTCCACAACAACCCTTGCTCTTTCATGACATTTTTGATGTTTGGGGAATTAACTTTATGGGGCCATTTCCCAATTCTTTTGGAAACTTGTAAATTCTTTTGGTTGTTGATTATGTTTCAAAATGGGTAGAGGCACAAGCCACAAGGACAGATGATTCCAAAACAGTTGTAGAATTTTTGAGAACTCAGATATTTTGTAGGTTTAGATTACCTAGGTTCATCATCAGTGACCAAGGTTCTCATTTCTGCAACTAAACAATGCAATCACTTTTGCGTCGGTATGGGGTTGGTCATCGAGTATCTATTGTGTATCACCCACAAAAAAATGGTCAAGTCGTGGTGTCAAATAGAGAGGTAAAACAAATTTTTAAAAAGCGTTCTAACCCAATAGGAAATATTGGAGTCTTAGACTCGATGATTCATTATGGGCTTACCGTACTTCTTTTAAAACTCCCATTGGAATTTCACCTTATAGGCTTGTTTTTGGAAAGATTTTTCACATCCCTGTTGAGATTGAGCACCGGGCCTACTGGGCCATCAAACAATGCAATTATAATCATTCTGGTGTAGGTGCTCAAAGGAAGTTGCAGATTTAGGAGCTAGAGGAAATGAGAAGACATGCATATGAAAACTCCAGGATTTATAAGGAGAGAACCAAGGCTTCCCATTACCGTCTTATCCTTCATCGTCAGTTCCATATTGGGAAAAAGGTCTTTTTCTACAATGCAAGGCTGAAATTCCATCCCGGTAAGCTTCGTTCCCACTGGTTTGGACCATAAATTGTAACTAATGTCTCTCCATTTAGTGTTGTTCAGGTTAAAAATGAAGAAACCAATCAAACCTTCACAGTCAATGTGCAGCGGCTGAAGCACTTTCATGAACCCATTCTGGAGTCCCCGATGGAGGAACTCCAAGTTCAAGAAGAAAACTATGAATGACATCCACCAGGTTTTATCCTTCCTTCCCACATTCTCTTTTACTACAGTGAGGACACTGCATACTCTAGGTGTGGGGGGTGGATACATTCCTGGGTTAGTTAGGAATTTTCATCATTTTCTCCTTTTTTTTCTCTTTTTGGCCGTCTTTATGGTATTTTTATTTTTCCCAATCAACAATTTCGAAGTTCCATGATTTGGAGACCATAAAGTGGGGAAGGTAAAAATACCTTAATGAAGGCTAAAAAGAATTTGTGTATGAGATTACCATCAAGGACTGATTTTTTTAGTGAATTGGTTTTATTTCAATAATATAAATGGTTGTATCACTGTGAAACATTTGAGATGATTGATGCCCCTTGTGTGAGTAGTTTTGGGAAAACTGTGTCACTAATATCTCCATAAATTTTTGCACCAAACCACAAAGTTTGAATATTTCTTACTTAATATAAGGTAAATATACGTTGGGTTAATATTTTTCATCTTGAAATGATATTTTCATACGTTCGTTCCTTATCCGATCTGTTTCATTACTGTACCAGATTGACCTATGCGTGTGTACCTAATGTCCGACTGTCGTACGCCCTAAAAACAAAATTGGTTGTGTCTTGGGAAGGTCAAAAACCACTCCTCCTCAACCTTTTATCTTGTTATAACTATTGCAATTAGTTTCATGAGGAGATCAAACAAGAGTTGAGAGATGAGTGTGAGATTTTTTCCAAATGCAACTTCAAAAAAAATATAATAAATGAGGGGAGTGATTAAATGTGAAACATATGGGGATATCTATATCAGGAGCTTATGGTTTGACTTCTGGGAATGCTTAAAGCAGTGGGTCTTGAAATATGATTACAAAGGATGTAGGACATGTTCAGTGGAAAATCATTTAAAGCTGAATAATGTTAAAATAATATATATTTATTTGATAGAAAGTAGAAAGAATATCATGGAATGGTTTTCAAACACACACATGGACAGTTATTATAATGGTTGACCTTTGAATTCCTTTCTCATGTTGGTGTCATAAATCTCTTTGAATTTTATTGCGATATGATTTATGAGACATCTTTTTCCATTTTCACTGGGAAGAACTCCTTGGTGTGGTTAGTAAATTGATTACATTACTTTAAAAAACATTTCATCAAATATTAAATCTTCATTATGTTTGAAATATATATTTATATGAATCATTTTATTTGGATATGTGATTTTTCCCAGGAGTGCAAATGATTAGGTGTGGGGGTGTGATCGTACCACGATTCACTGTTTTATTCCACCCTTACACCATTGTTTTAAACTTGTTTTGTAATGAATATTAAAATATAATAATAATTTGAACTTTATGTTTGAATCATTTAATTAATTTTAATCAACATTATAATTAGAAATGTTAATTTTTTGTATTATTTCAATGTAGGTGGAGGTGATTTGGAGGGCCCTTGATGAAGTGGAAGAAAAATGGGCCAAAATTGCATGGATCAATGGACATCTGTCCACTGTTGTGCATAGTAAAAGAAATCCGTGAATCGAAATGGGCTGCACATTTGTGGGTCTGTCCAAAATTTAATAGGATACATTTCATATTAAGGAACTCAATCCTGATTCGGCTTCTATGAGGCCCATTCGAACTGATCTTTCCAAGCCACCGAATTCGGACCAAGTCAAATGTGGTGTTCTGTATTGTATCAATATCTTGAGTTGTTGTTGTCAAAACGGTGCCAAAAATTCGGTGGAGACAGTCAAGAGGTAGGGATACAATGTTTATATTTTCTCCAAAGCGAGATAAGACTGTATGAAGGACGAAACACATGGTGCAATTGGATTGATGAAATCTGTGTGCCTAAAACCACCTTCCAATTTTCCTATAAAAGGGCACCAAGGAAACCTCATTTGTAAGTTCAGCCAAGGAGTGAAGTGCTGACAATTTGGAGTCCTAGAGGAGTCTCCTAATCATCTTGGAGGTTCTGGAGGCCCCTATACTTATAGGGAAATCAAGTATGAAGAAGGAGTTCCACCCGAGCTTCCTCCTCCTCCCGATGTTTAGCTAAAAGTTGGGTGTTCGTTTTGAGGGAGCTACACACATGTCAAGGGAGTCCCGATGCATAAACTAGCTAAGGTTTTGGAGTAATTTGGGTGTTTAAACATTTAATTCCATGTATCTTATTTTATTTCAGATTTTAATTCTTGATTTGATGCATGTGAGTGTTATGCTCTTAATTTCTAACCGATCGGTGTGAGGTTTTGAGTGTGTGACTTGTGTTGTTCCGATTGGACATCACAAGAATCCTTTTCATACCCACCTTATTGAAATTTCAATCTGATTTTGAAGCTCTTATTCTATGAATAAGTATTGGACCTTGACAATACGATTTTTACATCAAGTTTTGGGTCCTTAAAGCATTGAAATAAAAGCTTAGGAATTAATCAGGATTCCAATTAACTCCAACCAAAGAATTACTCTAAACATAAGATGAATCTCTATGAACGATGAACTTGATATGTGTGTAGTGAAATCACATCGACCCTTTTATCTCATATTTTTCAAAATCCACCAGGTCACTCAACTTTTAAGCTATTTTAGCTAAGTCATTGTTTTAAACTCTTTTCAAAACCACCCCCTCTCTAAGTCATTTTTATTAAAAATACATACTCTAAACCTACCAACTCTCCTTGAGAGATGAACTAGGGTCTACCCTATACAATAAATAAACATTAAAAGCATAATCAATTTGACGTGTCATGACAACGCGGTCATTGGTCAAGATTATAAAATAATGGTAGTTCCAAGGATTTTTGAGTATGAGAAAATACTTTTTCAAAACATGTATATTATGTTCCTCATGCTGATTTAAATCATGTTCTATATAATTATATACATTATAAGGTACATGAACCATTGTATTTAAAATGATACTCATAAATCTTTTTTATCCCTATGGTAGATTGTTGAATCTTATTATTTATAAGAGTGCGCTATTTTATGACATCTGAATAAGCTTACGATATCATTATATTAATATTTTTTCTTTCAGAACGTTATGGAAATTTTGTTTATTTTGTAGCATGACAATGGAAAGTTAATTCTAGTTGGTTATAAAGAGGATGTTTTATCTAGTAATCATGATGATGTAAAGCATAAGATTTTAAAGTCAGTTGGATCTACAAGGCTTGGTGTAGAGGATATTTGAGAATCTAAAGTAGAGGGATCGACCGGATTGCCACATGTTTCTAGAAGTTTTGGGATTCTACTATGGTTTCAAAAATATCCTTATCAGTATGAGAAGAAGGTGGGGTTTTTAGGAAAATATTCCTCTTATATTTGTATAAATTCTTAAGTTTACCATAGGTAATAAAGATCATTCAGATAAATAAGATAGTGGAGATATGATTGTTTAGAGTCCACAAAGAAGATATATCCCTACACTATACTTTAATTAGTTTACTTTGCTGCTAGAGAGGTTTTTAATTTGGCTATGGTTGCTGAAGAAAGTGATGAGAAATTTGTTCAAGGTGTAGAACATCCAATAGAGAAAGCTTCTCATACTCAAGTTTCTCAGTGAATAAAAGAAAATTTTATGGATTATTAACAACCTAATAATTATTTTTTCCCCAAAATTATAAAGGATAGAGGAAACTAATTATTTTAATCAGGTGAGTAATCTTGTTTCTTCTATGAGTGAATTGAGGGAGAATGAATCAATTTATTTTGTTGATAAGTCATTAGAAAAAACTATAAAAGGAATTAATTGGTCACTTAAGGTTTTAGAGAGATAACCTCTCATGATAGAGATTATTTGGAAGTTTAGCCTCTTTAATTAGATGAAGTTAGAGAACCCTATTAAAGGGTTGAGACAGTACCCTCAAATTTGAAGTATGATTCTTGTTTTTAAGCACATGGCCAATATTTTCCTAAACCGATTATATATGGATTTTATATGTTTAGAGATAAGGTCATAAATATTCAAAAAGAACTCGAGAGTTCTAGGAAGGCTATAAAAATATTCCAATTTGAAAGTATTAATAGAACAAATTTTGAATCTCTATATATTCAGTCTTAGATTTTAATGTAAAATTCATCCTCTAAGAATGATTTTGATTATTTTAGAAGGGATGTAGCTAACAAGGTTAGAAATATTAAAGGATAAATGGTTTCCAAATCAGATATTAGTGATTTGAAGAAATATTTTCCAGCTAGTATGAACATTTATTGCTAGTAAGTTTAGTCAGAGGGGATCATCCACGTATGGTGGAGTAAGTTTTGATGATTTTTTTAGAAGGGTAAAGAATTAATCTAATAACATTTCATCTATGAATTAAATGATTCAATGTTTTTAGTGTGTTACTGTACCCCTACACACTCATCTAGAAGACCAGAAGGATTTGGTTGAAAGATTGACTTTTACAAAATAAAGAGTTAGATTTTTTGTCAATTTTTTTGGAGAAATGATAGATAGATATTTTTAGTCTTATGATACTTTTCATAATTTTCAACAGGTGAATATTATAGAAGTTTTGAAGATGAATTAAAAATAATGTTATATGATTATAGAGTGGGAAGTCCTGATGTATCACAATTTCAAGGATTTAATGATGGAGATTAAGGATATTCACAAAACCCTTTGAGATTAATTATTTAAGGACAAAAAATTTATAAATTAAATTACCTTTTAAATAAATAAATAAAATTTTAATTTATGTAGTTATATAAAACACATGCTTTACTCTAGATATTTTGGAAGAACATAAAATATATCTTTTCTGATTTAAAAAGCAGTAAATAACATTAAATATTGATAATATATCAATTTTATAGTGACTGTTATGACTACTATATATTAAGGGTGGTGATAAAATCCAATTGAAAAAAATTAAATAAGTGATAACATTTACATGTTGGTCATACCATATAAAGTACATTTATCAGATCTTCTAAGGGCGATGACATCAATGGAATTTTACTTTAACAAAACCCAAGATGAGATCCAACAACTAAATATAGATCAAAATCATTTATGTGGGTAGTTCAAGATTACCATTATCACGACCTAAACAATGTTCACTAAATTACCCCAAGTAGGAACTGTCATAACACAACTTACTCTCAGGGTTTACCTTGGTGCGATAAGGGGATATGTATCTACAACCAAGTGATAAGAATATTTATAATTTATTTTAATTATATAACTATTATATTTATCACTTTTGATTATTAATTTATTAATGATTATATAATGAGTTTGGTAAAAATTATATTTTTTATACGAAGAAATGAAAATTATTTTTGTTGGAAATATAGAACCTCAATTAAGAAACACTTTTCATAATTTTAATAATTTTTAAATTATATTTTATTTTATTTTAATATTTATATTGAATAATATTTATTTAAATATAAATGTTAATATAATTTAATGATGTCCAATTTATTTTTTACAAGGGAATTTTTTATATTAGTATCATAAAAACTATTATTCTTTAGAAAATAAATATTTTTTAGAATGTGAAAATTATAATATTTAGGAAATTAGTTTTATAAAATAAATATTTTTTTGAAATCATCATGTCAAAATTTTCCAATAATTATTTTTTCACAATTTTCCGAGGATATCAAACTCTTAGGAAAAATTAAATAGATTACAAATATAATATCAACATTATAAAATCATAATAGCTTAAAAATGATTTAATAAATACTATAAAAAGTACCGACAACCAAATTTTAACCCTTTAAAATAATTTTTTTCAATGTTATTTTATTATTATTTTTAATCCATTAATTTATCCTCCAAAACACATATTATATTTTTAGGTTTAAAAATATATTCATTAAGAACATGTCCAACATGCACATCACAAGTGGTATTATTTTTATAATTTAGGTCATTGGACTTATAAAATATCGAAATCCACTACTCTTTGGTAGAACTGTGGGATGATTTGTGGTTTTGATTATTTTCTCATAAATATTACAAAACCTATGTTTTGAAACTAATAAATAATTACCCTCTCTTTTTCTATAAATACCCAATAATCCTCCCACTCATCTTCACTAAAAACCCATTGATCAAGAAGTTACTATCTCTATACCTCTCTAAATCCCTCCCAACGTGTTGTCATGCTCTCAATAAGATCCTCTCAATATTTTAAAAGATCTCTATCAAGGTAAGGGATCCTATCTTCTTCATTTTTATTTTTAGTACTTTATTTGTACCGACCCTTTAAATTTATAAATTTTCATTTTATAATATTTTTTAACACATCTATTTTACTATCCTCATTATTCCCATGTAATTTGATAATACATTTCACTCTCATTAATCCCATCTAGGAATCTTTATATACACCCATTATGTGTGGAAATTATCCCATGATTTTTTCATACCAAACTCTTTTATTGTGAATGCCAATTCCCATTTATAGACAATGATATTCACCTAAATAGAAATATGTTTCATTTATTTTTTTAATTATATAAATATTACCCAAACTACTTAATTTTGGGATGAAAAGTGATGAAATATGTTCTTATGTTGTATGATATATGTGGTATAAAAATGATTACACATGATATGAATGTGATAGGTGGGATTGGAATTATATATTTTTCAAATGCATTGGTAAATTTTTTTTATCTCATGATATACCATGTATGGTTCATTTGAGTTTATCCTAATAACACTATGTTATTATGTCTTGATGGGTTTCCTTGACTAATTCTTATGATGTTATGTTTTATTTCATTTCCATAGTCATTATGTTACCTTGATGTTATCATCCAATACCATGCTCAAGTGTTCAAGATTATGATTATAAAATTTCAATGACATCATGCCATGCATATAGACTCAATTATACTATATTATATTATACTATACATTGATTATTTCATTTCAATTATTTATAACTCAACCATTTATTATGTATGTCCCCCAATTATCCCATGCAGTATTTGAATATTAATGGATTTTAAGGAAATGTTATTGTATTTTTAAATAATGATATTATATACCTATTTAAAGTTATGGTTTTATGTATCTAATTTTTTAAAGACACAAGGACTCTCAATCATCAAGGTTTGCATTATATGTATCTTTATGTAATAAAACATAAAATAAGGTGTATTTAGTTTATGGGTTTTCATAGTGGCATTTGAGGAATGTCTATTTATTTTTGGGAATTAGGATTAGAAAACATTGGTGAAAGACATAGGGATAACACTAAATATAGGAAAACATCCCTAAATTATGAAAAAATATAGATGAAGTGGTTTATAAGAAAAACAAATACATATCTAGATACTATAAGTTGATGTGGATCTAACATAGTTGTACCTAGGATCAATAACACCGAAAATGGTGCATTGGGTACTAACATGATCATCACTTAGTGTAACTTTTTCCCTTGCTAAGCACTTGGTTTTACACTCCAAGGGATATGATTTAGTAAATTCCCAAGTTCTTTATGAACTATTTTAGGGTGAAACAATAATTATGTAATTATATATTAAGAAATATAATATTGATAAGATAAATTGAATTCTGAAATTTAATAAATTAAATAATATATTTCAGTTATGAGTTATCCCTTCATTGTTCATTGCTTCCCTTTATATGTTTAAAATTTTGAAAATTCTCATCCCTAAATATATTTGGGATGAAAACAATGACTGGAAATTTCTTCAAATAGTGAATGGAAGGATTATTATCCACTGATAAACTAATAATGTCTTATTTATCAATGGTTTTATGCATTATTTCATCTAATTAATGTTTATTAAAACTATTCAAACAGAACAACAAAATATGTAAGTAGAGATATCCTTAAAAATGGAAAATGGGAAAAATATTGCATCCCATGTATATAAATCCTTGTGTTTCTATATTCACAGACTAAACTTTCTAAAGAACCTTGTGATAATTCATTGAGAAGAAGTTGACAATATTATATGTAAGTATTGGGTTTCGTTGTATAGAGCCAACAAAAAGTTCCAAGAGAATGAAATCAATGTCTGTATCATAGATCACCCTTTGATCATATATAAGTGAAATAAATAAGATTAATATTTTTAGGTATCCTCATCTCAAGGATGGATATTATTTCCTTATGATCAAGTGTATATAGGTCAAATTATTTTGACGAAGGAAAATATCATCCATGAGGACATTACCATTCCCTGAGAAATATTATAGTTTGTTTTTTGAATAAATTCATGGTCTTCCTATGAGTCATGAGGTTGAGTTATCAATTTAGATCATACCCATATCTTTTCAAATATATAATAATTATTATATAATGACCATTATTAGACTTTAAGATCTGAATAAACAACTATAGGATAATATTGATAAAGGTTTTATATTTCCATATTATTCACTGTGGGGTTCACCAATCATTTTCTTCATGAAAAAATATGGTTCAAGGCACCTTTTAATTGATTATTATGATTCAAAAAGGTCATGATAAAGAACAAGTAATCTTCACCATGGATTTTTTACTTTTTTTATCAACTATGTGGATCCCACTACTTCTATATGTTGTTTCATCAATCATGATATTATCAAGTAAAGGTCAAGAGGTAGGATATCCCCAAGACCAGTTTTTTTATATTGCATGAGCACTATGAGTTCATAGTGATTCCATTTGGACCCAATAATGCTCCAACTATCTTCATGAACTTAATGAATATATTCATTAGGGATTACCTTGATAAATTTTTTTGAAGTATTTATACAAGATATTCTTATCGAATTCAAAAGAAATAAAGAACATGGGTAACATTTGAATGTTTCACTGAAGACCTTGTGAAAGGAAAAATTATATGTAAATTATTGTTAGTTTGAGTTTTGTATGGATCAAGTAACAAACCTAAGGCATTTTATAACAAAAAATTAGATATATGTGGATTATTTGAAAATATAAGAAATTTAAGGATAGCCCAAACCAACATCTATGATAGAGATCCATAGTTTCCTTAGACTACATGGGTACTATTTTCAATTTTAAGAAAATTATCATGATTTTAAATCCCTATAAAATAGATAACTTAGAAGGCATTGAATTTTCTATAAAATGATGAATGTGAAGATATATTTAAAGAGTTAAAGAAGAGTCTAATAACTACACCTATACTCACATTACCCACTAGTGGGGAAGGATGAATGATATACAACGATGCTTCTAAAAAGGACTTGGGTTGTATACTCATTCGAGATGAAAAAGTGACACCCTATACCACACACAAATTAATGATACATGAGTAGAAATACCCAAGTCATGATATTTAATTGGATGTAGTAATATCCACATTTAATATTTGGGGGCATTATCTCAATGGGGAAAAGTGTGTCCTATATACAGATAATAAAATTGTAAAGTATATATTCAAATAAAGTATTTGAATATTCATAAATAATGTGGCTATATTTGATAAAGTAATATTATTATCCAATACATTACCATCCTGGGAAGGAGAAAAAAGTGGTGAATGATCTGAGTAGAAAGGATCCTGTAAATTATTCCTGACGAGTATAGAAAGGGATCCAATATTATTGAACATGAAAAGGATGGACATGAGAATAATAAAATTATATTCATAATACTTTTATAAAATAATTTATAAACTATCCATTATTGAGATGATCAAGGAGGCCCAAATATATTATGAGGAGCTATAGAAAATGGAAAAAATATCCGACAGTTTTACTTTGTCAAATATGAATTTATATTGTTTGGAACCCAAATATGTATCCCATGAAAACTATAAATGAATAGGGTAATTTAGTATTATAATGATAGATTATCCTTATATATTTATATAGGAATCAGTATGATGTATATATATCTAATGAAAAATTTATTGTGGGATAACATGAAGACAGAGTTTACAGATCTTTTTTCTTGATGGCTGGTATTCCAAAAAGTCAAGGATGACTGATGATAGTATATTGTAATGATGCCAAAATTTACAATAAAAATATAGAAATAAGAAATCATAACAATGTATTTCCTTATAGGACACCCCATGACATCTAATGGAAATAACACTATCTGGGTTGTAGTTGATCACCATACAATGTCAACACATTTCATTATTTTCAAAGAAAACTTTTATATTAAAAAACTAACCAAGATATATATAAAGGAACTGGTAATACTACATTGAGTTCCACTATCTATTGTATCTAATCGATATTTTAGGTTTACCTTGACGTAGTGGAAAATCCTTGAGGAAGTGTTGGATATAGAAATGAGTTTTAGTACTGAATATCAATGAAAGAAGGATGGTTAGTTTGAAAGTACCATTTAATCTTTGTAGGATATTCTAAGACCATATTTAATGGATTTACAAGGATGTTGGGTTCATCAACCTCCCCTAGCAGAGTTCTTATATAACAATAGTTTCCATTATTTCATTCTGATGGCACCTTATGAGGATATGTACGGGAAGAGGTTTCATACTCCAAATAGATAGGATGAAGTTGGAGAGTGGAATCTTATGGGACCTGATAACATTTAAGAGATTTCAAAGAAGGTTTAATCCATTAAATTTCATATAAATTCTACACAATTTTGATATAAATTCTATCCATATAATTATCGATTAGACCCAAAGTTTGAGGTTGGAGATAATGTGTTCCATCATATATCACCAAAGAAGAAAGTCATGAGGTTTGGGAAGAATGGAAAGCTTAGCCCAAAATAAATTGACCGTTTAAAATCATTCACCACATTGGAGTTGTGACCTATCAATTATCACTCCCACTTAACCTATCTCATGTACATGATATTTTCCATACATCACTCTTAAGGAATTACATATTAGACCCCTCATATGTAATGAATCCAGAAGTGGAATATTTTTGAGAATTATATCTAATATGAGGAGAATATGGTTTAGATCTTATATTGTAGAGATAAAGTTCTATAAAATATGGAAAATATCTAGGTCAAGGTGCTATGGTGGAACCACAAGTTTCAAGAAGAAACATGTGAATAAGAAGAGTTGATGAAAAAGAGGTACCCTAATAAATTTTTATGTAGGAAATTAAAATTAAAAGGATGAATTTTTGAAGGTAGGAGGAATATAATATAATAAAATTTTATAAGTGAAATTTCTTTTTAAATGAATACATTCCTTATTAAATAATTTAGATATTGAAAATACATCCACTGCATTGGCTATTTTGGATGATTATAAAATATATCTTATTGAATTTAATATTCTTATAAGAATCTTAAACATTTATAATATAGTTTTTCTATAGTGATTGTTATGATTAGTATATATTAAGGCTTATGATAAAATCCAATTGACATAGATGAATGAAATAATGACCATGAACAATAGGATCATACCTTATGAAGTCCATTTATCAGAGCTTCTGTGGGAGATGGGATTATTAGGATTTTACCTTGTCAAATCCCAAGATGAGACCCAACAACTAAATCTTGAGTGAAACCATTAAAGGGAGAAGTTCAAGCTTATCATGATCATAATACTAATAATGTTCACTGAAACACCCCAAGAAAAAACTACCATCACACACCATACCATTGGGGTGTACTCTAATGTAATAAGGGGATATAAATCTAGACCTAGAAATATTAATTTTATAATTTATTTTAAAGAAATAATTTTTATATTTATCCCTTTTTATTATTAATTTATAAATTATTATATAATAACTTTAATAAAAATTAAATTTTAATATGAATAAATTGAAATTGTATTTTTGGGAAATAAATACTCTCAATCATGAAAATATTTTTATAATTTCAATAATTTTTTAAATAAATTTTATTTTAATAAAATATTCATATTAAAAAATATTTATTTAAATAAAAATGATAATAAAATTGAATGAGGACCAATATAATTTTTATAAGGGCTAGAAATTTTTTCATATCTTAAAAAATATTATTTTTTATTAAATAATGATTTTTATTTAAAAGATATAATTATCATAATTAGGAAATTATTTTTGAAAAAAAAATATTTTTAAAATATCCAGGTTGAAATTAGCCAATAGTGATTTTTTTTAAAATATTCCAAGATAACTAAATTTTGGGGTCAAATTAAATTTGGTATAATTATACAACATGTATTATCAAATCATAATATTAAAATAGTGATTAAATAAAATATATAAGGAGTATAGAAATAAAAAATTATGTTTTAGTTTTAAAATAATTTGTTTTTAAGTTATTTGATTAATTTTATAATACTTTAATGAATCCTCCAAAACTTGTATCATATTAAAATATTTTAAAATCAATT
Organism: Viscum album; assembly: GCA_963277665.1. Classification (NCBI taxonomy): domain Eukaryota; kingdom Viridiplantae; phylum Streptophyta; class Magnoliopsida; order Santalales; family Viscaceae; genus Viscum; species Viscum album. The sequence goes on from OY728166.1 coordinate 1,136,533,629, forward strand.
ATTTATGAGCATGAATCGCTTCCATATAAAAATGGTATTATTTTAATAATTTACATCCTTTGTGTTATAAAATATTTAAAACCAATTCTCTTTGTAGGAAACCGTTGTAAAAAACCATGGTATGTTTTTTGTTTTGATTATTTTTTCTTATAGAGCCTAAACCATAAGAAAAAAAATTAATAAATAATGCCACTCTCTTTATCTATAAATACCCACCCATCCTCCCAATCATCCTTATTAAAAATCGATTTAATATAAAATTCATCTCCCTACCCATCTATAAATCCTTCCCATGGTGTTCCCAAGATCTTTAGAATCTCATTTTAATCTTTTAGAAGCACCCTCTGAAGGTAAGGGATCATATCAAGTTCCTTTTCATTAGGAGTACTTTATTTGTATTAAACATTCTGATTTCCAATTTTTCATGTTGTAATGTGTTTTTAAACATCCATTTTACTTCCCTTATTATTACTATATAATGATATAATACGTTTCTCTCTCATTAATCTCATCCATGTACCTTTATATACAACTGCTATGCTATCGAAATTATCCCATTATTTTCCATGCCCGACATTTGTATTGTGAATAACCATCCCCATTTCCATTAAATGGTGTCACCTATATGGAACTATCCTTCATTTATTGGGGAATTCCAATCATGTAACTCACAATCCTTAATCAGGGGATTAACAGTGATGAAATACATTCTAATGTTCTATGATCGATATGGAACACAAATGCATGTACATGATATGGATGTGATGGTTGGACCCAGAATTATATAGATTTGTAATATATTGGGTAATGTTTTTATCTCACATGATACCATTTATGGTGTAGTTTAGTTTTTCATAATAACACTCTGTTATAATTTCTCAATGGTTATCCTGGACTTATTCTTATGATGCCATGTTTTATGTTATTTCCAAATTCCATATTTTTCCTTGATGTTATCATCTTATACCCTACATCAATGTTCAAGATTATGATTTCCAACAGTCTATGTAATCATTTCATTCCAATTGACATAGTTATACCACTTTATATTATGATATGATTTATTTTTCTCTTACTAGGCTCTATATCTCACCCCTTTATTATGCACGTCTCATGGTTGTCTTGTGAAGTATTATAAGATCAATGTATATTAAGGGAATGTTGTGGTGTTTTTAAATATTGTCAATATATCCCCATTTCAATTTATTATTTTATGTATTTAATTACCTAAATAAACCAGGCCTTTCAATATTTTTTGTTTATATTATGTGTATCTTTATGAAATAAATCATGAATTAAGATGTATTATGGATATGGGTTTTTATAACATAACCTATGAATCTTATTCCTCCTAAGAAACTATAGACAGTCCTTATTCTCACCCTAAATCGTTATTTTTTTATACTGGAGTGAATATTTACTTTAATATGGTATTATTTATATAAATAAGTTCTTTTATTATTGTATTATACCTTTATTTTATATGTGATGTTGTTTTATATTTCTAAGCCTACCTATTTTTAGTATAATCATAAAATTAGATTATATAACACCAACTTATTGTTTTTTCTAATATGAATGTGTTTTAATCTATTTTTATACTTTCTATTTTTTTTCAAGGGGGGGAACAGTTTTGAAACAACATTTAAAATCATATGATATTTGATTAATAATTAATCTGTATTTGTTTTTTTTAATACATAAAAACTATACATCTTTTTATTATGTTTATATGGGTTTTTTGAAAATAAATAGGGTATATTATATAGTATATAGATGTTGATCCAACAATTTCTTATTATAATCTCATTTATTTTAAAACTTATAAATACATTCATTTTTTTTCTAATAAAGTAACTTTGAGTAGATTTTGTCTTTATATTTATTTGAATTTTTATTCCAATTATAATTAAATTATAGAAGTTTTAGTTTTGTAATAATATTCTATTTGAGTGAAAAATTATAATTTAATGTATTCTAGAAATTTCAATGATTCTGGAATTATGATTCAAAATTGATGTTGCAACCTAACATAGGTATCCAACCATACTTTTAGAACTCCATATTTATGTTAAACATTATATTTGTGAACCTAAATATTGATGATGAACATCATATTTGGAACATATGATTTGTGTTGAATGTTATTTTTTGGAATAAAAAATTTGTTAAGGAACCTCACAGTCATGTACATAATGTCTGGTAAGTACCTATCACAAGCAACATAATGTTGGTATCATACTCCATATTATGAAACTCCAGATTTAGAATCATATAAAAACTGGGAACTGTAATTTTATAGTAATACACACACATTAAAACCCCAAATTGAATAAATCATATATGGGATATTGAATTATGAATTTTTGAGACTTTTATTTTGAGTTTTTAGAAGTAAATATCTTGATAAAGTGATTCAAAGGATGTTCAGAAGATCATCTTAAACAAATTAATTTATTCATATTTCTAAGGGAATCTACAATTTTTATTGGATAATTAAATTTATGTTTTAATCAAATTATGAATTTTGAAGACTATGATTTACCTGGTTACTTTATCAGATCTCTCTGACAATAATAAAATATGGTTGCTTATTTAATTATCAATCAAATATATCTTCTATGAAGTGTTGATCGTTTTTTCAAATAATATTTTTTCTTTGAAGAAAATTAAAAATAATAATATATTTCTAAAAAACATTTTTGGGTCTTCATCATTAAATATGAGATTATTATCTATGTTTTAACTTCTTTTTATTATCTATAAAACATATTTTTTAGTGTTTTGAAGCTTTTTAGGACTATAATTTGGGGACATATATGTTATAATCTTATAGTGTATGTTTTTCCCTCTACTAAGAAGTTGTTTTTTTAAATCTGTGTTATCTATAAATTCTCTATGGAAACTCATATATTCATCCTAAAGACATTTATTTGAAATTACTCATATATTCTAATGAAGAACTCATTATATTCTGTTTCATCATTTTCATCTGAATGGTCTGAAAAAGAATTTATCCTACCAAAGTCAATAAATTTTTTTAACACTCATGTAATATAATGTTTCAATTGATTATTATTGTACTATTTTAAATCCTTGTAAAATATTTTATATCATGTTTTACTTTATTGCATTCAACTGTCAAGATACCCTTGGAAAATGATCTACTAGTGAAATCACCATGTTCACGGAGAGAGTGTCAGTGGAGAGGACTATGGTACTTATGTTCCCCAAACCACTATAAAAATTTGTTATGTTATTTTATTTTATTTTACCCTAAATAACATGTTTAAAGGAAAGGGAATAAAATATAATTCCATGTAGAAAATGGGGATGAATTTTATATTATTCAAATATTTTTTAAAGAGAAACAATTCTCTCACATATCATTTCTTAATATTATTTTGACAAATAAAAATTCAAAACAAACTTTAAAAATCCACTGTAACTAACCAAAACATTTTGAACATGGAAGGGACCACCCAAAATATGAAAAACAGAACATACCTCAAGATGAAATGTGACAACCTCCCCATTATAGAACATTACACTCCCAAAAAGTCACATAGAAGAAGGAAGATCCAAAAATAGATAAGTAAATTTATCCCTCATCAATTATTCATGATCCCAAGTCTCATGATAATCTTATCCATGCCACTATAACACATTTTCCAATAGAATAGACACCCCATGAAGAACTTTCATATGAGAATCATTGATCTCCATTGGCTACTCCACAAGTGATATGACTAGATCCAACTCATCTTTCTCCCAACTTAGAATATGGGAAGGATTAGAATGGTACTTATTGAGCTGAGATACATGGAAAAAATCATGAATATATATAAATTGATCTAGTATTACTATCTAATAAACTATCAGTCCCATACAATTAGTGATCTTGAATGATATAATATATCTTAGAGCTAACATATCCTACCTACCTAGATGATGGTGACCCAACCATGAGGAAACATTCAAGAATACTAAGTCACTAATAGAAAACTCTAAAGGACAGAATTAATGATCTACATAAGATTTATGCCAACTCTGAGCTATAATTAATCATTAAAATATATCCTAGATCCTCAGTGATGTCTCCTAAACAAGACTATGTCCCATAAGAGAGGCCTCACGCACCGTTGACAAAAAAAGAGGTGAACTTAGAAAGGGACCATAAAAAGAAAAAAAAGTATCCATTTTGGTAGATGACTGGTAAATTATATTATAAAAAAACTCAACTAGTATTAGATGGATCTCCCAAGATCCTCTAAAATCCAAGATGTAGGCATGGAGTGTATCTTATCGAATCTGAATAGAATGCTCTATCTGGATATCCATATTTGGATGATAGCCTATAGTCAACCTTACCTGAGTGTCCATAACCTCTTGTAGACCTTTATAGAAACTTTAAGTAAATCAGGGATCCATGTTAAATAAAATGGATGAGGGAACTCCTTGAAACATCATAATTTACTATATACACAACCTACTTAGATCTTCTACCTTGGTGGTGTACCTAATCTAAATACAATTTTATAATTTTCCAACCAATCAATCACTACCTAGATTTAATTCATTCCTCAAAGTTTATATGGTAATACAACTATGATGTATATTGATAACTCATCCCATTTCTATATTAGTACCATAAGAGGATGAAGAAAACTAGAAGGATTTAGGTTATCTACCTTAATCTTTTAAAAGGTTTAACAATGGGACACATTATAATAAATGTTGTGGTTCATACCCAACCAAAAGAAATTTCATCTCATGTAAAAATAAATATTCATAGTTACATGATGAGTGGACCCTAAAGAACTATAATAACCATGCATCACTGAATTTCTAATTGATAAAGTGATGGAAAATCAATTCCTAAAGTTAATAATTACAACAAAGGGTATATATTATCTTGGAGTGGTCTCCCCTCTATATAAATATTACTTAATTCTTATTAACACATCAACCTACATCATTCCCTAAAAAACTAACTCAAAGGAATATTATTCTAACTAAACATTAGTTAAAACCATTCTTGAATCATCCTACTATGTATCAATATGTAACTGATCAAAACGTCTTATAATATTCCACACTTCTCTCTCTCTTCCAATACAACATAAAAATTGAATTTTCTTCTGAGAGACTTAGAAACAACATTCACCTTCCTAGGGGTGTATGTGATGTAATATTTTAATTTCTATAGGTACTCCAACCACCTTCTCTTCCTATGGTTCAAGTCCTTATGATAGAAGATATAACTTATCCTCTTGTGACCAGAACAAACGGTGAAACTCTACCCAAAAATATAGCGTTTATAACACTTGACATCAGTCATATTATTATTGAGTTATAATTAATTAGTGGGATGATTATTTTCATGAATATGAGGCTGATGATAACTATATTCCACCACATGATCATCTTTGATAAGTATCACTACTAGAAAAAATGCTTTCTGCGTCTATCGGAACGGGCGACCGCCAACGGCGGTCGCTACTGCTAAAATGAATTTGGCGGGATTTTTCCCGCCCCACCGTCGCGCTGTCTTCTCTGTAACTCGGTGCTTCTGCCCACCGCCGCCGCCGATTTTGGTGCTTCCGCCCACCGCCGTCACCGATGCTTCCCGTCGCCCCTCTATCACCCTCGTCGCCACCCCCGATGCTTCCCGTCGTCCCTCCCTCACCCGCCGCTGAATCTCACGCCACCCGCGCCCTCACCCACCGCTAAACCCTCACCGGACCCTCCCTCCGGCCACCGTGGATCCGCCATGGCTGGCGGCCACAAGTTCTACACCTTCCTCCTTCAGTACCGCGGCTATACCACATTACCCCACGCATAAAACTGCGGCTATACCCATGGAACTTTAGCGGCCGCCATTGGTGGTCGCTGTTGGTCATTACCGACGAAGCAACAGCGACCACCAAAAGCGGTCGCAAGGCGGCCACTAAAGACCTTTAGCGACTGCTTTTGGCGGTCGCTAAAGGGGTTAATTCTATGCATCCCATTATCACGCTAGAAGCATAAAAATAAACCACATATCTTTTATCGAGTTCTTGTAAGAATATAATAAAATCCAATTTTAAAAGAAATTTCAACTCATTAAAAGAGGCATAACACTTATCACCCCATGATAATTTAACCTTTTTATTAGTAAGATATTACTACATTGATTCCCACTTCAATAAATCCATTATGAACCACTGATAATACCCAGCTAGGCCTAGGAAGCTCCGTATCTCAAAGTCATTCCATAGTTTTCCATCATAAGGAAACAACCACAATTTTAGGTTCAACTAAGAGTACATGGTGTGAAATCAAATCTCCTAATAACTTCCCATCTCAGATCCAAAAATTAATTTTCAATAATATCATACAATGGTGGTGACTAATTAGGATTACCAAAACTAAATTAAGATGGTTCAGATAATCTTGAAATGTTCTAGAATATACAACGATATCATCAATGAATAACACAAAATAGGTATCAAGATACTAGACAAATATATAGTCCATAAAATCTATATACACAACAGGAGTGTCAGTTAGGCCAAAATAGATCATGATATATTCATACTGGCCATACCTACTCCTAAAAGTGGCCTTCGAGTTATCCAACTCCATAAATCTAAGTTGATGATAACCCATCCGGAGATTATTTTTTAAAAACAATATCTCCAACTTTAACTAATCAAAAAATTTATCCACATGGGTAAATGATAATTCTTCTTAACTATTACCCTTTTTAAAGTTTGAGAATCTATTTAGATATGAATATAACAAACAAAGTTCTTGGAAAATAGAATAGGGGATTCCCATTAAAAAACACCAGGATAAACAAATACCATCTCTAATTGGTCATCCAATAGAATCTTAAACTCTTTGAATTCATCAAGTTCTATATGACAAGAGGGTATAGAGATGAGCTATGTACTAGGTACTAGATCAATGAAGAAATGTTTCTACCTTTCTGTAGGAGGATAATATATTTTTTTGTTAAATACAATGGAGAATAACAAACAATCTAGGGAAGATTAGTATGGAAGATATATCATAAAGATTAAATTAATTAGGAAAAAATATATTCATAATCTATAGGTGAGAATGTACTACTTGATCAAACCACAAATCCCACTCCCCCCACACACATGGGAGCTCCAATATATAATAATGATTGAAACACCCTAATGATAATAATAATATTTTTCTCGATTAGCAACCATCTAGTCTATCATAATGATAAAATAAAAAATATCCATATCAAGAAATATTGAGTATTAGACTAGCTTAATGTGAACTATCAAAGGAGAACCAAATGGAAAATGAAATCCCTTTTCCTTCCACTTTCCAAAAGGTGTCACTATATCCAAAACATAGGAAATGAGCTCAATTTCAGGTTTCAAAGAATCCCAAAAAAAAGGGTAGAAATAAGATAATTTAAGTCACCAGTATCAAAAAAAATATTTTTATTGAAGATGAAAAAAACGGTACTACTCAATATAGTTGGACCCACATAAACTTCTACTAATATCTCCTCTACTATGTGAAACTACTTCACTCTGGTGGCCTGTGGGTTGAGACCTATTGACTTTAAATATTCTTATTGTTTTGCAGTTCCCATTGGAGTTGATTATACATAACCATATTAAGGAATACATTGATCCTAGAAGAATATCTATAGATGACCTCAATGACCAAATGCACTTTAGTTCTTCAGAGGTGTGGGGTAATACCATTAAGTTTTCTCTATATTTCCATACTAGTAGAAGGTTAAAGTTACACTGCTAGTCACTGATTATGGAGTATAAATAACCCACTAATAATAGATACCTTGACCACCTTTATGATTATCATATGACTTCTTCTTTTTCCCATGTGTTCCAATGAAATTACCACTGGGTGGAGTGATAAACCCAAAAAATTCTAACTTACCATCCAAATAAATATCTACTATCATATACCTATAGACCATTTCATCATAGGTGGTGTGATTCAGTATATACCCCATATGATTGGATATCTACTTTTAAGACTTGCAGGTACCTATAATCCTTTAAATTATCATTCATAACCACCTAAGAAGCAAAATGAAACAACTTAGCATAATGGTTGGTTTACTCTATCATCGAGTGATCTTTATAATGAAAGGAAATGAACTTTATAGAATTTCACATTTTCAAGGATTTCAGGAAGAACAACTAAAAGAAAATATTCTTGAAGTATTTCCACTTCATGTCCATATACTGATTTAATTGAATCATTTTATCCCACCACCACAATATATAACCCTCTTTCTTAAATATCTCACACATCACCTAGAATATTATGGTTTCTCTCGGATGTTAAAGACTAAATATTTTTTTTAGAAATTCCTCTACCTTATATGGTTCATTAATACCCTTAAAATATGGGGTATTCTATTATAGGAACTCATACACTCGATCCTTTTCTCCACTAGCTACTGATTGTTCCACTTTAGCTTGGTTTTGAGAAGGTATCACATTCTAATCCATCTCATGAACTACCAACACCTCATCCTTGATGATATTTTGACCAATAGGAGGATTCAATTGGGGAAAATTTTCTACCTCATCCTATTGTGTAATTCAATGTACATTTCTTAGGGTAATGATTATAAATACGAAAATATATGTAGACGATCATTAAATGAAAGAATAAAAATTTACAACAAAAGGATATACGTATAAACTAAGATATAGTTAAAAAGGAAACATAAGAGACATAAAAACTACGATCCCATGATGACTAAAGTCTCATTTTGAAGAGAGAAAGTCAAAATGTTTCTCACAACATACCAAATAACTCCCAATTATCCCTTATCTTATCTACAAAATATCCCCAGACAAGAACACTTGAGGATAAACATCCTTCGATATATAATTGTCACAACCTAACCTAGAAAACCTGTCAAACTTGACTCTGAAGTAGACCATGACAAGACCTGAAGGGAATTTCCAATCCCTTAGGGCTGGATACTAGCAACCAGGAATCCAACAATGGAAATAGGTAATGATTTTCCCAACCTAAAAAATCCACATGACATACATATAGAAAAGGATATCAAGAAAAGTAATATTGAATAACCAAAAACTAACATATGTAATGATACATCTATGGTAACAAGATAAAACTAAGGTACATGTCCAAGAAAAAAAACCAAAGGTAGCCTAAACTATCGATAAATACTCTATATGATATGTGGGAAACATCCAACTATCTCACCCCCATCTACCCACACTTAGCTAACATGAAACCCCACCATTTTTTCAAAATATGATCTACAAACCCCAAATAGAGTGCACAAGGTGTGAGAAAAACAAGCCCAGTAGGAGCCTACCCAAGTGTCCTATAAAAATTATCTATTAACTAGTCCCAAGATTCTTAATATATAAAAAACATGGAATTATGAATTTTGTTTTACATTTATATCAAAAGCGTGTTAAAACATTTCAACTTTTCATAATTCTGAAGAATACTCTATATAAAATCTATCAAAGAACATTTTCAAATAAACTATTTATTAATGTATGTGTCATTTTAATATCAAATCCATAATGAAATTTAGTCTAAAAAATAAAAACCCAATAGATATCATCCCTCAGACAACATAGGTCTGGTTTAGTAGGGTCTATCAAACCCCAGTAATCTAGTCAAGACATAAAGCGCACAAAAAAAGTCTCTATAATAATAGGGCCTTGGGAATAAAAGAAAACCACATGGAAGAACCCCCTACCATGTCATATAATAATGTTTTTATAACAAAAGGTCATTGGGAATAGTGGAACACCCCATGAGTGAAACCCCTATAGGAAAGGGGCAAGGATCAACATTGAAACCCCCACCTAGGTACCCAAGGCTCCCATGTGTTGTGTATTATAAATTGTTTTAAGGGATCATATAATTTTGGTAAATATTTTCCAAATAAATCTTTATTCAAAAAAATAATAATTATTTGAAAAAAAGCATAAACAATTTCATGGTTCTTTGAAAATATATTTCTTTTACTAAAATAAGAGGATCCCTATATTTTATCAAAATAATTTATTCACCTATATAAAGAAGATCAAGATAATTCTTGTAATAATTAAAAAACAATTTAAAACCAAATAACACTTTATTCACCAAATGATTACATGGAAAAAAACCATCTGCATGACACTTGGGTCTAAATGACATCAATAATAGAATCCAAGCACCAGAATGAAAGTGAACACACATGAAAGGTAGAGGAGTCCCTAACCATCAATTCCAACATATTATAATTGAATTTCCATTAATAAAAGTTTAATAGATAAGATAAGAGATGACATACCCCATAACACATCAATTTCACACCCAACCAAGATATAGCCTCAGATATCCAAATATATAGTGGATCCTAGAAAACCACACAACAAGAAAAACTAGACCAGATAGAGGGGACCATACCACTAAAGGTACAATGAACACTCAAAGATATTCCTAAAACCCATTGATTCAAAAACGTAGAATGATAATGAGTAAGGAAATATTAGAAAAGGACAAAAATAAGTCAATGTAACATTAAAAACTTCCATATAAATATTCATCAGGTTTCACTCAACTGGAATAATGCCTTTAAAAAAAATTGGTAGCCAATTTGACTATTCTGAATTTTAAAATAGATGGATCCATGGCATGTTGGAGGTTTACCATACAAGTGGTGGTTTCAATAACACCATACCTTAATGACTGAAACACCCTCCAAACACACTACGGTCTAAAAACCTTGTCCATTTGGGTATGTCCACGATCTTCACCACTCCATTGTGGCCTTATTATCCATGGTGCACTGGGAAAACAATGAAATGACATACTTAGGACCACACCCTACACTAGGCATAGTGTCTCTTCCCATGGTGTATAGGTGATCCACAAGATAAAAAAATCTTGGACCATAGTGTGGTATGTTTCATTTTTTATACAAAAATTCTAAACACCCTTTAATAATCCCAAAACACTAACAAAAAATATCACAATCTTAGAAAGGACCATCCCAACGATCAATAATTGAATATACCACAAGCCAAGATGTTACAGTTTCACTAGATATAATTATTATTATTTATTTTAATAGAAATTTATTTATGGTTGAGAAGAAACATGAAAAAATCACTATTCAACAATTGAATAAGAAGCACTAATAGGCCGCTAAAATCACCATGTATGTTTTTCTAATGAGTCAAATGCACCAAATAATCTCTTCAACTTGACTACTATAAAATTAAATTATCAAATATTCATAATCCAATTCATTTCAATGGATTAATGTAGAAATTTTAAATATGTCTAATAAAATTCCGACATGATTAGTTATGAATCAATGAAATTTGAGAAAGATAACATCTTAAAATAATCTAATGTTTTATTTTTTAAACTTTTGGACTATTAATTTTATTTTTATTATTCCAATATTATTTGATTATTAATAAAAAAATCAACATAAAACTAAAAAAACACTAGTAGGGTAAAAAATTGACCATCGATCTTCAAGTGACTCATTATTTATACTAAGAATATCTAAAAATAAATTAGGAAATATAGAATAGAATAAAGTATGATAACAAAATATTGAGTAGTATAATAAGTATCACATACCACATATTATTTTAAGGGCCCTAAATAGAGAATTTGTATGGAAATTAACATTTTACAATAAATTATGTTCAAGTATTGAGTAAAAAACAACAAGTGAATAAGTTGAACATTGCTGTCAATGTTTTTTTGAAGTGAAATGCTAAAAATACTAGACATTTTAAACTATTTGTGTCCAATGTCTACTATTAAAAGAATTAATTTTTGATTCCCGAATCATATAAAAAAATATATAAATAAATTCAAATGTAATTATGTATTTCTACTACATGAGTTTATTAAATAAATTAGAAGGTTACTCTAAAGAAAATGCATAAGATAAAAAAATACGAACCACTTATTTTAAACTAATATAATTGAGTGCTTGATGAAATTAAGGTTTCATGTCACGATTTAAAATAGACAGTATAAAAAGTGGGGGAATAAATATTGGATCTAATATTGGGTAAAATTTTCCAGTCTAGTGAAACAGACCTAAACTATATAAACAAGAAAATAATGGAAACCCAATATAATTGAAACCGTTAGATGGGTCCAAGCATTTGGTCGGGACCAAATGTCATACCAATGACCCAAGACTTTTCATCTTGACTGAGAACTAATCCAGATTCTAACAATATGAGATAACCTATAAGATCTAATTTTTTTAATGGATTATGATGAATGATGCAAATATTATAATATATTATTCATATATTACATAATAGAAAATAATATTATACAAATATTACCGTAATAATATATAAATATTTAACATATAACAATAACCTATATTGCAAAGATAAACCATATTTCACATATTGATATATTACACACATATTTAATGACACATTTATTAATATATTAGACATATTACATTATAGATAACAATCCATTATAGATATTACATACATAACATATAAACACAATCTATTAATGCGATTTAATGAATTGTAATATATTAATGAATTGTAATTAATGATAGAAAAATAATATATTTCAAGGATTATATAGATAATTTGTTATTGAAATTGGATAAATAATATGTAACAATGATTATAGAGAGATTAACCATATTGATAAATTACCCACATATTGATTATGTGGTTAATATTTTGTAGATATTACATAGATAATCAATTATAGAGAGTACAAAGATGATCTATTAATGAATTGTAATGAATAAATTGTAATGAGTGATGCACTGATAATGAATGAATTATAATTTTTTACAAATAATTAATGAATTATAATTTGTTACTAACATTGAATGAACGATGCACAAATATGTATTGAATTATAATTTTTAATAAATTTAAATGAATGAATGGTAATAAATGATATATAGATAATTAATTATAATTTGTTATAGACATTACAAATATTGAATTGTAATAAATGATAGACATATAGTCAATTATAGAGATTACAGAAATAATACATTACAAATGTTGACATAGATAATTTATTAATGAATTTTAATAAATTATACACATATTGATATATTAAACACAAATTACATAATATATAATAATCTATTACATAAATAACAAAAATTACCTAGATTATATATATATATATATATATATATATCAGATTATATATTTTTCATATTTTACAAATATTTTATATTTCACACAAAATACATTGATTGAACACATAAATTATTTTATAGATTACATAGTGATTCAATATTAGAGAGGTTAAACAAACCAGACATAGGATTCAAAATTTAGAATGATTTTATATTAAAATTATATTTTAGGAAAAGATTATAGATTTCATTACAACTTGGAAAATATAAAATATAGATTATTAAACTTGTAAATTGTGTGTGTATTACAATACATATATTCTAGATTATGAAAAAATTATTTACTATGTTTTTAGACATAAAATTATATTACATATATACATATTCAAGATTTCATAGTGTAGAGTATAATAAAAATTTTGTCATGTGATTGATAATCCAGATTCTTACATATAGTTTCTTATTAATGTGTATATATTATTAAGTAATTCTTGGTTTTAGAATATAAATGTATTCATTATTTTTTATATTATGAGTATATATTATAAATATTAAACTATTAACAATGGTTATCCCAATATAGTTAAATCAAAATAATATAATCCCAATATACCATGAAACATTTTTTACTTTTCATATTATGTAATCATTAACCAAATTTACTATTAAATGGGCGTATTAAAGGAAATTTTAAACCCTTTTAATAATTATATTTATTATGATTTTATTACATCTTTTTATATTTGTCTCTATTTACTTAATTTTATGAAATTGAACCCAAGATATTTCATAGAACAACAAAACAACCATAATGGATTGAAGGTACCATTTTTGTTTCATTTGTGTGTAATTATATGTCGGATATTGTGTATTATATCAATATATGGCTTTATATAAGAATAAATATTTTATAATTTAAAGCAATCCAGATTTTGAGCATATTTACACCGCCAACCAAGTGAGAAATCAATCCATTTGTTTTCTCTATCACCCAAGGGTAGCTCAAGATTGATGATAAATATTATTAGGTATTTATAAATATAAAATATATCTCCATAGAGTATAGTAAAACTTATTTTTTCATGAATTAATATACATATTAAATATTTTACAATAAAATTTATTATTATAGTTTGAACAAAATCTACCTTTATATAAAAACTTTTTTAATATATAAACACATTAATAATACAATTATAAAGAATTAATATATAGAAATTTTGGTTATGAATATTTTATAATTAAAATAATATATAATACTATAATTATTGAATGTAATATTATAAAATTCAAATAACCACTATAGGTAAAAATCATTTAGTGTCAGTTTTCAAAACCACTGCTAAATGTTTCATTTTTATTTTCTTGAGTTGTGATTTTAGAAAACTACAGGTAAATCAGTTTTTTAGAGTTTAAAAGTTATTTATTTTATTTTAGTTGTCCTTTTTTAATAAAAAACCAATAAATTAATGAAAATAATAAATAAATATTTATGATAAGATAAAAACTAGACCTTTGAATCAAATAACAATAAATTCTGATTTGTGTGTCCATTTCTGTACCAAATCTTGTCAAATTGAAGCTTATGAAAATATATATAATGATACATGATAATAATTTTCTAATAATAAATAATAAGATTTTATCTGTATTATAATATATGTTAAATAGAAAACATCAACATCAAACAACCATTACTTTTGATTCGAGTCTCTATTTGGTCTCTACAACCTGTAAAACCATAGCTTACATTGATCTCTATATCATTTAGATTAGGGGAGACCAAGGACCTTATTTTTTATTTATCAAAAATAATTTTAAGGAATCCAAAAATCATTTTTTAAATGGGATACCCTTGTTTTTGAACATTTTATAGAATTTTAGTTTTTTCAATATAATATTCTTTCATTTATTCGGTGGTCTAGGATTTTATTCCATGTGTTTATGTTCATATAGATATGATTAGGTTGTAATTTATGTGGTATTCCATCTTTTGGGGATTATTATTTATATTATATATATATTTATGTATTTATGTATATTTATTAACAATATATATATATATATATATATATATATATATGTTTATAGATATTTATATCTCTTTAAGTATCTTTATGTATATTTATAAATATTTTTATTTGCTTATTTATATTATATATTATATATTATTTTTCATTTTTTTTTTATTTGTTTATAATTTATAATTTATTATGATTTTTTTGATATAGGGATTCAGAGTGGACTTAACATCGTTAAAAATTGATGAGATCATTTAAAACTATTTCCTAAGAGGGAATATTGGGCTGCTCAGATCGGGTCTAGTTCTGTAAATGTGTGAGTTTTTTGTTTTATTTTTAACATCCAAGGTAATTTTTATATAACACCTTTTCATATGTTTATTAGTTAATTATAAAATATTAATTTTTTTAATTAAATTGAAAAATCATTATTTTTAACCAAATTCAATTTTCAAACATTATACAGTTATAATTAAAAGATTAGTTTCAAAATAATTTAATTTTAATTGGAAAAATGATATTTTTTTAATTCATCATGTAAATAATTATCTTAGGATAGAGTTTGTAAAATTTTATAAAAAAATTGATTTTTTAATGAATAGTGAAAATGATTGATTTTTGTGGAAAATTTTATTTTATTTTCTTGTATTTACAAAGTGAAATTATATTTTTATTGTTTTTATAATTTAATTTGTTTCCATTGATTAAAAAACAATTTTTAAATTATAAATTAATTTTAAACTTTAATTTAGTAAAAAACATTTTCTTACTTAAAAAGGCATTTTTATGAAAAAGCATTTTTCATCACATTTTCCTATTTAATTTTAAATTAAATTATGCCACTTATATGTTATGAATCTTGAAAAATGAATTCCATACATTGACAAAGATGGTATAATTTTTTAAATAGGTTATTTATTTTTATTTTTGATCAATATGAATAATAACCTTAGTAATTTTTGTTGACAGGGTTAAGGGTAAATCAGGAAATTAATGTTAAAAATAAAATTATAAGGAAAATAAAATGATCCTAAAACATTCCTTAATTTTATTTTATGGTTAAATTTTATCCATAATGACTCAATGTTCATATATACGGCCTTGTTTTTTTATTTTGTTTGTGATTATAACCTTTATAATATTTTATTTAAAGAAGAGTAAGAAACATCATACTCTTGTTTTTAATAACTATAATATTTTTAACATGAGAATAAACAATAGCTAAGTTATTTTATAAAACTTATTTTGAAATATAAATTATTTATCTTGATCATGGTTATTTATTTTTAAATTTTATTTAATAAATAATTACCTTAAATTATTACACAACCCAGATGTAGTAATTATTCAATTAATGAAAAAATATAATAAATGATATAAATATATTAAAGTATAATAATTTTATATAATTAATGTGAAAAATTTCTTTTATATATAAATATAATTTTTTTTGGATGTATTAAAATATTTTATTCAATTTTATTTTGTTTTATTGATGTTATAAAAGCCAAATTAAATGAATAGTTCTAAAATTGACATTATTGATATTTTTTGGAAATAATAATTTATAAAATGATATAAAATTCAAAAAAAATCCCATATTTGGCCTTGTGATTCTAATATGGTTTAGAATATCAACCATGTTCTATTTATGGTCTGTGTTTATTTTTACTGTAAATATCATTTCCCTCAATGAATAAAAAACCTTATTGTCGCGGTACGTGTGAACAAGGTTGAAGGGGTGTTTAAACCAAATTAAAAGGGTAAAAATGTGATCCCAACATGCCCATATTTTATCATATGAGACAATATTTAATTATAATAATATTATATTTAATATTATCAATTTGGTTATATTTTGATATCACAATTAATTTATATTAATTTAATATTTTAAAAAATTTTAAAATTTTCCCTCCCCTATTATATAAAAGGGAACGACTTATTCTCATTTATTCACATTTAATAACCCCATTGGTTCCAAAAAACAATACCCAATCCCATTTATAATATCTCTTCCCACATTCTATATTCATTAGTTTGTTATAATATCAATTTTAGAGATATTAAAGTGTTATGTAAAGGGAATTTTCAAAAGAAGAGGTATTATTTTTAACAAGTTTTTGTTTTATTTATTCTTCCACTTCCTTAAAATATTATTTCAAAAATGATAAAATCATAAAAAATTTATCTTCTATATACCTATATGTCTTTATTTTAATAGAAAAATATATATTCATCTCCCCTTCCATCAAATGAGAAACAAAACTATTATTCGTGTGTACGGCGGACTACCGCCACACGAACAAAAATAATTCATTTTTTATAACCACCTTTTATAGCTGGTTATAATGATAAAATTAATGTTTATATATGTTATTAATGACATATTTATCATTATTAGAAGATGATATATCAAATAATTTCTTATCTTTCCACTCATAGAAAAATGATAACATCATTCGTGCATACATTTTGACTACTTTCTTAGCAAAGTGATGTGATTCTGTTTTCATAGCCACATCACACGGATGAAATATATAAGTATATTTAAATAATTAATATTATATGTATGATATTATTATCATTTTGGAAATATAAAATAATACTTACCTTTTTTCCATAATTATTTTTGAAAATTGTAAATGTTACTGATGCGTACATATGACCTACCATCTCTATGACTGTAACATAAGACACTATTCATAACCCTATATAATGGTGTGATTTTAAAATATAATTTATATATAAAAATTGTAATTATTTAATGATTGTTATTTTATATATGATAGAATAATGATCTCTATAGCCATATTCAACCTTCCAAAGTCATTTGTGACATTTGACTCAAATATTGTGAAAACATCAGATGTGATCTTAAATGATTAAGAAATTAATATAACATGGTAATAAGTAATATAAAGGGAACAAAAAACATGAAATTTTTTCTCAATAAAGTAAATCATTAACATAATTTAATTATTCAGGAATATAAATAACATACATGATGAGTTGTGCTGAAGGCAATAAACCTTCTTTCTAAAAATCCTCTTTTAATGTTTCCCTTAAAACTCTCATTTTCTTCCATATTTATGTTTTTAAAATTATTTCATGGAAATATTTATATATATAAGTTAATTATAAATTACACATTATCTTTCTTTTAACTTTATTTTAATGGTTTTTGAAATTAGTATTTTTACAAAATGTTTTAACAGTTTTTACAAAAAGAAAAAGGAAATGTTCTATTTGAAAGTATATAGAGACAAAGAAATTTCCCACTGACATAATAATAATTTTTTCTTTATATTCCTTTAGAAGATATAATTTTTATAAAAATAAAAAACCTAATTACCTATATTATAATTATTTACAAAATGATTTTTATCCTGGAATAGATATATCAATATGGGAATATGATTTCTTATGGGTGAAAAGAACATTTATATGATAAAAGATTTTATGTATTATGTTATGGTAATTTGAAATGATCTATGAGGATGAGTGTTTAAGTTATAAACTGAGGGTGAGTGAACCTATTATATCTCTACAATGCATTGAGAAAATGTATAAAGTGAGCCGATTCGGTTTCTCTTAACAGATTATGGGAATATACTGTGATCATTATTCCAATTTTAACTACAATAGTAATTATATGTGTAACTGTGAGGGTTATTCTATATGTAACCATGAATATAATCCCATTTTTAAGAGTGTTATGAAAATTATTACCCAAGTAACCTATGTGTTTTATCTATGATTGCTATGGTTTTTATGGGAATATTATGATTTCTCAATGTAAGATAATGATATTATGTTTAAAGGAATATATATGCTACTTCTTAAGGGTGAAAAGAATAACTTTGTAAAAAAAGTTATTATGAGTTTTTAATGATTTAAAAGAAACCTTATGTGTTTTAATTATACTTTAATATTTCATATGAAATTTTTTATAAAAATATTTGGACATATGGGTTGATTTCATAGGTAAAAATGATTATCTTTAAAAGAAAGTTTATATTAAAATATTTAATTTTTATATGTATTCCTGGAATAATTTTTTTCCCTTTCTATATCCCTTATTGATATTTTTTTTCATTCCACATTTTAATATTTTCTTCACAGGGTTTAAGGATGGTTAATGGGAAAAGAATAAGTCAATTTTAAAGTCGTGAATAATTTTCATGAAAAGAAAATGTTTTTCAACTTAAAATTTTTATAGTATGGGAAAAATAGATACTAATTAGAAGTATCCACTTTGTGTGTATTTTTATATATATATTTTTGTTATGCAAGTGTTATGACCTAAATCTCTAAAACTCTAATCATAAAAGATCATTAGGACCATAATAAAGTGAATTTGAGTTTAATGTCACTCAAATATGTAATATTTAAGGCCTATTACTTATAGTTGGTATCAGAGTAGTGTTTATATAACTTTAGAGGTAAGGATGTTATTTAAAGATATATTAAAATTCTTGTATAACCAAAATTGTTTGTATTTTTTGTATAATTATAATTTTCTTGGTTAAATTGAAAGATTTGAAGATAAAATGGTTAAGGATATATTAGTTCTTATCAACCTCATATGGTAGATTATTATTATTTCATTGATATTGTTGATAATTTTATTCCATCCATACATATTATTGGGTTTTAATATATTAATGTATGTATTTAAATGAACAATATTTACCAATGTTTCTCGTTTTGAGTTGTTTTTTTGTTTTATAGAAGGATTCAACTTATGTTTGGAAAAGGAATGAAAAGAGGAAAATATTAGAGCTCTTGCAGCATGAAACAAGATTTTTGGAGATGGAGAAAGCTATAAAACTAGACAAAGACTATTTAAACATCGTTTATTCTCATCACATGATGTGAGTTTTTAAAATAAATTTCCACCACCAGATGTAAGTCATAACCCTGTTACATGATGTGAAAGAAAATTAAATGTTATTTATACCAATTAGATGATGTGAGTTTTTTAGGGATTAATTTTTCAAAGATATATGTTGAAAAGCCCAATGTTTGGAGATAAAATGATTACATGATGTGAAACCGCATTACATGTCATGTAAATTCACAAGATGATGTTTAAGTGCTTAGATTCAGCGTATGATTGATTTTGAATAGAATCTATAATGTAGGACCCGCCTTGAACCACCATCTGACCAAATATTAATGATCTTAAACAATTAAAGATCCCATATGAAGCTTATAAAAGGATGTGTAGGTTGGTATTGTTTGGTAAATTTTGATTCATAGATCAAAGTGTGGAGAAAGAAGTTTTAGGGACCTCCCTAAGTTCTTTTTTTGTTATCATTAAACTTTATTTTTATTTTCCCCCTATTATTCTATTGTCACTAGGATTATGGGGGTGAACTCACCATGTTTTAGGGTAATGTAATCGAAAGGGGAGGGTGTGTTGGATTTATTTCAATTCATTTTATTCATGTATTTGGTTTTCCACAATTTAATTTTCAACATCCAGTCCATTTATTTTTCCTTTTATCATGACTATTGATATTTGAATCAAAATGGAACTTTAAAATTGTACAAGTGAAAACCCAAAAGAAGGCATGGCCATTGTTAACTTTAGGGGAAATAAGGTTTCAATGTGGTATCGAGACAAACTTGATTCAACGCAACCCTAAATTATCGGACCAAGGGAAATTGGGTATTTACACATTAAGAAGGAGATACCATGACCATTAGACATTACTCATCTTGACTCCAAAACCAATAATTAATTAATAAACATATTTTCTTAAATCTAACTCTACCCAAACCATGAAATAAAATTTGATCACAAACCAATCAAACTTCTTTTCTTTCATTTTTCTCTCTCATCAAATCAACCACATTCCATATTTTCTCACTTATTTATTAAATATAATATAATTAAAATTTTTGAAAACCTAATAAAAATAATTTTACCATCTCTGTGGATCTATCTCAACATGCAATTCTACTACATTTTAATTAATCAAGAAGAATTGTTGAGTTTTTAAAAAGTTTATTTTTTTCATAGACCCATAATGAATTAATGACACCCTCTAGTCCTATCAATGCTCACAAAGACCTTTTTTATTTTAGTTATTGATTTTTATATCCATTTTAGATAGTATCTATATATACCATAGAGTAACATGATGATAGTGGAGCATTTAATGAGAGAACTTCCACTAGAATTTAGTAGGTCATCTGACCCAGCGCTAGATGAAAGACATATTCATTTCCTAGAAAATTTATTCAATGTCTTGGATTTTATATATCTTCAAAAGGTAAGTCTTGGTATATACTATTTTAATGGTGAATTATAGAAGTGGTGGTTAATTATCAAGAATATATGGGAAATAGAGGAGATTGATTTCTTATAATATGATGGATTTAAGAAAATATTGGTTGATAAATATTTTAATGAGCCTATTAAATGTAGAATTAAGAATACATTTTTATAATTTAGAAAAAATAAATAATATATATTGTCCGTGTGAAAAGAAATCTTCACTCGATTAGAATAGAGTGCACCAAATTTTATCCATGATCTTTATAGTAAGATAGAATAGTTTTACTTAGGATTGAAAAAAATATCAAATAAAACTAGATTTCTAAGAATTTCAATGTAATGAGAAACTTGATGAATCTATGAATAAATTAGAAATATATTTTTCTAATGATCATGATTACTTTGAAAACTAGTACAAAAAGTGACCTCTCTTTACCCACTTTTAAGTAATTTCCATCTCTTTACATATTTTCCTCTTCAATTGGGTACTTTTTGGGACTCTTGATGATGGAGATTAATTTTTGTGTAAAATAACCTAATGTTCAAGGATGTATGTTTTTTAAATTGATGGAGTCCAGGCAAAAATTTGTTAATGTAATTTTTGGGTTTTCTCTGAGTTCAAAGGATGCCTAAGTTTTTTTTTGGGTTTTCATGTAAGAATCTACAGTTTTTATAGACTGTAGGAGAAGTAATTTCCATGTAATGGGATTAAAAAATGTGTAAGTTATTATAGGAATATTATATGAACTTGGTACATAATGAGAATATATTACAAAACATGAAAATATTTAACTCCATGTAATGTAAAAAAATTTATTTTTAGTAAAAAGATGTTACAGTTTTTGTT
Organism: Viscum album; assembly: GCA_963277665.1. Classification (NCBI taxonomy): domain Eukaryota; kingdom Viridiplantae; phylum Streptophyta; class Magnoliopsida; order Santalales; family Viscaceae; genus Viscum; species Viscum album. The sequence continues at coordinate 1,136,555,936 of OY728166.1, forward strand.
GATTCTGAGTCTAGATGATTACACGACATGTATAGTGATTACACTCTGTGTAGATGTTTTGGTGTGATATTTTATGTTTTCTCTGTGATGAAATTTTATTTCATTCATCCATAGCTCATTTTGATATCGATCTATAGACCTTTTCCAATGATTTTGGGAGTATATGTTTGGTATAGATTGTTTCATTTGGTGATTGATCACCATTTTAGTTGGTTTAAATCTCTTCGGGGTGGGTAAGACTTTATGCGTCTTCATTTATTTGATCATGGTACCACCACTTCATTGTGTTATTATATCAGTTGAACCACAATGATGTTTCTTCTTCTTTACTTTTAGATATATTGTGTGATCTTGTTCTAGGGACCATTCTTTTGTTGGTTATGATCTGGCGGGTGTATGTTCTTGAGGTATGTGTTGATTCCTCTTCTACACTAATTCTTTTCATAAATTTAGTAAATTATAAGATGTGTAGGTTTGTTTTAGGGCCTCAATTGTTGTTTTTCTATATTTTATTGTTGGTGTATCCCTTTTTAGGCATGAGAAACCCTAGTTTTTTGGGAGGTGGTTCCACCTCTAGCATGTGTTAGTGAACTAAATTGATTATTTTTTGTTAAATTGTTTTATTAAATTAAATGACATGATATGATTTATTTGTTTTGTGTTTGTGAAAGTGGGTATTTATCAAATGTGGATTCCACTAGTTTTGGTTAACTGAAAGGGGTTTTCATAGAATTGTGAAATGGTTTTGTGAAATGGTTTTCATAGGATGAAAATAGTGAAAACGGGTTGATGAATTGATTTAGAAAATAGATCACATGTGATGCCTTGGGTACTTAGGTGTAATGTATAGTAGTAGGTATCATCCACTATTGTGGGGTTATCTCATGGGAATTTCCTCTACTCTATAGTCTTGTCTTTATAGGGACTTATTAGGCATGTTGGGAGGTTGTATTGATAGGGTGATCCTATACTCTATAAAATCAATTCATATGTATAGTGTATTTTTACGTTTATGATTTTATATTGTAGGTATGAGTTACCTAGTTAACCTGATCTAGCATGATCCCCAGTGTGATGATACCTATGCTTTTATTTTCGAAAGTACTATTTTGTTGTACTTTCATAGACATGATATGAGGCATGAAACATGTGTTTTTTGACATGATATATATACTGTAATATATATATATATATATGTAAATATTTTAAATTGATTTAAATAGATTATTTAGAAATGTGGGAAAAGGGGAAATTAAACTCTTTTTTAATGCTTTTGATATAAAATCTATTAAACTGTTATCATGCCTTATTTTATTTAAAGTTGGGTATTCTTGGAATATAGTTCAGAGAGTTGATATGGAACAAATGGGTGAGACCCTTGTAGGCATGTTAGCTCACACCCTATATACCCCTTCAGATGTTTATATAACTAGTTATATATTTTGATGCAGGAAAATACATGGCACTAATACGAGGTGACAAGGTTTTTTGTTCACTAAGATTTGTAGACAGTGGTGAGCTGGTAAGAGTTTTCCCTCACTATCACGTGGAGTAGTAATTTTTCCTATTTTTTTGGTCTATTATGGTTGGAATTGTACTTGGAGATTTATTATACTCTCAAGTTGTTGGCTTTAACTGTTTGATTTCAAATATGGAAAACATTTATCTTTCAACTATTTTCTATTGGTATATATATTTTCCATGATGTTGATCTAGGTTGGGTCATATCATTACCTTTGGTTGTTTTTTGATTCCTGGGTTCTAGTCGCCAGCCTGTGGGGATCAGAACACCATTCAGGTATGTGGAAAATTCTTTCTGTGTACCAGATTGAGAGGGCATTTAGGTTGGGTTCTTCATAGTCCAGGCAGAAGATAAAAGGGATGAATAAATCAAATAAATATGATGGTAATAAAATAATGTTTTTATTTTTTAAGGTTTGTTGTATAAATCCCATTGGGGAATTCTTAATGATGTCTGGTAAGTGATTATAATGTGGTAAATATGGTCATATGGATCATAATTGTAATGAAATATTTTTTGGTAGGGATACAAGCAATTTTTATAAATAGGAATTTTTATTTTTTAAATGTAATTAGATGTGTCATTTTTTACATAGGTGTTTATATAAGAACCCAAATATTGGAAAATTTCTAGACTATAAGCCAAAAGGTGTGGTGAAATCCTTTGTAACCACTTCAACAGATGTTGGTCCATCAATTAAAGTGGTATCAAGTACATTTCTTGATTATTTTAATTATGATAATATCTTTTTTGATTTAAGGATTACAAATTCTTTTATTTTTGAGAAATTTTCTTGTAAATTGTAAATTCCACCTCAATAAATGAATCCAAAACATCTGGTAAAAACATATGGGAAGAAATAAGGGAAAATGAAATTATAAAAATCATTTTTCCATTTTTTTGGAAATAAATTACCTGAAAAAATTATTTTCTTTCCACTAGTAAAGTTTTATTTTATTTTATATATGAATTGGATATCTATTTATTATGGTAATATAGATTTTAAATATAAATAATTTTTTTTCATAAAGAGTTTCAAATTGTATACAATAATGAACCAATACATTTGATAACATATCAAGAATTCAAGAATTTGTTAAATGATGAAAATGGAAGTTATCTGTAACATATTGTTGAAAATAAGGGAAGTATTTAGATTAATTATGTTTTAATAGTAAAAGAATACCTAAATATATTTACTCGTGAGTTTACTGGAGTTATACTTGATGCGGAAGTTGAATTTACTATTGACATAGTTCCTGATGCTAAGCCAATTTTAAAATCTCTTATCAAATGGAACAAGTAGAACTTCTATTTGTTAAAAATTTGTTGTAAGAGTTTTTTGATAAAGGTCTCATTTATCCTAAAACATCATCATGGGGCGATCCTATCTTATTTTTTAAAAATAAAGAGGGATCCATGGGGGTTTTCATTGATTATATTTATTTGAATAACATTACAAATAAAAATAAGCATTCACTGCCTCATATCAATGATTTTTTTGATCTGCTCTAGAAATATCTATTTTTCTCAATGGTTGACCTAATATATAGGTACTATCAAATGATGGTGAAGGATGATAAAATTAAATAAAAACACCATTATATAATTGATACATGTATTATGATTTTGTGGTTATAACCTTTCTGATGAAAAAAATCCTTGGTAGTATTTATGGATCTAATGATTAAAATATTCAATAAATATTTGGATATGTTTGGGATTTTATATCTATGATATCATAATTTATTAAAAAATTAATGAGGATCATGAAAAAAATATAAAGATTGTTTTGAAAACCATAAAATAAAATATGTTATATAAAATATTTAGAAAATGTGATTTTTGGTTATAAAAAATTTCATTCCTCATAAACATCATAAATAATGATGGTATAATCGTTGATCTCTCTAAAAATAAATTGGTGTATGAATGTCCAATACCAAAAATATTTATTGAGATTCATAGTTTCTTGGATTAATAGGATATTATTGGTGATTTTTTGAAGAATTTTGTAGAATATATTTCCCACTAACTAATTTAACATGAAAGGTAGGTAGGTTCATTTAGATAAAATAATATGATGACTATTTCAATGATCTAAAAATAAGATTGGTGAATGATACAGTTTTGTCCCTTACCTCAAGAAATGTTGTCACGAACCAGCCTAGGTACCCTTGTAACTCGATAACCAAGATGGATCTTATATAGATCAAAGGGTATTCATAATCCCCATGGGTTAGAGACTTGTACCTGACAACGTAAAACATTCAAGTGGGAATGAATTTTCCACAAATCATAACTAAATAAAAATGAAACAATACAATATGAATATAAAAATAAGATCTACTAGGAATAATGTACCAGGATAAAAAAGGTATAAAAGACCAAAACACTAGAACCCAAGTACAAAAATAGAAGAAAAACACCCCAAGTACCTAAGTATATAACTCACTATGTCCAAATCTCAATAACTAGATCTACCTCAAAGTGATCCTTTCCAATTGCTCAAACCTATAATAAGGTAATCCACAAACACCTGAAGGAAAAAGTAGGGTGTGAGTTAAATAGCCCAGTAATATCTCACCAAGGATTCCATAACATTTTCAAAATAAAGATTAACCAAATTATTGATTGTAATTTTAAAAAAAATAGGATTGAAATTTTAAAGAATATTTAAAAATTTAATCCATACTATTCAAATGATGAAAAAATAATTTTAGAAAAGGCTTTATTAGTGATGGATTTTTTATAAGAAAAGGGATTAAATAAAACAGTAATATAAAATAGTTTATGTAAAATCATTAGTTATGTAAAGCAATTCAAACAACATTGGCATACATTTATATCTCAGATATAAATAACAAGCGAGAAATGTGGTCATCTTCTAAATAGTTATGATAGTATTTCTTGTTATAAGATTCCACAATATCTAAGTGATCTATGAAAAATGTGTATAAAATATTCCCTATAACACTAGCCAAAGGTGATCCTTTACTAACCTATTAGGGTTATGACCCACTACATGTACGTTTTAGAACGCTATAATATCATAGAGTGTGTACACATAACTCACGAACTAACCAAGGATTTAATGTTCTCTTAAACAATAAATGATGGGAAATTTATTTTAAGATTACTTAAAATACAATTAAATCTCGTTCTTCTAATTAAATATGAATTTTATATTTAAACCAAAATTGATATTAATATAAAAACATGCCTCTATCACAAGATAAAACTATTTGGTTACTACAAAAAAAATTTAAGCAATTTTCACTTATTTGAAATCTATTCAAAAGAAATTCCATCCATTTAAAAATTAATTTCACAATTAAATTCCAAAATCTAATTGAAATCATTTCAATAAAATCTATAATTTATATTAAACAATTTAAATTAAAAAATTTATATAGACACCCCCAATTCAATCAGATTGGGGTTTTCCCCAAATTATGTGCCAAAACTATTTTAAATATCCCAATACATTGGAATTGGGATTTATCAAATAAGTTTAAAGAAATTTAATGAAATTTAATTTAAATAAACAATTTAAATAAATTAATCAATTCAAGTTTAATCAATTTGGCTAAACAGAACAGAACCACCAACCTTCTTCCTAAAACACAACACTTGCAACGACACCCATAAATGAGAACGAAGGTGAATAAGATCTTGAAACACAACCTAGAATGAGATTCGGCACCATAGGGACCGAATCAATCAATTTAAGGTTGATCCATTGAAAACCAAAGAGGGTAGAAAGATAAAAAGTCATGGAATGAGGAAGAATGATTACTCGAGTATCACACCGCAAGTGCAACAATGGTCGGAGGTCGAACGAGATGATCCAAAAGGTTTGGAAGGCTCTAGGTTCACTTGTAAAAAGCCTTGGGACCAGGGAGAATAAACCCGAGAGGAGCCAAAAGGAATGAACCTCCACACTGCAAATTAAGAAAAACACATTCGGAGTATTACCCAATGTGTAATATCAATACACATCTTGGAAGTGTTGAGTTTTATAACCATTAAAACATGAAATGTTTTATATTAATATCCAACAATCCATGTTAAAAACTGATCTATAAAATATTCCTGAAATGAAAAGTTTTTTCACGAAATTTCTGTTCACTATGTGTATCCTTTCACGAATTGCATCCCAAAACCATTACACAGGGTGTAACCTTGTTACATGACGTGTAATCCTCTAGAAGTCTGTAGAAAACCCTGGTAAAAGTAGAAAAAATCCAACAATTTTTGGACTTCACCATAACCACTATCCTCCCAATTCCTTCTCAACCCTATCCAGTTTATGAAAAGAAAAAATCTTTGAGAAGTTTAAATATGTACCTATCAAATCAATAATAGGATGTTACAAATGTTGAATTTATCATACACAATAATTCTTCATTAAAAGGACTTGGTTAATTCCTAACACAGAATGATTAGTTAATTTCTAATGCATCATGTTAATTAAAACCACATGAGAAAAAGTATTTTTCAGATCCCCTTGAACTTGAAGATATAATGTTTTCTTTAAACAATTAGTGAAATGATTTATATGGATCGATGTGTGAAATATATACTGATCCTAAATGTTTGAAGTATATATTCACCCATAAATAGTTGAACATGATATAGAGGAGATGACTGGAGTTGATAAAGGATTATGAATGTATAATTAATTATCATACTTGAAAATAAAAACATTAGTTGATGATTTGAGATGGCCAATTAACCATGTTACATTAAGAACATGATATTTTTGTTAATTATTTTATGAATGTTGGCTTAAAAGTTGTGGATGTTGGAACTTCCTCAAAAATTTTCAGGTCTCTATAAAATTTTATTAATCATAAATAGTTATGAAAGCTCAAAAGGAAGAATTTGAGTAATAGGAAAAGGTAGAATGTGTTAATAAGGGTAATTGAACTAAATTTAATGTTGAAAAAAAGGTTTTTTGAGATTTTTAAAGACATTATGTGGGCCATTTGTTTCTCAATTTGATAGATAAATATTTTTTGAAGGTCATAATTCCCTATTTTCTATTCATACTAGAACCACTAATATGTATAGATACCTTTAGAAGTATTATTGGTGGTATGAAATGAAAAGAGACATTGCTGACTTTGCCTTGAAAATTTTGACATATCAATAGGTAAAAATAGAATAAAAATTACTAAAGGGGATTCATGAGGCTTTTCTAGTTTCATTGTGGAAATGAGAAAATATTTCAATGGACTTTATGATGGGATTTCTAAAGACATTGTGGGGTAATAATGCGATTCAGGTTATTATTGATTGATTAACTAATTTTTAACATGTACTTCCCACTTGAGATACTATATCTTTGGGTAAAATTTTATGGATTTATATCAAGGAGATAGTCAGGTTACATTTAATTACTCTCTATATTTTAATAGATCATGATCTCAGGTTCACATAATTTTTTTGGAAATGACTTCATCTGTTAAAGAGAACTGAATTAAATTTACTCAAAATTTTTATATTGATTTTGATTGATAGTCCAAGAAAACAATTATGACCTTGGATGTCATTATTAGTTCATGTTACATGGATTTACTAGTAATTTGGGATCAATATCATTCTTTATTTTATTATCCATGTAATAACAACTTTCATTCTAGTAAACATATGGAACCGTTAAAATCATTATATGGAAAACAGTGTTGGACCATGCTTTTTGGTTGAAGTTTGAAAAGGGAATTTGATGAGATTATAATTATAATAGGAAATTGTTGATAAGGTGGTGTTAATTCAGAAACATAGGGGTACATATCAGATTAGGAAGAAAATTAATATGGTTAAATAGAGGAAAAACATTCTTTCAAGGTAGGTGATTATGTTTTTCTTAAAGAATATACATTGAAAAGTGTTTTATTTTATGGAAAAAGGATGATTCTAGGTCCATGGTCTATTAGACCATATGAAATCTTAGAGAATTTTGGATCAGTTTCTTATAGAGTAGCCTTGCCTTTAGGTTTATCCCATGTACCCAATTTTATTCATGTCTCGATGTTAAGAAGGTATGTTCCAGATTCATCTCATTTTTTGGTCCTTGTATTAGTTCCATTGGAAAATAATCATTATTATGAGGAATATCCTTTTAAGATTCTTGATCAAATAGATCAAGTATTTTTTGAACATGTTAATTCACCAAGTTAATGTTTTTTGGGGAAACTATATTGTTAAAGTGTCAACATGAGAATATGAAAATGCTATAAGGGAGAGATATCCCCACTTGTTTATAATATAGATAAAATTATGAGTAATTTTTTTTAAACATGGGGAAGGATGTAAGATCCTGATAAATTTATATATAAAATACTTTCATATATTTATTATTTAATTAAAAAATATTATACAATTTTTTAGTCAAAAGAAAAAAGATTTAATTTAAAAAAATTTGATTTTCAGACATTATAGAGTTTTATTAAAATTATTGGTTTCAAAATAATAGAATTTTAATTTGAAAAAATGAATTTCATTTTTTAATTCATCATTTTAAAATTACCTTTGTATTTTTTTTGATAATTTTATGAAAATATTTATTTTTCAATGAATAGTGGACAATTTAGATTTTTATTGAAAAATGAATTTTATTTTTATGTATTTAAAAATCAATTTAAATTTTGGATTAGTTTTAAAATTTAGTTAGTTAACTTTGAGTAAAAAAATCCAATTATAGTCTTTTCAATGAATTTAATATTTAATTTTTTATAAAAACTTTTTTATACTTAAAATGTGTTTTTCTAAAAAATCATTTTTCATCGCATTTTTCAAGTTTAATATTAAATTAAAATCTAAAACTTATATGTTTTTAATATTTAAAAATGACTTCCATATTCAGAATCTGGGGCCTAAATTTGTTAGATAGTTCACTTTTATTTTTTATCAATATAAATAGTATCCTTAGTAATTTTGTTACCACAACAATGGGTAAATTGATTAATTAAAGATGAAAATTAAATGATATATACAATAAAATGACCCTAAGAATTGCATTAATTTTATTGGATGAGTCTATTTCGTCCATAATCATCCATGTTTTGGTTATATGTCCTTTTTATCATTTGGATGGGATTATGACCATTATAATATTTTATTTAATGAAAATTCAAAAATTTCACACATTTATTTCTAATAACTATAATATTTTTAAGATGGGGATAACCAGTGGATATGTTTAGTTATAAATATCATTTTTCAATATAAATTATTTTTATTGATCATGTTATTTTTTTATTTTCAGTGAATATATATTTCTCTTAAATATTTACACAACGCTGGGATAATAATTATTCAATTAATGGGAAAATAAAGTAAATAATTTTAAACAAATTGAAATTAGTATAATTTTAAAGGCTTAATGTGACCCATGAAATTTATAGATATATATAATATTTTATGGATGTATTAAAATATTTCATTTGAATTTATTTTTTTGTATTGAGGTTATATATGGAAATGTAAATGAATAGTTCTAAAATTGACATTATTGATGTTTTTTAGAAATAATATTCTACTTAATGATATAAAATTAATAAGAATCTTATATTTACCCAAGTTTTTATGATATGGTTGGAAATATAAAACATGGTCCATTTATGGACTGTTTTCTTGTTTATATTAACTATCATGACCCTTAAAGATTAAAAAACATTATTATCGTAGTAAGTGTGAAAAGGTTTAATGGGGTCTTAAAAAATGGTAAGGGTAAAAATGTGATCCAAACATGTCCACGTTTTATTTTATGATATTATTTTGACAAATCCCCATATTATATTCAAATATAGTCAATTTTGATCCATTTTTACATCATGATTAATTTATATTAATTTAATATTTTTTTAAAATTCCAATAGTGACCCTCCCCTGTCTTATAAAAGGGCCCCAATTCTTCTCATTTAATAACACTTCAAATCCCATTTATTTCATCAAACATATACCAAAACCCCTTAATAAAATATATACCCATGTTTGGGAAGACTTATTTTTGGCATAATAGAAATCATAGAGAACGGAAGGTGATTGGAAAAAGCAATTCTCCAAATAAGATGTATAGTTTTTAACTAGGTGTTTTAGTTTTAGTTTTTTCTTCCAATTCCATTTAATCATATTAAAAAATGATAAAATAATATCACAATTATCCTCCATATACTGGGATGGTATTATGTAAATTTTATAACCTATATCCATCTCCCCTTCAATCAAATGAAAAATGAAACTGTCTTTCATGGGTATGGAAGAATACCGCCTCATGAACGGATGCAATTATTTTTCCATAACTACCTCACACATATAGTTATAATAATAGAAATAATTTTTAAATATTACATTAATGAAATATTTATTATTATTAAAATATAATTTATCATTTAATTTATTATATTTCCATTCACTTAAAAATTATATGGTCGTTCATGTGTACATGTGGACTACTATCTCCATAAAGTGATATGACTTGTTTTTAATCACCACACCACATGGATGATATATAAAAGTATATTTAAATAATTAATATGATATTTAATATTTTATTATTATTACATAACTAGAAAATAATACTTACCATATTTTCATAATGATCACTGAAAAATGGAACCATTACTCATGTGTACGTACGACCTACCATCTCCATGATTATAATATAGCCCATTTTTTATAATGATATCTAACTATTGGATAAAAAATTATAAATGATGTATAAAAATGTTAATAATTTCATGATTATTAATCTTTATATGTTGGGATAATATACTATTTGGCCACAGTCAACATAATGAGGTCATTTTCGACTTATGAATAGAATATCGTCAAAACATATGATGTGAACATAAATTATTAAGTAATTTTAATCAGATGGTAATAATTTAGATAAAGGAATAATAAACATGAAAATTTTTCTCAATAAAGTAACTAATTAAAATAATTTTATTATTCTGGAAGATAAATAATTTTCATAATGAGTTAGACTCAAGGTAAGTGGATTTATTTTTAAAATTGTTCTTTTATAGTTTCCCTTTGAACTCTATTTTTCTTCCATATCCATATTTTGGAAATTATTTTATCAATGTATTTATATATATAAGTTAATTATAAAGGAAATTTTATTTTTCTTTTGAAAATTTTAATATATTTTCAAAAGTAATATTTTTAAATGATAGTCCGAATTCTTTATAAAATGATAAAATAAATGTTCTATTTTAATGTATACGGTGATAAATACCTTTCCCACCACCATAAATGTTATTGGATTACTGGATTTCATTACAAGATTTCACGTTCTCCTAAAATAAAGAACCCTCCTTCTGTATGTTTTGGTTATTTTCAAAAATAGGTTTAAAATAGAATGGGTATAACACTATTTGAAAACAATTTTATATAGGTCAAAATAAAATTTTATGATGCAATATTTTATATATTATGTTATATTTATTTGAAATTTTTTTTGTTGATTTGTGGTTCCATTATAAACCAAGGGGTTGAGAGCATTATAGTTCTCTAATTCATTGGGTAAAGGGAAAGAGTTAACAAATTAGTTTTCTCCTTAGAGATTATGAGAATATACTATAATGGTTATACCCATTTTAACCCAGATATTTATTTTTCATTTAACAATTATTTTTAATCTATGTGTAACTTTGATATTTATCCCATTTGGAAGAGTGATATGAAAATTATTTCCTAAGTGAAATATATATTTTATCTATTTTTATTATGGGTTTTTACAAGAATCTAATGATTTCTCAAGGTAAGATATTGATATTATGTTTAAGGTAAAGTATACACTACCTTTAAGGTTAAAATTTATAACCTTTTTAAAAAAATTATGATGAGTTTTTTATGATTTCAAAGAAAAGTTATGAGTTTATTTTTCCTTTAATATTTATTAGGACTTTTTATAAAAATATTTAGTGAGATAAGGTGATTTGTTTGATAAAAAATGTTTAATTTGAGGTTACATATTATTTGGAAAAATAGAACTTTTTATAAGTATTCCCAGACAAATGGTTTCTTTTTTTCTTTTATGCCCCTTACTAATACTTTTGTACTCATTAAACATTTAAAAAAAATTCATTGGGTTTACGGATGGGTATGGTTAAAGAATAAGTCATGTTGAGTGTTATGAATGTTTCTCATTAAAATAAAATGTGTTTCATTTTAAAAGTTTTGTATTATTTGGAAAATGGATACTGATTAGAAGTTCCCACTTTATATATATTTATAGGTTTGTTATGTAAGTGTTATGACCTAAATCTCTAAAACTCTAAACCTAAAATATCTTTGGGAATATAAGAATGTGAATCCTAGTTTAATATCTGTAGAATATGTAATGCTTAATGACATGTCCTTAGAGTATTGTTCCCCCAATAATATGTATATATCATCATTGATTATTTATTTATTTATTTATATAATCATTTATTTATTATTTATTAATTATTTAATTATTATTTAATTATAATTTATTTATCACTTACCATTTATCATTTTTCAAACATAATTTATTTATTTATTATCTATTTATTATTTATTATTTATTATTTAGTATTTTTTTTGTTAACTTAGTTATTATTTATTTTTGAAATTAATCATATCTATTTATTTATAATAAATAAATAATAAATAATAAATAATAATCAACAATCAATAATCAATAATCAATAATAAATAAATAATAATAATAAATAATAAATAATAAATAATAAATAATAATTAATAAATAAATACATGCATGAATATGTATTTACAAATATTTTTATGTATATATATTTATATTAATGTTTTTTTATCACAACACAAAGAGTTTTTTGGAGCTGTAAATTACGTTTATGATAAAAATGAGGTAAGAGGTTTGAATCAAAAAATATAAATTTTAACATCCAAACCCGGATTCCACTAAACAAGTACTCCGAGACGGTTCTCCATAAGGCCTCAAGCATGCCTCCCCGTACGCCAGAGGCTGCCAACTATAAGCGGGGGCCTAGGGTGTGATATTGGGGAGACTATCCCTAAAACCGGAGAAAGATAAAAATGGAAAGAACTATGTATCATATAAAATTGGAAGTAAATAGAGTCCGGAAGCAGTAATCAACTGAAATAGAAAGTTGTAGTAGAAAAATTCTATAAAAATCTCGAACAACTATGCAATAAAATACAACACTGGTCACTCATTGGTCCAACCATACAGATACAATAATACAAAATTAACTGAAAGTAAAAGTACAGGGCTCTGTTACTAACTTCGAGCCAACCCACGTACCCGATCTCAATACACTATTAAACTACAGCAGCCCAATTAATAAAACCTATTGAGTAGCTCTGCTTGATCATTAAACACTGGGCCTCATCCCCATCCACCATGAAACTTGTGCTCAACCTAAAAAGCAGATATAACGTCTACACGTACACCGAGGTGAAGGTGTAGGGTGTGAAATAATCTCAACAGGACACCCTGACAAGCAAACTATTACTATACTAGTAAAGTGAAAGCAAAGCCATCATGATCAACCTAACTGAGACAAACCCCAAAGGTTTTAAAAACCAAACGTGAAACCATAGTCAATCTCAGGGTTCGTAATCCCTATCCACTGGGAAAGTTACACCATGGATTTCCATAACTATATACATACAAATGTATAGTCCCATATATACATGTATACATTGATATGAATATTCATTGGTATGTTAATAAAATAAGAATAAACCACAACATCAGTTGATCCTTGTGTCCATAGTCCTGATTTCCTAGAAATCCTATACAAGGGCATTGATCTGGACATCATGTCACTCAATCCATGTATAATTAAGTCGATATATGGGTCCATAATACAATTTAAATGTACTTCCTTTGGCCAATTCTAGAATTATAACTTTGAGAAATCTACGTCACCATAGGGGGATTCTCATCCTACACCTAGAATCACACTTACTCACCTGCAATAAAAAAATAAGATACCACATAACGATAGTCAATCATGTAAATAAGGATACAGTATACCGATGATAAATCTTGTAAAAGGTTACTCATTGGAAAACAAAGATCATAAGTTTATGAATCTTACTGAGACTCAGAAAACCTTGCACAATTGTTACATTATTCAGACTAACCCATAGACATAGAAAAACATCACCCAATAGCATATCATCAATCAATCTGGGTCAAAACCGAGTATATATGCATTTCAGCATGTTATAGGGTCAAAAACTAGTATATAATAATTTCATCTTGTATCAGGGCCAAGATTGGTGTGTAATAATTTCAGCATGTATTAGCGAAAAGCCGAGTTTATAAGCATTTCAGCATGTTTCAGGGTAAAACCTTGTATATAAGAATTTTAGCATGTTTTAGGGCCATGACTAGTGTATAAGTATTTCAACATGTTTTAGGGATAATCCTAGTGTATAAGAATTTCATAATATTTCAGGGCCAAGCCCGATGTATAAGCATTTCAGCAAAGAAATCAACAAATGTAAATTACACTATTACATGGTTTTCAATAATCAACTAACATGTGCAAGACATTTATATAAAAAATTTCATCAAGTAAGGCTTAACATCTAGATACATGGAAGCACCTCTGGTCATTATATATATATATATATATATATATATATATATATCTGTTACAATATATATATATATAGGCTCAATAGCTAACTCCCAGGTAATACATCTGGGTACTAGTAAAATATCAGAAATAACATGACTCAGAAGTTGGATACCCGGAAAGCACGTATGGCATCCCAATAAGAAAAACAGATACCATGAAGATCATCTAGGCATCCCATTATAAAGGAAGACACCTCACATCAGGCTCGATAACCACAAACTAAGAAGAACCTATTATGAACATCACTGCATCATTAATAAACAAGTGATACTTTACAAAGAGTGAGGGTGGACCGAACACCCAACACAAAAATACAGTCACAACCCCATGGGATTACTAGTTTAACACCAATTCTAAGTGACACACGAATACCATATCTACCCATAACCAACATTCAATTTAGGGTTGGTCAAACCACAGGCCCCCACTGGGTCCCTTAAGTCAAACACAATGAGGAATCCTACATGAGATTCTCTAGGTAAACACAATATAAGGAATCCAATACAGGATCCTTAGAAAAAAAGAAGACAATAATCCTACATGGTATCCTCTAAAAATGAAAAATAAATGCATCCTACAATAGGAATCCTATCAAAGGAAAATAGGTGAGAGATCCTACAAGGGACTCTCTATATCAACACATATTAAAAGGCATCCCTCAAGATATATTTGGAAGAATCTAGTCTCACAACCTCGTAGGATAGAGGATAATATCCCACAAGGTTAATTTCCTGAAAATAATTGTTCACATGAGATATCTTACACCTCAACTTAGAACAAATGTCTCAAATAGGTTTTTAAAAACACCCAACCTATCATCCACGCCAAGTCTCACTCTCAGGTGACAACTTAACTTGATTACTGGAGGAAGAACCACTCCATTTTGGTAGAAACCCCCAAAAACCCATTTATATGACCTCTAAATTTCAATAGGATTCCACCATTGAGATCTATGAAAAAAACACTCAGGATGGACTACTCACACCCCCAATTATCTTCTCTCGGGCACAAAATGTCCCAAAACTCTAAGCCAGAAAAATCACATGGTGTGTAATTTAGATTATATAGTGTGTAATCTTATCCCTCCTCCAAGTTGTGTACTTATACATGGATAGAGAAACATGGTGTTTGTATGTGTAAAATTACATGAACTGTTCTTCAATGTCCACTACATGTACTATCAAAAAACCAAAAACCAATTTTCTTTCTCACACGGATAGACACACAACAATGTACCACCACCCGACATATACTCAGAGTACACGGAATGTACTGAAGAAAACTTCTTCTTACCCAAACAAGAATAACACATAAGGCGTTCCCCAGGAACCCACACTGTGTATCATAGGTTTCCCGATGTGAAAACCCTCAGATCTCCCAAAACCCCTGTTTCTCCCCAAAAACAATAGATATGGCCTTAAAAGGAAAAAATAAAGCATAAACTCTCTTTAATAAATTTAAAAAACTTTTTTAAAGAGAATCTATGGTGAATATGTAAATGGGACTACCTTTGGGTAGAAACTACCGAAGCATCATTTGATTTCACCATCCAGAATCGTCATACGCCGTATCAACGTGTCGTGAGCTTTTCAATGGAATCATTCTTCACTTACTTCTATACCTCACAATAAATATCCATTTTTCTCTTAGTTCGTGGTCATGGAGAATCACACATGGGGAATGAAAAATGAGGATGAGGAAATAAGAGGAAGGAAATTAAAAGAATAAAAAAAATAATGAAAAGAAGAAAAAAAGAAAGAAAAGAAATGTGGGCTTGGGCTGACCCCGACACCTGAATCGAGTTTATGCCTCACCTATGAAAAACTCCCCATTTCAGAATCAAATATAGAGATGGAATCTCAATCCAATGTTCCATGAAAAATTAATTCCCAAATAAACCTTCACGAATAATTTAATATTTAATTTCATAATGTTAAATATTAATTTTTCTGCTAAAATTAGAATAGCTAGATTTCCAAAAAAACTCATGTCCTAGGGTAAAAAACCTATTATGGGACCAAAAAAGTGGTCATAAAAAATTACTTGAGCTCATATTCTAGGGGGAAAAGCAATTTAAACCTTTATAATCATGTGAAAGAAAACATTCAAACTTCTTATCAAAACTATAGTTCAGAAAAACACAGGTCCTTTCAAACTCCCCCCATAAACCTTCTCATCCCCGAGAAGCCTGGATAAATGACCAGTAGCCATGCTCCCATCTTGAGAATATACAAAACCTATCTATCTAGACTATGCATCGACCAACCTCATAGAGTTAAATACTACCTTCAACATGAAAGACATTCAACTATGACTGATATGATACTCCTCACCATAAACGTACCCTTATCATCATCGTAAAATAAATCTATGTGCTCAAAATCCCACTGGAAAATAGAAATAGATAACAAGGGAAACCAACCTCATATGGCCAATGGTTCACTCCCCACCATATGGATTACCTTACACTGATCTTTGAGCGCAAACTTAATAGGGTTCTCTCTTACTCACCAGGGAAGACATAAAGAAGAAAAATAAAAAGAGCTCCATCTAGAGATGACGCTCTATCAGTATACTCAAGAATACTAAAGATTGCACAAGATCATCTCTAAAAAAGAGTACACTAAGATTGTACAAAAATTCATGTAGGGATATCTCTCCGAGCCACTGTCACATCCTATAGACCTGACTAGGATTCAGCCATGTTTCAACCATCTCATGGGACTCGATTCATTCCACGATATCAACTCTACTATGAAGGGACATGTCAAACCCACTACTAGGGTCTAAACCCACAGCGAGTCTTGAAAACCATTGGTCCTCAGCACAAACCCATCCACTAACTAATTTAATATGATGCACAACCATCATGTATATTAACTACCTAGCACGTACCAATGAAAACTTCCCAATCGTGAGAATCTACCCATGCTCTAACTACATTAGTAATAGTGGAAATATTAGTCAACCAGGCCAGGAACCTAAACAATCCCTCCCATTGATGCCAGTCTAAAAAATAATTAACCTGATCTCCCTCAATCAAAATATGAAGGTATAAACATGCCCATAATGAAAAAATGAGAACCTAACATGCCTCAATCATAAAACGAGTGTAAACCAATCTCATATAAAGAAATCAATCAAAAAATGGGCTAACCTCTCTCAAAAAAATTTCCCTAGAAATAAACAGACATCGACCACCAAGGGTTCCGGTAAAACCTAGGTGTCTCTAGGTCTCCCACCTAGACCTATAGAAAAAGTCTCACAACTGGGTCACAAGGTCCAACCACCTCGCCCAAAATATCCCAAACCTCTTTAAATAAGTTAAATATCATAGAGAATGAAAATGATCAAAATAGAAAACAAAACCTATTCATGATCATCTCTAAGAATCTAGAGAAGTAACTGCTCCTGGGAGGTCACAACCCAAGAAAAAGTGAAAATGAACTGACACTCATTGGGTGTCCGTATATGCAAATACCCCTAAAGGTGCAGTTCACTAGAAAATTCCTAGTACCTATAGGAATTTGAATAAATTATCCATCTAGATAACCATGAACTAAGAATCAACACCCACAAAGGGTCACAAAAAAAGGAATCACAAGCCACATTGACCAACTAGGGTTACTGCACCTTCCGTACATGAATACTAAGTCATCATTATCGTAACAAAAATTCCATGATGTAGATCCACATAACCTGCCATTAGAGTAAAAAGTATGTGCAAATAGACCCAAAAATCTTAGTCGTTAGTAAAAATAGACACTAGAAGGCCAATATGATGTGAATACTATGTGCCTAGAATGATGCATGAGATGCCACTTATCTTACCAGACAAGAGTGAAGAAAACCATCATTGGCCTATTACCAATGGCCAAGAGATAAAGATCATTAATAAGTCATAAAATCCACACACAACATGTGAATCTCTCAAGGAGAAAATCACATAAAACTATAAAATCACTAAATCATAATAGTAATACCAATCCCTTGGAAACTAAGAATTCCTACCAAAACAGGTGTTCTCGACGCACCAGTCCAATATCCATCAAAGGATTTGACACATTATTAATACTCTGGTCTACCATATCCCAAATAGTAAACACCAGAAAAAGAAGCTCCTCTTATACAACTTTTTGACATCCCTACCTAGATTCCACTAAATCAGTGCTCCGAGCGAGTTCACCACAAGGCCTTAAGCGCACCACTTCATACACTAAAAGCTACCTACTAGAAGTGAGGGCCTAGGGTGTGATAGTGGGGAGACTATTCCATCACACCAGAGTAAGAAAACAACATAAATAAAAAAGTATCATACAAAATGGAAAGTAAATAGAGTGTGGAAGTTGTAAACAAATGGAATAGAAATATGTAATAATAAAATGCAGTAAAAATCCCAAACAGCTATGCGATATAATAAAACACTAGTCACCCACTGAGCCGACCATACAGATACATTAATAAAAAATAAATTGAATGTAAAAGTATAGGGATCCACTACTAACTCCGAGAAAACCCATGTACTCGATCTCCAGACACTATCAAATTGCAGCAACCCGATCAGTAGAACCACTCAAGTAGCTCTTGTCGATCATGCAACACTGGGCCTTAGCCATATCCACCGTGGAACACATTCTCAACCTGAAAAGTAGACATAAGGTCTTCACATATTCTGAGGTGCACGTGAAGGGGTGAGAAACAATCTTAGTAGGCCACCCCGACAAGTAACATGTAACTGTGATGCTAAAGTATATGCAAAAGAAACAAGCTCAGCCTAACTAAGAAAAAACCAAAAGGTAGTAAAACCAATTTGTGAAACCACTCTCAAACTCAGGGTCCATAATCCATGTCAATAGAAAAAGTTCCACCATGGATGTCCATAACTATATACATAAACATGTATAGTCCCATACATGGATATGAATATTCATTGGTATGTGAATCAAATAACAAGAGACCACTTTATCATTCCATCCTTAGGTACATATTTTTGATCTTCTAAACATTCTATACAAGGTCAATGAGTTGGATGTTGTGACACTCAAGTTTTCTATAATTAAGTTGATCTATGGGTCCATGATCCCATCAACATGTACCTGCTTCAGAAAATTACTGAATTATATCTCTGAGCAAGATACATCACCACATGGGGATGCTCATCCTACACCATGATTCACACACACTCGCCTCCAATCAGAAACTAGGATACCATATACCCACATTAAATACTTTGAGTAAGGATACTATATCCCGAAGGTTAATCCTGTAAAAGGTCACTAGTCATCAAATATGGAGCATAAGCTAATGAATCAAACCAAAAATCAGAAAACCTAGCCCAGTTGTCACATTTTTCAGACTCGTCCGGAGGCATAATAAAACCTCATTCGTTGGAACCTCATCAATTAATCTGGGTTGAAACCCAATATATAAAAATTTCAGCATGTTCCAGGGTCAAAACCTGGTATATAATCATTTCAGCATGTATCAAGGCCAAAAATGGTGTATAATCATATCAGAATGTATCAGGGCCATGCCAGGTGTACCATAATTTTTGTGTGTTTTGGGGTAAAATCTAGAATATAAGCATTTCAACATGCTTCAAGGAAAATCCCGCTGTATAAGAACATCATCATAAAAATAAAAACAAGTAAATTACATTATTACATGGGTTTCGACAATCAAATCCCATGACTGAATGACCCGAAGGCCGAAATGTTTATTGATTTTTGGATAAGTCCCCTTTTTAGGGCAAGGGGGGTGAACTAAGACTTAAAATACATCAAGACATTAACAAAGTTAGAGAAAATACAGGGTTTCAACCCAAAAAAACTAAAAATAAGTACTTCAACCCAGAATCAACAAAATTAAGGCACGACTCCACAAAGCACAGCTGCTCAGCAAACTGTCTCGTGCAAGAATGCACGAGCCCGATACTGATGGCAACGTCATACCCTCTCAATCAACCAAATCCGAAAAGTCCTCCACAGTGGAGATGACTAACTCTATCCTCATCTGAAGAAAAACTTGTATATTGTCCGAGATCCCCAAAAATCCAATTTCACCTCCAGAAACAATCAACTCACATGGGAAAAACATTTATATAAATAATTTCATCAGGTTAGGCTTAACATCTGGATACCTGGAATCACCTCTGATCATCCCAACAATATATATATATATATATATATATAAATGTTATAATATATATATAGGCTCAATTTCCAACACCTAGGTAATATCTCTTGGTACCAGTAAAATATCAGAAATAATATGGCTTAGAATCCAGATGCCAGGAAAGCACATCTAACATCCCAATAAGAAAACAGGATCCCCTAAAGAACATACAGGTGTACCAATAGAAAAGAAGATGCCTCAGGTCATTCTCGACAACCACCAACTAGGAATCACCTCTAGTGAACATCACTACATTAGTAATAAACAAGAGAAACATACTAAAGAGTGGGGGTGGCCAGAATGCCCAACCAAAAACTACAGTAATAGACCCAAGGGATTACTATTTCAGCATAGGTTCTAGGTGACACCCAAACAATATCTCTACCCAAAACCAATGTACAACTTAGGGTCTTTCAAACCATGGGCACCCGCTGGGTCCCTCAAGTCAAACACAAAGAGTCATCCTACTCAGGATCCTCCAGGTAAATAGGAATTAAGGCATCCTACATGGGATCCTTAGAAAAAAGGAAGGGAGGAATCCTACATGGGATTATTGAACAAATAACAATATAGGAATCCTACAATATAGATCCTCTGAAAGGAAAACATTTTTAAGATCTTACAATGGACTCCCTAGGGCATCACATATGAAAAGGTATCCTTCATTGGATCTTTGGACGCATTCGGTCGCACAACCTTGTAGGCCAGAAGAGAACGTCTCACAAAGGGAATGTACTCAAAATCATAATTCATGGGAGATATCTCATAGATAATATAATAACAAAGGTATCAACTAGGTTGGTTCGAAGAGACCACTTATCATTCATGCCAAGTCTCACTCTCAGGTGACAACTTAACTTGATAACTGGAGGAAGAACCACTCAATTTAGATAGAAACCCCAAAAAACCAATTTATATTACCTTTAAATGTAAATAGAATTCCACCATTTCAATGTACGTGAAAAAACGCTAAGGATGGACTACTCACTCACCCAATTCTGACTTCCAGGGCACAAAATACCCCAAAACTGTATGCTAGAAAGCGTACATGGAGTGTAATTTAGAGTACATTGTGTGTACTATTATACCTCCCCCTAGATGTGTACTTATACATGGCCAGAAAAACATGGGGTCTTCTTCTGTAAAAGTAAATGGCATGTACTTCAAAGTACAGGATGCGTACTGTCTAAAAACTAAAAACCCATGTTCTTTCTCACATGGGCGAACACACTACCATGTACCACCACACAGTGTGTACTAAGAGTACACAGTTTGTAATAAAGAAAAATTCTTCTTCCCTGATTAGGAAGAACACATGTCATGTTCCCCTAGAACACACGCTTTGTAACCTAGGTTTCCTAATGGGAAAACCCTCAGATCGACATAAACCCTCGTTTTCACCCCCAAAACAATAAATCTGGCTTTAAGAGACCATAAGAAAAATTAAATAGGATTTAAAAACATAAAACTAATTGTTTAAATGTGATATATGGATAAAACATAAATAGGCCTACCTTTTGGTAGAA
This sequence comes from Viscum album, assembly GCA_963277665.1. Lineage (NCBI taxonomy): Eukaryota > Viridiplantae > Streptophyta > Magnoliopsida > Santalales > Viscaceae > Viscum > Viscum album. The sequence continues at coordinate 1,136,577,796 of OY728166.1, forward strand.
ACCACTGAAGCATTATTTGATATCACTATCAACGATCGCCAAACATCGTATCGGCACGTCGAGAGATTTACAACGCTTGAATTATTTCATTCATTATATCCATCCTCCTCAATCTACATTTCTCTCTTAGGTCACGACCTTGGAGGAGAACACAATATTCTTGTGCAAGGAGGAGGAGGAATAAAGAGGAAGGGAAAGAAATGATAAAAAATAAAGAAAAGAAAAGGGGACCCGGGCCGACCCCAGCACCTGACTCGAGTTTATGCCTTGCGTAGGATAAATTCCCCATTATGGAATCAGTGGAAGTGAAAAAATTTCAATATGATGCTCTGTTTAAAAATTATGTCCCATCGAACCTGCATGAATAGTTTAATTTTTATTTTAATAATATTAAATATTAATTATTCTGTAAAAATTTGAACTACTTAGATTTGCACCAAACTCTTATCCTAGGGTAAAAACCCTATTTCAGGACCAACAAAGTGGTTAGAAAAATTATATGAGATCATCTGATAGGGTAAAAAGAGTATTTTACTCCATTCCAATATTGTGACACCAATATTTGAAATTTCTAATCAAAACTGCAGTCTGAGAAAACACAGTTCCTGACATAAATATATATGCTTTCTTTATATCGGGTTTAATAAATAAAAAAATAAAAAGTAAACGAATAATGAATAATACATAATAAATAATATTAATTTTTTTAAAAAATACTCTTATATGATTGGTGTTAGTTTTGAAAACTATCATAAAATAATTTCATAATTATTTTTTAAAAGCGTCATGAATCAATTCCCAACACAACATTCCCAAGTGGTATTGGAAACACACTACTAAATGCCAAAAAACCATTTTTAAATGACGCTTTCTTAAATTTTAAAAATAAAAGCTTAAATATTTTGTAAATCTAGTTTTACATGATGAAAAAAATATTTAAAAAATGAAAAAAAGAAATAAACATAGGAATTTTTTGTTATTTGACCATATTGAAAATATTTTCACACATTTTAAGAAACATTAATTAAACATAGAGTGTGAGACTATTTGTATTATTGAGAAAAAATTTAATTCAAATTATCATTCATCCTCATTATCTCTTACACATAAAAATATATATCAATAGTGAGAAAAAACATAATATAGAATAAATCATAAAACCTTTATGATAATCGAACTAAATATGAAAATATAGAACTCTTTTCACATCAGGATCACCATTTATTGTTTTTTTAATTAGGCCTAATTGACTAACTCAAATTCTAGCACAAGTAAGAAAAATATCAGAACAAGAAACATATTGAAAAAATTGAATTATGTTAACAAAATTGATACATAATTCTGAAATAAAATGATAATGAATTAAAAAACATGAATCATATTATATATAAATATTTAAATAATTATTCTTAGTGTCCAAAAAATACATATATCAACCCTAAAATTTTAATTTAACATTTAATATTATTATATGAAATTTATGTAACTAAAATATAGAATCTGATGTAAGGGGTTCTTAGAAAAATTCTACATAAAAATATCTACCAAGAGGATTGGAATAAATATAAAGATAGAAATTAAAATCGTTAATGTGTAGCCTATCATAAATCATATATTGGGTTTCCATTGGAAAATATTAATAGGAAAACTTTTTTTATAAACACTAAAGATAAAACCATGATGAGAATATAACAACCCTACTCTTTGTTGCACATTTAAACATACTTTATTACATAAACTTTCACTTAAGACAACTTTGAGGAGAAAGGGGTATAGTGTCTTGGAAAATTATGAATATTAAATAACAACTTAGAACATAAATCACAACAACTTTATTGAAAACATATTTTACATGACCACAACATTCATTCATACTTATCATTTCATGGGATAACATGAAGACATGTATAAAAAATGATGATCTATAAAGACTTTTAAGGGAGTAAACAAGGCATGACATGAATAATATAGTACATGTTAGGAAATAGGCATATCAATGGATCACAAGAGAAACATGATAATAAAGTAATGATATATCATGATTATCATAACATGAAAATGTGGAAATAACATTTAACTTGATATTAGTATAAACCAAGGATAATTGCACATGGTGAATGAGTAAACCCTCATTGCACTTGAAATATCATGAGTAAACCCTCTCTACACTTGAATTAGCCTATGTAAACCCTAATTGAATTTTTTTTATCATGATACTAATCTTTACAAAATGCAATGGAGCACTATTACGGTGCACCCTTTATAAACATTTCATTTCATGCATAAGTGTGCCACATGGATCATACAATATGGATTAATTAAAAATCATAATTTATTTGAGGAGTAAGAGATGTAGAATAAAAAAATGTATGTCTTAAATCATCAATTACTTGTTCACAAAGGTGAATACCCTTTATAGATAAATGGGTATGTTATTCACTTACATCATGATTTTGGCATGGGAAAATTTGGTGTAACTTCTACAGCATAATGACGTCAAATAGAAATCATAAAATGGGTTGATGAGAGAGTAAGGGGTCTCTAATAATTTAAAAATGAAATGGATAGTAAGGGGGTCGTGAAACATAATATCCAAACATATGTAATGGAATTAATATGCAGAATATAAAATAGATTCTTGAATGTAAATGAGAAGAGAGAAATAACTTACGGAATTTTGGCATTGTAACAGGTGTACATGGGAAGAATTAACAATAGAGAAAGAGGTATATAATCATTAAAAAATTAAAATGGAATTATAGGGGAGGTGATAAATCATACCCCAAAATTTTTAATAGAAAATAAAAGGGTATAACAACATAATGAAATTTGGAAAAAATGAGAAAAGAAGAAATCCTTACTTGGAAGTGTGATCTTAATGGTTTGGGAGAGGTTTGAGATAGGCTCATATGGATATTTTGGAACCTTTAAAGGATTATAAAGGGAGTAAGGAATAGGTTTTTTGTGCTCAAAAGTTTTTAAGTGAAGAGGAATGGGAGATTGAGTGGGTTTATATAGGAAATGACAGGGAATTGTTTATTATTTAGGTTTTGGACACCACATATTAAACTGATCAATAACACAAACCACACCATGATTTTTTTCAAATGGTTTTTTCCAAATTGAAGTGAAAAGCATTATTTTATAAGTAAAATTTACAAACTTATGAAAACATTAGTCTTGATTATGTGGAGGTGAGTCACACTCTCAACGAAATCATTTTAGAATTTTAAAATATTTTATAAGTCTTAAAGGGTCCACTAAGGCACCATAAAATTAATCAAAAAAAACTAAAAATCACATTATGTTTAAGATAAAACATATATTGGACGAACACACTTTTTATAGTATTTTATTACATAACTATTAGGTCATTATCATGTCATAAAACACATTATATATTTAAACAGTATTTAATTTTTACCCCAAAATTAGGATCTCTTAGAAAATTATGAAAAACTTTCCATCAGATAATTTCAACATCCTGAATCCAAAAATAATATTCAATTTATCTAAATAATTTTTTAAATATGTGAATTTTTACTTTTAAAATAAATACCGACATTTATTGAAAATTCATAGGTTTTGAAAGAAACGTCTTTCAAACCTTAATAAAAATTACAAATGTATTCATAAAACTTATATGATAATTTATATTTAATAAAAATTAATTTAGTAATAATATTTTATTAAAATATTATTTAATTCATAGATCTATAAATTTTTCAAAATATATTTCTAAATTAAATATTAACTAAAAATACGATTTGTTATTAAAAAACCATTTACAAAGTAACAATAATAAAATGAATGTATATTGTTTGTTCTATAAAAAAATGAACATTATTATAGTGATAGGTTCATGTTACATAACCCCTTACAACAACTTCATAAGATCTAAGGGTAAGGTGTGTGATGGTGATAGACACTTGGGTCGGCTCAGATAACATCACTCAGGTGGTAATATCTATTAACTTCCACTTCTTCCGTAGGTGGTTCTGTTCAAGCTTAACGAGTTGAAGCTTATCTTGGGCTTGGTCAAGAGTGAAGCCCGATGACACTACCTCCTTTATGAGCTCTGAAAAATGGGCATCATATGAAGAAATTCTACTGGATGAGGCCATCGCTTCCTTTTTCTGAGTAGATTCGATTTCTTAAAGCCCAATATTTATACTAATCATGTGATCACTATTCAACGACTATATTAGCAACAATATCATTTCATAATGGTATTTTAAAATCCAAAAACATAAAACCAAGTAAGTTCATATGTCTTATATTACAATTTTACATAATAATATATTTAATCAGATCAAGAGTAATTTTCATTAATAAAAGTTTTAGTCATTACAATCCTCCTCCCTTAAGAAATTTTTCCCTCGAAATTTCATTTTACCACACAAAAATAGATGAGGGTAACTCTACTTCATCACTTCCTCTGATTCCCACATTGCTTCTTCAAACATGTGGTTTCACCAGCACACCATTATGAGGGGCATTATCTTATTTCGTAGAACTTTTTCCCAAAAAATATATGATCTTCAATGACTTATCTTCATAGGAGAGGTAATTTTCTAATGGTACCACCTTTTAATTGAGTACATGAGATGGGTCAGGTATTTACTTCCTCAATATTGATACATGTAACACATCTTGTACTTGGGATAGGTTCAGTGGGAATGTTAATCGATATTTCACTAGTCCAATGCGATCAAGGATCTCAAAAGGGCCAATGTTCTTTGGAATAAGCTTTCCTTTCTTCCCAAATATCGTAACTCTCTTCCACGATGTTATGTGGAGGAATACCATGTCTTCAACGTCAAACTATAGGTCTCATCAATGATTATCAGCATAGCTATTTTTTCAAATTTGATCATGTTTAATGTGTAGTTGGATGGTATTAACATTCTCAACCATTTCTTCAACAATTTATGGAAATATGAGTTTTAGATCCCAAAATTCATTCCAACATACTAGTGTTCTACACCTATCCCAATAAAGTGCTTCATAAGGATCAATTTGGTTTCTTGAGTGGAAACTGTTATAGTAGTAGAACTCATCCCGGGAAATATGTTGATCACATCCACCTTTGAAGTCCACTGAGTATGCTCTCAACATTCCCTCAAGTGTTTGGATTGGCCGCCCAGATTGGCCATCAGTTTGAGGATGATAAGTCATAATGAAGTTCATCTCAGTATTCAGAGTGTGTTGGAGACTCTTCCAAAACATAAAGGTCAATCTTGGATCTCAATTGGATACAATCGATAGTGGTAATCCATGATGCCTTACCACTTCTTTGATGTATATATGTTCCATTTGATCCAATGATAAATCCTCTCAAATTAAAATGATGTTTCTAGTATTTGTAAGATGATCCACCACAACCCAGATAGAATTGTTCCATTTGAATGTCTTCAGAAGTCAGGTGACAACGTCCATGGTGATGTTATCCAATTTCCATGTTATTATAAGTAATATTTTCATCATCCCATTAGACTTATGCCTCTAAACCTTCACTTGTTGACATACTAGGCACTTTAATGTATACTAAATGATCCCCTTCTTCATGTTATCCCACCAATAATTCGCTTTAATATCTCGATACATATATGTGTTTCCTAGGTGAATGGATAAATTCTAACTATGTTTATCATCTGAAATCTAATTCTTTAACTCCATATTTGATGGAACACATAGTCTTGACCCAAATCACTCAATTTATTCTTTATTAAAATTGAACTCTGAGAATTTATCTTTTCTGATAGTTTCCACTTTCTTCTGAATTCCTATATAATCCTTTTGATCATCCTTTAACCTTTCCAAAAGATATGGTTGAGAAATCATTTGTGAAAGGATTTATAATGTTCCATTCATTATGATTCTCATGTACATCTTCATCAAATATAAGAAGATTGGATTATTTTTAATTATCATCAATGATAGAATCACTAGGTCTATTCTATTTAGATCATTCACCACCTTGTTTGTTTTTCCAGGGTGGTAATGGATTGAACAGTCATAGTTTTTTATTAGCTCTAACCATCTTCATTGGTGCATATTAAACTCTTTCTATGTGAATATATACTTAAAGATTTTTTGATATGTATATATTTCACACTTCTCCCCAAAGTGGTAATGCCTCCAAATTTTCAATGAAAATATTACTATATCCAACTCTAGATCATGTGTTGGATAGTTTTTCTCAAGAAATTTCAATTTCCTTGAATCATAGGAAATAAATCTGTCATTTTTCCTCAACACACAGCCCATGCCCTTATTTGAAGCATCACTGAATACCACAAAATATTCTCCACTTGTTAGTAGTGTGAGCACGAGTGCAGTGATAAGCCTCTTTTTTAACTCCATGAATCTATCTCGAATTAATCAATCCAAGAAAACTTGACTCCCTTTAGGGTTAACTTGCTAAGAGGGTTGGAAAATCATGATAAATTTCTAAAAAATAGGAGATAATATCCAAATAAACTCTGGAATCAATGGATAATTATCACCAATGTTGTCCTTGGTCATCCCTCAAAAGCAGATATCCTAGAGGGATCCATAGATATCCCATTTATTTTGATGATATGACCAAATAATTAGACTTCCTTCAACCAGAACTCAAACTAATGTACTTTTCTTAGACATTCTCCTTTTGTAAGGTCTCTAGTAAAGTTCTTAGATGATTCTCATGCTCCTCCTTGGTTTTGGAGTATATTAGAATATCATCTGTAAAGACTACCAATTGTTTTTAAGGTAATATCTAAAGACTATATTAATCAAGTCCATGATGATTTCTAGAGCATTAGTGAGTCCGAAATGCATTACTATGAATAAATAGTTCTTATACCTTGTACAAAAAGTTGTCTTGGGGGTTATCCACCTTCTTCACCCTTACTTAGTAATATGTTGACCGCAAATCAACCTTGGAGAAGTTTTGTACTCCACATAGCTGATAGAACAAGTCATCAATTTGGGTAAGATCATACTTGTTCTTTATCAAGATTTTATTGAGCTCATGATAATCAATGCAAAGGCACATTGACCATGGGAGAGTCTTAAGATAGGCTTTTAGGGAGCATGGGTAGCCTTAGGAGGATTTTTGAGAGAGGGGGGAAGTGTTTAGACGAGATCCAAAGGTTTTTAGTGAAGAAGAATGAGATATTGAGTGGGTTTATATAGGAAAAAAGAGGGAATTCCTTATTATTTTGGTTTTGGACACCACACATTAAACTAATCAAAACCAAAAACTATCCCATGGTTTTTTCCGAATGTTTTTCTCAAACTGGAGTGGAAAAAATTATTTTATAAGGCAAATTGGATAACTTATTAAAATATTAGTCTTGCTTATGTGGAGGTCAGTCACACTTTCAAGGAAATAATTTCATAATGTTAAAATATATTATTAGTCTTGGAGGTTCCACTAAGGAAACATAAAATTAATAAAAAAAATCTAAAATCACATTATTTTAAAGATAAAACATATATTATCCAAAAAGTATTTTTATAATATTTTATTAAATCACTATTAGATCATTATAGTTAGGAAAAATTTATGGGTTTTGACAATAATAGATTTCAGACCTTAATAAAAAATAAAATTGTATTTATAAAAATTATAAGATCATTTATATTTAATAAAAATTAATTTATTAATACTATTTTATTAAAATATTATTTAAATAAAAATTCCATTAATTCATCAAAATAGATTTCCTAATTTAATATTAACTAAAATTAATATTTGTTTTTTAAAAACTATTTACAATGTAACCATAATAAAATGAATTTATATTCATTATTCTATACAAAAATAATGCTCATAATTATAGTGCTAGGGTATTTTTACATAAACCCTTTTAATACCTACATAAGACCTAACAGTAAGGTCTGCGATGGTTACAAACTCTTGGGGAGGCTCGGATAACATCACTCTTATTGTAATCTCTATTACCTTCCAATTCTTCTCTAGGTGATTCTCTTCAAGCATAAAGTGTTGAAGCTCAGATTGGGATTGGTCAAGAGAGAAGCCTAGTGATGCTACCTCATTTCTGAGCTCCAAAAAATGCACTTTTTATGGAGAAATTCTACTTAATGAGTCCATCACCTCCATTGTCTGAGTAAATTGGATTTGTTAAAGACCAATATTTTTACTAATCATGTGATCACTATTCAACATCTATATTAGCAATGATAAAAATTCATAACGTTATTATAAAATCCAAAAACATAAAACCAAGGAATTTATTTTGTCTTCTATAACTATTTTACATAATAAGACATTTAATCATATCAAGTGTAGTTTTCATTAATAAAAGTTTGGGTTGTTACAAAGAATGTTTCATGACACGTCCCCCTGGGTCTATGCTGTGACTACATCGAAACTGCCTTCTATAGGCTAGGGGCTGGAGGCTACCACCAAATAGGTATATCCAAAAAGGGGAAGGCATTTTCCTTTAATCCTATACACACGAACACAACAAAAGCTACATAAAGGTAAACACTATGTAAACCATGACTGTCACGAGACATCTACTGAAAGTACAGTACAACTAAAAAGTTTGAGGGCCAGAATAAAAGCCCAAATTCACAATAAAATGTACCACTTCCAAGGTCTATCTTTCCAAGACCTACCTGGAGGTTTGGTGGTGGATAGCTATCGGTATACATAGAAGTATGTCCTGTCTGTCCCGCCTCACTGAACGCAACTTGGCCCCGGTCTACCAAGGCCTTCGTCGAAGAATTGATAACCTGAAGGGTAGGTGGAGGATATCTTTTAATAGTTGTAGAAGTATATCAGATTCATCCCATCTCAATGAGTGCCTTCTAGACCAACTCAACTAATGTCTTTGTTGAAGCATCAATCAGTTACATGGGACACGAAACGTGTGGGAGAAGCCCGTGAAGGGGTGAGTAACAAAATACTCAGTAGGGATCTAAAAAAACAATGAAAATATGACAAAGTAAGACCACACTATAAGATCACAAAAAAAGAATCTCACACCAGGTATAACTCAATGTATGTAATGAAAAACTATCAGTCATAACACTGAACACCTTGGACTACTGAGGTACTCATCCCTGATTAGTATTGTGGGTCTTCTCGGTCACATAGAGATGCTCCCCACTATAGGACTGTCAGATCACATAGAGTCTCTTCCCACTTATACAATCAAAGCTAGTCCATAAATGACCTCTTAGAGTTGGTCCACACAAGGCCTCTTATAGGTGATTCATACATGGTCTCTTATAAATGATCCACACAGGGTTATTTTTAGATCATCCACACATGGTCTCTTATAGGTGATCTACATAGGGTCACTTATAGCTGATCCAAACAGGGTTGCTTATAGGTGGTCTACATAGGTACTCTTATCATCTAGGATTGAAGGGTAATTTAGACCCACTCTTCCTAATTCTTCAAGTCTCAGCCAACCACATGATTCCCACACATAGCACGCCTCATTCTAAGAGAATCTACTCCTCAATCTATCGGTCATATCTCTAATATGATGAAAACTCTCTTAGATTATACCCAAAGGACCATATCATCGTAGGGTTCACAATGACACAGATGGAATGTCAATAGTATGCATGATTTAAAAGATATTGGTGTTTTAGTAAACATGGTCTGGTTTCATCCTGGCACGATAAGACTTGGTCAGACAAACCTGACCAACCCGACTCAGGGGTACCTCATGATCCAACCCATTTTTGGCTAACCCGAATGGATTCGGTTGGTTATGGGCCAACTCGGTCTGGCCTGGCCACTGGGCTAGGCTCGGTGGGCCATGGGTCCAGCCCGTTGGGTCGCCCAGTGACCCGGTTTCATCTAGCCCAGCCCACATTGGCTGGCCAGTTCAGTCCGCATATCTTCCAGCAATGGCTGACTGGCTTGATCCTAGCCCATACATTGCATGGTGTCCGGTTCACATAGCCCACAATAATAAAGTGGTACTACCCCCTCGGCCAGCCGGTCCACTTACAAGGATCTGTCTCCCATGAGACCTACAATAATCTGCGGATCCCTTCCCCTCTACTGTGACATCAAACCATGAAATCCTCTGCATGTGGCCGGCCTGGTGAAGCCTGGGTCCTCCACACATTGCGTCCCGATGGGTGGGCCGCTCCTCCGATGTGGTTTCCGAGTGACGCCACCCTCCAACACTGGTGTGCTCACACGAACCGATCTTCCTACGTGACACATGACTTTTCTGTAGGCCCAGCATACCACTACGGTCTGCGGACCACGAATTTGTACCTCATGTGCCTCTGTCATGGTGTGTCTCCTCCCTCATGCTGCCACAACCTTGTGTTTCGATCTCTCACTAGTGTCATGGCCCACTTGGCTGTGATCCTTCCACCTAATGCCTTCTCCGCCGATGCACCACTTCCATTGTGCGATGAAGGATGAGAGAGAGAGAGTGGGGGAGTGGGTCACAATGAACACCCAAATAAAAGACAATCATTTTTCTGTGTTGGTCTAGGATTTTTCATGTTATAGAAATAATAACATACCAATAAAAATATGTCGAATAATCACTAAGATAAACTATCCCCTTTTTATCCCACATCATTACCCTCCCCACATGAACGATTGATTCATTAGTTAACTTTTTTTTAGTTAACCCACATTTTTCATTTAAATGAAAGAATAATGAAAGTAATTCAAATAGAAATAATAAAAACCCTACCTATTTAGAGTTCGATTACAGGTAGAAATTTTCGCTGAAGAGATCCATCCGCCAAAGTCCTCGATCCATCATTGGGGAAGAGGTATCTCGAAGAGGAGGGGAAGCGTTCAAGGACTTTGGAGATCATTGATGTTTGTTCAAAAATGGTGATCCTACATAGATTTAGAGAGTTTCTCCCCACGTAACAATGACACACCCCCTCTAAAACATTAAAGGAATAAAAACCTTTCCATTATCATTGTGTTGTAGCATTGTTACACTGATTCATTAATGGAGATCATTAGTGAGATTCAGTGTCACCTCATCGCTGCACTACAGTGATGAGGTTCCACTGCTCAATGGTGGAGGAAACAATAAAATAAATTTTTAAGTTATTTTTATTTCTTTTGAATTCTTTGAAAATTATCTTTTTCAATCAAACACCGTCAGTAGATGTTAGGTCCTTTCTAAGAGAATCCCAACATTCTGAGTTTGGTGGTGCCCTTTTATTTTTTATCCGAGCACTAGTTTAATAGATAGAAAAACCTGATCGCACATTTATTTGAATTAACTTTAAAATAGTTTGATAATTAACTTTTTCCCTTGACCTGCACTGGTCAAGGTTAAGTCCTGATTAAGGAGAACATCTCATTACAAACTCAATGGTGGTCTCATATTTTTTAATTTGAGTTACCTTTTATGAATTACGAGGATTAATAAATAAAACAACTTTTATTTAAATTATTTTATTTACTATTATGCCCCAAAACCGAACATTGACAGTCGGCCCGTGCAGATCGATGTTGAGCTCTTCCTATGGGTAGCATACCCTCAGGAACTCAACAGTACTCTAATACTTCTAATTCGAGTTACCTTTTATGAATTATATGTATTTTAAAATAAAATAAATTTGTTCAATTATTTTATTAATGGCTAAAAACTACATTCCACTATTGGCCTATGTCGGCCAATGTTAGGATTTTCTTAAGGAAATCGTACGCTGACGAGATCAATGGTGGCCTCATATTTTTAGCTGGAGTCACTGTTCATGAGTTATAAGGATTTGAAAATAAAATAAATTTTATTTAAATTATTTTATTTATGGTTATTCCATTTTTGGGTTTCCTCACTGGAGGCCTATATCGAAGAAACTTATGATGTGCCTGCGGTAAACCCAGAATCCTAACCACAATGGTGCCTTCATATTTTTTATCTAGGCACCTATTTAAGAGTCATTACACTTTTTAAAGAAAACTAATCATTCACGCTATTTAAAACATAAATTTTTTTGACTGGTCATTCTGAGCACTCCGGTCCTCAGAATCACACGTTGTCTCAGTGGCTGGTCTCGAGATAATCACATTTTAATTTAAAAAAATCATGGAATTTTAGGGTATTACATTACTCCCCCTTTAGATATTTATGTCCTCATAATACCAAACAAGGGATAATCAAACAAAAAGGGTGTAATGTGAATGAATATGAGCCTCCCACTCCCATGTGATCTCTTAGAGATTCCTGAGATGCCAATGAATACGCACCAGTGGAATCAACTATCCATGGAGGACCTGCTACTGTTGATCCTCTATCTCCATTGGGAACTCCATAAATATCACCCCATCATTAATTTCAATCTCTATCTAGTCAATGAAGTGCAGTGGATCATGTACATACCTCCTCTACTACGACATGTGGAAAACATCATGCACTCGGTGTATCAATGGGGAAGAGCTAGGTGGCATTCCACCTCAAAAACTCTACTCAGAATCTAGAAACAGCATATGAATCTCAGAGATAACTTGTTTCCCCAACCAAATATCTATAATCCCTATCGGGTTGAGACCTGAAGGAATTAATGGTCTCCCTCCTCAAACTCCAAGGGCCTCCATCTCCTATCAGCATAATATTTATACCTACTCTGTGTAGTCCTCAAACACTCCTGGTTGATCTTAACCTTCTCAGTGATATCATGTACCATCTTTGGACCCATGATTAATGACTCCCCTGGTTCTGTAAAACATAACACTAACCTCCGTGGTCTGTATAGTCTGCTCTGTCTGACCGTTAGTTTGTGTGTGAAAGGTTTTACTCAAGCACAATTGTTTCCCAAAAGCGTTAAGTAATCCCTCACACAATTGGGATGTAAATAGATCATCAAGGTCTAAGACGATCGTCGAAGGAATCCTGTGAAGTAGAAATATCATCTAGACATAGAGGTGTTCCAAGACCTCTACTGATCCCTCCTCCAGGATGGGTAGGTAGTGAGATGACTTGGTGATTTGGTCAATGATCACCCAGATAGCATCACAGACCCTAGATGTATGTGGTAATCGTGTCACGAAGTCCATTGAGATACCATCCCACTTCCACTCTGATACCTCAAGTGGTTGGGCCAAGCTAACTGGAACTTGATGCTCAACCTTCAACTGTTGACAAGTGAGGCATCTCGAGACAGACTCAGCTACTGCATTCTTCATCCTCATCCACCAGTACTGACGCCAGAGGTCCTAGTTCATCATTGTCTATCCATGATGTACTTCCAAAGAGGAGGTATGGAACTCCCTCAAAATCACTTCCTGTAATGCCACTGGTGATACTTTACGCCCTCTGAAAATGATGACATGATCTTGACCTATCGAAAATCTCATAAGAGACTCTCCTATGAATAAATAAGCACATAGGATATCGCAGTCAAAATCCACAAAATATTCCTTCCTATCTCATTGTAAGAGTGTGGGAGTGAAAATCATCAACTGGAGGTATGATGTTGCAACATCATCCATTAAGGATATCTACATCGTGGCTATCTACTCTACCATCTTACTAATCACCTGCAAACCAGAACTCTTGCTGAGTACATCTGTCACCAATTTCCCCTTATTAGGTGTGTATACTATCTTGAAGTCATATTCCTGGAGGAACTCCAGCCATATCCACTTCCTCAAGATCATGTCCTTTTGTGAGAAGATATACCTGAGACTTTTGTGGTTGGATTATACTATAAACTGCTCACCCTTCAAGTAGTGATGCCACATTTTTGAGGAAAATACCACTACTGATAGCTCCAGGTTATGGGTTGCATAGTTCTACTCATTCTACCTCAACTTCCACAAGCAATAAAAACAATTTATTTCCATTTCATTAGGAAACAACCAAGCTCGATTCCTGATGCGTCATAGTACTCCACGTAGTCAGTTCCCTCCTCTAGAAACCTCATGATAGTAGCAGTCATCAAGATATTAATTAGCTACTAAAAGCACGGATATAATCCTTTTGTCCATAAAAAGGGTCTTCCCTTTTTTTCAATGTTGTAAAGGGTGCTTCCACTCTAGAGAAGTTGAGTAAAAACCTCTGATAGTACCCATATAACCTCAGAAAACTTCTCACCTCGGTAACTCACTTGGGTGGTTCCCATGAAAGAACTTCCTCGATCTTCATTAGATCCATAAAAAACCCATCCTATGATATGACATGTCCTAGGAAATGGACCTTTTGTATCCATAGCTCACACTTCAAGAGCATTCTGTAAAGTAGGTGATCTCAGAGTGTGTCCAGAACCATCTTCAGGTGTATCGTGTGCTCCTCATCGGATACTGAATACACTAATATGTCATCAATGAAGAAAACTACAAACCGGTCTATGTACAACTGGAGGATACTGTTCATGATTCCCATTAAAACCGTTGGGGATTTGGTCATTCCAAATGGAATCACTATGTACTCGTAGTGGCCATAGGGACATATGAAATCCATCTGTGAGGTTTCCTCATTTCGTACTCGAAGATGGTGATAGCCTGATCTAAGGTCTATCTTTGAGAACCATCTTGACCCCTTTAGCTGATTGAAGAGGTCTTACATCCTTAGTAGAGGATACTTTTTATTCATATTCACATGGTTTAGGGGAAAAAGTCCATGCATAACCTCATGAGTCTATCTACCTTCTTGGATAACAATACTGGGGTTGACCATGTTGAAGTAATTGGACTTACGAACCCCTTCCTCTGCAAGTCCTCCAACTATACCATCAGCTCTCAGAGCTCTGTGGGAGCCATTTGAAATATAGTTGTAGACATCGCTTCCATACCCAAGAAAAATCAATGGATAAGTCTACCTCTATACAAGTAGGGAGTTATGGAACATCATCTGAAAAGATATATTCATAATCATCCACCACTATAAGGAACCAGAAACTCAAAACATCTACTTCTACGTAGGTAAGGATGGACACATGAAGCTACCCATTTCCATTGTCCTCAAGTTCCCTAAGCCTGGTGTGGACCAAATTGGGGTGGCAGTTGTAACATGTAGAAATTTATACCACCTCATGATTTTCTCCTATATCCTCTACAATGTCTACCTCCCTATAAAAGGATCATAGCTAGAACCACCATCCGGTCAAGTGTCGTCCTCACTAAGAGAAATACTCCCATCACTGAGTCTAGCCAATACTCAGTGATCTAAAGATCTATATCTCCACTGAATATGGGACGTCTTGGTCACTGGAACTCATGTAAGGCACTGAGACTACGTGCATACTCTACTGGTAGTGCCAATAGAAACTACTGACCAATGGGCGGTGGTATTTCTGGGACACCACCTGAAGGTTCCATCTTGGGAAAAGACCATGTACCAAATCCTAATCACATTATGGACCATCCTTGTGGTCACACACAAGAATCCTTGATGGTTGTCTCTATGGAGGCATCTTAAAAGTGAATGAAGATGAACCATGTTCAATTTATTATACATGGTGAGCTGACTCTGAATCAAAGGGATCCTGGGAAAACACTCAACGACACATGAAACCAATGTTTTCTTGTACCAGAACAGAAAACAAAATTCAGGGTCTTAGGGTTTGGATATGTCGGCCGCCACACCAACACTATACTCTCTAGCTTGAAATATGAATTTGAAACTCTTAAAAATGTTTCCCCCATCAAAATTTACAAGCTCTTAGTCCTTCTGGTAGAATGGAACCCTTTGATACCTCTTTGTCATGAACCATCCCCCAGGGATCATGTCATAACATCCCCAAGCCCGCCTTCCATAGGCCAGAGGCCAACAACTAGCACCAAATACACATATCAATAAAATGAAAGGAATTTTTCTTTAAACCTGTACACACTCACATATCACAAACTAGAAAAAAGTAAACACTAAGTAAACCAAAACATTCACAAGACAAATACTGAGATCATAGTACAACTAAAAAGTACAGGGGGCTAGAATACATGAAAAAATCCACAAGAAAAGGTACAGTTTCCAAGGTCCATCTTCTGAAGCCCTACATTGAGGGTAGGTGGAGGATAACTGTTTGTAGCTATAGAAGTATGCCCCGTCCATCCCATCTCACTAAGCACCACCTGGCCCCAGTCCAGCATGGTCTATATAGAATAATCAATCACCTGGAGGGTAGGTGTAGGATTGATGTCAGTAGACATAGAAGTATATCACATTCGTCCCATATCACTAAGTGACTCCTGCCACCTGTCCACCAAGGTCTCCGTCAAAGCGTAGATCACATGCACATGACACGACAGGTGCGGGAGAAATCCATGTAGCGGTGAGTAACACAATACTCATTAGGGACCCCAAAACACAAATGAAAGACCAAAAAACAAGACCAAACGACAATATCACAAAGCAAAGACAGCTCACACCAGGTATAACATAAAGTATGGAAAGTAAGACTATCGGCCATTACACAGAACACCTTGGGTTATTGAGGAACTCATCCTTGATGATTACTACGGGTCTGCTAGGTCACACAGAGTCACTCCCCATAGTGAGCCTTCAAAATCACAGAGAGTCACTTCCCACTTAGCTCATAATAGTTGGTCCACATAGGGACGCTTATAGCTGCTCCACATAGGGTCGCTTGTAGCTTCTCTATAGAGGGTTTATTGTAGCTGATCCACAAATGGTTTCTTGTAGTTGCTCCACACAAAATCATTTCTAGCTAGTCCAAAGAGGGCCTCTTATCATCTAGTCCAATAGGGTAATTTATAACTATTTGAAAGTAGTCTTCAAGCCTCATCCATCCATAGGATTCCTGCACACAATGCAACCTAATTCTGGGAGAATCTAATACTCAGGAAAATGGACTTATCTTGACTACCATGAAAACTCACTTATATTATACCCAAAGGAACTTCTCTTCGCAATGGTCACAAATCCATTGATGACATGTCAATCAGATGCCTGATCTGAATGATATTAACGTTGTAGTGAACATGGGCCGGTTGTGTATATGTCATGTCTGACATAATCAGACCAAGACGACCAACCTAGACCATGGGTCCCACATGCCCCCAAAGTGGTTTAGCTGAACCGAATCAATTCAGTTGGGTATGGGCCAGTCTGGTAAAGCCTGGCTCTTGGGCCATGCCTGGTGGGTCGTGGGTCCAGCCCTCCAGGTTGCCCAGCAACTCGTTTTCATCCGGCTCGGCCTGCACTGGCGGGCTGGTTCAGTCTGCAGTCTGGATCGCTCAGTGGTGCCGCCCACAATGGTGGGCTGACATGATTCCAGCTCAGATGTCATGAGATGCTTGGTTCGCATAGCCTATAGTTCTAGGGTGGTGTCACCTCCTCAGCTAGTTGAACTACTCAAGTGGACCGGTCTCGCGCGTGACCCATGAAAAGCCCGAGTCCCTTCCCTTCCCCCTGACATCAAGTCGCGACCTCCTCCACACACGGCTAGCCTGGTGCCTGCTGGGTCCTTCGCACGTTGCAACCTTCTAGGTGGGACACTCCTCAGACGCGATGACTGAGTGACACCACCCTCCAACACTGGTCTGCTCACGCGGACCAGTCTTCTTGCATGACCCATAGCTTTGCAGTGGGTCTAGACTACCATCACGGTCTGCAGATCATGGCCTTGCACCGGGTGTGCCTCCGATGTGGCCAAGTGGAAACGTCCGCCTACTGCCAGCAGCCAACATCAGTGTTGATGGCTTCTACTCCCTCCACGACACACTGCCATAGTGTTGCCTCACTGCTGTCACCACGACCTTGTGTCGTGTTCTCTCGTCGGTGTCGTGACTTGCCTAGGCGTTTCCCTCTACCTAACGCCTCCTCGGTAAAAGAACCACTGTCATTACTCTACTAAGAATGGGATAGAGAGAGAGAGGTAGGGGTCACAAATAACACCCAAATGAACAACCGTCCTTTGTTTGTGTTGGTCTAGTATTTTTCATCTTAGAGGAATCACAATATACCAGGAAAAAGAGGTGTAATAATCACTAAGATAAAATATCACCTTTTTATCCCACATCATTAATCATCTAGAATGAACGATCGATCAGTGGGTTAACTTGTTCGTGAGTTAACCCACATTCATTATTTAATAGAAAGAATGGGGAAAGTAATTTACACAAAAACCATTAAACCCCTACATTGTTAGAGTTCAATAGGAGGTTGAATATGTCACTAAAGTGATCCATCTCCCAAAGACCTCAATCTGTCATCAAAGAAGAGGTCTAATGAAGATAAGGGGAATATTTCAACATCGGTGGTGATTATAATTCATCATTAGTCAATGGATATCCTCTAGAGATTCAAAGAGTTTGTCCCCACGTAACAATAACACACTCACTACTTAAACATTAAAGGAAGAAATGCCTTTCTGTTATCACTGTGTTGTAGTGTCGTTAATCTGATTCATTAATGAGGTTCAGTGTCTCCTCTTTGCTGCATGGTAGCGCTGACATTCCACTACTCAATGATGGAGGAGGAAAATATAATAACTTTTTGAGTTATTTTATGTTTTTTCAAAAAGTCTGAAAATTATCTTTTCTGGTCGACGCTCGCCGGTCGATGTTAGGCCATCTTAGGAAAATCCTGATGTTTTGAGTTCAACGGTGCCCTCAAATTTTTGATCCGAGCACTTTTTAAAAATTTATCAAATCCCACTAGCTTGTTTATTTAAATGAAATTTAAAATAGTTTGAAAATTATCTTTTTCCCTCAACCTGCATCGGTCGAGGTTATGTATTTCTCAAGAGAACATCTCATTACAAACATAACGATGATCTCAAATTTTTTAATCTAACATACCATTGGTGAGTTATGATGATCTAAAAATAAAATAAATTTTGTTTGAATTATTTTATTTACAATTACATACCAAAAACAAACTTTTATAGCTAAACCATTCTGTAGAGACCCATAATTGATGTACATAGACATTACATTATTTTTTTTGGAATACTTAATACATAACAAAAACAAACACCGAAGGACCGTAATAGTTTAGTGACTTTGGAAACTCAGAACATAATCTTCTAATCATGGTGAAAGATCTTCAACATCTCCCATAAAGATCTTACCCTTTTGTTTTCTTACCCAAAACATTACTTTATATCCTAGGGAAAATAAAACATAAAAAGGGTGAGCTCAAATGCTCCATAAGGGTAAACATGGAGAACATAAAACAACCCATAAAAATTTGAATATAAAAACAAGAACATCACATAAATCTTAACAGTATATAAGGCATAGATTATAAAGGAACATCAATCATAATAAACTAGCATTGGAATAAAACATGTAATTTTGGAAAACCATTAAGCACACGATATGATTTCCATAGTAGCCAAGGCATTGCTTCCAAGACCATCTAAGTGGGCAAAGTCCGTTTTTGAATTGAGTTCACTCATCGTTCAAGTCATGTATCACTGAATCGGATTAACTTACCGTTCCAGCCATGTATATCTCATGAGATATAAATCTTTAACAAATTCATTGGAGGGAGATATAGGTCCCACCCATCTCATAATGAAATCATTCTTACGTGTTCCACAACATAAACATAAATCATTCATCATAACCCAAAGAATAAAATGGGTTTCATAAACATTATCCCATCATAACATAATCCATATAAAACAAATGGATATCATTTAATCATAACAAAATTGAAACCATGTAAATTATAGAAACATTATACATTAAACATACACATTTGAAATAATGTCATCTTAGATAGAAAATGTTTTTGATAAAACACTTGAAATGAATTCTTGAGGAAAATATCTTTTCTTCTTAAAAATCATTTTCTTTTCACAAAATGCCATGAAATTTTAAAAGAAAAGGATTTTATTGAAAATAGTCATGTAATATTGTAGATTAAGCTTCAGGAAAATAAGGCGTTATAAAACCGTGAAAATCTGTTCATGCCGTATAAGTTAAAAAAACATTTTTCTCGTACTTTTGTCAGACAAGTTCAAAAGTACCTCATATGGTAAATAAAAGAAAGCTTCCTTGCATAACATGTAGTAAAAGTCAAAAATGTGTAAAAAGGACTTCAAACATACATGAAAACACTTTTATAAAACATGGACATGGATTATAATAATAACCCCAGTAAATACTTATGAATAAACAATCTCGGATAAGAATGAGATTGGAATAATTATCCCTTACCTTATGTCTGATATGCTTCGTATGTATCCGAAACTCCTATATAATGATTTAAATAACATCATTGACTTATTACAGAACCATATTCATTGTTATGATATCATATATGGTTCACTTATGACTTTACATTACCCGTTCTTTTGTAAATTCCATGTTAAAGCAGCATTTTGGGTAAAATCGTTTCATTTATTGTACATGTTTTGACTTGTTGTTCTTGATATTATTACTTATATACTGATTTAATTAATTAAATAATGTAAAACATGATTTAAATATATATTCAGCATATAAATATATATGATATATCGATAAATGTAATGAAATACACCGTTCATGGAGATGGTAGGTCGTACGTACGCATGAACGCTGTTTTTGTTTCCTTATTGAATTGAATGGAATTAAGTAAATGAAACATATATGTACATAAATCCAGTATCATTATTATGTAATATATTTAATGATTATTTATTATATATAATTTATAATCATACTTGAAATTTTTATCATGGAAAATGAATCTCATCGCGTTCGTGGAGACGGTAATCCGTACGTACGCACGAGAAATGATATCGTTCCCATAATTATTGAATTGAATTGGAGAGGATGATATAATATCTCATAATCAGTATGATTTTATAATAACTATACATAGTTATTCCTTACACCATTATACCCATTCAAGTAAGGTGGTGGTGGAAAAATATATTACACCACGACGTGGAGACGGTATTCTGTACGTACACACGCGTAGTGTTTTCGTTTTCTGTAGGATAAATAGAAGGTGAAATGGGTTGTTTCATATTTATAATAACATATCAGTGCATTATTGATACTTATTTTATTACTTTATAATTAAATAACTAAAGTATAAGATGTTGAATAAGAAAGAAACTTGAAAGAATCGGTAGAAGAGATTACATCTTCTTCGACGCACCTCTTTTAACCTTCCTCTTAAGGCACTAGAGTTGGTCTTTTGAGGAGACCAGAGCCTATATAATGTTTCTAGGGAAGTTGATAAGGGAAATGGTCTGGGGTGGCTGAGCTTGAATTCTCAAAATTGTGTAAAGAGAAGAGGGAGGAGGTGGCATTTTATAAGGGAGGAGAGGGGCACCTAAGGGAAAACATAAAATATTATTTTATAATAAAGTCATATTCGGTTTATAATAGCTCCAAAGTGACTCCATTGAATTATATTGAACATATATAGGTATTATGTATCAATTTTGACTTAAAAAAATTTACATAAAATAAGTAATTATTTAAATAAAAAGTCAGTTTTTAAATAGTAACCCATTGTTTTCACTATTCATCAAAAATTGAAAGTTTTTCGAAAAATGCCAAAAATTCACCCTAGTGTAATTTCGATATTCCAAATCCAAAAATGATGTCCATTTTTAAATATAAAATTTATAAAATTCTAAAAAGTGGGTATTACTATTCGTAATGGTTAGATCATAATAATATTATAATAATATCATGTTTAGTGAAACTCGGTATTGCATACTACACAGGCTATCGAAAAAGGTCTTGATTGAATTTAATTCCAGGCAAGTCAAGGATGCATGTAGTGAAAGATCCCTTTATTATTGTGTATAAAATAATCAAAACTTATTTCATTTATACATTAAACAAAATCTATACTTATTGTTGTGTAGAATAATTTCCACAAAACGAACTTGAAATTGTGTGTAACTGTCACGACCCGTCCTCGGGGCCCGTGTCGTGACTACCCCAAGCCCGCCTTCCATAGGCCAGGGGCTGGAGACTAGAACCAAGGCGTAAATCCCGGTAAAAAGGGAAGGCATTTCCTTTGTAAAGTAAACAAGCACCACAGAGTAAGGAAGCGGGAAGTAAACACTAAGTAAAAACAGAGTACAACTGAAGTGCGGAAAAGTAAATGGGCCAGTATACAAACCCAACTGAAAGTAAATTACAACTCGAAAGGGAAAACAACAAGTGTAAAGTAAAAGATGCTACACCGAGCTGTCCACTGGAAAGCCCACCTGAAGGGTGGGTACAGATAGCTCCACTGCTCCTCGGGTCCCGTCGTCCACTCCGAGCACGTCCCGCCCAGTGGTCCACCTCCAGGTACTGACTCGTCGTGTAGTCCACCTCCGGGTACCATCCAGTCCTCGAACACTCGGCCTCTGTCAGCACTGCCTGTCGTCTGCAACCAACACAACGAGGTGCGGGCATAACCCGTGCAGGGGTGAGTACAACGATACTCAGTTGGGACCCCGGGACCCTCAAGGTCTCTCTAAAACAAACAAGTATAACCACAAAGAAGATCTCAATAGATAACCTCTACTTAGGTATATTTCCATACATATACCTAAGTTATCAAGTAACCCATATCAACCATGAGTAAACACAAGGATCATGAAATCAACGGATAACCACTACCCAGGTATATTCCCATACATATACCTAAGTTATCAAGTGACCCATCTCAATCATGAGGAAACACAAGGGTGAAAAGTCTCAGCTCAAACCAGGATTTTCATTATCAAAACCGTAACTGCTGGAGAGCTCCGTCTCTGGAGTGTACAGTGGTCCTGTCACGACTCCGAGGTACTGCTCACTAACCTAAGACTGCTGAGGTGCTCCTCCTGCCGAGTACCGCGGGCCAGCTGCTACAACCAAGCGCTCCCCTATGCCATTACAACCAAGTGCACCTCTGTCGTGGGTCTACCGCTACAACCAAGCGCTCCCATGTGCCGCTACAACCAAGCGCACCTCTGTCGTGGGTCTGCCGCTACAACCAAGCGCTCTCATGTGCCGCTACAACCAAGCACACCTCTGTCGTGGGTCTTCCGCTACAACCAAGCACTCCCATGTGCCGCTACAACCAAGCGTACCTCTGTCGTGGGTCTGCCGCTACAACCAAGCGCTCCCATGTGCTGCTACAACCAAGCGCACCTCTGTCGTGGGTCTGCCGCTACAACTAAGCGCTCCCATGTGCCGCTACAACCAGGCGCACCTCTGTCGTGGGTCTTCCTCTACAACCAAGCGCTCTCATGTGCCGCTACAACCAAGAGCACCTCTGTAACACACCGATTCGTTCGATCAGAAGTCGTCGGGTCTCGGTCAGCTACACGGTCTCCGTACTCCGCACGTTCCTCTCCGGGAGGGTCTGCTCCATGAGCTACTGGTCGATACTCCAAGTATCACAAAGTCCCGCAAGAAAGTATCTCAAAGGACCACCTCGCCATAGGGGTCTCAACGCAACAGACGACGCGTCAATCGGACACCCAGTCTGTGAGTTATTAACCTTTTCGTCCCAGGGGCCCGGTTGGTTTCGTATGCGAACCAATCCGGCCGTAACTCAACTATACCCTGAGCACTCATAGGGTATACTCATAGGGACCGTTTTTCAACGTGATCACCAATGCCGCTGACGGTTCGTCAAACGGACGTCTGGTCTGAATGATATCAGCTTTTCCGTTCCAGGGGCCCGGTTGGTTTCGTGAGTGAACCAAACCCGACCATAATCCAACTGCGTCCAAAACTAGGGCAGAGTATGCCAAAAGTTCCATCTCATCAAGAGGAATTCAATGAAATAGACGGCGTGTCAATCGGATGCCTGGTCTGTTAGTTATTGGCCTTTCCGTCTCACACCCACCCTGGGAAACTTCCCAGGAGGTCACCCATCCTGATCACTACTCTTGGCCAAGCACGCTTAACTATGGAGTTTTAACCACGTAGGCTCCCGAAAAGGAAGGTGCACCTTGAGTATAGTATACCGAAACGACCGTCTCGATCCAAGGATCGCTACGCAACTGACGGTTCGTCGATCGGATGTCTGCATCCCATGTTATGGGCATTTGAACCAATCCTGTCTGAAGACGGGGGGTCTAGGCCCGGCCCGAGTGGCGGCCCGACCCGGCGGCTCGGCCCGGCCAGCGGCGCGGCGGCGCGGTGGCGCGACGGCTCGGCGGCTCGGTGGCGCGGCGGCTCGACGGCACGGCGGCTCGGCCAGCGCGGCGCACTAAAGGGAGGGGGCACTGCGCCCCTTTAATTTTTAAAACGGCGGCCCCATTAAGGGGCCGCGCCATGTGTATTGCCGGGGGGGGGGGTTACACCCCCGGGCTCCCCCCCTGTAACAGCCGGCAAGCGCGGGGCCGACCGGGTTATCGCTGCGGGACCCCGCGGTCCCGCTCCTTCCGGCGACGGCGGCCGGATTTCCAGCCGCCTCCTTCGAGTTCTCCGGCGGCCGATTTTTCCGGCCGCCACTTCCAAGATGAACGTGAATCCGTTGGACGCGGCGTGACGACGCCGCGTCCTTCCGCCGCGGTCCGACTCCGGCCGCGGCCTCGTTTGAAACCTACGGCGCGACACGATGGCGTCGCGTTCCTTCATCGCAGCCAGCTCCGGCCATGTTTTCTTTTGTTCCTGCGTGGTGCGATGACACCGCGCTGTCTTCGCTAAATCAACACCAAAGATTAGAAGGGGGAGGAGAATCGGCCGTGTTCGTGCGGTCCGGTCTCCTCCCGTTATAACGATAACAGTCGGCCAATCGTAAAAACACAACGATGAGCTTTTCACAATTTTTTAATAAAATTTGGAACAACGTCCAACAGATTATTCTTTCATGTTTGAGGGAAAGAAACACGTAATTTTAAAAAAAGACAAAACCCCTACCTCGGATTCGAAGTTCATTCGTCGCCGATGCGGAAATCGGTGTCGCGGAAGACATCCTCGCGGAACGTGCCTCCGTAATCGTCATTGATGAAGTCACGGATCGAAGCGGTGCTGGTTCGTTGATGTCGGGAAATGTTCAAAGATGAAGAGTCATCGATGTTCCTTGCAGACGACGTCCATTCATTCAACATGGAAGGAGGTCGTGGAAAGGAATAAGAAGTGGCGTCTTTCTGCTTTGGAAAAAGGCATTCTTCGTTGGAGAACTCTAATTCTCCCAAGTGTTGGGCGTCGCGGTACTTTACCAGCGTTCCGTCGCTTGGTGAAGCCGTCCCCCAAACCCTCTCCCAAGATTCCTATATATAGGTGAGGGGGAGAGGTATGTAACCATCGTGGTTACATAATTTTTTTTTTAAAAAAAGGGGGGTCGGGTGAAATAAATTGCGTTGACGCAATTAAAGAGGTCCGTTGGCGCCACTTAAGAGGGGAGGGTGCCAAGGAGTTTCTCCCCATTTAATGGGGAGTTGAGGAATTAAGAGGCTCTCCCTCATTAATGAGGGAGAGTTGGGAGGTTTCCTCTCCTCCCATAAATTGGGGGGTTAAGCCCCGTGTGGTCCCCACCACAATAAACCACCCATGGGAGGTTTAGTTTGGGTGGGCCCCACCACCATAACCTCTCAAGGGAGGTTAAGGTGTGGTGGCCCCACCTCCAACCTCCATGAGGAGGTTTCAACCACCTCACTCCCAATGGCGGCTGAAATAAAATAAGGTGCAACATGGCACGTTATTTTATTATTACACTTTTAAAGAAAACCCAAAAAAAACAAACCTCCGCTCTCGATAAAACGCAACTACAGAAAAGGTCTCTTTAAGCAAATATCGGCGTTGCGAGTTCATCGGTGCCCTCAGATTTCAATTCCGAGCACCGGTTCAAAAGATAGAAAATCCCGCTCGTTCGTTCACTGAACTTACCCGAGCTAAACTTCGGAAATTGATTCTGGGCACACCGGGCCTCGGAATCAAGCGCCGTCAGAAACTGCGTTCTTGTAAAATTCCAAAGAAAAATTTAGGAAAAAAAATTCCCTTGAAATTTCCGGGTCTTTACATTACTCCCACCTCAGGGCTTTATGTCCTCGTAAAGCATTATCACAACTAAGGTCACTAAAGCGGTAGAAAGCACGCATATGAGCCTTTCGCTCCCATGTGCTCACCTCGAGGTTCCCGTACTATCAAAGAAAGTGCACCCAAGGAATCGATTGTCCCTGTAGGACCACCCCTGTCGATCCTCGATCCCCATTGGAACCTCTGTGCTTGTCGCCCTATCACCATCGTCCAGGTCCTCATGGTCGATGATATGTGAAGGGTCGAGCACGTATCTCCTCAGTTGAGATACGTGGAAGTCGTCGTGCACCAGGTGCAACTGAGGTGGATGGGTCAAGCGGTAAACCACCACGCCTACCCAGCTGAGGACCTAAGAAGGTCCGCTGAACCTTGAAGATAACTTGCCGCTTCGGCCACATATCCGTAAACCTCATCAAGGTGAGGCCTGTATAAGGACTTGATCGTCAACCTCGAACTCTAGAAGTCTCCAATTCTTGCTAGAATTGAAACTCAAAACAACTGTTTCCACGAGGTTGACCGACTCAAGAGTGATCGGTCGCACCCTACTGTGCATGATTTTATCCTGTGCTGCATGGGGTTTCCTTTCCGCCGACCAAGGAAAACCCATCCCGATGTCGTGGTTAAACCACAACCTTTTTGCCTAATACCGTCAATTTGTGTATGAACTGTGATTGCCCATTCCATACTCAAACCAACGTTGTAAGGCCTCGACGCTGCCACCAAGAGATTCCAACCGAAACTCTCGCCTCGAGGGTCTGACCACACCGTCGGCGTAAGTGTGATTATCGAGTCTCCTCCCAAGGTATCTCCAGACGTGAGGGTCAAGTCCACGGCTTACTAGAAACTCTAGGTCTGAGACAAGATTTGTGAAAGCGAGGAATGATTCATATCGACGTCTATTACTACAGCAGCTAGTAGTGGACACAGACGTCCCTTGAATCATTTTTAGAGTCATTGGGTCACACTCCTTGACCGCATGTAGCCGCAATCTTCCTCCGCCCTCCAGCTCCCTGAGCCTGGCGGGGATAACTAAGGCGGGTAGTTGTAGCATGTTAAGATGTACACCACCTCATGCTGCTCTCCTAGCTCTACGTCTGCCGCTTCGCAGACTCAACTCTATTTAAAGCTTCCTCTTCTGGAAACATTTAACACGCCCGAGTCTCTAAGACTGGCACCGGTTTCCTGTTTCTTACTGCACTGTGCAGTCTTCATCCGCTCTTGGATGACCTGGACCTCCTTTAGTCCCACAAGAGCTGCAAAAATTTCTCCTTTTCTGATAAGAGAAATCTGGTCTCATCCCCTGGATGAACCACACCCATTGCCTAATACAGTCAATCCTGACATGAAGGATGCATTCATGCCATGGATGAGGTCGTAAGGCCTCGACGTAACTACTAAGAGATCCAACTGTCACTCTCGCCTCCAAGGGTCGAGTCACACTGTCGGCATCAGTGTGAGGTCACAGGGTCTCCTCCAGTAGCAATCTCGAAAGTGTGGGTCAAGTCAACAGTTTTTAATCGGGACCTCTCAGTAACAACACAAAAGAGGACAGGAAAGCGGACATCACAAGATAAGTGTCTTTATTTTATGGAAGCTGATGGTACAAAGACACAAAAACAACATCAACATGGAACTAGAAGTACATGAGACGTATCCACTAGTTCCTCTCATGTCCACCTGCTCGGCTGTTGTTCAAGCACTCGTCGCTGCCTCTGCCTCGGTGGCTCCTCCAAAGCCTGAAGACTCTCACCATAGCCTCCAGCCAACCCTCAGCCGCCAGCGGGTCCGTCTCTCCCCAGAACCTGGGTGGCCTCTGGCGCTAGAACTCGTGCAGCGCGCTCAAGCGTCGTGCATCGCCTACTACTGGGGCTGGTGACATTGGTGGCCCAATGGGTAGTAGTACCGCTGGTGCCTCTGCTGGTGCCTCAAATGCAAGAGGGCCCTGTACCGAAGCCTCGTAGCTGGACCGGCTGTCAGCACGCACATCCCTCTGGGCTCTAGCTGGTCGTTCGAGAAAAGGCATCCTGAAAGTAACAACGTAACACGGTCAAACGATTATACCTGGTGAGATGACCTGGTTTGATCTGTTTTAAGGGAAAACCTTTGAAAACACACACGCAATCAGTGTTTTCGTGCACAATGTCGGAAATCAGTTGCCAGGGTCCTAGTGTATGGATACGTCGGCCGCCCGCACCAACACTGGACTCCCTGAACTGAAAACCACACTCGGTACCCTTAACACTATTGCTTCACAGAAAGAAAGATCAGAGTCTACGGTAGAACCGACCACCTCTGATACCAATTTGTCACGACCCGTCCTCGGGGCCCGTGCCGTGACTACCCCAAGCCCGCCTTCCATATGCCAGGGGCTGGCAACTAGCACCAAGGCGTAAATCCCGATAAAAAGGGAAGGCATTGCCTTTGTAAAGTAAACAAGAACCACAGAGTAAGCAAGCGGGAGGTAAACACTAAGTAAAAACAGATTACAACTGAAGTGCGGAAAAGTAAATGGGCCTGTATAAAAACCCAACTGAAAGTAAAGTACAAATTGAAAGGGAAAACAACAAGTGTAAAGTAAAAGCCGCTACACCGAGCTGTCCACTGGAAAGCCCAACTGAAGGGTGGGTACAGATAGCTCCACTGCTCCTCGGGTCCCGCCGTCCACTCCGAGCACGTCATGCCCAGTGGTCCACCTCCAGGTACTGACTCGTCGTGTAGTCAACCTCCGGGTACCGTCCAGTCCTCGAACACTCGGCCTCCGTCAGCACTGCCTGTCATCTGCAACCAACACAACGAGGTGCGGGCATAGCCCGTGCAGGGGTGAGTACAACGATACTCAGTAGGGACCCCGGGACCCTCAAGGTCTCTCTAAAACCAACAAGGATAACCACAAAGAAGATCTCAATAGATAAGCTCTACTTAGGTATATGTCCATACATATACCTAAGTTATCAAGTAACCCATCTCAACCATGAGGAAACACAAGGATCATGAAATCAACGGATAAACACTACCCAGGTATATGCCCATACATATACCTAAGTTATCAAGTGACCCATCTCAATCATGAGGAAACACAAGGGTCAAAAGTCTCAGATCAAACCAGGATTTTCATTATCAAAACCGTAACTGCTGGAGAGCTCCGTCTTTGGAGTGTACAGTGGTCATGTCACGACTCCGAGGTACTGCTCACTAACCTAAGACTGCTGAGGTGCTCCTCCTGCCGAGTACCGCGGGCCAGCTGGTACAACCAAGCGCTCCCATGTGCCACTACAACCAAGTGCACCTCTGTCGTGGGTCTACCGCTACAACCAAGTGCTCTCATGTGCCGCTACAACCAAGCGCACCTCTGTCGTGGGTCTGCCGCTACAACCAAGTGCTCTCATGTGCCGCTACAACCAAGTGCACCTCTGTCGTGGGTCTGCCGCTACAACCAAGCGCTCCCATGTGCCGCTACAACCAAGCGCACCTCTGTCGTGGGTCTACCGCTACAACCAAGCGCTCCCATGTGCCGCTACAACCAAGCGCACCTCTGTCGTGGGTCTGCGGCTACAACCAAGCGCTCCCATGTGCCGCTACAACCAAGCGCACCTCTGTCGTGGGTCTTCCGCTACAACCAAGCGCTCCCATGTGCCGCTACAACCAAGAGCACCTCTGTAACACACCGAGTCGTTCGATCAGCAGTCGTCGGGTCTCGGTCAGCTACACGGTCACCATACTCCGCACGCTCCTCTCCGGGAGGGTCCGCTCCTCTCCGGGAGGGTCCGCTCCTCTCCGGGAGGGTTCGCTCCATGAGCTACTGGTCGATACTCCAAGTATCACAAAGTCCCACAAGAATGTATCTCAAAGGACCACCTCATCATAGGGGTCTCAACGCAACAGACGACGCGTCAATCGGACGCCCAGTCTGTGAGTTATTAACCTTTTCGTCCCAGGGGCCCGGTTGGTTTCGTATGCGAACCAATCTGGCCGTAACTCAACTATACCCTGAACAATCTTAGGGTATACTCATAGGGACCGTTTTTCAATGTGATCACCAACGCCGCTGACGGTTCGTCAAACGGACGTCTGGTCTGAAAGATATCAGCTTTTCCGTTCCAGGGGCCCGGTTGGTTTCGTGAGCGAACCAAACCCGGCCATAATCCAACTGCATCCAAAACTAGGGCGGAGTATACCAAAAGTTCCGTCTCATCAAGAGGAATTCAACGAAACAGACGGCGCGTCAATCGGACACCCGGTCTGTTAGTTATTGGTCTTTCCGTCTCACACCCACCCTGGGAAACTTCCCAGGAGGTCACCCATCCTGATCACTACTCTTGGCCAAGCACGCTTAACTGTGGAGTTTTAACCACGTAGGCTCCTGAAAAGGAAGATGCACCTTGAGTATAGTATACCGAAATGACCGTCTCGATCCAAGGATCGCTACGCAACTGACAGTTCGTCGATCGGATGTCTGCATCCCAAGTTATGGGCATTTGAACCAATCCTGTCTGAAGACGGGGGGGTCTGGGCCCGGCCCGAGTGGCGGCCCGACCCGGCGGCTCGGCCCGGCCAGCGGCTCGTCCCAGCCAGCGGCGCGGCGGCGCGGTGGCGCGATGGCTCGACGGCTCGGTGGCGCGGCGGCTCGACGGAACGGTGGCTCGGCCAGCGCGGCGCGCTAAAGGGAGGGGGCATTGCCCCCCTATAATTTTTAAAACGGCGGCCCCTTTAAGGGGCCGCGCCATGTGTATTGTCGGGGGGGTTACACTCCCGGGCTCCCCCCCCTGTAACGGCCGGCCAGCGCGGGGCCGACCGGGTTATCGCCGCGGGACCCCGCGGTCCCGCTCCTTCCGGCGACGGCTGCCAGATTTCCAGCCGCCTCTTTCGAGTACTCCGGCGGCCGGTTTTTCCGGCCGCCACTTCCAAGATGAACGTGAATTAATTCGACGCGGCGTGACGACGCCGCGTCCTTCCGCCGCGATCCGACTCCGGCCGCGGCCTCGTTTGAAACCTACGGCGTGACACGATGGCGCCGCGTTCCTTTGTCGCAGCCCGCTCCGGCCGTGTTTTCTTTTGTTCATGCACGGTGCGATGACACCGCGCTGTCTTCGCTAAATCAACACCAAAGATTAGAAGGGGGAGGAGAATCTTCCGTGTTCGTGCGGTCCGGTCTCCTCCCGTTATAACGATAACAGTCGGCCAATCGTAAAAACACAATGATGAACTTTTCACAATTTTTTAATAAAATTTGGAACAACATCCAACAGATTATTCTTTCATGTTCGAGGGAAAGAAACACGTAATTTTAAAAAAAGACAAAACCCCTACCTCGTATTCGAAGTTCATTCGTCGCCGATGCGGAAATCGGTGTCGCGGAAGACATCCTCGCGGAACGTGCCTCCGTAATCGTCATTGATGAAGTCACGGATCGAAGCGGTGCTGGTTCGTTGACGTCGGGAAATGTTCAAAGATGAAGAGTCATTGATGTTCCTTGCAGACGACGTCCATTCATTCAACATGGAAGGAGGTCGTGGAAAGGAAGAAGAAGTGCCGTCTTTCTGCTTTGGAAAAAGGCGTTCTTCGTTGGAGAACTCTAATTCTCCCAAGTGTTGGGCGTCGCGGTACTTTACCAGCGTTCCGTCGCTTGGTGAAGCCGTCCCCCAAACCCTCTCCCAAGATCCCTATATATAGGTGAGGGGGAGAGGTATGTAACCATCATGGTTACATAATTTTTTTTAAAAAAAAGGGGGGTCGGGTGAAATAAATTGCGTTGACGCAATTAAAGAGATCCGTTGGCACCACTTAAGAGGGGAGGGTGCCAAGGAGTTTCTCCCCATTTAATGGGCAGTTGAGGAATTAAGAGGCTCTCCCCCATTAATGAGGGAGAGTTGGGAGGTTTCCTCTCCTCCCATAAATTGGGGGGTTAAGCCCCGTGTGGTCCCCACCACAATAAACCACCCATGGGAGGTTTAGTTTGGGTGGGCCCCACCACCATAACCTCTCAAGGGAGGTTAAGGTGTGGTGGCCCCACCTCCAACCTCCATGAGGAGGTTTCAACCACCTCACTCCCAATGGCGGCTGAAATAAAATAAGGTGCAACATGGCACGTTATTTTATTATTACACTTTTAAAGAAAACCCAAAAAAAAACAAACATCCGCTCTCGATAAAACGCAACTACGGAAAAGGTCTCCTTAAGCAAATACCGGCGTTGCGAGTTCATCGATTCCCTCAGATTTCAATTCCGAGCACCGGTTCAAAAGATAGAAAATCCCGCTCGTTCGTTCACTGAACGTACCCGAGCTAAACTTCGGAAATTGATTCTGGGCACACCGGGCCTCGGAATCAAACGCCGTCAGAAACTGCGTTCTTGTAAAATTCCAAAGAAAAATTTAGGAAAAAAAATTCCCTTGAAATTTCCGGGTCTTTACAGTAACAACAACCAAGAATAGCATTACGTATACTGAAAGCTAATACAGTGTTGCGTATAGAACAAGATAATTTTGGTGCAGCGTACAACACAAGACATAAAATTAATTAAAATAATAATTCTCATAAAATCTTGGGGTTTTACATTCTACCCCCCTTAAAATGAATTTTGTCCTCGAAATTCATCAGGGTTATAAATGGTTTACTACATGAAATTTTCTTTCGTAGAAACACACATCGTAAAAGGAATACTAAAACTTAATTTTAAAAAGTAATGTAAGAAATGTAACAGTTACCCAGATTAACTCATCACTGGGTTTCCACATAGGATAACATAGGTGGAAATATGGATATGGAAGAGAAATCTAACCATCAAGTTCTGATAGAGAGTGGTAGAGAACATGTCTATGAAAAATCCAACAATCATAAAGCCCTAAATTTGTGATGATCTAAGGCACCATCTGATTCATCGGATATGAGGGTGCTAAGAAAAAAGTTTTGTTTTTTAATATCATTTCCCTAAAGTTGAAAATTTTGAATTAGAATAAATACTTACTTGATTTTGGTACAACCTAGCGGTTGGTCATTCCATGAACAATTTCCACTTCATATCTTAAAGAAATGAAGTTGAATTTTTCATTCATGAAGTACTAGCAGATCATGTGATAGAATGATGAGTCATTCCATCTGTCTCAAAAAAAAGGTTAGAAAAAGTTATCAAATATAAATAAGTCCATCTTTGGTGAGGTTAATCATATATGATTCCAAAAATGGACTTATACTTCATCTATCATACCGCTTAATAAAATAAAACTAGTTTTACCAACCAGAGACTTCCTGTAGGCTAGAGGTAGGTGATAAAGGCCTGTCGCACTTCGGTTGTGGGTTCGATTCGTGCAACCTTGTCTGACGAAATGGGTTTTCGCCCGTCTTGCAGGTTTTCCTTTGTCTAAAACTACACTATTATAACATTATAGAAATAATATCTAAAAAAGGTTCTATCGTTAAAAAATACTATCTTATGTCCAACTTAATCCATTCCAATCTATAGGATCATCCAAAATACTTTTTTCTAATCTCATAGTGTAATGTAAAAGATTACTAGAAATTTCATCTACCGAGCATGTTAATATCATCATCTATCATGATATATCTTGTTGGTCACATTCTAAACATGTGAATACCTTAATCATACATTCTCTTGAAAATTGAATACCCATTGAACCTTAGTTAAAACATTAATGCTATCAAAAGTTAACTCTTTCCACATACAAAAATCCCACAATTTCTATATACTCAAACCATGATATCACTTTTTCCTTATATCAGTCATGAGCTCATTAACACTATCAAACATATTATTTTCCCCTTATCCCTTCATTATGCGCATATCATCTTCTTTTAAAAATCATTTCAATCACTTTTCATGGTTACCAGTACCATATTATTATAGAAAACCACAATGTACCAATACACAGATATTTCAATATACTATAAAAGTACCTCAACAACATTATTATTGACTTCCAATACATAAACCCTTCAATCCATCATCTTCAATGATTTTCATGGAATAGGTCCTTCCTCTATTTAGAAGTAACTTCTTAGGTTAGGGCATTGAGTTGGGTAATTCCCATGTTCTCTATAGATAAGACATTGGAATACATAACAATCTGTCACTCTATGACCATTTTTTTCACATAGATAACATTTTCCCCTCCATTTGAGGTATTCCTCAAGGTTCTTCTTCCCTTATTTAGAAATCTCAATCTTCCTTTCTCTATACTCCTCACCATGAGAACATGCATAAAATTCCATCTTCCTCATATTTGATGACTTAGGAATACAAAAAAAGTTCACCTTATTAATCATATATCAAGATTACTGATTCAGAATAATAATAATATCTTTCTCTAGAGGCGTTACACAATTTTGTTGATCATAGTCACCAATTTGTCCATTGGAATCAATGTTAACTGAATTCCTTCTTGTTCCCTCTACTGACTAAGACCAGAAACCATAGTGTAAGAAACAGTTAAAATAACGAGGAACCACATAATCATAAAAAGTCACTTATGGGATGTCTAACTTATCAAAAATTCTTTAATCCATGACACCTTAGGTTTACCATAAGTTAGTCATGATCATCAACATAATTCTAGGACTCTGACCTATACATAGACATAAACTTAGGGACATCCCTAGACATACCTTAGAAATATCTCTAGGGATTTCACTAAAGTTTTCGCATCCTAGTTTCCAAAGGTTAAATAAAACTTTCCTTTGATACCAAATGTAGTGACCCATACTTGAAGTACATAGAAATTACATTACTATTGCAGAATTCTTAATACATAACAAAAACAAACACCGAAGGACCATAATAGATTAGTGTCTTCGAAAACTCGGAATATAATCTTCTAATCATGGTGAAAGATCTTCAACATCTCCCATAAAGATCTTCCCCTTTTTTTTCTTACCTAAAACCTTTCTTTAAATCTTGGGGAAAATAAAACATAAAAATGGTGAGCTCAAATGCTCAGTAATGGTAAACATGGAGAACATAAAACAACCCATAAACATTTGAACGTAAAAACATGAACATCACATAAATCTTAGCAGTACATAAGGCATAGATCATAATGGAATATCAATCATGATAAACTACCATGGGAATAAAAAATGTAATTTTTGAGAACCATTAAGCACATGATATGATTTCCATAGTATCCAAGGCATTGCTACCAAGACCATCTTAGTGGACAAAGTCCCCTTCTGAATCGAGTTCACTCCTCATTCAAATCTTGTATCACTAAACCAGATTAACTTACCGTTCCATCCATGTATATATCATGAGATAAAAATATTTAACCAATGCATTGGAGAGAGATATAGGTCCCACCCATCTCATAATGAAATCATTCTTACGTGTGCCACAACATAAACATAAATCATTCATCATAACCCAAAGAATAAAATGGGTTTCATAAACATCATCCCATCATAACATAATACATATAAAACAAATGGATATCATTTCATCATAAGAAAAGTGAAACCATGTAAATGATAGAGACATTATACTTTAAACATAAACATATGAAATAATTTCATCTTATATGGAAACTATTTTTGATAAAACACTTGAAATGAATTCTTGGGGAAAATATCCTTTCTTCTTCAAAATAATTTTCTTTTCACAAAATGACATGAAATTTTAAAATAAAAGGATTTTTTTAAAATAGTAATGAAATCTTGTAGATTAATTTTCATGAAAATAAGGTGTTATAATACCATAAAAACTTTTTCATTCCGTATAAGTTAAAAAACATTTTTCTCGTACTTTTATCGGAGAAGTTCAAAAGTACCTCGTACGGTAAATAAAAGAATGATTCCTTACATACCATGTAGTAAAAGTCAAAAATGGGTAAAAAGGATTTTAAACATTTATGAAAAAACTTTTAGAAATCATGGACATGGATGATAACAATAACCCCAATAAATATTTATGAATGAACAATCTTGGATAAGAACCATATTGGAATAATTATCCCTTACCTTATGTCCGATATGCTTCGTATGTATCTGAACCTCGTGTATAATGATTTAAATAATGTCATTGACTTATTAAAGAACCATATTCATTGTTATGATATCATATATGGTTCACTTATGACATTATATTACCCGTTATTTTGTAAATTCCATGTTAAAGCAGCGTTTTTGGGTAAAATCGTTTCATTTATTGTACGTGTTTCGACTTGTTGTTCTTGATATTATTACTTATATACTGATTTAATTAATTCCAGAATTTAAAACAAGATTTACATATATATTAAGCATATAAATATATATGATATATCAATAAATGGAATGAAATAAACTGTTCATGGGGATGGTAGGTCGTATATACGCATGAACGATGTTTCCGTTTCCTTATTGAATTGAATGGAATTAAGTAAATGAAACATATATGTACATAAATACAGTATCATTATTATGTAAAATATTTCATGATTATTTATTATATATACTTTATAATCATACTTGAATTGTTTATCATGGAAAATGAATCTCATTGCGTTCGTGGAGATGGTAATCTGTAGGTATGCACGAGCGATGATATCGTTCCCATAATTATTGAATTGAATCAGAGTGGATTATATAATATCTCAGAATCAGTATGATTTTATAATAACTATACATATTTATTCCTTACACCATTATACCCATCCAAGTAAGGTGGTTGTTGAAAAATAGATTACACCACGGCGTGGAGATGGTATTCCGTACGTACACACGTGCAGTGATTTTGTTTTCCATAGGATGGATAGAAGGTGAAATGGGGTTGTTTCATATTTATAATAACATATCAGTATATTAGTGATACTAATGTTATTACTTTATAATTAAACAACTAAAGAAGAAAAAGTTGAAGAAGAAAGAAACTTGAAAGAATCGGTAGAATAGATTACCTCTTCTTCGACGCACCTCTTCTAAGCTTCTTCTTAAGGCACTAGAGTTGTTCTTTTGAGGAGAACAGAACCTATATAATGTTTCTAGGGAAGCTGAGAAGGTAAATGGGCAGGGGTTTTCTGAGCTTTAATGCTCAATTTTATTTAAAGAGAATAGGGAGGAGGTGGACTTTTATAAGGGAGGAGAGGGAAACCTTAGGAAAAACTTAAAATATTATTTTATAATAAATTCATATTCAGTTTATAATAGCTTCAAAGTGACTCTATTTAATTACATTGAACATATATAGGTATTACGTATCAATTTTGACCTAAAATAAATTTAAATAAAATAAATAATTATTTAAATAAGAAGTCGGTTTTTAAATAGTAACCCTGTGTTTTCACTATTCATCAAAAATTGAAAGTTTTCAGAAAAATACCAAAAATTCACCCTAGGATAATTTTGATATTCTGAATCAAAAAATGAGGTCCATTTTGATATATAAAATTTATAAATTTTCAAAAAGTGGTTATTACTATTCATAACGGCTAGTTCATAATAATATTATAATAATATCTCGTTTAGTGAAACTCGGTATTGCGTACTACACATGCTATCGAAGAAGGTCTTGATTGTGTGTAATGCCAGCCAAGGCAGGGATGCGTGTTGTGAAATATTCTTTTGTTGTTGTGTATAACATAATCAAAACTTATTTCATTTATACATTAAAAAAATCTATACTTAATGTTGCGTAGAATAATTTCCAAAAAAACGAACTTGAAATTGTGTGTAACACTAGCCAAGAATAGTGTTGCGTATACTGCAAGCTAATAATGTGTTGCGTATAGAACAAGCTAATTTTGGTTTAGCGTACAACACAAGACATAAATGTTATTAAAATAATAATTCTCATAAAATCTTAGGGTGTTACACACTCCGTACAATGTTCGACTATGCCTAAGAGAATAATACCCTCATGAACTTAATGGTACCCTCGGATTTTCAATCTGACATACCATTTATGAGTTATAAGGATTTTAAAATAAAATAAATTTATTCAATTATTTTATTTATTGCTAAAAAAACATTCTACTCTTGACTCACGTCGGCCAATGTTATGATTTTCCTAAGGAATGCATACCCTCACAAGATCAACGGTGGTCTTAGATTTCAATCCAAATCACTTTTTGTGAGTTATAAGGATTTGAAAATAAAATAACATTTATTTAAATTATTTTATTTATGGTTATTCAATTTTTGGGTTTTCTAACTGGCGGCCCACACCGACTATACTTAAGTTTCTCCTGGGGTAAACTCGACATCCTGAACAAAACAATGTCCTACGATTTTTGATCCAGGAACTCGTTTAAGGGATATTCCACTTTTTTTGGTAAAACCAGTCATGCATGCTATTTAAAACATAAAATATTTCAATGGATCATTCCTGGCACTCTGAGTCTCGGAATCGCACGCTGTCTCAGTTCCTTGTCTCAAAATAATCCCATTTAATTTTAAAAAAAATCATGTAATTCTGGGGTATTGTAGAATGATTATTCTCCCTTTTAGTAAAAAATAAAACTATATGAAATTTTTTTCTCACTTTTATCAACATATATTATTGTTGGTTTTAGTTGAAAAAAATGAAAATTGGAATAAGTTACATTTTCAATGTATATATTTAATTTCTCGGAATCTCATATATTTTAAATTTATCATCTTCCACCTTAAAGAATGATGAGACAAAAATAGGAGAATCAATAAATATAGAAACTATAATTGATTCATTATATGCCCAACCTCCATACCATTTTATTATAGAACAATTTCTAACATTATATTAAATATCATAATTGAAAGAGAATAATAATAAATTATGGTAAACAAATATTATAATATAAGAAAATTAAAAAAATTAGAATCACCCTTACATCATGATTTAATGTTTTCAATCCATTACAAAGGGTTACTACAAATATCACTACTGACATGAAATTAGAAAATTTCAACAATATTGTAACACCCCACCCCTACCTCATTGGCTTAAGGAGGCGCTGAGGGTTACTTGGCCTTAAGTGACGTTCCCAAGGTGCCAAAGGCTGGTAATAAATGTCGAGGGCTTCAAGAAAAAGTTGGGGAACGATTTTCCCTTAAGAAAAAACTAACCAAACCATCCACTGTCTATCACTATAGATGCATGTTAACCAAAACATTCAAGCATGTATTCCCAAAGGACAACCAAGATGTTCCACAATACAACCTAAAACCAATAAAACCAAAACCATATCAAATTACCATGTAGAAGACTCAACAAAAGACCCAAAATAAGCCATGGAAAACTCTATGGATCCATACCAATATCCATGCTCCACACTCCAAGATCCACCTAGACATCATGATGCACCACTAAAGGAGGGTTATGCCTTAACTTTTCCCACATCATGATACAAAACATCTGCAAAGACACCAACATTCCAAAGCAGGGGGTGAGTAAAACTACTAAGTATGATTTCCCCAAATGACTTCCCTAGACACGCCACTAGGATATAACCATTAGCACATTTATATAAAATAGTTTATATAAAATAATCACAAGTGAAACCATTTACATAAGCCAAACAGACCCTTACCAATCCATCATACCAAACCAACAACCAAGGGAAAATCCAACCGAACATGTCATAAACCATTTCATCATTTACACAACAATTTCCAACTTGCAAAAAAAATGCACAACAAAGCAACCAAAACAACCAAACGGTGGAGATTCCATCCAACCCATTCACCCAATCACACCTAGTGGTACTTACCTACCACAACCAATAGTGGAGCTTCCATCCAACCCATTCACCCATTCCCAACTAGTGTCTCTTCCCATCCACTTATCTTTTGATGGTGGTCCTTCTTTCCACTATCCATCCCCTTTTTATAGTGGTACTTCTCGCCACTTCAACACAAAATTCCCATCGAGCCATAAACAAGAATATGTGTAACGCCCTGGCCCCAGTTACCCAGAATTAGTGCATTATAACATAACATTGGCATGATCACAAAAGATCAAGTCTCGAAAGTCCAATTTTTTTAGTAGCCTTGGAAACACTAGATGCATTCATAATGTTTTCATTATATGATAAAATGGAAAACTACAAAAAAATAGTCTTGATAGTCCACAATCATATACCCTCAGACTATCCCTACATGTCAGTCATAAAATACCTCTTCACATCCTGTAAAAAAAATAAAACATAGAAAGGGTGAGCTCAGATGCTTAGTAAGGAAAACAATATAGCGGAAACTTTTATAAATAAGCCTAAACATTTAAGGCAATGTATAACTAAAACAAAATCCTTTTAAATTTGAACTTAAGAATAATATGGAAAAAATAAAATGAAATAATTACATTTACTTATTCACATGGATATTCTACTAGTCGAATAATCACATGCAATATCAATAACCACTTTCATAATGATGGAATTCATAATACCAGACTATCATAACCATATAGTCAAGGACTTGTACCAAGACTACAAATAAGATTTTTTCAAGGCCTTGTTACAAGAAACTAGTTTGTTTCATGAGACCTACTGATGCATCTTGGAGCTATAGGGGGCTACATCCATCACTTACTATGTCCAATGCATTCCTCATATTAACAGGTTTGAACATAACATAAACATTTGTATTAAAACTAGAATATGAAATGTCAATACTTTATCCATAAACCATGAATGGTAAAAAATAACACATAAATATTAAAACATATCACAAAACCTTAAATAAAATATGTAAGTTTTGTATCATAATAAATTAACTCCAAATAATCCTAAAATTCATCAAAGCATGTTGACATAGATGAAATCAAAACTATTTGGGGGAAATATCTCTTTTTTGGAAATCATTTAAAAGTCATGTAATTATAAAATAAAACATTTAATTTGAAAATATTCTTATAATCTTGTAAGGGATGCTTTGAAGATTTTATAATAGCAGAAAATAGCCGCACCCGCCGTATAAGATAAAAAAAAGACATTCTTACCTTAATTTTTTCGAAAAGGTTAAAAAGGACCTTGTTTGGAAAATGATGGGAAGATTACTTTATAAAAATATCATAAAAAGTCAATCAAGGGTATAAATGGATTTAAACCATAGTCTATAAAATAGTAAAATGTTTTAAAATACATTTTTAAAAAACATGTATGTGGATGGTTGAGAGGTCCCAGTAGATAATTATATATAAACAACCTCGGATAATGAAGAGATTGTAGAATTAACCCTTAACTTGTACTTCTCCTTGGTCTAGGGTAGTTTAACATCCTATATAAAGGTAAAATAATTGTTATTAAATTATAAAATAATCATATACATTAATATGATATCATATATGATCTTTTAACATTGCTTTGTCAATAATATCTTAGTATTATCGTCGTTCCAGGTGTTAACGGATTCGTTTTCCATTATATTCATTGTTATGTGAGTCATAATTTTTATGTATGGGATGTATATTACTCATATATAGAATTATATAAAATCTTTAAACATTATTTTTAATCGTCAAATGAAAATTAGTCTTGAATGGATACGATGGGGAATGAATCTCATCACGTTCGTGGAGATGGTAATCCTTACGTACGCACGAGCGACAATATCATTCTTTTGATATTAAAATAATATAGAATTGGATGTTATAACATATATACATAATAATTATCATGTAATATTTATTATTTACATCAATTACAAATCATGATTATACCCATCCAAATAATAATGTATTGAATAACAATTACACCATGACGTGGAGACAGTAAGCTGTACGTACGCATGTATGGTGAAATGTCATCCAAAGGATGGATAGAATAATGAATTTAGTTTTAAAATATTTATAATAAAATCACAGTATATATAATATACTAGAGTTATTATTTTATAATGGAAACAATAAATAGAAAGGAAGTGGATGAAGAAAGGAACTTGAAAGAGGTGATGAAATAGTTACCTCTTATTCGGGTTCTTCCTTTTGATTTGATCAAAAGGAGTCCTTTGGTTGGCTTTATGACTAAATTAAGGCCTCTAGGATGAAGGTAGTATAGTTTAGAGGGTATTTGGGTAGAGTTTTTTCGATCCAAATGACTTTTAAGGTGTTAATTAGAGAGAAGGGGGGGTTCCCTTTTATAAGAGGGGTGAGGGGCACCTTAGGAAAAGCTAGAAATGTTATTCGATAATAAAATAATTTTCAGTTTATAATGGCTCCAAAATATATTATTTAAAGGATAAAGTTGGGATAGGTCTAAAACCACTCAACCAATAGGTTTTAGACAGGTTTGGGTCATTATTTTACCCTTATCTTTTAGATTTAACTCTTTGTTAAATAGTTTGACATTTACCATGTATCTTTGTATTTTTATATTATATGGTTAATAAACTTACTTTATACTTTTAAGCGAACCCCAAGTGGTTCATTAATGATACACATATCATTATATAAGTACTTTGGCCGAAACTTAGATTTTTAGGAATAGAATATCAATTAATAATATAATATTTGTTTTAAAAACACTTTTATATCAATTTTGAAACTATTTAAAAATTTATTTATGTTGAAGTATTAGAAACTTTAATAATTAGAAATAAATTCATTTAAAAAATCCTAACATTTCATATTAACCTATAAAATTAGTTTATGGCATCAAAACTTTAAAATTATATTTATTTTAACATTTATAATAACAATTATTTGATTCTTTCATTAATAAGGAAAATACGGCATCATTATCGTATCATAAATAAATTTAATTATTCAATGTCTAAAAATTATAAATAAATTACCATTATATAGGAAATCTTTTTATCTTTCTAATGAATATTTATAGTTGAAGATATAACATGTATAACCATATGTAAAAATTGTTTTACTAAAAGATATATGCTTATGTCATTTTTGTATTTACTTTAACTTAATTAATATAAAGTGTCATTATCACTTACAAGTGGCTTCATGGGGTCCCAAAATGAACCCAAAGATGCCCATGGTCTGAACTGTATCATAAAATAGGTTTAGGATACGTTTTAGGGTAATTTAATATTATTATAATATTATTTTGTTACCCTTATTTACCGGATTTACCCTTTAACCATGGTAAATAAATATTTACCGAAGTAATTATTCAAAATGTCTAAAAATAAAAGTTACTTATTTACACAATTTGAAACTCCTAATTATAAATAATGAATCCATTTTATAAATTGAAAACACATAAGTGGTAGAAATTAATTTAAAATTAATTCCCATTGTCAAAACACAAAGCGTGTTTATAAGAAATAATAACTATCATAAGATTGACACTTGCTTATATCCAGTTTAAATGTGAAATTATTTCCAATGACCAAAATTGGATTAAATGGTAAAAATATAATCTAATTATACTTTAAAACCACTAAAATTCATAATTTATCACTATTAATAATTTCGATTAAAAAAGTTTCTTTTAATTAAAATTTACAAATTTTCACAATTTATCAATATATGAAAGTTATGAGAAAAGTACCAAAAATTCACCCTAAGATCATTTAGATATTCCGAATCCAAAATTGAAGTCCATTTTGAAAGATAAAATGTATAAAATTTCAAAAAGTGGATATTACTATTCATAATAGCTACTTTGATTGGTCACAGTGTGTTAGAATCTCGAAGTTGCATACAATGCAAGCTATTGCATTATTCAAAGAGAAGTGTACCATGGAAGATTGGGGTGTTACATTCTCCCTTCCTTAAAATAATTTCATCCTAGAAATTTATAGAGTATTACTACATAAAAAGACTCAGGTGGATCTTCATCATATGTTCCTCGGGTTCCCACATTTCCTCTTTCATATTATGGTTTCTCCATAGACTTTTTACTAGATGAGTCGTCCGATTTCTCAGCACTTGTTAACTTGTATAAAGAATCTTGATGGGATCTTTGCAATATGATAGATCAGGTTCCAGTTCTAATTTCTCATAGGTGTGTACATGCGTTGGGTCAGGTATGTATTTTCTTAACAGTGAAACGTGGAACACATCGTGAACTTTGGAGAGATTTGGCAG
The DNA here is from genome assembly GCA_963277665.1 of Viscum album. Lineage (NCBI taxonomy): Eukaryota > Viridiplantae > Streptophyta > Magnoliopsida > Santalales > Viscaceae > Viscum > Viscum album. The sequence goes on from OY728166.1 coordinate 1,136,621,597, forward strand.
CATTTCCAAATGATAAGCTACAACCCCAATTCATTCTAGAATTTAGAAAGGTCCAATGTAATTGGGACTCAATTCACCTTTCTTACCGAAACGTATAACTCCCTTCCAGGGATATACCTTCAAAAAACATGATCTCCTACCTAAAATTCCAAGTCATTCCTTCGGTTATCAGCATAGCTCTTCTACCTACTTTGAGCTGCTTTGATGTGGTTTTGGATTACCTTCACCTTTTCCATCGATTCTTCCACCAGTTCTGAGCCTACAAGTTTTCTTTCACCAACATCATCCCAAAACGTTGGTGTGAGACATCTCTTTCCATATAACGCTTCATATGGCGCCATCTGAATACTTGAATGGAAGCTATTATTATTGGAAAATTATACCAAAGGTAAATATTGATCCCACATACCCTGAAAGTCAAGTGAGCAGGATCTCAACATATCTTATAAGGTTTGAATAGTTTGTTCTGAATGATCATCTGTTTGAGGGTGGTAGGCAGTGCTCAAATGAAGATCAGTATCTAGGGCTTTCTGAAGTCTTTTCCAGAATGTTGATGTACAACATGGATCATGATAAAAAACAATCGATTGGGGTGCTCCATGAAGTCTAACAACTTCATTAATATATAGTCTTGTTAGACATTCAAGTGGTAAATCTTCCCTTATAGTAAGAAAATGTTCTGATTTGGTAAGACGATCAATAATGACCCATATTGCATCGTTCCTTCTAGGGGTTTTTGGTAGTCCCATGACAAAGTCCATCATAATATTATCCCATTTCCACTCCGGTATGGGAAGAGGTTGCATGACTCCTCCAGGCTGTTGCCTTCCAAATTCCACTTGTTGGGAAACCATACATCTTGACACAAAATCAGCAATCTACCTCTTCATGTTGTCCCACCAAAAATGTTCCTTAAAATCTATAAACATTTTGGTGATCCTAGTGTGTATAGAGAAATTGTAACTATGAGCATCATCCAACAATTCTCTTTTTATATCAGGTATATTGGGAACACAAAGTCTCTTCCAAAATTTCAAAATTCCATCTTCATGCACAAAGTCACTCAATCTCCCATCATTCATAGCTTTAATCTTATTTTGAAACTCTTCATCACCGGTCTGAGAACTCTTTATCCTTTCTAATAATGATGGTTTAGCAACCATTGGAAAAAGTATTGATTTTTCACCTTCCATGGTGATTACCATATCCATCTTAACAAGATTCATATGTATAGGATCCTTTTCAACTCTCATCTTGTTCAAAACTCCATCATTCTTTCTACTCAAAGCATCTGCCACCTTTTTTTCCTTCCCTGGGTTGTAGTGTATCATGCAATCATAATCCTTCAGTAGTTCAAGGCATCTCCTTTGCCTCATGTTGTGTTATTTTTGTGAAAAATATACTTCAAACTCTTATGATCTGTATAAATATCAAATTTTTCACCATATAGATAGTGTCTCAAAATATTCAAAGCAAACATTATAACTTCTAACTCAAGATCATGAGTAGGATAGTTTTGCTCATGAATTTTCAGTTGTCGTGATGCATAGGCAATGGCCCTCTCATTCTGCATAAGGACACAACAAATTCCTTTCATTGATGCATCACTATAAATAAAAAAACCATCATTCCTTGATAGTAGAGTCAATATAGGACCATTGACTAATCTTATCATCAGTTCTTCAAAACATTCTTTATACTCTTTTGTCCAAACAAATTTAACACCTTTTCATGTGAGCTTTGTTAAAATGTTATCCAACTAGGAAACATTCTGGACGAGACGCCGATAATAACCTGCTAAACCAATAAAACTGCGTACCTCAGTTATACTTGTCGGTGCTGGCCATTCTTGGATTGCCTTGGTCTTTGAAGGATCAACAGAAATTCCATCCTTAGAGATAATATGGACAATAAAAGAAATCTCCTAAAGCCAGAATCCACACTTGCTAAGCTTCCCATATAATCCATGTCTTCTAAGAGTCTTCAGTATAATGTGAAAGTGATTTTCATGATCTTCATAGATTTTTGATTATACCAAGATATCATAAGTAAATACCACTACAAAGTCATCAAGATATTCCTTGAAAAATATATTCACTAGATCCATGAAGACAGAAGGTGGATTCGTCAATCCAAAAGGAATTACTGTAAACTCGTAATGCCCATACCTGGTTCGAAATGCTATCTTCGGAATGTCTTCCTTCTTTACACACAAATGATGGTATCCAGATCGAAGGTCAATCTTTGAAATGTTTTGGGCTCCATGTAGTTAGTCAAATAAATCATTAATGTGAGGTAGGAGATACTTGTTATTTATTGTTATAGCATTTATCTCCCTGTAGTCGATACATAACCTCATAGATCCATCTTTCTTCTTAACAAAAATGACAGGTGCTCCCCATGGAGAAACACTAGGGCAAATAAATCCCTTATTACTCAATTCCTCTAGTGGTTTCTTTAGTTCCACTAATTCCACAGTTTCCATTCTATAAGGGGTCTTCGATATGGGCCTTGATCCAGGAATTAAATCAATGGAAAACTCAATTTCTTGTTCTGGAGGATGTCTAGGTAAATATTTTGGAAACACATCAGTATATTCTTTCATAATTGGTACATACTCTATTTGAACATTCCTTTCCTCACCCACAGTTATTTCATTCTTTTCCCCCCAATAATTTAATTTAGTTGAGCTACTGTGGGTGGATCTAGATAAGAATTAGGTGGTGATGATTCTTCTCTAAAGATAATATGTTCCTTATTATCATCATAAAAAATAGTAACCTCATTCTTATTTTAATAAATTTTTTCATCAGGGTACGAAAGTCAATCCATATCAAGGATTATATCAAATTCAATCATAGGTATGATGATGAGATCAGCAGATAAAGAACATTTATATTCTCTAATGGTAATAGATTCAAAAAATTTTGTTACGATGATAATTCCCTTGTGAGTTTTACATGACAACTCCCTTGTGAAATAAAATTGGAAATATCTAATTTTCATAGAAAAATGGGAAGATATAAAACAATGCGATGATCCAGAATCAAATAAAGCATTTGCTAAACTTGAGGAAACCATTAAATTACCTGACACCACATCTTTCGAAGCTTCTACCTCAGCAGTAGTGATAGCATAAGCTTGGAATTGATCCCTTGGCCTTTTCTGAGGTAAGTTACCCTAAATCTTAGGACATTCATTTTCATAATGTCCCATATCCCTGAAATTGTAGCATTGAACATCAGTATCTTTTTTTCTTCCCCTTGCAATCGTGAGGTTGGTGGCCTTTTTCACCACACTTTTAACAGACTCTCATTCCCCTCAAAAAAGTACTGGGGGAGTTTCTTACCACATTTATTGCTGGATAGATATTCAACTTTTCCTTTATTCCCCATATTTCCATTTCTATAGTGATCAACAGATCTCTTCTTCTCTTGCTTTGCTTTATAGTCGTAAGACTAAGATAATTCTTTTTCTGTCTTGATAGCGCATGAGACAATATATTCATACGACGAGAAGTATTGTGAGACTAATTCTCGATGGAGAAATGGTTTTAACTCATAAAATAAATGATAAATCTTACTTCTTGGGTTACATATATAATCTGCAGCATGCCATGCTAACCTTGTAAAGTTAGACTCATACTTTGCAACATTCTTGTCCTCCTTTTTCCTCAGACATAGAAATTGCCTTTCCATATCTGCTCTATGGTCACGAGGAAAGTATTTTTATAAGAAAATATCTTTAAACTCCATCCATTCCATATTTGATACTTCATCATTTTCCTTTGTGTTTGGAATCAATTACCACCATTGATCGGCATCTCCAGTGAGGCGGTAAACTGAATGGCAACTGTTTCCCTTTCATTACTTCCCAAGGCATGGAATATTTTCTCTATGAAATTTATCCATTGCTCAACTACTAATGGATTTGTACTCCCATTGAATGTTGGTGCTTATTGCCTCATAAAGAGATCTAACATTAATACCCCATGATGTGGATCAGGGTGCTCCATACGGGTAAGGTTATTATTCATAACCTGAGTGAGTTGTCCCAGTATAGTGATAAGATGATCAGCACCATTTGTATCACCAACTGCACTATAATTATCTTGATCCATGGGTAAATCCCTACATGGAGTGTGTGTGTTGATACGTTTTCCATTCCTTCCACTAGACACCATTCCTAAACAACGGCATAAACTTGATTAGTTTATGAATCGAAATACATAATTCCAAACTTGTAAAACACTTAACATAAATTGAACAGTTTATGGATATAACCCATAATCATAAAAAAAATTATTTAAAGAAGTACATAATCATAATACCTCCATAATGGTTTGTAAATAAAATGATAATTATCCTAATCATATCCCCCGGGAGTGTTGTAACCAAGTGTGCAGCAAGGCCCGTTTTCGTGCACCAGTTCTCGTTCGAGTCTAGCTCAAAGTGGTGTTTTCAGGTTTTACCCCTAGGTAAATATGTGCCATAGATGCCTCTACCTACTCATATCTAGATAAGGATGCATTTCTCTAAAAACTCACAAAATTGTTACATTACCAAAATTCTAGGAAGTTCTTCGATACCAATCCTCAAAGTCTATCTTAGGGTAATGTGCTATAATTAGAGTTTATATAAATCTAGCTTCCAAGGTTTATACTAAACTTTCTCTGATACCAACTATAACACCATAAACCCAGTTACCTAGAGTCAGTGCATTATTACATAACATTTCCATGATCACAAAAGATCAAGTCTCGAAAGACCGATTAGTTTAGTAGCCTTGGAAACACTAGATACATTCATAAGGTTTTAATTACATAAAAAATGGAAAACTAAAACAGCATAGTCTCCATATTCCACACTCATATCCCCTTAGAATATCCCTACTGGTTAGTCAAAAAATAATTCTTTAGATCCAGGGAAAAAAATAAAACATAGAAAGGGGTGAGCTCAGATGCTCAGTAATGATAACAATATAGCGGAAACTTTCATAAGTAAGCATAAACATTTAAGACAATATATAACTAAAACAAAAGCCTTTTAAACTTGAACTTCAGCATAATATGGAACAAATAAAGCTAAATAATTCCATTTACTTATTCACATGAATATTCTACTAGTCAAATAATCGCATGCAATATCAATAACCCCATTCATAATGATGGAATGCATAATGTAAGACAATCATAACCCCATAATCAAGGCCTTGTGACAAGAATACAAATAATATTTTTTCAAGGACCTGTGCCAAGATACAATTTTGTCTCATGAGACCTACCGATGCATCGAGGAGCTATAGTGGGCTCCACCCGTCACATACTAAGTCCAATTCATTCCTCATATGAACAGGTTTAAACATAACATAAACATTCATATTAAAACTAGCATACGAAATGTCAATAATTTATCCATAAACCAGGAATGGTATAAAAATAACACATCTATAGAAAAACATATCACTAAACCTTCAATACAATATGGATGTTTTTTATAATAATAAATCAACTGCAAATAAGCTTAAAATCCATCAAAGGGTGTTGACATAGATGAAATCAAAACAATTGGAGAGAAATATCTCTTTTTTTTAAATAATTTAAAAGTCACATAATTATAAAATAAAACATTTACATTGAAAATATTATTATAATATTCTAATTTAAGCTTTGATGATTTTATAATGGTAGAAAATAGCTGCACCCGCCTTATAAGTTAAAAAAAGACATTCTTACCTTAATTTTGTCGAAAAGGTTAAAAAGGACCTTGTATGGAAAACGACAGAAAGATTCCTTTATAAACATATTATAAAAAATGAAAAAAGGGTATAAATGAAATTAACCCATATTCTATAAAATAGTTAGAATTTTTTCAAATACATTTTTAAGAAACATGGATGTGGATGATAAAGAGGTCCTAGTAGATAATTACATATACACAGCCTCAAATAATGAAGAGATTGTAGAATTAACCCTTAACTTGTACTTTTCCTTGTTAGAGGGTAGGTTAACCTACTATATAATGGTTAAATAATTGTTATTAAATTATACAATAATCATATACATTAATATGATATCATATATGATCTTTTAACATTACTTTGTTAATAATATCTTAGTATTATCATCGTTTCGGGTGTTAACGGATTCATTTTCCTTTATATTCTTTGTTATGTGAGTCATAATTGTTATGGATGGGGTGTATATTACTCATATCCATAATTATATCAAGTCTTTAAGCATTGTTTTTAATCATCAAATGAAAATTAGTCTTGAATGGATACGAGGGGGAATGAATCTCATCGCGTTCGTGGAGACGGTAATCCGTATGTACTCAGAAGAAACAATATCATTATTTTGATATTAAAATAATATATAATTGGATGTTATATCATATATAAAGAATCATTATCAGGTTATATTTATTATTTATATCAATTACACATCATTATTATACCCATCCAAATAATAATGTATTGAATAAGAATTGCACCACGACCTGGAGACGGTAAGTCGTACGTACGCACGTATGGTGACATGTCATCCAAAGGATGGAAATAATAATGAATTTTGTGGTACCATATTTATAATAACATCCCAGTATATATAATATACTGGAGTTATTATTTTATAATGGAAACAACAAAGAGAAAGGAAGTGGGAGAAGAAAGGAACTTGAAAGAGGTGATGAAATATTTAACTCTTCTTCGGGTTCTTCCTTTTGATTTGATCAAAAGGACTCATTATAATGGCTTTATGACTAATTTAATTCCTCTAGGATGAAGAGGGTATAGTTTAGAGGGTATTTGGGTAGATTTTGGCTGAGACAAATGGCTTTTAAGGTGTGAATTAGAGAGAAGGGGGAGTGTCGTTTTATAAGAGGGGTGAGGGGCACCTTAGGAAAAGCTAGAAATATTATTTTATAATAAAATAATTTTCGGTTTCTAATGGATCAAAAATATATTATTTAAATTATAATGTGGGTATAGGTATTAAACCACTCAAACAATTGGTTTTAGACCAGTTTGGGTTACTATTTTACCTTAATCGTTTAGATTTAACTCTTAGTTAAATAGTTTGACATTTACCATGTCTCTTTGTATTTTTATATTATATGGTTAATAAACATACTATATACTTACAATAGAACCCCAAGTGGTTCATTAATAATACAAATATCATTATATAAGTCCTTTGTCTGAAACTTATATTTTTACAAATAGAATATCAATTAATAATATAATATTTGTCTTAAAAACTCTTTTATATCAATTTTGACACTATTTAATAATTTATTTTTGTTAAAGTATTAAAAACTTTATTAATTAGAATTAAATTAATTTAAAAAAACCTAACATTTTATATTAACCTATAAAATTAGTTTATGGCATCAAAACATTAAAATTATATTTATTTTATCATTTATAATACCAATTATTTGATTCTTTCATTATTAAGGAAAATAATGCATCATCATCGTGTAATAAATAAATTTCATTATTCAATGTCTAAAAATTATAAATTAAGTACCATTATGTAGGAAATATTTTTTTCTTTCTAATGAATATTTATAATTGAATATATAACATGTATAACCATATGTAAAAATTGTTTTACTAAAGGATATATGCTTATGTCATTTTTGTATTTACTTTAACTTAATTAATATAAAGTGTCATTATCACTTACAAGTAGCTCCATGGGGTCCCAAAATGGATTCCAAGATGCCCATGGTCTGAAATGTATCATCAAATAGGTTTAGGACACATTTTAGGGTAATTTAATATTATTATAATATTATTTGTTTACCCTTATTTACCAGATTTACCCTTTAACCATGGTAAATAAAATATTTACCGAAGTAATTATTCAAAATGTCTAAAAATAAAAGTTACCTATTTAAAAAATATGGAAATCATGATTTTAAATATGGAATCCATTTTTCTAAATGCAAAACACAGAAGTGATAGAAATTAATTCAAAATTAATTCTCGTTGTCAAAACACAAAGCGTGTTTTTAAGAAATAATAATTATCAAAAGATTGACACTTTCTTATATCTAGTTTAAATGTGAAATTATGTCCAATGACCATCATTGCATTAAATTGTAAAAATATAATCTAATTATACTTTAAAACCACTAAAATTAATAATTTATCACTATTAATTATTTCGATTAAAAAAAATTTAATTAAAATTTCGTAATTTTCATTATTCATCAAAATATGAAAGTTATCATAAAAGTACCAAAAGTTCACCCTAAGATAGTTTCGGTATAATGAATCCAAAAATGTAGTCCATTTTTAAAGATAAAATGTATAAATATTCAAATGGTGGGTATTAGTATTCATAACAGCTACATTGATTGGTCATGTTGTGTTAGAATATCAAAGTTGCGTACAATGCAAGTTATTTCATTATTCAAAGAAAAGGCATATCGTGGAAGCCTGGGGTGTTACAATATGACCCACCAAGGTCACAAAAACATGAAATCAACCAATTCCATCGCATACCAATCCACTTCAATAAATCTTCCATTTATTGAAAACTAATTTCCATGCCAAACCACATTTCAATAAAAACAGAATCTTTATTGAAAACCATTTTCCATCAACCATTTTCCCAAATCAATATCAACAACCAATTTTTGAAATATCTATTCTAAAATCCACCATAATATAATTTCACCATAAAACCCCCTTTTTCCCAAAAAAATCCGTCAAAACATCACCCAAGGGATATCCAATCAATTTAACACATCGAACCACAATTAATTCAAAGAAAAACAAATTAATTGTAACCAAAACCATTAGCTCTAACCAAGTAGAGTCGAGAGAGAACACACCTACCTTTAGGGTTCCCAAGAAATCGACCCACAGGCAACCACACCTCAAATTTGGTGAACACACCACCGAAACCCCTCTAGATCCTTTCCCCTAACATTCATAAGCATTAAAATCAACATCCAAGGCCTCCACAACCCTAGATCCACACACAAAAAGTGTATATCTAGAAAACCAATAATTAGAGGGATGTAGATGTAACAGCCCAAGATTTTATAAAAAATATTCTTTTTAATTTTATTAAAGTCTTGTGTTGTACGCTACACCAAAAGGAGCTTGCATAACACGCATCCTTGACTTTCCTTGCATTACACGCAATCACGACCTTCCTCGATAGCGTGTGTAATACGCAATACCGAGTTTCACTAAACAATGATATGCTATTAAAATATTATTAAAACTAGCCGTTATGAATAGTAATAACCACTTTTTAAAACTCTGTAAATCTTATTTTTTAAAATGAACTTCATTTTTGGATTCGGAGTATCGAATTTAGCCTAAGGTGAAATTTTGGTACTTTTCGGATAACTTTCATATTCTGATGAATAGTGAAAATTACTAAATTATAATTAAAAACAACTTTTTTAATCGAAATAATTAATAGTGATAAATTATTAATTTGAGTGGTTTTAAAGTATATTTAGAATATATTTTTACAATTTAATAAAATGTTGGACATTGGATGTAATTTCACATTTAAACCAGACATAATCAAGTGTCAATCTTTTGATAGATATTGTTTCTTAAAAACACGCTATTTGTTTTAACAGCGGGATTTAATTATAAAATTAATTAATGCAAATTCTATGATATGAATTTGGTAAAATAGACTTCATTTTTGAATTCGGAATATGAAATATAGCTTAGGATGAAATTTTGGCATTGTTCTGAAAAACATCAATTTTTGATGAATAGTGAAACTACTAAGTGGTAGTTAAAAAAAATAATTTCTTCATAAATCTTAATTTTACCGCTTCTGTGAATGGAATTTCAAAAATCCGAGAGACACTGTTGATGTCAGTAAGTAAAATGTGGTTCAATGAGATGAAAATAATTTTTGGTGAATAGTAATTTTTTACTTTTTTTTACCACGGTTAATAGTAAATAGGGTAACTAAGGGTAAATATGATATTACTATTACCCTAACACATGTCCTAATTCTATTGGATAAGTGTAATTCGACCTAAAACAACCTTATGAATATAATATGACCATTTAGGCCCACTTGGATTAGATTAGGACATTTATTATTAATTTATTTAAAGAAGGGTTAAAATAGTTAAAATCAAAGTTTAATAAGTAAATCATTTATAATATAGGGTTATACATAAGATAAATTAGATTGTAAATATTCATTAGAAAGCTAAAAGGATTTCCTACATGATGGTATTTTATTTGTAATTTTTAGACATCAAATAATTTAATTTATTTATGACACAAATATGATGCAGTAATTATCTTATTAATGAAATATTGACATAATTGATAATATAAACACCCAAATAAATGTAATTTAAGACTTTTTTATGAATTCCACTAATTTTCTAGGTTACTATGATATATTAATGTTGATTTAATCAACTTGGTTCGAACATATAATTCTGTTATGACTTTCACAAAAATCATATATCAAATAGTGTCAAAATTGACACAAAATAGTTTTTAAATCAAATATTATATTATTAATTGTTATATTATTCCTAAAAATCTAAGGTTCGGCCAACTGACTTAGATAAGGATATATATATTAATAATAAAAAATTTGGGGTTCGTTTGGCATGTTATAGTAAGTTTATTAACCATATAGCGAAAGAAAACAAAAAGACATGGTAAAAGTTAAATTATTTAACTTAGAGTTAAATCTAATTGATAAGGTTAAAATAATACCCTAAACTTGTCTAAATATTATTGGTTGATAGGATTTCGACCCATCCCCACCTTATCTTCTAAATAAGACCCTTTGGAGCCATTATAAACCGATTTTGACTTTAATATAAAATAATATTTTGAGATATTCCTAAGGTGCCCCTCTCCTCCCCTATAAAAGGACACCTCCTCCCCCTCCTCCTCACACCAATTTGAGCACTCAAGCTCGGCCAACCCCTGCCAATTTCTCCTCTACACTTTCCTAGAAACATCCTAGAGGCTCTGGTCTTCCTCAAAGACCAATTTTAGTGCCCTAAGAGGAGGTCTCAAAGAGGCACTTCAAAGAAGAGGTAATTACCGTTACCAATTCTTTCATCTTTATTTCTTCTTCCATTTCTTCTTATTAGGTTGTTTCATTATGAAGTAATAACATCAGTATCACTCATATACTGATATGTTATTATAAGTACGAAACAACCCTATTTCACCATCTATCCATCCTACGGAAAAAGAAATCACCGCGCGTGCGTACGTACAAAATACTGTCTCCACGCCGTGGTGTAATCTATTTTCCACCATCACCTTACATGGATGGGTATAATGGTGTAAAGAATAACTATACATAGTTATTACAACATCATATTGATTCTGATATATTGTATAATCCACTCCAATTCAATTCAATATTTATAGAAATGATATCATCGCTCGTGCGTACGTACGGAATACCGTCTCCACGACGCGATGAGATTCATTCTCCATGTTAACCATTTAAGAATGATTATAAAGTATATATAAGAAATAATAATGAAATATATGACATTATAAAGCTACTGGATTTATGTATATATATATATGTATTTCATCTACTTACTTTCATTTCAAGACAATAAGGAAAGTAAAACAGCGTTCATGCGTACGTACGGACTACCGTCTCCATGAACGGTGTTTTTCATTTTATTTATCTATCTATTATATATATATATATACTGAATATATATGATATATAAATCATATTTTATATTCTGGAAGTAAGTAAATCATGATATAAGTAATAGTTATGTCAAGAACAACAAGTCAAAACACCTAAGATAAATGAAACGATTTTACCCAAAACGCTTCTTTAACATGGAATTTACAAAAGAACGGGTAATATAATGTCATAAGTGAACCATATATGATATCATAACAATGAATATGATTCTGGAATAAGTCAATAACATGATTTAAATCATTATAGAGGAGGTTTGGACACTTACAAAGCAAGTCGGACATAAGGTAAGGGAAATATCACAATCTCATTTTTATCCGAGATTGTTTATTCGTAAGTATTTACTGGGGTGTATTTTATCATCCACATCCATGTTTCCTCAATATGTAATATTATTTCCATCCACCTAAAATCGTTTAAATCCAATTTTACCCTTCTATGAGTTTTTAGTAAAGGATATGAAAGGAATATTTTTTTCGTTTTTGTACGAGGTACTTTTTGACTTTTCCGACAAAAGTACGAATAATGTTTTTTAAACTTAAACGGCACGAACGGATTTTTACGGTTTTATAAAGCCTTATTTTCATGAAGATTCCTCCAAAAGATTTCATGACTATTTTTAATAAAATCTCTTTCTTTTAAAATTGCATGATGTTTTGTGAAATGAAATTGATTTTGAAGAAGGAAGGATATTTTCCTCATGAATTCATTTCAAGTGTTTTATCAAAATTATTTTCCATCTAAGATAATAAAGGGTTCTGTTTCTATCCATATTTTTACATTGATTTGACTATGTTGTGATGGAATTTTTTTTATGAATTCCTTTATCTTATATGAATGGTTTTATGATGTCATGTTGTTTAAGAATCCCATTTTTATTACATGGGTTATGAAATGATGTATGATTTATGATTTTGTGGCACACATAAGAATGGTATCATTATGAGATGGGTGGGACCTATATCTCCCTCCAATGCATTGGGTAATGATTTTATATCTCATGAGATAGACATGGCTGGAATGGTAGGTTATACCGGTTCAGTGAAACAGGACTGAAACGAGGGTTACTCGATTCAGAAAGGGACTTTGTCCACTAAGATAGTCTTGGCAATGAGTTTTGACTAACAAGAAATGATTCTCTATGATTATGTGTGAATGCCACAAAGTTTCATGTTTTATGTTATGATTATTGTGATTACATTTCACTGCCATGATTTATCCCATGTTATGAAATTATGCTCTCTTTTGCAGGTTAAGATTTCCAAAAATGTTATGTTCTTATGAAAATTATGTGATTGATATTTCCTTTGTTTACCCTTACTGAGCATTTGAGCTCACCCTTTTATGTTTTCTTTTCCCCAGGATATAAAGAAAGGTTTTAGGTAAAAAAAAAAGGGGAAGATCTTTATGGGAGATATTGAAGATCTTTCACCACGTTTAGAAGATTACGATCCAAGTTTCCAAAGACACTAAACTATTACGATCCTTGTCTGTGTGTTTTTGTTATGTACTAAGTATTCCGCAAAAGTAATGTAATGTCCATGTACGTCAAGATACGGGTCTCTACAGTTGGTATCAGAGGAAAGGTTTAGTCAACCTTTGGAAACTAGGATGCGAAAACGTTAGTGAGATCCCTAGAGATATTTCTAAGGTATGTCTAGGGATGTCTCTAAGGTTAAGTATACGTATAGGTTATAGTCCTAGAATTGCGCTAACGATCTTCGAATTTAACCTAAGATTTTAGATATTGAGGGTACTACCCCTTTATTATGTTGTTTTCCCTAGCATGATTTTTGCCTCTCATTCTATTCTTTTGGGGTTTTAGACGATGGCTGGAACCCGAAGGAACCGTGTTAATGAGGAATGTGATGGGCAATGCAATGATTGTCCCCCTGAGCAACCAAACGATATGGGAGCCGGAATGCAAAATCTTGTATCCATGCTCACACAACTTTCTCAAGCTATGAATCATGCAGGACTTCCAAACGAGCAAAGGAAGGAGCAACATTCTGTTGAATCCTTCATGAGGCAGCGTCCACCTTCTTTCAGTGGGTCTACTGATCCATTAGTTGCTGAACAATGGATTAGTACTACTGAAAAGATATTTTCAGTTCTTCAATGTTCTGAACATGATAAAGTCATCCTAGCAGTGTATCGTTTGGAAGGAGATGCTGATCAATGGTGGAATCTTATTAAGAATACGAGGCAAAGGGATGAAATTGAGTCTATGGAATGGGACGAGTTCAAGAACTTATTTTTCAATAAGTACTTCCCTCGTATTCTCCGAACAAAGATGGAGAAAGAGTTTCTTGAACTGAAGCAAAGGGATGATGAATCTGTTGGTACCTATGAAGCGAATTTTACAAGACTTTCAAGGTACGCTTCTGGTATTATCATCCAACCTGGAAGTAAAGTTGATCGATTTTTCAGTGGCTTAAAACCAAGTCTTCGAAGGGCATTAGCTATAAGAGACTTCAGTAGCTATGAAGAAATTGTGCGTTGTGCTATCAAGGTAGAAATGGAAGTTGGTGTTACATATCCATCTCATGGTTTTGACAAGAAACGAAAGATGGAGTTCAAGGAGAAATCTCAGAATAATGGTGAAAAGAAGATGAATGTTTCCTTATGCACAAAGTGTGGAAAGAAGCATGGTGGAGATTGTCTAAAAGGGACTAGAAAATGTTTTAAGTGTGGAAAAGAAGGTCATCGAGCAGCTGAGTGTCGAAGTAATGGAAAAAGGGTTTCTAATGATAAAGCAAACACTGCAGAGAACGCACCGCCAACACTTCAATGCTTCAAGTGCAAGGAAATGGGGCATTATGCTAATAATTGCCCTAATCCAAGGGTTAGTGATGATCAACATGAGCAACCACTGAAGGCAAAGGACAAAGGGAAATCACATGCGATCACTATTGGCAATGTTGAATATGACAACGATGTGGTGGAATGATTAAGTGTTTATGTAATGGGATTCCAAAATAATGTTGTATCATTGAGTATTGCAATATTTATTGATGTGGTATTCAAAGTGATTGAGATATTTTTTGGAAATAAGATGATATGCGCATAATGAAGACGAGAAAATGAAATGTTTAATAGTATTCATGAGCTCATGATTGATATAAGGACTAAGTGATATCATGGTTTGAGTATATAGAATTTTGAGGATTTTGGTATGTGGAAAGTGTTAACTTTTAACTGCACTCATGTTTTCACTAAGGTATTCAAGAGAATACACGATTAAGGACTTTGAATGTTTGGAATGTGACCAACAAGACATATCTTATGATATGTGGGGATCAATGACAGTATTAAATCTCTGGTAATTGATGTCACTATATTATGAGAGTGGACTGCAATATTATGTATAAGCCTAAAGATTAGACTGGATTATGTTGGACATAAGTTAGTATTGTTTAAGGATAGAAGATTTTCGATATTATTGATGGGATGTTATAGTAACGTAGTTTTAGAAAAAGGACAACCTGCAGGACGGGCGACAGCCCATCGCGTCGGACAAGGATGTGGGAATCGAACCCACAACCGAAGTGCAACTGGCCTTTATCGCCCACCACTGGCCTACAGGAAGTCCCTGTTTAGTAGAAACTATTTTTATTATATTAAGCAGCCTGATATATGAATTATAAGTCCATTTTAGGAACCATATATGATTAATCTCACTATAGATCGACTTATGTATATAATTTTTGCTAACCTTTTGTTCGAGACAGATGGAATGACCTGTCATTCTATCACATGATCTGCTAACACTTCATGAATAACAAATTCAACTTCATTTATTTAAGATATGAAGTGGAAATTGTTCAAGGCACGAACAACAGTGAGATTGTACCAAAATAAAGTAAGTATTTATTCTAATTCAAATTTTCAACTTTAGGGAAATGATCTTGAAAACCAAAAATGTTGTCCTAGTGATCTTATACCTGATGAATCATATGGTACCTTATATCATCACAAATCTATGGATTTGTGATTACCGGCTTTTCCATAGCCATGTTCTCTACCACTCTCCATCAGAACATGATGGTTAGATTTCTCTTCCATATCCATATTTCCACCTATGTGGAAACCCAATGATTAGTTTATTTGGGTAACCGTTACGTTTCATACTTTTGTTTTTAAAGATTGGTTTTGATATTCCTTTTTACGATGTGGGTTTCTATTAAAGAAACTTTCGAATAGTAAACCATTTATAACCCCGACGAATTTCGAGGGCGAAATTCATTTTAAGGGGGGTAGAATGTAACAGCCCAAGATTTTATAAAAAATATTCTTTTTAATTTTATTAAAGTCTTGTGTTGTACGCTACACCAAAAGAAGCTTGCATAACACGCATCCTTGACTTGCCTTGCATTACACGCAATCACGACCTTCCTCGATAGCGTGTGTAATACGCAATACCGAGTTTCACTAAACAACGATATGCTATTAAAATATTATTAAAACTAGCCGTTATGAATAGTAATAACCACTTTTTAAAACTCTGTAAATCTTATTTTTCAAAATGAACTTCATTTTTGGATTCGGAGTATCGAATTTATCCTAAGGTGAAATTTTGGTACTTTTCGGATAACTTTCATATTCTGATGAATAGTGAAAATTACTAAATTATAATTAAAAACAACTTTTTTAATCGAAATAATTAATAGTGATAAATTATTAATTTGAGTGATTTTAAAGTATATTTAGAATATATTTTTACAATTTAATACAATGTTGGTCATTGGATGTAATTTCACATTTAAACCAGACATAATCAAGTGTCAATCTTTTGATAGATATTGTTTCTTAAAAACACGCTATTTGTTTTAACAGCGGGATTTAATTATAAAATTAATTAATGCAAATTCTATGATATGAATTTGGTAAAGTAGACTTCATTTTTGAATTCGGAATATGAAATATAGCTTAGGATGAAATTTTGGCATTGTTCTGAAAAACATCAATTTTTGATGAATAGTGAAACTACTAAGTGGTAGTTAAAAAAAATAATTTCTTCATAAATCTTAATTTTACCGCTTCTGTGAATGGAATTTCAAAAATCCGAGAGACACAGTTGATGTCAGTAAGTAAAATGTGGTTCAATGAGATGAAAATAATTTTTGGTGAATAGTAACTTTTTACTTTTTTTTTACCACGGTTAATAGTAAATAGGTTAACTAAGGGTAAATATGATATTACTATTACCCTAACACATGTCCTAATTCTATTGGATAAGTGTAATTCGACCAAAAACAACCTTATGAATATAATATGACCATTTAGGCCCACTTGGATTAGATTAGTACATTTATTATTAATTTATTTAAAGAAGGGTTAAAATAGTTAAAATCAAAGTTTAATAAGTAAATCATTTATAATATGGGGTTATACATAAGATAAATTCGAATGTAAATATTAATTAGAAAGCTAAACCGATTTCCTACATGATGGTATTTTATTTATAATTTTTAGACATCAAATAATTTAATTTATTTATGACACAAAGATGATGCAGTAATTATCTTATTAATGAAATATTGACATAATTGATAATATAAACACCAAAATAAATGTAATTTAAGACTTTTTATGAATTCCACTAATTTTCTAGGTTACTATGATATATTAATGTTGATTTAATCAACTTGGTTCGAACATATAATTCTGTTATGACTTTCACAAAAATCATATATCAAATAGTGTCAAAATTGACACAAAATAGTTTTTAAATCAAATATTATATTATTAATTGTTATTTTATTCCTAAAAATCTAAAGTTTGGCCAACTGACTTAGATAAGGATATATATATTAATAATAAACAATTTGGGGTTCTTTGGGCATGTTATAGTAAGTTTATTAACCATATAGTGAAAGAAAACAAAAAGACATGGTAAAAGTTAAATTATTTAACTTAGAGTTAAATCTAATTGATAAGGTTAAAATAATACCCTAAACTTGTCTAAATCTTATTGGTTGATAGGCTTTCGACCCATCCCCACCTTATCTTCTAAATAAGACCCTTTGGAGCCATTATAAACCGATTTTGACTTTAATATAAAATAATATTTTGAGATATTCCTAAGGTGCCCCTCTCCTCCCCTATAAAAGGACACCTCCTCCCCCTCCTCCTCACACCAATTTGAGCACTCAAGCTCAGCCAAACCCTGCCAATTTCTCCTATACACTTCCCTAGAAACATCCTAGAGGCTCTGGTCTTCCTCAAAGACCAATTTTAGTGCCCTAAGAGGAGGTCTCAAAGAGGCACTTCAAAGAAGAGGTAATTACCGTTACCAATTCTTTCATCTTTATTTCTTCTTCCACTTCTTCTTATTAGGTTGTTTCATTATGAAGTAATAACATCAGTATCACTCATATACTGATATGTTATTATAAGTATGAAACAACCCTATTTCACCATCTATCCATCCTACGGAAAAAGAAATCACCGCGCGTGCGTACGTACGGAATACCGTCTCCACGCCGTGGTGTAATCTATTTTCCACCATCACCTTACATGGATGGGTATAATGGTGTAAAGAATAACTATACATAGTTATTACAACATCATATGGATTCCGATATATTGTATAATACACTCCAATTCAATTCAATATTTATAGAAATGATATCATCGCTCGTGCGTACGTACGGAATACCGTCTCCACGACGCGATGAGATTCATTCTCCATGTTAACCATTTAAGAATGATTATAAAGTATATATAAGAAATAATAATGAAATATATGACATTATAAAGCTACTTTATTTATGTATATATATATGTATGTCATCTACTTACTTCCATTTCAAGACAATAAGGAAAGTAAAACAGCGTTCATGCGTACGTACGGACTACCGTCTCCATGAACGGTGTTTTTCATTTTATTTATCTATCTATTATATATATATATATACTGAATATATATGATATATAAATCATATTTTATATTCTGGAAGTAAGTAAATCATGATATAAGTAATAGTGATGTCATGAACAACAAGTCAAAACACCTAAGATAAATGAAACGATTTTACCCAAAACGCTTCTTTAACATGGAATTTACAAAAGAACGGGTAATATAATGTCATAAGTGAACCATATATGATATCATAACAATGAATATGATTCTGGAATAAGTCAATAACATGATTTAAATCATTATACAGGAGGTTTGGACACTTACAAAGCAAGTCGGACATAAGGTAAGGGAAATATCACAATCTCATTTTTATCCGAGATTGTTTATTCGTAAGTATTTACTGGGGTGTATTTTATCATCCACATCCATGTTTCCTCAATATGTAATATTATTTCCATCCACCTAAAATCGTTTAAATCCAATTTTACCCTTCTATGAGTTTTTAGTAAAGGATATGAAAGGAATATTTTTTTCGTTTTTGTACGAGGTACTTTTTGACTTTTCCGACAAAAGTACGAAGAATGTTTTTTAAACTTAAACGGCACGAACGGATTTTTACGGTTTTATAAAGCCTTATTTTCATGAAGCTTCCTCCAAAATATTTCATGACTATTTTTAATAAAATCTCTTTCTTTTAAAATTGCATGATGTTTTGTGAAATGAAATTGATTTTGAAGAAGAAAGGATATTTTCCTCATGAATTCATTTCAAGTGTTTTATCAAAATTATTTTCCATCTAAGATAATAAAGGGTTCTGTTTCTATCCATATTTTTACATTGATTTGACTATGTTGTGATGGAATTATGTTTATGAATTCCTTTATCTTATATGAATGGTTTTATGATGTCATGTTGTTTAAGAATCCCATTTTTATTACATGGGTTATGAAATGATGTATGATTTATGATTTTGTGGCACACATAAGAATGGTGTCATTATGAGATGGGTGGGACCTATATCTCCCTCCAATGCATTGGGTAATGATTTTATATCTCATGAGATAGACATGGCTGGAATGGTAGGTTATACCGGTTTAGTGAAACAGGACTGAAACGAGGGTTACTCGATTCAGAAAGGGACTTTGTCCACTAAGATAGTCTTGGAAATGAGTCTTGACTAACAAGAAATGATTATCTATGATTATGTGTGAATTCCACAAAGTTTCATTTTTTATGTTATGATTATTGTGATTACATTTCACTGCCATGATTTATCCCATGTTATGAAATTATGCTCTCTTTTGCAGGTTAAGATTTCCAAAAATGTTATGTTCTTATGAAAATTATGTGATTGATATTTCCTTTGTTTACCCTTACTGAGCATTTGAGCTCACCCTTTTATGTTTTCTTTTCCCCAGGATATAAAGAAAGGTTTTAGGTAAAAAAAAGGGGAAGATCTTTATGGGAGATATTGAAGATCTTTCACCACGTTTAGAAGATTACGATCCGAGTTTCCAAAGACACTAAACTATTACGATCCTTGTGTGTGTGTTTTTGTTATGTACTAAGTATTACGCAAAAGTAATGTAATGTCCATGTATGTCAAGATACGGGTCTCTACAGTAGATCTAGGGGAAAACACAAAAATCCAAGAGGAGAGACTTTCCTGGGAGAAACCACCTTCAAACCACCTTGAAAACCCTTCAAAATGCTTCCAAAATGAGAGGGAGATCACCCTCAACCCTTGAGAACCAGAAATCCTGAGAGGGCTTTGAGTGGGAGAGGATGTAGAGAGGAATGAGGCAAGATCGAGTGATCCTGGGTTTTAAAACCCTGTTTTTAAGTGGCCACACGGTTAGTCTGCATAGTTTGGAAAACCATGCACTAACCGTCTGAACGATACTGCCTTGAGAGCATGGGTCTGCATGGTTTCCTTGCACGGTTTGGAAAATCATGCGCAGGTCGTGTGAAGCCTACTGTCTCCCCCTACACAGTTTCCTAGAGCACTCGCACAGTTTCCCTTAGCCATGCTCAAACCATGCACCCATAGAAAAACCTCTAAACTCGTCTAAAACCATCTCAAACTCTCCCAACCTATTCCCATCTCATCCCATGCACTTTAAATCCATAAAAAGGCACTAAAAAAGGCTACATACCTCAAAATAGGGGTGCTACATTCTCCCCACCATTGGACTTTCCATCCTCGGAAAGTAGTGAACCCACCCTTTGCCAAAAGAGCTTAGGCCACTGCCCGACTATCTCTTTCTCCCGCTCCCAATTCTCCTCTTGAATCTGACCATGTGTCCACAGAACATGAACTAAACTGATGCTTTTACCACGCATAACTTTATCTTGACTATCCACAACCCGCACTGGCTCATGAACAAACGAAGCATTCGGTTCTAGCTAAACATGATCCCATCGAATCACATGGTCATGATCCGGCTGATACTTTTTCAACTATGAAATATGAATCATATTGTGAACCGCACCAAACCTAGGTGGAAAAGACAAATGATAAGACACCTCACCAATCTGATCAAGAATCAAAAAAGGCCCAATATACCTTGGAGATAACTTTCCCTACTTCCCAAACCAACGATGTCCCAACCTAGGAGATATCCTCAAGAAAACAAGATCACTCACCTCGAACGACAACAACCATCGATGATGATCCAGATATGATTTCTGAAGACTCCGAGCCATCTCCATTCTCTTCTTGATCAACATGATCTTCTTTATAGTCTCCTGGGTAAGGCTCGATCCAACCATTGAGGACTCACATGTTTCCACCCAACATAGTGGAGAACAACATGGCCTCCCATACAATGCTTCAAAAGGATCCATCTGTATGGATGCCTGATAACTGTTATGGTACGAAAACTCAACCAATGAATAGTACTCCTCCCATGATCCACAAAAATCCATGACACAAGCCTGCTACATATCCTTTAGAGTTTGTATCATCCTATCGGATTGACCATCTATCTGAGGGTGATACACCGTACTCATGGTCAACTTAGTTCCAAGGGCTTACTATAAGGATTTCTAGAAATGAGATGTAAACCTCGAATCTCTATCTGATACGATCATAACTAGAACACCATGCCTCTTTACCACCTCCTGGATATAGATTTTGGATAGATCCTACACCATATGAGATTCACGAATCGGGATGAAATGGGCTGACTTCGTTAGCTGATCCACTATCACCCAAATGGCATCGTTCTTTTTGACTGTCCTTGGGGGACCTGTAACAAAATACATCGCTATCTGCTACCACTTACAAACAGGGATTGGTAAAGACTACAACATTCTTGCTGGTCTCTCATGCTCTTCCTTGACCTGCTAATAAGTCAAGCATCTCAAAACAAACTCAGCCACTCTTCTTTTCATACAAGACCACCAGAACTTCCCTTTCAACACTTTATACATTTTCTGAATTCTAGGATGAACATCCCACCTAGAATGATGATACGCCCTGAGGAGATCCTCCTGGCATGAAACTGGTACAACAATCTGATTCTGAGAAGACAAAACTGAATCTCCATTCAGTTGACAATCATCAATGGTCTCCCCACCATTGAGTCTCGACCCCATGGTCACACACTCAGAATCAGATATTTATGCCTCTTTAACCAGGACAACCAAGTCAGGAATCAACCAAACCGGAAAGAATACCGCTCTCTCATCCTGGTCCTCACATTCCAACCACATATCAGCTATAACCGACATCAACTTCCACTGGTTCGATGCATGTTTCACCACCTGATCATATGATTTTCTACTTAATGCAACTGCCACTGAATTTCCATTACCCTATGTGTACATAAAGTCAAAAAAAAACATCTTGAGATATTCCATCCATCTCCTTTACCTCCAGTTCAAATCCATTTGTGAGAAAATGTGCTTCAATCTCTCAGGATCTCTATATACCATGAATTTCTCACCGAAGAGATAATGACGCCACAATTTCAAAGCATGGACCACTACTTCCAATTCCAAATCATGAGTTGGGTAGTTATTTTCATGAACCCTCAACTGTCGTAAGCCATACGCAACCACATTATTCCCTTTCATGAGAACACACCCCAACCTTGATCCCGATGCATCGCAATACACCACGTATACTTTTCTTGGCTCTGGAAAAAAAAGGGTGGTGCTGATGTAAGGCGGCCCTTTAGCTTTTTGAAACACTGTTGACACTTTTCATTCCACTGGAATGGAACATTCTTTCTTTTCAAAGATATCATCGGTGAAGCCAAACGTGAAAAATCATGAACAAAACGCCGATAATACCCAGCTAGACCGAGGAAACTTCGTACCTCAAATACATTCTTTGGCGGTTCCCACAAGATAACAGCCTCTATATTTTCTGGATCCACTGAAACACCACTTTCAGAAATCACATGGAAAAGAAAAAAAACTTCTTGTGTCCAAAAGTCACACTTTTACAATTAGGCATACAACTGATGATCCCTCAAGATCCCCAACACTATCGCCAAGTGTTTCTCATGCTCCACCCTTTCCTTTGAATACACCGGAATATCATCTAAAACCCCCACCAAAATTGGATCCAGATATCTTTAAAATAGTCAATTCATCAATGCCATAAACACCGCTGGTGCATTTGTTAGACCAAAAGGAATAACAACCATGACTGATTACCAATTTCAATGACTACACCACCAACTGATATGATAATGTGCCTACTACTGGTGCCAATAAACACGTTGCACCTTGCCTTTCATGCCTCTCTCCTCTAATAAGATTTTTAACACAATCATGTGTCATAAAAGACATTGTTCGTGCATCATAGTCGATGTGGGCCTTAAATTCCACCAGCCAATCCATTCCAAAGATTACATCATACACATCCATCTCAAGCACTGAGAAGTACCACATTAGTTCAACCTCACCCACAACGATACAACATGCTCTACACAAGAAGGCTCAACACTCTCTTCGACCCAGAGGATTTTGAAGTTCCAAAACTGAAGGCATCATTTCTATCCTTAAACCCAGCAACCCAACCATACGTGGAACAATAAAAGAGGGTGAAGCACCCATATCAAACAGAACTTGCATCAAGGTAGAATTTAAAATAATAATACCTCACACCATGTATGGTCCTGACTGATCATCCACCACAACCTACTCAGCTCCAAACACATGTTTTCTTTCTACACTCTGCTCATAATTTCCCTGCAGTGGCGTCATGGAATTATAAGAATCACCATGACCCACTTTACTCTGCTGAGGAGGGGTATACTGCTGCCCCCATCCTGTCGAAGCATATGATGTCTATGATCCCTAAGGAGTGTCACGCGCACCCGACCTTGGATAATTCCAACAATAACTCTGCATATTCCCCATATGATTTCAATTATAACATGCTCAAGGTAGTGTCATACAATCCTACTTGATGTGGCTAGTAGAACCACACTGAAAACATCCTGGCTTTCTCTGGGGCTTCGGAGGAAGATTTATCGATCAAGCCGCCGAATTAGGAGCCAAACTCCCACCCTGGGAATAATTGTCCCTCCTTCGCTTGAACCTAGCGTTAGAGTTCCCACTATTACCCATGGGTACCACCATACTTTGTCCACTCGGAGCTCCCAACAAATCCCGCTCAGCCACTGAGGCTCTATTCACCATCTATGTGTAATCATCTATACACAGCACCACTATCTTTGAATGGATTTCTTGCCTTAACCCTGCTTCAAATATCCTTGCCTTCAACGACATGCTACCTGCCACCTCGGTTCCAAACCTCACTAAGTTCATAAACCTAGATGTGTACTCTATCACAGACATAATCTCTTGCTTCAAACTGAAGAAATCAGTCGTATGCTGAATTCTGAACATATGTGGGTAGAATTGTTTATTAAACAACTCCTCAATGCCTTCCCACATCACACCCTGGTCCGTCCCCACTTGGACTACCAACCCCCACCACTAAAGGGCAAGATCTTCCAAGCTATGTGTGGCCAACTTTACTTTCATCTCTACCGGCATTCCCAATAACTCACAGATCTTGTTCATTCTATCCAACCATGCTTCTGCCCTCTCTGGCTCTGAATCACCCTTGAATATGGGTAGATTCTACTTTTGAAACTGAACTGAATGATCCACATGCCTTGGTTCATCCACTTTATTTCCACATTCCACAGCTTGGAATGCCTGCACTTTGATTTGCAATAGATGCTGGTTCACTTGAGGCTCAGGTGCTACCACATTCTCAGCAGCCTCCTCCGGTTGGTCTCTACAACACCTACATGGTGCTATTTCTATCAATAGAAAATAAAAAACCATGAGTCTCACTTCCATAGACATCAAGAATTCCCATTTCTAATCACATTACACAACTCTATTACACAAGTCTTTCCACAAGTTCACATTTTCCATGTTTCACAATTTTGAAAACCAACCCGATTTCAAAATACCAATTTATTCACATTTCAATTTCACACATTTTTAAAAACATTTATCAATTAATCCCATAAATCATTATGCCTAATGGGATATGAATCCTAGTGGGAAGTCATTTCTACCATGCATTCCATGCTCTTCTCATTGGGTACACCCATGATAATGAGATATCCAATTTTTATAAGTGTCTCAGAAACACGTATGTAACCAACTCCCACAAAACATTCAGTTCAGCATAAGAGGGTTAGCTATGTTCTTTTATGATATACATTCCAAGTTCTGACTTTCCTATGCCTTGCTACCATCCCAACTCAAAGAATATACCACAACGAATATCAACACCAAAACCAATGATCAACATTAATGATCAAACAATTGCTCTCACTTGAAATCTAATGACCGAACAAAATGATACCACATGTAACACCCCGCCCCTACCTCATTGGCTTGAGGATGAGGTTTGGGTTACTTGGCCTTAAGCGATGTTCCCAAGGTGCTAAAGGCTGAAAATAAATGCCGAGGGGTTCAAGAAGAAGTTGGGGAACGATTTTTCATTAAGACAAAACCAACCAAACCATCCACTATCAATCACTATATGATGAATGTTAACCAAAACATTCAAGCATGTATTTCCAAAGGACAACCAAGTTGTTCCACAATACAACCCAAAACCAATACAACCGAAACCATATCAGAGTACTATGCAGAAGACTCAACAAAAGACCCAAAATAAGCCAAGGAAAACTCCATGGATCCACACCAAGATCCATGCTCCACTCAGAAATTACAATGCACCACTAAATGAGGGTGATGCCTTACCTTTTCCCACGTCACGATACACAACATCTGCAAAGAAACCAACGTTCCAAAGCAAGGTGTGATTACAACTACTCTTTAGGATTTCCCCAAATGACTTTCATACACACGCCACTAGGATAAAACCATTAGCACATTTATATAAAACAGTTTATATAAAATAATCACAAGTGAAACCATTTTCATAAGCTAAACACACCCTTACAAAGCCATCATATCAAACCAACAACCAAGGGAAAATCCAACCAAACATGTCACAATCCATTTCATCATTTACACAACAATTTCCAACTTGCAAAACAATGCACAAAAAAACAACCAAAACAACTAAACGGTGGAGCTTCCATCCAACCCATTCACCCATTCACACATAGTGGTACTTCCCGACCACAACCAATGGTAGAGCTTCCGTCCAACCTGTTCACCCATTCATAACTAGTGGCTCTTCCCATCCACTTATCCTTTGATGGTGGCCCTTCCATCCACTATCCATCCCCTTTTTATAGTGGTATTTCTCACCACTTACACACTACATTCCCATCAAGACATAAATAATCATATGACCCACAAAGGTCACAACAACATGCAATCAACCAATTCCATCCCATACCAATTCACTTCAATAAATTGTCCTTTTATTGAAAACCAATTTCCATGCCAAACCACATTTCAATAAAAACAACATCTTTATTGAAAACCATTTTCCATCAACCATTTTCCCAAATCAATCTCAACAACCGATTTAAAAATCTCTATTTTAAAATCCACCATAATAAAATTTCACCAAAAAACCCCCTTTTCCCAAAAAAATCCACCAAAACATCACCCAAGCAATATCCAATCAATTTCACACATGAAACCACAATTAATTCAAATCACAAAAAATTAATTGTAACCAAAACCATTATCTCTATTCAAGTGGAGTTGAGAGAGAAGCCACCTACCATTAGGGTTCTCGAGAAATCGACCCACAAGCAACCACAACTCAAATCCGATGAACACACCACTGAAACCTATATAGATCCCTTCCCCTGACATTCACAAGCCCTAAAGTCAACATCCAAGCCCACCACAACCCTACATCTACACACAACAAGTGTAGATCTATAAAACCAAGAAATAGAGGGATGCAGATCTAGAGGAAAACCACAAAAAGCCAAGAGGAGAGACTTACCCGAGAGAAACCACCTTTAAACCACCATGAAACCCCTTCAAAATGCTTCCAAAACGAGGGGGATATCACCCTCAACCCTTAAGAACCTGAAATCCTGAGAGAGATTTGAGTGGGAGAGGATTTAGAGGAAAATTAGGCAAGCCCAAGTGAGCCTGGGTTTTAAAACCCTATTTTTTAGTGGCTGCACGGTTAGTCAGCACGGTTTAGAAAATCGTGCGCTAACCGTGTGCACGCTATTGCCTCGAGAAAAAGGGTCTGCATGGTTTCCTTGCACGGTTTGGAAAACTGTGCGTAGGCCGCGTGAAGCCTACTGTCTCCCCCTTCACAGTTTCAAGGAGGACCCGCATAGTTTCCCTTAGCAATGCTCAAACCGTGAACCCATAGAAAAACCTCCAAACTCGTCCAAAACCATTCCAAACTCTCCCAACCTCTTCCCAACTCATCCCATACACTTTAAACCCATAAAAAGGCATAAACAAGACTACATACCTGAAACCAAGGGCGCTACAAATATAAATTTAATAAATATATCTATCCAACACTCTTTCTGATTTAACTAGGTATAATAACATTAGGTATTAGATTTAGAAGACGAAACCGAATTAAATTGACATTTACTAGATACATATGAGAGATGATTCCCTAATTTGTAAGCACTTAATAATGTTAGTGGGAATGCACCAATGATGCCAATGAGTATGTGGCTATAGGAGAATCAGAAGGGAGTAGAGGTGGTGAAGAGGAAATGGTAGGGATCTGGGGAGGAGGATGAAACACCATTGGTTGGACGACTTGATGGGGATATGGGGAGGTGAGACAATTAGTGAGAAGGGGTAGAGTACTAATGTTTTGGGGTATTTTCTTGGCAGGGAGGGAAGTTTGGGAGAGGGGGGAAGGAATTATTAGTGAGGATGCTTAGAGAGGAGGCATTGTTAGTGAGGCTTGAATGGGGATTGGATAAAATAAAATGGTTGATTGTGCTTAGGGTTCAACAAGCCTTGTTTCCTTTAATACAATACTTTTTAAAATTATTAAAATACTAATATCTTAATTCTAAATAAAATTATATATATTTATTGATGAATACTGTATTGGTAATAAATAAATAATAAATTTATTTAAACTTATTAATAAATAGTTATTATTTTGGAAATTTTATTAAAACAATTATGGGAAAGATGTATTATTTAAATAATTATAAAAATAGTCTCATGTGTTAGTAATTTTGTTTTCAATGTTGATAAAATTTAGTAAAATACTTAACTATTAGAAAAATATTTTTTGGTATTTATAGATTAATATTAATTGATATAATTTTTCATGATAAAAAATTCGATACCTAAAATTAATACCAACAAAATTTAGTATTTTTTTGAATTTTTAATATTTACTAAAATATGTATTATATATTTTGTAATTTATATTCACACAAATCACTTCTTTGGTAGTGATAATAATTTTAACCTAATGTATTTTCAAATTATTGTCTTCAGTATGTTAATGAAACTATTCCACATATCTATATCAATCGTCACGTGCATAAAAGTACTGAAACCTATCAAACAAAGGAAAACAGACTTGTCGTGATCAATAGGTTAACAATTCGTATTCAATGAATCCTTAAATTTTTTACATTTATATCTCACATTAATAATTATTTCTAACCTAATCACTCCACACCGCTCCTATTTTTTAACCATATGTTATTCACATCCTAACATTTTCTCACTTGTTGTTCCTAAACTTTGCTAGTACAAACATGCATAGAATTAATTCTCTTCATAAATTGTTAAAATTGTAATTCATATTATGTAAACCTAGAAGTGGTCACATAATATTATGAGGAAACACATTGTTTATTAAAAATTAATTGGATACAATTTACCTATTCATTGAACTATCATTTATTTAAAATTTTATTGGATCTTCCTTCCCAATCGAATTTCTGATGGCCCTCCAAGTTGTCCCATTTTACTTATATGAAACATTCGATATTGAGACCACTATGAAATTAATGTGACAAACTGTTGAAAGTGTTATCATAAATAGAAATTTTATTTGACCCTCGAATTGTTTTAATTGACAAAAAAAAACAAACAGTTTTGTGTTTGTAGAATATTGGGTATAAAATTATTATACTATTTATGATTCCATTATGAAAAAATATTCCTTGTACCAATAGTTAATGAAAATCACTTTCACAAATACTAATTCATCAATTAAGTACACTCTTATTCTCATCCCATATTTATTAAAACATTTTCACTTATAATGATCTATAATTAAACTCCCATATTTCATCAATGATGCCAAAAAATAAAATATTCATGTAAAATGGATTTCGATCCTTGGTACCTGATACCTATACCACTTATTCTATAATATTAAATATATTATTTTTATCATACTATGTTCATATTGTTAAATTATATAGAATATATAACTTTTAATTACATAACCATTATAATATAATACATGTAAAATTAGTATTTTTGATTTCTATGGAAGTCGTTATGAAATTAAATTCTGATTTACAGATAACCTCTTAAAGATATGGTCTCAAAAACATCATATAGAATTTTGATTATGTGTATTTTATATACATATTTCAACCCATGATATATTTAAATGCCTAAGAATTAATTTCTGAGTCTCAAAATATAGAGTAACTTTTATATTATTACATAAAATGTAAAGGATTCCATGATTTCTCTCTCTAAAGGAAATTCCAATAATATCTCTTCATGAAATTCCCTTACCCATAAGGTTCCCATTTTGAATAGATTTTAGGAGACCAATGATCTCTATATAAAATAGTTATTTAATTTATAATTCAATTAATTCCTCAATAATACATCACTCTATATTATAACTTTCTATATGAATTTAATTTTTGATTTACCCTTTTGAAGTATTTATATATCATTCAATGGGGAACATCCATTTATAATGTATTGGACCATATTTTAAAATCTCTCTAACACAGTGAACCATAAAATGAACCGTTATATCAAAGAATGATAGTGGGAAGACTATTAATAATTCACTTAACTTGACAGTGATTTCCTTTTTTATAGATGGAAATTTCACAAGGTCCAAAACATTACTGAATATAGATTTGAAAGTGAAGAAATTTTTTGTTAAGGTGTGTTGTAATTTTTTCGGAGGAATTCTATATAAATCCATAAGAAATAAATCTTGCAATAAAGCATTGAAATAATGTGATTTTAAACCATTTTACTTTGAATTATTCATCGATAAGATATTCTTGATATATGATGAATCCCCATCAGAAGCCTTTACACTATTAAGGAAGATGAAAAAATTAAATCTCTATTTCCTAGAAAGAGTGTGAGTAACTAGAGGAATAAAACTCTATCTTTTAACCTTCATTCTACCCAACTCCTTCTTTATCCCTATGTAAATCTTATCAAACCTATCTTTAATTCATTTTTTTCCAATATCATTTGCTAATATAGAAATGAAACTATTACATTTTTTATGTGAATGAAATAAATAAAAATGTATGACATAAAAACAATTAAAATTAAATAATTAGAAAAAATAATATCCTTTTCTAACCTATATTCGAAAGGTTTTTCATAATGTTTTTACCAAAAATTCTACCAATATCATTTACTTTTTCACACTATTAATCTCCAATTAATAGAGAGGGTGTTGAATCTTATTCTGATTTCCCATTGAATGATGTCTTCCAAGATTTATATTTATGTCATCATGGTAAATATTTATGATATCCTAGACACACTATCTTCAAGTAATGTTTCAACCCATCTGAGGGTGCACCTTATTTTAAAATTTTATACCTTAGCATTCCTTTATATCGTGAAAAATTTCCATATGCGAGAAAATTAATCATCATCCCAAACAACATGGCACTAAGTGTGAACTCTTATTTTCAAAGATAAACTTTCAATATAACACATTAATCCCATATAAGTTTCAAGTATTTAATAAATAGATCCAAATAAACATCATTAACATTTCCAAGTTGTTTTGGTCTTGTTCTAAAAAGAGAAAACATAATTTACATTCTCTTCATACATAACCATGGTGACAAGTTATAATTTAAAAACATAACCATCTTTGTACTATGAGTAATACATTGTGCACCATACCAATTCATTCCATCCCGAGATAAGGGAACATGTAGGTTTCTTATCTAATTTCTAAATCCATGGAACTCATGATCAATTTTCTTCCAATGACATTTTACTAGGTGATGATGTTTCTCAGCCTGAATTCATTTATTTACATGCCATATCAAATTCATTGTAGCTCTCTTACCTCTTTTTAGGTTTTAAACTTGGGATGATTATAAAGTACCCTAAAAGTTTTTAAATTATGGAATAAACCATTTTGTATTGGGAATGATATTCCCCAAACCAACAGTCTTAGGTCAGGTGATAAAAACACATTCTTTCAAAAAGGAGTACCTATGATGTATTTATAAATTAATTGTTTTCATTAAATTTATAATAAAAATCATCCACAGGTTATCATATACATGTTATAAAAAAAATTAATTAGTTAATATTTCATTTGTCTTGAAGAAAAGAAATTTAGACAATAAAAACCATTACCCTAAATGTCAGCTTCTACAAATTTGATTCATAGTCATGTATAATAATTAGAAATATATTAATAAATTATTTAAGAACCTTAGTAATATATATAACCTTTCTAATCTTTAATTATAATAATTAAATAAACATTCAATAGTTAGTTTTTATTTATTTCCATCATCAAATGTTGTTAACTTTTTATTGTTTCACACATGTTTTGTCATTGTGATATTCATAACCATTATTTGATATAAATTTAATCATTTATAGATTATAAAAAATATTTTCATCATTAAATTTAAATTCTTTATTCATCATCATTCCCATTTTATGAAAACTATGTGCATGCTTCAAGAGAATGTGATCCATGATGACCTTTTTTAGGTAATTTATCAACATTAAATGATTACTTTATAATGATCATAAATTTTTTTCTAATAACATCAAAACTATATTCATGATATATATTAATAATTAATAAAAGATATATTCATCAAAAGTATTTTATAACCATCTGTATAAGGTGGTGATTAATAAAATATGTTCTCTATGGAGGTGGTGATCCATACGTACACACGAGAAACATTTTCATTTTCTAATTTATAGAACAGAAAAGGTTGGAAATTATTTATCTTAAAAAATTTATATTTATTTAAAAAATATAATATTTATTAAAAAATAAATTCTTATTACCATACATGCTATGATGTGATATAAATGATACTTTTTTTCATGGATAGGGTAGTCCACATGTATATATGAGTGACATTTTAATCTTCTAAATGGTTGAGAGGGAGGTAGAAAATGAATATTAATGTAACCTAATAAAATTTAAGTGGAATTAATATATATATAATTATTTTAGCTAGAGAATAATATGTTTTATGTGTTAGAATAATTATAAAAAAAATAGAAATGAAAAAGGAGGGATTAATAATTTTTACCTTACACATTGGAATAACCCCATTAAAATTGGATTAACCATTTGAATGGGGATATTTTTTATAGAAGGAACTATAGTAAATGGTTAGAGTTTTTGAGTGGGATATTGATATATTTTGGTTTAAAATAGTGGATTAATTTGTTAGGAATAGTTGGGCAGTGAAGGTATCCATTTATAGGTGAGGGGTATTTCATTCTTGTAAATACTCAACACCTTATATTAAAGGCATGTCACTTTCGAAGGAATGTGTCACAAAAAGTGTTAAATAATGGAGAGGGGGAAGGTTATGTTTGATAAATCCCTCAAAAAATAATTTTAGGCATGTTTGTAACATGTTTTATGTTTTTACTAGTTATATTTAACCCTTTTACCATTCTTACTTTTACCATGGTAAATAATTTTTACTTAAGTAATTTATTTTTTATGCCCTAAAGTATAATGGAAATTAAAAATTATTTTTTTCCACCTGATTCAAAATATGAAATAAATTTTATTAGAAAGAAATTATATAAGTGATAAAAATGAATTCTAAAATAATACATTTTTAACACATTAAAAACATGTTTAAAGAAAAACATAAATTCAGTTCTAAAATGTCTAATATTGGTTTATAAATTAAAAATAGTATTTAAAAAAGAATAATTTTTCTTATAAAACACATTTTAATTTATGGAAAAGGTTTCATAAATTTTAGGTTATTATTATACCCTAATGATTTATAAAACTCGTGATATTTGTAAAAATGATATTATATACTATTCACCAAAACATTAATCTTTCAAGAAAAATCCAAAAAAATAATTATAACATAATATTTTTAATTTAAATACATGAAGCTTATATATTTCAAATTAAAATTCTAAAATTTTTCAATTAATCTTTTAAATGGTAATATAAAATATAACGAAAATTATTTTTATTGAAAAATGAATTTTTCAAATAATATTTGTTTTTATTCGTATTTCATTCCAATTAATAATTAATTTAATTTTATAATATTCTTTATATAAAAATTATACATTATATCATTTAATCATAATATATTTAGTTTCTTTAAATAAAAATCCAAAGCACTTAAAATTTCATTTTTATAAAAATACCTTTTAAGCATAAAATGTCCTTATTACTTATTTTTATATACTAATTGAATTTTATCAATTAATAAGTAAAAAAAATTAAGTTTTATTTTCCCTTATAAATAGATTTAATAATGTTCTAACATCTGGATTTTTATGAAAGAAACACTATGTTCAATATCGTACCAGATACGCTACATCGAACTTAAACAAACAACTAAATAGTATTATTTAAATGTTAGAATTATACCATAGCTGTTATAATGGATTGAATGAATTTTATTAACTTAATTATAAAAATATGGTTTACACATTTTTATATAATTATTCATTGGATTCCAAATTTATTAGATATGGAAATAAAAACCAATTGAATATAAATGAAGTATTGTTTATAAAAACCTATTTAAATAAGAATAATTTTGTTCATAAAATAATAATACTATTTCTGGATTGTATTATTGAAATATAAACTCAGTGTGATATTTAAAAATAATATTATATGTTTTTTTGACAAGATATAAGAACAAAATCAATTTTAAGAATAAAAATAAGTATTTTTCAAAAAAGGCATTTTACTGCCTTTTAATGGAGAACCCATTTTAAATCTATTTTGACACTTTTATTAATTATATTTTACAAAATAAACTTATTAATTGAAATATGGACATCAAAATTTACTTTGTTTGAAATTTTGGTATTTTTAGAATAAAATTTATATTTTAATTAATAGTGAAAAATATTGTATTTAAATTCAAAACATTCTTTTCATCTAATTTTTTTATAGTTATATTTTACTTTTAATTATTTTTAATGATTAATTATATTAATTTTTATCATTTAATCTAATTTGGGTTATTTTAATAAATTTCACATTGAAATTATATATAAACACATGTCGATCTTTTGATGGGTTTTACTTTTAAAAACTCGTTTTTTTGTTTTAACAATGAGAATTTATTTAAAATCAATTACTGCAAGTTCTATGTTTTTAATTTGGAAAAATGGATTCCATATTTGGAATCATAAGGTCCCTATTTTTTAAATAGGTCCCATTCATTTTTGGACATTATGAATAGTAACGTTTGTAATTATTATTTTTTACCACAGTTAAAGGGTAAATCATGTAAATAAGGGTAAAAATAATATTATAATAATATAAAACTACCCTAAAACATGTTATGATCCTATTTTATTACATATGGTTGTCAAAAAAAATCCATGGGTCGAAAATATGGCATTTGAAATCCACTTGGGTGATATTATGACACATATAACATTTAATTTAAAGTAAAGCAAAATATATTATAAACTAGAATCTTCATACAAAAATAATTTTAATATGGGTTTATATAAATGATATATTCTACAATAAATATTCATTATAAATATAAAAATATTTCCTACATCACAATATTTTATTTATATTTTTTCAACATTAAATAAATAAATTTAATTATGACAAAATGGTGATGCAATGATTACTTCATTAATAAAAGACTCAAATAATGATATTATTATTATTAAAATAAATAATATTTAAAATACTTGATTCCATACATGAATTTTATAGATGAATATGACTTTTTAGGATTTATTTAACATGCTTTTT
The DNA here is from genome assembly GCA_963277665.1 of Viscum album. Classification (NCBI taxonomy): domain Eukaryota; kingdom Viridiplantae; phylum Streptophyta; class Magnoliopsida; order Santalales; family Viscaceae; genus Viscum; species Viscum album. The sequence goes on from OY728166.1 coordinate 1,136,656,799, forward strand.
AAGGAATAATGTTCTTATGAATTTTTGAAAAGGTCAAGTATGAATAGTGTCAAAATTGACATAATTCATAACATAAAATATAAAATAGTTTATTAAATGTTATAAAATTCCTAAAAAATATAAGATTCAACTGAATGGATAGGATAAGTACTAATATGTCATAAATGATAGTTTTTTGGTATTTTTTACTTGTTATTGTAATTACATTAACACACAAATTGTAAATAACATGTTTTCATGGTATGATTAAAAAAGGTAAAATAATGGTTAAACCAAAAATGATAAGGATTAAAAAATATTAAAAACATGACTAATTTAAATTATATAATAGGGATAATACCTAAAATCATACTATATTATAAATAAATGATATTGGGACCATTATAAATTAAAAATAAATAGAAAATAAATTAATATTTTAAGACTTTTCCTAAAGTTCTCATCATCACTCCTATAAAAGAGAGCTTCTCCTTCCCTTTTACTCACAATTAAAAAGCTTTTAGGTTTATCCATTCTCTATAAATACCTCTTCCTCAAATCCCTAACCACATTATAAAATCCTTAATTTAGGTATAACATCCTTCTTGTAGGTGTTAAGGTGTTTTTCAAAGGCGATCAACTGAAGATGAGGTATCTTTTTCTTTAAGTGTATTGATTTAATTTCTCATTACACTTACTTAAAATATAACCTAACCATGATGAGATAAAAAATCCATTATCCTTAATATAATGAGATGTTATTTTGTAAATATCATCACCTAAATACATCTCTGCTTCTATTAAATTTTGAAGGAATTAATCGTTCGTGCGTACGTGTGAACTATCATCTCCATGAACTGATATAATTTATTTTCCATTACTGTATCTCATTAATTTTTATAATAATTGAATTAATGTTCATATGTTATATTCCTGAAATATAAATTATTATAAAATAATAATATAACAATTACGTTTTTACATCTATGTGCATTAAAATGATTACGTCATTTGTGCGTACTTTTGAACTATGACCTCCACCAAGTGGTGTGATTCATTTTGATTCATTATATAACTTGTATGATATATATAAGTATATTTTAATGATTATTATTATGTTAATAATATAACGATAGTTCTTTAATGATAAAATTATAAGTACCTTATTTCCATAAATATTAATTAAAAATGGAAACGTTACTTATGCGTACGTATGGACAACTGTCTCCATGATTATAATGTTGTTCACTTTTCATAACCATAATTAATGGTTTGATTTTAATAGTTTTATTAATGTATAAAATTTATTATTATTTCATGAAAACTATTCTTGAGATGATTAAATTATTATCACATAGACAAATTACATCATACCATGTTCATTTTTGAATCAAGTACCGAATATCGAAAAAACATTCGATATGAACTCAATGAATTAAATAATTTATATAACATCGTAATAAGTGATATAAAGGGAATAAAAAAACATGAAACAAGTTATGAATAAACTATAAATTAACCTATGTTTATTATTTTGGAATATAAAGAATGCACAAGACAAGTCGAACTCAAGGTAAGGGAATTCTTAACTCAAGCTCCATTCATTGAGTTAAATATCAATGTCATTGGATTTGTTTTTCCAAGAATATGTTTGAATAAAATATGATTATTTGGAAATTATTATCGACTTATATTGGGTATATTTATATTTTTCACACATAATTATGTCATTTATTTATCCTTAATCTAATGACAGGATCATTGTAAGGGACTTCGTCTCCATTTCCTTTCATTGAGGCATATCTTGATGTTTTCACCTTTATTATCCTATAAGGTGTATATAAAACCATTTTCAAATGTTATATATTGAATTAGTATATTATCATGATATTTAATGTTTTATGTAATGTTATTCCTTAATTATATTTATTCAATATTGTATCTAGTTGTAATGGTATCTTTAATTAAAATTTCATTTTAAATGTTTTAATGATTTATTCTTCTAAAACCTTCTATTTAGTGTCCACATTTTCAAAATGTTTTTTTCAATTTGTTTATATGGAAACGAATGTTTTAAATATCAATTTACTTTAAATTTTTCAAATTGTTATGGTACACTTTGATTCAAAAGTATCTTTATTAAATTTTTTAAATGGTTTTGGAAATGGATTGAATATTTCAATATCCTGAAATGATTTCTCGTGATTAAAAATAGAATTTTATGAGTGAAATGTTTAAAATTGAAATACTTTATGTGTTATGATTATATAATGGTACTTAGACATTTGAAAAGTGGTTACATGATAAACCAAATATGAGTGGTTATGTGATAAACCAAATATGGGTGGTTTTGTGATAACCCAATGATGGGTGGTTATGTAATAACCTCTAGTGAATTGGGTATGTAAGTCGACCGTATAGATATCCCATTTAGTGATATGTTTGGAAGTCAACTGTATGGTTATTCAATTTAAGTATGTTTATGTACCAAGGTACCTTTATATGTTATATGTTACTTTTTATGGGTTGTATGGTAGTAGTTTGATTACAAAAAAGATAATTAATGAGGTTATATTTAGCAAAGTTTATTTACTAATTCTTTAAGGTGAAAATTAATACATTATGATAAATTATTCCCAGTTTGCATGTTTTTTCAAGGTTAACAGTCTTCCTTATTTTTGTATCCCTAATTGAGATTTTTATTCTCATCCTGAGTTTTGAAATATTTTTCACTGGACTTAAAGAATAAGAGAGTTAAGAATGGGATAAAGGAAAATTCATGTTGTTTAAACATGAAATGAAACCAAGTTTGTTTTTAAAAAACATTTTTTTATGAAAAAAACGAGTAGTGTATAGAAGTGTCTATTTGTAATATTTAATTTCTTATGTATGATTTATGGACTAATTCTTTACAGCTCTAATACTGAAAAGATCCTCTTTGTGAATTAAAGTAGAATTATTGACTTATCTCAAGATTATGTAATGTTTAAAGCTGTGACCTTACAGTCGGTATTAGAGGTCATTTTAAGTAACTTTAGAGATTATGATGTTTTCATAAGGGTTGGTGATATCATCATCAGTTTATAATTTTATGGTTGATCATATGTTTAATATTTTTGAAACCCCTTTTGAGGCTTTATAGTTTTAAATATTAAGGTGAATAATGGTATTTTTTGAGACATTCACCTTTCATGAAATTATAGTTTATTAGTATTTAGGATGTAAAATGAGTGGTATGAAATAAAATTTGAGGTTTGAAACATGTTATGGTTATTTTTTAGGTCTTTATAAATTTTTTTGGAATATTATATGAATTATATTGTTTTAGAAAAAGGACATCCCATAGGATGGGTGAGAACCCATCGTGTCTGACAAGGTTGTAGGGATCGAACCCACAACCGAAGGGTGACAAGGGTGAATCACCTACCACTGGAGTACGTGAAGTCCATGGTTAGTATGAATTATTATTTTTAGGTAAATGATTTTATGGATTAAGAATAAGTTGATTTGGTAGAAATATATTTTTTCTAATTAATAAACTTACAATTGGAAAATTATTTTGGGATTAAGTGATAAATGTAATTTTTGAAGACGTTCACTATTTTGGGAAGATTATATGATTATGATAAATAGAATATGATGTGATTTTGTTTGAGTAGTAAACATTTAATTATTTTTGGATAAATATTTGATTTAATTATGGACTTATGGAAATTTGGGTTATTTATTGAAGTGATTAACTTATCCTAGAAAAATTATGATTAGGTTAATTACTTTTTGGTTTGAGACATTAATAGTTTATGATATTATTTAGAGATAAATGTTAGAATTTATATTGGAAAAATATGTTATCAAACCCTTCTAATTTTTGGGTTCTAATATTAGATTTTATTATTTTGAGGAATTTTAAGGAAATTTTTTATCAAATGGTCTTTGTTGAAATTTGGATATTATTGTTGAATTTTGTAGATTTAAAAGTAGTTTTATTCATACAATGGTTAATTATTTTGGGGGAATTATCTGATTTTACAGAAAACATTTTGGTTTTAGTTAATTTTTTAAGAGAGGATTAATATATAGTTAATCTATTTTGGATTATGTGATTCTCCATAAGTTGATTCTAGTGCTTCATGTGTGACCATTTAATCCTAAATACTCATTGTTTGGAGAAAAAGATGAGTTTGTGGAAGAAAGTTATTACAGGATGAAACTCTACATGAAATGTATGTATTTGACCTTATTTTCTTAGTGAATATCATAAATAAATTCCTAAACTTTATGAAAAGGACATTAAAATAAAAAAATTCCCATTTACTTTTCCTACTGTGAAATTAAAGTCCATTTAACCCATCACAAGTGTGTGGTTTTATGATTGTTAACTTTATCCGGATCATGTTTCCTATCATTCTCCATCAGAAAAAGATTGTTATATTTTCTTCCATATCCATGTTTTCCTACATGGAATCCAAGTATGTGTTATCTCGTGTGACCTTTGTACTTATATTTCTTTCCTTTAATAATGTAGTTTTATTAACCCTTTTTTTAATATGGGTTTGCAATAATGGTATTCTAAAAAGTCATACCATAGTTACCAAACCCAAATTAGAATTCTGAGGAGACAATTTATTAAATGGGGGTGGGGGAGGATGTAACATCATGAGTTTTAAGAAAGAAAGACTTTGTTCAATAACATACATGATATGCTACATAGAGCTTAAACAAACTACTAAATAGTGTAATTTAAATTAGACATTGGAATGGAGAGAATGAATATTATTAACTGAATTATGAAAATATGGTTTAAAATTGTTTATATAATGGTTCATTGATTACTAAATTTATTATAAATTTAAATAAAGTCCAATTTAATATAAATGATGTGTTTTTATGAAAACCTATTTAAAAAAGAATAATAGTTTTTATAAAATAATATCAATATTTTTTAGATTATATTAATGAAATATAAACTCAATTGGATGTGTAAAATTCATATTATATGTTTTATAAACATGATATAAGAACAAATTAAATTTTATGCATTAAAGAAGTATTTTTCAAAAAAGGAATCTTACCACATTTTATTGGTGAACCCATTTTAATATTGTTTTTAAAAGTTTTAAAAGTTTTATTTGATAAAATAAACATCTAATTTCGAATTAGTAATTCAAAATTTACTTTGGTTGAAATTTTCTAACTTTTTTGATAAAATTCATATTTTAATGAATAGTGAAAAATACTGCATTTTAATTTAAAACTGACTTTTCATATAATTTTTTTATGTAGTTAGATTTTAATTTTAATTGTTTTTAATGTGTAATTGAACTATGTTTATTTCATTTAAATAAATTTTGGTCACTGGATTTAATTTCACACTGAAATTTGATATAATCACATTTCAATCTTTTGATGGTTTTTACTATTAAAAACCAATTTTTGACATTTTGACAATGAAAATTTATTTTAAATTAATTAATTAAAGTTATGTGTTTTGAATTTGGAAAAATGGATTCCCTATTTGGAATCATTAGTTCTAAATTTTTTAAATAGTTTCCTTTTATTATTTTATATTATGAATAGTAACTTGAGTAATTATTTTCATTTACCATGGTTAACGAGTAAACAGGGTGAATAAGGGTCAAAATAATATTTTAATAATATAAAAATACCATAACATGTGGAATAATAATATTGGATGATATATGACTGACCAATAAAGTGCATGGATTAAAATATGAAATTTGGAATCCACTTGGGAGGGATTATGACACTTATATCTTTTAATTTCAAGTAAAGGAAAATATGTTATAAACATGAATCTTCTTACTAAAAAAATTTAATATGGGATTATTTAATTGATATCTTAGAATATAAATAGTAATTATAAAGCCAAAACTATTTCCTACATCATGGTATTTTATTTATAATGTTTATACATTAAATAAATTAATTTAATTTTGATAAAATGATGATGTAGTTATTACGTAATTAATAAAAGATTAAAATAAATGATATTATAAATGATAAAATAAATATTATTTGAAATATTTGATTCCATAAACAAATTTTATTGATGGTTATGACATTTTAGGATTGATTTAATGTATTCTTTCAAAGGAATCAAGTTCTTATGATTTTTTTGAAAATGTCAAGTATTAATAGTGTCAAAATTGACACAATTCAAATATTAACATATAAAATAATTTATTAAATGTTATAAAATTCCTAAAAAATATATAATTCAACCAAATAGTTAGGATAAGTACTAAATTTTCATAAATTAATCTTTTTTTGGTTTTTTTACATCTTATGGTAATTATATTAACATAGAAGGTGAAAATAACAAGTTATCATGGTAATATTTTGAAAGGTAAAATAACGATTAAATAAAAAATGATAAGGATTAAAAAATATTCAAAACGTGTATAATTTTAATTGGATAATGGGGATAAAATTTAAAATAGTCTTATATTTTAAATAAATGATAGTGGGACCATTAGAAACCAAAAATCCATTTATAATAAGTTAATACTTAAAGATTTCCTAAAGAGCCCCTCATCTCTCCTATAAAATGGAACTTATCATTCTCCTTTATTCACACTTCCAAAGCCTTTTCCTTCAGACATTCTCTATCCAAAGCTATTACTATAAACCCTAACCACATTATTAAGTCCATAGTTTAGGTAGAACACCCATATTATATGTGTAAAGGTGTTTTTTTAAAGGCGATCAACTAAAGAAGAGGTATCTTTTTTATGAATTTTTAAAAAATTCAAGTATGAATGTTGTCAAAATTGACACAATTCATAACATAAAATATTAAATAGTGTATTAAATATTATAAAATTTATAAAAAATATAAGATTCTTCTAAAGAGTTAAGATAATAACTAATATGTCATATATGACAGTTTTTTTGGTTATTTGACATGTTATGGTAATTACATTAACACACAAAGTGTAAATAACAAGTTATCATGGTAATATTAAAAAACATAAAATAATGGATAAACAAAAAAGGAAAGTAATATAAAATATTCAAAACATGTATAATTTTAATTTCATATTTGGGATACAATTTAAAATCATCTTATCTTTGAAATAAATGAGACTGGGACCATTAGAAACTGAAAATCAATTTATAATAAATTAATATTTCAAGACTTTTCTAATGTGCACTGCATCTCTCCAATAAAATGAAACTTCTCCTTCTCTTTTATTCACACTTAAAAAGAATTTTTGTTCAGACAATATCTATTCAAAACTCTTCCAAGAATCCCTATACACTTTTTTAATGCCTTATTTTATGTATAACACCCTTCATAAAGGTGTTCAAGTGTTTTTCAAAGGCTATCAACCGAAGAAGAGGATTATTTTTCTTTAAGTGTTTCTATTTTATTTCTTTGTCAACTTCCATAAAATATCCTCCAACCATGATGAAATAATAATTGCAGCATCTTTAATATAATGATACTTTATTATTTTAATATCATCACCTAAATCTGTCTCAACTTCCATTAAATGTTAATGTAATTAATTATTCGGTCGTACGTGCGAACTATCACCTCCACGAACCGATCTAATTTTTTTCCCTAATCTTCTCTCATGACTGGTTATAATAATGGAATTAATGTTCATATGTTATATTAATGACATAATAATTACTATAAAATAATAATATATCAACTACGTTATTTCTTCAATGTTTATATAAATGATAACGTCGTTCGTGCGTTTGTGTAAAATATCACCTCCATGAAGAAGTGTGACTCATTCTGATTCATTATATAACTTTAATGATATATATCTGTATATGTAAATTATTATTATAATGTTAATAATTAATGATAATTTTGTAATTATAAAATGATTATTACTTTATTTCCAAAATTATCAATGAAAAATAGAAATGTTACTCATGCATACGTACGACCTACCGTATCCATGATTATAACGTTGTTCATTTTTCGCAACCATAATTAGTGGTGTGATGTAAAAAATTATAATTACTGTATAAAATTGGGTAACATTAATTGAATACTATTTTTAAGATGATGAAATTATGACCACATGGACAAATTACATCATACAATGTTCATTTTTGACCCAAGTATCTAATATCATCAAAACATCCAACATGAACTCAAAAAAATAACTAATTTATATAACACGGTAATAAGTGATATAAAGGGAATAAAAAAACATGATAAAGGTTTTAATTAAATTATAATTTAACCTATTTTAATTATTTAGGAAGATAAATAATGAACGATACAAGTTTGACTTAAGGTATGAAATTTTTTAACTCAATTATCATTCAATGAGTTTAATATCCTGCCATTGGTTTTGTTTTTACATGAATATTTTTGAATGAAATCTGAATTTTTTCACTAAAAATCCTCATATATTGGGTGTATTTATATTTTTCACACATAATTATGCCATTTATTCATCATTCGTCTGATTATAATATCATTGTAAAGGAATTCGTTTCAATCTCCTTTCATTGAGGGATATTTTGATGTTTCCACATTTATTATCCTGGTGTATATACAAACATTTTGATGCATTATATCAAGAATTTGTATATTCTCATTATATTTAATTTTCTATTTAATGTTATTCTTTAATTATTTTTATTCAAGTGATTCTATAGTGGTAAGGTATAATTTAACAAAAACAAATTTTTAAATATTTTAAATATTTATTCTTCTAAAACCCTATATTTCATGTCCATGTTTTCCAAATGATTTTTATAAATTTATTTATATGGACATGAATTTTTTAAAATGTAAATTTCATTCAAATGTATCAAAATGGTATGGGACACTTTGATTCAATAGTCTCTTTATTAAATGTTTTAAATGGGTTTGGAAATGGAATGAATATTTCAATATCTTGAAATGATTTCTTGTGATTTCAAATGAAATTTTATGAGTGAAATGTTGAAAATTTCAATCTTTTATGTGTTATGATTGATGGTACTTGGACATTTGAAAGGTGGTTACGTGATAAACCAAATATGGGTGGTTAAGTGATAAACCAAATATATGTGGTTTCATGATAAACCAAGGATGGGTGGTTACATTATAACCTACAATGCATTGGGTATAGAATTCATCCATATAACTATTCCATTTAGTGATATGTGTGGTAGTTGACCATATGGTTATTCCATTTAAGAATGTTTTTGTCCAAATTTTCCTTTATATGTTATAGGTTCCTTTCTAGGGGTTTTATGGAAATATTTTGATTAAAAAGAAAGGTAGTCAATGATCTTATATTCAGTAAATTGTATTTACTTCTTCTCAAAGGTGAAAATTATTACCGTATGATAAGTTATTCTAGGTTTACATTTCTTCGCAAGTCTAATTGTTTTACTTATTTTTGTATCCCTTAGTGATATTTTTATGATCACCCCAAGTTTTTTCAATTCTTATAACCGGATATAAAGGGTAATAGAATCAAGGATGAGATCAAGAAAAATCCATGAAGTTTAAACATGAAACAAAATCGTGTTTATTTTTAGAAAAGTTTGTGTTTTATGAAAAAATGAATAGTTAGTATATGTTTCTTCTAGTAATATTTAAGTTGTTATTTATGAGTTATAACCTAATTCTATAAATCTCTAAACCTAAAAAGATCCCCAAAGCGAATTAAAGTTAAATTGTTGAAAAACTTCAAGATTATGTAACGTTTATGGCCAAATCCTCACAAATGTGGTTTCTTCTATTTATGACCAAAAAATCAATTACTACTTTACATGATTATATTTATCTTAATAAAATGTTTTTTGGTTCATTTTTTTTCAGTGTTTCATATGAAAGAATCTGTTTAATCAATATTTATTTAATGAAAAATATATACTAAAATATCTGGGTGTTATATCCTCTTGTTCAATAAATTCCATCCTTAAAATTTTATTTATCATTTACCAGTGAAAATAACTAAGTGTATCTATATGATAGAAAATAATCAAGACAAAATTTTCTACTATAAATTGTGGAGAATTCTATTGAACCTGAATTCCCATTGTAATAGGAAGGTAATGAGATTCTCAACCATTTACTGCACACATTATTCCTTAAATGTCTATAAGTCCTATGAATTTCTAGAAGCATACATTTCATATGTTTATTTTTGTGATCATTTTTATGACCAAATACTAAAACCAAAATGGTTAGGATAATATTTAATAAAATTATATTGAAATATTGAATTTATATGAAAACTAATTCCTAATATGTCTTCTACTATGACATTTTTAGTTCAGCTATGATATAATTTAATTATCCTATAACTATTTTAGTGTAACTAGGGTTGTACATTGTCATTTAATATTTGGTTCTGAAACCTAAATATTATATATTAAACTATCACCATACATTTAAATCATTCATAATGGTTTATTAATGGCATGTGAAATACCAATATGTATCCCATATGATTATGAAAACAGGTGTATGGTTAAGACCACTCATCATGAATCAAGTGAAGACTATGTTGATACTCAAACAACATTTTTCAGGGTTATTAACCCTATGTGTATATGTTCCAGAGCCTATATCAACTTGTTTGTAAATAGATAGGGGTGTCATTACTATGAAGCAACAAAATCTATATTATAATAATACTTTAGCATGTTTTTCTATATTTAGGCTTATCCCTAGATTTTTCACTAATTTTATCTAATCATAATCCAAATAAATAACTAAATTATTATAAAAAATAATAATTGAAACCTACCTTGATACCAACTAAGACACTCCAAACCCACACCCTGAGTGTGACGCTACTAAAACACACTTTCCATACTGATTTTATACCAACTAATATGACCCAATAACACTTACATAATTTCATATTAATTAAAAACCACATCTCAAAATTATATCACAATGAAATAACCTAATAGTTTAGTGTGTTTGGAGATTAGATATATAAAAATATTATTCTGAACATTTCTTCATAATCCAACCATACTAAATCCCTTTATGGATATATCCATGTTATACTCATATTCATAACATAGCGAATGGAAAAAATAGGAAATGTTTGAGATCTAATGCCTAGTACATGAAAAACTAATCAAAGTTTCATCAAGGTTTAGATCATATGAATTTGGGAAACAAGAGAATGAGAGAATATCTAATTAAAATAATGTTTAATAATAATATTTTTTATTAAGGAATAATATAAACTCATGTCGACTCAAATGATCGAACATATACCATAGTATAAGGGTGAAGAATTAGAGAGAAAATAACTATGAACTATAGATTATAACATATCCATATAATATAGAAATATTTTATAATCATAAGAATAAAAAATCATAACATTGTGTAAATATATATCCACATATGGTCCATGCCCAATCTTGTGAACATAATTAACGATATCATTTCCACACTCAATCTTTTGAATATAGCAAATTGTATCATATGAAATCTCAATATTGTGAAAATAGCTAACCACATCATTTAAAAAATAAATCATCCAGGAAAATATAATTGCATATCGTCAATGATCAATATTATTTATATAGATTAACTATAATTATACCCACACACAATCTTATGATCATTTATTAGCCACAATTATTCCCACACACAATCTTATGAACATAACTTAACAACAATTACACTCATGCACAATCTTGTGAGAATATATTAAATACAATTAAAAAAATGTATAAACTTATAATCATATCTTAACAAAAAATACCCCAACTCATAATATTTTTAGTATAACATAAAAAAAATTACACCCAGTAATAATCTTGTGAGTATATATTAACTGAAATTACACACATGAAAAAAAAATTCATTGTCTTATAAAATATTAAACTCTACCCAATTAATTATATGGATATATGGGTCCCCAAATATCAAAAAATGATAATATATATTCATACATTCAACAAAAAATCAATAATTTATTATATCATGAAGAACCCATGAAAATAAAATCAGTTTCATAACATTTCAGAATGGTATCACTTAAAATGGACTAAAGTGTTAGATCAGTTTATACCCAAACGTAAATCAGCCAAAATGGGTGTTTTATAAGGGAATTTATATTTTTATTTATGAAACACTATTCCAAAAAAATATGAATATTTCTGTGATAAATAGTAAAATGGAATTGAAATCATTAAATGTGATTTCATAAAACATTTTTATGATTATCTAAAAAATATTATGTTATAGATAACTTTCAAAAGTTTCTTTTTATAAGTTGAAAAGATTTTTTTTCAAATAAAATTTGTGTAATGGCCCGGGTTTTTGGAGGTCCACGACTTAGTTAAAAATTTGATGATGGTCATTCTGGGTAGTCTAGAAAGGTTATAAGGCTTCTCAATCAAGTTTTGACCCCTAGCGGTAGGCCTACCGGTAGCCTCAGCCTACCGGTAGCAGGCCTACCGGTAGCTCGGCCTACCGGTAGCTGCAGCCTACCAGTAGCTCGGCTACAGGTATCTGGTTTTCCAGTAATGCCTCCTTTCTCTCACAAATTGGGTTTTAAACCATATTTTGACCCCTTTAAGCTTATTTTAAAGCCCAGTAATTCCAATTTAATTAAATGTTTAAGAGGAACCTGGTGTGTGCGTCGGTTTAAACCCCCCCGAAAGGCGAGGACCCCTTTAATGACGTGTGGGGCTGCATGGTCAACCCACGACCCCACTATTTACATGGTATCGCGTTCTTTTCTTAACCGTCCCCGACCCTTATAAACTAAAGGTTCCTCCCTAGGTTTCTTTTTCTCGATCACCCTCTCATCGTTTCGTCTGCACCCACCCCTGAAAATCACGCATCTTCTATCCCTGGCGCGTGAAGATAAACTTCGACCATCGATCAATCAGGTATGGAATTTCTCCTTCATCTCTATTTTTTTGGGTATCATGCGTGGTGGGTATGCTTTTGATTCTGTAGAATTGGATGAACCCAAAACATGATGCTGCTTTATTTTATGATCTTCTTTTCTGAATTTTGCGGGCTTACACCTATTGAAAATCATCGTCGTTGGTTGTCTTTCCTTATTCACTAACGAACCCTTACCTCTAGTGATGTTTAAATGGATTATATTATGTTTGTGAACCCCTGTTGTGTAAAGAAATTTGGTTAATTATGTATATCCATCTAAATAAATTGAAATAACCAGGATCAATCCTTTCTGTGATAACCCCAGTTAAAGCACAGTGAAGTTGAAATCATGGAGTGTGTTAAGTCCTTTAAATCTGAAAATACTGGCATGATCCTACTTTGTGTTGTTGGTGGTGGTTGGGTTGTTTTTCATTCACAGGAAAATTTCTTGGTGATGTGGGTGGGGATGGGATCCCCTATTATTATACTTCCAGTGGTTGTGAATTTAAGGTCGGGTGGTCACCTTGATTATATCACGAATTGGGGTGGAATCCTCTGTTTTTGAGGAACCGTTGGATACTGGATTTTGGGAACATGGGGTATTATCTTGTGTTTTCCTTTGGTTCCGGTACTTTGAGGGATCTCACTTATCCGTTTGTTGTTGTGACTTTACAAGAGAACCAGGTGTGAAGTTTTAAGTTAATGTTTGACTGTACTCTTTCCTTGGCTTGTGCTTATGCTTGATAGTTGCCAAAGTAGGTGCAAAAACTTATTTAAACACTATTACCGAGCTTGGAAACAAGAATGGGACAAATGGGTTTTGTATTGGTGTGAGTTGTGACTTGGTCATGGGTACTGATTGTCTTCTTTAGGTTGGCTGAAGAAAAACCTAGATTTGGGTGAGTGCTTGTTATTTATACATATACTTATAGATTTGTGTTTCTTGTTCGCGCCCCACCCAAGTTGAGAACTTAGTGCTGCACACCCCCATTTCATGGGGGAGGGTGTTTTTCCCAACACTTCTATTAGTGGCAGGTTATTAGCTCCTTTCTACTCTCTTTCCTGGATCACCCAAGTATCTTCGGGTAGGCTATGATGCCTTGAGGTCCATTATTAGCCCAAGAGTCTTCGGGCAGGGTAGTGTGGTGGTTGGCCCATATTTTTGCAGGTAGGTGGTTTCCCAAGTGTCTTTGGGATGAGGCCCAGGTGTCTTCAGGCGTGGCAGTAGATCTTCTAGCCCAGGTGTCTTCGGGCATGGAAGTGGTTGTTCTGGCTTAGGTGTTTGTAGGCATGGTTACGTGTGATAGTTGTGGCCTAGGTGTTTGTGGGCGGGGATTGGAAGTGAGACTACATGAGGATATGTCCCAGGTGTGTGCGGGTGGGGTGTGGCAGTGGGACTGCGGTGAGAATGGCGGGATTTGTCCGATGCATAGGATGTCTTCAATAACTAGTGGGAAAGTGGCGCGGGGTACCCAAATATCGATGTGTTATTACTATACTTTACTTGACTTGTGTTTTTTGGGGAGTGTGCCTTTGTGAGGCTTGGGTGGTTAGTTTCCTTTCTAGGTGCTTGGTTATCTCTTTTCTCACAGGGCATTAGTATGCCTCCCCACTTGTGGATGAGAGCTTTAGGTTTACCCCAGCTGAGTATACTTGTATTCTAACCCTACGTATATAAAACTGCTTTCAGGTTTCTCGGAGAACTTCAGGGATCGTGCTGGGCCGTAATAGCTCAGACCTTGTGACAGATCATTGTAGTTGTTATTGTTCTTTCTTTTGTTACTTTGCCTTGTAGTTTCCTATACATTGTGGATTTTGACTTTTGTAACATGCATTGGGGATGCTTCTTGGCTTTAATTCTTACATTTAGTCTTGGTGTTGTGGGATTTACTATATTATCTCCCGATCCTATTAAAATAAAAGGGTAATGCCTTCCATTTAGTGTATGATTCTATACCCTTGGTGCTGGTCACCACTCCGGAACCTATTGAAGACGGGTTTCGGGGGTCATTATCTCTCCTCCAACTTAAAGAAGGAAGGGTCTGGAAATCTTTTGACCCTTCCCTCCTTTTGGTGAAGGCGGGTCGTGACAGAATGGTATCAGAGGAAGGTTGAGAGATAGGATGGAGTCTAGAGTTATGCACAGTGAGGATTGCATGGGATGGTAGGGAGATAGTGTTGGGTGACCTTGGTGTGTCAATTAGTCCAGGGAAGACTGGCTAGGACATGGGATTTTAGGGCCCCCCATAATCCGATGCAAGGACTCTGGACCTACCGAACGACCAAGTGAGGCCATGATGATCGTAGGGTAGAGACTCTAGGAAAGGTACATGCATCATAATGACTTGTGTTCTCGTGTTTCTGGGGTTTTTTGGGAATTTGAAATAAATAAGAAGTTTAAGAAGTTTTAAAAACAAATATTCTGCACTACTTGGGCTTATGAATTCCTTGTTTACCTTGCAGCTATGGCAACTAGGAGGCAACCACGTGTGGTGTGGGAGATCGAGGCCCATGGGGATACCTTGGCCGATTGGTAGAAAGATGATCGAGAGGAGGAGGATGACTAGTGGCAAAAGACGCTTCGGGCCTTCCAGCGACAGACCCTCGAGAAGTATGAGGGCAACACCTCTAACATGAAGACAGAGAGCTGGCTAGAGGAGCTGGTGATAGCCTTTGGCCTGATTCGGGCCCCGACCGAGTAATAGGTTCCTATGGGCGTCAGCCAGATGTGGGGAGTAGTGTGTCAGTGGTGGACGCTTTACCTGGGGGAGAGGAGAGATGCTGAGGTGGCATGGGCTGATTTCGAGAAGGAGTTCCGGGCGGAATTCCTCTCTTCTACGATGAAGGTGGAGAAGAGGCAGGAGCTACTCTCCCTCCAGCAGGGGAGTGTGTCAGTAAGGGAGATGGGAATCAAGTTCAAGGACCTCCTACATTTTTCTCCAGATCTCTTTCCCGACTAGGAGTCTCGGGAAAGACGTTTACAGGAGGCGCTTTGACCCTCCCTCCAGTATGCCGTTACCCCCTTCACCCTGCCAACGTACATGGAGTTCCAGAAAAAGGCCGAAGTGGCGGAGAGGATGCATGCTCTAGGAGGTGTGACATGAGAGGGGATCCAACTGGGATCATCGAAGGGGAAGGCTGTCAGCACCAGACCACCAGCATCAGGACCCTCTCGGTTTCGACCAGCAAGGAGTAGGCCACATCGGTTCTAGTTCCAGTCCCCCGGTCCTTGCCCTTTCCCTTCAGGCCCAGGACCAAGGTGCTTCGTCTGTGGGAGCCATGGACATCTCCAGAATCAGTTCCCGGACCGAGTACAGTACGACGGTGGTGGACAGGCCCAGCACCCGCCCCAGCAGTAGCTTCCAGCTAGGCCTTTCTAGTAGCAGCAGCAGGGGCAGCGAGCTCCCGCTCCTCCAAGGGCAGACGTTGCAAGAGGAGGCCGACCTCAGGGAGCTCTTCAGGGACCTCGATGAGGGCGTGGTCCGAGAGGTGGCCGATAGCCAAGGGGAAGAGGAGTTGGGCTTGGGCAGTTGCACGCCGCGGAGGCAGCTGTCCCAGTAGGACCGGAGGTCATTCGAGGTATGATTTTTTTTTAGTACCCTTGCTTCTGCCTTGTTCGATACTAGAGCTTCGCACTCCTTCATTACACCCAGTCTAGCCCGTTCTTTGGGGCTAGATGCCGAAAGACTTCCAGTGCCCCTGGTGATGGGCACACCAGTCAGATGTCAAACCGAATTGTTATATGTTTGTCAAGGATACAGACTGATGATAGGACCACATTAGTCGGTTAGGGATTTACTGATGATATAGATACATCCATACGATGTCATTCTAGGCATCGAATGGCTGTTCTATGTGGGTCCCGTCATCGACTGCTTCCGAGGAAGGGTAGTGTTCTCAGACTTGGGCGGTCGACGTGTTACTTTCACCAGTGAGTGGAGCAGTCAGAAGGGCAGCATGTGAGAGGAACCCATCATCTCCTTGTTAGCTGAGCTGTCAATAGAGTCAGTAGATGATGAAATGGTGGAGGTTCCAGAGATCGTCAGTGTGTTTATGGACGTCTTTCTTGAGGAGGTGATGACTCTACCCCCTCTACGGGATATCGAGTTCAGGATAGACTTGCAGCCTGGTGCTCGTCCGATCTCGATGGCTCCTTACCGTATGGAACCTTCGGAGCTACAGGAGTTGCTGATTCAGATTGATGATATAATGAAGATGGTTTATGTTCGACCAAGTGCATCACCGTGGGGTGCTCCAGTCTTGTACGTAAAGAAGGAAGATGGTGGTCTCAGGTTGTGAATAGACTACAGGAGGCTGAATCGGGTAATGATCAAGAATCGCTACCCTCTTCCGAGGATAGCCGATCTTTTCAACCAGCTGAAAGGGGTATGGTGGTTCTCGAAGATCGACCTGCTGTCTGGGTATCACCAGTTGAGAGTGAAAGAGGGCGACATCCCGAAGACGGCGTTCAGGTGCAGATATGGACACTTTGAGTTTGTAGTCATGCCCTTCGGTGTTACGAACGCCCCAACTGTGTTTATGTGGCTTATGAACTCCATCTTCCGGGAGTACCTGGACCGGTTCGTAGTTGTGTTCGTCGACGATATCCTGATCTATTCAAGATCAGAGGAGGACCACGTGGGGAACCTGAAGAAGGTTTTGGAGGTCCTTCGACAGCACCAGATCTATGGGAAGTTTTCGAAATTCAGGTTATGGATGTCATTAGTGAACTTCCTTGGGAACGTAGTGTCCGGGCAGGGGGTAGTGGTGGACCCATCAAAGGTTGAAGCAGTTTTTTCTTGGGCAGCACCCAAGAATGTGGCAGAGGTTTGTTGTTTCCTCGGGCTGGTGGGTTACTATCGGAGGTTCGTACCCAACTTATCCCGAGTTGCAGCCCCTTTTATAGCCTTGACCAAGAAGGACCACGTTTTCGTGTGGAGTGAGTAGTGCGAGGTAGACTTTGGCTATCTGAAGGATAAGTTGGTTAGTGACTCAGTGCTGAGAATACCAGAAGAAGGGGCGGCATATGAGGTGTTCTGTGATGCTTCAGGGAAAGTCCTCAGATGTGTGTTGATGCAGCGACAAGGTGTGATCTCTTATGGGTCTAGGAAGCTATGCCATCATGAGCGCAATTATGCCACCCACGGCCTGGAGCTTGCAGCAGTCATTTTTTGCGCTAAATTTATGGCGACAATACCTCATCGGAGAATGCTTTGTGGTTTCATAGATCACAAAAACTTGAGGTATATATTCTCCCCGTGGGAACTAAACTTGTGGCAGCAAAGGTGGGTGGAGTTCCTCTAGGATTAAGAATTTGATATTTCCTACCCTTCAGGGAAGGGGATGTAGTGGCTGATTCCTTGAGCAGGAGATCGCATAAGGATGCAGTTCGAGAGTCGGCAGACACCTGGAAGGCAAAGAAGGAGTTGACTACCTTGCACCTGGATGTGAGGATGGATGGAGGTATATGTTTCTTGTATCAGATGACAGTGCAATCATATCTGTTTCAGCAAGTGGAGGAGTCTCAGTGGGGAGACCTAGAGTGAGAAGTGATGCATGACTGAGTTGACCAGAGCAATGCTCCAGAAGGATGGACGGAGGATGGTCAGAACCGGATGCTTTTCCGAGGAAAGCTATTTGTTCCAGAGGCGATGCGTGGCAAGGTTCTTAGTGAGTTCCACAACTCACCCCTAGCGCTACACCCAGGAGTTTCCAAGATGTACCAGGGTCTGAAGAGATAGTTCTGGTGGCCTGGACTAAAGTGAGTTGTGGCAGAGTTTGTGGCCCAGTGCCTAGTGTGTCAGCAGGTGAAGGCTGAACACCGAGTTCCAGGTAGTCTGCTACAGTCTCTAGATGTCCCTGAGTGGAAGTGGGAGGACATCTTGATGGATTTCATCACAGGACTACCCAAGGTTCAAGGGGGATACGATGCCATCTGGGTAGTAGTGGACCGGTTGATGAAATCAGCTCACGTTCTGGCGATTGAGGAGTCGAGTGCAGTGGATGCTTTGGCATGAAGGTACGTGGATGAGGTGGTACAATTTCATGGAGTTCCGAATTCCATAGTCTTGGATAGGGATGCATGGTTTACCTCACGAGTCTGGAGAGGATTGCAGCATGCTTTTAGCACCCAACTACGTCTTAGAACTGCTTTCCATCCTCAGACATATGGATAGACCGAGCACACCATCCATACCTTGGAGGATATGTTGCGGGCATGTGTTCTAGACATAAGAGGGTCATGGGTTCAACACTTAACTTTGATAGAGTTTTCCTACAATAATATCTATCACTCCACCATTGGTATGACCCTATTTAAAGCCTTGTACGGGAGGCCATGCCGCTCACCTATGTGTTGGACCGAAGTTGGAGAGGCGGGCATCCTTGGCCCGGAGGTGGTGCAGAGCACGAAGGAGAAGGTTCAGCTTATACGGGAAAGGATGAAGGTGGCCCAGGACCGATAGAAGTAGTATACTGATACTATGAGGAGGCCCTTGGAGTTTGAGGTTGGAGACCACGTGTTCTTGATGTTCTCCCCTTGGCGTGGACAACAGTGGTTCAACAAGGGGAGTAAGCTTTCTCCCAGGTTCATCAGACCCTTCTAAGTGTTGCTGCGGGCCGGAGAAGTGGATTATCATCTAGCATTACCACCGCCGCTATTAAGGATACATGACTTCTTCCATGTGTACCAGCTCCGTCGTTATCTTCATGACGATTCACACATCCTCAACTGGGGGGAGCTAGACATCGAGGAATATGTGACCTTTGTGAAATGTCCAGTGATGATCGAGGATTGTGAGGAGAAGGTGCTTTGTGGGCAAACCATTCAATTTGTTCGTGTGTTATGCAGACACAGTGGGCTTGAGGAGAGTACGTGGGAGTGGGAAGCACATATGCGTGCCCAGTACCCAGATTTGTTTTGAGTTTTGTGTTGTTCTATTTATAATTATTGTGGTGGATCATTTTACCTTTTTGGCTATGAAATATGTGGTTTTTCTTTCCTCTCTGAATGTGTGTGGAAAGTCTTAGCTATGGGGATGGGAGGATCTGACCCCTAATCAAGACGCATTAGGGTGGATGAGATTAAACCCGTGCGGGCGAGTCAGTGCCGCCCAAAGTAGATAGTATCTTGACATGGGTGACAAGACTCCCCAACCCACATGACTGGGCAGTTTGACATGGAATGTTTCTTGGTTCTTTAGAGGGAGGTTTTTTTATTTAACAATGAGGATCACTCCTAAGAGGTATCTTTTTAGGTGGTTGTTCGGACGCTCTCTTTCCTTATGGGTTGTTTTGATTCTCGAGGGAGAGAATAGTTTGAGAGGTATCTAGTGTAATATCCCGGGTTCTCATAGGTCCATTACTTAGTGAAAAATCTGATGATGGGAGTTCTGGGTAGTCTGGGAAGGTTATGAGGCTTCTCGGTCAAGTTTTGACCCCTAACGATAGGCCTACCGGTAGCTCGGCCTACCGGTAGCTGCACCCTTTCAGTAGCTCGGCCTACCGGTAGCTTCATCCTACTGGTAGGTACAGCCTACCGGTAGCTGTTAGCTATAGGTAACTCGGCCTACGAGTAGCTCGGCCTACCGGTAGCTCGGCTAGCAGTAGCTGGTTTTCCAGTAGCGCCTCCTTTCTTTCGAAAATTGGGTTTTAAACCCTATTTTGAACCCTTTAAGATTGTTTTAAAGCCTAGTAACACCAATTTAAATAAATGTTCAAGAGGCACCTAGTGTGTGTGTCGGTTTAACACCCCCCCCAAAAGGCAAGGACCCCTTTAATGACGTGTGGGTCCGCGTGGTCAACCCATGACCCCGCTCCATACGCAGTTTCGCGTTCTTATCTCAACCGTCCCCGACCCTTATAAACTAAAGGGTTCTCCCTGGGTTTCTTTTTCTCGATCACCCTCCCATTGTTCCATCTGCACCCACCCCTACAAATCACGCATCTTCTATCCCTAGTGCGTGAAGATAATCTTCGATCATTGATCAATCTGGTAGGGAATTTCCCCTTCGTCTCTTTTTTTGTGTATCATACGGGGTGGGAATGATTTTGATTCTGTATAATTGGATGAACCCGAACCTTAATGAAGATAATGAACGGACTATAAAGAATGAATGGGGGGTTGTGATCGATGATGCTTCTTTGTTTTATGATCTTCTTTTCTGAATTGTGGGGACTTACGCCTACTGAAAATCATGGTCGTTTGTGGTCTTTCTCTGTGAACTAACGAAACCTTACCTCTGGTAATGTTTAAATGGATTGTATTGTGTTTGTGAACCCTTTATGTGTAAAGGAATTTGGTTAATTACGTAAATTCGGAAAAATAAATTGAAAGCACCAGGATCAATACTTTCTGTGATAACCCCGGTTAAAGCACAACGATGTTGAAATCATGGAGTGTGTTAAATTCTTTAAATCTGAAAATACTGGCATGAGCTGGCTTTGTGTTGGTGGTGGTGGTTGTGTCGTTTTTCCTTCACATACTGATTACTGGGTGATGTGGGTGGGGATGGGATACCCTGTTTTTATACTTCTAGTGGTTGTGAATTTAAGGCCGGGTGGTTACCTTGATTATATCACGAATTGGGGTGGAATCATCTATTATTGAGGAACCATTGGATCCTAGATTTTGGGAACATGGGGTAGTATCTTGGGTTTTCCTTTAGTTCTACTACTTCGAGGGATCTCACTTATCCTTTTATGGTTGTGACTTTACAAGAGAACCGGGTGTGAATGTTTAAGTTGATGTTTGACTGTACTCTTTCCTTGGATTGTGCTTATACTTGATAGTTGCCTAAGTAGGTGCAGAAACTTATTTAAACACTATTACCGAACTTGGAAACAAGAATGGGACAAATGGGTTTTGGATTGGTGTGAGTTGTGACTTGGTCATGGGTACTGATTGAATTCTTTAGGCTGGTTGAATAAAAACCTAGATTTGGGTGAGTGCTTGTTATCTATACATATACTTTTAGTATTGTGGTTCTTGTTCGCACCCCACCCAAGTTGAGAACTTAATGTCGAACACCCCCATTTCATGGGGGAGGGTGTTTTTCCCAACACTTCTATTAGTGACTGGTTATTAGCTCCTTTCTGCTCCCCTTCCCGGATAGCCCAAGTATCTTCGGGCAGGCTGTGATGGCCTGAGGTCCATTATTAGCCCAAGAGTCTTCGGGCAGGGTAGTGTGGTGGTTGGCCCAGGTGTGTGTGGGAAGGTGGTTTCCCAAGTGTCTTTGGGATGAGGCCTAGGTGTCTTCGGGTGTGGCATTATATCTTCTAGCCCAGGTGTCTTTAGGTGTGGTAGTGGCTGTTCTGGCCTAGGTGTTTATTGGCATGGTTACATGTGACAGTTGTGGCCCAGGTGTTTGCGGGCGGGGTTTGGAAGTGGGACTGCATGAGGATATGGCCCAGGTGTGTGCGGGCGGGGTGTAGTAGTGGGACTGCAGTGAGAATGGCAGGATTGGTCCGATGCATAGGATGTCTTCAATAACTAGTGGGAAAGTGGAACGGGGTACCCAAACATCGATGTGTTATTACTATACTTTACTTGACTTGCGTTATTTGGGGAGTGTGGCTTGGTGAGGCTTGGGTGGTTAGTTTCCTTTCTAGGTGCGTGGTTATCTCTTTTCTCACAGGGAGTTAGTATGCCTCTTCACTTGTGCATGAGAGCTTTAGGTTTACCCCAGTTGAGTATACTTGTTTGCTCACCCTACGTATATAAAACTGCTTTCAGGTTTCTAGGAGGACTTCAGGGATCGTGTTGGGTCGTACTAGCTCAGACCTTATGACATATCATTCTAGTTGCCGTTGTTCTTTCTTTTGGTACATTGCCATGTAGTTTCCTATACATTGTGGTTTTTTACTTTTGTAACATGCATTGAGGATGGTTATTGGCTTTAATTCTTACTTTCAGTCTTGGTGTTGTGGGATTTACTATCTTGTCTCCCGATATTATTAAAAGAAAAGGGTAATTCCTTCCAAATAGTGTGTGATTCTATACCCTTGGCACTAGTCGCCACTTCGGGACCTATTAAATGCGGGTTTCGGGGGTCATTATCTCTCATTTATCTTAAATAAGGAAGGGCCTAGAAATCTACTGACCCTTCCCTCTTTTTAGTGAAGGTGGTTCGTGACAATTTGGATAATAATATCCATAATATATCCTCAAAAATAAATTATGTTTTCCTATAGTAAATTTGAAGTGGAAGATAAAATATAAACCATTAAATGAAAACCATTTTAATATATTAACATACCATTGTTGAAACCCACATTATAAAAATATTAAAAATGATTATTTCTAAAAATTGGTAAAGGAATATATTAATATAAAAATGGATAATACATATTTATATTTTCAAAATAAGAATTAAAAAATTGGTGTAAATAAAAAATACATACATGGAAGGAAAATTGTCTTTAATATGGATGATAATTATACATAATAATTATGTACATTTATGTGAAATAAATTCACCAAGGAAGATGCATGAAATTAAAATTTTCAATGTAACTAGAGAGAAATTTAATATATAATTTAAAAAATATTAGTTTAGGAGAAAAAACATATAATAGAGAAGTTTAAGGTGAAATATTGTAACACAAAGAAAGAATATTTGAGTTAACAAAATATCATATAGAAATAGTTACACTTGAATTGGAAAACAAATGAAAAATAGAAAATGTGATGGATTTTTAAATAAAACTAATTAAATGAAAGGTATGATACAAATCATTCATTGTGTAGTACATTCACCATACAGAATAAAACAATTATTGATATGAAAAATGTCTCAAAGAAATAAAACCAAGATGAGAGAAAACCTTACCTTAATTCTCAGCATCTAAGAATCAATTTTAATCTTTTGTAAAATGAACATAAATATCCTAATAAAATATATAAAAATATTATTTATATCAAAAAAAATATCTTTCATTATAATAATTCAGTTTGAATTCGTTATTTAAATTTAGTTTATTTTCATTATCATATGTTGTTAATTTTTGTTTATTTTGCATATGTTTCATAATATGGATGACCAACATCTTTATTTGATACCAAGTTCACCATTATGAGAATTAAAAATATATATAAATCATTTTTTTAGTTTTTTATTCATCCCCATTTTCATTTTTTGGAAGTTATGGTCATGGTTTGAGAGAGTGAGATCGATCATGAGCTTTATTTGAGTAATTTACCAATATAAACAAATGACTTTATAATGATCATCAATTTCTATTTCATAATTTAAAAAAAAAATTAATGATGTATATTAATTCTAAATATCATATATATTCATCAAATATATTTTATAGCCTTCCAGGTAAGGCGTTGATGAAAATGAAACTTGTCATCCATTGAAACAGTAATATGCATATATGTAGGACTGAAATTTTCCATTTCTAATGAATTTTAGAAAAGGAGAAATTTTAATGATTTATATTAATTGAGTATTAAATATTTAAAAAATATCATATTTATTTATTAAATACATTATTATAACCATCTATAAGACATGGTGAAGAAAAATGAAATACATCATTCATGGAGGTGTCAGTACACATGTACACATGAATGACATTTTCATTTCTCAAATGATTGGGAGAAACATAAAAAATGATAATTAATTATAATAATAAAATTTAATTATACTTATGATAATAATTTAATTATGCTATAATGGGTATAATATATTTGGATATGGTAGAATAATAAATAAATTAATAGAATTGAAAAAGGAGTGATCAAGAATTGTTTCCATAACTCTTTGGAACAACTTATTTGAAAATTGTATTAATCCATTAAAGGATTTTTTTTATCAGTAAATTAAATATAGAAAATGAATACGAGTGTTGTGGAGGTATTTGGGTACAGTTTTTTGAAATAATACGTCTTAAGGTGAGTGAATAAGTGGGGTGGTGAAGGGGACCTTTTATATGTGAGAGGGGTTGTATTTTAGTAAATACCCATAACATTATATTTAAGGCATGTCAATTTCAATGGAAAGTGTCTCAAAAATTGTAAAATAATAGTTAGGTATGGTTTAATATTTATCAATCCCCCAACCATTCATTTGGAGACATTTTGTTAACATATTTTAGGTCTTTTACCCTTTATATATAACCCTTTTAACATTTTGAATTTTACTATAGTAAATCATTTTTACCTAAGAATTTTTTTTGTTATGAAAAAAATAAATTGAATCTTAATACATAATTTATACCTTGTTATTCCTAATAAAAAATATGTTCTATTTGATACAATTTCTAAAATTAATAAAAATTAATTCTAAAATAATAAAATTTCATCACTTAAAAAATAATTTTAGAGAAAAATGTAACATATATTCTAGAATGTAAAATATAAGTTTTTAAATTAAACATAATATTTTAAAATCTATAATTTTACTTATAAATCAAATCTTCGGTCAATAAAAGTGTATTATAAATTTAATGTTGCGCTTATATCCAATTGATGCCATAAATTTCATGGTATTTATAAAAATAATATTTTTTTCACAATTCACCTAAAAATAACAATTTTAATTTTAATCCTAATAATTTATCATAAGATAATATTTTAATGATTAATTCAAAAGATAAAGTTATTTTTTTAAAATTAAAATTCTCAAATTTCATAATTTAAATTTGAAATTGAAATGTATTGTATAATGAAAATTACATTTATAAAAAAAATGGGATTTTAAAATATTAACGATTTTTGTTC
Source organism: Viscum album (assembly GCA_963277665.1). Taxonomy (NCBI): domain Eukaryota; kingdom Viridiplantae; phylum Streptophyta; class Magnoliopsida; order Santalales; family Viscaceae; genus Viscum; species Viscum album. Next base: position 1,136,682,364 of record OY728166.1, read on the forward strand.
CGATTTTCTATAAATTTATAATTTAATTGGTGTTAATATGTTATTGAAATCAATAAAATAATAGTTAATCATTTAAAAATATTATTTTTAGTTTTTATAAAATAAAAATGCATCGTGCATAAAAATGACATTTTTAGAGAAATATATTTTTAAGCATAAAATGATATTTTTAGTTATTTAGTTATAGTAGCCAAATTTTATCAATTAATTAGTATGAAAAGTCACCTTTATTTTCCCTTATTAATATTTTTTGTAACGCAGTTACTTCTATTCATACCAGCTAATTAAAAAAATACTTTATAATAGTTATATTTATCATAATAAAATGTGTCGTAGTTTATTTTAGTATGGTATTGAATATGAGGATAATTATTTATTAAATACTTATTTTAAAAATAAATTTATATAAAAACATTTGTGTGTTATAGAGTATACATATACTTAGGTCATTTTTCAAGTGATTCATGGTCTATGCAAAAAAACATAAAATCAATTCAAGAGGCATGTATTTTTTCTAGAGATCATAACCATTGAGAATAACATTCATTTAAAATTATATATTTTAAAGGAAGATCATTTTACTATAGTAAAAAATCATTCAATACTGAACATAGTTTTATAAATTTGGTATCAATCCATCAGTTTCGAATTTTCAAATTATATAGATTTAGTATTGATGGAAATGATGTATACTTAGTACAACAAGTACATTATCTCATTGAGGGTTTCCAAAGACGAATTATCCCAGCCTATGATAGCTATGGAAATCGCACTGGTCCCTCCCCTAATGACGGGGCAGAGACCTTCACTGCCCTTCAAAGGAGCCCCATCTTGTTCTTTCTCCCATCATTCCAACCCTGGTTTCTTTCCCTCCTTTCCAAAAATTTCTCTATGCGCTAAGGTCCCAAATCTATTTGGTGGTTATCCTCACCTATTGATCTCTTCCTAAAAGTGTAATAAGGCTTTAGATATCCTCTATATTATGTTGGTTTCTTATTCCATGCAGTGATGCCCTTTGGTGGATGGCTTCGATGCATTTTTAGGACACGAGACTTGAAGGATCATATTAAGGTTGATCTTATCGATAAAAGGAATTTGATAATTCATATTTCATTAGAAGAAGACCTAATTAGTTATTGGTACAGTTCCACCACAAAAATAATGAACTACATTTATACCTCTCCCTGTGGTAGTTTTACTTTCACATGAAACAGGATTCCCCAGCTGCACTAATTTTGAAAGCTTCCTTAAACTAAACATATCATTTCAAAACCCAACAATTATGTGTATGTTAGGGAATCTATTAGGAGGTAATGTTTGTTTTGATATATTAATGTGATTATTTTCCCATCCCATGGCTCCAAGAATATATATAGAAGTGGATTTCTCAAAATTTCCAACAGAGTATGTTTGTATCTATGTTGGGGAAATGTTTGGATGGAAACTATTTGTAGAGTTTGAGACGTGGTTTTATTTATGTTCGTCTTGTAAGAAAATTGGACATGCAATGATAGAATTTAGATATGTAGTCAAGCCAAGTTTTTTTTTCAGATGGTGGTGGCTCTAGAGGATATTTTCACAGGACAAGGTCCTGTTGAATTTCTGACTGAAAAGAGCCACATGGATGTTGGTCCCGATCTAGATTTGGAAAATGATGTTCATTATGAATATCAGGAGGGTAAACCCTTAGTTTTTGATATTTCCAATCGATTGATGGGAGACCTAGGTATTTTATGCCATACTATTCTAGTTTCTCTAGGACTAGTGGGGTTTAATGTGGATAATTATGAAACTACATGTGTCTGGACATACCATTTGAGGTATAAAAATGTGAGTTTGTTATTGGATCTAACCGGGAAGCAGGAAAATGAATGGTAGATGAGGAATGTTCAAAGTACCTAATGGATTCATCCGACATTGAGGTAGTGATTATACGTATTATTAACACTATAATAGAGGGATATTTTGATAATGATCCAATTATAATTAACATGACAAGTATAAGTAAATATTTGTTAGATATTAAGCTTGGTAACCACTTTGAGGGATTGGGGAAAGAAGGGACTTTTCAGGAGACAGACAGGGCATATAACTTCATGTAGGAGTATTAAATATCTATGGATGAGTTCGATGAGGGTTTATCTAGTTTATTATTAGGACATAGTGCACAAAAATTTCAAGGAACATACCTTTGTAGTCTGAGGTGTAGGAAGGGTTAGCAAGGTAGTAAGAAAGTCCGAAAGGATTATTCATACCTACCATTACCAATGAAGATGTGATATAACAAAAATTATAAAGTAACAATGACATAAAATTAATGGGAATTATGTTGGAGTGGTGGCTACGAACTGTGGGGAATATTCCCTTAGGGGTGACTAGTAAGGGAGAGTCATAGACGCTGTGAAACCAATGGATTAACTCATGTATTTAGGATAATAAATGGAAAAATAATCTCTTCTGATAAATGAATAAACAAAATATAGTGATAAGTTGATTTAGAAGTATATTATTTTGGATACTAATAGTGAACATATTGATTGGATTAACAAGAGGAATCTTATCTTAGAATTTTGTTTCAATCAATGCAAAATCAACCAAGAGGAGTTCATGAAAATGTGGTACAAACTGGTAATTCGATTAGAATACCTTACAAAGGATGATCTGAAAACATTGTTAACCTCTATCTCATAGAAAATTCATATGGATAAGAATACCAATAGGCTCAAGTTAGTATTTAATAACTATGTATTATCCTTTAATTCTTGTTTTGGTTTAAACATAGGTTTTCCCAATTTTCCCTTAACATTTTTTTATAATAAAAAATTAAGTTTCAAGTTGTAGTATAACCATAAAATAATATAATATTTGAAAAAATCTTTAACTACTAAAATAGACTTAAAAAATCATGAAATTCATATTCAACCAAATATTTTCATTTCCTCCGTATGAGATCCATAATTTTTCAAATTTTTACTCAAATAAAAATATCTATAAACTATAGTGTTATTCCGGTATCTAGGTACATTTAGTTTTCTATACGCATAGTCCAACATTTATAACTTTGATATATTTTGTGATAGATAAAGTTTTATTTAAAATAATTTTGAAAAATTATTATTGAGTATCAATAATGAACACATATAAAAAACAATTGATAAGTGTAACTCCCATGAGATGGTGCAAATTTGATGAAGTATTTAACAATATCCTCTTCCTATTTTTTTATATTATTATCATTCAACTATTTTTGATTCATATTCAACCTATTTTATTCCACAATATTCATATTTAACCATAAATAAATAATTGAACTGAAATATTCTCAATTTTTTAGATTAATATTTTTTGTATTATCAAGTTACAACACTACTTTTCTCCCTTTAGTAAATAGAATCACATTAAAAGTTTAAAAGTCATCATATTTTAAATAAATTTTTAATACATAAATAACATGTTTTAGTATATTAAGATAGATAATTATATGAATAAAAGATATAATGAAACTTATTTTTTTATCCCAATATGACATATGTCATGATTCATTCTATATTTGGAATTAATTCATTAAAAAAGGTAACAAAGTATTTCATAAACAAAAATTATTTATTACTATTGAAAAAATAATTTATTTTTACATATTTCAAGAATATTCAATTTTAAATTTTTTACGTATATTTGTATATATTTTATTTTAAAATAAAATAAAAATGTTTTTACAAGTGGCTCATATAGATAGTGATTTTAATCAATCCAGTTTGAATAAATTGATCTTTATACATAATGTAAATTATAAATTATAACCATGTTTTTTTACTTGGTAAAATTGTGGGATCATAAGTTTTAACCCACTATTGAAGTCCTATAAGAATTGAAATAAAAAAACATATCACTATAATGTTTATATAAGTCTTATTACTATTTATTTTAAATTTTTCCAAAATTTATATCCATAACATATGACTAATTTTATAATAATGATAACTTCTTATTTTAATTTGACACATCTATCAATATACATGGGTTTTAATATAAAATTGAAATATGTAGTTAGAAAATGAAAAATATGGATTATGTGGTATTATAGCAGTCTACCCAACAATACAAATAAAATATATATGATTATGAATTTTTCATCCTATTGAAATGTGAAAAAGAAAAAAGGAATGAGGTTTATTTGATGAATATGGTAAATATAACTATATTACTAATTTTTAAATAACATTTTTGTATAATATATATTTTTTAGGTTATGTTTTTTGAAACATAATCTTGGGTGTCATGTAGAACCCATTGTTTTGGAAGAAAAAGAAAATAAATAAAAAATCAAGAAATATCAGTATAAATCCTTAAATACAGGTTATGAATAGTGTAATTTTAGTATTGAGGTTTGATTCCTCATAAAAGATCAATGAGGATACTACAAATTTTTTGGTTATGTTAGATCTTAAACAACAAGGAGGAGTAACACAATAGATAAGGTTATTTTTTTGGAGTTGGTGCTCTCTAACCAACTTCTATATAATTTATGATTATCTTGTTTTAAATATTAATAAGGTTTTTATCACATCATAATTTTTTTAGGCATGAAATAATATGTGATAATTTCTTAAGGGTATCTATCACATTGAAAGTTTATATAAGATCCCCACTTTTAGGATAACCCAAAAGTTCTAAGTTGTTATTATTAAATATATGTTATATATCTAGAAAAAATCAATTTATGGGACATAAATGATACAAGATATTATGGGTGGAGACTCATAGGACTTTGAGACACATTCTTACAGTGTATACCCTTGGTAATATTTAGTAAAATAGATTATATAAACATAACTGGTTTGTGGAAAATCCACATATATATGTGTTATTGGATATACCTATCTTTGGACATATGTAATGATTCATATATATTAATAATATTATTAATTCATATCATGAGTCATATAATTTAATGTACTAATCAAAACCAAAATGTTATATTTTTTTAAGAAGTAGGATATGTTGGGTGCATCCAGAGTGATATTATATTAATTAATAATGTAAGAAAAAAATTTTACATTATATTATTTAATGGAAGATAATATCTAAAGATCATTGGTGTGAATGGAACTACCCAATTAAGTCTATGTATATGGTGTTTTGTTGGAAATTTCATTTCGAAATTGTCAAAATAGTAGACATCAAGAACATAAGATGATGACACTGATGTGAAACAAATCTGATTAGAGATATTGAGATAAAGGGGTTATATTAAAAGTGTAAATTCATTAGAGTTTTTAGGTTGTTATGATATTTAACCATTTCTCTATGGGATCCTTGGTGTGTTTCTAGGTACTGACCTCATATTTATGATTTGTTGCTTAATGAAACTTCCAAAAGGTCTTAGAGGGTCCCATACTATGTTTATATGGAACCTTAGTTCAATTCTATAATAATTTAAGATGATCTAAAATTGTTATTCCCATACATGGTCTAATAATTATTCATGTTAGATTAATAATGAATATTCCTATTCAATTTATTCGAGAGAATACACATATCAGTTGAATATTTAATAATTATTTATTCACTAGATAATATTTTATTTAACTGTATGAATATATAATATATATTTATTCGGGTTTATTTATAATGTGACAATTATTTAGTTATTTTGTTATGTGAATATTTAATAAATATTTTTTCACTAGTTTTTTTTGTATAATATCTTTTTTTATTAGTTAATAATGTAGTGATATTTATTTGATTAAATATATTGCCATTATTTAAGTTCTAATAATTATTGTGTCTTTTTGGTTGATCGAGTTTAATTTTCTGGTGAGAAATGTCACAATAAATATTATTTAAATAAATAATAATTTATTTATTTAATGAAATGATATTTATTTAATCTATGACTTTAGTGAATGTTAAGTAAATAATAATAATTAAATTCTTATTTATACACATGGTTCCTTGAGGATTACGGATATCATAATGGTCCTTGAAAATTATTATTTTATAACCCTCTCTCTATTTAATCATAGTTATGAAATTTTCCAAAATTCTATCCACATTTGAATAACTGGGAAAAAAATGTTGGAGAGGGAATTATCTCAATACCTGGAGAGATCCTCCCTAGAAATATTTGAATAAGATAGAGAAATTATCCTCCTACCTCAGAGTGATTCCTTCTCACCTTAAAGGATTCTTCTATGTTCAACAATGAATTTCCACAATCATTTTAACCATATATACTACCACCCAAAGGATTTTATGCCAAAGATTGGAGGTTTGTGAAACACCAGTGGATTATCAGTAGAGAGAATCTACTCATTATTCCTCTGATACAAAGATATTATGCTAATAAGGGTTCTACCTATTTGATAACAAAGAATGAATTATATGTTAGGTAATTCATTTTTAACAAAAATTAATTATTCAAAATATCTCAAAATATACCCTCTCTAGAAGTTTTGGTGCACATTCATTTTAGTTTTAGAGTCATTCTATAATAATTTGATGAAAATATTGTTGATCATGGACCATACCTACTTTGGATACACTCATCGGAACATTCATGTGGAATTAGAGTAGTCACATAATTATTTAAAATTATTTATGTTTTTGTTTTCTATATGAATTTGATGTTATTTTTCATTATGGGTTTATTTGTTCTTAATATAGACTATATATTTTGATCATCACCTTTATGTAACCAAGAATAGGATAAATATCCATGAAAAATGTGTCAATGGAATCCCTCAATAGGTGATAGAGTTTTTTTTAGTTGACATGTAATACTCATCATGTAGTCTAGTTCACCAAATATGGATGAATTCTGGGGTATACAACTTGGCACATAAAATCAACATGTTGTGTATTTATTATATGTTGTGTTTTATTTGCATAGAATGGAGTTCAAATTTTTGGATTACAAAACATGTGGAAGGTGTACACACCATGTAGTCAATGAATATTCACAGTATAAATTATGGAATTTGTATGGTCAAAGATGTGTCATGTATTTATGACACAATAAGTGGGGTTGATAGGTGATAAACACGGTAATTAATGCACATGATGTGGTAGTCATGTCATTAATACATAAATAGTGAATTTAATATACATGGAATTGTGGTTGTGTAATTAGTAAACACATGATGTATTTAATTAAAATGACGTGGTGGTTATTTAATTAATTCACATGTGGTGTAATCCATACAATGTGTAATTATTCACATGTAATATGCAATTAATATACTTGTGATTTTTAATTAATTCACATGATGTTTGTAATTAATTCACATGATATTAATTCACCTGTGATGTATTTAATTCACCCACAATATAGTTAATTAATGATCACTTGGTGTAATTAATTCACATGCATTACCAACTAGTATTCCAATGTGTATTCATTGCATGTTGTAAATGATCATGTTCATAGACCGAACTATATATTTTTTTTTTCTATTAATTTAATTTATTTAATTGGAGTTTCAATTATTAATATTAAATAAAAATGATTTCATTCACATTATCCCCTACTATTTATTATGTATGGACTTATTCGTCCAAGGTTTATTTAATGTACACATTGACCAATCCTTTGGTTCCCCTCACCTATGTGTGAGTAAATGTATATGTAATAAAGATGGGGTTCCCATATCAGTAGATGTGGTCCATGTCTATATATGAGGTGAAGCAAACTATAGAGGGGCATAGGATCCATAGATAGATGTTTAAACTCACACTAGTTACGTTTTAAGGAGATTCCCTCATACAGTAAAAGGGTTTAATTTTTATTCTCGCAAAAAATTAACCATAAGTCAATTATTATAGACATGAAAATTTATTTATATATTTTATTTTAGTGGAATGGTTAATTATTTATTGATGATTAATCATTAAATAAATAAATTAAAAATAATTTATGTTTAAATTAAATTAAAATTATATTATGTTTATTCTTTATCTAGACATGGTTCATCATGGAAGTTAAATCCACTAAATATTAGAAATCTTATAGTAAGGTAAAATTGAAATTTTACACATAAAGATAGAAAATCCCTCAAATATAATATTAATTAAGTATATAATTAAATTTCATAATTTAGAATATAACTAATAGATCATAGTGTTTGATCCAACCCTAATTGGGACACTATTGTTTAATGGGTTGTTATGATGATGGTTTTTGGTCGACTTAATAAATTTTACATCAAGAAGTGTAGATTACTATATAATTGGTGTAAATTTAGAGGAAAATTATTGGGGAAATTTGATCATTGGATTTTTGGATTGGGGAGTCCACTCAATATATTTAGAATCTATTAGTTAGTTTAGTTGGAATGATGCACTTATCTAAATACCTTCAAGTAATTTACCAAGCCCTCACCGAGATTATGAGAAATGACATATGGTTCCTTACTAGTATAATATCCCTACGATTGGATATTAAGAAACAAATTCTTAGGGATATTGAGGTTTTATAAAATAATAAGATATTAATAAATTTAATATTTATTATCAATTTCATAATACAAATAAATTTATAAAATTTGACTCTTATTTATTATTAAAATTCTATCCCATATGAATTTAGGAAAATTAATGTGATCTGTATTAGAGAAATATAACCCTCTCACCAACTCAAATTTCGTAGAATCATATAGGATCTTGTATGTTATACTATGCTATGAATAAAAATTATATGTTTGTGAAACCCTATTCTTGATGTTCCTAGAAAAGTGTCTAGTGGGTCGGAACCCACCCATTATATAAAACATATAGATGATTCCATATATGTCCAATATTTCATGTTTCCATTCATGTCTAGTGATCTTCTAATATAACATGAGGATATGGATTCACATAGAATCAGGTCTCACCTTTAAGATCTTTATAATGAGAATAAGTGAAAATAGAGATATGATATTTCCAATTCACTTTTCATGTTTAGGTTTTGATATTTAGTGCAAGTTGGGAATCATGTAATCTTGGTGGTTGGCTATATCAAGCTGTTAAACATCTTTGGGTTTATGATCACTGATGAGATACATAAATATTTCAATTAATTATCACATTTTAAGAGTTTCTATAGTTTCATTATGAATTATAACATGATAAATAGTGATAAGTCTCTTTTGGAACTCTTTACATTGATATTAAAAGTTTCTAGATGCATAGGGTTTGAAAAGCATGTGATCTTTATAGTGAATAATAAAATTGAAAACAAGAAAAAGGGGACAAAAAATCATTCTATTTCTAAGGACCATTAGTAGCATAATTTGATGAAACGAAATATCCAAAGATAGGTGAAGTACAAAAGATATAGTATGTTTTATTGTTGTAAGATGAGACACTGCAAGAATAAATTCACCCAATTAAAGAAAAAATGTGAAGCTCTTTGGTTATTAATTATCAAGTAAAAATTTTCATATCTAAACATTGAGTATTAGATATATATTATGGTTATCACATAAGAATTAGAATACAGGAACCATATAAACTCTAATCATATTTACAAAGGAGAGGTCGATCATTGAGAAACAAATGAAGCATGAGTTACTACATTGGCTATAAGATACTAACACCTTCCATTTCCAACTAGGATAATTTTTTATTTTAAAATATTGTTATTATATACTATATACTACCAAGAACATAATTTATGTATACTACCAAGATACAAATGTTTTTTTTCATGTTCCAAAATAAAATTTGTTTCTTTTAGAAAGATATATTATATTAGGGTATGGAAAATTTAAATAATGATATTTAGTTGTTAAATTATGAAAAACAATATTGTAAATTGATAAGGAATCAGGTTTTCAAGGCTCATTTTACACCCATATGCGAAATCAATATCTTTTTCATGTAATGAGAAGAATTTTAAAAAGTTCAATCAAGATGGTTATTTAGAAACTTTCTAGTTAAAACCACTTTAAAGATGTCATGAATGATTATAAGGAAAAATGACTAAGACAAACATTTTTGTTCAAGGTGAAAGAGTTAGATAGCTTCTAGAATTAGTAAACCCTGATGTGTGGAAACCTTTTCTAGTAGAATATAGAGGTGGGTATTCTTACTTCGTTAATTTACTTATGATTTATAAAGATATGGATATCTATACTTAATGAGGTATAACTATGAATTCAATGATAAATTTAAAGTGTTTACCAATTAAATAGATAATCAACTTTGTAATAAGATAAAAATGTTTTCTCTGATTGAGGTGGTGAATATCTTTACCTAATGTTCTTCAAATTTATATGGGATTATGAGATTCTATCTTAACTCACACCACATTATTCACCACAATGAAATGGTATAAGCGAAAGGAGGAACTATAAATATCATGAATTTGTGAGGTATATGGTGATTCATGTAGATTTTCTATTGTCCTTTTAGGGATATGAATTACATACTAAAGTATATATACAAAAAATGGTGCCAACTAAAGTGGAAAATTTAATACCATATGAGTTAATGTATGAAAGGAAATATTTTTTGTCAATCATATCTGTACGAAGATGCAAGTAATTTATTAGGGAAACCAATAGAAACAAACTAGAACCTTAGTGTACAAGGTTTATCTTGACAGGGAATCCCAAAGAAGAAAGTGGGCACTATCTATGAAACCCCTCAGATAATTGATAAATATCAAAAGAAATTCCATATTTATTAAGAGGGATAACATACTCAAGAAGGATATAAGGATAAATATTGAATTTTATGATATTGATGCTCAAGATAATATGGAGTTTGTATAATAAAATATTCCAAAGGTCAAAATAAGAGATGTTTTTCTTGAAACAGATGTACTTTGTAAGAGGAGCATAGATGTTAGGGAACCATAAATATATAGTTTTATAGTAAATGAGGATGGTGAATCATTATTTGTTAAATAAAACGATCATCTTTCCTACAAATAGGAGATAGAGAGATCAAATTCTACAAGATTGAAATAATCCATTAATCATTAAATGGATTCCATATATCAAAACCATGTTTCGGTTTTGGTTAATCAGATACTTAATGTAAAACACATTGGGTAAAAATGGGAATTCAAGAGAAAACTGGACATGGAAGGTAATTTAACAAACTATAAAGAAAGGTTAGATGGAATGAGGTTTAATATAACTCCAAGGAATTTACTATGTTGAATAATTTTATCCTAATTCTATATTTAAATCCATCAGAATTATACTTTCCATAATAACTTTCCATGGGTATGTGATTTGGAATAATGGATGTGAAAATACAATTCTTTAATATGAAAATTTAGTAAGATGTCTATTTGGAAAAACATTAAGGGTTTTTTACTATAGTCAATGTTAATAAGATTTTCAAGTTTCTAATATCTATATATTGATTAAATAAATCATTTAGGTACTAGAACATTTTCATTAATAAATCCATGTTAGATATTTACTTTCATATAGAAAGAATATGTTCCATGTGTTTACAATTGGTTTAGATGGAGTATGGTCATATTACTAGTAGTATTTTTTTTTAACAATTACTTATTTGAAATGACATACCAATATAATAGTCAGTTAAGGACTAGTTATATAAATGTTTCTCCATAAATGGTATAGTTGAAGCAACATATATACTTGGAATCAACATAATTCATGATATATCTAAAAATATACTTAGATAATATCAAGATACATATATTTAAGGGAAGCTAAAAAGATTTAGTATATTAAAATCCATGATGGGACTGGTTCTAGTGTCACGTGGTATATATATCTCCTAGAAAATGTGTCCTCAGAGACAATAAGAGAGGGAGAGAATGAGTAAGTTCCCATAAGTGTTTGTTATATGATCAATCATATATGCCTTGTTATAAGTAAATATTAACATTTCTTACACCTTAATCATGGTAGATAAATATAAATGTGGTTTAGGAGAGCAACATTGGTCTATCATTTAGTGAATCCTTAAATATCTAAGGCATACTAAGGATGTGTTCTTTTTACATGGAGAAGAAAAGGATCAATTAATTAGATGGTATACTGAGTCTAGTTTATAGAAATATCATAATGATATAATGAAATAGTCATGACATGTCTTCAGTTTCAATGGATTATTTCTGGGATGAATGATTTCAAATAATCTAGTTATCACTAATTCTAAAATGGAATAGTCAGGATATGTCTTCATTTTAAATGGATTATTTGTGGGATGGAAGATTTCAAATAATCTAGTTATCACTAATTATATAATCGAATCCAAATATATTATGGCTTCAGATTAATCTAAATAGATGGTTCAGATTTAAAACCTCATTTAAGAACACTCTGTGGTTCCTAGAAGTAAAGACGCTATCAATAATATTATTATAAAATAGTAGTGGTGTCTCTTATAAAGAATCCAAGGTCCCATCAAATGACTGAGTACATACTACTGAAGTATCACCTATTGAGGGTTTTTTCACAGAGGGGTGAAGTCATGGTGAGTAGAGTTTCTATGGATGAAAATATATAAGACCCCTTAACTAAATCCTTATATTATAAGAAGCATGAAAATCATGTGATAGCTATGGACCAAAGGTTGTTAGTTGTAGGACCTTGTGAAAGTGGGGTTTTTCTGGAGTTGGTGCCTATAATCAACTTCTACACACTTTATGTTTAACTATATTCATAGTTTTTAATGTTAATAATGTTATTTTCACATCATGATTGTTCCTCTATGTTATAGAGTAAATGATAATATCCTATGTGTAATTGTATCATTGAAAGATCATATCAATTCCTTACTGCAATGAGAAATTAGAAGTTACATGAAAATATTCTGGAATATATGTTCTATAGTTGGATGATATCATTCGATGAGACATAAGTGATACATTCTATTATGATTTGAGACTTATTGGATTTTTAGATGATTTATCATGATGTTTTCCACTATTAATCTTTAGAGTAGTGTATTATGATAACATGAACCACTACTACGATATTTACATTTATATGTGTCATTGAATATTATTTTCATTGTATGAGTGTCATGATACTTATAATTTAAGATTATTATTATTTAAAATCAAGAGTTTCATTATTTTATTCATGGTAAAAAATTATGATGTAATATGTTTGCTGGAAGTTGGGTATGTTGGGTGTGTCATGAGTGACATTTCATTAGTGAATATTGTGCGAAAATATTTTCCACCTCTATTCTATAATGGAAGTTTATATCTCAATACCTTTTATGAGAATTAAACAATCTAAATAACTCCCATACCAAGAAATTATGTTGGAAGGTTCAGTTTTTAAAATTCAATGAAAGTGATATTGAGAACATAGGTTGATGAAATTGAAATTCAACTTGTTAGATTAGAGATATCAAGATAAAGTGATTATATTACATAGTTTATTTTCGTTGGAGGTTGTATGTCATTGTAACATTAACTTATTTTGTAATGGGATTCATGAAATGTTTCTAGGTACTAAACTTGGACTTTTGGTGGTGTATCCCAATTCCACCAAAAAGGGGACATAGAGTGTTAGATAATAAGTGTACTTAGACCCTCAGTTAAATTCTATATTAATTTAAAATGTTGTTAAATATTATTCCTTCACATGGTCTAATAATTTTTTATGTTAGGTTAACTATGAATTTTCAATCACCAGTAATTCAATATAATATATATTTGAGATGAATATTTAATAATTATTTATTAATTTATTAATTATTTAATTACGTGAATATATAATATTTATTTATTCTAGTTTATTTTCAAGGTATAAAATATTTATTTATCAAGTTATTAGAATATTTATTAAATATTTATTCACTAGTTTTGTTAATATAATATTTATTTACTAATTTGAAAATAATCCAGTGATATTTATTTAATTAAATAAATAGCAATCATTCTATATCTGATAAATATTAAGGAGGATTGGAAGACCAAGTTTAATAGTCTCATGGTAAATGTATCAATAAATATTAATGAATTAGTTTAGGAAAATAATATTTATTTTATCCATGAGTTTATCACATATTAAGTAGATAATAATAATTATATTATTTATTATAGATGTGGTTTATTGGGGTTTAAGAAAATAATTAGGGTGCATGTGAATTTATTACTTTATAACCTCTTCTCTATTTAAACATGGTTATAACATTTTCCAAATAGATAATCACTTTATAATTATTGTTAAAAATAAATTGTAGAGAGGAATATATCAAGGTCTAGATAGATCCTCTCTAGAAATCTCTGAAAAACATAGAGAAATTATCTTCCTCCTCCAATGTGATTCCTTCTCCCCTTGACAGATTTTGTTGTGATCAATAAAAAATTTATACAATCATTGGAACCATACAAGTTAGCACTTGAAGGATTATATGATGATGATCTTAGGTACATGGAACGTGTGTGGATCACTGCTAGAGGGAATCTACCTTTGATTATGTTGATACAATGATGGTATGTTAATAAGGATTCTATCAATTCTAAAATAAAGAATGAATTACAAGTTAAGTAATTATTTTCTAATATAAGTAATTATAAATAATCTTTAAAATATCACATCTCTATAAGTTTTGGTATTCAATCATCTAGTTTTTGGGTTCATTCTCTAATAATTTGTTGAAAATTATATTGGGAAAAGGCCCAACCTGCTTCAACTATGACTAATAGAACCCTCAATTTTTAAAATAGGGGAAGTGTGCATGTATTGGCTTCAAAATCAGACTATTCATCCACCAATAGTAAAACCCCCCACTATCTAAGGCCGAATAGTTTAGATGGGGTGACCATATGCATTTCCTTAATTGTGAAAAAAACATGGACAACCCCATGGACTTCCCAAATACTCTAAAAATTCCAATGATGGCCCATAATAAGACCAAACAATGTAAATTAGAAAAACAATTCAAGAAGTACCTAAAATATTGTAATGGGATGTTACACGATGAGACCTATTGTTTGGATTTGTAGATAAGTACATTCTTCATATATCACAATAGAAGAAACTTAGGAGGTTAAGTAAGAACAAAAAGCTTTGTCTTAGATATATTTTCCCCTTTGAGTTCCTTGATTTCATTAGAGTGCTGACTTATCGACTAGAACTCCCTATTAACGTATCTCAATTACATGATTTGTTCCATGAATCCCTATTGACTATGTATGTACCATAACCCTCACATGTAATGAATCCATAATTGGAACCCTTGGAGAATGATATTTTATAATATGAGTTACCAGTGATGATATTAGATCACAAAGAAAAAATTCTAGGAAAAAAGACAACTCACTTGGTCAAGGTGTTATGGTAGAACCAAAAGATTGAGGATAAAATATGGGAAACAAAAGAGGTGATGAGACAGAATTACCATAATCTATTTTTGGTTACGAAGTGAAAAATTAATGGTGAATTTCTTAATGGGGGGATAATATTACATCAAAAACTTTTATAAATAAAAATCACTTTTAAATGAGTAAATTCCATATTAAGTAATTTTAATATAGAAAAAACATTCACTATTTTATTTATTTTAGACCATTATAAAATTTAGAAAATAATACTTAAAATACTGTAATGAATTATATCCATTAGTAATGTCACAAACCGACCTCAGTTGACATAATATTTCTTGGAACAAGGCTTCAAGCATGAATTATCATATGCCAAATGTTGTCGAATATTAGAGAGGGTCTAAAAGTATATAGTGAGTAGAATATTCCATCACATCAGTGTGAAGAAATAGAGGAAATAGACTAAACATATAAGTATCCAATAAAATTAGAGTGAAGAAAAATAAATAAATAAATGATGTTATTGTAATAAATTGAACGCTTTATACAGAATAAGAAAACTAAACATACAAACAGTGGTCGCCTATTGTCCAATACATATAAATAATAAATTAATGGAAATTAAGTACATAATGATCTACTTATACTATGATCCAAACCACATACTTGATCTTCGTGATGGATGAAAAACTCCACCATAAACCTTAGACTCCACATGAGTAGCTCTGCTCGAATAAGAAACACTGGGCCTCTGCCTGATCCGCTTCACCATGATCAACATGAAAGGATCTGAAGAGAGTAAATTTAAAATGAGGTCCATATGAAGGGGTGAGAAAAAGCTATTAGTAGGCCATCCCAATGGTGGTCTTAACATCTATTATCATAACAACTTCATGAACCAAGAGGCACGTATTATCTAGGTGAACGTGACTCCAAACATAAAAGATTAAAAATAAAAAAAAAATAAGAATCGATAGAAAAAAGTGAAGAACAAAACTTAGGTTATTGTCTTACACCTTCATGTAGTCTAACCTCAATATTTACCTGACTAGAGAAATTTCAAAACATGGGACACACAACAACAACATCTAGCATGTCTTTCAGATCAAAAAGGATCTCCAAAGTCATACATAAAGACATTAAAACATTCCAGACCTCAGGATATCATCCTAGTTGTTAAAATAACAAATTAATCTACTAGAAAGTAGGATTCCAATGTAAAGAATTAAAATGGTGGTAGGTGTAACGCCCCGACCCCAGTTACCCAGAGTCGGTGCATTATTACATAACATTGGCATGATCACAAGAAAGATCAAATCTCGAAAGACCGATTGGTTTAGTAGCCTTGGAAACACTAGATATAATCATAAAGTTTTACATTACATTTCAAAGTGAAAAACTACTACAACAACAAAGTCTTCATATCCACACTATTAACCCCTCATAATATCCCTGCAAGTCATTCATAATTTACATCTTCACTACCTGGGAAAAATAAAACATAGAAAAGGGGTGAGCTCAAATGCCCAGTAAGGATAACAATATAGCGGAACATTCATAATAAGCATAAACATTTAAGGCAATGAATTACTAAAACAAAAGCCTTTTAAAATTGAACTTCAACATAGTATGGCAAAAATAAAAATGAAATAATGCCATTTACTTATTCACATGGATATTCTACTAATCTAATAATCACATGCAATATCAATAACCACTTTCATAATGTTGGAATGCATAATGCCAGACTATCATAACCACATAGCCAAGGCCTCGTGCCAAGACTACAAATAAGATTTTGTCAAGGCCTTGTTCCAAGACACTAGTTTGTCTCATGAGACCTACCGATGCATCGAGGAGCTATAGCGGGCTCCACCCGTCACTTATTAAGTCCAATGCATTCCCATATGAAAAGGTTTAAACATAACATAAACATTCGTATTAAAACTAGCATACGAAATGTCAATACTTTCACAATAAACTATGAATGGTATAAAAATAGCACATCCACAATCAAACATATCACAAAACCTTCAATACAATATAGAAGTTTTGTATCATAATAAATCAACTTCAAATAATCTTAAAATCCATCAAAGGATGTTGACATAGATAAAATCAAAATTCTTTTTAAAGAAATATCTCCTTTTATTTTGAAATCATTTAAGATCCATATAAAATAAAACATTTTCTTTGAAAATATTCTTATAAGCTTGTATGGGAAGCTTCGACGATTTTATAACGGCGGAAAATAACCGCACCCGCCGTATAAGTTAAAAAAAACATTCTTACCTCAATTCTGTCGAAAAGGTTAAAAAAGGACCTTGTTTTGAAAACGACGGAAAGATTCCTTTATAAACCTCTTATAAAAAGTCAAAAAAGGGTATAAATGACTTTAACCCATATTCTTGTAAATAGTAAAAATGTTTTGAAATACATTTCGAAGAAACATGGATGTGGATGATAAAGAAATCCCAGTAGATTATTACGTATAATACAACCTCGGATAATGAAGAGATTGTGAAATAACCCTTACCTTGTACTTTTCCTTGGTTGGGGTAGGTTAACCTCCTGTATAATGGTGAAATAATTGTTATTAAATTATACAAGAATCATATATATTAATATGATATCATATATGATCTTTTAACATTGATTTATTAATAATATCTTAGAATTATCATCGTTTCGGGTGTTAACTTACTCATTTTCTTTTATATGTTTTGTTACATAAGCCATGTTTGTTGTATCTTATTCATATCCAGAATGATATCAAGTCCTTAAACATCATTTTTAAATCATAAAATGATAATTATACTTGAATGGATACGATGGAGAATGAATCTCATCGCGTTCGTGGAGACGGTAGTCCGTACGTACGCACGAGCGACAATATCATTCTTTTGATATTAAAATAATATATAAATGAATGGTATATCATATATACAGAATCATTAACATGTTATATTTATTATTTACATGAGTTACACATCATTATTATACCCATCCAAATAATATTATATTGAATAACAATTACACCACGACGTGGAGACGGTAAGCCGTACGTACGCACGTATGGTGACATGTTATTCAAAGGGTGGATAGAATACTGAATATGGTTGTACCATACTTATAATAACATCACAGTATATGTGAGATACTGGAGTTATTATTTTAGAATGGTAAGAACAATGGAAGAAGAAGTGGAAGAAGAAATGAACTTAGAAAAGGGTGGTGAAATCATTACCTCTTCTTCGGGTTCTTCCTTTTGATTTGATCAAAAGGGCTCCTTAGGTTGGATTTCTGATCAAACTAAGGCCTCTAGGTTGTATTGAGGGATGTTGGGAGAGTATTTGGGCAGAGTTTGGCCGAACCAAAAGGCTTTGAAGGTGTGAAGAAATGAGAAGGAGGAGTGCCCTTTTATAAGAGGGGTGAGGGGCACCTTTGGAAAAGCTAGAAATATTAATTTATAATAAATTCATATTCGGTTTCTAAAGGCTCCAAAGTTGACTATTCAAATGATGAGGTGGGGATAGGTCGAAAGAAACTCATCCAATACAATTTAGACAGGTTTGGGTACTTATATTAACCTTATCTTTAAGTATTAACTCTAAGTTAATTAGTTTCACTTTTACAATGTCTCTTTGTATTTTATATATTATGGTTAATAAACTTACTATATACATCCAAGAGACCCCCAAGTGGTCCATTAATGATTAACCTATCATAATATAAGTCTCTTGGCCGAACCTTAGATTTTTAGGAATTTAATATCAATTAATAATATAATATTTGTTTTAAGAACTCTTTTATGTCAATTTTGACACTATTCAATAGTTGATTTTTGTGAAACTCCTAACAGATTGATTACTTCCAACAAAGTCAATTAAATCAATACTAATATATCATATTATCATATAAAATTAGTTTAATTCATTAAAAGTTTCATATTATAATTATTTGGGTATTTATAAGATCAATTATTTTTATTCTTTACTATTTTAGTAATTACTGCATCATCATTGTGTCATAAATAAAATAAATTATATAATGTCTAAAAATTATAAATAAAATATCATTATGTAGGAAATCTTTTTAGCTTTCTAATGAATATTTATAATCGAAAATCCAACATGTATAACCCTATGTAAAAATTGTTCTTCTAAAAGATGTAAGCTTATGCCATTTTTATTTTTATTTTAACTTTATTAATATAAAGTGTCCCTACCACATACAAGTGGCTCCAAGGGGTCCCCAAATTGACCCAAGGATGCCCATGGTCGGGTATGTGTCCACCAATAAGGTTAGGACACGTTTTAGGGTAATTTTGTATTATTATAATATTATTTTTTAACCCTTATTTACCGGATTTACCCTTTAACCATGGTAAATAAAATATTTACCACAGTAACTATTCAAAATGTCTAAAAATAAAAGTTACCTATTTACACAATTTGAACATCCTGATTCCAAATATGGAATCCATTTTCCTAAATTCAAAACACAGAAGTGGCAGAAATTAATTTAAAATTAATTCCCGCTGTTAAAACAAAAAGCGTGTTTTTAAGAGATAATAACTATCAAAAGATTGACACTTGTTTATGTTCGGTTTAATTGTAAAATTATGTCCAATGACCAAAATTATATTAAATGGTAAAAATATATTCTAAATATAATTTAAAACCACTCAAATTCATAATTTATCACTATTAATTATTTTGATTAAAAAAGTTGTTTTTAATTAAAATTTAGTAATTTTCACTATTCATCAAAATATAAAAGTTATCCGAAAAGTACCAAAATTTCACCCTAGGATAATTTCGATATTCCGAATCCAAAAATGAAGTCCATATTGAAATATAAAATATATATGATTTCAAAAAGTAGGTATTACTATTTACAACGGCTAGTTTAATTAGTTGTGGTGTGTGTTAGAACTCGAGGTTGCGTACAACACACGCTATCGCATTATTCGAAGGGAAACGTACCGTAGAAGCTTGGGGTGTTACATTCTCCCCTCCTTCAAATAATTGCGTCCTCGCAATTTCTAGGGTATTACTGCATAAAATTACTCGGGTGGTTCTTCATCATAAGTTCCTCGGGTTCCCATGTTGCCTCTTCCATCTTATGATTCTTCCACAAAACTTTTACCAGACGCGTCGTCCGGTTTCTCAGCACTTGTTCTCTCGTATCAAGAATCCTGACGGGCTCTTCGCAATAAGACAGATCGGGTTCCAGTTCTAATTCCTCATAGGTGAGTACATGCGTTGGGTCAGGCATGTATTTCCTTAACAGAGATACGTGGAACACATCGTGAACTTTGGAGAGACTTGGCGGCATTGCCAATCGGTAAGCTACAACCCCAATTCGTTCTAGAATTTCGAAAGGTCCGATGTACCTGGGACTCAATTTACCTTTCTTACCAAAACGTATGACTCCCTTCCACGGAGATACCTTCAGGAAAACATGATCACCGACTTGAAATTCCAAATCCTTCCTTCGATTATCGGCATAGCTCTTCTGCCTACTTTGAGCTGCTTTAATGTGATTTTGGATTACCTTCACCTTTTCCACCGTTTCCTCCACCAGTTCTGGGCCTACAAGTTTTCTTTCACCAACGTCATCCCAACAGGTTGGTGTACGACATCTCTTTCCGTATAACGCTTCATATGGTGCCATCTGAATACTCGAATGGAAGCTATTGTTATAGGAAAATTCTACTAGTGGTAAATATTGATCCCACATACCCTGAAAATCAAGTGAGCAAGATCTCAACATGTCTTCTAAGGTCTGAATAGTCCGTTCTGATTGTCCGTCTGTCTGAGGGTGGTAAGCAGTGCTCAAATGAAGTTCAGTATCCAGGGATTTCTGAAGACTTTTCCAAAATCTTGAAGTAAAACGGGGATCACGATCAGAAACAATCGATAGGGGTACTCCATGAAGTCTCACAACTTCATTAATGTATAGTCTTGCTAGACGTTCCAGGGGTAGATCTTCTCTTATAGCAAGAAAATGTGCTGACTTGGTAAGACGATCAACAATAACCCATATTGCATCGTTCCTTCTAGGAGTCTTTGGTAGCCCCATGACAAAGTCCATTGTAATATTGTCCCATTTCCACTCCGGTATGGGAAGAGGTTGCATGACTCCTCCAGGCTGTTTCCTTCCAGCTTTCACTTGTTGACAAACCATACATCTTGACACAAAATCAGCAATCTCCCTCTTCATGTTGTCCCACCAAAAATGTTCCTTCAAATCTCTATACATTTTGGTGCTCCCAGGGTGTATAGAGAAATTGGAACTATGAGCATCATCCAACAATTCCCTTTTTAGATCAGGTATATTGGGAACACAAAGTCTCTTCCCGAATTTCAAAATTCCACCTTCATACGCAAAGTCTCTCAATCTCCCATCATTCACAGCTTTAATCTTCTTTTGGAATTCTTCATCATCAGTCTGAGAACTCTTAATCCTTTCTAGTAAAGATGGTTTGGCAACCATTTGAAAAAGCATTGATGTTTCACCTTCCCTGGTTATTCCCATGTCCATCTTCACTAGCTCCATGAAAATTGGATCCCTTTCAATTCTCATATTGTTTAAAACTCCATGGTCTTTTCTACTCAAAGCATCTGCCACCTTGTTTTCCTTCCCTGGGTGGTAGTGTATCGTACAATCATAATCCTTGAGTAATTCAAGCCATCTCCTTTGCCTCATGTTGAGTTCTTTTTGTGAGAAAATATACTTCAAACTCTTGTGATCAGTATAAATCTCACATTTTTCACCATAGAGGTAGTGCCTCCATATTTTCAAAGCAAAGATCACTGCTGCTAACTCGAGATCATGAGTAGGATAGTTTTGTTCATGAATTTTCAACTGTCGTGATGCATAGGCAATAACTCTATCATTCTGCATAAGGACATAGCCAAGTCCTTTCTTTGATGCATCACTATAAATAACGAACCCATCATTCCCCGATGGTAGAGTCAATATAGGAGCATTGACTAATCTTCTCTTCAGTTCTTCGAAACATTCTTCACACTCTTTTGTCCAAACAAATTTAACCCCTTTACGTGTGAGCTTCGTTAATGGGTTAGCCAATCGGGCAAAATTCTGGACGAAACGTCGATAATAACCTGCCAAACCAATAAAACTACGTACCTCAGTTATACTCGTAGGTGCTGGCCATTCTTGGATTGCCTTGGTCTTAGAAGGATCAACAGAGATTCCATCTTTAGAGACAATATGGCCAAGAAAAGAAATCTCCTGAAGCCAGAATTCACACTTGCTAAACTTTCCATATAATTCATGCCTCCTCAGAGTCTTCAAGATAATGCGCAAGTGATTTTCATGATCTTTGTAGGTTTTGGAGTATACCAAGATATCATCAATAAATACCACCACAAATTCATCGAGATACTCCTTGAAAACTCTATTCATCAGATCCATGAATACAGAGGGTGCATTAGTCAATCCAAACGGCATTACAGTAAACTCGTAATGCCCGTACCTGGTTCGAAATGCTGTTTTCGGAATGTCTTCCTTCTTTACACACAACTGATGGTATCCAGATCGAAGGTCAATCTTTGAAAAGTATTGAGCTCCATGCAGTTGGTCAAATAAATCATCAATACGAGGTAGGGGATACTTGTTCTTTATCGTTATAGCATTGATCTCCCTGTAATCGATACATAACCTCATAGATCCATCTTTCTTTTTAACAAAAAGAACAGGGGCTCCCCATGGAGAAACACTAGGGCGAATAAATCCCTTATTACTCAATTCCTCTAGTTGTTTCTTTAGTTCGACTAGCTCTACAGTGGCCATTCTATAAGGGGTCTTCGATATAGGCCTTGATCCAGGAATCAAATCAATAGAAAACTCAACTTCTCGTTCTGGAGGATGTCCAGGTAAATCTTCCGGAAATACATCTACAAATTCTTTCACAACAGGTACACCCTCTATTTGAACATTCCTTTCCTCACCGATAGTTACTTCATTCTCTTCCTCCCCAATAATTGAATTAAGTTGAGCTACTGGGGGTGGGTCTAAATAAGAATTAGGTGGTGACGATTCTGCTCTAAAAATAAGGTGTTCCTTATCATTATCATCAAGAATCGTAACCTCTTTCTTCTTACAATAAATCTTCGCATCATAGTCCGAAAGCCAGTCCATACCGAGGATTATATCAAACTCAATCATAGGTATGACGATGAAATCAGCAGATAAAGAAAATTTATGTGCTCTAATGGGGACTGATTCACAAAACTTTGTTGCAACGATACTTCCCTTAGGAGTTTTAACTGACAACTCCCTTATTAAATCAAATTGGAAATATCTAATTTTCTTAGCGAACTGGGAAGATATGAAACAATGCGATGATCCAGAATCAAATAATGCATTTGCTAAACTTGAGGAAACCATTAAATTACCTGCCACCATGTCTTTCGGAGTTTCTACCTCAGCAGTAGTGATAGCATAAGCCTGGCCTTGATCCCATGGCCTTTTCTGAGGTAAGTTCTCCTGACGCTTAGGACATGCATTTGCATAATGCCCCATCTCCCTGCAATTGTAGCACTGAACGTTGGTAGCTTCCTTCTTCCCCTTGCAATCATGAGCTTGGTGGCCTTTTTCACCACACTTGTAACAGACTCCCATTCCCTTCAGGCAAGCACCGGGGTGTTTCTTCCCGCACTTACCACAAGATGGATATTCAACCTTTCCCTTCTTCCCCTTATTTCCATTCCCAGATTGATCAGCAGGTCTCTTCTTCTCTTGCTTTGCTTTAAAGTCATAAGACTTAGAGAATTCCTTTTCGGTCTTGATAGCACATGAGACAATGTCTTCGTACGATGAAAAGGATTGTGAGACTAATGCTCGACGGAGAAATGGTTTTAACCCATCAAAGAAACGATCAATCTTACTTCTTGGGTTGCGAATATAATCTCCAGCATACCTCGCTAACCTTGTAAAGTTAGCCTCATACTTTGTGACATTCTCATCCTCCTTTTGTCTCAGACTCAGAAATTGCCTTTCCATATCTGCTCGATGGTCGCGAGGAAAGTATTTTTCTAAAAAGAGATCTTTGAACTCCCTCCATTCCATGTTTGATACTTCATCATCTTCCTTTATGTTTTGAATCAATGACCACCATTGATCAGCATCTCCAGTGAGGCGATAAACTGCCATGGTAACTTTTTCCCTTTCACTACTCCCCAAAGCCTGAAATATTTTCTCTAGGGAAAATATCCATTGCTCAGCTACTAAGGGATTTGTACTTCCATTGAACGTTGGTGGTTGTTGTCTCATGAATCGATCTAACATTGATCCTCCACGCTGCGGATCAGGGTGCTCCATACGGGTAAGGTTATTATTCATAACCTGAGTAAGTTGTCCCAGTACGGTGATTAGCTGATCAGCACCAGTTGCATCACCAGCCCCACTATAATTATCTTGAGCAGGAGGGCAATCCCTACATGGAGTGCGTGCATTGATACGGTTTCCATTTCTTCCACTAGGCGCCATTTCTAAACAATGGCATAAACTAGATCAGTTTATGAATCAAAATACATAATCCCATACTTATAAAACACTTAACATAAATTGAACTATCTATGGATATAATCCATAATCATAAATATGTTTTCTTTGAGGAAGTATATACTCATAAACCCTTCATAATGATTTGTAAAGAAAGTGAGAGTTATCCTAAGCATATCCCCCGGGAGTGTCGTAACCAAGAGTGCAGCAAGGCCCGTTGTCGTGCACCAGTTCCCGTTCGAGTCTAGCTCAAAGCGGTGTTTTCGGGTTTTACCCCTAGGTACATCTGTGCCAGAGCCGCCTCTACCTGCTCGTATCCAGACAGGGATGTATTGCTCGGAAAACTCACAAAGTCTCTACAATACCAAAATTCTAGGAAGTTCTTCTATACTAATCCTCAAAGTTCATCTTAGGTCTATGTGCTCTAATCAGAGTTTATCTAAATCTAGCTTCCAAGGTTTGTACTAAACTTCCTCTGATACCAACTGTAACGCCCCGACCCCAGTTACCCAGAGTCGGTGCATTATTACATAACATTGGCATGATCACAAGAAAGATCAAATCTCGAAAGACCGATTGGTTTAGTAGCCTTGGAAACACTAGATATAATCATAAAGTTTTACATTACATTTCAAAGTGAAAAACTACTACAACAACAAAGTCTTCATATCCACACTATTAACCCCTCATAATATCCATGCAAGTCATTCATAATTTACATCTTCACTACCTGGGAAAAATAAAACATAGAAAAGGGGTGAGCTCAAATGCCCAGTAAGGATAACAATATAGCGGAACATTCATAATAAGCATAAACATTTAAGGCAATGAATTACTAAAACAAAAGCCTTTTAAAATTGAACTTCAACATAGTATGGCAAAAATAAAAATGAAATAATGCCATTTACTTATTCACATGGATATTCTACTAATCGAATAATCACATGCAATATCAATAACCACTTTCATAATGTTGGAATGCATAATGCCAGACTATCATAACCACATAGCCAAGGCCTCGTGCCAAGACTACAAATAAGATTTTGTCAAGGCCTTGTGGCAAGACACTAGTTTGTCTCATGAGACCTACCGATGCATCGAGGAGATATAGCGGGCTCCACCCGTCACTTATTAAGTCCAATGCATTCCCATATGAAAAGGTTTAAACATAACATAAACATTCGTATTAAAACTAGCATACGAAATGTCAATACTTTCACAATAAACTATGAATGGTATAAAAATAGCACATCCACAGTCAAACATATCACAAAACCTTCAATACAATATAGAAGTTTTGTATCATAATAAATCAACTTCAAATAATCTTAAAATCCATCAAAGGATGTTGACATAGATAAAATCAAAATTCTTTTTAAAGAAATATCTCCTTTTATTTTGAAATCATTTAAGATCCATATAAAATAAAACATTTTCTTTGAAAATATTCTTATAAGCTTGTATGGGAAGCTTCGACGATTTTATAACGGCGGAAAATAACCGCACCCGCCGTATAAGTTAAAAAAAACATTCTTACCTCAATTCTGTCGAAAAGGTTAAAAAAGGACCTTGTTTTGAAAACGACGGAAAGATTCCTTTATAAACCTCTTATAAAAAGTCAAACAAGGGTATAAATGACTTTAACCCATATTCTTGTAAATAGTAAAAATGTTTTGAAATACATTTCGAAGAAACATGGATGTGGATGATAAAGAGATCCCAGTAGATTATTACGTATAATACAACCTCGGATAATGAAGAGATTGTGAAATAACCCTTACCTTGTACTTTTCCTTGGTTGGGGTAGGTTAACCTCCTGTATAATGGTGAAATAATTGTTATTAAATTATACAAGAATCATATATATTAATATGATATCATATATGATCTTTTAACATTGATTTATTAATAATATCTTAGAATTATCATCGTTTCGGGTGTTAACTTACTCATTTTCTTTTATATGTTTTGTTACATAAGCCATGTTTGTTGTATCTTATTCATATCCAGAATGATATCAAGTCCTTAAACATCATTTTTAAATCATAAAATGATAATTATACTTGAATGGATACGATGGAGAATGAATCTCATCACGTTCGTGGAGACGGTAGTCCGTACGTATGCACGAGCGACAATATCATTCTTTTGATATTAAAATAATATATAAATGAATGGTATATCATATATACAGAATCATTAACATGTTATATTTATTATTTACATGAGTTACACATCATTATTATACCCATCCAAATAATATTATATTGAATAACAATTACACCACGACGTGGAGACGGTAAGCCGTACGTACGCACGTATGGTGACATGTTATTCAAAGGGTGGATAGAATACTGAATATGGTTGTACCATACTTATAATAACATCACAGTATATGTGAGATACTGGAGTTATTATTTTAGAATGGTAAGAACAAAGGAAGAAGAAGTGGAAGAAGAAATGAACTTAGAAAAGGGTGGTGAAATCATTACCTCTTCTTCGGGTTCTTCCTTTTGATTTGATCAAAAGGGCTCCTTAGGTTGGCTTTCTGATCAAACTAAGGCCTCTAGGTTGTATTGAGGGATGTTGGGAGAGTATTTGGTCAGAGTTTGGCCGAACCAAAAGGCTTTGAAGGTGTGAAGAAATGAGAAGGAGGAGTGCCCTTTTATAAGAGGGGTGAGGGGCACCTTTGGAAAAGCTAGAAATATTAATTTATAATAAATTCATATTCGGTTTCTAAAGGCTCCAAAGTTGACTATTCAAATGATGAGGTGGGGATAGGTCGAAAGAAACTCATCCAATAGAATTTAGACAGGTTTGGGTACTTATATTAACCTTATCTTTAAGTATTAACTCTAAGTTAATTAGTTTCACTTTTACAATGTCTCTTTGTATTTTATATATTATGGTTAATAAACTTACTATATACATCCAAGAGACCCCCAAGTGGTCCATTAATGATTAACCTATCATAATATAAGTCTCTTGGCCGAACCTTAGATTTTTAGGAATTTAATATCAATTAATAATATAATATTTGTTTTAAGAACTCTTTTATGTCAATTTTGACACTATTCAATAGTTGATTTTTGTGAAACTCCTAACAGATTGATTACTTCGAAAAAAGTCAATTAAATCAATCCTAATATATCATATTATCATAGAAAATTAGTTTAATTCATTAAAAGTTTCATATTATAATTATTTGGGTATTTATAAGATCAATTATTTTTATTTTTCACTATTTTAGTAATTACTGCATCATCATTGTGTCATAAATAAAATAAATTATATAATGTCTAAAAATTATAAATAAAATATCATTATGTAGGAAATCTTTTTAGCTTTCTAATGAATATTTATAATCTAAAATCCAACATGTATAACCCTATGTAAAAATTGTTCTTCTAAAAGATGTAAGCTTATGCCATTTTTATTTTTATTTTAACTTTATTAATATAAAGTGTCCCTACCACATACAAGTGGCTCCAAGGGGTCCCCAAATTGACCCAAGGATGCCCATGGTCGGGTATGTGTCCACCAATAAGGTTAGGACACGTTTTAGGGTAATTTTGTATTATTATAATATTATTTTTTAACCCTTATTTACCGGATTTACCCTTTAACCATGGTAAATAAAATATTTACCACAGTAACTATTCAAAATGTCTAAAAATAAAAGTTACCTATTTACACAATTTGAACATCCTGATTCCAAATATGGAATCCATTTTCCTAAATTCAAAACACAGAAGTGGCAGAAATTAATTTAAAATTAATTCCCGCTGTTAAAACAAAAAGCGTGTTTTTAAGAGATAATAACTATCAAAAGATTGACACTTGTTTATGTTCGGTTTAATTGTAAAATTATGTCCAATGACCAAAATTATATTAAATGGTAAAAATATATTCTAAATATACTTTAAAACCACTCAAATTCATAATTTATCACTATTAATTATTTTGATTAAAAAAGTTGTTTTTAATTAAAATTTAGTAATTTTCACTATTCATCAAAATATAAAAGTTATCCGAAAAGTACCAAAATTTCACCCTAGGATAATTTCGATATTCCGAATCCAAAAATGAAGTCCATATTGAAATATAAAATATATATGATTTCAAAAAGTAGGTATTACTATTTACAACGGCTAGTTTAATTAGTTGTGGTGTGTGTTAGAACTCGAGGTTGCGTACAACACACGCTATCGCATTATTCGAAGGGAAACGTACCGTAGAAGCTTGGGGTGTTACAGTAGGGACCCCCTATCGATCTTGGGAGTACAATACCAAATCCCATATTTCCAGAAAAACCAATAGGGTAGAAATACTTGTCAACGCATATCCAGAATACTTGACCAGGCCTCAACACTCAAAAAAAACCAGGTCCCGGTAGACCAATGGCCTCCATGTTCCACAACCCTATCATTAAGAAAACTACTATACTATGGTGGCTACACTCATCTAGATCATCCTTGATCTCCTTTGCACCACCTCATATCAACTATCCAACAAATTAAGGGGAGAAACAGAATCAATCTCTTGGAAAATGCACAAAAAAATAATATCCCAAAGGTATCCTCTATCACATCCCCAACTGAACAATTACATATTGAGACCATCAAGAAAAATCCCTAACACTAAGGTTGGATAACACCCGAACCCTCTATATAAAACCACTGAAACATGAATTGACCGCCTCATAGGAAAACCGAACACATGGCATCCACCACAGTTCTCCCAAACATAACACAATAGGAATCCCTTAAAGGATGTAACCCCCCAACCCCAGAATCCAAGAGATAGTGCATTATTTTAATACATTTTCATCATTAGAAGGAATCATGTCCCAAAGGAATGATCAATTTAGTAGTCTAGAAAACAAGATACATACATAAGTTCAACATTACAACTTGAAAAGAACAACAACACTAATTTATTCCATTAAAAACATAAAATCTTTCAAGATTTTTCATACAAGTCACTCAAAACTAACATATTCATATCCTGGGAAAATTAAACATGAGAAAGGGGTGTGCTCAAATTCTCATTAATAGTATTCAATATAGTGGAAGATAACATAAACATTAATCACAGTAAATAATTGAAAACACATACCTTTAAAAATAATAAACATGAACACTTTATGGAAGGAATATGAGCTGAGTAAATAATTCCATAATAAAACATAGACATGGGTATTCTAGTAGTCAAATAACCACATGAAATATCAATATCTAATCTCATAATTATGGAATGCATAATGTCGGACATCATAACCACAGAGTCAAGGCCTTATGCCATGACTACGAATAAGATTTTGTCCAGGCCTTATGCCTAGACACTAGTTTGTCTCATGAGATCTACTGATGCATAGGAGAGCTATAGTGGGCTCCACCCGTCACTTACTAAGTCCAACAAATTCCTCATATTAAAAGTTTTAAACATAACATAAACATTCATATTAAAACTATCATACAGAATGTCAATACTTTATCCATAAACCATAAATGGTATAAAAATAGAACATCTACAGTCAAACATAACTCATTCAATACAATAAGGAAGATTGTATTATAATACATTACCCTCAATTTATAATAATGAAGGATATTGATATATATGAAAAAAAATCATCAAAACTATTTGAGAGAAATATCCCCCTTTTTCTTGAAAACATTTAAAAGACTCACTATTTATTATGTAGTCGTTTAAAATAGATTTCCGAATCAAACTGTCTCATACCACTTTGAAATGTTTTAAATGAATTTTAATTTTAAAACATTAATTTCCATATAAATAAATCCTTAAAACCATTTTTAAAACATTGACATTAATGAGAAATATTTATAAGAAAAAATCTATAAAACATATAAAATGGTATTTTAGTTATAGTTCTTAACCAAATGAGAGACACTCGAATATAAATAATTAAGGTAGTAAAAACTTTATAATATCATGAGAATAAATTTATTCATGATATACTATGTCAAAGTATAGTATATACACCAAATTAAACTGAATTGTCACACAACAACCACGAAGACTCAATGGAATGTAAGTTGAGATGAAATCCCTTATAAAGACCGTATCCTTAGGTAAAGGATAAATCAATGACATAATTTTGTGTGACAAATATAAATACACTCAATATGATTGGATATTCAGTGTAAATAAATCATAGAAAATTCACACATATTCTGGTAAAAACAACACCAATGAATTGGATGTTCAACTCAATGAATGTAGATTGAGTTAAAATTACTCTTATCGGGTTCATATCGATGACTTGAGAATTTATGAGTGGAATGATTATGTGCATAAAAATTATATCCATATAAATGTGAGTGGAAATTAATATATTAATAATATATATTTATTCTACACATAATCTTGGATTAAAATAATCAATTAAGTATGTGTAATGCCCAATGAGTGGAAATTGAAATTTGAAATTCCCTTACCGATTTGGTAAATTATGGAACATACACCCCATCAAAGAGGGATCATACAATTGAAGATGTAAATACCCATAAATTAAAGTATATTACACCAATAATACAATCATGGGCATCACATACACCACACAAATGGAAATAGTGGCCAATATAGCATGAATCTCATGGAAATAAGAAGTGAAATGAAAAATCCTTACCACGTAATTAATCGAGTCGTACGACCAAAATTTAATAACCCTCAAATGAATCATAGAACCATGAATATAAAAAGAATAATGATAATATATATCAAATTTAATTTCACAATACACCACATGCAATAAATAAGTGGTGAGCAATGGAAATCTCACAGAATTAAAGGTTACATAAGAAACCCCTTACCTCAAGTCCGACTTGTCTTATATGTTCCTTTTTCGTCCTAAATAATAAACAAAAGTTAATTTATAATTTATTAAGAGAATTTTTCAAGTTTATTATTCCTTTTATATCACTTATTACCTTTCTATAACAATTATTTAATTATTTGAGTTCATATTGGATATTTTATTGATGTTCGGAACATGAGTCAAAAATGAACTTGTTATAATTACAATTTTTTCCATGTGGTCAAAATTACATTATCTATAGAATGATATAAATTATTTAGATATCATATATATATTATATATCCAGTATATATATATATATTTATAATAGTACATAACATTTCGAGATAATAAATGAAATGTATTGTTCATGGAGACGGTAAGTCGTACGTACACATAAACGCTATTTTCATTTCTATTTTGTATTTTAATGGAATTAAAATTCAATGATACATTTGTATATTATAATTAAATTATAATATAATATATAATATCATTAAATCCATTCTTTATTCGTCCCCCATAAGTCATTAATGAGTCATATCATTTCGAGGGGGCGGTAGTCCGCACTTCACCAAATGAAATTATCACATTTTATCTATAATGGAAACCATAAAATAATTATATAAATATAAAATAACAAAAAAAAAAAAGAAAACATAAACATAATATATATATATCATATATAAATATAGTTCCATCTTAATGGTCATCATGAGAGGCATTAGGAGATAATCGAACAATCATCATTTCGTGAGGTGTTAGTTTGTTATCCACAGAAACAATATGTTCTTCACCCAATAGATAGAGGTGTGTGTAACTGTAGTTTGAATCCTTCCCGTAAAAACATCATAGTATATTTAGGATACTGGTTTTGTTATAAAATAACAGAATAAAATGATTTTAGTGGGTCGAAAAAGTAAAATAAAATAAAACAAAATAAAACAAAATAAAAGAAAACAATTTTAGAGAAAGTGTTACCTTTAATTTGGGTAACTTCATTTGGCTTGAACCAAAAGGACTTCTTGAAGTGTCTTCTGCCTATGTTAAGGATTATAAGAGTAAGAGGGGGATCTTGAGAGATTATTTTGGCAGAGGTTGGACGAGCCAAGGGGCTTGAGAGGTGTGTGGAATGGGTTAGAAGTGGTGTCCTTTTATAAGGGGGGGAGGGGTTCTTTAGGAAAGTGTGAAAATATTATTTTATTATATAGTGATATTTGGTTTCTAAAGAACCAAAACTAATTAAATTCGAATATAAGATAACTAATGGTAGAAATAAAATCATCCCATAAGAATTGGACTGGTTTTGGATATTGTTTTAATATTAATAATATTATTTATTTAAATCATTTATTAATGAGGTAAATACTACATCACTACGGTGTCTTAAATAATTTAATTTGTTTGATGTCTAAAAATTATAAAAAAAATTAACATAATGTATGAAATCATTTTATATTTCAAATTATTATTTATAGTAAAAAATATGACTTATATAACACCATGTAAAAAATTGATATACTAAAAGATATTTGTTAATGTCATTTTTGTCTTTACTTTAAGTTAATTAAAATAAAGTGTCATTATCATTCTTAACTGGCTCCATGGAGTCCCAAAATAGACCCAATGATACCCATGGTCTACCATTACACATCTAATAAGGTCAGGACAAGTGTTAAGGTAATTTTTTATTATTATAATATTCCTTTTACCTTGAATTACCCTATTTACCTTTAACCGGGGTAAATAAAAGTCGAAAGTTACTATTCAAAAAAATTATTTTCATCTTATTGAACCACATTTTACTTACTAATAATAACCATGTATCTCAGATTTTCTAAATTCAATTAACAGAAGTGGTAAAATTTCATTTAAATGAAAAATTCGGATTTTTAACTACTACTTAGTGGTTTCACTTTTCATCAAAAATTGAAGTTTTTCAGAAAAAAAATCAACCTAAGCTATATTTGATATTCTGAATTCAAAAATGTTTTCTATTTTACCAAATTCAAAAAATATAATTTCAATTAATTAATTTAAAATTAATTCCTGTTGTCAAAACAAATAGTGGGTTTTTAAGAAATAATAACTATCAAAAGATTGACACTTGTTTATGTATAATTTCAAAGTGAAATTAATTCCAATGAAAAAAATTGGATTAAATGGTAAAAATATAATATAATTATACTTCAAAACAAATTTAAAATATAATCTAACCATATAAATAAATTAGATTAAAAGGCAGTTTTGAAATAAAATATAGTATTTCTCACTATTCATAAAAAAATATTATTAGAAAAATACCAAAATTTCATCCAAAGTAAATCTTGATGTCCCGATTCTAAAGAATAATTTTATTTAATCAAAATTAAAATGAAAAATGGTCAAATATTGGATCTAAAAAGGGTTCTCCATTAAAAGGTGGTAAAAGTGATATTTTTTTGAAAAATACTTTTTTTTATCTGAAAAACTGATTTTTTTATAATATGTCTATGAAACACATAATACATAGGTTAAAATTATATGGAGTATATAAAATTAAAAATCCAGTCAATACTATTCAAAACTGCTTTTGAACAGCTAGTTTGGTAAGTCGTGGTATGCTCGAACTCGATGTTGCATGTAGCGCCAGCTATTGAATTTAAAGAAAATAACTTAATATGAAATATGGGGTGTGTTACATTCTCCCCTACTTCAATAAATTGTGTTCTCGCAATTTGAAAATTTTCTTTGAAAATAAGAGGATAAAAATAGAAAGATACCTTTGTGGAAACCCCACATCGGAAATTGGGTTAATAAAATTTAGTCTTAATAAGAAAGAAAATGAGATGAAAAAGTCACCAACAAATTATGATCTTGATTAAGAGAACATTGGTGGAAATTAGAGACACATAATTTGAGGAAAAAAGAATTATATATATGCAGTTATTGAGGTCATCAATCACAAACAAATGTAAAATTGAGGGCCTCAAAGCCATCAATCTATGACGATTTAAAATATCATCAGTTCAAAAAACATAAAGCATTAAGATAACACATTTTTGGTTTTAAAACCACTTCCCTAAAGTTTAATAATTAATCTATTCATAAAATTAGAAAACAAAAATATACTTGACAAGTAGAGTTTCATCCTTCATCTAATTATTACCACAAACACATCTTTCACTCCAAAAGATGAGTATTAAAGATGACTTGGTCACACCCGAGGCGCTAGAATCTACTTATAGAGAATCACATAATCCACAATGGATGAACTATATATTTCTCTTTTCTTTAGAGATTAACAAAAAAAATGGTTAGTAAAAGATCAAATGATCCCCAAAAAGGATAATACTTTAGAGAAATAAATACTAATCTTAATTTCTAAAATTAAAACAAAAATACCCAAATTTCAATAAATACCATTCAATAAAAAATTTTCCATAAAATATGTCAATATAATCCAAACTATTATTAAAACCCAATACTTAAAAGAATTTCTTTGCATAGTCTTCCACGTTAAATTGTATCTCCAAATAATATCGACTACTCATAAAGACACATACTTAAAATTAATTATCCTAATTACATATTCTCTTTCATTGGTTAATAATTTCTATAAATAACCTAAATTTCTATAAATCCAAAACAAAAACATAGGTAAAAAAACCCACCATTACTCATCAAATAAAATCCCATAGTATTCTATTTTACTTTGGCATATAGTATTCCTAATAGAGTGAACGTCTTCCAGAATAACATTTATCACTTAATCACCAAATAATTTTCCTATACTAAGGATATCTATTTGATAAGACATAAGATCCCAAATCAACTTATTATTGATCAATAAAATCATTTAACTAAAAATAATTAGTCACACTAACCAGGGACTTCATGTAGTCCAGTGGTAGGCGATAAATCCCAATTGCACTATGGTTATGGGTTCGATTCCGGCAGCTTTGTCCGACATGATGGGTTGTCACACAGTTTGTGTGTTTTCCTTTTTCAAAAACTATATAATTTTATAATATTCCCCAAAATTAGAAAGATTCTTCAAAATAACTATAACATAATTTCATTACAAATGTTATCTCATACCTCACAATTTCATTCCAAATTTTAATAACATGTAATTTACCCAAACTCAAAGATTATATAAAACCAGATTGTTATTTATAACTATATCCACAAGAGAAAATATAATTCTTCCTCCAATATCATTTTCACATGACAAACTGCAGGGTTACAATTACAAGAGATAATTCTTCCAAAGTAATCCCATCAAAAAAGATCACTAATATTTTTTAAACATTTTTCCATCAATTTATTTCCACATAGCTTCTTCATTGACCATGATAATATCCTATAGAATAGGGAATTCACTCGGGTAATGGCTAGGTCCCCTACATTTATGGAAAATGATTGTAAATGGATTCTTGGGACCATTTTTATTTTCCTCCATAGTACCCTTCATTTTTCCTCGTCAATTCATTACTTCATTTCCTTTCCAACACATAAAGAATTTCTTTGTTCCATTAAGACACCTTCCTAGGTGTCTTCGTCCACATTTCCTACATTATGGAAATGAGATTTCTTTTCCCCATGGTCTTCACTAGTGGATCTCCTATCATTCACCACTTTTCTCTTCTTTGTTGAATCGAGGAGTTGGTTAATATATATGTTGTTGATTGTATTTTTGGAAGACTGATTCGGTGTGAACACAATATCTTTTACACCTATCAACATTTCATTTTGTTTCTCTTTTACACCACCATTCAAACATTTCACGTTATTCTCAAAGTTACTTTGAGTTATTTGGAATCCATCTATTTACTAAAACCATAAAACATTGTGTGAGTAATAATAGTCATAAAATCATTTTGAGAGTATCATGACACCTTATTCTAAATTTAAAACACCTTCAGATTAACCAAGGTCATTTATTATCATCTTATACTAAAATAATTAAAATCAATTTTTAAAGAAAATGTAAATTATCCTAAACATGTTCCCCAGATGTTTCGTAACCAAGAGTGCAGTAGGGCCCATTTTCGTGTACCAGGATACCCCAGGTCAAACCCAAAACTCCTTGTTGGAGTTTTCACTCCAAGGTACATCTGTTCCAGAGCAGCCTCTACCTTCTTGTATCCAGAAAGGGATGTACTACTTGGAAAATACACAAAATCTCTATATTACCATGATTCTATGAAGTTATTCTATACTAATCCTAAAAGACAATCTTAGGGTAATGTTCTCTAATCAGAGTTAATCAAAATCTAGTTACTAAGGTTTTTACTAAACTTCCTCTGATACCAACTGTAACACCCAGGCCCTAGAATCTAGTAGTTAGTGCATTATTTTAGTATATTATCATGATTACAAGGAATCATGTCCCGAAGGACCGGTCAGTTTAGTAGTCTTGGAAACAATATACATACACAAGTAAAACATTACAACTTGAAAAGAAAAACAACACAAATTTATTCCATTAAAAACATCCAAGCTTCCAAGATTAACCATGCAAGTCACTCATAACTAACTTCTTCATATCCTGGGAAAATGAAACATGAGAAAGGGGTGAGCTCAAATTCTAAGTAAGAGTAAGAAATATAGTAGAAGATAACATAAACATTATGCACAGTGAATAATTGAAAACATATGCCTTTAAAAATAGTAAACATGAACACTTTACGGCAGAAATATGTGATGAGTAAATAATTCCATAATAAAACATAGTCATGGGTATTCTACTAGTCAAATAACCACATGAAATATAAATTGCTAATCTCATAAAGATGGAATGCATAATTCCAAACATCATAACCACATAGTCAAGGCCTCGTGCCAAGACTACAAATAATATTTTTTCAAGGCCTTATGCCTAAACACTATTTTGTCTCATGAGACCTACTGATACATGAAGGAGCTATAGTGGGATCCACCCATCACTTAATAAGTCCAACGCATTCCAAATATGAAAAGGTTTAAACAAAACATAAACATTCGTATTAAAACTAGCATACAAAATGTCAATACTTTATCCATAAAACATGAATGGTATAAAAATAGCACATCCATAGTCAAACATAACTCATTCAATACAATATGGAATATTGGATTATAATATATTAAACTCAATAGATAATAATGAACGATATTTACATAGATGAAAAAAATCATCAAAACTATTTGAGAGAAATATCCCCCTTTTTCTTGAAATCATTTAAAAGTCTCACTATTTATCAAGAAGTCGTTTAAATTAGATTTTTGAATCAAAGTGTCTCATAACACTTTGAAATTTTTAAAAGTAATTTTAATTTAAAAACATTAATGTCCAAATAAATACATCCTTAAACCCATTTTTAAAACATGGTCATATATGAGAAATATTTAGAAGAATAAATATTAAAACCATTTAAAATGATATTTTAGTTGGAGTTCCTCACCAAATGACAGACACTTGAATAAAAATAATTGAGGTAATAAAAACATTATAATATCATGAGAATAAATGGATTAATGATATACTATGTCAAAGTACAGTATATACACCAAATAAAAGTGAATTGACACATAACAACATAGAATACTCATTGGAATGTAAGTTGAGATGAAATCCCTTATAAAGACTGTATACTTAGGTTAAGGATAAATCAATGACATAATTATATGTGAAAAATATAATACACTCAATATGGTTGGATATTCAGTGTAATTAAATCATAGAACATTCACACATATTCTTATAAAAACAACACTAATGAATTGGATGGTTAACTCAATGAATGGAGAGTGAGTTAAAATTACTCTTATCAGGTTCATATCGATGACTTGAGAATTTATCAATAGAGTGATTATGTGTATCAAATGTATATCCACCAAAAGGTGAGTGGATATTACTACATAAATAATAAATATTTATTCTACGCATAATCTTGGAGTAAAATAATCAATGAAGTATGTGTAAAGCCCAATGAGTGGAAATTGAAATTTGAAATTCCCTTACCGATTTGGTAACTTATGAAAAAGACACCCCATGAAAGAAGGATCATACAATGAAGATGTAAATACCCATAAATTAAAGTATATTACACCAAGAATACAATCCTGGGCAGTCCATATACCACACAAAAGGAAATAGTGGCCAATATAGCATGAATCTCACAGAAATAAGAAGTGAGATGAAAACTCTTTACTACATTATAATTAATCAAATAGTATAACCAAAAGTTACTAACCATCATATGAATCACAGAGTACCATGAATATAAAGATAATAATGATAATATATATCAAATGTAAGTACACAATAAACCACACGTAATAAAGAAGTGGTGAACAATGGAAATCTCACGGAATTAAAAATGAGATAAGAAACCCCTTACCTCAAGTCATACATGTCATGCATGTTACTTGTTCTTCCTGAATAATAAAGTTTAGTTAATTTATACTATATTAAGAAAAAATTTCATATTTATTATTAATTTTATATCACTTATTTCCTTTCTATAACAATTATTTAATTATTAGTGTTCATATTGGATATTTTACCGATGTTCGGAACTTGAGTAAAAAATGACCTTGTTATAATTACAATTTATTCCATGTGGTCAAAATTGCACTATCTCCAGAATGATATACATGATTTATATATCATATATATATATTATATATCCATTATATATATGTATTTATAACATTATATAATAATTGGACATAAGAAATGAAATGTACCGTTCATGGAGATGGTAAGCCGTACGTACGCATGTACGCTATTTTCATTTCTATTTTGTATTTTAAGGGAATTAAAACATAATTATGAATAGATATATTATAATTACAGTATAATATATAATATGATATCATTAAATACATCCTTTATATGTCCCACATAGGTCATTAACAACTCATATCATTTTGAGGGGGCGGTAGTCCTCACTTCCTCAAATGAAATTATCACATTTTACCCATAATGGAAATAACAAAATAATGATATAAATGGAAAATACATAATCATAAATAAAACATAAACATAATTTATATTTCAAATATAAATAATATTCTATATTAATGACCACCATGAGAGGTGGTGGGAGATAATCGAACAATCATCATTTTGTGAGGCGTTAGTTTTCCATCCACAGAAACAGTATGTTCTTCACCCATTAGATGAAGGTGTGTGTAAGTGTAGTTCAAATACTTCTAATTAAAACATCCTATTATATTTAGGATATTGGTGTGGTTATAAAATAAAGTAAAAAAGAGTTTATGGGGTTGGAGAATGTCACGACCCGTCCTCGGGGCCCGTGCCGTGACTACCCCAAACCCGCCTTCCATAGGCCAGGGGCTGGCACCTAGCACCAAAGGCGTAAATCCCGATAACTGGGAAGGCATTGCCTTTATAAAAGTAACAAAACACCACAGAGTACAAGCGGAAGTAAAACACTAAGTACAAAAAGAAGTGCTGAAAAGTAAATGGGCCAGAATACAAACCCAAAAGAAAGTACAACTACAACTGAACAAAGTACAACAGAAAAAGACAACAGCTGGAGGGACGGAAGCGGCTCCTGGGCCGTCCTCCTCGGATCCTACCTGAAGGGTAGGTACAGATGACGCAGCTCCTGGATCGTCCACCACGAATCCTACCTGAAGGGTAGGTACAGATAGCCTCCACAGTGCTCTCGTCCGTCAACCTCCTCCGAGTGTCGTCTCGCCGTGAAGTCCACCTCCGGACACTGACTTGTCGTGTAGTCCACCTCCGGGTACCGTCCAGTCCTCGAACACTCGGCCTCCGTCAGCACTGCCTGTCGTCTACAACCAACACAACGAGGTGCGGGCATAGCCCGTGGAGGGGTGAGTATAACGATACTCAGTAGGGACCCTGAGACCCTCAAGGTCTCACTAAATCTAAAAAGGATAACCACAAGAAGATTTCAACAGATAACATCTAATTAGGTATATGCCCATACATATACCTAAGTTATCAAGTAACCCATATCAATCATGAGGAAACACAAAGGTCAAAAGTCTCAGCTCAAACCAGGATTTTCATTATCGAAACCGTAACTACTGAAGAGCTCCGTCTCTAGAGTGTACAGTGGTCC
This sequence comes from Viscum album, assembly GCA_963277665.1. NCBI lineage: Eukaryota > Viridiplantae > Streptophyta > Magnoliopsida > Santalales > Viscaceae > Viscum > Viscum album. The sequence continues at coordinate 1,136,723,066 of OY728166.1, forward strand.
TGTCACGACTCCGAGGTACTGCTCACTAACCTAAGACTGCTGAGGTACTCCTCCTATCGAGTACCGCGGGCCAGCCACCCAAACACAGTAGTGCTTCCCGCCGAGGTATGTCACTCAAACACAGTAGTGCACACCCCCTAGTAGCCTGCAGAGGTACTCTCCGGATGAGTACCGCGGGTCTGCACTATCACACAGGTAGTGCTCCGTCTGCCATGGGTCTGCACCCAAACAAAGTAGTGCTCCGTCCACTGGGCTAGTCGACTCACTCCAAGTCGAGTCGGTCAAGCAGTTGTCAGGTCTCAGTTGGCCACACGGTCTCCGTACTCCGCACGCTCGTCTCTGGGAGGGTCTGCTCCACGAGCTGCAATTCGATACTCCAAGTATCTCAAGGTCCCACGAAGAAGTAACTCAAAGTACCGCCTCGTCACAGGGGTCTCAACGCAACAGACGGTGCATCGATCGGACGCCCGGTCTGTGAGTTATTAGCCTTTTCGTCCCAGGGGCCCGGTTGGTTTCGTGAGCGAACCAAACCCAGCCGTATCTCAACTGTACCCCGAGATCTCATAGGGTATACTCATAGGGACCATTTCTCAACGTGATCGTCAACGCCGCTGACGGTTCGTCAAACGGACGTCCTGTCTGAAAGATATCAGCTTTTCCGTTCTAGGGGCCCGGTTGGATTTCGGGTGCGATCCAACCCGGCCACTACCAACTGTATCCAAAACTCGGGCAAAGGATGCCAAAAGTTCCGTATCATCAACAGGAACTCAACGCAATAGACGGCGCGTCAATCGGACGCCCGGTCTGAGAGTTATTGGCTTTTTCGTCCCAGGGGCCCGGTTGGTTTTTAAGGCAAAACCAACCCGACCGTACTCCACTTGCGTCCAAACCTCGGGCGGAGTGAGCCAAAAGATCCGTCTCACTAAGAGGAAACTAACAAAGCTGACGGCACGCCAATCGGACGTCCGTAGCTCAAGATATGAGTGTTTCCGCTCCGAGGGCCCGGTTGGTTTCGTGTACGAACCAACCCGGCCGAACCCAAAGTATTCCGAAACCTTGAGTGCGATAAACTGAAACGACCGTCTTTCTCCAAGGATTGTGTTGCCACTGACGGAGAGTCGTTTGGAGGCCTGTAGCTCAACGTACGGGCGTTTGAACGAAAGTCGTCCGAAGACGGGGGGTCCGGGCCCGGGGCGACCCGGCCCGACCCCCCCCCCCCCTGGTTGGCCCGAACCGGGTCGGGTCCGACCCGGTTGGACCGGCCAGGGCCGGTCCGGCTCGGCTCGGCCGAGCGGCCGACGCGGGGGAAAGCCGTCGCCCCGCGTGACACCCCCGCGGCACCCGCGGGGTGTCGGCCAGACAGCCGGACGCGTCGCGTGACAACCCCGCGACACCCGCGGGGTGCCGCCCTGGACACCCGTGGGGTGCCGCGTGACAACCCCGCGGCACCCGCGGCACCCGCGGGGTGTCGCGCTGGACACCCGCAGGGTGCCGCCGCCTCCGGCCATCGGCGCCGTCGCGCCGGCGACCCGCGCCGCCACCGGCTTCCGCGGGTCGCCGGAGTCGCTCCGGTGGCCCGTTTTCCTTCCCGTCTGCGTCGTTGTTCCTCCCGGGTTCCGTTCTTTACTACGGGATCATCAAACATCCGTTGCGGCACGTTCCGTCATCGCCCGCCAAATCCGCAAAACACGAAGAACGACGGAGGGTTGTCGGGCCGTGTTCGTTTGACCCGCACCCTCTGCGTTAGATAAAAACAACGGGAGAAAATAAAATGTTCAACACATGAACTAACAATTTTAATAAAATAAAATTGTTTATTTGATTCCGGTTCTTTAATTTTTAAAGAATGTTCACGGGAATATAAAGAGGGGTATTCCAAAATTATAAAATCCCTACCTCGGAGTCGTCGCGCATGAGCCTTCTTCGCGGAATTGCTCGTCGCGGAAGGTGGAGATCGTCGCGTCGTCGCGGAAGGGCGTCGCGTCGTCGCGGAACACGGCGTTGAGTCGGCGAACTCAACGCACCATGAAACAACAGATTTAATTTAATTAATTAAATCCGTGTTTTGGTTAAGAACCATGAAGGAGATAAAAAGGAAGGTCCGAGACTCTTACCTCAAGCAGCCGATCGAAGATCCGTCGCGGAGGAAGAGACGTCGCAGAAGAACGTTGTCGGCGTCACGGATCACGGCGTCGCGTCGTCGATTTCTAGGTTCGGCGTTCTTCGCGTTCTTCGCATTCTTCGCGTTCTTCACGAAGGAGGATGAAGGTTTAAGGATCCTTTCTCAACGAGTAATCCTCCAAAAGAAAAGGGTTGGTCTTATTTTATTATCACGCCAACGAATATGAAAACTGGTTAAGAAACGATCCATCAATTCGTTGAATTAATTCAATGAAAGAAACAACCCATTTAATTCACGAAATAAACCGCCCAATTAAATGGTCTGTTAAGATTTTAAGAAACGCGTCAGTTGACTTTCATAAAGACGGGTTTTCGTGGGTGCGTTACTTAGCGGAAAGAAACGGCGGGGCTCGTGCGGGCCCCACCTCACAAATATCCTACCAAGGGGTAGGATATTTCTGGATAGCATCCTATCCAGTTCAACTCAGTTCAAGCCACCTTTAAGTGGCTTCAAGTGGCTTCCAAGTGGCTTAAGCGAAATAAAATAAAGTTGCCGCAAAATTATTTTATTTCTTAACTTTAAGCCCGAAAATTAAAAACCACACCTGAGCAAAAGAAACTCCAGAAGAGGCGTTTCTAAGCTAATACCGGCGCTGTGATTTCATAGGTGCCCTCAGAATTCGATTCCGGGCACCGGTTCAAAAGTTAGAAAAACCCGCTCGTCCGTTCACTGAACGTACCCGAGCCAAACATCGGACATTGATTCCGGGCACACCGGGCCTCAGAATCAGGTGCCGTCAGAAGCTGCGCTCTTGTAAAATTCCAAAGAAAATTAAGAAAAAATATTTCCTTGAAATTTACGGGTCCTTACATTACTCCCACCACAGGGCTTTACCTCCCCGTAAAGCTCCAACACAAACTTAGGGAAACAAAGGCGGTACTGAGCACGCATCTGAGCCTTCCACTCCCAAGTGCTCTCCTGGAGGTCCCTGGCCTGCCAAAGAAAGTGCACAAGAGGAATCGACCTTCCTCCTAGGATCCGCTCTTTTCAATCCTCAATCCCCATAGGAAACTTCGTAAAAGTCACCTCATCACCAAAGACCAGCTCCCCATGGTCAAATATTTGTGTCCGGTCGTGCACGTATCTCCTCCGCTGAGATACGTGGAAACGTCGTGCACCTAGTGCAACTGAGGTGGATGGACCAAGTGGTAAACCATCCCGCCTACCCAGCTGAGGACCTAGAAAGGTCCGTTGAACCTCGGAGATAACTTGCCGCCTTGGACACATCTCTGTAACCCTCGTCGAGGTGAGACCCGTATAAGGACGTGATCATCATCCTCGAACTCCAGAGGTATCCAATTCTTGCTGGAACTGAAACTCAAAACGACTGCTGCCACGAGAGATTCCAACCAGAACTCTCGCCTTGAGGGTCTGACCACACCGTCGGCATAAGTGTGATTATAACGTCTCCTCTCAAGGTATCTCCAGACGTGAGGGTCAAGTCCACGGCTTACCGGAAACTCTAGGTCTAGAACAAGATTTGTGAAAGTGAGGAATGATTCATATCAACGTCTGTTACTACAGCAGCTAGTAGTGGACACATACTGTCCCTTGAATCATTTCTAGAGCCATTGGGTCACACTTCTTGACCGCATGCAGCCGCATTCTTCCACCGCCCTCCATCTCCTTGAGCCTGGCGGGAACAACTAAGGCGGGTGGTTGTACCATGTTAGGATGTACACCACCTCATGCTGCTCACCTAGCTGTGCCTCCACGTCTGCTACTTTGTAGACTCATCTCTCCTTTAAGATTCCTCTTCTTGAAACATTTAACACGCCCGAGTCTCTAAGACTGGCACTGGTTTCCTGTTTCTTACTGCACTGTGCAGTCTTCATCCGCTCCTGGATGAACTGCACCTCCTTTGCATACGATCTGGAAGAGCTGCTAAAATTTCTCCTTTTCCGAAAAGAGAAACCGGGTCTCATCCCCTCTCTAGATGAACCACGCCCATTGCCTAATACAGTCAATCCTGGCATGAAGGATGCATTCATGTCATGGATTACGTCGTAAGGCCTCGACGTAACTACTAAGAGATCCAACTGTCACTCTCGCCTCCAAGGGTCGAGTCACACTGTCGGCATCAGTGTGAGGTCACTGGGTCTCCTCCAGTAGGAATTTCGAAAGTGAGGGTCAAGTCAACAGTCTTAACCAGGACCACTTAGTAACATCACAAAAGAGGACAGGAAAGCAAACGTCACAAGATAAGTGTCTTTATTTTATTGCAGCTCATGGTACAAACACACAAAAAACAACATCAACATGGAACTAGAAGTACAAGAGACGTATCCACTAGTTCCGCTCCTGTCCACCTGCTCCAGGATCTCTACTTCCTTATCCACTGCTCTACTGTCGCTCAAGCATTCGTCGCTGCCTCTGCCTCGGTGGCTCCTAAAAAGCCTATGGGTCAACTGTACGAGGAGTCGGACAGTCACGTACCAGGTGCCCCTTTCCACCGCATGAGTAACACAGTCTGCTTCTGGCACGCCGGGCTCTGACCCCACCCCGGGTGCCCCGCACCACCGGTCCTAAAACCCGAGATCGCCCAACTGCTGGTCTGGTTCTCCTGGACCTCTGCATCATCTGTCTACTGCCCACAGATGACTCGACTTCTGATCGAAAAACACGGTGGCAAAGGCAGCAGCTCCTGAACACGCTCGGGGTGTAGATCTACAGGCACAAACTCCACCCTGAAGAAGGTCTTGAAGTCTTCCCATGTGAAAGCCATCCCATCGCAAAACTGGAACAAGTGGCTCCACCACCTGCCTGCTGCTGCCTGAAGAAGGCTGGCAGCAAAGGTCACCATGAAGTCTGATGGCGTCCCCACTAGCCTGAAGACTCCCACCACAGCCTCCAGCCAATCCTCAGCCGCCTGCGGGTCCGTCTCTCCCTCGAACCTGGGTGGCCTCTGGCGCTGGAACTCATGCAGTGCGCTCAAGTAGCGGGCATCGCCTACTGCTGGGGCTGGTGGTATCGGTGGCCCAACGTATGGTAGTACCGCTGGCGCCTCCGCTGGTGCCTCAACTGCAAGAGGGCCCTGTACCGAAGCCTCGTCACTCGACAGGCTGTCAGCACGCACATCCCTCTGGGCTCTAGCTGGTCGTCCGAGAAAAGGCATCCTGAAAGAAACAACGTAACACGGTCAAACGATTATACCTGGTGAGCTGACCTGGTTTGAGCTGTTTTAAGGTGAAACCTTTGAAAACTCACACGCAAACATTGTTTTCGTGCACAAAGTCGAAAATCAGTTGCCAGGGTCCTGGTGTATGGATACGTCGGCCGCCCGCACCAACACTGGACTCCCTGAACTGAAAACCACACTCGGTACCCTTAACACTATTGCTTCACAGAAAGAAAGATCAGAGTCTGCGGTAGAACCGACCACCTCTGATACCAATTTGTCACGACCCGTCCTCGGGGCCCGTGTCGTGACTACCCCAAGCCCGCCTTCCATAGGCCAGGGGCTGGCGACTAGCACCAAAGGCGTAAATCCCGATAACTGAGAAGGCATTTCCTTTATAAAAGTAACAAAACACCACAGAGTACAAGCGGAAGTAAAACACTAAGTACAAAAAGAAGTGCTGAAAAGTAAATGGGCCAGAATACAAACCCAAAAGAAAGTACAACTACAACTGAACAAAGTACAACAGAAAAAGACAACAGCTGGAGGGACGGAAGCGGCTCCTGGGTCGTCCTCCTCGGATCCTACCTGAAGGGTAGGTACACATGACACAGCTCCTGGATCGTCCACCACGAATCCTACCTGAAGGGTAGGTACAGATAGCCTCCACAGTGCTCTCGTCCGTCAACCTCCTCCGAGTGTCGTCTCGCCGTGAAGTCCACCTCCAGACACCGACTTTTCGTGTAGTCCACCTCCGGGTACCGTCCATTCCTCGAACACTCGGCCTCCGTCAGCACTTCCTGTCGTCTGCAACCAACACAACGAGGTGCGGGCATAGCCCGTGCAGGGGTGAGTATAACGATACTCAGTAGGGACCCCGAGACCCTCAAGGTCTCACTAAATCCAAAAAGGATAACCACAAGAAGATCTCAACAGATAACCTCTACTTAGTTATATGCCCATACATATACCTAAGTTATCAAGTAACCCATCTCAATCATGAGGAAACACAAAGGTCAAAAGTCTCAGCTCAAACCAGGATTTTCATTATCGAAACCGTAACTACTGAAGAGCTCTGTCTCTTGAGTGTACAGTGGTCATGTCACGACTCCGAGGTACTTCTCACTAACCTAAGACTGCTGAGGTACTCCTCCTGTCGAGTACCGCGGGCCATCCACCCAAACACAGTAGTGCTTCCCGCCGAGGTATGTCACTCAAACACAGTAGTGCACACCCCCTAGTAGCCAGCAGAGGTACTCTCCGGACGAGTACCGCGGGTCTGCACTATCACACAGGTAGTGCACCGTCCGCCATGGGTCTGCACCCAAACAAAGTAGTGCTCCGTCCACTGGGCTAGTCGACTCACTCCAAGTCGAGTCGGTCAAGCAGTCGTCAGGTCTCAGTTGGCCACACGGTCTCCGTACTCCGCACGCTCGTCTCTGGGAGGGTCCGCTCCACGAGCTGCAATTCGATACTCCAAGTATCTCAAGGTCCCAAGAAGAAGTAACTCAAAGTACCGCCTCGTCACAGGGGTCTCAACGCAACAGACGGCGCATCGATCGGACGCCCGGTATGTGAGTTATTAGCCTTTTCGTCCCAGGGGCCCGGTTGGTTTCGTGAGCGAACCAAACCCAGCCGTATCTCAATTTTACCCCAAGCTCTCATAGGTTATACTCATAGGGACCGTTTCTCAACGTGATCGTCAACGCCGCTGACGGTTCGTCAAACGGACGTCCTGTCTGAAAGATATCAGCTTTTCCGTTCCAGGGGCCCGGTTGGATTTCGGGTTCGATCCAACCCGGCCACTACCAACTGTATCCAAAACTCGGGCGAAGGATGCCAAAAGTTCCGTATCATCAACAGGAACTCAACGCAATAGACGACGCGTCAATCGGACGCCCGGTCTGAGAGTTATTGGCCTTTTCGTCCCAGGGGCCCGGTTGGTTTTTAAGGAAAAACCAACCCGACCGTACTCCACTTGTGTCCAAACCTCGGGCTGAGTGAGCCAAAAGATCTGTCTCACTAAGAGGAAACTAACAAAGCTGATGGCACGCCAATCGGACGTCCGTAGCTCAAGATATGAGCGTTTCCGCTCCGAGGGCCCGGTTGGTTTCGTGTACGAACCAACCCGGCCGAACCCAAAGTATTCCGAAACCTTGAGTACGATAAACCGAAACGACCGTATTTCTCCAAGGATTGTGTTGCCACTGACGGCGAGTCGTTTGGAGGCCTGTAGCTCAAGGTACGGGCGTTTGAACGAAAGTCGTCCGAAGACGGGGGGTCCGGGCCCTGGGCGACCCGGCCCGACCCCCCCCTGGTTGGCCCGAACCGGGTCGGGTCCGACCCGGTTGGCCAGGGCCGGTCCGGCTCGGCTCGGACGAGCGGCCGACACGGGGGAAAGCCGTCGCCCTGCGTGACACCCCCGCGGCACCCGCGGGGTGTCGGCCAGACAGCCGGACGCGTCGCGTGACAACCCCGCGGCACCCGCAGGGTGCCGCGTGACAACCCCGAGACACCCGCGGGGTGCCGCCCTGGACACCCGCGGGGTGCCGCGTGACAACCCCGCGGCACCCGCGGGGTGTCGCGCTAGACACCCGCGGCACCCGCGGGGTGCCGCCGCCTCCGGCCGCCGGCGCCGCCACGGGTCGCCGGAGTCGCTCTGGTGGCCCGTTTTCCTTCCCGTCTGCGCCGTTGTTCCTCCCAGGTTCCGTTCTTTACTGCGGGATCATCAAACATCCGTTGCGGCACGTTCCGTCGTCGCCCGCCAAATCCGCAAAACATGAAGAATGACGGAGGGTTGACAGGTCGTGTTCGTTTGACCCGCACCCTCCGCGTTAGATAAAAACAACGGGAGAAAATAAAATGTTCAACACATGAACTAACAATTTTAATAAAATAAAATTGTTTCTTTGATTCCGGTTCTTTAATTTTTAAAGAATGTTCACGGGAATATAAAGAGGGGTATTCCAAAATTATAAAATCCCTACCTCGGAGTCGTCGCGCGTGAGCGTTCTTCGCGGAATTGCTCGTCACGGAAGGTGGAGATCGTTGCGTCGTCGTGGAAGGGCGTCGCATCGTCGCGGAACACGGCGTTGAGTCGGCGAACTCAACGCACCATGAAACAGCAGATTTAATTTAATTAATTAAATCCGTGTTTTGGTTAAGAACCACGAAGGAGATAAAAAGGAAGGTCCGAGACTCTTACCTCAAGCAGCCGATCGAAGATCCGTCGCGGAGGAAGAGACGTCGCAGAAGAACGTTGTCAGCGTCACGGATCACGGCGTCGCGTTGTCGATTTCCGGGTTCGGCGTTCTTCACGTTCTTCGCGTTCTTCGCATTCTTCGTGAAGGAGGCTGAAGGTTCAAGGATCCTTTCTCAACGAGTAATCCTCCAAAAGAAAAAGGTTGGTCTTATTTTATTATTACGCCAACGAATATGAAAACTGGTTAAGAAACGATCCATCAATTCGTTGAATTAATTCAACGAAAGAAATATCCCATTTAATTCACGAAATAAACCGCCCAATTAAATGGTCTGTTAAGATTTTAAGAAACGCGTCAGTTGACTTTCATAAAGATGGGTTTTCGCGGGTGCGTTACTTAGCGGAAAGAAACGGCGGGGCTCGTGCGGGCCCCACCTCACAAATATCCTACCAAGGGGTAGGATATTTCTGGATAGCATCCTATCCAGTTCAACTCAGTTCAAGCCGCCTTTAAGTGGCTTCAAGTGGCTTCCAAGTGGCTTAAGCGAAATAAAATAAAGTTGTCGCAAAATTATTTTATTTCTTAACTTTAAGCCCGAAAATTAAAAACCACACCCGAGCAAACGCAACTCCGGAAGAGGCATTTCTAAGTGAATATCGGCGCTGCGATTTCATCGGTGCCCTCAGAATTCGATTCCGGGCACCGGTTCAAAAGTTAGAAAAACCCGCTCGTCCGTTCACTGAACGTACCCGAGCCAAACTTCGGAAATTGATTCCGGGCACACCGGGCCTCAGAATCAGGTGCCGTCAGAAGCTGCGCTCTTGTAAAATTCCAAAGAAAATTAAGAAAAAAAATTTCCTTGAAATTTACGGGTCTTTACAGAGAATTAAAATAAAACAAAATAAAACAAAATAAAACAAAAGAATTTAAGATAAAGTGTTACCTTTAATTTGGGTAACTTCCTTTGTCCTAAACCAAAAGGACTTCTTTAAGTGCCTTATGCCTAATTTAAGGCTTCTAGGAGGAAGAGTGTGATATGGAGAGATTATTTGGACTGAGGTTATAAATTCCAAGGGGCTTGAGAGGTGTGTGTAATGGGTTAGAAGTGGTTTCCTTTTATAAGTGGGAGGTGGGGTTCTTTAGGAAAGTGTGAAAATATTATTTTATTATATAGTGATATTCTGTTTATAAATGTCTGAAACTAATTAAAGTAAAATATAAGATGAATCATGGTCTAAATAACCCCATCCAAAAATAATTGGACAGGTATTTGATATTTTTTTAATATTAATAATCTTATTTATTTAAATCATTTATTAATGAGGTAAATACTACATCACTATGGTGTCATAAATAATTTTATTTATTTGATGTCTAAAAATTATAAAAAAATTACCATAATGTAAGAAATAGTTTTAGCATTCCAATGAATTTTTATAGTCTAAAATATGACTTATATAACCCCATGTAAAAATTGATATACTAAAAGATATTTGTTAATGTCATTTTTGTCTTTACTTTATGTTAATCAAAATACTCTATCATTATCATTCATAAGGGGATCCATGGGGTCCCAAAATCGACCCAAGGATTCACATGGTCGGCCATTACTCATCCAATAAGGTTATGAAAGAATTTAAAGTAATTTTTTATTATTATAATATTATTTTTACCTTGAATTACCCTATTTAACTTTAACCAAGTTAAATAAAAGTCAAAAGTTACCATTCACCCCAAAATATTTTCATCTTATTAAACCACATTTTACTAACTAATAACAGACATGTATCTTATATTTTCTAAATTCAATTCATAGAAGTGGTAAAATTTCATTTAAATGAAAATGTCAGATTTTTAACTACTACTTAGTGGTTTCACAATCCATCAAAAAGTGATGTTTTTTAGAAAAAAACCAAAAATTCAGACTAAGATATATTTGATATTCCGAATTCAAAAATTATGTCTATTTTATCAAATTAAAACATATATGTTGGATTAAATAATTTAAAATTAATTCCCATTGTCAAAACAAATAGTGTGTTTTTAAGAAACAATAACTATCAAAATATTGACCCTTGTTTATGTATAAATTCAAAGTAAAATTAATTCCAATGACAAAAATTGTATTAAAGGGTAAAAATGTAATCTAATTACACTTCCAAATAAATTTAAAATATAATCTAACCATATAAATAAATTAAACTAAAAGGCAGTGTTGAATTAAAATACAATATTTCTCACAGTTCCTAAAAAATTAAATATTTTTAGAAAAATACCAAAATTTCATCCAAAGTAAATTTTGATGTCCCTGTTATATAGAAGAATTTTATTTTTTTCAAAATGAATATGAAAAAGGGTCTAATATTGGATTTAAAATGGGTTCTTCATTAAAAGGTGGTGAAATTGATTTTTTTTGAAAAATACATTTTTTATCTGAAAAATTGAATTTGTTCTTATAATATGTCTAAGAAACACATAATACATAAATTAAAATTATATTAAGTATATAAAATTCAAAATCCAGTTAATATTATTCATAACTGCTTTTGAACGTCTTGTTTGTTAAGTCATGGTGTGCTCAAACTCGATGTTGCATGTAGCGCAAGCTATTGAATTTAAAAAAAAAATTACTATGAAATAATGGGGTGTTTCAATGGGGGATCCTCTATAAAACCAAATATTATAAAGGAAACCCTAAAAAAAGATCCTCTAGAAAAACCAAACCCCAATCCCAGCCTAATCAAAATAATCGTGGATGGAATCTCTACTCAATCCCATTAAACACCCGAATAGAATCTAAAACTCATGAAACACATCACTAAAAAGGGAATTCCCCTGAACAGGTCCTTCATACCTATCTCAAACTCTTAAGAATGAAACCTAGCGATACCAGAAATCCAACAATGTCTAACCACACACAAGGCTCTTACCGGTGTTAACCACAACAGACAAGACCTAAAACAAAATCAACCAAACTAAAGGCCCCAACTAGGAATAAAATCTATCCAACCTCCCATAATCTATCCAAACAACCTCAATAAGGACCACTTGGAATCCAAAACCCAAGGTACCCAATGAGAAAAAAAACCTCAAATGATCCTCAAAACACACAATCCAACCCCTTAAAGGATTCTACAACCATAAACGCACATAAATCCTATTGACAAAATCTATCAGACCAAAATTCAATCTAGATAACCTATATATTCCCAATTCATCCAACCACTATGATGCACATGAAAAAACAATTAGAATGGACTCATCACAAGTCCAATTCTAATTCTAGGGTAAGAGAAAATCAAAACAGACGAAGGAAGGAAATGTACAAGGCATGAACCTCAGGTACACAACATGTACCCCCAAGGGTTCTCCCTAGACCTGTGCCTTTAGCCACTCAATATAAACTTTTCCAAAGAACATAAAGTGTTCCTTCTAGTACATGATGTGAAACCCAACATGGGTACCCATCCATTTACCTAGGACCCACATTGTGTGCAACACACATGATTACTCTGTGTGTACCTAGAGTGGATGACGTGTGACCTCACATAGGTATCCTTATATATACCTAGCCATATACCCCACATGGGTGTGTACACCTACATGATGGGAACCCCAAATGTGCACTACCTATGTACCCAACAAGACTAAGAACCCCCACATAGAGTGTTTGTACGATTACTCGACCACACCCTGAAAGCACACTACATGGAGTGTAGCCTTGGTACATGATGTGTAATTACCAAGAACTCATATACCATGAATATGAATAACAACCAACATGTTTTCTTTAAACCAAACATCGTTTGATCAGGATCTATTGAAAAGAAATCCCTCTCGATGCCTTGAATTATCCCAATTTTCCCGAAAACTACCAGATCCACCCTCAAGGGTTCCCCAACAACCCAAAAACATGGTTAAACCATAAAAAATATACACTCTAAGGATTTATGGTAGAATAATTAAAAAATCCTATATATGGGAAGAAACCACTGAATCTTCAATCTGATTCACGTTCCGCAGCACCCGCATGATGAACTGCCGTGACCCGAACTCTACGGTGGTGCCTCATTCTTTGTTTCTCCCTCTTCTCATCATATCCTCTCCCTAATATATATCTCGGTTTAAGGAATACCCATGGGGGTATGTGACACTGTAATGGAGGATAGGAGAATAGAATAAAAATTAGGAAAGAATTTTTTTTAAAGAAAATGAAAATGAGGAGAGAGAAGAAAAAGGGGCACAACCCAACCCTGGTGCCCTACATAATGTTATGACCTGCCTAGGAATAACCAACCATTCATGACTCAATGATTAAGTAAAAATTAATATCCAAAACTCCAAACAGAACATATCACTAAGAAAACATTCTTGAATAAATAATATTTAATTAATTAACTATTAAATATTTGGACAAAATTTGAACAGATTATAATTCCCCCAAAATATTTTCCTAGGGTAAAAAACCTCTTATACGACCAGAAAAGTGGTTTGAAAAATTATATGATATATCTAGATAATAGAAATTACCATTTTTTCACTAGAAATCCACTCGAGATAAAAATTCAAATTTAACCTATTTTTTCTTAAACCATCGTGAGAGAATTCATGAAAATATATCCACCATAATGTATTCTCACCCCAATAATACTATGTGGTTATCCAACACCCAAGTTTCACCACAAACATCGATGATTAAAAAAACTACCATGATCGCCCACCGACCGGTCTCACAACACCAAGAATACCATCAATATAATGGACATTCATGCATGACCAATATGATGCTCCCCACCATGGGAGTATCATTAGTGTCACCACTCAACCAGCACTAAAATCCATATACCGTGATCTTTCCACTACCAAACACAATGAAAATAAATGGCCAAACCACTCACACCATTTTTCAGAAATGGAAAACCAATCACCGACCACCACCCATGCCTGACACACCAGGAGTGAAAACCCAAAAATCAATGAAAATATTAAAAAGGGACCACAACCCATGATATTCTATGGTAAAAATAAACTATAAGGATTCCTCAAGACTGAAACAACTCTTAGTGAACCCACAAAACACAACCAACACTAATCCTTACTAGTGAACAGAAGCCTTCACTCAAGAAGGATTCCTCCCAAGAAGACTCACTAATCACCACTCCCCATTCAAGGTAGAGTGATATACAAAAGAAATATCACAAAATACCACACTCAAATGAGATATGACATAAGGAACCTAGGCTAATGATTCTAAACCCGCTGACTATACTCCAAACATAGACTAGTCTGAAGAAACATGAGAAAACGTGGCACTCCTCTTTTGAAACAAGGAATTTAGATAATGCTATGGTCCACCACACGACCACCGTCCAACTCAGCAAAAAATTAAAACTACAGGCACCAAACCACGATCCCACAACATTACCCCAAATTGCAACCAAAACCAATAGGTCTAGGCAGTAATCAAAACTTTCCATCTCCACCATCCAGAAAATCATGAAGCCAACAACAACACAATGAATCCATGAAAACTCGCAACACTCCACCAAAAAATCCCCAGGACACCTCAATATCACCATGAAATGTCCTAGGGAAACCAAAACTTTAGGGAAACTCAGTCATGATCCAAGAAACTCTCAGTAATTATCACCTTCATCGAGCCAACCACCACCAATAGCAGCATGGTATGACGGATCCCACTCAAACTGGAATGGGTTTCCACACATACCATGACAATGTTAATTCATATCCACCACCAGAGAAAACCTCATAAAATTATCCACAAGAACTATAATCAGAATAAATTCATCCATAGTTTATTTGAATATATTGACACGAAGTACTTATATGAGGAAACACCATATAAGCAATTGTTGAAAGGTAAAACAACTAAACCTGCATTTTTAGGAAAAAAACTCATAGACTGGGATATGAATCTTATGTTCTTAGATTTATGCATAATCACAGAAAAATTTTCATCAAGAAAAGATATAAAAAATAATAAATCATAAATTCCACGAACAAAAGTTCATAACATGATGTAAAAATCATAGAACCGTAATACTTTAAACCAAGAGAAACAATCCCAAAACCCTGGTAACCTGGAATGCCCACCATATTTGATGTTCATGAAGTACATGTCTTGTATCCATCACAGGATTTGACAGATTACTATATCACATGTCTATTAACTACCCAAATAATAAGAAAAAGAAAAGGAATCCTCTGATAATTGTCATGAACCAGCCTAGATCGATACAACCCGTCTCCCAATCTAGCTTGCAATAAGGCCTCAAGCATGACTCCTTGTATGACTGAGGTTTCCAAATAGTGATGATGACCAAAAAGGATAAATTGCGGAGAATATTCCATCATATCAATGTGAAATGTCAGTGAAAATATACTAAACATATAAGAATCCATGAAAATCATAGTGAGAATAAATAAATAAATAACTAAAGTAACTCTAATATATCAACTACTGCATACAGAATCAACACACTAAACATACAGACACTAGTATCCCATTATCCAAATTAGATGTTGAATAAAATAAACGAATATAAATACATAGGGTTCTACTACTACTCTGAGCTGAACCACATACCCTGTCTCCATGATGGCTGAACAACCCCCACATGAACCTTAGACTCCACATGAGAATCTCTGCTTAAACAAGAAATATTGTGTCTCCTCCCAATGCAACACACTATTTCTAACCTAAAACTAGACATAAGGTTTACACATACACCTAGGATCACATGAAGGGGGTGAGTAAAAAATCTCAGTAGCCCCCCCCCCCCCCCAATGATGGTCCTAACATCTGTTGTCAAAACATGTGTGTGAAACACACAAAATTTCCATCCTAGATGAATGTTACTCTTATAAGAAAAGATAAAAACGATTGAAAATAAATAATAAAGGATAAATAAATGGAAAATAGAAAACCATTAGTTCTAGTATAACACATACTGGTAATCTAACCTTTCTATGGCTGCAACCAGAAGAATTTCAAAACATGTCCCACACAACCACAACATCAAGTGCGTCCTCCAAATCAAGAAGGATCTCAAAAGTCCAATGCAAGTTCATGTACAAATTTCATACCCTAGGATCACATATTAGCTGTAAAAACAATGAATATGTATACAAAGAACTAGGAATATAATGGTATGATCTAATCTGGAAGTAGGGAACACTTGTCGATCTCAGGAGTACAATAACAATTCCCAGATGTCCTGCTGAACTAACTGGTCAGAAATACCAATTAGCACATATCAGGGCTACATGAAAATTCCTAAACCATCAGAAAAATGGTTCCTGGGAGAGTAAAAGCATATATAATCCACCACCATAGCCCTGGGAGAACTATTGGGAAAAGGTGGACGCACTCATCTAGATTATCCATTAGCTCCCTAGCCTCACATAAAAACAACCACCAAACCAACAAAGAAGAGAAACATAATCAAATTCTTGTAAAATGCTTGGTTAAATAATAAAAAAAGGTATACTATCTAACATCTATTCCTAAATAATGACAACCTCAAACATCCAATCCATATCTCAAACACTAGGGTCGGCTAACACTTGTACCCTCTTAGAAAAACCACTTAAACTAACACCAACCACCTCACATGGAAACCAAACATAGGGAAGAGAGAACGGTTCAAAAAACCTTAGAACAATTAGATAAAATACAAGGGGGTCCATTAGTAAAACAAAACATATCTAGGACACCCTACATGTGACTCCTCCAGCAAGACTGAACCTCGGGCCAAACCCGCTCAAAGGAACCGAGACTAGCCTACCAACTCAAACCCATAGAACTCCTACCTAGAAGGGAAATATCAAGATACACCTTTCCTAGAAGGAAATTCCCCATGATAGGTCTCCTAGACCTAGATCAGACTCTTTCAAATGGATACTATCCATACCAGACAAGAAATGATGTTTAACCTCTCACAAGGCTCCTATCGGTCCCAACCTCAAGTGTTTAGACCTAAACCCCAAGCAACCAAACTGATGATCCGGAACTGGAAGACACTTGATCTCGCAACCTAGAATCTATCCAACCAACCTCAAGTAGGCCCACCTGGAATCCTCAATCCATGGTGGTCATCACAAAACTCACAAGCCTTAAAACTCATAGCCCAACCCCCTAGAAGGATTCTAGAACCATAACCTCAAAGGAATCCTTTCAAAAAACACTATACGTCCAAAACACCATCCATATAGACTATACTTGATAAAAGGATCACACCACTAATATATATATATATATAAACCTATAATGGAATAATCATAATTCTAATTCAAACATTGGGGTGAAATACAGGATAAACAGACCAAGGTAGGAAAAGTACAAAACGTGCAGCTCAGGTACACAACATATACCCCCAAGGGTCCTTCATGGTCATGTGTATCCATCCACTTAGAATGTACTTTTCAAAAATTCATGATGTGTGACTTCCGTTAAATGACATGTAACTCGAAAAAGGTACCCACCTGTGTACCTCAGTGCCACTCGACGTGAAACATGCCCGAGTATATGATGTGTACCAACTGTACACGGTGTATGACCTCACATGGGTACCCTCTCATGTTCTAGGCCATGTAACATGCCATGGAGTGTATGCGTACATGGTGTGAACCCCACATGGGAACTATCCATGAACCCTACATGGACAAGTACCCCTACACGGGGTGTCTAGAGGAGTACTCTGCCATACCCTGGAAGGGAAATACATAACATGCACCCCTTGTAAAAGGAATTTTATTCTTAATAAATCATTTCCACAAAACAAGAAGAACATAAAGAATTTTTTTTCAATCCTCACATAATGTGATCTGAATTTACTAAAAATAAATCTATCTCAACACCTCAAAACACCCCGATTCACCTAAAAACTACCAGATCAACCCTATAGGAGTCCACATATACCCATTTTTTAAACATTAAAACAACTAATCAACGAGGATTTATGGAGGATACATTAAAAACATTCTTCGAATAAGATAAAACCACCTAATATTCGATCGAATTCACATTTTTTAACACTTGCATGATGAACCAGCATGACCCAAGCTGCGGGGCGGAACCTCCATCTCCCCATCTCTTATTATCTCCCTCTTTTATATCAGTTATATCTTTCAGATGAAGGAATCCTAAAAGGGGGTAATACGTGACCCACCAATTGAGTAAATGAAAAAATAAATAAAAATAAAGAACAAAAAAAAGGAAAATGGGAGAGAGAAGAAAAGGGGGCCCAACTCAGCCCTGACGCCTGACATGAGGTTAATCCTTGCTGAGGAAAAACCATCCATTATAGACTCAATGGAGAAGTTATAATTAATATCTAATGCTCTGAATAGAAGATATCACTAAATGAACATGAATAGATAAATAATATTTAATTAATTAAATATTGAACATTAATACAAAATTAAAATGGATCAATATTCCACCAAAATCCAGTCCTAGGTTAATAACCCTATATTAGGACTAATAGAGTGGTCAAAAAGTAATCTGAGATCTCATGGGAGGATAAATTACCATTTCCCCTCTAAATCCATCCAATAGAAAAAAAAATCAAATTTCCCCTATTTTTCTTTAACCAGCATGATGTGGTTCATGAAAAATAATATTCTAATTTTATAGTGACTTTTTAGGTTATCATATATTAAGGGTTATGATAAATTAAAATGATCTCATATGAAATAAGTGATGGTATTTACCAATAAAATCATACTCTATAAATCACATTAATCAGATCTTCAAACAGAGATGACTTCACTGGGATTTTCCCTTGACCAAGAAACATTGTAAATTCAACAAATAAATCATGAATGAAACCAATTATGGGAGAGTGTCATGTTTATATTCATCACGATCCAAGATATGTTCTCCAAACCACCCCAAGAAAGAATCACAATCCCACACTTTAAAATTTGGGTGTATATCGGCTTAACAAGGGGTTTTGTATATGGACCATAGTAGTATGAATTTTTATATTTTTTTTATTTTTAATAAAATAATGACTATATTTACCCCATTTCATTATTACTTTATATGTAAAATTATATATGAGTTGATGAAAAATATATTTCTGAATCACATAAACCAAAATTTAATTTTTGGAAAATATATGGTCTTAATTAACACACAATTTTTTATAAATTCAATAATTTTTATAAAAACTTTATTTTTATATAATATACTTATTAAATAATATCAACTTATATGATAATGATAATTTATTTCAATGATGTCTAAAATAATCTATATATGGGTCAAGAAAACTGTAATTATCAAGAAACATGTTTTTCCATAAATCAGTATTTTTATTTCTAACTACAAATTACTTTATTGGAAGAATTATTGTGATAAAATAAATATTATTTTTGAAATCTACACTTTGAAATTATCCAATTATTAATTTTTGATAATTTTTTGAGACAATTTATTTTTCTAGTATAAATTAAATACAATATTAATATACTGTATGAATTATGACTTTATAATAGCCCAAATGTGATATAATATATACCATAAATGAAATCCACAAATGAAAATAAATTTAATTTTTTAAAAAATATATTTTTAAGCGATTTGATTAATTTTATAAACCATTAAT
The DNA here is from genome assembly GCA_963277665.1 of Viscum album. Taxonomy (NCBI): domain Eukaryota; kingdom Viridiplantae; phylum Streptophyta; class Magnoliopsida; order Santalales; family Viscaceae; genus Viscum; species Viscum album. Next base: position 1,136,742,203 of record OY728166.1, read on the forward strand.
GAATCCTTAGATATCTATATTATATTTTTTTTGTTTTAAAATCAAATCTTTATGAACCCGAATCACTTCCATATCACTAATGGAATTATTTTAAAATTTTAGATTCTCATCTTAATAAAATATAGAAAAACACTATTCCTTTAAAAAAACCCAGGAGAAAAACTATGGGAAGGTTTGTGGTTTAAATTATTTTATCATAGATATTACAAAACCTATGTTTAGAAATTAATAATGAATTCACCTCTCTTTTTCAAAAAATACCCACCAAAATCCATAATCTTCTTTACTAAAAACACATTGAGCACAAAGTTTTTATCACTCTCTATTTTTAAAATACTCCCAATGTGTTCCAAATATGATAATAATCTCATCCTAATATTTTAAATGATGCCTCTCAAGGTAATGAATCAATCTCTCTTCTTTTCCATTTAAGCACCTTGTTTGTATTTATCCTTCTTAATCTAAATTTATTGTGTTGTAATTATTTTATAAATACCCAAATATAGACCAATTTATGTAATAATAATGATATATCCTTTTTACCTCTTGTTAAAATCTTTAAATAAGTTCTAACTTGGTTGATGTATGGGGATTCCCTCATCATCCTCTTTATTCAAGAACTTTATTTGTATTTTTTTCCATTTTATTTCCAATTTTTAATATTGAAATATGTTCCTACGCATAAATTTTATTTTTCAAATGATTTCAATTTAATGATAGACAACCTTTCTCTCTCATTAAACCCTTACATGAATCTTTATGTACATATAATTTACTACTAAAATTAGCATGCTATTATTTATAAAAAACCTTTTTATAGTGAATAAAAGTAACTATTTCCACTAAAATAAATTTCTCTAGATCTACCTGTCCTTCATTGATTGGGTAGTACCATGTATATTTCCCACAATAATTAATTATGGAATTAAATGTAATGAAATATATCCTTATGTTGTATGATATATGTGGGGAACAAATTCATGTCCATGATATGAATGTGATGAGTGAGTCAAGAATTAAATAGCCCTCTAATACATTGGGTAATTTGTTTAACTCACGAGATACCATGTATGGTGAAAGGGTGGTTATTCTAAGAACACAATTTTATGATTTCTATGGTGTTATACATGACTTATTTTTGTTATTTCGTGATTTATGTTGTTGAACCCCTTTTATTTTTCCTTGATGTTATCATCTTATATCATGATTCGATGGTAAATTTTATAATTGTCACCCCTTTTTGTCACCCTACCATGTCTCCTGACACATATGTATTACTTTTATCATGTAATTATTGATTATTCCTTTACTGGGATTTATATATCACACATTTCTTATATATCTCCCAAGGTTATTCCATGTAGTATTAAAATATTTATTGAATATAAGGGAATGGTTTTTCGTTTTTAAATAATATATTTATATCAATGGATGAATTTAATGTTCCTTGTACCTAATATAACAAATATACTAGGCATATCAGTCTTCTAGGATTGTATTATGCATGTATTTATGTAATAAATCATTAAATAAAGTGTTTAAAATATACGGGTTGTCAAAATAATTATTTCCCATGGAGATACTTTTAGAAAAACATAATATCTTACCTCAAATGATAGATATTTCCTCTTATGAGTTTTATAACTTTATTACCTTCTTTGAGCTTTCCTCACATGTTATTGAATCATTTTTACCTTCTCTACCATTTCATCTACCATTTATGTTCCAAATAACTTATTTTCACAAACCCTTCCCCAACATGTTGGAGTTTGAATCATCTTTCCATATAATGCCTAAAAAGGATTCATCTATATACTAGAAGCAAAACTGTTATTATAGGAAAATTATAATAATAAATGTTGTTGATTAAAACATACCCAATATTAAAAATTGTTATCTTGAAATATATCCTCCATATTCTAAAATTTACACTTTGACATTCCATAAGATTGTATAATAAAGGCTACGATAAAATTCAATCAAGTACCCAAAATTTTTTGAATTACTTTACAAAATTTTGAGGTAAATCTAGGATCATAGGTAGATAAAATAGAGGGAGGGAATCAATAAAATTTGACTATCTCTTTCAAATAAATTCTATAAATGTGATTTAATGACATATTATCTCTAATAGGAATAAAATGTAAAGATTGAATCAATAGAACTATAATAACCCAAATCACAATATTGCATTAAGAGATATTTGGTGATCCCACTATGAAATAGATTGATATATTCTCTTATTTCAATTCAAGAACTAACAAATAATAAAACATACCCTTCCATAGTGGTCACGTAGATATAACCTATTTATATGGTATACATTTCTTGGTAAATTCATAAATATTTTTTTCATTTCCTCCCACCATTAATATTCCTGAAGGTTTTGGTACATCATATTACAAGTAGGATGAATAAACAAATGAAGAGTTGTGAACTTAACATAACAATTACTTCTTTAACTAGGAATAACTTGGAACACATATACTTTTTACAAATATTATAGTACCTTCACTATCAAAATTAAACGTAGAAAATATAACCTTCTTGAATGATTCTACTATTTCTTTCCAAACAAGATCTTTCTTCTGAGCCTCCAAAATCTATTTTGACATAGGTGACTATGCTAATATCTGAGCCAAAATAGAATAAGTTTTTTTATAAATAATTTCTTTGAAAAAATGTATTAAACAATAAAAAATTTGATCATGTTTCAAATGTGAAATGTTTAATGATAAATTATCAACTCAACTCAAGGCATTGAAAATCTTGTTTATTGTACCTAGATTATAGTGAATTTAGAAATCATACTCCTTTATGAGTTCCAATCATATTCTATATGTAATTATTATCTCCTTTTCAGTAAATATATTTATAAATCATTTATGGTCAATATATATTTCTTATTTTTATCACATATAAAATATACCTCTAAATTTTCTAAGAAAAACCTATTGTTACAAGATCGTTATCTTTCATAGATTAATTTCACTCATTTAGTTTAAATTAATGTGAATCATGTAAAATTACTCAATAATCTTTCATTTAGACAAAACCAAGTCATTTCAAAGAAGAATGACTACAAATAACACTTTCACTATTTCTTACATGCAAGGATAACAATGGAGCATTAAGAAAATTTTTATTCAAATCCTAAAATCCTTTATTGAATATATTTTTTATATATGAACATAACTAATGTTTTGAAAACATTATTAGTGGGAGAGATAACTAATAAAATATATCAACAAAATATCGATAGTAACCTGTTAATCCAAGAAAACATATAATTTTAGTTAAATTTTTGGGTATTTTCTGTTCTTCCACCACTATAGTTTTTTCATGATCAATATTTATTCCATATATTAAAAAAACATTACCATGAAAGTATTTTTTTGTAGGTAAAATCAAAAATTAAAAAAATTTCCATAAAAAATATTTTCTTATAAAATATTCAAAAAAATTATTACGTGTTTACCAAATTCCTTATAACATTTACAATAAATTAATTTTTTCAATGAAAACCCTTACAAACATATCTAAATAATGACAAAAAATATATTGATAAGATCAATAAATACAATGATTACATTTTTAAATGATAATGGAATAACCAAAAACATGTAATAACCATACCTATTATGGAAAATCATCCTCATAATATCCTCCTCACTAACCGTTTTCATATGATAGATGAACCTGAGATCATGCTTTGGAATATATTGATCTCCCAAGTATTAACACCATTTCATTTTATGGCACAACAACTATCATGGTAGAATGAAAAGTCTTTTCCATTATATTCCAATTAACTTTAGAAAAACACATCCCAAAAAATATCTTTAAAAAACATCCAATCCAAGTCATAGATCTCATCCATTTCCTTATTAATATTAATTATAAACCAACACCAATCGACCTCACCTTCAAAACAACAAGTATAAAGAGTTACATTTTAATGTTCTATACATCGTAAAACATCAAATATATTTTTGATATCATTGATCCATCCATTAGCTTTCATTAGGTCTGAATATACACAGAATTATAGAGGGTTAAATTTCATGAAATTATGAACCATTGACATATTATTTGGTGGAGAATTTAGTCACCCTATTTGAAAGGTTCCATCATTAATATCCTACATTCACTAAGTAACCACTTCCACAAACTACACTATTATAAACATTCTATATTACAAATTTTGATTTTTATTATCCCCATGATTCCTTCCTACTTGAGTTTCCATATTTCTTATGTTGAAATCCATTATAAAAATACATGGATTGGATAAAAATCATAGAAACCATAAAATGATATCTCATGATAATATAAACATATATTAGAGTCTCTAAAATGTGTATTTTAACATTATTATAAACTCTAAATGTATCTAAACCATTCCTATCATACAAATTATAATTCCCAAAGAAATAAACAACCCACAATTACATGGTTTGAAATTAGATGTCATGACCTGTCCCTTGGGGCTCGTTTTATGACTATCCCAAGCCCGCCTTCCATAGGCCAGGTGCTGGCGACTAGCACCGAGAGGCATTTTCCCTAAACCTGGGAAGGTGTTGCCTTTATAACCTGCAAACTCATGTAACCAAGCACACAACAAGATACGAACATAGGCAAGCTGTATATCCAAAATTGTGCTGAAAGTAAAAAAGGGGATATAAATACAATCCCAACAGTAAAGGTACAAGTAAAAAAGAAATGCAATACTACGGAAGAAAGAGAAAAGATAGCTAATGGATCATCCTCTGAGGTTCCTACCTGAAGTTTAGGTACAGATCTTCTCGTCATCACTCCACATATACCATCTCCTCTACGTACTGTCAGGCCATATGGTTCACCTTTAGGTACTGTCCAGTCCTGGTACTCTCAGCCTCAGTCAGCGTTGTCCGTCGTCTGCATCCAGCACAATAAGGTGCAGGCATAGCCTGTGCAGAGATAAGTATAACAATACTCAATAGGGACCCCGAGACCCCCAAGGTCTCACCAAATCCACCTAGGATAAACCATAAAGTATGAAATCAACTGATAACCCTACTTAGGTATATGCCCATTCATATACTAAAGTTATTAAGTAATCCATCTCAATCATGTGGAAAACACAGAGGTACTGACTCAACTCACACCAGGATTTATTCTAGGAGTAGTATCAAGTTACATTCCCAGTCACAACGTCAAACACCTCGGATGTTGGAGAACTCCTCCTCTATCGTGTATAGTGTGTCTGCCGCATCACGCAGAGGCGCTTTCCACTAACCATGGACTGCTGAGGTACTCCTCCTGTCGAGTACCGTGGGTCTGCCGCGTCACCAAGGCGCTCCCCACCATGTGTCGGCCACGTCACCAAGGTGCTCCCCCTCGTGGAATGATGAGGTACTCCTCCTCTTGAGTACCGTGGGTCTATCATGTCCCCAAGGTGCTCCCCACCGTGGGTCTTCCATGTCACCAAGGCGCTCCCCACTAGGCCTGCCAAGTCACTCCGAGTCGAAATGGTCAGCAGTCATCAAGTCTTAGCCAACCACTGGGTTCCCGCACTATGCTCGCTTGTCTCTGGGAGGATCCAATCCACAATCTACTAGTTGATACACCATCTTCCACAAATTCCAACTAAGAAGAATCTAAAAGGTCTTCCATGTCATAGGGGTCTCAATGTAATAGGAAACACGTCAATCAGACACCTGGTCTGTGAGTTATTATCCTTTTAGTCTCGGGGGACCAATTGGATTTGTACTAGATCCAACCTGACTGTTTCCCATCTTAATCCAAAACTCCAGTGGGTTATACTCAAATGGACTATCTCACTCTAAGATTTCTAGCGCCGCTGACAGTTTGAAAAACAGATGTCCAGTGCCAAAGTTATGGCCAGAAGAACATAAATGGTTTGTAGTGGGCCTGGGTCTGGTCTGACCCGGTCAGACTGACCCAGACCGACTTATTGGGTCAGGCATGGCCCGTAGTGCGGCCCAGACCATTGGGTTTAGCCCGACCCACTGGGTCTGGCACGGCAGGCCGCGAGGGGCCACGAATGGTCGTGGGTGGCCGTGAGGGGCCACGAATGGCCGTAAGTGGTCACAGGGCCTCCGAGGGTGTTGTGAGGGTGTGAGGCTATGGGGAGGCTCGCAGGGGACGACGGTACGGCCATGGGGCGGTGGTCTGGCTACGGAGCGGTGGTCCGGTCGCGGGGCGACGGTCCGGCAATGGGCCGGCGGTCCGGCCGCGAGGCGGCGGCGGCGGCGGCCTTGGGGCAGCGCCATTCCATCGTTGCCTTCACAGTGGCCAGTCGCGGTGCTGGCTGCCATTCTCGTGCCCCAACCATGGATGGATGTCGTCCTCTTCCATCGTGAAGAACACCACAAGATTTTCCGAAGGGTCGGGAAATTTTTGTTTGGCTCATACCCTCCATGTTAGGTTGGTTGCATATGGCTCAACAAGAACATTAAAGAAGAACGTCATGCTTTACAATATCCCACAACATTTCAATCCCAAACCGGAAAAGAAACCAAGGTGATAATATGGAAAAAAAATATTCACACACAAATAAACCCCTACCTCGTTCGATTGATGATGTCGATGAGGTTGCAAGGAAGAAGACGAATCGTTATAAAAATATGGACGTCGGTGTCATCAACATTTTCCCCAATTATCGGTTTGTGCATCATTGGAGATCCTTCAATAGAGTTTCGTGAAGAAATCGTCGAAGGAGGGGCATTATTCATTGGCATTCTTCATTGGAGAGTTTTTCTCCCAAAGCTCCTCCTTTCCCAATTCCACCAAAATGAGAGGGTAGCCCCAACATAATATATTATGGGATCTATTATATTTGTTGGCATAAAATTCAAATTGGGTTAATTAATCTCATAGGTTGGCATAATTAAAGTGGTGTGTTGGCTTAATTATTGTGGAGTAGGGTTGGCATAATTAATATTCGAGGAGTTGAAGAGGCTCTCCCACATTTAATGAGGGATTTGAGAGGTTTAGGCCTCAGGTGGTCCCCACCACCATAACCTTTCATGGGAGGTTAGTCTTGGGTGGTCCCCACCACCATAACCTCCCATGGGAGGCTAAGGTCTGGTGGTCCCCACTTATCAACTTCCACATGGAGTTTTTTAACAAATAAAATAAAAATAAAAGCTACATAACTTTATTTTTATTTTATTCATTCACAAAACCCCAAAAACTAACTTCCACCCTCGACCAACTATCATTGAGGCGAATGTATCTTTAAGAGAATATTAGCACTGCGAGTTCAACGGTGCCCTCAAATTTCAATTTATAGCACCAGTTCAAAAGTTATAAAATACTACATGCACGTTTACTGAACATACCCAAAAAAAATTTCAGAAATTCATTCTTGGAACTCTGGGCCTCAGAATCATGTGCTGTCAATTTTCACAGACTCGCAAAATTCCCATTTATTTAAAAAAAATTACATGGAAATTCCGAGTCTCTACATAAGAGATCCACTTTTTTATATTTAAAGGATGATTTTGATTTATATTTTTAGAAAATTAGGTAAAAAAATTAAATAAGGAAATGTATTATTCCATATAATATACATTTTTATGAAAAAAAATTGATAATTATGTTTACATCCCAATTTCATTGAAGATGATTTTTTCTTCATTTAAGATGAGTTAACAAAGTGGAACCCTGAATTTTTTTTCCCCATCCATATATCCTATGATTTTTTAAACATTATATTACTAAAACAAATCTCAATAAGAGATAAAAATAAATGAATCACATTATTCCAATTAAAAAGATGATAACCCATAAAGACGATTACATTTTTTCATAGTAAAAATTTGAGAACATAAAAATAATATATCCAAAGGATAAAATAAATAGTTTCTTAAAAAAAATTAAAACCATTATAATGCATAAGGAAAACATGAAGGCATCATGAGAAAATTGGGAAGTCATGAAAACATTATTTTTAAAAAACCGTTAAACTTTAAACTTTTCTTACCTCATTAAATCAAAATATTTCTATAAAAATCTCTTTTTTGAAAGCATAATATATTTATCCTAGAGAATCATATTCATAATAGGTGTTCATTCATTTTTATCCAATTTCCAAATAACTAAATCCTAGTTAATTCTATAGTAGTAATAAACCCTATTATCTCTCTCATTTTTTCCTTGAAAGACCAAATCATTCTCCATTTCATTGGAGAGCTATATCAGGCTCACCTATCATCTTGAGTTGTATAGGACTCAGTCATCATCATGAGAAATATTATGATCAAGCATAATCATTTATAAACCCAATGTACCACATCACTAATAAAACCTTTTCGAGACTACACTTTTTAATTAAAAAACCTCATTCGAACCCATAAAAAAATCCTTTCCATTTTTAGACAATCATAAAAAGAAATATCATTTTTATTTAAAAACTATTAAAATAAAAAACTTATCATAAGTGTGAGAATGTGATATTTTAGGAACAATCATGTGAACTCATTGATTTTTTATAATATTTAATAACATATATGATGGTAGGAAAATGTAATTAATCTATAAATATTAATAAAATATTCTTTTTTCACTTTTATAGAAAGAGAAAAATAACCCATATAGAAAAACAATGAAAAGATTTATTTTTCTAACCTTTTTAAATAAATTAAAATATAGTGGATAATTATATTTATCATCCTTTTAATTTTAAATAATATCACTCTTGAAACATTTAAAATAATATGGGTATTAATTATCAATATTTTAAAACTTTTAAAAGAACATTTTAAAGGTAAATTCGTTACCTTATGTCTCACCAAGATTTGTATGATCTCTAACCCCTGAATAATAAAATTATATTAGTTTTAAAAAAATTAATAAACTTTTTAAGGTCAATTTATTTATAATTATTATATTTTTTTTTAATTTTTTACTATGTACTTTTTATTTACTAAAATGGTAAAGTTCACATTGGTCCTTTGGAGGATGTTTGGTTTATAACCTAAAAACATCGGTGTATTAACCACGGTAAAAGTGGTTATGTTTCCATTAACTCCATAATCTTAAAAACATTAAAATTATAATGTTTATACATTATGTAAACTTTTAAAACTAACCATTTATGGTTGTCATAAAAATTAACCACATTATTTCATGGAAATGACAATTTGTATTTATGCATGAGCGATGTTTTAATTTTTTTAATAGGTTGAAATGAAATAACATAAAAAATATTTTAATTTTAAAAAATCATAATTACGTTATATATTTTATATCATTTCGTTATTTATATCCCAATTACAATCTTTATAATATTTAAATGAATAAATCACACCACTTAATGGGGGTGGTATTCTACACATAAGCATGAGTAACTTTATCAATTTATAATGAACAAAACGGGTTATATGGTAAGTAATTTATTGTCTTTATAGAATAATAATTATTTCATCATTATAATATATATTAATTTTATCCATAATTTTAACAATCCATATAATTTGGTGATGAGAAGTGAAACACATCTCTTCGTGGAGGTGGTAGTCCACACGTACACACAAGTGATGTTTTCATTTCCCATAGGATAAAAAATGAGATAAAAATGGTTCATTCATAATTATAATTACTTTTCTATATTTAATATACTTATGTAATTATTTTATAATGGTTAAAAAAATATTATGGAGGAAAGAGAAGAAATATACATGAAATAGGTAGTTAAGAGTTATACCTCTTCTTTGGGGATCCTATGTTCTCTTACACATTAAGCCTTCGAGGTTTGGTATTTTGGAGAGACCAGATCCTCAAGTATGTGTAGAGGTATGTTATTGAGAGATTGGGTTTCATATTGAATGATCTAGAGGACTAAAAATATATTATTAAGATGGGATAGTAGGCTCCCTTTTATAAGTGAGGGGAGTGTCACAATTGTAATTATTCAGAGTCATAAATAATATTTAGTCACACTCATGGTCAAGTGTAAATTAAACGATTATTGTTAAATAAAAATTTTAAAATGGTTGAAATAATCCTATAAAATTATAATTAATAGAAAATTTTATGGCCTTATCGCTTATTTTTTACCCTAATTAACCTCTTATATCCTTTTACTATGGTGACACATTTTTACCATGGTTACAATTCATGATGATAAAAAAATAAATATAACTCATTACTAAAATTTAACCTCCTTATTCCAAATATGGAATCCATTTTTAATTATTATTTTTTTATAACTATTATAAATGATTTTTAATATATGTGGTTAAAACACCATGGAAAATAATTTTATAGAAAATTATGTTCTAAGTATAATAATGAACTTATACCAAAATAAAATATAATAATTATTTATATTAAATTATTTAGATTATTTTTATTCAAATGGAAATTATGATAATGTAAAACCCCATACAAAATATAATGATACTTTAAATTACATAATTTTAATAAAAATAAAAAAAAATTTGAAAAAAATTATCATTTTTCATTATTCACTCAAAAATAAATCTTTTTTCAAAAAGTAAAAAATTTCACCCTGATCTATATTAGATTTGTTCACTCAAAAAAAATTCTATTTAATGAAATTAAAATTCTAAAATAAATAAGGTTTAGTTTTAAATAGAACCATATGAAACATGGAAAACAATTTAGTTAAATAAAATAGATCATTTTTTTATTGGCGAAAATTATAAAGTAAATTGTAATGAAATGATGAATATGAATGCATACAATGAATAATTTTCAATAATAATATTTATTTATATCTAATATTACTTGGGTTATCATATTCCAACTCCGATTTGTTCTCGTGGAAGGATGTTGAAGTATGTTACCTTCATAAAAATGAAACAAAGAAGGTGTGGGTGTTCTTTCTCAAGTATAATTCCAAGGTATTTAGAAACACCATATAATAGAGAAAAATAGTGAAAATAGAATAAATTAAATTTGATGTTCTTTAGGTGAGACAATTGTGGGGAGTATTAATGTATATAGTTTTATAGATTCTACTAATAGAGGAGAATATGTTACATATTAGGAACTATTGAATAAAAATTGGAGGTACAGAGGGGATGAATTATATGTTAGTATAGAATATGAAAATAATTATAATTCATGTCGTGTTATCTAAGTTTTTTTGGGTGGAAGCAGTGATATTTTCAACCTACATGGTTATCAAGAGTTCTTATTCTCTATTAGGGGAAAAACATCTAGAATCCTACTATTCTAGAGGGATGATTGATATAACCCATATCAAAGTTTTTGTTTCATCTAATTATATCTAAAGTGATGCAAAAAATAAAGGAAATATTGAGGTAAATTTCTGACCATGTAAATTAATGGGATATGGAAATGAAGAGTAATATGGGATAACCACTATTGGAAGTTTATTAGAATTAAAATTTTATTCTTCAGTGAAGAGATAATATATAATAATAACAACCAAGTGTGGATTAGTAATGATATAAAAGTATAATTAATGGATGTGAATCAATTTAATAGATTAATGATTGTTATAGATGTTTGGAAAAACACTGGGAATACATATGTTCTAGAAACACTAGACAATCCATTGGATGTTCCAAATGGAGGTCAAGTTATGATTGTGTATATAAGGACAAAAGTATTAGAGAGCTCAAGAACAATAAAATATTAGAGAAAATGTCTAGAATTTTATTTTTTTATGAAATAGTTTGAAAAGTATCCGAAAAATATATAGAGTTGCAGATATCTTCCAAAGTTATACCCCAAGTATTGTTATATGAAATTATATTGCACTATTTTGCTTCTCATGGATTATAGGGAACCCAAGATCCTATATAACACTTCACAAATAAAAGACTAAAATTTGTCATAGTTATCCATGAAGGATTAGATTGATTACTTGTTTTTTACTAACACATGGGAGATAAAAAAGGCCAGTTGGGAAGAAAGAAAGTTAAAATAAATGTACTTATCAAATGAAGGATTATGTTGAAAGTAAAAAATTGGTATAATGAAAGTCTTGTCTTGAAGGGGTTTCAATAAATAATGGGAGTGTATTTATCAAATAATGATTCTTCAGTAGTTAAATAGATGAAAATTTTAATCTCTCTCATCATGATTGAAATGAAAAATAATTCACCTAAAGAAGTTGTATGTGAAGTCAAATTTTCATTTTGGGGACTTAGATGGTGGAATTTATATAGAGTAGGTGTAAGTTTTTTTGGGTAAGTGAAACTTAAATATGAAGTGTATAATGAATCAGAGCCTTTATATTTTGAATCAAGAACCAAGGCCGCATAACCATAATTTCAATGCCATTATGGATGAATATAAGTTCATCCCAAGCAATCAAAATAATTTATATTAATGAAAGGTGTGTGATGATAGGGGATTAATCATCTTATATCTCTATATTTATGAAATGATTATTGTCGAACAGATAGTGAAAATCAGTAATTAGGGGAAAAATATTTCTTTTGGATGTTTTAGTATTTTGTATATTGATCTAGCTAAATGGAAATTAAGTATATACATTATTAGATACTTATGTTTTGAAAATATTTTATTGAATTAATATAGATAAATAAATAAGTTGGTGAAGTACTTTTGATTAGGTAATGAGAAGCTAGTGACCACTCCCATGGATAGAAATTTCAAGTTGATAATGGTTAAGGAACCATAAATGAAAGATCATATAGATTATATAGAAATGATTAATAATGAATCAAAAAGAAAAATATTTATATATTTCATTGTTTATATATGAAAATAATTATGAAAGAAGTGGGAGTTTTCAGTAGATTCAAAAAAATAGTAGAAGATAGTATTGGGAAGTGGTGAAGTGGGTCCTTCGGTACAAGAAATATTCTAGAAGTTTTTATCCCTAATTTATACTAATACACTTTTGTAAGGGTTTACAGACATAGACATTTTGGGGATATATAAACCCAGATGATAACCAGGGGATATTTGTTTTCTTTTGAAGTGATACTCGTATTCTATATGTAAAATCGTTATTTGATAGTTCAACTTTAAATAATGAAAGTAGAATATGTTACAGTAATGAAATATGGGAAAGCGTTGATCAAGATTATGTGTTTTTTAAGGTCTCAAAATAATTTATTATTTTTGTACATTTTAATGTGATTCCTATATTGAAATCCACTTGGATATTAATTAAATGTTACATTCTAGGAAGAACCATATTTAGAAGAAGTATCAATTTATTCATATGTTTCTTGATAATTTAGTGATGGATCTATGCAAGATAGAGATAACTATGAATCCAATGGATTTTATAACAAACGTTGTAGTAAATGATGTTATGAGGTGATATTTTTCCTTTGTGAGGATAGGATAATTGGAAGAAAATTGAGGGAAACATGCAGTTATAAAGAAAATTTAAGGAACAAAGGAATTTTTTTATATACTAGTAGAGGAATCAGGGGTTAATCCTAATAAGTGATTCAAAAATGTGATATTTCTAGGATTGACTATGGACACTAGTTTTTTTCCTAGTTAGTATATATTTTATAAGTATAATTTCTATAAGTCTACATTTTTATGACAGATGGAGATAGATGAGGGATAATAATAAAATTTAGAAATCTAGAAGATTGTGGACCAGTAGGTTTCATTTTGGGGATTTGAATCAGAAGCTTCAGAGAATCATTCTGAAGGTATTTTGCGTAGACATAAAGGAATTATGTATGTTTTTTCCTAAAGTATAAAATAGATCTACCTTATGGTTTTTTTTGGAAAAAGTAATATGTAGGATCTTTATAAAATTATATAATGACTAGTTTATGAGAGTTTTTAGAAGTAGAAAAAGGTGTATCAGAAGATGTAGTTGAGGTTCTAGGAGTCTTTGACCAAATGGAGGGATATCTATGAAGATAATTTATGTTTGGACTTCATCCTATAAATATCAAAAGGTGTTAGAAACCAGTTTCAAATTCTAAACTCAACTAATTATGTTGGGTTAAATCGCTCATAATGGTGATAGGATAAGCTAAAACATTATAAGCATATTTCAATTCCAGAATAATAGTACTGTAGATTTATTCCCATGGATTTTGAATCATGTTTAAACCACACAAAAATTGGTTTGTTCTTTATATTTAATTTATTTTAATAATTATATTATGGATACGTTTATTGTTTCATTTGAGAGGTGTCTATTTCAGTGTGGTGACTTTTGTGTGGACTATCTTCTATGTTTCAGTGCATTGACTTCGCATGACAATTTCATTTTTCCCACAGGTATGATCTATTGCATAACTTATGGGATTATAAAGCTATATGTGAACCCAAATGGTTTTATATTATTTACTGATATAGAGAATACTTTCATTACTAAACTTTGTATGATTATCAAGTTTATGAACCTGAACCAGAACACTATCATAGAATCTTTGTCTAATGTTATCATTCATAGACACCAAAAAGAATATTTCAAATATAGTATAAATCTATTATGTATTCTTGGCTATTAATGTTACAAAGTATTACATACTTTATCTAATAATAAAATTAAAGAAATAATAAAACTAGATACATTCGAATACTATAAAAATCCAGAAATCCAATAATGTGATTCCTATAGTGAAATACACTTGGCTATTAATTTAATGTTTCATTATAGGAAGAAGAAAATTTAGAAGAAGTATCAATCCATCGATAATTTTTTGTAGAATTTAGTTATGGATCTATGGAAGATGGAGATAACTATGAATCCAATGGATTTTCTAACAAAGGTTGTAGTCCATGATGTTCTAAGGTGATATTGTTCCATAGTTAGGATATGATAATTGGATGAAAAGTAAGGTGAACAAGTAGTTATAAAGAAAATTTAAGGAACAAAAGGATTTTTGTATATACTAGTAGAGAAATAAGTGGTTAATCCTAATAAGTTATTCCCAAATGTGATATTTCTAAGATTGACTATGGAAACCATTTGTTTCCTTATTAGTATATATTTTATAAGGATTATTTATATAAGTCTAATTTTGTATGACATATGGAGATAGAAGAGGGATAAAAATAACATTTAAAAATATGGAAGATTGTAGACTAGTGGGTTTCAATTAGGGGATTTGAATCACAAGCTTCGCATAATCATCTTGAAGGTATATTGTGTGGACATAAATAAATTTTGTATGTTTCTTCCTAAATGATAAAATAATTTTACCTTATGGATTTTTTGGAAAAAGTAATATGTATTATCTTTATAGTATTATATAAGTACTAGTTTTTGAGAGATTTTAGAAGTAGGAAAATGGGTATCAGAAGATGAAGTTGACGTGGTGGGAGTCTTTGACCAAATAGAGGGATATCGATGAATATCAGGTATGTGTGGACTTCATCCTATAAAGATCAGAAGGTGGTGGAAACCAGTTTCACATTCTAAACTCAACTAATTATGTTGGGTTAAATCGTACATGATGGTAATAGGCTAAGATAAAATATTATATAAATATTTTGATTCCAGAATAAAAGTATTGTAGCTTTACTCCCATAGATTGGTAATCATGTTTAAACCACAAAAAACTTGGGTTGTTCTTTATATTTAATTTGTTTTAATAATTATAATATGGATATATTGATTGGTTCATTAGAGAGGTGTCTATTTTAGTGTGGTGACATTGGAGTGGACTATATTCTATGTTTCAGTGCATTGAATTTGCAAGACCATTTCATTTTTTTCCACCAGGTATGATCTATTGCATAAATTATGGGATTATAAAGTTATATGTGAACCCAAATGGTTTTATATTATTTAATGATATAGAATATAATTTCATTACTAAACTCTTTATGATTATCAAAGTTATGAACCTGAACTAGAACATTGTCACAGATTCTTTGTTTAATGTTATCATTCATAGACACCGAAAAGAATATTTCAAATATAGTATAAATATGGTATGTATTCTTGGTTATTAATGTTCTAAAATATTACATACTTCATCAAACAATAAAATTTAATTAATAATAAAACAAGATACTTTCAAATACTATAAAAAATCCTGAAATCAAAAAAATTTCATGTCATCAAAATCATCTCCAACTTCCACTATAACTAAGTGAAGGAAACAAGAGATATAAAAACCTAATGGACATTTTAATATTTCATTTAACATGAATATTTGGTGTTTTGTAACTGGATGATGTTTTTCGTGAATATTGGTACTAGATAATAGAGCTACCTTTATAGGGTTGGATTAGATAGGGTACTTGTAAAGAACTAGAATTTCTATGTATATTGTTTTTGAATAAATATAAATTTTATGTGTCCATGAAAATTGACTGCTCGTGATTTCGAGGCCCTAAGTGCTTGGAATGAATTTCTGAACTTTATTTCGGGTATGTTTAGTAAACGTGCGAGCGTGATTTTCTATCTTTTGAACCAGTGCTCAGAATTTAAATCTGAGGGCAGTATTGAACTCGCAGCACTGTTATTCACTTAAGAAGACTTTTACCTTGACGGCAGTTGGTCGTGGGTGAAAGTTAGTTTTTGGGTTTTTTGTAAAAGAATAAAATAAAATAAAATAGTGTAACTTTTTTTTATTTTTCTTTGGAACTCCCTTGTGGATTTTGAGAGGTGGGAACCACCGGAACTAAAACCTCTTAACATAGGTTATAGTGGTGGGGACCACCCAAGCCTAACCTCCCATGTGAGTTATGGTGGTGGGGACCACCCGAGACTTAAACTCCCCTCTTAATGGGGAGAAACATCTTGAGCTTCCCCACTAAATTATGCCAACTCTCCCCTTTAATTAATTAATCCAACCCATCAATTAATTAATTAAGCTATTTTGAAATTATACCAACAAACATAATAGATATCTTGTTCTATAATGTGGGCTATATTTCAATTTAGTGTAATTGGGGGGAGAGAATAACTATTGGGAGAAATCTCTCCAATGGAGAACACCAATGAAGAACACTGACATCGACTTTGACTTCTTCCATGGGACATTCATTGATGAGGAACATCTTCAGCATCAATGAACTGATGATTGAGGAAACGCTGATGTCACCGACGTCTATCTATTCCCAACGATGTAATCTCTTTCCCCGCGAACAATTTTCAACAAATCAAACGAACGAGGTAGGGGTTGTTATTGAATTCATGAAATTCCATGTTCTTTAAAAGCATGGAAAACATGGATCAACCTAAATGAGTTGATACATGATTCATATGAAATTATAATATTTGACGATTCTTGATTCTTGTTCTGGTTGAGTAGCTTGCTACCGCTCTAACGTGGAGGGTGCGGGCCACAAAACATGGCCCAAACCCTCTGTAATTCTTCTTGAATGGTGTATCCTTTGTGATGAAAGAAGGAAACTTTGATGACGGTGACCGGAGCCAGCGGTTGGCACCGGTAGAACTTGAGAACCGCTGATGAAGGCACGACGCCCCACCGCCCTGCGGCTTCTACGCCCCACAGCGCTCCACTGTCCGTGGCCATCGCTGCCCCACGACCTCTCCATGCCACCCCCGGCCCCGCCGCACCACCCCGGCCATGTTGCCCTGCAGCACCCGCGGCCTCTGCCATCCCGGCCAAGCCACCCCATGGCCTCACACCCTGCCTGCACCCCCTCGGCTGAGCCTCCTCGTGGCCTCGTGCCCTCGCAGAACCCCCCACGGTCAGG
This sequence comes from Viscum album, assembly GCA_963277665.1. NCBI lineage: Eukaryota > Viridiplantae > Streptophyta > Magnoliopsida > Santalales > Viscaceae > Viscum > Viscum album. The sequence goes on from OY728166.1 coordinate 1,136,759,831, forward strand.
TCGCCCCGAACCCTCGTGGTACCTTCACGGACGAGCCACCCTGCGCCCTTGCATCACCCCCCATCCCCCCCCCCACCCCGCGGCTGAGCTGCCCCACGCCCTCATAGAACCCTCACAGCCTCGTGACCACCCACAACCCTCCGCGGCCCTCTACGACCTCATGACCACCCACAGCCCTCCACGGCCCGTCTCATCTTGTCGGGCCGGACACAGCATGTTGGTCCGGGTCGACCCGAACCGGGTCTCCTTGGTCGGGTCGGCCCGACCGAGTCGGACCGGACCCAGATAAGATATGAACCTATACTTTACTTGGGCCAAAACTTTGCACTAGGCGTCCTTTTGATGAACTGTCATTGGAACTAGAAACCTTGGAGTGAGACGGTCCTTTTGGTACACCCCATATAAAATTTGGATAAAGATGGGTTGCGACTGGGTTGGATCAAGCACAAATCCAACCGGGCCCTCGGGACTAAAAGGAAAATAACTCACAAATTGGGAATCTGATTGACGCACCGTCTATTGCGTTGCGACCCCTATGACGTGACGGTCCTTTGAGATACATCTTCATGGGACATCAGAACAGTTGGAGTATCAACCAATCACTTGGGGAGTGGACTCTCTCGGAGAAGAGCAAGCCTAGTGTGGGAACCCAGTTGTTGGTTGTGACGAGAAGAGTGACTAGTGATCCTATGTGGGTCAGATCCTAGGGATCCTATGTGGGTCATCTCCAAGAAATCTCGTGTGGGTCAACACCTAGAAATCCAGTGTGGGTGAGCTCCTCGAGATCATGTGTGGGTCATCTCCTAGCGATTTTGTGTGGGTCAGCTCCTAGCGATCCTGTGTGGGTCAGCTCTTAGTGATCCTTTGTGGGTCAACTCCTAGAGATTCTATGTCGGTCAGCAGCAGAGCCTCTTAATGGAATAAGATAATTCAATATTTATAAATAATCATCTCCACTACCATACATAAGTTATACCTGGTGTGAGATGAGTCTGTACCTTGTGGTAATTTCCTTCATGGTAGTACATTGGGGGTATTATTTTGTGAGGCGTACCTGTGTGGTACTTCCCTTCATGATTTTCATGCCTTTGTGGAATAGTTTAGCTTTGGGATTTGATTTGGACTCTATGTTTACCATATGATTGAGATGGGTTTACTTGATAACGTAGGTATATGTATGGGTATATACCTAAGTAGGGTTGTTAGTTGATTTCATGTTGTGTGGTTATCCATGGTGGATTTTATGTGACCTTGAGGGTCTCAAGGTCTTTACTGAGTATCGTTATACTCACCCCTGCACGGGCTCTACCCACACCTTGTTGTGTTGGATGCAGACGAGGGACAATGCTGATTGAGGTTGAGAGTAGTAGGACTGGACGGTGCTTGGAGGTGGACCATACAACATCTCAGTACACAGAGGAGACGGGTGTATGTGAAGTGATGAGGAGGATATTTGTACCTACCCTTTAGGTACGAACCCAAAGGATGACCCAGTGGCTACCTTTCTTTTTCTTCAGTTGTATTGTATTTGTGTTGTACTTTTACTATTACTGTTGGGCTTGTATTTCATCCCATTTTTACTTTCTACACTCTTCTTGCTATACAGTTGACTTGCGTTTGTATATTGTTTTGTGCTTCGTTGCGTGTGTTTACTGGTTATAAAGGAAATTCCTTACCTATTTTAGGGAATATGCCTTTGGTGCTAGTTGTCAGCCCCTAGCCTATGGAAGGAGGACTTGGGGTTAGTCCCGGCACGGGCCTTAGGGGACGGGTCGTGAAAAATTGGTATGAGAGGAGTCGGTTCTACCGTAGAACATAGGAATTTGATCATTATAACAGAAATAGTGTTAAGTGTAGTGAGTTTGGTTATCAGTTTAGGGAATCTAGTGTTGGTGCGGTGGCCTACGTATCCATACACCAGGACCCTGACTTCTGATTTCTGACTCAGTTCAAAAAAAACACTGATTTCGTGTGTGTTTTCAAGAGATTTCTTTATGATCTCTTGAGTTATCTCACTAGGTATAACTTATTGACCATGACACACATATTTATTTTTAGTATGCCTCAACGAAGACATCCATCTAGGGTTCCTAGAGTGGTACGCACTGATATCCCACCGAGCGATGATGCCTCGATGTTGGGCCATTATTCAGTAGAGGCACCAGCGGTATCATTACCCATTGGGATACCGATGCCACCATCCCCAGTAATAGATGGTGCACGCTGCTTGAGCGCGTTGCACGAGTTCCAGTGCTAGAGGCCACCAGTGTTCATGGGAGAGACAGAACTACAGGCGGCTGAGGATGGGCTGGAGGTTGTGGTGAGAGTCTTCTGAGAGGTAGGGACACCAACTGATGTCATGGTGATCCTTATCACCAGCCTTCTATAGGTAGCATCAGGAAGATGGTGGAGCTTCATGTTCCAAGTTCACAACGAGGTGAAGCTTCTCTGGGAAAACATTTAGAGCTTGTTTCAGATAGAGTTTTCCCAGAAACTCTCCGTGCAATGTGCATAAAGGAGTTACTTCATCTGCAGCAGGACAACATAATTGTAGCTCAGTACACATTGAGGTTCACTGACCTCTCACGATACTCCACAGATATGGTGCGGGGACCATTCTTTAGGGCCCAGATCTTCGAGTAAGGACTCAGAAGGGAGATTAGGGATTTGATGATCTCACTCAGCATCCCAACACATGCAGGTGTGTTAAAGAGAGCCCTCTTAGTGGAGAGTTTCTTTGATGAGCAGTCACCAGTAGTAAGACCCACCACTAGTTGTCACAGAGAGGATTATTCTGTAGCCAGTAGAAGACAGATGTCATGGAGGCTCAAGAGGAACAGACCTACAGGTGGACGACAGCATGTTTCAGGATCGGTTGTGCAGGGCACCCGAGGCAGATCCAGTCATACCAGGAGTGGGCAGTGTTACGGATGTGAAGGGCAGGGTCACATGGCTTGTGAATGTCTGACCCACCATATAGATGATCAGCAGATGGTCGAGGGACCGCCCAGGCAGAGAAAGAGGTTTGACTGAGGAGTTCCACAGGGAGCAGGCGGACGTGGTAGAGGAGTTGGTCGTGCAGCTGGCGGTGGGCAATTATTGGAGATGTTACAGCCACCACCACCAGGAGTTCCACCCCGACCGCAGGGAGCAGGTGGACAATGCTGAGCTTAGCTCCAGGCAGCTAAGACCTATGATCACGACACTCTGCAGATGATACGAGGTACGATCTGTGTCTACTCCACCTTAGCTAAAGTACTTATAGACACAGGTCCCATTCATTATTTTATTTACACTACCCTCATTCGGATCTCGGAGATTATGATTGATCCATTGGATCGATCCTTATGGCTATAGACTCCTACGGGAGCAGATTCGATGATGACACATTGGTGGCGGCAATCTGAGCTTACTCTAGGAGGCGAGAGCTTCAGCTGGGATCTCTTAGTAGTAACATCGAGGCCTTACGATGTCATCTTGGGTATGGACTAGTTATCTAAAGTCCAAGCTCATATTGACTGTATTAGGCGCAAAGTGCGATTTTTCTGCACGGATTGGATCAAGTTAACCTCCACCGACAAGAAGGGATCCTTTTTACCAGAGGAAAGACTTACCCAGAGGAGGTTGTAGCCGATAACTCATCAGTTGGCTAGCCTTACCCTCGGAGCAGTTGATGTGGAGAGTCTAAGCTATCCTGTAGTGGTGGACCAGTATGCGGATGTCTTCCCTGATGATATTTCGGGTCTACCTCCTCATAGAGAGGTGGACTTTTACATTGACTTGTACCACGAGATGACACTGATATCTACACCAGCATATTGGATGGCTCCTGTGAAGATTCATGGGCTGCGGGTAGAGTTAGAGGACTTGTAGGGGAATGGATTGATTTGGCCCAGTGTATCTCCTTGGGAAGCCTTGATTTTATTTGCCGAGAAGGCAGACAAGAGCTTGAGGATTTTTTTTACTATAGGTGCCTGAACCATGTGAATGTGAAGAATAAGTACCCACTCCTGAGAATTGACGACCTCTTTGATCAGCTGAATGGAGCATAGTGGTTCGCGAAGATAGATCTCAGATCAGGCTATCACCAACTCAGAGTACGAGATGAGTATGTGCACAAGACAACTTTTAGATGTTGGTACGACCACTAAGAGTTCTTGGTTATGCCTTTCAGTGTGACCAATGCTCCAGTAGTGTTCATGGCACTTATGAACATGATATTTCAGCCATACCATGATCACTTTGTAGTAGTCTTCCACAACGACATTCTGATCTACTCGACTACTAAGGAGGAGCATGCTTATCATTTTCTAGTAGTACTGGACACACTCTGAGAGCACCAGATTTATGGTAAGATCTCTAAGTGCTAGTTCTAGATCTTATAGGTTCACTTTTTGGGAAATGTCATATCAGAGGTTGGAGTTGCAGTGGATCCAACAAATATTGAGGCGGTACTTTCATGGGAGCCACCCAGGAGTGTGACGGAGGTACAGAGTTACCTGGGTTTCGTCGGATACTACCAGAAATTTGTGCAAGATTTCTATAGAGTTTCAAAACCACTATCAACATTGATGAAGAAGGGAAAAACATTTGTGTGGTTGGATAAATGCTTATAGAGTTTTCAGGAGCTGAGGCAGAGACTGACTAGTACCCCCATCTTGAGGCTTCTAAAGGAGGGCGTAGGGTATGCAGTCTACTGTGACGCATCAGGAACTATACTCGGATGTGTCCTGATGTAAGAGAAAGTAGTGATCACATATGGTTCTTAACAACTGAGACAACATGAGCAGAACTATTCTACCCATGACCTGGAGTTAGTAGCAGTGGTCTTTGCCTAGAAGATGTGGCAACACTATCTGATGGGAAAATGTTTTATAATATACTCTGATCAAAAGAGTTTCAGGTATATCTTCTCTCTGAAGGATCTGAACCTGAGACAGTGATGTTGGCTTGAGTTACTTGAGGAATATGACTTCAAGATAGTCTATACTCCGGGGAAGGGGAAGGTTGTAACAGATGAACTCCATAGAAGATCTAGTATACAGCTGCTAGGTGAGGTGACAAAGCAGCTGACTGCTTTGCAGGTATCCTTTGTGGATCGAGATGGATCATCTTTTCTTTAGTCTCTTACAGTCCCCCCCCCCCACTTTTTCATCGAGTCAGCGAGGCGCAGCATGGGGATGCTAACTGTAAGGCTCAACGTGCTCAGATATCAACAAGGCAGGTACCTGATGGATTTTCTAAAGGTGGGGAGCACATCATCCTCTTCAGAGGACATACCATGGTACAAGTGTCAATTCAGGAGGATGTTTTAAAGGATATCCACGCATCCCCTCTAGCGGTACATCTAAGAGTGGAGAAGATGTACCAGGATCTCCAACGATAGCACTGGTGGCCGAGAATGAAGAAATCAGTAGAAAAGTTTGTCTCTCGGTGCCTCACTTGTCAGCAAGTGAAGGTGGAGCATCCAGTACCAGCAGGCATGGTTCATCCTTTAGAGGTCCCAAAGTGGAAGTGGGAGGGGATATCCATGGACTTTTTGGATGGACTTCCATGTACATCTAGGGGACATGACTCGATTTGGGTGATTGCCGACCAACTCACCAAGTCGATCCACTTCCTACCGATCAGAGAGAAGGGTTCAGTATAGATCTTGGGATGCCTCTATGAGCAAGAGATTTTTCGGTTAAATGGAGTATCCTCAATGATTGTCTCCAATCGTGATGCACATTTTACTTCCTGGATATGGAATGGGTTGCAAGAGGCTTTTAGGATGCAGTTTTGTTTGAGCACCACCTTCAATCCCCATATGGATGGCCAGATAGAGCAGACCATTCAGACCATCAAGGACATGATGAATGCTTGTTTCCTTCACTTCGATCGCAACTGGGATGATCACTTTACTTTGGTGGAGTTTTCATATGACAAAAACTATCAATCCACCATTTGGATGGAACCTTTTGAGGCATTGTACATGCAACCTTGCAGATCACCTTTGTGCTGGACTGACCCAGGGCAGTCATCACTCGTGGGACCATAGATGGTACAGAATACCACAGATAAGGTGTAGATCATCTAGAAGCGGATGCAGACTGCACAGAGCAGGCATAAGTCTTATGTCTATAGGAGATAGAGACCTCTAGAGTTCGAGGATGGTGACCATGTCTTTCTACGGGTCTCACCTCGACGAGGATTGTGGAGTTTTGGCCGAGGCGGAAAGTTATCACCGACGTTCATCGGACCTTTTCAGGTCCTCAGTAGAGTTCCCAAGGTGGCGTACCACTTAGCTCTTCCACATCAGTTCCACCAGGTGCACGACGTTTTCCACGTATCCCAGTTGAGGAGATATGTGCACGACCCTTCTAACATCATCGACCAGAGCTAGCTGGATATCGACGATAGAAAGACTTCCACAGAGGTTCCAATTGATATTGAGGATCGACATGAGTGGGTCCTTCGTGGGTGGTCGATACCACTGGTGTGCATTCGTTGGCAGCATGGGAACCTCCAAGAGAGCACATGGGAGCAGGAGGCTCAGATTTGTGCTCAGTACCCCCACTTGTTTACATAGTTCTAAGTTGTGGCTTACGGGGATGTAAATACTTAAGGTGGGGAGAATATAAAGACCCATAATTTCCTAGTAATTTTTTTAAATAAATTGGAATTTTACGAGTCCGTGAAAATTGACAGCATGTGATTCCAAGTCCCAAAGTGTCCTAAATGAATTTCTAAACATCATTTAGGGTGAATTCAGCAAACGTGCGAGTGGGATTTTATAAATTTTTTACCAGTGCTCAGAATTGAAATCTGAGGGCACCATTGAACTCGCAACACTGATATTCACTTAAGAAGACCTTCACCTCGATGGAAGTTGGTCAAGGGTGAAAGTTATTTTTTGGGTTTTTTGTGAAATAATAAAATAAAATAAAATTGTGTAACTTTTGATTTTATTTTTCTTTGGAACTCCAATGTAGATGTTGAGAGGTGAGTGCCACCTGAACTAAAACCTCTCAACATAGGTTATGGTGGTGGGGACTACCCAAGCCTAACCTTGCATGTGGGTTGTGGTGGTGGGGACCACCTGAGACTTAAACCACCTTACACTCCCCTCTTAATGGGGAGAAAACTCTTGAGATTTCCCACTTAATTATTCTAACTCTCCCTTTTAATTAATTAAGCCACATCAATTAATTTATTAAGCTATTTTGAAATTACGGCACCAGACATAATAGATATCTTGTTCTATTATTTGGGATACCTTTCAATTTGGTGGAATTGGGGGAGAGAAGAACTATTAGGAGAAAGATCTCCAATGGAGAATGTCAATGAAGAATGCTGACTTTGACTATGACTTCTTACATGGGACATTTGGTGATGATGAACGTCTTCAGCATCAACGAACTGATTATCGAGAAAACGCTAACGTCACCGATGTCCATCTATTCCCAACAACATCGTCTCTTTCCCTACGGACAATTTTCAAAAAATCAAATGAATGAGGTAGGGGTTTTTATTGAATTCATGAAATTCCTCATTCTAGAAAAGCATGGTGAATACGGATCAAGCTAAATGAGTTGATCCTTGATTCGTATGAAATTGTAATGTTTGACGATTTTTTATTCTTGTTCTAGTTGAGCCGCTTGCTACCACTCTAACACAAAGGGTGTGGGACAAACAAACATGGCATGAACCCTCCACAATTCTTCTTGAATGGAGTATCCTTAAGGATGAAATAAGGAGACTTTGGTGACGATGACCGGTGCTGACAGTTGGCACCGGTGGAACACGAGAACCACCGATGAAGGCGCGGTGCCCCGCCGCCCTATGGCCTCCGCACCCCACGACACTCTGCCATTCGTGTCCATCACTACCCCACGGCCTTTCCGTGTCGCCCCGTGACCCCGCCGCGCCACCCCGACCAAGCCCCCATGAGGCATCAGTGACCTCCGCCCTCCCGGTCGAGCCACCTCGGTCGCGACGCCCCGCGGGCTCCGCAATCCAGGCCAAGCCACCCCTGCCGAGCCGCCACGCGGCCTCGCGCCCTAGCGGTACCCCCATGGCAGATCTACCCCATGGCCTTGCACCCTCATGCCCACTAGGTACCCCTCGCGGCCGATCCACCCCGTGCCCTCGCGGAACCCCCACAGACAAGCCGTCCAACGCCCTCACAGCACCCCCCACGGCCGTGCTGGCCCGTGCCCTCGTGGCACCCCTGCGGCCTCATGGAAACCAAAGGGCGTCTGCGACCCCCCATGGCCTTGTGGCCCCATGCGACCCTCCACAACCCCTCACGGCCCTCACGACCTACTAGGTCAGTTCGACCGAGTCGGACCGGACCGGGACCAGATACGACCCGATACTTTACTTGGTCCATAACTTTGGCACCAGGCGTCCAATTGATGAACTGTTAGCGGCACTGGAAATCTTGGAGTAATACGGTCCCTTTGGTATACCCCAATAAATATTTGGATAAATATGGGGTATAGTCGGGTTGGATCAGACATGAATCCAACCGGGACCTCAAGACTAAAATGCTACTAACACACAGACCGAGGGTCTGATTGATGTTCTGTCTGTTGTGTTGAGAACCCTATGATGTGGCGGTCATTTGAGATACTTATTCGTGGGACATCGTGGAAATTGGAGTATTGACCAGTGGCATGGGGAGAAGACTCTCCCGGGGATGAGCAAGCATAGTGCGACAACCCAGTAACTAGATATATTGAGAAGAGTGCCAAGTGATACTGTGTGGGTCGGCTCCTAGAGATCCTATGTGGGTCAGCTCCAAGGGATCCTGTGTGGGTCAACTACTAGCGATCCTGTGTGGGTCAGATCCTAGAAATCCTATGTGGGTCAGCTCTTATGGATCCTGTGTTGGTCAGCTCCCAATGATCCTGTGTGGGTAATCTTATAGAGATCCTGTGTGGGTCAGCTCCTAGAAAACCTATGTGGGATGGCTCCTAGAGATTCTGTGTAGGTCAGCAGCAGAGCCTCTTAACGGAGTAAGATGATTCATTAATTTTAACAAATCATCTCTACTATAGTACATAAGTCATACATGGTGTGATCTGAGTCTGTACCTTGTGGTACTTTCCTTCGTGGTAATACCTTGGTGGTATTCTTCTATGACGCGTACTCGTGTGGTACTTTCCTTCGTGATTTTCCTTCCCTTGTGGAAAAGTTTAGCTTTGGGATTTGAGTTGGACTCTGTGTTTACCACATGATTGAGATGGGTTTACTTGATAACTTTTGTATATGTATGCGCATATACCTAAGTAGGGTTTCTAGTTGATTTCATATTGTGCGGTTATTCATGGTGGATTTTGTGAGACCTCAAGGATATCGAGGTCCCTACTGAGTATCGTTATACTCACCCCTACATGGGAAATGCTTGCACCTCATTGTGTTTGATGTAGATGATGGACTATGCTGATCAAGGCTGAGAGTACCAGGACTGGACGATGCTCGGAGGTGGACCATACGACTTGTCGGTACGTAGAGGAGATGAGTGGACGTGGAGTGTCGAGGAGGCGATCTGTATGTACCCTTCAGGTAGGAACCCAGAGGATGACCCAATAGCTGCCTTTATTTTTCTTCATTTGTATTATATTATAGTTGTACTTTTACTATTACTATTGGGCTTGTATTCCATCCCCTTTTTTACTTTCAACACTCTTTTTTCTATACAGTTGAATTGTGTTCGTATCTTACTGTGTGTTTGGTTGCGTGTGTTTACAGGTTATAAAGGCAATGCCTTCCCAGTTTTAGGGAATACGCCTTTGGTGCTAGTCGTTGTCCCATATCCTATGGAAGGTGGGCTTGGGGTTAGTCACCGCACATGCCTCTTGGGACGGGTCGTGGCAGTACTCGATTAGAAAGTCAACACCCATGTGTTTGACTGTAATATTTTTTAACAAACAGAAGGTAGGAGTGAATGGTTGGTCATCAATCGAGATTGTTGGGTGAGGGGAATTGACCCAAATGGGGACAGATCAATAATAGGGAGGTGAACATATAAAAATGTGTAGGGGACTAGATCAAAATTTGGAGGTAAAAGATCAGCATAGGGAGAAATTAGAATGGGTATGGGTATATGGTGAGATCAGAACAATGAGGAAGCTTATGGAGAGGAGAGGCGAGGGATTGAGAAGGTGATTCGGGAAGATCCCGATAGATAGATGGTGAGATGGGACGGGAGAGATGGCTTGATATAAAACAAAAAAAATACATTTTTTAAAAGGTGTGATTAAATTGTGTGATTTAGTTTCATATCTGAATCGAACCACAAACCCTAAGGGTCTATTCAATCCACACCACAAATCATACCATAAGAAAAAATAACTATTTCGGTTTGGTTTGGGTTGCAATTTGGTTTCATTTGGGAAGCTTTTTCCAACCCCTAACACACACACATACATATATACACCTAAGCACAGACGCAAACACACACACACACACACACAGAGAGACATACAGACTTACATACATACCTACATACACGCATACATGCATACATAGTACATACATATATACATCCATACATACATACATACATACATACATGCATGCATGCATGCATGCATACATCCATACATACATACATACATACATACATACATACATACATACATACATACATACATATATACATACAAACATACATACATACATACATACATTCATACATACATACATACATACATACATACATTCATACATACATAGAGACATACATACATACAGTCAGACATACATACATACATACATACATACATACATACATGCATACATGCATGCATGCATACATCCATCCATCCATACATACATACATACATACATACATACATACATACATACATACATACATACATAATTTAGAGCTAATAAACTTTTGTAAGGGTTTACAGACAGACATTATGGGGATATAGAAGCACAGAAGATAACCATGCGATATGTGTTTTCTTTTGAATGGATACTTGTATTCTAGATGTAAAATCTTGATTTGATAGTTCCACTTTCCATAATGAGAGTGAAATATGTTACAATAATGAAATATGGGAAAGAGTTGATCAACATTATGTGTTTTTTAAGGTCTCTAAATAACTTTTTTTTAACATTTTAATGTGATTCCTATAGTGAAATTCACTTGGCTATTAATTCAATTTTTCATTATAGGAAGAAGCACATTTTACAGAAGTATCACTTCATCTATATGTTTTTGGTGAATTTAGTGATGGATCTATGGAAGATAGAGATAACTATGAATCCAATGGATTTGCTAACATAGGTTATAGTCCTTGATGTTCTGAGGTAATATTGTTCCTTAGTCAGGATAGGATAATTGGAAGCAAAGTGAGGGAAACATGCAGTTATAAAGAAAATTTAAGGAACAAAAGGATTTTTGTATATACTAGTAGAGGAATCAGTGTTTAATCCTAATAAGTGATTCCCAAATGTGATATTTCTAGGATTGACTATGCAAATCATTTTTTATTTAGTTAGTATAAATTTTATAAGGATAGTTTCTATAAGTCTATCTTCTGATGACATACGGAGATAGAAGAGGGATAATAATAACATTTAGAAATCTGGAAGATTGTAGACTAGTAGGTTTAATTTAGGGGATTTGAATCAGAAGCTTCACATAATCAGTTTCAAGGTATATTGTGTCGACGTAAAGGAATTGTGTATGTTTTTTTCCTAAAGGATAAAATAGTTTTACATTATGGTTTTTTGGAAAAATTAATATGTACGATCTTTATAGTATTATATAAGGAATGGTTTATGAGAGTTTTTAGAAGTAGGAAAATGTGTATTAGAAGATGAAGTTGAGGTGGTGGGAGTATTTGACCAAATGGAGGGATATATATGAAGATCAGGTATGTGTGGACTTCATCCTATAAAGATTAAAAAGTGGTGGAAACCAGTTTCACATTCTAATCTCTACTAATAATGTTTGGTTAAATTTCTCATGATGGTGATAGGCTAAGCTAAAACATTATAAGCATGTCTTTATTAATGAATAAAAGTATTGTAGCTTTACTCCCATGGATTGGGAATCATGTTTGAACCCCACAAAATATGGGTTGTTCTTTATCTTTAATTTATATTAATAATTATATTATGGATATATTTATTTGTTCATTAGAGAGGTGTATGTTTCAATGTGGTGACTTTGGTGTGGACTATCTTATATGTTTCAGTGCATTGACATTGCCTGACCATTTCATTTTTTTCCACCTGGTATGATCTATTGTAAAAATTATGGGATTCTAAAGTCATATGTGAACCCAAATGAAAGTATATTATTTATTGATATAGAGAATACTTTCATTACTGAACTCTTTATGATTATAAAGGTTATGAACCAGAACCAGAACATTGTCATGGATTCTTTGTCTAATATTATCATTCATAGACACCGAAAAGAATATTTCAAATTTAGAATAAATCTAGTTTGGATTCTTGGCTATTAATGTTCCAAAATATTACATACTTCATCAAAAAATAAAATTAAAGAAATAACAATACATGATACATTCAAATGATATAAATAATCTTGAAATCCAATAATGTTTAGGTCATCAAAATCATCTCCAACTTCCTCTATAACTAAATGAAGGAAACAAGAGATATGAAAACCTAAAGGACGTTTTAATATTTCTTTTAACATGAATTTGAGGTGTGTTGCAACTGGATGATTTTTTTTGTGAATATCGGTATTGGATAATGGAGCTACCTATATAGGGTTCGATTAGATGGGGTAATCGATTTGAAAGTCAACACCCATGTGTTCAACTGTAATATTCTTTTAACAAATAGCTGGAGGGAGTGAATGGTTGGTCATCAATCGAGATTGTTGTGGGATGGGGATTGACCAAAAATGGGGACAGATTAGGAATAGGGAGGTGAAAGCATTAAAATGTGTAGGGGACTATATCCAAATTGGGAGGTAATAGATCTGCATAGGGATAAATTAGAATGGGGAGGGGTATATAGTGAGATCAGAACCAAGAGGAATCTTAGAGAGAGGAGAGAGGAGGGATTGAGAAGGTGATTTGGGATGATCCTGATAGATTGATGGTGAGATGGGACGAGTGAGATGGCTTGATATAAAACTAAAAAAATATGTTTTTTTAAGGTGAGATCAATAGGTGGGATTTAGTTTCATACCTAAATCAAAACACTAACCATAAGGGTCTATTCAATCCACACCACAAATCGTACCATAAGAAAAAAATCACTATTTTGGTTTGGTTTGGGTTGCAATTCGATTTCATTTGGGAAGTTTTTTCAAACCCCCAACACACGCACACATACATATATACAAACAAGCACAGACACAAACTCACACACACACAGACATACAGACTTACATACATACTTACATACATGCATACATGTAGAATTAGTACATACATACATACATACATACATGAATACATAGTACATACATACATACATACATACATACATACATACATACATACATACATTCATACATCCATACATACATACATACATAAATACATACATACATACATACATTCATACATACATACATACATCCATCCATCCACCCATACATACATACATACATACATATATACATACTTACTTACATACATACATACATACATACATCCATACATACATACATACACACACACACACACATACATACAAACAAACAAAAAAACATACATACATACATACATACATACATAAATACATACAAACACACACACACATACATACATACAAACAACCAAACAAACAAACAAAGAAATAGACACACACACACAAACATACATACCCATATACATTCAAACATACATAGATACATAGATACATACATACATACATACATACATACATAGATACATACATACATACATACATACATACATACAAACAAACATACATACATACATACATACCTACGGACACACATGCATTCATACATACATGCATACATACATGCATAAATACATGCGTACATACATACATACATACATATATACATACATACATACATATATATACATACATACATACATACACACACACACACACACACATACAAACAAACAAACAAACAAACATACATACATACATACATACATCTATACATGCATGCATACATACATGCATGCATACATCCATGCATGCATACATACATGCATGCATACATCCAATCAAACTTCCATACATACATGCATGCATACATACTTGCATAAATACATGCATGTGTCCATACATCCATACATACAGACATACATGCATGCGTGCATACATACATACAAACATCCATACTTAGACACACACACACACACATACAAACAAACATACATACATACACACATACATCCATCCATCCATCCATACATACATACATACATACATACATACATACATACATACATACATACATACTATCATATACATGAATTCTTTTAAATGTATTATTCATTAAATTTCCATTCTTTCTTTGTTTTGGGGGTTTTCCATTCATTTTGGTGGAAATTGAGGGTTTTCAAAATTTGGGCCAAACTGTGAGCCCAATTCCAGATTTAAAAATAAATTTTATTTTTTCTATAACTCCTTCATTTGTTAACTTTTTTCATCCATTACACTTCCCACATTTTCTCCTATGACCTATCCAAATGACCATGTCCATTTGGACCCTTTTTAAACCCCTCAGCATTTTGGGTTTGAGTGAATTAATTTGGAATTGGGCCAACCCATGAGCCATTTCCAATTTCAAATTGTTTTACTAATTCTTTAATAAACTTGCCCATTTTTTACTGTATTCCCATGATTCCACCTCCCACCTGAATCCAAATCCTAATCCTCATCCCCATTATTCATTTTTCCTCTTTGGACCTCATTTCCCTCGCAGAGTAGTGAAAAAGTTCTTAGGTTTCCTCAAATCATCCAGATGTGAGAAGGTAAGTTGATTCTTTCATAAATCTTTTAATTTTTACTCGTTTTCCCCCATTTCAGTCCCCACATGACCTTCTCATCCCCATTAGAGACTCCATATCTGGTTTGGTTTCTTGAAGATTCAAATTTTGGTGTATTTGGTTCGTTTGATTCAAGATTTTTTAAGTAAGTGTTTCTTTTCTTGATTTCTTCCCCTTCCTTAGGGTTTCTTTCAGCCTTTCTTGAAGTTCCTCATGTCCAGAAGTTGTGGTTCAAACCTAGGGTTTGATTTGATGTATTTTTGGTCAAATATTGTGTTCTAGGGCTATATTTATATTCCTTGAGGTGTGGTGGTGGTGCGGTTGATGTTCCGCACCATGTTTTGAGGGTTTCGACATAAAAGGTAGGTGATTCCATGTGTAATAATTTCTAGATGAGTTAGTTTTATTGAATTACCTATTATACATGTTCCTAATATGATGTGTGTGGTTCGAAATTTTTTAATGCTGGATTTGGTT